>JAECWJ010000324.1:17500-4817500 GCA_018150375.1 Drosophila sturtevanti | reverse complement strand
TTAGATTTATATATATAGTAAAATACTATATTAAGTATACGAGTGGTGTACATGATACATAATCATATCATAAAATGAATAGAGATGCATCAGATATGGTTAAATTAATTCTCATGGTTTTTAAAATTAAATATTAAAATAGGAAGTAAAATACATTTTCTTTTAGTGTAACAAAAATTGTGCCAAAACATTTAAATTAAAATAATTATTCAAAATGGTATCAGAACCTTTCAATATTTTTAATCGACATTAAAAGAAGTATTTTTATCAAAAGCAAAACAGTTTAAGTAAATCTATTCATAATTTTAATTGAAATACCTTTGTTTTCATATTTTTTTGCATTATATAGAGTAACTTTTATTCAGTTGGTAAAAGAAAACTGTCGAGAGTATATAAATTTGCGGTTCTTTATGCCAACTTACCTGTATTGTATTTATTTTTGAGGGACAACAAAAAAAAAAGAAGTGAAAAAGATAAACAAAAGAAAGTTTCTCCTGGTATTTTGCATACATCAAAAATATATATGCAACTAAATACCATCATAAATTACAGCCAGCTGACAAAACTCACAATTGTTGTTAAGAAGCGACGCATGCAAATGAAACACAACAGCACCAGCACCAGCAACACCAACAACAACAACAACACACACACCCAAGCACAACAAAAAGAACATGCTAAAAATAAACTTGAAAACTTAATTAAAAGTTTGCTTTTTTTTTTGGTTTATTTTTGTTTTTGCTTTTGTTTTAATTTTTTTGGTGTGTTGGCGAAAAGAGCAAAAAGGCAACCAGGGATAAAATTCAACCAGCAGCATAAGGAATAAGGAAACGAGTCCATCAATGAGTCAGTTAGAGTCTCAAAATGGCGCTATAAAGTCCTGTTTGCCTTTTTATGCAATTTACCAGACGCTTTGCACCTTGCAATGAAAATGTTTTTAATTAAAAATCAAGAATATTTTTGTAAGTACTTTGGTAACTTTTAGATACTCTTTATTTAATAGAATATGTTAATTGAGAATCCTTAAAGCCAAAATGGAAGTAAAATCTATTCCTTAGTTATACTTCAGATATATTGGTCCTTATTTCTTTCATATATAATTCCTATATTTTTTATAATTTTTATATATTTTCGTTGTGCCAATTTAAAAATCACAAAATATTATATTTTTATCTAGATAGGCCACTTCAAGATGCATCAGTTAATAATTATGTATAATATTAATATTATAATTAGTAATTATAATAAGATTTTATATGAACTCTTTGAAAAACATTCTACAGGGAAGTGAAGCGGCAATCTTTCTAGGTTTATGAAGAGAAAGGAAGAGATTGTTTTCTATTTAGGATAATATTATTTACTGGCTAATTCTAAAACTGATAGATAAGATATAGATCTACAGATTTTGAACTATA
Source organism: Drosophila sturtevanti (assembly GCA_018150375.1). Taxonomy (NCBI): domain Eukaryota; kingdom Metazoa; phylum Arthropoda; class Insecta; order Diptera; family Drosophilidae; genus Drosophila; species Drosophila sturtevanti. The sequence goes on along the minus strand of JAECWJ010000324.1, from coordinate 4,816,085 downwards.
ACTACAATTATATGATAATAAATAGTAGATCTTTTCACAGGATTGTCTACTCATTTTTCAATTTGGCTGTATTACCAACCATATTTCCCTTACTAATTGGAATTTCTTATAAGCCAAAGGACATAGAAAAAATTATATATCTCCAACTAAACTGTCTATATACCCTCTATAAATAAAGAGTGTAAAATGTGTCAAACATTGAACACCTTTAAAATGGTTTGCATGGCTAAAAGGTGCGTATATATATGTATATGTATACAGACATATGTTTCTTTATACAAATATCTGTATGAATGGATGTAGATATACAGCTCGATAGTAGATATAAAAGTACGCCCCATGTTGCCATTTGCTAATGAATAAGTTAATTTTGCACTGGCCTGCGGGGTATCCTTCGTCTTGCTACTGTCCCCTTCCTTTCTACCTCACTCTGTCTTTCGTTTTGTTACTTTCCTTCTCTCGGTTCTTTTTTTTCTCCGCTTTGGTGTTTCCTTTGTGTTTATGTGGCCAATGCCAGGAACCTGGGCCTGTGTCGCACATTTTAAAACCCTCAAAGTGGTCATTAGAGACTTTGGCTCAGTTGGTAATTTAAACGCCAGCACCAACATCAACACCAACACCAACACCAACACCAACACCAACAACAACAACAACAACAACAACAACAACAACAACAACAACAACAACAACCAACACACACCAACATACACATATATGTATGTATACATGAACAGCATAGAACGTTTAGGGGGCTGCACTGCGTATACTTAATTTATATATATGTATGTACTATATATTTATATAGGCGACAGCATTCTTTTCCCTTCCCTAGATATAACTATGTATAACAATAGTTTTAGTTGTTGCTGTAAATGCAAATTAAGTCTTTGTTGTTGCATATATAGTTCACCCCATAGTAGTGTGTTTAGGTATGTGTATGAGTGTGTGTGTGTGTGTGTATGAGTGTGTGTTGAATAGAGGAGAAGTCGACACGAACGTGCCGCATTATGGCCAAAGTGTTGAAGTTACGTAAGCCCGAATCCATTAGTTTGAAGCAGCTAAATTAAAATAAAATGGGGTTCCTCACTTTTTATTCTCCTCGTTTAGTGGGAGGAACTCCCTTAAGATTTCACTCAATGCAATTTAGCTAGTTTGTTGGCCAACTCTTTAAAGAACGCATTCAGGCTTGGCTAACATTTTAATCACACTTAAACTGTATACACATATATACATATATAGACATGCATATTTGTATGAGTAAAACTGCCCTCAAGTTTTCATCATTATCACATTATAATGATTTAGCTTAGTCTTTTGTTCGCTCTGATTGCTCCATTTGTCATCACAAAGATATAGCATAAAAAAAGGATCCATTTAACTTGCAATTTACACTAAGGACTTACAATTGTCGCAATCTAAAAAATTTCCATTTCCAATTTTTCCGTTTCTTTCGTTTCGTTATTTTTCTTTCTCTCTTTATTCTCTTTTTTTTTTGTTAGGGTAACGAAGCAACAAAAATTGCACAAATTTTACATATACAAATTTCTTTTCGTTTTTGGAGGTGCCAACTAAAAGAAAAAAATAGGAAAAGCGAAAAAGAAAAGGTGCCAAAAGGTGAAATCCGCTTATAGCAGCAATAGCCTACGGATTAAAAGAGGTTTTAGTTTTGCATTTCGATAGAATATACTAAATTTTTCGATTCTAAAAATGTTGTACATTTTACTCTTGAATTGAAAACAAAATTCGATATAGAATAATCTAATAGAAATAGAAAGAATTTGTATTGTTAAATAAAAAATATAATTGCCTTTGAAACTGTTATAGAATAAAATACTTTGAAAAGAATACAAATTCTAATATTTCTCAGCGCTTTCTAACCGAAATCGTATATCGGAACATTGTGAGGTAAAAGCAAACAGAACCATTTGTGTTATACGTTCAATTTTATTCATTGGAAGTGAGAAATATTTTCACTGCGATTTGCATTGGCTGGAAATGGGAAAAAAAATCAGTTGAGTTCTTCGAATCACTGACTAGGCAGGGGGCAGGCAGATTGAGGCGTCGCACATACATACATAAATGCAAATGCATGAAACGGGGGGAGGTAGGGGAAGCGAATAAGGCTGAAAGTGTGGCATACATTTAGGCGCCACCGCAGGCAAACACACATACACACGCACACATACAGTCAAGGAAAAAGAACAATTTTCGTTCTCGTTGTTTAGTTTTCTTTTTATTTTTTTTTACCATTTTGCTTTCGTTTTGAGTTTTATGCTTTAGATGTTATTTTCTTTTTCGTTTTCATCTTTTGCATATTTTTCTGGTTCGATTTTTATTGTCGTTGTCGACAGATTTTAGCTTTGGTTTTTTTCCCCCTCTTTTTCCTTTCTTTTTTTGTGATTTACTCGGCTCTTTCTATTTGTATTCTTTCATTCGTAAAACGTATGTATATGTATATTCGTATTTGGTATTTGTGTTTGTGTATTGGTATTGCTGTGTACACAGTTGCAAAAGGTAAATTGGATTGAGAAATTGAAATCGCATTCAACACAGAAATCTTTTTCTCTCCCACGCTCTCGCTCTCCCGCTCCCGCTCTCTCTCTCTCTCTTTTTCTGTTTGCTTATTGATTTTTGTCATTGTAAAGTTGTTGATACAGGAAAGAAAATATTAGAGATAATCCAAGATATAAGCAAAAAAGAAAAGAAGAAGAGGAGAGAAAAAAAAACGGAAGTTGAATGAGTTTGCTGGCTTAACAAGTATCTTCCTTAAATTGTGATTACTTTTCGTTCTACCTATAATGCAACACCATAACGTATGCTATAAAAAATGTACTTAATTTCGAAAAGTTCTTACTCACATTCTTCCCCATTTGTTGATAAATGACTTTGGTAGAATTTGCTTATTCATCAAAGTCAAATGTTAAAACAGTTTTCATGTTTAAAACAAAAACAAAAAAAAAGGGAAGAAAAATACAAAAGAAGAAAAAATGTCATTGTCAAAGCTAAATGATGATGATAATGTCCATATGCTAAGCACCTTACTAAAACAAAAACGCCTACCGCCCCCACCTCTCACCTCCCCACCCATCTTCCTTTTTCTATTCTCTGAGTTGTTGTTGGCTTACGTCACAAATTAATTAAAGCGAAATGTTGGAAATTTTGTTTTTTTTTTTTTGTTGGTTGGTTGTTCCCCAACTTTATTTCTTGTTAAGTTGCAATGGGCGCATAAATTAGGGCGACCAGCCTTAGTAATTTGTTAGAAAGCTACTGCAAATTAGGCATTAGACCAATGTTAATTACTTAAACGAGTGAAATTATCCAGAAAAGTTTTACATGAGATCATTTGGTCAAAATTTCTTTTTTGCCCCAAAAGTATGTAATATGTTTTCCTTGTGGAACAACAACAAAGTCATTCGAAAATTTAATAAACAAAAAAGTCGATTTTTAGCCAACATAATCGTAAAGTATATAGAAGAAAATCCCACAAATTTAATATTCGGCATATTTTATAGATATAAATAACATTTGTTTGAACACATGAATAAAGGTCTACACGTTTTACTTCCAAAGTAATAAATGCTTGTATTTATTTAAATTTTGAAAGTTCGACTTGCAAGAAGAAATATAATTTTTATATACATTTGAACAAGTTTGAAGAAACTTATCGATGTTACTTCTCACTTCGATAACTTCGAATGGTGATCATCTACATCACATCTACATCTGTAATTACAGCTCCCATCTCAAAGATTTCATTAACCGTTACAAATTCAAAGTTGTAACAATTCGAGTTATAATTATGGCAAATAGCAAAAGAAATATTCTAAATTTGATTTGTGTTTTTCTTAAGCCACATTTCAAAAAATTTGCTACTTTTATTTGTATTCAATTGTGATGTTTATCAAAATTTTATTCAAAGACTTTTTGCTCATGACATAGACATAGACTATAATGCTAAGACAAAAATTGTTTAAATATTTGGTTGATGTTTTTGTTTGTATGAAATGACTTAATTACAAATGTTGTAGATGACATATATAGTATTAATATATATATAACTGGCTTCTAGCCAAATTGCCAATTGCAAACTTATATCTAAACCCCATCACCCCTATAAGGTTTGCTCTCTCCACTTAATATTGACGCCCCATTACACGATCCAAGTCGGTCCAACTGCATGAGTAATCAATCTGTAGTAGACCCTTCTTGCTCAAGCCAAATTTACGTGAATAAATTCCGGAATAGAGCGATGAATCGCCATCCATTTGTGAGTGTGGCGATTGAGACTTGGCTCTTCCACCGCCCAGAGTGCCATAAAGTGTTGAGGGAGCGGCATAGATTAAGGATGTGGCATGGTGCTGGCACTCAGTGCAATCCGGTATGCTGCAATAGGGCAATGTAGCATAGGGATTACAATAATCATAGGCGGGCGATAACGGCGGTGGAGCTGGAAAATCAATTTGTGGCGGTGCTGATGGTGTTGTCTTGGCAGGACCACTACGTTTACGTCTGGGATTTGGTGCTGTACCATAACCATACAACATAGAATTATTATTATTGCTTGTGATCTTGTGGCTGGGCACAGAACGACGTTGTAAGGTGGCCGCTCGTCTTGGTAATGGCGATGAATTGCCACCAATGGAAGAGTGTTGCTCTGTGGAACTGGCACTGGAGAAGCCTATGGAAAAAGGGAACAGTAATAAATAAAAAATTGATTTATATATTTAATTATATAATTTTATTTTATTATTGATTTTACCTCCATAACCATTATAAAGCTGACGTTGCTCTTCTCTATACAAATCCTGCTGATCTCGTTCACGTTCATGATCTTCATCCTCATCTCCATTATCATAGTCATCATCATCCAAATGTAGTTGCCTGGTCATGGTTGCCATATAGTCATCATATCGATTTGGAGCACCATAGACTTCACTGCGAGCCGTATACAAGGGCTCTTTACGATGATAATTATGACTGCTTCTGGGCACACAGCATTCCAATTGGCATTGTGACCGTGATATCCGACGTGTTTCTGTATGTGGGCGTGGCATTGTGGCTGACATGCCATAACCATAAGATGTTCCTGCCATTCCTGTTGATGAAGATGGATTTGCTGTTGCCGATGCTGCTACTGTATGGCCATAATCAGTTTCCGCAATTCCCATTCCCCCCGCCGTGTTCACATCATCAATTTTCTTGCGTACATAATCATAATTTTCCAGATCCCAGGGATCCACATAACAGCGCTGCGATGGCAGCAATGTGGTACCATAGATATCTTCGGTATTATCGATCGAATAGTATGGCGATTCCAATTCTCCAACTCTAACAACTCTCTCGCTGCTCTCGTGACTGCTGCGTGAGGAGCGTGTGGGGGGCAGTGCCTGTTTGGGACCGGCTCGTCGGCGACGCGGTGTTGTTTGACTGCGTTCCCTCATGCTAAAGAGAAAGATGAAAAAAAAAGAGTGGGATGAAAAAACAAGTAAAAGTAAGTAAAAGAGGGAGAGAGAGAGAGAGAGAGTATTAGCTTAATGCGTAACTGGTTGAATTTTCAATGGCTTTTGCTTATGTAACCGAAGCTGGGAAAAGAAATTGCAATTGCAATTGATGATAAAGTCTTCCGTTTAACCTGTTCGATGGAGACTTACTCCATCTAAAGCTGACCGCGAATTTTCCAAAGCTGCTGCGCTGGTTCACCTTCGCCTCTTGAACATATCGCTTGCAGGTGTTACAATTTATAACCATTAGCCGGTTTCTCCATTTGCATAAATATTTGCTCTTCGATTTTAATTCATTTTTTTTTTGCATAGCTGCCAATTGGCATTCCTTTTGACATTTTGCCCATAATCTAACTTGAACTAATAGCCAGACTTTCCCATTACCAGTTATACAATCAAACTTGTTTGAATTTTAAATTAATATTTTAGTGGCATATGCCTAAAAATGGTTACTTGAGCATTTTAATTGGCCCAAAAAGTAACTCTCTCAAATGAATAAATAAATACTTAAATATAACCAAATTGACCTTCGTTTTGAGAGTACATGAGCAACTAATTGACCAACTTTTCGAAAATGCATTTGCAAAGTGTTTTACTTAAAATTTTACATATTTTAATTAAAAAAAATGCAAATTGGTAACAACATTTGATATCTGATATGAGATAAAAAAAATTGTAACCAATTTCATTTCAAATAAGCTACTCTTTCCTTTCACAAATTTGGGTCAAATTTCAGATGAGGAAAATTTCAACCTCAACATGCAATTGGACATTTGTCATGTCAGCTTTTTTTTCTACAGATTTGTTATTTTTATGGCTGCTCATCTATTGTTTGAAAAAAAATATATATATATATTTATATACATAGATTCACAAAAGCAAAACTATGTTGAAGTTTACGCAACTTTAAGTCATTTACATATAGGTATAGTTTTTGTTTTTATTTTTTCTTTTTTGTTTTAACCGCTTTTGATTATCGATTAACATTTCTATAGGTTGGGTTAGGTGTGCAGACATTTCATGTAAAAGGGCTATAGACACCTAAACAACCTGAATCACTGAACCAAAACCAACTGCCAATAGACTATGTCGTGTCATGTGTACCAAAAAAAACAAAAAAAAAATATATATAATATATATAAAATGTTGCTTTTAGTACAGCAAAAATTTATAAAATACACAAAACAAATTGCCATATAAACAGAAAAAACAATGTTATTTTCTATATTTTTCTGTTTTTCTTTCGTTTCAGGCACGCAAACAAGCAAAAAAACAATTTATTTTTATGGAATATATGCAACATTATATCTGTGCAATTCAAGCAATGTGCACGCAAATGAAAGTGGTTATGGGTTTCCGATGTGTAGTGGGGGGGTGGGAAGTAGCGAGGGAGTATGAAGCAGTAGATATTACGTATACGCTGGGTATACCCTTCAACTAAATTGGTTTTTCATTTAACACTCTCTGGCCAAATTTTAATTAATTGCCCTCACTTTGAGAGGAAATAAATGTGTATGCAGTCAGTGGTTAGACTTTGGCTTCATAATGGATCATGGGCGTAGAAAAGGGTTTGCAACATATACATATGTACATGTAGTCGCCTTGGTCTTATTTCTTATCTTGACAACTTTTAGCTTATCAACTAAAACAAAGAATTTGTGTTCCAATTTAATAAAAACTTAATGATTATTATTGCAACTATATAGAAAAATATATAAAATATATTAATAATAATACCAATTATGATATTGATAACAAACTATGTATTAAAGAGCTTATATTTGATTTTCTGAAAAAAACATAAAATTGTCTTTGAAATTGAAGTCTAAGTAATTTTAAGTAATATGTACAGTATACATATATATCGATGATTTAGTTAGACTTTCAGCTTAGTTAGACACGTCTTGAATATCTTTTTCCATAACACCACCAAAATTGTGCTGCGAATCTCAGCGTGTTGTCATTTTTTCGTACCCAATCTAAGTGGACGCTTTTATAGGCGCTCATCGTCTACCAACACTTTAACCAACACTGAGCCACATTCGAAGACAGTACATCCTGACCTCACACTTTTAGTGCTGTATCATTGGATTCTGATATTACATAGAGCAACACTGATCATAACACTATGAAAGTTGGCGCGTAATTTCAAATTACTCTACATTCTGAAATTATTTCCGACATTTATATATTTATTTATTTCTATATATTTCTTTATATTTAGATGCAGATTTCATTACAAATTTTAAAAAAGTTTTAATAAACATCTAATAACTCTTTTCATCAACATTTTAAGAATGTTTTCAGTGGACAAAAACTTTTACTTAAAATTTAAAATCAAAAATCTTATAACTCTTCGAGTCATCAATTTGAGGAGTTAATTCCCATACTAGATTTTATATTGAATTTATGTGGAATTGCCTCCTCTAACTAATTTATTAACTACACCTCTGTGATTGCCTTATTGGCTTGGTCATGATGGTTTTTTCTTTTTATTTTTGCTGATTTTGCCTCTTTAATTGGCGCCATTTGCATATCAAATATGTCAAGTTCAAGTAGTGCAAGTACTTAGTCAGCAATATTCAAGATGATTGACAAGTGAATTGAGCGTGTGTATATATGTGTGTGTGTATACCGTTTAGTAAGTGCATTAAACATAGAACAATTCCTCTAACTATAAGTACATGAAGTGCATTAAACGCTGAACTATAACAAAAAATCTTATCTTAAATCTGCGTTTTAAATTAATGTTATATAAATATACATACAATACACATTTACTCGTTTTTTTTTGTTGCTAAGGGTATTGATTCATTTAAATGAACATCGAAATCATCTATAGAAGATGAGGGGAGGAGGGTAGGGTGGGTTAAATCAACTGTCATTTTGTATCTTCAATATAAATTAAAATATTCATGGCATTTTTTATTTGTTGCTATGTTTGTTCTGAACCTTAACCATTCACCATTTTTGATGAATTTTTGTGCATAACTTTGAAATGAAATTAATTTTATTTTGTTGATGTGCGTCAGTTGAAATCAATTTTTAATAATTAACTTCCATGTCTGATTCTGATCATTGAGCTGACAAGTGGATTTTTGTTTTATGTAAATATTTTGTTGCCAAAAAATTAAAAAAAAAAAGAGAGAAGAGGAAAACCAAACAAGTTTTCAAATGTTCAAAAGCGACCTTGCGAAATATGCAAAATTTAAATATTTATATCTATATATATATATAAATGTTTGGGAAAAAAACAACATTTGTTTAAATATTGATTGAATGATATCATATAGCATGAAAATAACCCAAATCAGAGGGCCAGGCAACACGTTTAAGCCATTGCAAAATCTTTTTTGTAGGCCTAAAACTTGTCTTTTTTATAAAAATCAGCTCTAGAAGTTATAGAAAATTTGTTTTTTTTAATAGTTTTTAGCTTAAAGATTTAAAAATTTAAACCATTTTCAGTTGATTACATATTTTTCTGAGTTTTCTAAGTGAGTAAACTGCGAGTAAACTTTTTTTGAACTTAGAAGTTAAACTTTTTGTAATAAACTATTTATATAAATAAATTATAAAAAATTTGCAGCTATGGAAATTTAATTTTTTTATAATCATTCTAAAGATTTTCCATGAAAAGAATTAAAAGTTAGTGCGAAAATTTGTTAAATATTTAGACAGTAAACACTTCCTCTTTTTTGGATAGATTTATATATAGTGTCTATAATGGAAGACAAATTGTTCAAAGCACATTCAAATTTAGCCCAATCCAGCAAAAAACCATTTTAATTATTCAACAAGGAATTAAATTTAGCAATAATAATTTAAAGGTTCAAAGTAAAATTACTAAAGATATTGTACTATTTCAATATCAATATATGTATATCTTTTCTTATTTGCTCATAAATCTCTGTCTTTTATATTTACAAACTTAAACTTATATGCCAATATATCAAACTTATATAAACTGTAGCTAAAATATCTGTCTTTTGCCAAAAGTATCTTAAGTCCTTATCAATGAACACGTACTGCCATTTCTTTTCCTATTTTTAGATGCAGAGCTTAAAAAATTTCAAAGCAGCTTATCATAATGATAATATCTTCTTTGAATAGTTGAAATATTTTTATTTTTACATTTTATGTATATACATATGTAAATTTAAAAGGAATTCCAAATGAAAAGACATCTTATCAATCAACACACGTCTCTGCTGCCACACCCCCCCTCTCCTGTCAATATTGAGAACCAAAAGAAATTTACAATATGTGATTCATCAAGAACATTGAAAATAAAAATTTAAAAAAAAAATACTTGGAGGTGGAGATGAAGGAACAAGTGCTTAAGCTCAAGCTCATATCTCTGGGTGTGTAAAACCAAAAATGGACATCTTTACATTGGAATTGCACTTTTAGCTTCAGATGAGAGATGAGACGTGCGTGCGCCCACGCATGCCATTGGGCAAGCCCACAACTTCGCTGACAAGTTGACAAGAAGATGACTGACTACGCCTCCAAAGAAATCTTCAGTAACAACCTACATATCATATATATGTACTTATATTGTGTATTCTATATGTATATAGAGGAACACCCGACAAAAAAGAACTTTCTTTGTATATTTGACACAATTCTACCATATTTGGAGTTTCATTCACCTTTTGGTTTTATTTATGTGTTTATATATTTGGTTTGACACTTTTTGCTTTTTTTTTTATTTTTGAGTTCTTTTACTGTTGCTGAATTTTTACCGATTCTTTAATATTTATTTGCGAATTTCAAACACGTTTCAAACGCGGCACATAGAAACCATTAATACGCTTGGCTGGCATAATTTGAAAATCGTCAAGTTCCGAAAATAATGTGGCGCATGCGCGATAACCGTTGTGTTCGCGTCTTAAGCCGCCGATGAACTACTGTCTTTGAAAAATCCGAAGTTGAGACCAAGCCAAGCTTAAGGTGCGAACTTCATTTTTGTTTGTCTCTTTGTCTGCAGCATGTTTGAAGTGGTTCGATGGGACTTGAATTTGTAATCTGCTATATACATATACATATTTAGACGAATAGAGGAACGCATTAACTAAATTAAGTTAGTTTTGGGGTTGGCAATTAATTTGATTTTGCGCCCATTGTCAGCTGTTTGGGTCTTGATTAATTGTCAGCTAATTAAACTTAGACTTGGTGATTAAATTATTGCAAAAGTGCTCTTCAAAAGTCGTTTAGACATTGATATGTAAATTTCAATTTTTTAAAATGGTTACAGTTAGGGAATCAAACTATTACGATTGCATTTATACCCTAACTATTAAGGAAAGGAATATATAAATATATATAAAATTATAACAAAATTTTAACTTAGTGGAAAACTATTAACTGTTAAGGAAAGTAATGTATATATATTTGTATCAAACTCCTAAATCATTAGTAAATAGGGTAGAAGCAAGTAAATTATCGAATATCAACTAAATTTGCTTAGAAATATACAGCCACACTATTTAGTTCCAAAAAAACAAGTTTAGGATGTGACACAAAATATTCTAAGTTATGACACTATATAATTTTCATGCGTTTAAGTAAATCAATTTAAATCAAGGTTTAAAATATATGTATTACACATATAAATTATATTTTATATTATAATATATATCCTATTTTATATTACAAAAAGTGTTTATACATTTCGAAAACTTATTTATTTATTCTTTTACGATTCTTATAATATATTGTTTTCCATAAAATATTTAATTCTTCTATTGTTTTTACTATGAAAGATGAATGATAGATGAAAAAATATCAGACTTTGGCTTAAAAAATTTTCATAAATTTCTATTTATTTTATATTCCTTTTTTTGGGCAAATTTTTACTGTCAAAATTATTGTTTTATATGTTTTAATTGTTTATTAAAGTACGAATCTATTAAATTATTCAATTTTTAATCGATATAACACATAAATTTTATTTTTATATTCTTCTCCATTTATTTAAGGAAATGTTTTTGATGAATAAGAAAACAATACCAGTTTTTCTTACATTTAAAAAATTTAAAGAAATATTAGATTTTCATGTTTAGCTTAGTAAATAATTCATCTATTTATTATTTAGTTATCTATTTAGTTAGGTATTTTATTTTTTAGTTATCTTTACTATTAAAAATAAGAAATTAGATATCATGAAACTTAACTTAGTTATAATTCATCTTGGTTAAATATAAACTCCGAGTTCCATTTGTATTCCCTTTCTTTGAAAGAGCATTGAAAACAGTTAGTTGCCAAGTTGCGGTGGATTTTGGCCAAAAAAAGAAAAGAGAAAAAGAAATGGAAAAGACGTTGAGAGAAATTACATCACTGTGACTTTAAACTTGAACCGGCTTCTTCTTTGTATTTTCTTGTAGACTATGGAAAAGTCTCAGACTCATCTGCCGGACATATTCATTTGTTGACGTTTGTGATCAGCATTTCGGACTTTTTTAACGTTTGTAATCCGAAGGCGGGTGACTTAAAGAAAGAAAGAAAAAACTTGAATTAAAAATCGTAAATAATTTATGCACATTTTTGGGGTTTCACTATTTTTTTTTTTTTTTTGTGTTGTTATTTTATGTTTCTGGCATTGCAGTTGCGTGGCGCAGAAAAAAACAAACAAATATATATATGTTTAAAAAATAAATAATAGGATAAACAAGAAAAAAAACCAACAAAAACTTTCACTTTCAATGCGTTGTGGTGGCGGCTTTGATTTGGTCAGAAATCGTGTCGATTTTTATGGTTTTTATTTGGGCAGGTCAGTTCACCTTGTCTACAAGTTTTTTGTTTTTGTGGTCGGTCAATCATCGAAATGGCAAAGCAATTCAATTAAATTTGTTTTTATTTGAAATCATAATCATGTTATTTGGTATTTAGATGGATATAAAAATTATAATTCATATGATGTTGGCTAAAATCTGCTCTAAAATGTGGCCAAATCTTTCAAATTCCTAACCACATTGTTGTTGTTCATTTAGCAGTCGTTTAGCAAATAACTAGATAGACAGAAAAAAATGGAACATACGTATAGTAAGTATATATATACCTACATATGTGTGCATAGATAGGCCTGCAAGGCTTTTATTTATGGCTATGGAACAGGAAACCGGTTGCACCTGGTCCTATATAGAATCCTCCCTCAACCCCTCCTTATTGTCTCTCTAGAGCATAGCAAACAGATGTTTGCCTTTGGCTGGTTTAACTGGCGGCAACTCGTTGATCTCTGCTCCAATTCCACAATTTTCCAATGTTCATCGATATTGTGCAACATTTTGTTTTGCCAATGTGGCAAAGCCCACTCACTCGCACTTACCTGCCCCCAATCACCTTACCTCCTCCTCCTCCTTCTCCTTCTCCTTCTTCTCCTCGTTAGAGGCAGCTGCAAAAACGCAAAATGCTGCACCTAAATCCAAAGCCGAATTGTTGCCCGCTCTTGTCACTTGCCTCTACTTTCGATTTTTCATATGTCGCTAGTTTTTTTTTCCTTCTTGCTTTTTCTGTACCAATAATCGTAAGTGGTCTTGGGGCAGTCGAGTTTTTTTTTATTATTATATATATATATAGGTACATACATATACACATAAAGCTTCTTATATGTGTGTGTGTCTTTTATTTTTTTTGCCATTTTGGACCCATTGTTAATGACTCTCTTGGACACTCGCACGTGTTCAACCCAGAAAAAAAAAAAAAGAGGAGAGAAGAGAAAAAAAACCGAGAGGAAAGCAAAGAAAAAAAAGGAAAGAAATATGACTGGTAATTGTATGTTTCCTATTTCGTGTGTCAGCGAAAAGGAAATGAAGAAAAACCTAAGGTAAAGTGCTCATTTGGGAAGGAATGGAATTAAATATAACATGGTCAAAGGTGACTTTGACTTTTCGAATGTTCCCCTTACAATGGAAAAGTAAATTAATAAATGAGTAGATCATATAAAATATTAAATGGGGATTTTGTATGAAAGGAAAATGAGTATCCAAATTGAATACCTAAATTAAACTTAACTTGTCAATTGTTAAGCAACACTACATCAAAGTAGGACCATAAATTATCTACTAAAGTGCTGATAAGCTAATGTGGTCTTTACCAACACTACCTAATCTAAGTATGACCATTAATCATGGCTAAGTGATAACTCTATTGACAGGTTTTATACTAGTTTTTTTTTTCATGTCTTTGCTTCGTCTCTAGACCATTCACTTACCTACAAATAATACAAATTCTTTGATATCTTAAAGCAATATCTTTGACTTGACTGCAGTTCAATAACCGTAGACAATAAGATATAAATACAAAAAAAAAAAAGAAGAAAAAATGTAACCATTAAATATGTATTTAAATTCAAACATTACCCAATCCAATGGATGATGCAATTGTACCTAGTACTAAACAAAACTAACAAGAAAAACTAACAACAATCAACTCATCGACATCTGCATCATCAACACCAAAGACCAGACAGTCTCAACAGCAACAACAACGACAAAAGCAAAAGCAGCATCTCATCTCATCTCATCTCAACTCAACTCATCTCCCTCAGTCGTCATCAACATCAGAAGACGCGTCTTAAAAGCCAAAAGACTGACGCATCAGTTCAAGTGGCACTGGCACAAATCATTTTCGAAAGAAAGAAAAAAGACAACTACAATAATAACAACAACCACAACAAAATCATCAACAATAACAACAACATGACCAAATCACAGACATCCATCGGGCAGGTCCAACTTTGACATAATTTTCTATAATACTCTATTAGTTAGAAAGACTATGAAAAACTAACAGATTTAGGATTAATATAGTAGTAAGTTAAGATATCTTAAGATACCTATCAATATAGTCATATTTAACAGTTATTATTATAGGCAAAATACCTTCATTAAGTTAACTTATTTCTAATTTCAAATTTATTATACTAATATTGGAATCCATTTATTAATATTTTGAGGCCTCTGGAAAATCATCGCTATATTTACTTACATAAACCGAGGAAGGATGACTTTATGTTTTCCTATCCATTAAAAAAGTGGAACCTTAATGCATATTTAAAGGATACATTAGTAAAGTTTCCTTAAAAATAATAATATTTCTATACACAAATTTCGAATCTATTTTTCTTGACTATAAAAGTTTGTTTGTTACAACTTTCCTTAGTTCCAATTCTATTTATTTTTCTTAGCCACGAAAAAAATATTTTGTTATTATCAAAACTTCATTATAGAGTATTAAAACTTCAATGTAACTCTATGTACATATAACACCTCAATTTTTTTTTTTTTGGTTTCTGTTTTTGCTAAGCTTCAATTTTTTGTTTTTTTATTTGTTGCCTTGGAACTTACCAACTGTTGTTACCCTAATCATTCGTTTTTTTTTCTATCATAAATCAAAAATCTTTAGCGGAAATATATGGCAAATTAGTTTCGGTTTTCTTTAATAACAATCAAGCTTAAAAAGTTTCACCAAGTTTTATCATTGCTTAATACAATAACGTGGTTAGAAATCTATAAGTTATTAATGTCTTAGAATTTAACGACTTATAGAAAATTTGCAATAACTCGGGATTTTTCCTGGCTTAATTTTATGACATTCTTAAGCACGAAATTTTGTTAACTTAAATGTGATACATGAAACTTAAGATACAAGATATAAATGTGTTATAAATTGCTTTGCTTTAAGGCAATCTATATAACTAGATAAATCTATCTATCTATATAGTATCGTATAAAAAGAAATTGTAGACTTTTCTAGGACAATTTAAAGCATAGAAATGTATGTACATACATATATGTAAAAATAAAAGTATTAAATAAACTTTAAGGTGTTGGAAATGAAAATAAAAGAAAGACAATTTTTCTATTTTTATAGCTTAAATTTATTTATAATTTTTTCTATTTGGGCAGTATAATGCTTTAGAATTTACCAAATTTAGTTAATGCAAAGTTTCATATTCACAAAGTTGTTTGCCTCTGGATATTCCTTGACTTTTTAAGTTTCAACTAAGAAAATAAGTACTTCAAAGAGTGTTAGCCATATTTATTATATCTTTTGGTTGTTAAATTTACTTGTAGCTGTTGAATGTCAGACTAAACGATAAGTTTACACGCTCTGCAGATATAGTATGTAAGATGATGATGCCTCAAGTTCAAGATACAAAATCGCATCAGAAAAAGTGTAGTATTTCTTCTTTTTTTTTTGGTAACAATTTGGTATTTTTTTGCAGTTGTTTTTTTGCACTTCCTTATAAGATGTTGTATCTCTTTGTATACACAATAGGTAAACGAAGATATTGTCTCTAAGCATGTCTGTTTGTTGTTTGCGTTTTTCTCATCGCTTATCACACACTTCATTAATTTTGTTTCGCTTTTCACAGGGCTAGATAAAGTGGAATGGAATGGGTAAAGAGGGAGAGAGAGAGAGAGGTAAGGTAAGGTAAGGTAAGTAATTATGGCCATAGTTTCACTTTTTGTTAGGCCTTCTTCTGCCAACTGCTGTTGGCTTCTTCATCTTCTGCATTGCAACATATTGCATGCTGCACTTGAAAACATAAAAAAAAAAAACTGAAGCTGAAATTGAAATTGAAATTTTGCACGCGTGAAGAGGTCTGGCTGCCAACTAGTATATACAATATATATATAGATACATATGTACATCCATAAGATACAATATTTTGTTAAACATTCAACACATACAGTTTGTTGGCACTTAAATGTTTAGAGCTGCTCTTTGTTTTAGGCTCTTGCTATTTTTAACGCTTCGTTAACAAAATGATTTAACGAAAAGCTTAACAAAATCATTAAATCAATTAATGTTCCACGACAAAAAATAAAACACAAAAAAAAAAGTTCAAACAATCAGTTTAAATTTAAAGAAACTTAGAAACCGAAAGTATCTGGTTACCCTTGTATAAAGTTTGAACGGATGCCATTATAATGATTTGTAAAAACCGAAAACTAATCTAGATTTCATCAAACTTTACGGAAACTCTTTTCTATATATATGTATATATACATATGTATGTATATGAATATTGTAATTATAATAATATTTTTCTAGTGAGTTGCTTGAACTTTTTCAATTCACATAGCCATAATTAGTAGGTACATAACCAAATTGAATAAAACTTGCCATATTTTCCAATGAAAAATTATGAAGATGAAGTTGTATGAATGTTGTTGTTGTTATTGTTGTCGTTGTTGCTGCTGCTGCTGTTGTTGCTGCTGCTGCTGTTGTTGTTGCTGTTGCTAGTTGTTATGTTGCTGCCGTTGATTGCCACTGAAGTTGGCGACAAGTTCAATGGCTCTGTCAGGCTTTTGAACAATTTGCATTGTGTTGTAGATTAAAAATTAAGTTCGTTTTAATTAGCTAACGTAATTATATATACGACATGGTGTATGAAGCGAGACCTGGCAACAGGCATATGCATAATTAAGACTTTAATTGCCAAAGCCGTAAACCACGTCCCATGGAAAAGTGAATGAAAATTGAAATTGAATCGATATTGTTAACAGTAGTAATGATGATGGCAATTATTATATACATATATGTATGTATATATATACATATACATATATATTTATAATTGTAATTGAAATTGTAATTAATTAAGTTCGGTTTGCCGCATATGCATATTGATACGATTGGAAAAGAAAATGAATTAATTATAATGAAAGCCGTAACAGCTATCAAATTTATCTATAAGGGGTATAAAAAAAAGTGGCATGTTGTTCATTTTTAAATTAAGACTTAATATTCAATATTTATTTAAACACTTGAAATACTTTAATTCACATTTATAACTGTCAAACATAAAGTAATAATTATATCTATTTTTCAGTTATCTTTATTATGTTTTTATACTATTAATTTATTATTATCTGTTGCTTCAGTTTTTATAAATTAAATTTAGGTTGGAAACTTTTATTATATAATATATGTATTTATGTACATAAAGTTGCAATTTAATTATAGATTCATAAATTTATATTGATTATGATTTTTAATGATTTTTTGATTTGATTTTTGAAAATAAGAAGGAGAGACTTCTGTCCTATTTTTCACTAATAGCTTTATTGAAAGCAAATTTATTCGTAATTTTTATCAATTTTCTCTTTATTTGAATAGTTTTCTAAATTTAAAAACGAATATAATCCAAATTAAAGACATTTATTGACATACACTTAAAACTTAATATATTTTAAATGGAATCTGCAACTACTTTTGATTTAAATTTAAACTTTGATAGTTTGGATAAAAGAATAATAAAAAGAAGTAATAAAAATTCAAATAAATTAATAATAATTTAAGAAAAAACCAAAACAAATATTGTAAACTTAAATGACAATCCAACTATTTCTTACAAATTTAATATGCATATTAATGCCAACTAACTGTATAAGTACTAATCCAATTTTAAACTAATTTACATTCGTAATCGATACTAACTTTTCACACTATTAAACATTTAATTTTGGCATTAAAATGATGAAAATCAGAAAATTTGTTAAGTTTCTTGTCCAAGACTCTATTTGAATTGTCTATTTCCGTTGCTTTCCAAGCGGCAAAAAGGCCTCTTTAAGCTCTTTTATGGCTTAATTGAGTTTGCGTTTCTGTTTCTGGCATTTGGCTACGCAATTTTGAACAACAACAATCAAGTTACCCAATCATAGAGTTGCTATAGTTACTATAATACGACTACATTGGTACTATATTTCTTGGCATTTTCATATTTATGTATTTTGGCATCGTAATTAACACACTCTGCCGACAATTGCTGCTGTTCCAGCTTAAATAAATTCGCACAAGGTTACCAATTTGCAATTTGTACAATAAAAATAGAGAGAAATATAATTTATATATGTGTGTAATCATTGTGTTTATTATTTATTTATTAAACTATTATGATCATTTCCTAGGCGATGACAAGCAATCGATGCTGCATGCTGCACTCTAAAGTAATGAGCATATTTAATGCGATTTTATTGGTAGCCATGGCTAAGATCAATAAAAGTTTTGATAAATTATTTATTTTAGCATGATCATCATCAACATCATCATCAGCATTTGTGACAAAGATAATGGTGATATTGATCTTGACAGAGACGCATAGAAATTGGTATAGTTTTAACACCTTCTTTTTTTTCGTTTTTTGCTGGTTTTTTGGTAATATAAACAGGTAGTTGTCTGCCATCAGGAAATCTGTTTAATTTTATATGCGATTTAGAGTTTTATGCAAATATTTGTCATTTGATTTAACACCTTAATGGGTGGACATTTTAAGCATATAGTGTTTGGAGGTTTCTTTTTTTTTGAAAGGTAGTGCTAATGCGATCAATTAGTTAACCAAGTGACATAAAGGTGATTGGAATGAAGTTGAGTTTGGCAATAAAATTAACAATCGAGAGTGTTTCGATCTAACATTTATTAATTTGCATATTTATTAACTAGATCTGTCAGTCTAGGCAGAATATCTAATCTAGAAATATTATTCTTAATTTATCATTCAAAAATCATAACTAAATTTTTGTTGTTTAGAAAATTTTTGTTTAATAATGGCGAAGACTTAACATTTTTTGATCAATAATGAAAAAGAGCAAATAAATTTTATTATTAATACAAAGGCAAGCCAAAACTCTATGCTCATGGAGAAGTAAAGCAAGCCGAATTTGAGTATACTCTTTAAAAACTAAACTCCTTCTGAAATCGCCATCAATTTAATAAGAAATTTAATTGACAGCAAATGCATGACCAAAACTTATACTGCTTGCATGACACTATACTGCTTGCATAAACTTATACTGCTTGCAGAACAAAGCTATCTCTCTATTCTCTTCTTCTTATCAGTCATTCTTCTAATTGGCATTTCAGTACAAAACATTTATACTTATATCTTTTATCTATGATCCGATTTTAACGAAATTTGGTTAACCGATATATGTTGTAATTATATATGTTATGATTATATTATCAAACAAAAAGGAATAAAATAAATTCATTACAACTCGGGCGGAAGAAATTTGAATCAAAATTCCTCTGCGTAGATATTAGGCAGATTTTTACACCAAGTTTGCTTGCTCTACCCCTTAATTCAAACTTAATTTTAAATATTTGAATTGTTAATTTATAATAATGATATTCAAAAAATATAGTCTTAAAAATAATTATTTAAACTTTAAAAATGTAGAAACACGCATTTATATATAATAATATATAATACTTTTTCCAGTAAATTCTACAAACATTAACTGTTTATTTAAATTTACATGATTAATATTCTATATATATATCCTCAACAACATAAACATATATATCCATTTATTTTGCAATATAAATTGTGGCCTACAAAAAGATAAGAAAATAAAGTTTTGGTAATTAATAATTTTGTCACGTCACAGACAACAATGGAACATATTGGGGGTTCTTTTGGCGTTCATTTAGAGGACATACTATAACTATATATATATATATATACAGATGGGCAAAAATTTTGTCGGTCAGACTCGAAAGACCGTTAAATACAAATTTGGCAGGTGAATCGATCAATGTTTTAATTTGCATGCCGATCACAGATTTAGAGACTGATTTGTTGGCCATCAAACCATGTTGTGTGTTGCGAGTTGTAAGTTGTAAGTTGCATGTTGCAAGTAACACCTAAATCTATACTAAATGCTACCGAACCGAATCAAAGATTAATTAAACAAACTGGCGACGAATTTGTGTCGATGTTGTTGTATAAATTAGACAGGCCTGAAAATTATTTTATGGTCATTCTTCTTGCCACATTCACAGATTGCGCAGATTTTGGAGCCAGTCCCCCAAACCCCCTCTCTTCAATGCAATCCAAAGTACGTTCACCGCTCTTGGTCATAGAAGATAATTAAACATGGTTAGTACACACACACACACACACATACATATTTATATACTGGCTATCTATATATATGGCTAAAATTGCCCAATACCAATCTTTGGTTCAGCTACTGCCTAGAGTCTCATTAGAGCGCTGAAGCGTTTGACATTTAAGTGCGACGACCTCACGCATATTACTTGCCCCTGCCCAGAGGGTTTTTTTTTGTTTTTTGGAGCTGTTGGCGACTTTGAGCTAACTGAAGACTGTTATTGAATTGCCTATAGCACACGCAAACACACACACACCCCACACCCCCCTACACTACATTTAAGCCACCTCGTTCAGAGTCGTTGATTACAGAGACCTTAGACCTTCAATGTGGTTTGCCATATCAGTTTATTGTTTGTTTTGCCTACCATTTATGGTTTGGTATTCATCTACCTCACTAATATAATCTAAAGATTATATAGCACTTTCATACCCAACGAAAAAAAGTTAAATTATAAAGAAACACTTGTATAATCGACATTTAGCTTAAGCCAAACTGCAATTGGCAATCATTTCTGGTACAAATTAAAATTATATTACAACATTTTCTTTTGTTCAAGCACTATTATATCAGTCAGTTAAAAAGGAAAACAAAAATAACAATGATTATATGTACAAATATATAGATACGCGACTTATATATATATATATATATATATATATATATATATATAGCATTGTTCCAAATCGAAAATGCAGTCAAGCATTGCAAGTCCAGCTGCAGTTCCAGCTCCAACTCCAGCTCCAGCACTAGCCTAACTTTGTTGGGGAATTGCACAAAAAAAAAAAAAAAAAAGGCGGCGGCTATGGCTTCTCTCTATAACTGACCTGCCCAAAATAAAATGAAACGAAACATAAAAACACGGTCGAAAGTGAAAGTTTGTTGTTGCCGTTAAATTTTGTTGTTGCTCTTGTTGGCTATTTAACGGACGGGGGCGCCGGCTTGACTGCCGCATTGGCAGCATCACGCGAATTCGCCAAGCAAATTAATTTGCGGCATCTAAATTAAATCAGTTTACGGCAACCGCAGCAATAACTTATTTATCAACAAACAGATGGATAATGAATCGACATGATGATACTTTGGGTTTATTTTTAAAAAATGTATATATTCAAGCAAACTAAATATACATATAAGCAAGTTAATATAGTTTGAAATAGAAGCCATTCTTAGGAAAAAGACTGCTTAAGAAATTTTTAACAGTATTCGGAAAGATCAATTGACATATCAAGACTTAGTTCTGCTTAGCTTAGAAATGTGTTTTCAATATTGTAAAATTTTATTAATAGAACCATTTCTTTGCCCTTTGGTAATAGATTATTAATGGATGAATCAATTATTAATGAATGAATCAATTTTATTTTTTATATTAAAAATCATACCATTTTGAAATAGTAAAAAAAACATATCAAATATAAATATGAAATATAAGAAAAAAAAAAAAAAATTATAAATATATTATTGAAATATATATTATATATTTTTTCATACCCTTGTAGAGGGTATAATAAAATTGATCAGATGTTTGTAACGCATAGAAATAAACGTTTGCAACCCTGTAAAGTATATATTCTTAATTGGCATCAATAGCCGAGTCGATATGAAAATTTTCATCTGTCAGTCTGTCTGTTTCTTCGTATCTTTTCGAACTTAAATTTACAGCTAAGTGAATAAAATTCCTATCGTTCTGTTCATTGATCATTTATTTAAATTAAGTTTAAGAATTGGTTGGATCGAACAATTATAAGATATAGGAAAGATCAGGGGTATCGGACAAAATTTATTTTGCTCAAAACAGTTTTTGTAAGAAAAACTTTTTTGGTTTTTGATTCTGAATATTGTTAGCAATATTTTTATAATTAATTTACAAGTACATAAATTAAATTACAAGTATGTACATAAATATTATATTTCAATTCTTTGTTTTATCGACTATTTTATCAAATATAGTTAAAAGCTGTAATCCTAAAAAAAAGTTCAAGTAAAAAACTTTTTCATATTTTAATATGAAATATTCATTATTCATATTTTATATTACCACAAATGTATGTAATATAAATTGCCTAATATCAGTATCTTTTGATAAGGTAAAACATACAATTAAAAAAACCTTTGAATGAATTTTAATAAAACCTTAATATCTTTTTTTGACAGTTTGTTTATCAATTAATATATATTTTTTTGTTGTTACTTTATTTATTAATTTATATTAAATACCCTTTGAATAGTATTTATATTTAAATCGTTAATTAAAAATACTCTTATACAAATTTATACTATATAGACTATGAATATATATATTTATGCTACTCTACAAACTAATATATAGACTATGAACATAATATAATTATACTTTTCGGCATACATTAATAATTATGATAAATTAGTTCAAAAAATATATTTTTTCAATCATTTAAAAACAATTTCTATTTTAATATAAATTTAAATATCTTAACTAAACGTTTATCAATTTGAACTTACAATTCCACTTACTGCTGCTCATGTCTAAGTTACCCTTGATACCATATATTCTGTTCCTGTTTCATTCGCTCCTTCTCCTCTCTCTTTCTCTCTCTCTCCTTCTCTCTCTCTCTCTCTCTTGGTTTTTGCCTCCTTCTCTGCTGCAATCAATCGAAATAACATTGCATTGCATTTGCCAAATGCGGCCAACTCGATGACAAGACCCGGCTTCCCATTTGGTTGGAGCAGCTTCCTGCATTGATCAGCAATAAAAACAAAACAAAAAAAAGAAAAGTAAAATAAAATGAAAAACCCGTTAGCCAACGTCATTTAGTGGCATCTTCATGTACCAAACGCAATCTCAATTTCAAGTTTAAATAAGTTATTTTTCTTTTTTTCTCAATTTTTTTTTTCTGTTTTTTGTTTTTATTGGCAATTTCTGCACTCTCTTACGCTTTCTTGTATTTGTTTTTGTTTTGTTGTTGTTGTATTGGCAATAGATTTGGTTGAATGGCATTATTGGTATTATACTATTATATAATAATAATCTATTGTTTAAGTTCAAGCTTAAATACGGCTGACAAATTGATTAATGCATCATAAATGGATTTGGGTGCAGCAACAAAATGCATAATTAAGCGTGATTGCAACCAAATGAAATTGATTGCCACAACATACACATTAAAGATACATATATATAAAATCAAATTTTTTTAGAAAACTTATCTTTAACATGTATGTTTATGTTTAGTTAACATACTTACTGGTTTTTCTTTTTTTCACAATTGGCAATTAAATTGGTTGATTCATAATGAAGACTTAAAGTAGTTCGACTTTTTAATGCAAAGCCATTAGCTATTGTCACTTTCCTCAGGCAAATTGAAAGTATTTAAAGCATAAATACAAATATATAAAGAAAGTTTTGCCAAGATTTCTCTACCCACATACACACACACACAAACACACACGCACATACACTCTACTGGTTGACATAGTTGTTCGCGCAAGCAGAATTAAGATGTGGACAAAAGTATCGATTAAATGGGCGCCTAATTGTCCGGCCAAAAATATTGCAACGAGACATGCAACCAACAGCAGCAGCAGCAACAGCAACAGCCAACAGTCAGCAACAACCAACAACAACATCTAACACCCAAACATACTTATGACCCACTTTTTTTTAACCAATAAAAATTAAGCCAAATTTATGCAGCATTTTGTCTAACATAGTTTTGAGAAGTTTTTCGCTTTTGTTGTTGTTGTGTTTTCTAACTATTTATATATTATATGTTTTAGCCAACCAATTTAAAGCCAATTATCAAAGTTGAACCTCATGTTCAACCTTGACCAAAACTCAACAACATTTAATGAAAATGCGTTTACGGAATTTTAAAAATAAACACAATAAATACACCATACTGGACATGCGCTGTTTGTTTTTGTTTGTGTTTTATTTTTTATTTTTTTATTTTGGATTTTTAATAAACTTCACACGCATTGAGGGGGCCGACTCTCCCTTTCCCTCACCGCTTATTCAACTTCGATCACAATCCTCCCGTGAAGAGCTGCACATGCGCATTGCCAAGAAATCCAATATTCAAAATTCAATTTTCAATGTAAATTGACACGAACAATCTCAAAGTGTTGTTGATAAACATAGAAGAAATATTAATATTAAAAGTTTAAATATTGATTCATTGACAAAAGCAAATGACAGATCACGTTAATGCCGTAAAGCTTGGCTAAGTCTTTGATTAGTAGAACTGTAAAACCATACAAAATAAGAAGTTTTTACCTTTTTTATGGCTTTTGGTAAATATTTAATTCGTTTCATTGGAAACGAATTACTATTCGTTTCGATCATAGTAAATCGTGCGTCGAATTGATTAGTTTAACAAAAAGTTTAAGGTGACAGTTTACAACACTAACAAGGAGTGTGACGACATTATATGCTGGCGTAGTGTTAGCCAACCTAACGGTGAGGAAGAGAGACAGAATAAAATGAACCAATGCAAGTTTTGTTTTCGAAGAAAAACTAAGAACCCGTTACATAAAAATTAAGCTAGACTTGAACATTTTAAAAAGGTCTATTTTGAATAATATCCTGTTTGTAATTTTACTAAATTTGTCTTAAACAATTATCAAAAAAATACTCCATCTATCCTCTACTCTGTTCACAATGAAAGTAGCCATTTTGACCCTATATTGGGGTTTGTTATGCCAGATAATTTTCTAATATTTATGAACACTGAATCACTATCTTTATTTGGAATATAATATTTTTGTCTATTTGATGGTTATTTTATTAAGTTCACCCTCAAATTTTGTATCATACTAATAAATAAATAGTAATAAATAAATTGAAATTAATAATAAACCTCCCACATAATACAGCAGAAAAGTTATGCATGTAGATCTGAACTGTAACACTGAAACTACACATATGTTAAAAGCACACTCCATATTAAAAACAGATAACAGAACAAATAATAAAAAATAAAACAAAATTCATCTATTGCCTCTTTAAGAGGGTTAATGGAGAAATTAATATGTGGCTTTCAAACTTTCATGCAAAATCCATTCATTGCTATTTGTTAATATATTGAATTTCTTAGCATACTTTCAGGCATTGGTTAGTACAATAACAACTTTCAACATATCTGTGTAGATAAGTTTTAATAAACTTAGATTAACTTTTACACAGAACTAAAATTTCACATATTTGCACAAGTGGTCCATAGTTTTTGGCAAAAGCCATTGCCTTTCCACTAGCTAATGTCATCTGCCAGTGTCAATCTCTTTCTGTGTTGAACTGGCAAGTTTGCTATAAAAGAGACAACCCCAAAGCAGAAAATAGTACAAAACCGAAATTCAAACGTGAAAGCCAGGCAAAATGAAAATCACTTTGACTCTGTCTGTTGCAACTCTGTTGTTAGCTCTGATGTCCTTCTCAGTTTCTGGCTCCAGCGGCGCCAAAGTCTGTGTCATTAGGGACTGCAATTACAACTCGACAACGAATGCCTGCGGTCGCTATGGACGCTCGAATCTATGTCGTCGTTTCAGCAACAGTTGCGAATTGCGCTATGAGTCCTGCATCAATTCCGTCAGTTACACTTCTGTGGCTCTATCTAAATGCTCGGGTATTAGTGTTGGTTCCCGCCGTACATGCAAAAGTTCATCATCATCATCATCGTCATCATCTTCCTCATCATACTCTTCCAGCGCAAATGTTATTCCTATTATTATTCGTAGAGGTTAAGCTTAAAATTTCTTCAAGTTTCTTTTAAATAAAAGTTGAAATTGATAATCAAAATAAATATTTCTAAGGTCATCACATCCAATCTGCTGCACAGGTGTTGTTGAAACAATTAGAAAGAAATCCCTTAAATATATATTTCTTCTTATTATTTTTTTTGGCAATTAACTGACATATTTATTCAGCTGCTACTCATCAATTCCTTTTCTTATTCAGCTGGCAAAAATTTAGAGCAAATTTATTTGTTAAATAAATAAGTATACACACATTCCAAAACAATAAAAAGCCTAGACATTTTCCATAATACCTTTAGTCGTAAACAAAAAAAACATAATGAAAGTACTGCCAATTGTGTGTATAATCCTATCTATGCTTCTAATATTAACCGAATTTACCAGTGGTAGTAGCACCTCTGAAAACGGGTCAGCAAATAGGACACTAAATCGGAGTATACATACTAATAAGTCCTTTCGCAGGAACTGTAAGCAAAGGGTACGCAATTCGTGTAGATCATCGTCGGAAAGTTGTGGCCGCTATGGACGCTCACGTGCCTACATTTGCCAACTGTTCAAAAACGATTGCCAGCGATTGTTAGCCAATTGTGAGGGATTCAATAGTAAGTTAAAATCCTTCTTTACAAAGACATTATCAAATTTGTAACGTATTTGTTGCCTAGAATATCGTCGAGTTTCGCATTATTTGTGCACAGGTCTAAAAACAGGAAGGCAATCAGCATGCGGCAGTGGCCTTTCGCCAACAACTAATTCATCAAACACACTGATTATTTATCAATAATTTTTAAAAATAATAGAAATAATAAAGATATGTTTAACTGAATGAACTTAATAAGAGTTATGATCAGTAGTGTTGGTAAATTTCCTTTTGGCTTGGCTATGCTGCAAGCATCTGGCAGCTATGTGCCCATATCTTTAACCATTATTTTTGAATCAAATCATAAATGGTTAAACCTGTTACGAAGATCGAACTGATATAATTTTCAAGACAAACATATTACTACTGATATGAAATAAAATTAAATATAATAGGGTTGTAGTAAAGGCGTATTTATAACTATACTGCTTGCAGTGAACACGGAAAAACAAAATGACCATGGAAACAGGAAAAGATTAACTGTATGTAATGCAGATAAAGAAAAAATAATAGGGTTAGAGGACCTTATACTTAAAGGAAGCGAAGCAAGAATAACTAGCTATGAAAGTGGCGTCTAGCTTTAAGACAAAGTGTCAATTAGTAGAGGATTTGTTCCCGCAGTTGCGAAAGCAGCGGCACGAATATCTCAAAGGAGAGAACTTTCCTCTTGCTGGTAGACTCCTTGATAACTTCGTAAGACTACAACATACCATGTCTTAAAACTCTATTGACCTAAGACTTTTAGAGCATCCCAAAATCCCGACTTTTTCTTTGCAGGAGGATGAATAAATCATAAAAAAAAGGAAAAATCAAAGAATTCAAAATAATATTGAATGCATTTAATGAGCAAAGTGATGGCAAATTGGATAAAAATTAGATATCCGGATTATCATATCATTATAAAGGATGTGATTCTCATAGGCAATTTCAAGATACTTAAGCAAAATAATAACAGCTAAATAAAGTTAATAAAAGCTATGTTTATCTCTAGCAATTTTTCACACTAAAACTATTTTAAGATCAAATCTTAATATAGCATCTATATGGTATAGTTAACCGATTCTAATAAAATTGAGAAAAGCTTTTACAAATACCAAATGGCAATCACTTGAGATATAATTTGTAGATTTTTGTTTGATAGTTCCTGTGAAAGCTGTATGATATAGTCATCCGTTTGGAAATAGTTTCCAGATGTGGGATGACCGTAAATAAAAGCCAATGTACGAAATTCCAGTTCAATTGGTTTATTTTTTTGGAAAGACAAAAAGACGAATCGTGTTGACCAGGAATGAATGTATATACCTTATGTAGTCAAAGATGCTTTCTTCTATGCGATGCAAACTTAAAACAACTTTTTTTATAAGGGTATAAAAATGATTTCGTTTTTGGATCCCCAAAAGTATACTCTGTAAGCTTTAAAAATTTTCATTGTTTCACTTTGTTTACACAATTGTGGTTAGACATTCAGAAGATGGAAACAAAAAAAATACCATTCAAATTAATTTGCAAATAATGCTAAATATATATTGACAAATAAAAATGTATATCTTCCAAGGTCACTGCCAACACAATCGATTATGGACTATAAAAGGCAAAGTGTTATGAGAAATTGACATAATAATTGAAAGAAATGCGTTATATACTGATCGTGCTCCTCATACTGGCTTTGATATATGTAGCCACTGAGGCCCAACAGCGAAACCGAAGGCAACAGCGTGTTGTTCGTAATAGGGCTCTTACTAGAAGCCGTACCAGGAGATCAAGTGCAACTAATAACCGTTTGAGAACAATTAATGCTAGAACGAGTACGCGCTCAAGTAGAAGACGATCAATTCGACGATATAGTAATTCAACTAGGAGTAGTACTCCCTCATCCCGTTGCGTAATCTATATAAGAAATTGTAATTCCACTGTTAATGTGTGTGGACGATGGAGCTTGACACAGAGATGTCATCGTTTTAGGAATCGTTGCATACTCGAGCGAACCAATTGCGGAACAACAGTGTCCAGTAAGCGATTCAATCTTAATTCCATAGATATGAATAGTTATAGATAAATATATATATCCTCATTTTTTACAGGCTGGAATGTGGTAAATTTTGGCAATTGTTCAAGTATATCAGTTAATGAAACGGGTGAATGTGCCAGCACTTTCTCATCTTCTTCTACGACAAGCTCATCCACAAGTTCCGCACCTTGGACAAATATTCTATCATCGATAATGGGTACAACCTATCCATCCAGTTCAACTTCAAATGTCAGGCCAATTATCATAAGAACAGGCTAGCTAGCTCGGTTTTTTTTTTTTTAAATATGGATATAAATCAGAATTTTCAGAGAATATATTAAAACCGTCTTCTTCCTCACAATATTTAGCTATAGAATATATATATATATATATGTATCTATATAGCTAACTGCATAGTAAAATTTCTATGCCTTGTGGCTTGTTTGTATTCTAATTGCATCCGCAAGGCGTTCAGCAATTCACATCCGTAGAAGCGCCATAAATTTACAAACTGCAATTGTGTGAATGTGTCTGTGAGTGTGTGTGTGCGTATGTGAATGTGTGTTGACCATAATTTTTGCTCGTTTTGCCTTGAAAATGTGCAATTTATGGTAAATTCGCTTTCATGTATGCGAATTGCAATTAAAACAAGACAGATGAAAAAAAAACCAGAGGCAGCAGCAGCACACACACACAAAATTGAACGAACAAAAAACCATAGCATATATCAGGGCGCAACTACGTGATGTAATTGTGCAAGGGGGTGTATATGTGTGTGAGTCTGTATTACCACATAAAGGTGCACGTACAACGAATTGCAAACCCCAAATGATAAAATGAATAATTGTTCTTTTTAGTTGTAGATGCGATGATAAAAATGCGAATGAAACAAAGTTAAACTGTCAGATAAAAGTTTTGATGAACGTGTAACAAATGCAAAATGTAATTTTATTAACAATAAATAAATAAAGAAAAGTGTTAGAAAACATTTTTGTTTTTAATTTATACATTTAATTTATCAACAAGTTGCAGTTTGTCCAGGAGTTATGCCATTGCTTGTACATATTGTGCTGGCGACTTGTTCACCCGAAGTTCCAAAAGCTGTGAATATAATTAATATTTAACATAAATTAATACATAAATGGATATCTAAGAAAACTAACTATACAAATGGAATAGAATACTGTAGTCAGAAGAAAGAAGAGATCTAATGGAAAAATTCTTTCCCAGATAAGGGGCAACCCTCCAATCTTTTGTAAAAAAATGTTATTCTATTTTCTAAAGACTTATTTTGCTAATAATTAGACCGAGGAAACCAATATGTCAAATTAATTAATTTAATTAACAAATTATCTAGAATTAAACCAAGTAGTATTTGAAATTCATCATTTCAATTAATAATTTTGATTTGATTTAGACTTGAAAGGAAATAATGTACATTAGAATTCAAAAATTTTGAAGGAAATCTGAAGGACAGATTCAACTTATGTATACTTACTTGTTTGGCCCAAACAGCGATCAATCAGATATAGACACTGATTGATATAGTATTTACAAGTAGTCGTTGTAGTCATACCACTAGTTGTAGTAAGTTGAACACAAATTGGTTTCTTTTTCAAACAGATTCTTTTTTGGCTCCAACGGCAAAAGAAATCATTATTGGCACTGACAAATAGACGAGCATGTAATTCTCCAAATAAACCGAGAATCAGTAAAAAACTGATCAATAGACGAAAACTGTTTAAACGAAAATGTTTCATTATGATGTTAAAGGTTAAAACTGAAACTGATCGGATCTGATCTCTAATTGTTATGACTTTGATTTTGCACTAATATCTCGCTTTTTATACTAACCGATGAAAATTTCGTCTTGTTTGTTATGCACAAATATTTGTTCATGAAAGTGATATTTTTTTTTTTTTTTTGGCAAATGCGATAACGGGTCTTTAAGTTAGTAAAGGCAAATATTTGATTTGGACAAACAATTTGGCCAAAAGATTTCATTTTTGTTGAACCCTTTCACTAAAGCTCTCTTATGTTTGACATTATTATGCTTTTTATTTATCAATTTAGCTTTTCATGTTTATTATTTGCATCTTAATGTTACTTTTAGGAAATATTATTACTTTCATATGAAATTACCCAAGATTTTTACCCCAACCTCCACCCATCACGTTTCATCTCTTCATATAATTAAAAAGAAAATATTGCGATTGTGCTTGGATGTGTGTGTGAATGTGTGTGCATATAATTCGTAAGTAGAAAAGTTTTCCTTTTTCTGCCACTCTCATTGCGTCAGTGTCAGAGACCGCCCACATCCACACCAATCTCCATACACACACACACACACACACACTTTCATACACATCACATCAGTCTGTCTGTCCATCATGCGAGTACCCCAAACCCAAAGTCATACCCCATACTGACTCCCCCCTGACTTCCCCCAAAACATTTATTTCTCATTTCAGGCAATGTGAACTGGAGCTGGGCACATTTTCATGTCAGGTTCCGTTGGCATGTCATGTCACGCGCTCATTTCGTTGCATGTTAAACTGTAAATGTGCCTCCATATACCCACCAAAGACCACGCCTCCATTCTACTATACTATGTTACGTATGTATGTATGTATAAGCGAATTTCTTTATAAATTTATATACCTTAACTCACAAATAAGGTATATTAAATTTGTTACACTTCTTTTAGATATTTAATAAAAAAAAACTTTTAGATATTGCAAACGATCAACGAAACTTTTTTTGTTGAAGATCTCTACATACTATATATGCAAATAGTGAATAACTTCTACAATAAACATATGCTATAAACAATTCAATTCATACGTAATATACTTATATATAATTCTATAGGCTGATTCTGAAAATGCCAAAAACCAAATGAATGCATCATTAATTATATATACTTGGTAAATGTCAATGAAATATATATTAAAATTTAATTATTTATTTAAAAAACACATTTTATACGTATACATATGTATATATATACTAAGTATACATGACTATATATATTTGAGTTAAGATGAAAACATAATCGGGCCACATAAATTTAAACAAAGATTAATGTGAATAAAAATTATTTTTCATCTTAAATCTATCACAATTCTCGAGCTAGTTTTAAAGTTTTTGCTATAATTGTTTTTCAAATGTGATTAATTACCTTAATATAGAATTAATAATAGGTAATATTCCAATACATGAAACTTAAAATATAGTAATTAATACAGCGATTTGTTAAGTTAGCTGTATTAATTGCTTAAAACCTGTGATTAAAACCTGTTTTTAACCTTTGTTATCTGATCTAAAATAATGTCCCAAGTTTTTCATACATTAGGAAATCATAGATGGATATAATAGTTATCCATTATCCGGTATGAGTTTCATAATTCTATTTTGGTCAAATTTTTAAAAGTTTTTCAAATACTTTGGACTTGTATGATTATATAGAACTTATGAGATATACATATAAGTAAAGTAAACAAATTTTTGATATAAAAACTATTTTTATTTGAAATGTCAACCGTGAGAATTATTATAATCATTATTAAGTATTTATATATATTTAAATAAGAATTGTTATATATAAAATGTTTAATTACATGTAATATAATTATTATTATTTGTTCTTTTAACTAGATATTTTTAATGTTAAGAACTCTTTTGTTATGTGATAATTGTATGAGAATCTAATGTTGTTTATATAAATATATCTCAAATATATCATAAGTATATCACTTACAGATATATATATGTATACTACTTATTGAGCTATTAATCTATATAGTAAGACCGATCTAATACTAACTTATTACACCGACTTTCTTTAAAATATTTTCTCCAATGATATTAACTCTATGTTGGTTTATAGATAAATTTATTTATATAGATATATCATATATATCAAATATGTATATCAAATATCACATATAGATATATATTAGCCACTCATCAATCTATTAATCTATATAGTAACATCGATCTACTATTAACTCGTTCTTTGAAATATTTTCTCTAAGTATTTTAACTCTCTGTTGGTTTATACATGAATTCATTTCCCACTATGTGAAATGTTATTTCTAAAGAGTATTCATCATCAGTTGCTAGTTGTTTTTGTATTCTTTTTTTCCATTTCATATTTCATTTTATTGCTGTTGTGCCTGTTGTCGTTTTTCTTTTATTTTTTTGTTTTTCCTGACTCTTTTGCTTGTTTTTATTTTATCGCACCTTCTGGCTTATATTTATGTATATATGTTGGAGTTGAGGCGTGACACAAGGTGAATGCGCGATAAACTTTAGCCTTACCAACTCAGTACTTGGTCTTAAGACTTGCGTTTAAACATTTGCAGCAATTGTATTGCATTTACATTTTGCATGCCAAGGAATTGGCGTGTCCATCGACCAAAAAGTATGCAACGTTCCCCTCTTAGTAAAAAACTGATTAACAAATGCCATATGAGTGAAGTACCTACACTACATATATATGTATATATATATATATATATATATTCCAATTAAAGTTGAAAAATAAAACTCGGTTGCAGTAATTAGTTGCATGTCATATAAATTACATGACTATCGTGGTAGAAGGATTTGACAAGGTCAAGCTGCTGCTGCTGCTAGTTTTTGCAAAAAAAATGTCATACAATTCATGTATTATAATATGTGTATTTTCTAGGTTTCATAAAAATTTAATGACATTGTCATTAACTTTTACTAACTGCCTTTTTTTCATACTCATTTTCACTGTCTTTACTTGTGTTCGGGTGTGTGTGTGTGTGTGTGTCTGCTTTGTGTTGCAGCTATTTGCTAATTATTTTTCATTTCCATTTAACTTGAGTTTTTCCAGTGTTTTCCAACCCATGTATATTTAATGCGCTTTCCGTTCTGGTGCTGACATTTCCCTGCTACTATTAATAGGCTTAACAACAACAACAAAAACAACAACTAACAACAACAACCAACTACATACTAAATGCAATAACAATACGAGTATAAGTTGCATGTCTTGGGTAAAAGTTTTACTCATTTCTTTCCTCCTTTCTTTCCTCTTGTTTTTCTTTTTTTTTTTTTGTTTCTTTGCATTTTTTTTTTTTTTAATTTCTTTTTTGCTTTTCATTATATGTCTTTTCATTCCTCTTCTCGTTTCTGCATTGTTGCATTATGTATGAGACTTATTTGTCACGCTAATTGAATAATAGCCTTTTCTTCGATATTTCGTATAATTGAAACAATTTGCTTTTGACCCTGAACCTAAGGGGAAACGTTTTGAAAAGATGAGGAAAAGAATATAAATAAAAAACTACGGCATAAGAAATTAAATAAAACAATATATGTATATACAGAAATATACTAGCTTTCTGTTCATGATCATCAGAAAAAATAGGGGAAATATTAACATATATATACATATATAAAGGAAATATTTTATTAATCAAAATAAATATTACATTTTCTTTTGGCTTCTCTTGTATGGAATATAGTAATTTGAACTAAAACCATTTCTATTCAAATTAATTCTTACTAAAAAGCATTAGTAATCACATAGACATTGAAAGTATTTATTAAAGTTCTATTCTTGGTGAATTAGAGGACAACTTTCCTCAGTGTAATTCGCACACAAACGTATTAAAGGCACATATACACAATACATATAAATAAAGAAATGCTTTCTCTTATCCCTCAATCTCAATTTAATTAATATATTCAAAATTCTATTCGTATTCCCTTCACGTTGAATCATAATGATATATCTAAAGATTCACAAAAAGTGCGGAAAAGTGAAATTGTAATTAATTAGGCAATATTTTAGATATTATGCTCTACATTCGGAATATTAACTAATGATTAATTTAATATATGTATTATGATATACTGACAATTATATTATGACAATTATATGTATTATGATAATTAATCAGCATAATTTAATTTGAGTTCATAATAAACAAAGTAATTTATTTAATAGCTAAGAACTTAGATTAAAAATCGAAATTTCATTGTTTTTATATTTAGTAATTATTTTCTGTTTTCAAAATGATACTTTAAAAATTTATCATAATTTTTGTAATTAAACACAAATTTATTTATTTATTTATTTATAATAGAGTTAGAAATAATTGAAATTATAACTAACTTATAGCTAGAGCACTGGCTGCTAAGGCCTTCGGCTGAAAACACAAATTTATAATTGTTACTTCTACATTTTTGAAATATTTTTTATAAGTAAGTTTTTATAAATTGTTTATTTGGCATCCAAGCCACGTTTTCCTTTTCAAGGAAAAGTTTGAAATAAAATAATTGTTAAAAAAAAAACAAATCATGAGAAATATTAAACAAATCATGAGAAATATTAAAAAATAATAACTGAAACTGAAAACTGTTCAAAATAGTACAAATTGTTAATTAATTTTAACGAATGAAATAATTATTTGCATTTCAAATATTTAAAAATTGTTTGCTATAAATAAATATTAGGTATTTACTACTTATAATCTATCGTATTTAGATATAGATCTAGAAATATAAGTTTCTTTTGTGGTATGTAAATTCTATTTGTCCTTTAGTTATAGATAAAGATTCAGATCTATGGTATCTCAATTTATTTCAACTTTCATTCAAGACGTTTAAAATGTTTTAAAACTAAATTTATGGAATCAATATATTTATTTTATATTTACTTACTATTTATTTTTCAGTACTTTTAATATTTAGTTTTATTTTAACTATTATCCATCAAAGATGCAGATAGAGTAAAAGAAATCACACATCCAATTATAGATATAGATTCAGTTCTGTGGTATCTTAATTTGTTTAAATATTCAGTTTTAAGATTCAGGTCTGTGGTATCTCAATGAGTCCTAATTTTCATTCAAGATGTTTAAAATATTTGAAAACTATTTTAAATTGATAAAGATTCAGTAAATAAAGTCAAACTTTGTTTTGTTATGTGTAAAATCCAATTATACTTAGATACTTGTAGATTCAGTTCTGTGGTATCCCAATTTGTTCATTTAAGCCAAACGAAATGGCCTATAGCTATTTATGATATCAGCGGGCAGAGTTTACTGATTTATCAATATAAAAAAATAACAAATAATTTGTTGGGCTTAAAATAGAAAAATAGTAAAACTTTTATTAAAAGTACTGTAGATTGTAAATTGATAAATGCCTATGTAAATCTATATATATTGTCCATGGAAATATTGCCTATGAATATAAGCCGCAATATATATATATGTATTTCGTCCAATTATATATTCAATCAACATGATCCAAGTGATAATGGAATGTGACCAAACATTTCAAACCACTTACTAGCCACATCCGTTGTCAGTAAGTAGTATATTATGTTTACACGTAATTTTTTTTTTCAATCAACAGCTATAGAGCATGTTCAATATTTGATTTTGACCATATCATATCGATTCGAGTCAATAGCACGTGCTGGCTATCTGTCAACTTTGTACAACAATTATATCAACATGGCAAACCCAAAATTGGTCAAATATCTATACCTATATACATAAACCAACGAATACATATATATTTATATATATACATATATATTTTATACATAGGTACATACATATTTATTTCGTTAGGCAAAAGTCAACAAAATGTTTGGCAAAATGCTGGCACGTGCTACTCGGTGGTCCATTTAGCTAACATTGAATTTAGGCCGGATCAGAAAGACCTACCAATGTCCCTGTTGGCCAGAGTGGTGATTGATGAGACTGCGTATAGAAAGCTGTAACCCCCCCTAAACCCCCACCACCATCCCCTTTACATACCTCCCCGTATATGTATTACCATCATCCTTCCTATGTAGGCAAAATTCAGTTGTCAGCAGGCGAGGAGTCTATTAAACGAGTAAATAAAAATTTTCGTGTAAAACCTAAGGGAAAGCGAGAGAGGAAAATATTGTAGAGCGAGGAAAATTTGTTTGGAAAAATAAGAAAAATAAAGGAAAAACCTTCATCAGGTTATGTTTTCGTATGCGAGACACGCAAATTTGTTGCCAATAAGCAACCGAAAACAATTTTTTTATGGCCAAGAAAACCCTGAGAGACATGGAGTAGAGAGTGCAAGAGAAACAGAGAGAAAGAGAGAGAGAGAGAAATGTGGAGTAGTGATGAGAAGTTGGATTTTGGGTTGTGTATGTGAAAGGAACTGGCACTTGCCAGTGCGTGCCATGCTCTGTTTTTTTTCTTTTTTTTTTCGGGGGTAGGTTACCCAGGCTGTGTTGCTTAGCTACCAAAAAAAAAAGGAAGCCGAAGCTCTGGCCCAGTCCTAGTCCCAGGCCCAAGAATGTAGGTCATGTTGCCTTCGTTTCATATATATTTTTTTCCTTTTTTTTTCTTCATTTTTTTGGGAAGAGAAACATTCGATATGTGTATATACACACACTTACATACAATGTTGCAGACACAATTTTCCCATGAATACTTTTAGCTTACATTTTTTCATCGTTTTATGGGGCGTGGCCATGTCTCAGACTCCAAGTACAATTCTGGCAATATACCACCTCAGCCCAATCTTTTGTCTGGCGCTTATTATAATGAAAATTTCATTAGAAAATTGAATGTTGACGTGTCGCATGTGTTACAATGACTTGTCAGGTTTTTCGTATTTTCTTTTTTTATTTTAGGCGTAAGCTTATCGTACATCTACCATAAACCTGATTGGCATTATGATTTCCTATTTGAATTTCAATATCGTCACATATGCACTATATGTATATATATATATATTTATATTATGTATGAAAATGTTCTTATATTACCACATGGGAAAATAACATTATAAATACAATTGAGCCAACTATTTAAGGCTCTTAACTGACCCAAATTGCCGATGATGTTTTATTGGCCAAGTTTCTGTTTCCGTTTCTGTTTCTATTCCTATGCTGCTCTCTTTTGGCCAATGACAATTATTTGCAATCAGGCTAAGTGAAGTTGCGCATTTTTTTTAAAATTTTATTTTCGGTTTAGCAAAAAGAAGTTAACAAGTTGAACCTTAAGTGCACTTAGTTTTATGTAGCACTGTGCTGTCGATATCAATTTTATGAACACATTGAACATAGAAGCAAATAATGTGTGGCCTGGTAACCAATATCTAAACTCTTAAAATAAGAAATATATTGAACTAAAAGAGAAGTGGCCAACTCGAGCAATAGAAAATGTTTAAACAAAATATACATTATATTTCACTTCACTTTAAGCTAGTGACATATATGTATATACATACATATATATATATATATATATATGGATTTTATTTAAGCTTTTGATACCCTCTGAAATAAAATGTATGTATGTATGTTTAGAATGTTTTTAGCCTTTGGCAATAGAAAAGTACCTCAAATTGTACTCTAATTTTGGTTGTCATCAAGAAAATTGTAAGGCCTAAGGCAACATTAATTATATTATTTTATCAACTAGTATAAAGTAAATTTAATACCTTACATTAACAATGCGATTAAGTCTCTAATTTGCTATAATACCTTTTGTGATTTATTCAGAGTTATTCATGATTTAAACTAGATGAAAATATTTTCGATTTGTGCTTTGTAATTTTGAATACTTTAATATATAGTCCAATCCTCTTAATGTATAAAGAATCCTTTCCGACTTTTTGTACTAATTTATAAGCTTTTCTTTTAATGGATATCATTTTGGTTATTAAATACATTTGTTTATACTTATTAGAGCAACTTAAAAACAGGGTAACTCTATGTCATCTCTGCACCACTTTTTTTCACTCAACAACCAAGCACATGGTGCGTATGCGCAATATATATACACATATATTTCTTTTTATTTGGCTGTGGATATAGGGAACACAAAAAAAAAGGGCCAACCAATTGCCCTAGACAAATGCTAGTATATAAGGGGTATTCATGTCCCCATGCCATAAAAATATAAACACATGTCAAAATGAATAATAGCTCATCAAAGTTTCATTTTAACCTTTTTTTTTTATTTTTTATTCTCATATTTTTGTCGCTTTTCTTTAACTTATATTTCTTCCCCCAATATTTTCTGTATCGTAAAAGGGAAAACGACAAACAGCCAATTCAATTCGAAACTAAATCCAGCCACGAGCTTGTCCTGTTATTATAAAGAAAAGTATATTTTTTCATGTAATTTGATTTCGTTTCCAAATAAATCGTAAAAGGAAACTTGTCTTCATTTTTTTTTTTTTTTAAGGAACAACAGCAACAACAAATTTTTTGTTGTGTTGTGAGTGTAAACAAGTGTCGATGTTTTTGGTTTCCATTTTCAATTTCCTGGCAGATTATTATAAATATATATATATAGGGTAAATCAGTTGACTAAGGCATACTTATTTTAGTTCATTTTTCTATACCCTTTTGAGAATTTTGTTTTTCTTATGGTTAATTTCGATTTTAATGCAATCCAATATACTTACAGATACTAATATGTAATCAATGTATTAACTAATTATACAAATTAATTAATTAACCAAACTTCGATCTTTGTATATACAAAACATTTGGACATATTTGTTGTACTCATTTAAGGAAAGAGTATTAAAACAAAACAAAAAAAAAACCAAAGAAAGGCAAACTGAGAATGTTTGTATGTTTTTAGGGCGTGAGTGTGGCGGGGGCGTAATGAGAATGTTGTACTGGAACAGTGGCTCCTACTCCTGCTCCTGTTGCTCGTCATGTGCCATGTTTTATCGATAATTCGTGAGTACGCGCTGAAGAGTTGGACGAGCGGGCAAATGGAGAGGAAATTAAGGAGTGAGTGCCTCGATTTCATTTTGTCTGTATAACAAACAAATGTTGTTCCTGCTTTTTTCGGTATTATATTTTCTTTTCTTTTTTTTTTCTTCTTATTTTTTTGTTCTGTTTGTTATCCGAAAATCGGTTTTTGCGGACGCGCCACTGACACGAAGCCGCCTCCATTTACGAGTATTGACAGGAAATTGGGACCGGCAGGCAGGCAACAACCACAAAACTTTTGTTGTTGATTGCCATTGACGCCGTTTTTCCTTGCCTGGTGCTGCAAGGGTATGTTTGGAGGGGGGTGGGTGGTAAGTGGAAGGGATAGAAAAGTCATAGGCGTCATAATACAAAACGTCAACGTATCCTGGGCTCGTGTTATTAATAAAAATAGATATATCTTTGGCTCGCTTTTTATTTTCATTTTCCTATTCGTTCTTTGTTTCATTTTCTTGTTTTTTTTCCTCTTTTTTTTTTGTTGGCCCTGTGCCCAATAATCACCCAATAAAGCTAAAAATAATTTGAAATTTATTGCTGTAAATGACAAAAAAAGCAAAATTGGAATTTACATATGCATTTGATTTATTTGTTTAGGTAAAGAATGAAAGGTTCGGTGTCCTTTGATTCTATCGCTATCGCTTCCACTCTCAATCCCTCTCTCTCGCTCTCTTTCATTCGTGTTAAATTTGGTTATCTATTTGGTAATTAAGTGGGTTATTGAATTGTCCATTATAAGTGGACATGATATGGGTTAAGAAGTATTGACAAGATATAAGATGAGCTCATTTATCTACACCTTAAGAGAGGAAAATGCGTTTATTGATAAAACTCTTGCCTATTTCAATTTTTATAGCATACTTATGAGCGCATGTCAAATCACGAAATTTTTTATTACAAAAAAATTACAACGCAAAAATTTTACGACTTTCCCACACCATACATCCTTTCATCTCACCTCTGTGTGTCTCTTTCTCTGTCTCTATGCGACAAATAAATTGTCATGAGAAGAAAAATGTTTGTTATGTTTTTTAATTGAATTTCTGTGACATGAAGCAAAAAAAAAAAGAAGAGAAATCAGCAAAAAGTTTACTTTTTGCTGCCATAAATTAAATCGCTTACAACTTTTACTCTAGTTTATTAAATTACCCAAAAAAAACAGTGGCAAAAGAACTCACCTAAAAACTTTTTTAATGGCATCCGAACAGAATTTTTGCTTTAGGAAACACAAATCGACAAAATGTTCAGGATAAAATGGCGGGCAAACACTTTATTAGATAAGTTAACTCTTTTCCTTCTCCCCTTCACAATCCGGTTGATTCTGTACTCGTACCTCGTATTTTTATTTGCCAAAAAGGTATACAAAAGGCTTTAAAGAGAAAGTTAGATAAGGTAAAATTGTATATACTTCATAGGGGTAGGCAGAAAATAGTCGTAACAAAGATGAAAATAATTTTGATAATTATACATTAAATAAAAGTTAAATTAAGAAGGAGATGTGTAGATGGATGTAAGGCAAAGCAACTTTAGACTAGAATTCCAATTCAATTCCCATTACTTTGCCAAAAAATAATTCAATAAGATCGTTAAAAAGAGGGCAATAAAAAAGACATAAATGAAACGATAAATGCTTGATGCAAAAAAAAAGCATTCAAGTGGTAAAAAATGAAAAAATTGACCAAGTCAGGATACATATGTTGCATACTAAAGCAAAGGAAAGCACTTTAATCAGAATTCTATTTTGAAAACACAAGAAAATTTTAAATTTCCACATATCTGTATGTTAAAGGATATAATAAAGTCGGTTCAACTAATTCAACAAACTGTGTTGTATTTTTTTTGTCCTTTTCTTCAGCGACATTTGCTGTTCACAGTTGAAAAAATTCAAATTACAGGAGAGGCCAAAAAGGTTGGCTCCTAACTGAAAGCCAAAGCCAAACGGAAGCAAAGGCAAGCAAAGTTTTAGTTCAAGAGAAACTTGAGTTCAGTTAAAGGAACTAAATATTACAAGTGAAAAAAGGGAAAAGGAAAAGGGGAAAAAAGTGGGTGCAAAAAGGAAAGAATTCATGAAAAATTCAGTAGAAAGTTGTCGTTAAGTTTTCACTATGCCAAGACAGAAACAGAAACAGAAGGGTTCATTTAACATCGAGGGACTTGAAAAGATAAATGTTTAGCAATCAATTTATTTTAAAGATATTTGTATCTATTACACTCTTTAAATATTATTTCTTAAAGTTAGTTACGTAAATAAATTGTAAATATTAAATTTTTAGCATTTTATTATTATAGAAGTCATTGTGGAATTTTTATTGGCAGTATTAGAAAGGGTTTCTTTTCTCTCTCTTTCAGAATTTTGATTGTTATCATGTATTGAAACTGCCTTTTATAAAGAACACCCAGAACCAAAGTCAATGCAAAGCACAGTTAGTTTCTTTTTATTGCTACCTCTTTCATTCTATTCTCCCTCTTTGGTTGTTTCACCCATTTGGCCTCTGTGTGTCTGTGTGTGTGTGTGTGTGTTCCCAAAAGTAATCTTCCAAGGCAAATGTAAACCACAAAAATTTATAGCTGCATTGCGGCCAAGCCAAACCAAGTGTAACAGGGTAAAATTTCAGTGAAAATTTCGAAACGAGAAGAAGAAGAAGAAGAAGAAGTAAAACGAGTACAAAAAAAATGTAGAAATGTAAAGTAAGGACAATAAAAATATATAACAATAAGCAGCAGAAAAGGCTGCCAAGGCGACAGAAC
This sequence comes from Drosophila sturtevanti, assembly GCA_018150375.1. Lineage (NCBI taxonomy): Eukaryota > Metazoa > Arthropoda > Insecta > Diptera > Drosophilidae > Drosophila > Drosophila sturtevanti. Next base: position 4,773,790 of record JAECWJ010000324.1, on the reverse strand, counting down.
GCAGAGCGTCGACGGCAGCAGCGATATGTCCTCGTCGCTCTGGGACATAATGAGCCGAGGCCAAAAAGCCGAAAACGAAACGAATCGTATCGAAACGGTAAAATTTTGCCAGCCACAGCTGAGCTCAAAATGTGGGCCAAACACACAGAGAGATGGAAAAAGTGAGAGAGAAAAAGAGAAGAGACTTTCATCGCAAGAGAGAGAGTGGACATTTTTGCCTTTTGCTTTTGGTCTGTATATTCTTTGCAGTACCGTTAAAGTGCTTTTTGCTGCGGTGCCATATTACAGGGCCATTTGTTACGTAGTACGTATACGCAACAGCGGAGGCCAAACAAAAAAAATTGCTGCATACTCAGGGGCGTTCGCTCTCTATTCCCGCTTTGCTAGTTCTCTTATCTCTTTGCCTCACACACAATCTCTCTCTCTCTCTCTCTCTCTCTCTCTCTCTCCCTCTCTCTTTTATCTCTTTTCTTAGCTGCTTATGCGTCATTTTTTCTTTCTTACCATCTTTATCACGCATCAACATTGCCCTCATCCAACAACAAATATTATTTCTTGCCCATTTTTATTTCATTTTTTCTTTTAGCTTTGCTTTTGTTTTTTTTTTTTTTTGTTTTCTTCTCTTACTTTTTGCTTTTTGATTTTTTTTTATTTTCTTATATATTTTTTGTTGTTGTTGTTTTTGGTTTGTCAGCATTGCAGCATTTTCGCTGCGACGTTTTCAGCAAATGGTCGCCCATTTATTTTGCTGTTGCTCTTAGTCCCTGGCAACTTTTGACAATTTTCTTTTAACCTCATGGAAAACGTTGCTGCTGCTTCTTACTTGTTGCGTTGACGCAGCTGTCACATATTGCGAATTTGTGGAAATGGAAAATGAAACATGAACCATGATGCTAAACTAAAATCGTCTCATTCCAGATTAATTTTTACTAATTTCTGTACATGCAATATTCAAGATATGACCTATTAATAAAGATTTATATATTTATATAGAACATATTTAGTAGACATAATCCAACTATTTGATTTACCATCTTTGATGAAACTTGCATTCGCCATTGAGTACTTGTAATCTTAATTTAAACCGCAAAGAACTAAAAACCTCTCAAAGTTTAAAAATACAGAAAAACCACTAGAAGCATCAAAAGAAACTTGCTAAAACAGAGGGTCTAGCTAGTATATATGTATGTAGAAGAAGAAGGATAGTGGCAAGTGGTTGGATGAGATGTAGGAGGTAGTACCAAGTGGCTTGGGGTAGTAACTATGTGTGTGTGTGTGTGAGCATGGGGGGCGGGGTGGTGGGAAAAGCAAGCTTGGGCGTTTATACAAAATGCCATTGGCAATGTTTAGGCGTAAAACGGGAAGTGCGCGCGGGGATAACAGATGAACGAAAACTTGTGCAAGTACGCAAGTTGAGGATAGTGGGTGTTTGGGAGGGAGGCGTGGCTGTGTTTGGTGCGGCTATGTCGCATTATGTCAACTGGTGTGGCATGAATGAAAGCTGCGACATCGGGCAAAAACTATAAAAAAAAAGGGAAAAAAACATTGAGGGTTGTCCTGACTTGAGATATACCTCGAAAATTTTTACTCTTACACAGAATTATTATTTAAGGATGTCATATGATAATACATTTCAAATATATATATATATTATATAGTTAAGTAAATATGGGGAAATCATTCATAAGTCGAAATAAGTGAATATCGGGAAAGTTTTAAAAAGTACGAATTCTTGTAACAAAATAAATTATAATAAAACGTAGAAATTATAATATATAGTAACTATATATAATATAAAATCAAACAAATTATAAGCAAAAGTATATTAAATCTCATGCTAATTGATTTGAAATTTATTAAACTAAAATTGATTTTTTACTATGAACAAATTGCTCTATTTCTATATAATTTAGTGAACCGACTTTAAAATCTTATTACTTTGCAACCTTGTAACTTTTCATACTTCATTTCTCTTCAGGATTGCTGAGATTTGATTGAAATGCATATAGCCCTTTGGTAAGGATATAAAAACCAAAAACCAACTACATGAGCGCTGACAATGCCAACAATGTGCAAGTAGATGGTGGAGGAGGAGGAGGAGGAGGGGGACCGGATTCTGAATGGTGGAACCATAATAGCGTGAAACTAACTTGGCTTTACGCAAAGATGAACAAAACAATCAGCATAGAAAAGGATTCCTTCATATACGTACATATGTATATATATAGTATATATGGCGCATATATAAATAAACTGAAATATCTGAAGGCCTAGCAACATAAATTAGAAACCAAGCAACCATTTTGTTTACTATTTTTCCAACCGATTTCCAACAGTAAAACAATTTTCTCACAATTCCAAATAGGCTTAAGCCTAATATACGTACTTACCAAAATATATATATACACACATATATATACAAAAAACAAAAAAAAAAAAAATGGGTAAATTTGCGCAATGTAAAATCTTTCGAAATAAAATTTAACTTTTTGTAGATTCAACTGGATCTAATGTACGACTTGTACAATTGGAGAGTGTACTCCGTCTGCTTGAGGAATCAGTTGAACGTGTAAAAATGTCCCTCATCTTACCCAAAATCCTTGAGAATCCCTTAAGACTTAGACGTGTGATTAAAGGCACTGAATATGAGACTATTCTTCCAGATTTAGATGAACTTGTGCGAAAGTTAAACTCAACCAATTGTGATCAGATAATTACATTTGATCATAATATGATGAAGATTATTGATTTCTTTCAATATAACTATGAACTATATAAATTATTTCCTGATGTGGTAAAAAACTTAAGTCAAGGAGATCAAAAAATATTAATTTCATTTCAAATTCTACTGGATATAGCCCAACAGCATTTGCATCGAACATCAAAAAGTGAATTGACAAAAGAACGTAAACTTCATGCCATGTATCAAAAGAATGAGGATATAAAGAATCGAGTTGAATTCTTAAAGGCTCAATTAATCACACAACGTGTTAAGGTTAAATGGAAGACATGTGCAAAGAATGTCTATCTGCAAAAGATCGAAGACGATTTGGCCAATAAGAGATGGCAAAATAATGTGCGCATACAGAATGAAATGTAAGTCAATCGGGAGTTCAAATTCGTATCTAATTCTGATCCCATTCTAGTGAGAAATGCAGTCGTATAATGCGTAGAAATCATAAAGTTAGCTCAGACAAGCAAAAAGAATTGCAGGAGGAGTTGGAAAAAGCGCGTCTCAACTATCAGAAATTAACCAATCAGAATTTAGAGGAAGAACGCGATGCCAGGGCTGAAAAGTGAGCACTTTAAATTGTCTGACTGTTTTGCAATTATAAATTTAATTATGTCTTTAGAAACAAATTACTTTTACAGCTTCAGGGTTTGCTTAAGAAATACGATTCAAGTATGGGTGAAAGAATGCGGGAAAACCTTCAACTGAAGAATGAGTTTGTAGTGGCCAAAAAGACATTGGATGATTTTATGGTTCATTTTCGTCATGAGGAGAATATCTACAAAGATATTGTATTGAAACGTGAGGAGGAGGAGCGACGACTACAGCAACATCGTTTGGTTATCTTTATGATGAATCGTGCTGCAAGAGCCATACAAAAATATTGGCGTAAATGGCGCAAAGAGCAGCGCAAGAAAAACAAACGTCAAAAGAAGGGAAAGAAGAAAGGGGGAAATTAATTTATGCTTAAATTTCTTTTTCCAAATTGTAATTTTCCAATTTTAATTAGTCCCAATAAAAATAGGTTATAGTAACAAATCTTTTAATTCATTATTTGGATGTCCAAGGAGTTGATCACCACTGGAAAAAGGTCTTACAATATTTTCCGTATTCTATTTGAAGTTCCTTAGGCCTGTTGACTTGTTAACCAAATTTAATGTGATCACATTTGTCATAATTAATAGTTTATAGGTTTATCTGTTTGTATGTACATATATAACAAAGAATTTACTATATATTCAGCTTTAATGTTGACTTGCCACTTCTGTGTTGCATACTTTGCGGCATGTCATGCTGAGAGCTAGCAAATTATGAATCCAATAATACAAGTACAAATATTTATACCCAATTAATTTGTGTTTACATTGTATTTATCACACACTTTCACATATAGTAACCACCCCCCCTCCCTCACACTTCCTGTCAGACAAATAACTCCCCTCCCCCTTTTTCATAACATTGGCATCATGCCTTAAAAATAGCAATTTCCGTATCCGCATTTTATGTTTATGATCTTTACCACCTCCTGGTGATTCTACTTTGTAGCTCAATTTCATTTGGGGGGGGATTGTCTATTAAAACGTCATTTTCTAGGTGATATGCTGCCGCTGCTGCTGCTGCTGATGTTGTTCAGTTTATTACGGTATAATTAGGTCGCACTAAGTATTTTTATTAGCCCTAACACATAAACTTGAAAAACAATAATGATAAAAATTAATAAAAGAAAAAAAAACACACAACAAGTGCATAATAATAGAAAGGACAAAGTGGGAAAATCCAAGTGAAGCAAGTTCAATTTAGTTCAAATACATAGCAAACCGATTTGATAAAGCGCATTGAAATAAATCGAATTTGTTTCATCCCATCGAATTTCGATAAATTTTCAAACGCATTGCGACATTTGCTTGGGCTTGTGGGGCTTCAACTGCGCCAATCTAAGAGAGAAATGGCTGGCACAATATTTATCCAACACATACAAAGATAGGCACCGAGATATGGACAGAGGGTAATTGTGGATAAGGGAATAAAGGGCAGACGACCGACCCCAAACCGAATATCATGTCTTGCGGGTAGCACGAAAAATGGCGCATTGCTGTCGTCGTAGTCGTCGTCGTTGTAGTCGTCGCCATAGCCATCACCATTGCCAGTTGCTGCATTGTTACTTCATTTTCTTGTTTCTTCATGTCCCCATGTCTAATTTCCAGAGGTTAACATACTTAACTTGTTGGCATGCGTTGCAATATATGCGCCAAGGCTGCAATTGCACCAAAAACGAAAAGAACAAAACGAAATTGCGACAATTTTCTGCGGCGAAAAGCTGTGAAAAGTGCGCTAAATCGTGGCAAAAAAAAAAAAATGAGTGGAAATAACTAAACAAAACAAAGGGAAACCCCACATAACTGAGGACTTCACTTATATGTACATACACATATTAATTTAATTTCAAAGATTATGCTTGGATTTTTGAAAAAAAAAAACATTTTACGAGTTACTCTCGCTACTATCTGATGAACTTGTTGACTGTATGTTTGGCACAACCCCTTTAGGTGATTTGTCACGCCGTGATAGAGGTGTCTCGAGTAGCATACGCTTGGTGCTGTACAATGATCCTCGACTTGATAGTGGATCACGTGCTCTACCAGTATTTTGCATAAATTGCAGAATACTATGGGTTGTAATGAACGAGCTGGCAACCGGATAAAGACTTTCGCCGGCCTCATTAGGATCTTGAGATTCTTTTACACGTCGGATATGCCGCTCTAATCGTGCCCTCAATACACGGTCCTTTACCATATTGTCATCGAACTCATCAGAATCGAAATTTGTATCCGCCACTGGATGAACGAAGGTGCCACGCTTTCGATAATCAGAAAGCTCTTCAGGTGTCATATTCTTGGTCTTGATTAATTCTGTAAATGCAATTTTAGCCTCCAATTGCTTCGCCTGTGATCGCTTTAAACGATAGAAATCTTCACGTTCATATTCCTCAAGTTCTCCAGTAATATATGCGGAAGTATTAACGAGCCTTGGTATTAGAATGTGATCGAGAGCATTAACTCGCATATTTGTTTGATGGGAGGCTTCCTTTAGCATTCGCACCATATATTCCTGTGAGGCGTAGTTCACAAGTTCGTTTAAGGCATCTAAAAAGTTATCTCGCATGGTTTGCACCTGAACGCCGCCACAACTTAGCCCTGCCATGGGAAATGCCTCCTCTCCTTTCTCATCCAGTTCTAATTCGAAATAATTCAGGGTAACACCCACTATCTTTTGCTGACATCGACGTATTAATGTCTTGGTCGCTCTGCTATCAGCGACAATCATAGGCTTAAAATCAGTTCCCAATAGATTTGCTTTTGCCACTGAAAAAATTGCTTTACGCATTTTCCCGTCCAATTCCTCCTCGTGCTCCATCATACGTTTCTTGATATCACGTAACTGCATATCGATTGCATCCCGTTTACGTTTCAATAGACCCATTCCACGCTTGGCTGACACAATACGTTGCTTCATCAGCACTGAGTTGGCCCGGGATGGGAATACTGCCAATCTGTCATTTTGGGCCATTTTGCAGGTTTCTCAATTCCAAGCATAAACTCCTGGCCAAATCGGTTTGACACTGAAGTGTGTCCACAAATTTAAAAGTTCATTAAATCTGACCTAAATAAAGGCATGCTCAGTCAGGTAGATACATATGTATGTACGTATACATATATCAATTTAATGCAATACTTCTAATGATGATGATCCGTTTTACCTTGTAAATCGGGATAGCAATACAGTATTCCTTAACTTAACTTTAAATTTTTTAATTTGCCCGCCAAAGCGCCGGCGCGACCGTTACAATTCATTCAAATCTACTCTCCCTTTACTTTTATTTTAAATGCAATTTGATTGAATTTAAAATTTGAATTTTTCACATTGCTCTGTGTTCTCAATTTAAAATATTTTTCAATTCTGCCTATTCATTCCATGACCATATATGACAAAAAAAAACAAAATTCCAAATAATAATTTTAATGCTTTAAATTTTTCAAAATTTTTGGGGTGTTATTATATTCTTACAGTTTTGGTTCTCTTACTTGTCTGAACTTCTACTAAGAGAAAATCTCTTCCTTCTCTTTCTTTCTGTTCTTAGCATGGCAGAGAGAATGGCAGAGAACAGAAAACAACCGTTTTGTTTTTGTCTTGTGCTTTGCAGAAATATATGGCCAAAGCCAAATCCATTGAATGAATAGAAGCTGTTAACAAAGACATGTTACAGGTTCTAACTCCATATGTACATACTTACATATAAAAAGTTGAAACAAGAAAAAATATTAAAGTCATTAAGACACAAACTAAAAAGCAAAATTCAGAAATGCGAAATCAATATTAAATCTAATAATTTAAAATTATATGATCCAAATATTTCATGGGATTTTTTTAATAAAAACAATTTGGCTTAAATTGTCTCTCAAGTTTCCAAATAGAAAATTGGCAAATACAGAGAAATAGTTGCAAGTCATTTTATATGGACAGATTTAGTTAATACTCCTTGATAGATTTCATAAATAAATTAAAATTATAATGTCAACAATCATTGGAATCTAATCTTTTTGATCTTTTGCTAAAAGGATTCAAAAGAAAATTTATAATCTTATCAAAATTTCGACTGTTAACAGAGCCATCGCGAGCGAAATGAATAACAGACTCAATGTGAGCAAACCGTCAAACAGTATACTCAAACTTGAGCATTGAGAGGGCTTTCTGCAAACAGTCTGCTAACTGACTAGTGTTTTGTTGTTGGAATTTCAAGCAATATAACGTAACACGAAACGGGCAAGAGAGTACAGTTACAAGTTGACCGTTGCGGACGGAAGTTCTGATTAGGATCGTGAGTTCATACCAAGAAACAAATGAAAAGAACAATAAAATATTACATTGTAACAAATTGAAAACAGAATGTACAAGGGAGAAGAAAAACGAACAGTGACAAAAAGAAACCCAAAGAAAATCGAAATTAAATGAAACAAAATATTTATATTAAACCAAAAATCGAGCAACATTTTTATACACATTTTGCATTTTAGCCTCTGGCTATCATCTACTCTACCTTCTATATATCTCTATATAGTATATAAACGAGAATATTTGCCGTGTGCGCGCGTGTGTTTGCCATGAAATATGCACAATAGAAAAGAGAGAACAAAAAAAAAACCGAATGAAAAAAAAGATAATAAAAAAATAAAAAAAAAGCGCAAGACGAAAAAATATTTTGTATTAAAATTCGGCCAGCCAGCAGAAGCATATGAGAAATTGCCACGCTGAAAGAAAAAAAGGCGAAAAATAGCGTCAAGTCTCGTAGCGTTTTAGCAGAAGTTTTCTTTTCTTTTTTGTTTTTTTAGTTTGACGTTTTTTGTTGTATTCTCATTTAACCTTCTATTATTTCGGACGCCGGGAACGCCGCTTTTTGTTCGCCTTTTTTTGTCATCTTTTTGCCAGTTTCTGTCTGGTTAAATAAATAGTTAGTTATCATCTCTTTATCTCTACCATTTGTTCTTCTCTTTCTGATCTTTGCAGTGTGTTATATAGTTTTGCTGAACGATAGCAAAAAAAGTTAATAAATAAATTAAAAAAAAAAAAAAGAAAAATCGAGTTCTAAACGCGAGTTTTCCCCCCAAATAATTCCAATTACACATACCAACAACAACATCAACGTCAAATCTCGCCCCAGTAGCGGATTAACAAATTTAGTTACTCTTTCCAACAAAAACAACAACCACAGAAAACCTAACAAAAATGGTAAGTTGATGCAGTTTATTTATGTGTGTATGTTTGTATGTACATATGTATATGTGTGTGCGTGTCTGTTTGTGGTATTATTTTTTTATTACTTATTTATTATTTGTTTCTGTCGAAAAATTCCATTGAAATAACAACAATTTTGGCGATGCCACAAAAAATGTCAGAGTGAGACCGAGCTCGTAGCAATTACCTACAATTTGCTGTCTCTATTTGCTCTGCTTTCCAATTAGATTTTGTTTATATGGTTTTAGCGGCTTTTCATCATCTGTGCCCGCGTTTCATGTACACAATCCCCTTTACAAGAACAACAACAACAACAGCAGCTGTGTGTCCCCGAAGTAATTTTTCACCCCAAATCGAATAAAAAAGAAAAACACGTTTTCTCACCCCCTTGAAAGTTCTATTTAGACAAATTTATGTGAATTTTACCTATTACCTTTACTTAAAGATATTCATAATAATTTGTTATCTCTATCAGCAGTTATAACTAGTTGGAGTAATCATTCAACTTAAACAATTTGTCACAATAGTATGACAGATGTAGTTAACATTTGATATATTTTCTGTTTTACATTCGTTTTACAATGAAGAAAAAATTTCAAGTTATTTATTTAGATATTCTGAAACACAAATTTGCTTGCAAAAAATATAAACAAAAAAGAATATGGCAAGATCTGTTAATAGCTACATATTAACGCTTCTCAGAAAAAAATCATCCAAAAATGGTATTTATAAGAAATCATGATACATTTAACACAGACAAAAATTTGTTTAATTTTGAAATTTGAGGAAATTTACTAAAGTTGAAGAAAATAATTCGCATTGCTTAATCTTTTTCTTTACAAAAATTAATTAGCTATTAATATATCTATGCATATTAAAAATTCCAAGGCGCTAAAACCCCACCCAACCTTTGTAGATATTAGGAAAACAAAAAAATTAACAAAATTTTTATCAGAATTCCCGTGAGTATCACCTTTGGGTCTGCTTCACATTGCCTCTCAATCATTTCACCATTCTCCTACGGATTCTCTCTAAAAATTTAGTCATAAATCAACTAATATGACAAATTTGTTGTACAAGAAAATGCGGCACACGCGTTGCCATTGCCACTTTTTATCAGTGATTTTTCAAAGGCCATAAAGACTTGAAAATTGCCAGCAACCCTCCACCAACCCTCCCCTGCCCCATTTCTTTCCCCCTTGTGTCTTATCGTCAATATGTGAAAATTGATGATCAACAACAAAACAGAACGCTACTACGGACGGGGACCCGGCATATTGATTTGATTTGCTTTTTCTGCTTCTTCATTTCTTTCCACCCACCCCCTTTCCTATTCATGCGTTTTCTTTTATTTACCGCATATTTGGTAGCTCGCCGCAAAAAAAGAAGAAATTGAGGTTAGAATTGACTTGGACGGGCGAGAAATAAAAATTCTTTGGCTTTCCTTCTCATTGTTGCGCACTCCCGCTCTCAGTTGAACCGTTTTGACACATTCTCTCTTGCCTAACCGTTTCGCCACAATTTCTCTCGCTTAACCGTTTCACACAGTTTTTTGTCACTCTCTTTCTCTGTCTTATTCTCACTCTCTTGCTGCACAGTTTTTGTTATGCTTCTCTACTCATTCGGCTCCGCTTTCGGCTCGCCTTCGTTGTTGTTGCGGCGCCTACGTTTTGTTGTTTTCTTCCATAACCGTTTCATTTGCCGCATTGCGGTTATTTTGCTGTTTCGCCTTTCGCTTTACCATCGTCGTTCGTGTTCGCCAAAACGAAAGGTAAAAGTAAGCGGCGGCTGCAAAGAAAACCGTGCATAATGAAGAAAAATTCCTGCCAGACGCCGCCGCTGCTAGCGTCGACGTCAACGTCGACGCATTAACCACATAATCCAATTTTTTTTGTCTTCGCTTTCTTCTTCTACTTCTATTTGGCTTTTGCGCTTTTTGCATTTGCTTTCTGATAAGGACAAACAACCACCTAACACCCATCCGTCCCTACCTCTTGACAACAACAGGCAGACCTCCCCCTACACCCAAACCCATCCCGCTTAATTTAATTAGCAATTTTTACAGCTCACGCAAAATGCAAACAGCTTTTAATTAAAATAAATCGTTTTACGTGCTCGATTTCTGTTTTGTGATTCATTCGCTCCTCCTCACTGCCAACTGTATTATCTTTTTTACTCTCCGTTTCTATTTATCTAGCATTGACTTCTGCTTAATCATCAGCTTTTTTTTTCGCTTGATCTTCAAAGTTTGTTGACTTGTCATCATTTTATTTTTATTCTATGGAAATAATTATTGTATTAAAAGTAGAGTAGAGTATATTGATTTTCACTAAAACAGAATTTAAAAAAGAAATGATGAAGCAGACAGCCATGGATCGTCATCACATGGCCGGTCTTAGCCATATGAATGAGATTTCAATATACTGAATTCATTTCCCATTTCGTTTCCACCAATCAATTGACGATAACTTGTCTTATGAAGAATTTTTGAAATGATTTTTCCAAATTTAATCAACATCAGATAGAAAATGGGGCTACCCCAGCGATCTGACATGAATACGAATATGTACATACGTACGTTGTGCATAGAGTCACATGGTTTGCTTTTGATACAATACATTTTTTTTTTTACTTTATGGAATGTTTTAAAAATGTTTTCAATGACTCACTTAATGAATGTACTATATGTATATATTTGTTAGCTGACTTCATCATAAAATGTTGATGATGATGATGATGATGTCGACGATTACAATGGTGACAAAACACACGATGTTGCTCTAATACCAAAGAAACAGAGCTAAAAATGAACTTTTACAGCTCATTTAGCGCAGTTTTGGGGTTGAACATTTAGTGCAGTTGAACCAAAAACTTCTATGACTAAAAGTCCATTCGAGCCATTCATAAAAAACTGAACCAAGTTAAACTGGTTCGAACCGGCAAAACGATAAAGTTGAAACTCTTTTTTCTTTCACATTATCATTAAAAAAAAAAAATACACTCATGCCAAAAGAAAGACAAAAAAATACACCGTTGAAAATGTTTGTGAAACTCCAGTTGAAACCTGTTTAAAACCGGCAAAATGATGTATAAGCCAGTTATTTTTTCTTCTTCCAAAAGTTTGTTAAATTTATGTAAAAAGACAGGTAGTCTTTTAAATTAATCTATGATTAAGAAAACTTTTTCTATATTAATAATAATTTTTAAAATTGTTTAGTTATTCCATTAAAATGATCTATGATATATAGGAACTAGTTCATGATTATAAAGCGTGATTTTAATTCACATTATTTCAATGTGCAAATTGCTATGGGGGCGTCTTTTTTGGTCATCTAAATAGATTACCAGTCTCAACAGCAATCCAGTAAATCCCAGCTAATAGTCATGAGAGACTCCTCTAGCGTCTCCCACAAAAATCTGAACAGACTTGCCATTAATGGATCAGATGGGTGGGTGGGTTTGTTGTTTGTTTGTTGCCATAATTTGAGCTTTAATCTTTCGTACGCGGGGCGGGAAAGAGTTTTTTGGCTTAGTCATGCCTGACGCTTTGTGCCAATTGGCAATGACATAACCCTATTAAAAAACTTTATCTACAATAACAAAAAAAAAAAAAAAACATTTCGGTTCGTCGATAAGCAGCAGCCAGCCAGCCACCCAGTTAGCTAGCCTAGCTAACTGGGCTAACAAGCCGAAATTCAATTGACGCCAACGCACAAGCAGGTGCAACAAACAGCTCTTAAAATTACCCCTTTTCATTAACCCCTCTCAAACTAGTATGATTAGATAAAATGTTGATTTCGCTTTAGCCAAAGTACTGTTCTATGTATAATACCAATATATGAACATACACATATATATATGTATGTATGTATATACATGTATATAATTTGGTTTTGAAGTACTATTGAGGTTACTTTTATGGAAAATTTACGATTGTTTAAGACATATGAAACGGAAGTTAACCATAAATGTGTACCCAGGCATATTTTGCTTCAGTGCTGCGGGCCTTGAAGTGGTGAGGTGCTTTTTGTGGCTATGAAATGTCGTCTATATGTATATGTACTTAACTAGCTAGTCTTATGGTAATGGTTATGGCATAAATAGTTTCTCTATATTGATTAGATATGGGTAAATGCTGATTTTTATTAGAAAGAAGAAGAGACATTGTGAAAAGAATTCCTTGACCAAGTTGAAAATAATGGAAATAATGCGGCATTTCCAAGTCAAGATTACGCATGCAACTCTTAGTTCCAGTGCCTTGTAAATTTATATACAAATTTTTGTTATCAACCTTTAAATTTATATATATAAATATAAATTCTCTGACGCAGCAAAGTTTTTTTTATACATACATATTTGTGTTTTTATATGCCTGTTTTTTTTTTTTTGTTTTGTTTTTAATGATTAATGTTCATATTTGATATGCAAGTCAAAGCATTTTATATATGTATTTATAAACAACGCGTTGAGGTTTTTTTTATGTATTATTTGACCTTATCGTCAAGTGAGGTAGCAGCAGCAGCGATCTTTCAAACATTTATATAAATATTTTGATATAATAATCAAAGCGTCGACTTTTAATGTACCCAGTATATAGTATATATAAAATATCAGATCATTTATATAGTTTGAAATATGTTTAGTAAATTTAACTTTAGTTTAACTGATAGATATAGTATTTTATCTACAGTGTATATTATCTTGAGGAATTCTATTTGAAGTAATTTGATAAATGTTTGGCAAAATTTGAGCAAGATTTCTTAAATATTGATAGAACTCTTGCAGCTGGTCGAACGACGTTTTATGTAGGTATGCAAAGTCATACTATAATAACTAAAAGTCTTCTGTAAATCCTGAAGAATAATGTACGAAAGTTATTCCATTAGAAATGCTTCCAATTTCTTCCTTGACTGCATTAATAAGTACATACATATATACCCACTTGCATCAAGGTTTGCTGGGTATGAAGTTTATTTGATGCATTGGACATGGTTGGTAAACAAATTAGGCTCACGTCTTGGCAATACTCTGTTACCAACTGTTTCTCCCTTTCGCTCCCTCTCTCTCTCTCTCTCTCTTCGATCTCCATCTCTATTTCGAATTTGCGTATATTCACCAAAATTAGCCTTCCACAGTTAGCTAAAGGTAAAAAGCACCTTCCAACAACCAACAGAGAATGACAGCAACTCACACGCCTTGTCATTCATCCGGCGTATTCGGTTTTGGGTGTCTTTTATTATTGTTATTGCTGTTTACTCATTCGCTGACGTCAATTTTTTTCTATTTCTTTCTTTCTTTTTTTTTTTTTTTTGTGTAAACTCAGCGGAAACTTAACACTTTTCAAGATACCATAACAAGATACATTTTTATCTGTGTTTGTGTATCTGTGCCTCCTCTTTTGTGTTGCTTGCAAAAAATTATTCTAATTCTATGACATTGACTTGATGATGATGAGGTGATGTATGTACATACATTGAAAAGTACATTCTGTTTATCTTCTATTCCGTTTGACTTTTCTTTTTTTTTTTTTTTTCTTTTCTTTTCTTGGTCTATTGTTCTTTCCGAATTGTAAATTGAATTGACGGGAAGTTGGAATTTCACCGTTACAATTTTGTTGATTTCTTAATAACCTCTCGAGACAGACTTTTGGTTTGTTTTCTTTTTTGTTTTTTTTTTTTTGTCATTTTCAAAATGGAAAATCGGTTCGGATCAGAGTAGGCATTTGAAAAGCACTTTATAAACAAGACAAAAAAATTAATAAATTGAAAACATCAGAATAAAACAAATCACTTCAGAAATATGGTACATAACCACCACCGCATAAAAATAAATATATACAAGAAAATATAAATAAATTATAATTAATTAACTTGTCGTCGCATTTTTTTTTGTCTTCTCTCTCTGTTGTTTTGCAGGCCGATCAGCTGACAGAGGAACAAATCGCCGAATTCAAAGAGGCATTCTCGCTATTCGACAAAGACGGCGATGGCACCATCACAACAAAGGAATTGGGAACAGTCATGCGCTCCCTGGGACAGAACCCCACAGAGGCTGAGCTGCAGGATATGATAAACGAGGTCGATGCTGATGGTAAGTAGAATATATACATACATACAAACATACTTTGAAATCTATCAAAATCGGTAGAGAAGGGGGTAATTTTTAGTTGGGTGAGGATTATGAATCGGAAGTAAAAGCTACACTACACAGTATTTTATATATGTATACATATGTATATATAGATGTGTTTTGTATTATGTATTTTGTTCTTCTCGACCCTTTTCCTCTATTTTTAACCCGTAACATAATGTTTGCCTAATCCCTGACAAAAACAAAAGACAAGACCAATCAACAGACTTTGTTATATATTTATGTATCTACTGATGTATATGTGTATATACATACATTCATATATACTATTCGAACATTTTGGCTAAAAATATGCAACAAAAACACGTCATAGCCATTAAAAATAGATGTCGAAAATATTTTGGCTGTCAGAGAATGCAGAAGACCTTCTTTTTTTTTTCCTTTTTGCTTGTCAAAAGGTAGCTCCGATGTTGTTCCCCCGTTTCGTTTAGCTTTCTATGTTTTTTGTTTTTTGGGAACGACAGATGAAGGGGGTCATCAGCATATAATGTGTTTTCAACTACAGATAGATTCTCTCTTATTTTTAAGGAAAATGCATTTTTTTTTGGTTTGTTTTTGTATTCATAATTTTATGAAGTCAAGCAAACAAAATTGAGCAGAAACGGACGCCCCTCTGTCGTGTTCTAATATAAAAACTATATGTTGAATGCTCAAAATGAAAATGTGCCATCCGTTTTTCTGAGGTTTTTCACCTTTTGCCAAGAAAAAAAAAAAAAGAAGAAAAAATTACTACTAGAGAGGACAGAGAGCATGATAATGATGATGATGATGAGACTGCAAGACAGTCGTGTTGGAATAGACCATCCAACCAACTAACCAACCGACAGACAGACAGACGGATAGTCAGAAATAATGCTCGTGTGGCTTTTTATATGTATGTATTTTTAGCAATTGTGAAATGTGTCGAGCAAAAGAAGCATATCGCATACATTTCGCGGGATCGGTCTTTTTTTTTTCATTTCTTTCTTCCTCCTCTATATAAATTTCACAAAATTATAAATCATTTGGTTATTTTCCTTCTACGTTTTTTTTTGTTGCTCTGCCGGCGGCCATTCCTAGGATGCACAAATGAAAAGAACGAACAAAAAAATAAGTAGGCCAGCTGCTGTTTGTGCTCCCTAAGCCCGTCCCCCTTCCCCTCATTCTTCCCTCCTTCTTCTTCACCCCCTTACCACTTTCTCTCGCGCGCAATTCGCTTAGCAATTCAATTAGAACTTCGCAATGAAAAGAAAGAAAAGAGAGAGGGGGGGCGAAGGGCAAAAGAAAAATAGAAAACGAACTCAGCCCCACCCAATGAAAGAAATACCAAAAATTCCAAAGCGTAACAAGTAAAAAGACAAAATCCAGAATCCTTTTGTCGGTCGGTCGGTTACTGTTCGTTCAGTCTCGGGTCTCCACCCAAGAAGTTCTCCCTCACACTCCACTCGCTCTCCCCCCTCTCTTTCTCTCTCTCGCTCTTTGCACTTGCTGTTGCTGCTGCTGCTGCTGCTGCACGTGCGAATTGTGTGGTGCGCATGTGATGGAAAATCCAGGGCAAAATCTGCACAAAAGTAACTTCGTTGCCGATTGCGCCTGCGTCAAGAATATATATATATATATGTATATATTATTTTTGATAGAAAGGATGTGAGAGGCGATGGACCGAACTGCTGCTAGTCTGATTGGAGGAGTGGGATAGAGGGGGGTTGGAGTGTGTGTAGAAGGGAAACGGAGAGACTTACAACTGCTTTATCACCCAGAGCTAAAAATAGTTTAAAGGCAGGCACTTGAGAGCCTGCTCTGCTCTGCTACGCCATCTCACCCATTGGCCCACCTCCTCTTCATTCATCATCTCTCTGAAAACAAGTTGTTTTGCGTGTAGTTGTAGTTGTTTTTGTTGTTTTTTTATTTCGTTTGATGGCTTTCATTTAGGGAGTGTGGGCGTGTGCAGATGTGAAATAGTTTAAGTTCAGTTAAATAAAGTTATCAGAAAGTCAAACTATTATATGTTGATTTTTAAATAGAAGAGAAGTGTTATTTTATTTAATGAATGGGGTTTTAAAATAAGGGATTTATATATATTTTAATATGAGATTAAATTAAACATAGAATTTATTAATCTATTAAATTGATTAAAGAATCATTTAAATCTAAAATACCATTCATTATCTTCCAAATTCAAGAATTGTTTGGGTCTTCGCCTGTCTAATCTAACCTTACAATTATTTGCATTAAACTCACTTTTTGGCAATGGCAATTTGGCCTTCGCTCACTCTTACAAATCTATGTATGTATCAGATCTGTCAATGAACAAGAGAAATATGTAAAAATACAATCATTTACATATTTTATATCTTAATAACTTTATGATAAAGTTGTTTCAAATCTCCTTTTTAATCATAAAGAAAATTTGTAAATTTTCGATTCAGTTTTTCCATATTCCCTGATCTTTTCGATAACATCGATATATCTTTATAGCTAAAGCTCGTGTGAATTAGGATATTGTCTAAATACGAAATTCCTAAAATGACGACTGTGTCGTATCATATTCTTATAGATTATTTTTGTTTATCCATATCAACAATTGAGAGTTCACATATGTATATCAAATAATAGTTATTTTGCTGACAGTATTATCGTCACAATATATGATGGGGTAACCAGAATTCAAATTTGAATCGTTGAATTCTTGATTCTTGACTCCTTCTGGCGTCAGAAATATTATGCATTCATTGCTTGAATTTTTTCTGTTTGTCGTTTGTCTCTGGGTTGAGATGATGACCAAATTGACGCCAAGCAATCCAATCCAATACCAAGCAAATAGTCGGATAGTCAGTCGGAGTCTCGGCATACAAATGACCGCATTAGATTCCCAAAGTTCCATAGTGAAGAGGAGACGAGATGTGAGGCAAGAGATGAGACGAAAGGCACTATTCAGTTTTGTTTTTTGTTTGCAAATGTGAATGCAAATGGAATGACAGAATAATTGTCCAGACCATATATATTCAAACACACGCATACACACAAACATATAAATGTTTACATATATATATATAAATAATAAATACAAATGTGTCGCAATGTGATATTTATAAAGACTTCCCCCCTTGGCGATTCCTTCTGTCTCGTTTTACTCCATCTATAACTAAATTTAGCAAAGCGCCCGCAAGCAAAGAGAAAAATCTTATTAAAATTTTAAATTGTCTGCAAGAAATATTGTGCCGGCGAACAACTATATGGCAAATCCGTTCGTTCAAGAATGAAATGGAAACCAAAATCTGCACAATCTGACATACATACATACATATGTATGTACATACATATGTAAATTATACACATACGATACGTAAAATTATCATCATCATTGATGATGACGACTGCGACGAGAGCCTTGTCAATTCTCGTCTAAGGCGCGTCTAACTTGGCCAAAAAGAACACACACATAAATGGCCACAAATTTTCAGCGTTTTTGGGGAAATCCTAAAGACAGAGGTCGGTCGGTCGGTCGACCGGCAATAGTGCTTTTTCTTCCTCCTCCCCCTCCCCCCCTTTCCTGTCCCTCCTCAGTCAGTTGGCAGCATCCGTCGTCAAATGGTTTTAAATAGAATTTAGACAGGGCAAAATAGCAAAAGTATCGGCCACCCGTCGATATTTTATTTTGTTGCTATTTTCGACATAAAAAAAAATTTTTTTTCTTTTCTTGTTTCAATGTTTCTTTTATATTTGTTGCCCATTGAATAATAATAATAATAATAATACTTAAAATTAGACCGATTTCATTTCCTTTCTATATTATTTTCTATTTGCTATTAATTTTTCATTGCCAAAATTTTCAAATAATATGGCAAATAATTTGACCGTAAAAGGGTGAAGGAGGAGGGGGGAGGTGGGGTGGGGAGAGGCAGTGAGCGGCTAGGGGAAATATTGCTTTGGCGTTCGACTTAATTATTTATTTAGCTGGATTTGCTCAATTTTTAATGTAGTTTCCAGTCAATTCTCATTTGTGTTTTGCTTTTAATTACCTTTTTCGTGAATATGTTAGATGAAGGAGGAGAAGTGAAGAGAAGTGGGTGAAAAATGGCTAATTAATTAAGTAGATTGCTGTCGTTGTTTATTTTAGATTTAGTTTTTGAATAATTATACAGGAAAAAGATAGAGGGAAAAGAGTGGGCGGAGGGGAGGTCGGCGGGGTTTTAATGCTTAAATCAAATTTGTGAAAGTCTTTTCATCTTCTCTGTTTCAGGGATTTTTTTCTTTTGCAGAGTAAATTGCATTTTTATGATCGTTAAAGAATTTTAAACTGAAAATTTTAAGAAAATAAAGTGGCAAAAGTTGGGATTTTTGATAGATTTCTAACAATTCTTTGTTGTATATGAATTTTCCATTGTTAATAGTTTATATGATCTATTCGGAATATTAACATTAATCTATAAAAATCCCCTATAAACTATATAATTCTTATGATAATGTCAAATTCCATGATATATTGAAGCACTAAAACCGACTAGCAACTCTATAGATTAGCACAAGTAATTCTTATAATTCTTATCTTATACCACTTATAGTTGACTAAATTTTACTTTATATTTCGATCTAAGATATGTTTAAATGAAGCAACACTTTTTCTGTCGCTGTTTATTTTTTTTTTGCTGCTTTCTTTTATCCCTTTTTTTTTGGGTTTTTCTTTGAATTTTATTTCAGCTCAAATGAGCTTGAACCCACCTCCTTATGACTCTTTATTTTTGCTATCTTATCTTCAACCATTTGCCAAAAAAGCAAAGCAATAAAAACACATTGCTAGCTAGCTAGGCACTCTCATTCACCCACTCCGCCCACTGGTCGGGTCGATGGTGGGTGGCTGGTTGGTTGGCTGGCTGGCAAGCCCCAAAAAAAGAAAAAAAAATCATTACATTATCCACAAAATGACCCCACGCTCAATTTAGTTTCGAAAACAACATACACATGGGAGCAAACATTTTTATTATATATTTTATAGACAATCGCATCAAAGGCAAAAACTTTTTTTCGGTCCGGGACCAAAAGGAGAATAAGTGATGGGAGGAGGAGCAGGAGGAGTAGTAGGAGTAGATGAAGGAGAGTAAAGAGAGTCAATAACAATTAAGGCCTCGGGCAAAGTTTTTACTTTTGCAACAACAAGAAAAAGTTTCGTTTCACTCATAAAATAATACACACACACACACACAGAAACAGAGAGACAGACAGACAGACATAAAGAACCAAAACCCCTCCTTCTCCCCCCACTAATACAACCACCACCCATATCCACCGGATCTCAGATACAATTTCACCAAACTATGCAGAACTTTAAAACTGGAATGTTCTTTTTTTGTGTTTTTTTTTTGTGGGTTAGTGAAACTTTTTCAATTAGTATAACAAGAAATTTTTGTATGACCTAACGACCGTCGAAGCGACCACTTCATTTAGAAAGCCCTTAAATATGCAAAGGGTCGCACTAACTTTGTCTGTGACATTGTTTCTATATCTACCTATATATATAGTTACAGCGAATTGATGAATCTTCTTTAACCTACTATGGGGGAATGATGGGGGGCATGACATTGTGGAAAAGTTCCTGGAAATTTATATAGATAATATAATAAAGAAAAATTTTCCCTTAAACCACCATATGGAGAAAGTTTCATGGAAAAGTGTGAACACAATGTTTCTTGTTATGATTTCATTGACCTCTGAATATCTTAAAATCAGACAGATTCACTAAGCTGATCAGAAATATATACTATACCCTGCCCCGAACAAATGTTTGACCTAAAGGATAATAACCTTTATTTTTGTAAGGGCGTGCAAAAATACGTGAAAGAAATTTGAAATTGTGTTTTCTCTGTGGTAGGCACACCTGGACGAAGAGTTGATAAGATATACCAAAAAAGAAAGCAGAGAAGAGAAAAGTAAAGGAAAGGTGGTGGAGGGGGGGAGAGGAGGTAAACTGATTTAGTAGAGCTTATTTTTTGCTTCACTCACTCTTCTCCTATCCTTCCCTTTTTCCCATCTATGTATATGTATTTGTGTGTGTTTGTCTGAGCTTGTCTGGCCTAATCCTTAAAGTTATCATCAACGCCATGTTACGCATACGCCACGTGTACCAACCAAGAATAAAGAGAGATAGAGAGAGGGGGTGAGAGAAAAACCAGCTTATATAGAAGTAAGGGAAAAAGAAAAAGTTTGTCAGCGCTTAGACAAATATGAAAATATGCTTGATTATGGCTGGCAGGGATTTTGCCTCTTTTTTTTTTTTTGGACCAGGCAAAAGAAAGGGAAAGAAAGCTAAAAAAGAAAATCCCAAACTTCATAATAAAGAAAAATGTTTTTTCTTGGGTAAATTGCTTTTGCCAGATGAAAATAAAGATGCTGCTATTCGCATGGGTTTTAGAGAGGTGTGCCAGCAGAAGATACAACTTTTTATGAATGACTTTAGCATGAAGAAACATTTTCATTTTGTGGCTGTTTTTTTTTTTTTTTTTTTGAATAATTTTCAAGTGTTTTGTTACGATTATGGATATTAATTGGTTCATTTTTTTTTTTATTGTATTACAGGCAACGGTACAATTGACTTCCCAGAATTCCTTACAATGATGGCACGTAAAATGAAGGATACCGATAGCGAAGAGGAAATCCGGGAAGCCTTCAGAGTTTTCGATAAGGATGGTAACGGCTTCATTTCAGCGGCCGAATTGCGTCATGTGATGACAAATTTGGGCGAGAAATTAACAGACGAGGAGGTCGATGAGATGATCCGTGAGGCTGATATCGATGGTGATGGTCAGGTCAATTACGAAGGTAAGAGTCATCACTAGATTATATTACATATATGAGATGATGATGATGATGTTATAGTAAAAACTGATTCATTATTTAGTCTTAGTA
This sequence comes from Drosophila sturtevanti, assembly GCA_018150375.1. Classification (NCBI taxonomy): domain Eukaryota; kingdom Metazoa; phylum Arthropoda; class Insecta; order Diptera; family Drosophilidae; genus Drosophila; species Drosophila sturtevanti. Next base: position 4,752,237 of record JAECWJ010000324.1, on the reverse strand, counting down.
CAGAGAAGAAGAGTATTTTCTAGCGCAATCTTGTTTACACACATCATGTAGTAAATTTTGTTTTTCAGAGCCTTCTATATCTACATATATGTATGTGTAAAATACATGTAGACTTATATACCATAGATATATATATATATGTATATATATAGTATAAGTAGTATAGATATCTATGTCTATACGAAATATCTCATCTCTTACAATGCGCATTTTTATTAGATTTTTTGTATGTTGTTGTTATTCTGTTTTGGTTTTTGTGTGTTGGTCGTGTTGTGTTTTTCGTAATTTGTTTTAATTGCTCGAAAATTGAATTTTCAATTGAGCGAAATAGAGAGAAGATGAAAATCAAAATCAACGCCAAAAAAGAATCCCAACCAAGTAGCCATTAAGATCGGACAAATACTGAGAAATAAGAGAAATGAACCAAACGCAACAACAACAACAGATACTACACACAAATATGTACACATAAGTAAATTTATCTATCTATCTATCTATCTATCTATGTATCTTTGTATGTATATATATATATACATACATATATCGATGTGTACAGATGCTTCAAGTTCAAATAAAAATCGCTTTGGATCAAATAGATTAATCACAAGTAATTTATGAACAACTAACTTGAAGAAAAAAAAAAAAAAGAATTAGATAATTATAAAGAGCATAAAAATAGCAACTTTTAAACAATATGTTGGAAATAATACTAAACTAATTTGATTGAATTCTAGAGAAAAGCAACAAAGTTTAGTTTATAATGCTATATGGGATTGGGGAGGAGCAAAAAAGAGGAAAAATACACATGTCCTCATAATTGTATTCTACAAAAAGAATTTATAAGTGATTCTTTCTGATATGATGACAATGGTTTTCAACCCTTGCTATATATCTCATGTCAGAGTTCTAAAGAAATTTTTAAGCCAAATTGGATAAGATAATTCAAAAGCTCTCAAACACTTAACATTCAATGTTTTGTTGTTTACCAATACCCTGTAAAATGAATTGATAGGAGAGAGTGTATTGAGATCTAAAGACAATAGAAATGGAAGAGAACCATTTAGAAGAATATATAGAAAGTAGCCTTATATGTATAGAGTAGAGGTTAACATAAAATTGTTCCTATTCTTCCATTAGATTATTAGATTAGATTATTATTAGATGTTTTAGATCTGATTTAAAAAGGAATGTTCATTTGAATATGTATTATTGGATTAGGATCGGAATCTATGCTGTATGCAATCAATTGCTATATGATCCAAATCACATTCTATATCATTTTCTATTTCCTCTAAAAAATCCTATATCCAAATTAGATATGCTAATTAATTAATTTTACACATTAATTGGTATACATTTAAACTTAAACAATAACCAACAGTTATTTCTAAAATATGTACCAAATTTGATGAAATTAAAACTAAATATGATACATATTTTTATATATACAAAATATGTATACAAGTTTTTTGTCTAAAGGAAATTCCATTTTTAAAAGAAAATTGAACAAGAAAATGATGAGTTCCGATTTAATTTCAAGTCTACTGGCAGCCCAATTTAGATGAAATTATATCGCCGACGTATCTCTTAAGCGATATGAAACGTATTAAGATTATGACCCATTTTCATGGTTTAATATGTAAAGCATCTTCCGATGCAATTGAGTGTAAACGGGGCAACATTAAAACCGACACCTTAAATACAGAGGAGGAGGCAGCCGCCTTCAAATGGTTAATAAATTACAAGAAATTTGCATAAATTATCATAAGACCGGGCAGAACAGTTAATAATTTTCGTTTCTTTCATTTTGTTTTTTTTTTTTATTATTATTTATTCTTATTTATCCACTGAACACGCTTAACTTTTCATTTAACAACAGTTTTTAATTTTTATTTTGGGTGAGAAAAATTGAAATGTTTTCAAGCAAAATAAATGTCGCACGTAAATTCCACACTTAAATGATTAACCTCCTGCTGCTAAGAGATCGCATTTGGGTGGGATGGTAAGCTACAAGAGAGAGGGAGAGAAAGAGGGAGATAGAAAGAACAATTAAAATAAAATATAAATATTGTGCAATATTCTTTATTTAAATCGACGGCAAAGGCAATTTTCCTGTTGTGAACAAGAAGAAAATCTCTGCGAAAAAATTCGCAGCAACATAAATGAATGCGGCGACTGTGTGTGTGTGTGTGTGTATATGATCATATATATACACATATATGTATATATGTGCGAGTGTGTGTGTTGCCATTTGCTTATTGCCAATTAACCAAAGTCTTTATTGTTGTCTTGTTGGTGCTGCTGCTGCTGCTGCCTGCGTCTCTGCTTGTATCCTCTGCCGCCTTTCCTTTGCTCATTTGCAAGTGAAAATTATATGGCGCAAACAATGGACCGAACCGGCGGCCTCATACATACATATATATATTATATACTATATATGTATATATACACATTAAGATATAGGTAGACAGGGAGAGAGGGGGGTGGTGTTCAGATGAGACTTACTTTGGCCAATTGCCAAATATAAAAATGTTGTCAGAAAATACAAAAAAGAAAAAGAAAAATATATATGCGTACAATTAGTTGGGTCAACGACTTTTAAATACCCATTATGACAATTTAAAGAAAATATACAAGAAATAATGATGTGTGTCTACCTTTAGTAAGGCTAAGGTTAGGTCTAATAGGTATTTTTATATATTTTTAAACTTGATGCTTTAATTTGGAACATTAAACCATTGAATTTAATTGAATAAAGGGGATTATATATTAAACGAGTTTTTATTTATACTATATCAGACTTTAAAATAGACAAACTTTGAAAGTTATAAGGCTAAACCAGTTCATAGTGCTTACTTCACTCTATCAGTATAGGATCCCAATAAATTCTATAGCTAAAGAACTGCCAGATCGGTTTAAGCAAAACACGACTGGGAAGAAACTGAATGATATAGAAAACGTTCATAAAGAGAATTAGATAGTTATTATACAGACTCAAATAGTTATTTCAGATCAAAAAAGTGCTTTGATTTTTACACAAATGAATATGCTCCATTTCCTACCCTTTCGGTATAACTTACAGGGTATTAAAAGAGCAAAGCAAAAGACGAAGAAGAAATCAAGTCGAAAATCAAATAAAATGTTAAACAAAATACAAAGAAAAACAAATTAAATACACTGTGCCACAGCAATGGAGGCAGGAAAGAAAGAGGCGGTGTTTGATGGTAGCCTAAGGTAACTAAGAAGTGAGAGGCGAAGAGGTGGTGGGCGAACGGGTAAGAGTAGAAGGTGGTGGGGGGTAGATACCGCTGAAAGTGAGCTGGCAAATGAATGTAAACAAAACGACGACAGATAAACAGCAGAGCCACAAAACCAACGCAAACCACCGAAGAAACAAAAAAAAAAAAGTAGGAAGAGAATTTACGAAAATTTGCTAAATTGAAATATATATACACCTATATAATATCCAAGGAAATGAACGATAGAACGATCCAGCTTAATTTCATTTTAATTGCTCTAGGAACAAAACAGAGACTGGCGGCCGGAGCCGCACCTTGTTCTTCTTATATATGGGCGTGGTATTACAAGAAAGCCTTTCCCATCTATAAACTAAACTTAATCAAAGTGGGCGCGTCTCCTCCGATGTAATACAAAACAGAAACAAGAAAACCTTTACCCCAGCAACAACCAACCCTACAACCCTACCTATGTAAATGTCAAGGCACAGGCAAAGGGCAGACAATGGCGGCAACCCACAATCTAAAGAAACAACTTTACAAGAGAAGTCAATTCCTATTTAGATATTTTTAACATGAGTTGGGTTGGGTCACCCACCCCCCACCCTGCTCCCCCTCAACAAAAAAAAACAAAAAACTACGAAAAATAAACGAATGCCAAAAATTTGCATATTTGACCGAGGGCGTGCCCAAGAAGAATTACCCCTTCCCATGCATTCTTCTCAACCCATCATTAATACCATCATCAATTTCTTCTGGTTGAACTTTTGGGCTGACTTTCTTCATTATAATAACGTTTTATTTTTAAACCTTTTTATGGCATTTTCGTAAAAACGAAAAGTTTTTCCCCTTTATTAGCTAGGTGCGTGTTTTGGGCTTCATTTTAGTTTGTAATTCTTTGCGGAAGTCAGAATGGTTTAAGTTAGTAGGTGGATGTTTGTTCGCGTTCGCATTAGTCTATTTTCAAGTGTTTAGCTGTCAAATGGCATTTAAATTGTGAGAGATAAGACAAATTCTTGATCCCTAAAAGTTTTAAAAGGATGATTTGATAATACATATATGTACATACGTTGTAGTAGGTAATTTTTTATATGTAATTATATATTAAAGTGATATATATGTACATATATCACATTGTTCTGTTTTTTAACTAGGATGTCTCTTTCTGTTGATGGTTTGTTCGCTGTTATTCAAGTTATGTTAAATCCTCATGCTCTGTTAACAATTCAGTTCTGTTAAATCTTAGTGTTAGTAAACAATGATAGTTACTATTTAAACTTTAAAAGAATCATTCTTCCGTAACATAGATACATACATATTTTAGCAGTCAATCAAAAAACTATAATTGTACTTAGCCACTAATATTTTTATAAGATAACATACAGAAACAATGAAAAATGAATTACTGGAAATAGATTATCACCGATATTTAAAAAAATGTGTGGGTACTACTATTGATAATATATGTACCATATATAATAGCTTTTAATATTTAAAAAAATTTATTCATGGTACTATCATTGCAAATAATTTAAATACTCTTTAATATTCGATAACTAGTTGTCTAATTAGAAGTGTGTACCACCACCACCTGCACAATTTATCTCTTCTTCGTGACAATTGACAAATATGACAAATATGACAAAAATGCATTCGGTCAATGCAAATGCACGAAACCCATTTGAGAGTGGGCGAGAGGCAGGCAGGTAGGGGGTAGGTAGGTTAGGTGTACCAATATCAATCAGATGAGTAGAGTGCGGCGGCATTCAGTCATTTAAAAATAGATGAATGCACACACCTGACAAATTTGGGACACATGACCGACCGACCGGCCATCCAAGCAACGGTGGGGCGGTCGGTGGTGCACACGTTAATCAGTCAGCCGTCCTTCTTTCCTAACTGATTGTTTCGACCCCCCACACACACACACACACACCAACCAGCAGCAGCAGCCACCTTTCATCGTCATCGTCATCGTCAATCGAACAATGGCCCAGCCATTGGACATTGGCTATTGCATTATTTGTCGAGCTTGTCCGTCGTTTAGCGGGGTATCTATTTTTGGTTTTTATATTGAATAAAAAAAAATTGAAAAAAAAAGCATAATCCACTCTATCTATTTATATGTCGGAACAATCAAAATTTCTGGCGATTGTCTGTCTGGTTTTTTATACCCTGTACCAAAATTAAGTTCAAGGGTATATTAAGGTCGTTGAAATGTATGTAAAAGCGGCAAAAATTGAGTAAAACTATTTTTGCGTGATAGTTTTTATGAGTTTTTTTATGTTAGAAAACAACAAAGTTCTTTGTAATGCAGGGTATTTGCAATGTCGGCGTTTCAAGTTTATAGATATGTACATACATACATACATATATTCTTTTGCTACTGTGTGCACACAATAAATTAAACTTGGCGACAATTTTAAATGCATTTTATGCTCACTTTGCCGCATCTCGTGACTTGCTCTCGTTTATCTTATTGATTAGCGATGCTGTTTGGCTGATTAATAGCTTTAGTTAGCCACAATAGGTTTGGGTTAGTCTTAAGTTATTCTTTAAACTGATTTTTGAAGGTTCTCTTGCTATCTAAATTAAAGAATGTTGCAACTTGCTTAAGCAATATTGCAAAATTTATGGAGGAATAATAGCATTTTAAACTTTATTATTACTATGTTTTTTTAGTCTCTTCATGATTCTTGGGATTAGTCCACCCTGCGATCGAATAATACAAGTCCTTATTAGTATTATTTCTTTAATTTTATTACCGGTTCTGTTTAATACATCAAAAACATTCGCAGGATATAGATGTACATTTATTTAATGTAACAAAAGATAAAGATAGATATAAATTAATAAATAAAAAAACTTATAAATTATATAATTTAATTGAATATCTAATACTAATACTTATTCTATATATTTTTCTCTCTCTCCTCTTTTTACAGAATTCGTGACTATGATGACATCGAAGTGAAGCGTTAAATTATTTCTTTTTAAGCCTTTCTATTTTTTTAAGATGTTGACGAAGACTGTAGCTGTGCGCAATAACATCGCGCCACGCTGTTGCTATGGACCCCAGTAAAAGATCTTAAAAAATTATAAAACAAAACAAAAAAAAAAAACCCAACAACAAAGAGTTAAGCAAAAAACAACAACAACAACAAAAACCATTTAAGAAACTTTAAAAAAAAAAGAAAAACTTACACTTAATGAAGAAAAAACAAAAAGAACACAAAAAAAACACATGAAAAAAAAGAGAGAGAGAAATGCAAAAAGCAAAGAGAAAATTTAAACAAAGCAAAAAAGAAAAGAAAAAACCCAGAAAAAATTACATTAAACAGACAAACAAACAAACAACAACAAGAGAAAAACAAAACAAAGAATGAAAAAACATAATTTTAATGCAACAAAAACAACAATAACAACAAGAAAACAGCATACTTAATGAAGTCACCGTTTAAACAACAACAAAAACAAATTTACTACTATTACACTAAACAACAGACAAACCCACTACATGATGATGAACAACCGTTACAGTAACAGTTATCTTATAAGTAGCCGTACAGCGGGGTGGCGCCGCACCTTGAACGCAAAACGCACCCAACAAAACAACAACAAGAAGAAACACGCATACACACACACACACACAACACATCCACTTACACAAATACAGGCCGGCCGAGTGTTGGCGCCATCTGGCGTTGGGCAGTGACAGACACAAGTTGTCAGCGGTTTTTATGTTTTTTTTTTGTGTGCGTGTTTGCTGTGTCGCCGTCGTCGTCGTCGTCCCCCACCACCCCGTTTTTTCAATTATTAGGCGAAAAGAAAATTATAAATGAAATAACTCTGTAAGCTAAATTGTTTAAAAGTATAAACACAAAATTTGTCGATTTTGTTGCAGAAAAGCAGAAAGAGAAAAAATGATCAAATAAAACAACAAACAAATTAAAAACAAATAAAGAAAATTGTTACAAAAAAGAATTTGAAATTTTTGCAAAACTGGCAAAGTTTATATAGACATCAATACACACAAACACACACACATACATACATACACTACACCATACACCACACACCCATACACATGTCAAACCAACAACAACCACAACAAGAAGTAAAATATATTATAAATACAACATATATATATTATAAATAATGTAAAATCAAACAACAACAAATTCTTCTTATTAAATTATATTTAAATTTAAAATAATAAATATAAAGAAATAAAAACAACAAAAAAAAATAATAAAAAACAAACCAAACAACAAAAAAAAACCAACTACAAAATACATTTTCGATATTAAATTAAATTGAGAAACCAAAAAAAAAAATCGGGTATATATATATTATATATATATGTCTAACTGTATGTATATATATATATATGTATATGTGTCTATATATATATATAAATATATATATATATATATGCCACACATATTGCATGAACTGTTCCAACAGCTTTTTGGTGTAGGTTAGGAATGAGGATGATGATTAAAGGACGCTGAGGGAGAGGCGCCCTTGTTTGCCCCTCCCTCTCCCTTGTCAACGAGATGTGTGTACGTGGCTTTGTATTACAGATTTGTAACGAACTTAAGCTAATACAAGATCTATATATATGTATATGTATATACATATAAATATATATATATATATATATATATAAAGATATATAATATATAATTGTCTATAATGGCAGAATGATATATAGTATGCAGATCTAACATCAATCACACATTTCTCTTAGTCGATAAGCAAGCAGCAGCAAATACATCTATAAATATACACATATATATATATAAATATATATAATATATGTAATATTAACATAATTTTATTATAAAGAAATATACAAATTAAATATTTATATATATATATAAAAGACGAAGAATGCGCAGAGAACGAAAGAGGAGAAGACGAAGAAGAAGAACAACAACAAAGATTTCATCAAACACACACATATATAAGGAGAAGTAGAAGAAGAGGATTGAAGTATGGTTAAAAAGCAGAACAACTAGAAGACAACTCTAAGAAGCAGCATAAATTTACTATATATATATATACATATAAATATATATGTTTATAAATAAATTATACATATATTAATTAATGAGAACATTTAGCAAATGGGACAACAAAAATGTCCCAAAAATTAAGCAGCAAACACAAAACAAAACAAACTAAACTAACAAAATGTCAACAAATTAGGCAAACAAAAAAAATGGAAAAACAAAACAATTTAAAACGCGAGAGCAATTCTAAGCATGTTTAAACTTTAAGTGACAGAATACACACAAACATAGATACTTTACACATGGCACAAACAAAATTCCACAGGCTTCTTATTGAACTATTTAAAATAAAAAAAAGAAGGGGGAAAATAATCGAATTAGGCAAAGGGAATAAAAACAGCGTGAGGAATTTTAAATGTTGGTGTGCAGAATTTACAAGCAAACAATCAGCAGATACAGATACACACACAGTTATATAAAGAGGAAAAGAGGTTAGAGAAGACGACCCTCCGGGGGTTAGTGTGCTCATTAGCGATCAAATCTTGCTTAGAACAATGGCTACTTTAGTTAGGGCAGTTGGGAATAAACAGGAAATACAGAACACATTGAATAGATGGAACTGTGGATCATTGCAGATACACACAAAGATACCTATGAACACACACACAGGAAGAGAGCTAGTTCAACAAGCTTCTTTAATTAACTCTCAAACTATATCTACTGCTGCCTCCTCTCTAACTCGCATATCCAAACAGTGTGTTGTCTGTGCTTATAAGTAGGCTATGATTTTGTTCAACCACAAACGAAACCAAACTGAACAGAGACAAAAAAGACAAATGAAACTTTGTTTCAATTGCAATTTTGGTTTTATATTTAATTTCATATATCGAAAATTTGTTTGCTTTTTACTATTTCAAAAACTAATTCTAAATTCCCCCCTCCTTCTCCAGGCTATCTATATAATGTTGCTCTCTTCTAACGATTGTTGATGTCTTCTGATACTACTACTACTACTACTATTTCCTCTCCACCAAGCGTCTTTAACCACTTACATTTCTTAATCACAGCCCACCACCACCTCACCATCATTTCCACTCTTTGTTTAACTTGATCTCGTTCTATCTATTTCACCTACTCCTCTACTCCTCTACTCCTGTACTACTACTACTACTACTACTATTAACTACTGCATAAATCAACTGTGAGTATATATTTAAACAAATAAAAAACACTAAAATACTGCGTGTTACTTATTTATTAAGTCGAATTACATTAACATTATTTGTTCGCTTGACTTTGGACACGACTGCTCTCCCACTACCCTCCTCCACTTTTTGAGGCGGTCTTCTTCAATGCAGGCAGCAACAAAATAAAAATTAACAATATAAAAACACCATGCGCTAAAAACAAACCAAAAAATTAAAAAACAAAACAAAAAAGAAACTTTTCTATAACTTTTTTTAACGGACAAAAATGAAAAAAAAAACCAAAAGGCAAAAAAAGAAATGATTTTGTAGCAAAATTTGTGCAAATTTTAAACAAATAAAAAGTCTCTATAATATAATTAATACAAACACAAATAAAGCAAGTAAATTCTTAAATTAAATTTAACTTAACAAAAACAAACAACAACAAAAAAACACGAATTTTTCGAACTTTAAAAAGAAAGAAAATCTGTAAGCTTTGATAAAATAAAATTTGAATATTTAGCCCATGAAAATTAACAATAAACAAAATTGAAGAAAAAACAACAACAAAAGGCATGCAAGATTTTAGCCGAATGGCAAATTTTCGCAGACTTGGCCAAAGAAATCAAATTAAAGAAAAAATTGTAACGCAATGAAAGAAAAAAAACTCAGAAACCGAAAACAAAACAAAACACAAGAGGAAAAACTTTGTTTAATTTTCATTTGCAAAGCAGGCAGCAAAAAAGAAACTTAATTTTCTTTAAGCAACACTTACAATATTTCAAATTATAGGCAACTATAACAACTTAAGCCCTATATCTAAATATATATATATATTAATGCAAATAAATATATATATACATATATATATATATATATAACTATAAATATCTAACGAATATTGTAAAATTTGCAAACAGACAAACCATGAAACAATAACAACAACAACATACAGAAATTTCTTTAATGAAAAAATACACAAACATTTTAAAAACCTCGAAACAAAACGAAACAAAAAAATTGTTTTCTTTTTTGTATTTGGCAGACGGATTAGTGAACTATATATCTACATATATAGAATTGGCTAAAATATTTGTTTTCATTTTTAGTTTTCACAGACATAGAAAAACTTGAATCCGACAGATTCTACATATATATATGACAATTGGATATATTGATATCAAGTTGCTGTTGGATGGTGAGCTCTAAAGTCAAGTAATTAAGTTAAGCCCCAAATTCACCAAATGGATCCATTCATCATTGAAGGATATCTAGGATGGGACTGAAATGCATTAACAACTCTTAAATTGGAAATCTACTCTTTAAGTCTCTCTCTCTCTCCTTCGCTCCTCTTTCTGCCGATGTGTGTTGAAACATCCTTAAAGATTTTGTTCTCAAGACCGATTCACATATATAAAATTAATTGAGCATTGAATGTCAGGTTTAAAGTTTAAACCTTTTAACCTATATCTATATTTCTTTAAGCTTAAAAAATCGAATATTATATATCAATACTACGAACCGTTTTCAGATCTAATATACAAATTAGCAGAGAAAATCAATTGAAGTTTTATTGAAATAAATGAATAAAAATTCTTAAAACAATTTTACTAAATTGCAAATTTTAAAATTTTACAGTTAATAGTGAAAATTCGTTATAAATGGATTGTTAATTAAAAAGAAAGATAAATGTTTCTTAAAATTTTAAAGGGACTTAAACTATAAACTCTGATATAAACTACATGGATACATGTATCTGATTGATATGAATCGGTTTTGAGAACTAATACCATATAATCTCATATGAATTTAACAAGTTGTACATGCATCTATATTGTATGTATGCCTAATCAGCCACCTATAAAACGATTTCAGCAATAATAAATAGTAGCTGCTAAATGGAATAATATAATACATATACATATTTTTAATGAACATATAACCCCATACCCTCTGACCCCTCCCTCAATGCCTACTTACATACATACATACAATACTTACCTACCATTAACCAAATGTACCTTTATACTAACAAATATAGTAACAGAGAAAATAAAAGCATAGAAAGAATTCAAATAATTGGCCAAGAAGAAGATAGTCTCAATTTTGAAAATCTTGCCATAAAAGGTGATAGAAATTTTTGTCGTATAATTACAAAAACTATTTAAATATGAATGTCTAAAAACTACAATATAACCCAAAATTCCGATTGAAATATAAATGTTTGTTAAATTATATCAATTGTGTATTAGGTTTGTTTTTTCAGCTCTTCTAAATGTGCAAAAAAAGGAAAACAGATAAATCATCAAATGATAAGCAATTGTAGGCCTTGAAAGTATGAAAAACTTACTAAACATGCAAGCCATGAGAATATTTTACAAAGCATATACACACACACATATATATATATATATATAAACATATAGAAAAAAACGGCAACATTGGTATGATTTTTAAGCAAAAGAAACACATTTTCTTAATGGTTTTCTCTAATTAGTTAGTTCAAGGTCAAATATATATATATATATTGATTTATATTTTTCATGATAATTGCTCTTTGTAAATATGTAAAATTATTAAATATTATTAAGTTTCAGGCATTATTTTGTATTTTGAAGATATTTCAAAACTAACTTGAAGCCTCATTGAAAGCCTGAAAGTAGGCAACATATTGTTATGTTTTGTTAATTCAATATGTCAGCTTACACATACATACATCCATATACACAAACACCAACACTCTCGCATACAAATACTCACATGCAGTCATATATATATAATAATAATTTCTGGGTTTTAAACTACAAAAGAAGTTTTTCTGAAACGTTTGAATTTTCTTTCAAAACAGCTACAGTAACAACATCCAATTTTTCCAACAACAACAACTTGAGGATGAAAACTAATTTCGATGTCTAATTTTAAGTGCATATAATATATATATATATATATGTATGTTAAAGCATAATAACTATAGTATGGACAAAATTAAAGCTTTACTAAATAAAAACCAAAAAAAAAAGAGAAATAAATAAAAGGAAACTCAGACACAACCACTAAACGTTGAAAATGATATTGAAGCTAACGCACAATGGATTTTTCATTTCAAATCAAACATCGTTGAACATCTTTTTCCCCCCAATAAAAGAAAAGAACAATGAAATTATGCAAAACTGTAACTTTAACTGTAACTTCTTATTAAGCGCTGTAAACGACAAGTCTTAACAAATCAGAAATCACAAATTTCATTTTCTATGAACTAAATAGACAGAGTTTTTCATTGAACACAAGTATTAAGTATATATATATATACATATATATCAGAGGAAGTTGAACAAAAAATCAAATGTCATAGCTGATTGGTACTAATCCAAACAAAATGAAAGAAAATGAAACAACAATTTTCAAATTCCATTCTACTTAACAGGCAAACGAAAAACCAATAAAGACAAAAGAACAGAATAAACAAATTAATTTACAATTTTCTTTGGGTGGCGCCATCTATGGGATGGAAGGAAAAAGAGCTTGAAAAGCTTGTAATCGGAACTGAAAAAATATATCATTATTCAGGACACGATACATTTTGGAATATGATTTGAATCCAAAAAAAATTCGTTACGTTTCCAACTGACTTTATCATAAAGGCTTCTTTTAAAAGGACTTCATTGAACTGAAAGTAAGAAAAAAGTTAATGTATGAAAAGGGTTGCGATTTGATTAAAAGTTTATTGGTGTCAAGCTTTGTGTCCGTTTTTTATCCGTTAGAAACAGATCCCAAGCTCGGAAATGTGATAAACTTTAAAAATTATTAATCAATAGATAATAAAGTATTACATTTGCTGTTTTAAATTCCAACATTGTAGATTATAAATAAATAAATAAATATTACAACTTTCGGAATAATAATAAATAAAAAAGTTTTTAAGTCCACAAGTTGATTTGAATGAAACATGGTAAGTGGCAATCGAAATAGATTTGTTTTCCAATATAATTTAGGGCGTTCAGAACATAATAAAATATAAATACATCTACATATATATACGTATTCGTATCTAATATGATATATATTACTTTATTCAACCTAAAAACATCTCTCTATATACCTTACCAAATTTATTTGTATAGTTTATTAAGAATAATAGTATCATGGTTTTACTACTACCTAGGCGATTTCAGACTTTATCAGGCTTTATAAAGAAATCAGAAAGAGATAAAGAAAAAATTTTAATTAAATGATCTTTTTTTAACGGTAACAATATAGATTAAGATGTCATTTAACTTTGAAAATTTAAACTTTAATCAAAATCTACAATCTAAAGAATTTCCTACAATTTCAGAATAGTTTTTTCAGGTGCTGCCTTCCCCCAGATTCTACGTAAGAATTTTATGGACATTACGTTAAACTATTTTTGTGAATGAATAAAGCTTTGGACATCGTTTTGTTAGCTTTACGCCGGAAACTCTCTTGCCGCCAAAAGCTCTAGCTCCGTTTCTCTCGCTTTCTCTTTCTAGCTCTCTGGATGCAGTGGGGAGGATGCTAAGTATTTACATATACGATGGATGGAGACTGTCGTGGAGGCAAATTGCAGTATGCCGCGTTTCGTTTTGCTTTTTTTTTTCCTGTGTTTCTTCTATTCTTTTGTTTGTTTTGCTTTGATTTCGATGGGGTTCGTGCTCGGGTCTTGGCATCGTGTTATTTTTGGGCATACGAGAAGAGAGAGAAACTGATGCTGCTGCCATCCGTTGTCATCCTCTTTCTCGCTTCCCCAAGACACCTCTTACCCAGTTTCCTTACAGTTTGCTCTCTCTTACGGTTTGTGGGTGTGCGTGTGTATGTTGGTGTGTTTTTATTATGGTCGTGCTGCTAGTATATAATGATTGCCATTTTCTGTCGTCTCAGTTGCTAACGGGACATCGAACGGTGCAGTCGCAGTTGCCGCTGCTGCTGGTATTGTGTTTAGTTTTGTTGTTGCTGTTTGATGATGATGATGATGATATTGTCGATGATAATGAAGTTGATGTTGTTGGTTATTGTTGTTGTTTCTGGCATTGGTGAAGTAAAGTGCAGTTAAGATATTCGTAAAGCCATTACTCGGTATGTCCTTGCTAGTGACAAACAAACAAATACACCGACACACAGCCGCACACATATGTATTAGTGGACTGCCCTCGCTAACCTCGTTCACGGCCAGATGCCTATGAATTGAAGAAGTGCACTCAGTGCATTATCTTATATGGCCGGATTCATATTCAGCAAATGTTAAAGGGTCCATAAAAAGCAATAAAAGATTTCTATTGCTAGACAAAAAAAAAAAAAAATAAAAAGAAAAGGAGAAAGGGGAAGAAAAACGCCCTCACCATTTTACCTAGCACTTGAATCGAGAGATATTTTTGCATTTGCATAAAGTGGCCGGAAGAAGATAGCCAAGCCAGGATAGGACAGAGATGCCCAAACAGCCAGCAATATTCCTTTAGCATGAGCCGGTCCAAGGTCTGTACCGAAAAAAAGAGAATGCCATACAATATGCATTTACTCTGAACGCCAAACCGAATCGAGATGAGCGAACGCGGTGGCGGCGGTGCCATTGCAAGCAGCAATAGCGGTGGCGGTCGACACGCTCGTGTCAGTCCAATACCCGGTCGGGGAAAGATAGCCTATTCACCTTGCCCACGTTCAGAGCCGCCACAGGATCTGCCATTGGCAGTGCCAGTACCGTCTGCCCGCAAATGTCTGGCTATACCCATGTCCTCACTGCAGACGCCCAATGGACCAAACAGCAAAGGTAAGTCAAGTCAAAATACAGGTGAAAATCTTGAATATGCTTAAATGGCTTAATTGGCTCAGAAATTCAATTCAAACATGCACTCTTAAATATTTCTTGGCATCTAATTATTATGATTGTTCATTTTGGGCTGCGTCCCCCAATGGCCCCCTAAGGCACTTGTCCCAAAATGAAAAAAAGCAAAAAGCCCATCAGACCCATTAGACCTACAAGATCCTTATATCTGCTGCATTTGTCTATGGCAATCATAACAAATGATATATACATATATATACTTTATTTTGCCTTGACATTTTTCATGTTTTCATACCCTAGCAAAGGGTATTGTAATTTTAATAAGACATATTCATTTATAAATATTCGAAAATATAGATTAAGGTCATCTAATATAAGTAACTATTATTCGGTTCAAATCAGTATTTACATTATAAAGATATTTGGATATATCTAAATGAACAAACTTATTTCTTAACTAATTTACATGAATATGGGTCTTAGTTTTAAACAATAAGCTAACATTTTTCGTGTTTTTCATTGTTTAGTTTAGATATATGTATATCATATATATAGTAACAATCGATATTCCTATATATATGTATATCATATATATAGTAACAATCGATATTCCTTAGAAACATAAAAATTAGTTTAAGTTCCTGGTTGCCATAGCTGGTAAGCCGCTTAGAGTTAATTTCCGATATACCCCATTTGTATAATTATTGTTGTAGATAGTTCTATGTATTTATTTATTATAGTGGCTGGTCCTACAATGTCTTTTTCCCTTTTTTATCTCTTCCCTTTAGGATGGGAAGAGTTTTGAGTGAACCTTAAGTCTCTGTTATATAATATATAATATATATCTATGTTAACTCGCTAGCTTCTGTTAGAATCTTAATTCTGCTACAGTTATAGTGTTAGTAAACAAGTAAATGGGTTTTTCTTAAATGATCGTCGGATTTTCAGTCAATCATACGGCCATATTATTGTTTATACAATTTGTATCTTAAATTTAAAAAAATTTATTTAATTTATAATACATTTAATTATATCTAACTTTAGTATAACTATTGTTTCTTTAATATTATATATATATTAATAAGTAATTGTTTCTTTTGTTATATTTAAATTTTTCTTTTTCTAATGCCGTTGTCCTATAGGTTTCTGAATAATATTTGATTTTATTTAAATATAGACACAAAGATATTAACTGTTTGAATTATAACAGCTTTAAATATATAAGATCTAAGATAAAGTTTAATTAGTTTCTGAAACAAAATTCCTTTTTTCCCTTCAAGGGTTATTTTTTACCAAAAATGACTTAGTAAAATATATAAACAAATATTTTCATTGATCATCAATCCCACTTTTTGGTTACAATTTGTTACTAATTAATATTAGAGACAATATTTGGATAAAGTATATTTTATGAAAGAATTAACAACAAATATTTCTAAAGCTTCTACAAGAGGCGTCAAAAAAATAAAAAAAAAAACTACAACTTGTATACAAAGAACCTTTCTGCGTTCACATATGTACATATAAATAAAGTTTTTTCCTGGGACGTTCTCAAAAACTAAACCAACAAAGTTAGAGATCTAGTGTAGGGTACAACAGTTTCGACTCTGCTAAATTAGCTTATTTCGTGTTTTGTTCAATACTTTGCTATTTTGTTGATGTTTTGTGCTAGCCCAATATTTTGGCCATCTAGCATGCTAACTAGTTTCGCAGCTGGCGATGCCAACACGTGACTTTGATTGCCATTTCATTGTCTTCGATTCAATCAACAAAACAAAAAGAAAGAAAAATCACCAACAATATTTGGGCATAAATGCAAGAAATAGAAAATAGAGAAGACAAAAATAGAAAGATAAATAGAAGAGGGGAAGAGAGAAAAAGTGAGGGAGAGAGAGAGAGAGCAAGAAGAAGAAGGAGAATGAAGATTGCCAAAAATCAAAATCGATTGGCAATTTGTCAGCACTGATTGGAAATGTTAGTATCAGATAGAGACCGAGTGGCAATAAATAGCTGAATGAGCAATTTATTTGAAACCTCAAATTTAAATAGAAATTTCACACAAAAATTCTCTTTTGATTAATTTATTTATCATTTATAATTAGGGTGCATTTTTCGCCTTAATCCAGTAGGAAAAAGAATTATCGCTAACGGCATTGCGACGTCATGTAAAATTTATAAATGACAACGCCATAAATAAGCAACATCAAAAATAATATGATTAAAAAAGAAAGGGAAACCGTTTTTCAACTTTCGCTTCTCTTCTTTTCCTTTTGCATTTTTATCCATTTTCCCCTGACATCTTTTTGTTCTTAATTATAATTATGCTTAAAGTGACCCACAAAACAGGCGATAGCTATACTTACTCATATGACCCACCAGTCGACTGGCCGACTGAGAGAACAACTACTTGGCCATATTTTTTGACCCACTAAAGTGAAATTGAGAAAATTTAATAGCGATTCATGCTTAAGTCGTCTTTCCGGTTAATTAATATTTACCCCAACTGACAAGAAAAAAGGGAAAATGTCAACAATCAAATGAGGATGAAACCGGTAGAACAATGAACAGATTCTTTTCCGCACCTAAAAGTAGGCAACACAAACAGTCACTTTCAACAACGTGCAACGCTGCGTATGATTTATGCAGCGTTTTGGCTGACGCTGTTGCATATGCATGAAAGAGAAACAACAGAAAAAAGCTAAAACAAACGGCAAAGATAGAGAGAGAGAGAGAGAGAGAGAGAGAGGGAGAAAAAGAAGGACAATATAAATTGGAATATGCCACATAACAATACAAAATAAGGCTGGCTGGTTGGCATAAAGCAAATAGCGAATTGAAATGCCAACAACAATCGACTTGGCCAAAAATTGAAATTCCAACACAACGAGAATTGTAATACTCTTTTTTGATGAAATTGTGAATTTATCATAAGATAAATATTTGCTTATATTCCGTATATTTGATTATATATTTTTTATACATTTTTTATACATTTTTTATTTATTTTTTATACAATTGAATCAGACTCTTTTGAGGTTTTCAATGGTTGATAGTTCAAATGGGTAAAGTCCTTGCATTACATATATATAAATATAGTTACTAACATGTTAAAAATTCTTCTAAATATCGAAATATTATAATTATATATTATAACTGCCATAAATCTCTACATATTATCAATCATAGTGCAAAATAAAGTTAACAATCGAAATAAAAAAATGCTTACAAATTTTTTCTCTTCCCTCAAAAGTAAAGCATTTTAATGAAAAGATTCGTTGGTGTTTGGATTTTTTAGCTTTCCCCAAATTGGAATCATTTGAAACTATTCTATATAAATGTAATAGATATTCAATTTATCTATCTTAGACTTAAAGTGTATAAAAACAACTTTCATCTCTAAGTTTAGGTTTTTTGTGTGTGTGTTTGGTTCTCTCATTGTATCTGGATGCTTGCCAAACATATTTGTTGTTTTTGCTGGTCTGGGTTCCAATGGCAACATTGATAAGTAGCTGGCGACATGGCAACCATCACTTCATTTATCACAATTTATGGGCACTGCGGACATGGACACCGACACCGACACCGACAACGACATCGACACAGACACGGACATATGGCAATTTGAAGTTGCAGGTGGCAACTTAATTTTTTTTCATTGAGGTTACTGCATTCACAATGGGTATGCAATTATTTAGCCTTGGACTTTTAGTGATTCAGAGGTCATCTAATTGATTTGATCTTCTGCCAGGGATATGGAGCAGAGATTGCAAGTGACAGACAAAAAGAAAACGAAAGGAAAAGAAAAAATAGAAAAAGAGTTTAAAGTAAGTCCTTAGGTCAACAGAAAAAATACTCCCACCCCCCCAAAAAAAAGAGGCCAAAAAGTGGGCTTTTTTGTGGTCTAAGCCTGCCAGATGCCAACTAGGGGAAAGTTTGAAATAAATTTCATTTCTCTAATGCCACAAAACTGACTGCAATGCATCTAAGCCAATTGAGAGAAAAGGAAAGGCTAATCTTGGGATTACACCAACTGAGCCAAGCCAAGGGTGAGGGGTTAAGAGATTAAGCTGATGAGCCTTTATTTATTTTCTATATCTTGTTTTATTTAATACTAGAGGAATCATTTTCCCGCCCAATTATCCACTTTATGCTCTAAAACATTTTTCATTGCTTGATTTATTTATGCCAACCAAAATGAAAATGCCATAAAGAAAATGTGAAAATTTATATATGGCCTGGAATCTAACAATAAAAATATTTAATGCATATAGTATGATGCCTTTGTTTCCATACAAACACACACACACACACACTCCTCTTAACCCGCTATCTTGCACCTGCAACATTAAACCCTTTTTTTATACCCTACTTTCAAAGGGTGACAAGACATTTATTAACAGGAGGGAAAACTTATATATCCTTTATGTATATAGTATGTTTAATTGAGGGTTTGTAGCTCTGTTTCACTTTGTGTTAGCCTTTGTGTTTATATTTATGTTAAGCAACATATTTATTACTAAGAAAATTAAAAAAATTTACATTCCATGTCCACATAGTAAAGGGTATTTAAAAGTCTGTCAATCTTCAATTTTTTCGTACTTTTTTTTTGGCCACATTGCTGCGAATTGTCTGCATTTACGAGTACGTGGCTCTCAAGGAGATGTTGTAGGAGGTTCCATACACACACACACACACACACATAAACATATACATATATAATACACACGTGAAATTTATAGACTTGCCACGCCTTCGACCGCCTGCCTTTATATGTTTATCCGCAGTCGGTGGTATTTGTTTGCTGTTTTCTTCCTTCCTTCTTTTTCTTTTTTTCATTTTACAACCTCAAGTTGAAAAAAAAAATGTCGAAGAAATGCGCAAATAAAAAGAATGCCAAAGAAAAGTTCTCCCCCCCCCTCTGGCACTCACATATGCAGGAAGGAAGGAACAGAGGAACAACCTTCTCCTTGTTATATATCCCCTATATCCCCCCCATCCATATATATACACTCTTTAGTAGTAGTTGCATTTAATTGAAAGTCACGTAAATGAAATTCCGTTTGGCTCAGTTTTCTTTTTTTTTTTTTTTTGTTTTTCTGGTTGGTTGAAGTTTTCCTTCAACTATATGGAAAATGTAGAATACTTTTAGGATAAAACTGATATATGTATGCATGTATATATGTATGTATATAGTATCTTGATGCTGTAACAGAATCATGTATTTTCATTTCATTTGAATGACAAAAATTGCGTGTCTCTTTGCTCATTTGTCTGGGCGTAGATTTTTGGTGCAAATCAAATTGAGTTTTGCTCTCCCATAGCATTAAATGAAAGAGATAGATAGTGAAGAGTGAAAAAGAGAGGAATAGAGAGAGAGAGAGAGAGAGAGTGCGATTGTGAGACCTTCACTCCCGCATATATTAGAGATTTATGCCTAGCTGTTAGAATGAAATATTGTCACATTGAAGTGCTGACAGGAAAAAAAAAAGAAAAAATAATAGAAATGCTACCATTAGAAGCTCAAATGGAAAATATGACTTTTGCATTTGGAAAAAGAGAGAAAGAAGGATAAATAAAACAAACTTTGTCATCGTTTGGTTAGTGGCACAAACCAAGGACTAATTTGAAGCCATTAGTAACTTGAATTTATGATGTGCCATTAAAAACCATAATTATTTCGATATAAAACACGAACAAACCCCAAAACAAAACCAACAAAATCAAGTTTCCTTCCTTCCTTTCATTCTATTGGAATCGAATATATTTTAGACGGACTTCCTCTGTAATGGGAAATTGTGGTTTTAGCCCAGTTAGAGAAAGTATTGTTTGCTAATTTTTTTCGATCACAAAAATTGTTAGTCAATTTGTGAACGCATAAATAACAGTCATAATTAGCGGTTGACCAGCCAGTTAGTTAGACTCGCTGGCTAGTTTAATGCTGTCAAGGACATTTGGCCATTTAGGATAATTTATGTTTGGGCCCCCTTCAGAATATGCAATAAATTACAACATATGTTGATGCATTCAAACAACTGAATAAAAGGATTTTCATCAGACATTGACACTTGACAGCATTCGGATCGATAATTTTTCAACATATCATCTTAATTTTTCCTCTAATTTTTGAGCGTGAACAACCCTCAGGATTACCATTATCTTCCTTATCTTTAATTTGAATTCATTTTTTATATTTGAAGAAACTTTATTTTTACCAACCAGCCAACGAACCAATCAAAAATTGTGTCTTTTCACAATTTCTATTGTTCAACATCATAAATCTCCCCCCTTTTTATTATTTTTTTTTTTTTTGTAGAATTATTTTCATTTTGCCATTGTTGTTGATTTTTCTCTGTTGATTTTTTGAATAATGACAGTAAAAATTAGTGGGGATTTTTTTTATCTGTCTGTGGTTATTCTACGTTCTCTTCTTTTGCATGAGTAATTGAAAATGAAAACTGTCCAAAATGATTGACATGATACATACATCGTTGACAAAAGCTTTATTTAAAATGATATTGCAAATTTACGATAGACACGAGGTAAAGTTTAGTTATCAAAAAAAAAATATTTTTAAACAAAAACCCAATCATAATTGTTATAACTAATGCTGCTTCAATTTGGAACTTGGAACTTAGAGCACAGTTGAATGTGAAGTGTGTCCCAGTCGAAACGTGTGTCTCATATTTAAAATGTATCGTAATGTCATACACAAGGCTCTCGAAATGGCCAAATTTGATATAAATATTGATTATGAAACGAATATTTTAAATTCGGAACGTACAGATCCAAACAGACGTAGCAAATTATCTCATTTATTGCAATGGCTAAAACAAATCCATGAGAAGACACCAGAACCAATTCATTGTGATTATATGTGTAAGTTATTAAAGAGTAGTGAAGTGATTAGATATGAATCAATAACTAATAATAAAACAAATGATTATCATTAATTTTTCTATGATAACATATTAGACGCATTAAAATGGTTGTTGAACAGCTGTTTTGTTCGATCGGAGCTTGCAAATCTTATGTAAAGGGAATCATAGCCAAGATCTTTAAATGGCAAATATTTCCGTTTTTCAAAAAACAATGTTTGAGTGCTTTTTTTTTAAAATAGATCTATGTATGTCTTAAGGTGCATGTAATACTAACTTTATACATATAGAGAATTTATCATTGTTAATTCTTATTCACATACATTTAAGTTTCACTACATGCATATACATATATGGCATGTTGAAAGACCTAGGTATGTATCTTTCATTAATTAGTTTATTTATTTTTTGTGTATTTCTTAAAATCTATTTAAATCTTTAAATGAGAGTCTTTAACTAAATTCTTATAGTTTTATATAGTGGTTAAAAGTAAGTAAATACAAGAATATAGAACTCACTGCATAACTTTGGCTAAAGTAAGTTGTTTAATTAATGTTAATTTTTTTATTGATTTTATTTTTAAGTAGTGTGCGTAAGTTGTTTAATGTTAACTAATGTTAATTTTTATATTGATTTTGATTTAGAATAGTAGGGATAGTCAAATTTAAAAAAACTAAAAACTTTTTATATAAAGATCATTCAAAATACCTAATGGGAACACTTAATGGGAACTGAATTATTTTATATTACTTTTAATTTATGAGTTTTAAGTTAGTTAGTATTCACTTTCGATCAATGTATTTTTAATGCCGCTATTTTTGATCACTATTTCCTCCTGAGATGCCAGATATCTCACTTTTGTCTAATGAATTCCAAATTCTTAACTTTCTGGCTACTACTGTTAAGCAGCTGTTAGCTACCTGCTGCTGTTAAGGATATTCCTTATATAAACAGCTGATTATGATGGCCAACATCCATGTTAAATTATCAATACCAGCATGCCGTATAAGTAATATATTTTTTTTGGTGTATGCTAATCAAGTTATAGTATAAATGTATATATTTATATATTTCAGGCTTAAAATAAAACTGATATGTGTTTTTTTCCTATTTTCCCCAATATTCTGTTATTAATATATTTCAGTTTTAATCCAACAAATAAACATTCCAATTTCTGAGACAAAACAATTTTGGCAAATTGCACAATTTCTTTGGTTATTGTCACCCATATTGGTGGTGGGGGAGAGGAGGGGGGAAGCAATTTGTGTGCGTTGTCTTTGAATTCGACTCTTGGCCTATTTGGTTGGATGAGAGGTTATGGCCTGAATGGTTTAGTGTCAGCAAATGTATGTATGTATGTATGTATGTACAATGTCCAAATAGTGTTTATAAATTAGGATCAGCATTTTGGTAGCCCCATGCAAATAGAGTAGAATTTGAATTTCGAAGTTTCGTTTTAGTATGCAAATAACGATGCGATGACTTAACTTTCTTATGGAAATTCAGTTGTCGCCTTGCTGAATAATTGTTGATGCTTGAGAGAAAAGTTATCTAAGTATTTGCTTTATATATTCAGAGCAGATTCAACATATGTATGGCAGAAACTTTAGTTTTATATTTATCATCCCGCTGTTTTATGTGTCTTAGCAATGAATATAAACAACTTTATTTATCATATAATACTACTTATAGTAGCATACCGATTTATTTTCCTCCCTTGCATGACAAACCTCTTCCGTTTTTACCACTTTTCATTTTCCGTTACCGCATTTTCACTGCGCTTTTTCTTCTCCGCTATCTCTTTCCCCCCCTTTACATGCCGCGTTTTCTTTTCATTTCTTTTTTTTTTTTTGCGGTATTTACACGTAATTTGCACAACATTTTTTTTCAATTTTATGTGCGGAAATGTCTGATGTTGTAATTTATGTTCTTCTGCTGGGTGTTTGTTAAGTGTGATTTGTGTTGCAATAAAAAAAAGAGCAAACAAAAAAAAAAAAGAAACAAGCTGCAAAAACTTGAAAAAAAACAGACCACAGACAAAACTGATTTAAATGATGGCATTACATTGTTCATTTCGTTGGTTTGACATACATATTGTGTGAGACAGAAGAGTAGAGAGGAGGGTATGGGGGGGTTAACTAATCTAACATAAGTCCGGAGTGACATAGGGAATACAAACATTGTTGGCCCTGCCACTGCCCTTGCCTCTATGTCATAACAAAATGCCAATCATATATCACTAGCGACAGTTCCTTATCAAAACACACAATTCAGTAGTAAGAAAAATATTGATTCAGAGAATTTGCTCTGAAGACTATTTCACTATCTATCTAACTATCCATCTATAGATACATACTATAAAGTCACTCCACCAATTTAATTGAAAAGCCAAGTCAATAACTTGACTTTACTCATTTGACATTTCAACAAAAGAAATAGTTAACCTAAAGACTCAAGTATGTACGTACATACATACATATATACCTACATAGATAAGTATGTATATATCTAGCTATATCATCATGTGCCAAGCACCAACTTTGCTCTTAAGGCAGAAGAGACCAACTAAAAGTTATGACCTGCTTAAACGCAAACAAAACTCAAATGGCAGAAAGAAGAAAGAGGCTAAAATGAGAGAAAAGGATAAAATGAAAATAATGGTTTAAGAGTATGGCAAATTTATGCACACGTTAAGTTAAGCAACACAAGCAGCTCGTTACCATTATGGCCAAGTTAAAAGCCAACGACAACTAAAAATGCGACACTTTCTGCCACTTTAGCTACTCTCAGGCCATGAAAACTAATTCATTTATATTTATGAAGCAAAGAATTTCATTTAGATCATTATTGCAGTTGTAAATGCAATGCGAAAGCATGGCTAATGGAAAAGGGCTACTGGTATAGAAAGGGTGTGGGTGGATGGTGGTTGGTTGTTGGTGGGTATAGGCACTTAACCAAATTGTTTATGGGTTGCCGGGACAGCAGTTTGTTGTCCCATCAAAATAGAGTGTTAAAAGGTCTATACCAACTGAATGAGAAAATTGGTAACAAAACAAACTAAAACCCGGTAACTATTCAGCATTGGCTAAAAGAGGTGGCTCAATGCCATTCATAGCCTTGACAAGAAGAACCACTTAAATGTGAAGTATTTAAGTTATTATTCAAGGTAATCATCTTTCAGTTTGGCTAAGGGTCGGCACTTATGGTAAAAACTTTTCAAAGAGCTTCCATAACGATTTACGGCTCAGGCCAATTCGAATTAAAAGTAAATACGAAAAAGTTTAATTCCAAGAACTTTGTCACCTGTTTATAAAGTATTGAAAAGTTCTTTTTATTTCAAATTATCCAAAGGAAAATCCTAACAACCAAACTATTTATTTTCCAATGAAAAGCTATGAATAATTACAAGTTTTTTATTGTGATACACTAAAGCTTTGAACTTGTACTAGTTTTGATTATATTTAAAATGAAATAAATAAAAAATGAGTCATTTAATCATTACAATCTGAGACCCAAAGAAGGATTTTGATTGGCTATTATTCATTAATAAAACTAATTTTAAATTTATAAATTAAATAAAAATAGAACGTTAATTTAGTAACTTTTAAAACTGTATTCAAGCAAGTTTAAAGAATATATATAAAAAATTAAACTATTTTCATTTTAATTTATGCTTTTAAATATATAAATCCAGTAAATTCCTCTTATTGATATTAGCCTGTTTTAAAAGCAATTTCCACCAAAATGTTCGAATATGTACATACATTATGCATTAATGTACAAAAACAAAGCAAAATTCTGAATGATATAATTGCATAACTTGATATTTAGTTGATGAAATCTTTCCCATGACAATTTTTTAAGCAAGGTAAAGAGTCATAAAAGAACAAAGATATTATTAA
The DNA here is from genome assembly GCA_018150375.1 of Drosophila sturtevanti. Classification (NCBI taxonomy): domain Eukaryota; kingdom Metazoa; phylum Arthropoda; class Insecta; order Diptera; family Drosophilidae; genus Drosophila; species Drosophila sturtevanti. Next base: position 4,726,225 of record JAECWJ010000324.1, on the reverse strand, counting down.
TATGTATTTTTCCCTAATGATTTTTAAACTTCTGTAGCAATAAAAGTTTATCATATAAAAATCTGCTAATCCATACTTTAGTTCGTCGATTTACCTCAGGGAAACAACTTTTAGTTTAACCTTTAATAATTGATAGTAGAGCCACTTAATATAGAAACTTTCCATAAGTTTTATTTTGTGACCAAATATAAGTATTTAGTTTTGGTTAGTTTTAAAGAGTATTTAAGCAAGTTTAACTACAGATAAAAAGTTCAGATTGATGTTGCGTGTTTCGGTTTTTTACTTTTTGCCGCATGTCAGCGCGTGCAAAAGTTTTTGTGTGGCAAATAAAAATGCAGTTTGTGTTTTAATACTGGTGCACCGGGTGATTTGTTATCCTCTGGAAAGCTACCAAAGTAGACAAACGAGTAAAGCTCTCTCTCTCTCTCTGATTCATTACACTGGCGGGAGAAGGTAAATCTAGAACAATAGTCCATTAGGGGGATATGGGGATATATAGACTAGCCAGCAGCTTAGACATATGTAAATCACATGATGTTGTCTCTTGGTAGCTGAGACTAAGTTGAGGCTTTGGCCAACTGCATAAGAAAATCCTTAATAAATAATTCACTTACCATGAGAACGAAAGACAGGCACATAAATGAAGTAAAAATGTGGCAAAAGACTATTTAATAAATATATTCCGTATTTTTATACTTTCGATTTTCTTTTTTATCTATCTCTCTATTTATTTTTCTTCATTTTTGTTTGGAAGGTCGCTGACATATTCAATTTAATTTGTCGGTTAAGTGTTTGTCATTATTTTCATAAGTTTAATTCGATCTACATAGCTAAACCGCATTTGTAATTGTCGTCATAATTAGGTAAATTATTTATTATTTTTTCCTTGCTCTGTTTTGACCTTTTTTTTTGTGTGTTTTTGCTGGTTTTTATGGCCAGCAATTAGTCAGAGGCAGCTGGTAAAAGGCGAATGGCATTCAGCGAAAAAGGAAACCCGAAAGAAGAAGAAAAAAAAAGGAAAAGTCGAACTGCTGTCGCGGGAATTGTCAGTGGATGAGGCAAACAGCGGTATAACAGAACAGAGACACAACATAATCAATAAAACGCGAACAAAAAACACGCAGTGAATACAACAGCAAAAAAAAAACGAACAAATCCAGGGGCGTAACCAGGGGAGGGTCCAAAATATATATTTTAAAGGCTCTACTTTTGACACAAAACATGTGAAAGTAATTGTCTTGGGACCACACTGGGTCCTTTTAAAAGGGAGGTGATTTATGATCTAAAATTTAAATGAAACACCCAGATTAAACTGATGTATATAAAGCGTTTCATTGCGTTATTTCTTTTAATTAATTTAATCTATTTTTTACTAAGTGTGAAACTGATTACAGTTTGCTTTACGCACGATAACGATCAAGATATGTATTTTCCAACACTAGCCCTAACAAATTGTTCTGTATGTTGTCGTTAACATAAACGAGGAGATTACTACTAAAACGACAAAAACATAATTGGCAATCAAATTTTTAACCTAAATATAACAAGCCAAATTGTTTTTCAGTTTTAAAAAAGATCTAAATCGATACATTAATATGTATGTATTCATCCTTTCACATTATCATTATCCACGGCTATGCTTAGAACCTATTTACACAAAAATTATAGCTAAGTCAGCTAATATCTTAGATCAGACTTCAAGATACCCTGCAAACATAAAATGTCAAGGACCTGAAAGTATGCTACAATTTGGTAAACAGACCTCATTAAGTCCAGCATGCCCAGGATATGTTAATTTATACTTTTACACACTCTAATACTCATGACCTGGCTTCCATTTTTATTTTTATTTCCATTCATTTTAATTTAATTGCTCGAATTGTGCGCACGAAACAAATTTGTATCAAATAATACAATTAGACTTAGTTTTAATAAAAATTTAGCGACTACACGGCGTATGCGCAACAAGTGACAAACGCAAAAGCAAGAGCTTTTTTTTCCTTTCATTTCAGTTTGGTTTTTGTTCAGTTGTTTTCGTTCATTTTTTCTTTCTGTTTTTGTTTCCCTGCTGTATTTTTCATAAATTTGTGTCGTCATACTCATATTCAAGTTAATGAATCGGCGAAAAGAGATCCGAACCTGGCGAAAAGCTTTCCTCAAGTGTCAGTTGAACATTTGCCGCGTCGCAGAGAAAACGTTTTTACGTTATTTTTATATATATTTAATATTTTGCGTCTGTGTATTTCTATTTGTGTGTTCGTTGAGTGTTTCAATTAATATATATATATATATATATATAAATATCTATAAGCCTATATATGAACCATATACAAACATGCATATGTGTTTATACATATATATATATATATATATACATATGTATATATATAGATATCTATGAAGGCGTGTCCGCTTAACGCATGTGAATTAATAATAGAACACTTTATTCAATTCCATCAATTTCCAAGACAATTGGAGCAAAACATATATATGTATACTAAATATACACATTTATCAAATAATATAATAAATTGTGGAAAAAAATTAGTTATACTCTTGGGATTCTATCAAAGTTTTTGTTGTTCAATTGTTGTGTCCTTAAGGTGAAGAGCTGTAACAGACTAGTTACAAACTGGTTTTGGCCGGTTTTCACACATGCAACAGTGAAAAATTGTATAATATTTGCATAATTTGTGCAGAAAATTGTGAAACAAAAATTATAAACAATATTACTTAAATAACAAACGACAACAATAATAAAAAAAAACTTACTGCTTGGCTTTGCCAAATAACAAATGAAATTTTCCCTTTTTTCAGCAGCTAATTTTTCTATATATCTAAAGAGCCTAAGCACATGTATCTCTATGTATGTATTAGATATAGTCAAAAACAATCAAATAAAATGGCAAAATACACACACACACACACATTTATACATATACCATCAACACACTATCGCACAAGGTCAAGGGCCTTTGGCAGCCTACTACACAATTGCTCTCTGGCTTCTACTTCTACCTCTGCCTCTGCCTATGCCTCTGCCTATGCTTCTGCCTATGGCTCTGCCAATGCCTCTGCCTATGGCTATGCCTCTGCCTATGCCTCTGCCTAGGTCATGTACAAACGGGCCTATACCGCACGTGTCTCGCCCGCAACAAATTCACCAAAAAAAAAAAAAAAAAACAACCCAAAAAGAAAATTCTAATTTTATAATTTACGTTTGTTTCATTTTCTATACTCTAGATCGGGTTGGTTAATGGGTATATTAAAATGGTTAAGTGTTTGAATAAAGCAAATGAAACCGTTTGTTTCGCCTTTAAGTATTTAAAATTTGATGTTTCAGTCTAGATGTTGGTTAAAACTATCTGTTTGTAAAATATTTGAAATTTTAATATGGGGAAATTTTACTAAATATTGTACATTGTTGATAGTTTTATTTATTTATTTATGTTCGTACAATGTCTTTTTCACTTTTTTGTCTCTTCTCTTCGTGATGGTTTCTTTTTGAATGAATCTAAATCTCTGTTATATATGTCTATGTTAACTCGCTAGCTTCGTTAAAATTTAAATTCTGTTAAGTTCTAGTGTTAGTAAACAAGCAAATGGGATTTTTTTAAATGATCGTTGGAGTTTCCTGCCACAATATATTTAAACTGAATTTAAAATTTGCTTGTATTTGTAAGCAAAATATATTTAGAACCAAGGCATTTAATTAATTAGCAATAAATTAAGTAGCGCAATGAAAAAGTCAACTGATATAATCCACTTGCTTCTCGAACAAGACGTCAAAATGACGAATTTATTTGTTTCCGTATTACTAAGATATACATCCTTCAAATCATTAAGTGTACACTGCAGATTCCTGGAAAAATCCTGCGATGGAATAGTATGGTTATCTAGTTGGATTGCATTTATGTGGCTGATTAATTCAAAAACGCTTTATCAAATGCAAGTTAATATGTTACTTGGTCTGGTGCTGGATATTGTTGTTATTGCTTTGCTAAAAGCACTTTTAAGAAGAAGACGGCCGGTACCTGCTAAAGATATTCTAATTATTGGTCCTGATAAATACAGTTTCCCATCGGGCCACACATCTAGGGCTTTCCTTGTGCTTTCTTACTTTACAAAACTGTATACATTACCGCTTTTAGTAAGGATACCTATGGTCGTGTGGGCTCTATCTATCGTTGTCTCTCGTCTTTTATTACGGCGTCATTACATACTCGATGTATGTGTCGGTGCTATTATTGGTATTTTTGAGGCATTTCTTTTGGAAATAATTTGGATCAATGAAGAATATACCAAAAGGATTATCGATTACATATCTGAAGATTATGGGCTCGGCGGGTCGGAGTAAAAAGTGATGTATAAACAAAAAAAAAAATTTAAATTAATTAATATTAGCTGAAAAAGAAACGAAATGAATGACTTATATATATTCAGGAGGAAGTACATATAGATAATTGAATTAAAACAGTTTCCATAAAAGATATAAAAGACCATTGATCTTGATAATAAATTTAGTAAATTTTATTAAAGAATTGGGAATGTTTCTTATTCAAAAAATATCAATAATAAAATTTCTTGATAATAAATTTAGTAAATTTTATTAAAAAATTGAGAATGTTTCTTATTCAAAAAATATCAATAATAAAATCTCAGTTCTAGTCTCAGCTTTAATTGATTTGAGGAATTAAAAATTAATGAAAAAAAGAAACAGATGAGGACCAATTTAACTTTTTATAGGGTATAGCCACATTCGTCATCTTGCAATTGCTACTTTTGGCCTCCTCACACTTGACCAAAGTGCCCACAAATTTATTTGCTTGTTTATTTTTGGCTGGCAAACTGAATTTTGCTCTGGCTTTATTATCTATCTCTTGACTGCCGCTTGATTGCTAGTTGATTGCTTTTCACATTATTGTTGCTTTGTCTCTTAACTAAACGATTTTAATGATAGACATTTTGGTTTTGTAAGTTAGTGTCGTAAAAAGAATTAATTATAGTTGCCACTTGACGAAGGAAGTTGTAAACATTTTATTACTCTTTTGTTGGCATGGATGATTGAAATGATGACTGGATGTGCGAATGTGTGTGTGTGTATGTGTCTGTATGTGTGCGAGAATGATTTTGTTGATAGAAAACCGCTAAAAAGGCATAAAAATTGCATCAAAGTTCGACAACATATCGTATGGGTAATATATATATGTACATATATTTGTGTTTAGCTAAGAATTTGGATTTCTTTAACAAATGCTAAAATGTTATTTTTATTCCTTGTTGAAATCCCGTCTTTTGGCAATTTTCCACTTGTAATTTTTATATCATGAAAATGAATATTACTTGGCCATAAATTCAAATTGCTTCTTTTTTACAGCTTTACTATAGCTAAGCAGCTGCTATAAATTACCCTTAGGGCCAATGGCAACTGGGCTAAGTACTTTTCAATTTGTGCTTAAAGCCATTTCCATTACATCCTTCCACAATTTAACCAACTCCTACGCTTACACATTCTGGCCCAACACTTTGGCCAATATACAAAAAAGGAAAAAACGACAATCTAAATTTATCGTACAAGAGGCAATCAATAAGCGGCAATAAAACTAATTACAGCAGAACTTGAACTAATTAAACGCACACACACACATACAGTTTCATTCACACACACACACACTCACACCAGAATATAACCCTTCAACTTAATACACAACCAATTCTAATTGCTTAAGTAATTTTAATTTCACTTTCTTTCCTTTCGCTTTTATTAAGAAGCAAACAACGAACTGGCGTATCCTTTTGGCCATGTCGAGTTGATTTGTTCAACTTCTTGGCCAACGGAAACGGCCAATTTCCTTTGGCTCACACTTTATAAAAGCATTTTGACTGTGTTTCAAGTTTTATTGGCTCGCTGTTTTTGGCTTTAACTTTTAAGCCAAGGAAATAAATAACAACATAATTTTACTTTTGCATTGCCTTTTGCTCTCTTCTTTTATCTAAGCTAACTACACTCGGAAAAAAATCAAAGTATTAGATACAATTATTATTTATATAATAACAAAATAATTAAATCTTTAAAAAAACAAAAAGCTATTTTGTCAATATATATATATATTCATTATATTCAAAATTCAAAGAGAAATTGATGGCTTCTTAAAGAAAATTGAATTATTGGAATATGAAACTATTGAAACTTATAATAAATATTAAATATTAATATGTATTTCATAATAGTTTCTCTAAGCAATCATAAGATTACTTTAAAATTGTATTAGTTCAAATGTTATATATTATATATACGTATCTCTCAAATATTTCTTACCGAGACTATATTCCTTTCTTTCCTCTTCAAGAAACTGCCTGCATTAGCAATATTTTCTGTTTTATGTCAAAAAAAAACTCGAAAGTGAAGTAAAAATTTATGTTAGGACGTGACCAGTAAGAATGGCATTTTTCACATTATAGATAGAAATAAGTACAAAAGTAATCAATTTTATATTTTCGCATTTTTTTAATAAAAATAAAAACTATGCCGCAACAGTTTTATGTTTCTCAGTCGTAAAAACATTATGACACTTTTCACTCTAATGATAGAAAAGTTTATTCAAATATGACTTGGAATTTTTTATACTATACCCATATCAAACTGATAAATTGAAAAATACCAAACATGATTAGATGGCTGTCCACTCTTAGCCATCTAATGCAAAATATATAAAAGTTTTTCTAACCAAATGCTATTTGCAAATCAATTTTTTGAGACTTTTTCTGCTGAATATGAGCTATAAATTAAAGAAAGTTAATCAATTTTATTAAAACTTAATTGGTTGTACTTTTAGTTAGTATTTTATTTACATCATTTGATCAAAATGCTTAAAAAAGAAAAACAGGAATATACTCTAAATTGGGGCAAATTATATGTTCAGTTTTTAATTAATTCTTGAACTTAACTATTCGTAATTTTTAACAATTTAAAATATAACTTTTCTGATATTAAACTCAAGAATAGGATTTCGATTTTTTTACCGTTTGAAAACTCTCTCCCTAACCTTAGATTAATTCCTAACTCTTAGCCTTAATTCCTAATATTTCTTTGAATGAATTTGTAATAAACAGCATTTTGATATTTTCAAAAATTTTTCCACATCTTATAATGAAACTAATTGTATGAATACTAATTTTTCTCTGAGTGTAATTATTAACCAAAAAAAAAAAAAAAAAATCAAACCAAAAAATGTTTTAAATATATAAATCGAAAAAAAAGAAAATAAGCATTTAAAAAGACAAAATGCGCAAATCGGTCAACCTGAACGAAAAAAAATTAAAAAAAAAAATATAATTAACAAACCGGTGCAAAGTCGTTTTTACCTGTTGTTGTTGTTGTTTATTTTTAACATTTTCCCCATTTGAAAATTGTGTTTCGTTTCGTTTATGGTTTTCTTTGGTGGCCTTAAGGCAAATAAATTGTCAAATGAGGGCAAAAGAAATTGTGACAACAAAAAAAAAACTAAAGTAAATAAACGAAGTTAAAGCAAACTGTTACTGAATAAATATCAATAAAATCTGATTGAATACAACACGTACACGGGCAAATACACTCATTTGTATGTGTAGAGCATACAATTATATGTACACATACATACACAGAAACACAGAGAGACGCACATAAACAAACATATTCACACGCAACTAGACAAAATCGTCACTCAGTAAAGGGAGAAAGGGAACCACCGACGACAACAACAACAACAACAACACAGCCATCGAATACACCACCACCCATACCAGCAACCACTAGCTCATCCAGCAATCCAGCCATCCAGCCATCCTATCCACAACCAATCTAAATCCAATATCAACATGAATTTAATGTTTCGTAAGAATTTCCGTGAGGGCGCCAGCAAATCGGGCGGTGGCGGTGGTAAACTTCAATCCAAAGCGAATCGTACGAAACGTTCGCGGGATATGGGACTAGCACAACAACCGGAGGAGAATTTCCATTATCGTACTCATCTATTCTTCTCACCAAATCGGCCTGGCTATGATGTGGGCGAAGGTAAATTGTCGTTCGCCTTGCATGTTTTTATACTTGAATATAAGAAAAAAAAAAAAAAAATACATACATTCAACAGGAATAAACGTGTATAAACCATATTCTGAAAAAAAAAAACAACAAATTGTTCTTGCAGAGCGCTCATTTCAATCATTCATACTCTTACTCGCTCTATCTATCTATCATCTATCTATCTCGTTCACTTTCTTTTACTCTCTCACTCTATCTATATCTATCCCTATATATTTCTCTTCCATTCCTTTGTGTTTGCCGCTTTGGCCTGAGCCTCAATTTACTTGTGCTCTGCTCCATTAACCTGACACAGCATTTACATTTTCCATCCATTTGCAAAATGCATTCAATCGAAATGTTTTCATCAATTTTACAAAAAAAAAAAAACAGCTCAAAGAATGGATGTCTAGGTGGGTGTGGCAGTGTAATTGATATTGATAGAAAGGCGGTGGACGTGGGCATTATAAATAGCAGCCACAGGCAGACATTTATGATGAATTTTAAACAAAATTGTAAATATCTTTAATTTAACTTGGAATGTTTGTTATTAGACTTACGTAAATACTAATTATTGCAAAGGATATTCAATGGAAATACAAAATATTTAAATCATAATATAAATGGACCATTAAGAACATTTAAATATTTAGACGACTCTAATTGTTTGTGCTTCAGGTTTCTTAAAAGAAATATTGTTGTTAGGTTAAATATAAAATGGTTGGTAAAGTAAATGCAATTACTTTTAGTTCATGATATTCAACAGGTTTTATTTAAATATTTTATTAAATATTAAATATCTAAATGGAATAGGATTGAAATACGAAAGAGGATTAAGGATTAAGGAAGATAGGATGTTAAAAAAAAACAACATTTTTCCACCAGACATTCAATAATTTTAAAAGATAATTATTATCAGTTCACGCCACACAAAGGTGACCAACAGGGGAGAAGGAGAAAGATTTTCTCTCGCCTAAAGGACGGGCACACTTGCACTTGTGACTTTCAGATTCAAAGTAAAACTCTTTTACTTTTTCGGTAGCTTTCAAAACGACCTCCCAATCGTTTTTGACCCGTCAGTGCCCTTAATTAAGATAACGATACAACGATATATTCTTATTTGAAAATAAAAAATAAAAGTTTTTACCCATAAGTGCATTTTAAAGCCCACTAAAACAAATTTTTGTTAGTATTCACTGATTTATTTATTTAATATACGTAGATCGTTATAGCTACTACATTAGTTGATATTTACAAATGGATGCGGGTCACTGAATTGCAATCGTCTTAGTTTTATTCAATATTCATTTATTATCTGTTTTGGTTAATTTATAAATGTTAAGTGTCTGTAAACAAGGTCAAACCATCTAGGTTAATTTGGTCTAAATGATAAAGTAATAAAACAAACTTTGCTTCAGCAGGTCAAATAAGAATATTAAGGTTAATTACTTTGCTTCCTGGATATATTTTCTTACAGGCTCAATTGTTTAATAATTTTCTGCTGGATTCATGGCTAATTAAACTCATGTTCATGCTAATTTAAAGCCCTTTTCTGGTGCATATACTAACAAAAAGAAAAAAAAAACAAACAATGAAAGACCAAAACCTAACCCAACTGATTTGTCCCAGACTTATGAGCATTATCGAAACGGCACACGTAAATGTAGACCAAGACCGAATCATGCCTAGAACTAGAAATGTGTGTTTTGGCAAGCGTAAGCTAATCTTTTAATTTCCAGTTGGCTTGGCTTAAAGGGCACAGAGCAAACGAAAGCGAATGTAAGTTATGGTAACAATTCCCGTTTATTTTTTTTTTTCTTCTTTTCCTTGTATTTTGGCAATGGCCTTGAATGTGCAAGAAAGGTCAAAAAAGGATTTATACATATATTTATATATGTGTATATATATATATTATAATGTGAATAATAATTCTAACCAGTTTAGAGATTAGCGCGCCTACTAAACACCCACCTGATGAATATGTCTAGTTTCTTTCTGTTTTTTTTTTCTCTCTGTCTCTACCAAATCCAAAACCAATGTCCAAAACTATCCCTGATAAAAAAAAAAACAAACTCATCTAGCACCGCCACCACCACAAATCAAATCGAAAACAAATTTTTTGAATATCTTCTTTATTTTTTTTTTTTTTTGTTTGTTTTGTTTCCCGTTTTGTGTTGTTGTGTGTCCACCTAAAATATCGACAGAATCCATTCCAGAACGATGTAGCGCACTCTCGGGCATACCGAGTACACCGCTCTCCACACCGGCCACCACATTTAACTTGCCCTCCTCTATGCCGTATGAAGTGGATGTACCGCAACCATTGGTCGATCGTAAACCATCCGTCTCATTAATGCGATGGAATAGCAATGGAAATAGTACGAATAACAGTCTAACTCGACTGCAGCAGCAGCAGCCGCCGCATCAGCAGCAGCAGCAACAACAGCAGCAGCAATACCAATACCAATATGAACAACAACAATCGCAATTACAACAACAACAATACAGTGCCACAACAACATTGCTAACGGCCGCAGCGGCAGCCACGCGGCAAGGTTTGAAAAATCATTTTCCAACTAGTTTTGGTTGTTGTTGCTGCTCCACCGAAATCAAAATGAAAAATCTAAAAAGAAAACTAATGTCACTCACACCGCAAGCATCAAAAAAAAAAATCTCTGTTGTACCTTAAAAATGTACCTATTTTCCAACCGCCCACTCAAAATAAAAAGCCTTCTTTTATTGCACCAACTACACTTACAAATACAACCATATCCAAACACACACACACACACAAGTAAAAAAAAAAACACACACCTATGTATCTAAATCTAATCTCTGAAATGTTCGCACGTTGTTGTTGTTGTTGTACCCTAACCTCAAAAAAAAATCTGTCTACTTCTTTTTGTTGTTGTTGCGGTTTTTGTTTTGTTGTTGTATTTCCTGACATTGATTGTGATTTGAATGTTGAGTGTTTATTGAGTAAATACTGAAAGCTAGACATGTTCGGACACGCTTAAAAGCTTGCTAGTAAGCTTTCAGTATTTTCTGCCCAGCCGCCTTAAGGATCAAACCTAATCTAACCTAACTAAACCTTTTTTTTTGGGTGGGGAGGGAGGAATAAAAAACTAATTTGCCTTATATCAACGGAAAAGCTCTATAAAATCCTGGCAAAAGCTTTTAAACAAATGCCATATATATATATATATGTATGTATGTATGTAGATCAGTAGAAGATCAACAGCAAAAAGCTTTAAATATCATAAAGTGTTGTAATTTCACCAAAAATAATACAAAAGCTATTAAAATGCTTTCAAGTTTTTATTCTCAATATTTAACTGCTTGAACTTTAAAGCTCTTAAAGATCCATACTAATAATTGAAATCCTTGATTATTTACAGTGAACTTTGGTGGTGGTGGCAACGCGGGAGTAACACGTGCGGAACCCATTTCATTGGCCACTTTGGATCGTGATTGTTTTATAATACCTGTACATAGTGTAGATCGTTTTCTACCAGCCGGCATACCGGTAAGTTAACTTCAACTCTAACTAACTAATTACTGACTAAACACCTGAAAACAGTTGCCAGCCTTAAATGCGGAAGGCAAAGCCACAAGTCCATTAAGTGTATTGGAAGTATCGGATCCAAAATTATGCATACTAGTACATTTAATGAGTCCCTTGGAGGCCATAGATCCAGTAATGGAATCACCACTATCGCATCCATTACTCAAGCAGAGATCCATTGCTGCCGAACTATTGACGGAAGTGCAACAGGCCAACACAGCAGTGGGTGGAATGCTTTTAGCTAATATGGAGAAGAGTTGTATGTGTAAAATTCATTCACCTGTGAATTTGTCCAGACTAATAGTAATCCTATTTTATATGCAGCTGAGTTCCCTTTCATTTCGTATTATTTGATTAATACCATGCAAACGGATCCCTCGAATTTCTATGCCGGCCTACGTGTCTCATCGTTATCCAAATTTGAGCCCAAGGCCCTTAAGTAAGTATTTCTCCATACGTCGCCATTACCCCCTACCAACACATGCATAACATACATATATATACATATATATATTTTATCTTTTCAATTTGCAGATACACTGCCGCCCATACATTGGATTTGTATAGTGAAGTGGCTGCAATTTGTCGACCACCTTTGGTTCTGCCCTCCAATGAGTCCGGAAGTTTTAAAAAATCACAAACAGCGGCCACTGGCTATATTATTAGTGTGTTCAAGGCAAGTGCGGAAGGACGAACACAATGCGGAATAATAGTCTAGAAATGGTTCATGAAAAATTCAAATTTAATTTCAGGTTTTCGAAGGGGACGATGGTGAACGTTTCGAAAAGAATTGGCTCTATTGGACCGGTGCCCGCATGTTATACAGGTGAGATCCAAGTGAAGTGAAATCAAGTTCAGGAGTAGTAGAAGGCGGTGTGTCGGTGTAGCAAATGAAATGTTCATTTTCTTTTATTTTTTGAAACCTTCATTTTTATAGATATCTGCCACGGGCGGCTGGTTTGCGTCGAATTGCCTTGCATAAGAGCACATCGCAGAAGGGTGACAAGATGTATCTGTTGGTGTGCGAGTGTGCTGACCTCTTAAAGGATATTTCATTGGCTGCCTTTCTAATACCGGCACTAAGAGCACGTCTGTGTGGCTATACAGGACTGTATCGACCCATACAGGCATTTTAACCGCAAGGATAAATAATCAAAGAGCGCGGCTTAATGCAAATTAATGATTAATCCGCACCCCCCAAACTACATAAACATATAAATATATATATATTTTTCTATGCTATGTAAATATATTTAAGAAATACCACTGCAATAACTGCAAAACTGCACCTGTTACGTGATTCTATTATATATATATATATACATTATTTCTAGGCCACAAACAAATTTTAAGCCAATTGATATATATATACACACATATTTAAATAGAGAAAACACTAAACTCATCTAGACAGAGTTGAATTTTAGCCAATATATTTAAAACAAGTAGAGGACAATATACTCAAGGTAAACTCTCCATATCGTATTCGTATGTTAACTTTTTCTAAAAACCAAAAAAACTAAAAAACACACACACACATACAGACACAGAACAATTAATAGGACCATATCTAGTGTGAATTGTTAGTAAAACTTCCATTTTAGTGAGAAAAATTATAATGATTTTGAATCAATCAACAATTTAAAAGAAATAATTAATAATGTAATCAAATTTTTTGCATAGCTGAATTTTAAAAAAAAATCCGAAACATTTGCGCTGAAATGTAGGCTATGAAAATTAAAATCAAAGTCAATTTTTTAGCATAAAATCAAACACAATATTTTAAGTTAAAAAAAAAAAAAAAAAAAAAAAAAAAAACAATATTTTAAGTGATAATTTAAGCGAAATCACATTTCTTGGGTTTCACAAAGAAAACCAAAAGAAAACAAAAAAAAAAAAAACTAAGAAAAACAAGAAATCTATATGGAGTAAACTATAGCTAAATGTGACAAACAAAAAGTCGTTGCCCAAAACTAACAAAAATCTGCCAAAAAATAGCAAAAAGAAAAGCAAATAAAAAACTAAAAGAAAATGGAGTTAAATTTCAATTTTTTATATTCAATAAGCTAAGAGAAAATGCGAGGCCCGATTTTAAAATTGCTTAACAAAAGCTTGCCATTTTCAAATAATTCAAAAATTTTTAAATTTATTTAAGTCTAGTTCTATAAGCCGATAAATGTAAGTTATTATTATTAATATCATAATTATTATTATTAAGCACTTGCTCATTCAAATTTTTTGTTTACAAAATTTCAATTTAACAAAAATCTATAATTTTGCACAATAATAAAATCAAAAAGTGCTGTGATAATTAAAACAAAAATATGAAAAATATTTAAATGAAAAGCATAGCAAGAGAGAATATGAATAGTATAAATGTAAGTGAGAAAATTAAACAATAGTTAAATCATATTAATTTTGTTATAATATACATATATATATATTTATATATTTTCTTTTTGTTCATTCATTTAAATTGTTTTGTTTCACATAGTCAAAGACAATATCAATTAGCTGCCATTAAATTGCTTCAAAATATTCTCACTAATTAAAAATTAGCATACTTTTCTCCCTTAATTAATTAAAGAAAATATAAATGAATAAAACTGCTGCGAAATTCAAGCAACTTAACAATTATATATATATAGATATATATATATAAGTGAAATATAAAAATATGAAAACTATTTAGCATATTAGTTACGAAAATTTGTCAAAATTATAGCTAAATTGCTTTAAAGCAATATCAATTTCTAAGCGTTTGGCACTAAAATCTAAATAAAGCGTATAAAAAACTAACAACTAACTTGAAATTGACAATTAATTAAATACTGTGGACTAACCAAAGATATTATTAAAGAAAAACCCTCCAGGTCTAGTGTGGATCTCCGATTGCCGCTTTCGATGCAAAATATAGGCCTCAAATAATTGTGGCTGACGTGGACCCCAATCGCTGGTCGGTTTTATGGACATTTTAAGTTTCTGAAAATTTTAAAAATTTAATTAAATACAACTTTTCCATAAAGCCAGTCATTCAAGTTACTTACCTTACTGAAAGTATCTCCTGGCTGTTGGTATATGGTATAGATGGCCCACAGAGGCAATTGAGCTACACCTAGGCCCCATATTATCCAACCAGCCACATAAGCTTCCGATGGATAAAGAGTTCCTCTATAGGTTAATGGTTCATAGCTAACCAACATATAAACAAGCACCAAGAACATAAGACCAGGAGCCACAATAGCCCAACAGATGCGCCAATAGAAACCTGTCTTTACATTTAGCATAAATTCAATATCGCTGCAAATTCTCTTCACACCATAGATCCAACCGAAGGCCAATAGTTCCGCAATGGCCAAGACCAGGGCTATAAAGGTGCAACCATAAAAATCTACAAGATTTAGAACGAATTGTCCACCTGGTGTCATATAGACCAAACCGCATAGAAAGCCAATTATTGAAAATCCAAAGGCTAATAACCAATGTGGCAAATTGGTGAAACGATCTTTCGTTGCATTGATCACACATGAAGCCATGCCAATATTACTACCAATGCCCAGGACTAACAACATGAAGAAAAACAACACTGCAAATAGTTGAGGTAAAAACTTGAACTTGGCAATAGCCTCTGGATAGGAAATAAATGCCAATCCGGCTCCACCCTTGACCACTTGTGATATATCCGTGGTGTTTGTTTCATAGGCAAGATTACCGAGAATTCCAAAGATAATGCAACCAGCTAGAAGTGAGGTAAGCGAATCAACTGTTGTAATAATGATAACATCTCTGTAGAGAAAAAAAGGTAAAGATAAAATAGATTAGCTTGGGTCTCCACTTAATGTTTAGTATGGGGGGAAAAACTCACTTGTGGACATTTTTATGAAAATCATTGAACGAGGCATACATCACCAGAGTGCCAAAACAAATAGCCAGAGAGAAAAACATTTGTGTTATAGCCGCATACCAAACATGTGGATTTAGCAGCTGTGACCATTGTGGCTTTAGGAAATAACTAATCCCATGCCAGGCACCAGGCAAGGTTACCGCACGTATTAGCAAAATAAACATAATCACATAGGGAAAGAGAGCCAAGAAATAGGATGCCTTGCCCGAGCTACGTATCCCTTTGAATAAGACTGTGCCAATAATCAACCAAGTGGCCATAAGACACAAAACTAAATCCCAACTGGGTGAACCTATGCCCTCTTCCAAATCAAGCGGCTCCCTTAAGACAGTCTGACTGTATAAAATATTAAAAAAAAAAAACAAACTTTAATTTACAAATTAAAACGAATTTTTTTTCGCAAACTTACGTGAAATATAATTCCGTTGAAGAGACACCATTTGCCATAGATGTGCCATTACCTGAATCTCCAGTGGCCACACAATGACTTCCCCATTCAATTAGGCAATATGTCCATGGTAAAACTGCACTAAAGGATGCAACTAAATAGCGTATAGTTAGAGCCATGATGCAGGCATAATAAGTAGTAGCCAATGCAGTGGAATACACCTGACCATAGGCAATACCTGTGCAAATGTAAATCGAAAATACGAAATATGAGTTAAAGAATTTATAAATTATCTCTAATGACTAACCCTTCATGATGGGAGCCAGATCGAAGGCCTTAATGCAACCACGACTTGAGAATTGTCCAATAATCACCTCAAGATAATAGACAGGTCTACCAATTAGCAAAAGAACAACCACATAGGGTATAAGAAATGCGCCACCACCATTTTCCAGAGCAATGAAAGGAAATCGCCAAACATTTCCCAAGCCCACAGACAGAGCAATGCAGGAGAAGAGAAATTCCACACCCTTGCTCCATTGATCACGCTCTAGTACAGGAGAGGACGATGAGGTTGTAGCTTCTCCATCTTGACCAGGAACGGGACAATCAATAGCTAGCTAAATATATTGATTAAATTATTCAATTGAATTCACTATTAAAATATAAATCCAATAAATTGATTTTACCTCATCTTCATTGGTGGTATAGATGACGCATGGTCGTTTCCTTTGCTGCTCTATCTCCATCAATCTACTTAGCTTCTCGTACTCTGTTATATCCATAGTTTTCGGGTTTTTTTTTTTTATTTTTTAATTAGACTAAGTCAAAAGGTTGAACAAAAATGTAACATGAAATGCAGGCACAGTTGGGGACAAAATACAATAAGCTTAAATGCATCTAACTAGATGGAGGTGTTTCCTTATATACCCAGCCCCTTCTCAAAAAGTAAATGTATTAAAACTAAAAACAAAACAAGATAAAAAATATTTACAAATAAATTGCTCTGCTGTTTGGCATCAAAATATTTACTAAACATTTCCCCCAGTTAAGTCAATAAATGACTAAATCTGCCATCACCTCACCTGATTTGATAAATGCTTACACAGATATACATATATTTAGTTATAATTCGTAACTTTATAATTATAATTAAGTAATTTATAATCGAAAGCGCCACCTTTTCTTTAAATTTCATCTTCTATTATTAGATTATTTTTAATAGGTTTCCTTTTGTTAACAGAAAAACAAGTTCGAGTTGCCTCATTTAATGAAGTTTGTTTATGGATCTGTTTACTTCAATCAAATCAAATGCAAATTTATATTAAAATCTGGTATAGGAGCTTGTGATGGTAAGGTTTTTTTTTCATAATAAATGTCAAATTAATTGTTGGCATAGATTTGAACTTAGTTTCTGCTATAGCAACAGATCTCCTGACGTCATCCTACTAATAAATATTTAACGAAAACAAGCCCCCTTTTTATACCCTCTTAGAAGAGTCAGATTATTTTAAGAAACGTTTGGGTTTTATAAGTCAGAAAAGGAATACTGGATTATATACCAATAGAAAGAAATAATATTTTATCATAAAAAATGGTATACGTGTTCAGCACTGTGATTCAAAATCATAAAGATATATACTTGATTTGATTTACAATTTTATCTTATCTTCATGTTTTGAGGTGAAATTTGGAAGACTCTTAGAATTATTCTCTTCAATCCAATAAACATTATTTGTTTGATAAATTGAATCTATTTCTAGCTTTTGTTAGTTATAGGTCATTAGCGAATAATGTCCACAGATCCTTAAAGAAGTAGACCTTATGCTCATTATACCCTTGTAGAGAGTATACTAATTTGGGCCA
Source organism: Drosophila sturtevanti (assembly GCA_018150375.1). Classification (NCBI taxonomy): domain Eukaryota; kingdom Metazoa; phylum Arthropoda; class Insecta; order Diptera; family Drosophilidae; genus Drosophila; species Drosophila sturtevanti. The sequence continues at coordinate 4,708,443 of JAECWJ010000324.1, read as the reverse complement.
GAAGTTTGCAACGCTCAAAAAGAAGCATATGCGACTATATAAAATATATATATTCTTGATCAGCATGAATAGACGAGTCTATCTAGCCATGTCCGTCTGTCCGTGTCTCCGAAGTTAGCCCATCCTTCTAGTTTTATAAATAGGATGGGTGAAAAATAAAAGTGGTGCAAATAAAGTCGTGTAAAAAAATGGCATTATCCGATAGCATTAACAGCTGATAAAGAATCTGTGATTCTTCTACATTAACCTTGGACATTTTAGATAATAAAATTTGTATTAAATTATTGATCTTTACTCTGTTAACACGAGTTAGTCAAATTCGTGTAAAAAGAGAATAAGGTATATATCCATTTTGGTTATCAGTTGGTATATTAGGTGCTCTTGCAAAGGTATTGACATAATTTGAATTACTATATCCTTTGGAAAACGGATAAGCTGTTAATCCACTTAAAATCCATAATTTATTCCTAATCAGTTGCATATGCAGCGAAAAATTTACAAACATCAACCGATTTATTATCAAAGTCTGAAGAAATAAATACTACGAGTACGAGTAATATACGTATATATATAAAATATTTGAATTGCATCAATCTCAATTCATTTTATAATTAATTATAAAGACTTTTTCATATGCAATTATCACAAATAAAATTAATGTGTCTTTCGGCATTTTGCTGATAATGAAAAATTGTCTGATCTCGTTTGTTTTTTTTCTTTTTTTTTGCCTGTATTTGGCAATTGAGTTCATTGTGTCAATTAATCTTCAAGCTAATTTCATACCACGGTACAATGTATTAAAAATAATAGGTGTAAATTTTATTTTAGAAATCCCCAAGCAAATAGAGACGTAGCCCAAAAAAAAAATAGACGAAATCTTGTTATCTAACTTTTAGATGCAAAGAGCAAACTCATTCCTAGTTCTAATAAAGAACTCATTATCGGAGGGGTCTTGAAACCAGACAAAATTTGTTGACACATGTTGAAAGTGATTTAAAGAGACTTGGGCATAATTTAGGCCAGTTCCCGTCTAACACAAGACAATATAAATAGTTGAGTTATCTTTAAGAATATCCAAAATCCAAGACACTTTCATTTGTAGTACCAAGTTCATAGCAATTTTGTGAGTGTGAAGTCTTGCTCGTGGAAGATATAATTCTAAAACCAATATTAGCTAGCATAAAATTAAATATCTAAACATTTTGGGACCTAAGTTTTTATAACTAGCATCACTATTGACTTAATGAAACAAATACTTAGGGCATCAGCTTTTGAATCGTTTGAAATGGCTTGGAACTTATTTCACTTATTACTAATATGTACTTAGTTCTTGGAAAATCATTTGCGAGATTCGTTCATAAATTGTAACTAATTACACCTTATATTTGTAGGATCTTTAGCTTTCAAACCAAAACATATACAAAACTCGAATTATAATGACAAAGTCATGAAGTACACACTTAACTTATTGGCATAAAACAAAATAAGTATATCATTATATCAATCCATAAATACTGATCTTAAATAATTATTTAGTTATCCAATGCTTACATTAAATGAATATATATATATACATATATTATATATATCTGTGGCACACATTCAACTTTTAACTTCTTTCACATCAACTGTCTTTCACGAGCTCTTTTATGCGACTAACTGAAGCATAGCTGATAATTCATAAAGAAACCTACAAAACGCACAACTCAATTAAATTTAAAATTTGAATGAGCTTTAACACACACACCCACACACACACACACATTCACACATACATCGGCATAGATTTTTGGTTTTCTTGGCATATCACTGGGCGTAAGAATTTCTAGATCTACCGAATCCGGATTAGGGCAACTGAAACTCAATTGATATTCAGATTATTGCGACCCTGCACTCAAAATGCAAATGCATTTTAATTAATTGTGTCAGATTGATTATTGATTCTTAACAACTTTGGCTCTTTTTATGTTTGCCGATTCTTTAGTTATATATATTTGAAATTATTGAGAGTTGACTTGACTTGACATGACTTGGTAAAATATAACATTTCGCCATTTCTAAACTAACATTTAAATACAACAAATTTAGTTAATCTTTTGAAGATTTGTGTATAAATTTCGATTCTAGCAATGTGGTTGTTGGATTATCATCTTTCAGCTTTTGTTGTTGTTGTTTTAGCATCATAATGTGCTCCTTTTGCATTTGAGTGGTTGCAACATGAAGCAATTCATTCTTTTCATCCTCGTCTAGCTGTTTCTCCTCTGACTCTGATGGATGATGATGATGATGATGATTATGATGATGATGTTGCTGCTGTTTATTATGAAATGGGCAATTTATATCCTTACAAAGACTATGCATTTCTTCGTCCGTGCTATAAGTTAAAACATCAGTAGCTGTCACAACTTCAAAACAATTTTGTCCGCCATTACCTATAATGATCTTAGCATAATCACGCCTTGAAAATAAATATAATAATAATAATATTATTAGCACTAAAGTCATTTAAAAAACATAACTAAATATAACAAAAAAAAAGTATATCAATTGCACGAGAGTTCGCCAAATAGCCAAAACACTTACCAAAATTGCTTACGAAATTGTAACGGTTATTAAAGTCTTAATGGCTTATTCCCGGATTAACCCATTGATTTATAGATCACTAGCTCGTCCCTAACATTAAAGAGTTTCTGTAAAAATTGTAAATTACATACTTAGGCTTTTGGCTATTTGGCTTACTTTTTTGCACATGATAATAAACAAAAAAAAAATTTAATTACACAGAATAAAGAAAAAAACAAAACAAATGAGAAACGGGAATAAAATGAATTTAATTACATAAAACTTGCACTTACATAGAACGCTTTAACTGAGCAATTTCATCTTGCATCATTGCATTTCTCTCCTCTTGTTTAATACGCAACATTGAACTTCTAGTATTGTTCTCCTCCAGCAGCCTGATAATATGTTCCTGACGTCTGACCTCCATTTGTTTGCTGCTGAGCGTTCCAAAGAGATTGCGAAACTCTTCGTTTTTGGAGGCCAGATCGTCATTCATCTGCAATGATAAAAGAGAATAAGAAAATAAGTATATGAATATATTATTGTTAAATCGGACCTGAGTGATTAGCGTATTTTTCTCTTTAACTTGACAGTACATTTCATCTAATTTATTGCGGCTATCCTCATCATGTTTTTGCAAGGCATTGATCATCTCGCTACGTACAATAAGCAATTGTCGATCACGTTCCAATTCCTCATTTAAACGATTCACTTGATCTTCAAATTTACGTAATTCCTTCTTGGAGAGACTTAATTCACCGCGTATCTTCATCTCTGATTCAGTACGTTCAGCCAGCTGTTGCTCGGCGATGCTTAGCTTCTCTTGCAAATCACTGAAAGATAAAAGAGAATAAAAAAAAATTATCTCGTTGATTTTTAGAAACGATCTTGAGCCAATACTAACCTGATATCCTTTTGAGCTTTCTTAAAATTGGCATTCAATTCATCGTATGCTGCATGTTGTCCCATAACATTTTTAACTTGATTGTTCAGTACGTTTCTGTGTTGCTCTAGATTATTCACTTGAGTTCTTAGCTCAGCTATAGTACGATCTGTTGCCAGAAAATCATTACCATTATTATTTGGACGCATCTCTAATAGATTAGCACCAATTTCACGTGCGTCTATCAACTCGGTCTCCAAAAATGAAATCCGCTCTTCATTGTCTTTAAGATATTTATGGCTACGTCTGATGCCATCATTTGCCTTCTCCAAACGAATTTGCATACGTTTGTTACTACAAATTTAATGGCATTTAAAATTAAAAAAGGTTTATTCTATTAAAAAGAATTCAATTCTACTAACATGTTCTTTAATGTCTGAATTTCACCGCGCAACAATTCGACAGTCTCCTCTTCATCTTCCCTTTTCTCCAATATTTCAACATGATTGGCAATCTCGTTTTGGGTCTCCATTAAGCATTTATTTAAGTCGCTAAGGAACTCTTCACGTTTTTCTACCTCCGATTTCAGGACTGTCGTTGAATCGCCACTTAACAACTGATCACGTAATTCGGCGTGCTTCATTTTAACTTCCGACAATAGGCGATCGTAGTGTTCCTTTTCATTCTCAGCCTTTTGCAAGGACTTTTTCAGATCTGAAATGGTTTTATCACGTTTACCCGTCTCTGTTGACATTGTGACCTCGTGCTCAATTTGCAATTTGCCAATTAGTTTATTGTGCTCTACGCATAGGCATTCCAATTTTTGTTTTTCATTCTCAGCTGTACGTAGACATGTTTTCAGATCTACAATAATTTGATCACGCTTTGTTATCTCCGACAAATCATTTTCCTCACGATCTGAATTTATTAGACTGATATTTCTAGCCTCTACGCAACGAATCTCCATGAGATTCCTTTCTTCTTCAGCCTTACGTAGTGATTCCGTCAAATCTGCAATGACCTTATCACGCATTGCCAAGGCACCGGCATTGTCGGGAGGTAATGGAGTTAACATATCCCCGTCCTCATTTTTATAATCCAACAAAGCACTTTCAAGCTGTTCCTTTTCATCCTCAAGCTTTCTTAAGGACTTTTGGAGATCAGCAATGATCTCATCATGTTCCCCTAGTTCTAATGTCAAAGCAGCCTCGTGAGCTTCACGCATCTCGCTAAGTGCATTTTGGTGATCCTTTTTAAGTTCCAAGAGAGAACTCTCAAGGCTTTCCTTCTGGACACGCATTTGGCTTAACTCTTGTTGAAGATCACTTAGAATTGGGTTATTGCTACAGAGACGGCTAATATCGGCTTTAAGTATCGACGATTCTCGACTCTATGTGAGAGAATGAAAAAAAATAAAATACTTTTAATAACCTTTCCCAAAATCATACCAAAATATCATCCATTTTTATGCGCAACTGTTCACGTGCAGTTTTTGCCTCAGCTTCATCTTTTAGGCCTTGTATCGAGATTAGATTCTCAAACATTAACTCAAAACCGGCATCAACAACAGAACGACAACGATCTTGTAAGTAATTCATTGATTCAGTAGCTAAAAATGAATAAAAGATATCTATGCATATATAATTTATATGTATAATAATATATTTATACTCACGTAAACACTTTGGCAAGCCAAGTAATTCATCTTCATGTACAACCAATTTACAATTTTCATTCATTACTAAGGCAACAAATTTATACTCCTGAGATTTCTTTTCTGCCAAGCGTCCAGTTAGACGCAATTTTCGCATGAATTCCGTTTGAATATCCTGCAATTTTTTATGCTCAGTTTCGAGGGAATGTAAAGGATTTACTTCTTTAACCGGCATAGGAAAACTTGAAGAGTTATCGCCATGGCTATCCACATTGGATATGGTAATTGCAGGTTTTTTCCTATTAGCCATTTTCGAATTGATGCTTTTCGTTTTGGGTGGTGGTGGTGTACCCGATCTGATTCGGTTAATGCGTTGCTGCACAATCTTATTAAGACGCGGTTCTAATTTTGGTTTTAAGCTAGCTCTGGACTTATCTGATTCGGTTTGGCGATCGGTTAAAGGTTCGCTATCGTTAACCATTAGGCTTACATTATCAACCGAAAATCTTCTAGCTTTTCCTTCTGCCGTACGACTGCATGGAGATGGAGAGGTGACACGTAATGGCTCAGCTTTTGTAGCCTTTGGCTTTTGGCCACTAAACGATTGACTACGTATGGGTAGGCGACTTGGCTAATATAAATATAAAATAAATCATTTATATAACAAGGGATAACAAAGGTAATACCCTTTCTTTACCTGCAAAACATTTCTTGCTGCTGTAGCTGTAGTTTTTTCATTTAAAACCGTACTTTTGGTACTTTTAAATGCTGTGGATCAAGACCCAGCATTCGATTCAAGATCATTTGTTATTAATCATAAATAACTCACCCTTTTTAAAAGATGAACGGGAGCTATTTGCAGTTTCAGACATTGTCACCAAAAAAAAAAAAAAAAGAAAACTAAAATGACAAAACCAAAAAAAAACTAGAGAAATTTCTAAATAATATCCTGTGTGTCCTGTGTCTCCTGTTTCTGTTCTGTGTGATCACTATTTTTTCGGTCTACAAAATTTGATTTTGCAAAAAAAAAGTAATAAAAAAAAAATGTATATATAAACAATTTCGAAAAATTTAACTGTAAGTTGTTCAATGTATAAAGAATCTTATGCCAATGAATAACTCTACCGAAACGAATTTGAAATGAAATAAATGAAGCTATAAATCTAGATAACTTTGTTTTTTTTTTTTTTTTTGTTTGAAAATCCATTAGATTTGAAGCACTGTGCCCGTGTGTTTAGAACAAGGGAATGTCAACAAATCGTCAATGAATTTGTATGCAAAAACAGAAGCCGCGCTAAAAGTTAGTACAAAGAGATAAGAAGGAATTGTACATACATACATATGTATGTACATATGCTCTCTCACATACCCAATCACCGATGCACATCGTCCAATTGTAACTAATCCAAACATTCAAATGTAGACGACAGTCGTTTCCACGAGCTGAGTTCCATTTGCATTTCAGTTACGTGCCGAGCGCCTAGCGAGTAGGTTGCAAAATTCAATATTTTCTAAATACATTCTAAATATATTGAAGCATATATGAAGTATTATATTAACTATTTGTGAATTCGAATTAATACAGTTTTTAATTATTTTGTTTGTGTTTAAAACAGTTTACATACAAATAGTTAGCTTGAATATCTACTAAAGTCTTGAAAGGAAATAAACCTTTTTATGGGATTGTAATTGATTTGAGGGTGAGGCGGATGGCAGATTGACAGCGAAACCCTAAAACTGCCTTTAATGATGAAATCTATTTTGTTGGGGGGCTGTTGTGTCCAGACCCCTCTCCCCATCCCGTCTACATTTCAAATGACAATCGGCGCGTTTTTCAATTGAATTTAATCAGTGACGTAGTCGGTTCTATATACACTATATAGTAAATGTGATACATAAGCCGAGTGCCGCTTAATTCAAGTTCCGCATAGCAATTGGGGAAAAATGGAAAGTGGAAATATGTACATATATATAGTGAAAATCAAATATAAAATTTTACTGTCTTCTTTTAGCAAATAGTTTCAATAAATTCAATTTCATTTTCCACATATTCTCAAGGCTATATAAGTTCGATTCTTATAACAATTTCAAGAGCAATTCTAATAATTGCCATCATTGATATTCGATATGAACGATTAAAGTATCAACAATTAAGTAAGATCTATAAATAGCAGGAAGTAAAATGGCTATGAGAGCGTTTGTGATCATTTAATTTATAAAAAATTTCATTAATTGTTTATTGCAGTTATCCAATGAATGATATAATATTTGTCGCCATTCTACTATTGGCCTTTACATGGCCATCCTTAAGCCTGGCCTGCAATCGTGTACCCTTGGGTGCCACGGCCGCCAAGTCGCCAGTTGATGACAATTATGTATTATCAGTCTCAGGGACACAACAGACCTATGTTCCTGGTCAGAGATATAATGGTAAGAGAATGAGATTCAATTTAATCACTTTTAATTTCCTCTTTAATCTTTTCTATATTTTCTTTTTAGTAACTTTAAACGCTTTTTCTGGTTTGTCCTTTGTTAGCTTTATGCTTGCTTTGGATTTGGAGAATGGGGATGCAGAGGATGATGCCAATGCGTTGGGTACATTTGAGCTTATCGATCTATCTGAGACGAGATTTAGTCCACGTTGTGCCAATTTAGTAGAGAATACCAATACGAATGTGAAAACTCGTGTAGAAGTCATCTGGGTGGCTCCATCGAGTCCCGGACAGGGATGCATTTTGTTAAGGGCAACGGTAATGCAGCATCGTGATGTCTGGTTCATGGACGATGGTTTCCTCACCAAACGTTTGTGCGAGGAAGAGGTAGATGACATTGATACCCAGCCAAGTATTGTGGATCCATGTTGTGCCTGCGATGAAGCCAAATATGAGGTGATCTTTCAATAAATATAATTAATCAAGTATAGGAAATCTATTGACTGGATCTCTCTTTAGCTGACCTTTGAGGGAAAGTGGTCGCGTCACACACATCCCAAAGATTTTCCGGCTAACAGTTGGCGAACAAGATTCAGTGATATTATTGGTGCCTCACACACAATTGACTATCGCTTTTGGCAATATGGAGAACTTGCCAGTGAGGGTTTACGTGAGGTGGCCGAGCATGGCTCGACGCGTACTCTGGAAAGTGAACTAAAGGATCAGAGCGAACACATACGAACCATTATCAAGGCTCGCGGTATTGCCTATCCAAATGTGACCGGAAAAACATTTGCTGTATTTCGCGTAGATTCCAATCATCATTTAATATCATTAGTTTCCATGGTCGATCCTTCACCCGATTGGATTGTGGGTGTATCAGGACTAGAGCTCTGTTTACCCAATTGCTCCTGGGTGGAGAATAAAGTCCATAATCTATATCCCTGGGATGCTGGCACAGATAGTGGCCCGTCTTATATGGTAACCATACAAACCTGAGGCAATTAATGGTATTTACTACTTTTTGCTTTGCAGTCTGCTGATCAACCACAAGTACCGCCAGATGTGGTTCGTCGTATTAAATCCAATTTTCCCAATGATCCACGTTCACCTTTCTATGATCCTACCGGTGCCCAGATGAAACCTTTAGCCACATTGCACATCAATCGACGACGTCTTTATGAGAAAAACTGTGAGACAGTTGATGGTAAGTGACATAAAAGACATAGAACCGCTGTTTATTAAGTTTACTTGTTTATTGTTCCAGCCGAGCAACAGCAACCGGAATGCGAAACTCATGCTTGGAGTCGTTGGGACGAATGTAGCGCTAAGTGTGGTCCCGGCAAACAATATAGAACACGTGACTTTAAAAATCCCACTCTGGCATCGGTTAGTAGAATTTCTCTTCAATCGGAGCTCCTCTGTAATTTAATCTTCCTTATAATAGCGTCATCGTTGCAATAGTGCATTGCGGGAGGAAAAGAACTGTATGGGACGCAAATGTTCGAGTTTCAATGAAGAAGCAGCCGAAGGTGCTCAGCCTGAGGAGGGCGCTACTTCCACTGCATCTGAGGATCCACTATGTCAGGTTAGCGAATGGAGCGAGTGGTCCAGCTGTACTGTAACATGTGGTACAGGTGAAATGATCCGCTCTCGCCATTATCTTAACAAAAAAGCAAAGAAAAAGTGCCAAAAGGCCAGCAGAGTTCGTCTGCAGGAGACTAAAGTTTGCGAGGCTATGGAATGCGGCGGTGAGATTACCAATGAAGATGGCGGTGCTCCGGGGGAAGATGAAGGCGATCAAGAGACAGGGAATGGAGAAGACGAGGGACAGAACGAAGAACGTTCACTATTCCGAAATTTCGAAAGTTATAGCCAGCACAAAGAGGACTTTATACCAGCCGTTTGTGGTGTATCGCCTTGGTCGGACTTCTCGCCCTGTATGGCTCCATGTGGTGGAAAAGGCTTACGACAACGCATACGTAAAGTATGGAATAATAATCAAGTTTATGGTATTAGTGATGATACCCTCAATGATCCATGTCGACATATTAAAGTTCAGGAAGAAGTCAATTGCACTAATCCCAGTTGCGATACTATTGTGCCGCATTATTGCTACGAAGAGTTAACGGAGAGTCATTGCCGTGATAGTGATGTTGCCAATTATTGGTACTATGATCACGTTAGTGATCAATGTGGCATATATTGGTCTGATCGTTGTGACACTAATCGCAATAAGTTCAAGTCCAAGGAAGATTGCGAAGATACTTGTCGTTTGCCACGACACAAGCAGGAGCTTCAATACGAGGGAGTTCAGAATCCCGTTGATTGCATGGTGTCAGATTGGATAGCTCATAACTGCAATGCCACTTGTGGAGATGGAGTCCAGTTAAAGACACGTCGTGTTTTGCGTACTCCAAAATATGGGGGAAGACCCTGTCCAAAGCATTTGGTGCGGCACGATAAATGCTATCAGCGATGCGATGATATATATACGGTAACAGGTGGCGGAGGATACAATGAGCGACGACATATGACGTCCAAGATGCAGCCAATGGAACCAAAAGACGAGTGCCGGTATTCGGAATGGTCGGCATGGACACCATGTACAGCCAGCTGTGGAGATAATGCAGTACGACAACGTACACGGACACTTCTCAATACGGATCTCAGCTACAAATGCAAGGATCGTGTACGCATCGAGAAGTGCGTTATGATGCCCTGTCTACTAAGCAGCAACGATGATGCGGAGAAGTGGTAACTCCTAAAGATCGAAAGGGCAATAAATTTAACCCTCAAATATACATATAATCGTATTAAAATGTTATACATATTGGAATATGAATTTTGAGTTTTCTTTTACGGTCTTTGGCACTTGCTTGGATAGTCATCTGTCCATTTATGATAGTTTATCATTGACCTACATATGTCTGTGGTACTGCCCTTGCCTCCAGCTTCTCCCTACCAAGTTCAAAGAACCCCAACGTCTTGACTAATTGAAGAGCGCCTCACAAATAGCCCATTGAATATACATACATATTCAATTAAGCAAAAGCGTCCAAGTCGCCAAAGAGATAATTGAAATGTTTGTCGATTAATCGAAACGTTTCACCCAATTTCGGCAGTCATCTTTTAGCTGCGGACCAGCAAAAACGTGTCTAGAAAGAATGAGATCAGTTCCAATACTCCTTCTAGTGTGTACTTTCCATTTTATTGGGGTAGTGCAAGGTGCCTGCAATCGTATACCACAAGGTGCCTCTGGAGAGCGTTCAGCTGTCGATGATAACTTTAAGATTCTCATTGATGGTAATCCTACGTCGTATATACCCGGCAATCAGTATAATGGTGAGGTCTTTAATGGGTTAATGATCAGGCGTATTCTCAATTCAATTCTCGCATAGTTTCGCTCTCTTGTCCCAATGGTTTGAAATTTGTTAGCTTTACGCTGACAATAGAAGGAGAGGATCCATCACCGATATATAATGGTCTGGATATGACTGGGCACCTTGAGTTATTCGATAATATTGACACAAGATTTGCACCCGGATGTGAGAATTTGGTGGAGAGCACAAATACAAATGCAAAGGCACGAATAGATGTTTCCTGGATAGCTCCAAAGCAGCCAGAGAGTGGCTGCGTCTTAATCAAAGCGGGCGTGGTCCAACATCGTGATGTCTGGTTCATTGACGACGGGTTTCTGACAAAACGAATCTGTGCGGAAGAGATTGACGAGTTGAATAGTCTAACGCCGCCACTGCAAAATTGTTGTGCCTGTGATGAGGCAAAGTATGAGATTCTTCTAGAGCGTAAATGGGCCAGAAACACTCATGCCAAAGAATTTCCCCCTGAGGCTTGGCGCACACGTTTGGGTGAGATAATTGGTGCTTCCCACAGCTACAACTATCGCTATTGGGCATATGGAGAGCGTGCCAGCCAGGGCTTGAAGGAGTTTGCTGAACATGGTGCAACAAGAACACTTGAAAATGAGATCCGGGAAAATACTCAGGTGGAACGAACCTAAACAATATAAAAATAGTTTTCTAACTTTTCAATTCACATTGTAGAATGGTCAGGTACGGACTATTATTAAGGCTCCGGGAATACCCCATCGCCCAAATGTGTTTAGTTCAACACTAGCCAACGCTCGAGTGGATAAGATCCATCATCAAATTTCATTGGCAGCCAAAATAGATCCTTCCCCGGATTGGATTCTGGGAATAGCTGGTTTAGAACTATGTCTGAGTAACTGCACATGGTTGGAACGTAAGACATTAAATTTATATCCCTGGGACATTGGCACGGATTCGGGACCTTCGTACATGGTAAGTAGTTAATAGGAAATGATAAAGGTAATTGCAATTATTTTTTTTCAAAAGTCCCCCGATCAACCGCAAGTGCCACCCGATGTTATACGACGCATTACATCATCATACCCTAGCGACTATCGTTCCCCCTTCTTCGACGATACTGGAGCTCCAATGAAACCCCTGGCTACTCTTTACTTAACCCGAAAGAAACTTTATATACGTGAATGCGAAGAGGATCGGCTGGATCAAGATGGCCCTCTGGAATGTGCCACTCATCCGTGGAATGAATGGAGTAATTGCAGCACTCGCTGTGGTTCCGGCCTATCTCAGCGTGTGCGTAGCTATAAGAATCCCACATTGGCTGAAAACTATAATTGCAATAGACGTCTAGATGATATGCGTCAGTGTCAAGGTACTCAATGTGGTGCGGTTGCCGAGGAAGAGTTGTCTAATGGAGAACTTGACATGGGTTTGGATAATTCTAGATCTGGTATTAATAGTGGTAGTTCCATGGCTGAGTGTGAATTAACCAATTGGAGTGAATGGTCACCCTGTTCCAAAACTTGTGGGAAAGGTATTTCTACACGCACTCGTGACTATTTTAATTCCCGTGCAAGGTCACGTTGTCTATCTGCAATGAGATTACCCTTGGAAGAACAACGGCAATGTTTTGGTACTGATTGTGGCGGCACTATACCCGACAATGGAGATCTGGATGGCTTGCCCGAACCAGAATTATTTGGTGAGACCAATGAGCCGAAAAGGCCCAACTGGGGAGTAAGCAGTTACAATAGAAGGCCGGACAGTGGTCAAAGCTGGAATGATAATATATACAATAGACCAACATATAATTCTTTAGATAACTCCTACATGAGAACAACTACATCTCGAACCGAGACAAATTACGACAGATCCCCATATACACCTTGGGAGAACTCAAATCCAATACAGCAGTCACCTTACGATTCAGAACGAGAACGTTTCAATGAACAGTCATCAAACAATTACAATGAACATAATCTACAGTATGCAACACCTAGATTGAGACCTGCCTATACGACGCGACAACCGGTATATGGAGGCCGTTATAATGATCGCCAGCAAGACACTAGCAACTACAACGTCGTACAGGACTATTGCTTTGAGAAGCCCTTCGCCTCGACACAACCATGTCTTGCCAATCCGGTAATTGTAAGAAATTTTTGGTTCTACGATCATGATGATCATGAGTGTAAAATCTTCACCACGGACAACTGTGATGAGAATAAGAATCGCTTTCAGTCATTGATGGCCTGTGAGGGCACATGCCTGCAGCCACAAATGAATATAGAACGTTCCGAAAATGAGGCCATGGATTTATATGGAGGTGCGAATGGTGCTAACGAACGGGAAAGACCCACAAATAACATGGCTTATGGCGGAGATATTGGTGGAGGGTTTGGAGAACCCATGTCCCAGACAAGAAATCAATATTCCCATGGTGTTAAACGCGGTCGCTATGGCACTTAAAGTCTAAAATAAATCAAGCAAATTTATAAGAGTTTCATTATTTCATTTTTTCACTTGCTTTTTCTAAGAGATGATGAGGCTTGAGCTTAATTTATTTTTCTGTAACTGATAAGGCCCACGACGAAAAGAATTTGTATCAGTGGGTCAGCAATCGTTTTTGTTTTCAATAAATATAAATATAGCTGGTAGTATTTTTACAATGGATTTTCCATATGCTTACTGTAGCCGATATTATAGTCATGGTGTCTGTTATTAATAGAGTACGGCTCACTGCGAGGATCGACAGCACGTATTCGTATTGAATAACAGGAACCTGAACGGCACTGAACCTGTTTCGGAATTAGTTTAATTTAGGATGCTTAATTGGGTTCATTGAGATCCAAATACAAATATTTATCAATTATATAGATCTCTTTCTAATGTTCTGTGGTTTTGCATATTGCTACGTCCCTCCCTACAACTGATGTTACCGACTGTATAAAATGATATTTGTTAAATGTACATTTCTCAGAAAGGACTCATCGAATTTGTAGTATGTATAATAGAATTCATTTTCTTTATAAATACTGAGACGATGCTTTGACAATTTCTTAATAAAATCTGATTTTCACTTTCTAAGTTTGCAACATGCCTTTTCATCCTTTAATATATGGACTATTTAGACCGTTCGGTTACATTTTAATTTTAAAATGAACAATCGATACCAATACACTAATAATCGATAAATATTACATATCGACGGGTTGAATACTTTACCACCGATATTTGAACAAAAAATAATTCAAATACAAACGGAAATAAAACAAAATTAAAATATGTGTTTTTTTCTGTGGGTATAATATAAGTATGATGATTATTGATTGCTGTATGACATTTATTATTGTGAATAAATAAAATCACAATTTCTTTGGTAAAAAGGGGAAATATTTACTAAGATTCTTCAATAATTTAGGTTTTGAAAAAAATATATAAATACTTATGTATAAAAATATCAATACATATGCAAAAAAAAAACAATAAATTATAAAAGTTATTTAACAAAGTATATATGAAACATAATTTGAATAATTAGGTTTTATTATTCGTTTCTTTCTTTACGAAAACCGTGTTTAACTGTTTGTTTTTCGAACCGAATTTAAAGGAATGATTTTATATAATTTATAAAGAAAAGACTCAATTTAATAATGGGTATTTGTACCAGTGGGTCAGCAGTCGTCTTTGCTCTCAATGAAACCTTATCAGTGAATAGAGCTGACAGAGGTTCCAGCTTCGCTTTTGTTTCATATATTTTTTTTTTAAGGCAAAACGTAGATCAGTCTACTATGTTACTTACTCTGGAGAAGATGTGGCTGCGCTTGTTACTATATGGATTGCTGTCGCTTGGTGTCCAAGCTTTGATCTGTACGCGTCGTCCGGCTAATACGGCCACGCCCAAATCACCAGTCGATGAGAACTATGTGATAAGCATAACGGGCAATCCGGAAACATACATACTTGGTCAAGAATATAACGGTAAATGAGTGTATGAGTTCATTCGCCTTGCGCTTGAACTTGCTTTTCGACAAGGTCTACAAACGATTTTGCAATGTTTTTTTTTATTGTTTTGTAAACAAATCGGACGCACATGGAGTCTGGCTTATCACCAGACCTTTTGCAAATGCTAGAGCATTTGGCATACCTATTTATGTATTAATTCAAGGTCGCTGATAAATTGTTCTCGTCCTCTCCATGTACATAACAGTCTCCCTGAATGCCTTCAATGGACATCGTTACATCAGCTATATATTGGCACTGGAGAATGAAAATGGTGACTATAACTATTTAAATGATTTGGGACGATTTGAGCTCGCTGATCTGATCGAGACACGGTTCAGTCCAAACTGTATTAACATGGTGGAGAATACCAATACCAATCCCAAGACTCATACGCATTTGACTTGGATAGCTCCCAGTGAGCCGGGCAACGGTTGTATTCTGATACGTGCTACTGTGCTTCAACATCGTGATGTCTGGCATATGGATGATGGGGGTTTGACACGACGCATATGCGAGGAAGTGGTTGATGATGTGGAGAGCCAACCAACTGCAGTATCACCAGCCGTAGATGTGCCCTGCTGTGCCTGCGATGAAGCACGTTATGAGGTATGTTCAGGTTTAACTATGTAAAATTTCCTCAAAAAAGACAGTTCCTTGTATTTGGTGCAGCTAATCTTCGAAGGTACCTGGTCACGTAATTTGCATCCTAAGGACTTTCCCGCCCGTGGCTGGGAAACGCGCTTCTGTGAACTAGTAGGAGCTGCCCATAGTTCAGATTATCGCTTCTGGGAAGCGGGATCGCTAGCCAGTGAAGGAGTTAAACAGTATGCGGAGCATTGCACCTCGAAGCTTTTGGAACGAGAGTTTGCCATTAACTTTCGGGTAAGTTCAAGTGACACTTTTTGGTTTATTGTTAATCCCCACAAATCAATTTCTGTAGGATCAAAAAATACGTACCATTATCAAAGCCCGTGGCCCTGCGTATCCCAATTTGAATAGCAAATCAATGGCTTCTGTGCGAGTGGATCCAGTGCATCATATGATTTCGTTTGCCTCCAAAATTGAACCATCCCCCGATTGGATTGTGGGCATAAGTGGATTGGAGCTATGTCTACGCAACTGTACTTGGCTGGATGAGAAAGTCATCAATTTATATCCCTGGGATGTGGGTACTGATGCGGGCCCAACATATATTTCTCCAGATCAACCACAAGTGCCACCGGACGTTATTAGACGTATGCGTTCAGACTTTCCCAATGATCCACGATCACCATTCTATGATGAAGATGGAGAACCCATGAAACCGATGGCCACCTTGAGAGTGAGAAGACAGCGTATATATGAACGGCGTTGTGTGGATGAAGATTGTAGGTTAAATTTAAGGTTAAAAGGATTTCTATCTCTCTCTCTCTCTAACTTTTTGTTACAGCCAATAATGATGCTGATGTGCCACGTGAATGTTTGACTCATCCCTGGTCTAGTTTCAGTGACTGCTCCTCCAAATGTGGACCTGGCATGCAGTATAGAAGACGCGTCTACAAGCAACCCGAACTGGCCAAAATATACAACTGCAATGTACCCCAGTATGAAGAACGCGAATGTCAGGGCGAGATCTGTGGGCAGAATAGTCTAATGCCGATTGAGGAAGATACGGATTATGATGACCTGGGTCCAGGAAGGCGAGGAAATCAACAGCAACAGCAGAGTCGGGCCGAGTGTCAACTAGGTCCGTGGACTAGCTGGAGTTCGTGCAGTGTTACATGCGGCGATGGATTCCAAATGCGACAACGGCAATATATAAATCCTGGAGTAGAGATGAAATGCCAAAGCGTTTATCCATTGGACTTAAAGGAAATGCGCAAATGTGCGGGTCAAGCATGCTTGGGTAATTTGCCAGGATCGCGATACGGGAGTGAAGGCATGGATGAGCAATACGGTTCTTCGAACCGCGGCAGCATGTACAATCCTCAGCGGGAACCAGAGCAAGAACAAGACACACTTGAAAATGGCAATATCAATAGGGATTACGATGAGGCTTCCTTTGATGAAAAACGAACTGGGTATGGTGAAAATTTTGAGGTAGGCAATCTAAAGGGTTCAAATTTTAACCGGAATCAAAAGTCCAAGATGAATCCCCTATGGAATCAGCCAGAGCGACAGCCGGGAAGACAACAACAAATCCCGACAAGCCGGCAAAACTATATTGGAGGGAATTCCAGAAACCTAGACAATGAAGAGCCACCGCCACGTCTGGATGATATGGAACGTTCACCTTGGGAACGACGACCACTTCCTGACCCAGCCCTTGAACCCGAACAGAACGTTTGGGCCCCACAGGACAAGAATAGGAACAATTACAATCGCGACTTAGAGCAAGTAGTGGGGGAAATAGATTCAGATGACTTCAGCTCTGGCCGCTGCTTTCAAATGCTCCACACTGTCCAACCTCGCTGCCGGGATCAAACGATTACAGGCCAATTTTGGTTCTATAATTTCTGTGCTGACGAGTGTATGTTATATGCGGCGGATCCATGTGACCGTAATGTGAACAAATTTACCCGCTGGGAGGAATGTCAAAAATGTCGCGAACCGCAATTTACTGCACTGCAGCAGCAGCATGCAAATTCAATGCAATGTCAAATTATAATGAGCGCTCTAAGGGCTGAAAAAAGCCCGCGCGACGAGCGGAGAAATGCATATAACTATGGCCAATCCAGCAGAAATCGTAATTATGGTAACAGACAACGTTTTTAAGCAGTAGCTAAGCTTAGTTTAAGTTGTACTTACATTACCAAATTAAGGATTTATAAATTAAAGTAAACATAATCTTTAAATTACCAAATTCGAATTAGCTAAAATACCAACAATCCTGACAACACTGGCGGAATTCGGAGCTGTCTCAGTGGTTCATTTAAATTTTTAGAACCAATTGAACCGGATCCAGAACCGAAATAGTTGCCGTGACTTTAAAAACTGTGACAAATCACAAGAAAGTGAATATTGCTCATCTTTCAATTTCGTCCATCTCTATTTAAAACATTGCACAATAATAAATTTTAGCCGAAATTATAAAATTTAGGAACAAGATGTTTCTACCGCGGCTACAATTGCAATTTGTGGTGCGCCAATTAGTTGTCCAGCAAACACCACTACAAAGATTCCTTGTGCATTCGCAAGCGACAGACAAGGACAGAACTACAAAACCAAAAAAAGGGCAACCGACTCCAAAAATCACTCTCATTGGACAAAATCAAGTCTTAAGCGTCACGACTTTGGAGGAAGCACAAAAGCTGGCCAAGAGACGGGAGTTGCAGTTATTGCGGTTGGAAGAGAATGATGCCAAAACAGGCCGTGCCACTTTCAAGTAGGATACTTAATGCGTTTTTTCCGACTCCTTTTTTCAATTCTTTTATGATTTCTTAGACTTGTCACCACAGCCGAAATGTTAAACGAGGATGGAGGACCAACACAAACGTCGCCAAACGAAAAGAATCAAAAGAAATCGGATAAATCTTTGACCATTGGAGCTCGCATAACTGATCATGATCTATCATCGAGATTGAAAAATATAGCTAAATGGCTGAACAAGAGACACGAAGTGCGCATTTTGATCCAAGGTGTAAGTGGACCAGCTGATCCTGATAACAATGCCGAGCGTATAGTCAAGGCGATAGAACAAACCATAAAAGATCCACAAGTTATAGGAAAAATTGTCCAGAAACGCAGCAAAGGTTCAATTATAAAATTTAGCATTCTACCAGTATCACCTGCTCCTGTAAACCCATCGTGACAATCAACGCCATTGCCTCGGATATGTCTCAAGCATGGTACTAACGTTGCTCCGACCCTGATGCAGATTCGCACTTTGAGCCAAAGTACGCACTGTTATGCGACCATGTCGACGGAAGATGATCGCAGACCACCCGCTGGTGTGATGGTGGCAGCCGCCTCCGTTTTGTTTGTACTTACAATGAAATATGTCTTTTGGATAAGATTGTTTAAAAATGCTGAAACTGATAATGATAAAAAGAAAATAGATATCAGTTGAATAATTGCAAAATTAACCAATTATTGAGTGTGTTCATCCAATTCAAAAACGAAAAGAAAATTGTCATCTAAAGAAATATGACTACCTCGCTTAATCATCTGCTTCTTTTTTGTACCCCTAAGGCATCTTCAAATCTAAAATCTAATATTATACCACTTCATATAAATTATTTAGGAATGAAAGCGAAATTTACAGAACTGAAATATTAAATTATACTATTCAATTTTTTAACTGATTTTCCGAATTATTTATTAAAATTGTAAATGTTGGCTAACTTGGTATAGAATATAGAACCACGTTGGCAATGCATTTAACCTTTTGCTTCAGGAACCATTTTCAAAACAAGCAAACCTACAAAAGATATTTGTAAAATTCTTTTATATGTATATAAAAAAAATCCTAGAATATCAACCAGTAAATGTCTGCGATTGTACTTTTTCAATATTTTTTGGTATTAGTTTATTTGTTTAAATATGGTTTTCTTATATTTGTATATATATCAAGTAGTATAAGTACGTTATGGTTACAAAATATTGATATTAGACATAAATAAATAAAGCTGAAGTTTTTTTTTTTGGTTTTTAATGAAACATTATAAATAAAAGCTTTTCTTGTTGCTGTTATTGATGTTAATGTTTGCTAAACAATACATTAATACGAAATGCAAATTGTTTAATTAATATAAAATGAAGCATAAGCATGGAATAGTCACTATATATTTTGACATATTATACATTGATCATAGTTGAAACTGGAAAGTAGGGGATAAAAAATAAAGAAAAGAAATATACGATTTATAAAATCATAATTTTTGTTTAATTTAGTTCAATTTTTTATAAATTATATTGGTTTACCTCCTTAAACGAATAAGAAAGTGAATTTTAAAAACAACCAATGATTTATGAAATTGAACTAAAGGCAGTAAAAGTTTTTCTGAAACCCAATATAACAAAATTGATTTAATTTTAATAATTATTTTTCCTCCAAATAATTAAATTTTTCAAGTGTCAATTAACACTTGTTTAAATCCGATTCCATACTTTACAAGAAATATATTCATAACTATATTTCTTAAAATAATATATCTGGACAATGAACACAATCTCAGATTTTATGAAAACTCTCTGGCGCCCAAAAATTCGGTAATATACCATAGTTTCAAATCAGCTTTATGAATCGTTTGCATATACATATATAGATTTAACTTTCGAGTTGTGGCTATAATCAACATTTAATACAAACTACTTTATGTCTACAACGAAGCGACAACATAAAATACACAAACGGCACAAGGAACATTATAAAAATTAATAAATTACACTTTGCGCTTAACAACATAACAATTAAACTTAATTAAATTAAGTAAAATTAAAGTGAGAGAGAGAGAGAGCTACAATACACAATAACAGCAACAATAGCAAGTATATGAAAAGCAATTAAAAGTAAATGCTAAAAGCCCGATAACAAAATCTGTCAAAATTAAAAAAGCAAAAAAAATATTAAAACATAACTGATAAAAAGAGCCTCGTTTACGAACGGGGTTCAGTTAACCCCATTCTTCTTTTTTTTGTTACTGATTAGGGCCATAAATCGATAAGTTAACATATGGAAAGGGTCTGCAAAGATGGATACTTTTTGTTTGTTTTTCATTTTTACATACAAAGACTTTTGGAATGAATTAATGAAATGTACACTAAATAAATTAACTACAAAATAATTGCCGAAAGCGTTTTTAGACTACATTGTTGCTCGTTTGTGTCCACTTACTAGACCTAGACACGTTGAATTTCGAAGAGTTTCACCTCGGTGTCATACCAAATGGCTGGCTCGACATTTCTTAAATAAATGACGCCCCAAATATAGGTGCGGAACCAGGCGGTTGTGCCAGCATTGGCCTGATATTTTCTTATCAATATTGGATGGGGAACTGGGAGCAGTCCCACCAATGTGCCATGTTGTAAAAATTTTAAAATTTCTGATTCATCTGTCAGTCCCTTATCAATGCAAATCTTTTCCACCTGCGGTACAAGCACTTGTAGAAGTCGCATGATCGTCTGGAGAGGTAATTTGGAACGCCAAGAAACTATCCATTCGGGTGTAGGGGTCCAACGATCGCCGTCTGTGGGTACCATACGTATACTAGCTCGATGGGATACGGAGAGGCGAGTTTGTTCTGTGGGGGATGTGGATTTCCGTCCACTTTTTGACGCAGATGTTGGTGACTTTTCATAGGGCACAATTTCTGTTTCTAGTTGCTCTTCTTTGTCATTAGGATGGGCCTGTTCTCGTTCGGTCATTTGGCTAATGCCGGGCGTATCCAGTAGGGAAGTCTTCAAGGTTCCTGGCTCGGCTGGTTGAGCTGTAGGCATCTCTGCTGTCGCCACTTGTAATTGTTGCACATTTTGCGATTCGGTTTCCGATTCCAAATCCTCATCAGCCTTGGGCTCTTCGTCCTCGTAATCATCATCATCCTGCTCTTCTTGATCTTCTTCCTCGGCATATTCATCCGGTACCTGGGCAGAGGGTAGTTCCTGAGGGGAATACGATCCCGATGCAGCCAATTTACGTTGCGGCACACGAGGTAAATTAAACTTTCCTCCTGTTTTTCTGCCACTCAAACACTTTGCTATGCCAGCCATATCCGTAGGCAGATTGGCCATGGCATGGAATACATGCCGTTTCCTTATTATGGTATAGACTAGATTCGAATTGCCATCAAACTGATATTGAATAATGTTATTGAAGATCTCCAAAAGAAAGAAGACCAAATGATGATTACTCGGGGCCGAGAGCAGGAACCAAGGTGTACTAAAAGCTTCCAATAGATGTAATAACTTAACACTGGCCACCATAGAGAGTGTCTTCAGATATGGCGACACATTTACCAATATAGTTAAGAGGCAATCAAATAGCGGTTGCAATCGCTGATGACCCGTGGCAATGATTTTATGAAAAACCGTAATAAGAAGATCCGCATGGGTGCCAGTGAATACTGGTATATCCATGGGCACAGTTGCCGAATATGCCTTATTTAATCGCACACCAAAGTTACGCTCACCTAAAAGAAAAAACTATAATTTGGAAGAATTTGAATTGGTATTTCAACTGGCATTAACTTACCCGATAGCAGGAGTAGTATAAACACACCAATATGCATTAAGCCCACACGCGATTGATCCGCTCGTGAATAGTTCAAATGATATAGAATCGGTATTAATATATCCAATACATCTGAACTTTTAAGCACAAAATATAAAAACTTTTTATTATAATCGCAAATTTTCCAAAACAAAATAAGCAACTCCTGATGGCAATGGAGACGCTTTGTTGAATTGGGCAAATAGTTTTGGACGAGTGGATTATTGAGCAATCGGGTAATACCCTTCAGAACGAAATGAAAATCCTCATCGCGATGGACCCGTGACAAATAGTTGATGAACAAATTGTCACCGCAATTTGCCTCTTCATATGTTGCCAAACCAGATTGAGATTGATTGAGCAACATTTGTTGTTGCTGTTGATGCATCACCATATCATGGTCCAATGTTACTATGAGAAGCTGCAGACATGCCTCAACCAAAGGTTCTGTGGTGTCCGCAAATATTAAATGATTGTAAGGCACACCAAAGCCAACTGGATCGTAGGAGCATACTGTGTTCAGGAATGAGGTAAACAGGGGCAAAGCGTGACGATTGTCGGCAGAAGTAAAATAGGCAATCCATTTATTCGGCTCCTCTGATTGCTGCGGAGACCGATACATGGGCTCCGAGAAGCAGGTAAGCAACAGTTTCAACAGCTCCGTTCGTCGACGTTCCATATGAGCATTTTTTGGGGGCGACTGGGCAAATCCCACTCCAGCCTCCCAAATATACTCACAGCTATCCAAATTCGCAAGCTCTTCGGCCTTCTCGGGACCTGCTCGCCTTGTCGATGATGTAACCGTAAAATCTGGACAGAAAAGCAAGTCACAAATGGCATTCAACAGAGACTGAGCCAGGGGCATGGTCTTCTCCTGCGTAGAAGGAAGGCTACTCCAAAAGAATTCTCGCCATTTCTCATCCTCAAAAATGTAAGGCAAACAACGTGTCAACAGCCGAACACAATTGAGTACACATTGCTGCTCCGACTGAGTGCGACAGCTGCTATCAACAGCTAGTGCCAGCTTCTCGACAGCCTTATAGCACAAGGTAGCCAAATTTGCTGGACTTTCGTTCCTTATCCTACGTATCTCATTGGATGTGACCAGTGCAAACACGTCTTCCATGGTGGTCTGATGTCCTTGCCAAAATTGTTCCCAGAATTGTTCATCGTGTGGATCTATTTTCTGATTTTTCTGCGTCAATTGGACAATGGCCTTACGAAAATTCAATTTCGAATCGGTGTTTCCCATAGTTGTACCTCCAAATCACCTCCTGCCGCGTTCCGAACCAAGTGTTTAGTGTGTAGTCTGAAAGCGAAATGCAAATCTAACATTATTTATTGTTTGCTAAGAGCTGGAGAAATTTTTGATTTTTCCATTTAGCCACAAAAACAACAACAACAATAACAACAACGACAGCTGTCGTCACTCTCAAACTCCCCCGCTAAGGCAAACTGCCAGTACTTCAAGCTAATGATAGCTTATAACATAATCACTTAAGTTTTATTTGCATTTTATTTTTAAATCACTCCCAAAGTAAACAAATTTAATAAAATATGGATTGATAAATCACCCACGCACGTCAAAAGAAAAATATCAAGTCAGCTTAGCAAATCACGAATAAAGCATTCTGCTGATCTGGCATCACTGAGCTAACATCGAACGATATATCTACGTCACTAGAAGAAAGTTTAAAATCACAGTAAAAAGCCTAACTGACACCATTAAAAAAAAATGACTTAACAATGTAGTTCATATCAACAAAACAATCATTTTAATTTAGAATAAGCTCAGATATAAATTTAAAAAACACTCATAATAGATTCAAATTATTTTTGCATCCATCCCAGTCACACTGTCATCACTAAATCTGTGAGCTGCTTTCAGCGGGAAAATTATTTGAAAATTCAATTCAAAACCGTTAAATATAAGCTATAAATTTTAGAGCAGAACAAGACACCAAATTTTTCAAGGCAAAATTACAGTTTAAAAAAAAAGAATAGAATAACAATATTATAACTGATTATAAATCTTGTGAACATATGAATTGCCCCGACTCAGAAATTGTTTTTAGCTTACAATGCTATCTTTTGACCCTTCGAATTCAATTTTTGTTGCAGGCCAATTAATTCTACATAATTCTTTTGATAACTACTAATAACGTTAAATATTTACATATGATCTGTAAACCATACCAAGTTACATGATTGTCTAAAACCAACCAATTTCAGGTATCAAAATAATCTAGCGATAAAACATTGTACTTTTGTTTGTTTTTTTCGTTTCATTTATTTTCATACAATTTTCGTTTTGTTGTTATTATAAATTCTTAAATTAAGAAAAAATCCCTGCAATTTTCGTTGTTATTATGTATATAAGAGTAAATGTGTGTATTGTTTTAGCCAAATCGGATTGAATTTCATATTTGTTTATAATGAGAACCAAAAAATTGTCAACTATTGCAAAAAGTTGTAAAGTAGCAAAAAAAAAAAAGAAATTAATTGATTATTACAATAATTATTAAAAGTATGATAAGTATAATATGTGAAATTTTGATGATTCCATTCAAGAGAATTAACTGTGTTCAGTAGTTGAACAAACAAGAAAAGCGTTATGTAAATATATTGTTTTATAACAAATTCTCAACAAATTGCTATTGGTTCTGTGGGCGGGGGTAATTGTGTTGGGGATTAAGGTACTTGCGGTGTGTGTGTGTGTGTGTGAGTGTATAATTAATTTTTTCTATATATAAAATATATATTTGATATATATTTGTTTGGTTGTAAAAAGTTGTACTATTGCAGCGTATGGAGGATGTTTGTGGAAGGATATTGGGATGGGATAAAGGATCTTGTAAGGGTTTTGTGTGAGTGTATGTATGTATGTTTTTTTAAATACTTTAAGTAATTGTTTGTGGAAATTTCGAATTTTGTCTATTTGTTTTTAGGCAGTTAATTCGTCAACGAAAACCATTTTGTAATTACTTTAAATATTTAAAAAGCAATTGCATGTGCGTTTAGGTATTTTTTGTGTTTGGGGTTCGGTTCGGTAATTGGTTTGGGGGTTTGTAAGGCGAGTTGGACCAAATGCAATTGAAATCAGTGAAATTTGATCGACGATCGACGATTGAACGATAAATTATACGATTTCAATCACATTTGTTAACGCACTTTCGTTTGTGATGGCTTAAACTACTAAATAACTATAAGATGAGGTATATCTGTGTGTGTGTGAGTGTGGATGATGGGAAATTTTGGTTTTTGGCAAATTTGTAAATTTTGTAAACCGGTCTATTGCATAAAATTGCAGGTTTGTTAAGTTGCCTTGATGCCCGCCACATGGCAAAGGATGCGGCGCGGATACAAGCAACTTGGAAAAAAACGTAGCAAACTAGTTGTAGTTGTTGTTGATTGTGTGCAGTTGCAGTTGCAGTTGTTGCATGAAACTGCTGGAACTGCTGCTGCTAGGCCACAAAATCGAGCGGCCGGTTAAAGCCACCCTTACGATTCATATACTGGCGATATTTACGCTTTAGGATTACATGCACTTCTCCGACATTGTTGCCCTCGACTTTCTTGTTCTTGGTCGTGTCGAACGTACAGAAACCCATTGTCTTCAACATTTCAACCTCTTCCGGTGATTTACCCTCCAGATCAGCCTCATTAATGTGCGGACGTTCGGCAGAACTGGCAGCTGCACCACCGGCCGAATTGTTTCGTGTGGCTCGCCTCGATGTTGAGGGTCCAGAACTTGATGAGCTGCCACCAGCACCACCACCAGCACCTCCAGTTGTTCCTACCCGGGAGCGAGATCTGTGAATGACATTAATGAAGAGGATAGTTGATTGCATTTGAATGACATCAAATCACAAAACCGAAATCAAATTATATGCAACTGGATCTGGGGCAGATATTTAAAAAATGTGCAATTTAAAGATTTAATTAAGGAAATGTGACACCTCTTGTATTGTGCAACAAAAGGAGGCAAGGGCAAGATGGACTAACCAGTTTCTGTTGCTAGGTTCAACAACAACAAATTGAAGATGCTAAAATTCTTGTACAATAAAATTTTAAATAACAATATCATTGCACATTCTATCAAGATAATTCTAGAATAATATTCTACTTCAAAATGAATAATCTTAATATATCTTGCAAGTATCATATTATTATATGATCCAATTTTTATTAGATCTGCCAGACTTTTAACATTACAAACCTGATTATAAACTAAACTTAAGCAATTCAATTCAATTCAAATAAATGTTTATGAGACAAATAAAAATATTTAAGTAATCCTGACTCGTTTTCGCTACAACGTTCTTTTTGAATCAAAAAAGGGAACTTGATTCGAACGAAAACTTTTTAACATATAAAGTAAGCCAAGAGTCACAAAATTAAAATTCCCAATTTTTTAATAACAATGTCAGTAAAATAATATATTTACAAACTATCTGAAACATTCATCTCATCATGAAATATATCTATCCATAGATAGAGCAATTGAAAGGCCTTTCAAAATATTCGCATAAAAAGCTCTGAAGCTTTCGTGGGACTTTTCAAACAGTAAATACGAAAAGAACAAACTTCTTGATAAAATAATAAAAATGACTAATCGAAAAAAAAATAAAATACATAATTAATGAATTATCTATCAACTTTAAAATGTTGGGATTTGTCTATGTTTAATATACATCCTTACTATTTTTCCGAAAAAGAAAAAAATATTTCCATTTGAATGCTTTTCATTTTACTTATGCCGGATTTAATATACGCATGTATGTGTGTGTGGATGTGTTTTATATTTAGTTTTAGTTTGTTGTATTTCGCTCTTAAATGACAGATTTTTTCGATTCTATAAAAATTAACAAAAATAGAGGAGGTTTAGGACATATCCTCGATAAGGGCGGCACGCAGTTTTGTAGTCACTGTGGCCGGCTGGGCTTGATTTAGTTTAAAGACGCTCTCAATCACAGATATTTCGGTGGCTGTGGTATTCATGCCCACAAACGATATCCAATCGTTGACCACCATGCCAGCTGCTAGAACCTCACTACCTCGGTTAACGGTGCCGGCGACAAGGGGCACTTGCAGTAGCGATGATAATTCATCCTGATCTTCTATACTCGTCTTGGGATGCACCATGCCTCCCTGATTGCTTAGAACTGTATAAGAACCGACTAGCGTATTGTCGGCAATTGTCTGACGAAAGACCTCCACATTGAGAACATCGCCAATAATTTCTTCTGTTTCCTTGTCCAAATCCGGATGAACAAGGGCAACGTAATCGTTGCAGGCAATCACATTGCCCAGTGCCGAGAGACGCTCTTCGACACGTTGAATTTTAACAGCATCCGGCAGGGTATTGCGCAAATGCTGCAGCTCCTCATCTGTAGTAGAATTGGGGACCAAAAGTCCATTACGATTGCCTACAGTAAGACGTCCGATGATGCGACAACCACCAATGTTAGCATGCACCACGGGTATGGTTTCCGCCAGCTCAGCTTCAAAGGCACTGTAGAAGGTCTCGGAGCCGCCAATGGCAACGAGGCAATATGTGTTTGTCAGTTTAGTAAAGACGCCGATGTCGTCGTTGTTCTCAAATTGCACGCGCAGCGCCATGTTTGTCTCAATTAATTTGTTCTTTTCCCTTGTTTCTTTTTATTACTAATGAACTGTGACGATTGCTACTCAGAAATGCTACTGAGTTGCGACTTGGTTTGGAATTTATTTGTGGAATATGTTGAATATCGTGATGAAATTCCTTAACAATTTCACTTCACGTGGTAATTTGTGAGACGGCAAAGCGGCTGCCGAAATTGAGAGAGCGAAATGTCAAAAAAAAAAAGCTTACACACACACACACATACAAGGGGGCTAGTGTTGGAAAAGATTTGCCGGGCCTAAGTGTTAAATAGCATCTAACAGATCGAGTTTTAATTTAACTAAAAATTTTTTACTAAACTACCAAATTGTGAGATTTGATAGTTGTAATGACATTAAAATGAAAAACCGTGTGAATTATATAAAAGTGTGGACATAGATCGTTTGAACTAAGCCGTGTTAAGGTCAAATTGGATAATTAATAATTGTTTAGTTAGTACATTTTATACTTATCGTCGTCTTTGGTACACTACACTTTGTTATTCACCTAGAACGCCTTCCACGCCCACTGCGGTCCCTGTCGCGGCTCCGACTCCTGTCACGCTCTCGTTCCCTATCCCGGCGATTGCTGCTGCTTCCGATGGCTTCTCGTTCCCTAGAGCGGCGTTCCCGCCGCTTTTTTCGCTCTGTACGCTCCTTTTCTCGGCGTCTGTGGGCGGGGGAGGCAGGACTACGGCTGCGACCCATATTTGTTTATTTATGTATATATATATATGTATTATCTAGAAGTTTTGTTGTAAACGTTTACAAAATTTCCATTCAAAATGCCTAAAACGGTAGTGGACGAAGTAAAAAAAACTTTAGCAGAGGCCTCATCCATCGGAATTTGTTTATGGATTAGGTATCTCACCGTTATTCCATGCAGTGTCTAGCTTAAGTTGGGCGACACGCCGGCATTTATTTAAACACGCAAAACTTAAAACTAAATAGAAAAAACGAAACGCGCGTTCACAACCGCGACGCCGAAACAAATGTACAAACAGCTGTTCCACTCATTAGAGCTGGTAATCTAGCGATGGGCTCTATCGATAGTCAAAGTTTCCCTCGCAAAAGTTACTATCGATAGCTTCCAGGCCTACCTCTCATTTGTGAGCATGTTAAATTTAACGGCGACATTAAAACTCGTTAGTGTACAGTACCGAAAAAATGTTCCAACACTGAATTGAAGTAGTCGTAGGGCCAAATGTAAATATTTACGAATTTAAAGTTAATTAAAATAATAAAACTCTTAAATGGGTTATAAAATCAAATTGCTTACAACTGTTTGAAAAATAACTTGACAGCCAGTCGCCCTGATACTAAATATAATATGATATGCACGTTAATGTTTTTAAAGAATTTCGCGCCTTTTTTGAAAGAAATTAAAATTTGTTTGTTTATAAGTGTTTTTGTTATTAGTTATTTAAAGAAATGGACGATGGCAATAGAAACACAGGTAGTACAATGGACCAGGATTCCTTAGGGATATTAAGCATGGATAACCTTAAAGGTCTGCTGCCAATAACTACAAAGAGAGGAAAAGAAGAAATTAATGTTTTTTATTTCTAGTTTTCGGAGATATGTCTGAGTCGTCCTTATCGAATATGAATGAGAGACTTAAGGTAAATTCCTACCATAAAAATCAATTGCAGATATATTTATAAACTTGAAAACTTTTTTGCCTCAGGAGGAGCGTCAAAAGGCCATAAAATTACTGCACGAATCGAGTTTACGTCGATATCGTTCCCATACTTCAATTGGTACTATTAACTCCGAGCTTATTTTGGATGACACAATAGATTTAAACACTACCGGGTCTCTTGATTTAGAGACAACTGGTGCTTCTAAAGAAAGAAAGATCATGGCTAGATCCACGCTGGGACAACATGAGAGGCATCAAGAGGGTAAATTCATCTCAGTGTCTGATATTTTAAAGACTTCATTTGCTGAAAAAGCGCGAATGCTGGAGAAAAAACTGCAATATGATCCAAAGTCCCAAACCATGATGGACTCTATTAGCAGCTCCAGTACCCTGCCATGCATCAGAGATTTCAGTAAACAAAGTTTGAATGGCGGAGCCGGCTTCTCATTTGGTTCACCAACAGCACAAAATTACGATGAGAGTTTTGCTCCCGCCGAGCTGATGGAATCAGAATTAGTTTCTGGTGAAATATCCTGGGCTAAGACCTACACAGCAATGCCCATTACTGTGCTTAGTAAGCCAGCGTTAGAGAAAATGAAAGCCTCCGAGACCATGAACATCTCCAAAACTAGGTAAGGGAAGGGTCAAAGGAAATGCAAAGATAATGTAAATTTTAATAATTTTCTACAGCTCTGTTTTGGTTGGTAATTCGGACCTCTCCCTGGGCAGTTATTTTCAAACTCGATCCGAAAATATATGGAATATTGTGCCACTAGGAAAGAGTCCCGACAGCCATCAACATCAACCTCAGCCTCTGGTGGATATTAACCTAAGGACTCCCGAACCGAAAGATAAAACATATACAAAGATTGTGGAGACGGAACCAAAGCTGGAACATAATCTCTGGCAGCGTAAACGGCAAGAAACCGTTATGAAAGAGAAAACATCCGAAATCCTAAGTCTTACAGCCATTGATAAAGCCTTAAAAAATCTAGATTTGAATTCTGATACTTCAACCATAAGATTATTTCATGGCCAGGCAAATGATGAGAATAAAGAGAATAAACAAACATGCGATGAAGCGGATATAGATGAATGGCCCTCAATACCTATAAAATCGACAGAACGAAGAGTTCGCCGTACTAAAGCATCACAAAGGAACGTAAAACCATTGATGGCAACCACAGAGGATGACGGATATGTCGCAGAAAATAAAGACCTTTGTATGCCTCGGGGTACTTTGTCATTGAGTTCTAAACGTTTGGGAGCCTGTGAGCCCTGGAGTTCCTCCACAGAATGTGATTTTGTCATGGACAACAAAGAATCGGCCGCGTCATCACCCAGAAGTTGCTTAGCCTCGCCTAGGCTGAATAGCACCACTTGCTCTGATAGGCGTGGACCAGGTAAAAATCAATCCACAGCAAAACCTAGCACAGGCCTCGCCTCTATATGCTCCGGCACCAGTGAGTTTAGCCATCGTGTAGGCAAAGGATTGCCTCTAAAGGTTACACATACCAGCTTATGCTGGGGCAGCACCAAATTGCGGACAGATGTGAGGAATTCCATGCAAATCAAGAATACAGCCGGGAAAAGACTTGTCGTACGTCTGGGCATTCAGGGACCAGGTTTCCAATTGGTGGGCAAAGAATGTTCGATCATTACATTGCAAGCATTGGAATGTCGCACCATAATGATTAGCTTTTGTCCCACTGTATGTGGAGCAGCGATAGGTGCTCTATTATTCTATGGCCCTCTGGGTGGAGCTCAACCAGGTATGGAGATCCCATTATATGGTTATGGTGGCAATGCATCGATATCTATACAGGGTCTGCTAAAGGGACCTGTGGGATCCAGTTTTCTTAATATCGGAGATGTCTGCGAGCTCTGCTCCGGTAGCCCCTTAAAGGCCAATTGTAAATTCTATAATAGGGGTCCTCTAACTGCATTTGTGAGCATAACTATTGATTCCACCGCAGTGTTAATGAAATTACGACCAAGCGATGCTTTCGTAGTACATCCAAGTCAGATGATTCTGCCACCTAATACAGAAGGCATCGTTCAAATAGAGTTTCGTTCTAATCGTGATGATATAAAGAATATATTAAAGAAGTTCTCTGGCCAGCAGGTCTTGTCTTTGGCCAATATGCGTATCTTTTGCGGTGATGAGCCGAACCGACAACGTATACGTAATCTTGTCCAAAGGATGACCAAGAGACAGCATAAACATTTGACCTCATCCATGTTGGAGAGCATTTGGTCCAAGTTTCCCCAAGAGCAAAGCATACCAAATTTAAATCAACTTAATGAACCGGCTGAATTCATATTGGATCTGGTCACTGTCGTAAGGATAATCGATGTGGCCATAACATTAAATCGAGACTTTGATGAGTCGGCTGAGTCTTCGTTCTTATTTATGCCCGAAGCAGATGAAACAGTTTTATTTCGTACTGTTTGTCAACCCAGCAATCCTTCAAGTCACGAGTTGGAACAGGAAAATATGGATATTACTAAATACGCGTCATGATCATGAAGACCAGAAAGGGTTTCTTGTGGTTCCCCTGCTGTTCAACATTACCTACAAAAGTGCATTACAGTTAGTTCTATAGTTTAATTCTTTTTGTATTTCATTAACTTTTAAATGAAACGAATTTCATTAATATTTGATCTTAATTTAAGTAAGCGGTATAAAAATGAAAATGAAATAAACAATATTTCAAAAGTTAAAAATCATATCTGAACTTTTATGTTTTAATAATTAGGACACGAAAAAGATATCGATTTTTTAGCTTAATTTTATAGAAAATTACCGAAGGATCAATCCTACTTCTCAATAAAGCAATCCTTGAAGTTTTCACCCCGATTTGTACTTTAAACAGATTAAAGATATCCTACATTAGGCAGTAACTTCAGTATGGTTTCACATCTCCAAATTAATGTGTTCAAAATCTAACGGATTTTTAGTTCAACAGTCTGGCAACGCTTTACAAACAGCAAAGCTCTTTATTTTGAGTTGAAATTCATTCCATTCGAAAGGCTGCTGGATTTTGATCTTGATCTTTGAAAATACTTAGAGTTTAAGTAATGCAAAATTTTAAATACATAAAACCTTTATTAAGGCCAATTTTGGATACTCTATTTAATAAATAAAGAAAAGAATTAGATAATGAAGTTTTGCGAGTCTTTAAACATCTTCAAAACTTAACATTGTATTATAAACTATAATTATTAACAAATAGCAGCAACAGAATCCCTAAATGAATACAAACTGCAATATCTATAGAAAGAATCAATCACTTATATTCCCATTATAATTTTCTGTTAATTATTTATAGCAAATTTTATGCGAATACAATAATAATTGGACTAAAAGTAAAACGATAGGTATTATTTTAATTATTCTTTCGCTATGGTCTACTAATTCAGATATAAAAAGCTACCTAAATTTTGCTGATTATCATTACGTAAAAAGTCTTTTGGTAAATCGCAATGAATTTGGCATCCAGATTCTTCCTTTTTTTGAGTTTAATGCTTGGAATATATGTGGTACATAATTATTTCAAAATCAAAATTATTTCAAAATTTTAAGCAAATGCTATTAAAAATCATACATTCTGATATAGGTTGAAGCCCGTTTCGAGTATACGAATATCAAGTGCAAGTCGCTGGATGAAACATTTTCCAACTTCGAATATTGTTACCTAAAGTCCGTAAATCGTACTTACAAATATATGTCCCTAAAAGTAAATTTGCTTAAAGTACCTATTACAAAAGTCAAGGTATGTATGTTGCTTAAAATCGAATGATTTCAATATATGTATGAAAATATATTTTATTTTTTAGACAAACATTGCAATAGTAAAGCGTGGGCATGACAATATACCATTTCAATACAATTTCACTGTTGATACTTGTAAGTATTTAAAAGACACTAATACCTACATTCCTGTTGTCAAATATCTTTTTGGGTCATTTATGCCATACACAAATATGGAACATCCTTGCCCATTTAATGTAAGTTAAAACTATCAGTTGAAACCATCAATTCAAACAAATGTAATAAGAGATTCGATATGATCTGGCTCTTTGGCTATTTACAACTTTTTGATATTTTAATTTAATCATCTGGTTTATTATTCAAATTGAAATTATAACCTAAAAATTATGAATCACATCAAGTCCAGACCTGACAATTTATAATAACTATTCTGATTATGTTGAGTTTAATTTAATGAAAAGTCCTGTATATTTATATTATTGCTTCACTTTAAATATTTATTTCTACTCCTTCTTTATAAACGCAGCATGATTTGATTGTCGAAAAACTTCCCATCAGTTTTCTAAATACACAAGTAACGGATAAAGTGCCTTTACCTGCAGGAGATTATGCCATTTTAACAAATTGGTTTGCGTATAACATAAATCGTGCTGACGTTAGAGTTTATTTTACAGTTTCCTGAATTATTCATTGGAATATTGAAATAAATTTATTATTGAGGCTTTAAAAAGGATATCTTAATACATAAATACCAAAATTTCAAAAATATCGCTCCTTTTGGGCAGAATCGTTTTTAAAGTTTCAAGGTAAATATTTGTTTGTTAGGTACATATGTATGTACATATATATTTGTTTAAATGTGAATGTAAAAAGTTTATTAAATAAAACCATTCTTTACGTCGAAATCAATCCAGCAGTTTGTTCTTGGATTTCGTTTATTATTGGAACTTGCATTGAAATTTGGTTTTAAATTAAAACTTTTAATATTATCATAATTTAACAGTTCTTTATTTTCCAATTTTTATATGCATACATGTATGGATAGAGTGTTTTATGTTTATTAGTCGGCACACAACTTCATGGAAAACTATATATGTATTATCCTACCATAAAACCACTTCCAGGTGATTTTCGCAAAAATACCGAAATATCGGGATGTTGCTCTGTAGCCAGAAATATTAGGTCTGTTAAAAAGTGGGCATTAAATAACGGGAAGCAGGCTCAAATACTTTTCCATTTAAAAAAAGTGGGCGCGCAAGAAATTGTGTTGTCAAAAAAGTCGGGTTTCTTTTCCAGTGTTGTTTTTGTTTTCTAGGTAAGCGGTCGTCGTCGGTGCTTGTCGCTGAATTTGTTTAAAACTTTTTTGGAAAAAAAGGGTGAGAGTCACGACAGGGAAACAAACAAAAATGAAAAATAATAAAAAGAAAATGATAGTGAAATAGGAATAACGCGACGTGTGATTTTGAGTGTGCTAAGTTGTGCAATTAACAAATTGCGATCCCTTGCTTTGAAAGCAAGAAAAATTATTGTTTAATCTTTATTTAAATGAATTAACGATTTGTGTTAAAATAATTGAGCCGGAAGAAGGCACATCGCGGCAAGAATAACTGTAAAACGCCATATCGATTTTTCACGGCGTTGCCGGTTTGCGGGACGCCGTTAATTTACATATATCACATGAATGCATACGTGTGCGTGTGTGTTTATAAAAGTGTGTATAAATTAAATAATATGACATAATCGACGCGTGTGTGTGTGTAGGTGCTACTATGGCGCTAAATTGACATAGTTTTTGTGTGCAGAATACATAAAAGTGCGGCAAAAAGGGAGAGAGTAATTTGAGAGGATTTTGCTAATTCGTTTTGATTTAACGTTTATTACCATTTCGCTTTGGCTCGGAAATTCTTGATCGCTTAACTACTGTTTTGCTTTGGTACGGAAATTCTTTACCAAATTGTTAAAAATTTACCAATCTTCCAGTCCGCTTTTGGGCGTTGCAGGATGATACAATTTCCAATCTTCCAGTCCGCTTTGCGGTCACTTTCCACTACGGCTCCATAGAGCCGTCTCGCTTGCACACACGTGTTGGAAAGTGTTTTACAGTCTAACCAAAAATACTTCGTATGGCAGCCGCTGTCAAATTAACTTAAAATTTGTGTTTTTGAATTAAAAAGAAATGGAAAATATATTAATTAAAACTGATAGTTCGGGAAACAATTCGTAATCTACTCTACCAATTGCTTCGACAGTCGAATTATACAAATAAGTGCCGTACAAAGATATTTTTGGTTAACTGTATTTAATTTTGATTTTGTTTTCTTGCCTATTCGTTGTCGCACCAATACTAAGGCAGTAAACGCAACTCACACAATTGAAGATTTTTGACGAAAGAAAGCCGAAAAGGGATATCACAATAAATAACGGCCAAAAAGCAAAAGTACTAGAATTGCGGCAGTAATAACAAAATTCATTAACTAGGTGAGTGTTTTAAATAATATGTACATTTAAATTGAAAATTAGAAATATACATATGTACATAGTTGGGATGGGACAGAGATGAAGTGAGAAAGATAGAGGGTGATGGTGACGCCATCAATACACCAAAATGGTAAACAGTTACCGCTAGAATATATGGACAAAATGCTTAAACTGAACATTTCTTGTACATAAATTTGGTTAAAAAAATTTATACAATTATTTAAATATAAATTGTTTCTGCTTTGGTTTTGCTTCTTATTTTGGGTGGTTGCCGTTCTCTCTTTCACTCTCTCTGATGTTTCTATTTCAAAAGTGATTCACATTTCTTCTTCCGATGGCTTTCAACTTTCTATATACTAGAAGCCTTGCTAGATTATACAGTAACACGTCATGGTCATCAGAAAATACAGGTTTCTTCTGGACTTAAGCCTTTATCAGTAATTAGTTTTCTCCACGGACACACAGGCGCTAAGCAGCACAGAGAATTTTGCGAAATATTTGCCTCGTGTGCCCAATGCAATCGTCTCTAACTTCTGGCGCATCTGTTGCCACCTTGTCTACAACTCTTGTCCCTCTCTACAGTGGCCCACTTTTTCTTGACTATTTTCAAGTTGTTGCAAATAAAGTGCAAAATAGAAAAATATGTGTTTGTATATGTACATATAATCATATGTACATACCCTACCTACATACATACATATAGCCGACACAACAACAAGTGATAAACAGATTTGTAAATATTGGAAACTTGTTTACACGAGATTTGACAAGCAGCAGCAGGAGAAGAAGTTGGAAAACCAAGAGAACATGCCAAAAGGGGCAGCTATACAGTGGGTAGAAACTAATTTAAATTAATTACTTTTTGCTTTCTTTAAATTTATGTTTCAAGTTGTTACTCCAAAAATTTAGGTTAGAAGTTTTGGCCTTTTGTAGATCCGCCAATTTTTGCTTTCTCAGAAAACTGTATCATAATAAAAGAAAATAGAAAATTTTATAAAGGGAAATCAATTTAAAGTTGCAGGATATTGCTTGTTTAGTATATATATGTATTACTATTCCATCATTGATCATTAAGAAGCATCTGTTTTATTTGTTCAAACTTTGCCGTCAAAATAAAGTTTCTTCTCAATCAATTCCATGAGTGTGCAATTTCTTGCGATTTTACGATTTAAAACTGTTTTGTCCGAGTGTGCCGCTGCTGCTGGTTGTTGCTTTTAGTGTTGTTTTTTATGAAGCCATTTTTGCTTTAGTTGACCTCATTAACAGAAAACAATTTTTAACGACCAAAAAGCACACTTTTTATGGCTATTAAAAAAATTCTAATATAAATTGAAATTTAAAGAATTGCGAAAAAAAGGTTTTCTTCCGAAATTGCCAATTTTTGCCACAGCCAATATATACATACATAAGTGAAATATTTTAGTTTTATTCCCCATGAATGTATTTTTGTAAATAAATAAGTACCTTTATATGTCCGTACATGTGTACATACATATATACATACATAGTATATTGATAAAATCTACATCAAATTGATATTATTATTGATTCATCTTTCTTTTCTTGGCGTTTGCATGTACCTGCATATATGTACATGTGCATACATACATACATAAGTATGTATGGACACGCACACGTTTAAAAGCTCTCTATAAAAATTGCTGTTCGTCATATTAAAAATCATGTGGATGGTAGACCAACTCGACTGTATTGTTGCCTTGCTCTCTGTCTCTTTCTATCCTCTCCTTTTCCCTATCTCTTTTCCGTAGTTTGCTTTTTGATTCTTTGCAATCGCATGATAATTTGTTTTATTTTTTGTTCAGGTATTTGTGTGTCATCTGACGTCATTTTTTGCACACTCACACAGACACGCACACTTGTATTCACATTGCTAATCAAAAATGAAAATAATTTTCATTTTGTACTCTTTTTGTTTGCCGAGTTTTTTTATTTTTTGTGTTTTGTTGCTAATTCGAATTTGCGCTTCCTCTACCCCACACAAACACAAACTTATATGCATACATATGTATACACTTGCATACATACATACATACATACATACATATGTACATACGTATGTACATAGATTATTGTATAGACAGAGATAGAATTAGTTTTATAATTTGCGGCCTTTTTCAGTTTTTTATTATTTTATTTGTTTCTTGCTTATGCAAATGGTTGAGCAATGGATGGGATTTAATAGTATTGGAAATCAAGTATTTTTTAGTGCAATAGTTGGAAAACAGTTGAATTTGTTTATTGACATTTTCCGTTACAAATTTCCTTTTCAAGTGACAAATGAAAACGTGTTAAAAAAGTGTGTTTGTGTGTGTGTGTATATATGTATAAATGTGTGGAGACAACGCCAATTTGTATGTTTGTGTGAGTGTGTGGGAGGAAGTGCATAGTTAAAACTGTAAACAATTGTGAAAGAAAATAGGAAAAACAAAAAATGTTTGAATGAAAATTAGTTGACGGAAATAGGGAAATTAAAAAATACAGACTACAAAAAAAGAAAAGAAAGAAAAACATAACATAAACTAAATGTGAGAAATTTTAATTTTAGGGTGTGTCTACATCTCTCTCTCTCTCTATCTATGTATGTATATATCTTTTATATCTCTGTTCAGCACTTTTTAACTTCTCCAATAAGAGAAATGCAAATGCTGTGGGTTTGCTTACAAGATTGATTAGAGTTCTCAACTTAATGATTTTTAATTGGAAAATTGTATTTACTCAAGCTTCTCTCCTGCTCTTTCTCTCTATGTCTGTCTCCCTACGTTATCTAATTTTCCACTGACGTCACTTTTATTTTGTGATTAATCGAAACGAAATAGGAAAACGAAGACAAAAAAGAAAATAACCAAACAAAATTGTAAAGATTAAACTGCATAATTGTGACATTGAATTGATTAATGAAGTCCGGCAACGTTGCAACTCAACCAAAAAAAAAAAACCAGTCAGTAGCATATAATGCCGGCTATCGACTGAAAGAATACCCTCTAACAGAGTTTTTTTTGTTAATTATAAAATTACTATATTGATATCTTATGCTTATCAGCATTTTCACACCTTTGTCTGACTTTGTTGTCATTCATGTATGTATGTATATTTGTATATTTAATAAATATCTCGCCTTTTCTTATCTGGTGATCTGGTATAAGCAAAGATGTATGCCAAATAAATATGTATAATCATTTGGCTAACATACCTTGATCTTTGCGTACGGATACACGGTAGAAAAAAGAAATGTGTCTAGGCAACTTGCACAGGGGAGGGAAATTGATGGCACAAAAGAGACCAAGAGCAAAGCAGAAAGCAAAGAAGAAAAGAAGTAAACGTTAACTCAACGTCGGAGGAGAACTCGTCTTCTGTGACTGACTGTCTGTTTGTCTGACTGCCCCCAAGCATAAATAAAGAGGCGTACGTGCCAAGCTTCAAAACACAGAGACAACACACATGCAATAAGTAAGATTAAAAAGAGATGTTGCAGTTGCTGCCGCTGTTGTTGTTTGTGCTGCTGCTGGCTAAACAACAACTGCAGCTCATCAATAAAACACCAACATAAAAGACACTCTCGTGAGAGAGCAAGAAAGAGAGATACATAAATGACAAAAAAGAAAAACAAGCAATAGCTTTAAGCTAAAAGAGACGCAAGCAACAACAAATGTACAGTTGCAACAACAACCCATTCGACTGTTGTTGCAACATAACATTAATCTTTTGAAGACAAGTTCGAGAGTATTGCCTACTATCGTTATACTCTAACCACAATACATATACATATGTAACTGTCAATTTGGAAATGTGCTTACTAGAATTAGTGTTACCATGTATTGCTATAAACAAAATATCAAAATAAAACGTAATCCTTAAGGCAGGATTGTAATTAAAAAGTATTTGCAATTGCTGATAATAATAAATTTAATTGAGTGAAATATAGTTTTTAATTTAACGGATATATGTTTTAACTAAAAATCGAACTTTTGCCAGTTGTTTTATGTTCACGATATTTAATTATCTATGAATCTCCTATTATCAGAAAAAATTAGTATGGCTGCAAGTTTCTTTAAAGAGTATTTTCAAAGTAAAAAACCCGATTTTTGTAAATCTTGGGGACACAATAGAATTGATAATTATACTCAAAAGTTATATACAAAAAAAATTGTTTTTAAACGCAACTTGTGAGAAAAACATTAAAAAAATTTCGAAAATTTCTTAAGAGGGAACAAACAAGATGAAACTGTCGGCTTTTAGTTTTGGATTGAGTATTTCTGGTTTTTTGGGTATGATGTTGAAACGGGTTGAAAGTGATTGAAGCCCCGACCGACCGTCCGACCGCTGTTATTATGGTTTGAATTGCGGTCTCTCTCTCAATCTCAGTTTGTTCTGTCTGATGAACCAAATTTCAATTGGAATTTGGACTAATTTTGTGTCCGTGTTTCTTAATGTGGGTGTTGTTTATTTGTGTGTCATCTGTGTATATATATATATATGAGAGTGTGTGTGGGAACCTCTTTGTATTGAAAGGGGCGTGGGAAATGATCTAAAGTAAATTGCAACAATTTGGTTTGTAATTAATGTAATTTGAAAGTAAATACTACGAAATTAGATGTTATTTTTCGTTTATCTGACTAAA
Organism: Drosophila sturtevanti; assembly: GCA_018150375.1. Lineage (NCBI taxonomy): Eukaryota > Metazoa > Arthropoda > Insecta > Diptera > Drosophilidae > Drosophila > Drosophila sturtevanti. The sequence continues at coordinate 4,668,197 of JAECWJ010000324.1, read as the reverse complement.
GCACAAATTGCCAAAGATTTTATTGTTGAAATGCAATGATAGATAGATCTGCTGCTAAACATTAATAAATCTCTATGAATTTCTTATACATAGTTACAAATATAGAAATCTTGTTTTTATACAACCATTTTGCAATAACTAACTAACAATGGGCTAATGTAGAAAGAAGAAGCCGCCAGTCCAGAGGTGGGGCTCAACGTGTTGCTGCATAAATGAATTCATAATGCAAAAAAAAAAAACAATATATCGGGAAAAAAAGAGAGAAAAATAAAAACGTTGAAGGCACACGAAAGGCGGCTTACATAATAGTTATTGCTCGATACCATCATAGCCACATCATATGGTGAGCCGAAAAGCAAAACCACAGACAATTTGGTGGCATATTGTTGTTGTTGGTTGATGTGTATGTTGCATGTTCAAGCCATAAGAAAATGAAATTGTTTATTAACATCAAAAAAAAAAAAGAAATAGTTGCATTAAAAGCAATAGCAATAACTTCAAATTATAACAATGTAAATAAAAAGTATTCATTCGTGTGTGTGTGTGTGTCTGTGTGTGCGCCTCCTCTTTCGTGCTTTCACGCATAAAAACTCCCATTTTATGTATTTTGCTCGCACTATTAAGCAATTTTATGATCCTAAAACGAAAGGTGTAATTAAAAAAGCAAAAAGATTTTAATGTTAAAGTGTTTATAAGTAGTTGCAATTAGAGAAACACAGTTAACGAAGAAAAGACTTTCAGTTAAGATGAAACTCTTCATGATATTCTTTAACATTTATAGAACATTCGATTTGTCAAAGTAGTTTTATTATTAGTTAAGTTTTAAGGCTAGTTACTAATCTTAAATAAAATCTTATTAAATATTACAACATTCGACTTTATTCCATATTATTGCTAGTTTCGAAATGAATAAAAATTTCAATTATGATACCATTTTCAACGGGAGAGTAGATCCAATCCTCCTCCTCACAGATCAAACGATTGTTTTGGAAATTGTGTGTTTACCGGAAGTGTCCATGGGTTGCGAGGGGTTTTTAAAAAAAATTTCTTTTTATTAATAATAATTTTATAATAATATATCAACATTTTAATGGGAGTGTGTTTCGGCCCCTTTAAATTGTAGCAAGTTATCAGTTTGTGTAAAAAATGTTGCTATATGCAAATTGCCTCATTGTAATGTTTGAATTACATGCAAAGTATTTTTTTTTTTCATTTTTTATTTGAAAACAAAAAATTCGAAAAATTTGTGGCACATGCCTAGCCTAGCGAGCGGCGTGACTTCGTCCACCCTCTCTCAATGACTGCCCCTTTTCTAGCGGACAAAGTTTGAATTGTTTTGTTTGTTTCTCTGCTTCAATCTCATTCTCTTTTTCTCTTTCTCTTGCTTCTTTATGTAGTAACAGTCTATTTTCTCTGTCGCTCTTTCTCTCTCTCTCTGTGTATGTCTGGGGCAAAGCGCAATATAAAATAACGAGTAGTACAAAAATATTTTAACGCGCGCTAACTAAAAATATTTTGCATGACATCATCGAAAGGCGGCTGCGGTAGCTACGTTGTTTATATGTATGTATATATGTTATGTGTATATATATGTTTGAGTGTGTGTATGACTTGGAAAAATTGAAAAAAAAATGGATTTGGTCAAGGGCTATAAAAAACGCACAAAAGGCAAAAATTTCACTTTAACAAATGTTGTTTGATAAATAACCGACAGCGCATTGAACTTGCATTTTCAATTTGTATACAGGCATACATACACATGTATATGCATACATACATACATACATATATTTAATTTGCTGCCGCTATATAGCTAAAGCTTATACAAAATTTAAGACTTACAATAACATAAAGAGTATTACAAACACACAGAAATTTTAATTTTTCAGGTGAGTTTTATTGACACAACGACAGGCACTCAGAGCCACCAACGCCCCTATTCCCCACCCCATTCATTTGCTTCTTAAATATGTATAAGCAAATGCAGCGCATAAGCAAAAAAAAAACAGTCGTTGCGACTTTAAGGTATAAGGTTTACCATTCAGAGACAGTTTTTTTTTTTAAACAATTTGCTCTTGGGCTCAATAAATTCTAACAAGAATAATTTTATTTATTAACACATGTAGCAGAAGTTAGCGAGTTGATAATAATAATAATCCCAATACATTTTTTTAATCTTTAGATATAGGGTATTAAATGTGAACTAACAAACTAATGTTGACTTTTGTGCGATATGTTTTTTTTTATCTGTGACAGAAATCTAATATTTACCTTTGAAATTTTGCAATGATTATGATTGATTCATTTGCGTGTTTGTGAGAGAGAGAGAGAGAGATTGAGACAGAGAAGAGAAAAGAACTCAGACAATAAGAGGCATTGAAGTCCCCCAGACGTTACAATTAATATGAAAAGGGGTGTAATCAGCAGTTGAGTTATCGATCCATTATTCATTTCCTATAATATAAGAAAAAATTATTTAAAAATTGATTTACTCAAAAAATTTGAAATTATTGGAAAGGGTTTTACACATATACATATATGTGTATGATTTAGGTTAATTAATATCGTTCGTAATGAAAAAAGTAATATTTTTTTAGACACCAATAAAATCACAACCCATACAAAACCAACCTCTCGTTCATCAACATAGATTTATTCAAACAAAAAATATGATTCGACCAAGAGCCGGTTTATATTTTATTTTAATTTTTGACATTGAAAAGAATAATGGTGTTATCTAAATTACATTTTAAATGGTATATATTTAAAGGTGTATGTATGTATGTGTAATTTTTTTTCGATATTTCTGACAGGCGAAGCGTAACTAGCAACTATTTTCCATGCTTTTTTCCCCCCTTAGGAATCATAATTAAAATGATGTCAGTTTCGGGGTAGGACTACAATGTGTGTGTGTGTGTGTGTGAGCTCTCTCTCCCTCTCTCTCTGATTTTGGCACTCTTGAGAATAATCTCATTTTGCTGTGGCGTAATTTTTTTTACCATATTCTCTTTCGTGTTCGTTCTTCCTTTTGCATTACACGCATAACTTCACCTCTAATTCAATTAAGCTTGACCTTTGTCTTATGGTTACTTTCAGTATTTTTAAGCTCTTTGCTCTGATCTGTCTCTCATTGTGTATCTCTATTTCACTCTGTGGTGTGTTTTATGCTTCAGCTGTAGAAATTAAATTAAATGCCACTTAAGCGTTGACTCGGGTTGTCGATATGTATGTATGTATATACATACATATACATATATCTATGTATATATATATATATATGTATGGATATGTATATGTGTATTAGAGATATGTATCATCTTATATAGCAGTGCATAAATTTTGATTTACCCCCATTAAGCAACAAACTTGCCTCTGGCCATATGAATGGTGGGGATCCATCCATACGTTCAACCAACCAAGCCGTCAAACCATTGGCAGTTCTTTCAACTTGCCAAAAATTTGGTTCGCTTCAAAAATAAAAAATAGGTCATTGAACTAGGCGAGTAAGTAAAATAAAATAAAACTCCGTTTTCTTTTGCGGACATAAAAAAACTGAATCGTAGTTGAATGTCTTGTTTTTACAGTTAAAAATTTGGTAATAAATATTATATGCTTAATATTAAAAGAGGTTTTATTTTATAACTCTGCGATACTGCTTTCTTAACACACACACACACACACAACTGTACTTTACTGTACTATGTGTGTAAAATGCAATTTAAATGCTACTTTGTTTTTTTTTAAGCTGCAAGACATTCTCTAATTACTGTCGCGTTTGGTGGGTTTTCCTACAACCAACCACCCACCACCTTTCTTCTTTATCCATCGATTAGTTAGTGAAACTTCAACTAACATTAGCACGCACGCACGTCAATATATGACAATGGCAAGTTCAACGACCAATTGGGCCAACCCTCTTAGTAACGACCGCTTGACTACTTAAAATACCTGTCGAGGACAACGCCCTGCATTTTCACCGGCTTTTCCTATAGTCCTTCCTTACTATTGTCGCCAAGCGGCACATTTTTTTCGGTTGTTTGCCGGCCCGGCGCCAGAATTGTGGCGCCAGCTATTTCATGTTAATATTTACACACGCGACTCGTAAAAGTTATCCTTAATAACAGGAAGTGACGTCACACTTCCACTGCTGTTGCTCCTTAGAAAAGGGGATGAAAATTTTATTGTTTGGGCGGGTGGTCGGTCGGTCTACTAACATCGTGTAGCCAGAGCGGGTGAGTTAAATATGATGTCATTCTTTATATATGTATACGATTACATCTCACTGGGAAATCCAGCTTACAGATTACATTTTATATTAGGGGACAATAGTAAAAAGCATACCGCATAATGAATATCATTGCGATACTACTCTACTTTGTTGGAATAATCTCAATTCCAAATCCAATTGCTGATCATTAGATTCCATTGAAGCATTAGTGCATAAAATTTTTTTGGTTTTCAAGTACTATTATTTATTTGGCAATGTTACAAATAATAAGAAATATGTTCATTTATTAAACAACATTTGGCACTGAGCCAAGTGAGTCAAGTTTACAGAGTATACATACATATTACATACAAACAAATAAACACACACACTAACACACAAAACGTCAACGGAAAAAATATAGGGCTTTTATAAAGCAGATCAGCAGCTGAGGGCAAGAAAATATACTATCATAATTATAAAAATAAATAAATAAAGACAAATTCGATTGCCTGATTATTATCTTTATTTTTATAAGTTTTATTTTTGTTTTGAGAATTGGAAATGGAGAGCGAAGCTGTCTTTTATACAGTATTAATCTAACATTAATACTAAACAACCAACAAGTGCGGTATTTGGCTTATATCTTCTATGAAAAGTTTTAAAAGGATATTTGTATTGTATTAAAAAAAATTCAACGAAGTGCCAATTTATGTATTTGAATAGACTTAGACACATCCAAATGTTGCACTTTGATGTTTATTTTATATAATTTAATAAGAACTTGTCATTGCCCTGTCTTGTTTAGCTGTCAGTTTTTGCATATTTATACACCACAGTTTGTTGTATATTTATATTTTTGCACTTGATGCAGAGTTGTGTTTATCTTGGTTTTATGTCTTCTCCCCTCTACACCTTCTCTTCTCAATGCTGCGTTGTTTCTCTGTACGTACTTATATTTCCCATGCAATGGGCGTTGCTTCTTTTGGTTTCCTCTTTTCGAGATTATTATGTGTATATTTTGTAATTCAAGCCACGCGACTCACACGCGACTTTTGGGTAGTCATGCCTCTTTCTATACCACCGGTCCAGTTCAGAAGCGGGAAAGCATAAAGTCAGTAGACAATCTGGCGGAGCAGCACTTCTGCTGCTTCCAGCAGCAATAACAACTTGTTAGCAAAACAAACAAAATTAGCAGACTGAAAGGCCCCACGGCTTCCACACACACATTAATAAGACATAAAAACGGCAAGAGAGAAACAGATAAAACTCATTTACAAATGACACATGGTACAAGGTACAAATTAGCGGCAGTGACGTTTAAGGCAGGTTTTTTAAATGAGTATATTAAAAATACTCACGATTAGTGGCCTTAAATGTGTTGATTTGAAAAATCATAAATGAAAAAATGTTTTAAATAATAAAAAAAAAAAATAAAAATAAAAAAAGAAGCACATGTTTCCGCCCGGGATCGAACCGGGGGCCTTCTGCGTGTTAGGCAGATGTGATAACCGCTACACCACGGAAACAGTTGAGACTGACGCAGCCAAATGCTGAATATGAAACAAACTGCCTCAAGGTTGTCAGCACGCGTGCAAGCAATGTCTGCCTATTAGACAAAAGTTATTTATAAAACAACTGGAATCAACATTTAAAAGAAACAGGTTTATTATATATAACTTTCATTTAAAAATATCATATGCAAAGTGAATCTTTTTATTTAAGTTGCAAAACAGATTGATAAGTTTCACTTAAAAATTATTTCATAATATTTCAAGTTATCTAGAATATATCTGAATTATAATTTATCACTATTTTTAAAGTAAATCAAACTGTTTTTTTTGTTTGTTTTTTTAGAGGTTGTAAATTACCTGTTACCTGTCTTAGTCACTGCAGTGAAATAAAGCAGTTGAAACTTCCCTTTTGGTCTCATTGGCTTTTGATAAAACTAACAAAAACTGCTTGGCATTTGGTTGCTCTTGTTTCAACTGTTTCCGTGGTGTAGCGGTTATCACATCTGCCTAACACGCAGAAGGCCCCCGGTTCGATCCCGGGCGGAAACAGAAATTGAAATTTCTTTTTTGTTCGATTTGGGGATTTAGTATTTGACGAAACAATCTACAGTAAAATTTTTCAATATAAATTTTATCTGACCATGTTTCGCAAGATAAAAGTTAGTATATATTTTCACGGTGTACGTGCCTTCCTAGTGGACGACAACGTTGAACTTATACAACAAATATTTTTAAAATGAAATTATTTTATTTTACGCCTAGCTTGCATTAACTAGATAAAACTTTTTCTCTAATTTCCACACATTTTGAAATGATCTATAAAGAAAAATAAGCTGAATGTACACATTATTTTGCTTTAGAGCAAAAAATAGAAAGAAAAAAGTCACTGACAGCTATAAATTATGATTATTTACACTTGACGCTCTGTTTGCTTTTGTTTATTTTTTATTTTTCCCTTTGTATTTTTCATATATTTGATTTTTTATACTCTAGCTATAAGAGCTATATCAATTTTTACTAAAACTTTTTTAGTTTCTATTAACGTATTTAAATAATTGGTAGTACCTGGAATAATAAATGATTAAATAGTACTTGGGTTACTTTAAGGTTATTTGTACGAATCTTTAAAGGAAAAACTAATTAATAAAAATTAATATGTTTAAATAACATTATAGTAATCTACAATGGAAATTTGGTAGGGTATTAATGGCAATGACACAATCAGTGTTATCCCAGATCACTGGTTTATTCTCATTGTCAGCAAATCCCCCCCCCTCGGTATATGGGCAATTGCGGTGCCTTTACCACAACGCTGTTCACTGTCTGACAACATCATCATCTTTGTGCCCCACTGACTGACTCAATGAGCGGCTGACTGAGTGACTTGTTGCATTATTAAAACTGAATGAAATCATATTTGCTTGTCCATATCTGACCTTATTTCACACTTAAGAGCTATATAGTATATAGTATGTGTAGATTGTGTGTGTATATTACGTAAGATTTCTTCTTCTCCACTTACGATTGATGATAATTGAGTTTATTTGAGAAATTTAATTAACGTCGTACGGATGAGTGAGAATAGAACCATTAGAACATAGTAAGAACGTTTCTATACAGTTAACAGTTTTTTTTTTCTTTTTTTCTCTCCTTTTTGGTAGGTGTCTGCCTGTTAATCTAATTTGTGCACTTTATGTAGATACATATGTGAATATAGATATATTTTATGGGTGTGTCCCACAATCGTAACAAACAAGTGTGATGTAATTGCATAATGTCAACAAATCGTCAGTCAGTCAGACAGGCGGCAACGACGCGTCGTCACTATGGCGTCACTTTGGCGTCGATGACTGCGCCTAAAATTAATTGTTGTCTTCCGTGCAAAAAAGGTCAAAGACAATCTGACTGACAAGCCAAGGAAAGGGATAGAATGAAAATGCATTGACTGAATGAATAAATGCATGGCCAAAGTTCAGTAAACTTCTGAAATAAAATGCATTTGGCATTTTTTTTTTTTAATTTTTGGCTTGAATTTGAGCAAATTTGCTGACACTATTTCGACATAAGTAGAAACCAGTGTTGCCTTATCAGTATTCAAAAGTACTACCAAAGATAGGTATATAGTATAAGTAAACTCAATAAAAGTATATATATTTTGAATACTCTTATCTAAAAACAAACTTGGGTGTATCTAAGCCATGAACATTGATTTTTGGGGCATCTACACGGAATATTCACTAGTTGTGCCTTCTTAATGACATCACTAAAATAAATAGTTATTGCTTCCTTTTCATTTAGTTAGTTAGTTGCAGAAAGTTTTATTTATCCTAAATTTGAATGCAACTAAAATCATTCTCATTATATCCCCTCCACCTACATATGGTACATACATACATACATATATGCAAACATACCTACAAGTTTTCAATTTGAACTTTTGTATTTTATAGGGCAGCAAACGTTGGCCTAACCTGGCCTACCTACGCTTTCAATGTTGCCTCGTTAAGTTTTATTGTACACCCACTCCAAAGTAGTACTTCATACACTCATTCACTCATACAATCGCACATACTTTGCTGCGTCTGCATCATCGTTTTGTAGTCACTTAAAAAGCATTTATTTAACATTATTCTACCTCTGAAAAGAAACTTCTCCAAAACGCTGCCTGCCCACGCATGGAGGCACGCATCGTCGAATAGAGCGAGAGGGCGAGCAAGCGAGGAGAAAGAGTTCAATTACCTGCCATGCGATGACGCGATGTTGTCAGTTTTCATTTAAAGTATGCGAACTGCATGTCAATACATCATAATTAGCAACATGTAAAAAAAAATAGAAGAAAATGCAATTATCACTGCTTGTGCCATCAAAGGAACAAAAAAAGGGGAAGACACCGCCCACTAGACCGCCATTGAGGTCACACTTTCTTGGCAATTATGCAAAAAAAAAAAAAAAAAACTAGTGGGAGGCCAAATCTGGGTCAGGCATAATTATTGTTTATGGCACTGCATCTTCATCTGTCTGTTACTTATTGCTCTATTGCATATCCACTCTCGTTCTGTTTAGTTGCGTTCGCGGCAAAAGAATTGAAGGTTAATCCCGCCAGTCTTTGTCGACACACCTAGTAGTAAATAGTATGCAATGGAAGGAAAATGGGAAAAACGCATTTGAAAAATGCTTATTTATTTTAAGCGGTATTTGCTCTTTCTTTTTTTTTTGCCTCTTCCTTCCATCGGATCCCCTCTTCATACATATTCCCCTGTGTTGTTGTAGATGATCTTAAAATAGGTCCCGCAGGCAATCTAAATATTTTTCAAAGAATCTTTTTTAGCTTCTACCAACTGTCAGGCTAAGTGAAAATTTATTTTAGCCAAAATTAGAAAGAAATTCTCCGCCTCCAACTACAGCTACTATACTGCCTGCCTGCCTGCCTCCGCCGTCATCGTCACGGTGTTCTTTCTTTTGCCATTCACCACGAAACAACGCCACACACTCTCTCGCTCTCTTCTTTGCTCTTTGCTCTCCCTCTTGCTCACTCATATTTGCTTTGCTCTCTGTTACTCTCTCGCATTTTTGGGTGGTTGCGCCTTTCTCTCCCACCCTCGAAAAATGTTGAATCAAAAAAAAAAAATTAATAAAAATAATACAAAATAAAAAAGAAATATATGCTGCAGTTGTAGATTTTGCAGCCAAGTGAGCAGTAAGCAGCAACAGAAAGAAGAATTTTAATATTTAATTCAAATTTTTAATTCCTTTTTTCCTTCTTTTCTTTTATAGCATTTGCAATAAGGAAAATAGAGTGTAATAAAAAGCAAAGAAAAGATGACTGAAATTGAGCAACCGCCGCAAAATGGCATAGACCCAACGGCAGGCGAGGATGATGAGAACAGTAAAGCCCGTCCGGCGGACATTGAACAGGTTAAAAGAAGAGTAGTTGTAGAAAAAAGAAAAAAAAAAACTAATTTAAATTTGTATTCTTTTATTATTAGGATATGCGTGAAATGGAACGACGTAAACGTGTTGAAGCCATAATGGGCTCGAGACTTTTCCGTGAGGAACTCGAACGTATTGTGGATTCGGCACGTGAGGGTGGTGCCGGTGCCAGTGGAATACTCCAACAATTGTCCGATATTGTGGGCATACCAGTAAATCGAGTGGGTAGTGTATTTAAAAGCAGCAATTGCATGGTACCCATCAATGATATACGTGGCGTTGAGTCCATGGGTTATGCCAAGGGTGAAAAAATACTCAGATGCAAATTGGCTGCCACATTCCGTCTACTGGATTTATATGGCTGGACACAAGGTCTTGGTGCACAAATTACAGCACGTCTAAAGGTGGATCAGGAATATTTTCTGGTCAATCCTTATGGTCTGCTATATCATGAGATCACTGCCTCGTCGTTGAATAAGGTGGATATGCAAGGACAGATTGTGGAGCAGGGTACCACCAATTTTGGCGTTAATAAAAGTCGTAAGTTTTAGTAAAAGAATCATTAAGTTTAAAGTTAATTAATATTTATTTAATTTTACAGATTTTGGCCTTCACTCGGTAGTGCATGCCGCACGCCCTGACATCCGTTGCGCCATTTATATTGGTTGCAGTCCTGTGGTGGCTATTTCATCGCTGAAATCTGGACTACTGCCACTGACAAAGGACGCCTGTGTCTTGGGCGAGATCACCACGCATGCCTATACCGGCCTTTTCGATGAGGAAGAACGTAATCGCCTTGTCCGTAGCCTGGGACCTAACTCCAAAGTCATTCTATTGGCCAATCATGGTGCTTTGTGCTGTGGCGAAACCATCGAGGAAGCTTTCTTTGCTGCCTGTCACATTGTTCAGGCCTGTGAGACACAACTAAAACTGCTGCCTGTTGGTGTGGATAATCTGGTGCTTATCCCCGAAGATTCTCGCAAGGTTATCTATGAACAATCGCGTCGGCCACCAGAGGATTTGGAGAAGAAATTTGCCGCTGTTACTGCTGAAGATGGCGGCGCTGCAGCGCCCCAGGAGGATGCCCCACCCAAAGTGGGTAGTCCACCCAAATGGCGTGTAGGTGGAGCGGAGTTTGAAGCTTTGATGCGTATGCTGGATAATGCTGGTTATCGCACAGGCTACATCTATCGCCATCCGTTGATCAAATCAGATCCACCAAAGCCCAAAAATGATGTGGAATTGCCGCCAGCTGTTTCTTCATTGGGCTATCTTCTAGAGGAAGAGGAGCTCTTCCGGCAGGGGTAAGAATCTATAACTTAAACTCAAATAATAATGGCTACAAATATAAATCCCTTTTGTGTTTTTTATTGCAGCATTTGGAAGAAGGGTGATTTGCGCAAGGGAGGAGATCGAAGCCGCTGGCTTAACTCACCCAATGTTTATCAGAAGGTTGAAGTTCTGGAAACCGGCACACCAGATCCCAAGAAAATCACAAAGGTAGAGATTATAACATTTGAAGATAGAAAGATAGAAACAAAACAAGAAAAGGTGTCGGCTAACCTAAAGGAGATTGAGGGAAACTAAAACTAATTTATATAAAAAGGCCATACACAAACAAAAGAGGAGTTTAGGGCAATCCATTTTACCTTTCCTTGCTTCCTTATGGCTATACCCCACCTGCAGTTAGCGACAGGCAAACATTCCAAAATAATTTTCAAATTTTTGTTTAGAGCTTTTTTCTCTCTCAAGACGAAGAGAATGAACTATAACTGAAATCGCATAATAAAATATTTCCGTTTGTAGCATTTAAGAAAGACACAACAGTAAGAACAATTTAGTAAACAATATACCCATATATAAATCTATATATTTTACTATGATAAATCAAACATATTTAACTGCTTAAAGAACTATTGTAATTTCGCTTAAATCAAAAATAAATGTGACAAAAAGAAAAGGAAAAAAATCCATTCTCTGTCTGCTCTTTAATGATTTTGTGCCTTCTTTTAGGGTTGATCTTCATTTTATTCTATGGTTTTCATTTAAAGAACAATGCAAAGAAAGAGAAAGAAATTTTATACTAATAGAAAATAATAATTACATATCCATTCCATATACATTCCACATCTATATATCCATTATATCATCATATATACATACATATATCAACGTTAATGTCATATTCAAAAAAAAAGTCTTTTTCTTTGCATGTTTTGTTTGTTTGTTTGTTCTCTTTTTTAATTTTGATGATAATCATTATTTTCTTTAAAGGCACAAAGTCATTTTATTGCTTGTTTTCTATATGTTATTTTATTTTTGGTTTATTATTTTATTCGAACATCAATTTTACATGGAATGGCTAAATACTTGATCAGAATGTTATAGATAATAAGCATATATCTTTATGTATATGAAAATTTGATAAATTATATGAAAAATGTTTTTCTATCTAGATGTATATATATATATATTTATATATATACATATATATTTCCTATAATTAAGTATATTAACATTTGGTATTAAAAATACAAATTTCTTTCTCTTTCTTTTCCCTTTTCTGCATTGAACGTTATTCCTTTTCTTCCCGTCTCCCCCAAACCATATTCTTCCCTCAAATCACCCTGCCACACACCAATAATTTGTATGAACTGTGAAAAAATGTAGTGGGTCGCCGAGGGTTCACCCACCCATTCAACGCCAGTACGGATCGAAGATCCATTACAATTTGTGCCAGCTGGAACGAATACCAAGGAATTTAAGCGTGTTCAACAACAAGTTAGTATAAATATGAAGTTACAAATAATCCCATTAGATGATAAAATACATTTTTTGTAATCGTTAGATTAAGGATAATCGTCGTGCGGATAAAATTTCCGCTGGTCCACAGTCACACATTTTGGAGGGCGTCACCTGGGATGAAGCAAATCGCATCAAAGATGCCACTGTCTCGCAGACCGGTGATCATGTTGTGCTAATGGGTGCTGCCTCCAAGGGTATTATACAGCGTGGCTTCCAGCATAATGCTACTGTATATAAGGCGCCGTATGCCAAGAATCCTTTCGATAATGTAACAGATGATGAACTGAACGAGTACAAGCGGACTGTGGAACGCAAAAAGAAGAGTATTCATGGGGAATGTGAGTATATCATAAGTTAAAAGGGATTGAGAAAGTAAGCAGGGGCTTGATCGGAAATGTAGCACTATCTTATCGCATAAGACATAACTTAATGAATGAGAAAAAAGCGATTGGAAAATGTCAAATCTATTAGTTAAATTGGCAAACTTGTTCAGAAGAAGAAGTGAGGTAAATTTTTAATAACTTTTTTGGTTTCATTACAGATACTGATACGGATTTCTCGGAATCGGAGGCCCTTAACTCAATGCAAGCAGCCGGAGCATTGGCTCATGCAAAACATGCACAAAGCGAACCAGAGACCGGTAACAAATTAACTATAAATTGGATTACAGTAAATTGTATATACATATAACGAAACTATTATTATTTTATTCCCACAGAGCACCAAGTCATACAGATTCAAACGCAGCAAGCGCCCATTCCCAGCCAAGCGGAAGTTGTGCTCAGTGATGGTAAGTCCAATTTATGTTCCATGTTGCCCCCTTCCTTTTCTCAGCCGATCTTTGTTTTATGTTTTATACATTACAACAACAACAATCACAATTACCACAGATATGCATAATAATGTGCGTTATGTCTACTTTATCATTATCATCCAATCATGCAAAAAATATGAAAAAAAAAGTTTAGTTTCTTTTAATTTCGTTTTTTATATTTTTGATAATTACCAATTAAGTTTATTTTTCTTTATTTCTCCTAACATCTTTAGTTCCAGTTTAGTTAGTATTAATATTTGATTAATAGTTTAATATTTTTATTAGAATTTTTTTAATTTTAACCTTTATTAATATTTTATGCTATTTTTTTATCCTCTTTCTCTCTTTTTGTTTTATTATGGCGTCTGTTTCCACCAACTTCACACACAAACAAACAAACACACCTACACATAAACACCTAATAACAATTACTTGGAAAAGTTAACAAAAAAGTACTCGTAGCACTTGATACCGTTTCAACATCCTTTCTTTAATTTATATTTCTTTTAAATCTTTTACGTTGTACAAAAAGGATCCAACTGTTGTTCGACGTCGTGTATTAAGTGATTTTTTTAATTTGGTTTAAACCCAACAAAGAGAACAAACAGCAGCACCATAAAGAAGTTTTACCCAATTTTGGGTCCTACCACCTACCACCTACACCTACCTAAAACAACTCCCTCGTTAAAACATAAAACAGCTGCAGTTATTTGAATTATTTTTTGAGTATTTTTATATACGTTTTGTTTTCTTATTGTTCTCTTTCTTTAATAAGTAATTTATTTTTCTGTCTAACAATTTGGCTAATTGTAAATCAAAATTTTGTGATTTGTATTCCCTTCCTTTCCCCTTTTCCGATGTGTAGCGAAACAAAAGCGCAAATGAATTGGCGGCTCAAATCAAGAAAAACTACAAATTGTACAAAGTACTTTAATTTATAATTAGTTAGCACAAAACATAATCAAATCCAATTAAATCAAAGATAAACAATTGTTGTTGTTGGAGAAATGTGTGTAGAAAGGGGAAATTAACAACAACAAAATGCAACGAAGCTCAACATACTATCTACTACTACTACTACTACCCACTACCTACTTCTACTAAGAACTACTACTCTACCTACTACTACTTTTTCGAACCACACTGCTGCTGCTCTTCTCCTCCTCTGCGCTGCGCTTCTCAATAAATCTACACTATTTCCTATAAAATAAACAATACAAAAAAAAAAACTTACACAAAACACAGTTTAAATTTTCATTTGAGAGGTGAGTGAGTGGTTTTAGTGTGTAGTTCAACGATATCAAAAACGATACACTCAACTAATAGTTTATAGAAAGTTCAGCCCATACTACATTACACAACACTATTGCATACATTTCATAACTGCTCCATAAACATTTAAACACTTTGTTCTTAAATGTCGGTAGTTTTCAATTGTCCAGTTAACAAGCGAAAAGTTTTAATTATGATTTCGTTCTGTTGCTCAACACTGCATAAAAGTGTGACCAACTCTAATTTCGAATGATCCATTCAAGTTTAACTGGACATTGTGAATCACGATATTTTGTTTGATTTTTATTTTTCAATTACAATTCACATTGCTGCAGCTGTGTTTTCTTTTGATAGCTTTTAGCAATATTTAAATAGCTTTGCTCTTTTACTAAACTCTAACTTGCTCCACTTTGCATGCCATAATTACGATCCAGACTAATAATTGGACCTGTTATTATACATATTACACTACCTTCTCACACTTAAGAATAATTTTAATTAATATTTTTATAGAAACTTAAGCTATTAACACTCAACACAACAACACTTTGAATGGTTTTTCGTTTATTTAGTTTATTTAAGTATTGTTTCTTTTTTTTTTTAAGCCAATCAATATATACATACATGTTTATGTTTTATCTTTCGATACTGTTTTTAGCCACACTTAGTTTTATAAACGGCGAACGTTCTCATACAGCTACAAATCGCAAGCCACCAACTGGCCGAGGTAACTTAAAAACACAATGGTTTTCATTGTGTAAACCTTCTTTGATTGCAATTATCCCTTTTAAATGTACTCGGGCTAAAGGCCAAACTCATAACACATTCTGTATATATATATACCGATATACAACATTTATATCTAATTACATACATATAGTCATATATGTAAAGCAGACTAATTGGTGTTCAATAACCCACCCAACACAATCCAAAATATATATTAAACTTTTGCACCAATAACTAAAACTAAACCCTTTAGTAATAAATCGTGTGGTTCTAATTTACTTACTTACGTATACATATCATTAAACCCAAGGAGAATAGTTCATGAATTCAGTATTATTCCACCCTTTCCTTCCATAAGTAATCTCTTACAGATTTGATTGGTAACCCATCAACTTAGGTTAAAGTTTTTAATTTTCAGAATTGTAGACATATAAAAACACACCATGTACGTATCATAATGAAACAACAAATAGATCAGATCTATATCTGTATCGTTGTTGTTAATTATTCATACTTTTAGTAGGTCTCTTGATGATACCATTTCTATATTATTTTTTCTTTAATGTTAAAACTGACACATAATTATTTTGGATTTTATTTCACCCCATATCCATCCATATACCATACCCATTCTGGTTATTAGTAACGCAAGTCAGATCTGCTGATGCTGCGGATAGAATCAATAAGAGCTTATACGATGAGTTGGACAAGGAGAATCAAAGATCAGCTTCTGTTTCCGCTTCGACTAGCAAGTGTCGTCGTGGTTTGTTTGCCGTCGCTACCACCAATCATACTAATCCCAATCCAACTATTGAAACTAGTGGCTTAGACTTGGTGCAACAGCAAAATGTAGAAACAGTTCCTCGTTCGGAATATTATTCGTATCCGTATGTTTGTAGCGCAGTTGCTCCTTTTGTAGATAGTTGTAGTCAGCCGGAGGTTTGTTTAACACTCCTAGGTACTCTTCAACCGTCCGATCATCACCAATATTACTATCGTAGTACTGCTACCTCAACAACGGGTACTATATCGACCAATGCATCGACCACTCCTCGACGCCCACCATTACGGCAGGCGAATCCTCTACAACCACCATATCGTACAGTGTCTCATTTTGGTTTTAATTCGCCTCGGCAACCGCCACGCATGGAACACAAACATTTACCAATACCTCCACCTGGTTATTCCCACTCCAACCCTTATAACTATCGTCCCATTCAACGTGCCATCAGCTATGAGGAGATATTTGCCACTCCACGTTATGAGAAACTTTGCCAGCCCTGTTTTGATCAATTGTTGCGTCTTAAACCTGAAATTCAGCGAAATACTGCAAGTGCTCCTCAAAGTAGTAGCAGCTGCGAGGACGATATTGTCAGTGCAGGCAGCAGTACGGATATACATCGGCATCGTAAATTGCCCACATTGCCTGAACTTGAAGATGAATTGGCTGATAATTCTTTTGATTATGAGCTCATGCTGCAGGCACCAGGCATAACACATGCGAGCACTCAAACACCGTCCTCAAGTTGTCCCAACTTTCTTAACCTAATCGAACGTCTCAATTTTTCGGAAGAATCTAACAATATGAATTATGTGGCTGGTCAACAGACGACTATCACTAGTGACTTTAGTATTAAAGAACCAATGCCAACTCCCAGCCCAGGAGCTAGTCCGACTAGCGGGCCCCCACCTCCTAAAATTAAATCTCTGGAGCAGGCAAATGCTCCGATTGCTAACGTAACCGAAATTTGGGACTTTGGTAACTGGCAGGAGAGACAAGCAGACAAAGGAGATGAGTGTGGCCAGCAACCGTTAACTGAACATCGTCTTACCTTGGAAATAAGCCAACCATCACCTGTATTTGACCACCAGGAGCAGCAGCAACAACAATCAACTCCAACTAGTTCACGGCAAATTACACAACGTGATGAACGTCAACAACGCAAATTGGAGTTTCAAGAGCTCTGGGAGGATCATGTTGAGTACTTTGCTGCCAAAGAGAACGATCAAGAAATGGCACCAATAAAAATGGATAATACTGTACAAATTGCATTGGATAAAGTTGAAATTAGATCTTGGTTAGGTGAAAGCAATCCAGTCCAAGATGCTCCTGACGATAAAGAGACATTTGACGAAATAAAAGCTATTTCCAATGAGAAGGTAGTTGAGGGTGACTCCATTGATGAATCGATGTTATCTGAACCAAAAGTTATTGTTGATGAATTACCACAAATGCTACAAGAATTTGAAGAGAGTCTCAGTCTGGCTGGTGAGAATCTAGGAAAATTAGTCGAGACGACTAGAAAATTTCAGGAACGTTTACAAAACGACACCACCGAGGAGTCAGAAGTGGAAACTCCAGAAACTTGCTCCATAATTCGTTCAATAACCTTTGAAAATTTGCCCAGTGCCAATGATAGCGTGTCTATAACAGAGCCAATCCATCCCAACGATATTAGTAGTAACTCTGATGATAATGAAACTATTGAAGCGGATGTCAATGACTCAGATCAGCAAGACCATGAGGAGAAATGCGATGATGAAAAACCCTTAACACCCTCTTCGTTAATAACAGAGGAATCAACCACAGAGAAGGAAAAGGTTCATCTTGCTGAGAAAGATGTAGATGAGATAGAGTGCCCAATTCCTAGTGAAATTGCGGCAATTATTGAAGATGTGTTTAAAACTGATACCATAGAGATGACATTACCTGCTTCATCTCATCATGAGATTCCTACGACATCAACAGCAGCTCAACGATCTGAAAGCCCTCAAGAGCGATCACATCATGACTCTCCTAGTTGCGATATATTTTCGCCAATCGAACGAGAAATATTACAACGCATTGACGACGATAAGCTTAAAGAGGATGATGCAATTTTCAGCAGAATTGATCACAGTATACGTAATAAGATAACACCCTCAAAACTACAAAATACTGTCAGTGAAGAGACATTTAGAACTTGTACACACATTTACAGTCCGCTGCCAGCAACACCAAGTGGTAGTAAAACACCTTGCGCCCCTAGTTCATCATCCTCATTGTCCTCGCACAATATAAGTGCACCATGTAGTTCAAAAGCTCATACACATGTAATAATACGGCAAGTACCACGTTCTGCGCCCTGCTCCTGTTGTCTTGCTCCAAAATTGACACTTCAACAAGTATCCCGTTCCTCATCAACATCAGTGGTGGATACTTCAAGGCGTGAGGCATTGCAACGCACTGTCTCATCTACCACATTTATCTATCCATCGAGTTTGCGCAAAAGACGTAACTTTATTCAGGAGAACATACGTAATGCCTTCAAACCGCGTTGTGATCAAACAATCAGAACCAATCAAAAGAGATGGAAACCAGTGCTTAGTGACACATCATCATTATGTACTTTTCAGTCTGGGCAAAGGGATAGTGGAGCACGTCTATGGGTCTCATTGCCTACGCCGCCACGTTCAAATAAACGAAATTCAGCTGGTCCCCATCGACAGCTATATATATCACCGCGTACACCTTCACCATATGCAATACGTCGCAGACCCCCGGGTCAGCAGTTGTTGCAATTTAAAGATCATCAATGCGGTGGCTTCATGTCCACTCCATACACATCAAATGCGTCCTTTAATTGTTCCCTATCCAGAACTTTATCCAGCAGTACATTTCTTGTTGGAAATGATGAACATGAAGAACAAGATGGATCCCTCCATGAGTCTGTTTCTACGGAAACTTTTGAATTTGATTTGGATGAAACAAAACCCTTGATTGCTATAACCAATTCTCCAGCCAATGGCGAAGAGGAACCAGTACGTTTGATAGGTGGCGAAGGTGCAACCGAACCAACAACTAGTCATACTGAATCTAGCGAAGATTTTGAGGAAGCACCACAAAATGATAAAAATGAAATATCTGATAATGAAGATAATGTTGAAGAAAGTGCAGAGAAAACTTCTGATGATTATCCAGTTGAGGAGTGTTGTACCTCTGACATCGAAGAGTTGCTTATTCAGGAAGTGATTGAAGAATCTAGCTTTGGGGAACCTTCAGCTAATCAAGTATCCAAAAATACAGAGGAAGAGGAAGATGAAGAAGGAGAAATGGCAGCCGAAATAGATGACATTTATGTAACATCAAGTAGTATAGATCAACTGGTTGAAGAGAATAAGAATGACAGTAAAACGGAAACGAATTTGAAATTCAATTCTCAGGTAACTAGTGAAATGGATAAATCGATGGATTTTGAATTTGAATCTGACAAAAATCTAACCGAAACTGAATCAAACATACCTGGCATAAATTTCAATTTGGAGACAACTCAGGAAGCAGCTATACGAGGTATCAGCATAACCGAGCAAAACTCTGATCAAATCACCAATACCAAAGAAAAAATAGAAACTGAAAATTGTAAAGAATTTGAACTGAAGAAGACTGCTCTGGCCGATGAAATGTCTTCTATTGGTATCGTTGAAGAAAATTGGGAAGCGGAAAGGATCACTCTAACATCAATAGCGGATAATATTGAAATGAATTATGAAAGAGCGGAAGAAGATGAAATTGACTTTTGGCACATAATGCCGCAAATGGAAGCTAGTGAATTTTTTGATAAATCACTAATCATAGACGATGATGAAACCCTAAGCAACGTAAGTGAACCATTAGATGAGGAAAGTAAGTTAAATCTTCCAGCCAACGATCTTGATAGTCCGGTTACTGAAGAAGATATTCCGATTTCAAAAGAAAATGCAGTTGATGATGAGTCATCTTCTGAAGACATCAAGCAATCACTAGAAAATGCTAATGGTAGTGATAACAATGAAGCACAAACTGAATCCTCAGATTCTGATAAAGAAAATTCAGGTGAGGATCAACATGTAGATGATGATATCCAACAGCGTAAATTGGAGAGTAATTTTCTGGAGATCCAAAGTGATGACGATCCCGTAACATGGGAAGAATCTGATATTGATGATCTAAATGAAAATGCAGTTGATGTTGAGACATCTTCTGAAGACACCAAACAATCACTAAATGCTAGTGATAATGATAATAAAGAAACAGAAATTGATTCCTCAGATACTGATAAAGAAGACTTAGGCATGGATCATGCAATCGATGGCATGGATGATATTCAACAGCGTGAATTGGGCGGTGGTTATCAGGAGGAAGATTCTGATGTCGATGATGCTGATAGCCAAGTTGAGACCAATTCATTGGTTTTTTCACTAAACTCAGTGTCTGGCACGATTTGCGTAGGCTCTCAAGAAGAAATTGAAAGTGAAACCGATTACAACGATAGCGACGATTGTTCACCACTTGAGAAAGTTGCTACTGATGCACATAAAAGGAAATCATCAAGCGATTTCAGTACACAAGATGATATACCACATATGTCAGTAAAAACAGAATGCCCAAAACGTAGCAAGGGAGGCGCTGAACCAGAGTTGGATTATGACAGCGAGGAAGATGTCGTTGTATTGAATACACGTTGCATTCTTACCAACGAGATGCAACTTAATGTTACCGAAGTGACAGATGAAGTAACATCAGACGATTCCTTGATTGAGGTAGAAATGTTACGAGGTTGTGAAAGTTTCGATGACTTAACTGATATACCCGATCTTTACTTTGATTATCGAACTCAAGATGAAATTGGCCCCATTGATGTGGAATTATTGAATGCACATTTTCAAGTTATAGAAGATAATGAAAGTTTCACATATAGTTCAGGTAGTGCTGAAGATGAGGAAGATGCGACATTAATGGATGATGGCGGACAATATACACCCGAGTTGGTAACAACAATTTTTGAATTTAACGACATGATAATAGAGGATGATCCAAATTGCACAATACCAGAATCATTAACGGGCGAAGATATAGAGGAAGTATATAGAGGAAGTCCAGGCCAAGAAAATGAGCAACAAAAGCATAATGAATCATCTGGTGAAGATTTTAATGAACGTTATGTAAATGTTGGAGAATTGCAAATTGATCCAACAACAGCCGATGAAATGTTATTAGTTGTATCACAATGCTTTGACGAAGATCAACAGCGAGAACTTCCGCAAACAAACAACGATGGGAAGCTTGATCTTGAAGAAAATCAAGGGAATGCTGTCGATTTCGATAATTGTAAAGTAAATGCTTCGGAGGAGGTTGCAGAACATGATTTACATTTGATAGCTGCATCGTTATTTTGGTCCGATTTGCAAGATATTGAGGTGGAAGTTTTAAACGTCGATCTACCAGTCAGGCCAAGCGATTTAAATTTGATTGAAAGTTTCATAGATAATACCGACTTGTTATATCTGGTGCCAACACTCGATAATTCGGAGTTACACGATTCAGGTAAAAACTTTGACAATAAAGAAAATAACAATACCATGCAAAATGCTGGACAAAGAGCAGTCGAAGATGAAGCTCCTGGTGTTACAGAAGACTATGATTTCGAAAGTTCTAGGAAATTTCTATTAAATCGTTTCATTTCCGATGATATGGTATTAATCGTGTCACAGAACCAGCCTGGAAATGACAATCCAGATGAATTGGAGGAGGATGATGGCGGTGACGCCGCTGTAGATGGAAAAAAACGCAATCTTACCAACGAGATGAAGAAATCCATCACAGATGAACCATCAGTATCATTGCAGAATATGAATGATGACGAAGTTCTAAATAATCTGAATAATGGAGAAATGCTAAATTCTGAGGTTATTCAAGTGGAACATTTAATGATTCCTGTTAGCAGCGATGCTGATTATTTAACCGATAGTTCAGATGATAGTGATTTGATATATGTCTTACAGGATGTTGAACTTGCCACATGTGCTCAGGATTTAGAAGATAGAATTGCTGATATTAATGAATTGATTATGGAAGAAACCAAAATGAGTAATCCCAATGATAATGATAATCAGACGTTAGTTTCAATTATGTCACAAGACAATTTAAATCAATTAGGGCTATTGAAACGTAAGAATACATCCTTAATCGATATTGATGAGCCCGTTAGTCAGAAATCAAAGGAATCTACAAATTAACTACAAAACGAGTAATTCTATTAAGCACAAAAATAAATATAGTATATAATATTTGATTTTTAAAATGGGGTGACTCTGTTTTTCTCATTCTTTCTGTTGTGCCCAAGTCCAAGATTACTTTTATATACTATGTACTTATTATTCCACTAACACCAAGTAACATTCCTCCTGGTTATGGTATTTCATAATTTTGTCAAATGATTTTTGTCATAATTATTTTTTTGTTTGTTTTTATTAACTTACTTTACATTGTACTAAAACAAAAGCACTGAATGCCTTATATACAATATTATATAAATATAATATATATAAATATATATACCCTTATACTTTTAAATATGTATAAAATATTGAATAAATCCTCTTATCCTGTTATTTTTGTTATTTTATATTTAATTTGGTTTTGGTTTAAAATTTTCTAATGTAGCTAGTGTTTACATATATAAGAATATCAAGTAATTGTTGCATATTTTTAAATGAAAAATGTGAAAGTTTTTTTTTAAATGAAATTGTTTTCTAAAAAACAAATATATTTTAAGATTTCCAACGGTTTAAAAATAAGTTTCTATCAGATGTAATCGTTAATGTATCTACTTTTTTTTCCAAAAAGATCGGCCCATTGTAACGTCGTGTGTGTTAATGTGTCCAATGTACTTCAATTTGATGTCTTTTTGTAATTGGTCTCGTTATTGTATTGTACTCGATGAATATCGTCATCCATTCATTCTGAAGTCCAGCTATCCATCTTTTGCATCCTCCCAATTTTGCAGACATGTGTTTAAGTTTATTGGAAAAATATGCTTTTCTTTATGATCCCTTGCATTATCTTGATTCATGCTATGAGGGATACCAACATATTCAACAGCAAGTGTATGTAATTTATAAGGTCGGTGAAATCAGACAGCACAACTATCCGCCCCTGCTCAATGATGTCCCCCATAGCAATACAAATACCCACGGCCAACCGTTGACCGCCAGCACACCCACACGTCATGAATCATCTAATGAGATGCTGCAAATGCCTTTTCGTACTCTATCACACTATGGTTTCAATTGTCCCAGCACAACTGAGCCAAGTATTTTACTTCATCCAGCACAACAATCGATTTGGCTAACCGTTGTCGAGCAGCGTGAAAAAGTTGTCTCATTTATTGATTTTAATGCAATGAGCTTAGAAAAACGTAAGATACTTCAATCCCTGTCGGCCAAGTCAACGACACCGACCACCATTGATTTGGCAGACAACAGTCCATCGTGTCCATCTTATGTGTCGGAGATGCATATTGAATTGACGCCACCGACACCGAAGCATTTACAAAGGATATATAGTAGCGGTGGTGGTGGAAGAAGTCTTAATGATTCTATTGATGCCTTGGCCGATATATTTGAATGTGCATTTAATATATCGACACCACAACAAAGAGTACAACCACCTCCACAATCACCACCATCAACACATAAAATACGTAGCTTTTTGCCCGATAATCATGATTTGCCCACCAATGATGCCAACACCAACTGTAATAGAGATCAAGCAGAGGCAGATATGGAGGATAGCGGGATAAATACAAGCAATACATCAACGCGTCGTCAACGCCGTGTTACCAGCAGCAATGATTCATCTGTCTTGAGTACCAGTTCCATTGAGCTAGTTATTAATATATCATTGCGTAACTCGGATTGTGCCCAAACTATTGAACAGGACTTTCGTACCAAATTGGAAAAGGTCATTGATCAAGAGATTGACAATATAGCTCAGCAATTGGCTGCACATCAGCATCATCGTATCGAATTGGCACGTGAATCACTTGGTACTCCCTCACCATTGTTTCAACGTTGCAACTCATCGCCAGCCTTGTGCCATACATACAGTTATGTTACTTTACCAACAGCTCCTGAGCCATCGCCCGAGACGCCCATACATCATGATGAATTGCATCAATTTCTTAGCTCATTGGATGAAAAACTGCAGAAATTATTAGGCAGCATTATGGA
The DNA here is from genome assembly GCA_018150375.1 of Drosophila sturtevanti. Classification (NCBI taxonomy): domain Eukaryota; kingdom Metazoa; phylum Arthropoda; class Insecta; order Diptera; family Drosophilidae; genus Drosophila; species Drosophila sturtevanti. The sequence goes on along the minus strand of JAECWJ010000324.1, from coordinate 4,643,896 downwards.
AGCCTATGGCCTTCATCACAAGGCAGTTATTGATTGCCGTTCGAGCATTTCCCAATTGGTTGAAGATTTGGCAACAGGAAAAAAGAGAATAGTCGTTAACTAAAAATATAATTAAGAAATATACCTAAGTTGAATTTATGTTTTGTTTCTTTTTTTTTTGGGGTAATGTAAACAACCAAATATGTATTAGTTAGGTTTACATTCCTTAGTTTTTATGGTTATACCAATTTACATATATCTGATTTGTTTGAAACAATTTGATTTTTATAAAATGTTTTGATTTAATTTCACATATTCTTTTTTTTTTTGTTAAAATATATATAAACTTTATATCTAATTGTTTATTTCAACTGTGTTACACTTTTCGAAAGTGATAAGATTTTGCATTTTTGTTACATAAGTTTAAAAAAAAAAATACACCATCGTCATCATCCACAAAGGTAACAAAGAAAAAAACACTTTCTTTTTTTGCATCTTGTAAATGTTTTTGTATATGTCTCGATTTATTTGTTGCAATTGTATTGTGCATGTATGTTTGGCTTTTAACATTCCTAACTAACACTTTGTCTATGTCTTGACTAATAATATCATACATTATACAATATTCAAACACATATTTGTTTAGTTAGTTTATGTTTTGAGTTTGCGTCCAATGTCTGAGGTGGTGAAAGATGTAATAACCAGATAATTTTTACTGTGATCTGTCCAATTAAGTAACATTTGTACAGTCGTCAGTATATAAAGTTATAGATTTGATATTAATAAAAATATATTTTTACAGGTGAGAATGTACAAAATGGCGATCATTCGGAAGCACACTTGAGCACCTTCTCACAGAGTAGTAAAGAGGTAAGAGGAGAACGAACAAAAACGATTCATCATCAATCATTCGTCAGTTATCGAGAACATTTAACAGTCATTCAAACTGTTTTTACTAACTAAATCGCAAACGATATTCTCAATGCAAATTTCTATTACGGTTCCAGGATGTATCCACGGACGGTTCACCCAAGAAAGACAAGAAAAAGAAGAAGGGTCTGCGTACGCCATCGTTTTTGAAAAAGAAGAAGGAGAAAAAGAAGACCGAGGCCTAAGCCAAAGCTTAAGCCTAAGCCTAAGCCTAAGCAGCAGCAGCAGCGCCGCACAATCAATCATCATTGATAGCAGAACAGCAGCAGCAGCAGCCGCGGTTACGACAGTGAATAAACGATAATGCAAACGACGAAACAAAATAAGAAATAATTACAAAAAAAAAAAAAGAAAAGAAAAAAAAAACCATTTATTAAATTACATTTATGAGAGAGGCAATTCAACAAATAAGAAAGGCAACAAATCGGCAGCATTAATTGATATTGACGAGAAACCCGAAATGAGCAGCTAATTAATAGAAAAGTAAACCGAATAAAAGTTTAATAATTTTTAATTGCAATGCTAAAAAAATGAAATGATCAATTTATAAAAAGCAAATCTTATAGTTCTATAAGCGCTTAAATCTACTACGTTAAAACATTACATAGTAAAAGAAAACAGAATCAGCAACAACATCAACAACAACAACAAATTATTCAAGAGTGTGACAAAAAATGAAATTTCTTTTGTAATTTATGTGCTAATTTATTTTATATACAGACAAAAACTCCCACGCACACTCACACAAACACACACACACACATACAAAACGTAAAACTTATAATTATATATATATAATGCAATATTTTTTTAAAAAACAATTTTTCTGATATTCTTTGCATGTGTGCGTGTGCATGTAAGTGTGATAGTGTGCTTTCGTCGTAAATTTGGTAAAATATATAAAAGTAAAAATATATAAAAAGCTTTGTATGTTTTATGTTCGTTTTGAGAGAACATTTTGGTCAAAATCAAAAAAAAAAAACTCAATTTGCAGCCAGTTGGCACACAGCACATATACACACACACACATAAAAATAAACAAAATATGTATTAGTTTTTTATATATAAATAATAATTATATATTTTTATGTACGTAAAACTGTTTATACATATACATATATATACATAAAAACAAAAACAAAAATCCAATAAATTAAAAAATGCATAGAAAAGCAGAAACACGACCGAACGAAAGATAATATTAAATACCAAATTCAATTTCAACTTTCAGCATTTATGTAGATCCTATATAGACACATATACATATATATAAACATCTCTCGATTGTAAGTAGTTGTGCTTGATTTTTTAATAAATACAAACGAAATCATCTACTCCAAAAAAAGTAATATTATAAATTTAAAAAATAACTGCCATAGCATGTAAACTTCTAAGGCACAAAAGAACAACTAATCGCATTTCCACATCCTTACTCCTCCAATATTTTGATAATAACTGTTTCTGCTTTTCCACTGTGCATTAACAAATGTAACAAAAACAACAACTACATACATTGCTGAGCCTTAATAATAAAATGAGAATTAATTATTTGCACAACGATTTCGAAGCTTATTTCTAGCAACTTCTTTGCACAAATTAAAGCAAAAAAGTTTGTACAATTTGAATGTTTTAGAAACGAATGAAACGAAATAATAAAAATGAAAAAAAAAAAATTTTTAGAAATATGTCAATATTCCAATTCACTGTGCAAATAAATAATGATAAAATACAAAAAACCTTTTGAGTACACGAAATAAAAAGGAATATATATCTATATATATTCGTTAGCTTTTAAGTAAATACATAAATAAAAATATATTTAAATTTCGTATTATATAAAATCAACACACACGCCCACTCGACAACACACACACAAAAAATGGAATGCAAAAACCAACAAAAAACAGAATAAATAAAAACACTTGGAAATTGTACAAAATTTCAATAAATTTGTAATTTCATTCGACTAGGTTCTACTGTAATTGAATCTAAGTGGCAACGCCCTCATATTCTTTCTTTGTTTTGTTGTTTGTGACTCATGTCCGAACCGTTAACCCGTGATAACATTGTATTCAAACAAATCAGTATACTTTGAAAATTTCAACCACCAACATGTCGCTTGTTACAGATCAGGAGTGGTCAGAGTATAAGGTATGATCCTTTCACAGTATCTTACAACGTAGTATGCTAGGCACGGATAAATGCAACCACTCTTAACTCGTTTCAGGCGAAATTTAACAAAAGCTACGAGGCGGAGGAAGATTTATTGCGCCGGCAGCTGTACGGGAAGGCCAAGGCGAAGATTGAGGATCATAATAAAAAGTACGAAAGTGGTGAAGTGACTTGGAAAATGGGAATTAACCATTTGGCCGACCTAAACGAAGATGAATTTGCCATGCGTTGTGGCGGCAGGAAGAATCCGCCCAAGTGAACAGCAGTTAAAACATAAAAATCTTAATTACTTGACATTTCAATGAAACAATCTCATTCTCTCTATTAATCTTTTATATATTTTCATATTTTTTTATAACAAAATAAGCCAAAATAACAATCAGCTGTTTGCATTTATGTGTTTGTATGTGTGATAAGTTTTTGGGATTTCGATTAAGGGTCACACTAGAAAACAAACTTGTCAATTTAAATTCGGATCTAATAAAAAGATACAAAAAACTTTAAAAATCCATGGTCACTCAACTTTAAGATCATTAAGATTAAACACAAAAACATTTTCTCAAATATAAAAACAAAATTATTAATTTGTCATAAGTGTTAGTTCACTTTTGTAAATTTATAAAAGAACTCATCTATGAACCAGTTCCGGTTCACCTGAAATTTGCCTCTCTATTGTGAGCTAGTAGTTCTTGCCTGGTGCCGACGACGAGCGGTAGTTTTATACACACACATAAATTTTTCAAAAGTTTGTAAACTTAAATAGATTTGTTTCTTTTTTTCGATCGTATAAACACGTACTTATTTGTTATAGATAATATTAATCTTAGAAACCACAAGCAATCGCGCGACCATTAAATTATTAACCACAGTGTCAAGAACATTAACCAATTGAAACACACAATTTTGCCTTGTTGTTGCAGAGGTCTCTTCAGCCAACCACAGCGCGCAGCAAGCTAAGAAGCAAAGAAAAAAAGAGAGCCAACAATGTCCGGAATATTGCGTGTGCCATCGATTTTGGCCAAAACTGCAGTCGCGTCTATGGTGGGTATTGAATCTGGGTACACTGCATCATCATCATTTTCTTAACATTCCTGGCAAATGACACTTTTTAAATGTGAACAAACTGAGGTGCTCGTGACTTAAAAAGTAAAGTTAAGAAATTTATCATCGAAAGCATTCCCCTTTGGCGGTTGTTATGTAATTTTTCTTTTGATTTTGAACAAGTCCAATTGGCAAGTGTAGGACATGAACAGATGAACTAATTGAAAACAAAATTAGTGTGATTAAATGGTTTTACATTTGGTTCATTTTAAAAAAGTTTAGTGGAAAATTTTCGCAGTGCTTGCGTTGTGTGCGTGTGTGTGTTTGTGCAATTGCCATGCAGAGGTTATGTGACGCACCCCCTCTCCGTTACTTGACATGTTTAGAATGTGCGTGCCGCCACAACAACAATAACAAAAACAAATTGCAATTACCAATTGCAACTAGTCAATTATCCTACGTCGGCATCTTTAATAATTTATAATTATTTAATAGTTTGATAACAAAGTTAACAAGTCTGAGAGATGGTAAAGTGAGAGCCATAGCAAGAGAGTAAGGGAGAAAGAGGAGGCACGTCTGCAACAGCTGATTATACAATTCCGTTAGAATCGCATGCCGCGCCCGCTTCTTTTAGTCATTTCATGTCTACGCCTTACATAAGTGAATCTTTCAATTTCAAGTCTAGCTCGAAAGTAAACCAAATTATCAATCTTGGGCATGGTCATGGGTATATGCCGCCCCCCATGCCTCACTGAAGGCATCGGCGTGTGCGACTCTCTATGGGTCTCGCTTATGTCTCTCTCTCTCTCTCCTTTAAGTACTCACTAATTTGCCTCGTCTTGCTAAAACAACACTATATAAGTAGCTAATTCTAACTTATCATTCCTCAGATCGATGCAAAGTCGCGTATACCCTGACAGAATATTTAATATACATACATATATCAGATTGCGAGAGATCACCTGATCATTATTTTATATTTATGATTATTATAATTATTATATCAAATTATTTATTATCATATAATCTGTAGCATAATAATCATATAAGTACACATGTATGTAATTCATATGTTAAACGATAAATCTTAAGTCTCTTTTGTAGGGTATAGAGACTTCGTTTTAACACAAATACGCACTTTTTACTATATTTATTTCACATTCTTTTGCAAAAATGTTTCTGGGGGTTCGTTGCTTGTTGTGATAAGATATAAAACATTCGATTCGCAAACATTAAAAAATTGCATCTACTATAGATTTAGGATGTTTTGGTAATTTAATTTTCACAAGGAAAACATAATATATGCATATATGTATATAAATACTTTGATATCTTATCTAAGCTAGGCGGAATACATTTATATGTATATACTATATCTGATTCCGCCACTTTCATATTTGTTTGCGTAATCAAAATTCATATTTACCTATTGAATTAGCAACTATTTTGATGGCTTTATATGACATCTACATATAGTAGATGAAAGTCGATTAATGCATCATCATTATCAGAAGCAGTTTATATTACCATATTAAAATTGACTTGAGAATAGAAATTCTCTGTATTTGTCTCTAAATCGTATTCTCATCGTATCTCTTTTTTTTCTCTTTTCTCTCTTTCTCAGCACCGCGCCGCTGTTGGGGGCACACAGCGTAGTTATCACATAACACACGGTCGGCAACAGGCATCAGCTGCTAATCCGGACCTAATCTCAAAGCAATATCCCATTGTTGATCATAGCTTTGATGCCATTGTGGTTGGAGCTGGCGGAGCTGGACTACGGGCCGCCTTTGGCCTGGTGGCCGAAGGATTTAGCACAGCCGTCATAACCAAACTATTCCCTACACGTTCGCACACAATTGCCGCACAAGGTGGCATTAATGCTGCGTTGGGTAACATGGAGGAGGATGATTGGAAATGGCATATGTATGACACGATCAAGGGATCCGATTGGCTGGGTGATCAGGATGCCATTCACTATATGACACGCGAGGCACCCAAGGCAGTAATTGAGCTGGAGAACTATGGCATGCCCTTCTCCCGTACTCAGGATGGCAAGATCTATCAGCGTGCCTTTGGTGGTCAGAGTTTAAAGTTCGGCAAGGGTGGACAGGCACATCGTTGTTGTGCTGTCGCTGATCGTACTGGTCATTCCCTGCTGCACACTCTGTATGGTCAATCCCTGAGTTATGACTGTAATTACTTTGTGGAGTACTTTGCCCTGGATTTGATATTCGAGGATGGTGAGTGCCGTGGTGTATTGGCTTTGAATTTGGAGGATGGCACACTGCATCGTTTCCGTGCAAAGAACACTGTGATGGCCACTGGTGGCTATGGACGTGCCTTCTTCTCATGCACATCGGCGCATACCTGTACTGGTGACGGTACTGCAATGGTGGCTCGTCAGGGTCTACCCTCGCAGGATTTGGAATTTGTACAGTTCCATCCTACTGGTATCTATGGTGCTGGCTGTTTGATCACCGAGGGATGCCGCGGTGAGGGTGGTTACCTGATTAATTCCAAGGGTGAACGTTTCATGGAACGTTATGCTCCAGTCGCCAAAGATCTGGCCTCCCGTGACGTTGTCTCACGCTCCATGACTATTGAAATTATGGAGGGTCGCGGTGTGGGTCCCGAAAAGGATCATGTGTACCTGCAATTGCATCATCTGCCACCCAAACAATTGGCCGAACGCCTGCCTGGCATTTCAGAGACAGCCATGATCTTTGCTGGCGTCGATGTGACACGCGAACCAATCCCTGTGCTGCCCACAGTGCACTACAACATGGGTGGCATTCCAACCAACTATCGCGGTCAGGTCATTACCGTGGATAAGGATGGTAAAGATGTCATTGTTCCTGGTCTGTATGCAGCAGGTGAAGCAGCCTCCAGCTCAGTTCATGGTGCTAATCGTCTGGGTGCTAATTCCTTACTCGATTTGGTTGTTTTTGGACGTGCCTGCGCCAAGACCATTGCTGAGGAGAATAAACCTGGTGCTCCGGCCCCCAAGCTTAAGGATAATGCCGGTGAAGCTTCTGTTGCTAACCTGGATAAGCTGCGTAATGCCAGTGGTCAAATCACAACTGCCGATTTACGTTTGAAGATGCAAAAGACCATGCAATCGCATGCTGCTGTATTCCGTGATGGACCAATCCTACAAAAGGGTGTAGCCAAGATGCAAGAGGTCTACAAGGAATTCAAGGATGTCAAAGTGGTGGACAAGTGAGTAGAAACAATTATGGAAAGGAAGACAAAATCGTAACTAAAGTCTCTTCCTACAATTTGCAGATCTCTCATTTGGAATTCGGATCTGGTGGAGACGCTGGAACTTCAAAATCTGCTGGCCAATGCCCAGATGACCATCGTGGGAGCAGAAGCACGCAAAGAATCGCGTGGTGCCCACGCTCGTGAAGATTTCAAAACTCGCATCGATGAATACGTAAGTGGAGCAACACGGCAGAGAAAAGAAAATATATAAATTGTACGAGTTTTTTATTTTATATTAATTTTTCAGGACTACAGCAAACCCATTGAGGGACAGGAGAAGGTTCCAATTGAGAAACATTGGCGCAAACATACGCTTGCCTGGGTCTGCAACGATAATGGTGATATTCAGTTGGATTACAGGAATGTGATTGACACCACGCTGGATAACGAGGTGTCTACAGTGCCACCAGCAATTCGTTCTTATTAAATTTGGAAGTAGATGAAAAGGAAAAAAGAATCACCACCAACCACTCACAAAACATAACGCCAGTCTACTTAAAAAAGAGGGTTTTCGGCCAACAAAACGGTCATCGCTTGCTCTGAGTTATCTTACATCTTATTTACTTACGACATATATAACCTTTATGAAATCTTGTTTAAAATCTGGCGTTTCTATTGCGTTATTCATGCTTTTTGTACGATGCCCTCCCAAACTAAATTCTTTTTTGGTTGTCCTCCAATTTCCAATTGTTTGATTTATCATGTTCTAACCCACAACCACCCAACTGAAGGCCTCCAAATGACGAAGACACAATGTCAAAGAAAATGGACAATTTTCTAGTATTTGTTAAACTTATTAAATTATTGAAACGAAAACTGTAAAAATAATGAAAAAAAAGAAATAAAACAATTTGCTAAGAAAATTAAATAATATATGAATATAAATCGAAATTCCTGAAATTAAATAGATAAAGCGTTGAAACTTGGCGCCCAGTTTATGGTGTATTTGAAGGATTTTTGGTGAATTCTTGAAACAGCTGTTTTACTAGGGCTGACAAACGTAGTTGGCGTTGAGTGGCATCTCTCTTCAAATCGTTTGACGCTCGCTATTTGTATTTTGCGTTTTGTTATTAAAAAGAGATCTAGTAGAGAGTTAAACTATCAAAGCATGTCGTCGTTTTTCGAGTGTTTTAATAATTTTGTTCAAAGCGGCGCTAATGTGGAACAGAATGTGTTGCAAGATAAAGACCCACAGCGACAAATGAAAATTATAGTGGGAGCAGAGACAGCGATCGAGATGCGTTCGGCACAGACGCCTACGCCTAGTGAGAGTGTAAGTGTATAGATAAACTAAATAATTAAGTGCAATTTGTTGGACAGAATGCAAATCTTGTCAAGGTTTATGGTTTTGGTGGGAAATATTTATGTGCAGCGGGGCGAGAGTCTGCACTTGGTGGGGTTGCCAGGCTGGCATTTTAAGGAACTAGGTGGCAACTCTTTGCTGGGCACGCCATATTTTAACAAGTTTTTGCAAAACAGTGGCCAATAAAAAACAAAAACGAGGCTTACAGTTGCGAAATAAGAAAAGGAATTGCAAGAAAATAATTAAATCCAACAAACGCCTAGCGTGAAGTTAATCACAGTGTTACATGTTGAAACGCCATCGTCGCGTCGTTGTTGAGACACAAGCAAGAAGAAGCTAAAGAAAAAGAAGAACAGAGTAAAAAAAGCGTTTAAACAAAATGATGAAACAAACAATAAACAGCAACAATAAGACAACAAATGTTGTCAAATCGAGGAATCCAACGCCAACAATTATCACCTATAGTCCCAGCAAATTCATAGCCCGCGTTGGCTCCGCCGACACAACAACAACAAAACTTCCAACGCAAACACACAAACAGCAAATGCAAACACATAAACATCATATACCACACACACATATAAAAACGACAACAGCAACAACAACAGCAACAATGGGAATAGGCAACAAAAAAATTGCTTCCACATTTGCGGCCGGCGCCACATCTTCATCTTCTACATCATCGTATTATGTGGTCAAGGCAGGTTGTATGGGTAGTGCCGCCTCCATGGCAGGAACACTCAAAGTGAATAGAACGCCACCAAAGACGCCCGTCACGCCCACACCAACTGAGAGTGTAATGCGAATTCTCCCCAAAAAACAAAAAAAAAAATCTCTCATTTTATCTCATGCCCATCCAGAACTAATACCAGCTAAATACCATCCCATTTCCTCTTTGAAGGCTGTGATTATTGCCAATCAATGCTAATTTATATATCATTGCATCTCTTCCTTAGTCAAGCACCATTTCGGCGCCTAGCGAATCCTCTCTAGTTGATAAAATGGAACACAGTTATATGCGTGATCCGCCACGCACCACCGAGACGCAAAGTAACAGTAACACAAGCGCCAGCAGTGGCTTGGCTATTGCCCGTACAATATTGGTACATCATCCGCCTCAATGTCCATCATGTCACACATATTCAGCACATCAGGAGGATTTGTTAGGTGACCAACAGCAGGCACATGTCCCACCCTATGATGAAATTGCCGCCAAGGAGGCCATGAATGAGTGTGCTCGCATTGCAAAGTATGTGAAGAATAACAATCCTGATGAGCAGGATTGGCAGGAACGCGTCAATCAGTGAGTAGATCTATAAATCCTTTTCAGAAATGTTTATTAATTATTCCTATCTACTATATACATAGAATTGGTTGGACACCAGCACAGTTGAAGTTATTCGAGCAGGTGGCAAATATATTAGATCAGGATCAATTGGCTCGCCTAGCTAACGATAAGCGTCAGCATGAGCCCGTCTATCGTCGCATCACAGTGGATAAATCCGCTTCTCGTATGCGTCGTGTGTTGGCCAGTGTATTCTGGGAACCAAGAATTACTCAGTGGTTGCATACCCTACTCATGGATCATTTATCACCCTCGTATATGGCATCATATTTGGATATTATGCAAACATTGAAAACCAAATTGCCCACATTAACGGATAAGATGCTATTCAGTCGACCACTGAGTAATTGCCAAGAATTGCTGGCACCCGTAATGAAGAAACGTTGGGAGCCCCATATATTACCCAAATCACGGCAAATTGATCACAATGCAATTATGGTGGCATTGCCTACAATGCCCATAGGCGGTGCTGTACCCGAAAGAATGCAAAGATGGTATCAATCCCTGGCCAGCATCACTCAGATCACCACAATAAATGTGCCCAATACAAGTAGGTCTCAAACTAAGCTATGTAGTATTTTGGAATCATTTCTAATCGAATCTTTTTCCCTTTGTTTAGATGATCGCATTGCCAATCAGAATCTGGATCAGGTGGCCGAAACGATTGTCTCTCTGACTAGAGTGCGTATCCATGAGCTGCGCACAGAAAATCCCAGTCGAGGCATTATTTTAATTGGATTCAATGCTGGTGCAGCTCTTGCTCTTCAGGTGGCACTATCGGAGAGTGTTGCATGCGTTATCTGTATGGGATTTGCCTATAATACGATACGTGGTCCTCGCGGAGCTCCTGATGATCGTATGTTGGATGTTAAAGCTCCCATATTATTTGTGATTGGTCAAAATTCATCGCGTACCAGTCAAGAGGAAATGGAGGGTTTACGTGAACGTATGCAATCTGAATCTTCTCTGGTTGTAGTTGGCAGTGCAGATGATTCTCTAAAAGTTCCAAAAAGTAAGCGACGCATTGAGGGTGTTACCCAGTCCATGGTAGATGCAATGATAGTGGTGAGTGGCGAAATTTGCTTTTGTTTCCTTAAACTTTTTAAAACATGAGTTTCGTTTTTGCCAGGATGAGGTCTACGAGTTTGTCAATAGGACACTGAGCAATCCTCCTGGACCAAGAATGCCGAGCTCTTTGCTACCTTACCAGCAGCGTCAGCCGAAACAAGTGCAGGGTCATCTAATGGTTGACAAGATGATACCCAATCAGATGGGACGTAAACGTAAAGGCGATATGGGACAGGATGATGCGCGATCCTTGGTGAAAACCAGAGTTGTATCAGCTAGTAAGTAATTGGAGATTTCGATACTCCCTTTCCATAGGATATATAATTGTTCCATTGTTAACATCTACTAACTAACTAAGACCCTAATCATATACCAACTAAATATCCTGCAGAACCTCGTATTCCCAGAGCATCCAAGCCACAGGCACCACGTCTCATAGATCCATTTGCAGCTAAGCGAAAGGGTATTGCACTAATCACGCACATTTATCCAATTATACTTATACCTAGCATGAATTTCATCATCCCTCACTAATCCACTACTAACCATTCCCCTTAGTTGGAAGACCTCGCACTCGCCCGCTACCACAAGTCATGAATGTTCAATCTACTCCAGTAGGAGATACTTATATACCCGTTGCTTCACCCATTATTCCTTCTCCTGTAGTGGAACAGCAATCATATATATTAACTAATGAGGAATTAAATCAATCCATTGAATCTATATTAGATGAGACACTGGACTATGATGACGCACCGTTAGCTAGCACAAGTACAAATCAAATAGTAACCAAAGTGGTTACTCCAGCTGGATCTGCTGGTGGATCAAAACCAATGACATCACAACCGGTTAATCTGGCAGCTGGTACCAAAATTAAGATGATACCCTCAAATCAATTTGTCCATTTGAAGATGTCCGGATCTCAGACTAAACTTATTAATTGCACCATCAATAAATCGGGAACAGTGGTACCCACAATTGGCAGCGTAGTAAAGACTAGCCCAGGATCTACACCATTCTCAAGTGGATCTCAACAGTTTATTACCCTAAAAACGCCATTAAGTCAAACTAGTAGCCCGGTTCCATCTGGCTCACAAAAATATACAGTTTACAAAAATGTCAATGGCATGACCATGCTACAGATGGCCAAAACTGCATCTTCACCAGGAATAGATACACAGTCCGTTGCCAGCAATTCGCCGTCCACCGGGCAGATGGATTTATCCAATATTATCGATATGCCTATTGTTTTTGCCGACAATGAGGGCACCATAGTTGATCAAACGGAAAAGCAGCAGACACGTAAATATTATCCTTTAAAAGAATCGCTAACAACTAAACATTTCATAATAATCAACCATTTATTTTTAGCTCGTCCTGCGCCTAATAAGAATTCATTGATTATAAGCCAAAAGATTATCAAAGAGGGTAATCCTTCGTCAGGCAAACCCATTGTCATCAATAAGGGATTACAACAGCTTTTTACAGCTTCCAATAATTCAAGTCTATCTGCTTCTGGGTCCCCCACAACAACGGCATCTAAAGTGGTTTATATCAATCGGAACACAATGAAACCTATGGGTAATGTTACCATGGCTAATGCTGGTCGTCTACCCATACGCATTGTAAGCAGTGCTAGTGGAAGTCCAAAGGCCACTGTCAATACCACCGCTACCACCTCTGGAAGCAACACTACTCCTCTGATTTTAGATGGGAAAACTATGAATTTGCAGACATTAAAGGCAACAAATACTGGAGGATTGCGGCCAATTATTATAGGCAACAAGTCATACCCCCAGGTCCAGGTGATCAATCAAAGTGGAAATCCAACAGCGATCACGTCATCAGCCGATGGCAAACAATCAGTGAGGAATTTATATCTAAAATCGGCCAGTGGTCTGAAACAGGTACCCGTTCAAATGGTATCAAATCGTGTGGCAACCACTAGCGGAGTCGGTGTTATACCCACAGCCACGCCTGGCGGTGCTGCAGTGCGTCGAGTGGTCAATATTAGCGCCTTACCCAAGGATGGTGGTAAGGTCATCAAGTTTCTGACTTCTGCCGCAAAACCAGGTTCAACTACACCAGATTCTAACAAGGGTGGTCAATAGGGCTACCGAATCTCTCGTCTGGCCACTTGATAGATTTAAGATTTGATAAGAGTTGATCAAATGATGTTAACGAGTTTCGTTTAATATTGTTAAATACCAAAAATGTTGATTTTGAATTAAATTTAAACGACATTCGTTTTAAACCTTAAAATGAAATACCAAAGTTACCGATTTCTTCCTTTCGGTTTTTTAGTTTTCAGTTTTTGTTGCATGCTTTGAGGGGCACGAAATCCAAGTTCCAAATTGAAAAATTTTGTTCTGGGAAAAATATGAAATACCAGGCGAACATAAATGGGCAGAAGGTTGCTGCTTTTTTTTTTAATTTTGCAGTTTTCAATTTTTGTTGCATGCTTTGAGGGGCAACGATTCCAAGTTCGAAATTGGAAAATTTTGTTCTGGGAAAAATATGAAATACCAGGCGAACAGAAATGGACAGGAGGTTGATTTAGCAAATATTGCAAAATTCATGGCATACTTTTGGGGTCAGTTATTTAAATTCAATTAGTAAATTGTATTGCATAATTTTAGGGTGTACAGAAAAAATCCGTAATTTGTGAAAAATTCATTGCATACCTTAAGTTTCTGAATTGTATTGCATACATAAAATATAAGTAAAGTTCTAATTGCTGCTTACCGCTTGAGTAATATCCGATGAACTTTTTATTTATAGTAAATACTAATCAGAAAAAATCAGAATCAAATGTATATTAGTAATAAGGAGTTTATTCTGACCCAAGGACATTGTGATATTCCTGTGAAAAGTTAAGGTAATAAGGATTCCGTGTTTCTTAAGAAAAAAAAAACGTTTTCGTTGCATACTTCTATTCCAATATATTGGTTTTTATTTCAAAATTGTATTTCATATTCGACAATTTCCAATGAACATTGCAATTATGATTAAAAAAATATTCCGGCATTTTCCCGACTTTATCGTTTCAGTGCTTTCTGGCAAAGGGTTTCTCTCAGTTTTAGTTCCCCTCACTTGCATGTCCCTATAGATAGGTATCGCCAAAAGGCAATTCTTCCATCTTTGGATTGACTCCAACAGAACTTTAAAAAGTAAAAGAAATTTAATATAATTAATCGATCTAACAATCGAAACTATAAACCAACTCACCTTTTATAATATCACTGCAGACTTTTTGATAGACTGGGCTTATTCAATGGAATGAATTGATGCATTTGTCTTACCAAGAGCAAGCTCAGTGCAGATATCCATTTTAATTGAAAAGTCTTTTTCCTTTATAAGGTGTATAAAGTTAAATGCATATCCTTGAGCTCCTGGCGGGGGCTGTGCGCTAAGTGTCAGTTACTGCAGTAGCAATCCTTTTTCTACAGATTTCCAATTTGTTTTCATGGTGGTTAAAATCTGCAAAAATAAATTTCAAGTTTAAAATTAGTAGAAAATCGAACCATATACTCCAAAATATATCTACATAACTTATGCGTTCTTTTACTTAAATATACATATGTATGTACATACATATTTGCAAAAGAATTGATTCACAGTACTTTTTGTACGCACCTCGCATTTGTATAGATGCCGCCGTAAAGCACGCTACAAAAATTGAATTTAATATTAACATGGTTAATCTCAATGAAGAGCTTCCATTGATTTGTATATTGAAATGAACAGGCCAGAACCTTGGATTCATTAAGAAACCTCAATATATAATATATGTATTTTTTTGAGCTAACCTTTGCAAATTCCGTTTGGATCTGGATTTCAATTTCCATTTCGGTTATTTAAGATGGAAGAAAGAACAGGAAGAGAAGACAACGACGTGGGAAAAACTATATATACAGCAAAAATATATGAAATTCCAGGAAAGTTGACAACTTTTTAAATAAAGCAAGCCTAAAGCGAGAGATAAAAAAATGTATATATATAAGGTATATAAGCATATTTATATGTATGCATATATACATACTTATTTATGTATGTACATATGTATATATAACTGGAAATATGTGTGCCTTCTTACGTAAGTCAAATTCACACGCTATCTTGATGGGACACCAGTGACTGTCAAACAAGACTGAAAAACCTCGGAGTAAGTTTTAAGTAAATCTATTTTTGTATACCCTTTGTTTGGGGCATATTGAAAGACGGTAAGATCTTGACAAAATTCAATGTATATATATTATCGAGATGATTATCTAGTCTAATTTTACTGTGTCTAAGTATCGTTTCATGATAATTACCCATTTCTAAAGTTGTTTATTAAATTTCTTGTAAATTAGACAAATTGTAAAATTAAAGTTTAAGTAATTCCTTAAAAAAAAATTAAAGGTTCCAAATACTTTTCAAACATTTTTCTATTACAATAATGTTTCTTCTTCTACTTGAAATAGATTCAATTTGTTTTAGAATAAATTCCATAAAATTTTATTGGATTTCTGATGGTACTAGATGATATGTGTATATATGGGGAAGACATTTTAATTTCAACGTTTAGTTTTAAGTACATAACTTTAGTAAGTTTATTTTTTTGTAACTGGCTTCTATATCTTTGTCAATTTTTATTTCAATTATTTCTTTTTCAAAGAATTTATCCACTAACTCAAGTTTAGTTTGCTGCTAGCCAAATTTGTTACTTTTTGTTTTATCCTATTCGGATACAATGTGTTATAGGAGACACTTAACTTAATGGATTAATGTTTAATGCTTCTATCTTAATAAAAGTTCTAATAAATCAAAGTCTTAGTAGTCGAGGAAATGCAAAGGGTATATTTTTTGCTTAGAATTGCATATTTCATGTCATGGAATCAAGTGGGCGAGAGAGAGAGAGAGAGAGAGAGAGAGAGAGTGAGCGAGCGAGCGAGAGAATAGAGTAGATGTGAAGGGTGGGGTAGGTGGATAGGAAGAGCAATGTGTTTCATTTGGTTCTTGTTATTTTTTTGGCTACTCAGCAAATTGATGAGCAAAGAACATGGCTACAAAGACTTGACTGCATTTTGTCTTTAGTTTTGATGAAATTGTTTTTGGTTTTCCAACTTATGTATTTAATTACATTTTCATGTACAGTACGACAATCTGTCGTGGTCAATTCACAGAAATCTTCCTGCATTCAGTATGTCAGTAAAGTCGTTTGAGTGTGGAGTGATCAAGTGTGTGTATCAAGTGTAAATCCTGTCATAAGGACTTTTAATTGAATTCAAAGGCAAAAAAAAAATAAAGAAAAAACGATAAGAAATACTTATCGATATTATGTGGTTAACTTGTTGCACATTGCAGTTGCAGTTGCTTACGCAATGTGATTAGTTCCCAAGACCCAAAATCGAAAATGCTCAAATCGAATTTGATTTAAATGTGTCTTGGATTTTGCATTTTTTTTTTTTTTTTTGCTTCGCTTTGCCACCTGCAGTGTGGCTTAAGGCTCTTAATTTGTGGCAATTTGTTGGGGCAATTGGTAACCATATCCAGTTGTGTGCGTGGCCAAATGGAAAAAACAAAAACAAAAAAAAACTGAAAAAAATGCATTTGCTATATAATTTTTATACTTTTTTTTCCTACACTTGACCGAGTGAATGTCAAACTGCAGAGACTCTAAAACCTGCATTGAATTCATATATCACAGTGGATGTCAAAGTTTAATTTTTTGAATTTATGAAAACCCTTTCACTTGGCTGCAAATCTGTCACTTTCTCCACAAAAATCCTTCACACACGCATACAAATCCTTTGCACAAATACTAATAAGCGAGCCAACGCCAAACCCCAAGGCACTCAAGGATTTTCCCGGTTCTATGATGATAGTTTTTTATTCGAGTGAAATTCCTCTTGCCCCTCCACCCCCCGCCATTTGGGGCTTCTTACATCCAGTTGCTGCAGTGTCGTCGCCTAATAACATGCAAATGATGTGAAAATGTGAAAATGGGTTTGCTTGTGATGATGCTGCGGGTCTCTACCCGCGGGTGGAGGGCGGAGGAAATGGCAAGAGAAAAAGCAAAATGCCACTTACAATATTTTCCACAAACGTTGCAATTTTCGCAGTCTCCCTCTTTCTCTTGCCTTTTCTCTGTCTTTTTGCGTTCTGTCATACTTATCGCCTCTTCCTGTGTGGATGTGTGTGTGTGTGTTTGTGTGTCCTGACACTTTCAATATTTTTCTAGCGCAAATATTCCAACCATCTGATTATGCGGCAAATGATTGAGTATTTGCTTTAAAGGACGATTCAAAAGAAAAGAATGTCCTTATAAATTTCAATTTCTTTTTTATTTTCATTGTGGTGCAGAGTGTTGTAATGAACGTTTTGGGAATTGGCCACTACCTCACAGTCACGTGTTGACCAAAATGCAATCGGCAGAGTTTATCCTTTTAACAGGACTCTCTCTATCTTTCTATCTCTGCCATTTGCATTTGATTTATTATATTTCATGTGATGTGACGTAGTGGAACATTCCTAAGCTTCAAACTCATCGGATTGAAAATTCTTGCAAAAAATTAATGTGAAAAATTAGAAAGAAACTCATTTACAGTTTTACAGCAATTGCGTGAGTATGGGTACTTATGTATATACGAATGACTCTAAAACCGACAGTGAACTGAACTTTTTTTTTGGTTTTTTTCATCTTTAACATCTTCTGCAGCTCATTTCAAGTCACCTGGGAGGACCCAATGGTTGGCCAAAATGCAAAAGTTTTATAACAAAACAGATAAGGGAAGGTAGAGGCAGAAGGAAACGAAGGACAAATGATAAGAGGGATGAGGAGCACATGGTGACAAACTTGAGTTGGCGGCCCCGTTGTTGTAATCCAGCAGCTCCCCAAACAACCTTGAGGCCTGAGTTAAAAATAAAAACTCCAAAGCAATGCCATCCCCAAGGATTTGAGTTTACTGTGCATATATACCCACACCACAGATATCCCGTTTCCCCTCATCCACCATCCCCCCGTCAACCGATATCATCTAGTGTCAGCAGCAGTAGCAGCAGCGGCATCAGCTTGGCATATTATGAATTACAATTTGCTCAGGTCGCGTAATTCGTGTAAGTGCTGAGACAGCAGACACAAACGCCTTCACCTCCCCTGTCACTCCCACTCCATGCTCTAGTCCCCGTTCCAGTTCTTTTGCTCATTCTCCCATTTCCACAATGCCTCCTGCTCCTTTTGGGTATATTTATATACCCTGTATTTTTAGTATGGAAAGGTATAGGCGATTGTCATTCTTACATTTAATAATATAGTATATAGTACAGTAAAGTACTTAGTATATGTATAGGTGTAAAGTATAGACTAAAATTAGGTATATTAATATTATATGAAGTTTGCCTAAGATATACTAGCCCGATAAATTCAGTTCTGCCTTTATATATTCTTGCCCTAATAAATAAGCTTTCAATAACTTTTAAACTTAAAATTTTTTATTTCCTTTCTATATTTTGCTTTAGAAAGTAGATTATTGAAAGGAATATATTTTCTAGCGTATATATTCCTCTTAGGTATAGCCAACCGAATTAATAAACCCATGAATCGCTTTTTCTGAATCAAACGTGTGGTTCAGTTTTGAAAACCATAAAGAGATTAAAAGATCAATAATAGATCGAGTCATCTGACTATATAGTCCTAAAGTTTTAAAAATAATTTTCAGTAGCATGAATGAAATTAATTTATTAACAATAGATTTGTCTTTTAAGTTGCAATTAATTATACTTTCAAATCTTGTTTTCATTTTAAATGAAATTCGAATGATTATTGATTAAATGATGTTAATCACATAATGAGAGTATTAGTAATATTCAAAATATTTAACTCGAAATTATTTTTTTTCTAATTTTTTTTATTTTAGAACAGATTTTAAATCGAATGGGATCTGGCAAAATTAATGATTCTGATAGGCGCTAAGGTTAATGCAATCCTATCTTTTCCTACATTTTGATTATTTAAGGTTTTCGAAACTATGTATTTAAGTCATAATTATTTGTTGTATAGGGTATGTCAAAGTCGTTATTTGATATTCTCATTGTTTTGTTGCTGACAACGTGACAGTTTACAGGTTAAAGCTGGTTTTAGCATAAATTTATGATTTGATTTCGTTTAGCATAAATTTCTCATTAAACAATATAAATTTTGGAAGGGGTATTGAGGAAGAAGAATTAAAAGTAGTATGTATATATTTCAATTGGCTTTCCTTTTTGGCTATCTTTTGGCTGGGCGTCATGGTTTGACAAGCATTGCCAATTGCTAAACACTTGGCCAGACATTTCCTGCCCTAACTATCCCTCCCCTCTCTCTCTCTCTCTCTCTCTCTTTCTTTCTCTAGTGCCAATAACACTTTCGCTTGCCATATTTATGCAATGCAATTTCCCACTTTCTGCATAGTAGCAACATTTTCGCTATACTTGTTGCAAGTTGCAAATGCAGCAGCAACAGCAACAGCAGCAACATTTATGTAAATTAATTTTTTTCTTCTTTCCTTTTGCCTGTGTGTGTGTGTGTGTGTGTGTTGCACTCTTTTCCTTTTGGAGTTGAAACATTTTCATTATGTTGCAAACGCATGCCACGCCCCTTGGCCTCAGCCGTCAGTCATTTTGAGCCAGAGATCTCTGACTCTCTGACAGCCAGTCCAGACAGACGACAGTCAGTCAGTCAGTCATTTAGTTAGCCGGTTTGGGATTTTTTGTTTTTGTTTTTTGTTTTTGGTTTTTTTTTTTTTGGCTAATATAAATCACGAGGTTAGTGAGCCGTGAGCCGTCTCCATCTCCATTGCCGCCTCCTTTCCCATCTTCGACTTGACTTTCACTTGCTGCCACCCAGCATTGCCATTTGGCAATGTTTCTGCTTTACTGACTTGGCGAAAAATTTGATGCGATCCTCTTCTGTTGCCGCTGCTCCTCCTCCTCCTTCTCCTACTACTACCTAACCACCTTCAGACTGGCTTAGACACATCATAAACTATTTTGGCCAACAAAATTTGTTTCCCTCTCATATTCAGAGTTGGGTGTCAGTGGGAGCAATCTACAATCTCGTTTCAATCCTAGGCCGTACAGACACGTCTCCCGTTGTTGCATCTCTTTGTGTTGCCAAACTGCAGCTGCGTTTCGATATGCCTGGTCTGGGCTCACCTTTCCCTGTTCGTCCATTTTGAGGAATATACATACGTACAACACATTTCTCCATCAGCTACTGATTGTTATTGTTGGTAAAGATGCGGGGTCTAAATTGGACTCCAAAGACGATGAGGAGGAGTTAATTGACGCTTTGATAGAGGCGGAAGCTTATTGCAGAACGCCGTGGATTAGTTGATAATGTTTTCATTATAGTATTGGGAAGATCGTGTAAGGAAAAAATAATGATATAAGGTTGGGTCTACTTTAATTTAGATGCTCTGTGCTCTGGCCATTTATAAACCCAACTCCATGAGATCTTTTTTTTCCAGGAATTTCAGCGGTGGAGAATATTATATAGGAAAATAAAAATTATAACATTTTTTATTTGAAAAAGACTCAACATTCTGATTTTTTTTTTGTTCTTTGTTAAGTCTAGATCAACTTTTTTGTTTAAAATGTTGGAAAATTAAGCAACTACCAATAGATGAAACATAATGATCCAACTGGTGGACAAGATGGGAGACTCTATCAATGGACATTTTATAATTCTTGTTGGTTATAAGGATTGCAACCCATTGCATTTTAAAATGAACTTTATCCAGCTTAACAGGACGACATCCTCTTCAGTCCCATCAGAGTCATGTTCTTCACACAGAAATCCCGCTTAGAGAATTTTTAGCTATTCTCCGGCAAAAGATGAAGACAAATGCAATTCCACCAACATTGGCAAAGATGCTCCTCTTCTACACTAATGGCCAGGGGCGAAAACTGAACTTCACATGGCGGATTCTTTCCCGTGCAAGTGATACCACGTCCGTAGTATGCTGATACGAAAAGAGATTCAAATGTTTGGATTGTGGAAGTGACTGCCATATATTCGTCTGCAGATACTTTTAAAAGTTTTAGTATGTTTGTATGACTGTGTGTGTGTCTGTGTATCTGTTTGGATTTGAAAGCTGGACTGAGGTGTGCCTCTGGGGGCGTGGCAGATGGTGAGCAAAGCAGTTACAGGTTATGTGCATGATACATAAATCGCATAAAGTGAAGCAATGACTTTCAAACTGCCTGAAAAACACATACACCTACCTACCGAAGATGATGGCTTGGGGAGAGAGAGAGCGGGCAACAAAAAGGGCAGCTGGTAACATACCGATAAGATGCTGCGTTGTTGCTTCTAGTTTGTTTGAGCGCCGCCAGTACAGTGACTAATAATCTATGAATAACTACTCGAAAATATTTTCTTTCTCTTTTGGCTGATTAAAGAAGAAAAGTAAGCTGATTTTTGCCTTGTATCTTAAATTATATGTATACTATAGGATTCATAAACATGATTAAGGGTACATTTAATTCTTTCATAAGATTATTTAGGCAAAGTTAATTACTATACTGTATTTCAATAATATTTGGAATACAATTTTATAATTTCTTAATGTATATTTATGCTATAAGATCATTTTCTTTTGTTTATGGTTAAATTATACTATTAGATTTGTTATATTAATTGGCATTATATATTTTTTAAATTCTAGTACTTTTTATTATCCCTGCAAAAAAGTCTATATTGCTTTGACTAAAAGGCAATTCCGTTTCAGAACTCAGAATATGAGGGTAGTAGAAAATCATTTTAAATGAAACAGAATTCTCTTAGATAGTTTTAGAGCAACTAATCATTATTCGTTTACCAACACTTTCAGAAAATATTTAAATGAGATGACATAACTGAAAAGGGAATCCCTATCTGTAAATTATTGATCCACCGATCTGCTATATATCAAAACATTAAATTGAATATCTAAGAAAGGGAAATGAATCTTCGATTTTTCATGGCGCCTATCCAATCGAATTTCATCTCGTGTTTTCGTTCCACTGCCACTGTTTGTCTCACGTGTTTGATTTCATGTGCCTGATAGTCGGCACTGCAGCTAAAAAACAATAACAATTTCGGTGGAAACCGCAAACAAACATGGAAACAAGTCAAATAAACAACAAAACAACAACAACAACAACAACAACAACAAAAAAAGAAGGCAACCGGCTACGTGCACCACCGAGTTGGTTGCTGGAGCGCTATTGCTGCTAATTGAAACCGTTGCCGCAGATGCGTCTTCTCCGAAAGCAACTAGAAATATATGTATGTATGCATGTATGTATATATGTATGTACAAAAATATAGATTCATTGGTAAGTTGGCAGGTAAATGGTTAGGTGGGTGGATATCCAGGCAAAGGCGTGGCATATTTGTTTGCCCCAGATCAACAAATCGGATGCAGTGGCCAATGCATTTGTATGCTAATCAAAATGAAAACGGCTGATGAATCAAACTAGAAACTAGTCGTAGTAGTTGTATTAAAAGCGCATCTAAGTGAGATTGACCCCAACCATCACACAACGTTTTGACCTCCAATCAGTCGCGTCCATAATTGTGAATATGTACTTAATGGCAGGAGGAGAGTGAGGATTAGACAGAAGTTCACTTCCTAATAGTGCGTGAAATTTCGAAAGCCAAACAAAAAAAAAAAAAAAATGGAAATTCAACCAATCTAACGGAACTAACGGTTAGGCGGGTGGCCACTCCAAATTATTGTGCAGATGGAAAAACTTCCGCAAAATTGTGCACAATTTTCCTCTAAACTGCTTTTCCAACTTTGTGCTGACCTCGGCAGGTCAGTGCGGGCATTAACTGGAAAATCGAGGAAATTCATTTTTTTTATCGATTATTTACATAAATGAATTAATAATTCAGCCATGGAAAAATTGGAGATGCTTCGCGATTTATAGCCTTCATCAATGAGCAGAGAGAGAGAGCTATTGGGTCATTGGAAAATTTAATCTCGCTTTTCTAAGATCAGAAAGAAATATAAAGAAGATAAAGTCGTTGAAAGTCACCTTAAATTATTTATTAATTATCCTTATGTCTTTCCTTTTTCAAGAATAGTGTAAGATTTTTAAATCTAGGCCTGGCTTAGTCCTTTCTATGTACAAAATATGGCAAAGTGAAATGCCGGATTTTTTTTGGAATAAATTATATCAAAATTGATTTATTTTAGATAATTGCTTTAACAAAAATTTGTATAAATTTTCGCTTGATTTAATAAATTGTAAGATGAAAATATTTTATTTGTAAATTCTCAATTATGGAAAACTCAATCCAAATTGGTTTAAAAAATGGTAGAAACTTTAATAAAGATCTAACTCATGATGTAAGAATAGTTAATACTAAAAAAAATTAAAAATATAACCAGTTGCTCTCAAATTATCCTCATATTAAGATTTTAATCCATTTTAATCCTAAGCCATCCCACATATTTCTAATCCATATATACATCAAAGAAAACTAAACTCTTTCAAACAAAAAAATGCATATACACATTAGGCTATTAAAGGCTTTTCTTTCAATTGAAACATGTTAGGAGATATAATCTTTTAAATTGTGGATTGACTAAATCTCAGCCACTTTATGCTTATAAAGAAGTACATGAAATTACCAGAAATATATCAATCCAGAACTTTTCCAAAAATCAGTCCAATTAATAGGTCGAGCAAGTCCTTGGTAATTACCTTGCATATTCTACTTTACAACAAAAAATAAAGGTGTTAAATTGTTCTTAACCACAAATATTTGAATAGAAAGCGACAAAATCCCGGTACAAATGCTCAAGGAGATACCACCTTACGTAAAAGGGATCCAATTTCAAGAGGCACACAAACATCCGAGTGCTATCCTTTTCAGTTGGAACAACAACAACAACATCAGTTAAAGGTGCTTTAAGTATACTGAAACCACAAACAAATATTCCTTTCTGTCACCAAAAAAAAAAAAACCCGCCCAGTGAATAGAATGTCAACGATTTAAAGAAAAATGAAAAACGTTTTAACAACCGCAACAACAAAGAAGAACCAAAAAATACCCAAGTGACCCAGAACTTGTGCGGACAGAAGGAAAAATGGCCAAGGCAAGTTTGATTTTTTTTTCTTTACCCGGAAGTGGTGGAGGGGTAGGGGAGGCGATAAAGAAAACTCTTTCCACTTTGATGTTCTTTCCCTAATGACAAACTGACCACCAGCAACAAAGTCAGAGCATAGTTGGGTTCGGTGGCGTATGAATTGGCGCGCGCATTTAAAATTTGTCTACTTTCTCTTATACTGATAAATAACAGTGAGGATAATTCAATTTGTAAGTTAAATTGGTAGCATAATAAATTCTATATTCTATGAGTGCAAATAGAAATGAAAGCAATAAACCAGGACTTTTTATATATAATTAGTAATATAAGATTAAGTTTTTTAAATTTAATACTTGTCATCGCAAGTTTAACACTTTCAGCCAACAAAATGAATTTTTTAATTCTATGTACTAATAATATTAGTCTAATATACAAATTTTTAACATAATTAAGGCTTTCCTTAGTAACCCATAAAATCAAAAACAATTGTATATTACTTTCAATTAATTTCTTAAGCTCTCTGGGCAATTTTCATAGTACTTTTGAAATGAAAGTGAAATTTTTTTTTTGAAATATATAAACAACGTCTGAATTAGTTTTGAACAAAGCAGCAGTTAACAGAAATCTTTTAGTTTACAAGCGCATTTCGTTATGTACTCACAAATGAGAAGCGAATTTACTAATACAAAGCGAATTCGTTTAAACCGTTTTTCCAGTGTTGTAAAATTTTCTTGCTCTGGTTTTTTTCAGTGTTGTTTTTGTTTCTAACGCGAGCGGTTGTGCGGTCCGTCGATTGCGATTGTTAAAAAATTTGAAATTTTCAAAAAATAATATCAAGTGAGCAAAAAAAAAATTATAATAAAAATAAAAAAACACATTGAATGATAACAAGTGATTGAAATAAAAACCAATTTCAAGTTTGCTGCACTCTGTCGTACAGTGCGATTTAAAAGAAAAAATGATAATCATAGAAATATGGGCAAAATAAATAAAACCATTAAAGAGATAAGCGCAACTGAGAAATTGAAATAAAGACGCGGCTTCAAACCAATGCCCAGCCAAGAAGTGAAATGATGAAAGAAGCAAGAATTTAAAGAAGTGCAGCAGAGTGAAATAACGGTGCTAAGGTAAAATGAGAAAAAAATAAAAAGAAAAAGCACCAAAAGAAACGTCATAAGAATGTGAGCAAAGAAATAGGAGGAATTTCATATTGAATTTAAATTAAATTTGATACAAATACGATTTGTTGCATTATCCCCAAGCTGCCCTCCCAACACTCCCCCCCTACGCAACAAATATATCCCAGTGAAGTGCAAAAACAAAAACCGGTTCGCCCATGCAGCGGTAGCAGCAGCCGCTAACAGCAACAAAATCAAAGCAAAACCAAAAGAATTTTTGTTGTTTTGGGCCAAAGTCGCCTCTGCCACTGCCTCTGTTTCTGCTTCTGTCTCTGCCCGGCTTAGACAACGTCTTTGTGCGTGTGTGTGTGTGTGTGTGTGTGTGTGTATGTGTGGTTATGGATGCGAGTGTGCCTGTGATTTAGTGTGTGTATGTGTGTGTGTCAAGCAAAAAGAGAAATAAAGTATTTAAGCAAAGAAAAAGGTAGTAGGAAAAAGGCAGTAGGAATTTTTCGTTTGCTGACCAAAAAACTGAAAACCTGTTCCCGCAAAAAAAGCAAAAGAGAGGAATCAAAAAAAAGTGGCACAAGTGAAAATTCCTTCGTTGTTTTTGGTATTTGTTTTTTTTTTTTGATTATTTATTTTCGATTTTTTTTAGTTGAACAATTTCCCCCAAAAGTGAAAATCAATTTGCGTAAAGCGCGCGCGCCAGAGAGCAAGAACGAAAGCGAGAGAGAGAGAGAGAAATAACACCGGGAGAGTCCTTGTGGACAAAAAGGAATAAAAAAGGGGATACCCAACCCAAAAAACTGAACAACTTAACGAAACATTTACCGGACGGTTTACAAAAATAATAATAATAACAACAATATTAGCAAGAACGAGAGAGAGAGAGAGCGAGAAAGAGTAAGATAGAGTTGAAATAGCAAGAAAAGTAAACAAATTGCCGGATCCAACGAATTGCACTAAATAACAACAACAACAACTGCGACAATTACACAGTAGCAGA
The DNA here is from genome assembly GCA_018150375.1 of Drosophila sturtevanti. Lineage (NCBI taxonomy): Eukaryota > Metazoa > Arthropoda > Insecta > Diptera > Drosophilidae > Drosophila > Drosophila sturtevanti. The sequence goes on along the minus strand of JAECWJ010000324.1, from coordinate 4,617,558 downwards.
AGCAGCAGCAATAACAATAACAACAACAACAAAAATCAAATCAAATAAAAAGGTCAGTATCCTGTCTATGTATACGCATAACTGTACACACACACACATACATTCATAAGTGTGTGTGTGTGTTTTGGTGTAATTCAATTTACATTTTACATTGTAAGAAATTTTTTTTTTTTCAATTTTAGCTGAGAACAACTTTTAGGGGTAAAATGAACAATTAACTAATTAATTATTAAACTAAAGATTTTTCCATTTCAAAATTTGTTATTTTAAATTAATATTTAATCCATAATTAACTCAGAAAATATGGCAACCGGTAATATTTTTTCCTTCCAACATGTCGTGAAAAATATTGAAATATTTTAGAATATAGTCATAGACCATTCATAAATAGGTTTCTTAGAAACAAAATTTCAGTTAATTTTTCCCTTCGATTAGAATCTGATTATTTATGCATTTTCATCTGGTTTACAAACATTCTTTAGCTTTAAAACTAGGCAAATTATTTCTATTAATTTCAGAGTCAGACATTGGATGAATTATTGATCAACAAAATATTTATTATATAGAAAACTATTGATCTAAAAACTTTTATTCTGAAAATATTTATTTCCACTATTGAGGATACTACGACTTATTGAAAATATTTATTCCTTGTACTAAGCTCGCAACTCATTTGTATTTAGTCAGCTGAGCTTAGTATGTAGGTCTATTAGGTTCCTAATTAAAAAAAATGCTCTAAGCAAAATAGTCTAAGTAAACGGAAAATAAGATTTAAAAGTAAATTTAAATTAAACTGAACTGAATAGCATATGAAAGGTATGCATACCTCGGGATTTTAGCTATTAGAACAAGTTATTTTTCCTATTAAATATTGAAATTTTTCAGAATGGTTCTGTTTTGGAGATAATACGTAATTTGGGACATTTGAATGCGGAAAATTATTGCAATTGTTATATGAAGTTGTTTTGAAATTTAATATATTGTTGCATTTAACATATAAGTCACACAAGTCCGTTGTAAACGTTTTTCATGTCTGTATCATTATATCAAGCATTGGCTTGAAACAATCCATTTTCAGAAATTATAATTTACATTTGTGTAGATATATTTAATTTACTCACTGTATAAACTATGAATAAACAGCCACATATCAGATTCATGAGGCTGCACTACCAAAATAACAACAATAACAACAACAAAAACAAAAACCGCCTAGCCTAGGTCTCTGATCTTTGATAAATTCCCGACTCAACTCACTCAACTAAAACTCAGTTTAACGTGTGGCCAGCCATTTGGACGGACAGACAGACAGACAGACGGACGGACAACCATCCAGCCTCACTGTTACGTGCCCCGAGCGTGCTATCTGATAAAAGCGAGAAAACAAAATATATAAAAAATTACAAACATGAAAAAAAAATTTTTAACTATTTTGAAACAGGCAACATCACATTTTTGTTATGATTATGTAAGAATGTCATATATGTACAAAAACAAAAAGGCCTAAGCAGATCGTTATAGGGTTAATAACAAAATCCAAACTGTTTGCCTAGAATAATGACTCATATATTGGTAGTTGTTGGCAATCGTCATACTGATAAGATTTGGCTAAAATGAGTTGCATGCTCTCATATGCCGCAACTTAAAGCAGAATTTCTTATTTCTCGCTGCTTTATGCAGCGTTATCATCTATAGTCCGGCAAAATTTATGTACCTCATAAAACCTAAAGTGGAGGTCAATGGCGGAGCAATAAAGATGCGATAATACCAAAAATATTATGAAAATAGAATTCATATTAGAATTGTATTTGAATTTTTGTGTTTGAATGAATGCAAATGGTGGACAGTGGGCAGAGGGCAGGCAGTAACAGGAGGAGGAGATGTTCGCTAGGGCCTCCAATTGAACAAGTGACTAAGCATGACGACCAAGCATTGTCTATATAAAAGTGCCAGTTAATGGTATATAAACTATCGTGTTAAGATAATCTTGAAATATTTTAAGTGATATGGAATACATATATCAGGAAGTTGTAAACGAAAATATGTACGAAGTCAACATTTCCTCAATGAATTATCGATTGTTTCCTACTACCTAGTTGATAAGACTGATTAGATGTGAATTCTGTATACAAACCTTTCCAATTCTTGTTTTCAAATAAAATGTCATATATAAAAAAAAATTAAAATATCAAATAGAATTTGAGGATTTCATAACGAATTTAATATTTTCATAATCATTTTTAAGGAATTTTCCGTAGTCCTAAAATCTATTTACACAAACCCCAAAGAATGCCCTCTATATAGAGTATTATATGTATGTAACAAGATATTTTATGTCTAATATATACTTTTGGATTTTGATTATGTGTGTGGACAATACTTTTAATTTACTTATTTTGTTTACTTTTTATTACATCTGGATAATTGAAAATTTCTTTGAAAACATTTTCTTTTTTATATCAACCATTTATTTTGTAAACTTTCTTTGTCTTTAATTTTGAAAAAGTTTCACAGAAAATTACTTTGGCCCACTAGAAGAAGTGAGGTGACACTTGATAGATAGATAGATAGATAGATGTCTGTACATACATATGTATGTACATATGTACAGATATGTGAATGGATTTGGCCATTTCACCAAACAAATTTGCATAAATTTATTATTCATTTAAATTGCACAGTGGCGGCAACGGAGGCTATTTATGGTCATATAGCGAAAGATCGACCGAGATGGCAATAGAAATAGATAGAGACAGGGGCAATTTTTGATTTGATTTAATGAACAAAAATGTTACTTGGGCCGTAGGCGTCGGAATCGCCATCTCAAAATAAAAATCTCTCAGCTCACAATCAATTTGCTTTTTTTTAGCTTGGCTGGCCAGTTATTTTTATTCAGTTTTGATTTTCGTAGTTGGCCGCTGTTGAAGTTTAACAAATTTAAACCAATTTTTGGGGTCAATTAAATTAGTGACCAGACTACGATACGAGAGAGATAGAGAGAGAGAGATAGAGAGAGATAGGGGGGGCAGGTGGCATGTTTTGGGATATTTGTTGATGGAATCTTAGTCTTTAATTTTTACTTTTTTGAGGTTGAGGTTGTTGTTTTAGCCATTTCAGTTGTTTTATTTTTTTTAAAATATTTTGATTGTAGGCGAGTGGTTTGAGTTAGTTAAATCGACTTTTTAATGTTTGCAAAATAAAATTATTAATAGTCGAAACTTTTTTAAAGTAGTTCTGTTTAACATTTTGTAGTTTATCTTACTATAATAATGGTAAGCAATTAAATTAAGGTCACATTTGTACGATTTTCATTGGAAATATAAAACATATGTATGTTTAGTTTATATATGTATATTATTTCGTTTGAGTTGTATAATTTACAAAATTTTTTCGTGAGAAAATATAATTAAAAAGTTTTATTTATTGCTTATTTTTCAATTAAATTTTTAAAGTATGTGTTGCAAGTAAATAAATAAAGTTTAAGCTACTTTAAATCATTTTAAAAACAATCGAAAACTAATATAGAACAGAAGAATTTTATTTAGCTGGATCAATTGAGATCCGACTTCATTCGGACAATCATATACATATAGATATGGATAATACATATATGTATATTAAATTGATATAAAGAGTATATACTTTGATAAATATCAGCTAAGATTTTAAAACCACTTCAATTACTCTGCAATGAATCAACTAAGATCGAAAGTACATATAACTGTATAGATTTTTTAATTAATTTATTTATAACTTTTATTTGTTAACTAAAAATGTTTTAAATTTATAAAATTCAAATATCTAGCATTTTGGATAATTAGAATTCTACTATAGTTTTTTTAGTTTTATACAGAATTTATTTAATATCTAGAAATATCGTGGAATAGAACAAAAATATTTTATCAACCACGAATCTCTGGTTAGCGGATTAATTCCACATTAACAGTTTGTACTTTGCGGTTTTTGTGGTTCACTTTTTTTTAGAATCAATTGAACATTTTTTGCAAAGGTTTTCGTTTCTCAGAGTGGCCTGCCTTTTGCGTTGCGTCAAACTTTTTGTGGTATAACTTTTAGGCCGTAAAACGAATTTTATAATTTGTAAAAAAGAAATTTTTTTTTGCCTTTAGGCATCTATTGAGAAGATAACTTCCAGGGTCGATGGGCAATTTTTATATATGTAACTTACATACACATTTTATGTATGTATGTATGTATGTAGGTATATAGATACCAGCAAAGGGCAATCACATAAAGAGGGGTGTAGAGAGAACTGAGAGCGAAAGAGAGAAAAGCAGGAAAGAGTCAGCCAACAAAAACAAACAACAGAACAACAACAAACAAGCAGGCCCACAACCAGCAAACAGCAAGCAGAAGGCAAAAACAAGGAAAATCGATTTAAAACAGATGATTTGACATCAGGCGCCCGCTAACCGAAATGCCAGAAAAAAAAATAAGAAAAGAAAAGATGGAAAGAAAGTAGGCAAAAAAAGATGAGGAAAATTGCCAAGATATGAATTGCCAAGTTTCTTTTTGCCTTGTATCTTGCCAAGGCTACGTCCAGGTCCTGGTTCTGGCCCAGTCAGGCCGAGGCAAAGTCCCAGAACCATAACCATAGGACCATTTCTAGGCATATTTCACACAGTCACTGTTCAAAGTGTCTGGCCATTACAGCAGAGACTCGCTAACTAAGCCAAAACTTTAATCACAATTCTCTCACATTCCATTCACCATTCCCACAATAGAGTATTCACTGTAATTGCCCCTCACATGCCCTTCATTCAGACAGTTTTTGTTGCTATTCTCTTCTCTTCTCAGCTCTGCTCTTCTCTTCTCATCTTTTCTCTTTCTCGCATTGTGTGCGCAAAAATTCATCGAGCCAAACAGCTGTGCGAGTTTTCCTTCCTTTTTTTTTTTTTTTTTTTTGCCCGGGCTAACAGTGAAAAGGACCTCCGCCCATATAAGACTCTTTCACTTTACCGCTGAGCTGGTCTGGTCTTGTCTGGTCTGGTCGGGTGTTCCTGTCATTAACACACTAGCTGGAGCGACTGATGCGGATTTAATGAGCAAATGATTAGCATTTCTTTTATAGCACTGAAATCTAGCGAATTTTCAAGTTAATATTAGAGAATTTCGAGTATTACTTGAAGATGTTCAAGTACTTTTCGTTATCCTCATCCTGCTCCTGCTGCTGCTGCTATTACATCCCTGATAAAAGGCGAAAAGGTGATAAGAATACATTGCTCTAATGGTAAGCTGGGACACGTGCGCTGACCCGTGCGGTTAGTTTTTAGGTGGATAGAGGGGTAGGATGGAGGAGGGGGGGATATGCAATTTATTGTTGCCGTTGGGTGGTGGAGAAATGAATTGCCACATATATAATAGATAATGCTTGAATAGCTATATCCTATCATTGAGAGGCAAATTAATGATCCCAAACCGAAAATCCATGAGGTGATTTATAGCAACCAACAAGAAAAAAAAGGACGAGACGAGAGAGAGAGAGAGGAAAGGAACTTGGATGAGGGAATTCCCGTTTTCTTCTTTTTATTTCTTATTTTTTCTACCAATTCTTAAGTTTTAATGAAACTGAAGGGAAATGTGCACCGATTTGCCACCATTTTCTTCTCCATAAGAAATCAATGGATAATGGAGTGTGGCACAAAGTCAAACCCTCATCCTGACCGGAAAGTAAAATGCAATTAACTTGAAATTGCCTGCCCTGCCCTGCTCTGGCCTTACCCTTGGCCTATGGTAAAAAGAAAATGCCTCTGCATAATGCAATTAAATAACATTTTTTCTTTTGCATTTTCCTCTTCACCAAACGAGTCGAGAAAAACACAACAAAAAAAATAAAAAATCAATAAAAAAAAACAACAGAACAAAATCTGCCACCACAATGCGCAGCAGCAACAACAACAACTACAACAATAACAATAACAGTAACAGCAACCGCAACAACAACAACAACAAGAGCAATGGCAACAATATTAACAAAAGGAGAAGCAGCAAAGTCAGCAAACAGAGGAGGAGAGAGAAAAATCAATCTGGCACAAGGATATATGATATATGGGACACGTGTCCTCAACTAAAAGCAAATGTAAAAAATGTGTGTGTGTGTGTGTGCGTGGGTGTGTGGATGTGTGTATGAGCGCTAAAGTTTTGTTAGTTAGTGTGGCTTTTATATACCCTATATACATACATTAGATAGGTAGGGTATATATGGTAAAATGTAACACATGAAATATGATATGCTTATATACATATATGGACATATATTATAGGAATTGATAAAAATCTCTCAAAAATTACATGCACAATTATTGTAATATCGTTTTCTACTTGTTCATAGGGTATTACAAAGTCGGTGCTGCTTTAGTTTTACTCTCTTTTTTGCTGAATAATGCATGATGATGAAGTTGACAGAAAGTTGGACAAACTTTTTGGATTATTAAGTCAAGGTGCGAGAAACTGATGACGATTATACAGAATCCTCTTGATATAGCCAAACGAACATGTTTTGTAAATAATGTACATACATTTATAGAAATAGATATATATACATACATATATAGTATATAGTACTTGTGTATATAATTTACAGTGTAAACATAAAGTTATCTTTGAATGAAGTCAACAAATAATAACCATAAAATCGCTAGCGGTAATTAAACTGGCCCTTTGTAGAAAAAAAAAATCAAAACGCCGCCAAAGGCAAAGCGACCCATTTTCGCGTTATTTTTGTTTTCATAGTATAGAAATGAATAAGGGCTTGAGAGTAAAATAAATTGATTTTCATTATATAAGAAAAATTTCTTTAGAAAATGTGGAAAAAATATAGATTAAATGATATATACTAAGTTATATATGTAGCCATTTTCAAGGTATAAAGAAGCTTTAAAAAAAGTTATTTTAACCAGAACAAATTGTTAGTAAATTATATTTTCTACTTGTTGCTGTCGATAATTAGTTAGAAGGCATACAAAAATGTGGAACCCTTAACTTAACATGAAATTGGAATAGTCCTTCGATCTGTGACATTATTTAAAAGCAGGATCTGAAAATTGAAATCACATTATAAAGCAGAGATTAAATTAGTGAAACGAGAGTGATTAAAGCCTAATTCTAATAAAGTCATCGAAGAACGTAATTTTCTAGAAATATTTATATGTATTATTTTGTATATGTATATACATATATACTTGTACTATATGTACATATATTTATATATACTTAGATATTAAGGACATATTGAGTAGAAATTTTTTACTAAAGGGTTTTTATTTAGTCGAGATGTTTCTTATCATAACTCATTTTGCTTCCAAGTATGGAAGTTTATCGGGGCTACACAGTATATATGTATGTATATATACACATATGCCTATCTATATACATTATATATTTACATTATTGCATTATAAGTCACAATTGTTAAAGATGATTCAGAAAGCTGCTTGTGCGGCTTCCGATAAGCCAATTGTTTGCTTTTTTTTTTTTTGTTTCATTGCCGCATGCAAGGAAATGTTTATCGAACAAAAATTTGCCATATATAGTACATATATATATCTTTTATGTACATATGTCGATATCTATGTACATATATAATTATTGTGCAATATGAAATTACATGCCGATATTGTGGGAGTTTTTTGTGATTTTCATTTTTAACATATAATGACTTTCAATGTTGATAATTATTATATTAAAAGCATGTTTCCTCTCCATCATGTCAAGGGCACAAAGACGATGACTTTCTACATTTATACAGATATACATATATATACATACATAAATATATATGTGCAGATATATAAATTGGAGTGCAAAATTTTATAAATGCAAATTGCACGTTGCTGAAAGCAAAATCTGTAATCTTTTTTTAAGTCAATAACATTTTACATTTCACATATTCTATATGTATATATATTTCATTCTTTTTTATGATTTGCATTAAAGTTAAGATTGATATCGGAATCGTATCTTGATATATAAAATGTATATTGTGATTATAATATTGATGAGCTTTGTATAAAATTCTTGAATAGGCGAAGTAATAAACTTAACCTTATTATTTCTTATTAACTAATTAGGTTTATAATGAATATTTTCATGAATAGTTTCATTTTATTATCTTTAAAGTTCACCGATTCAGTGAGATGTATAGAAAGTATAATAAATAGTTTTAATTCAAATGCAACTACTGAAAGAAACTAATGAATAAATGAACAATTTTTATTTCACGTAGTAAATTTGAATGTGAATCAAAAGCGGATAAATTTGACAAATTATTCGTGCTTAAATAGTAATTGTAATTAAGAAATAAATAAATTTCATTAAGAATGTTATTCTTAACATATAACATACATATATTATGAATATTTTGCGACAGAAGTGATGCCTAAAAATTCTCACGTTTTAACCATAAGAACAACCAAAATGAGCATTCCATTCATCATAATAGATCTCTTTGCCGCTATTACTTCCGGCTAAAAGACGGTTCTAAAGAAATTGATAGAGGAATTTCCCAAATGGATTCAATAGTGGAACATAGGGAGAAATAATAAAAACTAACTACATAGATAGAGAATTTAGGCACTAATCCATTATATATTCAATTAAAAATATTATCTGTTTGATCTATGAATAGTGATATAAAAAAATTAACTTTATTTTTCCCACTGTGGAACAGAATTAGGGATTCTTTTTCTCCAAGTTTAAGTGACTTCCATTATGAATTAAATTTAATTATGAAATTCAAATTAGAATCAGTATATTTCCTATTACTATCACTAACTAGTGTAGAGTATATCAAGTGGCATCATTATTAATAATTCAACATATTTAGTTTTAAAGGAGGGATGGAAAATGTCTTTTCAGTAGCCTTGGCCTTGGCAATTTACCATATTGAAATTCAACTCAAGTTGCTCATCTACTTAATTTTCGCAATCCCTGTATAATTACAAGTAAATCAATTGATATTAGTGTTATTATTCTATACAACAACAACTACAACAAATGGAATAATAACTAGAATAACAACAAGAACAACAATAATAGGAAACATTAAAGTTTATGGAACTCATTAAAAGGTTGGCAAATCAACATATTCATTTGCATGGCAAAAGGAATTCCTAATGGCGTTTCTTAGTTGTGTCTTGGCACGCCATTTTGGCTTATATAAAATGAAGAGGTGTAGGTGTATATTGAGCTGTGGGTGTTGGTAGATGCAGGTGTACGTACGGTGGACTGTGTATGTATGTGTGTGTGTGGGAAGAGGGAGGGAGGGGTGTGCGTATGAAAGAGACCTTTTTTAGGCGTTGTACTTATGTAGAAGGCAAGCAAACAAACTTTGCTACCGTAAATAAGCTGGCATCTTGAGTGGTTTTGGCCAGGTTATTTCCCCTCGGTTGATTGTAGCTACAAGTTGTGCCGAAGGCGGGGGCGGGGTGGGCAATGGTGGGTCATGGTGGTTTTTCTTTTTCTTATTAAAGGACCAGAAGGCACGCAATAGAAAGTTTTGGTTACCTGCGATGGGATTATGAGCTCGTGAAGAAATAGAATAAGAAACTTGAGCTGAGCCGTGGAAAAGTTTTGTGAAGAAAATTCAATTAAAGTGAACTCTAAGCTAAAATAAAGCCCATTCAGTCAAAGAAACTGAAATGCAATTGCAATAACTTTCCTTTGCGTCACAATGAAAAGCTAGAAAAACTTTAGATTTTCTGTTATTTCCGCTGCTTAACTGCAACTAAATTACGCTAATTGCTGACTAAAGTGCCGCAGCATAAAGCAAAAAAAAAAAAAGAAAAATTATATTTAAAAGAAAAAGAAAAAACGCACAAAATGAAAAGCCAGCAAGAAAATTGCCACTCCCAGAGAGGGAGAAAGAGAGGGTGGTCGACGGTGGGTCAAGGGTGGCAAGTGGCATTACAGAAAGAAGCTGAACAAAAAAAAAAATTGTATAAATTACATAAAAATATAAAAAGACTTGGCAATGATTTTTCCGGCCAGGCAAAAGAAAAAGACCAAAAATATACAAAACTTTCAATGTTTAGAAAGTGTCGCTATGCGATGCGTTGCGTTGAGAAAAACCAAACAAAATGACACTAAAACTGAAATTAAATGCAAAAACAAAAATAAAAAACTTTGAAGAAATTTAATGGAATCGAAAACAAAATCGAAAGTGAATGAGAGAGACCACGCTGCCCAAACGTTCGGAGACATTGGAATTCGTTTTGGGTTTTTTTTTATTATATCTTTTTGGGTGTGGTCATCTTTTTTTTCCCTACTCTTACCTATATATGTGCATATAATAAATTGGTAAAGTTTTGGTATTTAGGGTCCTAAAATCAAAAATTTTGAAGGACGTGCATGCATACATATGTATGTATGTATGTATGTATATGTATACATGTATGTCTCACATAAATGAATTCAAGCAAAATGCTTTTAAAAATATTAATAAAATTCATAATTTTTAATGCCAAATGACATTTAGGAAAAAAAAGAGATTCAAAAATTGGCTTAAGTATATCATGAAGTTATCATGACATTAAGAAATGGCACAACAAACAATCAACAATTTAACACTAGGCAACAAAATATTTATAACATAAATATTTATGATTTAAATAAATGTGTTAGATACAAATGTACACATTAATATAAGAAAAATATTCAATATTTTTGACCCAATAATAAAAGTGATTGCAATTATTTTGGCAACTATTAAAAATTTCTTGTAAATTTCAATAAAATGTATAATTATTTTTAAAATATTAATACTTTACATATTCAAAAATGATTTAAAGAAATGTGAAAACCTGTTCTCTAGTGTAATTGCTGCCTTTCTTGGCAAGGGCTTAAACTCATTTCCGCGCTGCTTGTTTTTTTTTCTTCTTTCTTTACTTTTGCCATTCCAGTTTTTTTTTTTTGTATTTTCTTTTTATTTTTGTTTTGCTCTTCTTGGCTTTTTGTTTAGCGACAATCAATCAATATCAATCAATGTTTGCAATCAAGCAGCATGAGAGAGTGATAGATGCAAAAAAGGTTGAAGAAGTATGAAGAAGAAAAACAACAAGAAAGCAAATAAAAAGAAGAGAAGATATTTAATAAGTGCTTTTAGTAGAGACGCTTCCGTAGAATCAGAAGACTTCTTCTATGTATATATATAACGTTCTTCCTCTGTTCTTCACAATTGTTCGATTGGATGGGAAGAAACCCGTTTATGGCCAAAAGGCAAATAATAATATTGGTAGTACACATACATAATAGGAATAAAAAAAAAATTCAGCGAACAAAAAAAGAAGTTAATAAAATTTTAACGGATTCTGATAAAAGGGCGTGGCAAGAAATGGGTTTACTGCCGGCTGGCTGGCTGGCTAGCTTGCCTTCAGAGCAACAGTTAGGTAACTGTAATCAATCAGACCAGCCAGAGCGGCAACTAATGAGGAAACTCTGTGTGAAAGGGAGCAGGGTAATAGGGATCTAGGTGGAGAGGAGTGGGGAGGGGACTGGAGGGGAGAGAGTGGTATAGACCAGGCCAAGAACTAGGAGGTCTTAATTAAATGCAGAAAAGAGAAAAAAAAAAAATAACCGCAAAAGCACCATGGAAATTTTCACAAAATTAAACAACAAATTGCGTAATTTACTTTGGCCTGGGCCTGGGCCTGGAATAATAAACAATAATGAGAGGGGGGAAGAGGCAGTCGAGCGGACGGATGGGCAGAGGGCAGGGGAGCATTCAGGCTGGCAGGCAGACAGTCAAATAGAAGGAGGGTCACTAGAGGCGTTTTTTCTATTTGCTTTAATGGGATTCGTTTTCTTTTTTCTCCAAGTTGCTCTCGAATCTCTACACCATCCCCCCCCCAAACCCAGAAATGTGACTGTAAAACTGTAGGGCAATTATTTTGCAGACCATTTAACAAGAAACTTGTGAAAACAATTTTTCTGTTTTTCGTCAGGATAAAAGATTTTTATTCGCATCTTTTTTCTCATTTTTCGCATTAAATAAAAAAAAAAAATTTAAGCTTAAATAAAAACGAATCGAAATTTATTAGAAAGACAAACGAGCGAAAAAAAAAATATGACAAAACGAAGGGGAAAGAAAAAACTGAATACAAGGAATATTTTTTCACATTAAAATGCAAATCACGCCAATGCCTGCTTATGGCCCCGGCAATTTGAGGAGTCACAACAACAACAATAATAAGAACGACACAACACACTAAAGGGGAGAAGGGCACACAAAACGACGCATTCAGATACAGATACATATATACATATATGGGCATATATTTAGTATGGGGGTATTCATCAAGAAAAAAAAAAAAAAAAAAAAAAGACCAGCAAGAAAGAGAATGAACAAGTTTATTATGTGACTCGAATGTGTGAAGGAAAATAAATATGCGAACGAGTGTGTGTGTGTGTGTGTGTGTACATGTGAGATTATAGCCATGAGTATGCGTGAGTGTGTGTAAGAAAGGCGTGGCATATGAATATAGAGAAGAACATCCTGTTAGAAATAGAAATACTGAAAAAAAAATGAGAACGAATCAGACGTCTGCCTTATAAATAAAAATGTTATAAACTCATTTATCAACTAATCATTGGTAAGCATTCATTTTTGCCTTAAATTGTTGACTTTTTGATTCTATCAAACTATGAATTAATTATAAATTCGTTTTGAATATTTATTTAATAAATTGATGGCTAATAGTCCGTTATTAATAATTGCATTTTCATTTTGATTATTAGCCTCGGGGAGCACAAATTATAGCAAAATGAAAGTGAAAACTTTTTGATTGGACAATACTTATTGGGTTGACTGTTATAGACAGTGTGTATAATCAAATTATACACATACAATGTATTTCTTATTTCATTTTAGAAGTAAGTTCAATATTTTTTTTGTTTTTATCATATTTATTGATGTGAATGAGGATTATATAGAGTACTTATAGAATCTATTTACAAAAATCTTTTTAATTACACTCGTTGAGTGGATAAATAGATGCATTCTTCTCTGTTGGGGTACATTATACTTACAGTGTGTGTGTGTGTGAAATTCAATCAAATAACAAAATGTTGAATTTTTATAGAAGTCGTCACAATGCTATCATATATATATGTATATTTTACTGTCCATATATGTATGTAGGTACAATTTCATTTACATTTACAATCTCTACTGATATTAGTCGTATACCAATAAAATATATATTTATGTTGGACATTTCTGGGTTCATTTGTGAAAACCAATTTGGCACTACCTTATCACCAGGAAATCCATAGGCATTTGGGTATTCTACCATAATTGAGTCAGAGGAACACATATATGCACATATATACATACATACATAGAAAATGCCAATAAACTTTGATTAAAGACGCAATATAATCGACAAATGTTTACTACCTGAAATAACTGTCATATCATATATATATGCACACATACATATGTACATATATATCTAGATTGAAAAGATGAAGTAGAGAGGTAAAAAAAAATGGAGAACAATCAAGCCAGCCCTACGACAAGTGCCTAAAAATCATCAAACAAAAGCGCAAATGAATGAACAAAGTGAAAAATGTAACAGGGGGAGAAGAGAATAAGACAGAGAGAGAGAGAGAGAGAGAGAGAGAGGCAGAAAAAGAGAGAGGGAAGAACACTCATGCACCGCACCGCACAATAGAACCCAAATGAAGGAGACGAAAAAACAGGCCTCAAATATTTGCCTAAGCGACGGTGCGGCGAGCCATATATACTATGTATATACTATATACAGACATACATACATACATACATACATATATAATAAAAGGTATAAGCAGGCATATTGTGCACACACAAAGACATACAAACATTGAAACATATGTACAGACACATTCCCTCATTATTAAAATTCTGAATGGTTTTTTTTTTTCGAAGGAAATTCATACAAGGTCTCTTGTCTGAAATTCTAACCAAACTGCGATGTGTAAACTCGTTGAAAATGATAAAATAAAAAAAAACAAAAAACAAATATTCTGCAGACTTTGAGATACTCTTTAGATGTTATGAAATATGAAACTTACCTTATCCCTTTTACCTTTTAACTTATTTACACCTGCTATTTTAGTAGCCAATATTTACTTTTACCTCTTTATGTAAACAAGAGTTTTGCGTATGCAAATAGCTCAGTTATTCTTAAATTGACAGAGAACGAAATTGGATTTGTTTTTGAGTTACTTCTCTAAACATAAAATTAAATAGAAAGTTTAGCAAATATAAATTAACTAAAGAAATTAAGCCAATTAGGAAAGTAACCTTTGCATTAGTGATGCAGTTAAGTGCCTGACAGGTGATTGAAAGTGAATAAAATAGTTTAAGTTATTATAAGTATTAATAAGGCTTGTTTACTCCTTAATGCTTGTGGTTTCCTCAATGCATATCTTTATCTATATTTAAACTTAAATTGGATGGATTCAAAATCTCTAAAATTAAGTCGACATATGTATGCACATTAGTGTGTGGTAGTTTAAACAATCTGATAAATGCTTATTCAATAAAAGATGTCAATAAATTATGGGATTCCTATGTTCCTATGCTTATATGTATATGTATATAGGTGCCATTTGAATAGCATAACATTATCTTTACCAAATCTAGCTTTTAGAATTTTTATGATCGTGTAATGGATGTTGATGAAATACTCTGAGAATAATGTTGTAAACTATTAATAGCAAAATTTATTTAAAGTGTAAAGAAACTATAAAGATAAGAAGTACTTAAGAAACTATAACAGAAAGAACTACTAAAGGGACTATAATGCTAATATAGATCAGTTGATTTTGAACTTTTCAAAGTGATTTAATATACATATGTATGTATATATTTTGTATAGTTTTGTATTCTTCAAAATTTGTTAAGAATATAATGTATATTCTGTCAAAAAATATAAAAATTTTACACAATTTAAAGTTAATAGCATTAGTGTATAATTACTATAAAAGATAAAGTTTCTTCCGTAGTTAAGCTGATAAAGTATACCATATGCTTACATTTGTATACACATCTTTAACTGAATGATTACAGAGTATAAAATGATTAAACTAACTCTATAAATCCCCTTATTTAAACTGAAGTCGACACAATTTGGAATATGCCAGAGTTTGATGAGATCTTTGAGATTTGTTTGGACATTTATCGATTTGACTTTTTTTCTAAATGGGCAACGTCCATTTTGGTTACAACTATGAAATGCCTTTAATGGCATAGTTGTTGTTGTTGTTGTTGCTGTTTTTGTTGTTCCTATTGGTGGTGCTGCTGTCGACAATTAATTTTTCAAAGACAATTATGAAATACAATTTTTTTTCTTCATCTTTCAAATATTGATTGACAAATGAATTGATGATTTGATAGTTTGATCGTTGTTTTGATTGATTATGACTTCAAAAGGCGGTAAAGAATTCAACCCTGTGGGAGTAGTGTTACAGCAGTTAGCTTTTCGTTGGCTCAAGTTCAATGTACAAATATGCTGTTTTTTCTTCTTCTTTGTTTCTCATTTCATTTCGTTATTTCTTCTTCCACCTTATTCAATGATCGAAACAATTAACACACATAAAATATTTCCGAAAAGGAAAAAAAAAGTTGCTGCTAAAACTGGGCCCAAAAGCAACAACTTTCCTAAGGTCGGTAGTCAACCGGTTTTCTTTTTCTCAATATTGTCTTCTGTCTACCTATCTCTCTCTCTCTCTGGCTCTCTGTGTCTGTGGCACTTTTTTTTGGGGCCCCTCACATTCTCGACCATCTCAATTTGGAACGCATGTGTAATGGCTAATGGTGAATGTGTAATAATGTTTAATGGCTAGGTATACGTAGTGGTTCATCATTATAGAAACCGTTTACCGTTTAGCACCTGGAGTTACGTTAGCATGAGTGACAAATTTTCTTGATTGAATTAAAGTGAATTGAATGAATGGAATTGAATTGGTCCGTCTGCATCTAAACACAATTTCAATTTGTCTGACTCGTCTGCAAGTGAGTCAAGGAAAGTTGAACGAACTTGAAAAAGGTCGTCAACGTTGTCGCAATGCAAACGACAATTTTTTGTTTGTCTCGTTTTTTTTTTTGGGGTCATACATTAATATTATTACTATCATTTGTGCCAATTTCATCTTCAATATTATGGGAAAAAGTTTAACCAAAAATGTTTGAATATTATCATATAAGATTTAATTGGGGTCTAGTTAACAGTTTGTTAAAAAAGGAAAGATGATTATTACTCATAAAGGGTAGAACACACTTGGGTTTTAGCTGCCTAATAAATATTATTAATATATTTTAATATATTCGTATCTAAACTGTTTCAAAAGTTTAAATGCCACAGAAGAAATGAAAAATGTTTTTTATGCTATGCCAAATCCATCTGCAATATCGAAAGAATTTTTAACATTTTCGAAAATGAGTTATTTAAGCAATTTCTAAATAGAATGAAACAATCATTCAGGAATTTCCTCCTTTGATATTAAAATTGATTTAATTTCTATAGCTCCATTCCCTAGTGATATTTTCATATATATATTGAAAGGCTTTCCTATGATTTTCCCATGCTTCCGCTTTGATCATATATTTTTGTTTTCTAACTGCAAATACAGAGAAATTCCAATGAAAATTGCTCGATGTTGGCAAATAAACATCGAGTACCAGTTGTTCGCCATTTTTTTTTTTTTTTTTTTATTTTTATTATCTTTATCTTTTTATTGATTTGATATCTTCTTTACTGGCACTTTTTATGCCACCCTACTCTGCCACCTGCTGCTAAGCTTTTCATTTGGCTCTTGCTCTCTTTCCTTTCATGTTTTGTATTTTGTGCTGTACTTTTGCATGTTGTGCATATTTTTCCTGCTATGTATTTTATTTTCTGATTTTTCTGTTTTTTTTCTTCTTTCCATTTTCGGTTGCCTCTTCAAGTTTTTCCTGCTTTTGCATTCAAATTTTCTGTTTACATAAAAAAAATGAACAATTTTTTTTTGTTGCTGTTATTGTTGTTGGTTTCGTTTTCTTTTTCTTTATTGTTCAGATTGCCACAAAACGCTGGCGCTCTCAGCTGGCGATTGAATAAGAAGAAAGAGCAAAAAATATAAAAAAACGAGCTTTGATGGCTCAGCATTTACATTTACATTTCATTTCATATTGGAATTTGTTTCTTTCTTTTTTTTTTTTTTTGGTTGATTTATATTTCTTTCAAGCTGCGCTTTTCTAAAGTAAATCAATACTTATTGGTGGAATCTGGCCCTGAGATAAGTTTTTTGTTGTGTTCAAATACCTCGTAAATGCTAGATAAAAGAGCATATTTATGATGCCAAACAAACGACAGGATCTTCTTATGTATGTGGATTCCTGAGGAGATCACTCTTAATTATAGCTAGAAGTCAAATATAAATATTTAAAATTTATTTAAATTATTTTATCTTGTATGCATTCAACACCACCTTCAATAGGGTAACCACAATTCGACACTTTGTTTCTTATTTTTCATCAAATTTATCATCATGGATTTATATTGTTTAGGGATTGAGGTTCTTTTGGAGGTAAACCAGAGATTAAGTGCATAAATAATTTGTTGAAATTGCCATTTAAATAAAATGCCATCATTTAGCTAATTTAAAATAAAGTTCCAATTTATACATATATGTATACATATACATACATATATATATGTATTTAAAAGCATAAATATTTAATGTGAAAGCACTTAATTCAATTCAATTTTCAGCAAAATTGCATAATTATGTTGATAAGGTGAATTTGCAATCAATTTCAAATGAATGCATTTCCATTTGTAAATGGTTCACATATGTAAATCTATATATATATATATGTAAAATCCAGATATATGTCAAAGCGTAAATTATAATTGACAGCAACAAATAGTTTTGTGCGTTTGCTTCATGTTTTCAATTTTCATTTCATTTTCAGTTCAGAAACGGAAAAAAAACGATTGCCTCAAGTGAAGGCTGCAAAATGCAACCGATGATGAATGTTGTTATAAAGCCAAGAAAAAATCAGAGAAGAAGAAGAAAGAAAAAAACGAGTTAAAAATAATTATATGACTAGCGAGGCTTAAGGCTTAAAAGTGAGGGGTTAAGGGGCGAACCAAAAAAAAAACATAGGTTTTTACCCATGATTCTGTAATGTGCGTGAAATGAGAAAAAAAAAACATATCCATACATAAATGTATGTGCATATGTATATAAATGTAGAAAAATGTGGGGCGGAGTAGCTTCAGCTTGGTTTAAAAAGGTAAAAGAAGAAATAAAGAGGGAGAGAAGAAAGAAAGAAAGAAAAAACCAAAATGTTGTGTGACTGCAAGGTTATCTCATTTTGCTGCCATAAATATGTATATATATATATATA
This sequence comes from Drosophila sturtevanti, assembly GCA_018150375.1. NCBI lineage: Eukaryota > Metazoa > Arthropoda > Insecta > Diptera > Drosophilidae > Drosophila > Drosophila sturtevanti. The sequence goes on along the minus strand of JAECWJ010000324.1, from coordinate 4,599,164 downwards.
TATATATATGTATGAGAAGGTGCTAATCATGTATTAGTTAAATAGGTATTGGTGAGCTTTTAGCCAAGCTATAAAACAAGCTCTAGCTAAAACGAAGAGTTTTGTCTACTATATTGCACTTGTGTAAAAGCTCAAAGGTCAAATTCTTTGACAATGCAGCCGGAAAAAGCCAGCAATGAGATCATCTGTCAATAGATCTATCTAACAAGTGTGAAAGCAAAGTCAAAACGAAATAAAGAGTTTCCCTGAGTAACTTAAAATGATGAACGTAGCTTACTAAAATAAACTTCAGATGTTAAGTGTGAAAGCTTATAGGCTAAATGTATCTATAAGATACATTAAGTAAGTTATCCATTAGAGGATTTACCAATTGCATACTCAACTTTATGAATTGAAATAGAGCGAGTTCTGGTCTAGACTTGTTTACCTTACAATAATAAATACATATATGAATGTCTATAGATATATACATATATGTATGTATATGGGATCAACTGTTGAGTATTGATTTTTCAAGTACGTTTTAAAGCTTAATTGTTTTTCTTTTTTTTTTTTTTTTTGAACTCATTAAGATGCATGAGAGATATTTTAATGGAAGCATCTCTTAGGTTTTCTTAAACATTTATGACTTGAAAGTAAAAGAATTGCTCATGTTTCATTTTGGTGTTTTAATAGCTTAAGGGTTAAATGTATCTTACAGATACATACATTATATTTGTTATGTACTAGGTGGTAAGGTAAAGGTATAAAACAATTTGTATGTACATAAATCAAATTTAATTGTCAGAGTCACCAAGGCATTTTCCAATTAACACGCTGCATGGCTTGTTGAAAATTGTTTTGCTTCATCTACGGGATACAGAGGGAAAATCTCTGCGTGAACCTTCGACTTCAATTCAAGCCATGTAAACTCGCTCAAAGTTCAGTCACAATCATACTTGGTTATATATGTATATATATGTATGTGTATGTGTATGTGTGTGTGTGTGTGTGTTTGTGTGTGGGTTCATTTACAACTCACTTTGCTTTTGCTCTTTGATGCGGCTTCACCCACGCACAACCACCAGAAGTAGCCTTTACTTGTAGTTACATTAAGAAGTGTCGACATGAAGTCTCCGCCAATTGCAAATTGAACTTACACAACAACAAATCAAAAATAAAGATTGTATACAAAATAAAACGAAAAAGTTTTATAAAGTGAAAAAGAGATTGTTATAATAATCTTTTTTGTATTTGCATTTATTTTCACACGAACATCAAAGTCAACGTCGGGAGCATTAAGTAAGTAAGAGAAGAACAACAACTCGACAAGAATTATTTATATAAATTAGCAAAAAACAAGGGGATACCAACTTGGATGATGCGCCTGCTGCTGTTGCTGCTGGCTGTGGATGCTGGCTGTAGATGATGCTGTGGCTGTGGATGCTGCTGGTCTCTGTCTCCCTGGCAAAAAAAAAAAAAGGCAAAGCAAAGCAAAGCAAACGATGCAATTTTATGCGCAGACGCCTAAATTGAAAGCGACGCGAAGCGGCAGTCAACGAGGCGAAAAAAAGGGCAGCAAGGGGTCCACAGTTTGACAAGAACTGTGTAGGCCTACCATGCGGCATATACACACATACACACACACGCAAATCCCTAGGCAACACAAGGGTCATTAACATGCCCAGCAGTAACAGCATGCGGCAGGCAAGCAGAGAAAAGCAAAAACCAAACAGACGAAATAGAAAAAAAAAAAGAAAAAAGAATACAAACAAGACAAAAGCAAATGTATGAGGAGCAATGGGTTCCAAAGTCACCACATGGAGCTGGAGCTGAAGTTGGAGTTGCAGTTGGTTGCTGCTGCTGCTGCTGCTGGAGGGAATGGAGTCATGAAAATGCAAAAAAAAAGAAAGAAACGCGTCTGGATTTGTGGGTGGATGATGCTCTTGCCTCATAGCTTGGCTATTTGACTGCCTGGCGGGGCTAGACTGGATTGGATTGGGTTCTAACCTACCATGCAACTCCAAAGGTGTTTGCCTATGCTACCCATAGCCTTCACTAGGACTGTTTGTTGTACGTGCCGCGACGAGTTTTTCTACTATTCTAGATGGCTAATGGATTGGGAAGGAATCACTCTAGAGAGATGGTAGAAAAAAAGCAACAAAAAAAAAAGAAAATGTAATTTAAAATTGTTAACTTAACTTAAAGTGGTTAATGAATGTAAATCATGCACTTGGCTGAGTCTCAACGTGGTCAAGACAGGAAAAGATTTACGAAATGATGTTGAGCCCAACTTAAATCGGCTTAAGATATGCTCAGGCCAGAGTTACAGAGTTAAGTAACAATTAGATATGGGAAAATTTATCTGGTTTTATATCAACTTTTTTTTTCCAAGAAATTTTTCTCTTAAATTTTATTCAAAATGAATTCGTGGAATGCTATTTATATGAAAATCCAATTAATCGTCGATTAATTTTTTTGAATCTATTTTGTTGAATTTTTGCAAGTCATCTTTATGGCTTGGTCTGTATACTCTGCATAACGGTAATGCTAATGGCTATATTTATGTGGGAAGAGAGTTTTTAGTTATTTTACTATTTTATACTAAAAGTTTAAATTTTAATTATTATTAATTGAGTTTATTGGTTAGAAAAAGTTAATTGTGTAATAACTATTCATTTAGGAAAAAAAAGATTTGACATGAGAGTGATTTTAATTAAAAATCCAATATATTCATAGAAAGTAAAAAAAAAATTATTTCTTCATAAAGTGAAACGAAAATGGTAAAAAGTGAGACCTTTAAATAACAATTTGATTAAATCAGATAATAATATAAAAAAAAAAAAAATATAATATTAAATATAAGCACTCGTTCCACTATTATCTGGCATTCTATTCATGATATATATAATCTATATAATTATAGACTATATAGATATAGCTCAAATCAGTGAAAAAGATTAAAACACACTGCCAAAAATATATACAAAAGTCATTGAACCTGTTAGAGTATATAGTTATCGATATACTAAAGTTGTACGATCCGCTATGTCTTCATTTACAGTGTTAACTCATCTCTCGCATTTATTTTGGGGATTTTGTTTGGGAAATTAACATTTTTTTTCCCCCTTTTTTGCTCTCATTACATTTTCATATATGTATGTCTTTTTTTTGCTGTTGCTCCACAAACTGTAAGACTAATCGTTGTATTATGTTTCTCTTCTTCTTGTTTCTTTACAGGTAATTAAATGGCCATTTTTCATCAATTTCATGGCAAGTTGAACGAAATAAGCTAACGAACTAACAAAAATTATGCGTCTTCACTTCTAATTGAGTCTTATTTATTTAGAATGCGTCAAAAATAAAGGGCAAAAAATTAACAAAACAACTGAGAAATATATGTATATATATATATATTTGTTTATGCCTTTGTTTGCAAAATTTTCGCTAGATATAAATAATATTTGTTTAGTTCTATGAAACATGAGACGGCACTTTGTTATAGCCAATTTGCTTATGACTACAAATATATATGTATGTACATATGTATATACATATACTGTATACATATACTATATAAATGTGGTCATTATGTCTCCAATGTGAATGAACCTTTAGCCGCTGCTTTTGTCTATTGTTTGTCATGGCTTTTTGCCCATAAAGAGTAAAAAACACTTTCTTAACCAAAAAATAACATTTCCTGTCCCTAATATTCCCGCAACATGCAACAAATTTACTCGCTTATAGAAGAAATGTGGTAAAACATTTTCATTAAAGAACAGAAGAAGAAGGAAAAAAAACCGTCGATTAACTACAAATTGGAAACTTTCACTGACCATCAGGGAGAGGAAAAAGGCGTTCAGAATGATGTTGATGTTGATGATGATGATGATGTCTATACAATTAAACGACTTAACAAAATTCTGCTCCACATTTATCATAATTATATAATTGATGGGCAAGAGGAGTATTTTTTGGGGAATGTAGAGGAATAACAGAGGTCACAGCAGGCAGAGGTCAGACACGTGTCACGGTGTCTCCCCATCGGTTCAATTAGCACCGTTCCAATAGTTCGAAGAAGTAGTAAGAAGAAGCTTGTTAACATGACAGGTAAACAGACCACCAAGAGCTCATCTTCATCTGCATTGATTTGTGTCTGTAAATTAGCATTTCCACTTGGGAAAGAGCTACCACCACTTACAGTCAGAAGGCAGACAGTCAGTCAGTCAGTCAGTCAGTCAGTCAGTTAGTCAGTCAAAGAGTTGTAGATAAACAGACAATGATGTGAATGTACAGTTTACGCTTGGCTGGGCTTGATCTACAAGTTAAACAAGGGTCCAAATGGGTTTTAAAAGTGACCAAAATGTTTGTAGTTAAGTAGGTGAAAGACCATTGTTGGTACACGAGTGTGTATGTGTGTGTGTGTATGTTTTGGCATGTGCCTTAAGTGTCGACAATTAACGTAGCACCCTATCTACCCTAGGAGGTTAAGAGTGTGATGTGGGATTGTTACTTAAAAAGTTACAAATATTGCATTGAGTTGGCACACTGATTTATGGTATGAGATTATTGTTAAATTTAACATATGAGTGACAATTACTTTTGATTATATGCTTAAACAGAAGACCATTTAAAATTATTTATTTAATTTTGTCTGTTTCTAAACATTTGGATGAAAAAATTACAGTATGTATGTTATTAAATATATAATTATTTTTGATATTACTTTCTATTCGTACAATATTGTATCTAAATTCATTTGATTTCATGATCAAGATTCATTTGTAATCAGCGAAAACTTAGCCTCTTTTATAAATAAAACAGTTAGTAGTCATGCGAAAAAAGTATTAATATACTATTATTGATATACTTAACTCTGATTCGACTTTAAAAAAAAAGCAATAAAAAGAAAGTATTTGTTTTAATTTTTTAAAATATTGCTAAAAAGTAAATCTATTGAATCATTTATTATATGACCTAGAACAAAACTAAAAAGTCCCGAAAAATCGTATATAAAGCAATAATTCATAAAAATTCACCCATAGATGAGAACTCAAATAGACTTAGGTTTTTTTTTTTTAATTCACTTAAATTTCACCTTAGATTTCACACACATAAATGACCTCAAAAGCTGCTCTCAAATTTGAATTCTCAAATATTCTTATATGGAAATTCTTAAATTTTGTGAATATTCTCATCAAAACTTTCATTTAGTTTAATTTAATTTAAGTTATACAGTTCACTTCCTTTAGTATGTAGATCATTCACTCCCTCTGCTAAAGCTGTCAAAAAATTGAATTTTTATTAGATTCTTGGAAAGAAAATTTATAACCCGATTTCGCATCTCTGACATTTCCGACATAATTTCAACAGACTTTATGTGGTCGTAACTAACTTAATAGATATTAAATATTCAAATTGAAATTCCACTCTCTAATTAATGATCAAAAAATAAAACCAGTTGCAAACTATTATTTAATAATTGGTATTGCTTAATTTCAATAAATCTTTTAAAATAAATCAATGAAATTCTTATTGTGATGCAAAGTAAGGCAAAAGATACTCTATAAATAAATCAGTTCACTTTTACTCATTTGAATCATTTGTTATGCTTTATTAAACGATTCATTTATGATATCTTTTTGTGAATCGAAATATGTCAGTATGTTTTGGATTCCATTATTATTATTATTTTTTTCCCCCTTTTTTTTTTGGCACTAATTTGACAAGGTCACCTCGCTTTTGGGCTCTTTTGTTGTTTCTCACGTTTAAGCCGAAAATAAAATAAACAAAAAGAAAAGCAGCAAAAAAAAAAAGAGTTAAATCTTGTTTTGCATTTCGCAGCGTCTAAATTGAGTTTTGTGTGTGGGGTCTCTCGGTTTCAGTCTCAATGATTTGCATAAACATTTGACGTGACATAGGTGCGAAATAGTTTCTGTGAAATTTACTACTCATATATATATATATAAATAGATATTGTTTACTGGGTCATTTGTATACTACGTTTCGTTTGACCCCAAATTAATTTTACGGATTTCCTGCTAGAAAGGCTCCTTTTATCATTTTACCTATTTGAATTTTTGAATTTAATTCGTGACTTTAAATGGCACACAATTAACCCGACTAAACTGAACCTGGCTGGGAATCACCTGCTGTGTGACCACTACTTTACAGTAAACTCCTACCATGTCTCTGTTTTAACCATCTTCATCTCCTTGATGTTATATAATTAACGAGCAGGATCTCTGCGGAAGGAGGAGGAGGAGAGAGAGAGAGTGAGAGGGAGAGAGGAGCCGCCACAAAGACAAAGCTAATTAAATTATAAGTAAGCCTTTGCCCAGCTAAGGAAAGAAGGTTACAACCTTCTCCTTCTACTCCCACTCCCACTCCTTTTGCCCACTCCATTGTACTCCATGGTACTCTTGCTGAAATGGTTAAATAATAGGCAAATAAATGAGAAACAATTTTAGCCAAAAAAAAAAAAAAAACCACCAAGCGAAATGAAAAGACTTCGACACGAAGCCTCCAAACCGAAAACAAGAAGAAAAAAACACAAATTCCATTCAGATGATGGCAATGGCGAAGGTGTTTTTATACCCCTCTCTCTACCATAGGATAAATGGGTATATTAATATCGATAAAATGTTATAATATATATTATGATAGGTATATAAATGAGATAAATTATATGTAAATAAAGGTCAGTTAATCTTTTAAGTTTCAGAATTTCACAACAAAAAGGGTTTTGAATTTTGAGTATAAATTTTACGATGGTTTCATATTATGTACCTACCTATTGTTATTACTTGTTTCAGGGTATTGCATATTCGATACTTTGTTTTCGTTTCGTGATTATTCAGTTTGGCTATTTGACGTGGTGTTTGGTTGCCAATAAATTTTGCACTCTGACGATGAAAGAGAAGGCTAGGCGCAGACAACACACTCATATACACACACACACACACACATACAGAGAGAGAGAGAGAGAGAGAGACGATGAGGAGTTAGTGCAACACTAATCATTTTTTGGTCATGCCTTACAATGGGCATTACATGAATACATAAATAACCTATATACGATATATTAAAATTCGTCTAACATTGCTATTTAGTGAATTTGGCCCACTGTGCAGAGAGCAATATGGTATACTGAAATGGATATGAATTATGCGTATCCATCGTTGAAGTCGTTGTTGTTGTTGTTGTTGTTGTTATGTTTTTGATGTTGTCGTTGTGTCGTTGTCGCTGTCGTCAGGCGTCGTTCCTTGTTGTCAACAATATTGTTTGCAAGTCTGGGCTTAAAGGCGGCATTTCAATTGCGACTTATGGCCATAAATAAGCATGGAAAAATGTTATGTGAATTGGCAGCAAGAGGACCTAGTATGGAAGGGAATGGAAATGAATGATGCTTGGTTTACGACCAAAAGAAAAAGAAAATCCCTAATCAAATCGTGATCATTTCAGAGTCTGGCAATTACCCCATCAAATCGATTTAATAATTCTATTAAGGAGGTTGATGGTTGATCATGAGATACTTCTTTTGCTTCTTACTGGAGTTTGAGTCTGTGATTTGTAGCCATTAAGATAGAGTTTAGACAAGGCTCATTTACATAACAGCAACAGCAACAGCAGCAACAGCAGCAGCGGCATCGGCAGCAATGGTAACAAAAATATCTAATGGCTTCTAATGTCAGAGCGAAGAATACGCAGAGAGGCCTTTCATTTAATTCAATTAATTAGCCTGGCCAAGAGGTAAGGCCTCTGTGTGATGAACATTTCCGCTTCAAGTGCGGCACTGCTGCAATCAAAATTAATTAAGGCAACAACAACAGCAACAACACACAGAACCACACACACTCACACCACACACACACACACATTGAAAGAGCGAGAAAATAAGAAGAGAAGATGAACATCAGTTGTTGGCACTTTGCATGCCCCAAGCAAAGACCTGCCACTTTATTGCTTTTTACCGCAATGTTGCACCAATTTCTGCAGCACCTGCAACAACCTGATGTGATTTCTACTGTTCTGTACATACCAATGTGTGTATGTTTGTGTGTGTGTGTGTATGTGCGTTTGGCGCTGCAATGCGTTACGTTGTCTTTTGTCTTGACATGGACACAGATGCTGCTGGTGCAGTTGCTGTTGCTGTTGCTGTTGCTGTTGCTGTTGCTGTGGTTAATATCAATGCTAATACCAAATGCAATACCAATATCGAGGGTGCATATATAAGTAGAATACAGTGATTTACAAAGATGAATGGATGGATGGATGGATGAATGGATGCATGCATAGCATAGAGAACATATTACAAATGGGGAACATACGTACTTCAAGATGGCAAATAGGGCAAACTTGTAAATCTCTAACATTTGACTCTCTCTCACTCTCACTATTTCTCTCTCCCTCCCTCTCCCTCTCCCTCTCTCTCTCTCTCACTCTTCCTCTCCTTGCTGATACTTTACAAATTAATATTAATGTTTCACTCCTTGAAATTGAAATCAAAATGCAATTCACTTGCAATGACAATAACAGAGATTGCCATTTATTATCTTTGGTTGTGAGGAGTGAGTTGGTAAAGTCAAGCAATCAGAGTAAGCTATAAGATTTTGCACTACTTTCGCCCACTCAGTGACCGACCAATCATTTCCGTTCCGAGAAAGTCGTAGCGAAACCTGGTCGAGTATCTGCCTCAGCAGCTTTTGAGTGGGTGGCCAATTTTAAATACTTTGCCTACCTATCTACCTACCTACCTACAAGATACAAGTATGTACATATATATATATATATTTATGTATATACCTATGTATATATTTATATATGTATATTGCAATATGAATAAGTAGTTAGAGAGTCGTTGTCGTTGTCGTCTTGGGTCATAAATAATAAATTGCATGACAAAGTTTATTGGTTGGTTGGTCGAACAGGTCGGCAATTAAAAGGCGCAAAACTTAAGCATAACTCTCCCACACTATTCTTACTTACTTACTTACTTACTTCAGTTGAGTTCACTTCACATCCCGCCCAACCTTTCCCCAGTCGCCCACAATTTTACACTCCTGTCTCTCCTGGCCTTTTGGGAAGTGTGTCAGCTTTTTTTCTGCATGCAACTGCTTTTTGCTTTTTCGCTCATACATTTTTAAACAATCTCTAACCCAAATAAAGTTTCTGTTTTTAGCTCATATTTACAGTTTGCTAAGGGCAAACAAAATAAAAAACAAAAAAACAAAAAAAAACTAACGAACTAGAGAGAGAAGAAAAGAAAAGAAGAACGAAAAGCATTGCCTACAAATAGGCGCTGGGACATTTGACCGAAAACTTTTTCTGGTCGTAACTTTTAGTATCATATGTGTATACAGAGTAAAATGTCTTTTATCTTTATATCTATATCTTTGGGCATGTCTTTGTTTTGTTTTGTGTGTGTGTGTGTGTGTGTTTATTTGTGTTTTTTCCCCAATACTGATTGAATTTTGTTTCAACATTCCACAGTGCATCTAATAAGAAGAGCAACAACAGCAACAACATATTGAAATTGTCAGTGGCAACTTCTGTTTTTTTGCTTAGTTCAATTTCCTTTTATCTATTTCGAGTTGAGTGAAAAAGCGTCACAGTTGCCTAACTAGTCAGGCAGTCATCAGTCAGTCTGTCCGTCTGTCAGTCAGTCAGTCACATGCAGCGTGATACTCTTGTGTTTTGGCATATCAATGCTGTTAAAAGAAACTTCTGCAAAGAGTATCTACAATGCTTGGTAGCACTACAATAAGTAGTTTTTATTTTGCTTGTTCTAGTTTGTATCTAGCTACTTGTATCTTGTATTCCGCTTTCACACACATATACACACACACACGTGCACACTTATACATATGAGAGTGTGCCAAGAGTCGTCAGAATTTCCATTGGCAATTGTCTTGCTGCTGCTGCTGCTGCTGCTGCAACTAGATGTTGCTGCTTGCTACTTGCTGCTGGCTGCTTGCTACTCTTCCCATGTGAAACTTGGCCATTAATTTGAACGCCGTTTTACTTTAGTAGAAAAAAAAATATATATAGAAGCATAGAGATAGAAGTAGAAGTAAATGTAACTAAAGAAGAGCGTGGCTCAATGGCTCATCTAGACGAAGAGAAAGAAGAACAAGAGAATTTCTTTTTCTTTTCATATTTCTGCATAGCTTTACTCTATGGTGCAGCGATTTCCTTTTTTTTCTTCAACAATTATTCATTATCTTGAATCGTTGTGTTGTTGTTCTTGTTGTTGCTGTTGCTGTTGCTGTTGGGAGGCAGCTGATGCGCTTTAAGTTTTGCATTTAATTACTGTGCACATATCTCAAATTTCACCCATTCTCTCAATCTGTCTTTGTCTCAGCATCATCCAGGTGTCGTCTCGCTGAGAGGAGGCAGCAAATAATGCTCATTATGCATTTCACTTTGGCTGCTTGGGAAAGTTCTCTGTCACAGCTGACATCATTTCAGTTCATTCCGATTCTTTTTTTTTTTTTATGGTTAAAAATATATTTTCACATATGTGCATACATAGAGTAGGAGAATGGAATTAAAGGTGCATATCACATCTCCTTCTAGGTAATAAGTACATGGTAGTAGTAATGGTTATAGTATTCTCTTGTCGTGTTGGCTAATAAAAATTGCCAACATTAAATGGCAATTACAATTTGCCTCATGCAAAGAAAATGCATACATAGGTATATATATACATATATATGTATATACATATATATATGATGATGATATGGACCATGTTCACGAAAAAACCAACCAATTAAATGGCTACTATCTGGAATCGACACTTTGTTGTTGTTGTTGTTGTTGTTGCCTGGCAAGAGGACGATATGAACAAAAGAAGAATACACCGTTAGCGGAAAGAAAAGAAAAGAAGGAAAAGCACGTTGACAATGATATGCAAAGTGCAGCAGCAGTTAAAGGGTATAAACACAAGGGGTGCGGAGGTGGAGGTAACACATTATTGCTAACGGGTGCAAAAGGTGCACATGTGGCACGAACAAACAAAACTGAACGACCATATAAACGAAACGAAGGAGAAAGAGAGAAGAGAAGAGAAGAGAAGAGAAGAGGAGTGAGGAGGACTGAAGAGGAGAGAGAGAGAGAGAGAAAGGAAAAGCCAAAGAATTGATTCTCTTTTGCTGTTTAAAGCGGCGTCACGTGGGAAATTTTCAAGTTCAAAGCTGTTTTTCAGAACCCTCCATCAACTGCCACCTTCCTCCCTACCTAGCAACATGAAGAGGCAACTGTAAAAATGAAAAGCAACTGCAATTGCAGCAATAGCAATAACAACAGCAACAACAACAACAAATACAAAGCATGCACTCACGTGAGGCTTGATAATAATCGGCTTTGAAAATCGTGAGGCAGCAACAAGAGAAGCAGCAACAACAACAATAACACTTAATACACTCGAGGAAGAAGCCACAAACAGGTTGACAATCAACGTACCCACCCAGGCAAGGAAAAGCCAAACCAACAGAGTACAGAGAATTGCAACAGTTGAGGGTCGGATCTCTCTCTCTCTCTCTCTCACTCTCTATCTCTTCTTCACCTTAGTCGTCTCTCTATCTATCCATCCATCTATCTATCCATTTATCCATCCATCACTCTCGCTCGATGTGATTTCAAGTCTCCGCCCTCGACAATGCAATCCCCCGCCCCCTCTTTTAGCTATATCAGCTACTGTTTAATGTATAGCCTTCAAGTCTTTAACTTGAACAGTTAGAATTAATTGACGTTAATAATGTCCCCGATATGAAGATTTATGCCCAAGTGAAGTCTCTCAACGGTTCTTTTTGCATTTACAACCATTTACCAGTTGATTTTAATGGAAAACTTAGTGGCAATGATAATAATAGTTGACAATTTGTTGCCGTTGCCGAGAGAAATTGTTCTTTTCTCTCTCTTTCTCTTTCTCTTTCTCTTGTTGGTTAATAATGATAATGATGAGTGCAAAACGATGTGAGACAGAACCAACACACACACTCAGATACACACATAATCATTCACCTAAGGCAATAAAAAATTGTTAAGGTAGTAATTTATACACCTAAGCGTTCTCCCACATTTTGGCAACATGTGACCAAAAAAAAAAAAAAATATAAATACTTACCAAATGTATCAGATATAATTTTTATCAAATTTACATGGATTTCTATGGTTAGGCTTTAGAATTGATTTTTCTTGAGACCAAAATATTAGACATAATTTATGGATTTTTATATTTTCATTAATCAGATAGATATTTCCAGTGTTTATTTCAGATCCTTATTATTATTAAAATGTACGGATATTAAATAATACACCTTGATCAGATAAGTTACTATATAGAGTTCATCAAATTGAAGATACTTTAAAAGCGAACAAGTTGGGACAATATTAGGATATATGGAAATCAAATTCTAGTCTTTCCATGTAAAAATTAATTAAACAAATCTTACAATGTTTTCGCATTGAACTTTACGAATCAAATTTCATATTTTCTCATTGTAAAATTCTAAAAAAGGGAAATTTTCCAGAAAAGAAGCCTGTATTTATAGTGACATATATTATTATGTTTTATTGTTATATTGTTATACTTATGTATCATCATAAGGTCAACTCCCCCATTAATAATAGAAACTTCCTTCATGAGATTATATGTAGTATATATGTTAATCTTATCTTACAATTTCTTATACAGCTTAACATCTACGAGTGAAAGGATCTTTTATAGCTTATTTAGGAAATTAAGTGCTTCCTTATAACTTTTCTTTTTTTTTTTGTTGCTCAGAAAATTTATGGTAGCAAATAAAATGTTTGATTTGTATGAGAATATAATTTGTTGGGACCACAAACTGAATAATGATTGCGCTTTTTTTTTACCAGTTACCAAATAAACTTCAATCAACTTAGAGCTAAATATATACAAATAGGAACGTTTAGTTTTGAATTCCAATTTGAATAAAGTTTTTCCATTTGAATGCTTTAATTTAGCGTCCAAGTCTTTTACCACCCTTAGATCAATGCATTTCGGTTCAAAGTGTTATTCTTGAGATCTTAAGATCTATGTATGAATAGACAGAGAGTCGTTTTACCTACCAATAGCCACTTGTGAGTTCTTGCCATAAAAATAGTTCAAAATAAAAAGGAATGTAAAAGTCTTTTATTCAAGTGCAAACATTGACGATTGCAATTCCATTTCCCTGCCACAGGCACGTTCCAAAATCCAAGAGTTGAGAGTCATTAAATGAATTTTACGACCTGGCACAAACCAAGAAACGATGAACCAAGGCAGAAAAACCAGTGACTGACCGTCCGACAGAGCGACCGAACGACCGACAAGACCCCGGTAAAGTTTCCTACTTTGTATAGCACCTCCAGAATAGGGTAATTAAAAAGAACTTAGCACATGGTCGCGACAGAACTAAACCAAGCAAAACAAAACGAAACGAACATAAGAAGAGAAACTAAACAAGGAGACAGTTTAGTTTAGTTCATAAATGTCAAGTTCAGGGTTATGGCAAAAACACATAAAAGAATAGTGGAAAAAAAAAAAGAAAAGGTAACAACACAAAAAGACATCAAAAGCACGTCTTGCCCTTCCATGTAAAATGCTTTTAAATGCCTCTCTCTGTGATGTGAGAGAGACGGACAGAAAGACTGAAATAGTAAAAACAATGAAATACGTAATTAATTTGACTGCGTCTTAATCTTTCATTTTCCCCCGCTCTCCCATCCATCAAGCCCACCTAACCCGCAGACCACAGACCGCTGACAGTTGGTGAGAATTGAAGGTGGTGAGAACTTCACTCTTATTTAATGAGTTTTTTTCTCTCTTTTCAATACCCTACAACTAACAGTAAATTATCAGCATATGCACTAGGTGAGCAAAAGAAAGCCGAAATAGTATAGAAATATATATTTCTGAAATGCAATAAAATCAATCGAATGCAATCGAAAAAGCAAAACTTAAAGATTAAAAGAGCTTAAAATCTTATCAATTTATATCTGACATTGAAATATTTAAAATATATAAGCAGAGTCTTCAGAATATTAGGTGCGATTTTGTCAGTTAAAAATAATAGTCTGCAATTATCAATTATTTTATAAAATATTACTCATAGATAAGCAATTAAAACAAACTTTATGAAGTGTTGTTAAATGACAAATGTTTTTGTATTAATTATGTATAGATAAGATTCCTTTGGAAAAATGACTTATAGAACCACTTTAAAATTCTTAGTATAAATATAAATTTCTAATACTCAATGTAGGGTATTTCTTAGCCTGAATTTCAAATTTCAATTGTTTCTTTTACGTTGTTTTTTTTTTTCATTTTCCGATTGATTTTTTTTTTTTTGGTTTTTTTTATGTAAACAGTTCATTGAGCTCCAAGACTTTGAACTAATTAAAAACTAATTAGGCATGTGATTTGATTAGCTTAGTGTACTTCTTTTTATGATTACTTGAAGAGAAATTGTTTAAATGCCATTTTGGGAAATGGGAGTAAATCTTCTAAGAATTTTAAATGATTAGTCTAAGTGGAATTGTTTGAACTTTTTCACATAAATTAACTGTGTTTTTCTCTCACACATACATGTACATATGTCTAAACTACACAAATGGTAAAGATGATGATCATGATGATGATGATGATGTAGCAGTTGATGGTGATGATGAAACATAAGCTGCTTATAACTTAAAGCCAAAGATGCAAAAAGAAAACGAAAAAAAAAACCGAAAACTTCGTAATCAAATGCCTGTGCATGTAATTTGAGTTTAATGAGTGTCAAAGTTATTAAAAATCATTTGTTGTCCAGTTATGGTCGTTGCTTATGGCCAGGCCAGTTTGTTTTATTTTGATTTTGATTTTGGCTCGACTCCACTCGAGTGTCTCGAGTGGCCATTAAAGGCATCAAATGTTACCAAATCGTTTAGACGCGACACCAGCAACAACCCGTTTTTGGTCAGTCATTGAGCTTAATTATAGTTCTGACGCTCACTTTGTATCTCCTTCTTTTAAATTGTTGTTAATTTTCAATAAACCAACTAAATATGTGACAATTTTCGCTTGAGCAAATTTACATAACTATATAAATAACAACAACAACAACAAAGAAAACAAAAACAAAAACCATATGAAAATTAAGTGATTTGAGTGGTAAAACGAATGAAAATGAAAAGTCAAAAAAAGCACGCAAACCGCACGACAAAAGATAGAAAGAGAGAGAGGGAGAGAGAGAGGTTAAATGAAAAGAGATAGGTAAACGAGGTGAGATCTGTTTTATAAAGTTGTTTGGTGTCAAAGACAACAACAAGAAATAACAATGATTACAACAGACAGAAAATAAAAATAAACATTTAGCAAAGGTGACGATTTTAACATACCCTGTAAAGTATTGCTACATTAATAAACAGGTGTGCTGTTGGCTAAATAAATAAATGATCTGATTATCTTGAAAGTTAAGTGATTAAGCCGGAAATACATTTTTTTATACTTGATATCAGAAATTATCATTTAAATTGAAAATCTTTTTAGGCATCGGTATAGTATCTTGGTTTATAGTTAATGAAGATAGTTAGGACTTTATTTCCCTTATTGACAGCTTCTTTTTACTTCTAAGAATTCAAATTTTAGCAGCACATTGATATAGGCACTTTAGACATTTTCCAGAACAACAATTTTCATGAGATTGACACTAAGATGGAGTTAAATATAGAATTATAAATCAAACGAAATTAGAAAAATTCTTACATAACCTTCATTTGGTTGGCATAACTGGCTATCATCTGGATTAACTTTAGCAGCACATAAATTATTATATAACAAACATTTGCCAGAACAACAAGCTTCATCATTTCTACACTAAAAGGTTGACAATTTTAGAACTTTAATCCAAAGTTTGAGATCGTAATATCAAATTGTTCATACATAACCTCCATTGGGCTGGCATACATGGACATGAGTTTGAACAAAATTTGGAATTGCTTTGGGAGCACACTGATAGCAAAACTTTACACATTTTCCAGAACAACAATTTTCATGTGTCAGGCACTTAAATAAAGATAATTTTAAATGTTTATATTGAAATTTTCAGATTATATAAACATAATGCCTACATAACCTCCATTTGGCTGACACGAATGAGGAGTATCCAAAATACTGAAAATGTATAAGCACACAGTAATTAAAGCGAACCACATCACGAATATGAATGCATGTAACGATTTGAATAGGAATATCTATAGCTGCCTATTCATTGCTATAGAAATTATTAGTCTCTCCATTTAGTTTTGGTATTGAGCTCTTAATTTGCATAACAAATGAACAACGGGAAAATCAAATAAAAGCGTTTAATAATCCTAAGAAAATGCATTCGATTTGGTTTTAGAAAAAACAATAGATTCTAAATGCATTTCTCTTTCTTAACGTATTTTAAAAGACGATAAGAGATTCAAGCAATATTCGGTTATATTATTCTGAATATTTTTTATTAAAGGTGCACAAGAGGTATACGAAATGGCTTTACGTTAATTTGGCCACAAGCAATGAACAATTTTGGTTTTTGGCTGGCTGGCTGCTGCCAATTGCCATGCAATTTGTATGACTCTCTGCTCTTGCCCTGGCTCTAACTTTGGTCTGTGGGCGTTATGTTGTGTGTTGTGTGTTTTGTTTTTTGGTTTGATATCCACCCCCACAATGGCAACAACACTATAATACCATTTGTGAATACCCTGTAACTGTAACGCGATTAGAGTATATGAATGTATATAATATGCAACAGATGATCTAATGATTAATTAGTTAAACGAGATGAAAAATAAGTGAATCATGTCTAAAATCGTTTCTAATTAAACCAAATAAAATATATAATGTGAGGGTGAGTGTATAGTAAAGGATATCTTGAAGTCGAGTTGTAATTTCCTTAGATAACTTTTTTTTGTGCGCGTCTGGTGCTCACATGGCGTATGATTGATGGCCCTGAAGCCAGGCAAGGGAGTCTAAAGTCTGTAGTCTGGGGATCAGGAGTCGAAAGTAAGGACTACGGAATTAGCCTTATTCTTGTTGTTGCTGTTGTTATTGTTGCTATTTGTACGTAGTTGTTGTTGTATGTTGAAATAAATTGCGTTTATTGAGAAAATTGGCAGGGAAAATATTTGCACGTTATATACAAATTAATCATGTATATATAGAAATGGAGATTGCCGCTTGTCATCTGTCATGGTCTTGTGAATATCCTGCAGTGTAGATTAGATGAGCTAACAAATTTTGATGACTATAAATTTCTCAATCTACAATAATAATAATACCCCCCTCTCTCTCTCTCTCTCTCTCTGTCTCTCTCTTTGCAGCCTTTTAATGGGATTTCAGCAGTTTAAGTAACTTTGCAGCCTTTGGGCAAGGAGAAAAGAGGAAGAGGGTGGAAAGACGGGTAAGTTCCATTTGAAATTTATAATTTGTCTGTTCAGACATTATATATTGTATATATATGTACTTTAGATATATATATAAATAGTATAAATGAGTTGGATACAATTTTTATTGATGTTTGCTGTGTCGTCTGTCTGAATGTCTGTTTGTTGTTTTTACCTGCAAATGCAAACCGGTCAAATGGGTTTTCATATACTATAAGTATATATAAGAGCATGAGTGAATAGTATATATATATATATATAATATATATACAGGTATACCATTTGTCGCAGTTGGGGGCATTTGCATAAAATTTTGTTCTCTTCTGTTCAATCAGTGTTTTATTTAATTTATTTTCATTGATTGCAAAAAAAAAAAGAAAAAATAACAACATTTAACTTAATGTCTGCTGCTAACTGCCACTGACGTAATTCTGAAAACGGCGTAATCATAAAGTGCCAATACGTATATAGAAACGAATGTTATAAATCGATTTTTATTATTTTTGGTTTCAATGGACGATACGAAATTGACAAGTCAATAATTAGGGAAACTATAAAAGTATTTGGTATGAGAAAAGTGCACAAATATGTTTACTGTACTTTCCGTTTATGCCAAACCAATTAAACCACATGAATGCCAAAAACCAACAAAATCAAAACAAAAAAAAAATCTGGACTAATTTGGCTAACATAATGGTTATAGCCACTGCGAAATTTAATACACTTATAAAAGTCATTCGATTGCAATGAAATTGCAAT
Organism: Drosophila sturtevanti; assembly: GCA_018150375.1. NCBI lineage: Eukaryota > Metazoa > Arthropoda > Insecta > Diptera > Drosophilidae > Drosophila > Drosophila sturtevanti. The sequence continues at coordinate 4,581,011 of JAECWJ010000324.1, read as the reverse complement.
AATAATCTTTCTAAACTAAAACCATGAAAATTACCTGAAAGTTTCTTTAAACATATATATATATATATGATATTATCAGTCGATCTTTAACAAATACTTTGCTACTTTAGTAGAACTTTAATTAAAAATGTTAAATTAATTCTTTTCAAACTTGATTGAGGGACAATAAAATAGGCTGTGATAAAGTCTTCAGATTAAGTGGCTCTTTTATTAAACTAGGATAAGGAACTAACTAATTACGACATTTGCAAAGTATTTTTTTATACAATCCTTAGCACAAACTTCTTCCAATAATATATACAGTCTCGTTTTCAAAAAAAAAAAGAGTATACATTTTTATTCAATGCCATGGTAAACAATTTGTTTCGGTTTTATTATGGTAGATTTCTTTCAGGACAGGAAGTTGCCTGGTCTCCATCTACCTATCTACCTATCTACCTACCTACCTACCTGGCTGCCTGTCTGACAGTTTGTGGTTTGAGATTAGTTTATTTTTAACGTAATTTGTTGTTGGTTATGGTTGTAGCTAGCGATGGTAATGGTATTGGTTGGTGATTCCACTGGCAACTCAATTGGGCCTAGACAAAAGGGTAAACCAGGTAAGGAGCAACCTGATTGCACGCTCCAACTGGCAGACCAGTGCCGCATTGCCATCAAAGGGTTAAGGGCAGGCAACCACAGTGGAGAGTCATACACATACACAAACACACACACAAACACACACACACATATAGCCAAGCATGCTTCATTGAGGAGGTCAGAGTTAATTTTCTTATTGTATTAGCCCCGTTCACCATCTCCTGCCACTTTCAGTCTTTCCTCTAGCCAGTAACTCTCTTCTTCATTTTTTGTTGTTGTTGTTGTTGTTGCTGTACAGTTTGTTTGTCGAGCATAATGATGCCACTTGATTGAAAATGAACGTGACTGGAAAACAAGTTTGGGATTTCTATTTTATTTTTTTTGCTCTCCCGTTTACATTTATTCCCATTCTCTGTACTTATTTTTGTATCTCTTGTATTTATGCATTGCAACAAACAAAACGAATAGCAAAAATAAAAAATAAAAAAAATATCAAAATAAATTAGCCAAGAAACTTTTGTGACATGTTTTGCTGCTGATGCTGTCTCAGAGTTGTTTACAGCAAAAGAAATCAAAGCAAACGCAAGGAGGTCCTGTTCCTACTTGTATTTCGGATCCTTCTTCTGTTGGTAATCCTATTCCGTTGCCCATGGCAATCTTAGTTTTTTTATTTTCTACTATACTGATGCTTCTTCTTCTTTTGGTTTTTTTTTTGCAGTAGTGTAATCGCATTTAATATCATTTAATTAAAGTTCGCTGTTGGCTTTCATGCTTGAGGGTGTGGTACGCGTCGTCCGTTCACCATTTTGTTGCATGTTTTCTAACAGAATTATGTGCGCATTTCCGTTTCCGGTACACGCAACACTGCACACAAAATGGCGTCGTCTTCGATTCACTAAGCTCTCCTCACAGTGGGCCAAAATCATAAATTTGGCTTACCGCAAATAATTTGATTGGGGATTTTGAACAAAAATACAATGATAAAAATAGGTAACAAAAAAGGAAAAAGGAAGAAACAATTTACTGCTTATTTTTCATTATTCCATGGTGTTTCTATTATTTTGTATCCCACTGTCTTTATTTGGAAAGAGAAAAATGGTTAGCCATTAAGTAAGTTGTGCGAATTCTGGTGCATTCTGGCTGTCGCTTTCTTAAATTTGTTATTTTGCGTTGCCAAGGCAAATAATTTGCAGCATGCCACACAATAAGCAGCCGCACAACTGCAATATGGATAACATGAAAATGCAATTCCATTTTTAGATTAAGTCCCTCATCAAGCCATTGAAATGACACAAAGTAATTTACTTTCCCAAAATGCCCTCAATGCAATTTTAAATACGAATGTACCCCCAATGCATACCTTCAGTTATGTTTAACTAGATCATTGAGTGCCATTTGATGACCCACAAATTATGTACCAAAGTGTGCTGCAAGTTCCTCCGTACATGCCCTCCCTCAAGGGACAACTAAAATCCATTCGATGTGGCGTGTTTAAAACATAAATTATCCCACAGAGCATATGCGCATATGTACGTATATGCATATAGCACTTCAATTTGCGTTTAATATTAAGGTTCATGGGGGCCATTGGGCCAAAAACTTGTTGACATCAAAGTCTGTCAACTGGGTTTCATAATGTTCGTCACACTTTTTTCCCCTACTTTTTTTTTTTGGGGCCTGTCATAATGCGCTGGCTTGACAAGAGGCAAGTGTCACAAATACTTAAGTTAAGGTGAATGGCAAAGAGACGCTAAAGTAATAGATGAGGAAAAGGCCAAGGCAGAGGGCAGAGGCATGGGGCCAGGGTGGTGAAGGCAGGCAAGCAGGCAGGCAGCCACTCAAACTCAAGTGGCTAAAATAGGCCCACACTAACCAGACTTGAGAGAGTGTCTGCTCTAACTGTCGAAATTTTAATACTTAACCCTTTGACAAGGCAAAAAAAAAAAACATAATAAAGAAAACGAAACTCAATAATAAAAAGAAGATCTTAAAGTTTATAAGTATATCTTAAATCTTTTATATGTATATATATAATCAATATAAATGAAAATCGAAGAAATTGCTAAAAAGAAAAGAAAAAGAAAGGTAACAGGGGATGTTGCCTGGATCTAGGGCGTAAAAATCAAATAACTGTCAGTCCAAAGACAATAGACAGGACAGCAGAACATTCAGGATAGACAGCAGACATTAGACAGCAAATATAGTAGTAGCAGTAGTATGAGAGAGAGAGACGCAGAGAGAGAGAAATAGCAAAAAATAAACAAAAATACAGAGAGAGAGAGTGTATAGAAACTTGACTGAGTTGAATGAGTTTATTTGATGTGCTGGTGCTGCCACCTGGTGGCCAAAAATGCTTCTTTGACAGCAACAGCAGCAAACAAACTGACAGCTGTCAAGTTGTTGGAAACGAAAAGCAACAACAACCTATCGTGGGGTTGTGCAGGGCAACATAAAACACCAACAAGTATAACAAAAAAAAAAAAAAAAACAACAACATGCACATAAAATGTTTGCTTTAAGGTCAAACATAATTTTTCTATTATCCATTTCCCTCTATCTCTCACTTCAAGTGAAAAATTGCCATTGTGATAATTGAACAATTTCTGCAAAGTGTTGGCAACTTTTTCAATTTAACAAAATTGGTTTCATTTATGTTTTTTTTTCCCCTACATATATATATGCACATATGTATATCAACCCCATCCCTCAAGGAAATTCAATTAACGGAAACCATGAAAACAAAAAATGATAATCTAATTAATCACCTGAAATCAAATTGTTTTTGTCTCAATACCCTGTAAATCTGTTTTGTAATAAAGGTATATTAAAGTAGCCAAAAATGTGTGTCACAGAGGCAATTGAAACATTAGCTTAGCTATGGGATATATTAATTAACATTCTGAAGTTAAATCATTAGGCGGGTGTAATCCTCTTTAAGGCATTGGGAGATCTGTGTCCATATTTGCATCCTTAAAACAAATAATGCTTAAAATTATTAAGACATTTCCTTGCAAAGCAAATAAGCATTACATTCACTATCTTTTCAATTGATTTTATGAAGATTTGATTTTTTTAAAAAAATCAGCTCATTATGTTTTATTTTTTCTCTATTCTTCAAAGTATCCAAATCGATTAGCATTAATCTTCTAATACAGCGACTTTGAAAAACTTAAGAATTGCATTATTATAATTATCTTAGTGATAAGTTGGCTACAGGGTAACCAAATAGTTTAACCTTCTTATGTATATAATTTTGTTCATTTTAATTAAGTTGAATGACTCGATAAGTCACTGCAGAAAAGGAAGACCGAATACCACGTGGCGTATGCGTAATGTGCGGAAATATGATATCAATTAAAAGTCAAAAACTGGCCAAGAGCTAAATCTAATGCCAAATGGTCGAAGTTATCTTTAGCCACATTTATTTTTATTGTTTTCATTATCAATGCCTTGGCCCACGTTCCGCATCTTATCACAAGTCTGGCGACAATCGACTTGCCGTTGTTGTTTTTTTTGGTTTGTTAACGTTTTTTTAATATTTTTCATTTTTCATTTTTGTGATTGACAGCAAAAGCTCTCCAAGGTAAACGTGGCTCACTTGTTTAAACGAACGAAATTGTTGTCTCTTTTTATTTTATTTTTTTAATTTTTGTTTTTTCGTTTTTTTTTTGTTTGTAATTTATGTATTTCGGTGAAGTTTCTTGACCGTGACATGTTTTAAATGTTTTCTTTAAGGGCACTGAACTAGAAAGAAAAGTTCCCTATCTACTTTGACATTTTTTTGAATGCATTTTCTTTTGATGGTAAGGGGGCTGGGGAATATTGTATGCTTAAACTAGTTAAATTGCAATCAACACGAACTGCAATTAAAAGCGACAAAGTGCAGACCAGTGACGCCCACATTTCTGCACCCCAATCCGCCTCCGCGGAGCATTTAATTTAGCATACGATTATATCCTACATTCGTACTATACATATGTATATCTATATATACATATACGAGTACATATTTATGCATACATATGTATGTATATGTAGTATAGCGATAACTGACAACTAGTCTCTTGGCATACATTTCCCCATTCACTCGTTTAGCTCTTTATCCGCTTTTTTCCTCTATCTTTTTTCTCTCTTTTTTTTTTGGGGTTAGCGTGTGAATTAAATTTGTGTATAATTGCAATTGCTGCTGCAGCATTTGCCATAAAATGTCTATATCAAATAGTAATCAGCAGTGACAGCAGCAACAGCAACAATAACAACAATAACAACAACAACAAGAGTAACTATTGGCAGAGAAAAAAAAAACCGATTAGTTGTTTTACCTCTCCTCTTACACTTAATCTCAATAGAGAAGTGTCTCCCATTTTAGTGACTGGCCAATTGACTGATGTAGGAGAATTCAGTATACAATTCAGGCAAAAACTCGGACTCGAAATCGTATTGAAACTCTTTAACGAACGCAACTCTTATGGTGCGTTGGCCTAGGCCAAATGCTAGGGGGGGTAAGGGAGGAAGTGCAGCAGAAAAGAAAACCAATTTACAAATTAAGTTTTTAACGTTAAGTGCTGTGGCAACGAGTTGGTTAGTTTTTATAACCCATAACCAAAAAGGGGGAACACACTAGGTATATTAGGCATATATATATATACATATATGATTTAAAATGTAGATGAAATCGGAAAAGTGATGGATTTAAATTATATATTAATCCGTATTATTCTTTAAACAGAAAAGTTAAATATAAGTAACTCGCAAAGATAATTAAGAAAAAATTCTCTATAAGCATGTAATTCAAATCCTCAATTGGTAAATTCATAAAAATTAATATTTATATAAATAATCCTATATAAACTCATTCCATTTTATGTCTATGTACATATATACCTTTTTTTGCGCAACTACATATATACTTCTCTTATAGACTATAGTTCCATATGACGTAGTTATCTAATTGTGTACGAAAATGTGCGTGCTTTTTGATTATGTTGACATATCCGGTTTTATTTTTCACGCTAAATAACTTGCCCTCCTCCCCTCCCCTACCTTATATAATCAATCTTTATCCATTAAATTAAAGCAAAAATGTGTGTGCAGAAAATCGTGAGTTATTAAAAGAACTCACGGGGAAGCAGACAGCAGTTCTATGCTCCCAAGAGTTTCAATTTGATTTCAGGAAACGAATATAGGGTACCTCAAGTACGAAATCGCGACTTTACATACAAAATTTATGCATTTGAATTCATATTTTGCCTGATTGTGCGAAGCGCTAGGGAGGTATAATAATACATATACATATATAAGACTAGTTACACAGAAGTTAAGCGTTTTATTCATTTTTTATTAACTTTGTTTCTATTCCAATTAAATATGCAATTATGTAAAATTAATTTTTCTTGTTTTCTTCCACAGTTCCATCATGCTGGCAACTCAAGGAGAATCATTTAACGAAATGTTCAAACGAAATGCAATTCTACAGCAGGCTCTTGCCAGCTCAATTAAATAAATACTAATCAAAATCGAAATAAAAATCTAAAAATATCGAAAAGGATAAAGCGGATAAAATTAAAAGAAAAAACTCTCGAACAAAGAGAGACAGAGATAACAAAAACTTTCGACTTTTTCGACTAAAATTAAATTAAATTCTTTTTTCTTCGTATACCCGGTTTGAGTTAAAGCCGTCAAAATTACGACGTATCACCCACCCACGCCCAAAGTCAAACAGAACCCGGCCAATATGGACGCCACGTCCGGGCCGGGGGCGTTTGACGATGAGCCACCGCCAGAGCCAAGAGATGGTTGGCTGCTGGTGCGAATCCATGTGCCAGAGCTGAATGTTTACAAGTGTCTACAATTCCCATCGGAGCGTCTAGTTTGGGATGTCAAACAGCAGGTGTTAGCCTCGTTGCCAAAGGTAAGCAAAACGAAAATAAAATAAAAAAGCAAAAAAGAAAAGAATGAAATTTACTTAGATTGTATGTAGTCGATATGAGTCTGCATGGCATGACCCAAAAAACTATACCTAGAACAGAAGAAGATCTCAAGAGATTCGAAAAAAAATCACTATAGCATGTCATTTTGTCACGTGACTGTGGTAAATGAGACGCATCCTAAGAACAACACACAGTCATTCATTCAGTATGAAAATTTTGAATTCATTTGAAAAACATCATTGCCGAAACACACGAGAGACATTATTTCTATATGATAAAGAATTCATTCGTTCATTCATTCAGTCAACCATCTAAGAATAATATGGCTGATATAGATCTTCATCATAGGCGAATATAAGCTCTACAAAGTAGGACCAGACCACCAACCAGGCATAGATTAGAACAACTGAAATAATAATAAAGATTAACAACAAACAATCCTTTTTTGATTACAAAAAAAATTTAGTTCAATTGACTTAACTTACGTATAGTTATAATAATCAATAGGATTATGACCAAGACAAAGGAATAAAGTATTAGAGCCAAAAAGTGTACAAGTATCCAGATTGGTGTAAAAACCAAAAATGGTGTAAAAAGCATCTCATTGTTCTACATAAATTGAAATGAAGGAATAAAAGTATATATACATTGTATATATGTACAATTCGTATCTGATTAATCACTCACATTGTGCACACCTACACAGAGCAGAGCTGATACTGCAATGCCAAAGAATGAGAATACCATTGTTGTTTTTAATGCTGCCGGTGGTGTGGAATTCCGTTGATATTCATTTGGAAAAATGCACTCCATCATGAAGGCAGTGCCAAAGGTTAAATAACAGAACCATGTTAGGAATATGCAACCAAAGATCAGAGTTCCTGTACGCAACGTATAGCAAAAGCAACATCTGCTGAATACTTGTTTCAAATATCTACAGGGGCAGGCCATAATGATTATTACAATTGCTAAACAAATCCCCTCGATGGTTTAACAAGCACAGAAAATTTGAAACTTCTTTGTCTTTCACAATAATTTATGTCTTTCACTTGAAATTTTATTCAAAATAATTTTTATTCACATGAAAATGAGGTTATTAGTTAGGAGAACTGAGTTATCCACTTAAATTTGATCTTCAATTTGTTAACTAACAAAATAATTTGAGGATAAAACAGAAACTACCAGAAAATGACAAATTATCTATTAAGGATGAATGATTCAAATTAACCTCTTGAATAACACATACAAACAAAAATTCAAGAAATATTTTAGATATGTATATTCTTTTCAAACTTATTCCAATCTTATTATTAAAAGTTACACAAAGAAATAGCACTCAGCGAGTAGCCTAAAAAATAAAAATAACCTTTCCCATGCTCCGAAAAAAAGACGGACAAATTTTCGTGACTTAAAAACTGAATATTTTTAATTATTAATTACCAATTATTCAATTCAAATTAGACTCTTTACATATTTTAACTTAAAATTCAATTCTACCTAAACTTCAAATACATATATATAAAAATAGCATAAAAAAGGAACGTCTTTATCATTATTATGATCATTCGTTAATGATGTAGCACAACACCGTATTTTTAACCACGAATAATAAGCTCAATTTGCTACCGTTTTAACCAGTTTTTTTGTAAGCCTTGTACCAAACAAGCGAAGAGGTCTTTATCAACCAGGAAGTAACATAACAAATCGATTGAAAAAAAAGAATCTTCGTATGATTTAAACCTCAACAGAAGGTTGAAAAATTACAAACTTGAAGTTGTTATTCATTTTTAGATTCTTATTCTTTAGAATTCAAATGTCGACTTATTCACTTGACTAAATGTCTTTTTATTGATTGTAAAATTCGATATATATTTAATACCAGATACTATATATGTATATATAATATGTGTTAATTGTTCATAAGGGATCTTCATCTTCTTCGGTTAAGGCGAGTTCTCTGCAGAATGAAAACACAATGATCAGACAGTAGGCCAAAATAACTAAAGGATAAAAATTTCATTTTAAAATTAAAGATTGGAGGGGAGGGAAAAAATGGATGAACTTCTTTATTAAATACATACGTAAAAGCGAAATTTGTAGGACACTGATCCACACACTAGGTTCATACGAGACAGCTTCTTTTATGGTCATAATCGTATAAATAACAAAAGTGATTACAAAGACGACCAACCACAGTATGACTAATGATCGTCTTCTCTAATAGATATATATATATATAAGATGATTGAAGTTAAATTGGTAAATAACAATTCCCACTTAAATCTCACCTTACGTGCTCCATAAAATAATAATAGTGAGGCGATAATACCACTCGATAAGATGGCTGACTGTAAATACAGTACCCAACCCTGTCTCATTTCTTCATGGTCATCTAACAAATTTTGTTAACAAACCATTAAATCAATGGATTTTTCAATAATTATTAATTGTATAAAACTATATATAGATAGATATTATTATCTTACGCATAAATACTGTATCCTTGCCATGTCCAATCATTTCGATTAAATGGAAGCATGTCATAGTGATGGCAATTGTCATGCAACCAAAATCGAGGGGAACAAAAAAGCAGCATTTTTGCAACATTCTCTATGAGTAAAATGTGTCAATAAACGAATTTAAAATACTGGGGGAAATTTAAAGCAAAGAACAGATGATTGGCAAAATTGTAAAGACATAACGTTCAGGATATCTTATAGTATATTTTTGTACATTTTTCCATGACTTTGGTAAGATACATTTTTTTCAAGTATTTTTTTTGTACACTTTTTCAACTTTGTGTTGTCGATTTGGTTTAAATTTCACTGATTAAAAAGTTAATCGGATTGTAAGGGTTTACATAATTTGAAATTTTTCAAATTTCCTTGACAGTCCCCAATTGTGATGTCAGCTTTGTTCATTTGTAGACTAAATCTGTATTTGTCAAGAATGTTCTTTAATGTTCTTCGAGAATCATGCTAAACCCTAATGACAGTTGCCAAAGCCAATAGATAATTTGAAAATGAAAGATTTGAATTAAATCACTAATTCTATTCGCTACAATCAATATATTTTCAAAGATTTTAGATTGTTTGAGAAGTTGTTTGAGCCGAGTAAAGATAAAGACTGATAACAGTTTTGGATTTACAAGGATTAGTTTAACCGATGTGGTGTAAAATCTTCTTAAAAAAGGGGACGTGGTTTGTCAACAAATAATGACTGTTTCTTTCGCTATCATATACATATTATAACACATATATTTAATACGAGAACATATATTTCAATCAAAAAACTCCCTGCTTAATTCTTTATTGAATGCGTTTACTTAATATCTAGTAATCCTTTCCAAATGCTATAGCCGCATAATAATCAACAATTTTCACAATTATTTTTAAGGTCTGCCAAAACTAAATTCAATTTTGAATTGACCGCAAAACTCCTAACTAAAAACAAAAAAAGAGAGAGAAAAAAATAGAAACTATTTTTAGTAAAATTGATTTCAATTGCAATTTGAAATTGCATTTTAGTCGTTGTTGTGGTTGTTGCTGCTTTTGCTTTAATTAATTTTCTTGCAAACTTTCATTTCGCTCGTGCCACCTGCCACTCCCACATTCTTTGTCAACGCTTTCGCCTCGCCCTGCAGTTCTTCTTCTGTTGGATGCTGTTGTTGCTGCTGCAGCTGCTGCTGCTGCTGTTGCAGTTGCAAGCGTGCAATTTCAATTCGAAGTTCAATGTAAAGTTCGTGTCAAAGCAAAAATCGTGACGTTGCATCTAAAAGATATTGACAATTGAATTAGGCAATGTCTGTCAATTGGAGCGACAGGAACCAGTTTCAAAGATCTGATTTACTTTTATTGGTGTTGTTGTTGTTGTTGCTGTTGCTGTTGTTGCTGCTGTTATTGCTATAGTTGTTTGCCCAATGTTAAGGGCGGTAGGTCTGGGCCGGAAGATTCTTTTGTGTTTTTCTGCAATTATCGGTATATATGTAGTTACAATGGCCTATCAATTGTACAATTTAATAACAATTTGTTTAACAAATTGCTGTTGTTGATGTTTTTTTTTCTTTTCTTCTTTTTTTCTGTTGTAGTTGCTTTTGTTGTTGTCGAAACATTGTGTCAGGGCATTGCCGCGCCCATTTCCAATTTACCGAAAAACAACCGCAAAAATTTGAACTGAACACAACGACCTCCAGCTAATTGCATAGTCCGGTCCCCAAACAACGCAGATCAGATGAAAAGAGTCAGTGACACAGAGAGAGAGAGAGAGAGCGAGAGATAGAGGAGTGGAGGGAGTAGTGAGGTTGGATGTGGGGGCGATTGGGTTATTGCATATAGTTGCACCGAGTTGTTGCTGTTATTGTGGTTGGTTTTGTTGCCTTTGCTGTCTCCTCTGGTGGTGTCGGTTCTCTGTCTCTGTGTCAAGTTTAGTAAATTATATTGTAAATTTTTGGTCAGTGTGTGGGAACCCAGTTGAGGTTTTGCATAACTCTTCGCTACTATAGGATACAGTTTGATATATTGCATTGATACATCTAAGCTAACCAAGTTATTAAGTGCTTTTAGTGATGACAATTTAGTTGCCTTTCATTTTTCTGCTTTTTTCTTTTTGTCGATTGAGTCATTGAAGTATTTGTTAATTTCTTTAGTCAAATAATTGCAATTTATGTTAGGTGAATCATTTTCAATTTATGGTTGAATTGGTAGACCCTACAAAATTTACACACCAACACTTTACAGCTGTGTAAGGGTACATTAAAATTCTGAAGACTTTGCACCTCATCATGTCATATATCAATCACAAATATTTAGCTTAAATACATATCTTATCGGTCTCTATTCCTTTATATAGTATGTACATATATACATACATATAAATAAGAGCTATTTATGTATCGTACCATAAAAATGTGCGTTCTTTTCCTATGTCATCATGGCAGAAATATTTCAACCACTTCAAAGAGACTTTTAAATCCGAATCATAATCTAAGACAAATATCAGTTGAGTATGCATTATTTTCACCTTTTTGTTTTGTTTATCGGTTGTCATTATTATCTCTAGCGTGGTACTTAAGTGGCTCCAAGAATATAATTGTTGTTATTGTAGCCTTATCAGGAGAGGCAAGTGAAAGGTATTGTAAATATTTTTGCAAAGTAGTAATACAAATAACTATATATATATATATATATATAATCACATTATCAATCCCTTAGTCGTGGCATTGACTTCATCTGTTCAAACAATGTAATTGAAAGAGTTAAAATCCTATATAAGTATTAAATCCGAATATTAATAGATAATCTTTTAATCAATTTCCGTTGTATTATTTATAGAAAAGTATGCCAAATAAGTCTATTCACTTATAATAAAAATAGCTATAAATTTAGTGCTAATATCTAGATCCATTTTATATATGTATGTATGTATATATAAGCAATAGATGCAACATACGTTCTCTCGTTCTTCGATTCCGGCAAATTGTTTTGTATTATTGTATCATATGACGGCAAGTCAATCACAGCAATAATCTATCAATTCATCAGTCATTCATTCAGTTTGTTATTATTCCAATTTTGAGGATTGCGTGTGGGCCATTTTGGCTTCCGCCTGCTAATCAAATCAATCGCCGCCATGGCAATGACTGATCTTGTACATATAATTCGAATTCAGTGTTTTTTTTTTTTTTTTTTTTTTTTTGTAACGTTTGGGGTAGGCGTTTTAGAGATATCTTACCGGTTTTCCTAAGTTGTTTTGCATGTAATGCCCAAGCTTTGTATGGACCTAAGCTATTCTGATTCGAATAAAGATTGAGACGGGAGGAGAAGAAAGACACAAAATGAAAAGAGAGAGAGAGAGAGAGGGGGAGAGAGAGAGAAATACAACCATGGTTTAACATTAGTTAAATCAGCATTAGAGCATTAAAGCATTATAGAGTTGACCAAAGAGATTGAACTTGCTTCTGTTTATTTTTGGTTGAAATAGAAATCAATTGGCCGGATGTGGGCGGTGGGTTGACAATCCGAGTCAGCATTTTGTCTCTCTGTGTGTGTGTGTGTCATTTAATGGGCAAACTTGAATCAAAATAAATAATGCCACAAAATAGCAAGCCCTGCTATTGCAATTAAGCCATGACTTAATGTTAATGTCTAATGCCTTAGCTTAATAGGAACTCACGCAGTAGCTACAATACAAAACGTACATATACATATATACATATAGATTCATTCATTTAATTCATCCCGTGGCATTCCACGGAGCTATTGCGCTCGTTGTGTTGAGCATCTTAAAGATTTTGCTGTATCCAAAAACTTTTTGAAAATGCGAAAATGTAGACATTTTTGGCCAAAAGGCACAGCGAAACCGAAAAGCCCTAGTTGCTCGTTAGATTTAATGACGATGCATAGTTTGCGCACGCACGACATCATTTCGGTGAAGGAATTCCCCTACATCTGTCGCCGCATCTCCCTCTCCCTCTCTCTTTCACGATAGAAGACGCCTTCATCTCTTTTAAGTGGCACAGAGACCCAGTTGAGATAACTGTATGTGTAACTATAGAGTACACACACACACACACACTGTGTCACATGTCTCTGTTTCTGTCTTTATCTTCCCTCTCTATTGAACCGTTAATTTGTATGTCAACTTAACTTGGCACTTGTACAAAAGTTGCCACCAACGCCAACGCCTTCTACTTCAACTACTTATGCGCTCATTTCCCTTTTTCTCTTCCTCTATCTCTCTCACTCTCACTCTCGCTCTAGCTCCTTTTCGGTCTCTTTTCCTTTTCTATATGCATCTCTGTCCATCTCTTTGCTCTTCATCACACATTATTCAAAGACGTGCCTGATTTGGCTACGTAATTTTGTTGCCTCCTTTTGGCTTTTGTCGTCCTTTTCCTCTACTTTGGCTCCTTCTTCTCCTTCTATTCTCCTACTATTCTATTCATTTGCCTAGCTTAAGAGAATATTCACTTAAATTGAGGCCTGCAACAATAAAGATGGCCCTGATAGAAAGGGAATAGTAGGAAAAAGTCGAGTTTTCTAAAGTAGCTGCCTAAGAAGAAGACACAAGACAGAAGAAGATGTTGAAAAAGTAAGCGTCGAAGAGATTTTCTTTGCAGATTTCCTAGAGCAATGAAGTGGTAAACTTTTATAGCATTTTTGATAGTTTTCCTTTCTTTCTTTTGTTGAGATTTTAGATTTATTTCTTACCGAAAGGAAAAACTAGAATATTTTATGAATATATCTTTATATGTATATATTTAAGTTCTAACAGCTTACTTGTCATGTGTAGTTCGCATCGTTTCTTCATTCATTCCATATGCAAATTAGTCATAAACTGTAAAAAAAACATTATAAATCATAAGATAATATGTATATAAAACACAAGGATTACGAAACTTAACATTTAAGCTCATCGACATGTATATACCCTTTTAATATCAATAAATTGAAATAAGGAGTTAAAGTTCTTCAGAAGAAACGAAACCTTTTAGAGTTTTTTTAATGAATCAGAATATGAAATATTTGTCCGATCTGCTTTAAGTGTGTTTAATTCATTGGAAAACTGTTTGATTTTAAAATTCATTCATTCCTTTTCAAGTGGAATGATTAGTTTCATATGCCACTGAGTAACCCTTCATTGGGTGAAGGGATAAAGATAAGTTTTTATCCTCAGAGTTAGTTAAGATGCTTAAAGAAGCGAAATGTTTGTCCTTTTTAAAAATTCGGATATTCTATTATTTCTACACGATATAGCAGTTCGTTTAGTGTATTTATAATTTAAATTTGAAATACTTTTATAATCTTTTTATAGTTAGAACCCACGAATCCTTAAGAAAAAACTTATATATTCTCTTTTAACTTTCTAAAACTCTACAACTGCAGGATTATACATAGGTCAGTTATAGGAGAGTTATATGTATATACATCCATCATCTCAGATCTCAACTAATTTCATAATACTCTTTTTGTCAGGGTACAAACAGCCAGTAAAATGTTTTCCATTGTCACACATTGCGTATGCGTGATACATGCAAAATGGATGCTAAACATGTAAATTTCATATACATATATATATATATACATATATATATATATGTAATGTATATAGCATATACATACATTTGTACATAAAAATGTATCCTTGCTCATTGTAATGCGGCATGACAAGAGCCACAACATATAACAACAACAACTACAAGTCGTTGTTTTGTTTTTCTTTCTTGTTTTTAATATTAATTAAAATGTTTTTCCTTCTTTTTTTCGGTTTTTTTTTTATTTTTTCTTTGTTTTTTGGTTATTTTTGGTGGTGGCTGCTGTTCCTGGGCACATTTTTACATTTAATTAAATACCGCACAACAACAACAACGGCAACAACAACAATAACAACAACAACGGCAACAACAACAATAAAAACAAACAATTTACCAAAAATAAACAAACTTAACGCTTAAAACTACGTAATTAACAATATGCAACAACAATGCGAATTCTTTAAATTAAATTGATGGAATGATGGATGCAACCCCAACATGCAACATATCGATGGCCATGGATAAAATATAACAAAAAAAAAACTCGATTGGAAAATGCATTTAATGTATCTGATAAAATGATTTAAAATTATGTCCCTGCAACTGACAAATGCACATATATATATATATATATGTATATATATATGTATATGTATATAAATAAATACCTCTGGGTATTAATGATACTTAATTGACGCTTGCACTTTTATGCCCCATATAAATTTAAAATAAATAATGTAATGTGACACGTGTGGCAACATTTAATGCAACATAATAATGGCGGCACGGTGGTGGCATCGTACAGGTTGCTTTTTGGTTTAAGGTTGGTTCAATTTCGATTTCTCCTACTTGACTCCTTTTACTTATTTACTTTTATTATTCCTTTAGTTAAATATTTACATTTAACTTAGTTGAGTTATCTATTTGAGTTGTTTGAATTTGAATTTACATGAATCCCCGCTCTTGGTCATGACAGACACCTACGCAAATATTTATGAAATTCCTCGTAGCATCAGAGTACCTATTCCCCACACACAGACACAGACACACACACTTACACATACTTATACATAGATGCATAGTGTGCAGTTCATGCAACTCTGAATACAACTATAAAATGTGTCAAGTACAGCAAACAGTTACCAATTTATGGCAGTCAGTGTGGCCGCTCGCCCCACACGCGACCAGGAACACACAATTTCTTTAAACGCCCATGCTACTTCATCTACATACGTACATACATGCATATATATCCATCCTACCACTCCCTTTCTTCGCTAACCTCCTTCTAGTGAATCTCTCCCTACCTCCTCTCTCCAGCTTGTAATTCAATTAAAATGCAAAAAAGAAAAAGAAAAAAAATATATGAGAGAGAAAAAGATTTTTAACGCTTCAAGCAAATGGAGCATGGCTGATTGGTATGGTGACTGGGGAGTCATGGGGTCTAACCAGGGTCCTCTTGTCCACTTCTCACTGTCGAAGCTGTGACTGGACACTGAGTGCTTCATGTATATATATATGTGTGTGTGTGTGTGTGTTGATAGTGTTATCGGTGCTATGTAGAGAGTGTTGTAGCTGCTGGCACTTCTCAACCACAAATATTTTTATTCCGCCAAAAAAACTTTTTTGTCCGCTTTATGCAAACTCAACATATTTCTACGGGGTTTTTTTTATTTTTTTGCTTTGTTCAGTTCCACGAAATGTCATGAGATCTTGCGACAGTTTTTAGTTGTGGTTGCGGTTTATGTGCTTCTAAATATTTATGCATACAATCATACATACATGAATATAGACATTTATATCTAAAAAATATATATACGTAATTTATACATATATATATATTTACATATATCTCATATACATACTAATATATAATGAATCAGACAATGTTTATTCATCTGCTAATTTGCAAAGAAATTTAGATTTAATGACAAAGCGAGGCCTTTGTTCAATTTTATGAAATTATAAAATCAACAAAATAATTAAATCAAATGTTAGCCAAACAATTAGCAGACCATACAGTTGCCTTTCAATACCCTAACACAATCTGACAGAGAAGTGTAAATATAACCGTTAAGTGAAACTGAAAAAAAGTTTGACCAATTTTGTTACCAAATATTTATAATTTATTGTCAGACGACATATTTGATTGAGATATTAATATATTCATATTCGAACAATTTTCATCATCAAAAAGGAATAGTTTGATAAAAGTAATAATTTGTGACTTTTCTACTTGATAAAGGGTATGCATAAGTTGTCATTATTTTCTTCTAAATGAAATGATTAAAACTTTGAGAATGCCGAAAGCAAAATTTTTAATGTTTCTTATTATTTAATTTGAAACAATAACAAGAAATTTAAATTAGCCAAGCATTGATGAACACATTGCCTGTCATCTGCTTAACGAAAATAACAATTAAAATTCCATTGAGATGTCATTATGTGTATACTTCATACATATATACATAGATATATGTATATATATATATATTTCATCCAATATACTTAATAATAAACTTATAAAATGTTAATGGTTAATTGAGGCTAACTCTTAACTTCTTAACTCAGAGTACCTTAAAGTCGGCTCAATCCACATTTTAAATAAATTTCATATATCATTATAAGGCCCAACAAATGACCTTGACTAAGGTGAAATGGTTTTATCTAACATGATAGTTAAGCCATACAATTAGTTGGTTTTATTTTTTTGTTATAACAACTGGTCGGTCAATTGCATAAAGCGAAATAGTTAATTGGCCTTAATACAAAAGCAGTCAAGTTAAATAGATCAAACAATTGGCATAAATACAGTTAAAGTTTTTATATTCATACAAGCAAATAATTGAGGCTACCAATGGCTGTCAAACTGTAGACAGGCAAAGTCATTCAAGTATGCAAAGTTCATGTACACACACACACACACACACACACAGAGTCTCTTTTATTTGTGCCCTCCAACTAAATTTTTAATGGCAATTTAATATTTTTTTTTTCTACAGCCTTTTTTTTATTTTGTTATTTTGGTTAGAGTGTGAGTGTGTGTGTGTGTGTGTTTTTTGCACACATTTTTTTCATTTGGTTTTGGGTTGCTTTTCAATTTCCGATGCCGACAGCTTGTTTTTGTTCTTCTTGTTGTTATTTAAGCCCAACAATGAAGCATTTCCGGTTGTGGGATGACCCTCCCTTTACCCCCTCTCTCTATCTCGCGCACTCTCTAAATGGATGTGTGAGTATGTGTAGGTACATTAGTTTGCGTCAATTTGTTTTAAAATTCATATGTGTGTGTGTGTGCCTTTTTTTGTTGTTGTTTTTGTATATTTAAATAAATGTTTGTTTAAATTGTCATGTAAAATCTAAAAGCGGGTGCCAAAGCTGCTCCTTCACTTGTTTTAGCAACGGATATATACAAATACAAATACATATATATAATATATAATGATTATGTTTATGATCATGATCATGTTAATGATGATCTATTATGTGTGTGTGTGTGTGAGTGAGGGAAACCAGCATTACATATACATACTTATTATAATCGTGTATGACATAATGAAAATGTAGTTTTATTTTTTTTTTTTGGAAAATTTTAATAGGCCCCGAAGCAAATTGTGCGGGTTTTTTTTTCTCTGTTTGTTAATTTTGATGTTTATTCCATTTGTTGCATAGACTAAATAATGATTTTTCATTTCTTTTCATTTGCAGGTAAGATTCATAGATCTATAGATAGCCATTGGGCATGCAATTGCCCCATCTTGTCGATGAGTAAGTACAAGAGTCTGGGTTAACTAGCTGCGGGATGTCTGACACTCGATAAAGTATCTCAATCTTACAATTGGTGGGCCATTCAAATCATAGATACAAATATTGCATATACACACACACACAGACACATACATATACAGTCAGAGAGGGAGACCCATCAGGTCCAGTTTGAAAAGTGTCAAAATGCAGCTGTAGCAGAAACACTTGAAGAATGGGCTATGGTTGATTGGAGTCTAAGGGGTGAGAGAGTGTGGGGGAGGGAGAGGAAGAGGGAGAGAACAGAAAGCATAAACGTAACTGTTGCAAAGTGGAAGGAAGGTGGAGTCGTGGCCCCCCCATGGCCAGGTTGAGTGCTGCACGCAATGCAGCTGACATTTCAGTTTTTGTATGTGTGTGTGTGTGTGTGTATGTGTGTTTGTGTGTGTTTATGTGTATGCTGAGTTCTTCGTCTTTACTCTTCTGCACCATCTGTAGCCACTTGAGCTATTTAAACTCTGTGCCAAAGTACCAAGTGACACCAAATAAAGTGCATGGACTAGGTGAGAAGCGGGGGTGGGAGGCAAAAGGGGGAGGCTAGAAGCGAAAAGCACTCTGTTTTCTGACTGCCGCTGAGGGCTCTTTCTCCACTCTTGTAAATATGCTAGCAATTTTGTGGGCGTGGCTTTTTGGTAGGTCCTAGTTGAACAGAAAAAGAAGAACTAAAGCTAAGCAAAAATGCTTGCGGCCAAAATGCAACCGAGACAAGCTTCAAGGGGAAGTGGGGAGAGATGGATAATAAAAAAAAACGCAGATTGTTGAGAATCTCTCGAGTTCATTGGATGCAAAAATTGACTATAGCCAACAACAGCAACAGCATTAGGAACAATTTAGCCTGGAAGCCAAACAAGCCACAAAGATTTAGATACAATTTTCTTGAGCTTGCTTTGCTTCTATTATTTTTGTTTTTTTTTTGTTCTTACCAAAGATTCTACATGGATACCCTTAATTTGAATAAGGGTGGCTATATATATATATATATATATATATATATATATGGCAGCTTTCCTAAATATGAGAGGTATTTAATAAACAAAAGGTTTATGTAGGACATTGTTTAATTTGGAATTTTCTAGAGCAAAGAGACTTTTAAATAATTTAAGAAACTATTTCTTAGTAAAACTTTCGTCGCTCAATACGAATAGAAAATTCAGCTCATGCTAAGGAATTATACAAACTTTTCAACAAATTTTCTTTTTTAAAGTTTAAACTTATTGATTAATAAATTTAACTACATACTTGAAAGAGCATCACCTAGTCGACTTTGTCATTTAAGTTTGTTCAAGTCAAACTTTTCTTACCTTAAATTGTGGCTTAGTCAAACTATGCCCGCATTTTCTGTGTGTTTTTTTTTTTTTGGTTCTTTGCTATTTTTCCTTTGCGCATTTTCACAATATTTCTAACTCATTTGCTCAGACGCCAAATGTCCTTCAGCATGGAACAGTTGCTTGCGGTGCGGTTATCTTTTTTTTTTTTTTTAGTTGCCATTTGGCAAATTGAAGTAGCCCCCAAAAAATAACAGTGAAGGAAAACTCGTTTTTTGATATGGCGCACGTGCAGCTTGAGACTGCCGTTGCCACTGCCGCTGCTGCAATTGCATCCGACCAATTTGGCAAGCGAAAAATAAAAAAACAACCAAAATAAGAGGAGAGGAAAAAAATCCAATTCAAAAAGATTTCAAACTGCATTTCATTTGGTCTTTGGGTGGCATAATTCGCGCGCTCGGCAACGCCCAAAAACAAAAGACATGCAACAAAGGGGGAGGGGGTGGATGGAGGGAGGAAACTAAAGGATAGTAGAAGCAATGAGTGAAAAAGTGGCGGAGAGGTGGGAGGGGGAGGTGTGTGAAGCCGTCAAGTGTCGCCTGCCATCGTCTCTGGGGGAACCTGGGCACCTGGTATAGCTTTTTTTTTTCTCTGCCTGCTCCATCGATTTACGAGCTGTGATATTTCGTGCATTGCCTGCCAATTGCCAATTGCCTAGTCTCTGGTTTTTGTTGTTTAGCACAGCTGTGTGTAAGTATGTGTGTGTGAGTGTGTGTGTGTGTGTTTGTATATGTGTATGTATATGTCATCCTGTCATCGATGGCCAAATGATAGTCAAAATCAACAAACTTTAGTTTAATCTCTTTTCAATTTTAACTAGATCATGCTTAAATGCTTATGCAATTGCAACGTTTTTAGATCCTTGACAGAAATTCTCAAGATTTTCCCATCAGTCTATTGCAATATTCGACCCAGTTTAAGCATAATTTCATACTTTGTGGCAATTTTCTAATTTGGGTTTTGTCTTTCCGCATGCAAGTTCCGCACGAGAGAAGAAAAAGGGCTAAACCAAATGACTGAAACTGACCACAAAACTTTTAGAATTCAACATCTTTTACTCCCATTTCTATTGGCCTGGTTCCTGGCCCTCTTGTTGGGATTTAAGTAGATAGTTGATGACTATGATGATGATTATGATGATGATGTTGATGATGATGATGTTGTTGTTGATGATGATGTAGATGATGCAGTGGGGTAAAGGAGAACGGGATCTCGAACTTGGTGAGTGGGACAAAGCTGTTGCTTAGCTGCTAGAGCACGTTCCGTTGTCAAATATGGTCTGCGGTCAGTTTTTTCCTCTTCTTCTTCTTTATTTCCTTGCCCCCGTCCCCTTCTAAGCAAGTCTTAAACAACTTTGGCTTTGGCTATGACTTTGGCTTCGGCATCGGCTGCTGCATAAATTTTTACAGAATTTCAACTTGTTTTTACCTTTTGGGGCCACCCTTCCTACTTCTTCTTCTACAACATTTTACCGTTAAATTGTGCACTACAAATTTGCAACAAATTGAGGCAATCTGCCTACAAATACATATAGAATAAGCAATAGTTATCATATACAGCATACATTATATGTATGCTGCGCTTGTGCCCTACTGTACCCCTACCTACTTATAGTCAAGTGAAAAGGAATGAAAAATAATGTTAATTCTAGTTGACAGTTGCAGCTGTAAGCTGCTGCTAAATCAATCCTCTCTCCACATACCCTCCCCCATTTTAATATCCCCTACACATTCCATATACATATTTGTCGATGTGAGCGGTTATAAGAGGATGGCGAGGGGGGGTCTATACAGAGCCAGCTGCTTTTTATCAGAAATAGCAGCAGCCAGACCATATGTATATGTATATATGTATATATATATCTATCTATAAAAATATTTTACAATTTTTCACACCTGAACAAAGTGAAAAAGTGCAAATGGCAAAAGTTGAGGGTGGTTAGGAGGAGGGGTAGGTAAAAAGCAAAAAAAAAAAAAAATAGCAAAATAGCAACCAAAGCACTAAAATTGTATTGTTTATGCAGAGAAAGAGTGAACCGTTGCAATATTAAAGTGCATTGCATTTGTGCGGTTCATTTAGATTGCAGCAAACTCCCCTGGCACTTGTTCTTCTTTTCCATACCCCTGATAATTGCTCTCTGCATGGGTCTACTTTGCGTATACGCAATCATTTTATTTCCATTATAGAGAGAGAGAGAGAGAGAGAGAGAGAGGAGAGAGAATAGAGGAATGAGGTGTGTGGTGTGGAAGAGAAGCCCCACCATCTCAATTGTCTATTGTCTACAATTTCAGATAATAAGCAACAATCGATGGCCAAGTTGGATGGAGATTCGTATTCCGATTGTCATTAGACACCCGGGAGAGGAAGGTTACCAATGCCACCATTGACGCTTTGTTCAATCAATTGCCCGAGGTGGGACTCTTGCTTCAGGTTCAGGGCTGCCTCATTGCTGCCAGCTTAATTGTTGTCTTGGTGACATGTAATTGCAGATTGTTGATCTTCTCATTCATTGCCTCTTGTTTTGTCTTTTGTTTCGTTTCTATCGTATGCGCTATTGCGCTTTCTACTCATTCGCATTAGTTTCCTGTGGCACTTTTTATTATGAGCTAAATCTGACCAGCTAAGTAATGGCCGCGACCGCGACCGCGACCGAATCCGTGTCCATGTCCGACTCCGACTCCGACTCCAACTCCATGTTGCTGCTGCTGTTTATGTGGGTCAGGCAACGTGTTGAGGTGCATTGAGACGGAAGTTTGTTTGCCAGCCTGCTGCCCCACCACTCCACCACCACCTTCCCTTTCTCCACTCCTCTCTAGCATTTGCCAGTTCATTGCTGTGTGTCTGTTTGTTTGTTTGTCTGTTTGTTTGTCTGTTGGCACATGGCGGGGCGTTGCATTGATTGGGCGAAAGGCTTTAAGCCACACCAGTGGCTATCAAACTTTTTTTTTTTCTTCTCATTTTTTTGCTCTCTACTGATTCGGCAAATGATCAAAAGCAAGGGACGAATGGGGGACAGAAGTGGGAGCCTAGCCAAAAGGGTCTTGATAATCAGGTTAAATGCTTAAACTAGTTCAACTGTTGGCTTTAAATCAATATTAGCCCAACTTGTTCTCCTTTCTCGTTTCTATGTTAAATTAAAGCTCTGAGTTTAACCCTCTTCTTTTTCTTATTTCCGCATTTTTCCCAGTTAAATGACAAGGAAAAATGTAATAAAATGTTTAATTTTCTTTCATTTCATTTGAAGGGTTGTTAGTTCACTCCCCCCCGAGGTGCGGAATTCATTTTGGTTTTCACGTTTGTCCCCAAAATTAATTTAAGTACTTTGAAGAAAATTTATATAAAGAGAAGAAATCAAATGGTAAGGTGGTTGCTCTTAATGGTGTAAGAGAAAGATAGATAGAGAGAGAGAGAGAGAGAGAGAGAGAGAGTGATGGAGAGGGAGGGGGGGGAGAGTGTTCAGTTATTGTCCAGTTTCTACTGACACAAATTACACCTTGAGGCACACAGAACTTAGTTAGAATGGTAGAAAGTCTAACCAATGCATGAAAGTGGCCAGAACACATCTCTACACAAATGGCAGTTAAAGCTAGCCAAAAGGCAGTATCGATCGATTGGCTCACGTTTGGCATCAAATCGATTAGCGATCAATGCGAGAATGAGAATCGCTAGACACGATATTTGATTTGAATTGTGGACATTATCGTTTCTCTGTGTGTCGTCGTGTATCGTGTCCGTTTAGAAGTCACATTTTATTGTTCTACATTGACCACCATTGGCCAATGACTTTGACATAGAAATGAAGCAAGTTGAACAAATATATATATACATACATATACATACTTATATACATATACTTATATACAGCCTTTCACTGGTAATGCAGATGCTTTGGTATACTGCAGCTGGGCTTATCCACCTGACTTATCCAATGTAATGATGCTGGATTTTCCCTTAATTTCCACCCTTAGCTTACGATGCCCTTACAACGTGATGAAGACTAAACGACTTGGGGTCAAGTTTATCTATATTCTTATTCTGCTATATACTATAATGAAGGGTATTTAAATGTCTGTGTTGTGATCTTTCTCTTCATGTTTATTTCTGTTTGTTTGTTTGTTGTTGCTGCTGTAGACGCATTTTTCTCTCCTCCCCCCGACCCCCCTTCTTGAATTTTTCTTGTGTGTTATGAATATGAAAAATGCTGAAAGCATTTCAACGGTTCTTTAACCCCACGGCAATGACGACAACGATAACGACGACGACGACCAGACATACCTTGGAAGTTTGTCTTGCCCTTATACCCTCCCCCATCATTCTCTTGGGTTATGCTTACTCCAACTACCATCCCCTTTTTTTTTCTCATAACCATTCCCATGTCATCCCCCTCTTTGCGGGCATAAACATCTCCAACTCATTCTCATTCAAATGGGCAGCATTTGTCGCCAGTTGTTGTTGTTTGTTGTTGTTGTTGTTGTTGTTTGTTGTGTTGCTGCTGTTCCTGGTTAGAAACTCAAGCCTAGTAGACAACAAGGGCCAAGAGAGGAGAACTCAACAAATTTGTATAACATTCTCAGTACAGTTTGAAAGTCATAATCGTATATAGTCTCTTGTTTGGTGTTTTCTTTCATTCATTCTGTTGTTTTTTTTGTTTTAATGTCTGCTTTTGGTTTGTTTATTTTTGTTGCTCCGGTGGTAGCGGCTCAGGTTTATGTCTGTGTAAATATTGATTTTTCTTTCAGTATTCATTTTATCTACATATATACTAGAAATTTGTTTAGGTAAACTGCATTAGTCATAAGGTATACCTACCAACTAAATAATTGTATCCTAATAAAATAAATGACTAGACGGACAAATAAATCGATCAACTTTTGAATAACTTTGATTTACTCACATTCATTTATGAGTTGGCAATAGAATGGAATTGAATGGAAGAGAAAAGAGTTCTTTTTGTGAGTCCATTAAAAATACCTTTCCGTAAATATGTCTGGCACTTACAACTAAAGTACTGAATCATGACTAAAGAGAGAAGAAGAAAATGAGATGAGAAATATCTCAGTAACATCATTGTCATGCTTTGTCCCAAAAGCCCCTCCCCCCACCCCCAAGCCACACTCTTAGTTCCCCTCACCACCTCTCCATGTTTAGTCCTTCTTGTTGGTTTTTAAGCAGCTAAAGTAAAGAATTCCATGCAACATTGTCAACAGTTAATCTCTGAAAGGTCTGCCAAGCTATCTCCTTTCTCTTCCACTAGCAACCGCTCCTCAACCACTCCCCCCCATCCCCCTCCCCATCCCTGAATTCCCATTCTTTTCTCTGTCCATGTTTCGCTGTTTTATTGCAAATGCCTGTCACCTGCATTCAGAAGAAGAGCTTATGTCCACATGCCACACATATAGACATAAAGATATACATATATATATATGTATATACTTATATATCTGTATATATAATACATATATCCACATCCTGCAACTATTTTCTGCAATTTTTAGTTCACCTTTCGTCGTTGCCTGTCAATGTCCTTTGGCCTGGGCCATGTAACATCGTTGCCCGCGCTTTACCGTGTTTTCTTTTTTTTTTTTGTCTAAATGCAGCAAAGTGTAAAAATATGAATGGCTTATGGCTCTGATGGGCTGACGCCACGCCCCCATGGCAAATAAATTTCCGTCATAGTCAAGGGAGTTCAATGCACTTACCACTTTGATGATAAATGTTTAGTCAGCGCCCTTGCCGTTGATGCCCCTTGCCTCCCCAAGGCCCAAACGATGTCTTCAACACTTTCTTCTTCTCCTTTCTTGATATTTATATACCCTTGCTCAAAAGGATAGATTAATTTTGATCAAAATGTTGTAACTTATGGATGGGAGTATCTCTGACTGACGTTGACGTTACCTTATCAGTCGGGTTCTATTCAACTTTCCCCGATAATTCGAAAGCTAAGAGACTAAAACTTTGCATACAGACTTCTTTTTGCTGCAGGCACTCTATATCTTGAAATCATTTCGATTGGACGACTATATCATTTAGCTGCCATGGAACAAAAAATGTTAAAGTCAAAGACTTCTGTCTTTTCCCATATCTCTGTCTCTAAACTTGGTTTTTCGTAAATTTATATAGTTTTACTAATCAAAATTGATTGACTATATCATATCGATCAAATGCAATGATCAGATTAGAATCAATTGCACTTTAGCCAGGCTCAGAAAATATTTGACTTTTAATACAGAAGATCTTTTTAGCCAGGATTCCCACATATGTAGAGAAGTTGCAAGAGTATTCAAACTTTGGCATGGTAGAATTTACCTTGGCCTCCTATTTTTTTTTTTTTTTTTAATTTTTTAGCTGTTGCTGGTAAGATTCTGTTTTGTGATTCCTGTAGGTGGGCATGGGCATGACAAGAACATCGCTGTTGCCCACGAAAATCTAGCGAAACGAAACTAGTTTCGTTTTTTCTTTTCTTTTCTTTTTTTTTCGTTTTATGATAACTGAAACATCCAACGAGTCTAGTCAAGGATAGGAATGGGAATGGGTTGAAAATGGCATGGGATGAGATGGAATGGGTTTTCGGTATGGGGATCTTCTTCTTCTTTTCTTTTTTTTTTTTTCTTCTTGTTGTTCTTGTTTGAATGGCGTTGACTTTGAAGCGGAGCAGCAGCTTGTCTCCTGCTGCAGGCGGCAAACAACACGTTCACGTCATTGACCCTAAAGGAAGAGGTGGAGGTGATGGAGTCAGCTAAATGCAGAAGATGCAGATACTCACACACAAACACACACACACACACACACTGATATAGATAGTGATGCCACCAAGATGCCTTTCGTTACACAACATCAAGTTGAAAAACTTTGCCCTCAACGAGTATCATTTCTCTCTCTCTCTCAGTCTCTCTCTCTCTCTCTCTCTCACTCTGATAAATGAAATTGCCTTAGCGAAATTGCAATCAACCTTTAAATTAATTACAACAATTCCAGTTCAATTCGATAGGAGGAGAATGCCAATGTACGCATAAATTAATGTATGCCCCCACAACTGTTCGAATGTCATCTTGAACGTTGCAAGGGAAAGGGGGGGGCAGAAGATGACGCACCTTCATCCCTACCCCCGACCTCACAAAACAATAAAAAAAAGAAAAAACTTTAGCCTGCCAAGTTCAAACAAACCCTGGCCAAGAATGTGCGCCCAACCAAAGGCAAAGGCAAAGGCAAAGGCAGAGCTAGAGGCAGAGGCAGAGACAGAGACAGGGACAGGGACAGGCCAAACACCAAAATCGAACACAAAAAAGTCATTTAAAAGCGCCGCCAACAACTTTGAGAAACCAGTTTTCAACTCTCTTCTCGAGTTCAAGTTTGCGACGACTGCGCATTGTGTTTCGCCTTGCTTTTGTCGAGAACTTCCAATTCAAGTCCAGGCCCCAGACATTTGTGGTTAACCACAGGCATCGGGCATCGGGCATCAGGCATCAGCCTCTGCATCGGCAACGAGCAAAATTTATAAGATGATGTGACTGGGCGATCTTGGTTGGGGAGTGAACTAGAGTTTGGATACGGAGATGGAGATGGAGTTGGAGTGTGTGGTGTGAGTGTGTTGCCAGATTACATAAATTGATGTTGAAGCTTCTTCTTCTTCTCCTTGGCTAACTGCAACTTGAGAAGCCAAATGTAATCCAAAATGGTCTCTCTTAAGAAATGGAAGCCAAAAAGAATGGGACAAGGGCGGGCACATTTCATACGATTAGACAATGGAAATTTTTAACTTTTAGATTCTTTAACTAAATTATTTTATACATTTGAGTTAGCATTTGTTTTATTTCGACTCTCTCTCTCTCTCTCTCTCCCTCTTTAACCCTCTTAAACATTTGTTTAAATATTTGTTCTAATTGAAGGTAAAATTTTTGCCATGAAAACGGAATTATTTGCCAAAAAAATTAGCCATCATATTTAGTTGATTATTAATACTACATATATTCAGACCCATAAGAGACATTCGCTTTGTCTGCGAATATGGTTATTTGATATATGTATATATATGTATGTATATAGATATTTATTTTAAATGCTTTATTATGGACCGAAATTGTGGCAAAGTTTTTAAAACCAAAAACCAAAAAAAAAATCGGACACTAATGAGACCATAAATGTTAAATGCCGGCCAAAAGCCACCAACTTCAAGCCAATCCGTGACTGCAACTGCAATATGCGACTCTAATTGCTGCAATAGAATGAGATTACGACTAGCCAGTAGTAACAGCAGCAGCAACAACAACAACAACAACAACAACAACTGACAACAGATGGCCAACAAATGGAGGTAAAGGCGCGACCCACTTCCAAGTCCAGTCCGCTTTGGTTATTTACTTTTTGCTGGTACTGTTTTATGTTTACCTGTGAGTTAGCTTTCAATCAACAATGCAATAGCAACAACAATACCAACAACAACACCAACAGCAAGAACAACAATTGCAGCAACAACAAACTACTGTTTGACAATTTATCAATGATGCCCATTGTCGTTGCTGTTGTTTGTCTTTTTATTATTCATCTTATTGGAACAGGAAGTTGCTTATTTGCGGCAAGTGCATCTCGCATTGACATTTACAGCTATACATGGTCATTGCTTTTCTCTCACACTGTGCGTGTGTGTGACTGTCAAACTATGCGGGTGGCTTTCAAACTGTTAAATTTCTTTCAGTTTCAATTAAACTACAAACTTGCTATGTATTAGATTTCTTTCAATACCCTACAATCATAAAACATAAAGGTATATTAGTTATGCAATTTTGTTCATTCATTTTTTTTTTTGTTTTTGCTTTTAGTTTTTTGGGTTTGATTTATGGACAATGCGCCATAGCCAAATGGCAGCAATGCCACACCTCTCCCTCCCCCCTCCACTCCTCTTTCTACGTAACCACTAAACAACCAAATATGTCGAATACACATTCCGCATGCCCCACTTTGTTGCAGCCAAACACACACACACACACAGTCACATAAAATTTATGGCTGCAACATATAGAACAACAGAAAAAAAAAGGGAAACGAAAATGAGCAGCGCAAAACTGTTTCAATCCTGCCCAAGTTCTAAATTACTTTTTTGCAGCTTGCCAGAGCCAGGATCAGGAGCAGAAACAGGGATATAGTCACGGCCAGGGTTGGGGTCATAGCCATCCCCCATATTATATATATATACATATATATAAATAGAGAGAGAGAGAGCGATAGAGGGAGCTCTCGTATATTCTTAGGGATTGAATAATCGAAATCAAAACTCATAAAAATGCAATTTGCGCAAACAAGTCGACTTAAAGCAATCTCCAAAGACGGTTCCAACCCCCACCTGTACTCCCATACAATCTATGAACCTAAAACTCCAACCCAATGCAAAATAAAATCCAAATCTAAATCTGAATTCCGGGGTCTAGGGCAGCGACGTGTCTGCAATTTGCATGTGCATGACCAAAGTTGGCTAAAACTTGTGGGGTATGGGGTGGGTGGGCATGGGGCAGGAGAAAGAAATCACCCCAAGGCGGGGGCGAAGGCAATGGTACTGAATCTGGGGTGGGTGACAGAGAGTCGCCATAAAACCCATTTGGCGCATAGCAGTTAACATGTCGCTGTGAGGCTGTTGGAGACGGTAACACATTGAATGCGGATGAGGAAAAGTTACTAAGGGCGGTCGGCAAACGGGTAAGGCACATTAGTTTACGTACGGTGGAAATTTATTTTGCCCAGGGGTTACAGGAGACGGACGAGCGGACGGGGGTGGTTGGTTGCTTACTTTATTTCCCCCTTTTAGTTAAAAGGGAATTGCATAACCGGAATTTTTCATATGCGTAAGAAGTAGTGAAAGGAAAGTTGGATAATATGCGGTCTATTGATAGAAGATGGCTTTAATATTCAAATAAACTAATGGGAAAAGAAAACTCTCTCTCTCTCTCTCTCTCTCTCTCTTTCTATAGATATATATATATATATATGTATCCTATTTATATGAACTATCCCATCATTATGATTAACTGTTCATTTTAATGGTAACATTTGGCTCATTATGATGTGATGTGAAAAGCATTGCATACTTAAGGGCGAAACACATGTGTGTGTCTTCACGCACACGCACTTGGGTTTGCATAATTAATGCAATGGCAATGTCACCAACGCCAGTTATACACTTGAGACCACACGGAACTCCATCACGCTGTCTCTCCCTCTCTCTCTTTCTCTAGCTCTCTCGCTTTCTCCCCATCTCTCTCCCTCTCCACCATGGTGTCTTGTTAGTGTTTTGTAAAACATTTTTGTTTAATTAAAAACAAGAAATTGCCACTTAAAGGCAATGGTAAATTATGAATGAAATGTTTGTCGCTAGCCATCTAAAGCTTTTGTCACGCGCTCATTAGGATCTGCACCCACTATGGACATGCCGGAAGTCTTTTGTACTCGCAAATGCACAACTTGAGCACGTGAATGCACGTGAATACACAGATACACACACACACACACACCTGACTGAAGTCTCATTCCTTTTCATTTCTCTTCCACTCATCGCTCGTACAGGAACTCAAGGAGAGCTTCAACTATGGTCTATTTGCACCACCTTCCAATGGCAAAGCTGGCAAATTTCTCGACGAAGAGCGACGTCTGGGTGACTATCCATTCAATGGACCAGTGGGCTATCTCGAGGTGAGTGACAATCTAATTTCAACGATTTAGCTAGCCCAAAACAAATGTGTTTTCTTCTCCCCCATTTTCCAGCTCAAGTACAAACGTCGCGTATACAAAATGCTAACGCTCGATGAACGTCAATTGAAGGCACTGCATACGCGGGCAAATTTGCGTCGCTTTTTGGAATGCATCAATGGGGGACAAGTGGAGAAGATTGCCAAAATGTGTGCCAAAGGCTTGGATCCAAATTTCCATTGCTCGGAGAGTGGCGAAACTCCATTAAGTGTTGCCACGGGTGCCAAAAAGCCAAATAAGCTTCTGATTGCCCTGGTCAATGGTGGAGCCTTGTTGGATTATCGGACGAAAGATGGAACCACTGCATTGCATCGAGCTGTCGAACATGATTCCCTAGAGGCGGTCAGGTATTAAAACTCTTAAGCAAAACTGAAGTCTTTCCTTCGTTCTATTTGATTCTATTTTGATTCATATAGCACTCTGCTTGAACTGGGCGCATCACCCAATTATCGTGATGGGCGTGGCATAACGCCTTTATATATATCCATAACTCGAAAATGTGAGGCGAAAATAACAGAGAGTTTGCTGCATGATCATGCCACATTGGGCATACAGGATACACAAGGCTGGAATGAGGTTCATCAGGTGAGTTGGTGACGGTCCATCAAATGGGATCTTGGCAATGCTTATATACATAGAAGACCCACCCCTACCCCTATGCTCCTACCTACCCTGGTATTAACTGGTGTTAGTTCCTGTTATGACCATTAAAACCAAAAGAAGAACAAATAAAAACAATAAACCAAAAATGCTAATTGCTAATTTTGAATTTTTCTATTTTTATTCTACTCTCTCTTTCTCTCTCGTTCTTTCTCTATTTCTTTATCTTTTTTTAACCTCTAATTAAACAAAACCAAAAAAAAAAAAAAAAACAAATTGAAATCGCTTGCTAACCAACTATGTAAACCGGGCCTTCTATAGGCCTGTCGTCATGGCCTAGTTCAGCACTTGGAACACTTGTTGTTCTACGGTGCTGATATGGATGGACGCAATGCGTCCGGTAATACCCCGTTGCATGTTTGCGCTGTTAACAACCAAGAGGCTTGTGCTAGAATGCTTCTCTTTCGTGGCGCACAACGTGGTGCCCAGAATTTTGCCAACCAAACTCCCTATCAGGTAACCAAAAAAAAAAAAAAAAAAAAAAAACTTTAGACAAATCAAAAAAAAAAACATAAACTTTGGAAAACATTTCTATGTAGTAAATTATAGTAAAGTCTATATTAAATATTGTAATCGGTTGACTTTTAAAGTAGATTTGCTTGTAGTTATATAGCTATGTACATATAGAAATATATATAGATAGATATATGTATGAAAATGTTCGTATAACTAATGTATAACTTATATATTTTCATAGGTTGCCGTAATTGCTGGTAATTTGGAATTGGCTGAAATTATTGAGAATTACAAATCCGAAGATATTGGTAAGTACATCATGAGCCAATCATCGATCGAAAAAAAATAAAAAGAAAAAAAGAAACCGAAATCATCATCGACCTATACTCGACATTTGACATTCTCATCATAACTCATCAATCAATCGAATCTCATTCTACATACAAGTTACTATTTATTCTATATATATATATATATATATATATTCGTATATATTTGTATTCCTTATTTCTTACTATAATTTCAAGAAATTCAAGTAAATTGGTTCAGTTTTTGCCAAAAATATACGTATATATGTATATATAATCTGTCTCTATTTCTCTCTCTCTCTCACTCTGTTTTATATCAAAAGCTCTCCTCTACTCAATCTATTTACTGTAATCAAATCTGATTTTAACTTGATTATATATATTTTTCTCTTAATTAGTTGAACAGTGTTTTTTCAATTTCTCATAAGTTACATATATATATATATTTAATATATATGCTTTAACTTTTCCCCTTATTTATTCACCCAGTCATCTGTTAGACACAATCAATCATTCCCTCATCATCATAATCATCATTATCGTCATCATCATAATAATCATTCATAATCAATTGGTATTCAAAACAAAAAATAAAAATCTTGGCTCCTTTTATATATCCTTCTATATATATATATATACATGCATACATACATGTATATTGTATGTAACCCAATTATATATTTATCACAATTCTATATGTTAAACAATTTTTATGTATTTCTGTTGCATAATGTTTTGCATTTGCTTGTCAATAATTGATTGAGTTTTCGATATATATATATATAGTACCTATATATATATATATATATATATTTATATATATAATTACATATATATCTATATAGTTAGTAACTATTTTCTTGCTCGTATCCATTATTCCAAACTGTTAAGGAACATGTGTTCCATTTCACTTTTGTTCCATGTTCATCGTTGCATTAAATGTATTGTTCAATGTTTTCTTTCGCGCTTTACCTACATACATATATCTATTACATATATCTTTCTCTTTCATCCCCAACTCCCCCTATATCCAAAATGTATATGTATATTTAGGGAACATTTTTAGAATGTTCCATTTTTATTATTATGTTATTTTTGTTAGCTTTTTTTTTTGTGTTAATGCCTCCTTTGCTTTTTGTATTGGCCAAATTTGTGTATGAACCTTCCATGTGGGCCGTAAGTAAGATATTAAAGAAAGAGTAAGTAAGTGTATTAACCAATGCGAATATATACAAAAATAGAAAAAAGATAAATGAGATCTGCTAGTTGAACGAACTATCGAATACTACCTATATTTACATATATACTTAATATATACCTTAATATACATATATAATATATATACATATATATATATTTATATACATACATATACAGCTTGGTTTAGGGCGTTAATTATAGAGCTGCTTTTTGTGTTAGTTCCATTTTATTCATTTCATTGAACCCAGAGAAAAAGCAAAACAAAAGATTGAGTAGAGTGTCCAGAGGGCCAATTAGAGATGAGCAATTAATAGGTTAGCTATTAGAGAAAGCGCAATGTTGCTCATCTCTGACTTTTTGGAAAAGGATCAGGTCACCATAAGACCCAAACAGACAGGCATTCAGACTCCGACCTGACAGAGACCCCTCTCCAATACACATCCCAAAACAAACTGATACGCACACATACACACGCACGCAAATCTGCTACATACATACATACAAAAGTACATCCATATAAACCTATAAAGTGTATACTATCCACTTGCTCCTCCACACTACAGTACCCTTCCGCGGACCACCTCGCTACAATCCCAAGCGTCGCTCGGGCATTGGCTGGCTAAGTGCCAACGGTTCAGCTAATGCTGCAATGTTAGCTGCGGCTGGCGGTGTTCTTGGTGGTGCAACGATGGTCAATGGCAATGGCAATGCCAATGGCAATGCAAATGGTAATGGTGTCGGCGGTAGCAATGGCACTCTAATGATGCCGCCCCATCACCTTGCCCTGCATCCGCATCATCAGCTTCAACATCATCCACACCATCATCATAATCATCATCATCATCTGCACCACCAGCAGCACCAACAGCCGCATCTACAGCATCTGCATGGGCCGCCCTCGCCGTGTCCATCGGAGCACATGTTAGGTGCCTACAGTTCGGCCAGTTCGAGTCTATCCGAGGGCTCATCGGGACATCGTTCGCATGAGGATGACATCAGCATTGTGACAGGTAAAGCACATAATTTCCATTTGATTTGCATTTGGCTTTTAAGTTTTCATTTTGTGACCACAAACACAATATCGGGCGACAGTTGATTAAGTTAGTGATAAGATATAAACATATATACATACATATATATTTACTTGATTCTTATGTAAATATTCATCATATTAAACAATTAATCAGTCACAGGTTAAGTATTAATATATATATTCTATTTCAATCATTCCGTTAAGCATGATCTTTAGCCATAGAATTACTATATCTTTATATATATAAATATATATATATATATTTATTTATTATCTACAATTTATGCATGATTGATTTGTTGTTGAAAGAGTTTACGTTTATACATATTTAAATCCGATTATTCAATATATATAATGGAGTGGAAGACACATTTTCAAAAGGAAATGATTCAACAGAATGATTCTCGGGCATCGCAATCGAATCTGTTTCGTTCTCTGGTTAATCCATCTCAATTCATTCCATTCGCTTTTTTGCATAAGTCTTTTTTGCCGTTGCCTTCAGTGTTCCTTTCCCACTGTACCACATCCAAACCACCAAAAAACACCAAAGAAATCGCATGCACTCGTCGTCTCGTGTCCACCGCAAAATTATCAATTAAGAGATTTCTTTTAAATTAAAATATTCATTTTATTTCGTGTTTCATCTCCAACGTCTCCACAGACAAATCCCTGGGAGATACCAGCGACATTATCAGTGATTCTTCAGGTGTGGGCACCAATTCGGATTCGGCAGCCTGTTCCATTGGTCATCCCAGCACCACTGTGGTCTGTATGGAACCATATGCCGGCCAGACAGTGGGCCATATTCGTCTCCAACCAGGCGATGTCATCGAAGTGGTGGGCAGTACAGATTGTGGTCTACTTGAGGGTTATGTCCGTGGCACAAATCAATCGGGTTTCTTTCCCGCCGACTGTGTTCAGGAGGTGAATTTACGGCAAAAGCACATCACGAATGTGATGACAGCAAGCACAGGAATGCCTATCCCACATCATCAGGCGGCACCAGTCCAACAGCAGCAGCAGCAGCAACAACAGACATCGTCCTCGTACCAGGGATCACCGCAATTGAGTTTGGGTGGACATTCGGGCAGTTCGAGCACTTTGCTCCAACATCCGCAACAGCAACCACATCATTCGCCTTCATTGTCCATGACCAGTAATGGATCCTGTCAGCAACAGCAGCACCAATCGGAGAACAATGGAGGTGGTGCTGGAAATGATTCAATAGGCAACAATCACAATTCCATTGGACAGTACAGCAGTGCCACTGCTCCTCGCATCAAGAAGAGGTGAGTTGATGTGCAATTTAATTGATTCCCTTTGAGAACAAATACATTACTCATTTTTCAATCCCTTACTAATTAGCGCCTACAATGCTCCACGCTCAGTGGTCCTTCATCGCGCCAAGCGCGGCTTCGGCTTCATTTTGCGCGGTGCCAAGGCCACCTCCCAATTGATGCAATTGCGTCCGTCGGAACGTTTTCCGGCTCTACAATATCTGGATGATGTTGATCCTGGTGGTGTGGCCGACATGGCTGGCCTGCGACCGGGTGACTTTCTCCTTACCATCAATGGGGAAGATGTGAGTGCCGCATCGCATGAGCAGGTGGTGGAAATGATACGTTCAGCGGGTGCTTTGGTCAATATGACAGTAATTTCACCACAATTCCCACATCAGATGCAGGCCACCGCACAATACCTGCCCACTGGAGCTGCAGCTCCGGTGGCAGGTAGAGCTGGAGGTAGTCAGCATTTGTCCAGTGGACCGAGCACACCGCAAAGTGCTCATCGCCAGTGCGCCACATTGCCACGCAAAATGTCCATGGGACCAGGCAGTCATCTAAATGGTGGCGGCAGTGGTACATCCTCTGCTGGAGGCAGTGTTCGTATGGCTCCAATGCCACCTCGCCGGGATCCAAAGACAACGTTGAGCGTAGGCCGAGCTAGGGCCAAGTCAATGGTCGCTGGCCTCGAAAATGGAGGTGAGAAGGATCAGGATGATGTGCCCCATACCAAATCCAATTCGGTGGAGTCCATTGTCACGCCCACACCGAATAATCAGCAACCAGCGAGCGGTGGACCTGGTACTCCAGTTCAATTGCGTACGGCCAGCATTAAAGCACGTCCCACTTCGAGCCGGATAACTGCCGCTGAGCTGGAAGAGCTCTTCCAACGTCAGCAGGGTGAAGGCAGTGCATCCAATGCCAATCGATATGCGACCATGATGACCAGTTCCCGCTTCCAGTCTGGGACGGATAGTGGAGCAGCCACACCACCGGCCACAAATGGTTCACCAATGAGGAATGCAGGTCCCTTGGTCTATGGCAGTGTGGCGGAGATGAAACGCAAGGCGGCAAGGAGCAAGCATGGTAGCGGCACTTTACGTGGCAAACCAGTTGCCACGCCCACAGTGGGTGGAGCTGGTGCTGGAGGAATTGGTGGCGGTGGTCGGGATCTTAAACGATTCCATTCGACCCCGGATCTACATGGTGCCCAATTGCATGGCTCATCCTCATCCATTTGGCAAGCTGTGGGCAAGGGTCATCACTCGCAGGACGATGTGGCCACTTTGCATGCGTCACTACAGCGTCTCAATTTGGTAGATGGTAAAATTGCTGGACCAGGTGCAGCTGGAGCAGTACTGCCACCTCCCAATCACCCACCACCGCCCCCACCTGTGGGGCAAGTCGTTAAGGTGGAGACACGGAGTAGTGTTTCCGAATACGAGAGTACCATCTCGTTGCAACAGAAGCTAAAGAAGCGTGCTGAGAATGATGCTGTCACCTCGGCGGCCATTGATGGTGTCCAAAGCAGTTTCAATCCCTCGGCCAATGCCAAGATCTATGCCTCACCGCAGGAACTGCGCAATGTGATGGCCTGGAAGTTACGTCAGGGACAGGATAAGGCAATACCAGAGGTATCATCTGGATCTCATCACCAGCAACAGCAACAACAACAACAACAGCAACAACAACAGCAACACCAACAACAACAACAGCAACAGCAACCGGTTAGCCAATATGCTGCTCCCACCCAAATTCGAGCGGCACCAACTCCAATTGCCTCGCATTATGCGGCTCCTCAGGTTCAACAACAACCGCCGCCTGTTCAAACACAATCGGCACCGCAATCGCCACCAGCACCACCGCCGCCTGCACCAGCCCCACCACCAGCGGCACCAGTTCAAAATGGAGGATCCACTACCTCTGGTCCTGCTCCACCAATACCCGAACCAGACTACAGTTGCAGCGAATCAGATGGAGAAGATGAGAATTCCATTCTGGTAGCACGAAACACTAAGCTAAATGAGAAGATTGCCCTCTTCGATGTGCCAGAGACTAGCGGCAATAGTCAAGCCAGGTAAGATGGATTCTATAGAATATACCAATGGCAATTCCAGTTCTTAAATCTAATATCCTTTATTCTTACAGTGGCAGCAGTTCAAATTCGGGCAGTGCTTCAATATCGCATTCCTTGTCTGTGGAGGAAATTCAACGCATTCGCAGTAATTTAAAGACCTCCAAATCATCGCCCAATGGATTTGTTAAAAAGGAAGATTCAGAGCAACAGACAACACAACAACAGCAACAAACCCATCAATTGCAACCACCGGAGGATGAGTGTGACAACAGTAGTTCAGGAGTGAGTAGCGATCAAGAACATTTACTTGCCACTGGAGGAGGAGGAGGAGGAGTAGCAGCAGGAGCAATAACAGTAGGCAAATCCACAGATACTATTAAAAAGAAACCATCGGTGACCATTGTTGAAGAGCCCAAAACAATACCCGATCATCCAGCACCGATAGTTACCAAACCCATGGCCAAAACTACAATAAGTATAGGTGGGCCAACAACAACAACAGTGAATCATAGCAACATAAAT
The DNA here is from genome assembly GCA_018150375.1 of Drosophila sturtevanti. Taxonomy (NCBI): domain Eukaryota; kingdom Metazoa; phylum Arthropoda; class Insecta; order Diptera; family Drosophilidae; genus Drosophila; species Drosophila sturtevanti. The sequence goes on along the minus strand of JAECWJ010000324.1, from coordinate 4,543,071 downwards.
GTGGCCAATGCAGCAGCAGCCTATGAGGCTGCAGCTAAAACCTCATCCACCAACAATAATGCCAATAATAATCACAATAACAATATAACCGCAGCAACAGCAGTCGCATCAGCATCAGCAGCAGCAACAACAACCACCTTAACTGTAAAACAATTGGTGCAACAGCAACACGCACCAGTCATACAACAACAGCAGCAACAACTGAGCTCGAAACCAGTCCAGAGCAATCTCAAATCATTGCCAAACCAAAATCAATCAGTGTTAAGTCCCCAAGTCCTGGGACGTATACCCAATGTTCATCACCATCAGCAGCAATTGCAATTGCAACAGCAACAGCAGCAGCAGCAGCAACAACAGCAACAACATCAACAATTGAATCCAAATCAAAAGCTAATTGCCACACAGCAACAGATATTGCAGCAGCAGCAACAGCAACTCGCCCATCAGCAACATCTGCAGCAAATCCTAAAAGCCAAGGCAGCTGCAGCCGGTGGAGCCAGTAATACGGCTGCTCTAGTGGCCAAACAACAGCAACAATTGCATAAAGCTGGCAGTGGACATGATTCCGAGTTGGAGCAACGTTCCGATCTGGAGGATGATGACGGTGAACTAAGTCCCTCGCCGCCCGCTAAAGCTTTTCAACGTCACAATTCGCTAACACGAAAACAAGCGGCGGCCATTGCAATGCAACGTGGCGTAACCCGCAATCCGGCCGTATCCCTAATGCAGCTGCCGCCACCTCTCGAAACCGATAGCGATGGTGAGCAGCAGCAGCAGCAGCCACAGCAACAGATGGCCACGCATATTGTGGGCATGTTGCCCAGCGGCCAGTTGGTGGCTGTGCCATCTGGTGCTGTTGCTGCTGTGCCAGCCGGTGCGACTGTGGCGCAGCCGGGTAACAACAATCTGCAGTTGTGCACCGAAAATATTGTATTGGCACCGCCGCCACAATTCTGCGATTGTAATGATGCCCAGCACGCGCCACAGCCGCATTTACCGGCCCAATATCATACACAACAGCAGCAACATAACCAACAGCAGCAACATAACCACCACCAGCAACAGCAGCAACAGCAATTGCAACAACAGAAGCAACGCCATCAGCAGCTGTTGCAGTTGCAAGCACAACAACAGCAACACCAACAACAACAACAACAACAACAGCAGCAACAGCAACAGCAGCAACAACTTCATCAGCGTTTGTCTGGTGGCGCTGGTGCTGGTGCAGTTGGCACATTAGGGCGTGTCCGTATTGTGGGAGCCATGCCTAAGGCCAATCATCATAGATTGCATTAAGCAATCATGATGACAAAAATTAATACATAATATTAAATGAATATATATATATATAGAAAGAGAGTTAGAGAGAGAATATAATATAGTGCACACACACATACACACATAAACAATTTGCCAAATCGTCGTTAAATCGTTAGATAGTGTTAGTTCCAACAGTCATTGCCATTCACAACGAATAGCTGCTCGCACTTGAAGGCAATTAACAATTCATCCAGCAAAAATTGAGCAAATTTAAACATCAACATTAAAACAAACATTAATATGTTGTTGCATAATTCTGCATAGTAATGTTAATAGAAAACAACAACAAACAAAAGAAAAAAGAAAACAGAAAAGGAAAAATACCGATAATTATTAACTTTCAAGTTCAAAAGGGAAGAAGTAAATCGGCAGAACGAATTACAATTAACCCTTATGATTATTTTTTAATTTTTTTTTAACAATATTTATATATGATATATATATGCATATGTATGTTTATGTTTATATGTATCATATATATATATATTGTATGTATACCTATGTATTTATTGCGTGTGATATAAATTTATGAAGGATCCAGAGATTTATGCAATATCTTTAGTTAATCCGATTGAAAACAAACTAAAAAAAAAACAACTACAGAAATTCGAGAATTCGCTTCTTGTTTTTAGTCTGCTTTCGAGCTGCACAAGTTATCCGAATAAGCGGATGTGTCTGTATGTGTCAAACAAACATTAAACATTTAACATTAATCGACAATTATTATTATTATTATTATAACTATTAAAAATTATTATTTTCGCCAACTACATATATATATATATATATATATATATATATATATATATATAGATATATACATATATTCGTAATTCTAGTTGATAAATGAAATGTTGAAAAGGCGGCGCCCGGAGCAAGTTTATTTCAAAGTGCATTTCTTCAGCATCCATCCATTATTCAATTCAATCACACAATCAATCAATGATTCAATACATCATTCGTATTTAACTAATATGCACAAAAAAAAAATAAAAAGAATAACAAATAAAATCGAAAAAGGGAAAGAAGAGAGAGAGAGAGAGAGAAAATGAGAGAAATTTGCACCACGTAACAATAATTATTGAATTTGCGCATTTAGCCGAATTTTCCAGTCAAATGAAAAAGATTTAAAAAAAAACGAAAAAACACAGTTAATAAACTAAAAATAATACTATATATAAAAGAAAATCTAAAAATGTTTTTAAATATACATATACTTAATATGAATATATTAATAATGCGGCAAATTTTATATATGTATAATCCAGACAAAAAACCAAAAACGTAAATTTTTGCTAGTAAAATTTACAGATTTTTACTTTTAAACAATTTTTTGTATAATTGTTTTTTAGAACAACAACAACTACAACCGAAGAAGAATAAGTAAACTTGAATGAAATTTAAAATGAAAGACAAAAAGTTTATTAACAAATTAGTGAAATCGAACAGAAACGAACGAAAAATTTAATAATATTAAAAACAAAAAAAAAGGGTTCTCAAAACAAATTTGCCAGCGCTTAACGGAAATACCGCATTAGGCAAAATTTCCCCCTCCTTTTCCCCCGCAGCATATATACATATATATATATACAACAACTATATAGTTCATAAATATATTTGACAGCAAACAATTATTATTATAATAACTAAGGCTGATTTTATTGCAAATTACACACACACACAGATACACATACATACATACACACACACACACACACACATACAAATTGAAGACAAATTATTAATGAAACAGAAAAGAATGAAAAAAACAACTACTAACCGAAGCAAGTAAAATGCATTTACAGATGAATATTGTATTTCGAATCGAATTGGCAGGGCGGCGGCACCTTTTCACTAGTGTTTAAGTGTTGGAAAGTTACAAACAAAACAAAAAACAGAAATAACCTAATTACATACATACGAGTCAATATTGGCAAAACTAGCATTTAATTTAGATATTTAGCACACTTTTTAGTTCCCGCAATAGTTGATATTTAGTTATTTGTATTTAGTTCTATACCCTTAACACCCTTTCCACTTTAATTTCCCCTTTCACAAGAACCTATAACACCCCCCCACCACCACCCTAAGAGCAGAAAGCTTATTACATTTAAGTTATGTATAAAATTACCTTTTGATTCTAGAGAGATCAAAGGTAATTCCAATATCTACAAATATATGTAATATCTATTCAAACCCCATTAATAAGTTAATGCTAAATACTTCTTTGTCCCCTTTCCCATCTAGTTGGGAATTTATGTAGGTAAAAAGGAAGAGAGGAAATATTATAAAATGAAAATTATTATATAAAATTAACAGAAAAAAAAAATTAAGCACACACCATTTATTTATTTTAAGTCATAAATATATGCAAATATGTATTACGAAACAAGCGTATGATGGAATCAATAAATATGAATGAAAACTAATAATGAGTCTGTCTTGTTATGTGAATTATGAATAAAGAAGTAAGTTTATTTATGTATATACATAATTACATATAGATTTATGTGTGTATGTATGTACATATGTATGTAAGCATCTATTCGATGAAAGTGCACGGTTTATCAAATCGGGCTCATCAATCTTATATATGTAGATCTACGTATGTACATATATATGTTTTATATATTCATTCATTAAAATCTTTTAAAAGTACTTGAAATTGCATTTTTATCAATGTATGTATATATATGTATATGTTTTATATATTCATTCATTAAAATCTTTTAAAAGTACTTGAAATTGCATTTTCATCAAACATTATATACGTTATATAAACGTTTGTCCTAATTTGATAAAAACTAGAAGTGTGGACTAACTTCGGCCGTGCGTATTGTCTTTATGTAATTTACCGGAACCATTATTGTAAATTATACATACCAAATATACAAGTTGAAAATTTTGAGCTTGAGAAAAAAAATTTACATACAAAAATTCACAATACAAAAAACCGATTCTGACAAAACTTAGTTCACATATTAATAGGTATATTAAACTCACAAATATTAAATTTCGTGGCATTCGGTTGGAAAACAATAGAGTTATTGAAGATAAACCTTATTCATGACCGATCGTTCCTATAGGAGCTTTGATTCCGAGATATACAACGCAAAAAGAAGCCTATGTTAAAAATTTCTGCTCTGTAGCTATAATGGTCTCGGAGAAGAAGCTGTTGAACCAGACAGACAGACATACAGCAGAGCAAAGAATCATAATTGACAAAAATATAAGTAGTAGGCTATCAAAATACTGATCCAAGAGCATTTCGCAGTTGTGAAGAAACACATATGTACATATGTATGTATGTACATAGAAATGAACATACATAAGTATATAAATTAACCAATTGATAGATCAAGAATTGATTTAATTCTAATGGTCGGAATATTTGGAATTTGTACTTGTATAATCAATCTATAAATGTCTTTTACAAATACGCACAATGATAATCACATACTTTTGCTTCTTCCTTTATACTGTCTTTTTTTCATATCGCCCCCATTAAGAGTAAAAATGTCAACCACTCAGAACTTCACCCAAAGCAAATTATATGTACGTATGTACGTATACACAATCTCTTTTGCACGACGAAGACGACTGAAGCAGAGACGTTAAATCGCAAATTCTCCATTCTTATCTTATTACTAGAAAAATCTACTTATGCATATATACATACATACATACAATTATATGTATGTACATGTATATTAAAACAAACATCCATACATAAGATCTGTGTATGCTCTGGGCAAATACATACATACATACATATGTGCACATGCAAGAGAATATAAAAATGCACTCTCCTTACCTTTAGCTTTTGAATTCAACATTCAGTAATTACTCTTCTTCTCTTAATGTCGCACTCATAAAAAAATTTAATCAAGAGCACTTGCTTAAGCTTTACACATACACACGCAAAACATCACACGAACAGACTTTTTGGGATGCCGTTACTATAAATGAAACCGAATTTAAAAAACTCATCACACACACACACTCCACATCTTCCAATAGTTTTATTTTATTTTTTTGGCACTACCAATTTGATTAGTATCACAAACATAATGGCATTTACTTAATACCGATTCAATTATATTTAGGTATAGTATAAGACGCTTTCCAACTTTAAACAAATCAATTACTAAAAACTAAGCACGTGCTATGCGTACGCGGCAAACGACAATTACAAATTAACCGTAGCACTGCAAATGAGAGAACGAGGAGAGAGAGACAAAGTTGACTTATGATGAGAGAGGAAGAGCTGTAAGTTTTGGAAGGACTGTTAAGTTACATAATTTTAACATACATTTTTATACCCTTGCGATTATCTCGGAATCATCCCGATCGATATAGCTCCCATATGAGCGATCGGTCATGAACAAGGTTTATCCTCAATAACTCTGTTGTTTTTCAACCGAATTTTGTATGAAAAATTATTTTTTCTCAAGCTAAAAATTTTGAATTTGTACATTCGGTATGTATAATTTACAATAATGATTCTGGCGAATTATGTAGAGAAAATCTGCAAGGGAATACGAACTTTGGCACGGCCGAAGTTAATCCATCCTTCTAGTTCTTATTAACAGTCGTTGTTTAGATGGTATAGGTAATGGTATTTAGCAAACAAACCGTTTAATTTAACATAACATTAACCTTTAAAAACTCCATATATAGGTTAAAGAATCTATTCCAAGTTTCCAGTAATTTCCATTGAATTTATAATAAATAAAAACACATTTTTCAGTTTATTTACAAAAGTAATATTTTTACTATTTTATTTTTGTTACTTTTCCTTTTCATTCTTTTCTTGTTTTTGTTGGTTTCATTTTTGGGTCTTCTTTTGAATCTTAAAAGAAATATCTATAAATGTTTGTTCTTTATCGTCCTGCAAACAGTTTGCTTTGAAGATCTTCAAGGACAATAGATTTGATTGTTTACAACAAACGAAGGACCCAGTGGCACCCATCGTTGTGAACAAAAGGAAAAAACGCTTGCCATGAAATCGATTTTAGTTAACAATCGTTATCATATCAATTCATCTTCAACTTTTCTTTTCTTCTTTTGTTTAAATTATTAGCTAAAAGTAAATGGTTTTGCTTTTGCTTAGCGTTTGCATTTAGTTTTCTTTCTTTCCGTTTCGTTCTTCTTGTTCATTTTTTTTTTTTTTTGTAAAATTTTTGTTTAATTATTTTGGTTTGCTGTTTTTTTGGTTTGTTTTTGTTTTTTTTTTTTTTTTTTTGTATGTTTTGTGTTTAATTGATATCGATTGGAACTGCTTATCGAGGCTGCTATTGAACACCTAACGATTTCATTCGATTTCTTGCTTGCTAGAGTTTTGCTTTCTATATGTAATAATAATAATAATAATAATATGCCATATTGTATATAGTAATAATAATATGCGTGGGCGTGTATATATATATATATATATATATATTTATATATGTATAATGCATATATATATACATTTATATATATATATATATATAATTGTAATAATAGTGTGTGTATATATAATTTGCGTTTCATTATAATTATAAACAAATTTCACTTTAAATCAATTAGCCTTAATTACAAACTACAATTCGCGTATATTTCTTCCGATCCGATCCAATCCTGATCGTAATATATATATATATGTATATATATATATATTTAATTGTAATATAATATATAATTGTATTAATAATTTTGTTAGATTTTTTTCTTTCATTGTTTTTTTTTTTTTTGTTTATTTGTGGCTTAAATACTTAAATTTTTCTTTGCTCATTTTCCGCTTTCGGTTTTCCTTTTTACTAGGCGTGTGCATTTTTGCTTTGCTCTTTGTGTTTCTGTCAATTAATTATGCAATCGATTTATGCAATTTTTTTAATTGTATTGTTTAATTGGAAGTTGGCAATACAATTTGTTTCAATTGCCTAGTCATATAATGTCTATGGCCTCAACTTATGGACTTATGGAATTGATCTAATTGGTTTTTCATTATTCTCATTTCTCGTTTAATAATAATTTCATTTTCTGGAATCTCGGCGTTTAAGTGGGGGGCTAGCTGTAAGAGGCGTGGCTTGGCCAGGCTTTAGCGCATTTAGCTAAGTTATTCATTTCATATCGTTTGTTGTAATTTTTCTTTCATTTTAAAACATTTTGTGGTGGCTTATGGAACTTACATTAATATTCATAATTTTTCGTATGTATATCAATTATACATATATTTATGTATATATATATATGTATGTATATAAATTGATTTGCATCTATGTATGCTTGTATGTATGTTTGTATGTGTGGGTGTAAGTATGTATGTATGTATGTATGTGTATATATATATATATCGATTCATTTAACAAACTACTAATATTTCGGTTTCACTACCCAAAAACTACGCATAGTTATATATATGTATATATATTTATCGCTTGATCGCACCCGATAATATATTACATATATATACACATATATATATATAAATATATATGTATGTATATATATGCATGTGTATATATTTGAAATATGTTTTTTTGTTTGCGCATTTCTTTTGCACATTTTTTGCTCCGCTTCCTTTTTTTCATTTTTTTTGTTTCTTGCAAATATTTCGAACATAATCTTGTTAAAAAACCAGAGGACAAGGCTAAATTCGGCTACACCGAAGTTTTGATACTCTTTTAATTTTATAATTCACACAATCATTCTCCTAAAACATCGATATTACTTCATTAAAGTAGAAAAGGTTCCAATTGTGTAATTATATTTTGAAAAACAAAGTATGTATTGAAAAGAGAATTTGGATCGTTAGGTTTAATAGAATTTTTATGATATATAGCCACAAATTTGGTATGTAATAACTGGTAAAACAGAACATAACAAACCAGTTTACAATATCTTGTAAGTCTATATGGCAAAATATATAATTTTGTTGTCTGTTTTAGAGATTCTTTCTGCAAATGTAACAGACAAACAAAAGGCGAAACGGTTATAGCTATATATCAGTATAAATGTTTTGAGTGATTAACAATCTCTCCTATTTATTTGTAAGAACAAATATGCTCACTCTTTTGCAAGAGTATTAACGTAATGGTCAATACGAATAATAACTGTTTTTTTTTTCTTTTTGGTTTGCCTCGGGACAAGTTTCACTGGCAATTTCCTAAAAAAAATTTAGTGTTTTCCTCTTGTTGTTGTTTAAATTGTTTTTGTTTCTCGTTTTTCTTTATCAGCTTTCTTTTGAAGCAACAATTTTTGTTTGTTGTTTTTTCTTTCGTTTTTTCTTTTAAAATATCACCAATATATATATATTTTTTGTTTTTTACTTTTCGTCTGCCAGTATCATTTTTTTTTGTGTTTTGTAAATTTTTATGTTCCATTTGTTTATAAAAAAATTAAATAAAATTAAATACAATATAAAATGTACAACTATTTTGTGTTTTCCTTTCGCTTTTTGTTTTTGTTTCTTTGTTTGTATTTTAAAAAATTTGTTTGTTGGTTCTTTGCTCTTGTAACGGAAAAAAACAAAATTAACAAAATTTAACGTTTTTACTTGATTTGTGGGCGGGGCGAGCAATGCACTGGGCGTGGCCAAAAATTTACTTTAAGTACAAGTGCTTAAGTTGGATTGGCTATTTTTAGTTAATATATTTAGTTAAATCTCTCATTTAAAGTACTTGCAAATACTTTTTCTTTCTCTTTTTTCTCTTTTCTCTCAAATGATTCGTATTTGAAATGGAATGTCTTTTGCCGCTGCCACGCCCAGAGGACACTGCCCATTTTGGACCGTGGACAGCTCTAAGTGGATTATTGTTTATATTAATACAATATACAGGGTGTCAAGCATTTGAATTGCTACCAAAGTTTAGTTTGCCCATCATTTTTGAATCGATTTTTCTTTTTTTTTTTTACAAATACTGCACTACATTTCAGTGTTGAGAAGTGATTTATGATGAAACTCAAAGTTTATCGTTTGAGTGTAGGAGTATTGATTTTGAAAACATTTTCAAAAAAGATTAAAGATTGATGGTAAAAGACAAGACTGTTCACTTGAAAGTGAATGACCGAGAACTCCCTTAGAGAGTTCTGGCCAAACTCTTAGTCCTGGCAATGTAGGATAGATTCTGGTGAAGAACAGCTACCGGTTAATGCATAATTTGGTCGTGAGAAAAAGCATTTCTAACATCATTGGTAACAATTTCAATTGCCACATTCTGCAATTATAGATAGTTGCGATGATATACATATACATATACAATACAGTGAAGCCCGAGAAGGAAGGAGATTTTTAAGAGTACAGTGAAAACGAACTTAACTTACGAATAAATTCACATACAAATAACAAACAAAATAACTCGATTGGTATATATAGGGAAAGTTCTTGGGCGGTAGGCCGTTTTAGGGGTCAGGAGGTGGGGGCTTAATAACAACAACAGGCAACAAAAAAAAAAAAAAACACACATAAAAACAAACTGCGGCAGCAATATGGGCCTAATCTGCATATCCAATCTGCGGATCAGTGGATCGATCCAATCTGATCTGATTAGCAGAATTTGGTGAAAAAAAAATTGCAATCAAATAGATGGCAATTAAGGATTAGCAATCAATAACCGATAATCCGGTGGATTAGTGATATCAAATCTACGGTATATTGAAATCTTGCAGATTAAAATTATCTGTATCCAGGGAATTGATTAGATCCTGGGTAGAGAAATTGGCATCCACCGGCAGATTGCCCAGAAGTTCGAGACACAAATCATTCGTATTGGCTACAACCGAATTGATGGTCTGGCTAATGGAACTGGCACTGGCTATTGTGGTCGAGGAGTTGGCAGAACCAACTCCAACACCATTACCCCCAGCCCCATTGTTATTGCCCGCTGAATTTTGCTGTTGACTCATTTGGAGTAATTGCTGTTGCTGATGTGTTGTTGTTGTGGTGCTTTGGACAAATTGTTGCTGCTGTTGCATGGTGATCTGCTGTTGCGTCTGAGACATGTGCATGCTGGACATTTGCATTTGACTGGCGGCCATCATGTTGCCACCGGCTCCAGTTTGTGGTTGTTGCTGTTGCTGCTGTTGGAGAAGTTGTTGCATTTGCTGCATGTTGTTACCGGCTCCAGGACCCATTTGATGTTGCTGTTGTTGCTGCTGCTGCTGCTGTCGCATCAATTGCTGCTGCATTTGCGCTGAAGTCAGTTGCATTTGTGGCACATTAGGGCCAGCCATCATGCCACCACCTCCGCCATTGGCAGCAGCATTTGGTGCTCCTCCATTGGGCATGAAGTTACCTGAAAGCGACATTGTTTAGAAATTGTTCGCAATGAATATTGCCCTTCAACTTACCACCATTGAAACCACCTGGTCCCTGGCGCATAGGTCCACCAGGACCAGCTCCTGGTCCTGCCCCGAAGCCCATCTGTTGTTGCTGCTGCGTCATCATCATGTGACGCCATTCCTGTTGTGATCCCATAGGCATGCCATCGGGTGTCACCTGAACATTGGGTGGCCTCTGCTGGGGACCGCCCATAGGTCCGGGAACGCCAGCTCCGCCACCACCTCCGCCTCCATATGGACCCATGCCGCCGCGTGGTCCTGGTCCATTAGCACCTCCGCCATGTTGTTGCATATACATGGCTGCGTGTTGTGGACGCATCATTGGACCGGATGGTGGGATTGGCTGCTGTGTCATTCGTCGCATAGCCGCCGCCTGAGCAGCACTATTGGGGAAACGACCTCCGCCGCCAACGCCAACACCGACACCAACACCATTGCCACCAGCTCCTCCAGCACCGACGCCTACGCCGCCACCACCTACAGTTTGTTGCATCATCTGTGCCTGCATCAATTGTGCCTTACTGTATTCCGGTGGCGGTGGACGGGCTCCTGTCATATGCTGTTGTTGCTGCTGTTGCATAGCCTGGGCTCGCATCATTTGCTGCTGTTGGAGGAACTTGGCCTGATTTGGTCCACCCGGACCGCCCATCATCATTTGGGCATTTGGTGCACCAGCATTGGGATTCATTTGCATGGGATTCATGGGACCGCCACCCATTTGCATGCCCGGCATGCCGCCCATGGGTCCGCCCAATTGATTCATTGCACCATTGTTGGGAACACCGCCACTAACTCCAACACCACCAACTCCACCAACGCCACCAGCACCGTTACCAACGCCGACACCACCAACACCAACACCACCAACGCCAACTCCTACACCAGCACCTTGTTGCATGAGCGGACCATTTGGTCCGTTTGCATTGGCCGCTGCCTGCGCCTGCGCCGCTGCTGCCGCCGCTGCAGCTGCCGCCGCTTGAGCCTGCGTCTGACGCTGTCGCATATTTGGAGGCACCTGCTGTTGCTGCTGTTGTTGTTGTTGCTGTTGCTGCTGCTGTTGCTGAGCGGCCGCTGCTGCTGCTGCTGCCGCCGCTGCTTGTTGCTGTTGGGAGAAATTCATGCTTTGGCTTTGGTTAAGCGAGAAGCCATCGGAGGGTACTAAAAGATGGAGAGTGGGGGAGAGAATGATATTTGGATTAGTCGAAAATTGATAAGATTATAAAATGATTGCTTACCATTTGAATTGTTCATATTTTGATTTGGTTGCTGCTGCTGTTGCTGTCCAGGATTAGGTCCACCTACATTGCCACCTGGTTGCTGTTGTTGTTGCTGTGGATTGGGACCACCATTGCCACCCGGTTGCTGGGATTGTTGTTGCTGCTGCTGCTGCTGTTGCTGCTGTGCCTGTTGCTGGCTAAAGAAAACACCTTGCTGGGCAGCCACCGAAACATTGCTCTTCATATCGCCACTGAGATGCAAATGCTGACCAGCTGATACCTATAAATGGGTAAGGAAAACAAGAAGAGTTGAGAGGTGAGTTACAGTTAGATAAGAAATATATATTTATCCATATAAAGCTTATACAATGGACTCTAAATGATATACAATTGAAAAAGACCATTTACCCCCCCCCAAAAGTTAGGGATTCCATCACAATTCATAACTCAAGTGCCCTATATCAACAGCTGCCATCATCTTTATTGCCTTTCCTTTCCCATTCCCATCACTTGACTTTCCCTTTTGGAGCAACAACTTAACTTGCAAGCTGCTCTGTTAATTTGTCTGGCATTGCAGGGCGCAAGGATTTCGAAGCTAATACCCGACACATTGCTGGGCACATCCAACACCTACTCCATTTTCAACTGTCTTATTTGCTGTCAGCTCTCACGATGCGACGCACAGACGCCAAAAACCAATGGGAATGAGATGCCAGGACACTACGACTCTGGCACAGGGACAGGACAGGATAGAGAAGCTGGAGACGACACACCATGCAAAGTCAGGGAATGAAACAGAACGATAGTTAGGGTGGGTGCGGAATGAGGAGAAGCTTATTATCGCCATGGCTGCATTCGCGTAAGTCCTCCCACACATATACATACTAATACACCCACACATATACACACATACACACACAGAGACATAAATCTCTTGACACTTTTTCATAGTCTACTTTTTGCGGGCAGCTAAAGCTTGTCTTTCTCTCTCCTTCTCTCCCATTTTTCTATCAGAGACTTCTTCCCTATCTCTCTTTCTCTTTCATCATTATAGGGGGTGGGGGCAAGGGCACAAAAGCAACAAATTTGCAATTTATTTGTTGTTCTAATGGGGGAGTAGAGCGAGAATGTCGACTCGACTAGACGATCAATGGCAAAACACCTTGTTCTTGCTGTCGCCATAGCCGTTGCTGATGTCCTCGTCTCTCTGCTTGTGTGTGTGTGCATGTGTGTGTGCGTGTGTGTGTTTATGTTCAAGTCCATGTCCTCGTCAGTGTCGGCTCTCTTTCTCAACTTATAAGGCAAGCCAATAAATCTTTACCACACATACATGTGACATTCAGCCACAGCCAGTGTTGCAAAATGCGTTGGTTTTTGGACTAATTGTGACACTAATTATATTAGAATATTCCTCCAAATAGTAATCGGAAAAATAAGAGAATTTTTCGTTCTCTGCCATCATAAAATGTCAATTGTGATTTAAATGCAAATTTTTCATTAATTCCACTGTAAATATGTCAGTCTAGTTATGCCTTGTTTATGTGTCTATGTTTATGTGTGTGTGTGCGCTAGTATATCATTTAGACCCAGACCATAAATGAGCATAAATGGATGGGGGGAGGTGGAAGTCTCTTTTTGTTGGTTTTTGTGTTGGCCCTTTTGTGAATGCGCGAACTAAGCAACTTTTGTGGCCATCGTCGCGGTGTTTTGTGTTGCTGTAATTGCTTGTTGGTTTAATTTATTGTTTGTGTTTGTGCATCAGCTCACGCATTTTCCATTTGCCTGTACGTGTGCGAATGTCCTCGTATGCGTGTGCGTGTGTGTGTGTGTGTGTATATGTGTGAGCGTGGCATAAAGTACACTGATTAAAAGTCATGGACTCGTTGGGCTAATTGAAGTTTAGTGCCATAACCGCCATTGTCCATGAAGGTTTCGGTCAAAGGTCCCCCTCCTCCTCTCACTACCCTTCTCTCTCTTCTTCTACATCACTTTTTTTTTTTTGCCTTCCTCTGCCTCTTGGTCGTAAATCATTTGCATGCAACCTCTATGTAAGGTGTGAAAAGGCCAACTACCACATCGGAGTGTGGCGCAAGTACTCAAATGCCAAGAGGACATGGCATCCAAAAAAAAAAAAAAAAAAAAAGGAAGAACAAAAAAATTACCACAATGAAATATAAAATAAAATGGCCATGAATAAATTGCACAAAATCGATGAAGATTTTTCTTCTTTTTTTCTTTTGTTTTTGTTTTGTGGGCAATATCAATGAGAGAAATATGGAAATGAATGCCAATTTTATTATTTGTAAATCATCTTCTTTTGATTATATACCCGAATGATGATAATTTGTTCTTTGTTTAATTGTAAATCATTATATATTGATGGGTAATATGTAAATTTGATCAATTAAATCCTGAGATCTTCTAAAATTCAAGAAAATTAAATATCCTTTTTCTTGGTTTCAAAATTTTCACAAATTTGAATAAATGTAAATGTAATTTTTAAACATTTTAAGTCTTAAAAATCAAGATTTTATTTCAAAATCTCAATTATATCGTTAATTTTTAGTTTAACCAATATTTATAACGAAGTTGGTTTAAGAATTCCATTTAAGTTTCATATTAAATAATGAAAATATGCTTAAAAAAATTTAAATAATTAGTTTCTTGGTTTATAAAATTAAATAAAAGTAATTTTATCTACTAATATCCCTATATATTTGTTGTTTTCACTTCTTTCTTATAAAAATATAAATTATATAAAATTTAACTTTACTTGAATTTTCAAGCAAAGTTGTAAAGAAAATCGAACAAAAAAAGAAATAATTTTTAAGTCGTAAAAATGATTCCCTGTCTGCATTTAATGATTCCTTCAATTCGTCTACATGCCTTAACAATAATATAGGCAATTTTAAGCAAAAGTTAAATTTTCATTATGCAACTTGCAACATAGCAACAACCATCAACAAGTTAATTTAGTTTATTAAAGAAAATCTCGTAAAGTCTCAATAAGGGCCTTTTTTTTGGGATATTACTTCACCATTGAAAGACTAGCATTTTAGTAGCATACTTTCTGGCGCAACTCAAAGAGAACAGAAAAGAAGACAACAACAAAACGAATATTAGGTTGGGGAGGATGGATGGGGTGGGGTGTGGGGGGGTATATGAGTTCATAAAACAAATCATTACAGCAGCTTTCATAAAAGGGCAAACACATGCCGCCCATATACGATAAGTCCAACCCCACAATCCATGAGAGGACTACATACATAAAATATCAATAAAAAAGTTTAAAGGTAACTGACGACGACTTGGCGGCGGCGACGACGTAACCACGACAGGAGCAGGAGCAGGAGCCAGACCAATGCTAGTGTCAGGATTCAGGACCAGAACCTGGTTCGGGTAAGACTCGGAATACCGCACGAGCGCGTAAATCCTGCAGCTATTACCCCAACGTCGCCATATTGATTGCGCTGGAGACAAACCCATACAGAGGCCGAGACACACACACACACACCAACTCTCACATATACAGGGACAAGGACTTGCTTGGCTCTAAGCAGGAAATGCGCATTTGACAAGCCAAAAAGATTGCCACACACGTTCCCCTGAACCCCAACACCAACCCCCGCTCCAGACCAACGACTACTCCTCCATAGCTCACCCACGCGCCGTCAAGGGAATGATATTTGAGCAGAGGACAGAGATTGGGGTGCCCCTTGCATAGAGACTTGACAATGATATATGTGACTATTCTGGTAGTTGTGTGCGTGTCTGTTTTTATGTGTGTGTGTGTGTGTATGTAAGTGGGGGGTATGACGTAAAAAATAAGAAGAAAGCAACAAAAAAAAACCAACAAGAAGAAACACCAAAAGAAATAAAACAAACTCCAAGGGGCTGTTTCTTCAGTTAGTTAGTTGCCCCAAACACAACTGTACCGCTACCACCACCGCCACCACCACCACCACCATCAACTTCAACTTCAACTCCAACTCCATTTTGTAGTCCCATCTCCATCTACCTCCCTTCGCCTACAACCTTCATCATAAAATTCAAACTTGTTGCCCGGGCAGCACTTAAAATAATTGAAAAGGAAACTTGCCATGTCAGAAAAATGTCGCGTCCTCATCAGTCGCATCAAATCTCCATGTTAACGTTTAATTGTTGCAACATTTGGAGGCAAAATGTATATATAAATATATATATATATGTATATAGTATATTCTTCTTGATCGATTTGTTTAGTTATGTGTTTTTTGGCTCACTTTATGCTCATAATTGAAGTTACTTTAAAGAACTTGGCAAACAGCCAAGATAGTTAGCAGGAAGGGGGGAGGAGGGACGGCAATGAAATTAGCAAATAGACCACGCCTACACATCACAACTAGGCCCACCATTATAACTACCCCAACATGATTTTGTCTGCGCTTTGGCTTCATTTCTTTAGTTCTTCTTTCTGTCGCTTTTTTTTGCCTTCATTCCTTTCTTCTTTTCTTTTCTCTTTTTTTTTTTTTTGGCACAGAAGCCAAAAAATCCAAATGAAGCCAAGAGAATGTGCTGGAGCAGTAAGAGCAGAGCAGCAGCAGGAGCAGCAGACAACAGGGTGGTACTATTGCCATTACTATTGGCACCCTGTGTGAGGAGGGTGGAGAAGGGGAGGGGGAGGAGAAACTGTCATTGGATATTTGTGTGACAGAAAACTAGCTGGCTGCCAGCAGTATTCGATTTTGCCCCTTTCTCTTCTACAAACACACTCCATTTGCCTCCATCTGACTCTTCAGGAGGTTTGTTGCGATATTTAACGAAATTATGACAGCCACAGCAATGGGAGCGAGAGAGGGCGGGGGAGGAGAAAAAAAACCTAAAGGAAAAAAAGGAAAATTTGAGCAGTAACTTAAAAAAAAAAAAAAGAAAACGAAAACGAAAAAAGAAAATGTCATTTGGCGTTAAAGCGAAGCGAATTTGATTTTTAATTGCCAATGACAAGAAACACTGAGGGATAGAGAGAATTCTAGATAAATGAGAAGAAAGAGATGAATGGAGGAGAAAGAGAAGAAGAAGAAGAAGGCAACAGTCAAGCATTAAGGCCTGATTGGATCGGATTGGATTTGGATGGGCGTGGTATTACATTTAAAAGCTAAGATGAAAAGTCACTAATGAGATTTCAATGGACTTTAAATCAGTGAGAATATTATGTGGCCAGAGGCCTTGTTGAAACTTGTCTTTTAATTGAATATATCTTAACGAAATGACGAAATCGGATTATTTAAAAATATAGAAATCAATATAAAGGCTAAGTAAATTCAAATAGTTTGCCCAATCCAAATAATTTAATAATTAAAAATGATTTTAGATAAAAAAGGAATAACTATTGCGACTTGTTGCCTTATTAATTTGGTTAAATGGCAATAGAACCACTGTGCAAATGCCGTTACAAGTAGCGAGCTAAGCATATTCTTTACCCCACTGGGTTTGCATATAACCATCCCCCCTATGTTTTATGTGCTTTTATGGTGAATTGCTCTCTGTTAATAGCAGTAAAATATTCTACGAATAACAGTAAAATACTCAAGCTTGCTAACAATTAGAGGGATTAAATTTCAAGAAATAATTCAATAAGAAAATTTTTTTTTAATTGGAAACTAAAGTAAACTAATAAAGCAATTGAACGTAATATATTTCTATTGAGATGCCTTATAGGTTGACAATAGATCAAATTCTTCAATAATTCATTATTAGTATGAAAGTAAGTTTCTGGATTTAAGTGATTATACCTAAAAATATTAGTTCTATGAATTATATGCTGCTTTTGCATTAAAGTCTCACTGATCATAAAACCATAGCGGGAATCGCCAAATTAAATATGATCGGATTCGATATTCTTATATATAAGTATTTTCATTTATAGATCACAAACAAAGTCTTATATTCTCACAAAGCTATGCATTTTCCTATATAAAAATTTCCTTAAACACTTTTTATCTTCTATTTTAAACATGAAGAACTCTGTACTTATTAATAAAATATGGGATTTATGTATATAATTACATTCATTCAATAATTAACTTACTAAATGGAACTGCTTAATCTTGACACCTTCGACAAAACACAGTAGTTGATGTTGTCTTCATTAGGTAGTTCATAAACAAACTTTATAAGACAATGTGTAAACAACATTGTAGATTATATTGTTAAGTAGAGAAAATAAAAACGGATTCAAGATAAATATAAGTTAAATTATACCTATAAAGTTTATTTCTCCCTTTTGTTGTAAATAATCATGGTTAAACATTTCTTTAGCCTTGGCAGTAAACAAAGAAGTGATAATCAAGATGCTTAAAAGATGATATCATTTTATTCGACCAAGGAAAGAAGCTATATACGTTATAAGTATTTTATAGTCTTGTAAACTGAATTATAAAGGGTCTGGTTAAAGATTAAGATATTCCAGAAATCGTTTCCATTTGAATAGAAACTTTTCCGATTAACCTATTCCTATTTAAAATGATTTCCTTTTTATCTTATCAGCTCACAGTGGAATCCTTCCATTTCCAATCTTCCCTCCTTCCTTCCTTTTCCATTAACCTTGATATCAAAATCTGAATAATATAATTATATCATTTAATCATGATATTTACTATTTAATTTACTTTTCTTTACTTTTCGTTTTATTGCCATAAAGAATCTTTCATTAATGGCCTTAAATGTATTACTTTCTTAATCTGGAAAGTTAGACGGACTTTGGTCTAGGATCAAACTAGTTGATTGCTTTGCATCCTGAAACTAAAGTGAATGCCAGTCTCCTGGTTGGTGGTTATAACTTTCATCAACCAACCAACAAATCTCATCAGGATTCTCTATTGCTAGTCCTGGCGTATCGGCCAACTTTCAACGCGCATTCGCCATTCCCTTATACAACCAAACTCGACACCCACTCAATACCTCCTCTCGCACATTTCGCTGGCCTCAAAGGATTTCAATTCCCCGGCTTAGAGGGGGTAAATGTCAATATGTGTAAAAGAGAGATAGCTGCATACAGCACGAGAGAAAAATGGTAGAGGGAGAGGGAGAGTAAAGGAGAAAGAGAATGAGTATATATATGTGAATGAAAACTTTTGAAACAGTTGCAATTTCTACACAATGCAAAAGGGAATCTCAGCTAAAGAGAAATGCATAGAGAAGAAAAACAGAGAGTGAAAAGAGGAATAGATTCCCTTGCCAACGATGGTTCTCTCTTCTTCTCCCTCTCTATGTGTGTGAGCTATTTGAGAGTGTATCAGTGTGCTGCAGCATGTCAATGATCATAAATTAAACTTGCAATAATTATAAATTAAATTTTTGGCATAAATGGCCATGAGAGCGCCATATGCATATACACAAGTATATACCAAAAACGAGAGGGGAGGGGAGGGGGATAAAACGATTGGTCAGGCCAATGAGTAGGCTGAGTAGTTTGAGAAAAGGACAATACCACCACCACGACCAATAACAACACATACACATACGTACGCACACACACACATACACACACATACAACATGCAACGGCTGTCGGTTTCAGTATCCAAAATGGACTCATACATATGTCAAATTGAGAGAAGGCCAACAGCAGGTGGCAGGGGCCGAAAAGGCTTGAGGTAAGAGGTGAGTACCAATTCGATTTGTGTGTTTGTTGGCTTAATTTAAAAGGGTTTTGTGACCAACCACCCACCCACCCAAAACTAAACGAATCACTTGTTCTCCCTCTCCCACTCACATTCCCTCTCTCTCTCGCTCTCTCTGTTTCTCTCTTTGATAACACTCAAACGCACCTGTGAAAATTTATGAAAACATTTTAATGGATCGTCTGTCAAAGTGAATAATTTGTTTTGAAAATGTTAGTCTTTATATAGCCAGACGATCCAAACTAATATCATATTTACATTAATATAAGGTTTACTTTATTTTTTTCTTTTTTTTTTTGTAATTTTCATTACATTTCAAAGGGAGAATTATTCAATATTTATTTTTTTTGATTGAATAAATAATAATGTAATATTGATTTCGATTTCAATCGAATTTAGTTATTTATTTTGTTTTAATAATGACATGTCAAATGTAATTTAATCATATTGTTGTTATTTGCCTTAATTGAACCCCCATTAAATGAGAAAGAAGAAAATCTTATTTGATAGCCATTTAGAGAAATTATATTTTGCGTGTTTTGTTCAATAAAAATTGCAAACAATTTATATTTGCCGACCGGCTAATTGGATTGAGAGTTCCCATATATGAGAAATGATGAGAGTGAGAGATATCCTAATTATATACATACTTATTATGATTACTTCCTCAACTAACAAGCATAAACAAAATAAGAGAGAAGATAAGCCAAGGTGAGATATATATATCGGTTAATAAACCTTTCGATAAATAAACACAAACATAGCCATAATTGCATTCGTTTCGTTGTATTCAGTTTTGCTTTGGATGAGTCAGAGCAAAAGTATCTGATAGATAAAACAGCTGCATGGCAACGATGACAAACAGTGAACAACAATGATTCGAAGCAGCGATTCGAAATCAAAATAGCAATGAAATGAATTCTACATTATGTCCGCATCTATGTATCGCTCTATACGCGATCATCAGCGATGCAATGCAGCAACAACATCTGCTAAACGATAAAATGGGGGAAGAGCAAGTGCCTCCGAACCGACTACTCATCATCAACTGACTCAACGCAATATTCAAGAAATAAACGGAGAGAGAGATAGTGAGAGTGGGAGAGAGAGGGAAAGCAACAATAATACGTGCCAATTTGCAATCAAATTAAGAGCATGGAAATCTATGAATAAAATCGTATAGCCAACTTGTGGACTTTAAAACATTTTAATTATGTTGACTGAGAAAAATGATTTAATCTACATATAAAATCTTATCTAAAAGCAAACCTATTGTTTATAAATAACTTATTGTTAATAAACGAAAAAATATAAAGCTTAAAAGATTCAAAAATTGGGGAATATATATCTATACATACATATTTAGAAAGTTCAGCAGTATTACTTTCTATGTATATGTAAAACTGTTTTCAGCTGTGTTAAAAATATTGTGAGTTAAAGATCTCTTAAAAGGATTTGTAAAGTGCATGAAAATAAGAGTTTAGAAATTATCGGTGGAACTGTAAAATCCTTAATTTCCCTAATAAAAAATATAACATTTTATTCATCACATTTTTTTTTCATCTTGTGGAAGTATTAGAACAGCAAATATCATAATTTCCCTAATCATTTAAAAGCCTTGTATAAAAAGGATATTAAAATAATATTACTATCTAGTTACTAACATTTTTATTTGTATTCATAGAAAGACATAAATTTTAGTTAAAGGAATAAATAATAATGGGAATAAATAATAAACAAAGCGTCTAACATATATTTACATCAATTATATGACTTAACCATGTACATTTTGTGGACACACTCATTTAGTATTTAATATATATATGTATATATATATATATATATTGTTATGATTAGCATAATACGTTCTTTAAACTATCTGGTATATATGTTTATACATAATGTATATATATATACATGTTTTATATAAATATATAATTCGATAAAAAGTATCTATATTACGTACGAGTATTCTAATCTTAGATTTGGTTTTTTGCTTAAATTTTCAATTTTGAAATATTTTTTCTAAGTATCTTAAATAAAAAGAAGAGGAGAGCCACAAATGGCATATTAAAATTGACCTAGTTAGCGTAATTAGCGTTAGAAGGAGTTAGTAAGGTTATTAACTTGTTTGTTCTGTTGACTCTTAATATTACTGAAAGTTCTGATAGTTGCAATATAAAAATCAAAAGTAATTTAACTAAAGTAGAGCTTCGTTTTGATATAAGAAAATATACACAGATTAAAGGTATATAAAGATATATATAACCTTTTAAAAAATTTCCTCCATTTAGACATGGATTTAGAAATATTTCAATTTAAGTCGTCATCCCTGATAAAAAAAAAAAACTGAATAATCTAGTTACACCATTACGCTTCACTTATGTACATTTATATATGCTATAGATTTGTTGCTTGATTTCAATTAAAAATTGACAAAACTTTGACAATAATTTCGAGCAAAAAAGAAAAGAGAGAAAAAAACATGTAGTAATTACTTCAATTATTTGGCTCTTTTGTTTCAAATTTTGCTGGCATTAGAGAAAGTTCAACATTCATTAGTGTTATTTACACGCATTTTCAAATACGGTTGCCACAACGAGAACATTGTACACACTTTGGGCGGATATGGTGGACAATAGGCAAATAAAACGAGCGGAAAATGCATGAAAATTATTGCAAATTTGGCAAAATGGCTGCCCATTGCCACCAAATGGCAACCAATAAGAATCACCTGAATTTGCTTTTTATTTGATGCTGATTTTCGATTTTCAATTCATACATTTCATTTTCATGTGCACACACACACACACACACACATACACACAAACAGCAGCAAATGCAAATTGAAAAGTGTGAGAAAGAGATAGAGTGAGGAGGAAAGGAAGCAAATTAGAAGGGTTTGGAAGGTAGTGCAACATAGTGTTAATGTTAATCTCCATTTCATGGAAAAGCCAACATGCTAAATGCGTTGAAATTTTATTGCAAAAGTTGGAGAAACACACACATACACAGAGAGTGAAACAGAGGGAGAGGAAGAGAGTGAGAAAGAGAGAAGGAGAAGAACTGAGTGAAAGGGAAAAAGCGGGCATCGACAATCGGTTAAAGTTAATTACTTAATTTATTAGTCCAAACCGCAATAGCAACAGCTGACAGAGTTTTTGTTTTACTTTAGCTATTTTTATTGTTGTTGTTTTTATGTTATTATTATTATTGTTATTGTTGTTGTTGTTTTTGTTGTTGTTATCGTTAGTGATGCATTAAAACAATAAGCAATTAATAATAATAAAAGCAAACAAATATATTCGGTTAGCCACAAAGTGTGGCCAGGTATATGACATGGTCTTCTGATCCTTGCAAAAATTTTGTCATTGTATACCCTATAGAAAGGTATTGAGTAGTAGGGTATATTGGCTATTTAAAAAATATATATTACAACCAATTGAAATAGCAATATATAAACTCTTGATCAGCTTTGATATTTGAAATTAAAAACTTTATTTTTATCAAAATCTCGATATGGAATGGAATCCCTAATATCCTAAATACGAAGAAATGGAAAATTTAGCATTAGTTATTAGAACTAAGCGAACAATTGAATGATTTAAATAAACGAGAAGAATGTGAACAAAAGAAACAGGAAAATTGATAAGAAAAGGGTAAATAGAAAGAGAATTTATAGCTATTGATTAACAGTTTAATAATAATTACTTATTCCCAGTATTCATAATTATCCCTATTAAATAAAATAATAGATAATTCTGCTTAAAAAATATTTTTTCATGGTTTAAGTATAATCGGATTAAGAGTTATTGGTATAACTATGGAAAAACTAATATCATATCAATTAGGAATATGTATATTATTCGAAAAACAGATTATTCTCTATGCACCTCAATTTATCAGCAACTATTTAGGATAGGTATTCTTTAGTTTACTATAGATTAATTTTCATTAATTTAGTTCAACTTCGTAGAATTATTGGTAACTTTCCAAAATTTTATCCATTATATCGATTGGATTTTTATCTGCATAATATATTATCAATTTCTTCAGAATAAGTGGAATGCTTCATCATAGAGAACTACGAAATTTGTAATATTTACAATTTAAATAAAAAACAAGGGGTATAATTAAAGAATTAGCATATAACTTTTATAAAGATCTTAACTCAATAATTGAAATATACAATTATTTACTTATTTAAACAATCACGAGACTATATAGCTGCCTTTGTACCAGGAAACGAATTCAATTTGTAGGAATTACTATCAATTAAAAATGAATTTCAATTTGTAAGAGCTTTGATATAGGATATCTTTAAGTCGTCGCTTTGCCAAATGATACAAACTGGTTTTTCTTTTTCCACTATTTTTTTTTTGTCTCATTTGTTTTTCTCTTTTTGCCCATTTACATTTTCAATTACTTTGCGAGGAAAGTGATGAAGAGTGTGGTCGGTTGGGCACGCACTTTGGCCACGCCCACAAAACTATACACATAAACATATTATACAATATATATAGCTATATATATGTATATATATGTATGTATGTGTATAGACAGGTAAGTCAGCAGATTTTCGCTTTTACTTTTGCAAAAAAAAAAAAAAATAAATAAAAGACAGAGAGAGAGAGAGAGGGAGAGGGTAGAAAAAACGAGATCAAAAGTAAGCGCTCAGACAATATATAAAATTACACATACGCCCCGTGTTGTTGGCAATAAGGGCGGACAAGAGTGACTTTTCTATGCGCCTTGTTTGTTTGCTGTTTGTTGTTGCGGTTATATTAGAGAGCTTGGCTTGGCCCTTTTTAGATCTACCTACCTACATGCAATACATAGATGTAGTATATGTATATGTATATATATATATATATATATGTGTGTATATATACATTTTAATTACAGGCTTGCTGCGTTGTGTCCTCGTCACAGAATGAGACAGTTGTTGTTGTTGCTGTTGCTGTTGCTGCTGTTCTTGTTGTTAGTTGTTGGTTGCCTTTAGTTTCTATACACCTTTACAGTTCAGTTAAACATTTTGTCATTTGACAGACATACAGCGAGGTAGACCAAAGGACTGACAGACAGACAGACAGACGGAATGTAACTGACACAGACGGCAAAAAAAAAATTACTTTATTAGCGTGTTTTTTGAGTATTTTGCTAGTCTTCAAAATGGTAATTTTTCACATTGTATTTCTCGTTTTTGCCTTTCTTTTCATTATTATTGATTTTTTCCCCTTTTTTTCTTTTTTTTTTTTTTTTGGTTGGTAAAGCATTCTTCTTTATCTAACGGTCTATTTATAAAATCACAATTTCCATTTGCATAAACTTTATGACGTTGTTAACTTTTGCAACTTTAGCAGGAATCGAGTGGCATAAAGTGGTAAAATTATAGCAGTCCAATTACTCATTCTTTTCTTTCACAACATGATTTTTCAGTTTTATGTTTAAAATAGATATATATATATATACTATATATATATATATGTATATATATATCTGTAGCTAATCCTTTTTAGTATGTAGAACTACAATATATATATAAGAGCCCTGAATTTTATGGTCATGGCAATAAAACAAGGCAAATGTAAGTAAACACAACTTTTTGACCACTTTGCTCGTCCTCATTCCTATCCCTGTACCCGTTTCCAGTTCCCATTTTCCATCTTCTTCTTGTCCCTTTCCGTCTCATTTTTTTTTTTCGGCCCTTGTTTGTTGTTGAAAAAGTAATTAATTTGATAAAGTGGCTGGGCAAAACGCTTTCCAGGGGCCAAGTGTGTGTGTGTGTGTGTGTATGTCTGTGTGTGGTTGGGGTGGATTCAAGGTGTCGTTATAAGCAGTAACAAAAAGCAACAGCAACAGCAACAGAGCAACAGCAGGACGAGTAAAAGAAGCTGTAGTGGGTAAAGTATGGTAGATATAGGAGGAGTGAGGACTCAAATGGTAGACATATTTATGACCAAATATACAGGCAACAGATTGTGCGTTACATTTGCCTGATGGCAAGTTAATGAAATGAGTTTTGCCTGCTTTTGTCATTTTCAGCGGCCTAAAATGGCAGTTAAATATAGAGCCTCTCATTCCAATTGGTATTGCTGCTACTGCTACTGTTGCTGTTGCTGTTGCAAGTGCAACCAAAATTTGTGACCAAATTTTAATGGAATTTCAAATGTGTTGCATGTGAGGAGGAACAATTCTCTTTATGCTCTTCTACCCTTTTTCTTCTTCTTCTTTTTTTTTTTTTTTGGTTTTGGTTCTCTTTTAGCAGCTTTATCACTCGTTCACTCTTTGTAACAATTTACACTTGACCAAAGCTCAACCCGCTCGTTTGTCTTCTGCTTGTTTGCCTGGCTGGCTGGATGACTGTCTGTCTGTCTGTCTGTCTGTCTGTCTGCCAGTCTGCCTGCCTGCCTTTGACAGCTGCATAGAAAATGTTAGTTGTAGTAGAGACCAATCCCCACACCCTCTCCCACATATATATTTTTCTTGTTTTTCTACATACACACATTTTATATGAATTTCCGTCTGAGTGGCATGAAATTTAAACAAATTGTGCAAATACTTTTTGATATGAATGTCTCGTCATCTCATCTCTATACTATATATATATGTATACACATATATATATATACATATGTATTTTTTTTGTGGGTCTACTAAATGTATGCAAGTATATGTATACGTCTACGTATATGTTTGCGTATTGGCAAATGCCGGACAGAGGGCAAATAAAAACTAATTTGAATATTCAAACTGCAGCTAGTGATAACAAACTTTGAACTGGAGCAGGCCTAAGTAAATGCCCTTGCCAGGCAAATGAAAGCCAACATTTTGCAAAAAAAAAAAAAAAAGCAATCGAAACACAAAAGAGTCGACTAAATAATATCCTTCTAAAATGTATAGAGGGTCACTCTGCTACCCACTATTTTTACTTGCATCTTTCAAATTTTAAGGGGTATCAACAAAACAAAACAAAACAAAAAACAAAAAAAAGAAAGAAAAGAAAGTGGAAAAAAAATACGTTTTGCAAATCTTTTGGCAAGCGACTTTAGTTGAAATCGCTTTTTATGCCTGGCAGCCTATAAATATGCGACGTGAGCTGTTTGCAGAGCGCAATCATATAAACACACACACACACACACACACACGCTCACAGATACACCACACAACGGCACAGTCACACTTATAACACACATTCTACTACCACCCACAGAAGGCAAAAGTATAGCATACTTTTTAGCGCGATTTGTTTGCTGTTTTGGTCATAGCCAGGCCAAGATTAGAAGAAATTCAACTTAGGGTAAAACATTTTGTTGCGGCGACAAAGAAATTATACCAAAAAATAAAATGGCAAAGAGAGAGAGAGAGAGAGAGAGAGAGAGAGGGAGAGCAAAAAAAAAACAGTAACAAGAGAAACGAACATCAACAAGAAAAAGTTCGCGAAATATCCATTAAAATAGATTAAAAACTAAAATATTTATATATATGTTTGCATATATTTTCTCTGCTATGTGTTTATATTAAATCTCCCAAGGGGATGGGAATTTGAATGCGAGAGGGGGGAGGGAGTTGGTGTTGCATGGCCGTGAAGGCGGTGAAGAGTGAACGCCTTTAACCAAGAAAAGGTGAAAGTATTAAAAGTACTTGCCGTTTACCCGAAACGTCAACGTGTTGTTATATCAAGCAGATTACACGGCATAATAATCACAACGGCGAGAAAAAACACACACACACACACTCACATGCACCCACACAGGCAATGAATTGGTGGGTAAGTTAAGTTGGGGGGGTTACGGGCAGGTAACATGTTGGGGTTAAGCACACGCGCAAATATTAAATTTTATATGCCACGAAAACGAAAAACCAAGCAGCGAAGCAGTAGAAAAAGTAGCTAGCAAAAGAGCGAGACACGAACACACATACACACACACATACGCAGAGAGACAGAGAGAAATAGAGAGAGAGAGAGAGGGAGAGAATGAGATTGAAGTCCTGCAAATGGCAAACGCATATAAAAGACCAATCATCCTGAATCCGGTACAGTGGCAGGACACGCCAGCACAAGACAGGTGATGGCAATAGCTACTAAAGTAAATAGCTGGATAAGCATTAATAAAAAAGAGGCAAAAGAAGAAACAGAAAGCAACGTAAAAGGTAAACCAAATGGGCAAAAGTCCTGCAAAAGTATTCAACAAAGGACACACATAAATACAAAGGATGAGAGGAAAACTGATTGATTTTTGCTGGTGCGATAAATAGCAAGGATAATCCAAAAGGATCTTTATGAAATCTTTATGCAAACGATCGTTAAAACTTTCAAATCTCTCTTACTCTATCTCTATCTCTCTCTCTCCTTTCTCTCTCTCTCTCTCTCTCTTGCTCTCTCTCTCTATCTATCTGGCAAGGACAAAATCATCTACATAAGAATATGTTGAGTTGTGAAAAGATTACATTCATCGCACGCGTACAATCTCTCAGAACGACAAAAAGTTTATCAACTTTTCTCACTCTTTCTGTTTCGCCTTTCTATCTCTGTCTCTCTCTCTATCTCTCTCTATCTTTCAACACCTGTCAAATTGATTGAAACGAAACAAAAACTGGAGAGAAAACAGCAACGGTGTCGGCGGACTAACTTTGACTTTGCCATAGAGTTTCTCCAAACTTACGTAAGTTTTTGGATTTTATCAAATCAAACATTTGGCTTTATCTTTACTATATAATCAAGAAAACTTTAAAATGTACTGCTTGCAATTTTAAGACAAAAGTTGTAAATCTATAGACTGTGCTCAATTTCAAATTTGAAAACCAAATTACAGAAATTAAAGAAGCACATAAACCGATTTCCCTTTCTTTATAAGGCCGAAGAAAAAGCTAGAAGTCCTGACTTTGACCATTTCCCAATTCAAATTTATGGAATGATTTGTAGATAAACCCAGTTATTGCCTCTCATAAAGCTTTATCCGATATCTGTATATAATAATATATAGAACAAAACACAAGATAATCGAAATTTCTTGGTATATTTTGTTAAAATTCCTTGCCATAAATTCCTTTGAAATTCTTAATAACATTTTAATCTAAATTACCTAGAAAACTCTTTCAAAGACCTTTAAAAAACTAAGCAGATACATTTTTTGATTCATTGTCAATCGAAAATAAATGAGTTTCACTTAAAACTCTAAAAGTTAAAAAATAGTTCATAGTTCATGCCTAATCCTTATATTTATTCTCTAAATCATTTGTTCAACCCATTAAATCTTTTTTAATCTGATCTAGATATAGCTTACAAACATATTTAAAAAAAAGTGTAAATCCTATCATTGTGCAGTTTTTGAAATTGACTATCAATAATCTGATAAGCGAATGAAAAGCTGACATTATTCTTATTAATCAATCAGATTAGTAATATACATGCAAACGATTTGAAAGCAAACTGCATATAGTATATACTTTTACTACAAGCATATCAAAATACATCAAAATATAGTAAAAGCTGTTGAAAAATATTTGCGACTAAAATTTCTCTTCTATCGCCAAAAAAAAACAAAAAAACAAAAAAAAAATGGGGGAGAAAAAAATAAAATAAAACTACGTAACATTTTGTTGGTTTTTGCCAACATTTCGATGCGCCAAAAACCATCAGCTAAGCCTATAGGTACCATCATCATCTCATACCCGATACCTCCCTCCCCCCCGGTCCCCTTTCATTATTGCCGCTTCTGTCTAACCTACTGCCCACGAATGGGAATATAAAAGGTAAATAATGTGACCTTTGAGAGCATCAAATGCGTTGTGTAATGGCAGCCTAAAAACAAAATGACGCGAGGGCCACAACCAAAAAACCGAAACCAGAGCCATTGCCATAGCCATAGCCAGAAACAGGACCAGGACCAGAACCAGGGACCAGGGACCAGAGCTCTCTTCGCATTTGTGGAGTAGGGGGACAGGGCTCATCGTTTCAGTTTGATAGGGATGTGCTAAAGTGGCAACTACAGCAACAGCAACAATAGGCAACAACAAGAGCAAACATTTGGTGAATTATGAATGCATGACGCACAGGCGGCAGGCACAACCAAAAGTATAAAAAAAAAAAAAAAAGAATACACCAAAAACCAGAAAGAAAGTAAAGGCAAAATAAAGGAGGGGAAGGCAAGGCAGGGGCATGGAAAAGGGAAACATTTTACTCTGGCATAGATTTTATGTTGCGAGCTGTAAAAGTTTGAGCCGTAAATATTTTAGGTGATTTCTTTTTTTTTTTTTGCTTTGTTTTTTCGTTGTTGTTGTTTTTCCTCTTCTTATTCTTCTGTTGCTGGATACAAATTAGAAGTTAAACTTAGTTTACTTTGGCCGCCAAGCCCCTCCCCCCTCGCCAATTGATGTTGGGCGTAAATTTATAGAGGTTAAAGGCATTAATAGTCCTAAACACAAGTTTAGAATAATCCATGCAGCAGCTATCACAGCCAAAACGAATTGTATGTCATGAGTAAAGTTTGAGAACTTGTTATGCCTTTCCTTTTTTTTTTTTTTGGCTTCCTTTTTGCCAATTGAAGATGGCCTTGGCGCAGGCGCATTGGTCCACCTCCACTCTCTCGCTCTCTCTCTATCGCTTTCCCTCTCTCGATGTTTCGTTCATATTGTCTCTGTCTCTCTTAGCTATGAAGTTGGTCATTATGTTTTTGCTTTCTTATTTTTTTTTTTTTTTTTTTTTTTGTTTTTGTCGGCTAGAGATCTTTTTGTTCTTGCTACACACACACACACACACACACACACACACACACAAACGCTGATAAACATACTAACACACATTATGGTTATAAATTATTTATTGTTTTTTGATACAGGGCACTCTCCCGGTCGCATGTGTAGCCAGGGTAACTTCATTAAGTCGCAGCGGCAAAGTCATAAAATCTCATATAGCCCTCCCCCCCTTCCCAACTCCTCAACGCTAACTCTACTCTACATTGCCTCCCCTCTTCTACCCCTAAAAGAAAATATAATTTCCGCACATTTTCACGTTTTGCACATTTCCGTTGCATACTTTTGTGCGCCCAGGCATTTCAATGTTGATGACGCTGATGATGGGTTACTGAGAAGAAGGACGCAAAAAAAAAATAAAACATAAAAAATAAAACCAAAAAGAAAAGAACAAACCCTCGCGCCTCGCTCTATTATTGTATTTTATACAAATTTGTTTGGTGGCTAGCTTTATATATATATATATATAAATATGTATATATATATATGATACGTATATACATACACTTATACGTATATATATTTATGTATAACAACTGTCAGTAAACATTGTTTGGCATTCCATTTCTGGGCGACCCTTCCCTTCCATACACCACCCACTAGACGGTACTCGGCTTACACCCTGCTGTTATTGTTGCTGTTGGCATTTTAACGAGTTAATGCAGGACATGCAAATGCGAGCATTTTTGAATTCATTGAACTTTTACACGACGATATATATATAGTATATATATATATATATATCCTCGATGGTCTAACTATAACTTTAGAACCCTGAATGGAGAACATAATCTTGATTATAAGTATATGCATAGCATGCATATGCTTATTATATTCACGACATGAACAGTTACTTTTACATTATAGAGATATATGTATTTGGAATTGAAATTCCATTTTGTCTGCGCGATTTTCTATTTTTTTTTTTTTTTTTATTGTAAATTTCGTTTAGCAAGAAAAGCTCATTAGGCAAATATTTAACAAGGATATATATTTCCATTTTGTCTTTACATTTATTCTGTTTTCTTTCTTTTATTCTTGCTTTCTCTGTTATTTATACTCTGGTTTGTTCGTTCGTTCATTCGTTCGTTTCTTTTTGGGTGTTATATTTATTGTACCATTCACATTTCATAGTATCAACCCTGCTGCAAAAGAAAAAAGCAAAAAAAAGCGAAAAAAAAGTAAAGGGAAGCCTTCTTCGTTTTCGGTCTACGTTTGGGTTTTTTAATGAGTCCTATGCAAATATATCGTTAGCCTTAAGTGTGTATACGTGTTGTTGACTTGAGCATTTTGTCTTTTTTACTGATAAGAAGATGATGATGACGATGACTATGACTATAAGGACGAATGTGCCGAACCAAAAGTCAATGCGTTGATTTGACCAGCAAACAACAGCAGTAACAGCAACAATAAAAACAGCAACACCACCAAACATCTACTAACTTCTGGGTGTTAGGGATTTGTGGAAAGGGGTGGGTGGGAAGACCTAAAGTTAAAGGAGTGATAAACTAGACGCTAATGCCCGCAGGGTTGTTGCTATATACTCTTCACCATTCCATTGTCAGGGTGGGTGGTCAGTGGCTAGAAACCAGAAAAATTTCAATCTCAATCGTCAACAAGTTTTTGCCCTCGTCCTTTTGGCTGTTCCCCGCACTCAATTTTCATCTTACCAATACGATACGCCAGGACTCTCAACTCTTGGCTCAACTATTTTTATATGCAGAGAGAGCTAGAAGATTGAAGGCAAGGGGTAGCGAAATGAAAGGAGGTTACGTGTAACTGTGAAGTAGGGAGGCGGCGAGGGCGTCTATAATGCATAGACGAAATTCATTGCAAAACTTGAGCTGGGCGAGTGAGGCGCTTGGGCAGACCTTTACCGAGCAAAACTAAAGCTCAAAACGGAAATTTCAACCGTGTCCTTTTTGCAAGCACACACACACACACCTACATATATACATAAACTGAAGGGAAACGTCCTGCTTCTGGAAACCTCTCCTTTTACTCTTTTTACGTTTTCTCTATTTCTTTTTTTTCTGTTTTGGTTGGTGTTTTCTTCTTTTCTTTTTTTTTTGGCTGTTTTCTGATGAAAACTACTCAACGACATGAAACTTAACTTAAAAAGTTTTGCACTTTCATTTTGTAAATGAAATGTTGTTGCTGTCGTTGCTCTTGCTGTTGTTGCTGTAGTGAAATAACAGGAAAACAATTTAGAGCGGATAATGAATATGGGTTAGGTTATATGTACGTACGTCAGTATGTATATGTATGTATAAGTATATGCATAAGCGTGTATGCGAGCATGTGTGTGTATGTGTGTGTCTGTGTGTAAATCGACTATTCTGTAGGGAGAATCATTAAACAAATGCAGGCAGTCAGCCAACCAGCAGCAACAGCAGCAACGGCAGCAGCAACAACTACAACAACGGCATTTGAAAGGAGGCCCCTGAGAAATGAAGCGACATGGGGATCGTGTGAGTGTTCTTGATTATATAAATGAATGCATATGAATAGCCTCGATTAGTTTTTGGCTATTCAATATGAATGCAATTTGTAGTTAGAGTGAATACATTCATGAATCAATAAATCGCATCAACCCGTTCCTAATCTTTACATCCCAAATGACATTTGAACCAAGAATCACTTTATCATCTTTTTGTTAACGATTACATACGCTACAGCAGAGGACAAAACGAGAAACAGGAGGAGGGAACTATAGGAATAACAGCAACAAATATTCATTTCATTTCATTTTGTTTCGTTTTTCTCGTTTTTTTCTTTCCATGGCTCACGTAATGAAAATGGCTTACACATGGCAATACGAACTCAAACTTCTCGTCGTTCACAGAGACGAGAGGTTGAGCGAGCCGAAGCGCCGAAACGCTTCTGTCTCGCAGTCGAGAACGAACTGAAGCCGAATACCAGGTCGCAGGACAATTTTATGAACAGATGTGTGGTAAAATTAATGGACAGAGATAAACTTGAAACGAGTGAAGAAGGGAGGGAGGTCTTAGGCAGGCCGGCAGCAGCAACAGCAGCAGCAGCGGCAACGGTTAGGCAAAGAGATGTGTGCTGCCTAAAGGGGGTTAAACGTCTGGCCCAATATGAGTGTAAATGGTTAGACAGAGAGTGGAGCGAGACGTGCTCAGAGAGTCTGGTTAGTCTGCGAGTGCGAGAGAGAGCAAACAAAAAAATTATCGAGAGATGAGGAGAGAGGAAGAAGAGATAGAGAGGGTTCGACAGAGACAGAGACGTGAGTTAACTGACCAAAGGGTCGTTTGCTTTTGCTTGTTTGCCTGACATGATTTATGATCCCAGCAACCAAATTGGAGAGCACAAACTGAACCTTTGAGTGAATTCTGCAAATATTCTCCAAACTAGCCGAATGAGTGAGTGAATTGAATTTGAGTTGGAGTATCAATTGAGTTGAGTTGAGTGATTAACTGAGAGTGAGTGCCTTGTCGAGTTGTTTGGAAGAGCAGAGGGAAATCGTAGGCATGTTAAGCCACCCTCACCCAACGGCTATCCGTTTCTGTATTTATGTCAAATGTATAGACAGGAGAGTGGGTTTCGTCGGGCAATCGGGAATCGTATGGTTTTTGGGGGGAATGGTGGATATGTTGCCGGTTTACGAAACGAAACTTTGCTGCTTTACTCTTCGGGATTTTTGTCAAAGCTGTTGACTTCGTTACGCTGATAACTTAAATATGCATGGAAATTTACATACGTGTCAATGGTATTAAGTGGCGTTATGTTATTGGATAAGCGTCATCTATGAAGTCCCAAAAGGGAGTAGAGAGTATGTGGGGGAGCGAATGGGTGGTTTAGGGGAATGATATAATAAAGTATCGTACAACTATTATATAGATTAAATGACTTCTTTTCAAAGTTAAGTTCTTGACTCACCTGTATGCCATGGGCTCCACCACCCTGTTGGCTTATATGAAGCTGTTGTGTCTGCTTCATTTGCAGTGTTGTTGTTGTGGCCTGCTGTTGTTGCTGTTGCTGTTGCTGCTGCTGCTGTTGTTGGGTTGGGTTTGTTGCATTGCCAGCATTGGGATTATTTTGCTGCCCATTGCCACGCTGTTGCTGCTGCTGCTGTGGCCCACCCTGTTGCTGCTGTTGTGGGCCAGTTGGCTGCTGTTGCTGCTGCTGGGGAAGATTTCCGCCGGGCTGATTGCCATTGGGACCACCACCACCTCGAGGCGGACAATTGAGGAAGTTTGCGGCGGCAGCATTGGCGGCATTTTGATTGTTGAATGGCGAGTATTGTTGCTGTTGCTGCTGGAGTTGCTGCTGCTGCTGCTGTTGTGGCACCTGTTGCTGCTGTTGTTGCTTGGCGAAATTGGGAACACCTCCCATTTTAACTTGCTGTTGTTGCTGATGATGTTGTTGCTGTTGCTGCTGCTGCTGTTGTTGTTGCTGCTGCTGCTGTTGCATGGCCTGTTGTTGCTGCAGACGCTTGAGATCGAAATCATTTTGTGAGGAATAGAATAGCTCCTGCTTGATATCTAGGAAGTTCTGCTGAACATTCATGCCAGGACCAGGAACAGGGCCAGGCCCAGGACCCTTTTGATGAAATTGCGGTGGCAAGTGTTGCTGCTGTGGCTGTTGTTGCTGTTGAGCATTATTCGGTCCCAGACCAAAATCATTGGGAAATCCACCGCCAAAGTCATTATAACGTCCTCCTGGCTGACCACCCATCATTTGGCCATGTTGCTGCTGTTGTTGTTGTTGTTGCTGCTGCTGTTGCTGCTGCTGCTGCATGGCGTGCGGTGTGGGACGTGGAAAACCACCCATGCCACCCAAAGCATTTTTATGCTGATGCTGTTCGGCCATTTGTTTCAGCGTTTGGGCAGCCATTGAATGCTCTTGCATGACTCCGCCTCCACCATTGCCACCTGTATTTGGTCCATTTGGTCCATTCTGGAAGCCATTGCCACCACCACCACCACCACGCATTTTCATGCCCTGTTGGTTACCTTGATCCAGGCCCATGCCACCGCCAACGCCAAAGCCACCAAATCCATGACCCAATCCACCTTCTGATTTGACATTCAAACTGTTGATCAAATCTTGAGCATTTGGTGGCTCCACTTTGATACCATCTTCCGTTTTGATATCCAGCAACGGTTTTTCATCGAAACCATCAAGGAAGCTGGGATTGAAGTCTTGCAGGTTATTGATAAGATCTTTGAACGTATCATTGTTCTCTGAATTATCATCGCCCAGCAGATCGGGAAAACCGGGAAACTGGCCATTGCCACCATCCTTGTCCAAGCCAGCCAAATCGGGAAAATCATGATCGGGTTCCCTTTTGCATTCCACTAAATTGGCTAAATTACCC
The DNA here is from genome assembly GCA_018150375.1 of Drosophila sturtevanti. Taxonomy (NCBI): domain Eukaryota; kingdom Metazoa; phylum Arthropoda; class Insecta; order Diptera; family Drosophilidae; genus Drosophila; species Drosophila sturtevanti. The sequence goes on along the minus strand of JAECWJ010000324.1, from coordinate 4,507,451 downwards.
AAAGCGGATTTGCCTTGTTGACCGCCAGCCATGCCTCCCATGCCCGGATGTCCGCCCATGCCGCCGGGTCCTGGACCGCCGCCATGCATGCCACCACCAGGACCCGCCCCTCCACGTCCATTATTGCCGAGGCCACCCAGACCGGCGCCTTGTTGTTGCTGCTGCTGTTGTGAGTGATCACCGCCGTTACCACCAACTCCTCCACCTCCTCCTCCTCCTCCACCACCACCACCACCGCCGCCTCCTCCTCCGCCGCCGCCTCCGCCTCCACCACCACCGCCCACACCTGGTTCGCTCTTCACCGATGTATTGGTGAGAGCTTTCACCGTAACATTCGTACTTATCTGCTGCGGTTGCGAATTGGCCGCCGATGTGGTAAACTCCAGCTGTTGCACAATCTCTACAGAGAATTTGGTTAGATTCTCGGAACCGTTGTTGCCATTACCATTGTTGCCACCAGAGTTGCTGCTATTGTTGTTATTATTGTTGTTTGTATTATTGTTGTTATTAGGCAATTTATGCGGCGGTTCATAGTTTTCGGCGCCATTGTCAACATCCTCCGCTGTTCGTTTTAAGAATTTTTGTTGCTAAAAAGAGATGAGAAAATAGAAAGAAAAAAAGGAAAAAATAAAATTAACTTTTTTATTTTATAGAAAATTATATTTCAGGTGGGAGTGTGAGTATAGTCGAAGATTTTTCCAAGAATTATTTATTAAGGTATTTATTAATATTTGGCTTGAGTAGAAGAACAAGAGTTGTTTGCTTGTTTTTTTTTTTTTTGGGCCCTAGAGGGACTAAAATATTTTTAAACTTTTGACAAAATAATTGACAAGTGACTACTAGAAATCCTTGACTGGGCCAAGTATACTTCTTTTGGTTCGTTGATTTTAATAAAATGAAAAACGAAAATAATTTACAATATTAGGTAGGGGGTAGGGGTGAAAACAGAAACTTGAAAAAAGAAACTTCAACAACATTCCTTTAGCCGAGGAAAGTTCACTCCTTAAAACTAGAAACTAGAATGAATAGTTTAAATTTAAACTTTAAATCTTTATTAACTTTTGCTTACCCAAATATTCATAGATAGTTTGTTTTTAATAGAGTTGTTGGGCTTAGTTTAAGTTTATTTAGATGTAAATTAAGCATAGAAGTTTTGATTTAAACTTTGGTTGATTTTGGCTTGGCTTATAGAATAAGAGTTTATGTTTCTTTGTGTTTGTTTGTTTTGTTTTTGTTTTTTTGATTTAATTATTTTTGGATTTTGTTTTTTATAATGTTAAAGTTCTGGAGAGGATTGTTTTGTATAGATTTATGTTTCGATTAGATCAGTTTAGACTTGCTGATAGGAATATGAGGAGCGTTGCTGCTGCTTTTCTTGTTGTCGTCCGACGATGCTGTGAGACATTGACAGAGTTGCCAAATGTCGCCAATGTTGCATTTTGTTGCGTTTACTTCGTGAACTTCGCATTTGGCTTTGCTTTTTGTTTTGTTTCTTTTTTCCTTTTCTTTTTTAGTTTGCTTAGCTTTTCTCACTTTTTCTACTTTATAGTTATTTCTTATTTTTTCGCTTTTGATTGCAATTTGATTCTGCTGCACGCACACACACACACATACAGAAAGACAAATAAGACATGTATTCGATTAACACTTCTCCAATAGGTTTAACAACAATTTGCAACCACAACAATGACAACAATGGCCAATAACAACAACAACATCAACAAAAAAGGGCAAGCACGAAAAATCGTTTCGCTGACTTGGCAAATAATCAAAAGAAATTCACTTGCAAAGACGACGTGCACAAATTATTGAAAAACAATAAGGAAAAAAAAGAAGGAAGAGAAGAAAAAAAAAGCCCGAAATGAAATGAAAATTGCAACAACAAAAGAGTCGGTATATTAACATAAGTAATAATATCGAAACTGAAATACCCTTTACTTTAGGGCAGCAATTTTCAAGTTAATTCTTTTCAAAAAATCTTGGATCTAGCGGTTATTGCGGTTCTTAGGCTGTTGATCAAGTTTGTGTAGAATGATTTACACACAATTAGGATCAGATAATTTTATATAATATGTATTATCAAAGATATTCAATTTGAATGCTTTTGTATAGATCTTGCTATAGATTCTGTTTTTAACTTAATTTTCTAAACTACGCTACTTATCCCCAGAAAATAAAATCAAAGAAGTTGATTCCATTGATATTGATCGAAAAACATAAAAAAATACTTTTACTTTATGCACATATTTTTGAATGATTTCATTATAGAGTTCATTCATACGTTTTAACAATTACAGGGTAAAACAAGTGTATTTGCCTGCTTCTGTTCCTTCACCTCTCCAACAGATTCTGGCTCACTTCTAATCAGAGCGCCAAAAGAGCGCTTTAAACGAACAAGTGGGTAAGCTTTGGGTGGGATAAAGAGAGAGTGGAAGAGAGAGAAAGAGAGAGGGAGTAACGAAAAGACTTTGCTTTTGTTTTACTTTGCTCTTTGCCTCTGCTTTTTCAAGGCAAAGCGAAACAATCACATTTAAATCAGTATGTGTTTGCCTTTTTCTTTTCGTTTCTTATTTTTTTGTAATTGTTCATTTTTTCTTTTTTTGGTTTGTTTTCTGTTTTTATTCTCTTGCCTCGCGCGACTTTATTTTTATGTTTTTTTTTTTGTTTGCTGTTTATTTTATTTTTAATTAATGCAAAATGTATACAAAATAGCTGGGCATAGGCACCAGTAACACCATCAACAACAAGGTGTGCGTATGTATGTGTATGTGTGTGCGTGTGTGTGTGTGTGTGTGTGAGGCTTGTGCGTTGTGGATGGACGCTGTATTTCAACATTAAGTCCCAAGTAGAACTTCAAGTTGAACATGCAAAGGAAATTCAATCCAAATTCAATTACCAGAGCGTAATAGCTTGGCCCGTAACGAGATTTCAGTACGCCCTTACTCATTCATGTTCATATAGTTGCTTCATTCTATAGTCATCTTTCGAAATAGATGAGTTTTTGCCACTAACTAAGCTAACGTAACTAACTGATATACACTTTATATACATACATGTGTGTGTATGTAGATGAAAATGACCAAAATTGATATCTTTATAGACATGAACATGTTAAACCTTTTCTTAATCAACTGTTTTTAATGGAAGCTGTGTAGATATGATATAGACATCTGATCTAGATTTATAAATTGACATACAACTGTCATTTAGACAAGGATACATGTAAATGTATCGGTATGTATCTATAGAAACTAATCACATTAAGCTAATTGTTTTCAATTATTACTTATATACTCTACGATTATCCTTTTTGTTGTTTGACTTTAATGAATAGACATGACAATCAATCAAAGTGATTTACTCAATCCTTCAATTTTCATATATTCGCTAATCCTACTAATAACTTGATGAGACGCTTTACACATTCAATTCCACACACACACGCGCGCGCACACACACACACACACACACACGGACGCACACATAGATACTTAAATTTGACTCTTTTTGGGACTGGACCATGGTACACAGTCGATACACGCGCCAACACTTTTCCCATTTCGCTTGGCTCATCATTATGAATATGAAAGCCGTTTCATAAATTTGTTTTTCTTTTTCGGGGCATCGCATCGTCTCTTTATGCCACTACTTTCCCCTTCTCTTACACTCTCTGTGGCTCTGTCTTTGTATCTCGCGCATTTTGTATTTCTATCTCTTTTACTGTCTCTTGCTAGCTCGCTCGCTCGCTTGCTCTCTCTCTCCCTCTCTCGCTCTCTCTCTCGTGATGGAAACGTGACGACACAAAGAATGCAAACTTGCTCTGGGCTAGCACGGGCAGTGGGAAGAAAGGGCAACTTATGCTACACACACACACACAGATGTATCTTTGACAGACACTAGGCGAACACACATAGTCATAGCCATAGTACAGCACAGCTATAGCATAGAGACAAGTCCAATAACAGAGACTCGCACAATTTTACAAACTTAAAAGTAATTTAGTTTTTTACGACTCCGTTGTGGTAATAAAAATGTTTTACTCACTTACTCGCCCTCCCTCTCCCTCTCGCCCTTTCTCTTTACCCTCTATCTATCACTCTCTTTTTCTCTATCCCGTTTTCGCACACACACACACACACCCACGTATAGTATGATAGTTCCACCTACAACTATATACCTAAACCCTTTAGATCCCGTTTTCCCCTCTTTACCCTAACCCACCAAATTTAACTGCATTTACATTTATCGATGCGTTGCTACTGCGGTGGTGGTGGTGGTGGTGCTGATGGTGTTGGTGAGGGTGACGGCTGCGGCTACGGCGTCGGCGTCGTTGTCGTCATGGCTGTTGCCTGTTGGACATATTTTTTGTTTTTTTATTTTTTATGCTTTTAGCCTAAGGACTGTGTGGCTTGACTTTAATAATACTGTTAAGATTTACGAATTAACATCACTAAATGCGTTAAGATCGTATAACAAATGGTTACCGTAAATCTATACAAACTGTAGAACGAACGCGGTCGTTTGGGATTAGCCTGCACTTGTCTACACTTGACGGCAAAGCGCCGAAGAGCAGTTAACAATGAAAGAGAAAAAGTAACTACAACATTTTTCTCCAAAAGTAGGTCCAGTACTAAAAATCTAAAAACACTTTTTAGCCATCATATATGTATGCAACTTCCACTTTAACGCCTCAAAACTTTAAATTTTATTTTGACGACTTATTAAACACTTCGCCTAGAACAATATTAACGAATTTACGAAGTCTTGGTCTAGACCTTAAAAACTTTAACCCATACTAACTCTAACTCTGAAATCTGCAACCTAGTAACATGTTTTAACTCTAACTTTATATCAAACTACAACTACAGTTCCAATTTAAATAACTTTTCGAAGAATTTAAACTGTAAACAGCTTAACTATTGAATGGTATTATATTTAATCTCTTCAGCTTTCAAATATCATCCAGCTATGAAATAATTGTAAGAATCTACTAATTAAATAATACTAAATAATGTTAACCAAGCTCAATTATATATTAAGAAACTTTATAAGTTATAAACTTTGATTAGAGTTAAAAACAAAAAAAAAAGTTAAATATTAATCGATTTAATAAATAATAATTCAAAATTACAATATACAATGTGTTTGTACATTTAAACTTTTACAAAGTCTACACAAATCTCAATTAAAATTGAGTTGCTTTTGATGTACTCTGTGAAATTTCTAAAATCTCCACAAGTATCCAATTGAATGTTGACACATCGACCTTTCATTTCAATTAGAAATGTTTTATGTTTGACTTTATAGAGTCGACTTCAGATTTCTAACAACAACTTTTCAAAGTCATCTCATGTCTCCACAAAACCTCCGATTAATATTAGATTTACTTTGGCGTAAAGAAGAAAGTCAAAAAAAAAAAAAAAATAAATAAAATGCAGCTCATGACTCTAGAGATGAATCGTGTTGTTGGCTGGCTTTTGAGTTTTTGTTTTTTTTTTTGTCTAATTTGAAATGAAATATACTTTTTGTCTGTCTATCTGTTTGCTATATGAAGCGAGCAATGATGAGATATATACTCGTACTACAGTAAAACAGAAAAAGAAACATTCACAAAGAGACAGACAGAGAGAGAGAGACGGAGAGAGAAAAAAATATATGCCGCGAACCTTGACACATTAAAATAAGCAACAGTCAGATCTGAGAAGGGGTGTTTAGAGCAGAGCAGAGGAGAGGAAAGAAGCAACTACTACATAACTACAGCAGAAAGCGGCGCATTGTGAGTAAGAAGACGAAAAGTCGTCACTGAATATGTTTTTGTTGTTGTTGTTGTTGTTGTTGTTGTTGTTTTCATGTATATAAATAAATGCGAAAAGCTACGCTGATGTTTTTTTTCTTCTTTCTTCTTTCTTCTTCTTCTTGCTATTTTCATATTTCAATGAACGAAACGTTCCGGCGTACGCGTCGTATGATTAATGCGAATTAACAAGCAAAGTGAACTGAACAACGTTGAACAGAACTGACCAACGACCACCCAACAAACAAGCAACCAACTGAAATGAATGAGTGAGTGAGTGAAATGAACGGAAGTGGTGGCCCAAAATTCATGGAAAGCCTTCGGTTTTCAGTTCGTAAATGCGTGCCGAGAGGAGGAATGATATTGGGTAGGGTTGGGTAGGGTATGGGAATGGGAATGGAAGAGAAGGCATTTATTTATATACACGATATATATACATATAAGTATATATATTCAAAGCTGTTCTTGAACAATTCTTTGGAATTCATAAATAAAATGATTCATATTATAGATAATGCAACAAAAGATCAACTGAGACAAGACACTAGGTGGTTTTACTATATTTAAATATTTGATCAAGATAGCGTCTTTAAGTTTTTCCAACTTTTTTTTCTGATTTCAAAAAGTATTATGAATCATGTTAAAGATAATGAAAATGTAACAACTGTTACAAGCTACCGGTATAATAAGACATGATATCACTTGATCGAATAAAGATCTATCATTTCTCTATAATTTATTTCTAAACTTGAATTGTATTTAAATAAAATCTATGATGTCAGATAAATTGGAGAATAACTAAATTATTTTAAAAATAATGTATATACATATATATATATATGTACATATATAAAGTTATTCTTTTAATCTTATGAATCATGCTACTGATAATACCTTTTGCATCTTTTGTTAAAGTTTTTAAGTTACATTTTTCATAATAAACTGCTGAATCACTTTTCTTGAACTTTTACTGACATATATACATGTATATAAACAACAGCTATCGATAATCTGGAATGCACTTGATACTAACAGCCAACAATCTGGCTAACTAATAGTTTGGTTGGCTTCAACTTGTCCATTTTTGTTTTTGGTTTTTTTTTTTTTTTTTTGTCTGGATTTCAAAAGTTTTATAATGAGCGATTGCACTTACTCAAACTCTAGCAACATTTATTCACAACAATTAATTAAAAATGTAACATAAAACTCACGCTCAAGTGTCAGACCATAACTACATTTACCCCTCTACATCTTCTCCCTCTAACGACTCTCACCCTCTATCGCTTGCTCACTCTCCACATTTCTCGCTTTATATATATGTACATATATATATATACATATGTATGTATATATCCACCTTCTACTTAGTATTCTCCAATTAATTCTTAGCTATTTCACCGAGTTGTTCCCTCATTCTCTCTGACTCCTATCCCCCCGTATACATGGCGTATGCGTAATATTTTTTTTTTTTGGTTTCTTCCCTCGCCCCCACTCCATTCCTGCAGTCTGGGGTAGGCGAACGGACACGCCCCCTACTTGTACTCGCATTACATTTTCCATAATATTAATTTTCTGTGTGGCAGTTTGGGGCACATACAAAATATGAAAAAAAAAAAAGAAAGAGAGAGACAGAAATAGAGAAAAACCAACGAAAATAAAGAGATGAAAAAATTATAAATCATTTTTCAACTCATTTAACTGCTGCTTGCGAAAAACTAATGAGAAATTATGATGGTTAAAATTAATTAAAGGCTGCCGCAGTTACTGAAACTGCAAAATCTCAACAATAATTACAGGCAATAAAAGTAATGCATTTACATAAATATACTATCTATATCTATCTATATGAATGTGTGTGTGTGTACGTTTGTGTATCTGTGTGTGCGTTTTGTGTGTGTGTGTGTGTGTCTGTATCTGTGAATGCACTTTAAGTTGTATCTGATCGGCAGCCACAATTTCCGCATCTTCAATTTCTGGCTGTACCTCTTCTTTCTCCCTATCTCTTTTTTTTTTAACATCAACTGACTCCAAAAATTTGGCATTATTTCTGTTGCTGGCCATTTGGTTTCTATACCCTATACCAGCACTAGAGTAAGAGGTATGCTCGACAAAATTGATGACTTTAAGAATTAAAAACAATCTTACATATTTAAAAATGTTATATTTTATAAATTGTAAAACTTACTAGGTACATACATATAATTGTCTAACATGTTCGAAATTCAAGTTTTAATCTCTTTTCTAAATATGTATAAACATACAATTTTTTTAATTCTGCAACATTTGAGACCTTTGAATGGCTTTTTTATACCATCTAGAGGGTATTGTCATGTCGACTATTAAATTATTTGCTATCTGATTGCTGTCGAGCTGCTGCCTGAGAAATTCTTGTGTCTTGTGTGACCATTGAAGCAAAAGACAAACACGACAAAGGAATGCAGCTAGATGTAAAATGAAAGACAAATTTATATACTTAAAAACTGAATCAAAGAAGTAGGCAGAAGTAATATAATGGCAGCAATTCACGATCGGAGTATTTGATATTTTCGGAATTCTGCTTAATTTTTACACATTTAGACCGAACACGAACCCTGTAATTTGTTTAATTATATAAGATTATTAACTATCTAAGATAATTTTATTTACAAAGTAGTACAGAAATGTATTGAATATTAAGCATTTAAGACTTTTTTGTAGAGGTTACGTAAATTAATTATAATATTCTGAACAATCTGTAACTCGATATGAAATTTCCCAAAAAGTGATCGACCTAAGCGACTGATGAATACAGAAATTATAAAACCACCCTTAATGCCTTATTTAGTTCAAGTAACTATTGCTTTAGTAGTACAATTTAGACACTAAATATTAAGCCACATATCTGTATACTAAAATGTATATACTACATTTATCTATTTCAACTTTTTTTTTTTTTGGAATTTTTATTTTTCATTTTATGCACTTGCTTTGAAACTTAATTAGCTTATTTATTTGGTTTGCAAATGGGTTTTTTCTGAGCAATTTTCTATGATTTATTTATGCAGATTTGATTTATATATTTTAATTTTTCTTTTTTTTTTCCTGTGAGCGGAGGGCGGTTGTGGTGGGTGGTTGGGGTAATGGTCTTTCGAGAGAATCTTATTAGTAGTCGTCTGCACCTAATAAATTTTACATTTGCTATGCATAATTTTTCACACAATAACACAAAATAAAAATTAAGATACAAATGTCAAATAAATAACACACATTCATAAAAGAATACATACACACACACACGCGAAAATTTGTTTGCAAATTATTTTGAAATTGCCAAAAAAGTTACTAACTCGTTAATCTCTGCCGAAAAATTCACTTGACTATGAAGAAATAAATGAGATTTGTTGAAAATTCTTCGAATTCTCACAATTATTTTTATTTAATTCTTATAATTTTTTTTTTTTTTTTTTTTTAGATTTTATCAGAATCTAAACTGGAAAAATCAAGAATTTTTAATGATTGTCTTTTCCCTTGCTCTGACATGTTGAGTTCAAAATTTGCTTATTTTTAATTATATATGTATATGATGTTTGAAAAAATTCGATTTGTCTTTTGATAAGAATTAAATACATTCATTTTTCTTTTACTAGTATATAGAACATATTCTGTATACTGACTGATACGATATGTGAGTGTATATAGTATACTATATATGCTTTTAATGTCGTCTCTCTTGGGACAGTTTGTTTAAACTTCATTTTAATATTTCAAAATTCATGTCAAGTATTTAAATCTTTGATCACAATTTTGCCACTTGAAAAACTTTCAAAAATTAAAAGACTATAAAAAAAATACTTTAAATTAAAATAAAGTTTTTAATTTTAAAAAATTTCATTTGGAAACTTTGTTGATTATTTGTTTTGCCTTTGTGTTATTGTTGGTAATAATTTTGTTGCTATTGTTATAGATGTTGTTGTTGTTGTTGTTGCTGTTATTGTTGTTGTAGAAGAAACACTTTGAGCCGCTTTTGTTCCACTTGATGTTGTAGTATTTCAGTTTTATATCGCTTAGGAGGGAACACGAACCAACCGCAATGAAAATGCACACACACACACACACACAGACACAATCACAGACACACTTACACAAACGCACACACAACGCGAAACGAAACGCGACACAACAAAAAGAAAAAATCGCTTTTCTTTTGCTTTTCTTTGCCTGTCAGTTGGTGTTTGGGAATTGCTGTTGCTGGTACTAGTGCTGCTGCTGCTGCTGATGATGAAGTTTTTTTTTTTTTTGTTGCTGCTATTGCTGCTTTTTGGGCTGCTTTAGGCCGCTTGGGTGTCGTGCGCCGTTTGGCAGTCGGTTGAGTACTGGCACGAGCCGTTGTCAGCGAAACAGCACGAACCAACAACAGCCAACAGCAACAGCAACGGCAGCGGCAGCAGCAGAAGCAGCGGCAGCGGCAGCACCAGCAGCAATGACAGCAGCAACAGCGACGCCAGCAGCGTGAAAGTTTGCGTTTTGCATTGTTGCAGCGCGCGTGTATGTGTGTGTGTGTCTGTGTGTGTGATGGTGAGGTGGGGGGATGTTATGTTGGTACTGTTAGGTCTTAACATTTTAACAGAGAGGCTGTTGATAAGCTTCGTAGTCGCTGTTAGCATGTTGCATGTCACTCGTTCTCTATGTCTATCTATCTCTCTTGCTAGCTCACTCTCTTTTTCTATTCCCATGTCTCGCTCTCGCTCTTTCTCTCTCTCTCTCTTTCCTCCTCCTCCTCTCTCGCTCTGTCTTTCTGTTTTTCTCTATCTCATTCTCTCTCCCTCTCTCTCTCTCTCTCTCTCTCTCTGTTGCTCGCTCATTTCGGCTTTCATGTTCAAACCAATTCGTTTGTCATTTGTTTAATGACACAAATATTTGTACAAAGTGTTTGCATTTATGTATGCCGCGACCCCCGGGCGATCCGTTCGCATCGTTGCCTCCCTTAACCCCTCCTCCGCCCCCGCCCCCTCCCACACTGCCAATACCACCACAAACTCTTTTTCGCAGACATTTTCAATTTCCATTTTCATTTTGGCGTCAGGAAAGTTTCTCTATGTTTCTCCTACTCATAAATTTTATTACCACTAATAGACTAATAATAATGCGGCTAATGAACAATCAAACAGAGTGAAGAGTGAAATTATTTTCATATTATAATATTTCGTACTGGTTTTGTATCGCTCATTCTTCGAGGCTTTCAGGCAAATTGAATTGGGCCAGGACATGGGGGTAGTAACAGGACGTCACCGTTCCCTATAACAAGTCAGCAAAAAAAACAACAAAAAGGGGAAAAAAATGAAAAAAAAAAGTGGACCAACAACAAACAAACAGCGCACCAACAATAACAACAACAACAACGTAAACAACTAAATAAGGAAGTGACACCGGAAGGAAGCAGGCAGCGAGAGATTTGAACGTCGACAGCGACGCGTGGCGGAATGCGCAAAGGAATGTCAAAGGAAAGGAGACACCAGCTTAAGAAAGAAATAGAAAGAGGTGGACAAGAGGACGAGAAATGGAGGTCGAGTAATGCTATCTTTACACACCAAAGAATCACTCAAATGTTGAGTATCTCTCGTTATGCATCTCGCTCTTTTTGTTGCTGCTCTACTCAGTTATAAGCCAACGACACCGGCCGGCTGAAACTAGTTAAAGTCACTACGTCTCCCAAAAACCGCTCCGCCAAAACACCACCCCATCCCCACCCATACTGTTTTGCCCCACAATATGCTCCATACCATCAGCCATCCTTCACTCAAGTCCATAGAGCTTCCATACTACTCCTCCTCCTCTTCCACCTCTCCCAATCTGCCACGCACTTTGCAGCTTAACCTATAAAAATTCCACAGCAACAACATCAGGTTCGGTTCCAACTACATATAATATAACGATGTCGGCGACGGCAACAGCAACAGCAGCAGCAGCAGCAGCGACGACGGCAACATGGAATAGTACGTACTCAACGCAAATACATGTGTATTTTGTATTTGTATCTACATATTTGTATGTTACTTACTCTCTCCTTAACTCTGGGCGCCTGTTACACACGCGACGAAGTTGCCAACACACACACGCACATGCAATGGGCAACAGCAGTAGCAGCAGCAGCAGCAACAGCAACAGCAACAGCAACAGCAGCAGCAACAGCCAATGTCGTTTCGTTCGTCGCTCTGTTTCTGTTACGAAGCTGTTGCTGTTCACTTTGTTTGATTTTGTTGTGATTATGCGCAGTGGCCAAGCGACAGCGACAACGACAAAGACTACATCAGGGCACAGAGACGGAGACAGGCAAGGCAGGCAGGCAAACAGGCAGTCAGCCAGTCAGGCATCATTGTAGTCAGCGACCCATGGAGGGCACACCAATACAACATTGGGCAGAAGACACGCAGATACACTTGCCGCAGTCGTCTGTCTGTGAGTTTAAGTAATGATCTTTTTCTATCCTAACGCAATCCAAGTTCGAGTTATACCCATATCCCTCTCTTCAACTCAAAAACAAAATAAAGAAAAAAAAAAAAAGAATGCCTTACCACACAAAAAGCGTTACTTTTTTAGATTTATTTACGAGGACTAGTCTAAAAGTTTCCCAAAGCGCTAACAAACACTTTCCAATGAGAAATCTATTTTTATAACACAATATCACGATAATTTTACAACCGATAATTTCCTGCTAACCTTATCACTTTCAATGAGGAACTAACGTTTCCGGTCCCAAAAGTTGGTTAATTATGATTTTATGATATATTTATGGTCTTCTTCAGTTGTTTTGTTCACTTTACAATATTGATATATGTAGCACTTCCGATTGACTATTGATCGAACAATTAGTAAAAAATTAACTTTTGGCAAACAATTCAATAGATTTTTCAAATGATAAGCGGAAAGCGAGCGCTTGTGAGCTTTTTCTAGATTAAGGGTTCAACAACAGAAGTTAAGTCTATATTGTTGTTGTTCCTTCAAACTAATCAAGGGAATAACTTTTAAAGAAACCCTCGTACGTATTTCTGTTGTGATGTCTCATTGTAAAAAAAAACCTCATTGCCAGTTTGGGGCGGCGCTCAACTGGAAATGTAGCCGAGCTATGAGGTTGCTGCTGCTGCTGTTGCTGTTGCTGCTGCTGCTGCAGGTGTCTACAATTCGTCCCCACATACACACAAAGATAGATAGATATAGCTTTTTTTTATATACATATATATAGATATATACATTTCTTATATAAATTTCTTTGTTGTGCTTAATTAGTAGCTGCGACTTCTGGAGAATTCTCGACAATATGCTGACTTACAATTTATTTTTTTTGGATTTGACTAACATTGAAATAGAAAATTTTGTTCATCCTCTAATACATGGCAAAATGATCGGGCCTATAGCGTATGGTGAATGCATTGAAATTGCGTGCCGTAATCTCTTTGGTTGGCGTAAATTCAGCCCTCTCGATGATGGATCGAGGACTACCAAAGTTCAAAAGCCAAAATTTCAGTTCATTGACCTTGGGCAGTGTACCCTCTAATTGTCCCTTCACCGTTCCCTGATCGGTATTCATCACCCAACCGCGTACATTGTTCAGCGTGGCCAATTCGCGCGTTTCTTTGCGCAATCGTACACCCTGTACTTTTCCAAATATCTCGAAGCTGCATGTGAATATCTGATCCGAGGATTTTTGCATATTTTCTTGTTTATTTTAAAATTATAATTTATAAAATCAAATGTGTTAAAGGCTCTTTTTGTTATACAATAGTTTTTTGTTTGTTCCTTTGCCCTTTGTGCGGGTGTGTGTGTGTTTGATAATAAAGGAAAAGTTAATTCGAGAAATAGTTTTTTGGGGTTTCAATATCATATGGTGGGAATCAATTGAGTTTTAACGAATAATATATATATATATATATGTATGTATATATTGTAGCACCCTTAAGCTAATGACATTGTATCTTTCCGTCTATATATCTGCCATATCTTATATCAGCTCAAGGGACTCATAAATCACTTGCCACACTCGCTCTTACACACACACACACACACTCACACATACGCACACACACAAACATATGTACATACATCACACACATACGACGTCCACCAAGTTCATCTCATAGCAATCCAATCAACTGGCAATGCCACAAAAGTTTTGCAACCACCGCAGAGGGTAACACACACAAACCCCACCCCCTCTCTTAACCCCCCGACCCGTACTTGCCAACCCCTCTTTTACCACCTATGAGCTACAAACAATAACTAAGCGAGATAAACAGACTACATTTGGCGCTAATGCAAACGGCGACTCATGACGGCGACTGACGTCGTCGACGAAGCCGACGACGACGACGTCGAATACGGCGAATTCTATGGCAAATATTTAATATGATATTTATGGCCAAGGCAGACGGCAAGCAGGCAAAGCAAGAAGGCAGACAAGTGAAGTAGTGTAGGAGGGGTGAACGCGAGAAAGAGGGGTTTAGGAAGACTGTGTGTGTGTGTGTGTGTGTGTGGGGTGGAGGTTTTTGCAAAGAGCCGGTGATAAATGACTAGAACAACGATGCCTATTCCTCCACCGATGCCTACACTTACTCACTCCTATCCCCTTCGGCTTTACACTTCTTCTCCTTCTCTCCTAGCTTAACTTAACTCCAAGTCCGATTCCAATTCCGATGCCAACTCCAATATATATATATACACATACATATGTACAATAATATACATACAAACACACACATACATATATCTATACCTTGCCGTGCTCATTCAAATGTAACAGCACGAGTTGGTGCTGTTGCCGTTGCCGTTGCCGCTGCTGCTGCTGTTGCCACTTTTGAGCCGAAGGTGAGCAAGCCAAATCAAACAAACCGAAGCGAAAAAAACAAAATAATAACAACAACGCTGAAACGCTTCAAGGGATTTTGCATGCATTGTTGTTGCTGTTGTTGCTGATGTTGTTGTTGTTGACCAGAAAACTGCGCTTCAATAAAAACTTGGCTTAGCAATGAAGGCAAACACAGTGAGCAGAGTAAAAAAAAAAAAACTGAGATCTAACAGAGGGCAGGCAATTGCTGCTGCTGTTAATATTTAACAGCAGAGAGATATAACCGCACGCTCTCTTGACCGAGACAGAGTTAGGCAGCAGAGCTAGACACGAGCCAGTCACATAGCCGAGAGTTGGGCTTAAGTTTTAGTTACAGTTAGTTGCAATTTAACATTTCCGTCTACGAACCAAACAACAGTTTGACATTATCTTAACAAAATTATTGTGATTCTTCTTCGTAAAGGAGGGCACTGGTTGTCACTATTAAGGGCTAACCAACAAAATATATCTAACCTAGGCTTATAAACTATAATTTACAGTTAATTATAATTCTAAATTTTCGCAATTTTTTTAATTGAATCAATTTCGCATTCCAATATTTGTGGAAAATCCGATAAAAAGAATCAAACGCCCGCCTTTTAATATTGGCGCCATACAAATCAAAAAACCTGGCGCCTTCTTAAGAATATAGAACAACAATAACAAAAATAAAAAAGAAACCGAACGAACGCAAAGAAATAAAATCAAAAAATAAAAAAAAAATCTAATTGGAAAATAAAAAAGTACAGTCTCTCATTTTTCTAATTGAAATGCAAACGAAATAAAGCTAAAATTAGCTTTAACAAACGAAAATCAAAGAAAAGAACTCAAAAAGAAAAACACTAAAGAAAATTCAACGATAATTCAAATGCAAAATGTAAACACTTCAAATCGGGGAAATAAGAAGAAGAAAAAATATAAGTATACGTATAAACATATGTACATATATACAAATGTCTGTACATATATATATTTTTTTGTATGTACATATGTATGTATATACTACATCAACATATATATGTATTTACGACTATGATATAAATGCAAATGTATTGGGTGGCGCGCGGCTATGAAGGCAAATTGGTATATCAAGAAGAAGAAACAGAAGTTGACTAGAGGGGGGGTTTTAAGATGGTGAGAGGTGGAAAGAAGAAGAGAAGAACAGAAGATGGTTTGGTGCAATGTTGCACACGCAACACAGACGACGCGACGCGACGCTCACGCTCACACTCGCACACATACATATACACAGAGCGACTGAGTAGGTGAGGGGCACTCTGTGGGGGTGTATGCAAGTCTTAGCTTGGTTTGCTTGCCTGCCCGCCAGCCAGCCTGACTGACTGACTGAATGACTGACTGCGTTTGTTTATGCGGATGACACAATTTTCAATCTTCATGTATATATGTATATATATTTATATATATGTGTTTGGTGTGTGCGTGCGGGTTTTGTATGTGTAACTATCTTGACATCTCTTATGCATCTAAAACTGAGCTTTGTCATCTAATAAGGTTGAGGTTTACAAACTGATTTAATCATTTATTGGAGTTGACATTTACCCTGTACATATAAAGGCAACCAACTAATATCGAGAAATCAATTTAACATCTGGTATGAAATTTCACCTTCTAAATAGGCGGACACTCACAGGAATTTTTAATATAAAGTAAATAATTTGCCAAATCACTGTCTTCATTGAATTGTCTGCAATTTTAATACAGAAAACTCGTTTTAAAGAGCATAATGAGGGGTTTTTTGGCTAACAGACCCATTAAGTGTGGAATCAATCCTGTCTGTGGTTTACTTAAACATAAACTAGTCTCTCAGTTTTACAGCTATAAGAATTTAGCTTAATTTCAAAAGTGTGGCTTTAATCGAGTTCCACTAATAAAAATAAAAAAAAATAAATAAAACTAAAATATACTTTCTACTTAACAATTAAGAAGACCTTTTTAATTGGTAACCGTAGCAATGCTTTATCCTTTAAACTGATTGCCAAGTTTTTGTTATTATAAAGAACTTGAAGTTGTTAGCTTCTCATTATTCAAACGACTGTTCAACTTTTGGATTGTATCTCTTATGTAAACTTGCAGTCACTTTTCTCTGGCAAATCCTCCCTCCCCATTCAATATTCATTTTGCGAAACTTACCTGGGAGACAAGAAAAGAGAGAGACAAAAGTAAAGAGGGACAGCGAGTGAAAGAGATAGAGTGATAGAGAGAGACGGAATACTGATTAGCAACAAATGCAGCGTAAACGCAATTCGAATGATAAATCAACTTGGCTAAAAATACAATAATAACAACACTAACAACAACAGCAACAACAACGTCAGCGGCCAAATAAGGCAAACAATTGCAAAAATCTGCATGTGGCTGTTGTCGTTGTTGTTGTTGGTTGTTATTTTTTTTTTGTTTTTTGGATGGTCAGGCGGGTAGTTAGACGGGTGGTGAAGCAAAGCTAAAAATATTTCACTTTGCTCGCTTAGAAAATCCAAAATTAGCTGGTATGGGCTGCACGCCGAAAAGAAGCACAGTGGAACCAATTGGTCACAATTGTATTGATTAGGGTCGGGGGGCTACCAATTTGGACAGAGTCTGTATATACATAAAATTATTTAGCACAAACAGAATTTTCATTATTGATTCCACCCCATTGTTTATGTAGACTTTAAGCAAAGTTTAGTTTAATGATGAGTTAAATAAACAGCTCTGTTTGAAAATTAGAGAATGTGTATACGTATTTAAAAGTTCTCAAATGCCTGCTATTTACTGCTACATATTATATGTATGTATGTATGTATGTATAACTATGTATGTAAGTATATGTATATTTGTTGTATTAAGACACCCTATGAATACAGAGTTGGATTATTACAATGTTTTTTAGTCAAGAGTAAATAGAAATACAATCTTACTTCACTTTCTGACCAATGTGCAACGAATACAACGACGACGTCACCGTTGAGCGGACAGCGATGTCGATGCCGACGTCGTCGTCGTCGTCGCCAACAGCATGATGGGCACCAGCAGGGTGGCAGAAAGTCTGCCACTGATAACGGGAAATGGCATGCCAGCAACAACTACAGCAACAACAGCTATCAACAGCTACTGCTCTCTCTCGTCCGCACTCTTTCACTCACTCACTCGCACACACACAACAATACACTCACGCAAACACTTTGAGACTCACTCTTTGGCTCTCTAGCGTACCCGCTCTCTCTCTCTCTATTTCTCTTGCTCTCTTTCCACTCTCTGGGCTGGCAACGGGCGCGCGCTCACACGCCAAAATAAACAAAACAAATGTAAAGTGCGCCCGCTCTCCCGCCTTCCCCACTACCTGTCTTTCTCTTCACCCTTGACAAAACAGAACGACTTCCACTTCCAACCCAACCCACCCCCTCTTGTTGTTGCCCACGACACCTCCTTGTCTTTCTCTTTTCCATCCTTCCCATCCACATTTCCTAGGACAAGCCATGAAAATAAATATGTGGGCATAACAAAAATGAAAATTGTACGCGAAATGTGCCGCAAATGGCAGGCAGATTTGCCATTAAAATTTATACAAGGGATCAGAAGGGCGTCCCCCCACACTCTGTAGGTGGTCGGTAGGGTAGGTGGTGGGAATGGAAGGTTGTTACGTTTCGTATTATAAGAAAACATAGACAAACATTCAGTCAGTTAGTCGTTTTACAAACAAGAAAACATTATAATGCCAAAAACAGAAGTGCTCTGTTAGGTCTCTGTTAACTGTTAACAGCAAGGACAAACCAAATTAAAAAACCTTTATACCTTTATTTCACAACAATGATAAACAATAAACAAACAAAATGTAGTAATGAAATCTCAATGATTTAAAAATTAATATATTATATGTATGTGTATACATATTTATTTAAAAAATCATAAGAATGTTAATACAGTTAACCTAAAAGTAAGTTTTGATAATTCCACTTGAAATATCCGTTTTAGTCATCAACTCCCTTAAGCGCATTATATATGTATGTATATTATGGAATATTTTATTCACATTTTATCTAATTTTTTCACAAACTTCATATAATCAAGTTTAACATTTTTTGGCACTTTAATTTTGTTTTTTTTTCTACTTATTCGTCTATCTTTTGCATAAATTACAAGTGATGGCAATTTTTCAATGATTTTTCTTCATAAATCAACTGCAACTGCATTGCGTTGAATGTGGTGCGAATATGCGAATGAAACTGAAACTCACATTGGCATATGTTTTGTAAATTAATTAATATATTTTACACGTAAGTGGCAAAAATAAATCATTGACAATAGCACATAAAAAAAAACAACACAATATATGTAAATTATGGACTTTGACAGTTTCCCGTTTTTTTTTTCCTTTATTATTTATATTTTCATTCTTTTTACTGTTGTGTCGCGTGAAAAATGGCAATATTATAATGGCAAGTGATAGCCTAACCAACAGTCCCAGTGATGTGCTGACAAATTCAATTAGAGTTAAAGTTACAGTTAAAGTTGAAGAGGTGTCTGTCATCAGTAAAGAGTGAAGAGAAGTGCCGACGTTACATACAGGAACAGAATAGAACAAAATTGTAACACTAAGTGAACTTTTATTGTTGTGAGAGAGAGAAAAAGAGAATCAATTTAGATTCAATTGTATCACGAGAAGGTTACCGCTTTAAACGTGCTTCAGTTTTGTCAATGGCTTTTGAGTGTTCTCATCTATAGAAAAAACTACATAAAAGGATTCATTACTTTTGCTCTTCTAGGACATGCTGTATAAAATATTCTCTTCCAAGCTACTTCCATTTACGATTATTCTATTTAAGTTTTTAGTTAATATATATTTAGCAGTAATTTGAGAGCAAAGGTTCTTTTTGAAAATTAGTTTTAAATTTTATACAGATTTTAATAACGAAACGAAGAGCCTTTTATTTGAAATAATATCAATCCCACGAGGAAAAACAGAAAAACCGATATTATTTCTTCAAAATACATGATTTGTAAAACAGGCACTTTTTAATCGATTACTCCTAACCAGCCTTTCTTACTTTGATAATAATATTATAATATCTCTTTAATTGGTTGCCATAGCAAAAAACTGACAACACTTTTATTTATTGACACAGAAGGTTTTAATCATATGACGCTTTGCCTTTGCTATACCATATTTCTACTTTAAAAAAAAGCCAGTCACTTAGCTGATTTTGCACAACGCTTCGTATACGTAATATGCTAATGTGAACCCTTAGGTAAAAACTATCAAATTGTTTGAATAATATATCTACAGAGAACAGCAAAATACTATATTTAACTAAATATATATTTCAGCTAAATGCATATTAAATCAAATCACGTTTAAAGAATATTATTTAAAATAAAAACACACATTACGTATACGTAATATGACTAGGCAATTAAGTTACGTCTATATAAATCACAAGTATTTATTCGATTTATAACAATCTATATAGACTTAATTTCTGTATTATTTATGTATAACTTCATTGATCTTTTACAGTTTTTGCAATCAAATTGATTGAATTTTCTTTTTTTGTTCGAGAGAGTGAAATATTGAGTGGGGGAAAGGGGTTATGGTTGAGGGTTGCTAGTTGGTAAAGGGTGATTGAGACGATGGTGCGGGTTAAGAAAATGTCACAATTGTTGCTATTACTGTTATTGTTGTTGTTGCTATTGCTATTACTTGGTGTGACGCCTTTGCAATTGTCTTAGCTGCTTGTCGTCAAGTGGATTTTCTAGTCTAAAACAACTGCTGCTGCTTGCTGTTCGTCGTTTGGCGATGTCGATGTCGATGTCGATGTCGTTTGTCGTTTGTCGTTTTTTTCACGTCGTCGTTTGTTGCTGCTCGTCGTTGGACAATATTCAATTAAGTGATGCCGTCGACGTCGTCGTAATGAAATGAAATTTTACTCCATTTATTTATTTATTCTTTGTGCTTGCATGAATGTGTCTGTGTGTTTGTGTGTGTGCATGTGTGTGTATGTGCAAGTGTATGTGTGTTTTTATTTGTTTATGGCGCAAAAACAAATCAGTTAATTCGATCAAAAACAACACAAAGAAAAAAAACCAGATAGGAGGGCGTGAGAGGTTCCGGAAATCTTAACTTATTAGGGTCAAAGGAGAAATGAAAATGAAATGAAAATGCTAAAGAAAAGGCCACCAATTAACAGTTTAGGGTATAAAGGAAAAACTTAAAACATGCGCACATAAGTCCTTGTGCTTTAAGCCAGGCCACAAATTACCACAAAAGAAACACAAAAAAAAAACAAACAAAAAATGGTTGGAAGAGGCAGCAAAGCAAATGCAAGAGGGTAGAGAAAGGATGCTTCTTAAATTGGTCTTTGTTGTTCAGTGTGTAGACAAAACAGACAAGAGATAAAGACGGCAAACAGGAAATAGTGAAATACCGTTAAGGTTGTTTCAAAACTTCCAGATTTCTGATAGACAAGATACAAACCATGAGAAGAGGGGCGAGCGTCTGTCTAAACGTATGTGTGGGCTGAGGGTTGTATGTGGGAGTGTGTGTATGTATGTGTGTGTATAAAGACTGTTGCCATATGTCCTAGAAAATGTGCGACGGCTGCTTTTTCGCCTGCCGCAGCTATGCTATTTTGAGAGACAAATTTTTATCGCTTGCTAAACTTTTGCGGCCAAGAAGTGTAAAAGGAGGCAACAAGCTGAGAGTTAAAGGGGTGTGAGGAAGGGGGGCGCGGGGAGGCAGAGAATTGTAAGGGGTTTAGGTAGCTAGCTAGCTTATGGTGGTTAGGACTTTTGGCTTGTTGACGCTAAATAGGCTGTTTCTAGCTGTCGTTAATAATAATAGTTATGATTATGCTGATGCTGATGCTGATGCTGATGATGATGATGGTTAGAAATGTGATAACACCCGGGGATAACACGATGATCAAGAGTGGGAGGCGAAACAAATTAAGAAAATACGGGGCTGAGCACGACTCCTAAGAAACTGTAAAATGATAAAAATTATTAATTTAAAGCTCATTCGTTAGACATTTTACACAAAGGATTAAATGAATTTAGTATGGTAAGAGTTAAAGTGACTTCAAATGGCAAAGCAACGGCAGCCCTTTCTTTCATATTCCCCTCTGGGTAAAGACATAAAAAAATGTTGTCACTCCATTAAACAAAAAAAAAATTCAAGTAACAACGAGACTAAATAAAATAGAAATAAAAAGGAAATTGAGCTTAATTAAGGAAGAAGAAAATGTAAAAATATAAAAATATATAACAAGATTCAAGGTAATTTTGATTAAAAAATTAATAATTGTACAAACTTAAAGTTAAACGAGAATTACCTTTAAACTAACTATAAATCTTTTACCTACATTTCTCTATGGAATTTATATATGACTTTACCTTTAACTTTAACTAACAAAATGCAAATCAATTAAAAAATCTGCGACCTAAATTTGTTTAAACAAATGAAGCAGTCACACACACATACACAGACACACACACTCTTATATATATATCCGTACACACGCATAGTTAAGTATGCACTAGTTGTTCTTTCTTTTTTTCGCTTTCTATGCTGTGTTGTCCTGCATTTTCCTTCATCTCCATTTGGGGGTTCCTGTCCCTAATCACCAGCAAACAAAAGTCAAATCAAAAGAGAAGCCAACGCAAGGCGAGGCAGAGGCAACAAAGATTTAACCACAGTGGTGTGCACCAGGATTGTGCTGAGTCTGAGTTAGCCAGAGGAGTCAGCAGTGAAGGAAGATTGCCGTTGGTCGGTGAGTGGAAGAGAGAAGTAAAACGAGAGAGAGAGAGCAGGTGAAGAAAAAGTACTATGAGTACTATGCAGCTAACAAGCAAAACGTCAACGTCAACGTCGACGACAACAACAACAACATCAACAACAACATCATCGTCATCTTCATCCTCATCATCATTCTCATCATCATCATCGTTGCAAGCGACTTCCAATTATTTTTTATATTTTTGCAGCAACAAAAGGCTCGGCATGGTGCTCGTGGCAAAGGAGGAGGGAGAAGGGAGGGAGATGCGGTGAGTATAAAGGGAACTGCAGGCAAAAGTGGATTATGTGGCTGATGGTTTCTGCCTTTAAAATGTAGTTGTTGTTGCTGTTGTCGCTGGTTTCTCTTTCTTTTTTTTTTCTACGCTTTTCACTTTTTTCTTTTTTTCCGTTTTTTTTTTTTTTTGTTGCCCTGCTCTGCTCTTAGGGGTACAGTAAGTGGGCCAGCGACAAATTGTCAAGTCTATTTATCATTCTGATATATCTTTAGCCATATCTTTTGCAACTATATCCATATCCACATGTATATGTATATATATAGTAAAATAAAAATTTGAAATCATAAATCGATGCTAATTAAAACACCATTTTTTACTTTCCAATTTTTTGACAATCAGACTATAAATATTGAAGTCATAGAGCTAACAAAGCTTTTAAGCTTCGTTGAGTTTACACACACATACACACAAACACAAAAATACATACACACAAACGTACACACACTGGCACACACAAACAAACTCTCAATCTGAGTCTAAAAAGGAAGAAGAAGGGGAACCTCAACCAGACACCGACACCGGCGCCCCATTACAGTGCAAAAAGGAAGAGAAGCATACATACATGGACACACATACACACACACACACACACACACACACATATACAGTGACTGAAAGAGAGAGCTAGCTGGAGAAAGAAAGAGAGAGTAATAGGGGTGTAGGTAAAGCAGAAGCCTCTGGTTGGGCACACGTTACTCGCCATATGCGCCACACAATTGGCAAAGTGCAGAGTTTTGGGGGAAAATGACAGGGGACACAGGGTTAGTAGAGGGTCTTGGTACAGCTGGCACACACACACACACACACAAACTGCTGACTGACTGTACTGTAAAATCTGCACCCTTCCCCCACATCCTAACTTTAGTGTAGACACACTGACTAAAAGAAATCCATGCCTTGTATTAATATAGAGAAAGTGACTGAAAAATTAAATGCTAAACTGTTTTATTTTATATTTTATAATTGAGATATAACTGACTTCATTTGCTGCATGCATTACTGTACCACGTGACGTATACTTGATTGCTGATAATTCTCCAAACTAAAGCGTTGTCATAAAAAGGATGAGACATCTGATTTGGAAAAGATTTTTAAACGTTTTTTTTTATCATAATGTACACAAACGAAATTGCAACTTAAACGCTCTGTCTAGAAGAAGTCCTTGTCTTGGTAACGAAAAAGTGTCCTTGTTATAAACTATTTCAATTCTCTTATATACATATCAATTTTAAATCTCACAGATTTCCAAGTTTCGATAGATTTTTATTTGGCACAAAACTTTTATAACATTTTCATTTATACCACTGTGCCACGTGTCGTATACTTGATGTTACATGTGCTGCTGCTGCTGCTGCTGCCACCACAACACTTCTCCCCATCTGTCTCTATCTCTCTCTATCTCTCTCTATCTCCTTTGCTCTTAGTGGCAGTCTATCTCTGGCTCGTCGAGTGATGTGTGTGCGTGTGTGTGCCTGCTTGCTGCCAGGCCTGGCCTGGCCTGCGTTCTGCAGACAAATTTCTATAAATTATGCATTGTGTGTGTAAACACGACAAGTTGAATTGAAATTACGGATTTAAATGCGAACCAACTGAAGAAATTTTATGCCTCTCACTGTATTTACTGGATATATAGAGTATATATATATATATAATACATATAAAGATATACATATACCTATATATATTCGTTATTTTACCTATATATGTACATATTTGCTTGTGACTCCAGGCTTATTAAGTATCTTACCAACCCTGTGGCAATATCAACTGGTAACCTTTGCCTTTAACGTTTTACCATAACTTTCATCTGCCGCCACCAACAACACTAACAGCAGCAACAACAACAATACCAGCTCCAACAGCAACAACAACAACTAATGACTAAAAAACAATCTCATAAATTTAATTGTTTAAAGTGAATTTTGCCGACGGTCCGTTCATTGCAAATACTTATATACATACGTATGTATGTGTGTGTGTGTGTACACATATGAGGGTTGCAGTGAAACAAAAAAGTGTCCAGCCGTTCGGTATCGTTGTGCCTACACCACTCCCCCTCTGCTCCCTTTACATTTTCTTTCTTTCTTGTCATTGTCACCTTTTGAACTTCCGTTTTTATTTTGTATTCTCTTCTTTATTTTTTTTTTTGGCGGCGGCGGCGGCGTCTGTTGATACATTTGACTGTCACCCAGTCCGGCGGTCGGCAAAAGTTCACTCAGACGTAAATTTTTCCTACATGTCGGGCGGTCGGTTGCTCATTGTCTATATGGCAATGAAGCCTCTGCCATTTACATTCCCCCCCTCCCTTTCCCTAATTCTGTCCCACTTTACTAAAGCCAACTCACGATTCATTTAACTTTTCTATTTGATGGTATTGTTGTTTTTGTTGTTGCTGCTAAAGCGTTGTCTTTATTTGCAAACATTTCGTCACCGTTGACATTGATGACGACGACAACGACAACGGCGGCAACGCAATGATGATGATGATGATGATAATGATGATAATGATGATAATGATGATGATGATGATAATGACGCCAACTACGTCCAGTACAACAATCCACAATTCGTTCGTCTGATGACTGATTGTAAGTCTCATTGCAGACTGTGCTTTGTTTTAAAATACGTAAATTTATTTTTGTAAAGTCAACAACAAGAAAAAAACAAAAAAAAAGCCAGAAAAGGGACAGAAAAACCAAAATACCAAAAGCCTTCAATGAAAAATGTCCCCAAAGAGCATTGAAATACAAGTAAAATATTCAACATGGGTCTATAAGCACAGTGACTTTTGGTCATTTGGTTAAACAAGTTATTATGAATACTAAGAATTTTATTAATATACATTATTTTCTTTAAGAAATCGCCACATAAATATATAGATATACATACAGAACAAAAGAAATCTATTTCTGTCAAGAGTCTCAAAATACCTCAAATAATATTACTCATACGACAAGTTGTTTCCAAGCGGCAGGGACTGCAAATAATAGTTTGCGTTTTTTTTTTCGTACAATAAAAAAATTATTCACATATAGTTATAGAAACACAAAACACACACACACAAACCAAAAAATGAATGATTTTAAAATAAATAATAATTTAAAAATGAAATAAGTCACTTGTTGATGAATATATGTATGTATATACATACATATGTACATATATATAATTTATACAATTTTTCAAATTAAAAAATATATAAATAAATATAAATTGATTAAAGAATTTATATATAAATACATATATATATATATAAACCAAAAGTACAATTCATATTATTTTTTTCAGTGAAGATATAAATTTTATATACATTATATTTATTTATTTATTTTTTTTTTTTTATTTACTTCATGGATGATTCAAAATTGTGTTTTATTCTTAAGCGCAAATAAAATTCAAGGCACAAAGATTAGAAAAAGATAATTAGTTGAATTGTAAATCAAAAAAAAAAAAAACATCATGAGACAAAGAAATCTATTAAAACTAACATCTTGATGTTTTTTAAATATATAATGTTAATAATAAATATATAAATAAATAATGTTCCGAATAGCCGAATGGGCTAAGTTTTTAAACACAAAAGTTATTCTAGTCATAGTTATATATATACTAAGCTTGAAAACAATTTCTTTAAAAGTTTAAGGTAAATTTGAATACCACTTGTGGTCAAGCAAAGTTAAAGATAGCTTCAGACACTCATTAGCAACTTTTTGTGTATAAAATTAACTATGTATATGGAACATATATGTATGAAAGTTTTAAGTATTACCACAAGTAAATGAGCCTCGTGTTACAGAACTTTAAAGTCTTTCAAACTTCTAACCAGTCAGTATCCATAGCTAAGGGTATTCACATCCTTCAAAAGATTAGCATCTCATTTATATTTATAATAATAGTAAAGATTGGTGATAGAGTATATATCTATGTGGTGTGATCAATTATTTACAAAGATCGTTAAAAAAAAAGGTGAAATGAATCAAATTGATATATATTTACTATATCAGTAAGTCAGTGTAAATATGCTTCATTGTCGTTTTTACGAAATACGAAAATGTATTTTGGTTGGCGGAAGGGCAGCATCGGCATTTATAAAGACTCTGTATAATGTAAGGGCAGGGTGGCAATTGAGGAGGGGAACCCAGTTCTCTCTGACCATGCAGTGTAATGAATAATTGAGCGCACACACAAACATACACAAACACACGCACACACACACACTCACGAATGCTTACAGAATGAGACATGTGTGTGCGATTGTGTATGTGAGACGTCGTGTATTTGTGCAGTTAATTTGCCATTTCCGCTCTAGTAAAGTAATGAAAAATGTTTTTTTTTTTTTGTTTTCGTTTTGTTTTATATTTTTTGTTCTATTTGCGCTGGCGATTTGACGAAAAGCTCCCTCAAAACACAATGCAAGTGGTCAACAGTTGGAGTTCCCTTCCATTCATTGTTCAAAGAGTTAAGCCGAAACGCTAATCACTAGGATGGTCTGATGATGGGGCGAATGCCTCAGGCTATACACATGTCATGGAGTCCTTATTTCTTTCTCTCTCTCTCACACTCTCTTATCCAGCTTCTTTCTATGTAACTTTTTCTCCCACTTTTTTTTCCATTCACCGATCAAACATGTCTATGAGACAAAAAAGTCCATTAGAGCTGCATACCATTACCCCTCTCTCCCTCTCCGCAACGCTATTGCCCTCCTCTTAATCAGTCCTCCTTCCCCCCCCATACCTACACTCTCACTTTCGCTCTTTTTATATGCAAATTGGCTAATGAAGAAAACAGCGGGAGCTTGGTTATTGAACTGCAGGTGAAAATTAAACGGAGGTGGGAATCGGGGAAAAAGTAATCAATTTTTCATCACGCTGTCATCTTTCCTTCTCTGACTTTATTATGATATTGATTTCACAAACAGATCTTTTAATTTACAGTGATAGAAAATAAATGTAACTTTTTTATTGATTCATTGCGTGTAGTCAAGTCAGTCGGTGAGTAGGTTGTGGAGTATCCTTACCGTCGTTTTGCTTTCCGTTTTCCATCTAAGTGAGCGACAAATGTTCAGTAATGCGCTCACTGCTCAGTAATCGACCCTCGCCAATCGCAATAATGACCTCAAATTGGAATGCCCACACGACAATAACAACAACAACAACAAGAACACCAACACCAACAACAAGTAGTAACCGCAATGAAAGCAAATGGCGGCCAGCAAAAGGCATCAAGAACGGACGGAAAAAAGAACATGAGGCACAGGACAAGAACTGAGGACAAAGGGGAAGTTAGGGCTGGTGGGGCATGCCAATCGAATTGCGTTGGAGCATGAGAATGCGAGAAATTGCGGTTGCGGTTTGACATTTGGTTTCAGGCGTGAGTTCTCTATCCAAAAAAGAACAGAAACTAGTAAATTTCCCCTTAGATGATGGGGGGGTGGGAAAGAAAGGGAGAAAATATTTTCAAACTACATATATATATATATATATATATATATGTAACATAAATACCAAGTTAAGTTCTTAACATAATTTACTTATGTAAATATTTATTATCAGAATTATTATGTATATAAAGTTGATTTTAAGTGCCTGGATTTGTTTATCATTAAATCGTTTAATGTTATTTGTATCTTAGTTACAGTTTTGATGATATTGTAGACAGAGTTATAATAATCATCAAAAATGAAAGTTATTTAACAAATTTAATTATTGAATAGGTTTCGTTATGGCGTTTGGCCTGTTTAAGGAAATAATGAAACAAAGAGAATAATTCAAATAAATTTTTATGATTCATAAAAGGTTTATTTGCATTTTTTTTTTTTTGGTTTTGAAAAAGAACCACCTGTAATCAAAAGAATAGACTGACAAAAGTGAACCACCTGTATTCGAAAGAACATTTGTTTAATTTTAAAAGTCAAAAGTTTCAACTTTAAATGCTGTTGCAAAAAAACAAGTTTCAACTGTTTTTCAAATTAGCTTGATTTTTTAACATTTTCAATTAATTAAAATTGAATATTGAACTGACAAATTTATATATTGAAATAGATTAAATAATCAATCACATTGTTCTCTTCTAATGCAATACAAAATGTTTCATTGATAGCAAGTTGATTTAAATTAAAAGTTCTTTGTTATAAATTTAAAGTTTTCAAACATTAAATAAATTGTTTCAGAGTTCTAGTGATTTGCTTAGTTAATCAAATAGTCTTACAAAACAAAGGACTCCAAAAGCTTTAATTTACATATTTTGTTTGACCTTTTAGCAAGTTATTTGTTAAGATATTTCTGCTTGACATTTAGGTGCAAATACTTAGAAATTTGCAGTTAAGTAGAAAAGTCATCAACTCATCAACTGTATAGATCAAATTAGTGTTCACTATAGATATATATATATATATATGTATACTTAGATGATGTATAGTATATAGAAAGCTGGTCTCTCTCTTTCTTTGTATCATAAAAATTTAATTAAATTAATTAGCTAAAATGCTGTGCGCATCAAGCAAATTTATTGCAGACTCAAAAAGCAACAGCCGCAGCTTCCTTTTCGCACACAGATA
The DNA here is from genome assembly GCA_018150375.1 of Drosophila sturtevanti. Taxonomy (NCBI): domain Eukaryota; kingdom Metazoa; phylum Arthropoda; class Insecta; order Diptera; family Drosophilidae; genus Drosophila; species Drosophila sturtevanti. Next base: position 4,478,177 of record JAECWJ010000324.1, on the reverse strand, counting down.
CACACACACACACACACACACAACGAAACACTTTATACATACATTTACACTTATATATAGAAAGAAACGAGAAGCTTTAAAAGAGCTGAAGCGATTTGTGGGTCGCCCAGTGGGAGGAATTCAACCCAAGAGAGTTGGGGTATGTAGAGGGGAAAGTGTATATGTGTGTCTCTGCCTGTGTGTGTGGGAGGTTAGTAGGCACATAGAAAATAAAAGTAAGTAAGAGAACAAGGCAATGCAGGAGTGTGTGTTTCTTTCTATGTGTGTGTGTGTGTGTGTGTGAGTGTGTCTATGTGTGTACAACTTCAAAATGAGTTTATCGATTTTAAAGGCTGCCACAGAAAGGGGAAACTCAAAGAAGCAAGCACATTTCATTACCCTCCTCTTCCTGCACCTCCATCATCATCGTCAACATCATCATCATCAGTCTGTATATTTTCCCCCTTGCAATTTTCAATAAATCCTTAAAATGTGCATATAAAAAACAAAAAAAAAAAAAAGAAGAATAAAAGTGCAAAAAGAATTCACATTATTACTTAAGGGTTAAAATCTAGATATGTATGTGTAATTTCTTTTTAGGGAGCTTTGCCAACCAACCAACCCCCCCTCCCGCCTATTATCGTCCCTCTTCTTGTGCGGGGCCCCCGACCGTCTTCTTCTGTTGTTTATTATTTCTGTGCCCTGGCAACAATAAAAAGGCAAAATGCTCGAATGTCAAGCAATTAAAATGTTTAAGACAATTGGCAAAAAATTCAGCCAAAAAGCTTCAAAGCTTTATCTGTTTTATCATTTAGGTGAGTATAGTGAGGCAGAAAGGGGAAGAGGAAGGAGGGCAGTAGATTGCTGCCAAAGCTCATTTTCTGTTCTATATAGCTCAAAGTGCAAGCTGGCAAAAATTGCATTATTAATATGCAATGAAATTTGCCAAACATCATAAATAAAAGATGTAAATATTCTGCATGGAAACTGGCAAAATAAAAAAAGAACCCCCCTGGCCTTTTCCCTTCTCTCTTTCCTATCCATCCTGATGCCCAACCAGAAGAGCCTCTTCAAAAACCCTTTGAAGTGTGTGCATTAGTATGCGTGTGTGTGTGTGTGTGTATGTGTGTGTGTGTGAGCCAATAGAGTAAGAGATGAGCCACCCTCAATATGAGCTAGCTTAAGCTGCCTGTTTGACATGTGAGCCGTGAGAATTTTGTCCTATGAGGAAATGATACCCTAAGTTTATGGGGTAGAAAGGATATATTGAGACAAATTAAATTAACTTCTAACTGTAGATTTAGATGGCAATGCTGGCTGTCGGTCATTCCTGTCCACTTGCCTGAGTTTTTAAAATAATTATAATTAAATAATTAATGAAATAAATTAAATATTAATTCCAAAAAACATTAACAAAATCCCAAATACAACTGAGTTTTTATTTTAAACATAAAAAATAAATTAATAAACTGGTCTCCAAAAAAAAAAGACGGAATGAAATTTTTAATTAAAGAAACTTACTTTTATGAAAAAATATAAATACATACATAGATTAAATCCAAGTTCATTTTCGTGGTACAGAGTATTGTTAAGTCGACTAAACGTATAATTTACTTTTCTTCATGAAACAGTAAACCTCCACAGTGCACAGTGGAATAACAAGCACAGTTTCAATTAGCTTGATTGCATGCTTATAAATAACTTTATTGTATAGAAATAGTTTAAAGCAGATAAAAAGTAGCTTTTAATTTGTGTTAAAGAGAATCTACAAGTCGACTAAGTGTGGAAATCAGTTTTCTTAATTTCGGGGCAAACTTCCACAGTGCACAGTGGTATAACAAGTGCAGTTTCATTCAAACTGACTTTGTACATGGCGGAATTTCTGTAGAAATTTGTTTTTTTTTTCCTCCTTTCTTCTCCATTTGTCGAAATGGTATCGATTTTGCTTCGCTTCCCCCTCTTGCCCCCTTCCCCACCCCCGAAAAAAAGAAAGAAAAGTGAAGAAAAGACACCAAGCACGCAAGGGGGTGTACTACACTACCCTACACGAGAGTTTTTTAATATATGTATATATATATGTGTGTATGTGTGTGTGTGTGTGTATGAATGTTTGTATATTTCTGTGTGTAAGGTAAAGTTATAGTTAGGGTATGGGTGGACGGTGGAAGTGGGGAGATGTAGTAGTAGTAGAAGAAGAAGAAGAAGAAGTATGGGTAAAATTGGTGGGTAACATAGCTTTAGGGCATTTTTCGACTGCGTTTGCGTCGAAATTGGCATCGGCGGCATCGGCATCGACTGCCAAACCAAACCAAAGATAAATGATGCATTTTCGGAAGGCAATAAAAATGTGAAATATATTTTAAAACATAAATAATGAACAACAAATATTTAAAGCCACGCCCCCTACAAAAATATATATATATATTCAAACATACTACAAATTTGTGCGTATATATATACATATATATATATACGTATATATATCAGCATATTTAAAATGTATTTATTAAGCGGCTGTTGAAAATTTAAAGAGAAAACCAATTATGGTAACCGGATAACTTTTGTGAAAAGTTTTCTAGATTATGAAGAATTTGTTTATATCAAAGTTATGTGCACATGGGCGTGGGTGAAGGGGGGATGGTCAGACTGTTAAGAGGCATGAGAGTCAGAATAAGTATTTTCCTACCTGCAAACTATGTAACTATCGTATACTGAATAAACTCCTACTATACCGTCACCTTTCCGCCCACCCCCTTTTAGCTAACTTAGGCTCAAGCTGAAACGATACGCCAATAATATGTTGTCACTTGTCAATCAATGAGAGCCAACTGATACACTAGCAACATTATATTAGCCCAGTATACAGAAAAGAGATGGAGATAAGTGCGGGGCGGGGCGCTTAAAAGGGGCATATGCATAGTGTAGGTTAGTAGAGGGAGGGGGAGGGGAAAGGGAGGGCTACTATTATACATACAACTCGAATCTTTGAGTGACGTCTGTCAGAAAATGCCACACGACGACCAAGTGAAGTGAAAATTGGCACCAGCAATAACAACAACAAATGCAAACAATGAAAAATATACACACACACACACACAACTTAGCAAAAGACATAAACAACAAGAAGAAACGAGAAATTGCAACACGCGACTTTCCCAAATAAAAACGCATTATAAACAATATGTTTTAGTTTTCTTGTTTTGCATGTTGCTAAATTTTCACTGCCAACCGCAGCGGATAAAAAACAAATCAAAAAAAAAAACAAACAGAAAAACAAAAAAAAAAAGAAATGGAAAAGAAAAAGTGAAAAGCTGTATTTGAATTAGAGGAAAACCGCTTTAATTCCCCAAAACGCACTCCCCCGACATTGAAGCTGGACAGTTACTTAGTTAGTTGGTCATTAATTCATTTTGTGCATTTTTAATGCCAAGAGTCTCTTTACATTTGACTGACTAAGTCTTGGCAGGGAAATCTATAAAGATGGAGAGAGAGAGCGAAAGAGAGATATTTTCATAAAGAGAAAGGAACAGTAATAGCGGATGTAGAGAGACAGAGTGAGAGAGAGAGAGAGAAAAAACAGGGCTTTTCTTCTATAAAAGTTCTTTCAGTTTGTTTTATTTTTTGTTTTTTTCTTTTTTTTATTTACTTTGCAAGTTAGCTGCTGACGTGTCATGGATAATACAGAAAGAAATGATTCAATTCAATTTCAATTTCCATTTGAGTTTCAGTTTCGGTTTTTAAGGCAGCTGCTCAACTTTGTTTTATTTTGAACACAAGCAAGACAAAAACAAAAAAAAACAACAAAAAATAAAACAAATTTGCATTACGCAGCACAACACAGAAAAGCGAATGAACAAAAGCCTTTTCAAGCCAATTAAAATTAAACAAAAAAAAAAAAAATTGTATATATGTATATATACATACATATGTATATACATACATATATATAGATAGGTACATGTAAAGATATAGCGATTGAAAGAGGGAAAAAATGGGGTATAGTAGAAGAGGTGTTCGGGGGTTTATTCAAGGGTATTTGGGGAAAGGGAGAGGGGATATGTTTACGGCCGCACATGACACAAATGACATTGCAAGCGGATGCGGAAAGAAGCTGAACAAAAAAAAAAAAAATAACGCGGCCTCTCGCATCGACTCGATGGCGAATAACTCACGTTTGTTCAGATAAATAATTCTCTATACTGAATTGAGGTAGACGACATTAAAATACCCTATTAACTATCAACAAATTATGTATACGATGTGCTTCTTATAAAATGCTTTTAGCATGCTAAAAAAAAACTTTCTTGATTTATTCTTTACTGCATTGTCAGTGCCCTTCATTTGATTTGAATATAAAATCGATTTTAATCAATAATAAAATAAGATAATATTAATTATTCAAAAATTTATGCAACTTAGTTGGAATCATTTAAAAGTATATTAAAATTCGCATACTTCAAATTACACTTAGCAAAGTGCTTCAATGACATACAATTTGTCTCCAAGACCTAATTATTGACTACAGAAAAGTGTATACATTCTTATGCTCAAAAACAAAGTAAAAGCTTTTCGTTACTTTTAAGCTACATTCTATATTTCAGTTTTCATTCTTTCACATTTAATTTTGTTTATCCATTTTGACTTTATAATATACTCTACAACTTGATGTACTTATATAGGGTATTTAAAAAAGAAATAGAAACTTGGTCTTGTAATTGCAAACGACGATGGAGATGGAGATGATGATGATGATGACGACGACTGCAATGGCGACGACTGTGTAAATTTGCAACAATTACACGGATTCAGTTGAGAATTGCAACAGTTTGGCGAATTGGTTGGTCTGTTCGACTGTCGGTCGACCGGCCAGAACCCAACAATTATATAAACTAGAGTTAAGGCAATCAGTCAGTCAGAGAGTCAAGCTAAACCAGCCAACCGTCATGACGCAAGATTAGCCTCAACTTGAGCAAAAGTTGAGAAAAATCTTTATATATAAAAAAAGCAAAAAAAAAAAAAAAGAAAAACAAAAAATCATTTTCAAGGTATTTAAAATGCACACATAAGAAGCCAGAGCCAGATTCAGTACCTACAATAATAACAACAACAACAACTACAACAACAATAATAACAGCAACAATTGCTTGTAGCTACAGCAAATGTATCTTGTAGATACAAGTTGGCACACAGCAGCGCGAAGTGAAACCGAACTGTTGACTGAACTGAAACCGAATGAAGGAAAACAAAATAAAGCAACAACAACAACAACACCAACAATAACAACAAAAACGCTGACCTCATTATTATTTTGTGTATATAAGTACATATATATATATATATATATATATATATATATATGAGTTTATATAGTATATAGATATATGTATGGATATATATATGCATTTTGTGTGCTGCTGGCTTCATTTTGTCTGTGCTGTGTGAAGCTTCGTCGTGTGCACTAGCTCTAATAACAACAACAACAACAACAACAACAGTAATAATAAGCCACAGATACATTGACGAGCTGCCCCAAGTATCTTTCAAATACATTTTGGCTTAGGCTGCTTTTCATTTGCAATTCCACTTAAAGTAATCACAAATGTATCTAAACAAACTAAGCAAGTCATCCGATTTTCAAATCCGTAAAAACAAACCCCTCTCCCCCCCTTCTACAATCAACAAATGGCCAAAGTCCGGCAGAGAAAAAAAATTTTCTTTGAACCAAATGTTGAAAAGGAGAGCGATGAAAAGGGTTGATTTAGTCCCAATCTTATTTCACCTAACAAGTCTAGCCAAACTATAACTACCTATCAGTTTGTTTTCCTCCTTTTTTTGTATATTTTCAAACGATTTTTGTGTTTGAAATGTGTCTGAATTTATTTCGTTCCTCTATCCATATATACAATAAGTTTTAAATAATAACTTTGGGGTCTCTTGTTTGATTATAATTATTGCGACTTATTTCGAGCCTTATATAGTTCCTAACATTGTATATCCTTATTAGAAATATATCGCATATTCAACGTTCTGGTAACTCAAGTTCTCAGGATAATCTTGTTAACGATATAATTCGAATAAATCCTGACAAATTATTCTACTTAAGATTGCACAAAAGATGCTAAGGCAAATCACCTAAACTGCTCCTAAATTGAGATTTTTCGATTAATAAGTATAAAAACCTCTAATCTGAAAGTAGATACTTAAACCTATATGCATCGAAATATACTCTATTGAACCACAATTAATGGAATGGAACGGGAACTATATAATGGCAAGGACTCTTGGGGTGACTTTAACTTTATTGTATTCCTTAATTATTAAATATATGTACATATATATATATATATGTAATATTTGAGGTATAGATTTGCCACGGCTACATACATATATGAGTAAGTATGTAGTCTATATGTATATATAATAAAAATTAATTCAACATTTCGTTGACTTACCACATGAACACTGCTCTGCAGCTGTCCGGCTAACATTTGGGTCTGCTGATGCGTCTGCTGTTGCTGTTGAGGCGGTTCCGGCAGCTTCTTCTCAGTCTTTTTGGCCGCCCGCTTATTTTTACTTTCGAGAAAACGTTTTTGAAGTGCAGTTGTCTCCTGATTCTGTTGCTCGCAGACTGTATTGAACGCCTGCTCGTACCGTGGTACGCAATCCGTTTGACGTCGACGATAGTTTTCCATGCGTCGTCGGAGACGGTCCACAATTGGTTGCCGCTTTTGTGGTAAAGAGGAGTTGTCGTTGATGCTGTTGTTGATGTTGATGTTGTTGATATTGCTGTTATTGTTGTTGTTCCCGTTATTGGAATTTGGTCCCGTTCCTGGAGCTTGAGCGCCGCCAGTTCCGTTTCCGCCAGCGACAAGGCCGCCAACAATTGCTCCGGTTGCATTATAGGGCGAATGTTGCTGTTGTTGTTGCTGCTGTTGTTGCTGCTGCTGTTGTAATTGCAGCTGCTGCTGCTGATGTTGCTGCAAATGGAGTCCCAAATGTTGATGCTGCTGATGTTGCTGTTGATGCAATTGGAGATTCAAATGTGAATGTTGCTGTTGCTGTTGTGCTTGCTGTTGTTGTTGCTGCTGCTGTTGGGCGGCGGCGGCTGCTGCGGCTTGGCTGGCGCTCTGAAACACTGGCAGGCCGCCCGCATCCATAAATGCGTCCGTGTTGAAGCTGCTTTTTGGCTTGGTTCTCGTTACTTCGCTTCTCTCGTTCGTGACAGTCACGACGAAATCACGAAGAACAAGACGACAAGCGGGCAGGGCCAAGCGGCAGAGACACAACTATATTCAATCTCTTTATTATTATTATTATTGTTATGATTGCTGTTGGTCGTGGATTGCACTCCTTGTTATTATTTCTTTTTAAAAATTAAAATGCTTTGCCTATATTGCCAAAAGTGGCGGGGTATGAGGTATATGAATATAGACTAAATGTAAATCGTTGGACATCTTTAAACACCTAAAAAGAAAAGAAGCAAAAAAAAAATGAAAGCAAGTTAAAAAAAAATTACAATCAATTGAGGATAAAGTAATATATATATATTATCGTATCGATCTAACTATCAATCAATTATCTATCAATTCAATGAAATTCCAAATCATGTTATTCTTATCCAAACATTGGTATTCTTGAACTTAGAACTTTGATATTTGATAAACTATTTGGTTGATTGTTATCACAACTTTTATATCAGTCTAACAATTTAAAGATTTTGTGTCCAATTAAGATTATATACATACATAGGTATAAACTATTAACAACGTATATTTTTTTGTCTTTGCATTTTGGTTTAACTTTTTAATATAGTGAATTTTCTCAATTCCATCCGGACTTATGCATTTCCCGGTTTGATATCACCGTATTTTACTGATAAGACACAGACTTTTCGCCTAAAACAAATTAAGGTGCTACGTGCCGGTGAGCATTCACACACACACACACACAGAAAGAAACAACAACAGCAAACGATAAACTTAGTTCATTAAGTGGTTGTTCCCAATTCCGAAATGTACTTGCACCAACTAAAACATTCTCTTTAATAGCCAATAAATTGTTTAACCAGAAACTAAAAATATTGCCTTTACCCGATTTAATTTATTAGATATTTATACTTCTATACAATACAATTGTCAAGTTTTCGTAGATATTTAGAACCACCCCGATAGACTGATTAAAAAAAAAAACATATATATATGTGTATATATACGAAAACGCATCCGAAATAATTTTAAGAATATCAGCAACAACAATATAAATAGGAACTGATTAACAGAACAGAAAACATTTTTAATCGCTGTCAAATCGACAAACTGGCAAAAAATTTACCAACTCTGAACTGGCCTGCTTTGCGGCTGGCTGGTGAATGAATGAATGATGGAGCTGGCAGTGGAGCTGGAAGTCAACGGTCGTCGCTGTCGCCGTCGTTGCTGTTGCTGTTTCTGTTTCTGTTGTTTGGTCGCAGCAACAGCGGGCAACACGAACGACAAAAACCGTTTGCTGTGTATGTTGCAGAGGCGCGCAAATGAGCAAAAGCCAAACCTTTTGCAACAACTTCGCAGCCTATGCAAGGTGGCACGTGGTGGACCAAAGGGACGGGGTTGGACAAGCAACAAAGGGCAGACTGGCAGACAGGGTCTCTCAACCACCACAAATTGAGCTGTAAACATCAACAAAAACTGGTTTGCATGAAGGAAAAATTGAGCTGCTGCTGCCGTTGTTGTTGTTGTTTTTGTTAGTATTGCCGTTGCCGCTACTATTAGAACCGTCGTGAAGTCGCGCGACTTTACTCGCGTTCGATCGAACGAGCAACTTGCATTACAAACGAACGGCGGTTTGGCCGAACCATGTAACAGGCGAACAGCAAATCAAGAAAGTTTCTTCGCCCAGCTACTAACTCGCGCGTGGGCGCTAAAGAGCACACACTCACATATAACGAACGAATGAGCAAGCGGGCGAGCGAATGAGCGCAAGTGACGAGTGAGCATAACCGAGATGGAATGAATACGAGTGAGAGAGAGCATTGTTTACATTTCTCTTGCCATAAGTCCACCCCACAGGTGGAAGTTTTTGGGCAACGGAGAGTGACGAACGTTGTTGGTTATGAGGGAAAGGGGAGGGTCAGGGTTGAGAAAAAAGGTCAAATTGGAGGCGAGAGCGGTGTGTTTTGCTCGATTTGTTTGCTGTTCTTTGCTAATATTATTATTCTTGTTGCTGTTACGAGTTTAATTAGAAAACTAAGCCATGCGGTTTTAGCCCATTTAGGGTATCCCATATGTACACACATACATACGCACACACATGTGTGTGTGTTATACTTGATTAACACAAAATAAAATCAAAATTAAGTGCGAAAATATTAATTTATAAAACATATAAAAGCATTTCTAAATCGCCGAGGGACCACGAAATTATGTTTAAAATTAAAAATTAGTGAAAATTTAATATTCAAAAAGTCAAACAATGAACGTAAATAGGTCAAAAAGTTTTGACAAGCTTTCCCTCCTGATGCAGTCAGTGAATTGTTAACGTAGGGACTGACTCTTCTCTTGCAGAATATGAATAGGTAATCCGTTTCCGTTTTTACATATTAATACATATTTTTACCTAGATTAAATTCCAATTTAAGACAACTATGAAAAGCATTAAACGGCAGGTAACATTAGATTATTTATTTTCGCATTAATGATTTAAGAGTTCAATTAAAATAAACAGGATAATTGCAATAAATAGAACGTAATTTCACCAACATTCGTAGGTTTGTGGGATACCAATTACAATTGAATATTTACGCATTTACATCTTGACAATTTGCCTACGTAAAATACAATTCAAGAATTGACAAATACAAACAATTCTTAGAATATATCTGTACGTCATTAGCCTGATAAGAATTTCTAATAAAAGCTCTTGTGTGTAGGTGTCTACGACATGTGTGTGTGACGTCAAGTCAAGTGCTGCAACAGCGGCAGCAGTTCATACATACACCAGTAGTACAGCAAAAACAAATGCTAATCAAATTTTGCGCTGGCGTAAAAAAAAAAAAAAACAAAATAGCGTCGCTGTTTTATGACAACATTTAGTATATAAAAGCGTTGAGAGTAAGTACAGTACGACAAAACCAAAACCGTAAACAAAAGCCAAAGCTCCAAGCCCATCTATTCATCCATCGATAGCACAATTTAACGGCTTAGCTTTTTAATTAAAAGGAAAAACAAAAGAAAACCCTTACTGAGACCCGTACCATCGAAGTGAACTTCATTGACAGAGGTTTTTAACATTCGCTTAGAATAGCCCGTTTAAGGGCGCTCAGGAAATCGATAGCAGTCATAAAAGTTCATGCAATATAAATCCTTCCTACAGCAATAACATTTTCTTCTTGCCGTTGAAACTGCAAAAATGAAAATGAGGCCGAATGAGATTTTTGCAATCGACATTTGTCTCATTATCATCATCGTCAACATCGACAACAGCAGCAACATTGTAAACGTCATTATTATCTAAATCTGTATCTCAGCATCTTCATTATGAGATAATAGATGCAGATAGTCCAGAGAGGCAGACACGACAAGCGAGAGAAGGAGAGAGAGAGAGAGAGAGGAATACTGAGAGCGAGAGAAAGAAATATGGAAATCGAGAGAAATCGCCGCAGGCGCAGGCAACAAATGTTTACGTGCAACAGTGGTTCTAATTGATGAAAAATTCTCCATTTTTCATACTCTTTTAGGACTTAATTATTAAAAATTTGTTTAAAATTAGATTATTGACTAAAATTAATTGGTAATTCTAAAATTTCAAGTCCCTATACTTTTCATCCTAATGATCATATCACAAACTTCTGCACATACAAGCGAGAAAGAACGCGGGCAAGCTTGAGACAGATATACATATGTATATTGTGAAGAGAATAGCTGAAAATGTATTCTCTTGGTCTCACAACGAGGCCAGAGAGACGAGTGAGACATAGAGACAAAGAGTGAGCGAGAGCGAGAGAGAGAGAGAGCAGCAATCTGTTGTCAATAGCTCCAACGACTCTGTAAAACTTAACATTTACCGCCGGCGGCCCAAAACATTGCAAAATCGGCGCGAATACAATAAAAAAAAGTCGCCGGCGACAACGACAAACCGCAGTCCCGGTTCGTCGCGCGATTCTGGGCAGCCCCAAAAGCCCCAAAAACAGCCCCAAAAGCGAGACAAACGACTTTTTCAGGCATCAATCGCAAAAACGAACAGGCGACCAGCAAGTGGGGCAACATAGCCGAAGCCGCAGACGCACCAGTTAATGTTAAGTTAATGTTAAATCAGAAAACTCTCAGAGAGCTACTAACAAGCAAATTTTATTCGTTCACTCACTCTTTCGCTGCTCTATCTGTCTGGTATTCTGTCTCTTTCACCCTTGCTACTTAAATGTGGGTCTCTGTTTGTACGAGGGTGTGTGTGTATGTGTGAGTGTGTGTTTGGGTTATGCTCTGAGCAACAACAGCTCTAGCTATCTACAGTAACAACAACAACAACAACAACAACAATTCATTGGTAGAAATTGATTTTGTTTTCATGGCATTGCATCTTATTATTTAATACCCCTTAAGAAGAGTATATTGGTTCTAAAACACAAATATAACAATTTTCAACTTAATACGTTACTAGAACTTCTTTTCTTTACCCTGAATTTTGGTTAATTTGGTTAATATTCTAAAAATTACCATACAAACGGTTCTATTTCAAAACTATTTAACCCATTTCGAGGTAACATTTAATAATAAAATGAACATCTAACTTGCTGGATTTTTAACCATAAAAAGGTTATACAAAACACATATACTCCTCATACATAGGCAACTCGGCGCACTGGGTATAATTTTATTACTGTATAATTTTACGACAAACTTAGCTAGAGGAGAAAAAAAAATGAAAAAAAAAAGGAAAGAGCGTTTGGTGGGGGTGAGTAGACAATATGCGCTGAATAGATAATCCAAAACATTAAAAACTGTTATATAAGAATTTTAATTGAAATTCTGTATTTGTACATATGTATGTATTTATATGTATATACTCTAACACTCTGCTAGTTGATTTCCTGTTTGTGCACACACTCAATTAGATCATCATCCCTTCTTCAATCATCTACAAGAAAAATATTTATAACAACAATAGAAACAAATTTTTGCATTTTATGCTCGACCACAATTCACAACTGTATGTAAACTAACCAAGTTTTATGGATAGCTATAAAAAAAAAAACAAGAGAGAAAAAAATTCGCGTTCCAAGGCTAAAGACTTAGCGGCAAATCTTAATCCCAATTTCATTTCAATTCCGCACTCCATTCACACAGCGCGTATAAATAAAATTCGCATCAAAACTAGCCGAAATCGATGCGCTGCAATGCTGTTGGCCCATTAGAAAAGACGCCAAACAAAATGGAGCCCCGACATAGACTTTATAGCTAGTACATAATGACGAAAGCGACAAACGTCGGCAGCAAACGACGATGACGGCGACGGCGACAGCGACAAACGCCAAACGACAAACAAAAAGTCAATTTTATCGGAATATAACAGGCAACAAGCAAACACAACAACATATTGAGGAAAACTGAAAAATATTGCCAAAGAGAGAGGCATTCAGAGAGAGAGAAAGAGAGAGAGAGAGAGAGAACGCCAGAGGTAGAGGGTAAAGGAAAACAAACGAATTGCAGCACCAAGTGAAAAGCAATGGAAAAGCGGAAAAGCCAAAACATATGTATGTACATATATACATAGATTGTGCTGGAAAAGCATTGCCAGTGATGGCCAACAGTTTTCGGTCGCCTCTAAAGGTCTGTGCGCCTAATCCAAATTGCGAGAAAGATCCGCTTTTTGGAGAGCCCACCACATAAAGGAGTACCGTGTACATACGTATAAAAAATTGGCCAAGACAGGACACCAAGTGGACAAGTGGAGAGCGGTGGATATTCAATGGCCACACACACATCCACCATGGCCAAAGGCGGCCAGCATACTGAAGAGATACTACTACAACCACCGCAACCACAAGAAGCATCAACATATTGTAACAAGAAGATGGGGGCGACAGCCCGAATGCTGAGAGCAAAATGTCGATGTCTTCTTCTTCTTTTGGGGACCACTTGTATTTCTGGGATGCTGCACAAGCAGAGCAATTAGCTTAATTGTCTTCTCGCCTGGTTTCTCGCACATGCGCCTGGTGAGGAGTTCAACTTACCCTTGCCAAAAGACAACATACAACGGACAACAGGAACTGAAACCATTTCAATGCAAGGACAATTTAATTGTTTTTATTTTTTCTTGTCCAAGCATTTTATGCTTTTCCTGCTAAATTGCAAAAAGGATAATATAAAAAGATAACGGAGCATGGCAAGCAATTTGGCTTATATCTAAGAGGTTTTTAAGTGACTGCCAAATGATTAAGATCATGGAATAATGTCCTTGCGGGTTACAAAATAGAAAGTACATATAGTAATGTTCCGGCAACATCCTTATACACATATACTCGTATAAACAACCCTGTAAATAGGATAATGGGTGGATTCAAAAGCCAACATTATGAGAAATATATTTTCGTTAAGAAAACGTAACATTTACAAATATGTATTTAAAATTTTCCATTTATCGGCTTAAGCAATGCATTATTGGAATAAAATTGGTTTCCGATCACCTAGACAGTTTTTATGTTGATTTCTTGTTCACACGAATGGAACAAACCGCAAAAGGAAAGCCCACAAGTAAAAACGTAAAATTGTTCAACGACGACCCCAACTGTTGCCCAGCTGCAGCAACAGCAACATAAACGACAAGTTACTCCTCCCCAAGCTAACCTCCCCCTCCCCTCCCCCACCCAACCCCTTCCAGTGACTTTGCGAAAAACGAAACGAGAAGATGAAAAAGTAAAAAAAAAAAAAAACAGATGTCGTCTGAGGCTACTTTTAAACGTCTTCAAATGTCTTCACATGTGGCAGGAACCAACAGCTGCAACAGCAACAGCAACATGCAGCAGCAGCAGCAACAGCAACATTTGCTGTCCATGCAACTTCTTGTGATGCTGCAACATTGCAGAGGGCGCCACTGTTGTTGTTATGTGCCACCAGCAATCCGGCGCACATGAATAAAATTGGATAAATTGTTGGAAAGGAAAATTCGCAACTAAACAAGAAACAACACAACAGCAACACGCGACAGCAACACCAACTACAACAACAATAACAAGCGAAACCGGTTCGACAACAACAAAACTAGTGCAAAAAGTAGACAAAAAGTGGCCACCACTCAGTCTCTGCCACCGTCAGTACACCTTCTTCTCCTCCCTCTGACCCTGGATCGCTCTTTGGTCTTCTGTTGTCCCGGTTCATTTGTTGTTGTATTGTTTTTTGGTTTTTTTTTTTTGCTTTTTCTTCCTCTGCCTACTCGCTAAAGCTGTGCTCCCATTGGTGTTGTACAGGCAGGCGCCCAGCATTGTTAGCAACCGACGGAAGTAAATGTGATCCCGTTTAATAAAAATTACTTATTCCTTTTTCCACTTGAAAAAGATCTGGGTATTAGCAATTAGCTAGCAGTAATCAGATAGCGATACAACTACACTGAAATTATTTTTATTTTTGTATATACATATGTATGTATGTATATTTACGTATGTATGTATATATATTTAGTTTTCACAATGTCAAATCTATAGCAATTCTGTTTGAGGCGTTTAGTTTGATTGCTATTAACTGACCCGAGGGTTATCATTAAAAATTTATTTTTTGCTTAGCGCTAACCCTCAAATCTCAACAAAAAATATTTTTTGCTTTCAATGAAAAATTTGCTATAAGCTAGACATTTTCCGGTATTATGAACAGGAAAACATAGTTTAAGACTGCTACTTGAGGGTTTTTAGACAAGGATACAAGGCGTTCATTAGAAAAAGTATAATTTATAATATAATTTCTTGCATTAAAATTCCATTAATAATATCCGAATTAATAAATAGTCAAGAAGTGATCTTGGAAATGGGCACTAAAGATCTGGATTTCATAGGCAAATAGACATCGCGCTTATTGTCAATGTCAATCGAAAGGATATAGAATATTAATTGAAGTTAACTATGAAAGAATAACTGCAAAACGATGTCAGACAAGCGGCCATTTATTCATTATCCTTTTTTATTTACTTATTTTTTTTCCTCTTTTTTTGAGGAAAAAGTCACCCCTGTAATAGGGCAGGCAGGCAGGCAGGCAGGCGTCAGGCATGGTCGTGGTCACAGTGCCACAGAGTGGTGGCATGTTCCTCTTGCACTATATACGTAAATATATCCGTATCTGTAGGTCTCTCTGTATGTGTGCAAATGTTGTTTGTTTGTTTGTGTGTGTGTGTGTGTGTGAGTGTGTTTGTACGTACGTGTTTCTGTGTGTAAGTGTGTGAGTGTGAGCGCGCCTTTTGGGTAGACACAAACATCGCATCGCTGAGTGGTTGGCCGTTAAAATGTTGTACAACATGCGTTAAACGACGCAGCTGTGCAAAGCCGGGGGTAAAGGAGACCCAGTCGAAGTCAGAGTTGGAGTTAAACTTCAGTTGTTGGGTGGAAGCCCAAGAAGTGGCAGATCATCAACAAGAGGGCTCTCCCTGCACCTATAACTGACTCTCTCTTACTCTCCATTCCTCTCTCTCTCTCTCTCTCTCTCTCTCTTTTTCTTTTCTAAGTTCCGCTTGACTGACTCAAGGGAAAAGGAGTCGAATTCGTTTTATCGATACTTTGGATACAGTGAATGAACATCAGATTAAGTACATATTCTTAATAAATATATAAATCTTTTACAAAGTTTTTCGTTAATTTCCTTTTTTTTGAATTGTCAAGATTTTTCCACTGTTTGTATGCACGAGCCTAAGCCGGTTTTCACAATACCATCGAATATGAAAAACAAAAAGTCCTTTTTTCCACAATGTGCGATATTTATAGACATTCGGAGAGTGAGAGAGAGAGAGAGAGAGAACTTAGACTTCCTTTTGCATTTGTATGCCTGTGTGAGTGTGTCCCTGTGTATGTATTGTATGTAAATATAGCAGAGCAGGTGCGAGGAATGGCAGAGGCTCTCCGAATAAGTGAGGGAGAGGGAGAGAGAGAGACAGACAGATTCCTTTTTGTTGTTGTTCTTGTAGTTGGTGTAATGTTTGCCTGCTTCCTTTTAATATCCTTTGAATTTCTGCACATACATACATATATCATTCCTTCTACACCCTCCACACAAAAGACTTCCTACTTTGTATCTCACACAACCACCAGAGACGATCTGACGGTAATGAAGTCTAAAATTGCTTAGTCATTTTCGCAATGCTTTTTGCTAAATTAACACACAGAACGCGAAAAACTATAAAACTGTATGGCCCGGCCCGGCCCGGTCCGGTCCGGTTTGGTTATGTTCGGTCTATGGTCTATGGTCTCCCCTTAATGCCCTATTCCCCTCGTTTTACCATTGCCTCAATTCGCTTAAATATTTATGAGGCAGCTACACGTGATGCCGACGAGAAACTGTCGACCCAGCCAAAAACCAAACCCAGACCCAAAGCCAAGCCAAAGGCAATGCTAGTTGTTGTATTAGTCGTACATAGTCTTTCAATTGTTGAAATAAAACAACAAATGCAAATACAAATAATTAAAAACTACAACGACATTTAAGTGGAAACACACTTTGGCCATAATGCTGGAAGGCGTTTCAGATAATTTCTTAATTTTTGTTTTTTTTTTTTTTTGAAATGCATTAAACACAAAAAGGAAAAGTAAATAAATTTTATTAATGCGGAAGAAGTTGATAAATTTATACCTAAATTTTATTATAAACACGAGTGATGGATTAATTGAGACATTTAATTCAAATTGCGAAAGATTGAAAAAGCTTTAACAAAATCAACACTGTACGATATAGAAGTGTGCAAAATACTGATAAGAATATATACACATATGGATTTCCATATAACCTTCAATTAAATATATACTTATTTATATAAATGCTCATATACATACATACATACATAGGAGTGACCTCAAAGCACTCATTTATAGATGATGATAACAAATATATTACTCATACATTGGGTGAGGTAAGGGCAAAAAGAAATGGGGGATTTCTGGTTTATCACTGTCTTGTACATACCTATATATTTCATATACATATATGCATACATATATATTTTAAAGGAAACCTGTGGTTTCTACGAAAATAAATTTATGTTGAAAACAATTTATAAACTATATAAAATTATTTTTATCCATTCTCCATCTGGAACTTCAACTCATGAGTGCTGTTGTGATTGTGATAGATAATAAATAATTTAATATCAAAAATAGTTTTAATTACCACTGCCAGACAAATACCAATACAATAATAGCCATAAAAGTAAGCCGATACAAGAATAGCCAAGGAATTTCTATAAATTAACCACAACGACAACAACAACAGGTCAAAGTCCATATACACATGATTTTTTTTTTTTTTTTTGATAAAAGAATCTATTTATCGAAGGCTTGACAAAAATCGTGACGTGTAAGAGGAATTCTGCTTAGGAATTTTCTAACTAAAAAATCATTATAATTACTATCTTTTTACATTAGAATTCCAATATTTAGAGGTTCAATAATCCGGTTGTTTTTTAAAAAGAAATACAATTTTTTTTATATAGCCAAAAAGCAATACCACTTACGTTGCCAAAAATGTAAAAAAAAAAAATACATAATGATTTCTAAATTGCTAATTTCTTATCTCCGTTTTAAATATCCGGATTCACGATTTTCCGGATGGAATTCTACTGTATTATAAAGCCGAAACAGGATGCAGTTATTAAAGAAAGAATTAATTAAAACCCAATACTTCCGAGATACAATAAACACCTTATTTAGTATAATAATCCCCTTAATCAATTTAACTATATTTATGTTTTTCTTTTAATTTTCTTTAATATAAACCAAATTATAAGCTTAGTTTGCAAGCGCTAACAAGATTCTTTAAAATCCCATTTGATATGCCTCGCGCCAACTATTAAAATCTATTTTCAAATCCTCTAACCATTGACCACCATTTGTTCTTCTTTCTTTCATTATTTTTTTTTTATAGACCCAAAACTTGATTAGCGTTAATTAATGCATGCTACAAATTGAGCAAACGAGACGAATGAATGACAGTTGGTCAGTACGCTCTACAAGATACAAGATACATGAATAGATACTAAAATAACATCCATTTGGGGAATGGGAATGGGAATGGGAAGTGGTGGACCCACCATGTTTGACCCAGTAATTTACGCATGTTTAGCAAGGCATTTAATAAAGCTAATTAATGAAGTGCAGTTCATCAGCATTCGACTGAGAATACAGTTTAGTTCCCCCCCCGCACCATTCAACCATCTATGTATACATCTATCCATTCGTTCATCCATCCATCCATCCATCTATCTTTCTCTTTTGCCCTTGCCATATCTCTTTCTTTCTGCCTATCTATCTCTATCTTGTCCATCGTTTTTGTGGTCTCTTTTGCTATCTCTGCCATTCCAGGGCCAACCTGTTTGTGCTGTGTGTGAGTGTGTGTGTGTCTGTGTGTGTACATAACAAAAGCAATTTCATGGAAAATATTTTTTAGTAGATGCAACCAGCAGCAACAACATCAACTACAACAACAAACGCTTGAAGGCTGAAAAATTAAACGCAACGCAAAGCGGCGGCAAATGAAGCAAGCAAAGACTCAAAGCCCCCAAACCGAACGACCCGACCCTCTCATAACCCCCGATCTGGTCATTCTCTCTCATTCCTCTCTCGCTCTTTGGCCGCTGGTCGCATAATGCACACACGACAACGACAACGACGACGGCAACACAAGAAGAAGCCGCACAAGAGACGTCCGAATCAACGTCCAAATGACGACGACGACGCATTCTGAGAGCAGCAGCAGCAACAGCAGCAACAACAGAGACAACAACAGCAGCAACAGCGTGGGAGTCTGTTAACAGCTGTACAACACTACACTAAAAGCAGAAAGTCTCTTCTGTCTACGGTTCGCTCTCGGTCACGCTGTCACTCTCTCAATGTATGTTGAGTCTCTCTCCCTCTGTTTTCTGTTGGGCACGTAACAACATCCCTGCGGATGCGTCACACGTTGTTGTTGTTGTTGTTGTCTCTGCCGCTGTCTTTTTGTCACAGGTCGTTGCACTGCCGACACACACACACACACACACATATACATAACACCCATAGTCAATGCTTTATTTTGTTCTCTGAATGTGCAGTGTGTGACACATGCAGGCCATAATCTTTCCTCTCCTAACTCTCTCTCTCTCTCTCTCTCTCTGTCTATATCCCTAACCCATGCACATAAATGCATATATCGAGCTACATCTATACAGATAATGCACTATAATGAACCCCCCCTCCCTACTATTTCCCCATCATTAGAGCAACAACTACAACAGCGTAAATTGCCAAAAATCATCTCAAGAAAATAGAAAAACAAATTATTATAATTATATCGTATGGAATATTACCACTTGATATGCTAATGATTTGTTATTGAACTGCCCACTTAAGACTAATAAATATCACACTTAGATATGTATGAAGAGTATATGTACATGTATAGTCTATCTAAGTGTGTATATATGTACATATATGTATATGTGTCTGTAGGTAAGTTCGTATTATTATTCTGATAAACTTTAACTACTTCATTAGCAGGTTCATTTGACACATAAGGGGCGAGAATGTAGGCGGGGGAGGGAATTTACGGTTACTTGCCCAAACTGGCTACAACTTCTGAGAACTTGTTAAAGTTGGATACCAAATAAACACTTTTCTTGATTATATAAAAGTAACAAAGTTGCAACTAAGGAATAATATTAATAACATTTCTTATTATATGAACTATATAATAGCAATATTGAATCTATAAGATCTCAATTTGTATCTATATATAGATTTACAGCTCCATTTATATTTTATCTATATAGAAAAGCTTTTACAAAGAGAATTTGGTCAGGGTCCTTTTTGATATTCTTCTTCTAATTATCCAACTCAAACAAAGGTTTAAAATTGTTGTTCATGAGTGATTTTAATTTTAACAACTAACAAAACTTGAACCGATTTCTCCATCGGTTTAAGAGTTTTTCAAGTGTAAAATTATAGTCGAAAGTTTATCCCTACTCAGCTGGTCAAATCAATCAACTAACTAAACTGCTTAATATAGCATAGTTAAATGTAAAAAATCTTAATATACTAATCAAAATCTGACCTAATAATAAAAAGAATACGTTATTCAAAAGATAGAGACAATCAAAAGCTTCAATTTTAGATTTGTGATTATATTATGCATTGACTCCTGTTGGTAGTGCCGACAATCTTGTCCGTTGAAATGTACGGACTATGCAAAAAACAACAACAACACACACACACACATAAAACCCGTTGATTGCTTCAGCTGCTGGAAATGTAAACATAACCAAAAAACAAAAAAAAAAAAAAAAAAAAAAAAAAAAAAAGAAGAATGTATTCCATAAATATATAATGCCTCCACTGAAGAGTGGACACACACACACACACATACAGTCTCAGCTCCATCTCCAACTCTTTTCCTTGTGCCAGCGTCTCCAACCCTTTCGATTTGGATTTTTGCATTTAATGAAAACATAAAAACGCCCAATTAAAAACAAACCATGAGTGGGTAATCTCAGTTTTTGGTACCTCCTGCCGAGGAGGAAATGGAGAAGCAGGAGATGTTATGGTTTGGGCCAAGAATATAGAATAGGTTGGTCAGGGAGAGATTTTTGGTGCGCGCCAAAGCAAAAAGTGAAGTATGAACGAAAAATATGCTCAAGTGGCTGCTGTTGCACAAAAGTCACTGTGTGTGTGTGTGTGTGTATGTGTGTGAGTGTATCTCAACTCAGGGGCCAAAGCGCTGGAAAATACAAAAAGAAAAGCGTTCCGTCAAATGCTATTTCTTCTTCTTGTTGTTATTATTGTTGTTGTTGTTGTACGTGGCGCAAGTGCGGCCGCATGCTTAAGCACACACACAAACACACAGTGAGAGAACACACAGATACATACATACATACATAAACATCCAGAAAACGTGTTGAGTGGCCTCGGCGAAACAAGTCGCTTTTGTCTCTCTATACAATACATTTGATTCTCTCTCATTCTCTATTAAATTTCTCAATTGGTTTTTATTTTGAAAGAATCCTTTAAGCTGAAAATATAATGATTAAATTATTTGATTTATCCCCCCCTTCCTTCCACCACTCTTTTGGAATTTTGAAATTTAAATTAAAAAATTTTGAGAAGAAATGATTAATGCTGAGCTGAGCCTTTTTTGTTGTACAATGATTGATTAATTAAATGTTGACAACCGAAAAAGGAGTGAAAAGATACAGATACTACAAGCACCACCCTTAACTACATACATATATACACACACATACGAGGGTTAACCGAACAGATTACTCTATGACTACGAAGAAACTCATAGCTTTAAAAAAAAGAAGGGAATTGAGTTAAAATTAAAATTATAATCCAACTGATTATTGGCTAACCTAGACCGGAATTATTTCTCTTAAAATAGATAAACCAAAAACTAATACTAAGAGTGCAAATAATTTGTTTTTGTTTTTAATTTTGTTATAAAATCTTTTACTCTTTTTATTTAACCATAATAAGAATGAAACAGACCCTTTAAATGTTATTTTATTTTATGTTATTTTTTTGTATTTAAAATTGTGTATTTAAGTCCATGCGTTTGCATAGAAATCAGTCGTTAACCCGTTCATTTCAGTCAACAGCCTTTATTTTTCCAGGTATTAAATAACTTTCAGAGCGCATTTCAGTTTGAACAAAGAAGATAAGCCATATAGACATTGGGCTATAAATCAGGCGACATATGGCAATAATGAGTCATTGCCTTCGTCTTTTTCACCTATTTTTAAATCAAATGACTATGAGACAGATGACATTGCCATGATGGAAAAGGACATGTAAAGGCTAAGAAATTAACCAGGGCATTATAATATCATGATAAAGATAACATTTAGATTCTTCTTTTTATATTACGTCTCTGATTTAAAAATTTTAACATAAAGAGTTTGATTTATTCATTTTTGTTCATATAACAAAAACAAAAAACTTTAACCCTTCTCCGCGTTGTTTTGTCAAATGGCAATAATAATGCAAAAATATTTAATAAATTCTATAAATTCGATTAATTTATAACATTCCTTATTGGCAAGAAGTTATATTTTTTAATAGTTGATTGGAATTTTTAGAGCCTTTCTTTTGGACTACACGGGTAAACTATAATTATCAACGACTTTTTATCAAACTACAAATATGTAATTAACTTGATTTAAATTATTATTATTGTGATTATTACTATGATTATTATTTATATTATTGTTTTTATTATTTTTACTTTTTAGCCAAAACTACCTTTTTATCCTTTGGAAGAAAAAAAAGGAATAAATCACCTTGCTAGTCTTTTGTACTATTTTTCCAACAACAAAAAAGAAAATCTTTTGTATTTAAAAGTTAACAATTTAATTCAAAAAGTTTTGTATTTTTTTTTTGTAGATTTCTCTACAAAGATTTTTATTCTCTTGAAAATTGAAATTGATTCGATTTAGATGGCAAAATATATTAAATCGATAAATTTCTTTCTTTCAAGTTTAGTTGACACTCGAAGGCCAAAAAGAACCCGAAAACAAACTTTTAGAATTTCTTGGCATGTTGACCGAAGAAGAAATTTCAAAATGCTGACAAAGTAGACGGATTTTATGCGCTATTAAAATGAAAACTACTGGTTGAGGCAATTGTTTAATTATCTACATAATGAAATGTCAAAGTTTACGTAAACGAATGTATTAAAATTGTCGAAAAACATTACATTTAGTGCTCTGTTGCGGAATCTTTTAGGATGGCCCTCGTACAAGCACACCCTTACCTACACATACGAGTAGCTGTGCGTGCGTGTGTGTGTAGGTACAGATATTTGTTGTGTGTGTGTTTGTTTGTGTGTACCAAAGGCAGACGGGCGGCTCTCTTTCAGTTGAGTTTTATAAATTAACTGCCATACTCGTTACGCTCAACTTCTTCATGTTGTTGTTGTTGTTGTTGTTTTTGGTTATTTTCCTCAAAGCATTTTCCAATGAAATTCGTATACGTGTGTGGCCAATAGCCTGGCCTTGATTGATTCGATTCCCAGCCCGAGAGAATGGTGCATAGAAGGCAGGCAAGGCGACAAAGGGGAGCGCGGTATGGAGAAGAGTAGAGTAGAGGTAACCGACTGAAGTTGTATTGCTTCACTTTGACATTTTGTTTGATTAACTGCCAAACTGGCAATTAATTATGCTGACAATTGAAATGTTATCACAAAGGTGACCGAACAATCGATAACTCGATATCAAAGTTGATCCAACATTATGTTTGTACATATGTATGTATATACTATATATGTATGTATATATGTAGATAAATATATACCTCATCCTTATTGCATATTCATGCATAGTTGAGCTGATATCTAATTTTATATTTCCATCTTCTTTCAAACAATATCTCTTGCAGCATCCACCCCCGCCCTCCTCATCTGCTGCGCTCTAAATTCCAAGCCAAAGACAATGGGCGGCCATTCATCTTTACGTAATTTCAATAAAAACCAGCAACAGCAATAATAACAGCAACAACAACAACAACAACAACAGCAACGGCAACAACAAATTGTTTCATTTGAAACAAAGCAGGGGGAAAAAGTGAAAGTCTAACCAGGCGCAAGACAGCGACCCCATAGCAACAACAACAACAACATCAACTAAAACAACAACAATGAACACAGAAGAGATCATAATTATGCATCTGCAAAGTAAAATAAATAAAATACTAAGTAAAAATATATACCAAAAAAAAATAAAAAGAATCAACTTTCAAATACCCTAGACAATAAAGTTAAAATATAAAAATATTCTAACGGCAAACTTAATGTATTAGATTTAAAGATTTACATTTAGTTTAAATGGAATTATACAATTTAGGTTTAGATTAGATTCAACTATCCATACTTGCGGTTGTAATGAGGATTCAATTGAAAATTTAAAAATAAAAAATTTAATTTTTAATATTGTTCGATTACTTGGATTCAGGTTTAGAACTAGGTAAATGTCTACCAGAGTTATGTAAATATAACATGTCAAAAATTGGAACTTCTATATCTTTCGCTTACACACCAGATAAATCTAGAAACCAAAATCGAATAATCAAAAAAACTTAATGTTTAATTACAAAATTTTAAACACCCTAAAAAAAGAAAACTTGTTAAGCCGATGCATTGGAAGTGGAATCAAACCAATATAGAAATTCCAAAAAGTTAAATATACTATCATTATATGCAATTAATTCTAGTAAGTCACATTCATACCTAAGTACTTATTATATTCCTATATAATATCTTCCTTCTGTTAGATTCATATTCCTGAAATGGAATATGAATATACCCTCCCATTTTATAAGATTCTAGGGTACTTCTAAGAGATAAATAGACTTTGCTAGATGATACACCTGGCTGCTGTTCTATATATACATACATTATATACATACATATTATATATGATGTTTAAGAGGGGAAAGGGGAGCGTATAACCAAAAGCAAAACTTTTTTTTTGTTTAATATTTCAATATTTTATGCTAAATTATAAGTACTATTTAAAGAATATTCCAATAAATTTTTATTGTCAAATTTTGATTATGCAATAAATCCCATGTCAGGATCAATCAATTCTTTACCAAAAATACAAGTCGAGATATTTCTATGTATGTATATTCATACATATGTATGTATTTATGAAATATAAAAATTATTTTGTAAAGTTTCAATCATTTTTCAAAGAAAACTTCTTTCAAATTTTAGTCTAAGTATTAAGGCTTTGGATCACAAGTCGAAAAGTTAAGCAAAAATAATAATCTAACTCTTTCCACCTTTAATATTTAAATATTTACAACTTTTGATATACATACATATACATATACGTATACATATATATATATATATAATTTTATTCTTTTGTTTTCTTTGCCATGTTTAAGTAGATTTCATGTATCCCCTTTCATGGCAAGATTATAGGGTATATAGATGTTAAATTAATGAATGAACTGGCCAATATTTCAATTGCTTTGTCCAAATGAAGTTTATTGTTTGTGGTTTCTAACCAGTTTTCATTAGATTTGAATTAGTCTTAAAATTTTATTAAATCCACAAAATATTCTTTTCTGAGTATCTTTTTAAAAGTCTAAATAACGGAGCTTATACACTTAAAGAAACTTTCGACTGTGATGCAGTTTAAAATGTGACGAATGAGTGAAAATGTGGATAAAAATATATTCCATTTACATATTTACATTTTCTGATTAATAATTTATAAAATAATACTTTATAATATACTTATATGTATTTCTTTTTAATAACACGTCAAATAGTTCTACATTTAATTTGATTTGATGCCAAGCTAAATTTATGTATTATCTGCTTCTCCTTTTGCCTGCTTCTATCCCGGAAATGGCAGAATCCACTGTCTATTTACCATGTGAATAACCCTAAGAGATATTTTAGTTTTTAGCAGAAGTAACTGGATACGTATTTTTTGGCTATGGTTTAACCATCGTTTATGCTTTACCAACATTGCTTTAGATCCGCTATACATAGTTGAAAATCTATATATAAGGTTTGCAAACAAGTTTTAGTCCTCATTTTTTTTTTTGCCAGTGTAAGCACTAAATAAAAACCAAACAATCATAATACACTTTCGACAGTAAAATGTTCTAACGATAACTTTATCCCCCCCTTTTTCACTTGCTTTATCTTTTTCTGTATCAATCTTTTAATTCATTTAAGCCATAAGCCGTATACCCTTTCAGTTCAGATCAAGCCAAGAAAGCTAAAAAATATTCCCACGCGCAAATAACCAAGTTAACCAAGTTAAGCAAGGTCTTAACGCTTGCGTTTGATTTTGCCTTAATTAAAAATGCAATCAACGTGGACAATCAGCCACCACCAAATTCGAAACGAGGGTTTATCGACTAGTTTTAGTTGACAAAAGAATTCTCTTGGATAGATAGATACATACATATGTACATATGTACGAGTACGCGTGCCATAAATCGTTTGCAAATCTGGTCAAAACAAAAAAAACAAAAAAAAAAAATTAAAAAAAACTTTTCTCTCTATTTCCATTGGAATTATTCGCATTGAAACCGTTTTATATTAACCAACAGAAGCAGAAGAAGAACAAGACGACGACAGCGACGACGACGATGAAGAACCAAACCATAGGTAAAGGAAAAGGGTGAAAAGGGGGTGGGTAACAAAAAATGTACAAAAAAGCGACGCACGTTTGATGTTGTAGATACTTTTTATACCCTATAACCATAGGGTAAAAGGGTATATTAAAGTCGCCAAAATGTATGTAACATCGAGAAGGAAACATTTCCGACCCCATAAAATATATATATTCTTGATCAGCATCAACAGCCGAATCGATATAGCCAAGTCTGTCCGTCCGTACGTATGTCCGTCTGTATGAACACCTAGATCTCAGAGACTATAAAAGCTAAAGCAACCAAACTTGGTGTCAACATCCGTCTAGTGTCTACGTAGATCAAGTTTGTTTCAAATTTTTGCCACGCCCATTTCCGCCTCCGCAAATTAGAAAAAACTGTAACTAGAGTTCTATTAAAGCTACAATATTTATTTTTGGCAGACTCAATTGTATAGCCAATATGTACCATTTGACCATATTTAATTGAAATCGGACAATAAATATCGGAGATATACGTATATATGTATGTTTTCTACTGAAATCTCATGGGCAGCATAAGCTGAAATGTGCGAGCGAGATAGCATGCGCAAGTTGCTGTGTATAGAATGACGAATTAGTTTCGTTTACCGTTTAGGAATGAGCGAGAAAGCATGCATTTGCTGTTATAAAAAAAATGTACATTGAATTAAGGGGAATTTCGAAGGAATCTGATTTTATGAAATATGTATCTCTCTTATTGGTACAGGGTATACTTCAAGTCGGCAGTGACGGCTTGCTTACTTCATTTTTTTTTTTTTTTTTTATTTTATACATATTTTGTATGTGTTGCTGTTTTGTTGCTGTGCGAGTATCTCTCGATGCCTCGACCGAGTATCTTGTTCCGCGACGACGAATACGACGACGCCACTCAGCACGTTCATTATGGAATTTTGTCAGATACAAATTTCAGAGTCGCTCTCGTCTCTGTGAATATACCGTGTGCTTGTTTGTATATGTATGTGTGTGTGTGTGTGTGTGTACGCGTTTCGATGGCTGTGTGTCTGTGTGTGTGTGTGTTTGTATGGCTGAGTTTCTTCTGCTGCTGCTGCTGCTGGCTGGCTGCTTCTGCTTCTGCTGCGGTTTGTTGAGCGATAAGCATACGGATATGTCAGTTAATTATTTGTTTATATTTTTTTCTCTTTCTCTTGTACCCTCTCTCTTTGTTTGCCTCTTCCTTTCTCTGTCTCTCTATCAAACTCTCTGTGGCTGTCTTTTTCTTAATGTACATGTGCTATGTATATTTGTATGTACATACATACATATATACATACTTATTTTCTATATGTACATTATACATAAATATACAATATAAACTTTACTTCGTCGCCATTTGATGTGAGTATTTTATACGTTTAAATACTATTATATACAAATGTACATACATACATATGTACATACATGTTTACTTAATATATAGACTAAACAGATTCCGCCAAAAATGATTTTGATTACCAATTAAAAGTAAAAAGCTTTCAGCTATAAGTATTTAATAAAACAAAAAGAAAATATACATATATTATAGAAAAAAGCATATTTAGAAACATAAAATAATTATTTAACTGAACTTTGAGACTAGATGTACTTACATATCGAAAAGGAAAAATTAAATCTATCAAAATGAATCGGATATTATTCGATTTCAATATTGATATATTGTTATCTAAATTTCATTCTTCAAATATATAATTTTGTACCAATTGATCCGGATAATTGGTATCCCATATAGAATATTAATACTACGTATATCTTTAACTAAGCGATATATACGAAAGTTTTTAAATTTTAGAATTATCATAAAATATAAATTTAAATCAATTTAATGTCATTGATAATTTCTCAATTGTTACAAACAGAAAATGATGTCAGATTATTATTTAGATAACTCTGCACTATAGAAAAAAAGATAAACCCTGAACATTTATACATTTTCCTGCTACTTGCTTTATTTAATAATTTGCCATAAATTGTCATTAATTTACAGTTACATACTAAAACGTAATAATTTGTTTGAAAAGCTTTCGACAAATGCCAAAAACAAAAAGTGCTAGGATGGCAGATAAATAAATTAATATAATACATACATATGTACATACATATATCAAAATCAAACTTTAAAATACCCTTCAAGTTAAAAAATGAACAAAAATAAACAGATTATCTAAGATTACTAAAACGCTTAAGTAGTTAATAATAAATTAATAAAATAATGTAGGTTTAAATGATTTTGAACAAAAATTTGAGTTAAATTTAAATTATTACTTTTAATATTATTATTAATTTTTCTCTTGGCAAAAATTCGATCAATAATAGTTTCATTAAACTCTTAAACTTAAAATCAACGATACAGTTTTCGTTAGTAATCCAAATGGAGCCAGTAAGTCGCCCTTGTCGACTTGAAGTATTCCCTGTACCAAGTAGAGTTGCTTCATAAGGTCAAACTGCCTGCAAATCGATATGTCGCCCCAGATATGGGCTATATAATAGCACAATAACTTTAATTTTTTTCTCTTGTTATTTGTTTTTATTGTATTGGGAGAGGGGGGGGGGAACTGGGCGAGCCAATAATTTAAAGTAAACTTGATGTGCGTAGACACTAAATGGATTTCGACACCAAATTTGGATGCTCTAGCTTTTATAGTCTCTGTGATCTAGGTGTTCATATGGACGGGCAGCCAAATCGGCTGTTGATGTTGATCAAGAATATATATACTTTAGGGGGTCGGGAAATGTTTCCTTTTGCCTGTTATACTTCTACCCTATGGATACAGGGTATTAAAAGGGTTCCCAATGTTTGAGAAGAATGGGAATACCTACCCATTCTACATCATCCATCCATCAAATGCATTTTCCGATTCATTAGCGAGAAACTTCCCATAATAAGAAAATACTTAATGATTAAGAAAGAAAATTGGCAAAGGTCTGAAAATGAGAAGAAAACCTTTTCTCGCTTAAATTTGAACATCTTTTATTTGGTGAACACAATTCGGATAGCCTTCCATTAAGGGGTGCAGCGAGAGGGTGGTAAAAATGTGAGCGTGGTACCGGCCAGCAGCTGTTTCTATATTGTTGCAGCCATGAAACAGGCGAGTAGAAAGAAAGCACAAGCAAAGCAATAGTAAGAGAATGATGGGGGGAAGTGGGGGGAGGGGAATTGGACGACAGAAACCGGTGGTGCTCCTCCCCCCCCCAGACGATGGTTCATTGTCGGTTGTTGCTTGTTGTTGTTGTCTGCTTCTTCACCTTTCGTTAGCTCTTTCGTTCGTTACTTGCAACCGAACAATATTGCAACTGCAACAGCTGAGAGCCTGATACATGACGTTTGCTAAACACCTGGAATGGGGCATGTGGTAAATTCAGTTACGGGATAACTGAGCTCCCCCATTCCAGGATCCCAGCATCAGGTCCACATTCATATTCAGGTTCAGGTCCTTGCTGATTTTTTAAGGGCGATTCAAGCGAAGGGATGTTTTCTTTTTATAGTCAGTAAGACAGTAAAAACGAAGGGTTCAATGAGCGATGATTATGGCGGCGGCGGCGGCGGCGGCGGTGACGGAGACAGAGACGGCGGCGTCATCGAACGCTGCACAAGCGCCGAAATAACCAAAAAGCGTCGTTTCGTTTATTTAATAAACCTGTTTGGCCAGTGAGCAGCAGCAGCTCCAGCAGCAGCAGCAGCAGCAGCAGTAGCAGCATTGACCCCAACTGAGTCAACGACAAAATATGCGCCACAGCCACAACCGGAGCCGTAACCCAGGTCTCTTCTCTGTCTCTGGAATCGAAGCAAAATAATGCAGAACATGGTGCGAAATATTTAATACAAAAATGTGTTGCGCGAGATGTGCGAGATGTCTGTGCAACAACTGCAGAGGCACAGGCACAGTTTGGATGTCTGATAACCTGTTTACAGGGTCTCTCTCTCTCTCTCTCTCTGTCTCTTTGAACTCCTCCACACAGCTCAGCTTTGTTGAAGCCCACCTACGTGATATAGGTGGCTTGGCTTAAATCTGAGCTTGTTCTTCGTTTTAATTTTTTTTTTTTTTTTTTTTTTTTTTGGTCTAATCTAAAGCCAAAGCTGAGTTATCTTTTGCTTAATTGGGTCATTCACACGCGCCACTTGCTCGAACGACTTCGACTACACAGAGGCAAAGGCAGACAAACACACACAGAGCACACACACACACACAACAAGTAGCAAAACTTTTCAGCTACAACAACTTCCGGTGTATGTATGATGAAAAGACAAACAAAACGAAGGCGTTCAAGACGTAGACAAGGCATGGGGCGTGTCTAACATTAGAGAGAAAATAGAAAAAGGCAGAGAGAGAGAGAGAGAGAGAGAGAAAGGGAGAGAGACCTCAGTCAGTCATCGAGACCTCAGTCAAATAGGACAGGTATACCCCAGTACAATTCCACTAACGACATATGAATAATATTTAATTTTAAAACATTCATCGAAATTATCAACCTAAAAGTCTCACAATTTTCAAGCCAGAATATTCACTACATATGTATAATATAGAAACTGAAACAATTTTTTATTCAAATTTGAGCTTTTTTTTTATAAACTTTACAAAGTCTCCACGAACTGGCAGTAAGCATAAAAATAATTAAAACAAAATCTTTAAGTAATTAATCTATTAAAATTGTTATTTAGATAATAACCAAAAGGGGGAAAAGTGTAAAAGATGACATTTTTAGGAATAACCTATTCAAATTGTTAGATTTTGTCTCTACAACGTCTCCAAAGCGAGAAATATGTATAAAAATAATGAAAACATTTCATTTAAGAAAACAAAGTAAGCTACGAAAATTTTCAAGAATTTAACAATTTTTTTAAAAACTCTACAAAGTCTACAAAACAGGAACTAACAATTCATAAATGATTTCAAGTCAAAGCCAAATTTAATAATTATAAATCAATGAAATCTCCAGTTCACAAAGTCCATTAAGCTTCTCCAAAAACAACTTGAAGGTCTTTAAACTCTAAAAGAAAAGCATTAAAAAAAAAGTTTATTTAGCCTAGGGCATAGTATAGCTTTATGTAATAGGCCTTTTAACAAACTCTACAAAATATCTATATATTGCATATTTAACTCTTACAGAGTCTCAATTTAATGACATGCAATTTTTTGGGTTTAGCTCTCAAAACCAAATAAATCAAATAGGTTGCAAAAAGGTAGCCTGAAATGCCTGCACAAGGAATTTCATTAGAAAATTCCACCCTCTCCACTGCTCTCACACGGTCAGACGAACTCTCTCGTTCTCTCTTGCTTTCTGCCTTTCCGTATGTCTCTCTCTCGCTCTCTCTCTCTCTCTGTCTCTCTTTCAATGGCACTATCTAGTTCTTTCTCCCTTTTTTCAGTCTGCCTACCTAGATTAAGGATCAGGCAAGGATAAGAGAGAGAGCGCCCACTAACAGAAGAAGGAAAAAGGGAATTAAAAACGAAGACTGAAAACACGGCAAAAACAAAGTCAACAACAGACCGACCAAAAGACAAATCACAAAATGAAAACGCAAAGGCAAAGTAAAAACTAAACCAACAAGTTTTCGAACAGCAACAGCAACGGCAGCAGCAGCAGCTAACAAACACACAAGGGCAAAGAGGCGAGGAAATTGAGAAAGAGACAGAGCGAGAAAGAGAAATAGAGAGCAAAAGCAAGAGAGTTGTCTTTTTTTTCACATTCATCAACCAAATGAAAGAAAATGCAGTCCATTTCTAGTCTTTGAAATTTATTTTTGGCAATTGTTATACCCTTCACTTACAGAATATTCGGGTATATTAAGATCAACATTTTATATGTACCATAGAGAACTTTATAATATATATACAT
Source organism: Drosophila sturtevanti (assembly GCA_018150375.1). Taxonomy (NCBI): domain Eukaryota; kingdom Metazoa; phylum Arthropoda; class Insecta; order Diptera; family Drosophilidae; genus Drosophila; species Drosophila sturtevanti. The sequence goes on along the minus strand of JAECWJ010000324.1, from coordinate 4,446,002 downwards.
ACATACATACATACATATGTGCATACACATGTTCATATTTAGTATCCATAATTAAAACGATCTATTAAGCTAACTTATCAAAATGGAAATGTGGGCTAAGATATCTATATCTATATACTTACATATATGTATGTATACTTTTACTTAATACAGGGTATTACAAAAGCATTCACAACAACCAAATATATAATATTTGTACTGTTGTTGTTGTTCATCAAACTGGTCTCAATCTGGAGCTATTTTTAACAACAAGCTACGCTCCACTCTCCTCTGCCTCCTACCCCCTATCAACATATGTATACCAGTGCAATCCCTTAACCCCACCTAATGAAGCTTTTTCTTAGCAAAAAAAAATAATAATAAGTACCCCTATCCCCCTTAAATCTTAAGATACATCAATCAAATGAAGTTCTAATTTCATTTTCAAGGTCTTATCAAACTGGTTTATGGTTTCTATTTTATATACAATTTATGTATAATATATATGTGTGTACATATATGTATATGTACATACTTGTCTGTAATACAAATAATAATAATTAGGCGATAAGAGCTTTACTTACTTAAGCTTTTATGACGATAATCCAATTTGATTTCTTCGTTGGGAAGAGCAAGTCGAAGCTTGTTATTTGATTAAGATTGCAAGCGTGACAGAGATGCAGATACTTTGTGAGATGGAGACTGCGATCACTTGTATTGGTGCTGGGGCAGATGCTGCTGGCCTGCAACATGTTGCATGTTGCAAATGTAATCTTGGAACATCACTTTAATAGCACAAACAAATACACACAGACACACTCCCACATGCACAATACACAATCAATAATTAACATAAACAATTATCTATTTTTCTTTCTTCTTTTTTTGTTTTATCGAAATTCTCTGTTGCGCGCAAAACAGAAATTCACTTTGCAAAGACACACGCAAAGTCAAATGGAACGGTAAAAACGCCGCGTCCGTGTATTGTAATTGTTTTTGTTTGTTTGCTTCCTTTTATTTTGTCCTATGTTGTTTTTGTTGTTGCTGCTGCTGTTATTACTGCTTTTTCTTTACTTCACTTACACTTAAAGTTTAATCTTAGTTTGACTTTACACTTCTTATTTCTAATTCGTTCACAGTTTAATTCATTTTACAAACAATCATTTAATATTATTACGCGGAAAACGCGACAAAAAACAAAGAACGAGGACAAATCGACGTACCAGTTCAGTGCAGTGTTGTTTTTCGACTAGCAACAAAAACAAACACAATGCCAGTGTGCCCAGATACGTAAATTGCATGAAAAACTAAAATGCTGTGGATTCCCAAACTGAGCCGCTTACTCAATTTCAGCTGTTAGCTCAATGTGACCACCGTCGATGCCACAGCACCAGTTAACTTTAATTGCGTTAACAGCACATTTCTGTTTTTCGGCGGGGTTCCAAAAAAATGGATTAATAATTTAATTAACAGATTTTATCTTCGAACTAATCAAAATAGTGAAAGTATTTTTTTGCAAAAGCTTAATTTGTGACAAATTAAACAGATTTTGGAAGAAAAAGATCAAAAAGACAATTTAAAGAGGACAAAGTACTTCGTGTATTAAATTGCAAATTGAGGAAATAAAATTTTAAAATAATTAAATTTGCATAATTCATAGATTTTCATTTAAAGAATATGATTTCCATTGCTGGTTCCCATTTGATTTGGCATTTATTCACACAAACATACATACATATATCTAATCTAATATAACAGATGTAGTGTCATTCTACCGTAAGTCATTCGAGACGGCGCAAATGAATCATGGGGATTGTTTATTAAACAAAACTCATAATGGACTGGCCTGAGGACGATGAGGAGCTGGAGGCAGCCTTCCAGCTTCAGGAATTGGTGGAGTCGCAACGTCAATTAAAAGAATCCCAGCCAGAAACTGTGAATCCTTCTACTGAATGCAATGGCTTTGATCATAGTTTAGGACAAAATTGGATTTATCCCAATAATTTCCCTCTACGGACATATCAGAAAAATATTGTCCAGGCGGCATTATATAAGAATACCCTGGTTGTGTTGCCCACAGGATTGGGTAAAACATTTATAGCAGCAGTGGTAATGTACAATTTCTATCGCTGGTATCCCAATGGCAAGATTATCTTTATGGCACCCACTCGACCGTTAGTATCGCAACAGATCGCCGCCTGCCAAAAGATTATGCCATTTACTGATAAGGACACCGTGGAGCTAACAGGTAAGCTAATTCAATTGATTCGACAATAAATATCAATGGCTTTTATGTCCTCCATTTCAGGTCGCCTGCCTCGGCCCAAGCGCACAGAGTTATGGGCATCGAAGCGTGTCTTCTTTGCCACACCGCAGGTAGTAAATTCCGATATGCTGGAACAGCCAGATCAGTCAGGTCCGGGATTTCCCTTTCAATCTGTGAAATTATTTGTGGTGGATGAGGCTCATCGTGCCAAGGGTCGCTATGCATATACTCAGGTGACGGAATCTCTGATGGCTCACAATCATCAATTCCGTATGCTTGCCCTTTCCGCCACTCCAGGTCGAACAATGGAAGATGTGGCCAACGTATGCCGTAATTTATACATTTCCAATCTGGCCGTGCGCTGGGAGAACTCTATAGATGTCCAGCCGTATATACATAAGCGTAATATACGCACCATTGTAGTGCCTCTTATGGATCGGATCAAGGAAACGCGAGAGCGTCTCTTGCAGATTATAGAGCCCTATTTAAGGCAGCTCATCCAATCGGATGTGCTCAAAGGAGCCCGTGGCAACCTCACTAGAAACAATTTGCTCTACGATCAGAAAGTTTTTCTAGAGCGCTCCACCGTCCAGGGACAACGGCATCCAGATTATAATATAATTACTGGTAACTTTTCAATGTGCATTAGCCTCTATCATGCCCTGGAACTGCTGGAGCGTCATGGTCTCTGGGAATTCGTCAATAATTTCCAACCGGATGAAGATGGCCGGGAAAAATATGTGATGATGAAGGATTTAGATCTACGCAATTTAGTTAATGAATTCCGTCAAAATCTTGGAACAAATCCCTTGGATATCTCCACAAAACCCATGACCAATGGCGAAGTGGCACCAATGCCCACAGATTTGGACTTTGGCCATCTTAAATATGAAGAAGTTCGAAAAGTTCTAATCGAACACTTTCAGGTAAGGAAACTCTGAATTAAACCCTGATATTCATTGACTGATATATGCTTGATATTAATCCACAGACTCACAGTGATTCCCGGGCCATAGTATTCTGTGAGTATCGTAAATCCGTAATGCTGATTCATCGTCTACTCCTTCAGCATCGTCCTCTATTGCGTGCCCGTTGTTTTGTTGGCCAAGGTGGCACTAATGGTAGCTTTTATGCCCTCACCCAGAAGCAACAATTGGCCATTATGGGAGACTTTAGATCCGGTGTTAGTAACATTCTGGTGGCCACATCGATAGGAGAAGAAGGTCTCGATGTAGGTGAAGTGGAATTGATTATCTGCTTTGACATTTGTAGTTCAAATCCCACAAGATTTGTCCAGCGCATTGGTCGAACGGGGCGCAAAAAAAATGGTGAAGTAGTCATGTTAGCTACTGAAGGAAGGGAGCATCAAATGGTTAAAGATGTCCTATCCAATCGGGAGCAGACCAATCGGAAAATGTTAAACTCATCGGTGGTTATGGGATCCCTTTATCAGCAGAATCCTCGGATGATACCCCACCATCTGCAGCCCAAATGTGAAGAGCATTTTATGATGCCACCAGAGCCTGAACCACAGACCCCAAAGTCACCCCAGGACTCCAAAAAGCAAAAAGCCGGAAGCACAGTTAAGAATGGGGATTTACGAAATTTCTTCAAGCATACGCCGACTAGTCAGGAAACTATGTTGATTGGTGAACAACCATATCATATGAGTGAGACCTCACAACGTTTAATTCAAAATGAAATCTCTCGGAGTAAAATCCGTGTGAGAAATTTCCTTGTGGACACTCAGCCAGCAGCTGCCGAGCCGAAAATTTTCAATAAACAGGAAGAGACTCAACGTCTACGCAAGCTAAACCGCCTACTGCAATCGACGAAACCAATGATCTCCGATAGCCAGCGTAATCAAGATCTTTATGGTCAATTGCAAGACAAGCAATTGCCACAATCCCTGAAATTATTTCTCCTGCAATGTAATCCTCAATTTGTTAATGACATTCAAACCAAAATGCAAATGCAAAATGAATTGGAAGTGCCCAAGGAACGTTTGAATGGACGTCAACAAAAGACACGTAAAAACTATGAACTTCTAATGGATATATGCGAAGGTAATCTAGATCAATTGCTATCCACTGACAACCAGACGGCGGAGTTGACCATTAAAGATCTGGTTAGTTCGGCGGATGAAAAAAATGAGCAAGATTTTCAAGAGGTATGTGATCAGATATTTGAGGGCTTGCCAGAGCAGGGACTTATGTCTGACAACTATGAGCTGAGACAGCAGTTAATCGATAAACTGGAACTCCATAATCTAGAAGAGACAGTGAAGGAACAACTTGGTCATGAGGAGGAGACTACGTGGCAAGAGGAGGATGAGGAGTACATGGAAGAGGATAAATCGGTAGAACAATCATACGAAATAGCAATGGAATCCATATACCAAAGTCAATGGCAGGATTTCAATGATGAAGGCAAACCACCATACAGATCCACACCTTTAAGACCGAAGGCAACGACATTAATAAAGGTTCCGAATGACTCTCGAGTGGCAAAGCCATTAATTGAGGAACCAGATGACTCACGAGTGGAAGCCAGTGACTTAAGTGTTAATCTTGATCGTTTAAATGACCTAATAAGTGCTCCAACTGAAGTGGATCCCGTCATAGCAGAAAGTGTACAGGTTACACCAGATAATTTGGAGTTGGACTTAAATGATTTTCTTGAACCCATGGCAGAGGAACAGGTACTCATGACACAGCATCAAAACCAGAAGGAGGAAAATATAATTTTAGATACTTTGCCCGACCAAAACATGGAATTGGATTTAAATGATTTTCTTGAGCCCATGCCAGAGGAGCAAATATTAATGACTCAACATCAGAGGCGAAACGAGGAATCATCACCTAATCCCTCACCACTGAGTCTCAAAGAGAATCTATCACCAGCATCCACTGCCCCGCGTTGCATATCGCCTGATCTCTTTGCGGAAGATTCCCAATCGCCTTGCAAACCGCCGCCACCAATAAAAAGTTTGGCATCAAAACTGGCTGCCAAAACGCAGCAATTGTCTAACGTTCCAGTGCCCACATCCCCAGAACATAGACCACATACAAATCCCACTGGCCAAGAGAAATCTCCGAGTATTTTTGATCTTTATCTTCAACGTATGCGTGGACGCGGTCCTAGGCTGGCCAAGACTGCGGGTCTATTGCATAAACTAACCAAAAACATACCTGACAAGGAGCCAGATGATTCTCCTATTCTACAGCGACGTCAGTCGAAACGAAAAATAATCATTAGTTCCGATGAAGATGAGGATAAGCCAATACGAACAGAGATAAAGAATGAAACGGTTGCCCAGACACAAGTCATTGATTGTGATAGTTCCATAAATCACTTTCCAGCCACACAAATTGTAAGTTATTAGATAATTAATTATTAAGATTTTATTTTATTTATTATCCTTTAGATCACCTCACGATATAGTTTTTTCATCTGATTAACGAGCCAAGGCAATAGAACAGGTATACGACTATAAACTCCTGGCTTATTGGCCTGGGCACAACCCACTCCCCACGATACAATGCCCAATAATTTCTCTCGCACTGCCAATGGACCACCAGAGTCCATTTGACATGCATCCACACCGCCATCTGCAAATCCCGCACAGATCATGCGATCCGTAATTAAATTGCTGCCAATTAAATTTTGACATGTCGTCTGATTAACAACTGGGACGCGGGCATAACGTAGATGATCTGAGGCAATGCCCGACATACTGGTGAATCCCCAACCAGAAATTGTTGCATAACTCCCATCGGCAACATCCTTACGACTTAGGGAAATGGCTCGCACTTTGCGACTATATGTTAGATTCTTGACCAAACGCAATATGGCTATATCATAGTCCATCGTTTTGGATGAGTATTTCTCATGTTTGTGAATGGCTGCCACTGCATAGATTAAACCATCAGCGGAACGCTTAACTCCACCTACTTTAACCTTAAGCAAATTTCTAGTTATTCCTCCGCCCAGGCAATGAGCTGCTGTTAAAATTGTCCGTTTATTAATGATTGAACCGCCACAATGATGTTTTCCATATAGTTGAATCGATACAATATAGGGCACATTAACAATATCTGCCGTAAAACCACCAATAATACGTGGCTCCATCTTATCCCGTTGGCCAAGAACAAAACAGGGAATTAAAATTAAACGTAGCCAAATGAGAATCCACTTGCTCATTGTATTGCTGGTAGTCAAGTGTACATATGGAATAGACAAACAAGTGTTTTAAGTACTCGATCATTAAGTTGTAATTAGGAATGAAGTGGTGCCTCTTATCTTTCTACGACTACTAATTGATTTTCCGCTTTCTCCACCAGCCAACAGCAACAACAACACCGACGTTTAAACCGCGTTGTAAGCGACGCAAACGAAACTCCTTCATTTTGGATGAGGTGGAATTGAGTGGCTCCGATCATGATGAAGAGGATGCCGCTGAGATAACTATTGGTGCCTATATTAAAAATTCAATAATAGTATCCAGTGATGAGGAAGATAATCATAATGATACAAATATGCATGCTATGTACCTGCAAGCAGTTAGGTAATTTTAACATTAAATTTTTGCATTTAAATTAATAAATGTATTAACTTTCTTTTTTCTTTTTATTTCTAGGAGTCCTGTACAACGTCCTGGTGCCTTTAAGATGCCCGCACCGCGTGCCTATCATGATGAATCATATATTTACTCACAGCCAGTGGATGAACCATCACAATATATGCCATGTTCTTTTATTGTTGATGAGGAAATTGATGATTCATCATCGAATACAACTCATGACATATCTGAATGCCCATTGGAGAGAGCTGAACGTATACTCAAAGAGCAGCGAAAACAGAGAAAACTCCAGCGACAAAATGGTGGCCAACTATCAGCTCCAAGTAGAGCAACATTGCAGCAATTGCCCCAACTAAAACGGCGACGCATTCATACCTACGACCTTGACAGCTCCAATAGCAATGATGAACAATAGAATAAGAAGAGGCCGTGCCACTGTATCCATAAGTTTCACATATTACAGCTACCTATACATATACATATATATATATATGTTAGATTAGTTTATCTGGCGGTTTATATTGTACAATGTATCGTTTTTTATTTGTTTTAACTTAAATTTGAATCACTGTGAATACTTGCTAAATTCCTATTAATAAGTTTATTGTATAATTTCAGTGCGTAATTTGAAGCGAATTTAAATTGATAATACTTTGGTGTTGCCATTCTAGAAATATATAGTAATTAAATTTGTTAAATTATTTTATATATCATTTTGATGATGTCTTGGAACACTTACCACTAAACCAAATAACTTCGTGTCGGTGTCTGATAATCGCTGGCTATTGGTTTAAATGTTGTATTATGTCGCTGCTTATAGAGATCCCTGGGTTGGACATAAAGCTCTTTAAAATCCTCACTGCTTACATGTCTACTGGCACCACCTCCAATACACATTAGGCCTTGATTGCCACGCAATTGCACTTCCGGCTCATAGATATTCTCTACCAGAGTCTGACGGGATTTTACTTTCTGTGGCACCCTTATTCGCTTTTGATTAGCCCTCATATCGGAGAGTCGTGCTCGTCGAGAGGCCAAACCAGTGCAGCTTAAGATGATGCCTAGTAGCACAGAAAACTCCACAAGGGCCATGATCAGGCTGGCTGCCAAAAATACACCATATTGTTCTTTATACCAATTATCCAAATGGGGCAAACAGGAATCTGTGTAACGTTCACGTTCATAGGAAGATCGTTCCAGAGCTTGACACTGAGTCTCATTAGCCGGTTTTGGATCCAGATAGGCCAGCGGTTGTGGTGCATTTTCCAGTACACAACAACTGAGTGGCACTGGCCAATTTCTTTGGCCATAGCTTTGCAGACGCCACATGGATGTGTCATAATCCAAGGAACTGCGCATACCACAACAATGCCACATAGATTGCGCCAAATCTATGGCATTGGTGAACTGTTCATGTCCTGGAACACCATAATTACCCTGTAGAGCCTTGACCATTTGCTTCTCATCCAGAATAATGCCCAGACAATGTGGCCATAATGTGATGGCCAAACAAATGATAGACTCAGCCAACAAAAGGACCACCACACTTAAGAAGTAGATGCTAAGGAAGCAGTATGTATGCAGGCAACTGGCCCAGAAACCCACCACGGAGGCAAGTACTGCCACAAATCCCGCTATGGCTAATCCCAAAGCTATATAATAAAGCAACGGCTGGGGTAAAGCATTCAATCGGTCACTGGGTGCAGCCAATAAGCGGGAGAGTAGAATCCGTTTGTTATCCGTATAGAGATAACAACCCGACACTATCAAAACCATGCCACATAGCTGAAGAAGAAAGATCAAGAGAGAGAGAAAGAGAGAGAGATAGAGAGAGTGAGAGAATCATCATAAGGTGTCCATTTAAGAGCGGACAAACGGAAGTGGTACTTGTAACTTCCCGGCTAGGTGCCAAGCTCCGCCTGCTTTGTGCCAATGGTCCCCTCCACTTCAATTCAAATGTTTTCCCGGTCAACGAAGCAGAACAAACTAATACAACAAAATCAAGTTAAGTAAACCAACTAACAATTAAGTAAAATGCTACACACTCTTTCGGATATAAATACTAAGTTTTCGATCTATAGTGGAATTACTATTATACGGATTTCAATTAACCTGGATGCCTGATAATTAGGATTGTTTTTAGATTCAAAAAAACTAAACAAATTTATGTGCTTTTGCAATTCTTTTTAGATCTTTATTTCCAAAACTACATAATTCTTAATGGAATTCTGTTCATTCGGATAACCGATTATCCAAAGGAAGTCTGCTCTTAATATTAACCGGATAATGTAAATTCTTTTGTACTCAATAATTATTGAAAATTATAAAGTTTATTTTTAAAATTTTCATAAAATATCTACGAAATGATAAGGGTAAGGGATTTGAGGGAACTTTTATATGGATTGACGTGAAATTCATATAAAAAACGTTTTTGTTTTTCGTTCAGAATTCGTTTTATTCTTTTTTAATTTCCCATCGTTTCTCGAACGAGTCTCAAGATAAAAACTTCTTTCATTATTTTCGAGATTACTTCAAGTAGTAGCCACTTAATGACAATGTGGCAAATGTTATCTCTCACCATAAATTCCATGTAACTTTCAACACCCTTTCCATATGGTTCAAGTGAACGCTCAGCCAGTCAAATGGTATCACAAATTGAATGAAGTTTTACCAAAAAAAAAAAAAAAAACACCCACAAAACGCTTTTAGGCAGCTCTTGTTTTAGGGCCAGGCCAACACGATTTCACTTTATTCAAAAAGGAAAAACAAATGTTGCAATTCTAAAACTTACCAAAAACAAAAAATTACAAAAATTGAGCACGAATTTGTAATTAAAACAGCGACCCATGTTCTTCTATTATTTCTTCTTCTTTTTTGGACTTCAATGCTGTGTCGTGGGTGTGGATTGACTTAATTCAATTAGAATTTTCAATTTAATTGACGATAATTAGTATTATTGGGACATGAGCAATCGACAGGCGTCGTCGTTAGATTAGTAATATTACATATTACCAATACTTTTATCAACTGATCAAAATTGAAAAACGGTTTACTAGATAACTTGCAACAAGATTTAAATATGTAACGTATTATTAAGTATACGAAATTATTTGTAAAGCGGCGCGCGTCGCTTGAGTGCAAAGCAACAACTACAACTGAGCTATGGACGGCGGATGTGGAGCCAAAGTTGTGGCAAGAGAAGCATAGAGAGTAGAAGAGATAGAGAGAAAAAACAGATTCACTGGTGAGAGAAGAACTTCACCATTTTCCTCTCACTCGGGATCTCTCTCTCTCTCTGCCATCTGCAACCAAATGGAACTGCGGTGGCAAACAATAGTCAACAAAAATTGGAGCTGGACACAAGAACAGGGGGACAACTTGGGAAACTTGTTGAACTGGCTTATCTAGCTAAAGAGTAAACAACAAAAGGGAACGAGGGTTGGTACAAAGATGTTGTTTTTCATAACACAATTAGTTCAATGGAATTTTCTTTTAATATTTATTTGTTTAGTTAATAGTTTTACAATTTTTACTGAGTGCCAAGAACTAACGGTTAATTCTTAGTTATTTTAACAGTTTTTAATTAATAATAAATGGTTACTTAGATAAATTACATAATATAGAATTAATTTCATTGTTATGCGTTTATTTTTAGCCATTTAGGTGTTAATTTTGAGCAAAGGATCTAAAAATTTATTGCTAAGGATGCTAATTTTTTGGGATATATACGAAATATATATATGGATTTTGAAATTATTTGGTGGCAAGACTTTTTAAAAGCTCTGTAAATATATTTTAATACTCAAAAGTTGTTGAGTTATTGTTTTACCTAAATCTATGTAATTCTTCCGGAAAAGGAAAAAGAATTTAGAAGTATTAATTTATCTTCCAGTTTGAATTGTGTTCTAATTTTGATTAAAAAATTAAATTATTCTGCACCTTTACTGAAGATTGAAAAATTAATAAATTTTTAACGCCTTTTAAAAAATATAAAATAAAGTTATGTGTTTATGAAAGATTTTTCATATTTTAATTTAAATTTATTTGATATTACTCTGCAAATTATTAAAATTTGTGACAAAATCTTATGAAATTTTATTAGAATAATTTAAAAATAACAGTAAGAAATCAAAAAGAATATTCTATTTTAGTTATATTAACCTAATAATATTATTTTGCACGTTTTAATAAAAACGTATGTTTTTTACAGGGTATCTCAAACTATTTTCCTACTTAACATTTCTAATTTTTTAATGATCTTTTATAGATATCATTACTCTCTATAAGTAATTCGTGTTTAATGTAAGGGCAACCCTGCCTTACGCTTTGAGCCTGGTGGGGTCATTCATCGGGCGTTTCGCTCTCTCTCTCTCTCTCTTTGTATCTCCAAAATTGTATTTCTCTGTTTACATTCTATTTTCCCCTTCTCTGCTACACTTTCTGTCTCTCTCTTTCTCTCTCTCTCTCTTAACTTTGCACCCACACCAAACTATTACCGTTGTAATCCATTTGGCCCTCGCATTTCCGCTGCGCAATATTTGTACATACATTTGTATCTATGTAGATATTTATGTATGCATGTAGGTCTGGATGGAGATGGATGCCATGCCAGCATAATTCATTCATTCATTTCACTGCTTCTGGTTTTTCGGGTCAAAGCTATGGGCCACCTACTTATTGGCATATTTTTTGGAGCGGGGGGCCACTGACAATTAAAAAGCTCAAGAGGGGGCCCGCAGACAGTGTCTAACCATAATGCAGATGGTTGGCGGCAAAGATGCAAAGCGAAAGTGATGCAGTTTTAAGTGAAAACGGGGACTTCTTATCAGTATTAGAAGACGGGCAACTGTTGTGGATGGAGTTGGTGGGTTAAAAGGTGTTCCCCTCTTGATGGAGGGCAATGAACTTGAAGATTGGGTAAGGGGGAAGATAACGAACATATGTATGTACAAACACCATGGTAAAAAATAATTTAAAGTCTTTTCTAAGTTTTTTAAATTCGGCAGATGGAATCAATCGATAAAAAATTGTTAAAAAAAAAAAAAAAAAAAAATTATAATATTATTTATTTTATTATTTAGATAACTGATTAAAAACTACTCTAATTTTGGAAGAAACTTATGTTTTATATATAAGACTCTCGATCTTTAATATATATGCAAATTTGCACCTGTTCATAGTTATTTGCAGGAATCGAAAATATTTACAATTTTCTTATAATTATTTAAGTTTTGTTTTGATTGTTCTATTTATTGTTTTTTTTTGTTTGTCATATTTTTTATAATTAACTTTTATTTGTGGTTTCATAAAAATTCATTATTAGTTTCATTAATTTCATGAAATTTACAAAAAAAAATTTAAAAACAAATCTCTTAATCAAAGATATAAAAATAGGCAAACCCGATAACGGGCAAATAAATACAATGCCTATAAATTCTATATAATAATATATATACTCACCGAATTATCCAATAATAGAATAATTCCAACACAATAATCGAATGGCTTAACTGACACTTCTAAATTCCACAATATGCGAAAACTGAAAGCGTGACAACTTTTTAGAAAAATAAAACACATAATTTATAGTTTAATTATCTAATGCAGCTGTTTATTGAATTCATTTTGAATACATTGGTTTTCTTTCAAGGTCAGTCTTTATTTGTAATATAATTCCGCTTTCAAATCATATTTGATAAGATTTATTTCACTATTGTTCGAACCGATGAAAAATAAGTAAAATAACAATATATTTTGTAGACAAGAGTCACTAGTTAATGTCATTTTTATCTTAATTTTTTGAAAATTGATGAGGTAAATTATAAACCAAAATTTCATTAAGATATTTTAATTAATAAAATCAACTAAAAATATTAATTGAAAATAAAACATTATTTGTATACCGGACACTTTTAAATTGCGTAGTTTTATTTTCTTTTTTATGCAATTGTTTAAAAAAAAGTCAATTTCGCAATTTTTTGTTCCTATGATCATTATATCTTATAGTTATCTTTTGATATCTATAACTATTTTGACAAATTATTTGTTTATGTTGTGGTCATTGACAATTTTTTAATTTGTTAATCAAGATTATATCAATATTATTTACTTTCGTATTGTGCAACAAATGGACCCGGGTAGGATGGAGTCTATATAAAATGGTTTATGTTAATTTATTGATATATGTCTTCTATTTTGCCAATCAGTTGATTTATAGAACAGGAAATATAATCTCAAATTTATCTTTAAATATTTTACAATTTTCCCAAAAAATGAAATTTCTTTTTATTTCAGATATTCTAAACTTTAATTGAAAAGAATAGAATAGAAAGAATAATAAAGATCTAAAAGATTTAAAATCGAAATTCTATATTGCAATATAGAAATGCCATAGAAACCAATGCTGTGATGATACGCACAGAAAAAACTAATCAATTTTAATAAATTTAAAAGCAAAAATAACAATATGAATTTCTATAAGTAAAAAGTCGAATTTGCAAGTGAATCTCAAGCTACTTAAATAATTTGCATAACAATTCAAACCAATTTTAAACCAAAACGAAGAAAACTAAAAAAAAATTTCAAAACAAATTTCAATGGCCTCTTTTTTTGCTTGAGTTTTATGTATGTATATGTATGTATGTATATATATATATATAAGTTTATGTATGATATATGTAGAACTAAATAAATCCTTATAACATTTTGCGCTTTTATTGTTTTTTTTTTTTTGGAAAAAGATCATATATCTGGGAACTTGATCTATATGTAACTAATAAATCTTGTAGAATCGGTTGTACTAATCATTATCATCATCATCATCATCCTCATTATCCACATATTATAAATATGTAAAATTATAGTATTTATCCCGCTAAGAGTGTCTCATTCATTCATTGCTATATATATAAGGGGATATATTTCAAAAAATTATGTAATGTAAAAGAAAATGTTGTGGAAAACTGATGGAAAACTTTTGATGATGAGGGGGAAAATTTTTTTTTTTTGCAAACTAATAGCTAGAAATCCAAAGAGGCTAAAGCCCGATTGCAACCAAGCAATGAATCGCCACCCGCACCAGCACCAGCACCAGCACCAGAAGTATTTGTGGATGAGGATGTTTCCTGCAGCTCTGCGAAAAATTTATAGAATTTAAATGTTATTTTTCATTAATGGAAATGAAATGTTATGGCAATCAATTTACCTGGCGGCAGATGCAATTTCTCAATAATCAACTTCTTGCGATGCACCTTAAAGGCTAAATCCGTGGTCTCTGGCATGTGGACGGCCAATGTATTTAGAGCCGTCATTTTGTGCAAATGGATCAGTCCACTGTATTCCTTATATAATGAGTCATTCGCTTGCTCAGTGGGAATTGTTTCCAATTCAATGGCATAGTCCACTAATTGACGTATTTTTGGCACCAAAGTGGCATCCTAGAGAAATGGCGATGGGATTAATTCAATGTGGACATGGATTTAAATAGTTTTACTTACATATTTGGCAATCAGACGCATGGGCATTGTTATAAAGCAGACTGAATCGCAGCTACGAATACAGGCCATTAGAAGTGTCAAAAATTTGAGCAAATCTTCACCAAAATGGTCACCGTACCACAACGGTGAGCCGAGGGATGTCAAACAGACGCGGCACATATTCTTAAAGAGTCCAGGAACTAAACTCTTGTTGCGCAGGTACTTTTGTATGTGTTCGATCAAATGACCATAGCGTGGATTGTGAAATATTTGTGAATCTTCAATAGATTCATTATCCGTGGATATTGAGTTGTTGGTATCATTTGATGGCTGGTTATCCGATTGGTAGACTTCCTTTTTGCATCCATCCCAGACTACTGGGGGTGTATAAAAACGATCAGGATTTATGTTCTCCAAAAAATTGAAGTCATGTCCTATCTCTGTCGCTGTTGTTTCCGATTTAGCAAACGGTAAGTCGTTATAACGCCAGGCAATTCGCAATCCATTTTCAGCCAATGGTGCTTCCGGTGCTTCCTCCTCTGAACCTAATTTCATTATTGCGGTTGGCAAACGGCATAACGTTACTCTCGGCATATCATCCAAACTGCCAAGATATATATAATGATCGCATGTAACACCCTCAGCCAAAAAGTATTTAACCAGTTTCTTGGAATGGGAAACATAATGATCTTCCTCTGCAATGAACAGTATACACAATTAAACAATGCACCTTCCTTCATTTTATGTGTCTATTAAAAACATACCGCATAGAAATATCGAGCCAAGAGGCAGACCACCACCAAGGACTGTGTCCAACGACCGGTTACCAGTCGAGGTGATCACCTGGGCGGTATGTGGACTCGTTCTAGTCCCTTGAATTACCTCTTGAACAGTGCGATTTCGGAAGCTCCTCATGTTCCTTACTTTTTCTTCTACTTTACGCAAAATTAAAAAAAAAAATTCTGTTCGCTAAATTTATCTCGTTTTACTCAATTCCAACAACAAGAAATAGAGCTGGGCAAAAAGTCGATTGGAGGCCCCGATGATAATTTTTCATATCGACTTAAAACGTTGTCTTATCGGAAAAAAAGTTTGATTTTCAAATATCTTTGTACTGTGATTTTTAAACACATTTATTGAGTACCAACACAAAGGGGGTAAACATCAAATTTATCTAAGAAAATGAGATCTAATTAATGTTAGGAACTTAAAGCCAGGCCGTCGCTATCTTAACAAACATAATTTCCTTATTACATTGGTCAAATAGTTAAAATATAAGTTGACAGATGGCGCAACTGAAAACTGAGGAGTTCTCGTCCAACGGTTAACATGCGAACCGCAAAGTAAACTGTCACACTGGCCGCTCTCAGAATGGAGTCGTCGAACTTATTTTTACTTTTTCTATTGTGTTTTATATTAAATAAAAATGCAAAAGGTGTGTGAAATAAATTTAGATAAAGAAATTAAATCACATAGTTTATTGTTAAAAGCATTGGACTTGAGTTGTACTCATTTAAAGCCGTTACAAGAGGTTATTGAAAAAAGGGCCCGAAGCAGCTTGTAAATGTGCATGTATTTGTGTTTGTAATATTTTTTTTTGTTTTCAACTGCTGCTATTTTAATTGAATTTATATGCGTATCAAGCGAATTAATAAACAAAATTGCAATAATATGGTGAAAAATGTGAGAAAAGACAAGATTGAAGTGCATCCTTTGAGTTATATAAACGTATGTTTTAGTTGTGTGGGCGTAAGAAGCATACAAAGTGCATTTACTCTTCTCTGTGTATGTGTATATGTGTGTATTTGTAAAAAAAACACAGAAAGAGCGAACAAACAAGCACTCACATTCTGTACATGAGTAAAAAAGAGAGCGAGTGTGGTATATGTTTGTGCATGCGTGTTTGTGTGTGTATGTACAGATTTTATATTTGTTGTGTGTGTAAATATTGTTTTTTTTTTTTTTTTAATTATTATTGTTGCAGCTGAGATCAGTGGACGCCTTTTAGATGAGAATCAAGATATAGCCGATATGGATATGGAATTAAATACTGGAACGGGCAAAGAATTTCCAGCTGTACCCCAAAATTCTGTACAATTTCATGCCAGGTAAAAATTTAATTTAACTTAAGTCTAATTTAACATGTATGTATTAGCCGCTATAACCTAACACCAAACCTAACCACCCTTCACCCCTCATCACATGCTGCTGCCCCTACTCCTACAACCACTAATGTAATGTTATAGGAGACACGTTAAAAGCAAGAGACGTATGAAAAGAAGGTAAAAACACATACAAACAAACACACACACGCACAAATCATTTGATCCAAAGTTTTTCCTTATATCATTTTTGGTTTATTTATTATAAATCCGAATTTGAGTCCATTACATTGATTGATTGATTCAATTATTTTCGTGTGTAAAAGGAAGATTTATCAATTTGATCAATATGTATATATACACGTATAAATAATTAGTTTTTTAATCAAAATATATCAAGTTCTTTCTTGTCTCAGTTTTAAATTCTTCAGTTTTTAAACTCATTCATCGATCGGGACGTCCTTTAAGCCTTCCAGTGATTTTTGTTTTAACCTCCTCCATCGTGAAGAAAGAGGAGACCTCCTTTGGGTTTGGGGAATAAAAACAAAGGCACAGGTTGCTAGATCCGATAAGTATGGGTGGTGGACAAACCTTCAACCCTTGACTGCAACTCTTCCCATGTGCAAATCTTCGAATAAAATTCTCTAAATTGAAGCCCATCACATTCCTGATATCTCACAGAGTTAATCTATGATTCAGGTTTGATTTTTTTGAAGTTTTTATCCGATCTTGACTTTGATAGTCATCCTGAATGAGGTTGAACTTCTTCAATAGACATTTCCCTATTTTTTAAACGTGAAAAAACAATCGTAAACTCCCTATAAGAAGTGTTAAGCACTACAATAGCTTCCGCAATTCCTCCCTCGTACATACATATATACCAAAAAAAATATCCGTTTTACGATCTTAGTTTATCAGTCTCAATCAATGTCAAATAATATATTGAGTAGATCCCGGTTAAAAAGATATCGATATACATTATAAAATCTTATCGCTATATCGTACTTTGCAGTATCAGTTACAACGAACATCGGTTATATATGTACACATATAATACACTGTATACGTATATATGTATACATATGTACATATGTAGATACATATATTGTTGCATTCTGAAGATATATCTTCTTAACTCATAATACGAGTAAAACTATAAATAATTATATAACAAAAGCAATTTGAAAACTCCTTGTACAGTAGAACCTTGATAGGTGCAAATCCACTAAAAATTCTTAACTTTTCGAAAAAACATCTATAGTTGAAGAATTCTCAATAAATCAAAAAAAAAAAAATGGGATTTAAATATTTTTATACTTTCATAATAATTGAAATGTTTATTAAAGAAATATTAAAATGAATTTAAGTTAAAATACAAATATTTCTAATATTATTAAATCAAAGATTTAACTTGCATAAAATTGGAATTCTGCTGTAATTAAAATTTTATAAATATAATTTTTTATTATTTTTATTTTATTTGTTATTTTTTTGTTGTACATTTTTAATTTTTTGGTAATTTATAAATTTGAGATTTTGTACGATAGTATTTATTGTTTAATTAATATATATTTTATTTATGTAAATATGTACATATAGCATAAAACAAAATCAAATATGTATATTAATTATTATTATTATTACTTTCAATAGATTCAAATAATTAGTTTTTTAATCAAAATATATCAAGTTCTTTCTTGTCTCAGTTTTAAATTCTTCAGTTTTTAAACTCATTCATCGATCGGGACGTCCTTTAAGCCTTCCAGTGATTTTTGTTTTAACCTCCTCCATCGTGAAGAAAGAGGAGACCTCCTTTGGGTTTGGGGAATAAAAACAAAGGCACAGGTTGCTAGATCCGATAAGTATGGGTGGTGGACAAACCTTCAACCCTTGACTGCAACTCTTCCCATGTGCAAATCTTCGAATAAAATTCTCTAAATTGAAGCCCATCACATTCCTGATATCTCACAGAGTTAATCTATGATTCAGGTTTGATTTTTTTGAAGTTTTTATCCGATCTTGACTTTGATAGTCATCCTGAATGAGGTTGAACTTCTTCAATAGACATTTCCCTATTTTTTAAACGTGAAAAAACAATCGTAAACTCCCTATAAGAAGTGTTAAGCACTACAATAGCTTCCGCAATTCCTCCCTCGTACATACATATATACCAAAAAAAATATCCGTTTTACGATCTTAGTTTATCAGTCTCAATCAATGTCAAATAATATATTGAGTAGATCCCGGTTAAAAAGATATCGATATACATTATAAAATCTTATCGCTATATCGTACTTTGCAGTATCAGTTACAACGAACATCGGTTATATATGTACACATATAATACACTGTATACGTATATATGTATATGTACATATGTAGATACATATATTGTTGCATTCTGAAGATATATCTTCTTAACTCATAATACGAGTAAAACTATAAATAATTATATAACAAAAGCAATTTGAAAACTCCTTGTACAGTAGAACCTTGATAGGTGCAAATCCACTAAAAATTCTTAACTTTTCGAAAAAACATCTATAGTTGAAGAATTCTCAATAAATCAAAAAAAAAAAATGGGATTTAAATATTTTTATACTTTCATAATAATTGAAATGTTTATTAAAGAAATATTAAAATGAATTTAAGTTAAAATACAAATATTTCTAATATTATTAAATCAAAGATTTAACTTGCATAAAATTGGAATTCTGCTGTAATTAAAATTTTATAAATATAATTTTTTATTATTTTTATTTTATTTGTTATTTTTTTGTTGTACATTTTTAATTTTTTGGTAATTTATAAATTTGAGATTTTGTACGATAGTATTTATTGTTTAATTAATATATATTTTATTTATGTAAATATGTACATATAGCATAAAACAAAATCAAATATGTATATTAATTATTATTATTATTACTTTCAATAGATTCAAATGTTTTGCCTGTGAGGCTCCTTGCCTGAATCCCTATGAGCATGCCCATACATGCCAGAATGCCATACAGGTGAGTAAATTATTAAAGAAATTATCAGTTTTTATTAACATATTTTCCATATTTTCCATATTTCATATTCCATATTTACCAGTGCTGGAAATCAACAACACGGGATGCTGATGGTCAGGTAACCGTTTCACGTGGCTGTTCCACCTCACCGGATCATTTACCCTTGATTTGTAATCACAATTCGAAACGGAACACGACGATATTTGTGAATGTGGAATGTTGTACGGGTGATTTTTGTAATAACGGTGAATTTCCCGAATTGCCACCGTTTATGGGTACCGTTATAACAGCTGATAGTAGCAATATGAGTAAAATGATCATTGCCATATTTGGTCCATTTCTGGCTATTGCCCTAATGGGAGCTGTGGCCATTTATTTTATGCGTCGCAGTCATCGAAAACGTTTGGCCGCATCGCGTATTAAACAAGATCCGGAATCCTATTTGGTCAATGATGAACTACTAAGGGCAACCAGTGCTGGTGATAGCACCCTGCGAGAATATCTACAACATTCGGTGACATCGGGCTCGGGCAGTGGTCTGCCATTGTTGGTCCAACGTACTCTGGCTAAACAGGTGACACTTTTGGAATGCATTGGCCGGGGTAAATACGGGGAGGTGTGGCGGGGTCATTGGCATGGTGAGAGTATTGCTGTAAAGATATTCTTTAGTCGCGATGAAGAGTCCTGGAAGCGGGAAACAGAGATCTATAGGTAATTAGAGATTCATCAAATGCAATGATCATATTAATCCTTTTATTGTATTCCCCTTTTTCCCAGTACTGTTCTCTTGCGCCATGAAAATATTTTGGGATTCATTGGCTCCGATATGACATCAAGGAATTCATGCACACAGCTATGGCTAATGACTCACTATTATCCTTTGGGCTCACTGTTTGATCATTTAAACCGCAATGCCTTGAGTCACAATGATATGATACGGATTTGTCTATCCATTGCCAATGGTCTTGTCCATTTGCATACAGAAATTTTTGGCACAGAGGGCAAACCGGCTATGGCCCATCGTGATCTTAAATCAAAGAATATATTGGTCACCTCGAATGGTACTTGTGTCATTGCCGATTTCGGTCTGGCAGTAACCCATTCACATGTAACCGGAGAATTAGATTTGGGTCATAATCCTAAAGTAGGGACAAAACGTTATATGGCTCCCGAAGTGCTCGATGAGAGGTGAGGAGAAATTGAAAAAGAAAATCATGTTGATTAATCTTATGAATCCTTTTTGCAGCATCGATATGGAATGTTTTGAGGCCTTGCGACGCACAGATATTTATGCGTTTGGTTTGGTCCTCTGGGAGGTATGTCGTCGCACCATTTCATGCGGCATTACCGAGGAATATAAGGTGCCCTTCTATGATGTGGTGCCCATGGATCCCAGTTTTGAGGATATGCGTAAAGTTGTCTGCATTGATAACTATAGACCATCCATACCCAATCGCTGGAGTTCCGATTCGGTATGATTAATAATGAAGAATCAAAAAGATCCATTTTTTCTATGGCTTATTGTATCCCTTATTTCCAGCTCCTGGCTGGCATGTCCAAGCTAATGAAGGAATGCTGGCATCAAAATCCTAATGTCCGTTTACCCGCCCTGCGCATTAAAAAGACTATACACAAATTAGCTGCCACGGATGAGAAAATACGCTTAGATTTTGATGAAGTCTGCGTTTAGCCTGTGGATTAGTTTTAGTTTAAGCTAAGCTATTTTAGTTTATATATGTATAAAGAACAATAACAATAACAACAACAAAAAAAAAAGAAATTGAAAACATGAAGAAAAAACAAGTCTAGATGACATTAGGCTACATGGATTTATATTTAAGTTTCATACCATGCACACACACACACACATAAATATATGTATATTATTTGAATATATATGATTATTCAATTATATATTTATATATATATTTGGTTTTGACAAGCTCACACGAGATGAAATTTGAAATATTTGAATATTTAAGAATTTTTTGTTTTTACATTCAAAATAATTGTTTAATTTTCAAATCATTCAATTCTATATAATTCTATTATACAGATTTCTTTATATTCTGTGAAAAAAAGAAAATTTATTTTGTTTTCACCGATTTTGTGTGATTAAAATCTTAACTTTTGTGCCTTTAAAATTGCCTTATGTGTAAATCGAATGGAGAAACAAAAAAGGAGAAATGTTTCGAAAATACTTGACTTTTTATATTATAAATTTATAATTGTTTAAGTTTAGCTTTAATTACACACATTGAAATCTTACTTTCTCTTAATTACATTCTTTCATTACTATATATATCTTATATATTATCATAAAAGTGCCATCATTATCAGTCACTCTTTGACATCCACACTGAATCACTGATCATGGATCTATTTTGTTTTTTTCCTTCTCACACTTTAAGCTATGACTAGAATTACGATATATATATACATATAGATATAAGATTATCTATCACATCATCCTACATTGTGTCTAATCTATAAATATCTTGTACAAAAAATCCCCAGAAATACACAAACAAATTTTAAAATAGGAAAACAAAAAACAATGAAGAAGAATAATGTATCAAAATTTTTTTTTTATTTAATTCTCTTACACTGAGTTTAGGGATCTAAAGATTTCGTCATTATTTTGATTTAGAAATAGCAATTTAAAGATGTCATTAAAGAAATTGGGATAATAGTCACAGGCACGTTTACAATCTGGAGTCCAATTGATTTCCAATAATTGTGGCTTCATTTCCTGTCCATCCCATTTCAACATAATGTCGGCGGCATAAAGTGCCCTGGATTGTTCACATGGTGCCATGCCGCCGGGTGGCGGAGCTTGTTTCGAACATTGTAAAAGTTCGTACAGCATTTGGCATATATCATCCTCTATATTGGACCAACTATGATCGGGATATTGCTGCTGCCAGAGTTCCAGAAATTCTTCACATTTCACATGATGCAAAATGGCCTCATCCGGACGATAATTCATTACCGTATAATGTTTCTCATAGTCATCAAAGTTATCCAATGAGAACTCACGATTGGCAAAGCGTAAATAGAATTTCCGGCATATATAGGCCTCCAGTGGTTTGATCCTTTTCAAGAGGATTACATAACGTATATCGAATTTCACCTGTATCGGTTCCTGATCATTTCGCATGAATAAAACCGGATTTTCAATATATTTTTGAGCTATCTTTGGTCCTGTG
Source organism: Drosophila sturtevanti (assembly GCA_018150375.1). NCBI lineage: Eukaryota > Metazoa > Arthropoda > Insecta > Diptera > Drosophilidae > Drosophila > Drosophila sturtevanti. Next base: position 4,423,375 of record JAECWJ010000324.1, on the reverse strand, counting down.
GCTGGCAAGCGTACAATTTGCTTCAAATTGTTTGTTATATGTGTGTCCAGACCACGTGCCAGATTCCATGGCTTGATAATCCAATGATTATTCAATTGTTTGGCTTCTCTATTTTGATAGTAGGCGACAAATTGATTTAACTCTGTGGTCAGATTGTAGGTGGTAGGCAACCATGTTGGATACGTCTCCAGAGTATCAATATTATGATGATGCTTCTTGGCTGCCCTGCGTGCCATGATGCATAGCAAATCTTTAATGGTTATGACATATTCAAAGGGAAATTGATTGATAAATTTATTTGGTGATTGTTCGGATAACTCCTTGAATGTCTTAAAGTGACGGGTTAGCCAAAGGACATCGGCTTCATCTTCCTCTTCCACTAGAATAAATTCACCAGCAGTTAGATTCTCTCTGACAACATCATACTCGGCATAGATCTTCACAGGGAGCTGGGGTGGATGTATTGGCGATGGTTCTATATTAACCAAAGTTGGATATGTTTCCGGTATATGTCCGCTGGTAAAGTAATCATGATCAGGCTCCACTTGCTTAAAATCTTCCTCGCTTAAATCAGCCTCCCGCCATGGCAATAGAAGTGCAGCCCTATGCGGCGCATCTTTGGCCACATATTCCACAAAATCCCGTGTCACCTGTTCGCCAGCCTCACAATCCTTGATGGGAAACAGTACACTATAGGTCGTCTGATTATTTAAATAAAGTAATGGAACTAAGCGAAAATTTGGTTCGTCCGAGTGCGTTACAGCTGATCCCACCTCATCCATGACATACCAAATGGGCAGACGCTCCTCATCAGTCAAATTTCGTCCCAGTGCTTCACTGGGCCTTATGGAATAGGCATGACAATATTTCCACAAACGTTTCATAATCTTCTCCACACGTTGTTCATGCTCCAGATCTACGCCAGTTATAGCGGACAATCGGTCAGCCAACCTATCATGATCCTCCAACTGTTGACGTGCCTGATCCAAACGAAAAGTCCAGGCATGATCAATCAAATAAATGGCCTGCGGATCCTTGGCCAATATGCATTTGTCCACGCCCAAAGCGAATACAGGATGGGGGCTATCATCGTTTTTTGTTGGATCAATTTCCTCATCCTCCTCGTCGTCGTAGTCAATGAGCATTAACTGCAATGCCGCTCCGGCATCAAATGTGTCCGTAGACAGCTTTCGATAGAGGGCTGGCCAAAAGTGTACCGGAATTGCCGATGATTCCAATTGGGGCTTGTGCAGAGCCACAAATTCATTGTATTTATTAATACCATCCATTTCCAAGGAGTCGACAGAGCTGCCGCGTGCTAAAGAAAGAACTAATCTAACTAGAAAATTTCTGGCTAAATCTCGACAAATTTGGCGGCAATTCCGCTTTTTGAATTTTAGAGGGGAAAAACGCCAAAAAGTCTACAAATTTAATTTCAAACTTTACGAAAAGAATTTCAACCTAAACTTCATTTAAACCAAGGGCGTTGCCATATTTTGCTTAAGATCAATTTAAATCTTCTTTATTAGAAAATTATCTACACGTAATAACCGTGACATTCATACATACTTTTAAGCTATTCAAATACAATGCTTATATATTGATAGGGAAAAATTAAAAATAACTGTTCACGCCTTTCTAGCTTGGTAACTTTTCTTTTTCATTTAAACTATACAATTTATAAATATATTTAAACCAAACCTTTTGTGGAGCCCTGTCACCAGCTGAGCGACAGCTGTTGGTGTGACCCCATTCTTATTAATTTAGCATTTCAATTTGTTATTATTTGGCGAATTTTTGACTCTGTGCTTGTGTGCGTGCGTGTGTGTAATTATTTTCCGTTTCAAATAATTTCACCATTAGAATAGAAATAGATAACATGAAAAGCGAGACGGGAGCAGTTAAACACATTGACAGCGCAATTATCGAAAGTCATCACAACTAAACATAAATTAAAAATTCATAAAAAGGGTGGCCAGTGTTAGTCATAGGCTAATTTGTTAAAGGTTGTTGCATGTTAGAGGAGGCACATTAATCCACATCTACTCTCCTCCCTCTCTGCCTCTCTCTCTCACCATTTCTTTGTGCCTCTCAATTTGGTTTCGTTTGAGAAAAATTTTTTTAGTTAAAAGATTTAAGTAAAAATGAGCAAACCGCTGGCATTGGCCCAGCATATAGATGATGCGGCGACTGCCACTCTGCCGACGCCGCCAACTCTGTCAATTTCAAATGGTTCGGCCACTGTCATGGATTTAGAGGTAACAATTGCGCAGTTTAGTTTGGCTGTAGGTTAAAATACATTATTTTCTAGAACCAAAAGTGTGGGCGGGGGGTTGGGTTTGTGTTGGGGGGAGTACAAAGGAGCGAGTGCTGACGGGGTTATCCAAGTGTTAAATGTCTCATAAGCGTAAAAATTCCTAATTTTTTGTATGTTTTTCGTTTTTTTTTAAACAGGATCCTCGAAATAACGGTTTTTGGCTGTGGAAATGGTTGTGTAACTGGACATCCAGCTCTCCCATCATGCTACGGAATGTGGAGAAGAAAATCTTGTCCTATCTGAAGTTGCCTTATCGCGGCTTCTTTGTGGACATTGGCCCAGCAGTGGGCGAATCGGACAAAGTGTGGACCATTAGCATGAATACAGAATCGCCGGAAGTGCCACTTGTTATGCTCCATGGCCTGGGCGCTGGCATTGCACTATGGGTAATGAATCTGGATGCATTCGCCAAGGGTCGACCGGTATATGCAATGGATATTTTAGGTTTTGGTCGCAGTTCACGTCCCCAATTTGCCAAGGATGCTTTGGTATGCGAGAAACAGTTTGTCAAATCTGTCGAGGAATGGCGAAGAGAAATGAATATCAATAATATGATCTTGTTGGGTCATTCCATGGGCGGATTTATTGCCTCCAGCTATGCTCTGAGCTATCCGGAACGTGTTAAACATTTAATTCTGGCCGATCCATGGGGTTTTCCAGAGAAACCATCCGAATCGACAAATACCAAACAGATACCACTTTGGGTACGGGCCATAGCCAGGGTATTGACACCACTAAATCCCTTATGGGCTGTAAGAGCTGCCGGACCATTTGGCCAGTGGGTTGTGCAAAAAACACGCCCCGATATAATGCGTAAATTCCAAAATACCATCGAAGAAGATATCAATCTATTGCCACAGTATATCCATCAATGTAATGCACAGAGCCCGAGCGGTGAATCGGCATTCCACTCCATGATGCAATCATTTGGCTGGGCCAAAAATCCAATGATTCATCGCATCAAAGATGTACGTTCCGATATACCAATTACCTTTATCTATGGCTCTCGCTCATGGATTGATTCCTCATCGGGTGAGATAATTAAATCCCAAAGAGGTAGCCAAATGGTCGATATTAAAATCGTAACCGGTGCCGGACATCATGTCTATGCGGATAAACCAGATGTATTCAATCGTTATGTGAATGAGACATGTGATATGTACAGGGTGACGGGTACTAAATTAAAATCAGCTACTCAAATACCGTTAAACCTATCTCAGCATTTGATACGTGACACAACCGAATCAGACGAGGAGGAGGTGGAACGAGAACCAAAAAATCCAAGTGCCGCTGCCGATGGCATAGAGTTACAACCAACGGCGGAAGTGGCTACCACCACCACAACTACCACTACTAGCACCACCAACGCCACCACCACGACCAATAGTAATAACAGCGAATCAGCGGCTCAGTCCCAGACAGATGCTGCTGATCTAGCCGCCCATATTAAGCCGAAATGAGGAAGTCCGATTAGTGTCTTTGAACTAGTATTAAATGGTTTTCTTATCTATAATATAATTATACAAAAACGAAAAAAAAAAAAAAGAAACAAAATTATACGCAAAAAAAAAATACCAAATGAAATCAGAAAGAAAACAACATAAACAATTTCAAGTTTGCGTGTGGGGTACAAAGTCTAGTCCCTAACCCACATCCACAGCACATGTCGTCACCCTATCAGATGACCGACCATTCACAAATTGTTAGAATCGTAATCAAACTATATGCGAGATGTGTTTAATAAATAATCGGGAAGAACTCATTTTCATAGTTCGCGCGCAACGTACGCATGAAACATATGTTAACCGTTTTGACCATACAGCATATACATATATTATGATTATATTTATGTATGTATGTACATATCTCTTTTTAATTTATTACGGCTAAATTATTTACATTATTTTTATAATGCACCCCGCATGTCTACAAATCAATATACTTTTGGTTTGTTAAATAAAGAGCGCCACAATGCTTTGGATTAGCGGTAATCGGTTAACATAATTGAACATTACAATATAAACAGAAAATGTTAAGTGTCAGTGTTGCCAATAAATTGGCAATTCACACTCTGGCAACACTAGTAATAACTAATATGCCACTAAGAAAGCGACGCTACATTTTGAAAATTTCCAAGTCCTATTTTCAGTTGTAAACAATTGAAATTCATATTGAAAGTGAAGAATAAATAAAATGGTTAAGAAAACGAAGGCGAAAACGCAAAAGGCCAAGGCTGCGGCATCCAGCAAAGAACTAGAAGCAGCGGAAAAAGCGACCTCATCAACAGTAGCAACTGCATCTGTATCGGCAGCAACACACAAAAACAAAAGCAAAGCCAAATCGAAGGGTTCATCTGGAGCAGGAGCCAAAGATGGAGCTGTTCAAGTTGGTAAAGAGAACAAAGGTCAACGCTTGGCACGCGATGAGCCAATGTATAAAATATTGGAACGAGCTCAACAAACGGAGACCTACCACAATCGGTATTTGAAGGAGATGAAGCAACTGTACCAAGCGGTGAGTGAGAGAGGGGTGGTGGGGGGTGGAGTGAAGATTGAAAATAATGAGCAAAGGATACAATAATATTTATTCTTATTTTTATATATTAATTACAGACCGATCATAATGTATTTGTTGGCAAATTCATTGAGGCCATTAAGTCCATATTGGAGGCAGATGATACCAATGAACATGGCAGCATAGCCATGTCTTTTTGCGCAAAATTTGTGGCCAATTTTGAATCGGAGCATACACATCCCATACTAGCAGATACATTACATTGGTGTCTAAATGTAAATATCCAACTATTTAATCTGTTCTCGATATCTCTTACCTTTCCTCCTTCTCCAAATTTTTAGACTATATCGGGTTTGCCTCATGTGCGTTATCGCATTTGCCTGTTTGTTAATGTCATATTAAAGCAACTGGGACCTCAAGCTGCATTAGATGATTCGCAATGTGATGAGATATTGGTCTATATGTTGGATCGTGTTAAAGATGTGGCACCTAGTGTACGTAAGCAGGCAGTTTTGGCCATGCAGCGCCTACAGATGCCCGATAAGCCAAATGATCCAGTTCTATGTGCCTATCAATATCATCTAAGCGCCGATCCCTCGCCTATGGTACGACAATGTATTGTTACCTGCATGGGTAGAAATTATTTAACCATACCGCATATACTCCAACGTTTGAGCGATGTCGATGAGAAGGTGCGTCGGCACACCTATGTCAATTTGTGCAATTATCCAGTTAGATCGTATAAAGTGGTTCAGCGATTGCAAATCCTGGAGCATGGCCTCAACGATAGTTCGGAAAATATACGAAAAACCGTATCAAAATGTATGCTCAAGGCATGGATGGAATCGTATCAACAGAATTTCATTGCTCTGACTGCTGCTTTAAAATTATATTCGGATGAGGAATCCCTATGCCGTTTTCGTAGTGTCTCCAAGCAAATGCTACAGCAGATCTTTAAGCAAAATGATACGGATATGTTGCTAAAACAATTGCCACTAAGTGAGGATTGTGAATTGCATCGTTGTGTACCCCATGAATCGCTCACTGTGGAATCTCTATTATATTGGGAATGTCTAAGTGAATATCTACAAAAGAGTAATGATGATGCAGCGGATCAGTGTCTACCCGAATTGACAGTATTCTGTGCCTATGTGGAAAAGTAATAATAATAATAATAGAATAATTAAATCTTTCGATTACTAATTCTCCTCTCCCCTTCTCCTTCTAGATTCTGTCAATTCCAAAAACCCGATATGGATAAATTCGCCCAATTGGAATTTCAAAGTATGTTATTATCCTTGGTCAATATGCTGCAGGCATACGATTTGGGTGATGAAATCGGGCGTATTAATATGCGTGAATTGATCACTTTATTGCTAAAAGATTACTATTTGGATCGCCAGATTATTGAAATATTGGTCAGATGTATGGAACAGTTGATTCTCGATCTGAATACCCGTATGCAATATTTTTTGGATATCATCTATGAAATGTGCGAATTGAAAGCCAAGCATAATGAATTGGTACACGATCGGAGTTTAATCAATAAGTTGCTGGCCGACTTGGATGATCCCGCACTGGAGACCAAAATCTCTACCCTTAAAGTACGAATTTTAGATTTGGAGGAGCAAGAGGAAAACTATTGGCGTCAAAAGGAATATATCCGCGTACAAGCGGCCAATGATGAAAAGAATGCAGTTACTGAAGAATACACAGAATTGATACGGCCATTGCTGGAGAAGCAGGGCAATGATCTTGGTCATTTGCCACAGCGTCCCAAATTATCCAAACAGGAGCGTGTACTGAAAGGTTTATATATAACCTTTTATATGGTTGCCTCCAAACATGTGCAAAAGTTAACGCCCAGTATTTGTCAGCTATATAAGGTACGTATATATATATATATATATATTTAGAGAATCTAATTCGAATCCAATCTGAGCGATTTAAAAAGAACTCTGATCCTCCATTTCATTTACTAATAATTATCAATTTGTTGTTTTTTTTTAGGACTTTATCTGCCGACATTTGGCTTCCACAGAGGAGGATATCTTTGAGGTGGCCATTAAATGTGGTTCCACTTTTAGTATTCTCTATGAACCATATGCCAAGGAAGTATTCGAATTATTGGTGGATCAATTCTGTAAAAATAATAATGTTCGTCTATGCGAGACATCGGCACTTTGCATTCTGGAGTTAATTGATCATCATGGCTTAAATTATTTCTTGGATCTCAATCGTACGGGTGTGGCCAGTACTAGTGCTAGTGTTACGGATGTTAATGTATCCAAATCGAGGAAACGACGTCGTCTCTATACCGTGGAGGAGCCCTACGATCTCGAAGATGAGCGCAGTCAAACCCAAATACAAGAGCAAAATTCGGATATAATTGGCATGATGGCACATTTTATGGAACGTGTGGAGGATAAGGGTATTGGTCTGGTTTTGGTGCGTGGTCTTTGTCGTTTGGTTTTACGAGGACAATTAAATGATCGTCCCGATGTGATTGAGAAACTAGTTAAACGTTTCTTTAATCCCAATACGGAACCGATTATCAATCAAGCTCTCGGAATGTTCCTTGAACAAATGGTTGAACAGAAATTGGCCAGTTTACTGGAACCATGTTTATTGCCCTGCGTTTGGACAATGATGGATAGTGAGCTACCACTTCAGGAGGGTCAACCATCTCATGTTATCAAGTTCTTCATTGGCCTGACCACACAGGAGCGGAGTACACCGCAAAATCATTTACACAATAAGATAGCAATAAGTTTCCTTGACTATATACACAATTACTATACAGATCGTAAGGAAATGTGCCGTCTACTGGCCAAAGAGTTGATCAATTTGCATTTAAATGTACAACAGAGTCCACAATTGAAAGCGGAAATGTTGGAAGTATCGGATAATCTGATTAAGGTGAGTAATGGGAGGCTAAGAAGATAAGGGAATATTTTTAGCAGTAATCTTTGCCATTATCTTTGCAGAGCCAACTGGAGCCTCGCATGACACAGTACATTATAAATTTCAAGGATATGCTTAATGGACGATTCAATCCACCTCCTGCCGCTCTCAGAGATGGTCAGGAAAGTGGTGGCGAGGAGCTGGAACAAGAGGAAGATTGTGAAACAGCCACAGTGGTCACCATTAGCACTGAACAGGGACAAGATAGCCAAGTGGGATCAGCAGAAACACCACTAGAGACCATCGCTGAAAGAGATGAAGCAATTCCTCCAATTGGGGAACAAATAGCAACACAATCACCACCAGAAACATCGGAAACATCAATACCACCACCATCAACACCGGCTCCAACTCCAAGTGTAACGCGAAAATCCACCTACAAAGAGCAGCCATCATTTGGTCTGCCATCTCTGCGACGTTCTATGCTCAGTATTGTTAGCCAAACCGATGAAGAGGAGGGAGTGGGTTCAGAGCAAGAGCCAACATTTGAGATAACCAAAAAGAATCTTAATCGTCCACAAACTAAGAAACGTCTCGAAAAGGCAATAGCCAGAGCATCCAAGACACCAGAAAAGCAAACGGAAACCGCTTCAGAACTGGAAACGACAGCAACACAAGAAGTAACTCAATCCTCACCAGAATTTCAGTCACCAGTAAGTATTACGCTTGCCACCCATCAATATATGTGCATATATTTAGATATCCATTTCTTACTGTATTTTAGATGCCGATATTGGATTCTCCAGTTGTTATTGCGGCTACACCGTCACCTATTGCCTCCGGTTCACCCGATGTCAGTCGACGACTGCGCTCATTGCGTAGTGGAGCCAAAGTGAGTACCCGTACCCGGCGATTGCGCATGCAGATCTAGTGCACAAACATCAACTCACACAGGCTCACAGTTCACCCACTTAACTCTCCACCTTAGTCTATAGTAAATCCTTGACGATTAAATGAAAGTGAATTGTTTTTTTTAGGCTTAAGTTACAGAAAAATGTTGCAATTTAATCGAAGAAAATCGACTAAACAAACACAAGTTGTTTCCTTTCACAAAGATCACGGTTATCGAGAGAATAGTCAATAGAGCCAAGTCACTTAAGTCATCCCAATCCTTAAGATTCATTTTAATTTATTTTCTGCTTCTGTTGTAAAATTTTGCTTAAACCTTTTTTTTTGTTTTTTGTTTGGGTTTTTTTTTTATTTTTAGCAAAGAGTTTTTCACATGGATCGCGCCACGCCTGTGCGTAATGGTCGTAAACGCATTTTGCGCCGTTCACCCACAACTAAAAGCACCACCGGACAAGCATCGGTGTCACCCTTACCCAAGCAAATTCGACGAGATGTTAATACGCCCATTAGAAGGAGTCAGCAAACGGCCACAAGTACAAATAGTCCCACGGGCAGTAACTCCTCAGCAAAAGAGAACAAAAATCCGCCAAGAGCGACAAGGGCAACACAGCAAACGCAATCTCAACCACGACCGACCACCAGGAGTACAGCTATTAGTTTAACATCCGGTGTAGCCACACGGAATTCAACTCGAACGCAACCGAATCGGAAGCGCTTGTCCCTTGATATGAATATGAGCACGGGTCAATTGAGGGTGTCTACACCAAAACGATTACAACATGACCGGAGTGGATCACGTTCCAAGCGAAAATAACTAAATATACATAAATTACATAGATATTATAAGATATATAGTTTTGTTGTTCATTTTCTGTATAAATCGTGTTAAATTTTAGGAATATATGTAAAAACAAAAAAAAAAGATTATATACCTTTAGATTATTATCGTATCCATGCGACGTGTCAAGTTCTATCAAAGCTGTGGAGTCTATATAAGCAGAAAGTCATATTTAAATGACTGATCAGGAATGTATCTGAAATTTATGGAGAATTCTTTAATACATGAAGCTGGTTAGTGGGGAAAAAATTATAAGGAATCTGCCTCCATAAAACATCTTTTAGAAACAATTTCGATTGAACTCAAATTGCTTGTAAAGAGTCCTCTTCCTTCGCAAGTAACCGAATCTCTTGGACACTAGCGGTTATATTCGGATTAAAATTAACTCAATAACGCTTAATGCTTAATGAGACGGATAAGATATTAACCTTTGACGATGGCCAATTGGTGGCTTATAAAATTAGTCATTATTTTAAAACATGTATAGATAACCAATCTCCATCTATTTAGAGAGTATATACAATAAGTAAGATTAGTTTAAGTCTGTGGATTCCCACATTGCCCTGATGGGTTCAAATAATAAAATATACCAACAAAACCTCTGTACATTTTTCGCTTCTATAATATTCTCGATTACTGTGTATATCTTTTTTGTTAACAAATATAAATCCATTAAATATAAATAAAAATTAAATCATATACTAATAGATTTATATTTATTTTAAATATAAATCTCAGCAAAACTGTCTAAAGATGTATTCATTTTATTTAAAACTGTCAAAAATATAATTCATTTTATGGAATGTTTATATGATTGTAATTAAATATGGTAGAACGCAATCATTAATTATTTTATATATTCAATTCTGCTAGGATTTATTTGAATGCATAGAACTGAACACAAATCGGAAAAAATGGCAATACATAGATTTGAAAAGGAGAATTTTGTTTTGGTTACATCCAATTAAAATAAATAAATTAATATTAAAATGAAGATGTTTTTTTTTTTTTTAATTTCGGTTCAAAATATTTGAATTTTAAATTCGCCTTCCAATTCGCTTCACCCAAAAAGTGTTACCAGCTGTTCAACTGTTGAAAATACCGGCACACTTTTCGTTTTTTTTTGTTACCCAAGAGCTCTTAGCCCAATTGAACAAGATGCGTTCCAGCTTTCTTCGTTTGTTAAATAATCAGAGGATACGCAATAACCTCTTAGTACGGGGCAAGAGCACCAAAGTGACCACATCCACTACTGCATCTGCAACCTCCTCCAATTCGCAGCAGGAGCATGTGTCGCCAAGTCACACCGGCGAACAGCCGGACAAAAACAAAGGTAATGAATGGATAACCATGTCCATGTGCTGCCAGAGAAACTCATTTTAAAATGGACTAATGAACATTTATTAACAGGTGATGTTCAAATTGATGAACAACTGCAGAAATTGCCGACTCGTGAGCCTCTTGTAAAGAATTTCTTTATTGGATCTGTGGACAAGGAATTGTTGGGTTATCCAGAGGTCATATCTCGTGAAGAGATGGCCACCTTACAGAATGCTCTGTTGCCGTTAAAAAGCTTTTTCGAAGAGTCTAGAGAGCAGCAGGAGCAGGGGCAGAACTTGAAGCAATTGGGTCTTTATGGGTTGAATGTGCCCACGAAGTACGATGGAGGACAGGGATATGGATGGAGTGCCAGCTTGCTAGCTAGTGAACCTGACTCGCAGGACACCCGATGGTCTTTAAAATTGCAGGGTCATCGCGTTGTGGTGGATTTACTAAGAGATGCCGGGTCCAGGCAACAGCAGGAGCGCTATCTAAGTGCATTAGCTCAAGGTGATTTGATAGGCACTGAGGCTGTATATGAATATAATCCAGCAGAAGATGATTATTTTAATACCAAGGCAAAGTTTATACCCGAAACTAATTGCTGGAATCTATCCGGGGAGAAAGCATTTGTTATCTGTGAATCTAAGACTCCTGGACAGCGTCAACTATTTGTAGTCCTAGCTGAAACCCAACAACCGAATGTACCCGGTGTCATGGGTCGTAGTTCAACCATATTTTTGGTGGAATCTGATCATCCAGGTGTACGCCTGGGCAAGGCTCATGAAACCTTAGGCTATCAGGACGTTGAAATGCGTTCGATTCACTTTGACAATGTCCAGTTGAATGATGAGCATATCATTGGTCTGCCAAATGAGGGTAATAGATACTCGGAGCAATTGGTGAACGCCTCCCGTTTACGTTTCAGTCAAGTCGGCATATCCTTGGCCAAACAATTGCTGAATCAGATGACTCAACACAGTCTGGATACAACACAATGCGGCGTTAAGATTAAGTAAGTGACTACAGCAACAATAACAGGATGCAGTGGAGCAACAAATACTAATATGTTAATGCTTTATTAGGGATTTGGAACTTGTACGGGCGCATTTATCAAAGTCCATGAGCTCAGTATACGCGATGGAGAGCATGCTGTATTTAACCGCTGGACTGTTGGATGAGTTTCAGGGGCAGGATGTGACCTTGGAGAGTGCCATTACAAAGTATTACACTCTGAGTCAGCTGCACACAATAGCCACACAAAATCTAAGCCTAATTGGTGCCAAGAGTCTCCATAAGGGTCAATTATCGGAATTGGGTTTCAGGAATGCGGCTCAGTTGTATACCCTAGGCGAGTCCATGGATACGCTGGGCATGTTTATAGCTTTATCGGGATTGCAGCATGCTGGTGTAAGTTACTTGAAATTTCCTAGAATCATCTTTGATTTAATCTCCGCATTTTGCCCTTATAGCAAGCTCTGAACTCTGGTGTACGCAAATCCCGTAATCCCCTCTTCCATCCTGGTCATATTTTTGGAAAATTCTTTGACTCGGCAAGCATTGAGAATCCAAAAACAAAGATGCAGTTGTCTGATAATGTTCATCCCTCATTGGAACCGGCTGCACAGTGCATTGAGCATTCGGTGGCACGCCTTAATATGGCCGTGGACCTAATCTTCACCCGGCATGGTAACTCTGTGGTGGAGCGTCAAAATGAAATGCTTCGTCTAGCCGAAATCTCTACATTGATCTACGCCATGTGGGCCAGTGTAGCACGCTCATCTCGTTCCTACTGTATTGGCCTGCCATTGGCTGATTATGAACTCCTTACTGCCTCTACCGTTTGCAGCCAAGGCAAGGATCGCGTCAAGACGCTCTGTACGGAGATTTTTGGTGGAAATTATGTTAATAATGATAACAACTTGATGCGGCTGTCCAATCAGTTGACGAAAAGTAAAGGCTACTTTCCAGTACATCCACTGACATTTAATTTTTAAGTGTTTTTTATTTTAATTGTTGAAATTGTAATAGAAAAGAAAATATATTATTTTAAATAATCCTTAAATAATCTTCTATTTATTTACTTGTTGGTTTGTATTAAATCTAAAAGAAGTGGATTTATTAAACATAACTATGGCTTTTAATGCTTTTTCCCAAATCAAAGCAAAAATAATTTTAGTTAACAATTTGCCCAAATTTAACCATTGTTCTATAGGCAGTTAACATGATCATTTTAACTAACATGATAACAGAGAGAATATTTCGTTTAATTTCCATTTCATTTCATAACCATATCATTTCATGTTCATAACATTCCACTTTCATTTCATTTCCATTCCATTTTCATTCGTTTTCTCGCTGTCGTACCACTCGGATGTAATTGCGGCTCTTGATATTTTTATTACCAAAACACCATTAAATTAATTCATTATAATTATAATCAACAATTAATTGATTAGCTGATTAGTGCTAGTGAATGGCAGCACCCAGAAAATTAAATAGTACAAATCGAAAAAGCCGCTCTTATAAATATTTGTTGTAAACGCTGTAAATTGCGCGTGTGCAGTGACAATTCTGTGGCCAAAGCGTGTGAGAATTGCAAAGAAAGAGGAAAAAAAAGAAAAGTAAAATAGAAAAAGGAAAAAAGAAAGAAAAGAAAAACGCCCACGGCTAAACGAGAGAAAGAAAAATTGTAATGTGTTCGTGTGTGTGACCGTGTATGTGTTTGCAAAATTTCTAGCCAAATGGCAGAAATTTTAAAATTGTTGTTGTGTGTGAAGCAAAAAAATAAAAACGGAACAAAAAATTAAGGCGACAAGAGGCAGGGGCCTACAGCAACTTGACACAGGACAGGTAAGCTTCAAAAAATATTGTTACCCTCCATTATGAATGTGTTTGTGTGTGTGTGAGTTGCTGGTATGAGTGTGTTTAATTTTATGACCGGCGAACGACAAACACAACGGAAAGAACGTTTCAGATTCAGGGGTAACAGCAGCAGCAGCAAGAACAACAAAAAAAAAACAAAATCACACAGTGACGGAGTTAAAGGAAAAGAAGCAGCGGAAGACTGCGAAATTAAGCTAATTAAAAGCAATTCAGTCCTTAACCCTTAAAACAGAATGAATCTGCAAATAACCCTTGTAACTACCTTTGGCATAAGCGAAACGATTTCGTTAATTAACCATATTAGGAAAAATATTGTATTGCGAGAAAAAAATAAATTTCGATTTTATGCGAATATTTAATCAAATTGTAAATATGGAAGGACTTAAGTAAATTGAATGCCAAGTTTGTCGTCTAAACTGCTTTTTACGCCCTTTTCATAATAAACAATCGTGTGTTAGACACAGTTAGTTGAAGCATTTAGTTGCTGCTGATATTGATATCACATTTTCTTTTTGTTTTTTGCATCCCTTCCCCTAACCCGCTCCTGGTTATAATTTCTGTTGTTCAGTTTCAATTCAAACTGAAATATACAGACCCCGTAAACAAAAAAAAATAAATAAAATAAAATGCCGAAAACGAAACGCAGAGTTCAGCCGTTTCATTTGGTAGGTAAGAGTGAGTGGCACACGACACAACCACAACAACAACAGCAGCAGCAACAGCGTCGGCGGCGACAGCAGCAACAGCAGCAGCGGCGGCAGCAATAGCAGCAATAAAACAAATGCAAAGACAAAGTCAAAACGCAAAGACAAACTGATTCCTCTGTGTTTTTCGTTTCTCTTGCATGCGTTTGTGTGTGTGTGAGTCCGGTGTGTGCCTGTGGATTGGGGTTCATACAAATACAAATACAATCCATCAGTCCCACTGTTGGAGTTCTGCGCGCTTTTATTTCAGATTTGCGCACGAATGGAGTTTGGTTATAGTGGTGGTGTGGTGTTGTTGAAGGAGGAGGTGGAGGAGGCGGAGGAGGAAGGTTTTGTTGGAGCTAGTTTGTGCACTAGAGTCACAGACCCGAGACCGAGACCTGAGCACACACACACACACACACATGCAAAAACGCATACACACACAGATACAAGTGGATTGAGTTTTGGCTTGTGTTTTATACAGTTTTTCCTTCTTTTTTTTCGTCTTTGTTGTTTTTTTTTTGTCTTTCTTTTTGGTTTCTTTTGCACCTCAACTTCTGCGGCGAAAATGACTGAGCACAATTTTTTTCCACTCTCTGCGTCTCACGTTCTCTGTCTCTCTTTCACTGTCTCCCCTCACGTTCTCTTTATCATATACACGGCGTCTTTTAGTGTTGAATTTATTTTTTCAAATGTTAATTGCTGTTGTTGAACTTTTAGTTGTTAATCAATTGCTTTTATGTTTATTTGTTTGACTGTGTGTGTTTGTCTATGCATACAAATGTACATATGTATGTACATATGTGTGAGTGTGTGTACTTTACTGAGTTATTAAAGCTCTTTTGATTGTTGTTCAAATATTAAGTTTGGCTAATTAACCTAGGCTTTAAATTCAACAATGATTAATGATTCATAATGTTTATGATAAAGCTCTTGTTCTTGGTGAAATCACTAAGCATGGGAACTTAAAAACAACTCGCTTAACAAATAAACGTAAAATCTTATCAAATATACAGAAATGTTTTCTTGGAAATTATCGACATGTTTTTGAAATAAAGGTTCTTTACATAATATAAATATGTATGTATAGATGTGCATGTACCTACAATATTTATATTGTTTGCAATTCTATCTTATCAGCTAAAGTTTTACTAAGAAATTTTTCCGAGTTAAAATTTATAAAGAAATTTAAACGTAATGTTTATATTTAATATACTATTTAAAAATACTTATATAGTATGTATGTATGTATGTATGTATGTATATACATATGTATTAGTGCATTTTAATACACAAAATATAGAAATTATTGTGTAATAAATAAAAAAAGCATAGAGACAATTACAAGTACTGTATGGAAATATTTCTGATCAGCAATTGTCAAATTAATCTCTACATATGAATGTATGTATGTATATGTACATACATACAAACATACATATATACATACATACATACATACATACATATGTAAATACGTACATATGGATATATGTATGTACATATACACATATGTATGTATGTATATGTACATACATATGTACATATGTACATACATACATATATTAATAGTATAAACACTTAACGCTATATAAGCTTTTACAATTGTCTTCTTCATTCATCGTCAAGTATTTAAGTTTCGTTGGTTTTCCATTCAGCTTTAAATTTAATATAAAATCAAATTATTTGATTGATTGATTTTTGACCGATAAAAAGCCTGCTAACCTTTAAGAGGGGCCAAGCAAAATAAAGGCTTGAAAGTTAGGTTAGATTCCAATTCTCATAACACAGAAATCGATTTCAATTGAAAGTAGCTTGCCATCCCCCGCTGAACATTCAAACTCACACACACACCCGCTCATACATACATACATACATACATACATATGTATGTATGTATGTATGTATGTATGTACGTATGTACATATGTACATGCCCATAAGCTTAACTTACATAAATCATTATAACGGCATACATATATCACACTCACCATTCTCATCGAACTCCATCCCTTTTAGTATGTATTTATATTTCTTTGCCATTTTATACGTACATTCTACATATGTATATATGTATGTGTGGGTGTATATATGTATGTATGTATACATATGTACTTATATATATATATATATATATGTATTGGAAATATTATCGAAACGCATAAAATCGATTTCTAATCGTGTAAATAAATGGCGACAAATGCTGCTACAACACATTTGCCCATCCTCACTTCTTTTATATCCCCCCGCACCCAGCAGCAGGTTGGTGTCCCATTCTTATTCTCTTATATGTATGTATGAATGTGTCTGTGTCAGTGCTCTGTGTCTGTATTTCTGTATGTGTATGTGTTTGGGAGTGGAGTGAAAAAAGAGAGCCAACCATTTGCCATTTGTTTCAGGCCGAGTTGAAGACTTCTCGAAGAGTTGCACCTTGAGGAGATGCGCGGTAACAACGGCAAAGTTTTTTGGCGTGAGAACGAAATGGAATTGGCAGCAGCGCAGATGGATCGAAATGGAAATGAAAGCAGTCAGCAGCAGCAGTAACAGCAGAATGAAAGGGGAACAACATTTAAACAAATATCGAATTTGGAATGACTGATGTCACTTGGTTGACCGACCCCCTTCTACACACACACACACATACACATACACACAAATACACACTAATTGGTTAAGGGGGTAACGGCAAATGTGTAGTAAACATGGTTAGCAGAGGCAGCAGTTGGCATTTCATTTCATTTTATTTGTTTTTGACCCTAGCTAAAAGTGCAAAAAATTGCACTAGCCAAAGGGCTCTTGCCTATTCCCTCACTCTCTAAATCACACATACGCACGCTATATCATTCTGTCTTTGTTACTCTCTTGGGGGTATAACGGGAAAATTGCATTTTGTTGTTGTTGCTGCTGTTGCTGGTTTTGAAAATATTGGCAGTAATTGAATTTATGCCGTTAGAATGGGAGAGGGAATGGGTGGTAAATGAAGAGAGGTAGCTAGAGTAACACTATCGAAAATTGAAATGTTAAAGATGAGAGAGTGGCCTACCTACCAACCTCATTCTCTCTCTCATTCTGTCCCCTGTGTTACTAGCCTTCTCCTACCACCCATCAGTGATAACCATTCCGAGTGTCGCCTTTTTTGCTAGTGTAAACAATTTTTCATTGGGTTTTCATTGCATTTTGTTGTTGGTGTTTGGTTTTGCATTTGTTTGTTGAGCTAAGCGGGTCTGTACATGTGTCTGTGTATAAATATATATGTATATGTCTATGCATATGTATATACATATATATAAATATATATATGTGTGTGTGTGTGCGTGTTTGTATGTACGAATGAGTTGTGGAACGATTTTCTATTAGTTGCAACTTGATTGAAATTTTATACATTTATAGTTTTTTTTTTCTTTTTCTTTTTATTTTTAGCAATTTTTTTTATTTATAAATTTTTTACTTTATCAAATATTATTATCTTTATTTATGTATACATATGTATGTATGTATGTACACATATCAAAGGAGATACATGAAATTGATCAGTTCATAAACAAATAATAAGTTAAAAAAATTGTTTTTATTACATGGATTATTTGTTATTGAAGTCTGGGGATATCTTAAAAATAATCCATTTGGCTTAATAATTGAAATTTTGAGTTATTATAAATAAATTTTACTTTTAATATGCATCTTCAGTTGTGTTGTGAACTAAAAAAGTATTAATGGTTAAATTTAGATTTTATTTTTTATATTAGCCTAACATCTGCTTACTCTTGCTTTATTTATTTGGATTTTTCTTGTCTTCTTGTTTAAGAAATGTTGTTGAATGAGCAAAAGAAATCATTAATTACTCAATGGTCAGTACTTTTAGAGAAGAGAGAGAGAGAGAGAGAATGCCTTGACACCTCCCCCACCCTACCTTTCCCTAGTGTGCCTTCTTCATCTGTTTCTCTAGGCTTGTCCATTATCTTTTACACATTTTCCCTTTTTTCCCCCGCACTGTTGCCTTTACTTTTCTTTGCGCCAAACCAAAATGAAGCTAAAAGTGAACTTTTGTTTGTTGCTGCTTCGACTGTGGCTTTTTTGTTGTTAGGTTGGACGGAGACGATGGCTATGGCGCGATGGTGACGACGAGGAAGAGGACGACGACGACGACGACGACAACGACTTCTTCGACCCAAGCCCAAGCCCAGGCCCAGGCTGAGGCTGAGACACAGTCTGAGGCAGAAGCAAAGTTGTTGGGTTCAGTTCAGACCAACCCCGAAGCACATTGTAAACCATTTTGTGTTGTTGTTGTTGTTGTTGTTGTTGCTGTTGCTGTTGCTGCTGCTCTACTTCATTATGTGAAGGTTGTCCATGTGTTTGAGTGTGTATGTACGTGTGTGTGTTTGTGTGAGTTGGGTGGGCAAGGTAGCAGCAGCAGCAGGAGCTGGCAGTGGCGGCATCGTCGTTATAGTCCTTCTCTTCGCTGTCGCCGTCGTCGTCGTCGTCGTCTATTGAATCCTGCTTATTGCCAGGGCGCGCAAGTGGCGGCATTTTCGTGGTTGTATGTGTGGTGGCAAGCAGAAGCAGGAAGGAAGGAAGGCGGAGGATAAGAGGCAAACACGAGTCCCAGCCATATAGCCCATAGACTGGAAAACGCTTTTTGGGCGGCAGTTATCCAATGAGAATTATATGCTGGATGTGTGTGAGTGTGTTTCTGTTTGGGTCTTACATATATGTTTATATATATGTATGTGTATTGGTATGCTTGTGTATAAATGTATGTGTGTGTACCCATAAGTGCAGTAAAAACACTCTACAACACAATCAAAGTGAGAGAAAAAAAAAGAAGAGAAACAACACTTAAAAATCCAATTGAATTGTGATTAATACTTAATTAAAGTGACTAATTTAAAGAATATTTATATACATACCTTGAAATTACAACTGCAATGGAGTTCTGTGGTTATGTGGACTTCATATTATATTAACTGAATAAAGTATAGAGAAATATATCTATGTATATATCTGTAGTTAATTGTTAAGTAAGGTAAGGAATTTTCCATATTCCATTCAAATGCTTTTTTGATTGATTGTTTATCAAATTTGAATTGTTTGCTTTTCCATACTTGTGTTGTCTAGTGTACACATACATATATGTACATATGTATATGTGTGTGTGCTTGGTTGAAACGCGAGGCCAGGCTGGCGAAGAAGCAACAACACGGATGCCTCAGTTGCTAGTTGCTGTGTTTACCTCCTTTCATACTCCTAGTCCCTGTGGTGTACCTACCTTCTCTCATCATCATCACCACCATTCATCCATCCCTCCACTGGTTTTTGCCTCCTTGTGCCTTAGTATGTGCAGCGAAAACTTTGCAATGTCGCTTTTGCGCTGCTTTGCCGTGGTTGTCGTTTGTTGTTGTTGTTGCTGTTGCTGTTGCTATTGCTGTTGTTGCTGTTGCTTCTCCTCTATACGTACATATCTGCCTGCATCGGTTGCCCCCGATGTATTTGTATCTGTATCTGCGCAGCGAGCATTTTCTTTACTATTGTGCAAATTATACAAATGCTGAGACGAGACAACAGCAACAAGAACTACAACGATGACTATGACAACGATGACAACGACGAGGTTGTCACCAAGCAAACGCAAACTCAAAACTCAGCCAAACTCACTGAAACTGCAAAACTTGCCGCTACCGTCCCGCCGATGCCTCAACATTCACCTCCTGCCTCTGGCGGCAGTCTCTCAGTGAGATACATTAGACATTTGGCGCTGCAGATACACACTTAACTATATGCAAACATATATACATACATACATACATACGTATATATATATACATATATATATATATATGTTTGTAGTTATATATTTTGTATCTATTTCTGTGCCATGTGTGTACGGAAATTGTTGTAATTTGCATGGCTCAACCAAAGGCTAAGCTAGCTGCATCTGTGCCTATATATGTATATATATATATGTATGTATGTGTGAGTGTTGTGCTTGTGTGAGTTTGTGGACATGGCGTGGGCGTGGCACTGCTCCGCTCATTAGTTTTACTTGAGATATATATGTCTGCATATAAAATACTTACATACATATATACATATACATATATCATTCGACTAATGAGTAAGATAAGAGCAAGAACGCGATATAGACACAGACAACACAGACAAACAGAGCAAAGGAGATAGAGAGAGAAAGAGAGAGGGAGAGAGAGAATCATCGTGAAAATCATTTTCGCCTTTCCTTTGCCTGCCTATCAATAATTCATCGAGTAGAATGGTCATAACTAGGTAGATAAATCCATAAACATATATCAAATTCCCACTAATTACTCAATATTCAAGAAGTAAAATAATTGATTTTGCTTTGTCAATTAGTCATAAATGTATGTATAGGTACATATATTCCTAGTATATACATTAATATATAAGCATGTATTATTATAATTAAAATGAAACCATAATGATAATGTTTAACTGATTAACAAGTGCTTCAAAAAGTCGCATTAAATCTATACATTTAATTAAATGGTAATTGAAAGCTACCAATAAATATTAGTTCAAGGGTTAAAATGTCAAAGTTTAACTGTTTTCGGAACACAGAATTGTGCTTGAAATTTGTCATATGATTAATATAGTAAACAGTATTGAATGGTAAAGAATCTTTTAAAAGAAATATTATTTTGAGTGATCCAAATGGTGGTCAGTTAGGTAAAACGTATCTATGTCAAGAGAACGGTTTAACAATACATTTGGTGGGAAGGGGGAAGTTTTTGTTTTCTAAAACACATATTCAATGTCAAAATAGTATTCGGAATATATGTACTGCCCACAAGTACCCAGAAGCGTCTCTTAGTATGTTAAAGACAAATAAAAATCCCAACAAAACAAACCAAATAATTCCCAACTGAAAAATTATACAAAAATGATTTTGATATCAACTAAATATATTTTGATTAAATAGTTCTTGCCCCCTTACGCATCTCACCTGTACTAACTACCATGACCTTAACAATTTGCTAAACATTATTCATTATCATTTTCACAGTTTCTCACCTTGTTTCATAGGATGAGCCTCATGGGGCACTCATATATATATATATATATAGAGAAAGAGAGAGAGAGGAAACAGGCATGACAAAGACAGAGAGACATGAAGAACATAAAATAAAGCTTTACTTTTTACAGGGCCAATTAGCTGACTTTGAGGAACTTCCACTGAGGTTATGCGCCCCCCTCCACACGCTTCTCGCTTGTTCGCCTCCTTATGCCTTATGCACCCATTCCCCAATTACTCACTCAGTCATTTGTGCTCGAAACTGATGAAAATTAACGAAAGCAAAAACAAAACGACCAAACGAAAAAAGGAAAAAAAAAATTTTCATTGCTCGTTTGTGTAGTGGGCTACACTTTGGCTAGCTGGCTTTGGCTTCGCTTCTACCAACTCACACCCTCATCCCCACCGTCCCCTACCTACCTCCCTCCCCCCCTCCCTCCCTCCCTATTTCTACAATTCCCAGTCTTTTTCACTCTGTGCCTGTGCGTGTAGCTCATTTATTTTGCCGTTGGGCCGCAGTTGGTAGAAGCCGCAAGGTTTCCTTTACTTTGGCAAAAAGCTCACTCATTCTCTCACTCACACACATACACACGCACACATACCAACGTGCATACATACTCGTACATACATACATACATACACACACACGCATGTACTTATAAATTTTTTCTTCCGCACATTTTTTATGCAACTTCGGACAGAACGCGAGGAGGTGAAAAAAAGGAAGGAATGGTTGCGAGGGGATGAAGGTAGGGAGGAGGGACAAAACTTGGTTGTTGCTGTTGTTGGTCATGCCACCTTCTACTGGCTGCTGGTTTGGCACGACACGGCGCGGTTCCCCCCACCCACCCCAACCCCTCCCCTCCCCTCCCGTTCCCTTACCTCTTACTCCCTTAGTTACTTCTCATTCTTCTTGTTCTGTTCCCCAGACCCTTCGCCCCGCCATCATGCCCCTTTTGACAATGGCAGCCAGCCAGGCTGACGAGCAAGTTTGAATTGTAATCCTTGTTGTTGTAGTTGGCACGCTCGCCTTTTGCTTGTTGTTGCAGCAGCTCAGCGACAGCATCACCAGCACCAGGGCAGGCAGCAACAACTTTTTACCCTTCACCCCCACCCGCAATAGCTCCTATACTGCTGCCGCCTGTCCTACACAGCCTCGTACTCTATCTCTCTGCTTCGTTTCTCTTGTATATCTGTGTGCATAAGTGTGTGTGTGTGCATGTGTCCCCACAAGGCAACCAAACTGAAGCGAAACGAACCAACTGGCAGGCTACGTTCGACATCAGACCGCCTCAGTGCCAATGCTGCTTTGTCTGCATCTCCTCCTTTTGTGCTTCTCCCTCCTCTCCACTCTCTACTCTCCTTTCGACATTCTCTCTTGCACTCCTCGAATGCGCCTCCATATCTCCACCATTACCATGGTTGTTGTCCTTCTCCAATGTTGTCCCTTTTGCCCTTTTACGTTTCATTTTGCCTTTAGGGTCCTCTATAGCAGCTTTAGCAAATGTTGAAATACCCTTTCTCAAACTCAAATAAAAAACCCTTTAAGTAGGGGCAAATTTAACAAATAAAATTTAACCAAAACCCAAAATGTAAAGGGAAAGGGGGTCGATGGAATTGAAACAAAAGGCAAGTGAAAGAAAATTATTATTGAATTTGTAGTCTGAAACTGAAATATGAAACGAATTTTTTGATGTCTGCCTACGGGGGCCTCAGTTCTAGGAGGTCACAGAAATTAGAATTGTTGCCCCAAACAGAAAACTTTGTAAAATGTTCAGTTTTATCAGTTATTATGTTTGGCTTTCTTTCTGTATGTCGCTATGCGTGGTTATCCAATACTTCTTCTCTTATTTTAATAGAGCATTAAATTTATTAAATTTACAAGTGTAAAAATGATTAAATTTCATTAGAATCGGATAAAACAAAAAGTAAATATGTACTTAAATATGAATATGTATGTTTGTATGTATATTTAGGGCAAAAATAAGTGTAAAAATGCCAGAATATACATATATGTATATGTATTTATTAAATACATCAATTAAAAGTTGCAAGTTGAGGTATTAACATATCAAAATATAACTTTAATTGTACTCAAAATGCAGAACTTATTTATTACTGAAGCAAAAAAAAAATGTTGAATTCTTTTTATTGTTGTCCTTTAATTGGATTGAATTTTGAGAGTAAAAAAAAGCAAAGAGAATGCGATGGGAAGTATTGGGAGTAACTCATTTTGTCAATTTTATTCATTGCTATTCATTTATTTTCACCTGTCAATTTGCATTGCTACATTTCCGTGGCAGTGGCAGCGGCAGCGGCGTCGCTTTAGCAGCAGAACCAAAAGCAAGGAAGGCATACACGCACTTCCGCTGCAAAAGTACCCCTGTCCCTGCCCCTGTCACTTTTACACTTACTCCCACTCAGTTTCACACTCACACTCACACACACATACACATACTCACCCTCAAATGCAGTGCCAAAATAAAAATTTGCTTATTCACTTCCTGAATTTGTACTCCTTTGCCTCTGATGGCTTTGCCGCTGCCACCATCGCGACGGTCGCTACCGCTACTGCTGCTGCTGCTGCTGCTGCTGCTGCTGCTCTCATTTGATTTAGTTATTGTAGCAAATTTTTAATTACCCGTAAAAAGAAATGGAAACAATACAAATGAAACGCTGGCTGGCTGCCCGGACTACGACGACGACGACGACACCTTTGAACCAAAAACAACAACAACAACAACGCAACAAGAACACAAACAGAAACAGCAACAACAATAATAAGAAGAACATTCGTTAAATGTTGAATAAATTTTCTCATATAATCGTTGTATTGTGTACCCCCCTTCCCCTTTGCCATGTTCTTCCATAGCCAACCGCCTGTTCCCCCCATTCTCTTACTCATTCACTCTGGTTCGTCTCCGTCTTTCAGCTCTTCCCTTTCCCCCCACCCTTATCTCACCCATCAACCATAAAGCAGCGCTGCTGCTGTTTACTTCGCTGCTATCGCTGCTGCTGCCACTGCCAACCAACACTTGGCTTCGGCTTCAGCTTTGATGGTGTCGTTAGTTTAGTTCGGTAACTCGTCGGTGGAGCAAGCACAACCTAAAGCAAAAGGCAATCCAAAACCAGAGCCCCCAGAGTCAACGTCGTCGTCGTCGTAGTCGTAGTCGTAGTCTTCGTCATCGTCGTCTAAAAACAAACAAAAAAAAAAAACGGAAAAAAATAAAAATAAAAATAAAAGCGAAAAAAGCTGAGAAAAAAAGGAAATAAATGAAATGTGAGTGAGAAGTGTAAGAAGCGGCGGCGTCAGTAGCGGCGGCCTCCCAACATAACGCATACGTGTATGTGTGTGTGTGTGTGTGTGTGTGTATAACATATATCAATATTTATTATTGCAAAAAGAAAGAAATAATGTGAAATAAAAGAAAAGAAAAAGCAGCAGCAGTAGTAGTATACGAAAATGTAGAAGAAGAAGAAGAAGCAGAACATGCGGCAACGGCAGTGGGGCCCCAGGAAGTGCGACAGATACAGATACACAAATGCCAAAAGCAAAACGAAAAACGTTTGGGCCAAGTCAGCCAAACGACAGCAGCAGCAGCAACGGCAACGGCAACAGCAGCGGCGAACTCAACCAAGCGAACATCAGGCATTCGCATTCATATAAATGAGTGTATATATATATGTATGTGTATGTGTGTACACGAGTATGTGTGTGTGTGTGTGTGTGTGTGTGCGTAGAGCTCTCGCACCGCATTTTCTTTTGTCAGTCAAACAGTACAGATAGCCGCAAAAGATATTCCTGCAATGGAATGAAACACACCAGGCAAAACGAGAAGGAAAAAAAAAATACAGTGAAAAAGGAAAGAAAAAGGATACCAAATTTTGTGTGTTCAGAAATGTGAAAAGTGATGAAAATAAATGAAAAATATGCTGATTTTGGCACGATAAAGTGATTGTTACTGACCAATGTCAGCAAAAGTTGCTGCTGTAACCGCTGAAACTGCCGCCTGCTGCAATAAAAATCGAGCATCGCACTGCCGCTGACGTTGCCGCTGCACAGCACTGCACTGCAATTGTCTTAGCTTTATGTGGCTCTTCTTCTGCTTTTGCTTTTTGCCCTCCCCGTTTGCCTTGTTGTTCACTTATTTTTATGTATCAATAATTACAAAGACGTTGTTGTTGTTGTTATTGCTGGTTGTTGAGCAACGAGACAGAGAGGCAGTGGCAGAGACGGTGACGGTGACGGTGATGGAGACGGACTCCGGCTAGCCCCACAGTCAGGCCAAGTCAGTAACAACAACAAGAACAACAACAGCAATAACAACACAAACAACAACAACAACAACAACATTGGAGACATGTTTTGTGCGGCGGCGCTCATTTATTTTATGTCTCGGTCGTCGGTTTGTGTCGTGGTTTTGCGCTACTTTGGTGGAGCCCGCTCGCCGTTGCCCGTCAGAATGTGTTTGCATGTGTCGGTGTATCTGTATCTTGGAATATCTGTGTGTATGTGTGTGTGTGTGTATGTTGTGTGTGTGTGTTGTCTGTATATCAAAATGTGTGCATGACACGACCCGCAGTTGCGCTGCCTTCGTTGTTACTTTGTTCAGTTTCGGTCTTTCTTTTTTTTATTTTCCATCGCTGATCGGCAAATTGAGAAGTTAAATACATACACCCGAAAAAAAACCGCTTATACGATAACACGGCAATCATTGCGTGGGCAGTGCGAATATGGTAAAGGGGCCCCATATGAAAAGAAGATACTTTTAATGACTTTATACATAGTAAAACGAGAATTGTTGTACGATTCCATTCATATAGAAGTTGCGCTATATAGAATCACTGTTAAATGTTATTTCAACAACAAGCAGAAATTTATTATCTTTAATGTCGCGAACACCTATGGGCATACAAGACTTTCTTCTAATTAACATTTCGCTGATAAGATTTTTAAATAATGCAGTAGTACATACATACATACATACATCTCAAGTGCCGCTGTATATATTGACGTACCCTTCAAAGATTGCATACTTAAAAGACATTTGCAACGCAATTTATATTAAACTATATTTCGACGATGAAATTTGTTTATACAGCTAAGTGTTCCATATATATACATATGTACATACATACATATACATACATATATGCTACATTCAAAACACACTTACAAAGGCAACGCGCCATTCAGTTATTGAAATATAAATTTAAACATATGTACATACATATGTACATACATACACACATACATACATATGTACAAT
Organism: Drosophila sturtevanti; assembly: GCA_018150375.1. NCBI lineage: Eukaryota > Metazoa > Arthropoda > Insecta > Diptera > Drosophilidae > Drosophila > Drosophila sturtevanti. The sequence continues at coordinate 4,396,687 of JAECWJ010000324.1, read as the reverse complement.
GTCGACAACAATATTAACTAGTACTGACAAATCATATGTACATACATACATGCATACGTACATATATACTCTCTCAATCTGTGAAAAAATATCGTTTTACGTCTCTTTCTCCTTCTGGCCAGAAAATTGAGCTTAAATCAATTAAAATTTGTTTAAAGTTTTTCTCTTAGCTTGAGGGAATTTTATTTCAAGCCGGAAGAAGAGATGACCATTAAATTAAACTAAGTGAAAACTAGAACGTTGACTTTTTTTTATCCTTTCGCAAATATTCTTTGCTTTTTTGTTTTACCAATTCTTTGAAAATTGTGGAAAATTTTTTTCTTTTGTTTTTTTTTGGACGAATTCGCAATGGTTTTATTGCTCACTTCTCTGACTTGGACTGGCCTAAACGATTGTCTGTCGTTAAATATTGCTCTCGGCCATATTCCATTCCATGTGTCCCTGTCCCCCCGCCCATTGCCTTCTTCCCCAACTCAATAACGAATACCACCACCAGCAGCACCACCACCACACCACCGATGCCGATGCCGCCACTGCCGTTCACATTGCTGCCGCACTCATTCCGTTTCTAAAATACAATAATTTTTTTTTTTTGTTTTGCTGCTGTTTTTGGTGTTGTTGCTGTTGTTTTTGCTGTTGTTTCTCGGTTGTGGATTTGTGATTTCGATATTTAGTTGGGTTTTTCGTTTTGCCTGATTCTCCCCCTACTCTACCGTAACCGCCACCACCCCGTTCCCACCGTCTCTTTCTATCTCTATATATATCTCTGTCTCTCTTAGTTATCCATCTGCTCGTTTGCCGCCGTCTGCGCTTTGTTTGTCTGTCAGTTTGTCGTTCAAGTTTTTGGTGCGCTCTCCCTTCCTCTCGCTCTCGCGTGTTGGTTGAATTCGCCTCTGCCCCTTTCCCCCCTCGGGCTTTGACTTGTATATGTAGGTACATATAAAAATGTGTATATATCTATGTATGTGTGTGTGTGTGTATGTTTTTTTTTCTTTTGGGTGTACGAACAGCAACGCTGCTCTCTGCAGTGTTTCTTTTTCATATTATTTAATTTATTTCAGTTGGTTTTTATTGTGGCCATTGCCGGCAGTCTTCTTCCCTCTTTCCACACTCCTTTTCCACCTCTCCTTTTTTTTTTTCTTGTTTTGTTCTCTCTCCCTCCCTTGGTCTTTCGCTCTTTCGGTTTTACTGACAATTCGTCATGTTGTTGTCCGTTTGGTCTGCCTTTACTCCGCCGCGCACTTCTATGGCAGCTACGTCACGTCATCATCATCATCATGAGCATCATTATCATCATCCCTTCAAATATTTTTTGAGGCACATTCAATGATGAATTTGTTTTCTTGTTTAATTTTAGTCATTTGCCTTTTGTGTTTGGTCTTCCACTTCCAACTCTTCAAATCTCATTCCATCATCCGCAAGCAAAGGCACCCTCACATTGACTCAAACACACTTACACACACACACACACACACACCAATACAAAACTATACACGGAATGCATCTCCATCCTCCATCTGCTGCTGCTGCCTTTGGCATTGCATTTTCGAGTTTTTTCCTTTTTCTGTTTTTCTTCTTTCTTTTTTTTTTTTTTTGTTCAAGTCAAAGTGGACAACTGGTTAAAGCAGTTCATGATAAATGTGAATGGGGCGGAGGGAATGGGTTATTAATCACAAATATATCAACTGTTAGTGCAATTTGTATGAAGCCTTAACGAAATAGGATGTTGTAAAATTCACCAGTAATCAAAGTAACTAAAAGCTTTTCGAGTTAGATAGTTGTAGAGATATGTACATCTCTATGTTTGTGGACCATCCACAGATTTTGGTATATTAGACAAGTTTTTTATTTATATACATACATATGTATGTATGTATGTATGACAGTTGTTTCCACCTGTTCCCATCTCTTTTTATTATCAATAATATTTGCGGCTTGGTAATGAAATTTATTCCGACTTTTTAGATATCAATATAAAGAGATCCGAAAATTCCATCATTAACTAAATAATATACAAATTGTGTATACAGAACTTTAACTAAAGACTACATAAACTCTTTAATGACACCTTGACAATTTTTTTCTTTATTTTTTCTTATTGCTTTTTTATTTACTTTCATTATTTGATGATAAGACTTATCGCAATTTTCTATTTATATATGTATGTATGTTTTACCGTTAGGTTAGGTTAGTTTGTTATCTGAACAAAAAATGTTCATGCTTTCTCTTGAAAGTATTTTGTAGGTTTTCGTGAGATTTATTGAAGCACAAACCAGACAACTGATGGACAGACTGCAGTGACCCACGCAGTCGTCTGCAGTAGATCTGACAATTGTTGTTTTTGGACTCTGCTTGCTTGATCGGTGTCTTCCCAAATCCCTCCGCTATACCCCCTTCTGGCCTTGTTGTCCAACTGCATTTGATTCAATTGAAAGAGGGGCAAAGAAAAATTTAATGTATTTTGTTGTCTGTTGTGCGCTTTAGTCGGACAACCCAGCCAAGTTGCCGCAGCTCGACACGGTTGTTGTTTATTAGCTTTCTTGTTCGAAACTTTTACCCCCCTCCCGCTTCCCTCGAACAACTGAAGCATCTCCTTCTCATTGACCCTCTTCCCTCTTTCATCTCTTTTTGTGTATTGCCCTCTTTTGAAAAGTGCTAAACGACTGTCGGGCCACGTCGCCGTCGTCTCTTATTCGTCGTAAAAATGACTCACATTTCTTTAGATATAAAATGTTTTTATACCCTTGCAAAATTGACGTACATATTTCGGTCAGAATTTGGCAATTCAAAGATAGAGTATAATATAATAAGTTTAGGAGGAAGTGTAAGTCTATCTAAATATGATGCAAAAGAATATAGTTCCCGAAATTTTTTTTCAAAAAAATCAAACAATAGTTAGGTATTTTTTAATTATGTATATGTACATACATATGTTAAAATCGAAAGACTTTGTAATATGTATCGATATTTGTTCAAAGAGTATAGAAATAGCCACAATTGGTTTGGTTCTCTGTTTTTCTTTTTTTTTTTTTAGTCTTTTAGAACAAATACCGCAAATAGTTGTTATTGTTTTTGTTGTCAGTCGCCTGCTAATCTGTTTTATTTCACTACAAAACACTAAATTATAATTCATATACCAATTTCTTGTATATACATATGTATGTATTTGTATACTTATATGTATATATAATTTTTTTCTTGTTTGTTTGTTCTCTCATTCTTCTTTAGCTTCAAAAGCAACGAGACGTTAGCCATAAATTTCAATAATCAATTTCAATAATAAAAAATCATTTTTTGCCCTCTTTTAAACTGAACAAACTGAAAGGCAGACATCGTTGAAGATGAAATCATAAATTCAAATGAAAAGTGAGTGAGAAAAGAGCCTAAAAGCAAATGAGAAACAAAAATTAATCGTTTAATTATGAAAATTAAAAAAACATCAACAACAACAAGAACATTAGGAAAGCCAACAACACCAAGAACAACAGCATCAACAGAAACTGCAAAAAGAAGCGACGGCTATTGAAAAGCTATGAAGAAAAAGCTTAATTGAGTAGAAACCGTTGTTTAAGCCCTAAACACAAGACTTGTTCGAGGTAAGTTTGCGAAAAGATGTAAACAATTAATACATTTAATTTAATATCTTTTTATTTTTAACACAAAGTTATTTCAAAAGATTTAAACTTGCGTTTTAGTATGAATGATTGTTATTGTTATTGAAACCAAAGCTAGAAATAAAAGGAGAGAGTTAAAAAGTATGTATTTTCTTTTTGCATCACATTATTGGCTATTTTAGTATAGGATATGTTGACGTTAAAGAATATATGTATGTATGTATGTATGGATTATGTAATTACTTAGATAATTGAATCCAACAACATGTATTGGAATATATTCATTTTACTATACATACATACATACATATTCATTTATTCTGAAAGTATTAGTAAGCTAAAACAACATAAAACAATAGCTAAACTAACGTTTAGTTAAGGCTATTTCCATGTCAATTAAAGCATTTCCTTCTTTAAATGTTTTTTATTAAATACATATAAGAAACGCTTCATTTTTCTGCTGCAATAAATGTATTTATTATTATTTGGTAGTAATCAGATAATGAATGACTTAAGTTAAAACTATACAAATTTCAAATTGAAGTAATCGACGGAATGGAGTATAAAAGTTCTTAATGTAATATGAAGGTATCAAAAGGAATGAATGGAATTGAGAAAATTAAGCACACAAATATTAATATACTTTAGATTTATCAACACTTCTACTTAATATACATACATATGTACTTTTAATATATTTCTCCACTTTCTGCCGATTAAGTAATATTTGCTTTTTTGTTGTTTTGTTTGCTTTTCACCTTCATCATTTTGCCTTTTGTTTGGGATAATCTGATTAAAGCAATAATTAAATGGCTATGCATGTACATATGTATGTGTGTGTGTATGTGCGTATATATTTCTCTGTGTGTGTGTGTCTGTGGGTTGTCCATATTAGATTACGTGCAACAAGCTTTTTAATTGTATTTGTTGTCTAATGAAATCACCGCACAACGCAACGCAAAACCCAAACGCAACGTAGCATTTAAAAGCTTTTGCACTGCCGCGTACAGTTGTGCAATGGACATACTATACAAAAACGACAAAAAAAAACTCAACACACACACAGACACATACAGATTGACTGAGTGAATGAATGGGTGAGAAAAAGAAAGAGGGGGAGAAGGAGAGTAAGTGCAAAAGAGAGGACAAATGGATAGAAATGGAATGGCGAGAAATGTTGAACAAACCAAATGGGCAAACACAAGCACAGGCTGGCAAACAGGGTGTGAGAGAGGGGTGACAGATATTAAGCCACTAGATATTATCTCAGATGCTGCCAGCCGTTCGAGAAAAAATTGTGGGAAAATCTGTGGCAAATGAAAATGAAATTTAAATGAATAATTTTTTGATAACTTGAAAATTAAACTGGTATAGATAGGTCAGTTACCTTACAGGAAAAAAATTAATTAAAGAAAAAAGTAGTTTTAATACAAACGATAGAAATTTATATAATAGAAAATCAAAACCATTGTGGAAATAGAAAATGGGGGAATGCTATCATTAGCCAATCTAACTAACTATCTGTAAATTATCGTATTATTGAAATAAATTTAACCCCAGAGGTTAACAGATTTGTCAAGCTTTGACGATTGAAAATTTTATATCGTGCCTTAATGAGATATATGTATGTATATCTGTAAAATCATTCATTAAACACAAATATGTATGTAGATAGATTTATTCAACTCTCACTGGTTTTCGGGCGTAAATGGATTCTTCTTCTATCTACCTATTTAGCTTCATTCTAATTAAACTCACCTCTTGTGGGTCGGAGTAAGAGTTGACGAGGACAGTTAATCTCGGGTAGAATATGTTCGTGTGTAGTATTAGTGACCATAGCCAGGAGTTGTCCACTGTTTCTCTCTGTTTCTCGTTATCTGTTATTCTCTCCCTCTCTCTCTCTCTCACTCTCTCTCTATCTATCTGTATTTCTGTATCTCTGTGTATGTGTGTGTGTGTTGGTCAACATGACTAGAAATTGCATGGCGTTATCAACAATTTTGTAACTAACCCAGGCAATAGCAAAAACAACTACAACAATGGAGGGAGTCAAGGGACACATTTTCGCTTGTATTTTAAAAGAGAAAGAGAAATAGATGGAGCATGCGAAAGAGAGAGACAGAGACAAGGAGAAAGGTTCCCCTTGCCCTCATCACCTCACCATCGTCATCATCATCATCGTCATCATCATCTGTATTCAGTATTTGTCTACTTGTTCCAACTTGGTGGCACCATAGTACAGGAGGAGACGCAGGAGTAGCAGTTGGCAATGCTGCGGCTCTTTGCTGCTGCTGCTTCTGCCGCTACTTGCACTCTGCTGCCTCGTATTCTGCCTCCATTTCCACTTTTGCCTTGGTTCTGTTGTTGCCATAGCCCAGAGCCACGTTCTCGAGTGGTGGGGGAGGGCAGAACCAGGAGTTTGGGTCTGGGTTGCAAATGGCAAATACATCAATGTTCCTTGTTGTTGGTGTTGCTGTTGTTACTGCCGATGCTGCTGCAGTTGCTATTTCTCTTTCCCATTCTATCTCTCACGGTCTCACTTGCTCACTCTCTCGCGTTTGGGCTCCAGTTCCACTTTGGGGAGCCTTTCCCATGCATTCCTCCTGCTGCTTTCTGCTGCTGCTGCAACAGCAACAACTGCAATAGCAACTACAACAACACCGTTACATAAATACCAACGACAACGACTACGACGACGACTGCATAAATTCATTTGTTTGGTCTTCTTCTTATTGTTGTTGTTGTTGCTGTTGTTATTACTAGCTCTGCCAGCGTTAACTGCGACGTTGCGCTGTCACTGTCACTGCTGCGTTGACTGTGTTGTTGTTGTTGGTGCTGCTGCTGCTGCTGCTAGATGTATGTATGTTGTTGCTTCCCCTTTCGTGTTGCCATTTTCAATTTTAGTTTTGCTTTTGCTTTTGGGTTCGGTTTTTCCTCTACCCTCCATCGCCCATGTGTCCTTGCACGCTCGTTTCCTGTTCGTTTTACGCCAATGGCAGGGACCCCCTTCACTTACAATCCTCCTGCTCTTCGTTTCTATCTACCCCCAACCGTCCGATATATGTACACATATACATATACACACAAACATACACAATCACACACAAACACACGCCCCGTTTCGGTTCAGAGTTTACAGTTTTATGTGTGTCCTTTTTTTATACAATTTCCTTGGAGTGCGCGCATAGCCAAACACTCTGAATTCTAAACCAACTCCTCCTTGCCGAATCTCTCCCCCGTCTCACGCTCTGCCCTACTGGTTAGCGATATCCTTGATAATAATGTGTACAACAACAACAAACAAGTGGACACAGCTTGCTATGGCTGACAGGGAAACAAAAAGGGATGCCCAAACGGGAGGCATTTTCATTTTATTCCAATTTCGTTTCGTTCGCTGAGGGAATGTTGGAAGTGGTTCGGTGAGAAATAGTCAGTGGGATGTGAGATGGGTTAAAAGGGAATGCGGGTATGAGGATTGGAGTAAAGCGAGGCATGGGCAAATATTTACTCAGCCACAAACAGAATTAGCAGCAAGAGCAACAGCAAAAACATCAACAACCGTTACACATTTACAGTAAACATTCACTTAAATAAATCATAAGCAAAAAAAGGAATAGTAGGAGTGTAAGGGAGAGGACGTGGGGACGTGGGCAATTGAAATTTGATAAGTTGATTTCTGTTAAAAAAAAAAAAAAAACAACACGCCTTTTTTGTGAATAAAAATGATAAAACAAAGAAAGTCTCAATAGATTTAATTCTACCGCATAGACAAGTTCCAATTAATTTTTTCCCACATATGTATGTATTAACAGAAAACTGAATATTATCGGATGTAGCTCTTTCAACATGTAAAAATCTACTTACATTTCACACCCACATCACGTCACTTTCGTTCCAATTAAACGACAAGTTTAAGCGTATGAATTGAATTTTTGGCAGATTCTTACGGGCCATAATAACAATGGCAAATATTAAATTTGATTTAGATATGAATCGACAAAATTAAACAGGTGTATGAAATCGCTTATATCTATGCGCAAGGAGAATGACGAACGCCAGTGCAAATAATCCGCTATCATGGAAAACTTGAATCAATAAACGGATGTTACTAATCAAGATTATATATGTACATGTATGTATGCACATATGTATGTATGTATGTGTGTGTACTTTCTTCTGTGCAAGGTGGCACACACAAATATTTAACCTGCTTAAGAAAAATGATTTTACTCTTTAAAGTTCATTCAAATTAAAACAATTTTAGGCAATTTAAATTGACTTAAATTTAATTTTCAAGCCTAGCAGCAGCAATGCGTCTGCCTTCAGGTGAAAAATTTGTATCTTTATCTTGATAAATTGTATTTGATTTTGAATCGATTGACAAGTAAACAGAGAGCCGACTATCGTCTTAATCAAATTAAAATGTAATTCTGAGGCAACTGTTGTGAAAAGTGTGAAAATGTGTTATTTGAACTGGGCTAATTCCATTTCAAGTGATGAAATATAATTTAAATAATTGAGGATGGTCAACTGCATGCATAGATATACATACATAGAAGTTCAAGTGGCTAAAAACAAAAGCTCTTTTTAACTTGTTGCTGCACTCGACAAGTGAGAAAGATGGATAGAGCTGGAGAGAGAGAGGGCGAGTCATTAGTGTCTAGGTCTGGGGTCTGAGGTCTGGAACTGGAGGCGTGTTATTGTGCATATTGCAGAAGTGGGCCAGACGTAAAGATCGCAAAGAGAAGACGCCAGACGATGATGATGATGACGATGACGATGATGGCTTTGCCTTTGCGTTGACTTCAAAGTCAATAACCTCGTCAAACAGCAGAAAAAGAAGAAGAAAATCACCAACCAGCAGCAGCAATGGAAACAACAAGCAGCGAACCAGCAAGAAGTCAACTTGAATAATGAGAAGAGGCAGCAGACAAAAAAAAGTGAACTGAAAAACATCGGCGCGCGAGTTTAAAGCCGCCAACAATCAAAAGAATATGTATGTATGTACATATATACATACATATACATATGTACATATGTATATACATATATTCATACATATATAACGCATGGTTGGCAATACAAACAACAACAAGTATATTGTATAACGAACGCACATAAACGTATATGTACATGTATGTAGGTATATATAATACCTTAAATCGAAATTGCTGAGAATGCATGTTATTGTTCTTACTAGTGAATGGGCGTACTTAGAAATGGGGATTTTCCCTAATTGTAAGTCAAACCTGAAAGATTGTACAATCTTTAATGAAGCACATATGTATGTATGTATGTACATATGTCTGTATGACTGTGTCTGTATGTATGTATGTATGTACATACATATGAATACCTGCCTATATAAATACATACATTACCTATAAACTATGTTTGTATGTGTTTTTTTGCTGGCTTAACAATAAAACTTTTTTTAACTTTATTCAAATTATTATTTTTCTATGTAGCAAAAGCTTGAACATAAAAATAATTAAATTTATAGGAGAATTCTACTCTTAAAATTGTTTAATTTTTATAGTACATGCTTACATACATACATACATACAAACATACATACATAGGTTGCTTTTTAATAAATAAAGAAAAAAAAACTACTCTAAAATAAAAATTATACGATGTATGTTAATCGTTTACACTTCTATATTATAAAAAAACCAATCACCGGTCGACACACCTGCCTATACATACAAACATACATACGTATACATACATACATACATACACATATTTATCTGGAACATAAGAAACAAGTTCAAAAGAAGAAGTCGAAGAAACGTTGGTACAAACGGAACTAAACTGCCGTGCGAATACATACATACATAAAAAAAGAACCCTGTTATGGGCGGGGTACCATCATCAATTAATGCAAAACTCTGAACCGGAAATGCCTTTTGATGGTGGGGAATTAGTAACTTAGAGAGAGAGAGAGAAAAGACCTTCAAATTGTTGCATTCACTTTCGAATATAAATCATTATACATATGTATGTGTACATGCATATACACATGTGTGTAGTATGTATGTATATGTATTACTTACTGCTTGACCTAAAGTTTCGCATTCGCAGTTCAAATTGGTGAACTGAAAAATTGATTAGCTTATTGATTGAAAAATTTCTTGTCTAATACATCGTGTATATATGTATGTATGTATACATTCATATAACCATAAGAGAGGTGAAGGCGGCGACAACGCTGTTAGTGTGTATAACACAAAGATACAACAAATATATGTATGAATGTACAAATGTATGTATGTATGTATAAACATATACAAACACACAGAGAGGCATACGAAGATACATATATACATACATACAGACAAACGTTCGTACAAACAAACTGGACTGACGGACTGCCAATTGAGCTAGAGAGAAGATAATCAAGAGCAAACAACAGCAACAACACAATAAAAGTATTGTGAGTGGGTGTGGGGCAAGGGCAGGGGCAGTGGAATTGGATGGGTTAGGTTGCGGTGGTGTAGTGAGAAGCAGGGGGGAATCAAGCATGGAAGAGTGACGCCAGCCGACGGCGGCGGGGCCAGTACACAATAAAAAGAATTTCACATTTGTACGCTGCTGCTGCTGCTGCCGTTGCCGCTGCTGCCTGTCAGTCAGTCACAAAATATTGAGAGACAGGCAAGAAAAAAAAACTACACCGCTACCCAACAACATCAGCTAGCCTATACCCTTTTTTAACCCTTGATAGAGCAGATTCAAATTCCGTCTGTGTGCCACGTTTGCTTTCAAGACATAAATGTAAATGTTACAGTACTTCAATCTAGTTCCGACCTTTTTAAGAAACTAAGGGAGACTTCGTCAACATCTTGGCTTGATAAATATAGATACATACCTCTCATGCAAGGGTATAAAATCCAGCAACGAGTCGAAGTCGACTCAGTCAGTCATTCGCTATGGGCAAAATACATACATACATACATACATACATATCTAGCGCAAAAAAAAAGAGAAGAAAAAAACCACCAACCAAGCAGCAAGAACAACAACAAAATGCTCACCTTTTCCATTGGCAGGCGCAGCGAAGCTCTGTCAACGTTAAATACTCGTTGACTTGCCTGCGTGCAACCCCCTTCTTACCCAACCCCCCTAAACCCCACACTCTGCTCAAGCCACCGTTCTGACCCGAGAACCCACTGTGTGGCAACTGTCATAAAACCGTAAAAGAATCATAAGAAGTCAAAAAAAGAAGAAAAAAATGACAAAGAATAAGCAGAGCAGAGCTACGGCGTCAGCAGCAGCAGCAGCAGTTTTTGCAATTTGTTTTATTTCGTTGGCTATAAATTTGCTTTGCCTAGCGCCCCCGTCTTTTTCCCCTTCCCTTGTCTATTTGATAAGCCCTCGCACATCTGTCACCGTCGCACAATGGTTGGTAGTCGGTCGATGCGTAAAGAAATTGGCAGTAGAAAATGCGCAATAACAGTTATTAAACAAAAGCCCCACCTTTGTGGCTGCTGCCGACGCTGCGGCTGACTAAACGTTTGCTCATTAAAATGATTAATTCATACCGTAGAGAAATAAAAACAAAGTTTTTGCAAAAAACAAAAACTCGATAATTATTAACCACTGTGCGGTGTAGTGTCCAGTCAAAAGAAACAACAACAACAACACTGGCTGTCTCTCGCTGTTTCAATTCGCCTTGTAAGTTCGCCTTATTTTCTTTCTCCTTCTTTTTGCTTTATTCGCCGCATTAAACAACTACTGGTCAGTACTGAATGAATGAGATTCTGATAAGAAAATCAACAAGACAGAGTATGAGAATTTTAAAAAGCGATCGAAAGATTTCACAAAAATTAAAAAATATACAAAACAAATCGATTCAACACATTCCCTCCTTAACACAGATTTTAATTAGTTCTTATTCATAAAAAAGTTTACAAATATTTGAAAGGAAAAGTATACATAGCTCCTGGAAGCGTGTCTACATAGTGTGTGACGGCGTCGATATGGCTGCATTAATCGGGATAGGTTGGTCAATAAATTTCAAGTATTTTATTTAAGGGGTAAAAAAATATGTGATAATTTTTAAAAATCGTAGCCGGAATGGCAAAAAATATATAAATGTATATTTATTTTGTATAACAGTAGTCAGTCAAATGTTATAGTGATAGTGTCTAGTTTAAAGTAAAATTCCGCCTTCGTAATTGTTGCACCTTGGAGTTTACAAAATTTTCGTCGTTTCGCCCATACTCCAGCAACGTACATGTTGCCATGGTTGATGCTTACAACGACGACAGTGTTTGTCGATTGACGATGTGAATGACGTCAATAATGATTCTAGATGATTTTTAAAATGTTTCCTGTTTCAAAAAATAAAATTTGAACGAAAACCAAAATTAAAGTTAGAAAACCATAGGTAACAACGACGATAATATCCTGGTAACATACACAAACTCATATCAATATTAATGATTTTCACTGAACAGTAGTATCGGACAATTGAGATCCACAATGGAATATTAAATTCTAAAACTATTAAATAAGCGCGGTATTTAAATATAATACCATTAAAGATCATCATTAAAGATATAATATATAATATATAATAATGCCAACATATTAAACAAAACGGTGGGCGAGGACAGAATTTAACAATTTTAAGCTAAATTTAATTTCGATTCGTGTAAAAAAAAAGTGTAATCAATTGCCATGATTAATATTTTATGTGCTTTTTATACACAGAAAAACAAAACTAACTGTATCTCCCTCTCTCGCTGTTTCAATTCGCCTTGTAACTTCGCCTTGTTTTTTTCTCTCTCTTTTTGCTTCATTCGCCGCTTAATCCCACACAAAAACGGACGCTGCCGCTGCGTTGTAAATAATAATTTTCGTCTTTATTTTTGTTTAATAGTTTTAATTGTTTCATTCATTTTTGTGATTAAAATGCAACTTTGCAATCAAATTAATTCCCTAATCAAATTTACCAAGTAAGCAAAAGCAAAGAAAAAAAGATACTAAAAAGGTCGGCAGACTGTCTGCAGAGAAGAAGAAGCACCAGAAACAGAATGCGGCGCTTATCAAAATGTAGAATATGCAAAATATAATGCAAAAAAAAAACAATGACAAAAGAGTAAAACAAAAACCTGAAGCCTGCACAAAAATTTTATGAATGAAATTGTGAAAAGATATACTAAAAAAGCAACAACAAAAAGTGCATAGTATAAACGGCATTTTTCCCCTCCCGTTTTTTGGTTCTATCTTTTTTCTCTCCTGTTTGTGTGTGTGCATTGTTGGATTTTGCAAATAAAGTGTGTAAGTGAATGTTTGTGGATTAAAAAAATTGTTTGTTTAAACCAATAAAAGTGTTTTTATTCTTTAGGTGGTTCACTTATCTTTTATTTGCGTTAAAATTATTTGCTGCCATTTTCCTCTTTCCCCTCTTCTATTTTCGCCGTGGGACAAAAATGCAGGTGTAGTGGTGAGTGAGGCAGGCTCTCTCTCTCTCGCTCGCTTGGCTCTCAATTTGTGTGCGTATGTTTGTGGTTGATTTTTTGTTTCTTGTTTTAGTTTTGTTTTGCTTTGCATGTTTCTGCCGTTTCCTTTTGCTTGCATCATTTGCGAGCACTGTTAATTTAACAGTATCACTTGTGAGCTATGTACATATATTAATTTAACAGCATTATATACATACATATATACAAGCAACGTTAAATTTAAATGGTCTTTTAAATTTATTTTTGTTTTCTTTTATTTTTTATTACAGATATTGATTGCCATATAACACAACATGAATAAAAATGCCGGCGATGGCAGCGGCAACGATGGCAAAAACTCAAACAAAGGCAGTGGTGGCTCCAATGCCGCCGGTGTTGGAGGTGCTGGAGCCGGCGGTAATCCCCATGATCCCACCGGACTTTTAGATGCTGCATCATTATTTGGTAAGTCTTGAAAACGGAAATTTCAACCCAGATTTTGAATATAAATAACATCTCCTTTTCCATGTTTTTTTTATAGCGTATTGGGGTCGTGACCCAACTGGAGCTGCTGCTGCAGCTGCCTCGAATCCTCTATTCAATTCACAGTTTAATGCTGCCGCTGCCGCCGGTTTAGGCCTACTGCCAAATGCTGCTGGAGCTGCTGCCAACGATCGTTATTCAATGGCTGCTGCAGCAGCTGCTGCAGCTGGAGCACATCATCATCAGAATACCATGGCTGTGGCGGCATCACAGGCCGCCAGTTTGGCAGGTCTGCATCCAGCAAGTGAGTAAAATGTCGGCAAAGATAAATTATCTTTAAAGTATGTTTACATAACCTTTGGATGGTCATCACATATCTAAAGGCAGGTGGTGTTGCCTGTTGAGTTGCTGTCACACAGAAATGAGGGTAGAAAAGTAAACGGGTTCAAATCCCTCCCATTGCGGGTTTATGTTTTATACTTTGAATTTTTCTTCTGGAGTTCAAACAGCAAATGTTTGGTTTATTTCTGCTAGACATTTGAAGAAGACACTCCTAGAGCATATTTTTGAGTTTGCCATTCGCTTTACGCTGTTCTATGGATTTCCCCTCTTTAGAATGGCGATGAATGGTCCAAGCATAATTACATATATAATATTTTACAAAATAAATTTATATATACATGTATGTATGTATTTTTAATGTTATGTACTTATATCAAAATATATATTTCTTGATGTCAATTATAATTATGCGGATTGAGTCTGGTCCTAATTAATCTGGATAATTTAAATTCTACTGTACGTCCCGATAGTCCTATTTTTGCTTAAAAAGTTTAAGAATATTTTTTTTCATATATTTGAAACACGATTTAAAAACGCATCTAGAATTTTCGTATATAAATAATGGATATGGAATAATTAATATTTAAAATCTTTATTATATTTTATATATAATAGAATGATTGTTTGCATGGTTTTTTTTTGTAACTAATCGTTGAATGTCATAAAAATTCCGTTTTCAGGTTGGTGGTCAATGGCTCAATTGGCTGCCCAGGATTATTTCAGTCGGCTGCAAGCATCTGGTCTATCACCATTTCCTCATCCCGATTTGGCAGCAGCATTTGGCCCAGCTGCCATGGGTATGGCTGGTGCTGGCGCTGGTTCAAATGCTGCCGGTGGAGCAGGTGGTAATGCTTCTGGTTTGGGTGTTGGCAATGCGGGCAGCAGTGGATCTGGTGGTGCGGGTGGCTCATCAAGTTCCTCAAGCAGTAAATCGAACAAGTCGCGCAAAGAGAAGCGAGCAGCCCAACAGCAACAACAACAACAGCAGCAACAAAGTCTGGCCAATAGTCTAAATGCAGCGGCAGCAGCTGCAATTAATCCTGCTGCAGCATTGGCCAGTATGCATGCATTTGGTGTACCCGGGAGTAGCATGCAACCATCGGTTAGTACGGGCAGTGGATCTATACCCACAAGTAGTGGTGGACATGGTGGCTATAAGGTGAGTGCAATTGATATAAAAAAATCTTTCTGGATGATTATATAATAATAATCTTATTCAATTCTTGCAGAGCACGGCCAGTGCTTATGGCAAACCCTCTACTATGACAAGCACTAGTAGTTTGTCCAGTAATCCTGGCTCCGCTTATGATCCTGTGACTCTGCACAAGGAGCTGCTGGCCATGCAGGCAGTGGCCGCAGCAGCCTCTGGGTCTGGATCCAACAGTTCCTCAGGGAAAAAATCTGGCAGTGGAGGTAGTTCCTCAACATCATCACTTCATGGTCATTTGAGTGGTGTGGGTGGTGGTTCCAGTGGTGGCTTAATGTCCAGCAGCAAATCCTCTACCAATGTCAGTTCTAGCAATTCCTCAATTGGCGGCCTGCATTCAAATAATCCGCTTATGTCACCCCATTCGGCTCTGGTTAGTGGTGCTGGATTGGGTGGTAGTGCGGGATCAAACTCTTCCTCATCGTCGAACAAGGATCGTGATAAAAACAATCCCTCATTAAATGCTCTAAACTCATTGTCCCAATTCGGTGCTCTTGGCATGACACCGCAACAGAGTATGCAGGCGGCTATGAATGCATTTGCGGCCAGTACAACATCGGTTAGTTCGGCCGGAGGACACTCGGTTAGTAGTCAGCAGCAGCAGCAAGGAAGCGGAATTAATACCAATGCGGGTAGTGGAGGAGTAAAATCCAAGGATTATCTAAGTGGATCAGGCATGATGAGGTAGTTATTGTAGTTAATGTTTAATTTTTTTAATTATATCATAATCTTCATTCATCTTCTCCAGCAGCAGTGAGCATCCTTCTTTGCTTGGAGTTCGCCTACCACCAGACACGGAGATCATTAAGTACACCTCATCCATAGTTGGCCCAAAAATTCCTGGTACTACATCACGCGGTCGTAAAAAGACCATTTCAGAAACAGAACAACAACAACAACAACAGCAACAACAAAACACACAACAGAAACAACAACAACACCAAGTCGAACACTTACTCCAACAACAACAGAAAGATCTTGATAGCACAACAAATGCAATTTCCTCTCTGCTTGCATTTCCAGGTCTCAGTCCCGCGAAGCGGGCTAGACTCGAAATGGAGTATGCCGCCATGGCAGCAGCTGCCCAACAACAGCAACAACTCCATGGGATGTTGGGTGCAGCAGCAGCGGCAGCTGCCGCCTCTGGTATGCCTGGTATGAGTGGTCTACCATCTCTGGAACAATTAAGCGGTGTCGGTGCCAAAGGTGTATCCTCCCTATTAGCCTCCTCCGGCGGCGGCTCCTCCTCATCAACAATCACTAGTGTTAGCTCACAGAGTGGCTCATCCTCGGTCACATCTCAACAACAGCAACAGCAGCAGCAGCAACAGCAACATGGTCGTAGCGATTTGTCAGTATCAGCGGCATCCAATGATCGTGTCGAGGTGATCAAATTGCCACCAACAATCACCTCAAACGGAGCCTACAATCTATCCAATAAGGGAAAAGAGGTGCATGATCTAACCACAGATCATGGGCCAGGTGCTGGGGTCAATTTAAGCCTAAAATCCAATAATTTAGGCTCATCCGGCAATTCAGTAACTGGAAGCGGAGGCAGTGGCGCTGTGGGATCAGCCACAAATCCCATAACCATTGATGATTTCGATGCTCCACTCAATTTGTCCATGAAGCCCTCGGATAAGAGTAGTTCCCAATCCGTTTCAGCATCGAATGTAACCAACTTGGCAAGTGATTATCAGAGTGGAGGTGGACAAGCAGCTGCTGGAGGAACAGGTGGTGGTGGCACTGGCGTTTCATCAAATAGTCTACAAAGTCTGAGTTCGATTACAGCGGCATTGGGTGGCACCGGTGGCATGCCGGGTGGTGCTAGTGGTGTAACTTCACCAGCACCCCATATGGGAAGTGGCGGCGTCTCGACTGGTGGCAATTCATCAGCTGCCGCTGGATCAAATTCGAATTCTGGTTCTGGTTCAAATTCAAGCTCATATAAAGAAGGACGTCCACGGAATTTGGGTCGTGGTGTATCGAAACCCAAAAAGAATACAGTTGCATCGCTCCTGGCTCAGTCCCGGGCAGTGGGCTTAAAACCCATGCTGGCAACACAACAACTACTACAACAAGGAGCTGATATAGTAAGTTACTAACTAATACTAGAGATATTAGTTCCAATCGATTTTAAATTTCTTTTCTTTTCTATCAATAGGAGAAAATTCGTTTGGCTTTAAGTGAGGCTAATGCACATATGGAAACATCTACGGATTCCGAGAGTATGGCTGCCGAAAGTGGTCTATCCGAATCCGAGTCAGAGGATGCCAATATACATAATGTTGCCGAGTTGCGTATACCCTTGGAATTGGGTTGGAAGCGAGATACTGTCATTCGTGGATTAACCAAGCAGGGGCAAATTCGTGGCGAAGTTACATATTATGCTCCAAACAGTGTGGCACCACTTAAGACCATTGGACAGGTTTTTGCTGTGAGTTTGTAGGATGAGACTTTATCGTATATTTGTAGATGACCTAACCAATCCCCATAATTCCTTCTCTATGAACATCTCAATTTTATCTAATGGTTAATATTTTTGGATTTATCTATTTACTCCAGCACTTGGAACAACAACCATCCAGTCTTACGCGTGAGAATTTCAGTTTCTCTGCCCGAGCTATTGTGGGCTCATTCCTGCAACCGGCTCCCCCACCCTATGCCAATGATGGTGAATATATACGAATGAGTGATGAGGATGTAGCCAAACGTTTGGAAGATTTGAAAGTCTTTACTCGTCAAACTCTCAATGTGGAGCAACGTATTGAGATAGCCAAGCAACAGCAGGCCATGAGGGATGCTAAGAAGCAACAAAAGGAGGAATTGGCACGTAACAAGGAGAAGGCGCGTCAGGAGAAGAATGCCAAGTTGGAGCAACAACGCAAAGAGAAGGAACTGAAAAATCAACAGGCAATTGAGGTTAGTATTACCATATAAAAAATTATAATAAATCAATTTGAATTTTATTTTTGTTTTATTTATTTTTCAAGGAGCGTAAAAAACGTCAAGAGGAACTGGATAGACTAAAGCAGGAAGAGTTAATAAAGAAGCAACAGGTCAGTTTAATGATGCTATTTGGTCATAATGATGTGACCTATTTATATTTTCTACTTTTGCCTTGTTGTCTGTTTTTGTTCGATTGCTCCTCTATATATTTATATATTTATATATTTATTTTTTGCAAATAGGAGAAAGAAAAGCGACGTCAGGAAGCAATTTTAGCTAAGGAACAGGTACAAAAACAAAAATCTTAACTTATTGTGGTGAAATTATTTTAATTTTTCATTTCCCATTTCAATAAATTCGAAATTTTTGCAAATATTGTAAATAAAGTTAGTTATAGATGTTGTTATAGTTATATATATTAGTTTATATATATGATATATTTTTCATAGAAATGAAAACCGAAAACCGTAACAAAACAAAATTTGTTTTAAAAGAGTCTTTGTATAGATTATAACTCTTTGAACTTCCAATTTAATTTACCATACTTATATTACCCATATGATATTTAAATCTACATATATGGTTATGTGGTTTTCGTTTCTCTAAAGAAATTATATGTTCTTTTCTTTTGGTCTCCCTTTCGGTCAACTTTTGCTATCGCTAGTTAGATGTGTTTTTTCTTTCTTGTTGTCCTTTTTCTCTCTTCCAATGTCCATTTAATATTAATTCTTCCAATCTTTTATTTGGTTAACTTTAGGAACTGCAAAAGCAAAAGGAATTACTTCTGGCTGCCGAAATGGTAAGTGTAATATTGATATATCTTTTAATTTTTTACTTAAGTGTAACAAGTAATGTTTTTTTTTTTAATATTTTTTTTATAGGAACGTGAACGTCGTCGCCAGCATATGAATCTTATACGTATGCTTGAAGTTCGTCGCAAGTTTGAAGAGCGTGAGAAAAAGAAGCATCAATTGGTATTGGATCGTCTAATTTTAAGGGAACGTCGCATGGCAGAACGTAAACGTGATGCTGATATTTTACAATTGATACGACGTCCCAATGAGGATTCGGAAATGCCACAAGATATATCTGTACCAGAATTGGAGCGTATTGCTGGCAATCGATTGCCTGGTCAAGCCATGGCCGATCTTCTCATGGTCTTTGAGTTCTTGCATAATTTCGGTGAGACATTGGGCTTCGATATGGAATCGTTGCCATCATTGCAAAATTTGCATGATGCTCTGATCAGTGATAGTAATGCCGATGCCGAGGAGGAATTGTTGTCGGTAATGACACATCTATTGGTCTGTGCCATAGAGGATCCAGGTGTACCCAATCCAGGCAGACATACCACATTGTTGGGTCAATCTCTGCGAAATGCCGATATAACTAATTCAAATGTTTCGGAAATATTAAGGATTTACTTGTATGCCACAGCCACTGGTGAGATTCGTCAAATGTATGGCATAACTGTCGATCGTGAACGAGAGCGTCGTGTGCCCGATCATCATCAATTAGATGCAGATACAGCCACACATTCGGCTAAAAATCAAGAATATTACAAGTTGCTTCATGAGAATGATACCTGGAAATTATCGCATTATCTTAAAGATCGTCCATTCGTGGCCTTGAATCCAACGCGAAAGGCCCAAATGTTGGCCCATCTTTGCAATGATTTGTTAATGAATAAAGCGGTCCTAAGACAAATTGATGGCAGTTTGGAAACATGTGCCCAGATGAGAAAGGAGAAGTATATGACCGACATGAAGGTACGCAAATATAAAGCACTCCATATGCGCAAGGCTCGTATTGAGGCCTATGAAAAGGCTCAAGCGGAACGAGAGGCAGCAATGCAGGCACTGATGGCTCAACAGAAATTGGATGCGGAACGTCTGGCCATGGCGGCCAAACAGGCTGAGGCGGAAGCAGCCGCTGCCGTTGTTGTTGTCATTGCAAATGAGGAGGAGAATTCCAAGCCAGAACTAAATGCAGAGACGGCCACAGCCACAGCCACAGTCACAACCAACAACACAATAACTACTGATAATGGTGGAGAAAAAGAAGACAATGGATCCAAGGAACCAGAGACACCACAAACATCACAGCCCATGGAAGTGGATAATGTGGATAAAGAGGAAAGTCAACCAACTCCAAATGCAAATACTGCAACTGCAGTTCCAGGCCCTGCCCTTCCGTTGGGTACCGACACTTTTGTCAGTCCATCAAAAATAAATACCAGTGGGGGGGATCAATGTACACTTACCCCGAATAAATTGCCAGCTGGCAATGATTTTGTCACGCCCACTTATCAACATAATGGATCGGCAACGCCGACCACAAGCAACGTAGTAGCACCTGCTCCGGTTGTTGCCAATGCTGCTGATGCCCTTTTGCAAGCCAAAAAGAGTGGGGCACGGAATTCCATTAATGAGGATGGACATCATCCTGATGTCAGCATCATTGAGGATGATCTCTCCGATATTGATTCAGAGATAACCAACGTCGAAGAGGATGAAGACAATCGCCTAAGTGCCGATGAATTGCAAAAGAAGCTGGACAAAATTGTCCGTGCTTCACTTAATTGCAAAGAGGCTTTGGAGAAGAGCACAAATCAGTTAAGGGCAGCATGTTTTGGACAGGATCGGTTCTGGCGTCGTTATTGGAAACTGCCCAAGGCGGGCGGTATTTTCATTGAGGCCTTGGAATCGGCACAAAATGATATATGTGGTTATCATGAGGCATTGGAGGGTTTGGATGACCAGGCTGTCGATCATGAGGAGGAAAAGAAAATGGAATCGGATGAAACAACAGCAGAACAAGATGAGCCCATGGAAGTGGATGAAGATGATATCAATGCCAAAAAGGTGGTGGAAGAGAATCAATCACTTGCTCAAGATCAGCAGCAACTGCCACCTGTTGTTTCGGTCCAACAGGATAATGTTCATGACGATGATGATGATGATGATGATGATGTCACTGAAATTAATAAAGTGGAACCGGAAATTGTTGATCTTGGCGATGATGATGATGAACCGCCCAAGAGTGAACCGCCACCACCGCCGCCGCCGCCACCACCACCCCGACCCGAAATTAAAGTTAAATCCGAAATGGAACTAATGGGTCCACCGCCCACTGTTATTTCAACGAAAACCGATTTCGAAGCAGAGATTAAGATACCCACCATTCCTGGCCTAATACCAACAATTAATAATAACAATAACAACAATAATAACAACAACAACAACAATGGCAACGACTTCATCACCACCAACAACAACAACATGAATAACATGATGATGAATAACATCAACAATTGTGATAAAATGGATATTAGCCTTATTAAAGCCGAGATGGATTTGAAAAAGGAAGATGATTGCATCATTGTCTCCACGACGACAATTGGTGATGATTCACCCAAATGGTTTTCGATTGTCAAACGTGAAGTGCCATTGGTTAGTGAATTACCCGCCGAGGATGGCGGTGTTGTCTCACAGGATCTTCAGTATACCTATGCCAATCAGAATTGTTATGCCCAATTGCAATTGCAGGGTCATCCATGGGATTTGATCAATAATCTGCAATATTATTCCATACCCATGGACGAGTGCAAAGTGGAACCAACTAAATATACCCAAGAGTGTATATTCTCGCTAAGTGGTCTGGATGAGAAACAAATGCAGGCAAAAATTGATGAATATGCGGCCAAAATGATGGGTGGAGCAGCTGGTGCAGAAGTAGCAGGAGCAGAATCGGGAGCCGAGGGTGCCATAACAGTGTCAAAAAACGGTCTGGGTTCTCCTCATCCGCCCAGCGAGACTGATGAGGAGTTGATTAAAACGAAATCCGAAACGAATACAAAAACCGATGAGGAAAAGTTTTTTCGTTTAGGCACTGAAGTTCCGCCAGACACGGGCGGAGGGGTGAACACTGGAGTGACTGGAACGGCGGGTGAAGTTGAAATAAAGCCCAAAATTGAGTTACGTTTGGATGAGGCACTGTCCCAGGCCTACTATCATAATATAGCCAATATGTCGTTAAGTAGTGTCCAAACGTATATACCCATAGATATACCATTGCCCCTTTCCATGACACCCGATGAGCATCGTCTGCTGGAGCAGGTTAAACTTGCTGGATTTCCGGAAAAGGTTCATGGTGTCTATGTGCCAAGAAGGCAACGTTATGGCTGGTGGCAGTTAAACGATGAGCAAAAGTTGCGTCAACTTGTTAAATCCCTAAATCCTTCCGGTTTGCGTGAGCGTGAACTTCAGGAAAATTTGCAACGTTTTCTAACACTGGAACAGCCGTTGGGCGTTAACTATCAGCTGAAAGAGCATGAAACTGAAGTGGTGGAATACATGATCCCAGATAAGCCAAACGATTGGAATCCCAAAGTGGCCAAGCGTGTTGAATTGGCATTGTTGGAGCAACTTGAATCGTTGGAGGATAAAATAGCCAGTGCATCTATGCAGCTAAAGAATTGGCAATTACCCAATCGCATTGAGAATGAAATCAATCTCGAGCAGGAGGATGTCAGCGAGGAGGATTTCGTTAGCATAATACCCATGATAAGGGAGCGCATTATCGATCTGGAGGCGAACATTGAGAGAAGATATCTAAAACCACCATTGGGATCACAGACTGGTGATGCCCATTTGGCTGTGATTGCACAGAATCAGCATACAACAACTCAAACCCAGAATTCGGCATCGGCGGCGGCATATCTATTGCAAATGCAACAGCAGCAACAACAGGCGGCCCAGCAGCAACAATTGGTAGGCCAACAACAGCAGCAACAACAACTTGGTACTGCCGGCACCAACAACAGCCTCAATCCCTCGTCTTTTAATGAACGCACCATGGCTCTGGCGGCGGCTGCAGCAGCTGCTAATCCCGCGGCTATGGAAGGAGCTGCCGGCTCTGGAGCAGTTGAATGCACTTCCGGCAATGTCTCGCCCGCCAGCAATTGCGATAGTGATAAGGATGAGAAGGTGGAGAATATTCCCAAGGGGTTAGTGCAATGGCGAGATGCAGTTTCTCGTTCTCATACCACTGCCCAGTTGGCCATGGCCTTGTATGTACTCGAATCCTGTGTGGCCTGGGATAAGAGCATTATGAAGGCGGTAAGTTAATTTTTTTTGGTTTTTGTTATTTAAGCTTTGCCAAAACCTAACAACTCCCAATCACCCATCCATCCACAACTACCTTAGACACATTTGTACACACCTAATTAACCTTTTTTTTTTAACCATCAATTTTTAACATTGTTGTTGTGGGTTGACATTTCCTTTTTTGTTGTTTCCATTCTTTTAATAAATTAATCATTTTCATTACATGGTAGTCAGTAGATTTGGCCTGATGACAATTATAATGGTAGATAAAAACAAAATATTGGCAGCTTTTAAAATGTCTTTTTAAATTTTAACGGTGTTATAGTCGTATCAAAAGCAGTGCCGTGAATCTTTACTTCCCAAGATGCTCTGCTCGTATTCCTTGCTTTGATATTAAAGTTTCCACCTTTGATTTGATTTCACTTTCAATTGTGAAAATGGCTTAAACAATTGCTAGTTTAAATTGTTTTCTATAACTTTTAAATATAGTTACAGGATAATAATTAAGCAAAAATCAGTTTTTAATCAAATTACAGATTTGCACAAGCAGTCAGCAAGCAGTGCATTGCGGTGTTTGCAATTTAGTTAAAACTGCTCAGCTAAAGTTATAATAAAACTTAATTACTGAGATTTCATCTCAGTATTTGCTATATAAGAATTAAAAAGTAGTGTTTTTGGAACTATAATGCTTCATATAGCACTTTAGTATTGAAACTATATTGTTTCTATTGTTCATGTTCAGTAGTTGAGATTTCTTTACATATTTAACTAGCAAATCATTTATCAGACGTTTTTATTTATGCTGCCAATTGAATTGTAATTATCACCAACATTAGATATTATAAAGCGTGAAATCGGTGCCAAAATTTAGCTTGCCATTGTATACATATATGTACATATATAGTAGAGATCTATAGCAGTTATCATTTCACACTCACTATTCTATCTGAATATAAATCCTTTTTCTTTCCATTCAAAATTGTTGTCGGCTGGAAAATTAATTCAATATTTCATTATTTAATCTTCATGTCATTTTTTTGTTCTGATTATATATATTTTTTCTTTTTGTTTTCCAACATTTTTAACACATTTTGCTGAATGTTTGAATTGTTTGTTGTTTGTGGTGTTCATGGTTCAAAATAAATTTAATGCTTTCATATACTCTCATACACCAACATGCATACACACATACTACATACATAACATACACACATACATACATACATACATACATACACACACATGGATGCTTTTGTTGCCCGTTACCGTATTCCTTTTCCTCCACCAAACACATACACTCACACACACACAACATTGGAAAATTACGATCCTTCGTACATCAACTCGACATACACACACGGACACACACGCACAAAACTCCTTGACTTATACTTGACTTCACCCAAAAGTATGCAACGAAAAGTAAAAGCTGCAAAAAGAAGAGCATCAAAAAGCAGGCAACAACAACAACATCTAAAAAGCAACAGTCCACAAAGAAGCAGTGCAAATCAAGCAGTAAATCATCAACAACTCCCAAGAAGCAACAAAATGATGAGAAAGAAGAAGAAGAAGAAAGAACAGCATCCACACCATCATTGAGCATTAAAATCAATTTAAAAGCCTTGGCAAAGGCACAAAATCAAAATGGCCATGAAAGTTTCGATTCTGATACCAGTTCCACTTCCGCTTCCAATTCGGACACGGACTTTAGAACAAAACGAAAGACCAAGACAAAGACCAAAAACAAGACAAAGACACCGAATGGGAAACGTCGACGTTCAGCCACTACTACAAACTCTTGCAAATATTCAAATTCCTTACAGAATTGCCAGTTCTGCACATCGGGCGAGAATGAGGATAAACTACTACTATGCGATGGCTGTGATAAGGGTTATCACACATACTGTTTCAAGCCCAAAATGGACAACATACCCGATGGCGATTGGTGAGTATCAAACAGAAGAAAAAAAGATGAAAAAAAAAATGGAAAGAGATTTCCCTTTTGTATTATTGCCCTTTTACCTTGCATTCTAAAAACTTTTACTTCATTGTCCAACAACATTTTGCACTCAATTAACGTCGCGTTGTCATGATCATCAATCATTTTCATTATCATCATCGTCGTCGTCGCCGTCCTCCTCATTATTATCGTTGTCGTTTGTTTTCTTTTTTTCTCTCTTTCTTTTATTAATTGCACCCCTTTATTTTGCTCTATTTATTTAAATCTTTAATTAATTTTCTTAATTTTTACCATTTTCAGGTATTGTTATGAATGTGTGAATAAGGCCACCAATGAACGCAAGTGCATAGTTTGTGGTGGCCATCGTCCATCGCCTGTTGGCAAAATGATCTATTGTGATCTGTGTCCACGTGCCTATCATGCCGATTGCTATATACCGCCATTGCTGAAGGTACCACGTGGCAAATGGTATTGTCATGGCTGCATAACACGTGCTCCGCCACCCAAAAAACGTAGTGGAGGAAGTAGCAGTAAATCACGCAGGGATCGTGATGCCAGTACAGCGGCCAAGAGGCGAAATGATAAACAACAAATAACAACTGGAACAGGCAGTTTGGAGCAAATTGCTGTGGGCATTGTGGATACGGCGCAACTGCAACAGCAGCAACAACAAATTTTAATGCACGCCGCCTCTCAACAGTCTCTCAATTCATCGCATGATGAGTCCATGACCTCATTACCAGCACCATTAAGGTAATTAGAGTGAGTTATCCTTCAGAGTAGTTGTTGTTTAATTCAATACCCGTTCAATCTCTGTTGTAGTCCTGCCCATTCCGTGGCATCAGCCACATTTGATGATCAACATCATAATAATTCCATTGATGGCTCACGATTTCCAGGAGCAGCCACCCACAATAATGGTGGAGTTCCGCTGATTGACTCCGAAATTGGGACTAGCGGAGTCACCACTTATCCACCCTATCCACCACCAACTAATTTTGCCACAGCTGGTCTGGCAAATCGTACGCCTCCATCATTGCCACAGCCCCTGCAGTTCAGTACGGCCATGTCGCCAAGAGCTGTGACACCAACTCGAACGCCCACGCCAACGCCCACACCGCCACCGCCGCCAGGACCACAATTACAGCCACCGACACCAACAACCGCCGGTCCTTTAATAATGCAGGCATCGCCTACATCTTTAAATGTGACCTGTCAGTCACCAACACAGCCCATGACCATGCCCTCGCCCAGGGCATGTACACCTACGCCAACTGTACCCACAACACCCACCAATGTTGGAGCAGTAGCAGCAACAACAACAGGTGTCCCAGTCCCAGTCTCAGTCCCAAACACAACACAAATGTCACCACCGCCCATCAATATACATGCCATACAAGAGGCCAAGGAGAAGCTAAAGCAGGAGAAGAAGGAGAAACATGCCACCAAGAAGCTGATGAAAGAACTGTCCGTTTGTAAGACTCTGCTGGGTGAAATGGAGGTGAGTTATTTGATTGAGAAGGAAATACTTATATAAGGTGCCCGAAATAAGTAAGTGGGACAGTATGTTGAGAACTGTAAAAACTGAACCGATCAATATATTCCAACAAAGCTAATTTTTGCTTAAACTTAGTAAAATCAAAAATATATTTCAGCTGATTTGAATCCAAAAACATTTAAATTAATATACAAAAAAAATTAAACAAAATATTTTCAAACGAAATAAGTAACTGGGACAAATTCATATTTTGTGTCTTAAAACTAAAAAAAATAAACAAAAACAAAAATTTCACTTCTAAACCATAACTGAATGTTAAATAGAGGAATTAGCAATTTTAATATTCGTCCTTGCATCGAATATATTCTTTTTTTTAGTCCTTGGAGGTCAATTTTCGCCCATTTTTCGAAAATAGCTATTTTTAGCTCTATTAAACTTCCAAATTGCATCCAATTGACATAATCCCGTTGTGTCAAGATTTCCCACAGTTTTTTAATTGGATTTAAGTGTGGTCTGAGTGCTACCCAGCATAAAACAGGTATTTCTGTCCCTTTAAAATATACTTTAGTAAGCTTTGCCTTATGGGTGGGTGAGGTATCCTGCGGAAAATTCCTTATGTCACCATAATAATTCTCTCCAAATAGCACTAAATTAGTTGCCAACAGTTCAACATTATTTGGGGCATTCATTTTATGCAGTACGAAACCTCTTGAAGTCCTTTTATTAAAGCCGAACGCAGCCCATACCATTAAAGACCCCGTGAAAATTTCTGGACAGGTGGATTTTTTTTTGGGATTCGAATAACATGATAATAATATCGGTACCCATCACGGCCATCTAAATTGAACTTTTTTCGTCAATGAAAACTAAATTTTTCCTCTCAGTGTCCCAAAACTTATACTTTTCGGCAACCCGTATCGAGCAGGTTTATGCCTTGGCAGTAGCTCCGGTTTCAGGATTTTTTTTCCGTACAAAACATTACCCGAGCTCTTCAAAATTTGTTGAATACGTCTCGTAGATATTAGAAGAGATGAATTAGTCCTTATTTGAGATCCCCGGATATTTTTTTTCATCGCTAGATTTTTTATTCGTATTTAGCCACACTTGTCAATCAATGGTGGGCGACCAGAAAGGGGCTTTTTTCTATAATTATCTGTGTTTCTGAGCAACTTTTCGATGGTATACTTCTTTGTTCTGACATTTTCTTCAATTTTGCTAATTGGCATCCCCATATCACGCAGCACGACAATCTTACCACGCTATTCTTCAGTTAAACGGACAAAACTCGACATTTCTTAACAAAAAAAATTAATAGAAATTGCCAAATTTAAGGATTGTAATTGAAACTCACTTATTTTTATTTTTTTTAACAGCTAAAATCAAATTCCTTACTAAAAGTTCAATTTAAATATAGTGATCTGACAAGAAATCAAAGAAAACCAATTTGTCCCATTTACTTATTTCGTTCGCAAAACCCAACTTGCACTTTTAAAAACAAACGTAACGTGAAAACCTAACGGTACTTTTTCACAATTCTTTGCTTAACGCTTAAGCACTCCACAAACCAAATATTGAAGGAAGGAAAAAATCAAAAAAATTCATTTTGTGGAAATTATAACGATTTCAATGTTTGTCCCATTTACTTATTTCGGGCACCTTATATTTGTATATATGTACATATTTAACTTTTCATTTATATTTTAATCTTTTGTAGCTTCATGAAGATTCTTGGCCATTTCTCTTACCGGTGAATACAAAACAGTTTCCCACATATCGCAAAATAATCAAATCACCCATGGATTTGTCCACTATTAAAAAGAAACTGCAGGATTTAATGTATGTATATGCTGATATGATTGTTAAGAGATTTAAGGTATTAATCTCCCATTTTTTTTTATTGTAGCTACAAAACACGTGAAGACTTTTGCGTTGATGTAAGGCAAATCTTTGATAATTGTGAAATGTTTAATGAGGATGATTCACCTGTGGGCAAGGCTGGTCATGGCATGCGTAAATTCTTTGAATCTCGCTGGGGTGAATTAACTGATAAGCACTCCTGATATACCATGCCACTAGCTCAACCACTAGCACAGGTACAGGGATTGGGACAGGGACAGGGAGAGGGACATAGCCAGTCCACAGCCACAGAAATGATGAATATAATGGCCAACATCTCTCCGCCAATAATGCCACCAGCAGAAGTCGAAGAAGTATTAGTAACAACAGCAACAACAACAACAGGAGCAGGATTAGGACTAGGAGCCGGAGGAGATGCAACCGCCACAGAAGCAACTGCACAATTTTGGTAGAGATTAGTAGTAAAAACGCAAAAACTGAATTTGTATATAAGGAAAGGAAATGAATAGGAGGATGGACGCATATGTATTAGCTATAGTCACTGTATTATTATCTACAATTTAGTTATGCCTACACACACACACCTACTACATAGACACACACACACAAAACAAATACAAACACACCACACCACACACATTAACATATATATATATAAATACATAATTATATATATATATATATTAAATATTGATTGTAGTTATACAAAATTACACGAGAGAGTATTCAACGTCCTACGTTCAAGAGATTTGCAACAAGTTAGTAAGAAGTGTGAAGAGAAAGCGAAC
The DNA here is from genome assembly GCA_018150375.1 of Drosophila sturtevanti. Lineage (NCBI taxonomy): Eukaryota > Metazoa > Arthropoda > Insecta > Diptera > Drosophilidae > Drosophila > Drosophila sturtevanti. The sequence continues at coordinate 4,367,432 of JAECWJ010000324.1, read as the reverse complement.
AAAAAATCACTTAATATGTATTTTTTTACCCAGATCAATGTATTTTTGTTTAGTTATAGTTTTAGCAACTAAAAGCGCGGCAGCAGTATAAAAACAAATATTATTTAATAATTGTGTAAACCCAAAAAAAAAAAAGAAACACAACACACACACACACAAAACAAAAGTGTAAAATTCTGACAAATGATTTACGTACAAACAAACAAACAAAAAATGTTCCCTCTGCTCCTTCCAACAGCAATGAATGTTTAACCTCTTCCTCCCCCCCACACCCAACCCTATCCCCTGCTTATTATTTAAACAGTATTTGTGCACAAAGCTGCTAAAAAAAAAACAACTTTTTTTATATTATTTGAACATTTAACACATCCAGAAAACGCTCATTTTAAGTTTTAAAGTGTATTTTGTACTTATATATTAAACAAAACGAATGATAAAGCAGCTAATGAAAGAACGATAATTTTTTGTATTTACATAAATATATATAAATATATAATATAGTGCGTATTAGTCTATATATATATTATATATACCTAAACAATATACTCAAAAACATAAAAAAAGGAAAGAAATCAACAACAACACGTAAACAACATTTTGTAAATGAAGCAAGGCAAAACAAAAACAAAAAAGGAAACAAAACAATTAAATATATTATTAAATGTATTAAATTATTTAACTGTGTGTACATTTTTGCAAACAAAACAAAAACAAAAATTCACAAAAAAAAACCAATGGATAAAAACAAAAAAGAAAAAGTAGTTTGGCATTTTTAATCAAATCAAAAGTTTAAAAGAAAAACAAAAAAGAATAAACGCAACTAGCACAAACTAAATTAACAGTATTAAAAATCATGCAAAAAACCTTTTTGAATCAGACAACAACAATATTATCCACACAACCACATCCACATACACTTACACACACACACACACAGATGTTAAAAATGTTAAGTATATATGCCAGAGGAAAACTCAAACGAAACGAAATATTTACATAATAATAATAAAACAAAACAATTTGAATAAAAAAAAAAAACAAAAAATGAAATGAAACTCATTTGCAGTGCTGAACAATAATTGAATGAAATCGTAAACAAAATGTTGAACAAATGAAAGCTAAATCTTATATCGCCATAGCCGCTTTAAACAGATAAAAATTGAAATTCAATTAAATTTGATTCGGTTTAACCGACATTTTTCATATCCTTGCAGTTTGGTTATCCTATGATAAATTGATTTAGCTGTCCGATTTACAAAAGATTCAGTTAAATGATGTGAATCTATATAAAACTGATTTTTTTGAGATGACTCAGTACTTTGTTCTTATGGACTTTATTTTCATAAAAGTTATATCTTTTATGATTTGAATAACAAGTAGATAACGATTTCAACTATGAGAATTGAAAAAATAAAAGAATCCTTATTGAAATTCCACCTTTAACATTTACCTTTCTAAGTCCTATGGGAAGAAACTATATAATATATGTAATTTGGTCCATATTTGTTATATATATATATATAAAATACATATTTTGCTTATAACTTGGGCTGATAAATTCGCTTAAACTTTAGTTGCAATTAAACAGTTTTAATGGCATTTAAATTTTTTTAACAGTTTTACAGAGGATATTATTTATTTATAAATTTTAAATATATGACATATTTTCTGTATATTTTTATATATATATATATATTTTTATATATATATATTTAGACTACGACTGTAAATGATGTACAGAAACAAGTCATTTGGAGGAATGTTAAACACATTAAAATTTGCAGTTTTTTTCTGTGATGAATTCCGATATAGAACATATATATGTAAGATATTGTATGAAGATATCTTCATATAAAAGTTCATAATTTTCCCGCCTTGAATTTTGCGCTATAGTAAACCGATCCCACAAAAACTAATAATACAAACAATAACTCAAAAGGACATGCAATTCTCATTAGTTTGTTTGAAAGCTTTTATAATCCGATCGACTGATATGCTTATGAAAAGTATATATATTTGCAAGCTATATAGAAATTGAATAGTTATCTCTCTGCAAGGATATGAAACAAAGGAAAAACGAAATAACCAAACCAGAAGCCAAGACAAAGAGTAAACAGAAAGACAGAAGACAAAAACCTCAGCTAAGTCGAACTACCTACAGATCAGATATCATTAAAGCCATTAGAATCGGGAGCATTTTGATTAACTAAAGAAATAAAATCGAATGAATAAATATTCTTTAGCCGCAATCATACAAAAAGTTTGTATAAAAGTGAGATTAAAAAAAAACAAAAACAAAATGTGTTAAATGTGTACTTAGTTTTTCCTTTCAAATAGTTGATCCAAAATCAAAAAAAAAAACCAAAAAAAAAAAAAATGCTTTTGTAAATACAAACAGTTAACTGAATTGTATATATAGAAAAAAATAATAAAAATAAAGCAAATAGAAAGCCGTTGTCTCTGTAACGCCCACAAAATAAAAAAAAAACCCGCCACACACACACGCATACTTACGTACACTCATATACACACAGCCACACACACAAACACTTGACTTATTTAGACCCAATCTAACTTTGCCCATATCAAAATGGTTCAGCATGTTATTGGCATTCATACAGTTGTGTCACTTTAATAAAACCAAAAAAAAAAACAAACTTACTATAAATATACATATAAATAAATTGCTTATGAGAAGAAGATACTATATATATATATATATATATATATATACATATATATGTATATGAAACATTGTGGACTCTGATTTCTCTCTCTCAAAACCAATCCCCCGCTATCCAATCATAATGAAGTGAATACAATAACTAAACAAAATTGCATGTGTGTTGTTTCTTTTGGTGATAAATATATATATATATATATATACACATACATAATTATATATATACATATATATAAAAATTTTAATTTTTAAAACAATATTTTAAATTAAAGAAAAAGCTAAACTAAATACAACTAAAAATATACATTAATATATGCATATAATTATATATATAAATATATATGCAAAAGTAATAATATATATATTATATAGGTACATAATCCATCATACTCGTGCATACATATATATATATATATATGAACAGATTGTGAGAGATAATGATGTTGATGAAAATGTTGATAAAAGGCGTAATAAATCGCTAATTAATTAAATGCAAACAACAACAACAACAACAGCAACAAAAATGAAAACAACTTTCGACATTTTGTGCACAAAATACACACACAAAAAAATAAATAAATAAAAACCAAAATAAAATAAAAAGAAAAATATAAGTATATAATATAAAATACATATATAATTTCAGTTTCATTAACGGTACATAAGTATTTATTCATTATTTGTATTTTTGTGTCTTAATTAATGTCCAACTCCCCAATCCCAAAAGCAATTGTTAATGGTGTCTTCTCCATTTTTGGTTAAATATTTATATGCATTTATTCATATATATGCAAGATTTTGTTTAGGCAGTGTGAGTAAGATATAGAAGATGGTCAGATCCCTCTCCCTCTCCAACTCCTCTAGTATAAAAACTAAAAACTCGTTTCATTGCATAGCCGCTAAATTAGTTCCTCCATCTTCAAACCAAAACCAAAGAGAACTGCATTCAAACTTTTCAATACATTTTTCGTTCTTAATTTCGATGAAGGGAATTTTATTGCCCCGCCAAGCCACCAACCAACCAACCAACCAACTAACCAACCAACTTACCTGCCAGGTAAGGCAGGGGGGGAAGTCGTCGCCATCTATGGCTGGGTTTTCGTTTTGGCTGCAGTTAATTTGGTCATCTTCCATGATGTTTTGATAATGTTGCTGCTGCAGTTGGTCGTGGGCTCTGCTCTTGAGTCTGGAACCCTTTTTTTCCACCCATTAATCATGTGAAGAAGGGGTATATTGGGATCTCAGTGGAAAGGTAGGTCATATATGAGGTGGCAGGTTGTCTTTGTGGTGCTAAGAGTTCATTTGACGACAAACTAATTTAAAAAACTTACCCATTGTAGTTCAATATAAAATTTTTCTATTAACTTTCATATTTAGTTAATATTTGGTATCTGTTTTTATCGCTTTAAGTACTTTTGATTTGATTCTTTTAGTCAATATATGAAAACCAATAGGAATATTAAAGTAAATGGCATGATTTCTATCGTAAGTATTTTATTTCAGCAAGGATTATTTTTCAGGTAGCAACATGTTTAATAACCACAAATATGTGTCTAAAGTTCATTAGCAACATGTTACTAGCATCATAAGCAACATATCCTTAGCAACATTTGAAAGCAACATCGTAGTGAAATTTCTGACTCTAATAAAAAAGAACTCAATGTTCTGCATACCCTTACTATGTATGTATATACAGGGTATCCTTGGTGGTTTGTCTCACATACTAAAGTTTTTCTTTAATGCCTTCTTCATTTCTTGCTCACGAAATTCTTGTCGCCCCGAATAATTACATAAATCAGCGATTTTTAAAGCGTTTCCAGTTTCAACATCCAAAACTGTCAATGGCAAAGGGATTGGATCGGTAGATGTTATAAAGATTTTGTGGCCTTAATGCGCAGTTTGTCGGCATTTTAACGGTTGATTGTTACGGATTAAGCAAAGGAAATAAGTATACAGAAAATATATATACATATACATATATATAAAGAGAGACCAAAGGTATTTAAAATAATAAAAAAAAAGGAAGGGAGCATATTAACACCTAAAACGAAAAGATTCACCGCAATTCCCACAATTTCCCTTTGAGAATTGGTCATAAACAATTTCTGGCCAATCTGTCAGCATTTGAAAATGATTTATATTTGGCAAAATTTGATTGATTTTGCAGCCATAAAGTTTATGGTTGAGTTAAGCTTCAAGTTTCTGTTTTGTTGGCCATACTCGTAATAATAATTTGATCCATTTGAATGACTGACTGGTTGACTGATTGGGGGCTTCCCTTTTTTTGATCTCTGCCATGTCGGACATTTGTGGTGAGTTTTTGATGCGCTTTCAAAACCAAACAAAATGCATATACTCTGTGTTAACTCTTGTAATTGGCCAGTTGAGCATATAGATGGATGGATCGGTTCGTTGCCTGGTCATTTAATACAATTTTGATTATAGCCTGACAAAAGTAAAATCATTCAAGCATCAGGTCAGGTTCTTACAAATTGGCAACGGTAAATGGCGTGTGTTCATATGAAGGAAGGGGGGGTTGGATCTTTTTGGAGTACTCTGGAATTTTGTGGTCATCATAAATGATGCCTGAAATCATTCCAGATGTTGTGATAATTTTAAAGAGAAAACATCTGAAGATCTTCTACTGGTTAGGTAAAGGTGTGTAAATGACTTGAAAGGTATGAGTATTATTAATTGATCAATTCTAAAACGATTTAGATCAGGAATAGCGTAAGAAAATCTGCATTTTTTTTAAATAGAGGTTTTAAGTTTCGTATATATATTTTAGTTAAAATAGTTTTTCAGTCTAGATATGAAATGAAATAGAATATTTTTCCTATATTTTTCGATTATGAAATATATACATATATTATTATAAGCAGACAAGTTTAAAAGAATTGTAGTTATAAGATAGCTATGGCTTGATCATGAAAAATATCTTTTAAGCTTTTATAATCAACTTACTTATATGACATACTGATAGATATGTCATATAACTTACTTACTTGCTTAGCTTGTTCCCGGAATATAAAGAGCAGCCTTGGTATACTCTTTAATAGTTCTGGTAAATAATATGAGGAGAATCTGCAAGGGTATACAAACTTCGGCACGGACGAAGTTAGTCCATCCTTCTATTTAGTATATCATATAAGTATTTATAATTATCATAATATAGGTAAGTTTATTCTTAGTTTTCATTATTATATTATATATGCTAATAGATTTATAAAAGTAAGAATATAATTAAGCAATTTATTGAGAATTTAGCAATGAAACGTATAAACAAATTTCATATGTATTTCCTATTCATGATTCACTTTGAAAAATTTGAGTAGTTCATTTGATAAATGAATTGATTGATTTCTAAGTCAATATCTGGGTAAATCAGGTAAGATTTAGATATCGCTACTTCAATATCTGGATTAATCAGGTTAAATTGAGTTATCTCTACGTCAATATCTGGATTTATCAGGTAAGATTGAGATATATATAACTGAAATTAGGTCTATTTTGATTTACTGATACTTCCTAAAAGTTATATTTGAATAATTTTATTAAATTAAATCCATATTGGATGATAATTGTTAGATTTTTTTTATAAGTTTTTGAAAATTTATTAAAAACTGCTAATTAGGTCCTTTTTTATGGCATTTCTCCGCAATTTCCAATTCAAAATTAATGTAATAAATTAATTAAAATAAATCTCAAAAATTTTCACTTAACAGAAATTTGTCTAGCAAGACTTTCCATTTGCTATTTAAAATTGTTTTTTAAAGTTCTTAAATAATAGAATGATTCAATTTTATAATCTCGAAATATTAAAAAATATATATGTAGGAGTTTTTTTTTATCTAATAAAAAAAAATATTTAACTTCAATGGAACTTTATATTATTGCAAAAGAAAAAAAAATTCGTATCCATCAAAAATTCCATGATTTTGTTATAAGAAACTTTCAAATTGGTTTCTTTGATTACGAAAAAATGATTTTGATATTGAATTCAATTAGCCATTGACATGAAACATCCAATGCGAATGGAACTCATTATGGCCATAACAATCCAAATTGCTATACCAAAGCTAAACCGGGGGGGAGGAGGGAATGGGGAAAGTGGGTAGAAAAAAAAAAGAATTTGTGGCAATTACGAGATTTCCTGTACAAAATGGGTAACAGCTGCAAAAACCAATAATTACAATTCATATATGTATGTGGAACTTGGGGAGCAAAAAAAATAAAAAAAAAAAAAATCCAAAAAAATAAAAGAAAAAGACAAAATGAACAAACATGAAAAATATGAAAAATTCTTTGGAAACATTTTTAGTTGTTTTAGTTGATTTTTCATTGATGTGCAAGGTGTGTCTATGTATATGTGTGAGTAGTGTGCGTATGTGTGTGAGTGTGTGTGTGTTAATAATGTGCCATATATCATCATTATCAGGCTAAAACATTCCAATGTTGCTTCTGCTGCTTGCCTCGCTGATGACTTTGCACATGTGATGCAGCTACCAAACACGCCAAAGCCCTAGCCTACTCACCTCCCTCCAACCCCCCCCACCACTACTACCAAATGCCCCTAAGATTCAAGAGGCAAAGAGCCAAACTCATGGATTGAACGAATCAACCTCAATATGTCGACAACTTTGTAGTAAACTGGCCAGTAACTAGAGAGATGGAGGAGGAAGAGGACTGATTGGAGTTGGAGTTTGCTTTGGCCATTTTACACGCAGCCAACGCTAATGACCAAAAACAAGAAGAAGAAGAAGAAATAACCAAAAGCAACAACAACAACAACAACAACTACAACAAAAATCCCACGAAAAAGGGCCCCAAAGAGCCACGCAATTAAAATCGAATGAGCGCCGAAGCTTCCATGTTGAGCACTAATGGGTGCCGGGACTGCAACACTGACTTGGTTGTATAGTGTAGAATTTGTATATGTACATGTGTGTGTGTGTGTGTGTGGAAAATGTGTAGAATTGTTTTAATGGCCGGCAATATGGCCGCCAAACGAGGTGCTGTAAAACTTCTCCTCAGATATCGAGCATAAGTTTTTTTTGTTTTTTGTTTTTTTTTTCTTTTTTAATTAAAAATTTTCGTTTAGTTTCTTTTAGTATTTTTTTTGTTGTTGTTTATTGTTTGCTTAGCAAGCCATTCACTTGCCATTTCCCTTTTGGTCAACGCCCAGTAATTCCTCTACGCATAAATCAAATGTTATCCCCTTTCCCCACCTCTCTCAACAACCATCACATAAGCTGCAATTTCTCTAGAATTACAAAGACAATTACACATGAAAGATTGAGACCAAAGTGCCGCCAACGCCAACATGGTAAGGGAGAGAGATCTGTGTGAGATCTGACACCATCTTAGCGAGACTCATCATGATTTGTTTTCTCTATGGGCCATATAGTGCGAACGGAAATCATGATTACTTGTGGCCCATTAAAAAAAAGAAGAAGCAAAACCCAAACCAACCAAAAAATAAACAATTATTTAACTCAAAGTCACTTTTCGACGAAGAGTTCATAATAGGCGGCAAATGTAGGTTCCTATGATGAGCTTTTTTTCTTTGGCAAAAAAAGAAAGAGATATCGTTTCTCTCTCTCTCTCTCTCTCTCTCTCTTTTCCTCTCTGTTGTAGCAAATTAAATGGCAACAAAAAATGCAAATGTTGTACATTGTTAAGGAAGAAGAAGCAGCAGCAACTACCAACTTTATAGACTAGTCGCAAAGATCTCATTGGTAGCCATAGCCAATGTGCTTATGTGTCACCAATATGTTGTTGTTGCTATAGTTGTTGTTGTTGCTGTTGTTACTGCAGTGTTTGCTGCTGTTGTTGGTGTTGTCCACGACCAACTACAATGGCAACGTCGATCAAGAATCGGCGATAATAGAAAAGTATTGCTGTCTGACTCTGTGCCTTGTCAGGCTACAGCTAACTGGAAGACAATCATCAGTGGATCAAGTGCCAGGGGCTTATATGCTTTGTTGTTGGTGTTGTCATGTTCAATGATTGTTTTCAAGGCGGACAGGGACAGAGACACGGTGACAACATTATCCAAAATCTATCAAATACTTCTTATAAACTTGAACAGAGTTTTATGTAGATTTTATTATACCCTTGCAGAGGGTATATTAATTTTGGTCAGAAGTTTGCAACGCACAGAAGGAAGCATCTCCGACTATATAAAGTATATATATTCTTGATCAGCATGAATAGCCGAGTCGATATGACCATGTCCGTCTGTCCGTCTGTCCGTCTTTCTGGATCAACAGCTTCTCCTCCAAGACCATAAGAGCTACAAAGCTGAAATTTTCAGCATAGGCTCCTTTTTACTGCAGGCATTGTATATCTCGGAATCATCCCGATCGGACGACTATATCATATAGCTCCCATAGGAACGATCGGTCAGGAATAAGCTTTATCCTCAATAACTCAGTTGTTTTTTAACCAAATGCCACGAAATTTGATATTTATGAGTTTAATATGCTTCTTGATACTTCAACCAAGTTTGATCAGAATCGGACGACTATATCATATAGCTCCCATAGGAACGATCGGTCATAAATAAGGATTATCCTCAATAACTGTTGTTTTTCAACCGAATGCCACGAAATTTGATATTTATGAGTTTAATATGCTTCTTGATACTTCAACCAAGTCTGATCAGAATCGGTTGGCTATATCATATAGCTGCTATAGGAACAATCGGTACAAAAAAAAATTTTATATGAAAAATTTTTTTCCTCAAGCTCAAAATTTTGAATTTGTAAATTTGGTATGTTTAATTTGCAATAATGCTTCTGGTGAATTATATAGAAAAAATCTGCAAGGGTATACGAACTTCGGCACGGCCGAAGTTAGTCCATCTTTCTAGTTTTTAGGTTACTTTAACTAGTAGAATTGTATCGGCTTGAAAAGTTTTAAAACATTTTTAAGGATTTTTAAAATATATTGCATATCTATATACTTTGGTTGCTTTAACTAGTACAAGTGTATTTCCAATGATTAATGATTTCCATAAGTAAACTTTTTTGGTATCTGATTATGATATAGATAAAAGGTTCATTAAATAATATGTTAATTTGATTCTTATAAGAAAATGGCTGAATGAAAAAACTCCTGGAAATTTTTCAAACTCTACGTAAATGAAAGAGTTTTATATTAATTTTGAAATTTAGAAATTGTGAAATGAGAAAAATTTATTAGGTATTAAGTTCGCATTGAATTAAATAATAGTTATTTAATATATTTTATATTAATTTCAATATAAAATTGAAATATAAAATTGTATTTGATATCAGCTTTATATAGAAATTATAATAAGTTATTAATTTCAAATTAAATTTCAAATAGAAATTGAAAAGTAAAAATATTTATTTGGTATAAGCTTTATATAGTAATCTAAAATAGTTATTTAATATAACACATGTTGCCTTCAATAATATTTTATTAAATATTTCCTTAAATAATCTATTTTTTAAAATATTTCAATATTTAATTTATTTTTTAAGAGTTATGTTTCCTTAAACAATATTTAATTAAATATTTCAATATTTTATATAGTTAATAAGTTATGTATTTCTTTTACATAGGAAATACATTTTGTATTAGTTCTCTAAGCTTTCTCTTGATTTCTAAGTAATTTATTAATAACCGATTTCCGCTAACAACTTACCTGTCTGTATGTTAAATACCTGTGAGTTTTATTTGAAATGCCACCATTGTTACAATTTCCACTAATAAGCGAAGCAAACTAACTAACTAACTAACTGACTAACAAGCTTACTGACTAACTAACAGACTAACTAATGATAAATAAATATTTGTTATTTGAAAAGTGTCGAGAGCATGCAATCTAATCGCAAGCTAAATGCAATTAATTAACGCCATTATTATATGGTGAAGAGTTGAAGTTTTGACTGGTTTGAAAAAAAAAAAGAAGGCAATGGAAAAGCCATTGCAAAATCATAGATAGACAAACAAACAAACAGATAGACATATAAAACAAACGGACGGACAGGCAGACAGACAGACAGACACTCCATACAATTCCCACTCGGACTCGCACTCCAATTGTAATTGTAATTCGCAGGCCTCTAATTGCCTTTAATGATTGTTGAATACGAACAAAAAAAAAACAAACAATCAAAAAAAAAAAAAAAAAGAAACTGTAACACGCAATGCGGGAAGCGGGGGAGGCATAAAAGAAGTAAGTTGGCTTTGATACCCTGTAAATTAAGAAAGAGCAGGTACAGGTACATCAGGTTTAACATGTAAATATGCTATACATTGGCCTTTTTATATAATTTAAAATGGGAGCATTAATTCATTTATATACATATGTATATAAATATATATTTTTAATTTAAATTAAATCTATTAATCGAAATTTGAAGTTAAACTCGATTTTGGATCAATTAAGCTTATCTTAATCTTAATCAGCGTCTAGGACAATAAAATTTAGTCCTATTTTTAGTCATTTGGCAAGAAATGTAGCCTTAAGGCATTATATGAAGACTTAGATGCCTATTAATATGATTTTGTAACAATTTTTAAATTATATTGCTGGCTTTGAGTGTTATTTTTATTGTGGAATATATATGTTTGAAATTTACATAAATTTTAAAATAATCTTTGCGAAAAATCAAGATGATGTAGTTTAGATAAAATAGTGTGAAAAGCCCATTTACTTGTTTACTAACACTGAAAATTAACAGAATTAACATCTTAACAGAAGGTATTGGTATATAACAAGAATTAAGATTCATTCAAAAAGCAAACATCTCTACGAGAATAGATTAAAAAGTAAAAGAAGACATTGTACGAGCACAAATAAATAAATACATAAAACTATTTACTACAAATGGAAATAGTAAATTATGTCTTTGTATTAATTATTATTAAAGATTATTAAACCAAGTAGATCTGGTAGTATCTTTTAGGGCCAATAGAAACTATATGTTTTTATCTATTCCCTTATCTACACCTAAACTATGCACTAAACTTTATCTTTCACACGCTACACCAGTAACTAAGCTCTGGATGAACCCTTTTGAGTCCTTTTTTTTTTTGTTCATAATCGACTTTAGCGGTTGATCAGTTTAGATATCTCTTTTCCTTTACTAGGAGTTTCTATTCTTTCCTATCAATATGGTAAGGAGCTATAGTTTTCTTCTTCTTGTACATTTCTTTGTAAAATTTGTCCTGAAAGCTTTACGGCTGGGATGCCTCTGTTGCTTGGACAGCAGGATTGATCATTTAGTGCAATGGATGGGAAATGCAAAACGATATGCCATTATTTTTTATTATTATATATTTTTCATTTCATACATACAAGAATAACTTTCTTACATATAACATATAAGTATATTGCTACATGTAAAATAAGGACCTTTTTTCCTGGGTATTCGAGGTCAGTTCTTAAATATCTAAAAAAAAAAAACAAATATCCAACGTAAAAGTAAAAATTTTAAAGAAAACTAAGGTTCAATTTTATATTTATTTTTGATTTTGTTTAAATTTGATTTAAAAGTAAAAATTTGTCTAAAAAATCAATTTAACTATAAACTGAAATGATTGATTGATACTTAGTAAAAACTTTCTAACTTTTCAGTTTTTGTTGGTAATATTTTGATTTTTTTCCAATTGGTAGAGGGTATCTTAAAATCGATGCTTTAATTTAGTTTATGGGATTTTTGATTTTGATTTGAAGCAATTTCAGTTACGTGAACGCATTTCGTACGCGGTTTTGGTCCACTCGTGATGTCCACGTTGATGACTATGATGATGATGATGATGATGATGCAGCTTAGTGGCCAAGTCGCTAATAGGCTACAACTTCATTGGTCAGCCAGTGATTCTCAATTCAGTTTTAATGATGATGGCCAGCAGCTAACTCCAATTGCCGCAGTGCGTTTAATTAGCTTAATGAACCGCAAAGCCGCCATGGTACGGTTCGGCTCCCTCACTTGGAATCCTACAAAAAGTTATGACTGAGACTGAGACCAGAGACCAGAGACTGAGACAATTAAGTGCAGCCATTTTTGTTGAATTGAGTCTGTCTATCTATTGGTGGCGGTTTGGCGGAGGGGGATGGGCGGAGGGGGTATGGGGAGGTAATTGCTGGAATTGCCAATGCAATTTACACTTTGATTTCAATCAATTATTGCCACCAGTTACCCATTTACCCACCTCCTGCCTGCGATGAGTTTCCTTGTCTCTTTTTTTTTTTTTTTTTTTCTCTCAACTTGTGCGGGTCCATAAAATATTGTTCATTATTATTGTTTTATCATTTTCAATTTATGATTTTTTTTTGTTTTAATTGAATGTAGACTGTAGAGGGAGAGAGAATATGGTATTTGTATGTTTGTTTTTCATTGAACGCTTTTTGGCTTGGGGCAAGGTTAGATTTAGTTAGATATGCGGGCATTTGTTGACTTTATAAGTCTATAATTATTGTATTAGAGTGTAATTTATTTAACATGGCCATAACAGGCACAAATAGTAGAAGAAGAAGAAGAAGAAGGAGGTAAGGAACCGAAACTGTGAAAGAATACGTTAACATACAGACATCCAATTAAGCTTTTTTTTTGTTTTTGTTCCAGGCCAATTATATTTAGCCATATGCCACGAATAATTCTTACTCTTCTCTCTCTCTCCCTCTCTCTCTGTCTTTCCACCACGCTCCTGTCTCTCTATCTGTTGGTGGAACCTCTATTAGAGTTTCGAGTTCAAAAGTAAGTTATTTCCTGGCGCTGCTACGCCTGCGCTGAATGTTAAACGTGAGTCTAAAGTCGAGGCCAGAACGTGAATGGGCGGAGTAGTTTTTGGCCATTTTGAAAAGTAGACATGGGAAGAGAAGAGAAGTGAACTGAACTGAAGCAAGAAGAACACACACAAAACTCGGATCGCTTGAATCGCGGTAAACCCAAAAGGATCCACCATAAATGGCTAACTCGATTTTCCTCTAGAGAGGGAGATAGCGAGTAAAAGACTGAGAGAGTAGTCTCCTTCCTAACTAAGTAAGTTATAAATAATAACTGGCATGCTGTAAATCAAAATTATCAGTTTTTACCATGGCCAGTACCAAACCAAAAATGGCAGGCAAGCAAATTATGTATTGGCATTGCAAGTGGCCTCCGGGCTGTCCATTCTGATTACATGTCTGTGGCAAGTTGGTGGGTTTATTTTAGGATTCCAAGCGGGAAGGGGGGGTGTCAGTCTTGTAGTTCGGTCTGTGTAATTATGCGAAATGCCTTTTCGAGGAAAGAAAAAAGGCTGGTCAGACATTTAACCAAATAAGCAACTTTAAGCTTGGGTCAATTTTTAGACAAGATTTCTCACCTGGTATAACCATCAGGAGCGCATCGTGATATAAACAATATGATCCATGACTCAAAAATTCTCCACCTCCTTGTTGCGTTGTTATTGTTGTTGTTGTTGTTGTTGCTTATTGCCATGTTCTCATGCAATTGAGCCATGTTCGATTAATCTCTTTGATTTATGCTCACGTGAGCCGCCAGAGACCAAAAAAAAAAAAAGAAAAAAGAAGGAAAACCGAACATTAACAAATGTCGCCTGTCTGCACCACCATCCTCTCCTACCTCCCCCACCGCCCTGTCATCTAACCACCACACACCATACACCGTATTCTGTTTGCCTTTTAGTTAACCTCCTCAATGGGTCTCTCCCCCCCAATGTGTTATGCGACTTTAATTGGCGTTTATTGTGAATCGAGAAGGCCAGGCCCAAAACGACAGAGTCTCTGACTCAACTCAAAGCCACAGTCAGACAAAAAAAAAAATAAAAAAAAATAAACTAATAACAACATTTGCAGTCTTATAGCTGGAAATATCTACCAGTACCAGCAACAACATATGAAATTTCAACACTGTCTTAAAGCTTCTAGGAGTCCTGCTGGTGGTGGTGCTGCTCTACCTCTCCTCCTTCATCCGATCATCATTATGGTTTTTTCATTCTCTCTCTCTCTCTCTCTCTCTAGGCTAGCAAGTTTTTGGCTTCTTTGAGCTGGAACTGCGGCTGTTATGGAATTATGAAGCCATAAATATGAAATTCAGCACATTTATTAGCCTTGTCAAATGTCGTGGCCTAAGTTGTTGTTGTTGTTGTTAGTGTGTTGTCATTGTTGTTGTAGTGCTTTGGCTAATGGCCTAAACCAACCAACCAAACAGCCAACCAATGTGCTTTTTTTTCTGCCTTTAGGTTACTCTTTTTTTTTCTTTTTTTTTTGTGTAGTTTTCTGAGACTTGCTTCATGGAGTCAGTTTTTTTTTTCTTCTCATTTTTTTTCATAGTTTTCGGCTTGTTTTTTGGCTTGTATAAACAGCAGTTCGCATGGGTTGACACCAAATTTATTGCGGGTAATTTGTGGTCTGTGAAAAATATTTGTTAACCTCAAGTTGATCTAAAATGGTATACAGAACGATATAGAACCAGAGAAAGAGGGAGAGAGAGTGAGAGGCATGAATATTAAAACCATATAAAATCACATATTGTGTACTTAATAACAAAAACAAAACTTTTGTAATAAATCTATAAAAAAGCTTAGGTAATTTACAATTCAAAAGAGCCCATTACATTTAAATATATTAATTTATAAAAAATAATAATGCTTTCTACGATTTGTTTGAGTTGACTAAAGTAAATAGATTAATTGGGAATGATTTTCAAAAGATTTTGTGTATTAGGCTTATAATTTATTTATTAAATGAATAAAAATAACGTATCACGAAATTTACTTTTATTTTGGTTAGTCTGCAGTTTCTCTCAACTTCTTAGAAATTTAAGTAGCTCTTTATCAAATGATTATATTTTTTTTTAAATAATTTTGAATAGAATTTTTAAGATAAATGATGCCATACCATAAAGAGATATTCTACTTCTTACTTAGTTATAATAAAATCGTATACTATTCAGATTCTATATATGTATACTGATATATCTTTTAAGCGTCTAAAATAAAGTAAGGATTACAATTGTTTCCTTTAATATAATAGCAATCAAACCAGGATTTTTTATACGCTTGGGGAGGGTTCGCCTGTTTGTTTCTTCGCAAATTTCAGACCTTAAATTTTAACCTTTGTGAATGAAACTGATATGATTCTATTTCCATTTCAATTATCCCCGCCAGGTTTAAGAATTGGTTGGATAACATAACTCTAAGATATAGACAGGAGAGATTAGAGGCAACTTGGTCAAAAAATGTACCGGCCCTTTGATTTTCATCCACATTCTGATATTATTTTAGTATTAAATAGGGCTTTTATATAATATATATTTACAATAAAGAATCGTTTCGAAATCAATTAAAAAAGCTTACTTTGGAAAAATGAAAAGCAATAAGAGATTATTTTCAGTGTAGTTAAATTCTCTTGGAAGTTTTTCTCAAAGAGGAATTGTAATAAATAATATAATTGATGCCGAAAGTTCTACAATTACTACTCTCTAAATAATAAGCAGACATTACAATCCAAATATATTTTTATTAAGTTTTTAGAAATATATTTATATATTTTTAATTTCAATGCTTTAAAGTTTAGTAATCATATTTCCCTCCACAGGCCCCTAACATTTGTGGTCATAACTTGCAATCACGCCTTTGGTGCCACGCCTTGGTTCAATCAGGCTAATTGCAGACTTGTTGATTTTTCATTATTTTTCATTTCCCAGAAAAAAAAAACGATTCAAGTTAATAAGTTTGCAACAAATTTCGATCACAACTTAAGTGGAGACTTGTTATTAAGAAATGAAATTTTGTTGCTTTATTAGGTTTCCCTTTTAGCCGCTGCTTTTTACCTTTGCCTTTGCCTTTGACTTCATCATCATCATCATCATCATCCACATCATTATTATCATTGTGTTATTATTATTGGGGGCATGTCCTGGGCCTGGCCATGCAATCTCCAATTTAACTTCACGTTTTTCTGATTTTATTCTTCAACTTTTTGTTTTTTTCATTTTTCTTTTTAGCTTTTCGGTTTTCATTTTTTGTTGCGATTTTTGTGTTTTTTCTTTTTTTTTGGATTTTTGTTTTATAATTTTGGGGCGTTTCTTTTTGGCCTGGGTGTAATATTTTTTGATTACCTTCTGACACGAGACGAGGTTACCCCTTACCCTGCTTGCCCCACAATCTCCCTTTGCCTTCTTTTGGTCTCTCTCTATCTCTCTCTCTCGCTCTCTCCTGCAGTTAGCGATCATTAAGGCCAAACTGGTTAACTGGTTGACTTCCCCATAAATTTTTTTTTTTTTTGTTTTTGATAGGAGATCACGCAGTCGGCAGAGCCAAAGTTGCAGTCAGTTAGTTAGTTGTCAGCCATTTATGGCAATCATAAATGCCAAAGTTTTACCATATCGGAAGAGATCACGTAGACAAGCGCCAGTGAATGAAATTCCCGGAACATGATCTTCTCACGCTTACAAAATCCATTGCGGGTGGCCCAAAATCAGTCTGATGTGGCATCGGCATCGACATTGGCGGCAAAATATCTCAGATCCTCTCCCCTAGGACAACCCCATAAATAAAGGCCCAACAGGATAACTAGGATCATACACAAAAAGGATATTGCCAATGGCAATTTGTGAGTTGACAAAATATCGGGCAATCTTTGATCTCAACCGACGGCAAGACCCAAAACAAAAACCAAAAAAAAAAATAAATAAAGAAAAAACAGGCAACAGTTGTTGTCCTTATTTTCTTCTGACCTGCTCCTGCTCTTGCGTCTAATTTTTTTTCATGTCCTGTGTGTGTGTGTTTTGTTTTGTGGCTAAATATTTTGACTTTTAGCCGATTTGGTGACTTCTATAACCATTTTTCTTTGGGTTTCTTATTTAAGCCGATTGTCTATGAGATCTTTGTATCTCTTTTGATACATTTTTGGTTTAGTTGGGTTCAGTTTTGTTTTGTTTTTCGTTGATTTTGTTGTTGTTGTTGTTGTTGTTGTTTTTCTCTCTCAATTCGCAGACAATTGGCGCTTTGGGTGGGCCGAGCATCAAAGCTAATCAAGGAGACAAGAAATATGTTGCCACTTGTAAAACGCTCGCTTTATATGGTCAGATTGGAAAAATGTGGATCCTAACAAGTTGTTGGCATGTCGGCCATAAAATAATTGTCATCAATTGTCAATAGTGACAGCTAATCGAGACAGAGAAAGAGAGGGAAAGGGGGGGAGCGTGTGGAGTGTGGAGAGGGTGGAGACTGTCTACCATTTGGTAGATCCAACTAGATGGCAACTGTGGAGGCAACATGATCATCAAACATGCGCATAATCATTCATAATTATCTCTATCGATACATTTCTGTTCTGTTACTAGTTAGTTTAGTTCTGGTTTTAGTTCTATTCTAGCCAACAGATGAACTAAGTCAACTTAACTTGACTGACTGACTCTTTGACGGCCCTATACATATATGGTCTAAACTATACAGTTGTTATAGACAATGTGCAAAAGAAAAAGAAATAGGAAAAAACATTTTTAATACTTTTCAAAAAGGGTATATTTGATTTTGTTAGCTGTTTGTAAAATCTGGAAAGTATGTAATGTATGTATATAAGGTAACTTTGCTCACTTTGATATAAATAATATCTGAAGGGAAATCTCTTAATTTTTTCTCTTTCAGATGTGATATTTGTATCCTTTATGATCTCCCGACTTACTGTACCCCCATTCTTATGCAACAAAATCCCCAAGAGATAAAAAATATTTTATATGGAAATTGACAACTATGTATATATGTAGAATAATATAAACTGTAACTTAATTTTTCAATTATCATTCACGGGAATCTAGAAAATTTGTTAAGTATCAGATATACGAGTATTTCTTAGGAATTAAGTATAGATCAAAATTGCAAAAATTGTGTTAAAATATTTGCTTATATATTAAATAGTTGCGAAAATTGTGTTAAAATTTTTGTTTCGTTTCATATATATTATATATATATTATTTTAGTTAAATTCTTGTAAAATTTTTAATACAATTAAATTTAGGTTGTCTGGCTATATATCCTTGAAAATTTTCCATTCCATTCTATATACTATTATATTACATTTTTTCTTTAAGTAAAAATATTTGAAAGGGAAACCTTTGACACTTTTGTCCAAAATTCTTTTCCAATAATAATGCTTTGATTTATATGAAAATATATACTTTGTCAAAAGTTGGAATAGAGTATGAAATCCTTAGCAATTATTATTTGTCATGTTTCAATTTCTTAAATTTAGAATTTCTTTGATATCTTTTAATAATCTTACTAATTTTATGGTATATAAATTTATAAAGAGTATTCAAACATCGGCTTGCCGGCCATCACATACTTTGATTCTTCTATTTTCGTCGCTTGTTTATGTTGGTTCAACTGCTTCCGATGATGTTTTGATGTGTTCCATTTGCCACATTTAAACTACATGCTGTGGTTATCTTTGGAGCTTAACTAGTTTGCTGATATTTAAGACAAGTCGGTCAGTAAGTAGTTATGATATAATGCGACAATTCCACATCATATCTAATAAACGAATGCTAACTCAATAAGATTGAAATATATTTTTAATTCATTGATTATAGAAGATATATTTTAAAATATGGTTTGTGAATACGTATAAAATAAAAGATTTTAAGTTAAGAAAGTAAAGGAAATCTTCTTTAAAAAGAATCTTAAATTATTTCAAATTTCCTCTTAAGTTTATTTTATTGGATTTTTTATAGTTTATTATAAAAAGTGTGGCAAGTGAATGAGTTTGAAAGTAATTGAATATCTTTTGTTCGAATAAAACTCAACTAAAACTTTGTATTTTAGATTGATACATTAATATAATATAAATTGGATTATTTATGTAAATAATAGTTTTAAAAATTATTTGAAATTGTCGGTTTGATAGATTGAAATGATTAACAATAAGGGATTAGCAAGTTTCTATATCTAAAGGAATTGCAAAAATATATCAAATGGAATACTTTTTGTATTTTTAAAGTTATTAAGAGTAAAATTTTTGCTTATATTATAAAAAGTTATTTAAAGTAAAACTTTCACTTATATTATAAAAAAAAAACTAAAAAGGAGCCTAGTTATTCGAATCATAAATTTTCATTTATACTATTTGAATACTACTCTTTTAATTCTATATATGGTAACTTGTGATCAGGTTTATATATACAAACATACATTTCATGTCATTCAATTAAAATTTAATAGAATAAAAACACTTTTCAATTTTTGTATTTTACGCATTTTGCACGCCAATATGGCCCATCATTCGCCATATCCTCGTAAGCAACCCTTGGGCTCTTAACATGCTCTTCCTATATATACATGTATATATATATGTATATATACACGTATATTCGTTACCATCTCATCCAATATAATACCATCTCTTTCTGCCTCTGTCCCATTCACACTTACTCAACCGTTGGGTGTTTCTCTAAACGTTTCTAATTTGCTGATGGCACACAAGGGAGTGTCTGCTGGCTGCTGACGCGATTTTCAACCCCGTCATCCTGTTCGCGTCCTTTCTATTCCTGGGGGCTGATGGAATAATAAAAGCGCGCGTGTTTTTACTACAAATTGACGCTCTGCTAAAAGATCAAATGGCAAATGTTGAGCCATTCACACACCCACTCACCCACACTCCATCTCATTGGATCCAGGAAAAAAGCTTCTGCTCCACGTGGTTGAAATTGAATTGAATTGCCCGAGGGATTTTATGGCACGTTGCGGAAATCGTTTTATTATCCTTGTGGCTGTTTGTTGTTCATTTATGGCTGGGTAGAGGAAACATTTTCCCCTTCCTCTCTCTCTATCTCTCTCAGTATCCTTCTCTGTGGATGGACAAAGTGCGTGGGTGTGGCTTTGGTTTGTTGTTGTTGTTGTTATTACTTTTTTTTTTTTTGTGGTGGTTGGGGCAATTTATTATCTGACGCCAGCATGTGTAAATAAACTTCCTTTAGGACATCCAAACGGCTGCCGGTCGCAAAATACAAACACAACAATTGCGTGAAAATGTCACGACTGTGCCACGTAACGAGCTAAACAAGATCCTGCCACACAGATAAGCCCCGTAATCAAATTATGCACAGAACGAAGAGAACAGCCCCCCCTCGCCTACTCTCTTCCTCTTCTCATTTCCCTTAGGTTACTGGACCTTCTGGGAGCTATGGGTTGATTTTAAGTTAATTAAAAATCATGACAAAACAACGCCCTTGAGTCCCCCTTCTGGGTCTCTATTCCACCTCTTCCCTCTCCCTCACCTTTTTGCGTTTTGGGTAGCTGTTGGGATTGGAGGGTTAGTTGGTTGTTGGGTGGTCTTTTGGGTTGAGGGTGATAAGCGTGTAAGTGCACAGATTGAATTAATTATGCCCCGGAACAAGCTGCTTGTTATGGTGGTAATGGTAATGGTGGGGGTAGGGAAACTATGGGTTACCGAGTACCTGGTCGGTTCGGCCATATTGTTTACTTAGGTTCCTGGCCAACAGAAAAACAACAAAACCAAGTCAGAGAGAGAAAACAACAAACCCCCCCTCCCCCCAAAAAAAAAAAGAAATGTCCGCTTTGACCCTAATCAAGTGTCGTAAAAGTTGTGTTGCTTTTGGGGACTTTTAATTATAGGCTTAGTCAGTTACAATTTGGTGGCCTAGACTATGTATATTCTATGTTCTATGTTCGCTTTCTTCTCTTTCTCTTTCTGTTTCTCTTACACTTTGAGGGTAAAAATTAATTAGCCCGAACCGGAGGAATTCAAGCCGAAATTAGTTTGGTTGGTTATTTGGGGTAAAAATGAGATTTTAATTAATTCAGTTATTAGTTTAAATATATGTGATTATATATGTACAGATATATATATATATATATACATTTATATACTTGTATTGTAGGGGACTCACTTTATGAATAGAGTAGTAGTACGTAGCTGAAAATGGAAAGCTTTTTTCTTTGTGTGTGTATGTGTGTGTGTGGGTGGGTGTGTGTCTCTAATTGGCTGGTGGAAAAACTATGTGTCATTTTTCAATGATAATTGCATTCGAGCTGGGTAATTTATTAGTAGGCGGAAAATTATTCAAAGAGCGGGTACTTAACATAGATATGATCAACTATTTTCAAATTGTAAGTTTTCATTTAATTGACATTTTTCAAATAAAAAAAGAGTACCTACACTTAATTTTTTGATTATACTAAAGAAAAAGTCTTTAATTAAAGTGTTTTTAAGTTTTTTGTTGGTTACAGTTTTATTTTTTGAACAATTACAGTTTTTAAGTGATTATGGAATAGATTATAAAATTATTTTTATAAAAAGATAAATATGATCCATTTAAATTTTTAAAAAAATATTTTTTAAATATATTTCAATTTTTATTTATTTTTTTTAAGCACATCTTTATACATTTTTATAATCATAATCATAATTAAGAAATTTAGAATCATAGCATTATATTATAAAATATTGAAATATAATTAAATTTATTAATTTTTTTTTAAAAAAACTCTTAAACTCTTTAGAATCATAATAGAAAATTAAAAATCTATTTATAGATTTTTGACTTAATCCTTTTGATAAAACTTATTGTTATTTTAAATTATATTTTAATATTTTGAATTACATTATAAAAATAAATTTTCTTTTAAATTAAATTATTATATTTTGAATATAGATAATTAAAATTTAATTTTTTAATTTTCTTTTGAATTATGTTATAAAATTTCAAACTGCTTTTTAAAAATTTGTATAAACATCATGCAAAAATTACCTTATAGATTTTTAGAAAGTTTTTTTTAATAACATTTATAGTTATTTCGAATAATATTATAGAATTTAGAACTATATTATTAAAATTAAATTTAATTTTGAATTAAATTGTAAAATTTTAACCTACATTATTAAAATCTTTATAATAATGATTAAGAAATTAAAAAATTGTTATATTGTTTGTTTGTTATATTCTTCTACGAAGATTAACATTAAAAAGTATATATATGTAAACTCAAATCGTTCTAAAAAATATGTCTACATGTATATTTAACGAATCCTGTTTTATATTTTGATCTTGGAATATAAACTTTAAAACTATTTTTTACCGTCATTATTTTATTATCTTTCTATCATCATTCTATTATCGTTCTATCTATCATTTTTCTATCATAATTTCTAACATTTAATAGATATGTTAAAAAATATTTAAAAAATATATTTTTAAAAAATATATTTAAAAAATCAATTTTTAAATGGATTTCCATATGTTTTACGTTCCTTTATAATCTTCCATCTTACTGTACTCTCATCCTGTTATGTTATATTGACCTAATAGAATTACTTATTAATTGCAAATTAATGCCCAAGAGATTAAAATTTTTAACAATTTTTTGAAATTGCCAGAAAGTAGTCAAGATTCGTTACATTTAAATTAATTACCCACACAATTTTTGTATTCCTTTTTAAATTAATAAGCGACTATAACTGTTATATTATAATTATGACAAAACTTCATTAACTAAATAAATTGCCACACACTTAAAAAAATATATATATATTATATAGGTATAGTTAAATATAGAATCATAACATGTGCATAATTTTCTCAATAAGAATGCCTTAAGAAATTATAAAGAAAATAATCTAAATTCATTTGATAACTTTTATAAACTGAATACCCTTTTATTCATATGTACATATACATTGGCCATAACTGATTTGGCCTTTCAAAATATGGTTTAATGCCACCTTTGGCTGCTAGCCACAATGATTTTCAACAGCTGTTCAGTTTTCCATTCAATTAGAAAATGAAAAGCAAATAGGCGTTGCAAACTGTCTGCCGAACAACCAAGCCCACATCCATATCCACCCACCTGGCAGATGGGGAGGGGATGGGGAGGTATACAAGATGGGGAGGCAGACAAGGCGTTCAGGTGGGCAATAAGTTCAAAGGTTAAAATGAAAATTTAAACTTTTCAAACTGTGACCGACAGCCGCCCACAAAAGGAAATTAACTTAAATTGAATGATACAACAAAAATTTAACCTGTCGGCCATACAATATAGAAAATGAGAGATAGAGATAGAGAGAGAGAGAGATAGTGAAAGAATGATAGAAGCGAACCCACACGCAATGTGCGAAAGAGACAAACACAATTAATATTCGCTTTGAAATGCATAATTTATATGAAATGGGTTTAGGGTAAGAATTGGTAAGATGTAGAGGAATGGGGAGGGAGGGAGGGAAGGGGCTACACTGCTCGCTCATTGCTCTTTAGTTATATTTTCATTAGTGATATTTAATGGTCTAAGCCCATTGCCTAAGTACAAGTTAAGGCAATGGGAACCAGACAAGGTGTGCAGGGTACCTCGTTAAGGTTTCCTAATTATTGCTCTACCTTTCCTTCTCTCACTCCTAGCCCAAGGGGGTGGGTGGAGGGTAATTAAAACAGCTATGCGAGGGTGTGAGCAGAGGCAGAACGAACATGGCCAACATGGCCGAAACACGAAACGGAAGCGCATGGCAGCGTTTAGCGAACGTCAACATCGACGCCATTTGCAGTTGTTCTCTACTATAGTAGAGGGGGGGTGGGGGAGGGGGTTGATTAAGGATATATGCAACTCTGTCATCCTACAGGGTTAAATAGTAAAAATATGCTCCTGACAACCCAAAATGAGGCCTATTACTAATTGAGGTGTGTTAATTACAATTGGCCAAAGTTAAGGCCATATAAGGCAAGTCAAATTAAATAAGATAAAAATTATAATAAATATATAAAATAATTAAACAAAAATAAAAACTTTTACTTATATGCAATAACCAAGAAATTGTTTGTTTAAATTTCTCTTTTACTCTATGATAATTATAGGGTATAAGCCAAGTCTAAGTATTTTTTCTTGATCCATATTTGCGTGTCACATTAATTTGGTTGGTAATTTGTGTGCATGTGAAATTTTTTCCTCAAATTTATTAGTAATTAAACGTAATTTTGGTTAATTAGTCAAGATTCTTATAGGTTTATCGACTTTGGCTCAACAATAATTAGGTTAGATCCGATATTATAGATTGTATTTGACGATAAGTTTACAACTTTATCATAATATGGTCATAAAAATGCAACAAAATTGAAATACATAATCGAAACCAGTTTTTTTTTTGCAATGGAATGACCAAAAGCTCTTAGGTTGCACTTCATTAGCTGTTAAGGATGAGATGGTGGGGATGATGAGGAGCAGGGGTCGGGGAGGGGGAAGCAATGAAGGTGGAGAATCAAGCGATACATTAGCATTAAAAGCCACTTAAGCCCCACGACAGGAGCGGTCGCCAAGACCAAGAGCCTCAAGATGCGACCCGAAACGTAATTATAATACGCCATTAGGTAGAATCGAAACTCCATGACGACAACCACATTCACATTGACTCTGCATCGTCATTTTTAGCAAATCAAAGAGCGGTCTAGGTCTTTTGCCTCTACCTCGGTCTAAATGAGGCAAAAAGAAAAAAGAGAAAAAAAAGCAAAAAAATTAAATAATTTAATCTTGTTATTGCTGGAAAATCAAGTTGTTGACTTAAAAATCAACTCGCGTGAAGATCGTGCAGCTTGGTTACCAAACCGGTTCAAGGCGAATGCGAAACTAAAAACTTTATGCTGAAGATGGTACCGTCCCAAGGATGTTCAGACCCGCACACACACACACACACACGTTCGCACACACACACACTTGCACACACAGACACACGCACAAACAGAGGGAGAGAAGATTCGTCCAGGTTGCTCTTATGACTTCATAATCTTAATTAACGTTTTCGCGTTTTGCTGGCTGCCAGCGGATCTGCCCCTCCAGGTAAATGCAATCTTCTCGTGCCGCACAGCACCTACCGCCCCTTCCCCCACCTCAACTTTCCCCCCTCTGCAGACCAATCAACGTAAACGTGTGTTGTTCCATGCAGGTAGAATCCACTCGATGAGAATTGGGACCCAGTTCGACCAGTTCAAAAACGAGGGAGAAAAAATAGACAGAGAGATAGAGGGAGACAAAGAGAGAGAGAGAGAGAGAGAGAGAGAGACAGAGAGGGAAGGAATTGGAGTCGGATTCGGAGTAGAGACCCTTATGTATCTTTTAGAGGAATTCAGCATGGCCGAAAGAAACTTTGAAAGTTTTAGTATCTGCGTTTTTTTTTTTTTTTGTATTCTTTGGAAATTTGTTTTTGCAATAAAGATATTTTTTTTCCACTTTATATTTTTTTTTGGGTGCAATAATTTTTAGTTTCTGAAATGGAGCAATTTTTTTCTCTTATTTTGAAAGTGGTGGAAAGGGAAACAATTTCAGTTGCCAGTTCTTTCCTTTTTTTTTCCATTTTTTTTTCATTTTTTATATTTGGTGTATTATTGAAAAACATTTATCATGAGCAACCGATGGATATGGATGCGGATGCTTAACCACAAATGTTGCCACATCCTCGTAAATCCACTTAACACAAACACTCACACACACACACACACGCACACATACAGGCACAAAATGGCCGAAATGGCAGCATCTGTGCAAGAGGCAAGTGAAGGGAGTAGAGGCGTTACAATAAGGATATATATGGTATATGACTGTGTGAGGTGTGTGTGTGTGGTGAGAGGTGTGTGTGTGTTTTTGTTGTTGTCGAAAGATACTTGGCTGATTTACACGCTGTGCTAACGAGGGGTTGAGAGCGGCTTAGGGGTAGACTTTGACATCCATTCCACAACCTCTATGCGCATCCCAACCTCATTCTCATCCTTAAAGCCAAACTGACAATGACATGTAAGTGGCTTGCGGTTGGGATTTGTTGCTGTTGCTGTTGTTGTTGCTCCTGCTCCTGCTGATGTTGCTGTTGTCGGGCATTTATTGCTATTAATGAGAGCTTGTTGTTGGTGTCAATTGTTGTTTTGTATGAGGGGGGGTTGGGGACCATTTCAATTCTTTCTTAGAAGTGCGGATATAATTTCTTGGTGAAAGTGGCAACAACAACAACAATGGCTCTAACAGCTGCTTGATCTCATAAGTGAGGCAAATAATTGCTTATGAATATAACGCTAAGAGATGGAATGAAATATTTCTGTCTCGAGTTAAGAGGAATGCCTTGTTGCCATGATGAGAGAAATACAACTAAATGATTGCATCAGTTGAAATTTATAACCCAGTTAGAGTTATATATTTGCCATTCAACTAATTTACAGTTATGTGGATTTTAAGATAATTTAGATAATTATCTATAACTAACTAAGAAGCGGGTACAATTTTCATTCTATTTAACTTGCATAAATGATTTGCTATTAATCAGATAAATTTATAAATGAAACTCTTGATGATTTGTTTATTTTAGTTGGTTGGTTGTAAGTGAAGACTTACTACTAGGAAAAGTTAAGCTTTCTCTTCTCTGTATTATTTTTTTTAAGAACTTAGCTTAGTTTAAAAATGAATTTGAATTATATATTTATTGCAATTATTATATTCATTATTTAACTAAAAATTATTTAAAAATATATATAAGAATTCTTCAAGAAGGCGTAATTGATTAATGAAGAAAAATAAATGAATGACATTTAAAGTGAATAATTATCTTATTCCATTAATTGCTTAAAATATTAATCTTTATTCTACGTTAAGGAATTTTAAGTTTAAATTACTTAAACTATAAATAATCATATTTAGAAGTTATTATTTTATTTTTAGATTAGAAAACTAACAAAGTGCGAAGTTTCTTCGATTCTTAATATAAAATTAGTAAAATATTAAAAATAAATTATATTTTAAAAATAATTTAAATAACAATATTTTATAAAAAAAGGCAAAAAAAATTATTTAAACTAACAAATTGTGAAGTTTCTTTACTTTTGAATGTATGAATAGCAGTAAATAATTCAAAAGAAAAAATAACTTTAAAAAAATCGGGAAAATAAATTTTTCATTCGATTTGTGCAAACTTTTACGATGTCAACCATGTAAAAATTTACGAAAATCACATTAAAATATTTTTTGAAAAAATTTCGAAAACTTTCATGTAGATTTTTAGTACGGAAAGTAGCAATGCATTTAATGATAAACTTTTTGGAATCGGTTGATAAATAGCCTTCGAATCCTTCATAGAAAGGACTACAACCACGTCAGCCGAATTTTAAAAAATATATATATTTTTTGCTTCTTAATTTAAAAGTTTTGAAACCATGTGAAAATGACTATGTAAACTTTAGTTAAAATACTTAATAAATTGGTTTCATTAAATCAAATATATACCTACAATAAAAACTGAAATAACTTTATTTTAAAATTCCCTAAAGTATGTTAAAAATCATTTATGAACTGCGCAATTAATTAACTCAATATAAAGATATTGATTTTCAGAAATATTTATAACAATTTACTTCACATAAGCTATAATTTGATTCCGATTCGTTGAAACTAATTTGCATTTCATGTTAAAGTCACACCAAATTGTTAACTAGTTATAAAATATATTCAAAATAGAAACTTATTTAAAATTCTTAACTGATCAATTTTAGATCAAGTTTTTTTTAAGACTTTTCAGCATTTTCATTACTCATTTTTGTATTTGAATTTGAAATTCGATATCAAGAGATATTTGTTATACGATTCTTGTTTAGAGTGATAACTAATGATTTCATATAGCTAAAATAACAATGAAAATACAACAAAAAAAAACTTTCAACTAACTGATAAATGATAAAAGGTTTTCTTTTTTTTTATTTTTATTTTTTTTTTGCTGGGTTAAAATTGATTGAAAAATTGTAAAGATTTGACATGCCATTTTGTGCATATTAAAAGATAAAGTCGAAAAATCAACAAACGCCCCAAAGGCATTATGGATGGTGGTTGGGAATGGAGTGGGTAGAAGGGGGAAGGGGCAAACGGAAAAAACGTTTTGCATTTGAAATCAGTTTAGTGAATGCCGCCAGACAAATGGCACGCAAAAAAAAGAAAAAGAAAATATAGTATCGAAAAACGACTCAGAGAGTCATTTTTTTCGTCCTCCTCCTTTTTTTTTTTTTTTTTTTTTTGGCAACAGATTACATTAATGCGGCGATTACAAGTCAGCAACAACAGGAACAATAACAACAGCAAGTAACTTGTATAATAAATGGATAATGCTGGAAAATACGATTTTCAATTTCCAGAAGCAAAAGCAGCCCCTTTTTGGATCGATTCTAAACCATGGATTTGTATTGATTGTTTGGCCAAAACTATGAGATTATTAGCACTTGGTTGCAGCTGCCGCAGGCTGCAGCAGCAAACAGAGAAACCCATAGACAGATGGACAGATAGACAGACAGACAGACAGACAGACATATTGTAACGCCCTCTAGTCAGTCATTGTTGGAATATTGCGTGTTTTACGTCCATTTTCGAAATTTTGCTGCTTCATCATCATTGCATCGGATCTCATCTCATTTCATCTCATCCTCGTAGTAACATCAACTCATCCCCCAAATGGCTGTCGCTTTTGGATTGGTTTTTCGGCATCATCAACAGCGGCAACATTGGGAAAATTTATGGCCCTGCTGGGCATTAGGAGAGACTACATCGATTTAGTAGTCTCCCTCTACCTATCTCTCTCTCTCTCTATCACCCTACACATACACACACACATCTATCCTCCATTATCAATTTCAATTTGAGTTTTCTTTTTGTTGTTTTTTTTTTTGTTTTTTTCGTGGGTTCTTCTTGTTTGATTGCCCTAATGTGTTTTCTCCATGTGCTTTGCACCATGACGCTGTCCAAATATGTTGTAATTTGTTTTCCCTCTCCCTCCCTCTCTCTCTCCCTCTCTATAGATACATATAAACAGGATGTGCACACCGACTCCAGATCATTTATTATTATTTTTTTTTTTCATTTTAATATAATATAGGGGCAGATTTAAAATTGAAACCATAATAATAATATTGGTATTAGGTAGGAAATAATAATGGCATTTGCCATCATTTGGCCACGACTGCAAGGACAATATTTATGTACTAAATCGCCAAACATATCCTTTTCTGTTTCGATACACATTGAACATTTTTCATGATCATTTTCAGCTTTTTTCAATTGCCTGCAACCCATTTCGGGTGACCAAAAGCAACAAAATGATTCCAATACACCTAAAAATCAAAATCAAAAATAAAAAATAAAAATTACAATGTCAAATGTTGTCTTAATTTATATGATCAAAAAGTTGTCTTCATTTCATTTAATTTTTAAACATACCAACTAATGTATATTTCGGTGTTGTACACGTATTATATGGACTTGTATTATTTTCATAATCTTCTGGATCTGGTACTATATGTACTTTCCAACGATCCTCAAAGAATGAACATACAAAATTTGTTTCCGATATGTGACAATGTTTTCTTTTTATCGATGAACAATCGCTACATTCCATCAAATTATTACCAATTTTGTTATCTGGCTTAAAAATATTTTTATCTAATTTAAGATATACCATATACATACTTAGTATATAATGGCAATTCACATTAAACATAAGTCTATTTTTTTACACTTACCATAAACTATGTTGGTGTAGGCCAATCCAATAATATTAGTTAAAACAAAATATAAAATTAATTTCATTTTTGTTTATTTGTGTATTTTGTGTTTTGTGTGATTGCTTGGATTTTGCTTAAAACATTCGAAATAAATTAAAATGGAATATCAAGGTATATATATAGGTGTAAGTATGTACTAGATTATATAAGTAGATATCCTTTACTTCTCTTAGAAAAAAAACTTCTTTATTCCACAAAAACAAGTGTTTATTTAGAAATATTTGATTGGTAAAGACATTTTTTGTATAGGTTAATAAATAAAAAAACAATTTTTTTGACAGCTTCTAGAAAAAATATAAAATGTATGGAGCATTTACTGTCTTTAAAAAATTTATTATTTATTTTAGTCTACAATTTATATTTGCAAAAATATGTAGAAGAAATGTAAATTTTAAGTGGAACACTAATATTATTATTTTTTTGGTTTTTTTTTTGTTAATACATATTCTTAATATTGTCTAACATTTTTTCTAACTAGAAAATCATATATATTATTTTTATGGCCTTGTAGAGGGTATATCAATTTTGGTCGGAAGCTTGCAACGCACAGAAGGAAGCGTCGCTGACTTTATAAAATATATATGTTCTTGATCGGCATGCATAGACGAGTCGATCTAGCCCTGTCTGTCAGTCTGGATTCACAACTTCTACTCCGAGACCCTGTTAGCTACAGAGCTAAAATTGTTGTATATACATTGTATATCTCGGAGTTATCCCGATAGCTTCCATAGGAAGGAACAGTCATGAATGGGGTTTAACCTCAATAATTCTGTTTTTAAAGCGAATGCAACAAAATTTAATATACTTATTAATACTTCTAATAAGCTTCATTAGAATCGGTTGATTATATCATATAGCTCCCATAGGAAAAATCAGTATAAAGAAATATATGGTATGTAAAA
The DNA here is from genome assembly GCA_018150375.1 of Drosophila sturtevanti. Classification (NCBI taxonomy): domain Eukaryota; kingdom Metazoa; phylum Arthropoda; class Insecta; order Diptera; family Drosophilidae; genus Drosophila; species Drosophila sturtevanti. The sequence goes on along the minus strand of JAECWJ010000324.1, from coordinate 4,336,284 downwards.
TTTTTTGCTTCTCAAGCTAGGGGAACAAAATTCGGAACTTGTAAATTTGTTCCTATTGGCTGTTGCTAAAATATAAATACTCCTTATTGCTTCTGTTAAATTATATAGAAATAATCTGCAAGGGTATTACGAAGTTAGCCCATCATTCCAGTTTCTAATTAAAAAGCCATATTTCTTTATATTAATTTAAATTTTAAAATATTTTTAACAATAAGTTTCATTTGTTTTTTATTCCTATAAACAATATAGGAATTTTAACAATATAATTCAATATTTTCTCGAGGTAAAAAAAAAACACATATAATATTTAATATTTTTTAACACTAAAAAATCTTATAAAAAATAAATTCCTAAGGCAAAATTTTTAATTGGTTCATGATTGACTTTATTTTTATTACTTTTTTTTTTTATTTTGAAAATTGATTTATATAAGCAATTTGAAGTTTTTCCACTTTTCAATTTCATTTTATGTGCACTGAAATCGTTTTATATCCGCCTGTCCATCAAGTAGTTAGCCTTTTGTGGAGTTAGTTAGAAGTTTAGTATGAATATTCATAAAATTGTTGTTTTTGCTTTACTCCACCATACTAGATTGATCTAGACTGGTCCGACCAAATGCGTCAGACAACTCTATATATATATGTATATGTATATGTAAGTATATATACTTTTATGTACATATAGGCATAAATAATATTTAGGATCTGAATGTGTATCGACCGTATGCCTGATAGTCAGACAAGACGCCATATTGTTGGTTGTTGGCGCCGAATTATTGGTTTCAACTTAATTGAGGTAAAACTGTACAGGGCAGACAACAACAAGAAATGAACAAGAAAATCAACAACAAATCAATCATTGATAATTTACAAAACGATCGACATGATCAAAATGAAAGACAAAAAAAAAATACAATTTTCTATTAGTTGTTGTTGCGATGCGAAGAAACATCATAAATTAAAACAACAACAACAACAATTTGATATGCACATGTATGTGTATATATGTATATACATATATATATATGTATATATGTATATATAGTGTAGATGGTCAAACCAAAGTCATATAATACACATATTGTATTATTATTTATGTTTATGGTTTTTGGTTTTCGGCTGTTTTTTTTTTTTTTTTTTGATTTGATTTTTTTGGTTTTCCATGTGCTCCCCGCTTCCTCGTCATCATCATCATGATCATCAACATCGTTGGGCCTGAGGCAACTCCATTTTGCTGCCTGCTTCTCCACCTCCACCTCCACCTTCATGACCACCACCTTTACCAGCACCCCCGCTTCCCTACATTTGTCTTAGCCATCAAGTTTTCAATATGGCTGTCGTCGATCTCCATGGAGAGAGACGCAGCTGGTGCTGCCTTTTAACGATTTTCGTTTTGGTTTCTTGTTTTTTTTTTCTTCAAATTTTACGTTTTCTTTTTGGTTATGCTTATACCCTTTGTGTAAGGTATATTAATTAAAACTAAAAATATTAAAAATAATTTATATAAATATTACTAATTGATCTATAATTCATTTCATTTTCTAACACAATTCAAAAACTTTTCCATAATTTTGAAAGCAAACCTTTGACTAGATATGTATGTAGTAAAGTTTCTCGTACTTTTGTCGTTTAAAGAACAAAGTTTTAAAGAGTATAAAATATTCTTTACAATTTAAATTTCAATCAGCTCTCTTTAGATCTTTTTTTATTCTCTCTTGACCAAAATCTCGGTGGGCTCGTAAAATATTGTTGACAAGTTTCTTTTGGCTTTTTTGGTTGGCTGGTAGGGGTGGGGGAATGGGAGGGGGAGGGGGTACATGGTCCTTTGTATTGAAATGAGCTTTTGATTTTGATATCTGAGAATTTGCTGTTAACTGTGCCCCAATTGCGCATAAAATTTTATAATATACACGTCCACAGGCATTCAGATGATTCGATATCAGATTTTTTGGCTTTAGCTTCATATTCCAGATACAGATTCTGAAACGAATTAAATGAGCGGAGACAAAAGAAATCGTTGGCAAAATAAAAAAAAAAGAAGAAAAATAAAGTAAGAAAATATATTCCATAAACAAAATGAAACGAAACGAAACATTTATTATATGGCCTCGTAAAATTAGTGAACATGTTAATGGTTGATTGTGGGGAGGTCCGATATAGCCAACCATATTCAACCATATATCTTATATGATATGAATATTCTCTCTTTATGCGAGGTTTGTTTTTAATATTTCCCTTACTCTTGTGAGGTTTAAAAAAAAAAAACAAAACCAAATTATATATACTTTACTTATATGGCATCATAAACTTGATTGGTTTGTGTTGAAAATATCATAAATATCAATGGAGAGCGACTGCATTATAAGGGGGAATTTATTTCAGTGTAAAATGTGGAAAAATGTTTTTTTATTTTATTTAAATATTCAATTCCCAGGGATTTAATGTGGTGCTATAAATATTTCTATGGGAAAGTTTAAGTTTGTTTTTAGAAACTTTTCTATAATTTTACATGGTTTTAATTGACTAAGTACGTTTAATTCATTTTTTTAATCAAATTTTTATTTAGATAAGCAAAAACATGAGTTATTTATACACAAAAGAAATGCCTTTATTAAAAATACATACTATAATCTGGAATCAAAAAATATTTATTATATCAAATTTTGTATTTTCTTAAAAAATTAAATTATTAAAAAATTAAAAAGGCAAATTATTTACTTCATATGTGTAAATTAACAAAAATAAATAGCTTAAAACTAAGTATGTAAAAATATAACTAGCTAAAGACTCTGATTCTTATAGCTGCTAAACTAGTTAGAGGTAACTTGTACTTTATACATAGTTTAAATAAATAACTAAATAAAAGAATAGAAATAATTAAATTCATAAGAATGTGAAAATTGTATACGTTTTTTAAAGTATTCAAAAGTCTTACTTTTCTTTCACTTTCTTAAGGATATATCTAGTTTTAACCTTATCTAAGCATTTGCCTTTGTTTTTTTTCCCAAGTAAACATATTGTGATTGGTTCTATTAGCCAATTTATGAATATGATATAAAAACCAAAATGGAGGTTTTCCTAACGATAATCAACAGCTGTGTCATTCCAAAAAAAAAGAAAAACAAAACTAAAAAACCCATAAACTACACTCGTGGTAAGCGGACAGCTTGACAGGATTCTTTTCTTATATCGAAAGGACACGTAACAAACAGCACGCGCACACAAAGTTTTTCTAATACGACAAAATTAAATTAATTTTTCTTCCTTTCTTTGTGAAAGCAGAAAAAAAAGAAAAAAGTAATAGAAAACATCCCAAATGTTGCAGGACACACATAGACAGCAAAAGTCAACAGTAATAAAATGACAACAACACGAGCTCAAGCCTAACAATGGACAGAAGCAGAAGCGGGAGGAGCTAGAGGAGAGGAAGAAGCAGAAGTAACATGCCCAGGAGATGAGGCAATAAAACCGAAATCAGTATAATGGCGAGAGGATGATGCAGGCCGCCAAAAAATTCTCTCTGATGTCAGCAAATTAAATCAAATAAAATCCCCAGGGCGGCAGATGTCCAAAAACAAAAATAGAGAGAAAGACAGCGCGAAAAAGAGAGGCCAAATGAGTTAGACAGAGAACAAGATAGATCATTAGGGCCCACATGTATATGAAAATATGCTATGGAGTGGGTAAAGGGATTTGATTCCATGCCACATCAATTACATAATGAATAGAGAGAAGAAAAACATAGGCCGAGTCAGAGACAGTCAAACAGAAACACAATTTGCCTTACCAAGTTGACAAAACATTTGGCCAAAATGCCAAAAATTTTATGGTTTTTGCAGTAGCCGCAAAAGACAAAAGGACAAATGCAAAAAAAAAAAAAACGAAAGAAAGAATGAAAAAGAAAAAGGCCCACAAATGACTTCTGTGCGGTTGCCTATAAAATGCATCCTGTATTTTATGGGCAAAAACTGCATACAATGCAAATGCAACAACAGGGACAAAAACAGAAAAGGCATGTGCACAGGATGCGCAGCAGGACGCGTGTTCTTTAACCCACAGGATAAACAAAACGCAAAGTAAGTATATACACACGCATACAAACACACACGCACACAAAATGCAGAAAAATTTCATTCAGTTTTCCCTGAATTGGGACCCCCTCTCTCTCTCTCTCTCTCTCTCTTTCATTCTATCCCCAACAAAGAAAAAATATACTAAACTTTCCCTCTTAGCAAATTGAGTTTTTCTACGCAAAATATTCCACTTGGCGACGCCATCAGCCGTGGTTTTTTGTTCTTTTTTTTTATTATTATTTCATTTTTTTTTTGTTGGTTTGGGTTTGGTTTGGTTGCGTGACTGAAATGTTTTCATCATCGTTTTAGTTTTTTTTTTTTGTTATTGTTCTCCAAAATAATATAATTTGCCGTATAATGGGCTTATAAGGTATAAATTATATTGCCACAACAACAGGGCCCAACTACTGTTAAATATATGAATAATGTACTGCCAAAAAAGGATTTTCAGTCACCCCAAAACAAAAAGCATTAATTTTAACTACGTCGTTTATTCTATACCCTTGGATATATCTATATATCAGTAGAATTATATTATTACGATTTTGGTTTAGGATATAATAATAATTTAGAATATTTATATAAAATTCCATTTTTAGTTGTCATATTCTTTAATTTGCCTTTTTATTATTATTTAAATTTAAATTTAAGTTAAGTTTACGATTCTTTTAATTCAGGTTGTATTAGCAAATGGAACGTATTATAGCCTTATATTAAAACAATCGCTAAATATTCGACAAAGTGGTTAATTATTTATGTGTGTTAAGTCATCTGAGTTTTAATTTAATGATTTTATATATTTAAGTACCAAAAATATAATTTATGTTAATTTTTGCTGATGCTGCTACTGTTCTCTTCCTCTTCTCCGTTTTGTTTATATCTGCTGGGTTGCCAGATCACTCCCACTATTTTTTCTGCTGCTGTTAAATCGCTGCTGAGGTGAAATTCTGCCGTTGCCCCACCTCTGTTAACTATTTTACACGTATTTTGAATATAGAAACATAATTTTTGGTTGCATTTAACTCCTCAAATCACGTATACATGAAACTGCTTATGAAGCAATGGGTTAAAAACAACTTTTTGAAAGAGTTTTATTAAATTCATATTTTAACTTTCGTTAGCTTGGATTTGTATTGCCTTGTATTTTCTTATCAATAGTTACTTTTACATTACTGATTCATATACACAGAGATTTCTTGAACTTTTCCGTTTTATTTGCATTTATTTATAATTTTTGCTATAATTTTTGCTGAAAATTGTAAATGTTATTGGTCTTAAAAAAATGCGATTTTTATTAATTTCATATTTATAATCATTTCATTTGAAACTTTAAGCACTTAAAATTTTTAATATTTATAATAATTTCATTATTAAAATTATAATTTCATTTGAAACTTTGACATACCAAATATATTCACATGTATATGTGCATATGGACTTCTTTGACAGTTTGTCAAAAAAGTTGTGTCTTAAGAACAAGAGTTGGTTTCTAAAGAAACAGTTAACATCTATTGGCAGAAATATTTAAAAGTTCTTAGAAATTTCGTAAGTAAGCAGTAATAAATGAATTGAATGAATAAATGAACTAAATGAATAAATGAACTAAAATAGACCCATTGAATAAGGTGTACCCTGTGTTAGGGTATAAACTTTTTCCTTTTTAAGGGAGTGTGTCATTTTCCATGTTGTCCTATGAATAACTGAACTGTCAGAAATTTTGACAGCTAAATGATTGTGGGATGGTTGCAAAGGTGGGTGGGGGGTGGAGCGGCAAAAGGGGATCCATAACTGCCATCATTTGTCAGTATAACAAAATGTAGTTAGAGAAAGGAGGACGAATTATTGTGAAAAATTGATATGAAAGTTATTGTAAGTACTTTATTTGTCAGACAAATGGAATGGGTAAACTATGAATATGTTAGATATAGAAATAAAAATGAAAACTAGGCCAATTTATTTTACGAAATTAATTGAAACCATTATCTGCTTAGCAAATTTGCATGAGTCTAAACATTTACTTAATAAATGTCGGCAAGATATATGAATATAGTCTACATATATACCGACATATAAAACGCCCTCGTTCCCTTGTCATTTCTCTGGTCAAAACATAAAAAAAAGTGCGAAAAGCAATCATTAAGTCAAGTCAAGCGGCATCATTAAAATGCTTTAATTAATTTTTTTTGTTTGTGTGTTTTTTTTTTTGTTGGTTTATGGTTAACCCACGCCAACCAAAAAAAAAAAAGCTCATCCTTCAAATGATCCGAGTTTGGGGAATGTGCGCAGATGTTGGGTGGTCTCTCTGGTAGATCATCTGGGTATTTGGTGATGTGTGAAGGCGGCGCCTTCAGATGCTTGCATATCATTTTATGTAAGAAGCAAAGTGGGAATCAGAATGGGAACCTGAACACCACCGACACGCATGGCTAATTGATCAACGCTCAGCAGGCAGGCTGCCTGATTTGGGTATGGACACAACAAATTGGCCAAATTAATTTTGTGCTCATTTCTTTGTCAGTGTTTTGACTGAATGCCGGCCGTTTGTTGTGACTTGTGACTTGCGATGAAGAAAAAAAAAATAAAAATGCGAAAAAATTAATTAAAATAACAATTTACGCACGAAACATGTAAATTTCCACTGAAACTCTTTCTTTATTTTGTTTTAGGTTGGGGGGGGAAAGGGTATAACGGAAAGGGTTGGAGGAGTACCAGAAATTCATTCGGTATTTCTTCTCTTTTTTTTTTTTTTTTTTTAGTTTTTACGAACTGTCAGCTCTGTCAGTCATAAAATGTAGTTTATGATCCGACCTTCATTTCCATATGCTGCTGCCGCTCAGGGTATTCGGGTGTACATCCATTAGCAGCCAGAGAGGCAACCGAGAGCGTCAGCTGTCTCCCGGTTGGCCATTGGGTCATTGATAAGCATCATCATCATCTTGGTCGTCCAATAAAATGTCACGATAGAGGGCGATAAGCACCTGTTAGCCCAAAAACCTATTCAAGAGGAACCAACTAAAGTTATTGGCTTTCCGCTTCCAGACGGATGCCCATGCCTATGCCCATGCCCAAGCCCATGACCATGTATGTATAGTGGCTATACCTGTAGGCATACATATAAAACGCACTATTTTATATACAAGCTGACCATAAATTCTGTTGGCCATGTTTGTGTCTTGCCTTTTCCCCACTGCTTCACTCATTTCTTTCTCTCTCTCTCTCTCTCTTTGTTTTCTTTTGTGGTTAGTTTTATTATCCTATTTAAGCCACATTAAAATCAACGGGGTGCGCGACATTTTTTTCTTTTTAACAACAAAAACAGAAAAATTTATTGAACATTAATGTTTACCGCCGCACAACTGGGATACCCTTTTTTCTCTCCTCCTCCTCCTCCTTCTCCATCGGATATTTCTTTTCCTTATTCCAATTTGAGCTCATGGTGAGAAAAGAAAGGATAGCGGGGGGTAAGGTGGCCTTAAGGAATTTCAATTGGGTGCGGCGGTTCCATCAAATGTTGAGGGAGTTATAGAAGTAAAAATTTGTTAATTTTATTGATCCTAAATTGGCTTAATAAATTATAATATATTATATCAATAGAGAAAATAAATATGAATTTCCATTTTTGGTTTTATTTGAAATTATATTAAAATATGTTAAGTAAGATTTCTTAGCAAATCAGGCGATTCTTTATCTTCTATATTCCGAGAGATAAAATAACATGGCGATTATTTTCTTAGATATTTCATGTTTTTGTTGAGGTTTATTTAATGGTTAGTTGATATAGGACCCAGTAGATATAATAACCTTCAAGATCCGAACTATAATTTTTGATCTTTTGCATATATTTTTGAGCTCTTAATCTGTTAATGTGTTTTCGACTTTAAGAAAACTTTTCTTGCTTGCTTTTAAAGAAGTTTTTAAAAATGACATCAAAAAATTTGTTTTTATTTTTTACATTGGACTTAAAAGTTTAAGGAAATTAACCAAAAAGGAAAAGTTTTTTCTTAGAAAATGATTTGTCAAGCTCAAATTTGTTTTACCTAAGTTAAATTTAATTTCGTAAACTGAAATTTGATAATTATATCGAAGTTAATTATTATAAAATTGGAAGGATAGCTGTGCCAAAGTTTCTATAGCCTTCCTGATTGAGATCTATATGAAATAGACAACCGATTCTCATAAATCTTGGTGCAACTTTTTAGACGTATATTAAACTTCTAAATATTAAATTGCTAATAGTTATTGATGTTAAACCTTATTCATAACCGATTGTTTCTATGAGAGCTATGTATATGATATAGCCGTACGATCGGGAGCAAAAAGCAGCATATGTGGAAATTTTCAATTCTGTAGCTATAAGGGTCTCGGATTAGAAGCTGTTAATACAGACAAAAGGGGAGACGGACAGACGTACATGGCTAAATCAATTCAGCTTGTTAGGCTGATCAAGAATATATAAATTTTATATAGTCGGAGATGCTTCCAATAAAATATATTTCAAATTTTTTAAAATAACAATTCTTTGTTTTACTTTCTCATTTTTTTTACTTCTTATCAAATCCTCCAAACATTTTTCGATTACGTTTTATACCCACCCTCTTTAAAATGCGCACCCCCTTTTCAAATTTTTTCCCACCCACTCGAGACAGTTCGTCATGCCCACTTATCAAACCCCTTGGCTTAAAACTTATCACCCGCACTGTTTGTTAAAGCCAATAAACCAAATGATTTTTATACTCATACCCAATTTCCATTTCTCTCAGTTGCCACATTTAGATATTTTCAATGGCTGACGCCATTTTTGAATTAAAAGCAAACATTTTAATTGCCACCCTTAAAATGCTTAGGGTTGAAATTGAAATTCATATCCGCAGACAGTGAGAGGTAAGGGTAAGGGGAAGGGCAATCGCTGGTACTATACGATTTTATATAGTATGATTATGTCATTTGGCTTATAGAAAACCACACACCGGAAATGAGCCAAATAACTTGCTGTCTGTTTTCTTTCTTCCGGGGGTTGCTACGAATATATCTACGAGTATTATATAATTTAGATTTCTGTTTTTGTCCTTATTAGCGTGCACAAATCAATTCTCAAAGGATTTGCTGAACAAATCCTTTTGTGGGCCGTATTTTTGATTTATGTCACGCGTCCTGGGAAAATCTAGGACCAAACATAAAAATGGGTGGGCCATCTATCCATATATCTATTGTGTATCCTTGTTATGTGTATTTGTCTGTGAAAAAGGGTTTCTTGTTTGTCTATTTTGTGTGTCCTGATTATTGCCTTGGATAACAAAAATGAAAAAAAAAAAAAAATAGGAAAATAAAGAAGAGAGATCGAGATTCGTCAGGGCTGCTCGACATTTGTTTCGAAAAGGCTTAAAATTGTCAGCTTGGCACGTACTTGACTTTATGTTTTGTGGTCTCGGACATGGGAAAGTTGATTAACCCCTAAAAAATGGGTTAACTTAGCCCAGTAGCTTTTACCAAATACAATTAAATATAATTAAACTTAAATTATGCATGATGATCGGGAACAAAAAAACCAAAAAACCAAAACAAGAAAAAATAAAAAGAGGAGGAATCATAGTAGAGAGCGTGAGAGGGAGGGGGGAAAAAAAACGCATAATAGCTTATTTAACCTGGAACTCTGGCGGCTTTCAAGTCCATCGACATTGCCCATCTACCAGCTCCATCTACCAGCTGCAGTTAATCATCAATCTCTACGCAAAGGCACCAAAGTTGATTGAAATTGAAGCAACTGGAACAAACAAAAAACAAAAAACAAAAACAAAAAATACCTTTAAATAAAAAAATAAACCATTTAAAAAAGAAGGTTTTTTTCTGTTTTTCGTTGTTGTTGTTGTTGCTGTAGTATTTTTGTGATCATTATGCGATCAATGTTGATCATTTTATCCCGGAGGCTGTTGACAGGCCCAGCGCATGGACATGACATGCGAGTCGACAACGACAATGGAAGAGGTGAAGCCAACACACAAACCGAAAAGAGTTAAAGTCACTATAAAGAGGTGGAGTATACACAGAACCTGAATTTGATCTTCATCATGGTGGCAGGAGCAGCAGCACCACCACCACCACCGCCATACACCAGCACCAGCACCAGCAGCAACATCTCAGAATATATATAATAATTATCTCAAAAGTCCAAAGAACCATTGAAAAACAAAAAAAAAACAAAAGGAAAAGGAAAGGAAGGAAGAAAGAAAAAAAAAGAACCTGAACATTTGCGTCTTTGCTTAATTTTCTCTCGACAAGCCAAAAGGATGCCTTTTTGCCTTCTATCTCCCTCTCTCTCCCCCTCTCCTTCCCTGCCCTTGTTCTTGTTCCTTGCTTTAAATGGTTTTTTGCCCGTAACCGACATTTTGTTTCGCTTCGTCCCTTTGCCTCCCATTTCAGTTGGCTTATAAAAAATGCAAAATTATGTACAAGCCCAAAACGATGTTGTTGTATATTGATCCTGTGTGTGTGTGTGTGTCTGGGTCTAAAGGCGACCCTTTTTGGTTTGTCTGCCTTCCAGCTCCTTTATATAGTTGTAGCTATCGCTGGCATGGCTGCACTTCTACCTCATGGACCCTCAAACCCTTCTACTTCTCCTACCATCATCTTTTGCTGCCGTTTTCTTTACTTTTTTTTTCTTTCCATTTTATTTAATTTTTGTTGTTGTTGTTGTTTTTGTTTTTGGCATATTTAAGCACGATCGCCGTTCGCCTGTGTTTTAAATGATTTCTGTAGTTTCTTTCTTGCTGCTGCCGCTGCCGCTGCTGCTGCTGCTGCTCCTTTTCTTATGAACCAATCAACACACACACGTGTTGGCTTATACACCGTACTCCGACTCACAATCCCCCAGTCTGTGTCTTTGTTAATGTGTTGGGTTACTCTCTGGTCTGGTCTGGTCTGGTCTGGCCTGGCTTGGCCTGGCCTGTGGTCCTCTGTCCTCTGTTTGTGCCTTGCGTGCGCTCCTTGTACGGCGATCTTCCGCAAATTGGCGGCCATAAGCATTGCAAAATTATCTCGTCGCTGTCTCTGTTCGATTTGGACAGACGACCAACGACCCAACCAACAAACATACATTTATACCTATGGAACCGTATAAAGGGACAACACAATACACAATCGTACAACCAGCTCCAAGAAATATTCCACAAAATGTCTTTTTGAAAGAAAAAAAAGAAAACAAAAAAAAAAACAAAACCAAACCAAAGGGAAGACTCTGTTGTTTTATGTACAGGAAAAGGAACCATTTATCCGTTTTGGTTTTTTATTTGTACAATTTTTGAATATTTTTGCTTCAAGAATAAGTTAAATAAAAGTTAAATATTTGTATCTGTAATGCAATAATTTGGATTGACTTTAAGTATTCATTTTCAGATAAATAAGAGAACGAATGGATATAAAAGCTGCAAGATAATCTTAAGAAGTTTAACGATTTGCTGAAGTTTTATTTAGATTAAGATTAAAATATATTAATCTTGACTTCGGTTTAGTATTCTTAGAAATTTTCATGCATAATGTAATATATTTTTCTTTTTATATTCATTATTGAAATGAGAATTTGTTTTTTTTCAATTTTTATGTATTTGTTGCAAAAAAAAAAAAATAAAGCTAAGAAAGATGAACATAAATTGTTTGTTTAGAGATCGAAAATTGGCTTATAGTTATACAGCGTAGTATCTAACTCCAGATTCTTCTTTTCCTTATTTCCATAAGTATATTAAGTATATTGCAAAACAAATGCCATTAGACTCAACATCTTTTAGAAAACAAACTATAATTTTACAATATCCAGGACGATTGAAAAGGAATCACCTATTTGACCTTCATTTGAAGCAGCACACGGAATGCTCAAGATATAGAAGCAAATGAGATTTGCCTGAAAGAAAGAAAACCTTGATTTTCATGTACAATAGTTTCTGGGATTAAAAATTGCATTAACTTCTTCATGTGCATAGATACATATAGTATATAGGTACATAAAGAACAAGCTGATATTGGATAAAATATTACACTTATCAAAGGATTAGCAAAAGACTTAAGCTGATAAGGCCCGGCAATGGGAGATAATAATGAATTGAAGAATTTCAGAAACTTTTTGTTGTTTAGTATTTTTGAAAACGTAATCTTAAGAAAAGTAGTAAAAATTGAAAAACCAAGATAATAATAGATATTTGAAATAATGAGTTATAATCTAAAATATTCAAACTAAAATATTCTAAAGAGATTATGCAAAAATTCCTGTTTAACATTTTCATTTTTATGGTAATTTTCAAGTAAAGGAATTTAATAATATTTTAAATTATTTCAATTTTTATACATATTTATATTATATTTAATTTTTATATATATTTTTACAATTATTATTGAATTGAAATTTCAATTATATTTAATTTAGATGAGTTGTCTAAGCGACCCAGTCATTTAGGCAACTGAACAACGAGGACCCGGGTTCGAATCCCAGGCTAGTACATGGGATTCGTCTAAGCCGAAAAGTGCCAGTGCTTGTAAAATATAGTTAGGTTGATAGTTTACAACTATATCCTATACTTTAATAATAATAATAATAATAATAATAATGATGAAATCTTGCCTCAGTAAAAAATACTAAATTGAAATTTGAAATATTTATAAATTTTCTAATGAAATTTAACTTGAGTAAAAACTATTTTAAGTTATAATATTAGCCAAATAATCTATAATAATTAAATTTTTTGCTTCATAAAAAAGAAACTTAACTATTTAAGAACTTTAGAAGTTTGTAATTTTTAATCTTCTACCAAAACCAAATATCTTACAAAGACTTAAAGTTTATTTAGAGCAAATTATTTTCGCTTTAACTGAACATCAAAGGCCGCTCCTTTGACTTATCAGAAAGACTCGTTTTTAACCTTTAACCAGAGAAAACCATTGAAATAAAAGACAATAAATAAACATTCCTGCCAAATGGATGGAAAATATATTTCCCATCTACTTACTTAATATAGGCGCGACATTTTCTGTGCAACAAAATGCAATGGCAGCAGCTGCCAATTGATATTGGTTTTTCTTTATTTTGTTTTTGTTTTTTTTTTTAAGTTTTATTTAGTTTTTTTTTTGGTGCAAATTGTCAGCGTGCAACAATCTACACCATTAAACAAAACGATGCTAAACTGACAATTGGCAATTGCCAAGTGGAAACTCTCTGCCAATTGGCAAGAGGCATTGTAGCCATGTTAGCCATGGTATTTTCTTACCTTATATAGGGATCTCTGCAATTGGGTGAGCTGGCAATCTAATTAGTGTTTCAGTTTGGCTTTTTAATTAAATGCCCAACCAGCAATTAGAGTGGTTAAAATGCCCCAACTCCGTGAAAGCCAACAAAATGGGGAAGCAGAACGTGAGACTTTTTGGCTCGTACTAACAATTTGGCAAAGTTGGTTTGGCTTTTGTGTTTTTCTTGGTTGTTAATAAACATTTGGTAGACCGCAACAGACACCGCATGTTGCAAAAACCGCAGAGAATTTAATTTGGCAAAGGAGCAAAAGAAAAAAGTCAACGCAATCGACAAACACCTTGCCCTGGCTGCATGACACACAGGAAAAAAAAAGAAATTACAAAACACATGGCCAAAGGATGCGCTGCTTCAAAAGGCACACACACACACAGACACACACTCACACAAACACACAGCAGGACATCAAAGATAAGCCATTTGACTTCTTGTTGGCGCAACAATGATTAGTTTCGGTCAAAGTCAAAGAGAAAAATATATATATATATAAAAATGAAAAGAAAGAACAACTAACCATCCCATTTACCAAGCAGGATACTCTCAAAAACAAGGAGAAGAAGAAGGGTCCTCCCTTCTCTTTCCCTATGTGTGTGTGCGACTCTGTGTGTGTGTGGCCTTTACAGAAGTTGTGCCTGTGCCTGTGCCTGAATGCCTGCGGTTGAATTCCGCTGTCAAAACATTACGATTTATGCATTGTATTGAGAGCAATCGGGATAACAAGATATTTGCCGACGCCCACAAGAAAAAAAAAAAAAACAAAAAATAAAATAAAAATAAAAACAAAAACAAAACAGAAAGGTGCAACTGCCACAGGACTCTTGATGTTGGTGGCTGCTGCTGATGTTGATGTATGGGCCAGTTAGATGCCATCGCCTAGAAACGAGACTATTTAATGACCAGAGCAATTAATCTAAGACCTCGGACTCACCCATGTGTTGATTCTCCATTTTTATTTTTTTTTTTTTGTTGTTGTTTTATGGACAGCAAAATTAATGCAACAATGCCAGGACAAAATAAAATAAACTCAATGTTAAATCTGAAACTAAATCTGAAACGGACTCACTCTATGTGTGTGTGTGTGTGTGTGTGTGTGTGTGTGTGTGTGTGTGCCTGTGTGTGTGTGTGTGTAAGTGGCCCATACATTGTAAATCTCTTTAAATGAGCATTTAAGCAAAGCGAAGACACACCGATCAGCGATAAATGCTTCCAAGCTTCAGGTTTCTTCACCGTTTTCAATGCTCAATGCCTTGATGATAGCATCCACCATTGGTATGGGTATATAGGATACGGAAAGAAAGAAAGAGAGAGAAAGAGAACCCTTTTTGTGACACCAAGAAACGGGCCACTGATGTTGTTGGTAGTAAAATGCAGAGGCAGAAACATGGAAAGGTAGTGAAACCAACCAAAGAAAAAAGAGAAACGATCATACTTATCCCCTTTATATACCCTATAATCTAAAGGGTATAACAATAGATTGATAAATAAACAAAAAAAATAAAAATTCTTAAATAAATTCCAATTATTGTTAAATCAAAACTTCTTTCATTAACATATTTTGTTATCAACTTTTATATAAACTTAGAGTTAAAGGGTATTTTCGTTATCGGTTTCAATTATTGATATCTTTTGTTTGTCTGTGTGTTTGTTGTGTTTAAGATATTTATTGTATTGTTGAATTTTAGTGGCTGTTGTCTTGGTTGTTTGCTGACTCCTGCTGCTCCTGCTGCTGCTGCTGCTGTTGTTGTTGTTGCTACTTTAGCTGATTGTCGTCGATCGATCGATTAATGATCACAAGCAAACAGTGAAGTATGAAGTGCGAGGGGAATGGAGGGAGACATGCTATGTTTTTTTCTTCTTCTTGCTTTTGTCACCCTCACACTTTTTTCGTCTTGCCAAAATGGCCTGCCCCCTTTCAACTTTATCCCCTCTATCCCCCTCCCCTCTAGCTACACACACACACACACAACATGTGAGTCAGCAGCAATTACAACTCATATATCATGTGGGCCAAACACATGTGCAACATTGCAACAAGATCAGAGCAAAGATGCCGCCAATGGTAACGCACTTGTTCTTAGATAGATAAAAATCGACCACCCAAGTGACAAGGATCCTAAGTATAAGAAAAAAAAAAATCCTATTGTTGGTAATCACCCACAAAACTGGGCATTATGTCGGTCAGTTAACAACATAAAAAGTCAATAAAAAATCCTTTTTGACATTTTCGGTATTGCGGCTTTTGAGCAAATGCCGACATAATTGTTGTGACACAAACACACAAATAGAGAAAAATATACTAGCAGGAGCAGGAAAAGGACATACAGATTATATATACACTATACATATATATACATATATATGTGTATATGGACTGACAATAGCAAAATTAATGGACCTCAGGCTCGGCTCTTGGACTCGTTGTTGCCGGTGTCCGGTGCCGAAGTCTCATCCCTTTTGTCGTAATAAATGGTCATTTACAAGCAGCTCAGCCAATGGGCATTAGCCGATTCAGTTACAGATACAGATACAGATTCCTTCTTGTTCTTCTTATTGTTGTTATTGTTGCTGTCTATACCTGAAGGAAAAAGTGTTTTTTGTATCTATTGATAAGTGTGTGCGTGTGTGTGTGAGTGTGTGTGTGTGTGCGAATGTGTGTTGAGTCGGCATAGATGAATTGCATCAAACGATACAAACGACAAGATATCCCACGGCTAAAATGTTAAGTCATTGCCATTGCCTCCTCCACTTTCATCTCCATCTCCATCTCCATCTCCATTTTCATTTCCATCTCTTTCATTTTGTTGTGAAATTTATCAGGAAGTCTGCTGCTGTGTTGCATAAATATTTTGACACTAAGCATAGGAAATTTCCTTTTCAACTAAGCCTTTTTTTTCTCATTTTAACCATCATCTCTTCTTCTTATTTTTTTCGTGTAATTTTTATGCCATTCGCTACAGTTGACCGCATTTGCTTCTAATATGAAAGACCTCTACAAATAAGCCTCTTATACTTACATACTCTTACATATCTATGTATATAGCATACGATTGGAATAATCGTAACTAAAGCATTATCAATGCATGACATTGGCAAAATTTATGTGCTTGGAAAGTTTTGTCCATTTTGGCAAATTGTTTGGAAACTTTTACAATATTGACAAACTTATATAATGACAGTAAATGAACAATTTAATTGGTGTTATTTAAGGTAGAAAGAGTTGCTAACCATTACGAATATATACATATAGTGAAATTGTAGTAAATTATATTACATTTTAGTTTGCAAATTATCTAGAAGGTAAATGGAACACCATTTGAGGCATTATTTTGCAAAATCTTACCTTAATTTCAGGCATTTCCTTGAAAAATTCTAGTTTAATAATAAATAAAGGAATCTATATTCTACTAATAGAAAGTACAATAGATATATATCGCTATTAATTACTATTAGATAGTGCAGAAATATATATTTTAAATGGCAACCTGGTGACAGGTGACCTGGTGACTGATATGCCATATCAGTAGGAAGAAAGTGGGTGGTACCTAGATATATATATATGTATATCGATCGAGTCAGTTGTCGGAAGTTGGTTTATCGTTAAGTTGACACAAGTTAAAGTTCATTTAAGTTGAAGTTACATTTTATCCAGTGTTTGTCTTGTTCCTACATATATAAACTATGCTAAACTTATATTAAACTCATTATATCTAAACTACACACACAAACGAGTATCCGGGTTCGAATCCCTGGCTAGTACATGGATGTAGTTTTCGTCTAAGCCGAAGGCCTTAGTTGCCAGTGCTTGTAAAATATAGTTAGGTTGATAGTTTACAACTATATCCTATACTTTTATAATAATAATAATAATAATAATAATAATACACACACAAATCTACATACTATATGTATGCGATAAAATCTAAGATTTTTATTAAGTTGCTTTTATTTTGCTAAATAACTTTTTAACACTATCAAAATTAAATTAAATGCAAGTTAAAGGGAAATATTTTATTTGTTAAAAATAGGTTTAAATAATTATATTTGAATTTAAATATTTTATTAATTTTAATAAGTGGAAACAAGAGGTATAAGTAGAGTCCAGCTATATGGACAGAATAACACAGATTAGAAATTCTCTACCTTTAAGGATATAATAACACAGAGTAGAAACTCTCTACCACAATATATGGCTATATTCCTTTTAATAAATAAATCAAAATGTTTAAGGTTTGAAAATATATAGAGAAATATGGCTAAAATAATATTATAAATTGCTATTAAAGTCAAATAATTCACTTGAATACTTAAAGGATACGTAAGATTACAATATGCAAAGGCTTTTTTCAGGCGTTTTCAAAACAAAAATAAAAAGAAAGTTTAAAATCATTAAAACCATTATCTAAAATCATTAAAAAGAGGGGTTAACTTTCTTTTATATTATCAAAAAGTAAGAAAACAATCAAATAATACAAATAAAGACATAAAGGATGAGATTACAAGATTACAATATATTAAGGACAAAGAAACTTTTTCATTGATCTAAAAAGTAAAAGAAAGTTTAAAATCATTGAAAAAAGAGTGAGAAAAAGGTGGTTCAATTTTTTCTTTATATTATAAAAAAGTTAGAAATGGTAAAATTTATAATACATAAAATATAGAAATTGCTGAAATAATTGGTAATACATAGTCTAATATAAGCCTTGGCAGCTGGCACCTTCATTTATAATTGCCTAAAAATTTTATATTCATAAGTTAACAAAGAAAAAATTTATATAAGAAAATCATTTATATAATTATTAGTTATATACATCAAATGCCTAAGATATCCATGTTTAATCGAAAGCCATTGATCCTAGCAAAAGCCTGGCTAGATTTTTTGAATTGGTCACAATGCATGGGATATGGTGTTTCTTTAACCATGTGGATCTGTTTGATCTAAGCCTGCGGCAACAAAAGTAGCAGCTGCAAACCAACACCAAAAAAACGGGCAAAAAACAGGCAGAAAAAAACACCCAAACACCATTGAATGCGTTTTGTTTTTTTTTTTGGCTTTGTCTGGTGAGGAGCAGGATCACTTAATCGATTTCAAGCGCCTGCAACTATAATGTAATTTCCATCTTCAGCCAAGAGTCAAGATGCCTTTTGGTACCAAGGTAAAACACCATGCACACACACCAAGCCACACCACAATTGCATGGTTATCAGCGCCAATCAAACTGAAGTTAAGAGACGCCAAAGCCATTGCTACGGACCAGGCTTAAATGCGAAATTAAAACATAAATCGTGCGCGCCATTATGGTTATTACCAAACCACAGAGGAAGCGGGAAACAGAGAGAGGGAGAGCTGGAGACAGAGAGGGGAGATGACCACTAAAATTGCTCTGCAAGTACGCGCAAAATTGATCGTTCGATCAAATGAAAGATGGCCCTGGAAGGAGGCAGCACCACCACCATTACCTGCCTTCCACTTGGATGGCCTTTTGGTTAAAAGCAAAGTCATAAACTGAAGAATTATATATATAGAAATATATATATGTATATATGACAGTGCTGTGGTTCACCTGGTGGCCATATAACAGCTATAGCATCGCTTCATCGCACATTGTGATTATCAAAAACTGAAATTGCAATGATTTAATACAAAAAGAAAAATCATCTATATATATAGGTACATATATATAAAATGGGAAGAAGAAATCTGAAAAAAATCTGAAAGAAAAATGAAGACTCACTTATTCAAACTGTACAAAAGTGGGCGTGCCAAATTGGCTCTTGGCCCTTTTTTTTTTACGCGCGCGAAAATAAAAATGCAGAAATAAAAGAAACTGGATTGCGTCTGTATATATATATATATGTATATAGTAGTTTGTGAGTAGATCATGTGCTTATTAAATAATTTATTTAAGCACCCAATTCAATTTAATAAAAATGTAGCAAACAGGCAGCAGCTCTGCTCGTTTAGGGCAGACCTCTCCCCTCCCCCCCATCTCACTGCACCTAAACATCATCTTAGCCAAACCACTTGAACATCAAGTGCATAATTGGCCCAGAGCCAAGGCAATGCAATCAGTATATTCTGTATACTGATATATATATATATATATGTATATATATATTTCTTTTTTTGTACCCCTCTTTCTGCAAAGCAATTTCCTTGTCGTTTCGTCCTCTTCACATCCTTGTCTGTGTCATGGCAATTAACTGGGTGGCAGTTAAAAGTGGGCGTGTCTGCTTGTACGCGCTTTTCATTTAACTCTTCAAAGTTGAGCTTGCATCTTGTCTACCTGCCACTTGCTCATTAATTTAATGGTTTAATTGCAGTTCTCTGTAGAGGAGAAAAAAAAAAAAGAAGATGAGGAAACTACTTTAGCAACTACCCTCACCCTCACCGTCACCCTCACCCACTCATCCCGCTCTTCACATCAAGCTATCAGTTTTAATATTCATTCTGATCATGGTTGATCATATGGTTGGCAAATTTATGTCTTCATAATACTGAGACAGAGAGAAGTTAGTCTATTGTTGCTGATGTTATATTGTTGTTGTTGCTGTTGCTGTTGCTAATGTTATGTTGTTGTTGGTTATTGTTGTTACGCATAGCAGCTGCCTAACCCATTTTATATATGATCTCAATCCCCTTTTTTGGTTTTTTTATATGGCCTTGATCGGAGACGTGACTATAAGGTACGTGACTCAGTTGCTGAAAATGTTTCATTCTGGCATCGCCGTCGCTTTGCAGATCTAATAAATATTTCAAAAAAGCCTTTAAAAGGATTTTTGGTGTGGAGTTAATTGAAAAAGGTAAAACTCGTTTTAGATGATGAAATGATTAAAATGTTTCCTAATGAAGTTGAAAGGGGGGTGGGGGGATTTCGAATGATTTCATTCCATATTTTCATTCTTAAAAAGGTTTTATCTTCTAATTGATAAAAAAAAAGTAAATAACTTCTTTAATCAAATAGAAAATTCTTGTCCTGAGATATTTCTAACTATTCATTATTTGAAAATCAACAACACTTGAGCAATGATTTAATATTAAGTGAAATTTTTTAATTTAATATTAAATATTAAATTTATTAATATCAAAATTTATATATATGTTTAATATATTTGCTTATATTTTTTGATTTCTTATTTTTATTTCTATTATAAATATGTTAATTCATCTATTCATTTTCGTTCTACATATTAAAAATTAATAAAATGAGTGTAATATTTAAAACTTTTTCAAATTGTTTGCAATTTCCATTTAATCCACAATTTCCACAGTTTCCATTTTATCCACAATTATAATAAAACTTGCTATATACTGTATATACATGTTGGGGTAAAGGTCTAATATAATTTAAGTACAATATTTAATGTTGAATATTGTTTTTAAATTAAGTATATATATGTATAATGTAAGTGACGTGATCTTATTTTTTATACCCTGTACCCATAGGGTTCATTAAAGTATATACATATTAAAGTCGCTAAAATGTATCTAACAGGCAGAAGGAAAGTCTTCCGACCCTATAAAGTATATATATTCTTGATCAGCATCAACAGCCGAGTCGATATAGCCATATTCGTCTGTCCGTCCGCCTGTCCGTCCGTCCGTCTGAACACCTAGATCTCAGAGACTATAAGAGCTAGAGTAACCAAACTTGGTGTCAACATCCGTCTAGTGTCTACGCAGATCAAGTTTGTTTCAAATTTTTGCCACTCCCATTTCCGCCTCCGCAAATTAGAAAAAAAACTGTAACTAGGATTGTATTAAAGCTACAGTATTTCTTGCCATGGGCAGCAGCTGAAATGTGTGAGCGAGATAGCATGCGCCCGTTGCCTTGTACCAAATGACGCTTTAGTTTCGTTCACTGATATGATTCGACTTCCAATTTTTTCAACTTTTAATGCAGTTTTTTAATACGGAAATTATCCAGAAGATTGATGTAAAACTTTTCCAAATCGGCCAAAAGATGGTTAACTTAGAGCCTATAGAACATTGCTAAAATCCTTCAAGACAAGGACAACGGACAAATCCTTCGAAGGAACCTCAACTTCAGAGGGCTCCAATTCAGTCAAATCTCGTCTGATTTTGGGAAACTATGTCTTTATTTGCCTTTTATAATCGCCATTTTTAATTAGCATAAAAATCTGGAAAACTAATTTTCAACTCGATTTTCGCAAATTTTAACGATGGTTACACTGCACCGGACAAAATTTTTTTTTCAACTTTTTTCAACTTTTAAGGCAGTTTTTTAATACGGAAATTATCCAGAAGATTGATGTATAACTTTTCAAAATCGGCCAAAAGATGGCCAACTTAGAGCCTATAGAACATTGAGAAAATCCTTCAAAAGAGTCAAATCTGATTTTGAAAAGCTATGTCTTTATTTGCTTTTTAGAATCGGCAATTTTAATTAACATAAAAATCTGGAAAACAAATTTAAATAAAAGAAAATTAATTTAATATAAAGAAAATTTATATTCAATTAATGAGGATTTCGACGGAGTCTGATTTTATGAAATATATTTTATTGGTCGACTCCAAGTCGGCAGGGACGATTTGCTTACTTCATTTTTATACTCATATCAAATATTGTATTAATATTAAGATAAAGGCCTAATAAAAATAACTTTTACGCATATTTAAGAGCAGATTTCATATTGCTAAGGGCTATTTCCTTATAGAAAAGACTTCTACTTCCACTCTCCATGACCTTTATTTCACATTAAATTTGAAAGGGTAACATTTTCTTTTTTTATTTCCACATTTTGGCTTACTCTCAATTGACTTGAAAATGTTACAATCTCTCTGGGTGTCAAATAATCATTTGGCCTTTTGGCAAACAAACGCAAAAAAAAAGAAAAAAATATCAACTACAACTGAATTCACAAAAGGAACCACATTGAAAGCCATAATTCAGTGATATTTAATCTCAACAAACAAATAATAATAATTTCCTGCTAAAGCAAACAACTAAACAAACTTCACAGGCCCAAACGACAGCCTCCAGACAAAAAAAAATTATGAAAACGAGAAAGAAAAAAAAAAAAACCAAGTTGTATCTAAAAATTGCAATTGCAATGAAACGCCTCTAAAATACACGCCCACAATGGGGTATACAGCATTTCAGACCAATCAATATCATAAAATGCAATTTATGATTTGTTGCTGTGATTTCTAAAACAAATAAAACGAAGACAAAACAACAACAAACAACAAGACTTGCAACATGCCACATGCAACACCAGCAACACCAGCAACACTAGCAACATGCAGCCAGCCACCTTCAGATTCAGAGTCATAGCCGGAGCTTCAACAGTTTTAAAAAGTTATGGCACAATTTTCACATCATTTTCCTTATTCATTTACCGATCCCGCCACCTGCCCTTGCTCTCCAATTGAATTGGAGCCATTGGATTGCCTCTTACCAACCCCGTAGCAACTGCCGCCAATAACTAAGTTATGGTTAGTGTCCAATATTGTGGACGCTTCTCGGTGAGGCACGTAAAATAATTTAACCGGCATTTAACCTTAGTTTTTTTTTTTTTTTTTTTTTCGTAGTCAGTGTCTGGGGGATCCATTGTTGCAGTTGTTGTTTGTTGCTGGTGGCATGGCTGATCAGGCTGTTTGGTTGGTTGCTCGGTTGAATGGTTAGTAGTTGAATGGTTGTTCGGTTTGTCTGGCTTGCAGCTGTCCCAGGTCTCTGTCTACATTTCTGTTCAGTCGCAGCGTTGATTATGATGAAGTTGTGCGCAATTTGTTGGCCGTCTGTTGCCTACAAGGCACAACGGAAATTGGAGACGCAACAGAGAAGCAGCAGCAGCAGCAACAGCAACAGCAACAGCCGAGTGCAAGGAGTTGTAGAAGCTAAACCAAGTTCATGCCTGATACCTAAGCCAGAGCTGAGAAGACGACCATAGTCAGATCGCTTAATTGGCCTGGACTGGAACTGATCGGAGCGGATCGTAGCCAGAGCGTTGAGTTAAGTTCTTTTCCTGTTGTTGTTGTTGTTGTTCTTTCGTTATGCCTTAGCACACGAGACTAATTAAATTGAGAATGTTGCCAAGTTTCGTTTTCGGTCATAAACAAAAAAAAAACAGAACTTGAACTGATAATTCCATCAGGCTAAAACTTGGTTAAAAAAAAAAAAAAAAACACCGTCAACCCTTTAAGCTGGAACATCTGTGACTCCGCCCAGGTTATAACAGCTAACAAAAAAAAAAAAAAAAAAGACACCACCACCAGCACCACCATCAAGACAGCAGACTCCTTCTCTCCTTGGAGAGTGGAGACTCCTGCCAACTCTTTCTCACACTCATCTTTATTGTGTGTGAGGGATAAAACTGGTTTTCGATGTTTTCGAATTCGCCTTGAATATTTCCCCTTTTTGTAATCAAACTCGAAATGTATCTGAAAGATACATTTGCTCACACTCTTTTAGCTCTGTCTGTGTGCATGTGTGTGTGTGTGTCTCTTCTTGCAATTATGACTTAATGTTCGGCATTCGATCAAATGGCAAAACTACAACTAAAACGAATGCCATGGCGCAATTTCCTGTTAAATGATACGTGCTATGAACGTTTAATTTATGCCACCTTTTGGTTTAATATTAGCTTTGTCATGGCCCGATGCCTCTCTTGCTGTGAATCTTCTCCATCCATCCAACCAGTCAGCCATCCATCCATCCATCCATCCATCCAAATGGCCTGCTAATTCCACAGTAGCTGCTAGCACTTGTAATAGTTGTTGGTTAGTCCCTATTTGAAATTAGTTCTTTATTCTTCCACCGATATCAAGGTGAATTTTTAATTTTTATAGAAATATTCAAGCATGCGCAGACCATAAATTATGTGCAACATTTTCATTTCCACGTGTGGCATCCACAAGATGGTTTTGGGAAATGGCTTGATGATTAAAATGAATAAAAACGAAAACGAAAAAAAATAATAATAATGAAAAAAAAGAAGAAAAACAGAACGCCACATTCAAAGCTAATTTGCCAAGTTGCCTCTGCGCTTCAGTGCCCACAAATTGCCTTCCAACTTCAACATCTACACCTACTCCCCCTACACCTATCTTCCCTCTCTCTCCTACTCACCATCCATCGTCAACTTTGTTGTGGGTGCTGCTGTTACTTTTAGACTGGTTTAAATTGTTGTGTTAGCGGTGGGTGGAGATGGAGAGGGTGGAGTAGTTAGTAAAACGCTTAACGCTTTTTAGTCGCTGCTCTGACTTTGGGTTTGGGTTTGGGTTTGGGTTTGGGTCTGGCAATTTTCAGCGATAAAACAAATAATACATTGCACCTACTTATTTGTGCAACGGACTCTGTTTGCATTGTTCTTTTCTTCTCTTTAAACAAAATGGATCTGGGATAGGGGGATCGGGGAATCGGGGCTACTCTTGTTTGTTTGCTCTTCTGCACTTCTTTTGTTGTTGTTGTTGATTTGTTTGTTTTGCCTGCTTGCGATAATGAAAAGGTGTAAAATGTCAGTTTTTTCAACCAGAATTATGGGGGTCCCGGGACCCCATTTTGTAATTGTTATGGCGCTTTGTCGCTCTTGTTCAATCTTCTTCTTTATTCCACTGGCGTCTATGCAGAAATAAGTTATTGTAATCAAATCAAGATATTAACAAATGAAAATTAACAACATAAATGGTAGTATCTACATTAAACGATTTTAGTTAAATCTTACTATGAAAGGTATTTTTGGTTAATTACTAATTGGGTAATCTATATCTAAATCTAGTCTCCCTCAAACAACTAAAGATAATTTATATAGATTGGTAAAAGTTTAAAATTCAATGTTTAACTTTAATATTTAATTTAATGGAACACGTATACTTATATGATTTACAGAGATAGAGAATCATTTTCTTATTAGTTGTAATTAAAAATAGAAATTTTTAGTTTTTAGTTGGAATTAAATTATTTTATATATTATTTTATTTTATTATTTTATATAATACCTACCATAAATATAAAAAAAAAAATAATGTTGATTAAAACCAAATCTTTGGGGAAAACTTAATAAGATAAACAACTGCAAATTTTATTAGAAATTATCGAAATCTGCCTATAGCCCATCTACCGTCGGTTTAGACATATCACGCTTTGCGTTGGCCCATTTTTAAAGATTTTATTTAAAAATTATTTTGAAAATAGAAATTGAATTATTTAATATATACTTAACCTGTGTCGGCGTATATTAAATATATTAATTTTAATTATTATGGCCAGATGTTTTTTTTTCCAAAAATTTGTGAGTCTAAAATCAAAAATTTCACATAATATAAAAATGCAAAAATATTGGAGAAATGTGTTTTATATTGTATTTCGTATTTCTGGAATTCTTAATTCCGAAAACATTTAATACAAAATTGTAATAAGGTATTAATCATTAAATAAAAATATAATATTTATGTTTAGAAATTTTATTCAATAAATTTGCCGATTCTTAAGCTAAAATTAATAATTTCAGAGAGTACAAAAATATTAAAATTTTGCAGAAATAGATTTTATATTGTATTTTGTATATCTAGAGTTCTAAATTCCGAACATTTTTATTATGATAGATTTATAAATTAAAATATAAAATGCCTTTACTTGAAATATATGATACGATAGTGAGTAACACTTCAAGTAAATTTCTTTACACAATTTGCTTATTGTTCCTATGGGATAGATAGCAAATAAATCCAAGAGAAAAAAAAAGTTTCTTTAATAATTGAAATTGAAATATTTTAGTTTATTTTTTGTTTACGTTAAAAGAAAGAAGAAAACTTAGTTTAAAGCATAGAAAAGTTTTCAAATGATCATGTAGAAGCACCTTTGTTGACTTACTGGGTAATTCTATCTGTTGCTTATGCTAGAAATGTTAGAAATTAAATTCCCTTAATTATTGATAAGCTACTCTCCTAACTTTTGATTTTAACACGGATTCCAATTTCTTGGTTTTGATTATTATTGAACTTTTCATGGGATGTGCTCAAAGTTTTATTCTAAAACTTTTTCCTTTCCAATTTGTTTGTAATTTAATACTTTACTTTAAATTCTACCTTACATTCCACTTATTTGATATTTTATATTGTGGTTTTCAAATTCAAGTGTAGATATTATCACTAATTTAGTGTT
Source organism: Drosophila sturtevanti (assembly GCA_018150375.1). NCBI lineage: Eukaryota > Metazoa > Arthropoda > Insecta > Diptera > Drosophilidae > Drosophila > Drosophila sturtevanti. Next base: position 4,309,802 of record JAECWJ010000324.1, on the reverse strand, counting down.
CATTGTATAATTTATTGTGATTTATTTATATTTATATATCATACAGATAAATTTAATTAAATTGAAACCCAACTTATGCTAAAAGAGCTGACTAATGACGAGTGAATTAGACTTATTTTTTTTAGTGATAATTGCTTCTTTTTATAAATCTAACTTGTTACTAAGGTAAATCGATTAATAGTTTCTTTTCTTAAAATTTCTTTAGTTAATATTTTTTTTCTTTGTATTTTCTTTAAGTTTGGCACCTTTGGCAATTGGTCTACGTGCCGTCATGGAGTAGCTGAAAATTAGTGACGCTGAATGAGAAAAATCTTCTGTAAATTGCTTATGAGAAATGACAACAAAAGATTGTTAGTTGCCTGCTGTGAAATATGTATTTGAGTGAGTTATGAACTGAATCCATTTGAAGGTCTTTGCACTATCTATCTATCTATCTATCATTTATATATACATATATATAGATGGATACTCAAAAAATCAATTTCAATTCAATTCAATTTCTATTTTAATAATGTTCACATCTCTCACTTGTGGTGCGATTTTTCGCATGTTTTTAAAAATCAATTAAAGACGTCAATTCTATTATTAAATCAACTAATGTTAAGCAATATAATATGATGAATATATATAATTGATTCACAGTTCTATGTGATAAGTGGCACACGAAAATAGATCGACCATCTTAACCGAACAAAGCAAAAAAAATGTTTAAAATCGAGTTAAGATCAAACTGTTAACTGGTAACTAAAGCCATTAGTTTTGGCGTCAAACCAAAATCGAAATGATAAATCAAACGTGCCAAATTTGTATGCCCTGCAACCAGGACCTTAATTAACTTTAAATGCTGATTTGTGTTTTATTTTTTTTTTGTTTTTTTTTGGCAAAAGCAACGGCAGTCGTAACAAGAAGGGCATGAACTCGTTAAAAGTTGACCAAAAGGTGGCAAACTGGCTTAAAGTTTTCTTTTTTTTTTTTTTTTAGCGAAAGTCGTCGAAATCGACTTCATCCATCATTTTGGGTAGGGGGGGCTTCAGGGAAAACTAACTAACCAAACTTCAATTGCAGCTACATTTCCAACAACAACAACAGCAACAACAACCACAACAATGATGATTAATTTCAATAAATTTGATTGTACAAGCTCTTTGCCTAGAGAAGATCAACAAAGAGGTGAAGTGGGAAATGGGTCACTTGCCGACAAAGTCTCCAGAATGTCTCTGGACTCGAACTCTTTGGGTTTGTTATGGAGTCTCAGTTCTCCTTCATCGACAAAAGCTGAAAATTTATTATTTGCACTGAAATCAAAGACAACTTAAAGAGGCTAAGTAGTGAGAATACTGGGGGGGGGAGGATTGTGAAGTGAAGGGTGAAGTTTGGTATAGTGTTCGTGGTGTATTGGGGGGGTGGGGGTGGTGAAAAAAGGAGGTAAGCTGCATGTACATAAGCAGCTCGATCCTTACGCTCGACTCCAGAATAAACTCTTTCTCTGGGCACACAACTCATTTGCAAATTCCAACGAAACACTGTTCCACAGAATTTCAACGATCATTTAGAATTCAGTTTGGGTGCTTCTCTCTCTGTTGTTGTTGTTGTTGCGGTTGCATGCCCCAGTCTCAGTCTCAGCCTCCATCAGGCCCCAAGTTCAGGTTCAGGTTCGTTCGATCGTTCGCTTCTTTTTCATGGTGCATGTTCAAGTTTGAGCCGAGACGAGAGCTGAGGCTTTTGAAGATGCGCCGCAAAAGTTGTTCGAGACCACCCAAGTTGACGTTGCGACGACGTTAAGGATGAAGGCGGCAGAGGAACAACGAATGCCTGGATGCCTTCTATACCGAGTTAAATGCAGCAAAAGGGCGCTGCCTGTTGCCTGTTGCTGCGATTGCTGCCGGTTTCCTCTCTTGCTTATGGTCTGTGCTTGGTCTGCGTCTGCAATAAATGCGCAAATAAAGTCACAATTAGAGTTCAACTTGTGGGAACGACAACGACAACGACAACAACGACGAGGATGTGGATGTGGATGTGGATGTGGATGTGGATATGGATGAGGACAACGTCCATGCGAAGGAGAACGAGATTCTTGTGGCATACGCTTTTGGTTAATATTTTCGAAATCTTCTTGAGTGGACTGTGTGGCATATTTTGAGATGCGTGAAGAATGTGCAACACAGGCCACAAAACATACAAAATCATCCTCCCCTCCTGCCTCCTACCTCCTACCTCCTGCTCACTCTCTCTCTCTGCTGCACTTGGTGCTAAAGTAGAAATGCTTGTAGTATTCATTCGAAAGAAAATCTTTTCGAATATTGTTAGGGTCATTGATTTGTTACGAATTTATTAGTCAAGAAATCCCCATGAAAAATCCAAGCCAAGTGAAGCATTTTAGCCATATATTTTTCTTTTTCTTTGCCGTTTTATTTGCTTTTCTTTCTTTCTCTCTCTCTCTCTTTCACTCTTTTTTTGGTTTGACAATGACATGAATTGTTCAAGAAATTATTGTCGGACCAAATTTGGTAAACCTTTAAAAAACAGAAACAAAAAACATACATGGCTAAGAGCTATAAGGTACACTGATTTATTTGAGCATACTTATGCTTGTTTTGGCTATAAGTCTTTGCCAGTATGTATTTTAACCATTTTGGCCTTTTTTTTATCAATTGCTTATAATCTTAACTGCTTTACACATCTTGCAACGAATGAAGGCTCTATTCCAGGCTTAACTTAAAGTCCAATTAAAACCAAAATGTATCTTGATAATTGGCATTACTGTTCTCTCACACTCATCACCTCATCGAGTTGAATTAAAGACTGTTGGAAAAACCAATTAACCAAGCTAAATCGCATGGCCATAAACTTTAGTCCAATGATCATCACTTTTTCCACCTTTCTTCTCATTTAACCGCTTTAGACCAACTCTCTGATCCGTTATCAACATGGGCGATAATTGCACATAGGCCAATTTGTTAGAGTTTCCAATGAAAGCCAATGATCTATGGCTAATACCGCAATAGCAAAAAAAAAAAAAAAATTAATAATGCAATTCCCATGTTGTAGACGATATTTATCGGGTAACACCCAATACAAGATGAACTTGAGTTAAACCATCCATCGCCTGCTGCTTGCTGCTAATTTTTTTTTTTTTTTTTGTCTTCCTTTCTTTCTCTTTTCTATTCCACTTTGATGTGATAGATATAATCTGGAGTGAAAATAAATGGCTAAAGAGGAAAGTTGCCAAGGTTGTTTACAGATGATCAACTGAAGGCTGACAAATGCAATTAGCTTAAGTTAATGGCAATTAAAGACAGAGATCCTTGGCACGCGTCTGCTTTTGAGAGACAAAAGAACAAGGTCAAAGGACACACGACCTAAGGAACTAAGGCACGCGTGCATTCGCTCATCTACGTTAATTCAAGGACTAACAGTAGACACATTTTACCTTGACTTCTGAAGGTTAACAATATCTAAATTATGACTATTCTCTACTATAACCAAGGAAGCTTTCAATATTACCTTGAGCATCACTATCACTAACCAATCAGTCACACATAGAATCTGTCTTCCTGGAAGTCAGTTGTCTCTTGTGCCTCTTATGCCTCTCGTGCCTCTTGTGCCACTTGCCTCGTCTGTCATTGTTTGTCTCAATTCGTTGTTGGCTAGCTTTTGTTGTTGTTATTGTTGTTGCTGTTGTTATTTGTTGTTTGTCTGTTATTGCGGGACGACACTAATCCAGCTTATAATTTTATTATGCTTGTGCGTGGGTGACGGACTGACTGACTGCGATATATGTACGACAGTAGCAAAAATTCGTTTTTTTTTTCTTCTTATTTTTATGATTATTTTTTTTCTTTCTCTTTTGGACAAACCCAATACATCATCGGCTACCAAGTTCAAGCTTTGATTGCTATTGTTACTGTTGTTGTTGTTGTTGTTGTTATTGTTGTTATTTTGGCTATCGACCTCTAAAGCGGCTTAATGTCCATTTCAAGCCTTGATGCCTGTTGCCTGATTGTTTAATTGAATGTCAGACTTTTGACACAACATTGAAATTGCCACCTAAGAGATGGTGGGGGAGGGGGAGGGGCGCACGTGTTCCAATCCCTCTACACACACACACACACACACACACACAACTCAATTGATTGCTTATTTTAGCTTTCGTGCAAATTAAGTTTTCATTAAACAAAAACATGAAAAATCCAAAGAATCCAATTCGTGTTGATTGCCAAATGTCAGTGTCATAAATTTGAAATATTTTCTAGTTTTTTTTTGTTTTTATGGTTTGTTGTTTTTTTCTACTTCTTCTCTCTAGCCACCACCTTGTTGAAATTGAATTTTTGAACAAGTAACTTACTTACAGCCAACAACTTGGCCCAGACCCAGACCAGGTGCATTATCAATAGCCAACGATATGCACACTTCATGCAGCTAAAGCACAGGGGGTGGAGGAGGAGGAGATGGAGGTGAAGATGGAGTAGGAGTTACTAGTAGATGTTGATGGTGTTGGAATTTCAAAGGAAATATCCATGGGAGCCGGTTCGTGTTAATAATTTAGTTGCTTATCGTTAAATGTTGACGTTCAAAATGGTTTTCCAAAAGCAAAAAAAAAAAACAAAAAGGAGCTGAAATAGAAGTCGAGGTCTGTCAGCACATTTTTGGATAGTGAGATACCAGACTAGAAGAGGTCCAATTAGCAAACACTTGGCACTGGCACTGGAACTGCCACATGGCACATGGCATTAGATTACCCCCCCCATACTCACACACACACACATACACACTCACAAAAAGACTAATTGGCAGGCGTTGAGTTCCCCCACCTCCACCCCTCTCACTTTACATCTCTCTCTGTCTTGTGTTGTTTGGTTATCAAATCGAAAGACGATAAGGTTCGGTCGGCCCAGAAGACAATGGAAATGCATGATGATAGTTGCCATGGGAGGGGTAGTCAGAAGAGGAGGGGTGGAACGAGGGGGAGAGAAAGGGAGATCTGGTCTTGCTGTTGCGTATCTTATGCTTGCGCCTACCTTTTGCCAAGACTTGGACCACACACGACGATGATATTGCTGCTGTTGCTGTTGCTGTTGGTGATGTTGCTGCTGCTGCTGCTGCTGCTGTCGCTGCTGTTGCTGCTGGACCAAACGAGATTTAAATGAGTCGCATCGAAACGAAACGAAACGAAGACGATGGGCAACAGCAATGTTGCTACTACTAAAGGCGAAAAACTCTCTCACGATTCTGAATTTCAACGAAATCGTATTGCCAATACTCGTAAGATTCCAGAGTTCCTTTTGCAGTTAGTTTGTATGCCAGTTGACTTGGTGGAATTCTACGCATGCCAGAGATACTTTTGGCACCTTAGCGGCGATTAAATGCATATATGTATATATATATATATATATATATATATATACGAACCCCTAAGCGGCTTTTCATTTAATTGACCAAAGTAAATACATATTATAACAAGGACCACACAGACTGATCGTTGACCACAGATTAGAATTCCCTTTTTATTTGAACTGAACTGAAAATGAGGTACCATTTGTTGTCACAACAACAACAGTGACCACAAAAATGATACCAAATGACAAATGGACAACAGGTTGAAAATGTTTAAAAGCAGCAGCAGCAGCAGCAGCAGCATCGGTAAAAGGGTTTTCTATTATTTGTGTGTGCCCCCTTTTTTTTCTTTCTCATTTTCTGTTATTTATTTCCATTTTCATTTTTCTTCTAACACTCTTAAAAGAAATAGTCGATAAGAAGGCCACAAAAAATGCTCCCAAAATGCAACCGCAGCAGCAATAACAGCAGCAACAGCATCAATCCATAGCCGATTCCCCTTTGATTTTGGTTATTTTTGTTTTGTTTTTTTTTTTTTTTTTGGGTTTCTTTCTCTTTTGTGGTCATGTACCAAGTGACACTAATGTCCTGTCGTTCCATTTGTCGGCATCTCGCCTTATCGTCACAAATGGTCAAAAGAAAAAGACTTTTGTTTGGTCTATAATTTATGACTAGGCCCCCCTTTTTCAGGTGATTTCAGAAGGCGTATAGGGGAGGAGGGGAGGGGACAGCAGAGCAAACAAAGTGCCTTCGTGTGTCTCTCTCTCTGATCATGATGATGATTAACAATGGCCATTGGCCAACATAAAACTCGATCGAAAAAATGAAAGCAGCGCAAAATGCGTTAATTTCACAGCCAATTGACGTGCTGAGCTACCAACTAACTAACCAGCTCAGTTATTTAGTTAGTTAGTTAGTTAGTTAGTCGGTCATTCGAATAGTTTCAACGTAATCATTTACCAAAAACTTGATTTTTGTTAGCAAATAAAAAGAGATAGAGAGAGGACATAAGCGTAGATGGAAATTGGCTTAAAAAAAAAAATGATTAACCTTTGGAAAAATTTTTAATCAGATTTGAACTTGATTCCCTTTTAATATACCAAAGTTCCAGTTAGATTTTATACAAAAATTTATTTTGTGCTAATTTTTGGTTTTGGTTTAATTAAGAAATTTGTTCGGCCGCTAAATGCTAATTTGCTTAATGAAGTTGTCTGGTTTAAAACCTTTCACTTTATTTATTGATTTATCCAGACTTTTAATTTACATCATGAGACTAAAAAAAAAACCAATAGAAAACTCACATTTATTTAAATCCAAATATAAAATATAAATAAATCTTTGTATATACATATATATATATAAATAAAGAGAATTTGGCTTCTTCAAATTATATAATTAATTTAAAATAGATAAAATTGAATAAGATGTGGCTACAATTAATTGTTATAAATTAAAGAAAATGTTATCAACGATTTAAAATGATTTACTCCTATTAAACTAATAATTTCCATTTCGTATAGTAAATTCTAGAAACAGGCAAAAAATATTATAAAACTTTTTAAATCCTAAAAATTTCTTTACAAATATCAATTAAATTTTAAAATATTTAGTTAAAAGTTAACATTTATAGGAATTTAAATTTCTATTATAAATATAAATAAATGTATATATAATTAAATCTTCTATTAGAGGATTTCGTTTCTACAAATCTTATAATTAATTTAAACCAGCTGATATTGAATAAGATTTGGCTAGGATTAACTGACATTTAAGACATATTCTCCGTATTTATGTATTATAGCTAAAGTTTTGTTTTAATTGATTTATTATATTACAAGTTTAAACTTTGAAATAATAATTGTTTTTAAGATAAATATTTTAATATAGAAAAAAAATAAACAAATAATTTTTACAATATTTTTGCGAATTTTTCTTGCTGTTTATTAAATTACTGTGATAAAATGATGAAAATTTAATATGATTTTATTCATTAGAAGATGATTTAAATTAAATGTGGTAAGTGGTAAGTAATGAATACTTTGAAAAGTCAAAAGTGTAGTTTTTATTAATAATTTTCATTTTTGATTTGAATTTTTAAATTCTTTATTAAAATATGTTGATCTCATTACTTGATTCACCATAAAAATTATTAATATAAAAATTGTTTATCATGTCATGAAAAATATTAGTTAAGAATGATTATTAAGAAAAAGAAAAGATTATAAAAATAAACTTATATAATATATTAAATCTTTCTCTCTACGCCCATGGCCATGGATAAGTCTAAGAAACAGAGACACAGTTTAAACCTGGCTTAGTTACCTGCTAATCAGCTTGCTGTATAACGACTGATTGAATTGACTTCAAAGTGCTTCTCTTACACACACACACCCCTTCGATTTGATAAATGAATAAAAGCCACAAATGTTAACTTGGCCTGTAAATATTTGCACTTCACTTAGCACTCAACTCAACACACAGTCATAGCCCCAGAGATCTCCAGCAATAGCTTCAATCTCAGTTCCAGTGTCAGTCAGTCTCATAGACGACGACGGCATTTTTGAAAGCTTCAATCAAGCAAACAGGAACCAGCTATGGCAATTATATGGAATTGGAATGAGGTGCTAATTTATGGGATTTGAGCAAAAAAAAAAAAAAACAAGAAAAAAAATTAAATGAAAAAATAAAAAAAAAATTAAATAAAAAACTAAACTTTTTTCTTTGGTTTCTAACAAGCCAAGCGAGACTATAATTTACACTGGTTTTCCACTTGATTGCTAACGGTAAATGGTTGAGCATTAAGTAGTTATGTTTAAAGGTGGAAAAACTGATGGAAACTAAACTAAGTGAATGACTATAATTTATAGTTAGTTCTCTCTGTCTCTCTCTCCCTCTCTCTGTCTATCTTGCTTGATTATAACTAAATCTTTGAGAAGAACATTTTTCATTATATTGTATATGTATATTAATTATTCTTTAAGATTTTTTGTAGTCAGGTGTTTTCTTCTTAATTTCTCATATGCATATCAAAGATCTAATGGTGTCCATCCCTCCCTCTCCAATCCCCTCTACTAATTGTTGTAACGTGACCCAAAACTGGAAATTCAGATCTTTTCAGATGTCTCAACATCCAATGAAAATGAAGCGTTAAGTTGTATTCTTTTTAGAAGTTCAGGTCATTGGTAGAAAATGAAAAGAAGGTAAAAAAAAAACAAATGAAAATTGATTGCTCCAATCTGGCCAAGGCATCTTACACACACACCTCCATATAGATGTGTGTGTGTGTATATAGATTTATGTACATAAGTGAGAAATCTTGTAGGTATATATATATTTCAAAAGGGTTCTAAAAAAAAAAAAAACACACGGAATAGATAGTAAAAAAAAGTATCTAAGATACGTTTCTTGCGGCATTTTTGAGGGCGTGTTTGTTGCTGTTGTTGTTGTTTGGGCTCTTGGCTAATTATTTATTAGGTTTCTTGGCAAGACTTGACTTGGCCTATACAGATAGATATAGATACATTTCATTGGGGTTTTTTAATTCTCAGAAAATTTGTTTATTTATGATGCTGTTAGCTTTGTTATTAAAATGTTATTGGATTTCTCTCGCATCTCCATCGAATATTCTCCATTTGCCTTTTCTTATTCTTCTTCTTCTTTTTTTTTTTTGTATGTACATATGTGTGTGTATAGTGTTGTGATAAATGATCTGATTTTATTTTCTTACATTGAACATAAATTAGTTTAATGGGTGAAAATTTTATGTAGGATTTTTCCAAATGTTTGAAGTTTAACCGAATAGGAAAGGGAAAGATGAAATGGCCATTTGGAGTACAAGGACAAGCCACCCAATGTGATTTTTGCTGCTGATGGTCGTGTGACTTGGCTTTAACCTTGACTGGTGTAACTAATTATTGCACATATATCCAGGAGTTGATGCAAGGTACCAGCAATTAGAACAAGGACATAAAGTCAAGGACAAACTGTAAGTAAAGTCATTTGCAGTTGCTGCTGTTTGCAACTGCTGCAACAAACCGCACAATCATTTACAATGCTGCAAAGACAAGGATAAAAGGACACTCTAACTAGACCACCCGTTGGTCTATAGCAAATTTCATATACAGATATTGTATATACATATATATTTTTTGGTCCATTCCTATTGAATTCTGCACTTGCTGTGCCACCTTAACCTTGGCTAACATCTGTGCCTAACTCACTGTCTCACTGTGAGTGTACTGGTATGTGTTTGTGTGTGTTGTGTGTGTCTAATGCCGTCTCATCCTTCTTCATGCTTTGCGGTTTAATCGAATTTACAGATTTTTTTTCTTCTCCCTTAGCCCAAATTTTAATCTTTAAATCTAGTTTAGGTGTTTGCAAACAGATTTGATAGGCTTAACTCCTTAACGTAATAACAAACCCAAAAAAAGTGTCTTAAGATGCTTATGTAATCTTAGCCAAAAACCAAAAAAATACATATATATGTAGAAAAATTAAATTTCTTGGAAAATTGTTTGTCTATAATTAAAGACTTAGGACACAAACTTCTTCACAAATTTTGGTATAAAAAAAAATAATTTTTGCTTTCTCTGTGGTACACAGAAAATAGCTTTCGATTTCATTTAAAAAAGTGAAATTGTTTAAACAATAAAATAAGATATTAAAACACTTTAACGGCTGCTACAAAATTCATTATCCAAGACCAATTAGCGCCTTTAACGAGCCAACAGTCAAAACATTCCACAAATTGGTAACCAAAATAAGCCAGCCAAAAAACGTAGGCAAATTGACAAATTAGCTGAGAAAACAATTTGCGCTTGAGTGGCAAATTAAACAAAATTACAGCATACAACAAAAATTTGGTTTCAAAAAAAGCCAAAAAAAAAAATAAAAAACAAAATAAAATAAAATTAAAAAAAAAAGAGATTGAAAAAATCAACGGAAATCTGTTAATTGATTAAAAACAAGTTGCGTTTACTTTTCACATTAACAAAAAAAGCGCTCAGATGAAGTCATAAAAAAATCTTATGACTGCCAATCTTGAAATTGTTTTTTGTTTAAATGTCATAAAAACGGTTTCAGTCGCCTCTCAAAATGCAGAGAAACAAGCTAAAAGTTATCATCATCATCATCATAATACATATAAATTAATAATACAAAAAAAATTTAAAAAAAACACAAAAAATCAAAGGGGCGGGGAGAGGGTAGCAAGAATCGCCAATAAGAAAGACACAAACGAGTTTCATTTCTTTGGCTTTTTATTACTATTAGTTGGCTATTTTCTTGCGGCTGGCCGAGGCAAATAAAGTAGTCAAATTTATAATCAACAAGTTCATTAACATTTAACCCGCGAAACGCACAAAGGCGACAACAACACCAACAGCAACAACAACAACAATACGAAATTAACGAAACGAACAAAAAAAAATGTATTTTTAACAAATTAAAAATTGTTTTGCAGGCCTCCGGCGCACTGACAAAAAAGGGGGCGGAGGGAGTGTTAGTGGGTATCGAGTATAGACCAGAGAGGTAGGGCAACAGGTGGAGTATGGAAGGAGCAGGCAAACGATTTTCGAACAAAGTTAAATTTTAATTAAAGTCAAGCGGACAAGTTATGAGAAAAGTGACTCAATATTTTTTAAATACGAATATTGGTTACCCTATTTAGGAGTTCATACTAACAGTTTTCGTAATTTTAGTAGCTAGATATACGTTTAGTAAGAATGTAGCATGTATTAAATTAGATTCCGTTCCGATCTATCTGCCCTTGAAGATCTTTTACTCTTATGCAGTTTATTGTTAATATAAACTTAATGAAGAATCTCAATTATATAGCTTTATGGCCTCCAAATATACATATATATTATTTCATAAGGTAATGCTTTCTTTTACTTATTTATGTTTCCAAAATTACTTTAACTAGTTGGATTGGAATAAATAAATCTTGTTTATCTTGTACTTTAAGTAAAATAGATAAAAATTATATAACAAATTATTTACCATAATAACAATAAGTGAAAGCTAATTTAATGTATTATAAATAAATGTTCAGAAACTTTGTTATAGAGACATTTAAGTATACAAATATTTAAATATAATTTAAGTAAAATAATACTCCGAATTAACTAACCGTTGTGGAAGTTATAGAATCATGATGCTAATTCTTTGACTAAATATAAATCAATAATTAAAAAATTGAAATTCAGGTGATGCAATATGCATTTTTTCAATAATAATCAGAAATAATAATGAACTTTTTGGTTTCATTTTAGTTTGGATTCGATTTTTTTTCCCTATTTAAAAACAATTTAAGTTCATCGTTAGTTGTAATGTTTTTAGTGTTACTTAATAAACTCACACTACAAAAATTGCTATTATTTTCTCATCTAAATGCAATATCATAAAGGGATTCACTTTTTTAGTCTATTGTCTATAGTAACCACATCGTCTTAGCTGATTGACTTGTACTATGTTTTGTATAGGGTATCCAAATGACACGTTGGCCTGGTGGCTTGCTGTGGCTCATTTGTCTCGTTTCAGGCCTTATACTTAGTTACCTCCATTCGTTTATACTTACATACACATATATCTCGTATGTATATCATTAATAATTCCCGATGCCACTCGCCGGCACTCAGCAGCAGCACAACGCATGGATTTACGCGTTTGCCTTTTTTTTATTTTTTTTCTTTTTCCTTTTTTTTTGTTTTGTATCTTTTTCTTCTGTTAAGTAAAATATGAATTTTAAATTACCAGTCAGTGAGAGAAAGAGTCAGAGGGAGGTAAGAACGAGAAAGAAAGAAAGAGATCCTCATTTAGCTTGCTGCCATGGCCGCCAGCGGGGCTTCGACATATGTTTTTGTTAGTTACTCTCGGTTCTTTACTAATGTATGTATGTCCATATGGTGACCCCGACGTGCATGTGCATTGCAAGCGTGGCCAATTGCCGTTATAGTTTTTATTAAGTTGTATGTGCAATTAAGATTTTACAATTTTTTTTTGTTAGTTTTGCATAGCAATTGACAATCTAACAAGTTTGTATCATGAGTCTTTCGTTTTGTCGCCTCCAGCTGAGATCAAAAATCATTAAATAGATATATGTTTATACGTATATATATGTATACATACGTATATATAGAAACAGTAGCCGTAAAATGGTGGTGGAAAGGCAAAAGCTCATTAGCAGTTACCATTTTATTCAAACAGACAGACAGATGGATAGATGGATGGATGGATGGATGGTCGGTTGGATGGCATCATTATCATTAAGGGGCACAAAATTCAATCAACGAAATAAAAAAAAAGAAGCAGAAACTGAAAACAGACAAACACAAAAATCAAAATCGAGTTGAAAACTTTAATTAACGCATTTTTACGCAACTGTCGGCAAATGTTTAACCCTATTGTGGCCGCAACCGAGCAAACATGACAACAGTAATAATTGAAAATCATGGCAATCAAAGGCGGTACAGTAAAGGTATGGGAAAACCGTCGTGATGTCGGAAAGGAGGGGGGAGGGAGTCAAATAGGGTTGCTTATGTGCGTTGAGCGGAAAAATCAACAGCTGCTTTTATAGCCCACTTGGGGCGTTAAAGAGAGAGCGAAAGAGCTGTCACATCCGACGGTAAATCAGCCTGAGCACTAGACGCAGCCATTGTTATCATGCGTGTGAAAGAGAGGGTGAGAGTGAGATAGAGGGAAAGATACTAAAAGCATACATAGCGAGAGTGAGAAAGAGAGGGATGAAGAGCATGCGTGAGTGTTTCTTTATATGCGAGTTAGAAGAGAGCAACTAGTCGCAAAAACTAGTCAATTTCGAATTGAAAGAGTTTCCCCTCATTTGAGTTTGAGACCGAGTTCGAGTCAAGTCTTTGAGCTACTTTCCAGTTTTCGAATTTTAATGGCTGACCCACCACTACTGGAAGTATATGTGGTTCGAGTTCCAGTTTCCAATTTCGAATTGACGCGTTTGCCTTATCGATATTTAATTAATTTACCTAACCAAACAATAGTTCAAATATTTATTTATCTTATGCACATAAATAAAATATAAATTTAACAATTTTTTTTTTGAATAAAAAACGAAACTGGTTATTGATTGCTCTAAATATGGGGTGGACCGATGATAATGCGGTGATTCTATTGTTGGGGCGTGATTATGTCGGGCAAAATCTTAATGGTCAAACAGGAAATGAGTGGGAATAAAAATCAAATGATGAACCTCAATACATATACATATGTATACATACATACATATACTTATATATATGTATCGGGCAAAGATCAATACTAGTCTTAGCCATATCATATTGTGGAAGTGTTGCCAAGTCAATAAATCACAGACCCACAATGGAATTCAACTAAATAAATAACAATATCTATGGCTATTATAATGCCAAAAAAATTAATAAAAAATTCATTAGCGATTTCAACATTTCTCGATTCAGTAAAGCATGACTTTTTTGTTATTGTTGTGATTTATCTGCCATATATTAGTGTTTGTTGTTGTATTTTGTAGCACATGTTTCACATTTGGCTAGATGTATCTTTTGATTAGAGAGAAAGAGCCACCCAGGGCCACATGTATGTATAAATAAATATATATTTTTAACACCTTAAATCGATGGAATGTTTGTTTTGACAGTTATCATATGTCCATTCTATATAGTTTATAGTCCCATTATGCTTAACGCTTCGTTGGCCAGAGAAAAAAAAAACAAAAATTGATATTCAATCTATGATTTGGTCGTCTGGACAAATAAATAAATTAAAAATCAATTAAATAACAATCAATTGCTCGATTGGCTGCCTCAACACTTTTGCGTCAAACAGAAATTCCATTGATATTTGGAAATTTTACAATTTCAATGTTCGACTACATTAAGCCGTTTAATTGTTACAAATAAGCATCATTCGATCTGGAAATTGGTCAAATGTTTAGCATGTTTTTGTGAAAAACGCAAATGATTTGGTTAATTGATTGAAGGGGTTTAAACGGAAGAGGGGGTGGGTACGCATGTATGTATAAATGTATGTACATATGTAAATTATATCAATTATCCCACACAAACTGACAAAACACTTGAAATCATCTTCTCTTTTACCCATTCCCCCTTTTTAATACCTCTCACTCATTCTCTGGGGTCTCGGTCTGGGGTGTCAATAAAGTTGTAGTAGGCTCTTCTCTGCGACTGAGTGACGCAGATTGAAACGTCGCCGCCAAAAACAAAATCAACAAAAACAACTAAATGCTTATGAAAAGTCCGTGGTTGCCCATTCCCATACCAATTCTCATTCCCGTCCCTATGCCGGTGGTGCCCCGTATCTGTGGGTGTTGGTCGTCCGTCTGTCCGACCTACTGTACTGTAGTGGTTATCACTCAAGCGTAGCCCGTTACCCTCTTTCCCTGACAAAGATAGCCAAAAGAGTAGTGCTCTTGTGTTCTCTCAGTTTCAATTGACAAATCAACTAACAAAATCCACAAAGCAGCCATTTTCTACCTTTAGCCACATGAGTGTGAACAGTCTGGCTATATTGTTTGTATTGGCAACGCCCCCGTCAAAGAGAGCCAGAGAGTGAGAGAGCAGCGCAGACGCAGAACTCGGACGACACAGTTGTCAACCGCATGACAGCTTCAGCGCGCGCATAATAAAGTCATATCGAGCCCTAACAAGACCCCACCAAAAAGGGGGGCCCAGGCGAAGGCGGAGTAAGCGAGCCAGCTAGAGTGAGCGAGAGAGTCCAACATGTACGGAGTAAGAGAAGGAGAAAAAAAAAGAGAGAAACCGGTTTAGCTCTTGGCTAGTATCGTCGTACATGGTTTAAACTGACAGCTTACAGGTGACAACTACAGCATTCGCAAAAAAACAAAAAAAAACTCCAACATCAGACAAAGAGAGATAGAGTGAGAAAGAGAGAGTGAGAGATACTCGACAGAGATGGATAAAGAGAGCAGAGCATAGAGTTCGATCTGCATTTGAAGGAACTTCACCTTACTTCTCTCGTCTTCGTCACTGTCACAAATGACTTGTCACTCACTCACTCACTCACTTACTTACTTACTCTCACTCCCTCCCTCACTCACACACACACACAGTTGTTGATGGCAATGCAGCTTTCTCCTTCTAACAGCCGCTTCAATGTCGTTCTCTCACTCTCTCCCTCTCCCTTTCTCTCGAAAGAGAAATAGAGAGTTCAAAAAATATCTGCTGCTCGTCGTTGCTTCGTCGCCGAGCCAGGCAGCTGTGATTAGTTAATTTAGTCGTTGCGCTCGCAGTGAACAGACGTGCGCGTTCAAGTCGGAAGAATATAAATAAAGTATTTGAATTACAACACCAAAACAAGAAGACGAACTAACGATAACATAGCAAAAGAAGAAATCAAAGTAAATGAAATCAATCAAGAAAACGAAAACAAACACAAACCAAAAAATTGAATTCGTAACGCAAAGTGAAATTGTGTAAAATTGAGTAGTGCCGAAAGAACAAGAAGAAGAAGTGGAAGAAGAAGAACAAGTGCAGATAACAGTGCAGTAAGATAACCAAATGGCCCTTGAGGATCGCTGCAGTCCACAATCAGCGCCCAGTCCACCAGGTTGTCTACCGCAATCACCACAACAATACACCTCGCCCATACCCCATAGCACAAGCAGCCACGCCTTGGACATGAGTCTCCAATCGCAACAGAGCCCACCAGTGGCCACCTTATATCAGCAACAGCAGCTCCAGCATTTGCATCAATTGCAACAGCTCCAGCAATTGCATCAACAGCAATTGGCAGCCAGTGCCGGAGTAGGAGTTGGAGTCGGTGTTGGTGTCGGAGTATTCCATCATCCGGCTGCTGCTTTTGATGCTGCTGCAGTGGCTGCCGCTCATGCGGCCGCTTTGCAACAACGTTTGGCCGCTACTGGATCACCTGCCTCTTGTTCTACACCTGCCTCATCCACACCACTGACCATCAAGGAGGAGGAAAATGACTCCATAATGGGTGACAATAGTTTTCACAATCAAACAAATACCACCACAGGCACTGCAACCGAGGATGAAGAGGACGATGATATCGATGTGGATGATACATCAGCGGGTCGTCTACCCCCACCAGCCCATCAGCAATCATCAATGGCCAAACCATCGTTGGCCTTCTCGATCTCAAACATTCTGAGCGATCGTTTTGGCGATGCTTCAACGAAACAAACGAAACCAGGATCGAGTTCATTGGAAGCGGCTGCTGCTGCCGCTAGCATTTTCCGACCCTTCGAGGCAAGTCGAGCTGCTGCTGCCACACCCTCCGCCTTTACCAGAGTGGATCTCTTGGAATTTAGCCGTCAACAACAGGCGGCCGCAGCAGCAGCAACAGCAGCCATGATGATCGAACGAGCCAATTTCCTCAATTGCTTTAATCCGGCTGCCTATCCCAGAATCCATGAGGAGATTCTCCAAAGTCGATTGCGTCGCACGGCCAATACTGTACTTTCTCCTGCCTCATCGTCCTCCAAAATGACCGAACCCAGTCAAGAAAAATCCGCCTTGGGTTCACTCTGCAAGACAGTATCCCAGATTGGACAGCCCACATCAACATCGAGCACAACAACAACCACAGCGACACCTCAATTGAGTAGTTCGAGCAGCTTGGCCAACAATTTGGCCAGTCCACCACCCGCCTCAAATGCCTCTACAATAAGCACCACCTCATCCACGGCTACAAGCTCCTCATCGGGTTGCTCATCGGCCACAAGTTCACTGAACTCCTCACCCAGTAGCCGTTTGGCCGCCGCCAATAATGCGAGTAGTCCCCAACCACAACCCATACCGCCACCATCAGCAGTTAGTAGAGATTCTGGCATGGAATCCTCTGATGACACACGCTCCGAAACGGGATCCACAACAACAGATGGCGGCAAAAATGAAATGTGGCCAGCGTGGGTCTATTGCACCCGATACAGTGATCGCCCAAGCTCAGGTTAGTTGAAATTCGAATCGAATGGAATCATTTCCTCTTCAATATGATACCAAAAAAAAAAAATCAGGGGACCACCCCCAAGGAAGCGGCACTCTTTTTTTTAAATTTTAAATTTTTTTTTTTTTTGTTTGGGACAAAGTCATATTGTTTTGGGTCATAAATTCGAAGGACATTGCCACAATTAGAGAGAGAGATACAGAGGGAAGAGAGAGGGCAAAAGACACGCGGGCAATGACAATGAGTTCAAGTCAAAGTCGGCAATATGTTGTTGTTGCTGTTGTTGTTGTTGCTGTTGTTACAATCGTGTGAGCCTTCCGGCACAGGGGCCGCACGCAGCGTTTTGCTCTCTTTGAAGACTGACACTTTATATGACAACATGTAGCGCTCAAGATCGTTTCATTTTCGTTTGCTTATCGCCGACAGAGAGAGAGAGGGAGTAGGAGTAGGAGTAGGAGTAGGAATCCCAGAAGTCCAATTCAGTTAGAAGGTCACAGGTCACGCACTTAGTTTTTTTCCATTTTTTCTTTTCTAAAATACACTGACGATTGACATAGGGAGAAAGAGCCCATTAAACGAACCTAAGGAGAAATCTTTCTTACTCTACTCTTGCTCTCTCTCTCTCTCTCTCTCTCTCTCTCTATTCTATTTCACTTTCCTCCTTCTTTCTATTCTTTCACTTTATTCTTCTGTATTATTACCAGAGCGCGTTAATTGACAAGTTAAGTGCTTTTTTATGACTTGAAATGGTTTTTTAATTTGGTGTCGATAGAATCAGATAAATATATATATACACATATAGAAGAAGAAAAAATAATCAAATCAAATGCATATAAACGAGGTGTTGATAGGTACTACTATGGCAGGGGTTAAAAGTGCCAAAGATTACAGACTAGTAAATTAATCAAATCAAATCACAGCACATCGAACTAGGCAATTAAATTTTAATATACCATGTGTGTGGATAATGGCTAAAACTAATAAGTACTATTGCCGCAACAAAGTTTAACTAGTTAGTTTTTCCAATTTGCCAACAATATTAAGTCATTTTACAGTCAGTGTCTATTTTTCTATTTTCGTTTTTCCCATCACATTAATTAGAATTTTGTTATGTGGCATGCATATTCTAATTTGCCTAAAATAATATACATACATATGTATGCATTCTTATATACATATATTTATTTATATATGTATGTATGTATATGCTATATACTATATATGCAGACAAAATGGCTGCCTAGTTTTGTGCTCGTGACAGCTGACAAATTGAACACTTCCACAACGTCGACGACGACGACGAGTTGAAAAATAGTTCCAGCACGCAAAAAAAACAAAAACAAAAAACCAAAAAAAAAGAATGAAAAACTAAAACGAATTCTTTAGTTCGTTAGTGTCGTCTGGGGTATACCCGTATGCTAATTAAATCATTAATATTATTAATGATATGAGAGAATATATTTATGCTAATTTCTAATTTCCCCCCTCCCTCTCTCACATTTTATATATTTATAGGACCCCGTTATCGTCGCCCCAAACAGCCAAAGGACAAGACCAACGATGAGAAACGACCACGCACAGCCTTCTCCAGTGAGCAATTGGCTCGTCTTAAGGTAAGCATAATAATAAATATACCTTTTTTCTATACCATATACCATATCTATCCAAGTCAAATTGAATCGATGTTGTGTCATTTTGGCACCAAAATATTTACACACATAACAGGCAAACCGCCTGCTGTGTTAAGAGCATCCTGTCCAGTATCCTCAATAGTAACCGCATATGCCAACTTAAACTAAACCAATTAGATATGCTCATATTTCATTCGGACTACAGTGTCCATGCCCATTCACTGGGAGGGGTGCCTCTTTCATTTTAACCGCAAATAATTGATTTGCCTTACCTGAACTGGTTGGAACTTGGACTTGGTCTATCTCTAGTTACCTTTTGTTACGCATTTTATACTCATCTCTTTCTCTCTCTCTCTCTCTCTCTCTCTTTTTTTCTTTTTCTCTACTTGCAGCGCGAATTCAATGAGAATCGTTATCTCACCGAACGACGTCGCCAGCAATTGAGCTCCGAATTGGGTTTGAATGAGGCTCAAATTAAAATCTGGTTCCAAAATAAGCGAGCAAAAATCAAGAAATCGACTGGCTCGAAAAATCCATTGGCCTTACAATTAATGGCCCAGGGTCTATATAATCATACAACAGTTCCATTGACCAAAGAAGAGGAGGAGCTTGAGATGCGCATGAATGGTCAGATACCCTAAATAGAATATCACCCCCACACCCATAGGGGTGTAGAATTGGGGCATGTGCAATAAATATGGGAGAGAAAGTGAGTGGGGAATATAATAATAAACTATATGGTGCGGCGTACAAATAAAAAAACAAAACAAAACAAAAAGCATAAAATATAAAAAAAAAATGTAATGGAAAAGTGTTCATGTGATATAATTGTAATATAAACATGTAATTATCCTTTAAGTTAACAAGTTTCATCATCTATTTAATAAGTTGTTGTATTTATTAAGCAAACAAGCAAACTAAAAACAAAAGCAAAAGAAGAATATCCAAAAAGAAAAAAACAAAAACAAAAAAAAAGAAAAGTATTAACAATTAACTAATTTGCTTTGCTTCTAAAAATGATTCTTCTAAGCAATCCTTATCCTGTAATCTTGTAATCTAACACCAACTTTAGCCGCACTTAAAAAATTACTAAAAAAAAACAACAACAACAAGAAAAACAAATATCTATTCCTATACACCATACAACTTTATATTCATAAATATATATATACATACAATTATATATATATATGTATATATTATGTACATGTTTCTTTAAGTAAATTAAAATGATACAAAACTTTAGCTTAATTTTTTTAGTTATTAAGTTCTCACACAGATAAAATTGCTATGATAAAGTATTTCTAGTTTTTAAGCTTGGCAAAACAAAGAACAAAAACAGAAAAAAAAGAAATAACGAAAAAAAAACAACTGCAAAACCACTCGAGCAAAAGAAAAAAAACAGCAACAAAAAAATATCAAAAAAAAAATATATTTCTGAAATCCATGTGCTAAAACAAGTTCAAGAACAAAATCAACACACAAAACAAAACAAATAAAAGAAGAAAACAAAAAAAAAAATTCATACAAAAAAGAAACATTTAAAAGAAATCAAAAAGAAACGTCTATTTTTTTGTTGCCTACTTTTTGGCAGAGTAACGTATGCCCTTTTGAATTTATTATGCTGCTGAAAATGGGTCGAAGGCCAAGCCCAGTTTAGTTACCGACCCTCACTTCAAAGGCATCTTAAATCATGTAGAAGTTGTCCCCAAGACACCGATTGGGGGTGAATTCCAAAAAGGAAGGGCAATCAACGGATTGGGGGACCGCTGCGTATGAGGCAATGTCAGGCCGCTAATTGCACAATCCACATACCGAGTGACTGAGTGACGGCACCAACAGCAACACCAAAGATTCATTATTCGATTTGTTTGCCTCTCCTCTATCGTCCTCCTCCATTTAATTAAAAACAAATTTTCATATAAACAAATATTGTGACAAGAAATACTAAAAACCAATGCCGAAGGCAAACCATGGGAGCACATCAAATGATTTATTAGCACAGATTTCAAATGGTATGGGTAGGGAGAGAGCGGTTATGCGGTAGGGAGGGAGGCATAAGGCAGTCGGTGTTAATTTGCTGAAAATAAATGCAAAAATCGCACAAAATGCATAGACAAACTGTCAAAGACGGGTGTGTGTGTATGTGTATGTTGTATATATATGTATGTTTGTAGTTATGTTGTTGGCAGGCGGGGGGGTGTGTAGATGGGCAGCTGACATTTACTGGCAAGCGTTGATGTGCCTTTTGCCTCTGCCATTGCCACTGACTGACTGACTCTGTGCTCATCCGAGATCCGAGATGTGGCGCGGGCCACATCAAAATGAATATGAATTAATGCCAAAACCCGCTAATTACTCTAAGGAATCCATGGCAGAGCTAGGCGGATTTAAATCAGCCATATTATAGAGGCGCAAATCCATTTGTGCACGTAATGAACCAATTAGCCAATTTGCCATTAAAAACTAAACTGAGGCAGGCGGACGGACAGACGGGCAGACGGAGGGACGAACAGAAAGACGTTTAGACGAAACAAAGAAAAATGCATATACATACATGCATATATACAAATAGACATGCGAAGTCAAATTAATACACTGTAAAAAATCTATTTTAACATAATTTAAAAGAGAAATCTTTGGACACAAATTCCAAAAAATATTTTTAAAAAAATTGATCATATAATTTTTCTTTACAATTATTTTAGTACTCTGCTTAGCTTAAGGGCGTATTTTTTACTACCAATAAGAAAGTGAACAGGTTTCGGTTTATATACTCTATATATACATATATTGTATATTATATTTTAACTTATATTTTGGTACTGTATACTGATTTATTTCTTGTCAACTTAGAGTAGGTAAAAGGAAAGGTGGTTCAGTCGATCATAAAAATTGTTTTAGTGCCAAGAATTTGTTAAGTTAACAGTCCCCTAAATAATGTATTATTTATCTACAATGTTTCCATATATACTATATGTATATGAAATATAGATATTCAAATATTATTTATAAAAAAGGTTTACATCTGCTACTTATTATAACTAGTATATTTATTTACTTAAAAATTATTACAAATTGTTAAACTAAATATAAAATGTAGATATCTTACTTAAAGGTACTATAACCTATATAGATATAAGGTTTTTAACTGTACCATATTTATATTTTAGGACTATATATATGGAAAATATTTTGGAGAATCATATAATGATTATTTGGAAAATTTTTCATAATCTTTTAACTAATTATTCTCTGTGTATACACGCAAATCTATGAATTTAGAATTCCCCATAAACGATTTATTTAAAATACTCTATTTAATCTATAAAGATGATTCACAGTTTCATTCTGTTTGATTTAAATGTTTATTTGAATTCAGAAACGTTAAATCTTAGATGATTTGATGATGAATATATATTAGTTCTTTTTTATTCTAATCGATTTAATTGCAATTTTATAGCCGAATTAAATATCTATGATAAGTTTTTGGTAAAGAAGTATGAAAATCGCACTATAGTAGTTCCTTAAAAAACATTTCAAATGAGTACAAACTATTCCTTAAACTTATATTGTTAACCTGTTCTCAACTTAAGCTATCTTAAAATTCAAATTCAAAGTTATCGTGTGTATATACACATTGTACAAATCACAAGCACATTACACTCCTTTAACTTATGTTTCTTCTGTTTTTTGTTTTTGTTTTTTTTTTTTAGTTTTATCGATATCAAAGTAAATTTTCAACACTTCTAATTAGCAGAAATTGCCAAGTGACACACTAAATTTCACTTTCAGACATCTCAAGATGGTGGGAGAGTATAAAAAAAAAAGCAGGAGGATTGGACCAAAAAGGGAGGCGAAAGGAGAAATGGGAATGGAATTTCAATTGCGCATACAATGTACTTATGTGGTTGAGGGAGAGAGCGAGGGGGGGATTGAAGATAAGTCGACTGTTGTTCTTGTTGGGTTGGAATGGAATGGCGCGAGCTATTAAAAAGCCACAAAAAGCCACACATATGTATGCTCTCAGCTCCAGCTCCAGCTCCAATTTTATGTCCATAAGTTGGCATCATCCTCACCCCTGTGGCTGCTAGCTATTACAATCTCTGTGTGGGCGCCTTCACCCTTTCGCTTTTGGATGTGATTTATTTGCCTTTGACGTCGATGTCTGGAAGATGGCACACAGAGATTCTAGATTCTCCTTTGATATCGCCACGTGACATGTTAAAGAAATATATATACGATTTTAGAGGGGATTGTGGCAAGTAGGCGGTTGTAGGGTATTGCCACATTGCTAATTGCATTTTTGTTGGGGTTGCATATATGTATATATATGTATGTACGAAGTAGTTTATGCATTTTACAGTTTTGTCGTATTAATTGCTTTCGGTGTTTGGTGCTGCTGCTGCTGATGGGCATCCTTGCATCTATTAAATGTCAGAAATTGCTGCTGCTGCCGTTGATGTTGCTGCTGCTGCTGCTGCTGCTGGCGGCAACATATTTTTGGTTAGATTTATTTACTGGATACTGGCACTTGTTTCCGCTTCGCTTTATCAATTGATTTACGATGCGAAAAAAAAACACACACAAACCAGAAGAAGAAGAAGAAGAAATACGTTTCTCATCAAATGATACTTAAACATTGCAATGAGGCATGTGCATCATGATCTTGTATGATGTTCGCCATTTGCCACAGGCACAGGCACACATACACACACACACAGACTGCCCAGAGATGGAGCAAAGATGAAATTGTGGAAGGAGGAGGTAGAGTTGGAATTGGAGGAGAAGTTGGTGGAGAGAGAGACTCAGTGAGGCACAAAAGTGCTTGGCATTTCATAATCGCTGCCAGTTCCATGGAAAGTGCACTCAATTATGGCCAACAGACAGGCTTTTTTTTGGTCTCAACTCAAGTGTTGCTGTCCCGCTCCCGCAACAGTTTCAGCTTCAGCTTCATCTAAAGCCAACAATATCCAACACCAACTACAACTACAACAACAACTACAACTACTCTGGCGCTTGTAAAATAAAAATCTCAGCGCCTAAATAAACATTCAAATGCCCAGTCGCCGAGTTGGTGTTCAGCAGAAGTCAACGCCAACATCTTGCCAACCTATAGGATACATATGTATAATCATCTTCATCATGATGATCATTATTATCATCATCATCATCCTCATTATTATTATTATTATCATCAACATAGCCGTCACTTTGAAACGTCAATGCTGCTTTGCCGTTTATTGTTGACTCAACGCATTTGGATTCATCGACCAACTCTTTAGGCCCAAACTCAAAATTTATCCAAAGAAAAATCGAAGAAAAAAAAAAATTTACCAACTACCAACAATTCCATCTCCAATAACCGGCGCTTAGTTGTCTTCAAATATTTGTTATATTTTAGTAGTAGTAAACTGTTGTAATTGATTGCCTTTTTGTTGTTGTTGTTGGCCAGTTGGCCATGTGGAGATTAGGTTATTGTTGGATTGGGCTTGGTAATCCAATTGCCAAGATGCTAATTGTTCAGGCTGCTTGCGCCTTTGTTTGACTCAACAATTTGCACCTTTTGCATTGAGTGAGATTTTTGTTAGTTGACCGCTAACTGCTCTCAATGCTGTGCTAATTGGCCAGGCTAATACACTAACCTAAGAGAGATATGCATAGAAATAGAGATAGAGAAAGACAGAGAGAGAGCGAGACAGAGAAAAGGAAATCTTAACTTGGTGAAATTTCAATCTACTTAAACATATTTTTTTTTTTATTAGTGAAAATGTCACACGGCTGGCGCCTTTTTGAATCCAAACCGGATGTATATATTTATTCATAATTATACGGCAATTGAATAATCGGAAATTTATGAACAAACCCGAAATCAATATGAATTTTTCATTTATGACCAAATACGAATAGTCATAAATATATAATGAATAAATGTATATAGTATGACATTAAACATTTTCCTTTAATATTTACCAAATTGTTCCCGGTTTGTTTTTCATTGTCACAGTGGTGGGTCCACCTTACTGTGTGTGAGTGTGTGTGTGTGTGTATGATGACATTATTATTATTAACATTATTTTGTGATTATTAATATTTAATAGCCAATACACAAACACACACACACATGCATATGTAGACAAACATAAAAATGAAACAAACTTGGCAATTGAATTTTATTGTGTGTATGCATGTAAATGTCATTGAGGTGCCGTTGAAATGGCATTTCAAGGTGTGTGAGAGAGAAACCAATCAATGAATTGAGGTAACACAACTACTACCATAAGTTAACCAAATAAAAACATAGGAATAAGACAAAAAAAAAAAGGGGAAAAAAAACAACTAGTATTATTAATTTGAACCATAGGTCAAGCATCTGCAAGGCTGTTATACCATGAGGCAATAGTTGACGATGATTTTTTTTTTTTATTTTTTTCTTCTTCTTATTTTTCATTGCTTCTAATTGAAATGCACTTCGAACTGATGGAATGACCAACTGTATGAGTAAGTGACTGAATGGGTCTCTCTCTCTCCCTCTCTCTCTCTCTATCTCTCTCTCTTTCTGCCAGAAATGCATTAGCTTAAAAAGATACGAGTAGATGGCTGGCTTAATGACCATGTTGTCTTCTTGGGCCACCCCAGGAGATCCATTCCAAGTCGTTACCCCAATGTCAATAGTAAGACAAATGATTCTTACAAACAATGTCCAAATGCAACAACTGCCCCGCCTCCTTCTACTCCCCCTCCTACTCCTGCTCCTCTAGCTTACGCTCCTGCTTCTACCCAGATAATAATGACAATATTTTTTTTGGCATTTGAATATGACTAACAACAATAACAATGTTAAAGTTGGAGTTTGTCTCTTATATATATTTTTTTTTTTTTTCGGAGAGAAAGAGAATGCATCAACAGCGGAAATTTGTCATTTATCATGAGATGATATTCGCGTAAAAACATTTCACAAAAAAGAAAAATAATTTCTTTGCATTCAACAGATCATATATCAAAATCGCACGTACATATATCGGTATAAATTGTATATATACACTTATATGCGTTATGTTTGTGGGTGGCAAAGTAACCAAATTTGATTAAATTAATGAACTAAACACTGAAACAAAAGAACGAGAGTGAGAGAGAGGGAGAGAGGGAGAGAAAGAGAAGTATAGGTAAAGAACACATTGAGGGGAAAGGAGACAAGTCAAACGAATTCAATTTGGCAAATTAAATGAAAATATTTACACAATGAAACAAATTTCTTGTTTGCTATGGTATTTCGATATCTAAAAGAGAAAAGGGTATCAGCGAAGTTATATCGGTTTTAGGAAATTGGAATGCAAAATATGTTTCATATATATTTTAAGATTCAAATTTTCGCAATTGAAGTTTAGTTCGGATTCCGATTTGTGTTAAAGCATTCAATCATTTTTATATCAATTTAAGACAAAGATTTCAATCGGAAAAAAATTAAAATTTCTAAGGAAGAATTTATAGCTGTTTTTTCTAAAACAGGTTTACTATATAATAATTAATAATTGAGTTTAGTTGTTTACAAAAACAGTTTTACATTATATGTAGGTTAAACTTAAAATTTATAAGTTAGAAGAAAATATATCAATACCTTATAAACTTGAAGGTATGACAAAATGTTAAATTGATATTTATATCTACAACTAAGTTAGGTAAGATCTGATTATAACTATGTATATAATTCTCAGTATTTTTACACCAATCGCTTATTGTCCATTTTTAAGAATAGTTTGTTAAAACATAACGTAATCATCCATTTGCAAAAACAGATTATAAAGATATAACATAATTATCATATTGTAAGAACAGATTGTAAAGATATAGCATAGTAAAGGAAAAGGAAAAAGAAACCCTAAAGAAAGTGCATATGTCAATTGGAAGTATCCTAAGATTTACATACAAATATAGATTACTAATTCTAATAGTATTATTAAACACCAATATTAAAAACAAAAGAATTAATGACCAGAGTAATTAATTTTTAATTTATAAATTCTTTGGTCCTCTTTCCATCAAATTTATATTAATTTTCATCTGTCTAACTTGAATATAAATTCTTATATTATATAAATTATATATTTACCATTCTGTCGAATTTTCTACATAACTGCTAAAATTTATATAGATTTTTATACCCTTGCAGAGGGTATAATAAAATTGGTCAGATGTTTGTAACGCATAGAAATAATCGTTTCCGACCCCATAAAGTATATATATTCTTGATCAGCATCGAAAGCCGAGTCGATATGACCATGTCCGTCTGTCCGTCTGTCCGTCTGTCCGTCTGTCCGTCTGTCTGTTTCTTCGCAAGGAATCGAACTTAAATTTTGAGCTACGTGAATAAAAGTCATATCATTCTCTTCATTGATGATTTATCTAAATTAAGTTCGAGAGTTGGTAGGATCGGACAACTATAAGTTATAGAAAAATAGGAAAGATCAGAGGTACCTCGGTTAAAATTTGTGTTGTTCAAAACAGTTCTTGTGAGAAAAACTTTTTTGTTTTTTGAGATATCTCAACCAAATTTGGCACACAGATGAGAATTCTACTTTTACACTTTACCAGCAAGTTTGATTCAGATCGGATAATAAACACCGACATAAATCAATAAAAACAATAATCAACCCCCATCAGAAAAAGTATGTTTTTGTGAGAAAAACTTTTTTGTTTTTTAAGATATCTCAACCAAATTTGGTGATCAGATGAGAATTATACTTTTACATCATATCAGTAAGTTTGAATGAGATCGGATAATAAACACCGACATAAATCAATAAAATCAATGAATCAACCCCCATCAGCATCAGTATGTTTGCATATGCAGCCAATTAAATACGTTTATATTTGCTTTTATATATGCGTACACAAACAACATACATGGAAACATACAAACATACATACATACATATATGCGAACACGTGCTTGAAAAAACTACAAGCTGAGTGCGAAGCAGAAAGAGACAGAAAACAATTTTTGTATTGTGTTGTTGTTTTCTAGAATTCGTCAGAAAATTTAGAGAGCGAGAAGCTGGACGCTTGCAATGTATACCGAAATAGCGAGGCCGTGAATTTTAAGTTTGGTAGCGCAATAGGTAGAGATCGGTTCTAGAAGTGACGTGAGCGGAGGTTCAACTCCGGCCGTTGGCAAATTCGAATTTTTTCTTACTGATTCTTTTTTTGGTTCAAATTTTTTTTAAATTTTATATTTCCAATTTTTAAAAGAGAAAGTAATCAATTAATCTGCAAGGGTATACAAACTTCGGCACGGCCGAAGTTAGCTTCTTTGATATTTATTTTTAATCCTTTGCATATTTATTCCATTTTTCAAATCCCAAAAAAATCTATAATTGCTTATACAAGAACCCACTATCTGAACGCTTCTACGACTCATTCTATTATGTTTAACTTTTCTTAACCTTTTTGTATAAGAAATCATACAAAGTTTCAATTTTTACAGGATATTCTTTAGCTTATAATCAAAATTTCAATTTTTTGTTTGCCAACACACATATTGTTAGATTTTGAGACTCTTTGCTAAAAGTGCAATTTTTTCCCCATTTTTGTTGTTTTTCTTTTTTTTGCCTTTTTTTTTAAACATGAAAAGGTGGCAAATGCCAAAACAAATTGTTTTTTATGCAAAATGTGTGAGAAGGCAACTGAATACGCATGCACAAGGGTTAATTGATAAAGAAAAAACATAATAGAAAAGAAAAAAAAAAAAAACTAACAAGAAAAAGAAATAGAGAAGCAAATTGAATGTTGATTTTACATAGAATGGAAACTGGGGCGGAAAATAGTCCACCCACTCAGTTAGACAGTCAGGCAACCACCGCCTACCACGCCTTCCCCCACGCCCCTAGAATAATCCTGTCCGCCCCTTTTAGCTCATGCCTCCTGCCTTCATCATCCTTGCCATGAAGTGTAAAAATAAACATTGTGCTCGCAAGTTGTAAAATTTCAAATTAAAAACGTGATCTCAGCGCGAATTGGAAAGTAAATTATTTGATTCTGCACTTTTTCAGGCGCGAACCCCAAAACAACCCAGACCCAAAAGCCAAATCCGGACCCAGCCCAACCCAAAAAACCCAACCAGACACAAGCGAAAGTGCTGAAAGCTCAATAAAAACCAAAAAAAAAAAAAAAAAAAAAAGAAAAGGAATAAAAAAAAAAAGTAAGAAGAGAGAAGGAAAACAAGGCAAACTGCAGCCTGAACATTGGCGCAATAAAACGAATTGGTTGATGTTGAATGAGAGAAGCGGTATGTAAGGGGGAAATCGGTGGAGGGTTAAAGGATGTATATATATATATGTATGTGTATCCGTATCCTGGCAAATGTGTTGAAAATTGCACGCCGCCGTTGGTTATCTCTCCATTCAGGGACTGAACTGAAAACGCCAAACAGTTTTTATCTGGCTTCGTGCAGTGCTTTTGAGCACGAACCGAGGCCATAACTCAGATATGGCCAAGAGAGATGGTTGAGGTGGAGAAATTGTGGAATGGTTGAATGGTGGATGGGTGATGGAGAAGGAATGAAGGAAACAGGAAATGCGCCACAAGCACTTTTAACAGTTTACATTGCTTTTGCCACACTGTGCCATGGCAGACGCGACTTCTCACAGGACGACGCCTTAATTGAGGTACAAATTGAGCTTTTGTTACGCTGCTTCGCTCTTGTTTTCCTTTATTTTTTCTCTCTTCCTTCTTTCCTTTTTTATTGTCTGCCAAGAAAAATTGCCCCACTACCAGAAAAAGAAAGAAAGAAAGAAGTAGATGTAGAAGTAGACGAGAAGCTGAAATAATGCTGCACATACGAAACTCAATTGTTGGCAATGGTGGAAAGGATGGAGGGATGGAGGTAGGGAGGGGAAAGGGGGGGAGGATTTGCACTCCGACGAGATTTAATGCGTGTTTTCTATTTCTCCACATTTCCCTCTTTCCCTACTGCTTTCTTTTTTCTCTCTTCATTTTGTGTTTTTGTTTTTTTTTTTGTTTTTTTTTTTATTTTTGGCAATAAATTTCAAGTGCCGCAAGTGCTCTGATGCTTCAGAGTGTTCAGTATGCCTTTTAGTATATATGTCGGGTAATTGCAGTTTTATAGCAACTAGTTTTTGAAACGGATGCGACTTTGATGTGATTTTTATGGCACTCAACTTCAGTTTCAGGAACTCAAAATGTAATTAGTGTGATAAAAAAAAAATACACCAACAACAACAACAACAACAAAAACATCAAAAACTGGAAAAAAACAAAAATAAATCGGATGAGAATTACACAATAATAAACTCTCAAAAGAATTGTTTGTTATACGATTTCATTGATATCAAATAATTGCCAATAATTGAAAATTGAGTGAAATTTAATTTGTTAAGAAACAACCTTAGCTAATGAGGTCTACAAGTACCTATATAATTCGTTATTTAGAATGCAATTTGCTTGGATTAGCTTAGAAAATCAACTTATAAGTCTCGATTGCTGGTTATTTTTCTATTCTAATAGTAACTAAAGTATTGTTGTTTAAGTTCGAAAGTTTGTATAGTTAAACAAGCCTTTTTGATTAGAGCTTGGCTAAATAATAGATTCAACACAAATTTCAGGTTCCAGATTTCAAGTATTTTCGAAGCAATAATGCAATAAGGATAATAAAGCAATAAGGATTATATTATTTCTTTATAAAAACTCGCCTGCTAAGAACAATTTAAAGTAAGATAAAGAAATTAAGAAAAAGAATTCTTAAAATTGAATACTAAAATTGTTTAGCTAAGAAAAATATGTTAATAAACAATAACTTCAAATATTACCTAGCAAAATGGCTTTGACTGCTTATTTGTGGATACTTTAAGAAAATTTCAATATTTGATTAAAGTATAAATAAAATTATAAAAAAATTTAATTTAAATAAAAAAGGCATCTAAAACTTTTTGCTATTCAAAAAAATACATAAAGGCTTTTAACATTCATATAAATAATGTTTAGATTGTCACCACCATTTGAACAATAATTATTACTAAAGATTTGGTCTTCTATCTTTAAAATTAGATTGCTAACATTTCAATTTATTTTTAACTATTGATTGGATTGGATGATTATAGATTATATAAGATTTCTAGCTCACATAGATGAAGTAGCCTAACTTGTACAAGGCAAAAAGAAAAACTATTTTGCATATATATGTACATATATGTTTTTAAAATAGAAAAACTTTCAAAATATCCACACTCAATCTTCTTCTAGCAGAGGTTGGAAAATGAATCAAAATTACAAAAGAATTAAACATATACATGTAAGAAATAAAAGCTAGTTCTATGACTTTCCCATTGCAATTTTTAACTAATTCTTTCTTAGAAATAAATAAAATATTATATAAGAAAATTTCCAACTTTTAATACATATAAGTTGACAATAACATTTTATTAATAGTTAGTAATAAAAGTTTTTAGAAAAATAAACTAGCTAAAGTTGGTAATATTTTAGTAATAATATTTTTAACACTACTTAATATCAAAACTCTTACAAATATAATTGAACTCTCTATCTTACAATTGAGGACTCTGCATAGCCATCAATTATTAAAATGTAAAGCAATCTATAAATATAATAAACTATACTTTATGGTAAACTTAAAAGATCCATAAAAATTTTTTAAAAATGTTAAAATATTTTAAT
This sequence comes from Drosophila sturtevanti, assembly GCA_018150375.1. Taxonomy (NCBI): domain Eukaryota; kingdom Metazoa; phylum Arthropoda; class Insecta; order Diptera; family Drosophilidae; genus Drosophila; species Drosophila sturtevanti. The sequence continues at coordinate 4,278,192 of JAECWJ010000324.1, read as the reverse complement.
GTTTTCTTTTTCCAACAATTTGCTCTAAATATGTATGAAAGAAATTTTCAAAGACTCACCTGTATGGGCACTTTTAAAACTCTCTTAAGTCCTCCGCATGTTTTCTCTTTGCTTAACGCATTTGCAATATTGCCTGACCAAGATATGATTACGACAGGGTCTTCTACCATGCTAAACGCTGTTTTACTTTACTGCAATTTGGCGCCGTTCAACAGCAATCATCATTCTGATGATGATAATGAAGATCATGATGATGATGATGATGATGATGATTGTAGAGACTCGTAGCAAACGAGCCGCAAAACTACTGTGACTTTACCTTTGCGTTGCCAATGAGCTGGCCTGTGGCGCTGCAGAAGCTTCGTGTGTGGTCTGGCTATGTGGCCAATGTCTTCTTTTTCCAGCTCTTAAACTTAAGAGAATGAGAGAGAAATAGAGTAAAAGAGTTGATCAATACCAAAGAGTCGGAAAGCACAGTAGCCACATCACGTAGCCGTTTTAAGCGATCTGGCGGCCAAAGTGTCAATAATTTTAAGTGTAGCGCATTTTTGTGGTCTTGGTGCCTTGGTGCCTTGGTGCCTTGGTCTCGGGCTTTTCGCTCTTACGTTTTGCGGTTTTCTTTGGATAGGGATCTCTGGGTTTACTCTTCAATGTTGCGACTGTGGCTTTCGAATCGCATACATATTAATCACTCCTAATGGACTGCAATTGAATTTCAAGTAATCATCGAGTGCCTCAACTTGGGGCAGGCTTAATAGCTGCCGCCGACAACCAGCAACGGCAACAGCAACAGCAACTGCAGCAGCAACAGCAGCAGCAGCAGCAACAGCAACCGAAGACAACGAAGACAGACGATGGACGACGATCATTCGCCAATGGGCTCTAAAGCCAAATGCAACTTGGGTGGTCCAGATGCCGTGTCTGACTCTGGCCGAGAGTCTTTCCACTCTTTAGCTGATTGTTGTTGTTGTTGTATGTATGTACGAAATGTTTGTTGTTGCTGCTGATGTAGCTGCTGCGTTTCATTGCAGGGCCAAAGGTTTGTTTTTCATTTTTATCGTTTTTTTTTTTTTTTTTGGCAAAGTTAACTAACTGCCATCAAGGCTAAGGCTGGTCTTTAGACTGATTTTCATCGTTATCTAATGCCGCTTATTTTTACAAGGAAAACTCAATATTAAGACACACACACACACACACACACATACATACATATAGATAAACCGTTTAAATGACTGCAATTTTTCATAATAGATAATTAAGTTTCAGTTTTAGGAAATTAATTTCCGTTCCATGGAAATTCAAAGATCTTGCTCCATCGATATACACAGTAGCCTCAACAGCCTGATGAGCATCATTAGTTAAGTCTCAAAATTCCAAGTAAATCGAAAACACACAGTGAGAAAGAGAAAGAGAGAGAGAGAGGGAGAGAGAGGAGAGAGAAGGAGAGTTAACTGTTCCAAGAGTATGTCCACCTGCTTGCCACTTCTTCTCTGGGGACAATCGATTGGCTCGGACAACATGTTACTGAGTGGTGAGGTTTTTGTATATTTTTGACTGTTTCTTTCTTTGTTTTTGTTTTTGTTTTTGTTTTTAATGAAAAATTTGAATCGTCCGTCCATGTATTCGCATCGATCATTCCAATCTTAAAGAGAATGTTTTTAATACAAAACTCCAGAGACTACATGGGGCCGAAATGAAATGTTTGGTGGGCTTGACAAGATCGTTTTAGGTAATTAGACCACCAAGTTAGTTGGTTGGCAGTTTGGTAAGTTAGTTAGTTAGTTGGTGAGTTAGTTAGTTAGTTTGTAAGTTCTTTCCCTTCTCACTTTGCATGTGTGGCAAAAGTGTCGCGTGGTTGCTGCCCCATATTGTTGTATAATTTACACGGGCAGGTGTCATGCCGTCGACGAGTGTGGCCAAGTCAGCCGCCCTTTTTCTGTGTATTCAGAGCGTCTGCGTGTCCGTTTGCTAGTGGCGATAAATTATGGCTTAATTAAAGTAACAAAAAAACCAAAAAAAAAACGAAAACGAAAACAAAAAATATAAACATATTATACTCACATACACACGCACACACACACACACATAAATAGATATATACACATCATATATGTATTTGTTTACCTTTAAGCCAGAAAAAATGATTTTCTGGTATTCCAGAAATGCATAATTAGCCAAAGTCTTATCAGGCAATTAAATCGAGTAAAGAAAAACTCTTAAAGCACTTGGAAAATTGGAAAATTGTAATTGACTTGGACAGCAAGCAGTCAGCCAAGATCTGTCATCGATTTAAATCTAAAGTGAATGACAGCCATACATCAAGTGAGTGAGTAAATGAGACGATAATTAATCCTACAATGTGAGGGAGGATGGAGAGGGATGGGAAAAGGGGAAAAAGTGTTGAGCTGTCCGGCAAATGTGGAAAATGGAAGCAATGACTCATTTTGGTGGACTTATGTCCCAACCCTAACAAAAATCTGAGTTTTGTACATTGACAAATGTGTGACAACAAATCACTTTCAATGATTACGATCAATTGGAAAAGATCACATAAAAACATAAAAACAAATAGAGAGAAAGAGAGAGAGAGAGAGAGAGGGAGAGAGGGAGAGAGTTGGCATAACTTTTCCTTTAAGCAAAATATTATTTAATTTTATTTAATACAAATATAGACCAAAATCATTATCTCATCATCAAGGTGGTCCTTCTCTTCTCTTTCAATCTAAAAAAAAAATTACTTTGCTCTAGATTTCATGGCAACTTAACGTGTGGTCGTCGTCTTCGATCATCATCTTTCTACAACACAATTGAGCCATCAGAGCATCAATGACCAAAAACAAAAATACAACAACAACAACAACACGAAGAAAAAAAAAACTGCCAACTTTTATTAACCCAACGAGCTGGACCATCTAAAACAAGGAGTGGCCCCCATCCTATGGCACTCAAGTGCCAAAACATGACAAGGCATATAAGTCAAAGCCGAAATACGACGATTCGAATATGCATATTCAAATACACTGATTCAGATACCGATTTTGATCCTGTCATATGAGTGTGTATGTGTGTGGCCCTTTGAAGAAGTTAAAAAAAAAAAGGCGAAGCGCCTCCAAAGTACCAGGAATCAAGCACTCAACGGCTTAAGTGTGCGCCACACAGAAATCCCCCCATCTACCGAAAAAAAAAGAAAAGAGAAAAAAAAAAAGTCGCACGATCATCAGGTCGAGGTGAAGAGGATCTCGGGCATCATGGGCATCATGGGCATCATCGACAGCAAGATGTTTTGCGTCAGCTGCAGCCTCTTAATTTGACACAAAACAAGATCAAATGTCACTCATCATATTTTTTTTTTTTTTTTTGGCCAGAGAGTTCACGGTGGCGGTTGTGGCGGGCGGGGGAGTAAAAACTCACGTATGCATATGACTTAAATACTAATGAGCCACCAGAGACGAGTGAACATCGAGGGAGATGATGATCGCCTTTTAATATGCCACAACGCATGCGTTAACCGACTTAAGTTGGCCAAAAAAAGAAAAGAAAAGAAAAACGGAAAAAAGGCCAACCACAAACGATGTTGGGTCTTTGTCCTTTCTTTCGACTTGCTTACCACTTGCCCCTGAACCACGCACGCACACGCGCTGCATAATGAGCATATGGATAGGGGAAGGGAAAGGGAAAGGGAAAGGGAATACATATTAAGGTAAAAGACTCTCTCATAATTTTTCTTCTTTCTTCCTTTTTGGTGACATTTCCTCTTATTTTTTTTTTCATCTCCCTTTCTCTTGGTTGATTTTCAACAACTTCTACGTGGATTTATGACTTTTAATTTGTATGTCCGACCCGGTACCACGATTAATTGGACCTCCACGAAGCATTTTGGCTACTGTGCATAATATTTTCAATGTTCCCCTACTTAAGGATGCAGTTTGGAGTCGGAACGCTAAGGCAAAGGAACGTTGATGAAACCAAATGAAATGCAGAGTAAGGAAAAAGGTAAAAGGAAAGACTTAATAGAACTATTTAATTTAATTTGTCTCTGCCCTTCATCTATTGCGGTGTGTGTTTCTCTCTCTGTGTGTGTGTGTGTGAGTTAAGCCTACTGCCTTTGACAAGTTCTAGGAATGTTCCATTGATGGAATACCTTTAGTTGCGACCTTGCCACTGTTTGATGTATATTTGTTTGCGGTTTTCTTTACGTTCCCATTGTTCATAATTTATGCAAGTAATGTTTTGATTTGTTTTCTGTTCTGTTTCAGGTGTGCATTCAAAACACACCCACAATAACCATATTGTCTACATTGTGGTGGGTATACACGTCCCAAGACCCAGTCTCATTCCCATTCCCATTCTCATTCCCATTCCTATAACCGTACCTTTTACCCATTCCCAATCCCAGACGCGATCAATTTCTGTTTTGACAGTTCCACTGTCAAGGGAGTTGAAGTGTGTCTAATTGATGTTTGTTTGTATATATATATATATATATCTGTATCTGGTGGTGGGCAGGTCACAGATGTCCGAATCGGAATTGAAGTTGATGTTGCAGTTAAAATTGGTATTTGGAATTGTTTCTATATCAAATTTTGGTAGATGGAGAAGTTTCATTTAATGCAATATCAAAGAGCACTCGAGTGACATCTGCCTGATGTTCGGGTTGTCCTGGTGACAGTTTTATAACACTTTAAATATTATTTAGGTTTCCAGTTACGTGTTTATTGCACATCCTTATCCTTATACACATTGGACATGCGTGTCCAATCGCCTTAATTCCCAAAATGCTAAAGGGTTGTCCTTCTTCATGTGGCTTGGGTGTGGATTTGGATGTGGGTGTGGGTATGGGTATGGATATTTTCCTTTGCTCATTGGATACAATTAAAATTGTTTTACTGGCTGGCAAAATGTATTATGAAAATGCAATTCAAGGGTTGGGTCTCCTTCCATTAATCCTTTACTTCTCCTTTGTCTTGTGACTTGTTCTTCATTATCGTTAAATTTTACGATGCGGCTTTCTAATTGAATTGACATCAACCAGCAAAAGACATTTGTCAGTTGAACTTACCAACAAACCAACTAACCAACTAACTAACTAACCAGCCAACCCAACTGACTAATAAACATACGCACTTAGGAATTTCCTCTCACAACAAATGACAATGTCTTCAAAAAAAAAAAAAAGTTACCAACTAACTAAACAACCAACTAACTTACTATTCTGTTTTCAAACTCACTCTCTCTCTCTCTCTCTCTCTCTTTCTCTCCCTCTCTCTCTCTCTCTCTCGCCCTCTTCTCTATAGTAATAACCAACATAAAGGTATGCTTTTAGCCCAAAATGGCTTGTTTTGCATGTTAACAAGATACTTCCGTTCTAATGGCAAACAAGAACGCCTTTTGCCTTATTCAGTAGTAACGAGTCAAGCATTTCAAATTTCGGAATGAAATTGTAATGAAATTTATACATTTTCATATGTCATGATAATGGCTAGAAAGTATTTTTATAGCATAATTAACTCCAACCATTCGGAAGTACCCAAAAAAGAAAAAAAGGGAATAGGGAAAAAATAATATGCAAACTGAAAGTATTCCTGTTAAAGTCGTTGGATATTGAAACTAAAATATACAAATATGTATATGTATATATAGATTGACTGTTTTCTAAACGGATATATATATGTATATATACCTATACATATATATGTATATATATATATATATATAACGAATTTTAATTAACAGAACCTGCTTTATTTGGCTGGACTTACGTTTAATCCCATGGTGTCTGAGCTATTAGATATCTCCAATATTTCAGTGCTAGAATCAAAATTCTCAAGGTTTTTGTTCCACGGGAATACTGAAACCTTACCTACATATTACCTTCTAAAAAAAAACCTTCAATAAGGATTCCTGGGAATGGAATTTTAGTTCAATAATTAAATACTTTTATACTCCCTAGGTTAATAACAGATTGAAAGATTTGCTTGTAAAACAACAACTTTCAATTTCATTTACCTAATATAAATATCTGTTTAATATAATTTTTTCCCATAACAATAAATTACTGAAAATTAATATTTATTAGACTTTTGCACATTTATTTTTAGAACTTTTGCAAATAATGCCTTTTAATAATGGTGGGAGCGACTCTAATTTCACACTAGATCTTCCCATTTTAGCACCAACATCCAGGCAAAATACTCATTAAGTCTATTAAGGTTTTTATTTAGCTTTTGGTTGCTTGCTGAAGTTATCGCTGATGTAGCCTTGATCTCCCACGCCCGATCCAGAGAGATGTTGTTGGTCCTACTACTCCATTCTCCACCTTAACTTCCTTCTCCTCCTTCTCCATCCTCTTCTTCTGGTTGTCTGCGCAGGCGTAATGAGCCACAAAAACGCAGCAATGTCAAATACGCAGATCTCAGATCTTGGCGAAACGATTGGCGGCGCTACGTGGGTGGTCGACAGACATACATACATATATACATACAAAAAAAGAGAGGCAGGCCACACCCACAGACCCACAGCAGACATATGCAGACGCACTCATACATACATACCTTACATACATATATTATATGGTATCAATGGAATCAATGAAACAGAAAAAAAAGAGATTTGCATGTTCTCATCTCATCTCCTTATATAAAGATTAACTCTCTGTCTAAGCCTAAAAACTCATTAAGTTATTCCCCCTCCCTCCCCTTTGGTTTGCCCCCATCGAAAGATACTCGTAAATCTTTGGCTAGTTTTTGTTATTTTCGTTTTTGTTTCTGTTTTTTTTTTTTTTTTTTTTGGACAAAAGGGTGCAGGGGCTGATTTTGAGCGCATTTCGTTGTAACTTTGTGTTTCATTAATAATCCGAAAACCGAAACGACTGCAAACGGCGCGCGGACTCTTCATAAATCTTGTGTCGCATAATTACAGTTAAAATTTATAAGCTTATCTCCTTAGCCGCAAATTTATTAGCGTGTTACAAGGCGCAACGCGAAACGACGAACCGAGGAACAACTAAACGATGTACAAGGGAGCGCGGGTTAAAGGGGGAAACACACATACACACACACACACACACACATACACTCCAACTGCAGTTCGTCAAGTCAAGAATAATGTCGTTTGGCGGCCTTTTGTCCAACAGACCAAGTTTTTGGTCCAGCCATAACTTCGTCTCACTCATTATGGACTTGGAAAGTATCGAAAAATGTGTATTTAAAACGGCGTGAAAAACAATTTGTTGCCAATTTTATGATGCCTCGCGCCTTTTGCCACACAACTCACATCTCATCTCATCTCTCCTATACTATCCTGACCCATCCCATTCCACCTCATCTCATCTCATCTCATCTCATCTCTGTGCGATCTGCAATGCATGCAAACAAATTCATTTGAAGACCATGATGATGCTGTGCTGTGGTGGTGTGAAGCTTGGGGTACCGGGTACTAAGTGTCAACCCCATAGATTTATGCGTATTGTCTTTTTTCGGGTTACTCTCTGGCTTCACATTCCGGGAAGACGACGGCCCGTGACTTGGGACTATATCTCTCTCTTCCTCTCACTTGTATACCATCTGGTCAAGGCTGCTAGCTGGCTGCCGAACATTAATCATTTGGGGAGGGCAACAACAGCTTCAGCTACAGCGCAACCAGCTCCAGCTTCAGCTCCAGCTTCAGATCCAGGACCATCAGTTCTCCTCCAGCAGCAGTTTTTCTGTTTCGTGGCCGCATTCGAGGCGTTGTAATATGTCGGTGAAACGGTCTTTGGGGATTAATGTACGCGGGCAAGGTATTTGAATGGGCTTTTTATGGTCACATTTATTGAATTTATAACGTAATATACTCGCAAAAAATGACTCATCTCAAGGTTAACCAAGCTTAGAGACTATATCTCTCTCCCTTGCCACATCTCAGCACTCTTCTGACTCTCTGACTGACTTGATCATAAAAAATTATGCTTAAGCAAAATACTCTTCGCCCCCATCTATAAATTCAACAAAATATTACTAAACTTAAATTGATTTTTTATGAAGTTATATACCCCAACCCCCTTCCGCCTTTCACCACCACCACCTTCTCATCTCTATATCTCTCTATCTGTCGCGCGTGCCATAAAAAATCACTTAAGAAACAAACAAAAAAAAGAAAAAGAAACTCCCACACAAAATGATCATCGGCAATGGGCAAATAAACTGCAATACGTTATAAGGCACAGGCTACGTATGCATACAAATACGTTTTAACGTTATGACTCGTTTTCGCTTACGTTATACAAATGTCACCAACGAATGAAACTGAAACCCAAAACCAAACTGTAAATCATTCATTCACTGCGAATTAAGACGTTTTTTGCGCAGGCGAATATATACATACATACATATATATATATTTATATATATAAATAATTTCATTGTTAAGTGTTTTTTTGTTGTTGCTTTTAACGGATCAAGTTGTGGTTAACGTTGTTGTTGTTGTTGTTGTCACACAGTTATACTTATGAATCAGGCCTAAACAAAGCACCTATTATTTGGTGATTTGTTATACAGTTTAGATTTATGTATAAGTATATGCACATATGTATGTATATATATCATATATATATCACCCTTCACAATATATCGCTTTATTTGAAAGATCTCTAACTTTTTTTTGAAGAGACACATTTTGTATACCCTAGCAAAAAAGGGTATATTAAATGAGGTGATGAATAAATTGAATCAAAAGTTTACAGTGCAAAGAAAGAAGCATCTTCGTCTGTATACAGTATATATATACATATATTCTTCAGGTGTATATATAGTCGTAAGTATATACATATATGTATATATATGTAAATATGAACTGACTTTAGCCATCTCCGTCCGTCTAATAAATATTCTGAAGGAACTCGAGCTTTACAGGGCTTTAATTTATTCTATCCAATTTTGAAAAACTTCATAGAATCGCAACTTTTATTTGGTATTCAGATCTGTCAAACTAATTTTTTAACCAATTTGCACAATTTTTAACTATCAATGTCAAATTCTTTTAAAATCTAAACGAAATTCATTTGAAATTTTGTCAAGTTTAAATGTAATTTTTATTTTAATTTGATAATAATAAAAATAATTTAAAACCTTTTCAAGTCGTTTGAAAAATTACCAACTTACGGGTTAAAGGGCAACAAAATTAGGCTTTGTTTCATGTTTGTTTTAAAATTAACTAATTAATGGCCATCTCTTTGGCTCCTTCCTTAAAACTTTTTTTATTCAATTTTGCATTAAATAATTTTTAAAAAGAATTTAAATAAAACTACCTATATAATAATGAAATATAATGAACTAAAACTGCCTAATTTCAATGCTGACTTTACACATTAGGAGTACTGAACGTGAGCTGCTAATAATCGAATATTTGCCATATATATTACCCATACAACCGAATAAAAGTCTTTTAGTTATTTGGATTTAGAAATAGTTTTTTGTTTACTTACTTTAACTAATGTTTTACCATCTCTTTCAGTTTAATGGATTGTACAGTCGTTATAATGAAATTTGAATTCGATTTGCTTACCCTCAGACAACAATAATGCTGCATATGACTATAAAAATACACTCGTAACGTTTTCCATGTCTCTGATATTACTTTGCTCCTCTTCATTCCTTCTCTGCCATGACAGACACATTTAACACCTACGCCGATTCTGTCTTTCGTTGCTGGGCTCAAAAAACGCACGCCGCCAGCGTGACTTTGACGCCGCCATAGGCGTAGTGAGGGGGAGCATGGCAGATAAACTAATCTTAAACTATATATACGTACATATATATCATGAATGGGTTTATACTTAACTATGAAGTTTTGTCAAGTTATGGATTTGATAAATCAAATGGATCAAAAGCAGCAAAGGTTTAGTTTATCATATTTTAATTGCTGTTCATATGCTATTCTATTCGATTCCTAATAAAATGTTAATTTTAAGAAATATAAATTATAAAAATTATACGCTTACTTACCTTGATTAAAAATTCGTTTCTTCTTTATCGATAAGACAAATCTCATCGGATACACATAATCTTTTGATCTTATTAAACGACTTCTTTTTCATTTGAATTTTCATAGAACATAAATCAATATAACAAGATATTCAATAAATGCTTGTTTTTTGTTTATAAGCAAATTAATTTTCATTTATTAATTTTCTACTCTAAACACAATTAAAATTGATAGTTTTTCTTGATAAAGGATTTGATTATAGATTGGCTTGACTTGAAGTAATTTTCTTCAACTTTCTGGCTAATCGATCTCTGTATTGGATGTATGCACAATTTACAACTACTAGAAAAACCTAGCTAATCTACAATCTTTTGGCCATGTTATTAACATGTTTCTTTAAAATATTGTAACTACCCCTTTTGATAAGATTTCATGGGCTGTGTCCATGTTGACGCCGTCACTTTGCCATCAAGGTGTCAATTTGCGCCGTTGGCACACACACACATGCTCACACACTTACACACAGTTGGAACACACACATTTCTGTTGCTGTTGTTGCTGTTGACGAGACTGTATGCAAATTTAATGGCTAAATTAGAGGAATGAAGAGAAGAAGAAGAAAAATAAAATAGCAGCCAAGAAAAGAAACCAAAAACAGAGCCGAACTCAGCTTTATATTAGGCGTGTGATTATGCCTAAAAGATAAAAATTGTTTTTCTTACCAAAAATTTTAATTTACATAATCAATTTAATTCGAATTGCTTGGCAATGCCAGCAATTGCTAAGCCAAATCAACAAAACGATCAATTTGATCGCTTGATCTTAGCGGCAAAAAATATCAACTTGGATCGGGATCGTTAATTGAGTAATTAATGCCAACGCCCACAGTGAATTTATACCAAAGATAACAAGGCATTTCGAAATAAATTCAAAAAAAACAAAAATTAAAAAGAATGACCAAATCGAATCGAATACCAATATGATTATATGAAATTGGTGGCCATAGACCACCCACCTGACTTTTGAAGTCATCATAGAAATTATGCAAACGCGTTTTCCGTATAATTTAAATGTTTATTAAATTATTTTATTTGTGAATTTATGAATTTTTTATTATACAAAATATTAACACGAAACCGCGAAGGTAGCCAACCCAGGCATTAGATTTTGAAGAGTTGCTCCGCTTCGTGTTTTGCGGGGGGGACTAGAATATTTTACAACTTAATTCTATTACATCTGCTGCATCTGTTTGTTTGCTTACATAACTAAAAACACATACTACGAATAAATATTAGGTATTATTTGTAATCTGTATATAAATTAAACGCTAAAAGTTGGCCAACTATGTGGGCTCCTTACTGGCGGCCACTGCAGCAGCGGCCTCTTGAAGCTCCTGTAGTTCCTCCTCCTCGCGTGTTAATGGAACTGTCGAATGATTGTACAATCCTTGGGCCATTAACTGCAATGCCAAAGGATTTTTGGTCCCACTAGACTTTTTCAGTTTGGCCCGTTTATTTTGGAACCAGATTTTAATTTGAGCCTCATTTAAGCCCAATTCACCGCTCAATTGTTGGCGACGTTTTTCGGTTAGATATCGATTCTCATTGAACTCGTGCTAGATAAATGAAGTGAAGATAAATAATCAATGTTAAAATTTGCTTGGGTAAAACAAAGAACCGACTTTGTGATACCCTGTATTATTAAGTTGGGCGTATATTGTAAAAAAAAAGGAAAGCTAACTTTTATTACTATTTTATTATTTTTACCATTAAATTTTAAGAAATTTAGCGTATAGATTGGATTCTATAATAGATATATTGCTGGTGGAATCAAAATAAAATAAGTTATATTTTGGCATCTGTTGTTCTAATAAGTCTTTAGGATTTAATTACAATACAAAAAAATAAACGGATTTTTTAAATTTTTTCCAAGTAACTTTTTAATAAAATTAATTCTCATTTTTTTGTATATTTTAAAATTTATAAAAAATTCATTTAAACTATGGCTGACATTTCTTAATTATCTCAAATCAAATCAAATCTATCATCCAAGGATAAGAACTGAATCTTGCAGTTATATAGAATAACTCAATATATTCTATCTCAAATTAAGAATCCGCAGAGATTCATTTTTGATACAAGCTCATATAGGATTCATATAGGATGAAAAATATAAAACAAATTAAATTATGAATCAATTGATTTTATTAAACTAAAAGTTTAAAGATGGCATATATATATATATATATACTATCTATGAAAATTCTTAAACTTCTTAAAGATATAATTTTGTCACCTATGCTACTTGTCTTCTTATCTAATCAATTTTCAACTCTTTATCATCTTTATCTAATCAACTTTAATATACCATCTTCTATATCTTTCAACTTTCTTTAACTTCTTTAACTAATCAATCTAAATATACCCATTTCTATATGCAGGGTATCACAAGTTTACAATTGTTTTTCCACTTACCTTTAGACGCGCCAACTGTGAACCACTAAAGGCTGTACGGGGACGTTTATCCTCTGGCCCTTGGCTACCATCTGCATCACTTTTCTCCTGATCCGTGGAATTGGTTGTGGCGGGCTTCTTCGGTTTGCGTGCACGCGGACCTATAAATGGTAAGGGGAGATATATACAGGAGGTCATAAAAATTCCAAAGTCCGCTTAATGGCATCAACATGACTGGACCCTGGACTCAACCTGCTACCGCCGACTCATTGAGCACACATAAATCCTCAGACTCATCATATGGATGTTTGTATGTATGTATGTATGTTTGTATGTATGTATGTATGTGAGGCAAGTGTTTTGGCTTGTTGCTAGCAATTAATTCACATTTAAATGCGTCCAGACAAAACCAACCCCTCTGCAATGCTCTTTCCCCCACCACCCACCTCTATCTCACTCTCTGTTTTTGGCAAAACAATTAAAGTTTCTGCTGCTTCTATTTTTTTTCTTATTTTTGGTGTTTGTTGTAAAATTTGTACGCGTCATTTTGCCCAAAATGTAATCAACGCAATGACTTTTGACTGTGGCTAATTTCCATCCACCACCAGAAAGTCAGTTAAACCCACCCCCTCCTTATGGAAATTTTAGGGCGTTACAGTTGCCACCAAGTTGCTTGAAGTTGACTTGAGTTGTCTTGGATTTAATTAACAGCATTGGTAGAAGACAAGCGCAGAGAATCATCGACCCTTCTTCGTTTTTCCAAATGGCTTGATGTGGGTTTTTCATTGTATGGTAAAACTTTTTGCTTACAGCCATAAAATTCTATTGCATGGCGAAAAGCGCAAAAAGGGTTAAAGTTTTTGGTTTTTAGCTTAGCCAAATAGTTGGTAAAACTCAAATGAAAATGAAGCAATTATGAGGTTTTACTAATGGGAATATTTTTGGTGACCTCAAGTTGCAATTGTGGTCCATTTCAACTAGAATATATCTTGGCAAAAATTTCCTAATTTCACTTGGCCATTCATCATAAGGCAAATGGGTATGTCCCATACATAGTATATGTATGTACATATGTATATATATATTCTTAATCTAGTTTTACTTAAAACCATTCCATATAAATTCCATTTGTACGTTATTCCTTTAAGATGTTTCATTACTTACTTCGACCTGTAAAGAAAAAAAGGAGAAAAGAGAAAAAAAGGGAAAATGAGAATTGTAAACACTTTTAACTTGGCTTAGACAATTTAAACGCGAATCAATAAAATATCGAAAATTGATTAAATTCCTTGACATTGTTGAACCAAGACAGCAAAAAACAACAACAATAACAACAACAAGAGAAATGTAAGCAAGTTTTCATTTGACGAAACGTGCAAAAATTCCCGTTAGATTTTAACCCACCACCCACACGGCCGTTTTCAAAAACAACCTTCAAAACAAATGTACTGGAACTAATGGCAACCAAGTCATGGCATAGTCATGCCCTCGGATCTCATGCCCCAAGTTAAATCGTTGGAAAAATTGAACAAATCAATTTTGTCAACGAAAATGTCGACGACCAGCAACGACGAGCGATGAGGACGTAGCGCGAAATTAAACCAAAAAAAAAACATTAAGTGTAATATGGCACCCAATCTTACAGAGAGGGGGCGGGGAGGGATTGGAAGGCGGAGGCGTGTCCGTTTGAAAGGTGTTATCATGGTTTTAAATTTCACACGCAGCCGACAATAAAAAATCAGGCAAGAAACAGCAAAACAAAAACCATCCAGACCTTGAAACTGTCAGACAGCCAGGAGACGTTGTCGACAACACGATAGCGACAATGTCGAGTCATGGTGACCCCGACGTCTTCCCCTTTTCATCTCCCCCCCCCATTGGTATGGGCAGGAAAAACGCATGTTGCCAGGCAGATAAGCCTGTGCTTGCTACAAGTTGCATACCAAAGTGTAGCAAGGACATTGCCAAGGGCCTTACCCTTATCGTTACACCCTCTCTCTCTTGCTCTCTCTCTCTCCTCCTCCTGTTTTATTGTGTTCCCCATTTACTAGTGCAACAATTGCCACAGTTTGAAATCTGTTTTTCGTCCCCCTCTACTCTCTCTTCTTGTCTCAGATGCTTTTTTTTTTGTGTGAGAATTGTGATTTATAGCGTGTTAAATTTTTCATTGCTTTTACTCGCTGCCAGCAAATTTGACACAATAAAAGTATTTCTTTTTTTTCTTTTTTTTTACTTTTCAATAAAGCCCAAGTTTGTTGGGGGGGGGGAGAGATGGGCATTAGGGTGGATAAATTGGCTTTAATACAAATTATATGAACTTAATCATTGTTTGTTTAAGGTGTTGAAATTAAATTTAATGAATGATAATTTGTAATTAAATCAAGTAGATAGCTTTAATTGAATATTTTCGAAGCTGTTTAGATTGTTGTTTATGTGTAGAAAATGTTGTTTAATTGTCTCTTTAAACAATGTTGCTTAAATTGAGATTGTTAAAATATTAAATAATGTTTAATTTATTGTTAAGTTCCGGAAGTAGATCTCAAAATAGCTACAACTTTAAATCAACAAAGGTAAAATAATTATGAACGATTTTTATATATCCAGTAATCATAGTCTAGAAACGATTTTGTTTATTCTTTCAAAGATTAATACTTAAATCAAAATATCCCTCTCGGTATCAGATTTAGCAATAAATTGTCTCTTAATTTTACTTTAATTATTAATTTTAGAAGAAGATAAATTCCCTATTAGAAAAAAGCAACTTAAATATATATCATTTTGTTTATATAATACTTTAGTAGAATTTTAACCTATCTTATTATCGCATAAAATGTTTTTATAAGAAAATTTCTTCTTTTACAAACTTAACTATATACAGGATATCATAAAGTCGAATCCCATATGAACAAACAAGCTTTTACTAAACAACTTAACCTAAAAGTGTTGAAAATTTCCTATTACATGTACATTCCAATTGATACTTGGCTTTATATGGAGTTTGGAGCATTCCTTTTGCCATTTCATAGTCTTCTACCAAATAGATCTCATCTGGGTGACAAATACTGAAAACCTTGAACTCATTCATCCCAGTTTCTTTAACTAAAACTAATTAGCTAAAGTTGAACGCAATTTATCAAAATTTGTTTAAATACCCATATGGTTTTTGCTTATTAACTCAACTCGACCGAAGCTAAACAATTTTTTTTTGTTTTTTTTTTTTGCTGCCTTCCCCCCCGCATTTACTTTGGAGCCTTTAAAAAACGCACTCACATAAATTGTTGTTGGAAGCTGCTCACATCAGAAAAAAAAACATCAGCAGCAGCAACAACAAAGACAAGGCAACAAAACGTCGAACTGAAACTGCAAAAAAAAATAAAAAAAAATACAGAAAAATAAAAAAAACTGCTTAATAAAAACGGGAAGATGTCTTCATCATCTTGGCCGCAGAGTCAAAGCCTGGTTTGGTTTAAACGCCAATGACCCAACTTGGTTATGGCCTGCTTCTGCTTCTGCTTCGGCTAACTGCCAACTGGTAACAGCAACAACAACAACAACAACAACAATAACAACAAAAAAATACGAGAAGTCTGAGCATATGTTTAAAATAAACGCATTTGTTTTATTTATATGCTTAACATGAGTTGCAAATGCCAAAAACAGATGCAACAGCAGCAAAAGGAGAGCCTGGCCAGGTGAGTTACCTTTTTGGAGTTAACAAAACTTGAATGAACGTTGAATGAGAGTAAGACGCAATTATAAGTTAAATCAAGCATCCTTTCAGGAGATGAAATAGTGATAGAAGGAGAGAGAGAGAGAGAGACAGAGAGAGAGCGACAGAGAGATAGAGAGAATGTATGAGTAAAAAGCCAATATATCTTTTTCGGCCACATACATAAATTTGTTGGTAATGTACACGCAAACTTTGTGGCCAGTCAGCCAAATGAAATGAAATTGACTTATAAAGATCTCAAACTAACGGGCCACACACAGACACAACAGCAACAACTAAAACAACTAAAACAACAGCAACAACAAACGGCAACAACAACAACAACAACAACAGCAGCCACAGATCAGATCCAGATCGTTGGCTCTTGGCTTCGTCACAGGGGAGCCAAAGCCGGTCTCAATCTTGGTAGTACAACATAGTAGAAGAAGAACCAGCCAGTTTGCTTCACATGAGCTTTTTTTTTAGTCTCCAGTCAGCTTGTGTAAGCGATATGTTCGACTTGGTTTTTGGTTTAGATACATTTCGTTCTTATTGTTGTTGTTGCTATTGCTGTCGAATGGTATTTTGATACCTCTAAAAATCTAATGATCGCACATTTCAGTCAAGATCATTAATAAGCCATAAAAATAACACATTGCTTATGGAAATTTAAACACACACACACACACACACACACACTCACATAGACGATAAATGTAAAAAGTGAAAGTCGAATTATAATCAAAGATGACTGATAAGCTATAAGCGCATGTGCGCTTAAATGGGAAAAACAGTTTAACAAAATTTGTTTATGATGAAGATAAAAAAAAAAAAAAAAGAAGTGGAAAATTTGAGAAAATTTTAATGCATTTGAATAAAGATATTTTGCACTTGATGAAAACCATGACGAATTTTTATAACAAGTTTGTTGATTTACCATTAATTTTTTTTTACTATAAAAATACGGACTAGCATTTTTTTATATGACTTTGTTTATTAACTCTTAAGCGATCGTTTATTAGATCTAATGTTCTTTATAGATTTTATGGTCATATAGAAAATTTACTTAATAAAGTTCCCTTTAAAACTAGAAAAAGTATTTAAGAAATATTTTATATGAAAAAAGAAATAAAGATTTATGGAAACTAAAATATATTAATTTTATAAAATATAAAAAAAAAAATTAAAAAATTAAAAAACTTTATTTTTTGATACAATAACATAGCTAATAAAGTAAGCAAGTCGTCTCTGCCGACTTGGAGTATACCCTGTACCAATAGGGAGATACTTATTTCATAAAATCAGACTCCGTCGAAAACCTCATTAATTGAATATAAATTTTCTTTATATTAAATTAATATTTATAATATTTATATTTAAATTAGTTTTCCAGATTTTTATGCTAATTAAAAATGTCGATTCTAAAAAGCAAATAAAGACATAGTTTTTTAAAATCAGACGAGATTTGACTGAATTGGAGCCCTCCGAAGTTAAAATGCCCTCAAAAGATTTGTCCTTTGAAAGGACTTTCAAAGGATTTTACCAATGTTCTATAGGCTCTAAGTTGACCATCTTTTGGCCGATTTGGAAAAGTTTTACATCAATCTTCTGGATAATTTCCGTATTAAAAAACTGCATTGAAAGTTGAAAAAAGTTGGAAAAAAATGTTGATCGGATTTTCGTAAATTTTTGCAGTGTAACCATAGTGAAAATTTGCGAAAATCGAGTTGAAAATTAGTTTTCCAGATTTTTATGCTAATTAAAAATGTCGATTCTAAAAAGCAAATAAAGACATAGTTTTCCAAAATCAGACGAGATTTGACTGAATTAGAGCCCTCTGAAGTAGAGATTCCTTCAAAGGATTTGTCATTTTTTAAATGAATTAAATAAAATCAGAAGATCCTTAAACGTGTCTCTTAATGCTATACAACAGATATATATATATATCTTAATATAAATTGGATGCTAAATTGGAAGATGAATAATATGAACTTCTAACCAAAATATATATATTTTATGCTTAATGGGTAATAGGGGGATCTATTTAAGAATACATATTTATCTGTTTTCCAAGAATTAGCTTACATTAAAAATATATCATGTTACTTATGATTTAAACAAAAAAATTAATTATCTGTTTCCTTTTATGAATGTTTCTCTATTTAGTCACAATCTTTGCCTTCATATCACAATTTCCCCCACACACTCATTGAGATAGATAGTATCTATTAGATATTCTCATTTATTCCGATTCGCCCATATGACAGGCAAATTAACATTGCGGTTGCCGCCTCCCCTCACAGTAACTTCCAGGCACAAACACCCCCAACCCACTCTCTCTCCCACCCTGCAGGTTGTCCACTAACAACGATGAATATTGACATGACGATCAACGATTTGATTGCAAGTTAATTGAAATGATTGACACACACAGCTTGGATCGATGTTGCTGCTGTTGTTGTTGTTGTTGCTGTTGCTGATGACAAACGATGCCGAAGCAATCGAACCAACCAAACTGTCAACAGTTTGTCTGGTTGTATCTATCGCACTGGCGCAATCTTGGCTCAAATCAGAAATAGCTATAAAAAAAAAAAAAAAAGAAAAACTGATTGCAATTTACTGATTGCTGCGTATTGATCCAAAGGCAATGGCCACATTCCAAGGCATAAATTGTCTATGTTGCATGTGTTTTAATTGCTTTATCAGCTATTTTTGCCAGTTGCCAGTTGCCTGTTTCTATTGCCTGCTATTTTGCATAGGCCTCTGTTTTGCATAATAATTGACTTTTACCTTTAATCAAATATGCTTTATTACATACAGCTAAAAGGTGTCAAAACATGTTAGACATGAAACTTGAAGTCGGCAATAAATGAAAAAGATCAAAGTATGGACTTAAGGCTTAAATAAATATTATTAAACATATAGAAATAAATGAGAAATTAAAATTTGTAGCTTTTATTACACAAGTTTATTTAGTCATAATTCTGTCCCATTTATTATTTTTTTTTTTTTTTGGTTTTTTCAAGTTTTATCTGATTCTAAATTATAGCCAGAATTAACATTATCGATTGGTAATCAAGACGTAGGAGCCAAGCGAACAACTTTATTTAACCTTTACATATTTCATGCAATCACACCTTAACCACACACACACACATACTCGTACAGTCCCCTCCATACCCCTTCCCATCATATATCTGTCTGGCTCATCGATATCAATTTCAACTAGCATTGATTGGGGGGTGGGGGGGCCATGAACCAGCTGCATCTGGTGGTTGCTTGGACAAATTGCAAACCGCATTTTCCGCTGATATTAGCAAACAATTTCATTAAGAAATTGTAATCAATACAGCAGCGAGAGGAGACAAAGTGCGGAGCGGGGGAATTATCATTATCAGGTGGCTATATATCTGCAGTAGTAGGAGTAGGAGGCCATAGCGACAAACGTTACTGATATGGCCAGCTAAAGTATCTGTATCTTTAGGCATTTCTATAGCTGCTGCTGCTGCTGCAGCTGCTGGTTACCTTAATAGACTCGTTTTGCAATTGAGGTGTGAACATTTTACGCTTCTATGGTTATTTCGACTAAATTAAATGCACTTATATGGAATCTCAATTAAAGCAATCGCAAAATTCAATCTATTACTATTTCTAATTTAGATCAATCAAAATATATATTGTGGACTTTCACCTCTAATGAACACATCATTAGAAGACTCACTGATCTAACTGATCTGTTTGGACCACCCCTGATAGTTTGTTTGTTTCTTCGTTGCAGTAGTCAATTCGAAGGTTGTGGGGCCATAAAAATTAAATTAAAACAAAGATCAACTAAGAGATTGAACACACCGACTAACCGACCCAACAACCTATCGATCGATCGATCCATTGAATGAACATTCCACTATTTTACCTAATGAATATTAAGATTACGAAAGCGTTCAAGAACCAACAACGATCAATCGATTGATCGGACCAACCGTGTTTGAGTCTCTCAGTCTCTCAGTCGGCGATACAGTGAGCCGAACTGAGAGCTCTAAATAATTTGTAGATCAATAAATGTTCGCTTTATGGCTCTATTAGTGGCTCATTTTCCATTTATGCTGATAGGGCAACATAGGTCCTCCGCCTATAGCGACACTCTGGACGATTGGCTGACCTGTATACGATTATCTTTCTCTTTTATTTTTGAAATTTTTACAAAAGATTTTTGTTTTAATTACACACACACACACACACACAATCATCGTGTGGGGCAAAAAAAAAAAAACAAATACATATGCGAATAAGTATGTTCACACCAATGCCTAACCAACATTTAACATCAATCTTCCACGGATCAAAGATGCAAAACACTTGAGGACCACACCGATCACGATCATCATCATGATCATTGTCAGACGTTGCACACATGATCATGAAGTTGCCGCCGACTCCACATTGTACACTGGCGCATTGAGGCAGAAGAACACTAAGACAGAGATTGAGATGGAGATGGAGACGGAGTCGGAGTTGGAGAAGGAGTTTGTGCTGTCTGTGGCTGTGCCTCTGCAATCTGCCCCGACTCGGTTTCTGGGTCAAGCCTAAGTTCTTCTTCTATGCCCTACAATTTTTTTGTGAGCTTATCGTTAAGTGAAATTATTTTAATTACAAATTGAGTGGAAAACGGTATCAATATTTTAGTTATTGATTACACTTAGTTGACATATCCTTCTCAGTTTTTCCTTTTTACCTTTATATAGTCGGCTATGCCCCCAGTGCTTATGGTAGGGTATATGCCTGGCATGTTAAATCTCGAAATGTCTTAATAAAACAATTAATAGCACAGCTGAGCTCATAAGGTTTGGCTTTTTTTCTCTGCCAATGCATTGGCATGAACACCATGAGCTCAATCACAGGAGCGGATCGAGATTGCCCAAAATGTAGAGTTGGGGCAAAAAATTATATCGTAAGAACCATAGATAAGACTTATCAGTCCTATCGAAATGCCTTTTATTGGTCATATTTTCTTTATACAAAATATTTTGTTCCAATTTTTGATTTTCATCTTACTTTTAAAAGGTAATTCATAAGAAATCGTCTTTCCAAAGATTTTCCAAAGTAATACATATAGCAAAATTACAAATACAAACTTAAAAAGAGAATCTTTTAGAATCTCTTATAATAAATAGACTTATTAAAAGTCATCATCTAGATTTCTTTTTTGGAAATGCAAACACGAATTCCTGATAGAATTTTTAACTCTTTTTCAAACAAAATCCCTTTATTATTTAGACTATTATTTGGGAATTTAAAATAAAAATTTTAAACAAAATTAATTAGTCAGATTAATAAATAATTAAATTATTATTTTGTATGATTAATGAACTAAACATTTTATATTATTATTTTGAATTTATTGAAAAGTTTATTCAATTTGCCTTCACTTTCAATGGAATTTGATACGCTCCTGTAAATTTTATGGGTTGAAGTTGCTGTTGTTATTGTTGTTGTTATTTTGCCGCGCCAAACGCCGACGATCGTATGTCGTGTACGTACTATAAAGTAATTGAAAAGCACAACAGATTGTTTTAAATATCAGTAGAGAGAGCGAGAGAGCCGCCCAAGTTGACCACCTGTGCGAGGCTAAAAAATACTGAAAACTAAAGCTTGATGTTGGCCGGGTCCATGCTGCGGATTTATGGCTTGGTGCCCTTTTGGCTTTAGCTTTAAATGCAGCTGATCATTATTTCGGTTTGAGCTTGACTTACTCTTTGAGTAAAAGAGACGCTTAGCCTGGCATTGGCATTGACTCTTTGCTTTCAGTCCAACATCATCATCATCATCATCATCATCATGATCATCATTGTCGTTGTCTACGCTCCGCTCTTATGCTAATTTCGATGATGCTTTGCCATGTGCTGGACCTGGACCACACACATCGTTTGACCAACCGACCAACCAATTCGCATCGGACTCATCTCTGCTTTTATGACCCTAAAAGTATTCGCCACTGGGTTTTTCGGTTGGTTTCGTCTCTTCTCTCTCTTTGATAAATTATCGATAAAATGATGCCGAACGATCAGTTTTAATTTGGTTTAACTTTATCTATCTACCTACCGCATTCTTTTTCGGGAAGAAAAAGAAGAAGAAAAAAAAAACCAGAAGAAACCGATCCAAAGAATTGAATTGAGATGAACTGAACTGAACTGAACCAAAGCGAACTGTTGTTGTTAATTAAGTTATCAAAGTTTTTTATGACGTCAGCGGAATTGGATTTATGCTGCTCCTCAGTCGAGAGCAGCAACTGGCGCCAATGGCCTATAGAAAAGATATACATACGTACTTGGCTTGGGTGAATGTATATATATGTATATAGTATATATGTATATGTGTGTGTGTGTATATGTACAGATACTTGGCAACAATTTGCTGCAACATTTCCTGCCGTCTCTGTGGGAATCTCGAGAATTCATTTGACATTGGCATAATAAGATGATGGGGAGATAAACAAGAAATTAAATGCATGTCAAATGTATATAAATACGAATACTAGATGCTCTTTCATTTCATGGGGAACTAATTTAATGGAATTCCCAATGGTAATTCACTATAATCCATCATCTTCATTCTAAGCTATATGACATTTGAATGTCTCAAGTGACTAGAGCTTTTAGTTATCTCCTTGGTCTTGTCCACTAAAATGTCTGATGAATCAGTTAGTTGACTTTATTGATTGTCAAGTTGCAGATTGTCTTTGACTCTGGGCTTAAGACTTTGTGGCAGGTTTTGTTGAAATTCTCACGCTCTGCTTCTGGCGACTTTTAATTACAAACCGTGCTCCTCTTCGATTTTGTTGTTATTCTTCTTCTTTCTTTTTTTTCCTGTCCGTCCTGATTGTGACTTTAATTAAGTAATTAGTGACAGGGTTAGCAAGCACCAACAACAAATAAACAAGCAAACTTGATATATACACATATATATATATATATATAAAGGGAAATAAACCGAACCAAAAAAAAAAGAAATTGAAAATTCATTTCAAAATTTTTGCTTGGTAATCTGTGCTTCAATTTCAACTGTCATTGGAGTTGCACTTTGTCTCGCTCTTCTTCCGTTTCTATCGCCCATTTCACCCAAAATACTGTCATTTGTCTATTTTTAACAGACACGCCGACATGAAGGATTTAATTAAATTCAACTCGAGCTGACAGCTACCATAGGGAGCTTTGATACCCCAACCACCAAAAGGGATGAAGAACGAACAGGCGGAACAGTTGAGCCATGCTTTGGAGTGGGAGTGGGTGAAGTAGTAGTAGATGTAGGAGTAGAAATGGTAGTAAAAAAAAAAATAAAGGAAGTAAGAGTTTTGTCTGCTGCAAATACTCAATTTTCGATTGTTCACTTTAAGACAAAGCAAGAGAGAGAGAGAGAGAGAGAGATGTCATGGACTATATCTTTGACTGAATACCCCAACTGTATGCTAAGAATTTTCATATTTACTACGAGTATATATACCTAATATTATTCATTCCATTGCTAGTTTGACTGTATAAAGAACTTTAATAACTCACTTTATTTGTTATGTTCTTGGTAGGATGGAGCCAACACCAATTAGCCATGAAATGAAAATGTCAACGGCATAATTTCATAAGCCAAATTGGCTGACTGGCAGCAATTTTAGTTATAACAACCAGCAGCCAGCCAGCCAACAAACAACCAACAATCAAAGCCTCGTGGCATGCAACATAATAGACAAAAACAACAGCTAAGGCAAAAGCCAAGCTAAGGCGAGACGAGATACGGCAATTTTGCATATGTATGCAACATATACATATGCATATCTGTGTGTGTGTGTGTGTGAGCCATAATTAAGCACACGAATTGGCCAAGTTTGTAATAGACACACACACACAAACGCACTCTGTTTAGTTGTAGATAGATTTTTCCTTCTGTTTATTTGTTGTTGTATAAAGACAGCGTCAATCAGTCAACATGGCAGCAATTTTCAGTATATATATGTATCTATGTGTGTGTGTGTGTGTTGTTTCTGGCCACGTTTTGAAGCTGTGGCCATTTATGAAATTAAGTTATTTTGCTCTTGGGGGCAACTTGCAGCTGCATTTGCTATAACTGCAACTGCAACAGCAGCTGCGGTGATCAGCAACAGCAACAGCAACAACAATGTCAGCCACTTTTTAAATGAGTTATTAGCCTCGTCAGTTGACGATTTTCAACATGCCTTGGCAACAAGTTTTTCTCTCTCTTATTATTATTTTTTTCTTTTTGTTTTTGTATTTTTTTTTTTCTTTTTTTTTTTTGTTGCCTATGAATTGATGGCAACGCCCATTTAAGTGGATTTCATTCTGCCACAAAATGGCAGAGTCTATCATCATAATCATCATCACCATCATCATCGTCATAATCATCATATTTCATGTAGGAGGGTTGCTTCATCCATCTCCTTCTTCTGCCCCCATACTGTGTGTGTGTGTGTCTCTGTATCCTTATAGAGATGACAAGCCGCAAAATACGAGTAAGCCAAAAACAAAATATCAACCAAACAAATTGATTCTGTTGTTTATCTTCCACGCTTATTATAAGCCACCCTCACTGAGAATTTGCTACCCTTAACTGATAGACACTGAGCACACCCTCCCTCCCCCTCTCTATACTTGAAATCTCCACCCCAATTTATATTGCCTCCTGTTGAGTGTGTCGACAAGATAAGCCGCATTCATGAGCCTATTTCAAGCACTTTATGGCACGGGGGGAAGTTCATTTGACAAATATACCACAAATCCACTTCAACTGGAGTGTGTGGGCTTTATATGTATATATAGAAGTTTATTTCTGGGCTTTTCCAATTCAATTATTAAAAGATATATTAAGTGCAAATTGTTTACTCTTGTCTTTGAAACTAATTTAACCAATTTCCAAGTGTTTGCTAAGGCAGAATAAAATGATCTACTAAGAAATATATCTTCCTGCTTGAGGAGGATTTGTATAGAAAATATATGATATAGTTCCAAGATTCTTTTGTTATTTTTGGTGATATTAATTTATTGTTTAACTTGATAAATGTTTCTTTCTGCATAGAAAAATAAATTAGCAATAATTCAAATTCAAATTTAACAAACACTTGTATTGAGATCATTATTATTAACTTCTATATAATGTGAAACGAAAAGATAGTACATAACAAATAGGGATATAATTTCTTGTATAGTTTCTTTATTTGATAAAATGATATATCGCCATATCTACTTATAATTTACGACTGCTTGTCAATGAAAAGTCATCAAATATGTATATGAACTATGTATGAACTTTATAGAATTTTAATCTTTTCAGATTACTTTTAACTAATTTTCAACTGTCTTCTGATTGGCATTAAGACATCAAAAATTTAAGATAAAAATAATAACTAAGTTACAATATCTCTCTATGTTTATCCAAATTTAAGAAAAGGCTTAACACTTGGCTCCAATATCTATTTTACGTAAGAAGAATTGAAAGAAATCAACTAACATGGGTTTATTATCGCTTTAGTAGGATAAAAGTTTGAAAAACCGATAAAAATATTATAAAAAAGTTGAAAATAATGATAGTGAGTTTTAAATTAATATTATTTCATCTACTTATTTATATTGCATTATATATATTATGTCTGTACATGCTACACATTCTAAGTAACTTATCATCAATACAATTCAATTTATAATTTATATGCTATATCTATCTATTTATAATTCCTTTTCAAAGGCAGTAGACTTTGCTATTGTTTGCAAGATAAATGGTCTAAACTTTATATAATTTTGGTATCATTGTTTGTCCTAAATACTATTCATTTAAATTGAAGTCCTAACTATATAATAATAAAAACATTTAAATCAATTGAGTTTTTCCTTTGCACTTGTCACGTTCTTCTTTTTAAATAAAACTTCAATTATATTACAATTGAGATGCCTCTGGTATTGTTGATTAACGGTTCAATTAATTGACTCAAATTAAAGTAAACGACTAAATAGTAAATATTTTAGCCAAGCATATCAATTACCTAACACACATAGCAATTTACATTTCAATTACAATGAGCAATATACATACATATGTATGTATGGATATATACATATGTATATGTAGATATGTATGTTTATATAGAGTGAAGTGCAGGTCGGTTGTCGGGTTTGAATAGGAATCAACCATATAACTAGAAACCAATCATTATACAAAATTTTTAGCCAGAGGCAGACAAAAACCTAAAGCCCGACAGATGTCAATTGTTATTGTTGTTGCTGTTGTTATGATTGTGTTGTAGTTGTTGGGCTTGTTAACAAGTGAGTGAAAATAAATATCTGTATCTCCTATCCTATATATATATCTATATATATATGCCTCTGCTTTTGTGTGTCTGTATGCCAAGTACTGACTTGTATGACCACAGAATATTAATTACAAATCAAATAAAATGCAGCAGTTACAGTTTCTCACATTGATTGATACTGGCAACATTGCACTGAATCAGTCAACAATTCTGGGACTGGACTGGGCCAGTTGTGCAACATTTTTATTGAAATTGAAACAATTTATGCACGCAATTAAGTTGAAAAAGGCAGCAGCAGCAGCAACAACAACAACAGCTGAAAAGATGCTGCTGACTGCCACTGCAACTGAAACTGAATCTGTGGCATGCAAGTAAATTTGTTTTCTGTAGCTTCATGTGCTGCATAACCAATGTGGCACAGGCAACGGCTGTAGGAGTTGCGGCAAGGCGTTTATTGATGAAAATGCGAAAAACGTTTGCCCCAGACACACACACACACACACTCACACATATATGAATAAAGAAATTAACTATACAGAGGTATAACAAATTGTTCAAATATTTCTCAATTTTTAGAAAGTAGTACAACAATTTTTTTTAATATAAAAGTTGGTAACTAAAAAAAGTTTGAAATTCCATTTTAAATTTCCCTTTTGCAGTTGATTTTATCCTCTTATCAGTCTATAATTGTTCAATTACATTTAAACCAACTCATTTAGAGGCCATTAGCATATCATTAAGACTAAAACACAACCTTTATATTATCTATTCCCTCTCTATAACTCTCTGTTTCCCTCCCTCATTCTCTCTCTCTCTCTCTCTCATTCTCTATCCCTGACCCACTAATTATGTGTGCATCGTCATAACAATAATTTTCTATATCTTCCGCCTGCTGCCTTTTGCCCCAGTCTCAATCTTTGGAGTTCTTTTAATATTCCCCCTGTCTACCAGATGAACATATCCGATAAGATATCAGAGATCTATTCCTATGTATGGGTATGTGTGTGTTCCCTGTGATCCCAAAAAGATGTCTCATCTCTTATGTTATGGGGGAAGTGGGGGGGTCTTAATTACTTGCACGCGTGCTAGAAATTTATATTCATAAGACAGAGCGATCCTCTTTGCCTCTTTCTCTTACTGTCTCTCTCTCTCTCTCTCTCTCTCTCTCTCTTTCTCTTTCTCTATGTTTTTCTATTCTCCCCTACCTAGACCGTTGGCGACACTTGTATGCTGTGTGGCATCTGGGAGAGACGTCTCACTCAGAACGACCTGCAGCTGCAACAGTTGCAACTTGCACACGCTCGAGTTATTTAAATCTTTCTAAAGACTTCATGAGCGTAGAATTACTAAAGGAAAAACTAGTTTTTCACACTAAAAATTTTCACAAAATAAAAAATAACAAAGCTTAAGCAATTTTCATTAAATATGATAATTCAAAATAAATATTGTGTAGTTTTTAGTAAATGATTTTGAATATAATAATGCAAAAGAACTATTTGGAAGTTTTTAGAAATTCTTTTAAAATTATAATTGTTTTTTTCTTTAAGTTTTTTTACAATAAAAAGGAAAATTTTCAGACCTTATAAAAAGGCAAAGTTAGAGATAAAATGTTTACCACAACATTTTATTGTATTATATTTAAGCCAAAATTTTATATATTCCCGGGTAGAATTTTATTTTAGGAAACTGTTCGAGTCGTGTTCACTTTTCCAGATTTTTCCATAATCAACTTTTTTTCTTTAAAAGTAAATTAAATTTTTTAGAACCTTAACACCCCCCTTGAGAACTGATTTTTTTTGCCTACATCCATGTAAAACATTTCTTTTGGTTAATGTTGTTTAGCTGTCGCTTATGTTTGTCAATTCTCTTGTTATCATTGTTGTTAGACCTACAGCATAGATACATATGTACGTTAATTAACTTATTAACTTTTTGGTGATATCAAGTGACACAAACACGATGAAACAATGCATATGCCCGGGGCATGAGTTAGGGTATGCGTGTGGCCCTGCCCAGCTGATGAGTTCATTAGCGAACTAATTTCAACTTAAATTAAACTTAATGCGAAATGATCGTCATCAGTAAAGCAAACAAAGAATCAAGAAGAAACGGCAACAAGATGCGATGGAAGGCAACCCCTTCCCCCGGATGGGATGGGATCAGATGAGATGAGATGAGATGAGCGAGGGACGAGCAACAACAAAATGTTTTAATTTGCAGCTTCTGCCCATTTCGAGCGGAAGAAATCAAAGGCGTAAATGCCGCTGAAGAGCACTAACAACAACAATAACAACAACAACAAAAACAGCTTACACTTTGCAATGGCACTACAACATGCAACAACAACAACAACAACAGCAGCAGCACAAAAATAAGGACCAGACATTCTTAGACTAAGACGAAATATCTATACCCTATCTTAAAACAACTGTTATGTCTCTCTCAATTACATTTACATATGTTGTATCTTTTTTTTTCTCTTAGGGGTATAGGATTAATAATTTATTCCTGTTTCCCCACCCTTTACTCTCTAAAGAGACACAAAATCTTCATGCCCTTCTTTCAAGAGTATCAGCAAAAATAAGCAAAAATGGACAAAGAGAGTGAACTCTAAATGAATCGAAGAGAACAGAATAAGACGAAGAGAACGTACATCCGTTTTGTATTGGCGACAGCACCATTCTCGTTCTCTCCCCACGCCCCACTTTGTCTTACACCCTCTTCTGTCTGTTATTAATAAAGACCACACATTTTGACAAGCCGCGGGGACCACCCAAGAGCAGATGCAGTTTGCTCATAGTTGTTGTTGTTGTTCTGTTGGACTCTCTGAAATGCCCTTGCCCTTTTCCTTTTGCCCCCGTTCTGCCCTTTTTCCCTCCCTTTTGCTTTTTGCCTTTGCATGCTTACAATTTTAAACGCACGCTTAATTATATGCCGTGGGGTGAGTACGAGGGAAAGCCTGCGGGAGAAAGAATTAGAGTGAGAGAGACAGAGAGCGGCGTGTTGTTTATGTAATTCCCCAAATGCAAATTCTTTTCGATTTGCAATCCCCTACTCAGGCTCATACTCCATTGAAATCCCACAAACAGGCGAGAGCGAGATGCCTATCGGTGTTTTGTAATTACAATTGAAAGAGGGTAAATATTTTATGGCTGCTGCTGCTGACGCCACCGCCGCCGCCGCCGCTCCCTCTGCTGCTCCTCCATTCATCTACTAGTGCTGCTGTTTTGGCTTGCGTGTGGTCAGGCTTGGTTAGCTTTTGGGTTAACTACCATTCACTTGTCCTTCCACTGTCCCGTTTACCCCTTAATGTTTGCCAACTAGTTAATAAAAATGTCATTGCTGCACATACAAACATATGCAAATTAAACAAAATAGCAACGAATAACAAAAAAAAAGAAATACAACGGAAAAACAGCTAATCCCAGAATCAATGTAAACATCAAGAAAGATAGCAACAAAAAGTAACTGCTAAACCAAGCTCATTGAGCGGCAGATCAGGTGAATTACACTAAACAGCAAACACTTTGAATTAAAGACTTTCAATAAAGGGAAAATGAAAGAAGTTATTAAAATTAACTTTATCTTTCCTCAAGGCATAAATATTTGTCAAAACTTTATCTTATACATATTTGATACATATTTTTAAATTCTTTTTATTGGAAATTTCAAATAATTTAAGAACAAATATTTGACCCACTGTTGGCACAATCCTTTCAAACGCTACGTCCATGTAGGCAAAATCAAAGTTAGTTTTATTTGATCCTTAATCCCAAGATGTATGTACATAACTTCCTTATAAACTGTTTATAGCTACAGACTTAAATGAAAAAGTGTTCCTTTTATCAAACAATACAAACATTTTACCCTGTTAACTAGTGTAATCAAACAACTCTAACATGAGTCCTAATCTGCATATACTTATATGTATCTGTACAAGTGTGTCATTATAAGATTAAACTTGGTCAACCAAAAGGGGGGGGAAAAAAAATCTATGTTTCTGTCGCCCAGTGTTGCCTTCATTTACAGCCGCCAGCAGCAACAACAAGCAAGGACCACCCCTAAAGTAGCCTGGCATCTGAGATCTTAGCCAAAGCCACACTGGGGCACACTTGCATGGTGGTCCTCTCTACCACTCTGCTCTGCTTTGCTCTCCATTGTTGGCGGATTTGCCAAACCTGCGCGGTTTAAAAGTTACCTCCGATCTTACCTCAACATTGTGAGTCACACAGCAAAAGAAGTTGGTCTCAAACTGGGGGCAGCAACAGCAGCAGCAACAGCATCAGCATCAGCATCATAATCGAAAGGGAACTCCTAGAGGTGGATGTGGACGCATGTGTGTGGTCCGCTGACATACTGAATCATCGAACGTTCATCATCATCGTCATCATCATTATGATACTTCATTATGAGGTTCTTGTGTGCGCCGCCTTTAAGTTGCGGGTGCGTCGTCTTTTGGTCACTGATCTGGCTCTGTCTTTTGCTCTGTCCCTATTGCTGCTACTTCGGTTGTATTCTGTTGCTGTTGTTGTTGTTGTTGTTGTTGCTGTTGTTGCTGCTGCCTGCGATCGCGGCGCAGATCTCCAATTAGCCTGCCTTCTGGTTGATGACTTAATTAAGTCTGTGTGTGCTGTGTGGCGCCCGCTAAAGGCATTGGGAACTGGCAACTGGTAAAGGGAAACTGTGTATAGGGAACAGCATCGATTTCGTTTTCGATTTCAATTGATTTGTGTATGTATGTGTGTGTGTGTGTGTGTGTCTTTCTTATATGGTAATATAGTATTGTTAATTAAATGTAACGAGAGCAAAAAGAGATCTACACACTCATCCTCAACCCACATCATATTGACCATATGTAAGTTGCATAGTGAACCAGTAGTGAAGGGGGGCACTTGGTGATTTATGCCTCTCCACGCAGACACAGGGACACAGATGTTCTATCCCTCAACCGCCCTCCCCCCTTTTGTTGATCCGACTTAAGTTTAAGTGTTTTGTGCATTTTTGTGACATCTTTTTGCATCACATTTCTCATGTTGTGAAATATTTTCGCAAATCTCTGTGACTCTTTGGGGCGGCATCGTTTGAAGCCCTCAATCTGGGTGGGCTCCCTCAATGGAAATGGATGGAAATGCGAGCATTTTACACACACGCTATTTCTTCTCCTCCTTCTCCGCCCCCCATTCTCTCCCTCTCCAGCCTCCTTTTACCCTATCCCCCCACCATCAGTTCTGTTTAATAGCTTACAATGAAAAGTGCGTGTGGTCTGAAGATTGGGAGGGCCAGAAGTGAGTCATGGGGCTAAAGCGTGACATAGACATACTCGTAAACTAACACAGAATGCGAGATAACAATATTTGGAATGGTTTTTCACTTACTTAAAATCAATCTTAATTTTACTTTTAACTTTATTTCTCTTGTTTCTTGTTGTTGCAATAGCTCATCTTATGATTCTCAAATTGTTGTGACTATCATCGACTATTTCTTTAAGTGTATGTAGGGCCCAGTTGGTAATGTAGTATGTCATTTGGTTGGTTTAAACCACAATACTTTGACAACAGTTGGTTTTAAGCCTTAACAAAGTTAATGGATTTTTAATGACAAGTTATTGGCTGTCTCTTTCTTTCTCTCTCTTTCCCTAACTGTCTCCATCTTTGGCTTCTAAGTGAAAAATAACTCATTTTGCGGCCATATGACGATAGGCCATATATATATGTATAATCATATTATTATTGTTAAAACTTCGACCCTCCTGCTAATGTCAACAAATTTACAACATTTTGTTCCGCCATATTCAGCTTTCACCGCCCTCAACTAAGTAGCGCTCCATTGTCCAAATGGGGTGGAGAACACACAATTGAGTGAGGGTGGGGGATGAGGCTTTCAATTGGAGCGAGAAAATTTTCCACTTGCCTGACTGATTGTTAAGCACTTAAGCTCCGTTTCGGTTGCGGTTTTGATTTTAATACCTATTTCTCCTACTCCTGTCAGTCTTTCCGTTTTTTTTTTTTTTTTTTTTTTGCCACATGCCAACTATGGATCTTCAAAGCAAAGACTTTTGATACTTCCCTCTCTGATTTAGAATTAGAATTTTCTGCCATTTTTCAGACATGGACAAACATACTGTCAGCTTCAACTGATTTGCAGTTGATGGATTTCACATTATTCTTGAAGATTTGTTTGTTAGTTCACGTTGTTGTTGTTGTTGTTGTTGTTGTTGTTGTTGTTGTTGTTGTTGTTGTTGTTGTTGTTGTTGTTGTTGTTGTTGTTGTTGTTGTTGTTGTTGGTTTGCTTTAAACATAGATCTTTTGCTGCCAAGCGAGTTGAAGAGTTTTCAGAGTTGGGCAAGTTTTCATTTGGATAAGAACGAGTCTTCTGCTTAGTCAATTATGGCTAAAAAGACGTCCATTTTATCTGTGACAATTACAATTGGAGCAAAGTTGGCACCTTGAATTCAACTCAACAAACAACTTCAATTAACACCTGCTCACCTGCTCGGCAGCAACAGCACCACCACACACACACCACCATCACAAACAACAAAAATAATAAATAATAATTGCTCAAATGGAAAAACATGGCCAACACCAAAACGCGTTTGTCAAAACAGAAACAGCCACCAAATACACACACACACACAAACACACATACACACTCAGATAGGCACCAGAGACCTGGGTTGGCGGATAGCCTCTGTCTTTTTGGCCTGTGTTTTGGGTGCGATCACGACACACGACACAACAAAAAAAAAAAAACCAACAACACGCTCAACAACAACATCATTAACTTTAAAACATAATTTTGAAAAAACGCTGAAAAAAGGAAAAATATAAATGCATTTTCGTCTATTTTTTGTGAACATTTTATACCCTGTAACAAGAAAGTAAATACATAAATTTGAAACTATAGAACAGACTAATTAAACTTTAAATGATAGATGAAAAATAAGAAATTATAAATCTTTCTGACTTGAAACTAACTAAAACACATGTTAAAGTGATTATATTTCAGTGGATATTATATTATAATTAAATTGATTTAAAATCCTTTTTCATTCCTATTAAGTTTGCTTAACATTAAAGAAAATTTTAAATCATTTCCTGAAACTGTACGAAAAGAGGGATTACTTTGTCTCCAAAAGTTTCCTCAAATTCTTCTAAAAAATTATTCAAATATGAGGAAATCCATTTTATTTGGATTTCTATAAGGATCCCAAGACTTGTCTCTAAATATATAAAGATATAAAATAATATCAAAATTGTAAGAATTTGGTTTTTATGTTCCCATTAAAGTTACTTTAGGAAATCTCGTGGAATATTATTTATTGAAACTTTAAGTTCACTTAATTCCCTACTTGTTGACACAGGGTATCTAGTGTTTGAAGTAATTATTTTGGGTTTAAAATTTTCTCTTCATTTTTCTTTGGCAATGCTAAAATGTGAAACATGGCAACAAAACATAAAAAAAAAATTTACATAGATTTGGCCATTAAAAAGACATTAAATGGCAACAAGTGTTGTTTTTGGCCAGTAAAAGAAAAGAAATGAAAAATCGCCTAAACAAACAAAAGAAACGAAGTTTGGCAAATGTCTTAAGATGGCCTAGCGCCGACTAACACTTGTCGAACATAATGTATATATACAAACATATATAGATATGCATACATGGGTAATGATATAAACCTTTCCCACCAACAAATGCCAACAAAATTTAACCACAAATGAGAAAACATTCACAAAAATAAACAGAAAAAAAAAATAACCGAAAAATTTATATAAAATCACTTTAAATTAAGGTCCGACCCTTGTTCCACAGCTGCAGTGGATCATCAAAAATATATATGTCTGTAAGCAACTGGATATAACCTTCGGGATTCAAAGAGGCGCCACGCCACTGGGCAACTGTGCAGCAAAAGTCACAAAAGTGGAAATGTCCGACTGTCGTGAGTACCACACGCATATCCAATTATTTAAATCCACCAAAGAAAAAAAAAACACTAAAAAAAAAAATATACAGAAAAGTAAAGAGAAATCCTGACTATATACATTGATGATGATAATGAAATGTTTCAATCACAAGCACTTAAATCATTTAAATTGCCTCCTCTTGAATTCGTACTGAGAAACTATTGGCGAATAATAAAAATATGATTACGATGTTTAAATGCAAATCCAATGGCAAAAAAATCAATGCAAGGAATCCTTTACAAAGAAGGGTCGTAGCCACAGGAAGCTCAACTTGTACGTACATATATATGTATGTATATATAGAGAATTGCATTTTATGGGGAGATCAACTCAAGCAGATGTTTCATCCTCTTGTGACCACTCTGGGGACAACTTGTTAATGGACAACATTCTTCTGATTGGGTTGGCCAATTGTTTTTGTTTTTGAATTGTTTTTTTTTTGGTAAGTTGTTCCGTTTTTTTATTTTTTTCTCTCTCTTTTGGCATTATATTAATTGAACAATCAGTTTGTTGTCAACAAGATGTTCTGGAGGTATCATTTAATATAGAAGAGATTGGCTACAATGACCCAAGAAAATATTAATACCAAATTTCGATTTATGTTAACAAAAATGAAAGAAATATTGATTTTGGTCTATATAGCGGAAACCCCAATTTGTGGTCTCAAATAATGAAGAAATAATGAATATTAAAGTTTAAATTCTATGTGGACAGTTTTAAAAAGTTTTGAAGACTAAAAAATTACTTATAAAAGATCTCGTTTAGCTATAAAAATATTTAAAAATAAATATTTCTAGAAATTTTGATTTATGCTATTACTTCTTTTTATATAGAGAAATTTGATTAACTAAAAATGCCTTTTTCGAAAATGATCTCTTGCAGATTACTTTATGATAATAGTTACAATGGATGAGTAAAGGACATTTTTCATTCAGATACTTTATAGATATTCTTAACCAGTCTAAATTTGGTTTTCGACTTTTTGCTTTCTCATAATATGCCTTCAAAGTTTTGACTTTTGTCTTGAAGGAGGTTCCACTGTACCCAACCTGAAATCCCCTCAATTAGAACAGATTTTGGATAAACTGTCAGTTTTTACACACTCATTACACATGCTTTGAGCCCTCACTCCTCTCCACCTCCGTTACCCATCGTTTCCTCTCGATCACGATCGATTGTGTGTTACGTTCAATTTCGTGTAGTTTCAATTTCAGTAGCCAATTTGGTCATAGATTCAATTGCAATTAATCAATACCAAATATAAGCATTAACATAAAACTACAAAATAATTTAACCTTTAAATAAAAAAAATAAAAAAAATGGCAATTAAATTGAATACTTAGCTGTGTCGGTATTGGAATTGTTTTTTTCTTTTTTTCATTTTGTTGTACAATTAAATTGAAGTAGAAGCCTTCAACAATTAAATTGATTGAAATGAAATCATATAAATTAAAGAGAATTCGTAGAGAAGATCAGAAAAGTGTACGACAATTACCTGTAAGTAAAAGAGAAAGAAGAAATAAACTATTAATAGTAGATTAAACGATTTGTTGTGAACTACTAACATTAGTTAGTATAGTTTCTAATTAAGCAATTGGAAAACGGATTTAATTGCTTAGCTGCGTTAATTAAGTATCGTAAGAGGGGGGGCCATTTATTCCGAGAATAAATGAGAAACACCAAACAGCCAAGATCAAAGCCAAGAGATTTGGTTTGTAATTGAGCTCAGTCTTTGTATACACTGACAACGTTCAATCAAATCGGCTCAATGTCAATGTACTCCACAGACCAAAAGAATGAAAGAGAAATAATGAAAAAAAAAATAAATAAATAAAACAACAAATAAAACCAAATCGAAAGAAATCCAAAAAAAAAAAAAAAAAGTTAAAAAAAATTGTGGAAAAAATACATTTTAATCAACTTATCAAAAAGTGTCAGTCAAGTCGGCAATCAACATTTGCAATGTGTGTGGTCGTCATCGTCATCGTCGTCGTCGTCAACTGGCGGTACGTTCCGTTCCTTCTGCTTCTTCTCCAACCGTCTGACTGACTGACTGACTCTCTGACTATCTGACACCAAAGTTAAGTGGCGCACACTCATACACAGACAACACCCCAGACTGGCAATTTCCCAGTCTCTCAGTCTCAGTCGCAGTCTCAGTCTCTTAGCCAGTTTTCAAATGCAACAATCTATGAGCTGGCCACAAGACACACTCTGAGCCTTTGCCAGAGCTTAAGCTCTTGTCTTGGCCTGGCCAAAGCTTCAAGCCATCAATCTTATTGACACCGTTTTTGAGGAAAAACAAGACCAAAATCAAAAAAAAAAAAACCATGGGGACAGGCCCCTCGAGCAATTGAACCAGTTGTTGTTGTTGGTCTTTGGTGTTTGGTGTATTTGAGCCATCTCCCTCTTTCTCTCTTTCTCTCTAAATCTCAAGCTGCCAATTGAATTTTCAAACAAATTTCATTTCAAATCTACGCTGATTGCCAAGTTGAGTGTTATAATTTGTTGCTAATGGATAGCAAAAAAAAAGAAAGAAAAAAAAGAAAAGGATAGAGGTATGAAAGGATCAATCAGTATAAAAAAATGATGATGATGATGATGATGCATGATCTCTTATTAAAACTGTAAAGCTCTTACAATTAATAGCAAGTTTAAATTATCTCATTAGAGACTGAACTACGCAGATATTCTTGTATCTATATAATAAATATTGTAAATATATACTACATATATATACATACATTTATCAGGAAATGATGCAATTTCATTTACTAGCCAGATGACTTCTCAGATTGAAGCTCTACTCTCAACCATAATGATGACAAAATTGCTCATAAACTAAATGCCCTCTCCTCTTGATGATCATGATGATCATGTTCATGATCATATATCAGCAGCAGTAACTG
The DNA here is from genome assembly GCA_018150375.1 of Drosophila sturtevanti. Classification (NCBI taxonomy): domain Eukaryota; kingdom Metazoa; phylum Arthropoda; class Insecta; order Diptera; family Drosophilidae; genus Drosophila; species Drosophila sturtevanti. The sequence continues at coordinate 4,240,891 of JAECWJ010000324.1, read as the reverse complement.
TGTCTTGGTATGGGAATTGAATGTTTGTTGTTGCTGTTATTGTTGTGATTGTCACAATTATTACGCACATAAATCGCAATGAAAACTGACGATGACAACGAACGTACCACGACAATCGACAATCGCAGATTGCCGTAAAGTGAATCATGTGAGGAGGAGAAGACCAACCGCATGGAGGAAGACCAAACATAAAGATACATATATATATATATATATATATATATATATATATAGATGAAGCTATATGTGAGGCAAGGATAAGTAGTAACCGGGACTACTTATTGTAGTTAGACTCAATTTGGTCTTTGCTTTTTGACAGTCAAACATCATCATGATTATTATTGTCATATTGCTGAAGATCATCTACAAAAAGAGAGATGCAATTCTTTATAGTTGGGTTAAGTATTGCCCATCTCTAGTAGTAGTAGTAGTAGTAGTACAGTTTATATTAGAGACTTGTTGGATCTCCATCTATCTCGTTCTCTCTCTCTATCTCTCTCTCTTTCATATACTCTAAAAGGCAGACTTGATCTCTGTTCACCCCTCTTTTCCTTCCACCACCAACTTGTGCTCAACTACAGGACAAGCTTAAGCGCTGTTCGTGTTCGCTGTCAACTTGGGTGGTCCGAGAGCTCGACTCAGAGACAGAGGCTCAGACTCCAACAACGGGCTAACTGCAGTTGGCTTGCAGTTTGGCCCTGTTCCTGCTTGGCTTTTTTTTTTCTCTGACTTAATTTTATGTTGGCCAAGAGCTTCCTTTCATATGTACATATATATGTATATATACCGGTGTGTGTGTGTGTATATATATAGATCAAAAGTTAGACAAAAGTTGATAGCTTTTTATAGTAGCCTGCTTGATTTTGCTAGTTGACATTGCTTAAGACAATATCTTCATGACTCTCTCTTTTTAAGGTATTACAATTAGTTGTGGCTGACAAAGAAGGTTTTGGCTAAAGGTTTAGGAAAATCTCAATTATCTACAGAAAAAAAAAAAACAAGACTGATCAATATACATATATGTATATATATAGTATGCATATTTGCATAGCACTTAAATTGTGATGGACAAATGTAAGCTGATTTTACCCCCCTCCCTCCCAACCACATAAATAACAAATCTGCTGGCACTCAAGTAGTTATAATGTCGGCCTATTTCTTATATACTGGATAATGAAGCAGTAATTCCAATAAGTGTGACTATAGGGTTTTACTGTTGCGGGTCTGATCTTCATCTTTATCTTCATCTTCATGATCATCGTCATCATCGTCATCATCGTCATCATCATCATCATCATGATCACGAACAAGTAATTAAAGCGAAACAAGTAATAAACAAACAATAAGCAAGCCAAAGACCAAGACCAAGACGCCGACGCCAACATGTGTCTGACAAGAGGCATGAGAAGAAGTGGTAAGAAGAGCACAACCACGAGATACAAGAATGAACGAGAAGAGTGGGGGGTAGGCTATGCAAAGTATCTCGGGCAGAAGTGAAAACCATCAAAAAATCATTCAAAAACAAAAAAAAAAAAAAAAAGAAAGAAAAACAAAAAAAGTAAAAACAGACAAAAGAAAATAAAAAAAAAAATAAAAATATATACCCAAAAGCTCCCAGCTCGCTTCCCAATTAAACTTGACAAATGCGGTTGACCACACACACGCATATCGAAACTGAACTGAAAACCCCATCCCATTCAGCTTGGGGACTCAAAGATCTGTCGTGACTACACTCGGGCGCATAAAATATAATCAAAGTCCAGACGACAGACATGTCAAACTGTATGACATTCACATCAACATCATCTCCAGCAACAACAATAATAACAACAAAAACAACAAGAACAACTACAGCAGCAACATTCAACATGTCAATGCTGTTGAAAATCGCACACAAAACTTAAAAACCCATACAAAAGTTGTAACTTCCTTCTAGGCCTCAAGCCATCATCATCTTCATCATCCACACCAGCAGCATCTGGAGTTTGGGTGTGAGTTATATACCCCTCAATTAACACCAAAAGGCAGAGTAAAAAAAAAATTAATATAAGCAATTTTAATTCAATTCTCTGCATTAACAATTGCAAATCTCAATATTTTTTATAGCATACTTTCCAGCACATGAGAAAAATCATTTATTAGTCATCAATTATGATTGAATATTAAAACTAAAATTTAAAAATTATTTATACTTATATAAAAAAATGTTTCTTAATTAAAAATAAAGTATCTAAATTAGACTTTAATCTTATAATCTTATATTTTGCTTAATCAAATATATCAAAAGGATACGAGAATTCCCATATTCAGTTACTCAAATTTATCAAATTAGTTTTCCTTTTATAATAATAATAATAATTAACTAATAGACAGATTTAGAAAAACATATAGAAATCATTTTACTTTTACAGAATGAAGAAAATGAAGAAGCAGGAATTTTAAGTAAAGTTTTACATCAACTTTAAGATATTTTTAAGAATGCAAAAGCAAGCTTAGATTTTTACCTATTTGTTACTACTTATATGTCCTTTATAGTTCTTGCTAAATTTTTAGGCGCCTTACCTAACAGATTTTCAATTGATTAAATTCTGATTGAATTCTTCTTGGGTACCTAATAATTTCATAAAAACTTTCATCATATTCGAAGTTTCGATTGAATGCTTATAAACATGGCACAGTAATCTCTAGTTGAAATAAAAATTTTAAAAATTATTTTGTTCTAAATGCTGTAACAAATATCAACTGGTAGGTTTACCACATTTTTTATAGTATCCGTAAACGGATGCATAGGCATTTAAAATTATTGAAAATACAGCTTAGAAATATCCAATAATTATTTGTCAAAAACAAAAAAACGGAAACGGTTTTGGTTTTGGGTACTTGAACACAATATTTCACAAATCAAAAAATCAAACGTAATTTTGCAGATTTCGAAAATCTTTGATTAATGCTGACATAACTCACAGATTGTCTCATGTATATAATATGCATATGTATATGTATGTATGTATGTATATCTGCATATATAGTAGTGGTAGTTGGATTGTGTCATAAATAAACGATTAAGCAAACTATAACCACAAAGAAGCATTATGACGATGACGATGACGACTGTTGCTGCCTTTGCTGCTGCTGCTGGGGGCCGTCAAGCTTAATTAGATTTCAATAAATTCTCTTGGCTCATTCTGTATGTTTATTTGTTTGTTTGTTGTTGCATATTTGGCCTGTCTGCAGTCGTCGGTAATGAGGCTTATTTGGTTTATTTGTTTATTTGGGCTTAATGCATACATATTTATATGGAATGATTGACTGGAATGACTGAAATAACTGACTGTCTAACTGACTGACTGACTGACGGACTGGCAGTCCCCTCGTGCTAAAGAGATCGATTGTTGAGCATTCCATAAGCATACCTGAGAAACGGCCTCACCCTTACCTACACTCCCACACATTGTCTCTGATTATGATTATATATTGAATTTAATTCCATTTCGATCTTTTCTTTTTCTTTTTTGGCTCTGATGAATGAAGTCATTTGGTTGTAGAAAATATTTTGACAGCTGTAAATAAGCCGGCAAGTCGTAAAACATTTCGCTTAGCTTTTGCCTCGTTTTCAAATTAACAAATGAAGTTATAAAATTGATTTTTATATCGTACATACATACATACATATATATAAGCAGCAGCCATGCCCAGGTTATACAATATACATATATACATATGTATGTATATGTATACATATGTGTGTGTGTGTATTGAAACCAAATGCGGAAACTTGTCTTTTGTTTTGCTGTTGCTTTTGCTTTTTGGCCAACTTGGGTGGTCTCTGGGTCTTTCGTTGATCTCTCCAGTCCCAGCAGCTTGTTGAGTTTTTGATGATTGAACTTGAGATTTTTGTTACTCTTACATTACGAAATCAACTATATAAATATGTATAAATATTTTTGGAATTTTTGACTTTGCTATGACACCACTACATAGGCCTGGCCCAAGTCGATTGAGTGTGAAATTAGTCTAGATGACGGCAATCGAAGTCAAACGATAAAAGAATATATTTTAAATGCCTCTTACAACAAAACAAATTTGAATTTATTTATGCTAAATTTTGTGATAGCCTTTTAGTTAATTGAATGCCCTTTAATAGACAACAAATCTAACTCTTTTCTGCTCCTCTTTTTCTATCTCTCTGTCTTTCATTCTCTCTATACTTAAACATTTTCCTTAATTTATCTATCGGTTTAGGTCATAACAATTAACAATGCTTTACCAATGCAATTTCAAACCATATTATGTGGTCTAGAAGTAGAGTTGTTGTTATTGCCACTGTTATTCAGTTAAGTTAAGTTTAGATCAAGTCCAGTTGCCAGTTCGCATTAACCAAATGCGGTCAAACAGTCGCAGTCACAGTTTAAACGACATTTTTCGCTGATGGCTGATACCAAGTTTTGGTCTCGTTTTGGTAGCGCCTGAACAGCAAAAAAAAAAAAAAAAAAAAAAAAAGAGAAAAAAGAAAGAAAAAATACTCTGACAGTTTTATTACCAGACCCAGACCCAGGCGCATGGCTGATGTGGCCTGATGCGGCTGATGCTGCTGCTCTGCTGCTGGTGCAGTAGCAGGAGCCTTAAATGGCGCTACTACTAGTTATTGTTGCTGTTGTTGTTGCTTTTGACCAGTTGTTGTTGTTGTTGCTGTTGTTTTTGTTTGTATGATGTTGGCTATTTGGCTATGCGATAAGTTAACAGTTGAAATTAATTTTTGTCACTTCATAAATCGCAAAGTCAGATTGCCAAACAAAATCCCCCAAAGTCCAATGAAGGCGTCGAGTTATGCGTGTTTTTTTTGGACCCAAAACAGTAACAGAAAGGAGAGAGTGGGAGAAAAAAAACTATTTTACCTTTTTCCAACATGTGGAAAACTTCCTTAAAGTGTGGTAAAATATGCTTGCTGTTCTTGGCCAGGAAATGCGCACACTTTCATTTTAATAACACCAACAAACAACAACAACAACAATGACTTCAACTTATAGTCTAGCCGGGTTACTCAATGGCTCAATTTGCCGGCAATTGAAGGAGCATAAAACTCTTGACTACACAACTATACTCACACATACATATATATATATATATATATAGAAGTATATATATATACACTGCCGACGTCATATCGTGATTATCATATGACGTGACAGCTTCGAATAAGTATTTATGAATGCATTTAGGTCATAGACATGAGCCTTCTCTCTTGTTGCGGCTTTTTGTTACGTTCCAAATGCAAATTACACGCAATTCTAACATGTAACTCAACTAAAGTAAGCTTTAAATAAGGACTTGATATATTTGATTGATTTTACATAGATATATACATACTATATACATATAAACTAACTACCTATTGAAAAGATCCATAAAGCAGCAAACTATATTTTCTAAGATTTTTAATCAGTTTTGTTCAATATAAATATAAAATAGGATTCTTTAACCAGAAATCTTTTTTAATTCCTCAGTTCTTACTTCATCTCATGAAATTAAAATTGATTTTCCTTAGCGTTTCCTCGAATTTCCACCTAATAATTGAAAGCGTAGTCTTTGATAATTTGTGCAAACTTATTTAAAATGTGAGAAAATAAACAGTAGTTGATTTCAATAAACTTTTACAAGACTATAATTAAATATTCTTTGCTAAATATAGTGAGATATTGATTTTGTCCTTTTAGGAAATAGTACAAGTTGAAATCAAACAACTTTGCCTAGTTTTGATTTAAGTGTGGTAATTAATTTTATTTCCTAATTTTTTAGAAATAGAAATATAGATTGCTTAATTATAATAATTTAATGAAATTATACCAAAATCAAGGGCTTGGAAAACATTTACAATTTATAATACGAGAAATAAATAAATTATATATATAAATTAATACAATTAATTTATTATTTAAAGAGCCCCTTGTTTTCCCCACTAGAACTATTTTCTTAAAGGATTCTTTATTGAATTTCGAGCTTTTTTAAAGGTAATCAATATTTGTCACTAATTCCGGGTTCTCGTTATAATTAAGTTTGAAATTCGAAATGTATAGTACGTCTCTTAGGTTTATAAATTTAAATGGATGAAATGGATTAGAAAAAACTATAACTAGAGTTGTATTAAAGCTACAGTATTTCTTTTTGGCAAACTCAATTATATATGTACTGTGTGACCGAATTTGATCGAAATCGGTCAATAAATATCGGAGATATGCGTATACATACATATATGTTTTATACTGAAATGCCTTGGGCTGAAGCAGCTGAAATGTGTGAGCGAGATAGCATGCGCACGTTGCTTTGTACCAAATGACGCATTAGTTTTGTTCACTGATATGGCTGAACTTTCAACTTTCTTCAGCGGAAATTATCCAGAAGATTGATGTAAAATTTTTCCAAGTCGGCCAAAAGATGTCTAACTTAGAGCTTATTGAACATTGGTAAATTCCTTTAAAAGGACAACCGACAAATCCTTGGAAGAAATTTCAACTTCAGAGGGCTCTAATTCAGTCAAATCTCGTCTGATTTTGGAAAACTATGTCTTTATTTGCTTTTTAGAATCGCTATTTTTAATTAGCATAAAAATCTGGAAAACTAATTTTCAACTCGATTTTCGCAAATTTTAACGATGGTTACACTGCAAAAAATTACGAAAATCCGGTCAAATTTTTTTTTCAACTTTTTTTAACTTTTAATGCAGTTTTTTAATTCGGAAATTATCTAGAAGATTGATGTAAAACTTTCCCAAATCGACCAAAAGATGGCCAACTTAGAGCTTATAGAACATTGGTAAAAGGGTATACTCCAAGTCGGCAGGGACGACTTGCTTACTTCATTCTTATTGAATTCAATTTTTTCTATATGACTCATACTCCAGTTTTACTCTCTCCAAGGTCAAATCTGATTCTAGTACTCGACTCCTTCTCTTTATGAGTCACTTTCTTCGCCTTTCTTTTGCCATGGTCAAATCTAAATTTAAATTCTTCCACACACTTCACCTAAATATGCAAAATGCAACAAATTGACTTTACAAGTGGAGCAAAAATTAAGTGTTTAGTGTGTCGAGTAGGCGCCAATTATTGGTTAGCTATTAGACTTGATCATATATAGTAATTTCTGGCCAACTCTAAAGAGTGAAGAGAGGGAAGGGAAAGAGAAGTGGCGGTGGCGGTATGGTGAATGGAAGCGTCATTTAAGTTTTTGTAGCTGTCGGGCGTCGCTTTTTATGCCCACACTAAATCATAATTAACAACCTCACTCATATGCATTATAATCATTATAATTTTCTTTTCCGTAATGCCACTCCCCAAAATCGAATTTATCATTGATGGGAATTAATTATAGACTTTGTATTTAGAAATCTGAAAAATTGCCAAATCATAAAAATTGTTTGAAAAACATTTGAAAAATGTTCTGCTTTCGTCTTTCTCTTTCTACATATTTTTCATTTGCCTCTTTCTTTCTTATAGTTTCTAGTTAGTTCTCTGTTTGCCGCAATTTTCCAAGCGAAAAATTTTTCCATTTAGAGAACTGGCAGAAGCGAAGCGAAAAACTTTCAAGTAATTTTCCAACAGCTAGCGAGATGTGATGGGAGAAGAGGGGAGGGGGTGGTAATTGCAGGCAGGCCAATGGGTAATTGAAATTCGTTTGTTTATGTTGTCATTGTTGTTGTTGTTGTTGCTGTTGCTGTTGTTGATGCCACTGATGTTGCTGCTCCTGTTGTTGTTGCTATTGCTTTTGTTGTTGTTCTTGCAACAGCAAATTGAAAATTACTTAATGGTTCAGTGGCGATCTCGCTGTCTCGTCTCTCCGTCACTATGGCTACCGGTTAAGAAGTGACCAAAACTGAACAAATGCGAAAATTACCCAAGTGATGGCCCTCAATGTGTCTTGACCTCCCCCCCACACCATTCCTCAGCTTCGTTTACCACCTAGAGAGCATTATCGTTGCATTAAATTTATTTAGTTTTATTTGTTGTTCTTCTATCAATTAGTTAGTACAACATTTGGAGTTGTTTTTAAATCAGCAACGCGTGGAGGCCCTTTTATAAAGTAAATATATATAGTTGAATATATATTTAAAATAAAAAGAGAGGGAGACAGAGAGAGGTACAAAAAATAAACTCTAAAAATATATACCTTTCATATACATTCAAAAGTTATAAGTCTATAAATCAACTTTCTACAAGTTCATCAATTTTTCTCTTTGGAAAAGTTGCTAATTATGAGTGTAAATATTTTCCATTTAAAAGTTAATTAATAATTTCAATTTGTACTATTTTTCAGCGCCAAATTTAATGGAAATTTTAAATTTAGACATTTTGCATACCCTTGGAGTTGAATTTAGTTTTTTTTCTTAATGAACTTTGATATTAACTAATGAAAAACTTTGAAAGTACTAAAGAAGAATAAGTGGTGTGTAATATATTATTAATTTCTTCTTATCATAAATAGTAAATAAATTTATGACAATCTAAAAGTCATAGAATCAAACCAGAAAGTCAAGAAAATAGCGAAAATTTTATTGTTATTATAAAACCTAACTAAACAAATTTAATACTCGTAAACATTCCGTCTCGTCTTTATTCCATTCGAAATCTATTATAGAAATGAATCTCAAATATTTTATTAATCATCCAAGATAAGTGAATTTCACAGCAGATTTATCAAAATAATGATATAAATAATAATATAAATAATTTAAACAACTTTGCATATCATAATATTTTTTCTTTATAAACATTTTAATGTTTTATATGATTTTTCTCAGACTTAGTCAATAATTTTTCTTGACTGCCTTTCAAAGCAATATTTTTTCCAAAATTGAACTTTAAATTACTTTTGGCCATATTTCAGCAAATCCCATTTAAGCCATTTTGTATCAATTGGCCAAATTTGCCAATTACTTAATAACACATTTAAAGACACAAACACACAACTTGCATTAATTTGTCAAATTAACACCTTTTAATAAAAATATTTAATAATATTTCTTGTTTTCTTGCCATGGCAATTATTCAAAAAAAAAAAAAACCAAAAAAAAAATGCTTTAAAATTTATGAGTTTTATTTAATGTTGTTGTTGTTGTTGTTGGTTTTCGCTTTTAGTTTTGCGGCATTTAAACGTTGATTTTGTCATCGTTGAGCCAAATCTCACGCTAAATCATTGTTGTGTGCAGCTGCAACAGTTTTTGGAGCCCAGCTACCACAACAACAACAACCACCACCACCACTCTAAACTCTGAATCCAACTTTAATAAACTCCATGACGATGCCGCAACCGATGCCTATATGTTGCTGCCGCCATCGCCTACAACATTCATTCAAATTATGGAACCAACAAATGCGATCGAGATCTCGTTTTAGTCACGCTAAATTTATTTAAACCAAAAAAATAAACAAAAACTTAAAAAACAGAGTAAAAAAACACACCTCAAAATCACAGGAAAACCAAAAGAGAGAGAAAGAGAGAGAGAGAGATGAGAAGGGACAGAGACAGAGAGAAAGAGAGAGAGAGACAGAGAGATAGATAGGGGGAGAGAGAATAAAAAATGGTTGAAGTGAAGAAAAATCGTTCCAAGTTAATTAGCGAGCTGCGACAAACCCATTTAAGCCCCCAAAAGCTTTAGATTTATGCATTTCGCCCCAGTTAGTTGGAATTCATTTTACATAAAAAACAGAGTACCCGAAATCTGCTTTTAACACTCTAACTAAACAGAAAAACAAAATAATATCAACTAAATATATATATATATATCAAATAAAAGTTAAATAATGAAGCTAAACTGGAGTATTTCGAAAAGAGATTTGTTTTTCAAAATTTTTGAACTAGATCTGGTTTCTAATTTTCAGCTGAACTAGAATATTTGCAACCCTCACAATGTAAAATATATAAGAGAAAAAACTTAACTAAATTCAAAAATTTTCATGTCGCCTTCCGTCAAAACCCATTTTCCTATTTAAAATGAATGATATATTTACATATACATATATATTATATATTTTCCTATTTAAAATAAATAAAATATTTATATATATGTTTATATATTAGTATCATTTTCTATCTTCTATTACTACATATTGTAAAAGTTAATTGCTAATTTAAAAAAAAAGGGATTATTAAATTAATGTCGAAAGATAAAGATTTTAATTGATAGATTAATGGCTAATTTTTTTAATTTATTCAGACAGCAAATTGAATAGTTAATAAATAAATAAAAAAATAATGATTGATAGGTTCATATAACTCTAATATCTGATAACTAATACATATAATAAACAAAAGGTCTTACTATTTGTTTGCAGCAATTTTCAATAATTTGTATAAAATATTCTACAATATTTTATTTTTTTTATGGTATTTTAGAATTTTTACATTTTATAGTTATTTAAAAACGAAAACTTTAGTTTAGCCTGAAACCCTACACAATATATGGCCCATACTACACCGTATATTATTTATAAATATTATATATATATTTTTTTTAAAGAAAAAACTAACAATTTCGGTGTAATATTTTTTTTTTTTTTGCAAAATTATGCCAAAAATCAGTTGTATTCTAATCAAATTCATGTCAAGTCAATTCAAACGATTCTTTTGTATATTTTTCTATAATAAATTTCGTATAACATTCAATAACATAATTAACTATGATTTAGTGAGAAGTTTCCGTTACGGAAATTCCCAAAATATCCACCCTAAAATAAGGATTTAACTTCTCTCTCTCTTTCTCTTTCTCTCTCACTCTTTCTGTCTCTCTCTCTCACTCTCATATTTACACAAGATTGTTGTGCTGTCTCTTTTATATGTATAGAATACTACAAGAGATTTAGTTGGCCACATAAAATGATTAAGCCAAATGATAATGAATTCCCTGCGGTGGCATAAACTAAATTCATGTGTGCCATGATTGTTGAACGTTTGAAAACATAACAGAGAAGGGGTGAAGCGCAGGGGCAAGGGGCTGGGATAGGAACAGGGGCATGGGGTTGATTTCGTCGTCACATAATGAGCTTAAGTTATGTTACATAAGCCATAAGGACATAAAAACCACTCAAGCACACACTTGATGGAAGTCGGAAGTTTCGAATATGGGAGGGAGGGGGGGGGAAGGGTGAGTAGTATGAACTATTTGAACGACAACGAGTATATATTTATATATATATATGAGTACTAGCACTAGCACTCGTATTCGTATTCAAACTCGTTGGTTGTCCCTTGTTTTTTTTTTTTTTGTTTCTTTTTGGATTTCGGTGGTGGTTTTGTGCCCAACTAATGAGCTGCAGATTGACGTTGTTTGTCGTGGGTTGCGGTGGTGCTGGTTGGTTGCTGTTGCTTCTGTTTGCTTAACCGCTTTATGAGGTACTCAACAGTGGTTTTTTTTTTTTCTTTTTTTCTTTATGAGTGTGAAGTGAAGTACATAGTGTTTGCATTTGGAAAGCGACGAACGAACGAATGAATGTACATATAGGAGGAGTGAGTATTATAAGTAGGGACACACTGAGTGATGATGATGATTTTTGATTGACTGACGTCTCTTACCTGAGCTGGGGCGATCACTGTAGCGTGTGCAATAGACCCATGCTGGCCAAACTATGGGTGTACCCGATGAATCCTCACCAGATTTTGTTGTACCACCTGATCCTGTACCAGTTGCTGATGGTGCTGGTGATGTGGCTAACGGTGATTTGGCCAAATCAACAGCATTTGATGTTGCTGTTGTACTACTACTTGTTGCCGTACTATTTGAATCATTGCTATTACTGCATATATTGGCCAATGAGCTGGAGAAGCTTAGGCTTGAGGTTACAGCATTAGTTTGTGCAAGATTCAACGGTTTTGTAGACTTTTTGGGCGGCTTTAGTGGGCTATTATTACTAGTACTATTAACGGACGATGGTATTCGTGCTGTTCCACCAGAATTACCACCAACTCCAGCGGCAAATTGCTGTTGGAGACGGGAACCAAAGTCTGCCTTTAATATGTTATCTATACTAAATTTCAAAGCTCTTTCATGAAGATTTTCATTGTTGTTGTTGTTGTTGTTATTATTATTATTGTTATTAAGAGGATCCCTCGGATTCTGATTCTGTTGATGGTGGTGATGATTGGGATGAAGATGCTGCTGATGCTGCTGTTGATGATGTGGCATCATTATTTGCTGACTGGGTGCCATGCCCAAAGCAGTGGCAGTTAATTGGGCCAAAGCATCTTGTCCCGTCGGAGCGACCAAAGCAGCTGCTGCAGCAGCCATTTGCAATTGGCTGGACATTTTGCCCACTGCCGTTAAAGCATTGACACGAGCCGCAGCCATCAATTGCATTTGCTGTTTCATTAGCTCCTCGGCATATAGCTGGGATTTGCGCAGGAATTCCTCTTGAAAACTATTGGCGGGTGCTGGCATAGACAATGATGATGATTCCTCCACATTGGTAAAGGCCGACGGACGATAGAGTTGAGACATTAACAGACGCTGTCGGGCTTCCGCCTGGGCCTGAACAGCAGCGGCAGCTGCCTGCGATTGCTCTTGTCCGACACTTAGGACACTGGTCTCACTGCAACAACTGGCTGGATCCTCCAAATCCAAATCATTCTCCTCTTCCTCCTCCTCGGCATCTTCAATATTTAAGTGCTCATCACAGTTATCTTCCTCCTCTTCGGCATCGGCTTCCTCCACTTGAGGACTGCTGATATGCTGGGCCAGCGGCAAGGGCAGGCAATCGGGATGCATTTCTCGATGCAATTGTTGCTGCTGATGCTGCTGCTGGTGCGCCACCACCACCTCTTCCTCCTCGTCGTCGTCCAGTCCTGGTGCACTGTTTAGCTTGATGGATGGTCGGCAACAACTTCTGGCCAATGTGGACATGCCTCCAGTTTGAATGAAGTTCTTTAGTTTTAGCTCATGGCAAAAGCCGGCGGCATTTCTCTTCGATAAGGCAAATAAATTAGTCTGACCATGCGGCTTGGATGGTTGTTGCTGCTAAAATTTAATTTCCCTTCATACACTCTCATACACACACACACACACATACACATACACACTCGATTCCGGCACAGACACTCTCACGCATTCGCCGACGCGTTGGTCAATTAAACATAAAAAATCTATTAAACGTAATCGGTCAAAAAACAAACGTCCCGACGCAATAAACGTGATCTCGCCCGTTACATGGAACTCGACCAACTGAATCTCTCCGTCTGGCCTAATCGGAGACGGCTAAATGAGTACTGGCAACAACAAAAAACCGGTTGCTCTCGCTCTCTCTGCGCAGTCTCAATGCTCTCGCGCTCTCCCTCTTGCTCACACTCTCTCTGTCTCTCAGAATGTGAACATCCAATAGGGATTGGGGCATATTTTGTTTCACTCATGTATGTTTATATTGTTGTCCCTCTTTAACACAAAGCCTTCCCCCTTCGCCAAGCCACCCACCCTCAGATCGACAAATATCAAAACCCTCCCCTCTGCCTATCAGTTGAGGTTATGTTAAGTGTTTGTATATTTGTTAATTAAGTGCGCTGCCAGCGTCAACGTCGCCGCCGCCGCCGCCGTCATCATCATCATCCGCAACTCGTCTCCCAATGCTCCTTACTGCTCCATCTGTGCTCCTTCTCATTGGGGTCTGGTCTGGGTTTTTGATTATGCGCTGCAGCATTTAAGTCGTAAATCTCCTCCGAATACATAGGTTTTTCCTCTCATTTTGAGCCTCGCAGTTGAGTTTTGTGGTCGGGCATCTGCAGTCCTTTTAGTGGCATCCTCCATCCTGTTTTATGTCCACACATACTCACACATTCACAATCTCTCACACACACACACACACACAGCTGTAGCTACAGCTACAGCTTGGACGTTCTTTTTCGCCAAGTTTTTTGTTGCGCTTTTTTTTTTTGTTCTTTGTTTCTTTTTATTATTATTTTTCTTTTCTTTTTTTTTTTTGGCTTTTTTGATGTCATTCTGCGCTTTATAAATCACCACCACAATTTTTGTTGTTGCATTTGCAACATCTGCTGTGATTTCATAATTGCTTTTGATGCTTTGCCTTTTCATTTTTGTTTTTGCTGCGTTCGGACAACATTTGATGATAGTTTCGGCATAAAATGCGCAGCCCATAGATACAAATGTATCTACATACAAAGATACATACGAGTAGATGTGTTATGGTCAGACCATATGTGAGCTTGTCTAATTGGCCCACATATTGTTGGCATTATTATATCAGGGTATGTGTATATGTGTGCGTGTGTAAAGTCTGCATCATTTAGCTATTTATGATTCCCTTGTAGTCGGAGGTACATTTTATAGTGCAGCTTAATTGAGGTTATATTCGGTATTGAGGAAATTTTTAAGTTTATTTCTAACACATGAAATATTGTATTTCAAACCAAACTAATGGATTGTTATACTGGAAAGATTAAGCAAATCATATGTATTAGCATCTATTCTCCATGAGTCATTCCTAGAGTAAGTCTTAGTCTAACTTTTGCATTAAAGCATACTACATCGACCATTTTGAATCTTTTCTTTGTTTTTATTTAAATAAAAAGATTTTAAAATAATTAAATAAAACAAAATTGTTTTATTATTAAATTTCAACTGTACTTAAAGATATTCGTCGCTAAACTTATATACATATGACCCATTTTTTCTTCTTTTGCTGCTCCTTAAAATTATCTTCGACTTTGCAAAGCTAAAAACAAAAAATTTTTTAAATTAAAAAAAATATAAGTATGCAATAAATTTCTATAATCATTTCTTAGTTGAAAAACGTAAAAACTTGCGAAACGAAAATACTAGAATTTTGATTTACGCCAGCAACTTTTCAACATTTTTTTCTGCGTTCTCAAATGTAAAAAACATTTTGAACTTGAAATTGTAATTTAATTATCGCTTGATAACATAACTATCAATTCTTAAAGTTCATCCAAAACTTAGCCCTAATCGAGGTACAATAAATCTAAACTACAAATTCGTTTCATCTGCTAAGGTATCTAAAAGTTAAAATAATTATATGCCTATTCTTAATATTGTTGGAATAGTTCAAGTTGTTAAAGGAAAACCCTAATGATCTCAAAATTCGCTATTGGAATACAAGATATACTTATAATCTATACGTTTTCATTACTTTGCAAACACAGAAAATAATAAGGAAACTAAAAAAACCTTTAAATGTCTGTATCTGCATCTTTAATGGTTTTAAAAATCGAAATAAAGAATGAAGAAATCTACATATGTATGTATATATAAAGGTAATAAAGCCCAGTTCAAAATTTGGCTTTAGCATTTCTAATCATAAAGAAGAACCTTAACGATCTCATTAGAAAATTGCAAACAAATTTCACTTGCGTTTTCTATATTTTCCAATATCTATCTTTCTATCTCAGTTAAGTGCCAATTTCACATGTCTTTCATCACCATTTACAGAATTTCCATTAAGTTCTATGCTTTTCGGCAATATTGTAGTGTTCTCACCATTAATGGTCTATAATTCAAGTAGTAATACCATATTTATCTCATCTGTAATCAACCATCAAAGTTGCACCTCCTTATGAGAATGAAAATATCTTTAGAAATTCCATCGATTTTTTATGGCTGTTATTGAACTCATAAAGAGAAGCTGCTGCATATCAGGGGAAGTTTTATTTAATTTTTTTTTTTCGTTTTTCCCTCAACCTGTCCACGCTTTATTATCTTTCTCTCCTCAGTGCATATATGTATGTATATATATGCATATATGTATTTTCATACATGTAAGAGATATGCATTCGTTGGAGTTCCATGTCCGCCATACTGAACCATGCCACGCCCCAATTGCACACCCAATCCAGTTTAATAACTTTGTTGGATCGGTTCAGAGCAGGGCATGGCAGGGCAGGGCAGGGCAGCGCAGGCCAGGCCAGTGGAGAGTTCCAACTCTGATCAGATGCCGACACTATGATAACCCGCTCAACCAACAACATTACAAAAACAGCAACAACAACAACAAATTAATCAAGCTTAATTTCATTTCACAAATTCAAGTTGAAAGAAAAAGGGGAGAAGTAGAAGAAGGAGCAAACAGAAAGAAACAATTATAGCAGCGATTAAAAAATTTTGTTTCTTCTGCTGTAACTTAAGACCACGAATTATGAATAAAATTAAACGCAATTGCTCAAAATGTCCGATTCCCGATTTCGTCGTTACCCATTCCTTCCCCCCCCGTATCATTATCTATCAGTGTGTTCCCCCCCCCTCACTTTTTGCCATCCACTGATTCTCAACGGAAAAAAAACGACATGATTAAAGCTGCTCACGAAACGCTTTTCACATAAAAGATGCCGCGCGCGCGTAAGCCGATCTCGCCAGTTAATCGCGCAGAAAATCTTCATCAGAAATGGACGAAGAACCCACTAATACAAGACAGACCACAGAAGAGGATGAACACAAGTAGAAGCTATACTAAAAAAAAAAACAACAACAACAAAAACCAAGTAAACTCACTCAAACTAAAATAAATACAATCAAAACATGAAGCCTACAACGCCAAGCAATAAGTAACAACGACAACGACTACGACAAAAGAGCAAAGCGATGCCAAGCCGGCAAAAAGGAACAACAACAACAACAACAACAACAAGAACAACAACCAACCCATACCAGAACCAACAGCAACAACAACAACAGCATACAGCATCAGCAGCAGCAGCAGCATCAGCAACAAATAGCATAATCGCTTAGACCTCGAGATGGAGCTCTATGTAGAGCTCCACCACATCTCCGCCACATCTCAGCTCCCCACACAATTTAGATGCGCGGCAATAGATAAACTTAAAGAGGCTTTTATTTAAACAAAAGCGCAGCGCAAGGAACAAAACAAAACAAAAAAAAATAGTGGAAAAAAAAGAGAAACAACGCCAATGAGGCTGAATGTGGCAGTGGATGGCGGCTGCCTTCCATAGTCAGTCAGTCAGTCAGACAGACATAAAGGCAGACTAGAAACTGGAGTGGATTTCAAATTTTATGGCAAAATGAAGGGCACATTTAATGATCTTACTTAAAACTCTTTTCCTTTAAGTATTGATTTTCAGCATTGAACAGATTTAAGCAATAAATAATATATAATATATATAATAGGTGATCAAGAACATATAACAGACTATATTTTTAC
This sequence comes from Drosophila sturtevanti, assembly GCA_018150375.1. Lineage (NCBI taxonomy): Eukaryota > Metazoa > Arthropoda > Insecta > Diptera > Drosophilidae > Drosophila > Drosophila sturtevanti. The sequence continues at coordinate 4,223,729 of JAECWJ010000324.1, read as the reverse complement.
TTTATAAACTGGTAATTAATACTTATATATAGGTACATATATTACCTGGAAATTACATTAATAATAAGTCTAAATTTTAACCTTAATTATAGTGAGAATTCCATTTACATCTCACTAAAAGTTTTAATTTTTAAGATATATTTATCAAATATGCTTTTAGATATAATGCATAATTAAGTAATTTAAATAATTAACTCAACAAGTTCGTCATTTGACATTTTCAATGTAATTTGATTTATAATTTATGCAAAATATAATCTCAACTTGTTTTGCTATGGAACTTTTTAAGGTTGAATCAGAATTTCCTGAGTTGTTAAACTAGATAAATCTATTAGTATCTTCTAGATCAACTAGAAACAATATTTCCCGATCTATTAATTGCTTTACTGTCCTTCGCTAAGAATTTCCACTTTTAATGGATAATTAATTAAGAAAAAACTAATTATTGTTGATTTATAAAAATTCTAAAAATATTAATAATGTGTTCATATTTATTTTTTATCTATTTGCTGGTTATTTCTCATAATCAAATAATTTAATATTAATATTTAAATATATAATATATATTTATTAATATTAGTATTTAAATTTTTAAAAAATATATATATATATTCGACTTACATAACTTAAAAGTTCTACCAAAATAAGGCTACTACAGATCAGATTAAACTGGAGATAATTACGACTTTAAAGAATAAATTGAAAATAATTACAACTGTAAAAAATACTTTAAAAAATTTAACATAATAAACTTTACATCAAATTTTCAACAAATTTTAAATGGAATTGGAAAAGCTTTAATCACCTTATCCATATTAAAACAGACTACCATCTTGTTTAAACAGATCTACTAAGCAAAATATTCTTCAGATAATAAGAAAATGTCTTAGGATTTTAATTTGATTTTTGGCTATCTGAAAAACTGTTCTTATTATTGAGAAATACTTTTATTGTTTGCTGCTTTTTCATTATAAATTCGCTCCTGTTGAAATCATTCACAGTCAGTCACAGTAGCTAAAGGTAATACCTTTTTACTCTTACTAAGACTTTGAGAGAGTAAATGGGAGAAGAATGGGGAGTTGCTTTTGTTGATGATGGAGTCTCTCTCTACCTCTGTCTCTGCATCTGTCTCTGATTCTGTCTTCGGCTTCGTCTCCATCTCTGTTTGCTGCTGCTGCTGTCGTCTGACGCGCAAAAATGTATGTTGCTTACAAACGAGCAACATCAACTGTGCCCCAATCTGGTTGCTGAGGAGAGAGAGAGAAAGAGAGAGAGAACCTTCTGCCCCTCGTTAGCTTCACCACCGTTGACTGCTCTCATTGTCAATCTTATTGGATTGCATTGGATATTGTTGTAATTTTTTTTTTTTTTTGTTTGGATCTGCTGATCTTTTAATCGAATCGTAGCATTTATTATGTTTAAGAGTCAGGGAGAGCATAATGGGAAGAAGCATGAAGGGGGTGAGCGAGGAGGAATGCTTGTGATTGTTAGCGATTGTTGTTGCTGTTGTTGTTATTGTTTGTCTAATGTCGTTTAGCAAACAATGGACATGACTGTGTCATAAACTTGGGCAACAAAATGGCCAACAAACTGTTGCGCAAATTAATAATTCTGTTTGCACAATACCCCAGAGTCGCATTTGCTGTATATATATATATATATATATTTATATGTAATAAGTATAAGTGTATTCCCAATTGAATCGATTAGATTTAATTTGTCATTCGATCGAAAAGCAAACACATTTGCATATACTCAACGCTAATTGCAATTAACACATGATGAAAGTCTTTGATGATTGACATTGTCATAGTAATCATCATTAAGATTCATCATCATCATCATCATCATCAACATCGTGATCATCATCATCATCGTCATCATCATTGTTGTCATCAAGCTCAATCCAACTGTTCAGCTCATTTCAGTTTCGTTACACTTGTCCGACACATGTTGGTTGGGCGGAGGGTTGGGGGGCGGGCGGGTGTGTGGGGAAAATTGAAATTGCATTCGATTGGTTTCGATTGTACTGAATTGAATTTTGAATTGGAATGGGAAAAATCAATAACAATGAGACGGGGTGGAAAATTGTAGCATTTAATTGACAGTTAAATGGTTTTTAACTTGGCAATTGGCATGTGGGCGGAGTGTATATATAACAGGCAATTAAACGTTATTTGTATTGTAAACCCAAACATTTAAGTTAAATAAACAGTAAGGTCCTTTAAGAAATCAGGACGAACATTGCAATTTGAATGTCATCCGAAATTTGAACCCCAAAGTTAGAAGTCTTTAAACCAGTTTTTTTTCCTATTTATGTACATATATAATAAAATATACTCTTTGTTTTTATATCTTATTTAAAATAATACCTCATTTTTGCATTAAACTCCAGGACTAAATTCATTTGATTATTAAATACATTTTTATATTATTATCCTTCATTTCAAAATGACTTTGATTTCAAATTTGATATCGTTGCAATTTTAATTTAAAATTTAACAACTTCACCCATATTTGCAACGTTTTATTTAATTGATATAACTCTAAATTCATAAAAATAATTTACAAAATTTGAATTTTTTGAGAGCTTTCAAATTTAACAAAAATTAACATATAAATTAAAAGAAAACATTTCTATAATAAATAAAAAGAAATTAAAGCCAAGTTTAATTTTTTAAAACTTTGTAATGTTTAATTCTAGCAAAAATGAGGTTTATCTATTTCAAAACATTCTGTAAAATTCAATTTTAAGAACAGAGATTGACTAAAACAAATTAATAATTTATCCTAGCTTAATACCCAGAAGAAGAACGATATAGGGAGGGAATCAAGCTACTTAGCTGGTTCCTATTTAAGACCAGATCAATTTGGTTCTATAATTCACAGTTATGAAATGTATTTCGTAAGAATCATTCTGTACTTAATTTGATTTTCAACAATTCTTCAATGTCCAATTTGATACAAGTTGTTAATTTCAATTTGCATATTTGAGGACAGTGGAAAGAAAAACTGTTGTTTGGTATGAAAACTTTTTCCCATTTTCCCCCCCTCTTCCTTTCAACATTCATTCATTCCACACTCACTTATAAACTAACAAACAAGGCGACATTTGAACTAAACAACAGACACAATCACCTAATTACATACAACATCAAGTTCCAGTTCAAGACGGTTCCAATTGACTTGGAATGGGAATGGAAATTGAGTTCGAGTTTAGATCCATGTCCCAAGGGTATTGGTTGGAAATGGGGGGTGGGGTGGGGGGAGAGGTCTATGGGGTTGGGGTACAGGGGGTAATTGCAAGGCGATGGCCTGTCATCAGTTCTCTTTGTTGGTAAAAGAAGGTAAACAGAAACGTTTAAGTAAATAGCATTAAATAAAAGGTTAATAAATAGCAAACAAAAAGAGCTTGTGGTTAGGCTAAAAGAGTGTGAGTGTGAGTGTGTGTGCATGAGAGAAAAAGACAAAAGAATGGATAAAAAGAGAGAGAAAGATAGAGAGTGAGAGACAAGACACAATATGGCCGACAAGAAGTTGGTTGGCGTTGACAGCACATGTGTGTGATGTCTATCTGTTAGTGAGAGGGAAAGAGTGAGAGAGAACCTAAAACAGTTTGTAACGCCTGCTTATTTATGTATGGAAAAGTGTATGTATGTAGAGGGGAGGGGGGGGATGGGCAGGGAGAAGAGTGAGAGGGTTTACCACCGCGTATCCTTTCAATTTAACCGCCATGCAAATGTCAATTGTCAGTTTCTAGTAGAACAAACTTGTCGAATAGCCATTCTTTCGTTTGTCCATTCTCGTTCGTTCGTTAAATCCTTCCCCTGGTACTTGTTGTTGATGTCGTTGTTGTTGTTGTTGTTGTTGTTGTTGTTGCTGCTGCTTGTTTATTTAGTACAACAATCAACTAATTATGGCTTGTTAAATTGCAGCCATTGAAATGACCATTTAAACCATTCAATTTCAATCGCATGCAATTTAACCAACCCTACCCTTCTCTTTCTCTCTATCATCAACTCCTCTTTCCCCCCTTTCCAACATTTACTTTTCCATGTCGCATGTGTCATTTGCTTGCCTTGAATATATATTTGATTTATTCTCGATAAAGTCCAATTTGTTGGGTCATCCAACTCGATACTTTGACAATCCAACTCAGTGAGGCAATCAATGGTTAGAGGATTTTGTGGTAGACTATCATGGTATCATGGTAGTAGTATGCGATAGCGATGTGGCAGGTCGCTTTCACCCAGTCTTTTTTTTTTTTTTTTTGGTTAACGCCTACACTCAACCGCCTCTACAATTTGTTAAACACGAATTGCAATTTGCTTAAAATTTATCGCAATTTAATCATCGCAACATGAAAAAATATGCCCTGGCCAAGAGAGCAACAAAACTATTAACGCCACACAGACGATCAACGCGATGGCAATAAGGCGGTAACATGGAATTGCAGTCGAAAATGGAGAGATGGAGATGGAGATGAAGATGGAGATGGAGATGGTCGGTCTTTCCACCTGCTTCCAAGATGCCTTCAGGCCCAAAACACAACAAATGTTTTCATTCATGCCTGAACATGAGGCAGCCACCCGCCATAGGAAAACAAAAACTTGAAAGTAGATTCGACCAAAATATACCATTTGGAATAGATTCAGGTCATTGTTAAGTAAACTCTACTCTAATATAAGTATACTCAAAATCAAAGAAAGCACTCTAGAATATGATGACTTTTAGGTGGAATGAATATACAATACAATTTTTAACCCATTTAAATTGATTCCATAGGATATACTTATAAACAGTGTATATACTTATATCATATAAGTTATATGTAATATCTATATAAAAAACATATATATAATATATGCTTAAAATCGAAGAAAGTACTTTAGAATATGATGACTTTTACATGGATTGAAAATACAATACAATTTTTAACCTATTTAAATAGATCCCATAAAATGTATAAACAGTGTATATATTTCTATATAATATTTAGATAAAAAACATATATTTCTATATAATTCATTTCTACACAATGCAATTTATACAATAGATTATATATGTATACAAATAAGTTCATATTCAAGTTACTAGGTTTACTTTTAACTGCTTGAAAAGGATTATAATATAGAATATTAGTCATTCCTATTAAGAAATAATCAATGGAGAACTAAGTTATATAATAGAATTCTTATATTCCATATTCTAAGCGTTTAATCGGGGGATAGAAGCTACTTAATTTATACAATACAATAATTGACTCCATAAAGTATGCAATGAAATTTTATATATTCAATTGTTACCCACTTCACGCACATATTAATTAAGTCTCTTTGCCTTATATACTCCCCATACCCTACATTTTAACTTACACCGAACACTTTAAAAACCAAAAGGTCAAAAAAATGCCTCGGCAGACTCTAAACCAGAAAAAGAGAAAGAGAGAGAAAGAGGAAGTGAGATGGGTAAGGCAAAAAAAAAAGTCCGCCAAACAAAAGAAAAAAAAACAGACTGGCAAATTTGCATTTTTGCCGCATTTGAACGGTTTATATTTTTGTGTTTTTGTTTGGTTTTTTTTCTTCTTCTTTTTGGCTTTTTTTTTTTAGGTTATAGTTCATTGCATTGCATTCGAAATTGATTTGTTCATGACGAACTCATTTGGCAGGGGGCAGCTCAAGTGAAAGAAGATTGAGTCGAAGGGAAATTCCAAAGATGAAAGCGGGTCGAAAATGTGTATATAAGTTGGCAATTAAATGTCGTTTTAAGCATCACTTAACAACTGTATAATTATGGGTATATGTGCGAGTTAAGCTCATTACACAGTAAATGTTCCAACCATTTTTTTTTTCTTTTCTTTGAGCAAGTTTACGGCACTGTCAAAAACTATGCGACCCAAGGGACATTGACATTTTTTTTGTATTGTTCTTTCTTTTCTTTTTTTTTTTTTTTGCAGAAAAATCGATCAAACATTTTGCCATCAAAAACTCATTTAAGTTTGTTAGTGAACTAAGGAAAAAGTGTCAACAATAACATCAATGTGACATAAAAAATACACATTTCTATTGATATTTGCACAAAAATGACAGGTTCTGATTGTTACAGGCATTTTCAAATAACAAATTTCGGTTAAAATGACAGAAAATAATAACGAACGAAAAGAAAATTGAATGAAAATTTCTTAGATATTAGAGGCAGGTAAAGGTGATTTGAGCAGAACATAAAGTAATTTGTTCTAGAAATGTTGATTTATCTATAATGTGGCAAATTAATTGCATTATTTTTAATTAAATAGTTCAATATAGTTACTGGAATTAAATGAAATGGCCATTAAATATTCTAAATGGAATAATTGAATGCTAATTAACAATAAACAATCAATTGTAAATAATAAGAGATTTTAAAAACAAATACACTATTATATAAACATTTTATTACTTTATTTATGTAAGAGATTCTCATTAGATCATTAAGTGAGATTATTGGGAGATCATTAAGAGAGATTATTGAGGTATTATTAAGAGATTATTAAGAGATTATTATTATTAAGAAAGCATTCTAAAAACACTTAAAAATAATTATATTAATTTTTAAATATTTACAAGTTAAGATTTTATTATACTTCGAAGACTGTAAGGCCGATTTTCAAAATGATTCAGATTACCGATGTTTGTATAATCAAAGATCAAAGATTAACGCACAATTAACTATCACTGAACAACAGTAATAAAGTAATATATTTAGTTTTATATCCTTTCAACCAATTATCTACATATGAATATCTGTATACAGAAGTTTATGTATTGATCATAACTTTTACTATTTTGAAATAAACTAAAAAGTCTTGTCGTGTTTCACTTACATCATATATAAATTACTATTAGATTATTAATATCCATATTCACTCCAGCCTGGATTAAACCTCATTCAATAGAAACTCCAACAAAAAATATCAACGAGAAAAAAACTCAATAAATGTCCAAGCCAATAGATTATTTAAAATTTGAAAGATTGGTGTGGATTTACTAATATGGTAAATGGTTGTCAATTTCAATACTTATCCCTAATGAACCTTAAGCAAAGAAACTGACTTGTAAGATTGTTTCTCATGCTATTTTTTTTCCATATGTTGGAACAACATCATGTTAAAGCCAAAAGGTCAAAACCAAAAGGAAAGTCCTTCGTTTCTTCATTTTTTTTTCTTCTGTCCATACAACACAGACTTTCAGACTCCATTCGAAAAACAGAAAAAAAGATAAAAAGGAAAGAGAAACGAGCAATGAAGAGAGAAAGAGAGGTAGTAAGTATTGAAGAAGAAAAAAGTGGCTTAAATTAACTCAATGACAATGCTAACGAAGCAGTCAGCGAATAACAAACAAAACGAACGACTGAAAATCGAGCAACGACACCTTTACACAGAGACGAGGATGGAGAGCATGGGGATGATGTTGGAGCTGAAAACAACGGGAGGTGGAGACCATAGTCAGCACCTGGAATTGAGTGCAAAATATGGCGCAGAGGAACAGAACTGAGAGGAGCCTGGGATCGGGATGGCAAAGTCTTGCATTTTGGTCGGGAATCCATGTTACTTAGCGTTTAAGCTCAGTTCAAGCAATGTAGCCAATTAAAAACGAAATACGACAAGCTTCTCTATAAAGCTGAGATTCAAAAGGATGCCACCAAACTGCTCAGCCAGTGTGCCAGAGGAGGTGCGGCCTGGTCACGTTTTGTCTAGGCATCGAGCAAATCTAACCGAGGCAATCAAATTAGGCAAAACTTTTGCTCTGTTTCTCAGGTAAGTGTAGTGACAAGAGAGGGGGAATTTGTGACAGTGCCAGAGATAGAGACAGAGACAGAAAGGCTAAGAGAGAGAGAGAGAGAGAGAGGAGTAGAGATGCTGTTGGCATCTTTAATTGCAGACTAATGTGATCATATGGTAAAGGAATTTCGTTTAGTTTCGAGGAGATTTCAATTCTGTGCCCAATATGCTAAATAGCTAGGGTCAATGATTTACATGACTTTGGGACACATCTTGATATGAAAGTGTCAACATACCGTTAACGTTAACGAATTTCAGAGGGGTCTCTGCAAAACTGGTAACGGCAGCTCAACAACCAAAAGCAAAAAAAAAAAAATACAAAAAAAAAAAAAAAAAAACGAAAAAAAAAAAACGTTGCAACATGACACCAAGACATGACAACAAAATGAGCTTCTGTTGCGGAGATCGGCAACAGCAGCAACAGCAGCAGCACCTAGCAGCCAGCAGCAGGACCCAGACTAAGAGTGACAACTGCAACGGGCATTGCTTTCAAATATTTAACACCAAAAGGCCAACTCCAAAACTCTGGGGCGATAACGCACCAAATGCATGCGAAATCGAACACTTTGAGCCATAGGTACAGTAAAGCATCCAATGTTTGCTTCATATTGTTAGTGGCAATTTTTAACATTTATTTGGCCGAGTTCAACCTGTAGTAGTTTGGCAAACAAACTTGCCTTTTTGATTTTGACCAGGCAGCCAGTTTGGCATTCATTTATTCGCATGCCAATTTAAACTCAATTTGAGTTTCAGTTTTCTCTACCCCGCCCACCCCCTACCAGTCCCTACATTCATTCAACTCGTTCTTTTTCTTTTTTTTTCTTTATTTTTTCTTCTCTCTGTTTTTATGTTTTTTTTTTTGCCTCTTATTTTGGGCTTTGTCAAACGGAGCCGCCTTAATTGATTTTGGCGCTTTAACGAGGTGCAAAGCCAAACACTCTGACTTAAAACCATGGACGTGCAAATCAAGTTGGATACAAAAACAAATGCATACCAAGTTATCATAAATTAAAAACTCAAAACTAGTGTGAGAATTTTAAAACAAATTTGTTGTTGATTAAAATTAACAAAAAGTATGTGGAAGAAAATATTTGCTACTTTTGCAATTATGCATTTAGAAAATCTATAAAATATATACATATCTGTGGAAACACTCATCCACCTCCATTTCGATGACTCTATATGATATACATATATGTATATTACATGTACAAACGAAGGATCACTTTATATTTTCTATTGAAAATTATATATATATTCCTATCGGGGTTAAAAGTTGAAAAACTAAATTTTAAACTTTGTAAGTTTTGACAGTGTTTTGTTACATCGGTGAAAATGATCAAAATCGATTTTATGTGACTATATTGCAGCCTTATGAAGATTTTCCAATGGGCTTATAAGGACCCTCGATAAGACTTGTCCAATATCCTTTGAGCTCTAAGTTCAAAAAAGATTATTATCTGACTGCATTGTAGCCTTATAAAAGATTCTCCAAAAAACTAATAATTATCATCAAAAGGTCTTATCCAATATCCTTTAAGCTTTATGTTGTCCACCTTTTAGCCTAATTCAAACAGTTTGGAAGCTATGTCAACGCTAACTAAAAAATGCATTAAGACTTTTAAAACTTAAAAAATAGATTTGGCAGTTTGGATAGAAACGCTTCTAACTATGCAAACTTCTAAACAAAATTAATATACAGTTTTAGCAGGATAAATAAAGGAGAAATAATCATATAACTAAGCCTATCTGATCTCTATAATACTTTGTTCAGAATAATTTTATTAAATAATTTAAAGTTTTGATCGTATAAGGTTGTTCTCGTTCCCTTGTCAGGTACAAATAAGAGACCTTTGTTGCATTAAAATTATATATAGACACGATTTTGGTTTATTATAATAACTTACCTGTTTCGGCTATCCTTTTTAGTCTAAAATGTGATAAAATGTAAGAGCTGCTGTTAACTTTAGATTAAATAAAAATATAAATTACATTTTTCTAGATGGTGAAAAGTTGACGCCCTAACATATGCAACATTTTCCAACGCTTTAACCAACGTTTTAACGCTTTGTACAGTTTCGCATACTTACAAAAATTTTCAGCTGTCTGAATCAGATATAGAATATAGCCTTTAACTAATTTCAATTTGGAATTATTTTGTTAATATCATTCATACAATGCATTATTTAATTGCATTAATTTTATTTCTCCTTTAATTAGTGCTTTCTCTTTCATGATTTTTAGTTTTTGTTTCATATTCGTTTTAAAATCGTTTATGCCATTCGTTATTGTTTATAAACATTAATTTATTTATTCATATTTCTTTTTTGTTGTTTTTTTTTACTTTTTTTCACATACAATGTAAATATATATATATATTTATATACATATATATATATATATATATAGTATGTAAATATAATAATGTTGTGCTTCAGTTTTTTTTTTTTACAGTGTACTAATACCAAGTTAGAGATTAATTTAGTTTTATATTAATTTTATAATTATAATTTATACTGTTTTTATATTTATTTTTATTTTCGTTTTCTTTTCGGTCTTAATTACCACAACAAGCGTTTCCAGTTGACTTATTTGATTAACTAACAAATACAGAGAATTTGTATTTTATTTTGTTTTTGGTTTTCCTTTGTTGTTTTTGAATTTGCAATTTTTAAATTAAAATTGATAATTCACAAAATATATGATAGTTTTTTATATATATAATTTTTTGTAGTATTTTCTTGTGGTATTTTTTGTTAGTATTATACAGAGAGACAGACTATATGCATATGTTTTTTTTTAAGCTATTAATACTCGTTTGGTAGTTTTCATTTTTATCAGTTAGAATTCATATATAGAGAGAGCATTATTTTAGGATAATGGCTGGTGAGAATAGGGGAGGGAAGAAGGGGTGTTTGAAAGGTAGTGGGAGGTATGAAATTGGATCTGGATCTATTAACTTGCTTTTTTGTTTTATATATTTTATATGCATATATTTGTGTAGATGATCTCTAATTAAATTGGTTTCGCTGTAAACAATTTCACAGTTATTCATATTTGTTATTTTCATAGTATATATATATATATATATATATATATATATATATTCTGTATATATAGATTTAAATTCATGCAAAAAATAATTTGATATATATATTTATATATATATATATACAATACATATAGAGTTAGAAAGTTAAAAACTGCAAATTTCTTACAGATGTAAAAATGATTATTAGTTGGACAATCTATTTACAAAAAATAAACTGAGTAAAGAAAAAATTATTCGATTTAAATGAATGAAAATTGAATTATATTGAGTTCGAAAAATTCCGACAGTCTGCATATAATATGATACAAATTTTACTTTATATATAGATTCAAGATTTATTTTTCGTCTTTGTTTTTTTTTTCATTTATTACCCGTAATTGCTGTTAAGACTTTTATTCAAATTAATTCGAAAACAAAATACCAAGATAAAGTTTCAATATTTTTGGACTGATCACAGGAAAAAGAATGGGAAAACTATATAGTACATATAACAGAGTTAGAGTTTAGAAATCGAAGATCGGTAATTTATTTATATAATAATGATTTTACTAATCTTAGACTTTATTTAATCCAAAATTGTTAAAAATTAGAGACAATAATTTTTGAATGAAAACTCGTTGAGAAAAACTGATCTCTATATATGTTGATAATTATATTATATTAATATAATTATTTTGCTTTCATTTGAAATATCGATCTGAACATTATTTTCAATTTAAAATTTTCCTTATCGGATTTACGGATTAGAATATAGTAACACCTTTCTTGAATTTACTTAAGTTCACACTTAGATTGATTTAATAAACTGAAATACATATAAGATTTCTTAAATTTTCAAATATTTCACTAACAAAAGTTTAAAGAATTAAAAACTGACATACGCCTCAAATGAAATCAAGTTAGTTAGCTCTTGGCACGTTCAAGATATATCTCATATATGTATATACTATATATATCTCATACATACATATGTTAACCTTTAGTTTTCAGACAAATTATTAGGAACTAGAACTTTTTCTGTACGAAGGATATATATGCCAGCATAAATGTCACTTCATTCATCATTACATAGCAAACTAATTTAAAACGATAAAATCTAATTGTTTACTTCTAAACATAGATAATATCTGGATGTCATGTTACACAGGGACAACAGTTGTTATTTATATTAGGATCCAATAAAGAGACATGTAAAAATTGTTAGCAGTAAATTAACCTGACTGGTTCGAGTTTTAACTCAAACGAGTGACAGAACGTTCAAGAAATGATTATTTTGGTCGTAGGCAAGTAATTCTCAAAGTTTTCTATATGTAATTCTGTTGTGAAGAATTTCATAATGATGAAGTTTTTTAAACCCCGATTTCGAAAGCAGTTGTATATTCAATGTAAACTTATTGTTTACTGTTACCGATCTTAGATTACTGAACTATTTCGAAACGAAAGAACTAGTTCTGGATCCGTTTTACATGAACTCTATTGTACGTAGAATATAAAAAATTACTACATACATAATTAAGTACGTTAATTTTTGTTTTTTTTTTTGTATATTTTTTTTGGTTTTTTTGCCAAAACTACTTAATTATTTTCTTGGTTTTCACTTTTGATAATAGTTTTTCTCTTACTTTTCGTTTTCTATACACATATGTAAGTCAAGGTACAAACATGCAGTTCCTATACAACTATATAGACATGGGTATATATCTAGAAAAAATGGTATATATATATATATATATCTATATTTATATATATGTTTCTGTGTGTGTATTGTATGTATGTATATCAATAGCGGAAGTTCGGTTATGTTTTGTGTGTTTCGTAAAGCTTTGCCATTTGAGAAAAACTGAAAGAAAAATTCCAATAAAAAAAAACTCAAGAAAAATAAAACCATAATCAATATCGTAATAATATAATGAACATCGAAAACAGTTTTCGAAATAAAAATACATTTGTTTTTTTATTTGTTTTTTTTCTTTTTCTTTTACTTTAAATCGCCGTAAATTATTATTTTTTTTGTTGTTTTTTTTATTAAATTGATTTGAATTTGTTGGTTTTTTTTTGTGTTTTGTTTAAGTGTTTAAGTTTTTTGCAATTTGTTTTTCATTTGTTTTTTATTATCGCTCCTGCTGACTTAATTGTCTAAGTGTTTTACATACTAAAAAAAAGTACAGGCTACAATAGAGTTTTCTTTTATATATTTTAAATGTTTCGGATTTAAAATATTTACTCATTCTTATTATTATAATTATAGTATTATTTTTATTATTATTATTATGGGTTGCATATCATAAGCATGTTTCTCTTGCAATTATAATTAAAAGTATTACCTTGTATAAAAAATAATAATAGTGTTCTTGCTTCCATCCATTGCTACACACTCCCTTCCTCTCCTTATATATGAAACTACCCTTGCTAGTAGCTTCCCTTCCTTCCTTATACCTTCTCTCTCTCTTCTTACCCCTCCAATCTTGGTTTCTTCCTTTTTTCCAATCTCTTCTTTCTACTTTCTCTCTTCAGCTAGATTTTTTTCTCCTCGATGTTTTCTCATCTACTCTAACATCATCAAGTTTCGTTTCTTGATAGTTAAAATAACTAAATGTAGTTAAATGTATGTTTGTATGTGAGAATGGGGGGAGAGGGGGTAGGAGGGTGTTTTTTTTTGTTTTTTTGTTTAAATTACAGGATAAGTTAATTTAAATTTACGTACATTGAAAATGTTTTTTTTTTCTTCTTTTCTCTTTTGTTTTGCAGTCTGGCCTGGTTGCTTCGTTTTGTTTTTTTTTTTGCTTTAGGCCAGGTTCTGCTAAAGCGTGTGATTCTGAAACGGCCTTACCAATGTGACCGTAAATTTGTTTTATACTTTTTCTTTTATATGTATTAACATTAATTTGTATTACTAAGCATTATGTTTAATTAATATTATTGTTAATTATTAATCGTATATATATACACGTTGCTATTTAACACATGAGTTTTTTTTAGTTTGATGAGGGGGAGGGAAAGAGGAGGGGCGTTGAAGGTCTAGGATGAGGGGTAGGGGCAGGTTGAAGAGCGATGGATCTGTATCTATCAGTCTCTCAGTTGGGATTGGTATTGAATGATGGCCGCCAACCATCTCTTGCCTGGGCCGAGAAGTTCTAAAGGTGATCTTGAAAAATAAGATCTAAAATAATAGTTTTATATACAAACATATAAATATCTATTTATATATATTTGTATACAAATGTATGTATCTATATAGGTACATAGAGAACGAATGAAATTTATATAAAAAATGTTTAAAACCAAAAGAAGACACAGGCAGCGACTTTTCTACTGCTGCTGCTGCTGCTCCTTCTCGTTTGAGAAGTCGAATTTTCTCTATTGTCACAGGCAAGAGTGGCAGCATATTATATAGCCCAACTAACTGACCGATCCGATCTGATCCGGTCTGTCTATGGTAGAATTTAGAATTTCTATTTTCAATTTGAATTTTGTGGTTTCTCAGTTATAAATTGGTTTCATATTCACACCGAATATAATATATATATAAATTTTGTATAGCATATTTTAGGGTTTCCTATGAAATTCTATATATAATCTATATAATTGTTGTTGTTTATGTTGTTGTTGTTGTTGTTGTTGGGTAATCCGATCTGTGATTTGTTTAGGCCTTGGCCTGCATACAGAGTGCACAACAGCATTGCGGCCTTAACAATTGATCCAAGGCAGACATGATCAGACATGGCATACTGGCCAAACTGAGGGATGTGCCACTGGGCAAGGGTAAATTCAGTGAGCGAACACGAGGTTAGCTAGCTTCCGTGTCTCATCTATTGATGGTGGATGTCATGGCATTAGCCGATCCTGTTGCTCCTGTACCACCACCTGCTGCTGCTGCTGCTGCCGTCGTTGCATTGGTGGTGTTTGTCGTTGAGCTAACTGCCGTTACCACACCATCATTGCTGCCTCCTCCATTGTTATTATTATTGTTCGCCTGATTGGTGGGCAATACAACTCCGCCATTATTGGCACTGGCAATCACCTGTTCGACAGTTAGTGCTTTACCCATATCCTTGGCATTGATAATGGCACCATCGCTGGAGCTCACATTGTTAGCATTATTGGTGGTAGTAACCAATTGCCTTATTGTGGTTGCAGTAGCTCCACTCCCATTGCCACCACCCGTACTATTCACTGTAGTACCCAAGGGTAGGGTTCTAGTGAATATAGCCGAATTATTGATACGTCCACGCAACACTTGCTGCAATCCTGCCGGCGCCAATTGCATGTGCATCTGGCCACTATTATTTTTTTGCAAGGGTTTGACATTCACCACGCTGGTATAAAGGACACGCTTATCGCCAACAGTTTGAGAATTGCCAGTAGTAACCATTTTAAGCTTCTGATGCTGACCAGTGGCAACCACCTGTTGCTGCGTCTGCAGTTGGGCACTCGTTGTCTTATTCAGTAGCACTGTGGTGGCACCCACCTGCTGTGGTGTTTGTGTCACTAATGTGGTTGTGGTTCCCTCTCCACCAACTCCGGCTACATTAACCGTTCCGCCACTGCTGCTTACAAAATTCAACTTCAGATTGGAATTGGGCAGTTCCTTATAGTGACGCTTCTGTACAGCGGCTGCTGCCTGCAGTTCACTTGCTGTGGCAATGGTAAAATTCCCTCCACATCCGCTGCTATTGCTGCTGGTAAGAAATATTTTATTGGCCTGCTGTGATGATGCCTGGGAGCTGATCAATGCTGGAGCCGGTTGCAAACTATAATTGTGATTTGCTGCTATAGCTGCTGCCGAATTGCCCGACATTTTGATAATCTTCTGTCGTGAGTGTCGATCATACATATCAGCCGTTTGAAGCAGGGCACTAATGTCCACCTCTTCGCCCACATTGCCAGTTGTTGTGGCCACCAAATCATTATCCTCCTGAACCAGTTGCTGCAATTGTTGTTTGGTTAATTGAATCTGCTGTTGACCTGGCTGTCCAACAGTCGCTTGTGATACCAATTTACGTTGTGAGAATTTGCGATTGAGCAACAATTTATTGATATCTGAAAGTGATTGGATTGGATGTTAATAGGATTCCATAATTATGTTAAATTCTAGAGTTAACTTACCTGTATTTTCTGGTCCATTCACTTGACGCTTCTGCTGTCCAGCAGGTCGACTTGTCCAAAGGATTTTATTACCTACTGCCGCCGGCGATGATGAATCTTGTGTCGTAGACAGCACAGCTGTGGTTGCCACTGCCGTATTAGTTCCACTAACTTGACGCCACACAATTGGCTGCTGTTGGACCAATTGTGCTTGCTGTTGCTGCTGTTGTTGTTGATGTTGTTGTTGTTGCTGCTGAACATTATTTCGCGCGGGAGTGGTAACTATCAGAGGCGTCGATGTGGTTTGCTGTTGCACCTGCTGTGTCGATTGCTGCTGCAATCCCGCTATACTATGCACAGCCAACTGTTGACCACTGGTCGTATTAATGATATTCACACTGGAACCAGTTCCTGCTCCACCCACCGAATTATCCTCGCTTTGCAGCTTTACATTGGACAATGTGATCACGGTATTTGGGCCTATCGTTGTTCCACCAACAGAATTGCCACCTGTTGTTCCTCCACCACTTGTGGCCTTTTGTATGGCATATGTTACTTTCTGGCCAGAATTTGTTGCTGAGATTAGCTCACCGCTGCTGGTGGTATAGATCATATGATTGCCAGTGCCAGCACTGAGAGGTGTCAGGGATCGTGTGGACGAAGTTATCACAGGTGTGGTGCTAATTTCGCGCTGCATTTGGAAGAGAAGTTGCTGCTGTTGCTGTTGGACAGGCTGTTGTTGTTGTTGTTGCTGCTGCTGTTGTTGTTGCTGCTGCTGTTGTTGTTGCTGCTGCTGTTGTTGTTGTTGTTGCTGCTGCTGCTGCTGCTGTTGTTGGGGTGTTGCCTGTCGCTGCTGTACGGTCACATTACGCAGTTGTGCCTGAGCCAATTGATGCTGCAATTGCTGTTGAGCGGTCATTGCGGAAGTGGTTAATGAGGACAGTGCAGTGGCTGCTACTGCCAAGGGACTGCTACCCAGATGAGGTGTAATGGTCACAATGTCACCAATTTGATTAAGCAATTGCGATACCTGCTGTTGCTGTGGTTGAGAAGAAACTGGAACGGAAACTGCAGTCAGAGTGGGAGTAACTGTGGGTGGTGGTTTTTGGCTGATAATCTGGGCGGGTATGTGAATCAGTGATGGAGGTGGTGGCGGGGGAGTTGCAGCAGGAGGAACTACCACAGGAGTTGGAGTGGATGATACTATTATATCGGATACAATGATTTCATCCTTTTCTTCCTTTATATTCATACTGCAAGGGGCAGGCGGCGGCGCCGGTGTCGATATCGGTTCTTCAGTGGGCTGTGGCTCCTCTTTGGCTACCTCTTTCACTTGACTAAAGAAGATTTCGCGCTCCCTGAGAGAATTTACCGTTGGGCATACCGTAAACGTGGAACTACCCCATGGACCATTCACTAATTTTGGCCTTCGATGGCGTCCAGCGCGCCGTAATGTAGATTCTCCGACAGCAGCACCACCACCAACTTTTTGTTTCTTCTCTGTCATGCAGTCGAGCAACTGATCCGCAGCATTTTCATCCACCTCATCGACAGCTGCTTCGCCATCCAGAATCCCATTCCAAAAGTTGGTGGCCTGATTGAGTGCCTTGGGATCATCCATGGCGCATTCCTGTAGTATATTATCCAGCATATGCTCATCGTTGTCATCCCCCAATATATCATTTAGAGAATCACCGCCGCTGAGATTGAACTCCAGAGCCGAACCAGAACCAGATCCCGAGCAATTGGGACTTTTACTAGAGCTACGGACATAATCCTGCGGACAGGTAACTGGTTGCAGAAGCTGTGCATCTGAATCGAGATCTGTGAACTTAAATGCGCTAGTCAGAAAATAGGAGCCAGCCTCGGCATCTGGATCATCAGTTCCTTGCACCACTTCTTCGCGTCTGTCACCTAAACGATTTAGCTCCACACTAATTGGAGTATCCTGAGTCCAATCCACCATGCCGTCCAATAATTTATTCTGACCAATTTCTTCCATTTCTGCTGCCTCATCGGATAGTTCGTCTGTGGGCGTTTTAGGACGAAAGTGTAACCAGTCACGTCTTATCTCGGATAACAATTCATTGCATATATCCAGACGTTGACTGGAGGTGGGTGACAGGCCACCCAGATAATCCACATCTAGGCCAGCATCTTCAATAGGATTGGGAGGAACAAATTGCAAATGAATGGCATTTCGAAGATTTCTCAAGCGTATTACATCGGGCAGCTGATTATAGGATTCATTATCTTTATAATCCTCTTCCCGTTCTCGCTGAGCACGATACTGTTCCTGTTGCTTTTGCTGTAGAGCCTGCCGTTCCTTTTTAACAGCCGTATGCCTAATGATGTTACTCAATTGCGCCAGATTAACATCATCTTCGGCCTCATCGTCCATGGGATCGGAATCTGGCTCGATTTGAGTTTGAGGCGGTGGCGCTTGTTGGGAGGCGGTTGCTAGTGTTCTTATGCTACTTAATGGCTCATTGGAATCATCGGCATCGATCAGCTCACGCTTTATCGTTTTTGCTATTTCCTCCATTTCCATGGATACAGATGATCCGACACTTGCTCCGGCAACAGCGGCAGCAGCTGCTTCTGCCGCCCTGGCGGCTGCTGCTGCTGCCGATGTGGAGGCCACTGGCTGCTCTTCAATCATTGAAACAGTATCACCAACTGTCTCTGATAATTCCTGCTGCTTTTGCTGCTGCTGCTGCCTCTGATGAGGATCTTCCTCATCATCTTGGGCCTCCATTTTTATCACATTGAATTTTTCGCTAATGCTAACATTCTTATTTGTATTACTATTACTACTACTATTGTTGTTGTTGTTGTTGTTATTCAACACGGTGTTGTTGTTGTTATTATTATTGGAACGGTGGTGGTGGTGGTGCTGATGATTAACCCGCGGTACCATCTCTGACTCCATATCCTGATTAACAGTAGACACAGGCAACTGTGGACAGGAGTCTTCCTTCTCCTTCTCCAAACCATTCGCTTCCTGCTGCTGTTCATTTTCCCCTTTAATCTGCTGACGGTCAAGGGAATTCATGACTTGAACCAAACGATGTAAATATTGTCTAGGAAGGGGTTTCAAAGCAGGCTGGATCACATCGTCATTTGCTACCCCACCATTTGCTCTTTCATCTGGAGCAGTCGTTGCGCACTTTATCCTTTTAGCGGCATTAATTTCTCTCATTTGCTGCTTTTTCCGGCGCAAACGACGCCTTTTGAGACGTAATTCATGAGGATTTTGTGGCAGCGTCACAGCCGAGCTATATATACTTAATCGGGATACATTCTCATCTTCGGTCAGCAAGTCATCCTCATCCTGCTCCTCTTCCTCCTCATCGTGACCATCGATTTCATCCTCTTTGAGGTGATCAACAGTCTCTGGCAGGTTAGGTTTTTCCAGATCCATTGACGCCTCTTTCTTTACTAGATCAGGCGGCAAAGGTTGGCTACACTCATTTAGACCGGTTGGCTTGGGCACCAGATCCACTACTGTGGGTGGCGAACACGGCTTAGCCAGCAGCTGTTGCTCCCGACTCTCTTGTTTTACCTGTTTTGGCCCACTGGCAACTACACTTTCCATTACCGTATAGTCCAATTGTGACCAAAAATCATCGAAATTCGTTGAGGCTCGATCCAAAAGGACACGTCCACCACGCCCCAAACGTCGACGGGCAAAACCAATGCAGCGGGGTCTATATGGGGAAGGAATGGATAAAAAGGAGATTACTAAATGGTATCAATCCATTTAGAGACTCTCCATACCTGGGATAATTCAGAGAGGTAAGCGTATAACGATATTTGGCATTGGCCGATATCATATCCTTCGGCTCCAGCTCATCGTCGAGTGTTTCCCAGGGCCATCGACCCCCTTGCTGACGTATCTAATAGATCAGAAAAATATTCCATATAAGCCAAAAGGATTTAATAAATTAATATAAAATGGAAGGGGGATACATACCCGCAGGTAATTACAAGTTAGCTTCCGTCTAAATGCAAATGGTGCCTCATCTTCACTCTCGGAGCCCATTCGATTGCCATTGGTTGTAGCTCCACCACTGCCCAAATAATCATCTTCTTCGCTATCGACAGTTGAATCCATGCCAGCTGCCGGTGAGGCACTCTGGCGATTTAAGTGATGCAAATGCGATAAATGATGGGCAGGAGAGACACCTGAAGCGTTTGAGGATTGAGCCAAACCAGGCAAATACTGTTGCTGCTGTTGTGTATGCGGCTGCTGTGTATGCGAATGTTGATGCTGATGATGATGAGGTTGTTGATGCTGTTGTTGCTGATGCGAATGCTTATCCCTTGGCAATTTATGTTTACGCTTCTTATACGGCCTCTTCTCCTTTCGAGAACTGCTACCATGATTTACTCCCCCACTGTTCGCATTGATGTTATCTAAATTGGAAATAAAATAAATAAATTAATTAGATAATTTTTCTATTTTAATTTTCAGTTTAACTGCTTTTACCCATTGTCATATTCGACGCGGTCAGGTACTGAGATGCCGCTGCCATTGTTGCTGGTAGCACTCCTCCGGCCATTAAAGCACCCGATGCCGTTGTTCCAGCACCACTTGCACCAGCTGCCACTGCTGAGCCTTGTGAGTATTGATTCGTATACAATGAATTATACGCGGGTCTATAAGAGATCATAATATATTAATACAATTTGCACTGAATCCATCATATTCTAGTCTCCATGATATCTCTACGCACCTCGAGCTCTTATATTGAGCATTCAGCTCATTATATACAGCACCATTGAAGTCACGCAATTCTACACGTTTCTCAAATATTTCCACTGTTGTTTTAAGATGATCTCGTTTAGTTTCTTCACGACATCTCACAATTTCCAATAAGGTTGTGGCACGCTGTAGATCACGTCTGGAAAACAGAATTAAAAATGAATCAGATGATTTTTCTAAATTCTAAGAAATAACTAATAATCAATAACATTTCTATATATGTAAATGTTTCATTATATATATAGCAGCGTCCTCATTCTTATATTAAAATTTGTAAAAATGATTCAAATATTAAAAATTATTATTAATAAAGCAAAATATCTAATTAAATTGTTTAATTGCTCTGGCTTTCTCATATTAATTTGGAATTTACTTTGTCTTCATTTAAAAAAATTAGTTTAATCGATTTATAAATCTTATAGAAACCAAATATACATAAGGAATTTAATAAACTGAACAATATAAACTCTTTCAAATAAATCCTTAAATTAAAACATTTTTAGACTTTTTCTTTACATCTATTAATTAAGTTAATTTTTTGAATGCTCAAACTATATATTACCTTAGCTTCAGCATCTTTTCATAGGAGGCCTCATCATTTTTGCGATTTTTGCGGGTTTGCATTTTCTCAGTGCGACGACGAAATGCCAAATATGGATTATTAGAGCTGGCGCCAGGGCGACTCTCCGTCTTTACAGTGAGTATGAGAGGATGTTGCTGAAATAGAATATATACATAAATATTGATTTTAATTTATCAAATATATATTTTCTTTTCCCCTTTTATTAATTACCATCTTTAGCCGCTTATTAAGCCAGTAATCATATACAGCAATATTTGTCTCATCATCCATATTGAGCAGCGCCTTGGCCTCGTTAAGGGTTACAACAGTTTGTCCTGAACTTTTCTCTAGCCTATCCATCATTTGTTCAAATTTAAGTTCGTTCAGATCTAGACGCTGCTGTTGAATTAGCCATTCCTCATCGGCGCTATCCATATCATAATCCGGCACTTCAGTATCCAATCCAAGGACTACAATTAAAGAGAAATGGGAAAGGATTAGAAATTTCCAAGATTCTCAGGTAAAACAAATGGCTGATTCTTACGCTGCATATGAATCATTTGGCGTGGCATTTTATAATCCGGCGGATAATATTCATCATAGAAGGGTTGATTTGTTTGCAAAACCTCAGGTGTGGGTATGATCAAACCCGTGCAGATGGCTCGTTGCAAATGATGCTCCTATGGAAATAAAAAATGAATTTATATTTGATTAAACCGATTAATTAAAAAGAAAAAAAATAGTGTAACTTGGACATACCGATTCTTCCTCCTTCTCCATGCCGCTGGGCATTTGCGGCACAGCCCGATTTATGGCTGAATATTCAGGTAAATCGGGCAACTCTTCGGCCAAGTAGATGGGCATCTGCTTGGACGGATCCAAGTGACGGGCACGGAACGATAACTTCGACATCTTGTATGTATATTTTTTGTGTGTGTGTTTATGGGGTGTTTGTGTATATGTGAGTGTATGGAACGTTTTGTTTGTTATATTTTGTTTTGTGGTTGTGGTTTAAGTGGAATTCTGGGTGGCTTCTTAAGTGGCTATAGATGAAAAAGCAGCTAACCAGCTAAGTTGGCTACTGATTGCTCCTTTTTCGATCTTTTCTTGGACTACTCCTGGCAATAAGATGGTACTCCAATTTCGTTTCGTTGTTCTGCTGCTAATGGAGTGTCCTATGGATGGAGGTTCTATGCTAGACTTAAGATTACACAGCCCAAAAACTGAATTAATTGGCTGTTGCTGCTTCTGCAGTTGCAGTTGCTCTTGCTTCTGTTGCTGCTGCTGTTCCTGCGGCCTTTGCTTTTGCTTCTCCTGCTGCTGTTGCTGCTGCTGATGCTGGGCCTGTGCACCGGGGCTGCGGTGACTGTGGCTGTGGCTCTGCCAGCTGATTAACGCAGCCCCTGTGCCTACTCCCTCTGGGCGGTACGTACTGCTGCTGCTGGCTTTATTTCTAAGCTCCTGTTGCTTTTGGCTGACTTTTATATGATGGGAATGAAATAAATGAGACAACCGCTTGAAGGCAACTTTGGTTGCTATATATGGCGGCGGCTCTTCCAGATACTTTTCGGGCTGTCTTTGGTCGTCGTTCTCCTCCTGCTCCTGTTCCTGCTCCTGCTTTTGTTCCTTCTTCTCTTTCTTCTCTTCGATAAGCACGAAGAACTTGAACTTGAAGTTTAACTCCTTGAACTCCTCGTCCACCTTCTCCTTCTCCGCCTTCTCCTTTATTATGTGAACGATTTGCCACACACAGATTGACAATGGGATTAGATATAGGCAATTAAGCGGACAACAACAATCCAGCAGTGTTAGCAACAACGATAACGAATCCAGCAAATGTGTCGACGACATTTTTCACTTTGAAATCGAAAAAATTATGTAAATTGGCATAATTACGTTGATTCAATTTCAACATTTCAATTTGAGGATCAACATTTTTGGGGGATCGAAGAAATGAAAAAAATATTTCAATTGAATCTTTTTCTACTTCAATTTTAATTTTAAATAAATATTTTTGTTTTGTTTTTATGTTTTATTCACGCGTTGATTCTGCTTAATTTCTTCGGATGCGAATTCTTCTTCTTTTATGTCGTTATCTTTGATGTTGATAAAAATCTGCAAAAAAAAACAACAATAAAAGAGAAGAGAAAAACTAGTGAGTAAACAATCCACACACGCATACACTTAAACACAAATACATATGGATAAAGCACCCACACGCAGTCTTACACATATACATATATCTTTACCATGCACATACACACACACGCTCACGTACATGCACTAGACTATAAAATAGCGCGCGAAAAACAGTTATTTCTTTTGTTTTGTCATTGCGTAGTTTGTTTTTATTTTTCCGTCTTTTTAATCATTTTCAATCTTTCACAGTTTCGTTTAAGCCTTAAGATTATTATTTCTTTGCATTTAATTTAAAATTTGCATTAAAATTGAAAAGCCACAAAAAAAGGCGGCATAAACAAACACACACGCGGCGATTTTCAACATTTTCAAACAAATGCGGCGAATTTGTACCATACGAAAGAAAAGAAAAAAAATGCGATGCATATATATATATGCATGTGTATATATATATGTACATACATATATGTATACGAAGCGCAAAACACGACGAGGAGAAAAAAACCATCTCGCCTCTTCACTCCTCTCTATCTTTCACATAGTCTCTCTCGCTCTCATGTGGATTTTTGTTTTTCGCTTTTATTTTGGCAATTAAATAATCATTTTGCATTTTCAATGCAATTTTAGCATTTAGATGAATTTTTTACACAATTTACAGCACTTTTCACACACCTGAAAGCTAAATATGCTTTATAATTTCCATTGAAAATTTACACAAAATTTCACGATTTATAGCGTGGTTTTTTGCTGGAAAGAAGCAAGCAATAATGGCGGCCGAGCCGAAGATATGTCGACGACGCCGCAGAGTGCGAGGCCACTAATTTATGTGCAAGCGGAACGGCGTTGCCGTTTTCAGTACGCTTTGCCGCATTAAAATAGTTTGTTAATATCTAAATTAATTACGAAATAAAACTAATTAGGGTATACTAATAAAATTATTATTTGTTTAATTTTACGTTTCATTCACACACACACACACAAACATACAGAATAAACAATTCTGTTGGTAATGCTGCTCAGCGCCGATGATGTGTTTGTTTTGGGCGGCCTTTATATTTCATGAGTCAACGCCGTTCAGTTAGGGATTTTTTTCTCGGCTTGGCAGTCCGATTTTTCGTCAACTCCGAAACCGAAGCAAACAAGAAAATCGATTTATAATAATTTTTTCACGCACATATTTTTTGCACTTTTCTTGCGTTGAACACGTCAGCTATGCATGAAATTTGCTGCTTTCCACTTAATTTTAATTAGATGCAGCGTTTTAAGCAATATTTTATTACTTTTGTTAGCACAAAACGTACGAAATTTGTTTTCAGCAGCGGGACACGTTTTTTACGTTTTACATGGGGCGGCCATTACGATGTGGCCGTTTGTTTCGGATTCAAAACTGAAATTTCGGAATCGACAGAGTCGAATTGAATTGGAAATTATTTTGGCAACCTGTATTTGGCTTGTATTTGCTTAATTCACCTGCCGTTTTCGATGGAAATTCAGGAATTTTTTGCTGAAATTGAAAGCATACATTGGGAACATGATCAGCAAGCTGCATTTTTATTAAACTTAATTATGCATTTCTGGTTAATTCGCTCAGCATTTTTGGCTAATTCGCTCGGCACCGTGGCGCCATTTTGCATAAACAGCTGACGTGTGGCTCGCAAATGAGAATCAAATATGCTCACCAAAGAGAAGCGAATTCCAACATGTTATTGTTGAGGGCGGATAATTGCTTTGTTTGTATACTTTGATTTAAATCTGTAAGGATACTGATTAGTAGTTCTTATTAAGAGCAGTGGATGATGCCCAAGTTGCAAGGAAAGACATCACATAAGTTGAATCTGCGCGAGGAATTGGAGGAAATATTTGAAAAGAAATTTCTTTACCAAAAACCAAAAGGGAATGCTTCAGCTTGGCAACTACCCAATTCAGGTCAAGAGCAGAGCGTTGATGGTCAATTCTTTGGAGAATTCTATCAGTTCCCAACACTGCTTGCTCTGAAGGATCACTTGAATGCAGTAAAAAGCAAGTTGAATGACTATGGAGTAGAAGAATGGAGTTCGCATACAAATCGTCGTGATCCATCCGGTGAGGTGTCCTGGCGCCTAAAGAACGAGACAAAAGCTGAATTCGTGACGGTAGCGTGGTGCAAATTCTTCGAGCTCTTGCATCGCTATCCCTTGGTGACGCAGTCTAAACTTAACACCTTGCATCTTTGCGAAGCGCCAGGAGCCTTCGTAGCAGCTCTGAATCATTACCTCTACTCGACATATAAAAAAGATGAAGTGGGTTATGTGGTTCTCAATGTATATTGTATTTAATCAAAATTTTGATTCCCATTTAGATCAAATGGAACTGGCGTTCTACTACACTTAATCCTTATTACGAAGGAAATGCTTTTACTGAAATGATAACCGATGATCGCTTTATTTTTCACACCTTGGATAACTGGATATTTCATGAGGATTTAACTGGAAACTTAATAAATGTATCCAATATAAGAGATATGACTGAACGTTGTGTAAACGATTTTCAGAAGGAAAGTGTAGATCTGATCACAGCCGATGGCTCAATCGATTGTGCCGCTCAACCCGATTGCCAAGAGGATATGGTCCAGCGTCTATTCTTTGCAGAAATTATTAGTGCCTTGAACATTTTATCGGAGGGCGGAAGATTTGTGATCAAAATGTTTACACTCTTCGAGGCTTGTAGCGTATCATTAATCTATCTGTTGAACTGCATCTTCCGTGAGGTTCATCTCTATAAACCGGCCACCTCGAAGAGGGGCAATTCTGAGGTATATGTCATTTGCTTGGATTACCAGAAGAATACATCCGGATTTTTTGGTTTGCTAGAGGAAATGCTTAAGAAACTAGCTAATCCTCAAGATGCCATGGTCATGCCATTGTTTGCCAAAACTGATATACCCAAAGATTTTATACTTCAGCATGAGATTGCCTGCCGGTTGTTTATGAAATACCAAGTGGATGCCATTGAGGCTAACATCTATGCCTATGAATCCAAGGATCGATTTTATTTACGTCATTTGCATAATTTGAGGAGTCTAGTCTCGGCCATGTATTACAATCGCTATAAAGTTCGATCCCTGACTGATGACCTATGCCTTGTGCCAAAAAAGGAGGATGTGAATAAATCTTTGGGCCACTTTGTACCCCTTTATGGTGGTTCCTACACTGAACGAGAAAAAATCTTGCAGGGAGATATCTTTCGGCAAATCTATTGCCTGCGCCGGGAATTCAATCAGCTGGAAAAGTGTCCCAGTACAAGTATCTCGCTTAGCTATAAACACAATTCTCTTAATGGATCTCTCAGGATTAGTTGGGGTTTACCCGTCCTGCAACTGCAAAGCAGTTTATTTGCCTCGGAACGTGTTTTGCTCCTGCGACTACGCCTGCTGGACACATTCGATATGGATCCCATTTGGCAACTAAACTCAAAATGTAGACTAAATGATGATGATTTAAAGGGAATCATTTACCAGCCACGCAATGAGAACGAAAGTTTCCACCAGGTTCAGCAAAATTTCTTTGTTAATCTCATAGAAACAATTTTAAAAGAAAAACCAAAGACAATTTCCTTTGAGAATTTTCTATTCCTTAGCCATTATGCCGTTTCCCTGTTGTTAATCCTAGCTGAAATGATATTCATTGAAATGGATATAAATGAGAATTCTGTAACCTTAACTGGCCTTAAAAATGACTTGGCTATAGCAGAGCAAGTGCTTCAATTGCTAAAAAATGAAACAGATAATGAAGGATTACAAAAAAAAGTCATTCATAGCCTTATTGATATCAAACAATTGCAAAAGAATGAATTTAGCCAAGCTCTCATTCAACATAATAATAATCTACTCTTGGCCAGTTATCGTAAAATGCTTGGCGAGGATTCTTTTCCCAGGCCCATGGTTATCACTCCCCCGGAGGAGTCCAGCGGCACAATTATAAACGAGAATGGCAGAAGCGACATGATAGTGGTCTAACCATTCATACAAACATAATTTGAAGATTAAAAAGTGAAATAAATAAAATGAAATTTAAATGAAAACTTTCTATATCCATAAATTATATAGTACAATTCTTATAAAAATCGATTGTCGGGGTCTGGGGAACTAAAGCTTAGTTGATTTTTAACATATAAGTTGCTTATATAGCAACTTATGAACTTTAAGTTCGAATTCAATATGTATCAAATATATAGAGATTTATAGCACTCCGTTCAAATCTGTTACGATCAGATCAGCGTTGTATATCACTTTGGAGTTAAAATTTCTATAATATAAAGGATAATTTGATTAAGATAAATTGAATATTATTATAGTTACTATAGAAAAGATCGGTTTAAACCGAAAGCGGATCTTTAGAAGTTTTGTATATTGAATTGGTGTTATTAGTAAATCGGTTAAAGATATAGTCAAAGAGAAAAACAAGCCAAGATACAACTGAATTAAGTATAGCTCCTCAATCTTAATAAATCTTGACTGAAAAATAACTAAAAAATTTTAAATTATATTTTTGATACATAAATTCCCGATTCTATGGTTTAAAAAATCTTTGACAAACGAAATCGAGAAAAATAGATATATTTATGTAGAATATATAATTTTAAATAAATCAAAGGGCTGTAAAACTATATAGTTTTAGGAATTATATAGATAATGAACAAGAAATTAAACTCCACTTCATTTGCATACCTAAAATAACTCTGACAGATCGTATTGGATTAATTCAACAACCTAGAAATTTCAATTAAATCGGTTTACTATATTAATACAATTACATAAGCAATTAGGAAACTAAATATGAAATAGAATTGTTATTGTTTTTTTTTACACATCTTCATTTTCCATATAAATTAAATAATATCTAGAAATTTGTAAACACAATTTAATAACATTTCGGAACAATTTTCTCTACTTTATATCATTCTTAAGTAAATGTTTTTCACTTTTCTCTTGTTTATTACGGGTGTTTGTGTGTGTTTGTTGTGTGTAGATGTAGGTGTGT
The DNA here is from genome assembly GCA_018150375.1 of Drosophila sturtevanti. NCBI lineage: Eukaryota > Metazoa > Arthropoda > Insecta > Diptera > Drosophilidae > Drosophila > Drosophila sturtevanti. Next base: position 4,195,286 of record JAECWJ010000324.1, on the reverse strand, counting down.
GTGTGTGTGTGTATATTGTTTATAGCGACATCAAACGTTTACGCTTACTATGCGTTGGTTCTTCCTTATCCTCCAAATCCACCTCACGTTTACCATCTCCCCGATTATTGCGGCTAGACTAATCTGCCGGACGCTTTTCACAGTGCTTCCTGGTATAGTCCTCCGCATTTTTCATAAACTTCTTTTTATCTTTGAGAAATTCCTCAGCCAGTTCGGCTCTAAGTGGATGCTCCGGTTCGGGATCATTGATAAGGGCTATTAGAGCCTGAACAACCTGATCGGTACGAGTGGCTGGTTTCCAATTCTCTGTGCTTATTATGGGCAAGCACACTTGGCCTTTCTCATCGATATTGGGATGATAGATTTTTGTCTTGAAATTAATCTTTGGTGGTTTAAAGGGATATTCGGCTGGGAAATTGATTTCGATACGGAAGGCGCCTTTATTATAGGGTGGATTGTCCGGTACAATTAGACCCGTCCACCGCAGCAGGTTGTCGTCATCGGCCTTAATGTCCCGAAACGATTTTATTGTGCTATCTTGCAAATCGCTTAATTCCTTGCGGAGACGTCGAGGTGCAGTCATTTTTTTTTTTTTTTTTTTGCCCTCTATGTATGTATGTAGGTGTGGATGTGGATGGAAACGGGGGGGTGTATGCTCCGATTGCTAATCGATGGGATTTCCAGTTGCAGGTGACTAATAGAATTATTCTTTGCGTCACCGTTACGAATCGATAATTCTTAAGTTTATCTTCCGATTTCCACGATATCTAAGTGGATATTATGGTTTTCTTTTCCACCAATTTCTGAATAATAGTATAAAATTTGTTATCGATATCAATATCATCGACATCGATTTGGTCGATATGGTAATTTTGTTACTTGTATATTGGACATATTCACACTGGCGGAATAACTTTAACCTTGCAACTATTTTCATATAAGGATACAAGTAGCAAGGTATTCCTATTAAATAATATACAAAATAATTGTTTAAAGAATTTAGTGTTGCCAAATGAATAAAATAGGAAAGTTGAGAAAATGTAACAGTGTGAATACGACATTCATGGCTACACCAGGGCTGCAAAAATCGGTCTAAGAGTAAAAAATTTACCATCGCTTGCACTGCCTACAACACGTGCACCCGCGTTAGTTAGTTTTGTTTTTTTTCTATCCGAAACTAAGAAAGATGACCAGGAAACTCAACAGAAAACGCAAAGTAAAAGCCGAGGCCACTAATGAAAAGGCTTCCGAATCAGAACAGTCGGACAATGGTGAAGAGGAGGAGGTACTTAATTGATAAACTACCGAAAAACTTGAATTTTTTGGATTTAAATTTCCTTTTGTTTCGCAGGACTTGTTGCAAACAGTAAAAGAACCTGGCGAGGATTCAACAGACGATGAAGGCATAGATCAGGAATATCAATCAGATAGTAGTGACGATTTGGAGTTTGAAAGTGATGAGGAAGGCAATTATGTGGGCATGAAAGGGAAACAAGGCAGTTCAGATGGTGAAGAAGAAGAAGACGACGACGACGGCGAAGAAGAGGAAGATACGGAGGAAGAGGATGAGGAGAAGGAGGGGGAGGAGTTAAAGAAAATATTGGATAATGAGGAAAAACCAACAACCAGCAGCAAAGCTGAAGCTACTAAAATAGCACCTCTGCCTCCACCACGAGATCCTTCAAAGGCCGAGTATGAGGATTCAGATACCTCTGACGAAGAGGACATACGGAACACTGTGGGCAACATTCCCATGCACTGGTATGATGAATACAAACACATTGGGTATGATTGGGATGGAAATAAGATTATTAAACCGATCAAAGGTGATCAAATTGATGACTTCTTGCGAAAAATTGAGGATCCCAATTTCTGGCGCACAGTCAAGGATCCTCAGACAGGCCAAGAGGTTGTACTCAGTGATGCGGATATTGCACTAATTAAGCGAATCAACTCCGCCCGCATACCCAATGCGGAGCACAATGAATATGAGCCCTGGATTGAATGGTTCACCTCGGAAGTGGAGAAAATGCCGATTAAAAATGTTCCAGATCATAAGCGATCTTTTCTGCCATCGGTATCTGAAAAGAAGCGTTTGTCGCGCATGGTCCATGCCCTGAAAATGGGTTGGATGAAGACCACCGAGGAAGTTGAGCGCGAGAAGCAACAGAAACGTGGACCGAAGTTCTACATGCTCTGGGAAACGGACACGAGCCGGGAACAGATGCGACGCATTCACGATCCTGTGTCGGCACCAAAACGTGACCTACCTGGCCATGCAGAATCCTACAATCCACCGCCCGAATATCTTTTTGATGAGAAAGAGACCAAGCAGTGGCTTAAGCTCAAGGATGAGCCTTATAAACGTAAATTACATTTTATGCCTCAGAAATTTTCATCGTTGCGAGAGGTTCCTGCCTATTCGCGATATCTGCGTGAACGATTCCTACGTTGTCTGGATCTATATCTATGTCCACGTGCCAGAAGGGTTAAGCTTAACATTGATGCTGAATATCTTATACCAAAATTGCCTTCACCTCGAGATTTACAACCATTCCCCACTGTGGAGAGTTTGGTCTATCGCGGTCATACGGATCTGGTGCGTTCTGTGAGTGTTGAACCAAAGGGCGAATATCTAGTCTCGGGTTCCGATGATAAGACTGTAAAGAGTAAGTGGTGCAGCAGCATCAGAAAATGAATCAAAATTATAATAATTTAATTCGAATTTGAATTTCAGTTTGGGAAATTGCTACGGGACGTTGTATACGGACTATTGAAACTGAGGATGTGGTACGATGTGTGGCCTGGTGTCCCAATGCCAAACTTTCCATTATTGCAGTGGCCACTGGTAATCGCCTCTTATTGGTCAATCCCAAAGTGGGGGATAAATTGATAATAAAGAAGACCGATGATCTATTAGCCGAGGAACCTTCGAATCAGGATGTCATTGACAATGAACGTATCAAGACGGCTGTGCAATGGTCAAACGCTGAGGCAGCTGATCAGGAGAAGGGTGTTCGTGTTGTTATTAATCATTTTAAGCCCATACGTCAGGTTACCTGGCATGGACGTGGTGATTACTTAGCCACTGTAATGCCAGAGGGTGCCAATCGATCGGCTCTTATACATCAATTGTCCAAACGGCGCTCTCAAATACCCTTCTCGAAGAGCAAGGGCCTGATCCAATGTGTGCTCTTCCATCCTGTGAAACCATGCTTCTTTGTAGCTGTAAGTGGAAAGGATTAGATGATGATGATGATCGTATTTAACGTATTCATCTTTTGTCTTATTTTCAGACCCAACACAATATTCGCATCTACGATTTGGTTAAGCAGGAGTTAATCAAGAAATTGCTTACCAATTCCAAATGGATATCGGGCATGTCTATTCATCCCAAAGGAGATAATTTACTGGTTTCCACTTATGATAAGAAAATGTTATGGTTCGATTTGGATTTGTCTACCAAACCATATCAGACAATGCGTTTACATCGCAATGCAGTACGCAGTGTAGCTTTCCATTTACGTTATCCGCTTTTTGCTTCCGGTAGTGATGATCAGGCGGTGATAGTTTCCCATGGCATGGTCTACAAGTGAGTAAATCTAGAAAGTCATTTATATGAATCTCTCTAATATCTCCCTCTCTCTCCATTACTTATTGCATCTTTTAGTGATCTTTTGCAAAATCCTTTGATTGTTCCTCTGAAAAAACTGCAGACCCATGAAAAACGTGACGAATTTGGTGTATTGGATGTCTGCTGGCATCCTGTACAGCCTTGGGTATTCTCAACTGGCGCAGATTGTACCATACGACTATATACATAGATGCCTATAAAGTGTATGACGAAATATTTTATATAATTTTGTTAGTAAATATAACAATAAATATTACTTTTTAATTGAAATGAAATTTAAAAAGTATGTATTTTGTATTTTAACAAAACAAATGTTTCAAGGGTTTAGTTTGCTTTATTAAAGGTAAGTATGTAGTTCACTTCATCTTATACATAGTTTTGAGATCATCTCATTATCCGGATTATTTTTTAAAGTTAACTTACAAAATGATTCTCTTTGAGATTTTATTTTAAGGATTATTTGTCGACCTTAGGATTTTAGCTAAAAAATGGTATATACCTTGAAGCAATATTGAAACTTTTATATTTTGAAAATTCTATAGGAATTAAATCATTTACTTTGTTTTATAATTTTATTAAAGAAACGTTCTTGTTTAAAATTCGCCCGATATATTTATTTGAATTTATTCATTCAACCCTGTCAATCGAAAGCTTCTTCAATCCCAATCACTTACCCCCAAAAAAACATAACTGTATAGCTATTTGTGAAAGCTTTCTCCGTAATATTTCCGTGTCCACCTTTGCACTCATCTGATGGCTCCATTTTGCCTTCTTACTCTCTCCCTCTTACTCACTCTCTCCGCGTATCGCTCTTTTTATCGCTCGCTCTCCCGTTCTAGATCTTTTTTTTTCAGCTGGGGAGGAGCGCGCGCATTGGAAAAATCAAATGCTGCCACGGCTGGGAAATCAGTCCGTGGCCTGCCTTTGCCCCAAGAGCAAAGAGAAAACGTTCTCCCACAAAAGAATAAAGAAAAATATATCACACACACAAAAAAAAAAAGAAAATAAAATAAAATAAAAAAGAAAAATAATAAAACACTTGTGCTCGAGGATTTCTGTGTGATTTTTTGGTTATTACAATAAAGACTTTTATAGGGAAAAAACGAAAAAAATCGGAAGTTAAAAAATTTGTGGAGGTTGAGCTAGGTGAAATATGAATATGTGAAAATGTGTGGTAAAAGCAGAGCCCGAAGAACACAAAATATGGCTAAATGAAAGCTAAAGAAATACAAAAATCGTCGAATGCCTTCGAAAATTTTGCAAAATTTTGTGTAGTTTTTAGTATCGACAAACATAAACGAAACGAAGAAAAAAAAATTCCAAATCAAACCAAATACAAAACCAAAAAGAATTTAAGAAAATCAAAGCAAATGGAATAGTAAAAGAAGAAAATACACATATTTTAGTGGCAGTGGCAGGCAAAAATTCGTATGTACTCGTTGCTCCTAAACATACATACAGACACCCACACGCCCTCCCCCAACCGCCCAAAAACGACGACGTCGACGATTGCGACGACGACCACCGACAAAAACCAAAGCGCACAGTAAAGTGTATATAGGTGTGTGTGTGTGTGTGTATGTGAAAATATGAACAACAATTATTTGAGATATATTCTATGATAAATGCAACAACTAAGCTAATCCTAACTAGCATTAGCGCCAACAGGCCAACGGAAAAGGCTATACCACACAACAAAAAAAAAAACAACAAAAAATCACGCATACGCCCCGCAAGCCATTCAATTGAAAGGTGTTTGCTTGCGCGTGTGTTTGTGTGTGCGTGTGCGTGTGTGTTTGTCCGTATGCTTGTGTGTATGCGTGTCCAAGTGTGTGCCAGCATTACTAGTGCCAGTGCCAGCCATGTGTGTGTGCGCCCGTGTATGTGTGTGTAATGACTAAAACAAGAAACAACAAATATTTAACAACTAGCTCCAGCTGCTCATAAATTTCGTAATGTTGCCCCTGGTGCAGGGCCACTGATTCAATTGGAATATGTAAATCGGTGAAAGGTCCCAGCCCACGCAAAGTCCTCGACGAAACAAGAATAATAAGAAGAAGAAACACTTCTAGGACTAGTCTACGAAAGCAAAAGGAGGCTATGTCGTGGTATTAGCATTTACCATCGCATAAGTACAGAAAAAGAAAAGAAACAAAAACCCCAAAAGAAAAAATACAATAATTTGACGCCCTCAGAAAAAAAAGGAAAAGTAATTGCTGTTAAAACAAAAAAAAGAAAAAGGAAAAAATCAAAGTAAAATCGTAACGGAGTTTTGGCATTTTGAAGAACGGAGGCGGAGAAAAAAAAAGTACTAAAAAGAACAACAGGAAAATTTGAGAGAGAATAAGAGAGAGGGCAGAGAGATAAATACGTAACGGTACTTAGTTGGCGCTCTCCTGCGAGCACATAAACAAACGCGCCTGCCCTGCTGCTACTGCTGCTGCTGCTGTGGGAGAAAAAGAGAGCCACAACCACCAAGTGAGCGTGTCTCTGTGTGCGTGTGTTTGCATGAGTGTGTGGGCGAGGGACGACAACGACAAACGGTAGGTCAGTGGCAGTGGGCGGTCTAGCAGCTGTGGCAACGCCAACGCCAACATCAACTCGAACTTTGGGAGGGCAGGTAAGTGTAACCATTAGTTAAGTGAAGGCACTTCGATATCATAGGAGAATCCTTTTCTCTATCCATCTCCTTCTACCTGTCTACCTGTCACACTCTGTATACACTTCCGTAGCATGTCCTGCACTGTATCAGAGCTGCCCAGTGGCTGTCGTTTGCGCGGTATGACTGCATCATCACAACAGACAGCTGCCTCCAATAATGGCGCTAACAATGGTGGCAATGGTGGCAGTGGAGGCGGTGTTGCAGCATCAACAACTGTAGCAGGTGGTGGCAATGGTGGTGGCACTGTGACAACTGGAATTGCCACATCAAATGTATTACAAGAGTCGAATGCTCCGCTGCAACGACAGCAATCACAGAAACCGTGTTGCTTCTGTTGGTGTTGTTGCTGCTCCTGCTCCTGGTGAGTGTTGCTTAAATTATCCTTCAGTTAACCCTCAACTAAAATTGATATCTATTTCCACTATCGCTCGATGGGAAACGCAATAACATCATCAAATCCAATCAAAACTAGGGCCAAGTGGTAAGTTCTGACTCTCGATATGTTGTTGAAAGCTTTCGCTCTTCCTCCTTAGCTCTCTCAAAATTCATTCACAATTTTGGGAGTACTAAGAGGCAAAAAAAAAAGAAATCACAAGAAAGAAAGCTTTCTAAGGGCACTTTTTAAATCAAATCAAGTACAAGTGTGTGTATGTATTTGCCAGTATGTGTCTTCGTGTATGTATGTGTGTGTGTGTGCAGGGGCCACCTTCACTTCGCCGCGTGTTGCAAGTTTTTGGTGAATGAATGTCGTTTACCCTCGCGCCTTAATATACTTAGGAGTTGGTCATGTCATTTGATTCACAAAAAAAAACCATATATACATACATACATACATAAAGTACGTATATATATTAATATGTATATAACCGCACATTGATAACTGGCCAAATGGGCAAACAGATAACAAAGCTTTACCAAGTTCAACGACGATATGACATACTACAACTGCCAATCCATTTTTTCTGAAGCCTTTTCGATTAGAGTGAGCCAGAATAAGTATTTTGTTTACCTATAGAAATTGCGAAATCATTTTGGAACTTTTTTCATTTCTATGTTTTCCTTTAATTGATAGCTTTCAAAATAAATAAATGTTCTTTGCACAAGATGAATCACTTATATACTGGTTTTACAATATTAAATGAAATTATCTATCGATTGAGAATCAACTTTTGGTCTAACTTTTGGGAGGATATATCTTTTAGTTTGAGATAATGGATTACAGAATTTTCTGTATGATTACAATCAATAGAATAGAAGTAAAAATATTAATAATAAATCAATTACTATTCTTATTTTTTAGACTTTTATATTTCTAACTCAAATTATTATCCCGAATATGTTTTTTTATGTTTTTATCTTTAAGCAGACATGCCATAAAAAATATAAACTTAAAATGAAGGCAAATCTTTTCAACGTTCTCTTAATATTATTTGATTTAATATGTTTATATTTAATTATTTCCACGTGTTTAAATAAAATAACAAGTTCAAAAATTTATAAATTTTAATTTAACATTTCACCCGAAAAGTATGCTACTATTTCCCACTCTGCTGTTGAAATAACAGTGATCGAACAGAGAATGATCTTGATTAACAGTGCCCTGTAGAATAGTTTTTTTCCACTACATTTTAATTTAAATATTATTGGAATTCTTTTTTCTAGTCTTGCCATCAAAAATGCTGATGAAAATGCACCGACCAAACGTGATCTCGTTAATTCCGAATTCTTAGATGGCGAACAGTGAGTATTAATTTCTAGAAAACAATTTATTCCTGATAAATAATTGTAAATCCATTTAAAGGCCAACATTAGAAGAAATCCGAAGCTGGGGCAAAAGCTTCGACAAACTAATGAAAAACTCAAGTAAGTTTGAAATGAGAGTTTTTTATAAAGACATGATAATAACTGCTTTCCTTTCCTTTAGCTGGTCGCAAAGTTTTTCGTGATTTTCTGCGTAGTGAGTTCAGTGAAGAGAATATCCTATTTTGGTTAGCCTGTGAGGATCTAAAGAAGGAGAATAGCGCCGAGGTGGTCGAAGAGAAGGCCCGCCTGATATATGAGGATTATATTTCAATACTGTCGCCCCGTGAAGTCTCACTGGATTCGCGAGTACGCGAAATAGTCAATCGTAATATGATTGAGCCAACGACGCACACATTCGACGAAGCTCAAATACAGATCTATACACTAATGCACAGAGACTCATATCCGAGGTGAGTATTAAACTATAAATAAACTGATTTAATAATAGCTAATCATTTATTTTGTTTTCTTAACAGATTCCTAAACTCTCAAAAGTTCAAGACACTCGCTCAAATGCAAGACAATTCGAATGCTGGATCCACGGCGGATAGTCCCACTTAGATGATTTAGTTGGTGATAATCGACATGATGATGATGAAGATGATAATGATAATGATGATGAGGATGATAATGATGATAGCGATATGTTGAATTTTGTTATTGTTTTTCTTAGAGTATTATTTATTGGGTTGCCCTCAAAAAAGGTTAATTAGCCGTTGCTGTAGTGATTTAAGCAATATGTAGTCAGTCATTTTCAATAGAATCAGAATCCATATAATCATTTTGCATGCAGGAACGGCTTACTGGAGACAACCCAAAAACCTTAGGCGATATGCATATATATATATATATACATATATATATAGCAATATATATACATATATATATATGGTTTAATGTGAAACGGATTCCTTCTTTTCTAACTACGAGTATGTTCTAGTCGTTAACAAACCAAAGAATAACGTAACTGGGCGATTTATATATTAAATTGAAAAATAAGAATTAGTTTTTAATTGAAAATACAAAATCGGTTGAAAGTATTTCAAAGATGATGATGAAGCATTTTTTTCAAGCGATCCAAGTAACGAGCAAACACAAATAGCATCTATTGTAATATTAGTTCCATAAGATGTATTAATCAAATTGAAACAAAAAACCAAAAAAGGAAGAAACAAAAGAATGGAAAACTTGCAAGTGCAACAACTTTTTCCAAAAACAAAACAAAACAAAAAAACATTTTTAAAAAAAAAACGTATTACATACATTTATATTAACATATATATATGTATATGTATATGTATATACACATATATACATATGTATAATTAACTTAATTAGTTTTGAAAACGTTTTAGGTCATACAATTATATACGTATATATAGTATGATATATATACATATATATATATGATTAACGACATCGAAGCATTTTGTAAATACTACAACAAGAACAGCAACAAACAAATAGCAACAACTTCACAAAAATTATAAAAAAAAAAAATTGAAAAAATCAATAAACATAAATCAAGAATCAAGACAATGTTTATAACAACAACAAAAAGAAGAAAGAAGATAAAAACAAATCCAAATCAATGCCATAAACAAAATCAAATAACAATTGGCCCATAATAATTTCGGTTATATCGAACTTTCCGTCTATATACTTGCAAATTTATTTGAATATGAAAGCTTTATACTTAATTATATTTATGCGATTTAGTTAAATCTGAGCTATTAAATACCAAAGTTTATCAAACTGAAGGTTATCTATTTTTGCAAGTTTTTAGATGGACTCACATACATACGTACATACATACATACAAACAGTTGGAACCAGACACACACATACACCAGCATAAATAAATATGTAAAGCTATAGATCTGTACATTTGCGATAGTATATGTAGAGTGACCACCATCATCATATACATATATATATATATATATACTTAAACAATAATATATATACATATATAAAAAAAAAAACAACATACCTTTCTCTAAATCCATTTGATTTTAAAACAAAAGTTTAAACAAATTAAATTCGGCATGCCGAAAATTCTATATCCTTGCAGTTACAAAGTTACGCATATATAAATATATATACATATATGCAAATGTAGTATATTTGTCCGACATTAAAGAGAAATAAATGAAAAATAATTTTTATGAAAATTAAATTCATCGTTGAAGATTTTAAACAAATATTTCGAGATTTCTTTAATTTGGCAGAATATAGTGTATAAAGAAAATTCAAAAAAAATCTATAGCATAAATTATTAAGAGACTAGGTTTCCATAGCAAATCAAACATTTTGTTTAAATGTATAAAAAATACCTGAAATCGAATATGATTTAAAGAATTTTATAATTCCATCTGCAAGGTTAGAATATTTAAATGATCTACGAAATTAAAAGTTTTTAACAAAAAACCTTTCTCATCAAATTTCTCTTATATTATATTTTAAAATTTTCTATGCGAAAAGGAAAACTATATAGAAACAAAAACAAAAAAAGGGAAAAAAACGTTTCGCAATATCACTGCCAATAAAAAAAACTCTACGAAAGATATATACATATATATATATATATAAATATAAATATGTATATATATATATGTATAAATTTAAAGATGCGTTTAACATGAAAACAAAATCCAAACAATTGTTTCTTGAACTTCCTACACACAGACAAACACAGACACACACACACTCACCTATACCCACACATACACTCTTATTCACTCACACATACAGTGGAAATTCATTTAATCTCCTTCATTAAGCAGTATTAACTAAAAGAAAATTAACAAAATATTATCGTTAACTTTAAATTTTAGCAACAAAAAAGAAAAAAAAGAGAAGAAAAACCAAAAACAAACAAGTTGTCGAATTAATTATTATATAGAAAGAAAACAAAAGAAAACAGTGAACGAAATATAGGCAAAAGTTAACATATGTTTTTAACAACAAAGAGAGCCCCCACCCCCCAAATAAGAGATCCCAAAAATATGTGACGTAGTGTTGAATGAGCTGGAGGATAATGATAATACAAACGGAGACATCACACATATACATACACACACTCACACAACCATTATTTTAAAGCATAATGTTTGTATTAGAACCTATTTTGGTTTGGTCTGAGAAATAGAGAGAAAGAGAGAATGTTTATTTAGTAGTACTTAGTTAGTTGGTGTGTCTAGTTTTAAAAGCATATATATATATAAATATATATTTAACACACACTCCTCCCCACACCCCTCGAAACCCCACACATACCATACAAGAACACTTTGCTATAGGTTAAGTGTCTTCCAAATTGCAAATTTCAATCCTCTCCTTAGATTCAAACCACAAGCAAGTTCAAATCCAATCCATCCATCCAACCTAAAATTCCAGAATACAAAAAAAAGGAAAAACTAAAAGAAACCAATCCAATTTGTTTATTCGCATATTATAAAATACTACGTCACTCAGGTTGCTTCATGGAATTGAAAATTCGACAATTTTCCTAATACTTTTACAACAAAAGGACAAAAAATAAAAAAAAAAAACTACTGATTAAAGTGAATACAACTCGACTAGTAGTTATATATATATATATATTTTCCATGGTTTGTTAAATTAATTTTAGGACACAGAACAAAATACTGTTGAGTTATTTGCTTTTTGTTTATATATATATTTTTTGTTCGATGTGTTACATTTTTGCAGAATAAAACATAAATAAGACTTGTTTTAAAACACACAAAAAAAAAAAACAAAACAAAAATGAAAAATCTATATAAGTAAATTTAATAAAAATGTTAATTGTTTAATTTTTGATACACACACAGACAGACATACACAGAGACACATACACTAAGAGTAAACATTTGCATACTTACCATATATGTATATATATACATATATATATATATATATATACATTGATACTAACTATATTGCGGTATATGTACATATATACAAATTTCAAAACAAATGAGAAAAACGTAATCAAGCATTAGTGAAAAGTTTCGACCAGTTAAAAACAAAAACAAAAAAAAGAAGTTAATTTATTATCAAGAAAAGAAAAGAACATACACACACACACACACACACATACAAAATAAAATGAATTCAAATACAAATACAAATAAAAGAAATAAAATCCAATAAACTACATAAAAAAAAGGAAATAAAATTAAACTAAACTAAGCCTAAATTTAGTTTTAAATATTTAATATATATTGCAATAATAAACAAACATGAAAATAAAAACTCAAATTTCAAAAAAAAAAAAAAAAAAAGAATGAAAAAGTGTTTTTTATTTTAAACTAGAAGAATGGGGTTAACTTCGTTTATTCCGAAGTTCATATACCCTTGCAGATTGTCGCTATGGCAGCTATGCATATGATATAGTCAAACGATTAAGTCAGATTAAGTGTCAAGAAGTAAGAAGTAGTATAAACTACAAATATTAGCCATATGATATTGTCGTCCGAATGGGATGATTCCGAGAACATACAATGCCAAAAACAAACAAAAAGGAGCCTATTAAATGCTCCTTTTTGTTCAGCTCTTTAGTTATAAGGCTCTCAGAGGAGAAGCTGTTGATCCACTCAGACGGACAGGCATAGATAGACTCGTCTATTCTTGCTGCTCAAAAATATATATACTTTATATAGTCGGAGATACTTCCTTCTGTGCAAACTTCTGACCAAACTTAATATACCCTCTGGAAGTATTAAAGAAGCGGGTTTTTGTATAGTTCAGTTAATAAATTTTGTTTTATGTGAATTAAATATAAAATGGTCCTACATATTAATCAGGATTCTATGGGTATATCTGCTGAAAAACTGAAAACTTTAAAATCATAGCCAAAAAAAATTAAATGCAGTAGCAATAGTTTTTTTTTCTCAGATGGATGTCTAACATCACTTTATCTAAATAATTTTTATTGATTATATAATGGTGCATTAAAGTATAAAGAATTGCAAAAGTTGGCCTTGGGCAACATTATTAGTGCTTCGAGACTTTCTATTAGCCAATTATTATTTGCTGCCAAAACGACCATCTCAGTTGGGAGACGTTCCAAAAGCAGACTCTCTATTCATTTTTGTCTCAGCAGGCGACAAAATTGTTCACATCATTAAATGATGAATTATTAAAAAGGTGGTTAACAACATTATCCTGTTTATATACTTAGTGCCATTAAGTATTAAAGTGTTTCAGCTGTGGTAAATTCAAATAGTAAGCATAAACAAATTTTACGAATTTTTTTTTTTATAGAGTATGGTAATTATATATTTATGTCAGCTAATGAAGATGTTACAAAATTTACATATATTGATATTTCATCAAATTTTTAATATGAAATATCTTGGATAATGCAATTATTTATTATGTAACCAACTTACTTATCACTTCTTTATGATATATATGTTAAGACTAGGAATAAGGTATTTGACCTTCGATCTAAGAGCTTAACAAGAAAATAATTTGACTTACGGATTTTTTCCGTTTATTCTATTTGATAATATATATATTTGTATATTGCTCAATTATTCCATTTTACTTTATAGTTCTTACTTAATTAATGATATGGTATCATTTTATATAAAAATTGTAACTTTGAATTTTATCATATCCACTAAAGTATAATTAATCTATTAAAATATACAACATTTTCTTTTGTTAATTAAAATCTGATTGCTTGCAAAAGATAGGATATTAGACTATGTTTATTATCAAAATTCTTTGTCATCAACTAATTTCTAAATTTAATTTTACCAGTAAAGCAAAAATGTTAATAATATAAAAATTAAAATAGGATTTAGTCTTAGATCAGATAATTATTTGAGAAATCACTTATCAACCGATTTTAAGTTAAATCAAATTTTTCTACGTTTTCTGCTATTTTTTATTTTGATATCCAACAAAAAAAAAATTCTGTAATTTAATTTATGTTTTTATTACCAATATATTTCGATCTAAAGACAGTACAAAATTTTGCATACTATTTATGATTTTAAAAGTTATTTATCACCAGTTTTATTTAAATATTTAGCAGAGACCCATCTATTGAATTATTTTTGAATTATTAAGGCAAAGGCATTGCATTTTATTTTTAATATATGAACTTTATTAGTTTGAGATATTAATTGAGATTGATATGATATTGATAAAATTCAATAAGGTATAAAAAATTTGAGTCTTAAATGTAAAGATATGTGTATATATACGTATAAATATAAAATAAATATATATCGAGGTGGAAATATTCCAAAAATTCGATTTTTTTAAGTAAGAATTTGTCCAGTAAGAAATATACTTTGAACAATTTTTTGATGTTCTTATTTCATGACAAAAAGTTGAAATGAAAATAGTTTGGTATATAGAGTTATCTACGGGGTTTCTTTGAATTACCACTTGAGTATATTGCTCTGGTTACCTTCTCTCTCTCTTTCTTTCTCTCTAGATTCTTTTTTTTTTTTTTTGGTTTTTCACATAAAAGTAAACTGCAGAGCATATTCAAGTGGATACCGTAAAATGTACGTACAAATGTGAGACACCCTTTACCAACCGATGCTGAGGTTGAGGCCAAAGCTGAAAGCTATGGTTGGCGTCGGAGTCAGCGTCATCGGAGTCTGTGTGCTTGAGGTACATGAATAACTATTTTCATATATATGTATGTATGTTTCTCTCTGGCTGTGTGTGTGTGTGTGTGTGTCTTTGAGGTATGCGTTCAAAGATCTCTCTTTTATTCATTCTCACGTTGTTGCTGGCTCATGCTCTCTGTCTCTACCTGATGCTTAACTGCAGCACTGCCGCCGCCGCCGCCGTTACTACTACCACTTTCACAAGAGACACAAGGCTCAGAGCTGTAAGCCAGAAAATGAAACAACAAAAAATATAGCAGTAACAACACGATGACGAAAAATTCGAACTGAAGCAAAGGTAGAGGCGAATTCGAATGTTCGAAAATGAACACACACAACACGAACGAGAGCTGAAAAAGATATATGAAAAGCGCAAAAATACAAAAACAAAAACCAAAAAAAATTTATATATATAGAAGGCAATATACACAGGGACGGTTCAGGGGCAGTCAACGGTGTGGGCCAACTTATATATAAAACGAAAAGATCGATTTATCTTATGGAATTGTTGTTAAGGCGGCAAGTTCGTTGCCTAAGTCTTTTGATTTTAACACTAGCTCTTTCTCTGTCCAACACCCTAATGTAATGCATATGCATACCTGTCTGTCCAGGCTAAGGGTCATAAGTATGCAGGTGCCTGCACCTACGGACATGGCTTAAGAGTCAGACAGACAGACAAAAAGACAGACAGATGGCCTATCTACCTGTATATAAGTCGTTGCCAGTCTCCCTCTGAAATGTACATGCGATTGTCTCTGTGTGTGTGTGTGTGTGTGTGCTATGTGTGTTTGCCTCGGGAGTGTAGACACAACATCATCGATTCGATGAATTTTCAGTTTTACTCTCTCTCTCTCTCTGTCTCTCTCTCTGTCTGTTGGATTGCTCTCATGCTCCCGTGTCTCTCAATATCAGTTACGAAAGAGATGAAACCATAAAAAGCAATAATAATCAAGAGCTAACGCTCTCATCATGCTCTCCCTCACACACACACATTAACAATCACTCACCTGTGGCCGTATTACAGGCAACAGGCACATTTACCACTACACACACACACACACACACACACACACGCTCTTGCATATAGTGAATTAAGCGTCAGCAGCAACAGCAACAGCAACAGCAACGGCAGCGTCGGCGGCGGCGGCACACACAACATTCAACAGTTGAACAATCTCCAATTGACTCTTTGGGCATTATAACCGACGAGACCGAGACTCGACTCAACGTTCATTCGCGACAAGTTTTTCGCTAAACAAAAAATTATTCCAATATCTTTTATACATATTAATAAAAATACAAAAAAAAGCATCGCAAAATTGCGAAAAATTTTCCAATCTGTGAGTGTCGCTCTTAGCGTATTTTGTGTGTGTGTACAAGTGTGCGTGTGTGTGTGTGTATGTATGTACGTGTTTAAGTCATAAAAACAAACAACATAAAACAATAAAAACGCGCTTAAATGTTTTTTTTTTGGTAAAAACAACACGAAGAAGAAAAAATTTAAGTTAAAAAGAAGCAGCAGCAGAAGCAAAAAAATATAAAAAAAACGTCGAAAAAATTCGTTCGTATAATCAAGAGTGTGTGCATGTGTTGGTGTGTGCATGTGTGTGTGTGTGTGTGTTTGCATGGGAGTGTGTGTGCTTGAGTGTACGTCTCTCTGCTCGAATATACATACATATATATGCGTGCGTGTTTCAGTGTGTGTGCTTGTGTGTGTATGTGTATGAGCGAGTGTGTGTACGTGTGTGTATTTGTGTGCCTGTATGTGAGCCAAATGAGACGCCATCAAAGCTGAGCTCTAAAGCAATAATAAAAATTCAAAATAAAAATAGTGATTAATAACAAACCAAGAACAATAACAACAATAACACCAACAACTACAACAACAAGAGCAAGAAATAAAGAGAAAAAAAATATATAAATATTAATTAAACAACACAGATACAAAGACGCGCGCGCATACACACACATATGAGAAGAAAAAAAAACAACAACAAAAACATAATATAGAAAGAAAAGAAAAAAAAAACTACTATGAAAAATGTTTAAACAGAGAAAATACTTAAATATGCCCCCGCATTTACCTCTATTTTTATTCCCTTTTCATTTCGTGTTCGTGGCAATTAAACAACAGCAACAATACTAACTAACAACAACAACAACAACTACATATGTACAACAAAAACAAAAGCGAAAAATCAACGTTTTCCTAAAGCAAAACAAATGTTAACAAATGTGAGGTCCAAAATGCACAAACCTATGCCCGCCCGCCAGCAACAGCAACAACTACGGCAACAGCAACAACAGCACCAGCACCAGCACCAGCAACAGCAACAACAACAGCTTCACATACCACAAAATCTACAGATATTAGAAGCCAAACTTAAAGCCATTGTGTAAGCCAAAAAGAAAAAAAAAAGCATAGGCCATAAGCCCAAGACGCAGACACAAATACAACGACAAAAACAACACCAGCACCAGCAACAGCAACAGCAGCACAAAGTGGCGAAAGGTGCACCCACCAGCAACACAGCAAGACAGCAGACCAAAAGCAACAGCAACAGCAACAGCAACAACAACAGCAACAGCAAGAGCCTTTTGCAGTTGTTAGTTCGTTGGTTATTCTAGTGTTCGTTTTATTTTGGTTATTTTTTTTATATATTTGGCATTTTGGCATGCGTTCAGCTCTCTAACTCCTGGCTCCAGTTGGGACACGTGATAAGTGCAATCTTGTGTGATCGTGATCGTGTGCCATAGATCCCAACTCAATCCTTTCATTTAGTGCCAAAATCCTTTTAAATGCCTACGAAACCAACGAACTTACCTGTGAATTGCAGCTGCTAAATAAAAAAAAAAAAATGTAAGTAAATTGTAAGTACTTGATACTGAGAAGTAATTATAAACGCATCAAATGCAACCCTGAACAACAACATACAGATACAGATCAGATCACAATTGAGTCGAGTAGAGTCATAAAAAATGAGCACCCTGTATGGTAGACAGCAGCCTCAATGGTTGTTGGTGGTTGCTGTTTCTGTTGGTATCTTTTGCGCACACATTCCTCTTTGTGGCCAACGACGACGACGACGACGGCAACGTCTTAGCAGCAGCAGCAGCAACAGCAACGTAGTCAGCAGCACCAGCAGCAGCAGGTAAAGGCGCATTAGTATAGGTGTGGGTTAGAGAGGGAGAGAGCGCCCGTACCAAGAGTCATACAAAGCGGGAGTGAAAAGGTATGTTGGTGTTGTTGTTGTTGCTGCTGCTGCTATTGCTGCTACCTTTATTGCTCTGCCTCCTTCGTTGCCTTCTTTTGCTTCTTCTTGTTCGAAAATCAATGGATGTTGCCAGTGTGTTTCTGATTACATTTTCTTTACTCTTGTTGTTCTTATCTTCTTCTTCTTCTTCTTTTTTTTATTATTATTATTTTTATTTAACGTTCTTTTGGGTTTTCGGTTATTTGGTGTTTTTTTTTGTTTTTTTTTTTGGTTAGTTGTGGCCGCACGTTGATGATGGTGATCAATTTGGTGCTGCGATTATGGTACAGTAAAATGAACATTGTCGTCGTCACTCACGCACACATCTTAAGATATACACACACACACACATACATAAGCAGTCTTCACACAGATACATTTTAACCCACACACAAAAGCCGCGCCAAAAGGGGGAACTTCGACGTCGTTGTCGTTGTTGTTGTTGCTGCTGCCACAGTAACTGTTGCTGCCGACGTTGCCGTTGCCATCGTCGTCGTCGTCGTCGTCGTGAGAGAGTTATTTTATTTTTGTGTTCGTGTTAACGTTTATTGTTTTTCTTTTCTTTCTTCTCATTTCTTTGGTTCTTACCTTTTTGACTCTCAGTTGCAATCCCATACAATTCTCATACCAATTCCCATACCCATGCCCATACCCATACCCATTCCCCCTTATAGCTATATACTCATTCCCTATTCCCCATGCCTCATTCTCCAGACTCAGTTCGGTCTCCGTTCTCAGTCTGAATTTTAGTCCCGGGGTTGGCTTTAACTTGGCTTATTGATGCCCAGCTTTGACCGTCGATGGCTTAGGGTTACCTTGCCTTGTTCATTTCTTTTTTTCTTTCTTTTATTTTGGTTTTTGGGTTTGTCTTGGAGATTGGGGTTTAGGGCATATGGTAAAATTCAATGGCTGATTAAATTATGTCAAATCTTAATGGGCTTTGAAATGATATTCTATTGCTTTCATGATATGTACAGAGATTGAAACAGAGAGAAATATATATATATATAAATGTGAAGGAGATGGAGAGAGGAAGAGTTTGATTGAAAGACTATGAGACAGAACAAGAGAGAGGAAAGAGAGAGAGAGAGAGAGAGAGAGAGAGAGAGAGAGGGACAGAGGTGGAAGGGGGTAATAGAAAAATCGTAGGCGTTGTCTAGATACCCTCGGGGGGCATTCAAATTGTTGCTGTGGATAATTGTATTAAAAGTTATGAATAAAAGATATAATATTAAATGAGAATTGATATTAGAAAATTTATAATTTGATTGAATATGATAAAAATATGATTAATAACACTATTTACTAGAAAGTAATAGCTAAAGTATTTATCATATGTAGATATATATAAAGTTGGGTTTTTCTATTTTTATTTGAAGTAAATCTTTTGTTGATCCAATTAGAGTGAATAATATAATTGAAAGTGTTCAATATGCAGTTAACTTAATTAAATGAAGGTCTGTCTACAGATATACATATCTACAGATATGTATAATAAATATTTTATTCTGATATAAAGTATGTAATATGTACTTTTTTTTTAAATACCAACTCAAATTAATCGCTTGTTCAATCATTGAAATGTTATTATTTAAATTTATAAAAGAAAATGGTTTTTGTTAGATTTCTTTTTTAAATTACTTATTTAATTCTAATACCAATATGTTCTTGGGCATAAATATGTTGAGAACATATAGAATATAGTTGAAATAGAATATAGATTTTCATTCTCATATGTATAAAACTGAAATTTATCATTTGCGATATTTGTTCAAATTATAATAGAAATTTTTTTTATAAAAATATTCTTCAGATTTTGTCAGTTGACAAAGAAATCTTTGTTCTAGATTTGGGCCGATCTTATTGTCTAAAATGTTAAATATTGTTGGAATTTAAAATGAGAAGTAAATTACGAAAATTTCATAATATATTTTGATGATAAAAATAAACAATTATTCTCATTATTTTCTATTTATATATATATTAGAGTATTTTATTTTGATGGCTTAAAGATTTGGCTTTTACTATATGGATGGAAACGGGAATATTTCGATGTGAATAAGATGGTTAAATAATTAATTGAACATTTTTTCATTTCAATAGTTCTTATCTAATTTTTAATTTCATTAAATTTGGTGTAATATAGCAGATAAATGAAGAGATTTTATTAGCTAAATTTTCAGATAAATATCTATTGAAATAAACCATTTCTTAATATAAATTAAACTGGAGACACTTTTGTAAATATGCTAGGTAAATCTTCTTTATCTTAAGTATTAATTAAAAGTTATCACATCTAAAATCGATCTTACTTATTTTAGGTTTTGTTTTAATTATTTAAAAGTTTACTTGCCATTACCTTTCCTTTTACTGTAATGAAGATTCCAAACTTATTCAGTTTGCTAATCTAGTTTTTTCTTTTTAAATTAATTAAATACATTCTTTAGAATAGAATGAATTTATTTGTGTTTTTTTTTTTTTGTTTTGTTCGTGTTCTTTACTTTTTATTACTTTTCCCTTCTTTTTGTCTCTGTCAGCAAAATGAAATCAGTGTCTCACGATGGCATTAATCTTCCATTTCTAACCATGATCCCTTCTCTTTCATTGATGCAAAATTATAACCTGAGGGTCCACAGCAGCACACACAAAAGACAAAATCCACTACGAAAGCGACTTTAATTTCAATTCGAATTCTAAAGTGGCCCTCAGGGCTCAGAGATACGTCATCCAATATTGACCTCAATTTCATAGATCCAACTTCAACGCTAGCTCCATTTTCAGTTCACTAGTTTAATTGTTTCCTAATTGCCTTTTCAACTTTCTACATGAAAAGGAGAAATGATGAGATAAAGTGCGGGAGTGAGATGGAGGGAGAGAGAGTCTATCCATGTCTAATCGCATTTTTAGAATCTTTTGCATGCCACGCGCGAATCATCAGCATCATCATCATCATCATCATCATCATCATCTTCATTTTCATCAGTATTGACCGGTTCGACTTTGGGAGTCGGCATCAGCAGCTGGCTGGTTGGCTGATGGTGCATCGTGTGTGTTTGTATACATATGGATGATTATTTGTGTGTGTCTCTCTGTGTGTGTGTGTTTGTATGTGCCAAAAACTAGTCTATAAAGCACGCCACATGACACTGACCTCACCTACTAACGGAACCCCCGACAGAAACCAGCATCAGCAACAACCAACGAGGAACAAAACAAGTTTATCCACATCCCAGCAAAAGGCAGCAGCGGGCAGCATGAACTTTGCTGAGGCAGCAACAGCAACAGCAACAGCAACAGCAACAGCAAATTTGGTGTGTGTGGGGGCTTTATCATCAAATAAGAAAATACTACATACAACCTGAACCTGAACCTGAAAAACTGAACCTGGACCTGGACGACCAACAGACCGACCGACCGACCGATCGACCAACCAAACGACTGCCAGGAACCAGAAAGTCAGGCCAACTTCTGGATTAGGTCAAGGATTGGCGTTGCTTGCTTATTGTTGCTCTTGTTGTTGTTGTTGTTGTTGTTGTTGTTGTTGTCTGGGCATGGGTCTGGCTACCGGTACCTGTTCTGAAGCAGCAGCAACAGCAACAGCAACAACAGCAACTTGTTGCTGTGGTGTCGATGTTGTTTTGTTTGTTTGGTTTGGTTTGGTTTGGTTACGTTTGGTTTTCGTTTCAAAATCCCTCATAAACATGTTTTGTGTAGCAGCAGATAAAACTAAGTCAGAATGAGAGATTCTGGACTATTAACAGCTGATGGACTGACTGGTTAGTTGTTGTTGTTGTTGCTGTTGATGTTGTTGCTTTGTTGTTATTATTATTATTATTGTTGCTGTTGCTGTTGTTGTTGGTGATGGTGGTGGTGGTGGTTGTGGGGCAGGTGGTGGGTTGTGCGGTGGGGCTGTTTAATTTCACACAAAAAGCCGTTGTAAACAAAAATGAAAAAAAAAAAAAAAACAACATCGCACACAAATAAGGCAGAGAGAAGAGGCAGCAGCGACAGCGCCGTCAGCGCCAACGTCGGTGTCGATGTTGGCGTTTGGTTAAGCCGCTTCTGCTTCCACCTGTTGCCGTTGCTGTTGTTGCTATTGTTGCTGTTGCTGCTGCTGCTGCTGCTGCTGCCGCTGCTGTTATTGTTGTTGATGTGATGAGTTGAGTTATGCAGTTACACGTTTGACATTTGCGAAGGAGTCAAACTAGTTCGACGGGCACGTGTCGAAGCGATACGCTGACTTGGGCCAATCTGCGTCTGGGTTTGGTTTTTTTTTTTGGTTTAGGTCTGGGTCTGGGTTTTGTTTGCCCCTTTTTATTTTTTTTTTTTTTTTATGCCGTCGTCTGCCGGTCTACACTGTCTGCCTCTTCCGCATCCGCCCGTCCAAGTTGGTTTTGCCAGTTTGTCGGTTTCTGTTTCCATTTCAGTTGTTTGTTTGTTTGTTTGCTTGTTTGTTCGCTTTCCGGCTCTGGTGACGTTTGAACTCGTTGTCGCCGGTATTGAAAATATATACACGACTATAGTATAGTCTATACACACATATGTATATAAAAAAAAAGGCGCCAAGCAGACTGCAATTATATTTTGTTATTATTATCATAGTTTATCTTATCTACAAGATTATCGGAGCTCTTTTTGGCAGTAAAATGTAGGGAAATGAAATGAAAATATTTATGGAAAATATTAAAGCAAAATGAAGTTCATATATATATATATATATATGTTATATATTTAGTTTTCTATTGTTATCCTTATTCCTATTATCTATGTCATACATTATATCTCATTTATCATTTACCTATAAGGGATCATTTATAATCAATTCATGACAAGTTGAAATATCAGAAATTCAAATTCGTTTTAAAGAATATATAGATATAACTATGAATAATTATATTCAAAAACATGTTAATTAGTAAAATAATGAATAAATAATGAAAACTTCAACTTCAGATTAGTATAGTATAATTTACTATCGTATTGAAATGAATCGATTTTCCGTTTGAATTCACATTTGATTAGACAACCTTGTATTAGATTAAAGTAAAGATTATATTTTATGAATGATGAAAAATTCTTTATGAATTTTGTTAATCTAAGGGACTTAAGATAATAATCAGTCCTTGACCGAGGAAAGAGATACTCCAAGTTATATAACTTGATGATAGTTCAATGAAATTGTTTAAGAAATGAGAAAATTTGTCCATATGGTGTTAAATTTGTGGCCGGTAGTGTATTTGTTGAATCATTGTTAAAGTTTACTCATTCACTTAATAATCCTTTTTCTATACACGATCGAATTCCTAATTATTCCCATTAATTATTAAGCCAGAAATTGATTTATTAGTTTACATACAAGACCCAATTGTGGGAAATTCTTCAGAAATGTACAAGAAAAGTCCTGTAGAAATGCCATTGAATATATTCTTCAAAATATACATAAATTTTCGAACATATTTTAAAACTATTTAATTTTTTTTTTTTGTTAAGTTGTGAAATACACTTATTAATCGGTCCATTATTGGAGTATTTAATGAGTCATTCCAAAGTTATTTTTGCCTTATAATTTTCAAGGGTTTTTTTGAATTACATGAAGAATTCTAGAGTTTGAAATTTTTCATATCTTACTCGGTTATTTCTGAAACACAAAAATGTCTCATTTTGCTTTTTAAAACCAAAAAAAAATGAAGCAAGCAAGTCGTCTCTGCCGACTTGGAGTATACCCTGTACCAAAAAAGGATATTTGATTTAAACAGACTCCTTCCAAATCCCCATTGATTGAATATAAATTTTTGAAAAAATTCTCGCAATAAGCCCAAACACCAAATTCATGCTTTCTCGCTCACTCATATCAATGAACGAAACTAATGCGTCATACGGTACAAAGCAACATGCATGCGCATGATATCTCGCTCACACATTTCAGTTGCTGCTTCCCATAGAATTTCAGTACAAAACATATATACGTATTATCTCCGATATTTATTGACCGATTTCAGTCAAATTCGGTCAGACGGTACATATTGGCTATAGAATTGGGTAGTAAATACTGTAGCTTTAATAGAACTCTAGTTATAGTTTTTTCTAATTTGCGGGGGCGGAAGTGGGCGTGGCAAAAATTTGAAACAAACTTGATCTGCCTGCACACTATACGGATCTACAGACAGACGGACAGACGGACGGACAGACGGACAGACAGACGGACAAGTCTCAATCGACTTCGCTATTGATACTGATCAAGAATATATATACTTTATGGGGTCGGAAAATTTTCCTTCTGCCTGTTACATACATTTTAGCGACTTTAATATACCTTGTACCCTATGGGTACAGGGTATAAAAATAGTTGGCATATTAAATCCATACAGGCAAGCTAAATAACTAATAACATTTGATTAAATCCAAAAATATCCACTGAGAAAATTGAAAATTTTAAAAATTAAAAAAGGAAATCTTAAAACCTTAAAAATGTTTTTTAAATTATACCATAATTTCTATCACTTAACTATAATTAATCTAGTATAATTAACTTTTAATAATATTATTAACAAATTTTCTTCTTTTTTTTTTGTGTTTCCTTTATTACAGTTGGGCTGATATAACAACGAAAGAGGAAGTCAAATTGGAGTGGAGTTTGTGTGTTGCAAGTTCCTTAGTGCCATAAATAACAATAACAACAACAACAACAACAACTACACCAACAACAATTGCAACAGCAGTCGAACCACAATAACAACAATAGCAACAGCAACAACAACAAGATCCAAGTGCCTTCAAAAACCATACGTTATAGTGATATTATTATGTTTATACTCAGAACAACAAACTTGCCACCAACAACAACAACAACAACAACAATACCAACACCAGCAACAACAACAAGAACAATTAGAACAACAAAACTCAACTTCATTTTTTCATAAGAAAAAACGAAAAGAAAACAAAACTGAACGAGTGCAATCCAGAATCAAGTTCAAATTAGTTCAATAAGTCACCGATAAAATTATACAAAAAAAAAAAACAGAAAAAGGATAAACAAACAAAAGGAAGAAGCAAAAGAAAAGTCATCTTTTCTATATAGCTATATATATATATAATATGTCCACATCCACCGCCACAACGAGTGTCATCACGTCCAACGAGCTCTCGTTGTCCGCCCACGGACACGCCCACACATTACATCAACATCCCCACAGTCGTATTGGTGGTGGAGTCGGTGTTGGTGTTGGAGTAGGAGTCGGTGTTGGAGTCGGTGTTGTTGGTCATTTAAGCGACGCCTCACTCTCGCCCATACAGCAAGGCGGTGCCAATATTGTGGCCACAAGTAGCAATAGTTCACCGCTGGCACCCAACGGTGTACCGCTGTTAACCACCATGCATCGTTCGCCAGATAGTCCGCAGCCAGAGTTGGCCACCATGACAAATGTTAATGTACTCGATCTGCATACGGATTCATCCAAATTATATGATAAAGAGGCCGTATTTATATATGAAACACCCAAAGTGGTAATGCCAGCTGATGGTGGTGGGGGTGGTGGTCCAGATGATGGTAATGTCATAGATGCTAGAATTGCAGCACAGCTCAGTTCACAGCAACAACAGCAACAGCAGCAGCAGCAACAACAGCAGCAACAGCAACAACAACAACAGCAACAGGCAGAGAATCAACCATTGGCACGAATCGAATTCGATGAGAATCAAATTATTCGCGTTGTGGGACCCAATGGAGAGCAACAGCAGATTATTTCACGTGAAATTATTAATGGAGAGCATCATATTCTGTCCCGGAATGAGGCCGGTGAACATATTCTAACACGAATTGTCAACGATCCAACAAAACTGATGCCTAATGATAATGCTGTGGCAATTGCCATGTATAATCAAGCCCAGAAGCTGAATAATGATCATCATCAGGCTGTCTATCAGACATCCCCCCTGCCTTTGGATGCATCTGTTCTGCACTATAGCAATGATAATAATGTGATCAAGACTGAGGCCGATATCTATGAGGATCATAAGAAACATGCGGCAGCAGCAGCGGCGGCAGCTAGTGCCGCTGGTTCGATAATCTATACAACATCTGATCCGAATGGTGGGGTCAATGTGAATGTTAAACAATTGCCACATCTCGCTGTGCCACAGAAGCTCGATCCGGATTTATATCAGACGGATAAACATATTGATTTAATCTATAATGATGGTAGCAAAACAGTGATCTATTCGACCACAGATCAAAAGGGACTGGAAATCTATTCAGGCGGTGATATTGATAGTCTTGTCTCTGATGGTCAAGTTGTGGTCCAAGCGGGCTTGCCATATGCACCAACCACAAGTGCCACTGGTCAGCCAGTTTATATTGTATCCGATGGTGCATTACCAGCGGGAGTTGAGGAACATTTACAAAGGTGAGTTAGATGAAAATTTTTATTCTACATAAATATATCAATAAATATCTCTTAATATTTAACAGTATATAATTTAAAATTCAAAAATCAGTTGGGAATCAGAAGAGCAAACGGCAAAAATAATTCCAAAAATTTTTATGGCCTACTTTCGGGGTATGATGGGGACTGTAAAATTGATGTGAACTTAATTATACATATAACTAAAATATTTTGCCAATTTTTTTATTCTTAAAATTGGTAGAATTATGGAAATGTTTTAAGCTTTTTCGTAAACTCAATTTTTAAGAATTAAGTCTGATTGAATATCGATTTCAGTTAGCAGACTTTGGGAAGTTCTAAAAAATTCTAATAATCAAGAGAATAATTTTCTTTATATTCTTGAAAGTCTGGGTATTCTATAACTATCTTATACTGAAGTCTTTTTCAATAGGTAAATCCAAAGCATTTTAATTTGAACAATTTTTACGAAAAATTCCATGATTTTAATATCGTGTTTAACTGAATCTAATTGTATGTGGGTTAGAGATTTCGTGGAATCAGAGTTTTTATTTTATTTTTGGTTTAAAGTCTACTTTGACTATATATACATATATATGTTTGCTATACCCATTGACTATCTCTTAACATAAATCTTGACTAATTGCGGCAATGGCGTGCACCTGGTCGTTCAGTTACAACATCAACATCTTAATTGGCACAGTTAAATTTTGTTGTATCTGCATTTTTTTCTTTAGTTTTTTCCCCCTTTTTTTTATTTTTTCTTTTTTCAATTTTGTCTTTGGTTTCGGTTTGGCCTCGTCCTTTCAGATCAACGTTTGTCATTTGCATTTCTCATGCATTTTGAATTAACCGGTGGTTCGCCCGTTTTACTGTTAATTATGGCGATAGGCCAACAACCACGCCAGCGCATTCGCATTCCCCAAACCCAAGATGATGAAGAAGAAGAAGAAGAAAGAAAAGAAAAGAGAAGAAAAGAAAGAAAACCAACACACAGAGTCCTCCTCATCCTCTATGGCCGCACCACCTCACACCGTCACACCATTCCCATTCCCAGTGGAATGACAGCTTCCGTTGTAACTGTTTCTTTCTATACGTTATTGCTGATGCTGTTGCTGTTGCTGTTGTTGTTGCAGTTGTTGCTGTTGTTGCTCCAGCGTGCATCGAATGTGCAAGTAGGCGAGCTAATAACACCCGAACCCCAAACTCAAATGCCTCCACCATCGTCGTCCACGCGGATGTGCAATTCATTTTAGAGCATAGTCAGGCATTGGCATTGGCATGGCCAGAAAACCATTTGGTATGCACAAGTAATAAAAATTTGAATATAAATTAATCTAATAGAGAACCGTTACGACGGCCGAGCCAAGCCAAGCCAAACCAAGCCAAGTGAGATGCAAGCATTGCCGCTGCATCAGGCACCTCAAGCAAAAGCTAAGGCAAGGTGCTGCTGCTGTTGCTGTTGCTAGTGATGCCTGCACAACTAAGTCATCTGCATCTAAGCATCGGCATCGGCATCGGCATTGGCTTGGCATCGGCATCAGCATCGGCATCGGCATTGGCATCACATCTGCATCTGCACACATTCACACAGAACTCCGACTCCAGGTCCAGCAACAACCCCAGCTTCAACATCATCCTGTTAAAGCGGAGGTAGCAGCAGCAACAGCAGCAGCAGCAGCATCAGTTGCTACGGTCAGCGTGCATGTTGCATGCGCGGCAAGGTCCATAAATAACGACAAAATTGCGTTTCCGCATATGGCCAACCGCCGTAGCCATAGCCTCGTATTCTCTTTAGACTCTTTGGACTCTTCACAGATTCTTTTGGCTTTGACGTTTTTGGCCAACACAAGACAGAAGAAGTCTTGATGTTGTTTGCCTGATGTTACTTACCTGAATTCGTATTCTAACACACAATGAGAGCCTTGCGTGTTGGCCAGGCCACATCGTCACCTTGGCTCACCCTCCTTCACCACCACCATTCTCCCTTCACATCATCGTCACTACCGTCACTCGCTTGATGTACAGTTTTAGTTTAGTCTTAATGATCAAACTGAAACAAAGACTGAGGACATGTTTCGCCTCGTTTTTTTCATTAAAGTCAAATTAAGACAAGGCGTCTCAGTGTATCGTAGAAATGACCTTTGTCTCCACATATGTATGTACATACATGAAATCCTTTCCAAAAGAAACAAAACAAACCAAACAAAAAAAAAAAAAACGACAGAAAGAAACTGACCATTTACATATTCATATTACAATCTACACTGTCCCACAGGTAAACAGTTTGTTGGCGGAAAGAGCTTTTTGAAAAGAAAAAAAGCTTCACCCCAAAAAAGCTTGCCATTTGATCAAATGTCAAGGCAATATGCAGTAATGGGCGATACTCTGATCATGCTATTCACAGTACAATTTTATATTGCCCCCCCACACACACTCATTCATACACACACACACACAGACATACACAGAGAGTGTATATATTATTATTATTATTCAGTTAAGTGCAAAGCAATGTTTATGGTTTATGGGATTTATGGTTTATGGCTGCCCATGAGGGTCAATAAAATGATTTTAATGTTTATGCAACTAAACAAGGAGTTGTGCAATTATACACACTTGCACACACACACACACACACACACACACAAAATGCATCTACAACTAATTTTGACTCCACCTATGTATGTGAGAATTTCAAGTAAATTTTAAAAAATACTTTACTGTTCATTATTACGTGTAATAAAATAATATTAATAATTTTTTATAAATAAATTTTTGTGAAGAAATTTAAAATTTTGTTTTTTAGTTGCCCATCAATTGGGGCCGTGTTAAATTGTGTTTATATTGATTTTTCCAAGAGGAAATCTATGAAATTTAAAGATATCCGAAATTGGATATGGAATAGGTATGAAAATTGTAAATTGTATTCAAGTTCAATTAAGGATTTACAGGTTTTTTAACAAAAGTAGGTTCTATCATCAGCAATTTACCAAATTTCTCCCAAAAATCTCACATCTAAATATAATATTATACTTATACTTATATGTAAAATAATACAAAAAATATTCTCCATTAGTTGATTTTAATAAGCAAATCCTTTTGAAAAGTTTAATTTATAAATATAAAAATTTTAATGCTAGCAAATTTAATTTTCAATTTCTTTCAAAAATAATTTGAAATGAAAACAATTTTTTTGTGATTCATAACATTACTTAAATAACAATATAAAATCTATAGAAATTTATTTAAAACAAAGTTCAAAAGAAAGTAAATTTAATTTCTATTATTTTTTTGATTAATAAAGTTAAATGAGAAGAAAAAAGAAAATTAAATTTTGAGCTTTAAATAATGTTTACATTATTTCAATCATTAAATTATCCTCAAGGCAAAGAACATTATTTATAAATTAAAAAGTTTTTATGATTGAGAAAGGGTGAGAAAATAGGCACTAAATAATTAAAATTAAAAAAGAAAAGATAAACAATATGCATTTACTGCATAATTTCTCTTTTTACACACATACATACATACGAACTTGTATAATTAGTTATACTATATCTTGTGATATAGTAAGATTATTGCTTTTATTCTAATTTTATTGATCTATATTCCAATTAAATGAAAATCTTTTCTATTCTAATAGAGCACATGTAATTAAATGATATTATTATTTAAAAGATTTGCCAAGGAAGTAATTAATTTATATATTTATCAAGTTACAAATATTTGGCTTGCCTTTCCATTAACTAACAAAAAGAATTTCAAAACAAATCCTATATCCATTCTGAAGTTCTAAAATTTACAATCGAATCAATTCACAAATTTGTAGTCTAGTGTTCATGTTGATTCGTTGTTGTAATGCGGAAACCTCACAAAAACGAAAAAAAAAACAGAATGCATTTTATGAAATTTCCATAAGGATGCCCTTCATGATAGCCTTCTGAGGGGCATAAGCGGTCATGCACATGTCACACACACACGCACACTCATTCACGTCATACTTACTATGTGTATATATGCATATATATGTATGTATATATACTTGCTTACTTTCACTTTAGTGATCATATTAAATTTCTGAGTTGCAAAACATATTTTTGCTCGTTTTTTTTGTGTTTGTGTTCCCCTCTCATGTTTTTCCATTTATTTTATTTTGTTTTTTTTTTGGGGTTTTTTCTGATATTTTATTTTAATATGACATTTTAGCCATGATAAAATATAACCAAAATAAATGTGTGTCTGTGTGAGCTGCTACTACAGTTCGTGTCAGTAATATAGTTACACTTTGTCTGATCATTTGGTTAAAGTTTTTTAAATTCCCCTCTCTGATTGACAATATTTTAATAATTTAACTGTTGTTGCCTGTGTCTCTGATCTGGCAAACCCCTGTTACACACACACACACACCCATTTACACGCATGGCAAATGGAGCACTTTTTGATTTTTGTTTTTCGATTTAATACTCTTTGGAACAACATACAACAATTTAGAGTCCATTGAATTTTTGTTTTTCAAATGCTTAGGTGAAACAAATTGAAATTGTTTATTAAACAATACTTTATTTTATAATAACGCAATAGAAATTGCGTTGTTTTAATTTAAAATGCTTAGTTTTGGCATTTTTTTTGGTGATTTATGGAATGTGAGGGGAAAATGTGTAATTTTTGCCAAAAAAAAGAGGGTTGAAAATTATGAAAAATGATTTATGTTTTCTTTTTTTTGATGAAACACAACTAATTGTTTCTAGTTTGAAGCGTCAAAATATTTAAGGGATATTTATATAAGTATATTAGGTAATTTTTAGTGATTCTATAATCTAATTAAAATCCGGAGAGAAAAAGTATTTGCTTAAAGATATATTTAATTGAAGAACTCTTTAACTATTTTATATATAACAGGAGATTAATTTCAATAATGTTTTTAGGTTCAAAATTTTTATACACGTGTATTTTTAAACCAATAAATTTTTCAGTATAAGAAACTTTTGAAATTTAGAACCATTTGCAGTGTCAAGAAAACGTTTAAAATTTTTCTTTTCTAATTGTATTTTTATACTTCATTTTCAATATGGGTGCTATAATTTAAATATGTATTTAGTAAAAATTTAAAATTTAAATAAAACATTTTGGGCATCTTAAATCTAAAATTTAGTTAATTTATCATTTGTCTTCAATTTGATATCCAATATTATTCTTATAAAAAGAGAGTTCTATTACATGAAGGGTATTTAGAGGTCGTTTTGTTCCATTGTTTAAATTTTTCTTCTTCTTGTTTCTCATTTTATTATTATTAATATTAAAAGGTGCAACAGCGTTTGGACATTTTTGTCTTGTTGTTGTTGTTGTTGTTATTGATACAAAAACAAACCTGTTCACCTGCGCAGTCTACCTGCAGCGGTGACAGCAACAACAACAACAACAGCAGCAGCAACAGCAACAGCAACAGCAGCAACAGCAACAGCAACAGCATCCAATACTACAACAACAACAACGACGTTGAGGAGACAAGAAAGAAACATGTTAACACAATTCAACGTCGTCGAACGCTTTCGACTGTCGTCTGTTGCTGTTGTTGTTGTTGTTGTTGGTATTTTTGTCTCTCGCTTGGCTCTCGATCGACAAATTTACTCTCCACACTTCACTCCGCAGAGTATACACTAAACACCACACACACATCGCACACACACACAGTCATACCGCACACTTCACAATCCAAAACTCTGAATTGGCGCTACAAGTTTATCGAACGCTCAAAGTGGTTTTCAGTTGATATCGAAAAGCCACAAGGTCGACAACAGCCATCAAGTTTATATATATATATATATATCTACCTACATACATATAGACAATATATGTATTAATATATATACATAGATATATATATATATATATATATACAAAATAAGTATATTATTTTATACACAAAGAGCTAACAGAATCTGTATCAGAGAATAAGAATAAGCCAGACGACAAACGACGACGGCGACAACGACGACTACGACGACTACGAGTGCCGCGCCAAAAGACTTTAACTACGCGTCGCGTAATCCGCTTAAGAAACGTATACATTCCCCGTATATATCGTATCTCTGCCACGATATGCATATCAAAATTGGCAACGATACAGAACGAGATACCAAACATAGTGCAAAAATGGAGATTTGATTAATTTCAAAATTAGTTGAAATCCATTTCCTCTATACCTAATTCATACCTCCCCTTTTAAAAGGATCCCCAACTAGTCCTCGCCATGCAGGATGCTACAAGTCCATTTACCATTTCGTATACGGATTGGATGTCGGAGACACGGTAACAAAAATAAGAAAAGGATAATGAATACGGAATACGAATACGACCGACGCCCATGTCAGAATAAAAAAATAAAGGATCAAAGCAAAAATAGTGCGTGTATATGTGTGTGTGTTGTGTGTGTGTATTGTGTTCGCGTAAAGGATTGTGTAACTTTTATAAGCTATTAGGCAAAGCTTTTTTCCTCATTCTCTTTAACTCTTTTTCTCTCCCCCCTCCTATCTCTCTCTCTCTCTCTCTATCTCTCTTTCTCATTCTGTCTCTGTATCTCTGCATTTTCAATATGGCAGCTGGATCGCTGTTGATATCTTTGACTGTGTTTCTCTGCTGCTTGGATAATATTGTAGTAATTAATGCGATACGAATGAGAAATTTATTGCCCACGCCCCGAAAAAAACAAAAAAAAAAAACAAAATAAATAAAATAAAAAAATAAAATAAAATACAACAACAAGAAAAAACCGCTGCTGGCTCGCTCAAGACTCTGAGACTCTTTTTTTTTCCGTGGCTCTCTCAGTGGGGACATTTGCATAAAATATGATCATGTAAATGCCCATGCCCATGCCCAGACCCAGGCCAGAAACCGAAATGACATCGAAACGCTTGCTGGTAAGAGCAATCCAGCAAGAGTTTGAGTTGATCATTTTCACGGCATGCAGCAACAACCACTTTACCACTTTACCATATTTCCAACCCCGCCCCATACTCCATGGGATCGCCAGCTGCAACTGCAGCAGCAGCAGCAGCATCCGAAGCAGCAGCGGCAGCAACATCTTCAGTTTCCTTTCTCAATTCCAATCAGAAAGACTTGGCAAGAGATTCTCACACTCATGTGCCGCTGGTCAAAAAGGATTCCATGCATTTTTTGTGGACAAATTAATGGACCTCGGTCTTCACAGTTATTGTATTCGAAAGAAAGAAAGATAGACAACAACAACAACAACAATAATAATAGAAAAAAAAGGACAAGAAAAGGATTTCTTTTAAATCTCGATCTGTATTCTTTGCTTACTTAATGGCATTCACAGCTTTAACCCATCATAGCCAGCAAAAAAAGGGGGTTGCAATGAACTTACCGCCCGTCCATCGGTTCGTTATGCAAATGCGTGTCCGCAGGACGTTGGCCCATCTATAAAATGAAAAGGGGTTGTTGTTGTTATTGTCCGCTAGGAATAGGCTAATGTTAAAAAGGTTTAGGTGGTGCGCCGGACACGAATACGAACACGGACACGGACAGGGACAGGGCGCAGAGAATTGTAGATGATGATGATGAATATGAGGTGCGATGTCCAACGTTGAGAAACAATGACAAAACGGCAAGAAAAAAGGAAGACCTATATAGTTTGTCTGCCGTCGCGAACCGTTCGACCGTAGAAAATTATAAGACATAGACCACATCCATGTGAATCCTTTTTTTGTTTTCTTCTGTTTTCCGTTTTTGATTTTCTCTGTATGTTCGGTTGGATTTGTTAGCTGAAAGCATTATGCAAATGAAGGGCTTTTGTTGTCTCAGCAGGGTAAAGCAAGGGACAGATACAGAGACAGGATCGCGGACCAACTTGGACGCTGTCCGAGCGGGTCGCATCCATTCTTATATCAGTATTAATGATTAGGAGTAGATAGGCCCAAGCAGCAGTAACGGTCCAGGCCCGGCAAAAGGTAGCTAAACAGCAGCTGCTCTTATAATTTAACCGGTTTTATAAAATTTGATGACGAATTTCAGATCCATGTTTAGGTTCAGGTTCAAATTCGAGTACCAATTTCCCTCTAGCACTTCCCAGGCTGGTCTTTCGACCACAGTTCGGCCCCTTTTGCAATTGGCTTGGCTTTCAGGTGCTAATGCGCTGCATGTGCCAAAATTATCCACAGGGTAGCCAAATAAAAAAAAATACACATATATATATATATGTATATAGAAAGAAAGGGTTTATCACCAGAGAGGGTTGACTATATACAAATATATATATAGTCGGTATTTTGTTTTTTGCTACTTGTTGCAAATCCCCCCCGATGAGAATAACCTAATCACAGGCTCACCGGCAAATATTCTTACATTTATATTTATTTTTTGTATGTATATGTATATAGAAGTGTAGGTTTTTGCACTTAGCATTCATGGGAAATATATGTAATTAATTAAGAGACCACTTGCAGAGCGCCGAAACAAAAAGAAAAGGGGAATGGCGGGAGGTTTAGAAGAAAAGCGATGCCACGAAAGTGTTAACAAAAAGTTGACGTCTTTTTTTTGTTTCTATTTCTTTTTTTTTTTTTTTGTTTCTTTGTTTTGGTTTTTTGTTTTACTTTTTTTTTTAAATTTTTTTTAGTATTTTTCTCTTGTTTTTTTGTTTTGTGGCCGCCGATGCCGACGCCGCCTCTCTAATGGCGCTAATAGCGCTAAACGAATCAATTTTGATGCCCAAACGAAGTTGGCATAAAAATAAATATAAAAAAGAAATATATATATATATATATAATGCCGCAAAACGCACACAAAACACATATACGCACACAAACAGACTATGCAGGGGCGGATTGAGATAAAGATAAGAGATACTATAATCAAGGGAAAGGGGATTTTTGTTTATTTTCAAGATTCAAGGTAATTTAAATACCAATTTAGGATTTACAAAATGATTTTATGGCTTAAACAAAATTAATTTTTTAGTTGTTTCTTTTAGTTTGATACAAGAATTTTATATTGAATTCTTTTAGTAGTTGAGCTTAAAGACAATTCATGAGATTTCTAAAGAATATGTGAAGAAATTTTTAATCCTATATTCATGGAAAAGGAAAAATATTAAAAGAATTGGAAATTTTGAATTGATTAAATGTTTAGATAAGATTCTTAGCTTCTTTTATCATTGATCTATTGATAATATTTTCAATTCCTATCTTAAATTTTTATCTTCTTTTATCTTTTATCGATCTACTGATAATATTTTCAAATCCTATCCTAAATTTTTATCTTCTTTTAACTTTTATCGATCTACTGATAATATTTTCAATTCCTATCCTACATTTGTATTTTCTTTTATCATTGATCTATTAATAATCTATCTCTCAACAACGAATTATTAAAATAGTTATAAACAGTTTTTTGTCAATAATTATAGGAAAGATCTGTGATCAAGAAAAGTTTTAACTAGGTACCATATAGTTTTCTAAAATCTTTATAGGTAAAAAAAATTGTTTCACATATCTTATTGTGACCGGATATACATACATATATACACATTTATATACTGAACATACAATAAATGATAAATTTCTTATCATTTAATAATGGAAATCGTTTAAGATTTGTTTCACAAATTATTATTATTGGTGAATAGTTATAAGACAGATTCGAACTTCATAATTAATTGAAATTGCTTAAACTTGTCTTTCTGTGTGTGTGTCCGGGGCGTCTAAATATGCTTTTGATCCGCCCCTGTTTATTTCGTATGAGATGAAATTGTTTATGTAAATACAAGTGAAAATGTTAATGAAGATTACAACACACTAAAACTAAACATGGGCGTCGTTCAGTTCTTCGATTCATCAACAACTTTCCTTGAAAATATATCCCTGACCCAATGATGGAATTCCCAAATAGACGACCAGATACTAATGGCTACGAACTGGAACCGCAACAGCAGACACATCCACTTGCACTTCCCTCCCACCAGCCACACAATCATCATGATCATCATCATTCAGAGCAGATTAACCATTATGGTCAACATGCCACCAGTTCACCGCCCCGCTACTATGAACCGGAGCATCTATCAACCAAACAGCAACAGGATAACGCCCATCTTCCTCTTACTGCTGCTGGCCTTATGCAGGCGGTGGCCGCTGAAATCCAAATGAGTGAACAATCCACAACAAATGATGCCGCCTCCACCTATCCAGTGTATACCACCTACTATAGGGATGATCATGATCATGATCAAAAGGAGAATAATAATAATGCTGAAGAGGAGCAATTGGTATGGAGGTAAGAGAACTTTTTGGCTTGCCAAAAATTCTATGGAAATCTGCATCAGAGACAAAACCACAATGAATTGTTTGTTGATTATGAAATGGTTTTCTCTGGCTTGTTTTTCTCGGGTTTTGGTTTGTTTTTTTCTTTTTCTTTTTTTTTTTTTTGTGTTTTCAGTATTATTTTTATACTTTTTTATGGGGCTGTCGAAACCGTCATCATATTCAACCTCATCATTTCATTTTGTGTGTGTTGTTTTTAGTTGGGTAGCAGAAAGGGGGTGGGGGGAGGGGAGCACGTGAAAAGGTCGTCACTTGGCTTAGAAACACAATTAAAAGCCCAAAGAACCGAGTCGTTTCGTTTCGTTTCATTGTATCTAATAAATGTTAGCCGCTACGTGATTTACACGACCTGACCCTAAAAAACGACCAAACAGAAATGAAGAAGAAAACCCAGAAGAACATAAGGAACAACAACAACAACCACACACGATCTTTTACTAGACACATATCATATTACGAAAATTTTTTTATATGTTGTGCACATTGAGTGTCATTTTTTGTGTGTGTGTGTGTTGTTGTTGTTGGTTGGTTTCTTTTTTTTTTCTTCAGTTTTGTTTTAATAGCGAAATGTTCTGCAGAAAACTTTTAAAAAAAAAAGAGACAAAATTTTCATGTCGATGTCGTTGTCCGTTGACTTTGGCAACGGCGGCAACGACGGCAACTTCGGCGGCGGTCACAAAGTCATTTTGGCGCGTAGAATTTCGGGTGAAAACGGTACCAACATACCGGACATATGGACACCGGACGAACATCCAACAACATGGTTGGGACATGGGACATGGATAACTATCGTATCCCAGAACCCAAAACCGGACAAACTCTTGACTATAGATAAAAAAAAAAACAACGAACTGAAAATGGGGCAATCGTCGCAATCTCTGCAACTGTCAACTTGAGCAATGCCAAACAAAGTGGTAGGAAAAGCAAAAAAAAAAAGAGCTTGCAACAGCTGCTAACTAACGGCAGAATTGACACTGACATCAAAGATATATCTACACATACATACATATATGTCTACAAATACATTAATATGTATTATATATATATATAGAAGATTGTCAAAAGGACACATAGTGCAGTTATTAGAATTTAGGATTTCATTTGAAAATTTTGAAGAGGATTTTAACTGTAAAATTATGGTAAAGAATTCTATTGAAAGTGTTTGTCTGATGATTGTTTTTTGATTGAATGACTTTAAAAGAAATAATTAATTATAAATAGTAATGCAAATTATGGCCAGTAATATAAATAAATATCCTATTATAAATTTATATATAAATATATAAATTAATAATATAAATTTTAATCCTTGGTTACCATTTACATACATAACTTCGGTTATGTTTACACATTTAAATTGCAAAATAAAAATTTGAGAATTTAGGGACTCGGGCCATGAAGGAAACTAATAACTTGAGGATTTTGTTTATTTCAATTTTGATTGAAATAATTATTGTAAATTAAGTGTCAATTTATCTCATTTGATATCTAGAAATTTTATTTATGATATGCATTTATATATGTATATATAATTACCCGCAGTTAAAGGTATAGCATAAACTTGAGCACACTTTTCATGAATATTTTTTATCAAATTGATTTATATATTTATCGCTTAAAAATCAATCATTTTGGGGTTTAAATGGGACTAGCTAAGCTTAAACTTATAAGTTAAAACTTAAATAAAAAAAAAAACTTAAAATAAATTTTGCTCATTTGAATCTGAATGAAAATGATTAATTTCAAAATACAAATAAAAGAATCAAATAAAAGAAAGCAAAGATCATTTTTCAAACTTGAATTTTTAGCAATTCGATAAGTTATTTCTATAACTTTGTAACTCAACTAACTAAAAATAATCGAAATTTTGGAAATAAATAATATATATTTTATGTGTCTGTAAAGGCAAAATTTTTCTATTGTACAAATTATACAAATCAATCTATAAGTTCTACTATAAGTTGTACAAATCAGTCCATAAGTTCTCTAATATGAGTATTACTAAAGGTTTATATTCATTCTAACAAAAAGCTATATATATTTTATAGTATTTTAAACCAAAAATTTGCCCATATATATAGATACAAATTTTTTATATATATCTTCCAAGTTGAAACATGATCTATAATTTTTGGATTTTTAATTGAATAAATAAATTTCATATTTTTATTACATATATAAAATATAAATTTATACATAAATAGTAACCTTCTATAGGAAGAATAAGAAATAGGATTAGGAAACTTTATTCACTTAAACTTAAGAATTCTTTCTAAAATTTCAAGCTAATTAGATTCTGGATTTATTCAAGAACCCTAAATAAAATTTCGTAATCAAAATGTGAATTAAATTTGAAAAGTAATTAAAACCTGTTGTCGGGTTATATACTAAATTGATTCCCTTATGGGTTGCTTTAATTGTAAGTTTCCAAAAAACAAAAAAAAACCAAACAAAAAAAAACCGAAGACGAAACCGAAAAAGAAAAACAATTCATTTGAAATCCGGTTTGCCATCCCTATATACAAATGTATATATATATATATATATATATATATATGTATATATGCAAAACTTGCAGCTGCAAGGATCTTGGGTTATGATGACCTTGGGTCGTCTCCTTTTTTTTTTTTTTGTTGTTTTTTTTACCTATCTAGTCTGTGGCGTTGTATGTATGTTTTATGTTGCATATGTTGTCTGTCCTCATGTCGTGTTTGTGCCACAAAGTTATCGATATTCGATTATCGCACATACACAACTAATTTATGACTATTGCAGCCAGAGAGCAAAGCAAAAGAAGTCTTTTTATATATATGTCTCTGATAAAGCGATAAGATGCCATCCGATATAAGAGGGTTAGAGAAGCAGGAGTGGCAAAGATAGGGGGGGAGGGAAGAGGTGTTGGGGGTATTTTAACCGTTCGATGGTGATGTTGTTGGTTTCTCTCCTCATCCTACTCGCAGACCATTCAATGCGATTTGTTTTGTTTCTTCGATTCGTGCAAATTTGTTGCCAACTGGCCAAAGTTGTTGCCGTTGTTGTTGTTGTCGTGGCTGGTTTCTCCGTGTGTGTTTGGGTGTGTTTTTTATTTTTTTTTTTTTTTTTTTTTTTTCTTCTTTGCACTTGATGCGTTGAATGGAATCTGGTTTTGTTTGGTTGAATTGGAATTGTTGTTGCTCCTAGTATGGCATCCCCACAGGTTCAGCACAGAGGCACAGGTGTTTTTTTTTTGTTTTCCTGCTGAACGAAAATTCTCTTCTGCTCTGATTCCCGACACTGATTTGATAAGTATATACTGTGGGTGTTGATTAACTATTATCATTTAATAACCATTAAGGCCATGAATTTTATCATTTAACTAATGCCTTGCGCTGCACTCTCTCTCTCTCCCTCTTTCTCTCTCTCTTTCTTTCTTTCTTTTTCGTTTGTCTCTTTCCAACTCTATGTCTCTCTATTTCTGCCTCTCTATCTCTCTTCGATTTCTCTTGTATTTTTCCAGCAATACCAATAGCTCGGGCAAACTGAATGGCCAGACCACACCTATCGATGTCTCTGGCCTATCGCAAAATGAAATTCAAGGCTTTCTGCTTGGTTCACACCCCTCATCATCATCATCATCGGCAGCTACCACAACTGGTGTTGTCTCCACCACAACAATCTCGCATCATCAGCAACAACAACAACAACAGCAACAACAGCAGCAGCAACAACATCAACAACATCCCGGCGATATTGTCAGTGCCGCAGGCGTGGGGAGCACAGGTTCAATTGTCTCATCGGCCGTTCAACAGCAGCAGCAGCAACAGCAGCTAATTACCATCAAACGAGAACCCGAAGACTTGCGCAAGGATCCCAAGAATGCAGCCAATGGTGGAGCAGGTGGAGCAGGCCAAGCGGGTTCGGTCATAACGCAGAAGGTAGGCAACCCAAAAGCTTTAGGGAAACTTTATTAATGGACACGCACGCATAAGAAAAGCAAAAAAAAAAAAAATAATAATAATAAAACAGAGCAGAATCAAGTTTTGAATAAGATCACCCAATGCCTATCCTACCCCCCGACCCCCCCTCACTCATCCTTTACCCACTATCATCATCGCAATCCTTATGCTTCTCATATTTACTCTATTCAATACGTATGTATACTCTACGCATCTCTTCATCCTGTTGTATGCACAATAACAGCAACAACAACAGCCCATAGATATCTATGTATACATAGAGTTGTTGTTGTCGCTTATTTTGCTTTTTTTTTTTTTATCTGTCTAACAGACTTGCAATTGGTCTGTCAATTGCTTGTGTGAGTGAGCAATGAATTGTTAGTGGTTGCAGCCAATACGAATCAGCTTCGTTGTTGTTGTCGTTGTCGTCGTCGTCGTCGTCGTCGCTGTCGTCGTCGTTGTCGTGCATTGAAACTGTTATACGTCTACCTCCTAAATGTTATACGAACTGATCGTCGTCGTCGTTGTTTGGCTCTCCATGTATTTGTTTGTGTGTGTGTGTGTATGTGTATATATTTCTCTCATTCGCACCTATGGATATCAAGCCATGTTTGAGTTGCATGTTGCAAGTTCGATTGAGTTTATAATTAATACAACAACTAAAATAACAAAATAAACGAAGCAAATATGAATTGCAATGTTCATAGTGTGGGAAATTGCATTTAGAGCGACAATTGGCCTAGGCTAAGTGCCAACTTCCGGTCGTGTAAGTTCCACATCTCTTCCTTTGATCGATTCAGATTGGTTTGGATATGGTATGGAATCGGTGTTTGAGTTTAATTATGAGATATGAGGCAAGTGTATATAGTATTTTTTTTTCTTTTTTTCTTTTTTTGTTGCTACGCCCTGTCCGTCCGGCTCAGAATATTGCGACAGCCTTTAAGATTCCAACCATTTTGAATGGCGATAGCAGCGTATGTTTCGTACGTACGTATGTACATATGTATGTATGTATGTATGTATATGTGTGTCCGAGGCAGCTTTTCTCTGTATGTGTGATCTGTGTATGTGTCGGCAGCAGAGTAGAGTTGTTGTTAAACTTGTAGCCTCAGTCAGTTGTTTCACACTGTCGGAGTAGGATCGTTTCAGCGATTCATTCGTAATTTACCTCCGTACGTACGCACCACCAAATAACCACCAACCACCTTTTCGTTCGTTATATGTATATTTCGTCGTTTGTTCTTCGTTCGCTAACGTTTCTCGTAAATTTTATATACATATATGTATATTTGTATATATAGAGCAAAATCTTTTTAATACAATAATTGTAATCAGATCATATTAGATCGGTTACACATTTGATTGTTCTCAGAATGTAAGTGCGAAAACTGTGACTGTGACTGTGCATGTAAGCGCCCATATGTGTTGTGCGTGTGTGTGTGTTGTGTGTATGTGACCGAATTTGATATGTCAACATTTGCATATTATATTATGATATATGATATATGAAAAAGTGCCGCTTGATTGCTGTGAGTGGGCGCCCTAATGCAACAAAAATATAACGAAAGATAACGAAATAACATATAAGCAACAGCAACAACAACAATAACAATAACAACAAGAAAACAAAAAAAAAATAAAAAAAACACCTGCAATACGCGTTCCAACAAACAGAATTCAATGATCACACACGCGTGTGTATGTCTCTGTCAATGCATGTGTGGGCGTGCAGTTCGAACCGCAACACCCACACCAAACCAACAAGTTTGTGCTCTAAGTCTTTTGTTTGGCGGGCAATGCTTCCACAAGAATAACAACACTAAAAAGCATTTTGTTATAGATTGTCTTTAATATACTTTTGATATTGATTTTGATTCTAAGCGATTGAGTATTGAGTTTCGATTTCAGTTAGCCAACTTTGTAGCTTAGCTAATAAAATATACAGAAAAACAAAATTTGCATTGCACTCTAATTTATTGTACAATATATAGATATATATATAAATACATATATAAAAACCATTTTTTTATTTTTTTGCATTGACAGTTAATTATTCTTAATATTTGTCTTATTAATTTACATACACACACACACATACACACACATTCTCTCGCAGCTAGAGATCGCGGGAGAGAAAGAGTAGGATATAGACAGTTGCATAGTTTAAAGTCTAAGGTTTCGCCAGCGTGTGTCTGTCTCTCTTGGGGGGCTAAACGGGGCAAAATGTGATGGTTACGGAGGGGAGGGGAGGGGAGGGAGGTTTAGCTTAATTTATGGCACAGAAATCAGAATCGCATATGGTTATGGCAATTTATTATTGTTGCTCTTTCTCTGTCTTTGGCTAAATCTCGACCGGAAAGTGTATAATCATTATGTACTAACCAAGTCAATTAGAAATACCAAAACTCTATTTCGTCAACAACCATAAAAAAAAAGAAATAAAGAAATACAAAAACAAAAACAAAAATGATTACACCAGAAGGAAATGATAGAGACAAAGAGGGGATATAAAGACATAAAACATTTCAGTTAGATGATAACTCAAGATGCAAAAAGGGTTTTGAAGTTTAAATCTGAAAGGCACTTTAAATGGTAATTAATGGTAAACTACTTAGCACTTATCATAGAAATGACTGTTTAGTTAGGAAGTTTAGGAAGAAAGAATCAAAATTAAATTTGAGAAAAAGAAAAAAAATACTTTTCAATTTGCTATTGTAATTCTGAAAGGTCTGTATAATGAATCATCGTTCATTAAAAGAATTATATTGACATTTAAGTCATTTAGTAGCTTGATATATTTTACAATCATTTAATATAAATAATGACTTTAGATTTTTGCTTTTTCAATTCAAAGTAATATAAAAAATATAATATAATATTATTGGATTTTATAAAAAAGGTTGAAAGAAATATTTTCTTTGTTTTTTCATTCAAAGAAATATAAACAATATAATATATAATTATTGGATATTATGAAAAAAGGCTAAAATAAATATTTTGAGGGTTTTTCAAACATTTTAAAAAAATTTTGTTAGCATGGCAAAAAATAAATAAATTTCTTCAAAAGTATGATGAAATTTTAATAAATTGTAAAATAATTAGAAAACTTATGGTTATCAAAATTTTCTTTAACTTCTGTATACTGAAGCTTAATCATGTTTAATCAATCTTAAACATTTATATTTCCAAAGTCTTCTTCTATGTCAATTTGATTTGAAAGTATTTATAGGGAATACTGATTTGAAAGTTAATGAATGAATGTGATTTTTGACATAAGTTTTTGTAAATTGTTAATTTACTTTCTTAAAGGAATATTACAGAA
This sequence comes from Drosophila sturtevanti, assembly GCA_018150375.1. Lineage (NCBI taxonomy): Eukaryota > Metazoa > Arthropoda > Insecta > Diptera > Drosophilidae > Drosophila > Drosophila sturtevanti. The sequence continues at coordinate 4,151,296 of JAECWJ010000324.1, read as the reverse complement.
TAGTAAAGTTGGAAAACTACTTTAATGAATTCATATTTGTTAAATTCTTTAGTTTGCTAGGATTCCCCTTAAATCATACATGATAATTGTTTATGAATAACTTACCCAATTTTGTTTCATTAATTAACAAAATCTTCTATGCCTTAAATCAAAACTAGTTTTGTCTTACCTTAACAATTTCCCTCCAAATCTTACGATTTGTACAATTTTTGTTCAATTTCTTTTTATGAATGTACAAAATGACTGACTCATTGATGTCTTAATCATGAAAAGAAAAACAAAACCATAAACTACTATTTAATACAATATACATAAACATATAAAACTTATAAGATGATTCTTTAGTTGAGATTTTTTGTAGGGTTTTTTTTTTTAGTTTTTTGTTTTTTTGTTCGTTACTTTATTTCCGAGAATTAACAATATTCATAAAATGCCAGCAAGAAAACCAACAACAACAAAATGACAAAATCAAGTAGACAACAGAAAAAGAAGAAGAAGAAGATGAAGAAGAAGAAGAAAAAAAGAAGTTTCACTTTTTATCATCCAAAGGCATTAAAATAGTTAATTGGCTTTATTTAAATTTTTTATTTCTTCCTCATACATAAATATGTGCCAGGCAAGCAAGCTAGCAGGCAGGCAGGCGGGCGGTCATCTAGGCAGTCAGTCAGTCAGGCATTTGCCTCTGTTTAGCATAATTCTAAAGCCACTTGATCATAACCAATATATACAAATCTATACTATGTATATATATATATGTATATGCTACATAGATAAATGCTATTTTATAATACGGCATACAAAAACATAGACAAAATGTTACCTAAAGAGAAGACACGCACAGAGATAAAGATACAAAAACAAAAAAAAAACAACAAAAAAATATATGTAGAAGAAAAAACAAATCTTTGATTTTTGTCTCCCCAAGGCCTTTTCTGACGTTGCACGTTCAAAAGTTTAAAATGCAAATTGATTTTGATGAACAAATTTAATTAGCTCGCAGCTAGAATCTTTTTGGAAAAAAAGACAAAAATCCAAAAAAAAAACCTCAACCAAAAATAAAACAGAATTTGAAAAAAAAAACTGAAATCGATGCTAAATTATACAAAATGAAGAAGAAAAAAAAAATCTCAAAAAAATGTTTAAGCATTAGTATAAATTTAAATTTGATATACAGTACAATAACAACAATAACAAAAACAGTAACAAAAGACACTCGATAAATGTGTTTTTGTGTGTCACAAAAAGAAACGAATGAAATAAATAAAAAAAAAGAAAAAAACAAAAATTAGGCAACTCATGAAAAATTATACAGAATTGAAGTAAATAATATAAATTATTACAATCAAAAGTACTGACCCTGCCTGATATCAAGTGACCAATAAGTAATGTACAATCAGCGAATTGGACCAAAGTCAAGGGAATAACGAAGTTTCTATACCCTTACAAAAGTTGAAAATTGATTTACTTTCATAAATACTTTATATATTAACGTTAATTAAAGTGCTAAATTCCCATATTTGCTTCAGTAAAGGTGGAGAAAAAAAAAAGGTTTTCCCTTTCAATTTTGGTTTTTAAAATAATAAATAAATAAATTACTTTCTGATATTTAAACAAAAAATATAATTGAAAGAATTTTTGGTTAATTAGTTTTCACATTCAATTCAATGAATATTCTCAAATATAAAACCAATTCCACTTACCAATTCGTTTATGCTAATAAAGCAATATATATGTATATATCAAATATATTATTAAAAATTATATATTTTTGATAAAAATCATAAATTATTGCTTATAACCTTAAGAATTTTTGAGACTAATACAATATCAACAAATATGTTAAATAGAACTGAAAATATTGTTATTTTCTGTTTAATTTATTTCCTTTCAAACTGTATAGTAATGGTATCTTATCTTATAATAGCCATATCAATAACTTAATTCATTTTTCCGGAACGCAACCCTTATAAAGCTATATACCATACCGGTTATATACAATATAAATTCAGCAGCTTCTTTTCATTTCATTTTTATTTTTGACATAAGTGACGTCTGTGATGCGGTCTAACTTTGATTTCACTTTCTTTAGACCAAAACGGGAGGCATAAAGTCTCCCCCCCAACCCCCTCCCCCGCGCGCCAAAATCACAAAAGAGAGGTAGAAAAAAAAAAACAACAAAGACCTAATAGACAAAAACCAAAAAGTCACAAAAATCTTCATTAACTTGCTAATTTATTTGCTAGACCTAGGCAGGGCGTGGCAGCAATCTATAGATCGATCGATTGCCTTAGTATCACTAATATGATTCGGGTGGATGTATTACCTCACTTTTTGTCGTTGTTGTCGTCGTTGTCGTTGTCGTTGTCGTTGTTGTCGATGCCGTGAAAGAGTCAAAAACGTTTGACATTTTGGGCGACCAATAAAAAAGCAATGATAATTAACATATGCATATACATATAAATATATACATATATATATATGTATACTTATATATACATATATATTTATATATGGGTATATATAAATGGTGATTTTTTTTTCGCGCTCTCGACACGATGCTTTTTAATTGGTTTCTTTCCACTCGACTGTCGCCCGGGCTGTGTTTCATTTTATAGCTTTTTATTAAAAAAAACTGTACTTGTTGATATTTTCAATAAGCTCTGTTGTTGGTTATACATATATATATATATACGTATATATATCCATATTTTTTTATTCTTACCTTTTGTTCATGAATCAGACTGAGAAAAACACAAAATCAAAAAAAATACCCCAAGCAAAAGCCATACAAGAACACACATCGAGCCATACGCACTTTTTTTTTTTTTTTTTTTGTAGTGTTTTTGTCACCTCGTTTCGGTCGATCGGTTTGGCTCTCTGCCTCCTCTGGCGGTATGCTGACCTTCCTTGGCCATAATCAGTCATCAATCAACCAAAGTAGCATTCGCTACCATTAGCCTCAACAATGACAGAGGAATTGGTCAACGAAAAAAAAAAAAAAATTAAAATAAATAAATAAATAAATAAAAATAGTTATTTTGATGATTGGTGGTCACAAGTCACAGTGTTCACAGTGCACGTGCTTTTCCTTCCTTTTTCTATTTAGTTATTTTTATTTGGATTTATTCGATCGAACCACAATCAATATGCTCTGATCGATCAATCAATGTAAACTACGATGGTTGGTTAAAGTTCACTTGGTCTATTTCTTAATGAACCAATTTTTGATTGGATAAATTGTTTATAAAGTTTAATTTGTTTACAAAATCATTTAATTTGCATAAAATCGCTCAATCTCGATCCTTATGCAATGATCGATTGATTGTTCATATGTATTAAGCAAATAAATAATACCAAATGTAGGAAATGCCATTAACTTATTTTCATTGGACTAAACTTGTACAAATTTAATAGAATTCAATCAATTCATTTAAGGGAAAGTGTATAGGGAAATATATAAATTTTGTTTTTTTTTTTTTTTTTTTTAATATTTGCGCGATCAGCTGAAATATATACATATGGTATTCAGTTTTTCGAGAAGTTTTTTTTTTCCTTTATTTTTTTTTTTTTGAATGAAACGATGTTGATTTTGATTGAATTATGTTAAAATTTGGAACAAAAAAGTGGATGGCATTCCTGAACGAAAAACAAATTTCACAGATTTTGCAAGTGGAAGTGGATGCCACAACAGAAGCGGAGTCAAGGCCTCCATTAGATATTCATTCACCAGCTAGTCCCGACACTGAGCCAGCCACGACTGATCTAGAATTAGCGATGTATGCTACCACGGGCGGCACACAGATTTACCTACAGGTGAGTGAGACGAGTGAAAGAGAATGTGAGATAGAGATAGAGAGAGAGAGAGAGAGAGATACTTGAGATATGGAATTCACACCAACAACTTCACCTGACCACCTGCAGACCTCACATCCGACAACAACAAGCAACAGCTCAGCGGCCTCAGTTGCAGCAGCGGCAGCAGCAGCAGCAGCAGCACAGAGCTCATTGCAACCACAGAGTCCCAGTCCGGGACCATATATCACAGCCGATAATTATGGCATGTATACGGCAACAAGATTACCACCCGGTCCCCCGCCCACAACAAGCACCACATTCATAGCGGCTGAACCCTATTATAGGGAATATTTTGCACCCGATGGTCAGGGTGGCTATACGCGTAGTTTATATGGAGAGGATGTTACCGTATCCCAACCAGGAGGCGTATTAACATATGAGGGACGCTTTAGTAGTAATGCCGCCCCTTTGACCACAACCACAGTGCTTACCAGCACCCATCATCATTCGCATCATCACCAGCAGCAGCAGCAGCAACAACAGCAACAACAGCAGCAACAACAACAGCAGCAGCAACAACAACAACAACAGCAGCAACAACAGGCAGAGCCAGGCAAAAGTAACAGCGGTACACCGATCTATGCCAAGGCCATTACAGCGGCTGGACTTACAGTGGATTTACCAAGTCCAGATTCAGGCATAGGTACTGATCATGCCATTACGCCGCGGGATCAAACCAACATTCAACAGGTACACACACACAGCCACACACAGACACACTTAATCAAACACAACACACACCATACCACACCACATACATACATACAATCAATACAAAAATTAATATCGTTTTACCCCCTCCCAACCTAAATACTATATATATATATATATGTATATATATCTATATAGAACCTAAGTAACCTGCTAAGTGTAGCCTAGTAGTAGCCAGCACTAATTGCGTGACGTGTCCATTAAATATTGATCCTAATCTATACATATATGTATATATATATATCTATATGCATGTCTATACACATTTTTATTATATATATATATTAATTTTTTTTTGCTTATGCTAATTTGAGATGGAATAATTTGTTTCTCTTTTACAGTCTTTTGATTATACGGAATTATGCCAGCCGGGTACCTTGATCGATGCCAATGGCAGCATTCCCGTTTCGGTCAATAGCCTTCAACAGCAACAGCAACGAACTGTGGTCCATGGCAGCCAAAATAGTCCAACAACATCCTTGGTAGACACAAGCACAAATGGCTCCACACGCTCAAGACCCTGGCATGATTTTGGACGACAAAATGATGCCGATAAAATACAAATACCAAAAATGTAAGTACCCCCCCTCCTCTCGAAAAAAGATCAATTAATATATTATATATATTACATTAGTAGAAGAATCTATAATTTTATATATACATAAATTATTTAATTTTTATATTTTTCTATTTGTTTTCTTTTTTTCTTTTAAACAGCTTCACAAATGTAGGCTTTCGTTATCATTTAGAGAGTCCTATTAGCTCATCGCAGAGGCGCGAGGATGATCGCATTACCTATATAAATAAGGGTCAGTTTTATGGGATTACATTGGAATATGTTCATGATGTTGATAAGCCCATTAAAAATACAACAGTAAAGGTAAGCAAAAGAATTTATATATATAGATAAATATATTTTTCATATAATTTTCATTCGTTTTTAAGAATTTTAATATTCTAAATTAAGATTTATATAGGTATAGATCAGATTCAAACAGAACTGATATATAAGTCTTTGTTTTAAAATTTACACAGATCTGATTTGGATATATATTTGGTTCGATTTAACATAGATCTAATATAAATAAAACTAAAATAAAAGTCTTTGGTTAGATTAAAATTTTTATCCTTGCTCTTAAAAAGTAGATACCCTTTTTAAAACATCACTAATTAATTGATATGAATTCTTATTTTAAATTATGATTTAGTTTTTCTTAATTTACTATAAAAAAATCTTTTTTAGTTTTCTTTGCAAAACAATAGACATGGAAATGTGGTACACATAATCCTCCATGTCATGGCCCACAGTTGGCTTGTCGGATATATACAGGATTTCAAGTAGATATATGGCCATAGGCTATAGGCATGACTGACTGACTGGGTTGTGGGCCATAATAAAATTTACATTGTGTGGAGCTTTGTCAATCATTCTTGCTCCTTTTTTTTCCTTTCTCGTTTTCCTTATTAATACTTGTTTTGTGTTTATGCCATCAACACCACGAACAGCACGTTGAGCCAACCCCTTTTTTCCATTTCCCTGCCCATTTCCCTTTTACTTTTTCTTCGTTTCGTTAACGAAAACCTTCTCCCCCCTCCATCCTTCTCCTTGGCTATGAAATGTTTGTCTTAGGTAGGCTATTTGTCAGAGTATCCTACCCCGAGGACAAGGACATGGAACAAGGACATTGTCAAATGGCCTGAGCGCTAATAAAGTTTGGCAGCTCGCCACCCTTTGCTCAATTACACATGCGCCGCATCCGGCTGCCACTTTTCTTTCTTTTTTTTTTTTTGTTTGTCTGCCTCTGCGTCTGCGTCTTGGGCATATCATCTAGGATATACGATGGGCGATGATAAATGATACTGAACACGGGCACACGGGCGCGCAATCCTTTATGAGAATTTGAATATGCCGTTCAATGCAAATGGGGGAAGCCTTTCAACAACTCAAATCTCAAAAATCTTGGCGTACATATGTGCTACGATTGTATGTTTGTTCAGGACCAGGATCTTAAGGATCGGGAGCACAATACACACACACACATACCCATACAGAGACAATTCAACATCATCAATCAGATAAGCTTAAATGACGTCTGCTACTGGAAATGCAAATTGTAAACTGAACCGTTGAGAGTTGAAGAATGACAATCAAAGTTACAGTTGAAATTTTTATATGAATGGGAAAGTGGTAGTCAAAGTGGATGTGGATGTGGATGTAGATGTGGATGGATGGTTAAGTAAACAACAATTGAAAATTTTCTAAAAAAAAAAAATGTTCTATATCGAAAAGGTATAGTCCAATATCATTTGCATAACCAAGTGGAGAAACTTTTGCCACATTTAAATTAAAGATGAAATAAAATTAAGGCAAGATCTACTTAGATAACAAATATATATTTCTACCTATATATCCTTTTTCCTTTCTCTCACTATATTTCTCTCTCTGTCAGTCTGTCTCTCTCTCTCTCTCTCTCTTTTTTCTTACTGGTTTTTCTCACCTTAATTGTGGCTCCTTGCTCAAGTTCTTGTCGTGTCGTATTACCATAAAACTGCCATAATTTTGCAAGGGAATCAAAAAAAAAAAAAAAAAAAAAAAAAAAAGTGTCAAAATTAATTTACGAGTTTATTTGTTTAGCCCTCCAACCGAGTAGCGCGCCCTTTTTTTCTTCTTCTACTTCTTTTAGTCATTTTAAGTGAAATGAAGAAAAATCCAAGACAACACATTTGCATTTCTAACGGGAAAACTGTTAGATCTGTTAGAAAAACGCTGGAAAATGTAGAAGGAAAAAAATTAAAATTAAAAACGAAAAAAGAAACTGTCGAGTATAATTTACGACCTGATTAGCCCATGAATATGTAAAGAACTGGAAAAAAAAAACATACAAAAATATTTATGCTCTAATCAGTTTCTTTCTTAACGAAAGGGTTGCAATTTGTTTTGGGAATACCAAAAAAACGTAACAGTATCTATATATGTATCTATGCTCTTCCTTTGGGATAATTATTCAAAATCTAAAAGAAAAGAAAAAAAAAATAATGATGAGACAGTAGAGCGAATGCAAATGTAAATGTTTCTTGGAAAGTAAACGAAAACAAAAAAAAAAAAAAAAATTAAATGAAATGTGCTAGATATTTTTCTGCTAAATCGAATTCGTCCTTTTGTTCAATATGCATAATCCCTTTGACTTTTCCATTTTTTTTTTCGTTTTTGGGGTGCGTGAGTTCTCAAAGTTGTGAAGTTGAGTGTCACAACGCATATATTTCAGATGGTTCAGATAGATGGCATCATACACTAATCAAAATTCAAAATCTTCAATCAATGTATATAGATTAACGCTCTACATCAAAGTCAAATTTAATAAGTTTACTTAGCAATGGTGAAATTAGATTCATTTCATTCAACATGATGAATGAAAGCAGATCATTTTTTATATAGAAAGTACCATGAATTGGTTTAGTTAGAGTATTTGAAACCTGAACACAGAAAGATTTAGATCCCAGTATGTAAACCATTAACTGTTTAATAATAGTATTTAAACCTTAAATACCCACAGTATTTGTATCAAATTATATATATATTTGATTTTATAGCATTTGAAAAAGATGATAAACTTGCTTATTAACATCGAGAAACCATAAAAAATAGTAATTTAATTGACTTTTAATTTTAAATTACAATGAACTAAAATTGTTTTGTATATCAAAAATATTATAACTTTCATTTAAACTTGAACACAATAAATTAAATTAATCAAATTAAATGAAATTTATAAGCTAAAATGGGAAAAAATCCACTTTTGGGACCAAACATGAAATAAAAACTTAAAATTTGTTAGTTAATTCATATGAAATATATGTATATATATTTAATACAGAATACATATATATATATATATATATAATACAGTATATACATGTAGAACATAAAACACATGTATAGAATATAGAATAAATATGAAGAATATAAAATATATATATATATATATATATATAGAATTCTGAGTATCTATATGAATGCAGAATCTACATATAAAATACAGAATATACTTATATAGAGTGCAGAATATACTTATATATTGAATACAGAATATATATATAGAATATAGAATATATATGTAGAATATAGAATATATATGTAGAATATAGAATATATATGTAGAATATAAATTATATACATATGTAGAACATAATATATATATATATTTATATATATAGAATATAGAATATATATAACACTCAAAGTATCCCTATTAATTTAAGACTTTTTAAAAATTTTTAAAATATTTAAACAAACAAAAAATTGACTTTAATGACAAATACATTTTGTAGATAGATATATTCAATTTTTAACTTTCCTCATAATAAGATTTTTTAATTAAAACCAATGTTGAGACAGCTAAGAAAGATATCAATATTAGATGTTCGATATATAAATATATATATTTTAGCTAACATTTTATCACAGATTTAACTTGAGAAATTTTCTGGATCTCTTTTTTTCTTTTCCTTTTTGGCCGGCACAGAGTGTGATCATGCTAATGTTTCGCGAGGAGAAGAGTCCCGAAGATGAGATAAAGGCATGGCAATTCTGGCATAGTCGTCAGCATTCGGTGAAGCAAAGAATCTTGGATGCAGGTGCGTACATATACATACATACATACATACATATATACTTATTTATACTCGTATCATAAAACGAAACCAAAGACAAAGTCCCAGTTGCAGTTGCAGTTGAAGTTGAAGTTGAAGTTGGAGTTTAAGTCGAAGTCCAGCAGTGCTAAAGCACTGTCTGGTCCGCCGCCTGGTTGCTAGTGTTTCTAGCAGTAAATTGTTGGTTTTTATTGAAAAAAAAAAAAAAAAAACCAGGAGAAAAAATATGAAGAGTGGGGGGAGTGGGGAGAAAAAAAAAAACCCGCAATGCAGAAATGGCAGAGTTATGACATTGATAAACGCGCACTGCAACGCCGCTCCGTTTGTTTGATTGCAGATAATCTGAGTTGCAGCAGCAGCAGCAGCTGCAGTTGCAGTTGCAGTTGCAGTTGTTGTTGCTGTTGCTGTTGCCGCATGCGTTTGCCCATCAAACATAACTCATTAGGCACTTGTCACTTGGCAAGCAGAAAATTTCCTTAATTGTTAATACAAACATATTTCTTATGTCTTCTTCATCGACAAGTTTGCTACATTTTTCGCTCTGTTTTCATTTCATTTCTTTCTGTTTTTTTCTTTTCTTTTTCTGTTTCTTCTCAATTTTCTTCTTCGTTGCAGATACAAAGAACTCAGTTGGCCTCGTTGGTTGCATCGAGGAAGTGTCACACAATGCCATTGCCGTTTATTGGAATCCATTGGAGAGCTCTGCCAAAGTAAGTCCAACATTGACTAGTTACTATATAGTTCTATATATCGCTGCCGCTTCACCATTTTGTATTAAATTTTTTTTTTTTGCCTGCTTTAGTATTTGCGGCAGCGCCGCCTCAATTAAGGCAACAGAAAGAGATAGACAATAAACTGATTGCGTTGTATCTCTATATTCATTTGTGTGTGTGAGTGTGTGTGTGTATATGTGAGTGTGCTTATTGTATGGCTGTGTATGGTGTGTGTATAAGAATTAATTTCTGATTTATTTTCAATTGCAAGTAAAACGCAAATTCTACAAACAGATATATACATATATTTGTATATATGTATATGGAATATAGCCATCCCTTTCTCACTTGTTACACAAAAGAGAAGAATAATTTATGCATTTATTTATTTATGACACTTAGTTTTAATCACTTACTTGGCAATTTTCAAAGCAAATGTCGAATGTTGTTGCTGTCGCAGTTGTTGCTGCTGCTGTTGTTGTTGTTGTTGTTGCTGCTGCTGCTGCTGCCGTTTGGTGGGGCTTAACTTTATGGCCAAAGCTGCTGCTGTTGCAATAGCTTCTGTCTCTCTATGTCTGTCTGTCTGTCTGTCTGTCTGAGCTCCCACCGCGTTTTAATTTAGCAATTATCAACAATTTTAATTTGCTTGCAAAAGTATTTGCAATTCTATTTGCCAAGCGCCATGTGAATTATTCCCCAACCCCCTCCTCAACCCACCAACATTACAACCACCATTAATGCATATCATAAGCATTAACCTAATCCCTAACTAACAATATCATTTTGAACCCCAAACGTCAAGCTAAAGAAAAGCGACGGCAAAATGGACAATTGGAAAAACCAGCAGATTAAGTTTCACTATACCATCAAAAATTCATATGAAATTGTTTCAATTGCAATGACTAAGGAATGTAGATATATATATATAAATATACATATATACTTATACATATACTGTATATAATATATTGTGGTCATTCAATTTGGATTGGTTTTTTTAAAGCCACTGAAATTGTATTTGTATTAGTCATCTAATTTTTAGTCATAGTCATAGTCATAGGTATTTAATTTCTATTTATATATGTATGTATATTGGAATTAGATCTTATAGCTTACATATTCCATTCAATTCTTTCTTCAATTTTGCTTTTGAAGGATAAACGATTTCAAATTGTAATACTTAGGATTCTCTGAATAAATTATAGACTCATTTATATAGTGTAGAGTTCAAATGATCTTCCCTATAATATTCCTTATATTATCAAGAGCTTATCTTAAATTCAGTCCCGTTATCTACTTAAGTATAACAATATTCTTTTTAGTCCAATTTAACAATGCAAAAACAATGATAAATACGGATCCGGTTTGCTTTTTTAACGTATTCAATCAAGCATTTGTTTTATAGCCCTGCAAAATTTTTTATTGCATTATTTGTGAAATAAAAAAAAAAAAAAAACAAAAGATGTTTATCTGTCAAAATAAACTTTTTTCTACAGGAAGCTCTTAAGTGAAATATAACATAAAAAATAAGTGAAAAAATTTCTATTGGAAATCTAAAAACTAAATCAGATGATCGAACCAAAGAAATTAACTTTTTTTAGATAGATATCTTCCAATGAAAAAATATAATTTTCATCGATTTTTAAATTATATCAGAGCAATGAGCAATATATAGTTTGATGGTTTCGAAACCTTTTATTTCCCTTGTAGGATATATTCATAAAGTTAACTTCTGCAAGCTGTGTCAAGAACGTATAGATATATATATATATATATACATATACTGCAATTTGGAGCGTAAATATACGCCTTAAATATCAAATTAATACACCTTCATTTTTTTCGTTTACAAAAAAAAAGGGTATTAAATAAAAAAATTGAATTGAATTGAAATTCATTCAAGTTCAGTGACTTCTGTTTGCTTTTGCTTAGCTGCCAAATTGGTCGACGGTTATTAACTGACTCACTTGATGGCAAGTTGACTTGACTTGACTTGGATTGGACTGGGAATGGCCATAAGTGCTGCTGCGCCATATGATGTCCCACACCACCATATGCCTTCATATATACCAACAATCACACAGCATTTGACTGCATTTGATAGAGCTTTTTATTTACAAATTGTTTACGCGCTGAGATGTTAATCCAGCCAAAAGACATCGTCTGGATGGCAAACCCACCAGCAAACCAACCACCAACCACCACCACCACCACCATCATCATCATCAGCTAAACAACGGACACAGCAACAGAGAGAGAGTCCAAGTCCAACTCCAACTTGGCATAATGTCGATTTCGTTTTATGCCGTTAGGCTGGCTGGCTGGCTGCCTGGCTGCAATGCCTTTCCCAGCGGCAAAAACTTTCGTACGCACCGACACGCAGGTGCTGCTGATGCTGGCACTCCACACCACTCCTCACCTCTTGGCTCCTCTCCTCTTGTTTCCCAAAGCAAACCAAACCCATCCTCGTCTTCGGACGTCTCCAACTCCGTTGTACTCGTATATGGTACGCGCCCGCTAATTATTCACATTAAATACTGCTCGTCCACCACATCATCGGCTATGGTAGCCATGGCAAACGTCTCTTCTGCGGGCAACATCATCTCTCTCCCTCTCTGTCTCTCTCTTTCTTTCCTTTTCTCTTCCCCCCTCCTCTCACTCTGTCAGTCTCCCGCTCTTTCTCTCTCTACTGTGTTGCACTTTTACCATTAAGATTGTTTCCTTTGGTATTTTTGCGTTGATGGATTTTCTTTTTTTTTTTTTTCCTTATATTTTTTTTTTATTTATTTATTTTTTTTTGTTTTTCGTTTTTGCGACTGTCTGTCTGTCGCATCTGGACTCGGTGGCATGCTTAAAATGCCAGAGACACTGAATTGAAGTTGAACTAAAAATGAATTGGATGCAATACAAAGTCTCCTCTGTTCGCAGTCCACACACCACAGACTCTTGTCTCGACAACGTCTTCGTCTTCGTCTTCGACTTTGGGCCAACTATCGATGGAGTTTTTGGTTTGGACTTGGCTTGGTCCTCTGTGTATTGCCTTGTTATTGTCGTGCTCTTGTGCGTGAGCGTATGCCTGCCCCTAGTGTGTGTGTGTGTGTAAGAGTGTGTGTGTGTGTCGGTTGGAATTTTTTAAACTGTCGTGGGCATAAAGAGGACATCGACTTAATAGAGAGAAAACAATTGCCTTCTAATAACCAGACGCATTTCAGTTGTTTGTTTGTTTTTTGTTTCAACTCTTGTCTCTTTTTTCAGTTTTTCATTTGATTCATCATAATTGTTTATATTTGTATATATTTATTTAATATGACATGTATTAAACATTTACCAATTGATTTTCATTCAATTTCTAGATCAACATTGCAGTGCAATGTCTCAGTACGGATTTTAGCAGTCAAAAAGGTGTTAAGGTAAGTTTCAATAAAAAATTCATTTAATCTTAAAGATAAATTTCTCTTATCTCTAAGTACACGTAATTGCAAATATTCGTAATTTTAATATCATCATGAAAATTAATTGATATTTGAAAGAAAAAAAAAACAATCCCTAAAGATATTTCACACAGTTGCTTAATTATACAGTACATAAATAAATAGTCAATAATATTTATATGAGGTGTTAAATTTGTGGAATGTTTTTTTTTTTTTGGTACCTTTAGCATTTTATTTCTTTTGTTAATCCTAAAAAGAAGTTGAAATTTTTGTGAGATACAAAATTTTATTAGCTCTAAAAATCATCATAAATATTTATTTTAATTTTGCAATTTTTTAAACACCTTTAAAGGTTTAAATTCCTTAATTAATTTACGTTAAATTTTATTTAAAAACTAAATACGAAATATTTGAAAGATCAAGCAACTTATCCAAGTTGTTTTACATAGGTTCTTATTTAATTTATATAATTAAAGAAATGATTTCAATATTTAAGAAGAAATCAATTTCTCATTCTTCTCTTAGTTAATTCTTTTAATTCTTCTTTCAAAGAGAGAAATCTTAATATATTTTAGTCAAAATTAACCATAATGTAATCGAAACCCTGATTAACTTTATGATAAAATTGTATGGCAAACATTTTAAGTTTTTTCTACTTCTTTATTTATAACTATTTCCGATCTCTTAATGCCAACTTGTTAATGGCAAATCAAAATAGAATGACAGAAGGGAAAGAGAGTCAACAGCCTCTCCAATATAGGCAATGAACAAGGTTCTTTCATTATAAAATACATATGAACGTAGGAAGAGGAGACTTCATCTCTTGGTTCCTTTGCACTGTTTTTGTCTTCTGCCTTCTGCCTTCTGCCTTCTACCTTCTATCTTCTACCTTCTACCATCTACCTTGTTGTCTGTTTCTTTAGTTAAAGCGGATTGTCTGTTCTCCTTGAGTTGTAATGCGTACATTAAGTCTGATATTTCATTGACAGAAATACATGAAGGGAATGGGTGCTCTTGTGTTGTGTGGTGGCACAGTGAAGCCTAAAACTGTTGAAGAAACATTGTTAAATACGCCTTCTTTTCCTCAGCTAATTGCAGTCTACGATATTTAAAAATCAAAAAAAAAAAAAAAATTTTCCTATACATACTTATACATCTCTCTCTCTCTCTCTTTATATATATATTTACAGGGTCTACCGCTGCACGTACAAATCGATACATTCGAGGACCCCAGAGATGCCACAGTCTTTCATCGTGGCTACTGTCAGATAAAGGTCTTCTGCGATAAGGTAAGTGATTTCATTTCGCAATAGCTGGTATGGTCCCCCTCTCTTACGCAGCGAGCTATGTATGGTTCAACCTCTGCCACGTGCAACAGGTTGATGAGCTAACTAACCAAAATGCAAGCAGCAATAAAAGAGCTCTACGTGGCCACACTGCCACTTGTTGCGGCATCAACAACTTGTACCGAATTGGGGGCAATCATTCTCCTTCTCTCTCACTCCCCCCCCTTCTCTCTCTCTCTCTCTCGCCCTTTCTTGTCCCTGTGACTGTCCGAACTGTCCTCCTGTTCGTCAGTCAGTGGAAAGCGTAACGCGTACAAAAGTAAATGGCCAACACACATGCATCAACAAGGGCCAAGGCATACATACATATATACATACATATATATATAGGGAAGAAGCAACGGCTACGGCAACAGCCACGGCATCCTTTCCCTACCTTTTGCCCTTGTTTTCGAGCTGCTGCTGGGACTCTGTTAAATTTCGTTTCGTTTCGTTTCATACGCGAAACCCTTCACTTTTTTTCTGCTTGATGGGGTTTATTAATAAATCATTTCGTGGATTTCCAATTTAATTTTCTCATATCATTACACTTCTTCGTCGTCGGCGGCGGCGGTTCGATGGCATCCTCCTCAATCTTAGCCATGGAGAGTGGACATGGTCAGGCCGAGGTTGTGGCTGAAGCTGATGCCTTTTATTGTCTGCTCATATCAGGCAAGTCGGCTTATTGTACATACATATATTGTATATATACGTACGTATGTATATATGTACATATATGTATATATTTCACATGGACCCATCCCTTGTGTTTATCGGTAAATGTATCAATTAAATTTCGCGTACCAGGTTATTTCATTTCGTTTCCTCTTTTTCGTATTTTCTTTTCATGTCGTATGGTTTTTTTTCGCATTTTTTTCTGTTTTTTTTCTTTTTCAAAAGGAAGAAGGGGAATTGTGTGATTTCACTTTACAATTGCAAGTTTCAGTTGCCCTGACGTTTGGCACCTTTGGGCCCCAATTTTTTACCTTTTTTTTTTTGAGAAGCCGGACAATTATTAAGTTGAGAAAATTGATCAATAATCAACGAAAATATTGTCAATATTTGGTAGTCAACTGTAATTATGCATTCATAAAAAAAAAATGTATACATATACAGAATAAATAGTTTCCCATGCAAAAGTCTTGAATGCAATTTTCATTCATGTTGTTGTTCTTATTGATAATAATTGATAGACAGAGAGAAACAGGCAGACAAATTCATAAAGAGCGAATAAGGAGAGAGGAGAGGGAATAGCAGATGAGACATGTCTCATGTCATTAGCAGCAAACATTAAAGACATTAGCTCCCACTCGGCCTAGCCCCCCCATGCCATAGGCCAGAAGCAACAGCATCAGCATTACCGACAGCTTCTCTTTCTCTCTCCGTCATACTTTGAAGTCGATTAACAACAACAACAGCAGCAACAACAACAACAAGATACTCAAAAGGCGAACATTGACCGCAAATGGCGGCGATGTTGCCAGATGAAGAGAAGAAGTTTAAGGAGACGGAACGAGAGAGAGAGAGCATGATTGGGCGATGCTTTGCCTGCGCAACTTTGGCGATATTTTTGTCGAGATAAAATAAAAGTAATAAAATACAGTTATTTACATGCCACACACACACACAGACAAGCATAGCAGATGATGTACAGCGAATGCATTGCTCTAGGCAAAATTGTTGTGATAAGCAAAGACGATGGAAAGGCTCAAAACTCAAACTGAAACTGAACTAAACTAAAAAATGAAAAAAAAATCAGTGAATGGAAAAGATCGAAGGGGAAATGGTAGAATGGTAGGTAGACGGGGGGGAGGGAGGACGACACGCATTTATGTACATCCTTGCATAATATGGCTACTACCATGAAAGAAGATTGCGAAGCCATCAGTTAAGCGCACAGAATATCACTTCCTGTGCCGTCCTCATCGTCGTCGTCGTCGTCGTCGTCATCATCTTCATCTTGGCTCAATTGCTGATTTTTAATTACAAATGCAAAGTGCAGCAACAAGTGGATTGGTTAGTTGGAGAGAGAAAGAGAATCTGCTAACACACGCAAACTAGCAATCATTGGCGGTCAAAGTAGCTAACAGACTATATATTATATATATATATATATATATATATATATATCTACCTACAAACATATGCATCTATGTATGTATGTATGTATGCATGCATGTGTGTGTTTGTGTGCAATCAAGCGGGCAGGTGGGCAGCTGGCCAGACCAAAGATGATGCCTCTGCCACTTGCCTGCCTGCCTATGGCTGCTGTTGCTGTGGCTGCTGCTGCTGCTGGAACCTGGCCTGCTCCTCCATGGTTTCGGTTTTTGTGGTTTCGGGCGCCGCCGCATTATTTATTATGTATGCATATTTATGTTGAATCTCTAAGTATTTTATAATCATTTTTTTTTTCTTTTTTTTTATTATTATTTTCGGCTCTCAAATGTGTGCAGCAAAATATCTGACCCTAACGGTGTAGACCATTTTGCCAATTGCCTACCGACTACAAAGTCCGTGCCTAAGCCTTGTCTGTCTATTTTGGTCTAGCCTGGCCAATTGCAAAGAAAAATTTGCCAACTTTTGGCGCACACTGCATAAAAATGGGGAATAAATTGACTAAAAGTGCATAATTTTTCGAGCCTATTAATGGATGAAAACTATGTTAAAATTGATCATAGAAATAATCGTTGGCAACCCCATAAAGTATATATATTCTTGATCAGCATCAATAGCCGAATCGATATGACCATGTCCGTATGTCCGTCTGTATATTTCTTCGCAGCTTTCCGAAATTAAATTTTGAGCTAAGTGATTAAAAGTCATATCATTCTGTTCATGGATCATTTATCCTAATCAAGTTTAAGAATTGGTCGGATCGGATAGCTATAAGGCATAGAATCAGGGTACCTCGGAAAAAATTTGTTATGTTCTCAACCAAATTTGGCATACAGATAGTAAATAAAATTAGAAATAGAAAATTTCACATAATTTTTTCTAGAACATAAATTTTCTTACTTCAAGTCGCGTAAAAATAATTGTTGAATTATTGAAAACAATTAAACACAGTTCAACCATATAATATAAAGTTTTTTTCAATGAATAGTTAGTTAGTTAATAATAGATGAGCCCCCTGTTAAAATCAGTTGATAATTAGCCAAGATATGCCCATGACAATTGTCATTAATTAGACCGAAACGATTTCAAATATGCTAAAAAGAGTTTTCAGATCAAATTTAAAGACCTTTAAACTTTAATTAAAATAAATTTTTGCGAAAAATTTGTACAATTTTTAAACACTGTGCACTGAGGTTGGTGGTGGCGTCGGTGGCGGCGGCGGTTGCATTGGTGGCTTTTGTCCGGCGACAAACAACATGCCACAAAATCGCAGAGTTCCCCAGGCGAGAAACTTGTTTTGTTTTCTTTATTTTTTCCATATATACATATATATATTTTTTTTGCATTACAACAAGAGTGAGGGGAGGCGAGTGGGGGATCCTGCGGTAGGGGCCAGCTTATGGCACTCGAAGCCATACACGAATTTAATTAATAAGTAAAAATGTAAAAAAAAAATGAAAAAAAAAACAAGGAGGAAAAAAAATGCGATGCAGAAATATCAAAAAAGGTGGCATCCATGCATTTGATTGATTGCTAATTACACGCTGGCTCTGGCTGGGAGTCGGCCAGCAAAACACCTGAGACCAGAGTCGCGCAACTTTCGTAATCGTAACCCAGCGCCAACAGCGGCAACTGAATGATAGCTAACCCGCAATTAAATCCCATTTCGAATTCAACTTTAACTTACCCCATACCCATTTTATATTTTTTGTTGATATTTTACAGGGCGCCGAGCGCAAGACACGCGATGAGGAGAGACGTGCGGCCAAACGGAAGATGACAGCCACTGGGCGAAAGAAACTGGACGAGCTATATCATCCGGTTACAGATCGATCCGAGTTCTATGGCATGCAGGATCTTGCCAAGCCGCCGGTACTCTTCTCACCCGCCGAGGATATGGAGAAGGTAGGTGTAGGTGGTCAACGCCAGCCCCCACTACCCATGGGCGGCTACAATTCGAATTCGAACTGCAACTCGAACTCGCATTCGCCCTTGCAGAGCTTCTATGGCCATGAGACTGACTCGCCGGACCTGAAGGGGGCATCACCATTCCTGCTGCACGGCCAGAAGGTTGCCACACCAACGCTCAAATTCCATAATCATTTTCCGCCCGACATGCAGACGTGAGTAAAAATATCGTCATCCATTTCACAAAAAAAGCCATGGCCAAAATGTCCAAGGCTTATATAGAATTCGAAACAAACTAAACTTTCTCTTTTCTTTCTACCCCCCCCCTTGTCTTTCCCCTCTCTTTCTGTCTCTCGTTTTTTCTCTTTTCTATATCTTTGTATGTATGTAGTGACAAAAAGGATCACATATTAGATCAGACGATGTTGACCAGCGCACCACCAATGAGTGATTTTGGACCGCCCATGAAACGGGGACGTATGACACCACCAACATCCGAACGGGTAATGTTATATGTGCGGCAGGAGAATGAAGAAGTCTATACACCGCTCCATGTGGTTCCACCAACGACCATAGGCCTGCTCAATGCGGTAAGTAAAAAAAAAAAAAGAAAATTGTGTATACATTTCTTTTATATCTTTTATTACCCGCCCTCGTTTACCAAACTACTTCTCCTCCGTGATTTGTCTAAAAACTCTAATACTCTATTGTAATTTTGTTCATTTTGGTCTAAATTGGTCTAAGCATAAATGAAAAACGGATTCAATTCAAACTCAAACTCAAATTCAAATGCCAAAATGTTCAATGACAACAACAACCAAAAAAAAAAATACCGAGGCGAGATTAATGCATATAAATCTATATATAAATCTATATATACATATTTAAATATCGAACTAAAATTCATCACATTAATACTGCCAAAAATTAAAAATATAAAAACCAACAACAAATAAAATACAACAAATGGATAACGATAATTGTAGTTGAAAACTAATTGAAAGCGCTATAATCACCATCCAAGTTCATAATATCAGGATCTGGCATAACTCATCAATAAATACCCTCAAAAGAAATCAACAAAACAAAACCCAGACAAAAAAACAAAGAAAAAAAAATCCAAAAATACAATATCTTATGATCAAATATAGACTTGATTCCAGGAAGAATTTCAAATTTTTAAAGTTAGATAATTTTTGAAAGAACTTTGCAAGATTATAAGTTTCTAGATTAAAAAGAAGAAATAGAGATCTTTTGAAATAGGTTTTGAAACTTTGAAAGTAAACATATCTAAAAAGATTGCCTATTGATCTGAAGTAAATATTAATAAAAGAAATATATAGAATAAAATAGAAGAAAGTTACCCAATTTATTTCTTTGTAAAGAGATTTTTTTATTTTTTCTTTGTAAAAAGATTTTAACATTTTCATTAGGTTTTTATGATTGAGATCCACTATAGCTATCTTATAATAAATGAATTTAGATTCAAACAATTATAGAAATCGTATAATACTATCAGAAACGAAACTAATTTGAAGCTACATATACATGAAAGAAAAAATTATTTAAGTTCATTCATTTTATAATAGGAAATCTTAGTTATAATAATCTAAAATTCATCTAAATGTTTTAGAAACCTTTTTAATCTTTAATCTTTTTTTAAGTTCAGCCAATTTATAATCATAATTTTAAATATTCCCATACCAAATTATCAATAATATTAATATCTTCCAAAACCCATTTATAGATAATAATTAAAAAGTTTTTTAAGCATATTTGACAAACTTTTTAAAACTTAGAAATTGGTAGGATTTCGAAATGATCAATGCAGCTAAGAATATCTAGTAATTCTATTCTAAACTATTAGAAAATAGTATCGAAGAAAGATTTCATTTAATATACCATATATCAAATAAATTTTCAAAAAATTGTTCAATGTATTTCGATTTAAACATCTTCAGTTCAGCTTAATTTCAAATATTTATGTATATCAAACCACAAATAAACATTTTCATATAATATCAGTGTTGCAAAATGGCACTTAGATTTTCCACACTATAACACAAAAGCACAACTGTACCCACCCAGCATCATAGTCCATGTGTAGTCCAATCTATTAGCTAAGCAAAATTGGCATTTAAATGAACAAAATTACATTCAATCAGAGTTATCAGAGAAATATATTCAACAACAACACAACAAAGAAACAAAAAACAAAAAAACAAGAACAAACAACAAAACAGACAAAGAAACAAAAAAAAAAAACCATCATATTTCTCTTGTTTCTCAATTGCAGATTGAAAACAAATACAAAATCTCAACAACGAGCATAAATAACATTTATCGCACAAATAAAAAGGGGTAAGTAAACAGTTTTTGAAGGATCAAATACACACACACAGCATATACACTTACTCACACACACACACACACACACACAACACATACACTGAGATCGATACACCAAGCACATAGAAGAAACAGAAGTTTTTTATCAAAATTCCCATCACCCATCAAAAAGGAAGTGCTCCTAAATCCCTCCCTACCAGCCACATTCATTTTTTGTTAATATAAAACTAATCTAACCTGCGTTTATTGTGTGCTAATCCTGTTTTTTACTTGGGTGTTTTGTGTGAAATATTTCCCCCTAGTCCTATACAAACTTGATTCAATAATCTGCTAATTGGCAAGAGGTTAAAAAATTGGATTTGGTTATAAAAAAAAAAAAACCGAACTCATGTCTCTAAAAATATGATATTTATTTATTTTTCTTAAATATTTTAGGATTACGGCGAAAATTGATGATGATATGATATCCTTCTATTGCAATGAGGATATCTTTTTGCTAGAAGTGCAACAGATTGAGGATGATCTGTATGATGTGACGCTGACGGAGTTGCCCAATCAATAGAAAAAAAAGAAACAAAAAAAGAAAAACCCCAGAAAAATCAACCAAGCAAGCACAAAATCTATGGACACAATTTTTTCGTTAAGAGAAGTTGTTTCAATAAGCCATTTTCAATTAGTTAATAAGTCTTATTTTAATTTAAATTGAACAACAGAAGCAGAATGCATACGAATATGTATGTATGTATGTATGTATATATATATATATATTGCATATGTATGTATGTATATTGTAATATGCATATATTAAACATGTTTTGTTAGCTACAATGAGATTACATAAATTGAAATTGTTCGATCAAATTTAAACCTTAACTCGAATACAATATTTGCATAAGCCTTGAATTAATTTATATCTATATATACATATGTATGAATGTATATCATCGTCTATACTATATGTATGTATATCGAATATAGTGCAAAACATCTGTCCAGTAAAACATAAGTTGGCTTCCGTTTCCGCTTTTACTTCCCATCTGTTATGCTAGAGACCTTAGGTCTTCACAGTTGGAGTAAACTAATCAAGTTTCTATACTAAAAACTAAATTTTAATCTAATTGGAACTATTACTTATTTTATATATATATATATATTTGTGTACTTTTATAACTCTACTATAAAACTTATGTACATTTGGCTTAAGCATTTTTGATTGTTGAATATAAATTTGTAAAATTATTATCGTTCATATATACACAACACATATATACACACATACACTCACACACACAAATCGTTTGTTCTATATTTCTCTTTTCAATCTTTTTTATTGTGTTTGGCTATAATATATATATGTCTATATATATATATATTTTGTATAATGTTGAATTATGAATATGTTTAGGATCTCCGATTGATGAAAAACAAAAAAAAAATGAGCAAAACAAAATGGTAAAGACAAAATAATTATTTACTTTATAAATATAACTATATAAATCTATACTTTTATATAGATATATATATTTAAGAAACACACTCTCTGCAATAAAAACATGTTGATAAATCTTTAAAATTAAGAACCAGTTTAAGGCAACAAAAAAAAACCATACAAGATACAAAAAAAAAGAACAAAAACAAAAAAAAATACCATACAAAAATTGTGTGCATTTGTTGTAAAACAAACAAAACAATCTACAAATCTTGTTGATTTAAAACAAAATGATGAAAAACTCCACAAAAAAAAAGAAGATAATCATAGAAAAGAAAGGGAAATCTGTAGCACCACAAAATACATATAGAAGTCGAAAACAGATCATAGAACATAGTAAACCAGATATATAGAATCGCATAGCAACACGCCAGAGCGTTTAACAATCTTTGTTTGCCATAATTAACAGTTTAATTTAATTAAAAAAAATTAAAACACAACAAAAAAAAAGAATAAAAAGCGAAAAGATGACGGGGGAAAGAAGAACAAAAATTTAAAGAAAACTGTACAATTTTCATAGTAGAGATTTCCATTTAAAGACCTTCATCCATATATATATATATGATATGATATGCATATATTTTTTAATTGTAATATCTCCCACAACGAATACTCCGCAACAGATTGCTACAAGTTTTAATAATATATAAATATATATATACATATTTATATATATATATAACATACACAACATATATACTTTTTAAATCGAATGCTCAATATTATAATTATAATTTGTTTTCTTAATTTTAATAAACTATTTTTGCCACTCACCTTAAATATTTTTCCACCCACACTCAGTCTCCTCTCTTTCTCTCGCTCTTTCTCTTCTCCCTCACTTTTTCTTACACTTTTTGTAGTGTTGTACAATCACAATTTGTTTCTAGTGTTAAATACAAAAAAAAAAAACAAAAAAAAAGGAAAAACCGAAAAACTTTATTGATAAATATTACAAAATATCTTTTAAATATTGATGTTTGAAAAGAGTTAATCGAAAAATCTTGCCCACATGTTATAAATCTGTAATGTTTAGTTTTTAATTTATAAGTTTTATGCTCTCTCTATATATCTATATATACACATATGCGTATATAAATATATTTAAAACAAAACAAAAAAAAAAGACATAAAGCAAAAACCAATAATTTATTTTTTGTTACTGTTGGATTGAATTCCGCGAAAAATAGAAGAAAAGAAACTGATTATAAAACAGAAACAAGTGAAAAAAAAATGAAAATGAAAACAAAAAAACAAAATAAAATTGTACAATATAATCGTAATGAATACACAAAATTTAAATAAAGAACAAAAAGTAAAAAAAGAATACCTAAAGTGTGTTAATATCTCATTGATAAGGTAGGGCAGTATGGCCTAGAACTCGATTATATGGAGGGGTCTTGTTATTTATTTCGTTATACGACACTAAAAAGTACAATCAGGTAACTCCAAGTTTTAGAAAGTTAAGAAATACAAAAATAAAACATTAAAAACAATTAACAAAAAAATTTACAATTAACAAATTGACATTTAATAATTTTTCTTGTTGAATTTTATGGTTTTAATGCTCACATGTGGAATGGATGTGCATCATAAACATTTGATTTTTCATTGCATTTCATTACAAATTTGTCACAGCTGAAAAGTATGCTTCATATTTTTCTATGTATCACCGTAAGTAATAAATTACTTTAGTAGAAAATTTCATTTACATTTTTTGACCTTAAAACTTATTTTTGAGTTGCTTGAACTTGTGAACCGACTTATTAAAACAGCTTGATTATTATCTGTCAAGGGTTATAAATAAAAAACGGTCGTAAATAAATATTTTACGTAAATATAGTTGACTTTTCAAGTTTTAATGTAATTTAAAACTTATTTTGAAGTCAAGTATTAATATATAAGTATAAATATTACTTACAAGTTTGTCCAAGCACTAAAAAGTACATACACTTGCTCTCATATCTCTGCGTACACCCCCCGAGAGAACAAAAATATGACGCCTCAAAAGTCTGCGTACACTCCAATTATTCTGCGTACAACGAAGGAGATCCAGTTATTTAATATCTTGTGGGATATCCTTTATGTTTTAGAACATCTGCCAGACGTCTAGGCATCGAGTCGACTAGGTTCTTGGTATTCTCGGCAGTTATTTTGCCCCATTCCTCCATGACTTCCTTCAACATGTTCTTAGAGCTGATGGTGTGTTGGCGAATCCTACGCTCGAGTAAATCCCATAGATGCTCAATAGGATTCAGGTCTGGAGACTGGGGAGGTGACGGAAGCTGATTTTTCACATTATACAGCAGCCAGAGCTTTACATTATGGGCCGTATGCTTCGGGTCTTTGTTCTGTTGGAAGCAAAAATCGTTTTCAAGCTGTAAGGAACTAATTTTCACTATAGCTACACCAATTGGTTTTTTTTTTTTTATTGAATAAACAAATGAACAATGAATGAATGAACAACTATAAGAAATCATTTACACGAATTGGCCCTTTAATTAATAACCATACTAAATCAAGATGCCACGGTTGGGATAAATGTTTTAGGGCTTAATAATTTTATGCTAAATTTTGTTTTATTATTTATCTTTATTGGTTCATTTTTCTTTCTAACTACCAGGTATATAAAAATGTTCCATATAGCCACGATTATTCTAGAAAAACGAATTTAAATATATTACTGAACATAAAAAAGTTGAAATTTCATATGATTTTAAAACATTTTATAGATTAACTAAAAACTACTAAATGTGAAATCATAAACCAGACCGAAAACAAAAACTAAAGCGTCAATCGAATTTAAAAGTTACTCCATATTGATTTTGGTGTACCATTAAGTTTTCCAATCAATTAGCCAGAAAAAGGCCAACTTTTTGAACAGCTCTGATGGACCAGTTACTACTGCTGCTGCTGCAACAACTTAAAGCTTTGGCTTTGGCTCTGACTTTTTGGTTAATGGTTTTGGCTTTGCATATTCATTCATAGAGCGCTACTCGAAGAATTTCGAACGTGTTTCAGTGGAAATTTTTTTCTCTTAACAGGCCCCAACATCTGTTGTATATAACCAAAACCCACCACCACCCCCCTCTTATATTAAAATCACTCTGCGTTATTTGTTGTGGATGACTTACTTTTACATTTGTTTTACAAAACAAAACAAAAAATTAAAAAAAAAAAAACTAGCAAATATCGTCAACTATATTTATACTACACCAACAATTACAATACACTGACGCTTGAGGCGCTGACTATTCTGATAAAAATATAAAGATAAATAAGGCTTCAGACTGAATGAGTTTGTCTATCCGAAAAGAATGTCACAAATGCCTGAATGATAGAAGAGATAACAAATGTTGTTGCTGTGAAGCCATTGTGAAGAAATCCAGCAACAGTTTACAAACAAATTTTTTTTGTGAAAAAAAAAAAAACAAAAAAAAAAAAGTGTAGAGGTGGGATATATATTATAATATAATCATAACAAAAGCCAAGTGGAAAACCATTCAGCACTACCAGTTCTCTACCTCAAGCGATTCGTGCCGGTTGTGTGTTGCTGCTGTTGCTGTTGCTGTTGCCGTTGCTGTTGCTGCTGTCGGTCGTCAAATTATCGTCGGCGTTGCCCGTCTCAAATGCAATTCAAGAACTTTAAGCTACCATAGAAAGCTGCATGGGCAGTGTAGAAAGTGCATTACGATTGTAGAAAAAAAAAAGGAAAGATTGTGTCACCATAGTGGTTCGATTGATTATACAAAATAAAGTGAAAGAATTTACATCACATCCAGTGAACCAGGTGAGTGAGTTGAATTTCTCTCATTTCTATGTATGCATTTTATTTTTTAACACATTCAATTGCAATTGACACTTTCCCTTACATGCCTTTATGTATTATTTATAACTTTTTAATTTGAAACCAATTACAATCAATTGAAAAGGGCCATCCAGCCAGATCAAGGCTATAAAAAAACCAAATGCACTTGTATCTACTTGTAAATATATACAATCATATACAGATATATATATATATATATATATGTATTTTTAGTAGTATGTATAGGCTCATTGACATTCCCGGCACGCAAGCTTTCGGTTCTCTGGTGGTAATTTTTTTTAAAAATTGTTTCAAATTGTGTTTGGTGTTTTTTTTTTGTTGTTATTGCTGTTGTTGTTTTCTTAATTTTTGTGTAATTTCCATTGTGTCGGTGTGTAATAACTAATAACTGTTATTTTTGAATTACAATTCGTGTTTCATATCTGGTAGTTCATATTTTATAACAAATGAACAAAGACCAAGGAATCTGTCTAATTCTGTGGAAAAAACTGTCTAATCAAAAATTTCGTAGTTTATTTTGCAATTAAAGTAAATTAATTATTAATCTAGCTGCGTTTATCTAGATAACTGTTATCACTATCCATGCAGTTTCTAATTATATACTTACATATATATGGATATAAGATAACCAAGTCAATTTTGTTGTTCAACTTTTATTACTAAACCCTAAACCATACGTATGATGGGCCTCATACAACTTTGTTAAAGGATTAGTTAATCACCATACACTGACAGAAAATATTAAACATTGGGATGATTACAACTTTATAAAATCCTAAAATCGCTTAAAAAAATCAAATATATCTTTGGAATTTGTTTTCCAACAATTAACAAGTTGATTATAAATTGGGAACAACTTAATGAAATGTGTCTAATGAAACAGATGTATCTTTGAAATCTTTTAAAAAAGATTTTCGAAAATCGTGTCTTTGCATAACTTACAAAGTTCATTTTAAATTACCATAACAAGCAAAACAATAAAATAATTTTAGTTGCGATAATTCAAAGAATTTGGAAAATTTTTATAATTGTTTGGTAATACAATTTATACATAAATTTTCTACAGTTTAAATTATTCCAACTTAAGGAATTCTTTATGTACAGTTTGGAATAAACAATTGAGATTTGTTAAAATTTTTCTAACAAATTTGAAAGGTTTGTCTAAGCATTAACTACATATACATATACAATATAGAGACAAATATAATGAACTTTTATATAATGAACTTCTACTTATACAGAATTAATTTCAAAGACTATGTTTCATAAACACTTTTTTCAATATTTCTCTACTGAATGAAATTGATAATCAATACGCAACGATCTCAACATTAAGAATGTAGTTTTATATATACAAAATAGTGCAATAAATTATAACCTTAACCCCAAAACATAATCACAAAGCACTGATAAATTTTAGGTCACTTTCAATGAGTTTTGAAAAGTTTGCCCTAAAAATTCCCAACTAGTGTAGACTGTAGTGTAGACTGAACTTCCAATATCCCATCCGGACCTTTGCAAAAATTAATTTTTTGGGTTTTTTTGTGTATGTACGTATGTATGTATGTATGTTTCTGTGCACTTATAAATTAAATTTGATTTGTTATAACCTATTACTCAATTCAGATTTACTGCTGTGTAGGGGGATTGCAGTTATTGTTGTTGTACACACTTATTGATGAGTGCGGCGGACTTGAAGTTAACTTCAAGTTAATTATACAACGTGATTATGGCATTTTGCTGTTGTTGTTTCTTACTGTATGTATCTGTGTGTGTGTAGATATGTTTTTTAATTGAAAATTACAAATTTTTATTAGAATACATTAAGGAAAGAGAAAAATGATTTGTATGTATGTATGTTTGTATATTATGAACATGTACAACCAAATTAGCAATAACTAATTTTGAAAGTCACTATAGCGAGGCATATTTATGAGCATGAAACGACCTATGAGTGACTGTTTCACCTGTTTCCATGCACCCCTATCAGTATAAAAAATCTTCTTGAAGACTTGTGTAAATTTGCTTTTCCTTATTTATATTATCATCGTGGGTTAAGTAATCAATTTTTTTTTTCGTCTGTATGTACTTTGGATCTTTTGTGGCAGGTGTTGTATATAATTTTTTTTGAAAGCCCAAAAACATACATCCAGATGTTTTTTCTAAATATGTACCCAAAATGAGCGTGTCGAAATTCTAATTAGTGTACTTGAAATCAGCATCGTTTTACAGTTGCTAAAGCTGAACTTTGTAATATTACCGTTTAAAGCTTATTGAATCAATCAGATCAAAGCTTTATAAAAGCTTTGACACTGTACCAGAACTGTTTGAATCGATATTGTAAAGTTGGTCAAGAATAAAATTTAATTTACACTGTGGCTAACGATCGACACTTGACTCTGATTCTGATTCTCATTCCGATTCTTCCGCATGTTTGTACAACTGGGGAACATCAAAAGACTCGGTAATTAAACCATCACATGCATTCCGTTGCAGCTTAATCAGCTAAAGAGATGTTTATGACCCTAAAGATTAATTTTAAGATGTGAGTACAGTCACATTTATGGTTATAAACAATACAAAAGAAAAAAAAACGTGCAAATAATACTAAAGATATGGCACTTTGGCTCTCACATTCACATATCTGTCTGTTATCGTGTTTAAAGCAAAAAAAAAAAAATTATTTTAAATTCCCATACGTTAAAATGGGGCGGTGACATATGGATACCCTATATCAAGTTGAAATGTGAATCTATCATTATATTTGACCGATTTTAGCTTTAATTATTATTAATTTTACGTTTGCTAACATCATATTAGTTAGACGAATTTTGTGATCTATTCAACTCAACCTTCAAATTTTTATTATTTAACATAGAAACAAAATATTCCTAATATTGGCTACATATTTAGGGAAGTTTGGATGAAATTATAGATATTTAATATATATTTATCTGATTATATATTGGGTATACTTAATTGAATTGAGAATCTCATTCACTTAAAGTAACTTTTAAAAATCGAGAAATGTACTAACATTTTCCAAAAAAAGAAAGTACTGTTAAATACTGTTAAACTCGACTATTGATACTTATTACTGTACTTAACCTTTACAAGCGATCTTTATATACCCTAAGCTTTGTGTTTATTCGGTATTAAAGTGCTCCAATCAGTAAAGTTAACGAAGGTTTTTCCCCAACGATCTTCTCTCTACTCTCTTTCTTTCTCTTTTTCTCTCTCTCTCTCCCTCTCTCAGTGTGTGCGCATATATGGACTCATCTCACAGCTGAGGAGTAATGGGGGAAGCTCTTTGTGGCTGTGCTTTTAATCAAAAGTTTTAATAGATTGGCGCGCTTCGTTGTTGTCGTGCTTGAGGAAATGCCCCCGCAAAATAATTTTTAACTTGCTCCCCCAGAGAGAAACGAAACGACGGACGACGGAAGACGGAACGACGAAGCTTTGACTTCGGCTCGACTTTCAATTCATTTGCAGTGCGATTTCAGTTTTGTTTTGAAGATCACTTTGAACGGAACGAAGCAGCTCGCTGAATCTCCACCCATACACTTTATATATGTATATACATCTCTCTTTCTCTGTTTCTGTAAACCACTCGTCCATATATGATTAATTCCCAAAGTTGTACTTAATACATAAATAAATATAATTAAATAAGAAAATTATCACAATAACAGAAAGAGACAGAGAGGGAGACAAAAAGAACGGACGTTCACTCACTTAACCGCAACAAAAAAAAATTAAAAGTAAAGTGAAGGCGCACTGCAGAAGGAAACGATACCTATCAACATCAATGTCAATTGCCTGAAACGACGTTATATCGCTTTAAAATCCGGGGTCATAGAATTCGAATTGGAATTAAAATCGGAATGAGAATCGTTGACTGATTAACAGCTACAATTCCTCTAATAAGCACAAAATAAAAAACAAAAATACGGCAAAATAAAAACAACCAAACACGAAAAACACACACAAAGCGGAATTTAACAAAACACGTTTATTGTTTTTCAAGAGAAAAACGCTTAACAAAAAAAATTAAAAAAAAAAACAACATACATAAATAACTAAAACAACAAAAACAGCTCTCCTCATTCCTAGTGCTAAATATGAACAAAAGCCTCTACAACTAACAGTTGACAACTAAGAGGCAAGAAAACGTAATTTAAGCCGCCGTGACCGAAACTGAAAAAACACTTTTAACCATGGAGCGCTCTCACAGTTGCAGCAATTTCGAGGCCAAAACTGTAGAAGCAACGGCAACGGCATCAGCTTCAAATCCAATCAAGGGCCAGACCCTGGCCGGCAGTACTGACAATTTGCAGTCAATGGAGGAGCATTTTCCCCCCACTAAACCGTTGCGTAAGCGCAAGAGATTGCAACGCCAACAATTGGCCATTGAAGTGGATGACAATAATGATGATGAGTTGCATCATATGAAAAATGAATTTGAATGTCAGGCCTATGCTGGCGATGTTGAGGAGAATGAGGATGAGGAGGAGGAATTGGATGAAATTGAATTAGAGATTGCCCACACCTTGCCACAGCAGAGTCGAAATGTTGTATTGGCTTTGCAACGTCACATATCCAGGCGTTGTCTACGCCATGAGGAATCCTTTGATTCATGCCGCAGTAGTAGTAGCACAGCTCCAGAATTAAGTCCGCAGGCGTTACGTCAACATCGTTTCAGTAGTTTATTACTTAGAGATTCCTCCACCTCTGTACAGTCGGATTCGAGTCGATATTCGAGTGTGGACAGCTTGCTGGAGTCACGTAAACCTGATCCCGAGGCAATACTCATCAATTTGGGTTTCGGTCCAGCTGTTGGATCGGAAGATATCCTATCGCGGATACCAAAACGTTTCCTAAAACCCTCCCAAGTGCCGGGCATCGATACGGAGGCATTTGTTAAAAGACTTACTGTGGCCAGCTCTCTAGCTGATTCCAGTGTATTGGGTTATCGCGGTCTAACGGGTAATCCAGATCAGCCGCCCTCATCGATTGTGGCCAAAATTATGGAACGTTTTGAGGTTAACAATCAGCGAAAACAATCCATGGGCTCCATTGGCCAGACAATACGCTGACCCCCAAAAAAGAATAAGAATATATATCTTTTACCATTATAGTTAGTTAATTTTAAATTTTGTTGATTATGTTAATTTTGTGATGTTGATCTTGTCCATTAGATATTAGTTGTGCCGCGTACTTAGCAATGTATTTACTACTTTTTTTTATATTTTAATATATATTTAAAACTATTGTGAATTCTAGTTTTGTAAGCATTAAAGAGCCAAAATCTAATTGAAATTCTGAAATTGTATAACTTTTATTTCTTTAAGGGATTGGAAACCAATTGTTGGAAGTTCAACATAGATTCAATATTCAAAAATTCTACAAAGGCTCCTACATAATCTTCTTTCTGTGGAAAATATTAAACAAAATTATCTAACAATCGAAATTATGTATTCAAAAAAAATTTTGTTCCATTGAAATTAAATGAATTCCAAAATGGTTCTATAAGCGATTGAAATCGGTTCAAAGTTGAATTTCCATTGTTTTTTAAATGTTATTCCAAGTTCAGGTTTCATGATTCTTTCGTTAAATATTACAATATGTATATAATATATATATATAAATATCTGTTCAGTTAGATATACATATATGTATTTATAGCAGACAAAGTGGCACCTTAACAATATTGAACTATCTTATCATTGATGAAAAATTGCATAATGATTATATACAATAACTATATGGCACGATATATAGACGTAGTCAGGATAAACATACGTATGAGCAATATATGTACATATGTACGTATAATTTAAGTTTTTGCAAATTAGTAAGTTAATTTGTCAATTTGCGGTTGCCAACTTGAATGTTAATCATTTTGCAAAGTGTAGCAATCAGCTTAAACGCTTTTTATTAACAATTTGCTGCAATATTTGCGAATAATAATGGGGTAAGGAAATTTGTTATGGATTAGTATTCTGTAAAAGACAACAAATAGAAATTAGGTGGAAGTAATATGTATTTAACAAATGTTCATTCTCACGTACGTACATATATTAACTTGTTATTTTGTATAAAAAATCCTCAAAACAACCGACAATCATCATCACAGTACAAATGGATCCTACATATACATACATACATACATACATATATACTAATATTGTGGCTGTCTATAGATCTATGGCAGACCCTTAATTATACATGCATACATATGTATATATGTACATATGTAGAGTGTGCCGATATACCCTATTATATCCTATATGTTTTTTATATTATTCCATTCTTAAAATGCTAATAAGCAAAGCAAATCGAATCATAATTCAATTAGTTTTCAGCAAATCAGTTTAATATAGACGACTTTTAATTCCAATCGGTTTGTTCCCATCACAAAACTAAAATCAAAAAGTCAAGACTAAAGATGGAATTTCAATTATACTGTACATATACATACATATATACTATATATGTGCATACATATGTATGTACGTTCATATCTAAATATTTCAATTAAAGAAAGCATTTTGCTCTCCTTAT
Source organism: Drosophila sturtevanti (assembly GCA_018150375.1). NCBI lineage: Eukaryota > Metazoa > Arthropoda > Insecta > Diptera > Drosophilidae > Drosophila > Drosophila sturtevanti. The sequence continues at coordinate 4,118,360 of JAECWJ010000324.1, read as the reverse complement.
TCGGGGAAGACCCTTCAGCTCCTCCTATCCCATTCCCTGTTCTTCGCTCATTTCCAAGTTTACGATGACAAACAAATTTATTTGCCATATAAGTAGATATTTACTTACCCCTTTTTTTCAAACGTCAAAGCAAAGGCATATAGCATTGAAGTTGAAGGCTTATATATACATATATATACAATACATACATACATATGTATATATGTAGATATATACATATGCATATATCTCAGTATTGTTATCGAAAGTATTTTTTTTTTCTGAGAAAAGGTTTATTAATAGCCCATGACTTGGCGTCTTTTGCACATAACAATATAGTACAAAATATATAGAAAAAAAAATTACAGTCAAAGCTAGAGAATACAAGATCCGTTGTACACCAATCGTACCCCCTCGCTGACTATTTGTTTGCCCCAATTGCTAGTATAGGGATTACGGTTTTGTACTCGATCATTTATTGATTTCAATTGCCTTTAATTATAGTATTCACATTCACACAGAGACTGAGAATCGGTTGCGATTCACGACTATTTGGCATGCAACGCAATGGTCGATTATTAATGGGTAAAGCGGGGAGGGGGTGTAGAGTGAGAGGGCAATACATTAGCTCATAGTTTACTATAACTGCGACTAAGTAAAATTACTTGACCCCTATTCTAGACCTTTTTAGTTTTTTTTCTTTTCTTTTGAATTTCCAAACAAATAAACAAATATGGCAGCCAAAACACGTCACACACACACACACACACATACAGATAAGGTTTTGCGCATACATATTTCTAACACCTTTGGCAATGTAACGGAAAACATACGAAAACTTATCGAATTTTTTAAGGTGTGGTGAGAAGATGGGGGTGTATGTATGCATAGGTATCTGTATCTAATAAATAAATTTAACCGATAAACGTGGCACATGACTCTTTGTATAGTGCCTGGCACCTATCGCCCCCTCTCCCAAAACACTATGGCCACAAATTGTTTGCTCAATTAATTCACAAACCAAAGAAAAGGCGAAAGAAAAGTACACACACACACACACAAACGCAAAAAAATCCCCAAATTCTGTATTGAGACGGAAGTGCCAATTACAAGATACCCTACAGCAGGTAAGGGTGCAGGTCACTCGACTATGCTAATAATTCCGAATGTTTACGTACCAAATGACCCATGTGCTACCAAAACAAAAGCCCGTTACGCGTTAGCCTAACTAAAAAGCTCTCCAACAGCCGACAAGGTGGTGGAACGCTGTTACAAATATGTACGTGATATTCGAAATACAATAATGTATAGGAATATTAGATACATTTTACAGCTACCTATGAGGTAAATAATGCCAATAATAGACTTTTGCGGTCTCAGTTAGTTTTATTTTCACATTGACACCCCTACGGAATATACATACACATATGTATGTGCATACTGTATCTACTTATACAAATATATAAATTAAATTATAGGTACTCTAATGGGTGAAATGTACTAAATATCTGTTCCTTTGTATACCAGACACATTGGTAGTCCCAGTACGTCTATTTACCCTTGAAATATATGGCATTAAAATCGAAACCGCCAAAGCAATTGTCACCTACGCCAACCTACACCTGCACAAACACACAAACATACATACATACGCACAAATACCAATGCAAGTTCAAGGCGATGCGCAAGTGTTAGAGGCCTCTTAGAAAAGACAAAAGCAAAACCAAAACTGTAACGAAAAGCCACAAGCGAAAATAAATAAATAAATATATGTCACAGCTGCTGCTACTGTCGAAGGCAGGCGGTAAAGAGTGCACTTCATTTGTGTTAAAAATAAATTTAATTAGTGCAATTTTTATGTTGCGTGGGCGTGTTTGATTTATGGTTGTGATATAAGCAACTACATATAACATTTAACTAAAAGGAATTGTGATAATCGAACTTTTGTATTTTTCTAAGTTTGAAAAACCGTTATTACTTCAATTAGATTAGCCATGCGTCAAATATTCGTTTATACTCATGAGTTCATTTTCCAAATTATTTCGGAAAGAATAATGTAGTAGATCTCAATTATAAATATTAAAACTCATAAAAATTTCCGGCTTACGGTTTGTTGCAGTTAGATTAGGATTTTTAATTAAATTAGATTTTAGAAATCTTAGAGCGCCAAATAACGTACCCATCTCTATTTTTATCGATAACCAACAAACTCTACTCGAGTAGAATACTATCTACATCAAATTTTTAAAGCTATTTGTAAATATAAGCTTCCATTGCATTTATAATTGAATTATGGGAATTTTGATATTCTCTTACAATGTATATACAATTTTTTTGTAATTTTTCAAATGCTTTTCAAGAAAGTTTTCATTTCAAAAATTTATCGATTTTCTTGTTTTTGGCTTAAAGCAAGTTAACAACAGTCTGGCAGCATCATACGCTTAACAACAACGCAATGGATTGTTGAAATCTTAAATCAAAGACTGAATGTTTGTCGTTTACGTACTTAATTTACATTTAAATTTTAATTTGTTATCGTGTTTGTTGCTGTCCACATTTTGATTACTTTTTTCATTATTTAATATTGCTTACGTGTAAAATTGCAAAAATGTTGTCTCCAAAAGCCGATATTGCCTGTCAAGGACTCAGACTCAAGGACTTGTCAAAATGTCTGTGTGGACAACAACAACAAACCCGGCTGGCCTAGACGGGACAACGTCAACAACGCCAAAGATCCTTAACGCAGCCTTACTACAACAAGGTCAACGTCAAGCCGGTAGTGGAGGAACTTTCAACTTAAATACATCATCAATTGGTACATCAACTACCACTCAGCATTTTCAACACGTTGTTGCCGCAGCTGTAGCAGCCGCCACCTCAGTGGCCACCGGCCAACACCAACATCATCACCAATACCAAGCGCATCCCAATTATCATTACAATCATCCGAATTGCAGTCACACGAGCAGTCCTTCGAGCAGTAATAACGGTGGTTTTAAACGCTCCAGCCTAAGTAATTCTCTAGTGCAATTTCCACCACCTCCACCGCCACCCTCATCCACGGGTCAGCCAAAGGTAAGTTCATGAACAAATCAATTCTATGTAACGCCACCCCCGCACTTCAAATCCCCTTTATTTCCAAAAACTTATTCCCATTCCATTGACGACAGCTTTTCATTTTAACCAAAAATAAATAAAAAATAATTAAAAAATCTGAGATTCTGTGTAATGGAAGCTTGACGACGCGTTGGCAATCAATCGAGAGAAAATACGACCTTAGTTTCAAGTCGAACAAGATCGCCCCACACACACATACACACACACGCACATACACACACTAATACAGTGTTACACTTGCTGTCGCCGCGCTTTTGTAGCTGTGTGTGAATGCGTGTAAACATTTGTTTTTATTTTTTATTTTCAACTACCTGTTGGAATTATTATTGATCACTGGCTAACTGGCTGACTGCCTGACTTTTCAATCTCGCCATGATGACGTCATGACCCCTTCTTTCGATCTCTTTTTCGGTCTATGTACATATACAAATACATACATATATAGAAAAAGTTCGTTCGTTTCTGTTTGTTAATTTTATACCCATTCGGTATTGTCTTATTGTTTGTTTTTTTGCTTATCATTTTGTTTAAAGACGATAAACAACAAAAATTGGGTCTCATTTGTTCGTTCCGCCCACATGGGCAATCCCTGAAAGCAATCACACCATCCTTAACTGAACGCATTCACACCTTCCAATTTTCGGTGCTCACATTTCAATGTTAATGTATGATTTTTATTAGCGGAAGTCAATTACCAAAATATAAAAAAAAAAACCTTTCATGATAAAGATTTCAAGTCGATATCTTGTAAAAACCCAAAAACAAGTCGTTAAGTACAATAAAATGATCATACAGTTGAAATATGAAAAAAGTATATAGAAAGTTTTCCATAAAATTCAACAATTCGGGGATTACGTGGTTCTTGGGGTCACTTAACATAGGATTGCGAAATTTCGGATTTTAAAGATTTTAGCCCAAATTTATTTACATACTTAGTTAAAGAACATTGATTCTTTGTAAAATATTGATTCTCGATCTATAGGAATTTCCATTCCATCGGTTTCAAATATAAGCTGAGCTTATTTATGCTTATTAGTTATTTCCTTATAAATATTATTAGACATTAAAATACATATATATTTTTCTTTCTGTACTAAGCTTATCGCTTTGATTTTTATTTCACAATATGTATGTATTAAAAACCGCTGTTCAGAGATTACTTAAGAGTTTCATGCTATAACAAAGCATTTGTCACAATCAATGTCAGTATGCCTCCAAAAATGTTTCTAAAATTAAATATTCTCAATTGTCAATATTATCGTAAACTCTTGTCGATAATTATCCTGTATATTCTGTTCATCTCCATTCACGGTGATGTCCTTATAGCCAACAACAATTCATTTGATCCAGTTATGCTTTCCGTTTCAATTCGTACCGCAAAACCTACAAAATATTGGGGCGACAATCATTACTGTGGAGGTATTTTGATTACCTCGACGTTGGTTCTTACCTCGGCAAGTTGTATGGCCAAAACATATGTAAACACCAATAAGGGTTCCCACAATATGATTGTTGTAGTTGGAAGTTACGAGCGTTTAGAAGAGCCACCCCGAAATCAACAAATTGGTGTAAATAAATATTGGCTGAGTTCAAGGGGTAACCGAAAGATTTTTGATTTGGCAATATTGCTTTTGCAAACAAGAGTGCCCAAATTGAACGTCTTCATAAAGAAAGCGTTTCTACCCTTAAATAAATTGGAAAATAATTCTTTATGCCAATCCGCCGGCTGGGGTCGAATGTATCCGGTAAGTCTTTTGCATTCTAAGATCAATTCTGCTACTCCTCTCGTTTGCTCCAGCACGGGCCCTATTCCAATGAAATGTTACTTAACCAAATCGCACCACTTGAAGAAAAGATTTGTAAAAATCAATTTGGGGATGATTTTAATCCGAAAAAACAAATCTGTATGGCTAATGTTGAATTGAGTGGTCCAATGTGTCAAAATGATGTCGGAACTCCGCTCATTTGCGGTAAAGTCCTCTTTGGAATAGCCGGTATGGTGAATAACTCACAATGCCTTACATACGAACCAGTCCTATATAGTAGTGTCTATCACCATATGGATTTCATTTTAAGAATAATGAAAAGTGATCGTGATAGTGTAAATAGACATACTTTACCGATGTTGATAATAACCTTGACTACTGTACACTATTATACATAGTAAATTGTATGCATTAAATTGTAGAGGAGTTATTTTAATTAAATTGACGCAATTGTTGTAGAGGTCGAGGCCAAATTGTTTTCCCATTCATTAATCAAATGATGATCGATAGGAAAGAAAGAAGCACTACGATCAGGCAGATCGGCAACCCAAAAAAAAACAAAAAAAAAAAAACAAATAAAAATAATTAAAATATATTTCTCTCTTTCTCTATTCTAAAGCTTTCTCCTTCTCTTACTCTCTTTTTCCCCCACATCCCCCGTGGGTTTTTCGTCTCTTTTTTTCTGTGTCTGTCAGTCTGTCTTCTGTCTGCCTCTACCTGCCTTTTGTTTGCCTATGTCTCTAAATGCTTTCATTCAAATGGCATTAGTAATTTGATTGCCATTTTGTTGTTATTGTTTTTGATGTTGCTGTTATTGTTGTTGTTGTTGTTGTTGTTCGCAGGCCGCCGAATTGATTGTCGAATTTGAATATCGCACTGCCAACGTCGTCGTCGTCACCGCCAACGCTGCGCTCACCCTTCACTCTGCCCATATTCCCCCTCCCGTTCTATCCAACACACATTCGCACATATCCCAGTGTGTATGTATTTTGCCCGTGCCTTCGTCAACGTGGTATCAGTTTAGTTGTTAACTTGACGTCGTCGTCGTTGCCGCTGCCACTGTTGCTGCTGCTGCTGCCTCTGCTTTGGTTCGCTTCTGCTTGTCACCCGCGCGTAGCCAAGGAAACAGAAACAGAATACAAGAAGACATCATGAATTAAATGTGTCGAAAAACCGAATTACTTTTCAATTTCAATTTCTTGTTAGTTGATTTGCGGCACGCCACGGCACGGAAGTGGTGGCAAAACTAAATAAAAAAAAAATAAAATAAAATAAATAGAAAAAAATAAACCGTCGGCCTCAACATTTTGCACTATTCTCAATTCGCTTAATCGTGAACTTAACCCGTATTCCAAATTGAGTGTTTTGTTTTGCTTCTTTTTTCGTGTGTTCGTGTGGATGTTTTTTTCTTTTTTTTTTTTTTTAATTTTACTGACAAGTATTTTATATTACACTACATTTTTACAACTTTTTATTTTATTTTGAAAAGTTCATACGAATGTTTATAAATATAAAAGTAAATATTTAAAAAACACACACACTGTGGGCAAAACAACAAAAACAGTGACAGAGAGTGAAAGGGGGAGGAGGCGTGTCAGAAACACAGTGAGAAACATTCGTTCGAGTACGGGAATTACTGATCCGATCTGATCAATTGTCATGTGCAAAATCATCCAAGTGAAACGGAAATTAATTTTCATTAAAAAAAGCCACACAGACAGAGAACTAAAGAGAGTGGAGGGAACGAGTGAGAGACAGTGAGCAAGAGAAAGGAATTGAGAGCACGGGAGATTACGAGATCAAGTACAGTTCAGCAGAGAGTGAGAGAGAGAAGCTTAAAAAAAAAAAACAAAAACAAATTGCAAAAGCTAAAAGAACTTCCATATTTTTTTCACAACTATGATAAGAGGAAGAGATACGGAATTTTAATAGAATTTTCTTCTAGTTTTTTTTTTTTGATTTGCTTGCATTTTTTGTTGTTGTTGCTGCTGCTGCTGCCGCCGCTGCTTCTGCTGTTGGCAAGGCACAATAATAATTAATTAACCAAACGCAACGCTCTCTTGCACATGCGTTCATCATCATCATATCCCTACGACGAGGAGGTGCCGTTAAAACCGCCACGACGTAAGCATCAATTGCAACAACGACAGCAACAACAACAATCAATACTTACACCAGCTGACAGAGAACGGCTAATGGTGGAGGTAGGGCCAGAAGAGACGGATGAGGAATACGAACACATACATCTACTATTGCCCCAAACTCAACCAACGGACGAGATGTACTCAAATCTACGTTATGCTCGCACAAATCTCAGCCACAGTAGCCTCTTGTTGAATCAACAACAAAACTCATTTGATGGCAGCAGCGCTCCTGCCTCGATAACTGAGCGCACAGAGAGCAGTGAGACGCTCGATGTGCCATTGAACATAACAAGAGGGCGCAGCAATCAAGTGTATAATACACCCACAACAGCGGCCACTCGCTTATTGTCACGAAGCAGCGGAGGTGGCAGTTTTCCCATTTCTTCTCATCAAAGACAACATCAGCATCAGCAGCAACAGCAGCATTACCCGCCGCTGCACCATCCGCCGCCGCAGCAGCAGCAGCACCAACAGCAGCAACCCTCGGCCCTGGCCAGTGCGTTGCATGCCACAGCTAAGCTAGCAGCGAGCGTTGATGCATATACGGCAGCAGCAACTGCAGCAGCAGCAGCAGATTATAGTCTATGTGATTCGTGTCGACCGCTACGTTATAGCCATCACGGTCATAGTCACAGCAATCTCAGTCGACCCGTTCATACGGGCCATATCGGTTCGTCGCGGTATCTTAACCATAATTTTAATTCAAATTCATCGCACGCGGGCTCGGGTCGGTATAACGCGCAATCAGTACAAATTCCATTGCCAATAGTACCACCACCTTCTCAACAAGTACCACCACCGCCACCACCACCAAATCCTTCCCTAGCACAGCAATCAGTGTCGTCATCAGGCGGAGGATATCCTCCATATCATTTACGTCATCATCAATACCACCAACAAAATCAAGTATCCCGTTTTCAGCCACGTCATCATCGTACCGGCAGCAGCAGCATGTCGCAATCTGGCGAGGATCTACACTCACCCACATATTTGTCGTGGCGCAAATTGCAACTGAGTAGGGCCAAATTGAAGGCCTCCAGCAAGACATCCGCATTACTCAGTGGTTTTGCCATGGTAAGTAAAAAAAAAAAAAAAAAAAAATTAAAACAAAAGAAAACAATCATACATACGCCAGCAAAACTATAGATTTATCGGCAAAGTATTTGCTAATATGGTATATACGATATATATATTTATATATATATATATATATGTATGTATGTAAATATATATATATTTGTAGTATATTGTTTTCCTTTCTAAAGGCGATAAAAAAGAAACGCACAAGCATTTTTTTTGTTTTCCCTCAAACAACTGCTCACAGATGTTTTTTTTGTTTTTATGGTGATAAAAGAAAAAAAATATTTAAAATTTATAATTCTGATTAATGATTTAGAAATTTTGATTCGTTTTATTTTACAAAAATTTCGAACTTCTGTCATAACCTTGACAAATTTGATTTGCTGAGAGCTTTAACCAGTTTTTGATTTTGTAATCCGTGGAATTATTTTAGTCAAAAATAGATTTTAGATAGTCAGAACTTGTTGATAAGCCGCATAAATTGTTTTTTTTTAAACGAATTTAACGATAGTTTGAGGAGTTCAATAACTTTTTGATATTTTTACTTTTTGATTTAATTTTATAGAAATTGATAGAAATATTCTTTTTAATATCCTTTAACTGAAAGGAACTTCTGGAAAAAAAATCTCATAGAAATGTGAATCAAAAATAAGATATAGTAAGATAAGTACTTCAATATCTATGTATTTGAGAGAGTATTTAGAGAGTTCCTCTCCAAGAGTATAGGAAATCCAACGTATAATCCTGGAAGGTTTTAGGGATTCTTAATGCAAAGTAAAATAATACTAAGTAAATAATAGAGATACCTTTTTTAGCTCCAATAGAAGAAACCCTGTTAATTAGGGCTTGTTTTTTGAATATCATTTTTTTTAATTTTTCAATATTTATAATTGATTCTAAATTTTAAACTTTGGAATAAGAGTTTAAAAAAAAAAAGCTGTAGCTTAATCAATATTCCAACCTCATTATCAGAAATTGCTTGAATAAATTTTTGTTATTTTAAATAAAATCTTATTTATGAGAGACTCAAAAAATATGTATATATCCCGCTCATGAGACGGAAGTGAGGGAGTAAAGAAAACGCAAAACTTGCCCTCAGGAGATTTAAAATAAAGTATTTTTTATTCATAATTAAAAAAAAAATTATAATGTAACTTTAAAATCTGAGTTAACACTTTACTGAGTATATACGATAGACTGTAGATCTTTTTTTTTTTTTGATTAATAGGTATCAAACTTGCCGAATTAATTTTTAATGCAGACATGATCATGAGGAAAAGGTGGCACAGATCAAATAAATTAGCCCATTCACATAGACTATATACATATTTATACATACAAATACTATGTATACTTATATAGATATATATATATATATATAAATTAGCTAGCGATAGAGCATTGCTATTGCCAAAAAATCTGTAGAAAAGATGGCTAATAATAATACCACTAATAAGGGGAACATACAGTGCAACAAATTGCATTTAGTAGGTTAAATATAATGATACTCATATGTAATTTACTCACTTAATACAATTTACAATTCTCTCATACTTTCATTCTCTCACAGGTGGCCATGGTGGAGGTGCAACTGAATAGTGATACACAGGTCCCAAGCGGTATGCTCATTGCATTCGCCATTTGCACCACAATGTTGGTTGCCGTTCACATGTTGGCTTTGATGATCAGTACATGCATATTGCCGAACATTGAAACAGTTTGCAATCTGCATAGCATATCGCTGGTACACGAATCGCCCCATGAACGACTACACTGGTATATTGAAACAGCGTGGGCTTTCTCAACATTGCTGGGCCTGATACTCTTTCTACTGGAAATAGCCATACTCTGTTGGGTTAAGTTCTATGACCTTAGTCAACCGGCTGCCTGGTCTGCTTGCATTGTTCTGATACCAGTAATGATTATATTTTTGGCTTTTGCCGTACACTTTTATCGTTCACTGGTGACGCATAAATACGAAGTGACCGTATCGGGAATACGTGAATTGGAAATGCTCAAAGAGCAAATGGAACAGGATCATATGGATCATCATAATAATACGCGCAATAATGGTCTACACTATGGTGCCTCCGGCGATATTGTTTAGCATATAATCTAATCTATATATGTATATATATATATATAGTATATATATATATCTACATATATGCATAGGTTTTATAAAAAGCGGATTGTCAATATATCATATTAATTGCAATCTTCGAATGGGAAAAAGACAGCGACAGACTTTAAATATGATATATGTATGTAGTATCGTGTACTATAAAATAAATTGTAAAGTTTCTTTTTAAAAAAACAAAAAAAAAAAAATTGATGCAATTCCAAGCGGATGCAAAAAAAACACTGCTTTTCAAATTTTCAAAAATTGATTTAATATCTTATATAAAATAAGTTGAAATTTGTTTTTTTTTTTTAAGACAAAAATGAAATTGGGCCTTGAAAAACAATTTTAAATGTTTTAGAACCGAAATAAGCAGTGTTATATGTACATCAAATGATGCATCTTGTGATACACATAGGGCAATAGAAATTTATTTTTCATTGCATAATTATATAAATGAAATATTTGAGACCAGAAAAGATCAGACCAGACTAAAACCACCATCCATCCTAGAGAAAAAGCAATATTTATGTTCGACATTTAAAATTTTATTTTATTCTTTTTGTTTTCCATTATGTGATTTCTGTTTTCTTTTTTTTTTTTTTTTTGTTTTGATTGTTTAAATTTAAACTAAACGAAATGTTTTTAAGCTTAGATTAAATTCAATGGCAATCTCTCCTAGTACGTTATCACCATAAATTTAAATTGGTCGAAATGTGATGAAAAAATTCTATTTATAATAATCTATATATGCATAACTATAATTTAATTAATATCTTTGTATTAGAATCTAGACCTATATGATATATGAGTTAACTATAACAGCAAGAACAACACAAAACAACAACAACAACAAGAACTCTTCCAACATAAAACTTAAATGTATTGATTAGCGTTTAAGGTGAAATTCACTTTGTAAATTGTAAACGAAAAATTAAAACGATCTATTTTTCTACATATGTTTTAGACGAATCAAAGATATAAGAAAACAGCAACAACAACAACTAATCAAGTAAAATGGAAAAAGAAAACCCATAAGTTGGCGTGCCAGGAGCAAGTAGTGCCGCCAGTAAAAATGAAGACAAGACATGTTAAGTAGGTTGATTAGAAAAGTGACACCGCACGCACGGCACCCCCCTCCCTCTCCACCATACCCATTCCAAAAACCGCAGCAACTTGTAGTATGTAGTATATGGCGACTGGCACATGGTATTACCTGCCAGTTTGCTAGCTAGCTAGCTAGCTGTCTGGCTGGCTGGGTAAAAAGATGTCATCCTGGTTGAGGTTAGTCTCTGACACAATGTCGTGCCCTGCAAGTGACAGTGTGGCTAGTGGTGTTCGTTGCCTGCGCTATCCATCCGGATCTTGTCGCTATGAGGGTAAATGGTTAAACAATTTACATCATGGCTTTGGTGTAATGACCACAAAACGTGGCCTTATCTATGAGGGACAATGGTCAAAGGGTCAACGACATGGCTATGGGACTCTAAGCAAAAAACAAAAACCAACAAACACCTGTGAACGGATCTATGTGGGTGAATGGCATAGGGATAAACGCAGTGGGGAGGGCAAACAATTCTATGACGACGGTTCAATTTATTTTGGTCAATGGCATCTGAATCAACGACATGGCCGAGGCATACAATGGCTTTCAGATGGGCGCATCTATGTGGGTGAATGGCATCAAGATGCAATGCATGGCAAGGGTGTATTATTTTCGGGTAGGTATGAAAATACATACATATAATAAATAAGTAAATTTATACCCTTGCAGGCCGATTATCTTAAATTTGGTAAGAAACATGTAATCCATATAATATATATTCTTGATCAGCATAATGAACGGATTTATTATGGAATTGTCCCTCCGTCCGTTTGCTTGATTAAGCATAACTCAGCGTATTAAATCTAAAGGTCTCGAGTTTTCCTCTATACCACATGAGTTGTATACTCCGAAATCATCCTAATCAGACGGCTATATTATATATGTATTGGTATAGGGTATACCAAAGTTGAACAAATTGCTTAATTTTTTTACGGAATAAAGCTGTCACACAAACATCGAACGATATGCCGTGCCATGTGTGACGCTCAGATTGCAATCATTATATTTTAAGTCCGAAACAGAATTGGCTAACAAAATAAAAGGTTCCATAACATTAAATTATCAAATCGAGAATACGCAAGGGTATATAATTTATTGACAAGCCAAAATAATACGCAGAAGGTATTTTATTTCAAATCAGAATCTGTTTTTTGTCTATAAAAAATTTCAATCTATGTTAAGTATTTTTCTAAAATTTGTTTTATATATTTTATATTTTTCATAAATTTACAAAATTAACACATTTTTAAATACATTTTCTAACATCAATCATTAAAAATACGATATAAATTTAAATGAAAATGCTTTTGATGAATATATCAAAAATTTGATTATTACTTTTTCAACTATCCCAAGATAAATTCCATTCCATATTCCATTCTATATATACTTTTCTTCTTTACAGCAAATGGTAATCGCTATGTGGGTGAATTTGAAAAGGGTTTAAAATCAGGAAGTGGACTCTATTATCATTTGGACAGTTCTGGTCAACGAGTACAATTGGGCATGTGGCTGGACGATATATGCAAAAGTTCACTAATGCCTCTCCAAAAACAAGAACAAATAAAATAAAACTTAAAACACAAAATAAGAATTATGGGAATTACTTTAATCCCTGTGACGACGCCTTGAACTAATTGATTCCAGTTGCTGCTGTCCTTGTTCTAACATTGCCTTGCGACGTGGTCGAGTGATTGGTGTTTTTTCTACAATTTCAATGGATGGTTTGGCACTTCGACTGCGTGTACTTCTAGACGCAGATTGTACTTTGGTAGATGCTTTGTCATCGTCCTCCAGGATTATAATTTGTGGTCTAGCACTACGACTTCGTGATGTTTTAGTTACTGGCTGTAATTTGGTTGCCTTCTCGGGGCTTTCATCCTCCAATATAATGATCGGTTGTTTACTTTGATTACGTATCAGTGGACGGCCTTTTCTTACAGAAACTGGCTCGGATTTAGTTCGCTGCACGGGAGCAGCATTTTCTTCATCACTTGAATTCGCAAGATCTATCAATTGGCATGCATTGAGATCCACATCGTCCATTGAAGATGACGATGGTGGAGTGGATTGCGGTTTCTTTTCCGAGTATATCGAAAATTTGGGGCTTTTTCCTTTCATATTGGCTAACATTTTTGATTTCCTTTCCGGTGATATATTGAAATTCAAAGCGGTTCTTACAACTTTTTTAGTTTTATGTGGTGCTAATGGTGATCGAGGACTTAGCTCCATATGGGCTGCCATTAATTGCGATATTAAATTGTGACTATAGGTAATATCAATTATAAAATGCTGCTGATTTCTGGGAGCGACCAGTTTAAGAGCCTCATTACCATAGGCTATGGCCAATTGTGTCTTCTTTCTCTTACGCAAATAGTTCATATTCTGAACATGCAACATGATAGGCAAATTATGCGGTGACTCTTGCTCCTGCTGTTGTTGATCCTTAAGCCAATAGCTAGCCTTCTCATAGAAATAATCCAGTTGATCGTAACTTTCACGTTTAAGGAACAACATGCGAGCATGCAGACAACCAATGGTAAAGTAAACAAATTGCAATTGCTCTGAATTTTTAATTAGCATGTTCTGGGATTGTCTTAAATAACACTGCAACTGGAATTTGGATGGTGGAGAACTCGCCGGCAAGCAGACTTGATGGGGAGTGTCCTGTAAAAATTGAAAGTAAATATAAACCAAATTTTTAATATAATGTTATATATTGAATTGTTAGATTGATCTAATTACCAAGAGTTCTAATGGTTTTTGTTTTCGCATCGGCTCCACCTGCTGCATCATGGGTATTAAATAATTGCTGATCATTGAATTTTTGCCAATTATCTCATCTTGTTTAATGATCTCTTTGCCATTGGCAATCTTTTTCACATTTTCCACTGGCTGGTGTTTAGCCTCTTTTAATGGTTTAATACCCAATAAATGGTTAATAAGGTTTAGTTTTACCTCAGCCTTTTCAATATCCTCCATTTGCAGATTGGTCCATAGCCATGAGGTCAGCACCTCGATGGCCCTTAAGGCTAAGCCACTTTGAATGGCCACATTCAACATGATATTGGAGAAGGAGAAACGTTCAGTCAGGCGATTAGATGAGCATTCGGTACTCTCTTTAACCAAATCTCCCAGTATTAGATGCAATGCTCCCAGATCAATACTCGATATATTATTAAAATTGCAAATGCTATCCTGTAATGTGTCGAGCATACGCAATGGTGACATTTTGGGCATATTTTTACATAGCTTCTGCAGTCGGACTATGCGAAATTTCACTGTCTGGAGAGTAATCAGAACAATATCCTTTTTACCCACACGCTCGGGAAACTCATCTCGGAGATTTTCTACCAGCATTACAAGCAACTGGGCATGACATCTGCAATCGATTCTTGCATAATATGTAGCCATATGGCAGAGACAGAGCAGAACAATCGTATGATGTCGCTTATAAAAACGATCCGAACTGGCCAATTGTGGCCATAATTCATTGAGCATATCCTGTGAACGTGCCACCTCCTCGTCAAGCTGCATTTGTTGAAATACATGACTATGACGATTTAGGCCCAAGAAATAAGTAAGTGCACGTAAATAGGTGAATCGATCATCAAGTAATTTGCCAATTTCTAAAAGCAAGAACCAAGCATCATCCGCTTGCTGTGTATAACCCATGCTGGATAATGATACGGCTGCCGCATTACCATCATCAATTAGAGCCTCCCAATCAATGGCCGTCTCACTCGTGTCCAAAGGTTCTGCATCGGCCTGAAAGTTAATATTCGGGGATGTAGACAAAAATCGCCAATGAGATGGGATCAAAAAAAAATATCTAAAATGTTAGAAAAACTAAAGCTAAATATTTGGAAAATGGTGAGAACTTCTTTCCCCTAATACATATAGAACATACATACATAATTCGGAAAATCTTTTTCCAAATAAAACATTTATTTAAATTTGTTATGAGATTTTCTTTCATTACAAAGTCGCATTACGAAAATAGAAGAGAGTCAACCAGATGTGGAGGAACAAGATGTAAAAGATCGAATACTGCCAATCCAGTGGATAAATTTGCTGTAGCTTTTTCTTGTCGGATTAAATTCCTTGTGTGTGTGTGTATGGTTTATGGTCTATTGTGTATGTTGGAATCTCTGATTGGGTGTGGTGCTACTTCTATAAAAATCACTTATAAATCATCGTCTTTATCTGGCAGAATTGAGTCCTGTGCCTCCTTTAAATCGAGCTCCATTTGCAATTGCCATTCCTTATCCATTTTAATTTCAGGTGGTAGTAGAGCTGGCGTTGCCACAAATTCCAAATGAGGATCACCGACCAACTTGCGACCCAGCCAAAGGAATGGTTTCTCAAAATTATAATTCGATTTCGCCGATATATCATAGTATTGTAAATTTTTCTTATGATGAAAGATAATATTCTTGGCTTTGACCTTTCTATTTTTAATATCCACTTTGTTGCCACACAAAACGATGGGTACTAACTCACAGACTCTAACCAAATCTCGATGCCAATTTGTGACATTCTTGTAGGTGACACGTGATGTTACATCAAACATAATGATGGCGCATTGACCCTGTGTATAATAGCCATCGCGTAAACCGCCAAATTTCTCCTGTCCAGCGGTATCCCATACATTGAAACGTATGGGACCCCTATTCGTATGGAAGATCAATGGATGGACTGACACACCCAATGTGGCAACATATCTCTTTTCAAATTCACCAGTCATATGGCGTTTAACAAAGGTTGTCTTACCGGTGCCACCATCACCGACAAGGACACATTTGAATGTGGGTATATTGGCATCGTCTAGAGACATTTTTTACTACTCAGTTTTAATTAAGAGTTATTTAACTTCTTCAATTGATTTATGTAAAATATTTTTACGACAAAAATTCTTTTTCACACGACAAATATGAAATAAATTAGTTAGAAAAAAAAAAAACAAAAAAAACAAACACGAGCACAAAAAAATAAAATTTACATATCGAGATATTCTAAACGAATACTGAGGACTTCAATTTCAATTGCAAATAAGTTTTCACCCGCCCACTTGGATTCGCTCTGTATCAAAGATAAGGTTTCTAGATAGTTTGAGGTGAGATACTCTGAACACCTCATCCTTATATTTTTGCATAGTAGAGGAGGACATTTAAGTTTGCCATGGCATCCATTAGGCGAGTGTCTTAGTGGTTATAAAGCCCAAATCAGACGCATGGATCACACTTGGTGTTCTGGAAACATAGAAATCGCAACTTAAACGCTCTAGAGGTTTGTCTTTGTGTCTTCTGAAGGAAATTCAGAGACAGAATCTTTGGTCTTACGAAGAGATTTGCCAAAGGATTGAAAGAAGGTTCTACTCTTGCATTGCTTCTCCTGACCCCAAATTGACTGTTTTTGATAATTTTCCTACTGGATTTTTATCTCTCATTAGATTACAAAGACTTTGGATTTGGCTCTTTTATAGCAAAAGATTATCCAAAGAACTTATCTATGAGTTTGTATTAATATTCCATGAATTTAAAAGAACGAACAGATATAACCGATACATTTAAAGCCATGAATGAAGATCACAATGTGAATTCAAGTCACAGTTGGAGAATAATTATTAATTAATTCAAATAATTGACTAGATACAACAATTAGATTCATGAAATACAAAGTGAAAGCTTTAAAAGGAGAACCAAGTACTAAGTTGAAGATCAATTAAACTTGTGTACTACGTTCAAGAATATATATCGAAAGAAAAGACTTTCTTCCATTCATTCTTATAATTTCATAAACTAACTCTAGGGAGAGAGTCCCGCCTACGTAGTGATACATATGTTGGTTATTAAACTGGATTCTTATTTCATAATTCATTCTAAACGATTCTAATATTAAAAATATTCTAAATCCTCCTTTTAGACATAAACAGATGACAGATCAAGAATACATATATACAGTATAATAATCGTTAAAAGATCAAAAGTATAATAATAGTTAAGTATATTGACTTACCCGTTTAAAAAAGTCGCCAAAACATTTAATAACATTCATAGAGAGCTCCACCAAACGTCTTTCACGTTGTATATTGAAATCCATTAGATTATTTTTAATGAAAAATTCACCAAGAGCTATTTCCTTAGTATCCCTAATGGAGGATTTAATCTTTTGGGCTTCCAAAGCATCGATAAGCAAATGAGCATTAGCATGACCCGCACATAAGTTATCCATGCGACTTTGTTTTTGTCCTGTGAGATTAGCACGTTGAAATTTATTACATATTTCCTGGCATTGGTTAAACATGTCCTTGTCAGAGCGCAGACGTCGGGCAATTAATATCATTTGATAATCACTGCGACGACAACGTAATAATGATTGTACTAACGATATTGGTGGTAATTTGAAATATTGCAATATCACAACTAAATTCATATCATAAAACTGTTGCTGTTGGCTCTCGGTAAGGCTATTGGCAAATGGACTGGATTTGTACCACTCGTACATACATTTATCAATGGCAGGACCCGTTTTCACCGAGTGATATAGAACACAGAGTTGTGCACGCATGCGTAAAGCATTCGGTTGATTGACTATATATGCGGCATGTAAACGTATTACCAATTCGGCATTTGGAGAGTATTCCGAACTTGCCTTGAACATTCGATACAATAGATTATGCATATCGTGTGGACGTATCAGTGGGCGTAATTGCTTTAAGGGTTCTAACACAGCCTCTATAATTAACCATTGTTCAGCGCAGGCAATTTTATCAGTATAAAATGTCATAAGACGTATAAATCGCATAAGCTCCAAATTTTCATTTCCCATACATTTCATATCCTTGACCATCTCCATGCCATAGGTCAAAATGGCCACCAGCGGTTTGTGGTATCTCTAAGAAATGAAAAAAAAATGAGAAATATTAATAATAGAATTCTAATGAATCTGATTTTATTACCTTATTTTTTCTATCTGCTTCTTTTGGCTGCCAATTGGCACAACAATTCATGGTACTAATTGTCAGGGAGAGTATGCAATGTTTTCTAATGCTTTTACAAATCTCAGTTGTACAAGATGTGGCCAATGGGCTTCCCTGTATATTGACTGCCATACGGACACAGCTTTGCAAGAGTAGAAAGTGTTCGGCATATGTATCCGCTGTTGAAATCTGTTCATCACCCTCAGTAAAGTGCTTCCAAAATGTACGAAAATTAAATACTTTGCTATCACTTTGATTTAAATGATATTGAATACGCTGTAAAGTCACTATGAAATCCATAAACCATTGCTCCTTAACCTGACTTGCAGTGATCTTTTTATCAAAGAATAATTGAAATTTCTTGCTAAGATCAATATAGGTGCTTCGAAAATCAGTCATTGTCCCTTTAAGATATAACAATTTCATATAATAGTAAAGTAATTGCATGGCAGAATTCTGTATTGGCACATTTTTAAAGAGCTCGCGGCAGTTGCGCAATAATTGCAAACCATATTGATGCTCTAATTGGTCAGGAGTGTATAAATCAATCTGGAGAATGGCTAGAAATGTTCCCAAGTATTCTGAGAAATCAGATGAAGATTCTTTGTAATTGCCTAGCAATTTTAACAGTGGATTCATCAATTTCTCCAGCACTTGCTGAGGCAGAGTGGCAAGCGATTTTTGAAATGATGCACTACGTTTTGCCAATAATTGTTCATTAATTTGTTCTATGAAATTTCGATGGATTAATTGCTCTTGCTTAACCATGAGCTCAAAAAGCTCTCCCAAAGATTCCACACAAGAGCTTATATCATCTTTATACGATGACGAGGAAGTTGTAGAGTTGGTCACAGCGCGCCTCTGAAGGAATCCAAATTGTCCCACATGTATATTTAAATATAATTTGTAATCCGTTTCTGATTGTAGGTGGCAGGTTTGTTTTTGAAGCAATGCATAAAATCTTTGGCATTCTTTAAAGGTTTGCTATACGAAAAAGATGTAATTAGATTGGCCGAATTTACTTCCTATATTTCTTTGATCTTACCTCTTGACATAGAGCATGATGAATATATCGCAAACTGGTGAGATGTGTATCCCAGAGATTTGGTTTATCCTTTTGCGGTTCTATATAGGGGAACATAATGGTCAACATATCGCAATAGATATCGGCATTTTTATGCTGTTGTTCTTGAAGAGCCAAACATATCTGTCGCATTATTGTCAGTCCCAGTCGCATCGCATTGGAAGCGTCGCTGCTGTTGCGTTTTTTGGCAAATTCTTTAAATTGTTTTTCGATCTCTTGAGCTGCTCTCTCTACATCTTGTCGTGAGCCCCTCAATCGTTTTCCTATATCACTAGACATTTTTTTATTTAAATATTTATTAACTAAATTCTTTTCACCGATCGTCGTGTGCGTCGTTTTTCTTTTCTTTTTTGAGTTGCCTTCGCGCCTATGAATTAGCAGCGTTCAATTCAGATGTTAACTCAATTTGAGCATATGTATAATTGCAGTGTGACCAAAAGTCTGACTTTAGTTAATTAACAGCACATTGGGTTGAAAACTATATCTACGGAGAAAATTGTAGTAATATCGATTATCCGTGATGGTCGGGACCAGGAGCATTACGGATAATTTTCACGGTTAATCGAAAGTACATACATTGGCAAACGATTAAGTATTATTAATACAATACATTGATAAAAGGTTAAGTTTTATTAATCGGTTAATTAAATTTATTTCAAATATATGTAAATAGTTTGCACAGGCACGAAATTCTCAACCAGCATTCCTGGGAGAATGGGAAACCAGAAATGATCTCTTTAGAGTTATCGAATTTATCGATAAAATTATTTTCTATTGGTAAATATTTTTTTTAAAATTACATATTTCGAACTCCCCAAATAAATAAGTTTTGCTGTCGTTTGTTTTTCTGGTTTTTATAATAATTGTTGCATAATTGTTTTTATTAAATGAAAATTCTTGTCTAAAAATTGTTGTATTTCTTCTGTAATTTTACATTCTTGCCTTAGATTAAAGAAAAACATGTTACTGCCGTTGAAGAAAAATTTTAGCAAAAACCAAAATTATATAAAAAAAAGTTGAATTTGTTATAAACCACGAGCGATAATTAATAACGAATTAAACGATACCTAAAATTAAGCAAACAAGAGTAGAATTAATTTGCTCAATAATCGAGGAAATAGATATATAGATTTGAGGTGGGCGTAACAATATTAACGGAGTTTCCTTAGTATTTTTTCTCTATGTTCAAACTATGTTTATAGGAAAATGAAAGTGAAATTTGCGCTTAACTTATGTAATTACATAAAAAATAATAATAATAGTAAGAAAGAATAAAAATAATAAAGAGGAATGACTTAAGAGTTAAAAGTTAAAATTTCTTCTTAGCAGTTAAATTATTTGTTTCTTTGTGTGTGTATGTATGTGTGTATGTGTTTGTTTATTGTAAATTTTATTAACTTTCTTCTTTTTCTTTTTTAAGAGACTGAAAACCAATTTCAAAACTTTTTTTTAACAGCAACAGAGGCTCAAATATGTGTGTTTTACAAATGTTCTTTCTTTTTTGTTTTCTTGAACTTAAGGCTAAGCAATTTTACAATGTTTTTGTCATTATTGGAAAACAACTGCCAAAACGTGTGTGTGTGTGTGGGAAATTATTGGATTTATTTAATCGTCGCTTCCCCTTTCATTTGCTTTTCTTCCTTCTCTAATTCTTTGACTTAATTTAACGTTTTATCTGCGTTTTCTTTTGATTATAACATTCTCTGGTTCTATCTGTCTGTGTGTGTGAATGTGTGGGTGGTGGATTTTGGAATTCCAATTTATATATTTAAGCTTAAAGTTAAAAAAAACAAAAATTTGTCGGTATTTCTTTCTCTTCTCATATCATTTCTCTCATTTTCTATCAAAATATGATGTGTGTGTGGCTGTTTTTTTCTTGTTTTCTTCTTGTATATGTATGTAGGTGTTGCGTGTGTTTGTGTATTAAATTTTAGAACTTGTTAGATCCATAGGGAATTGTTCCTTTAACCATCATGCTTTCTCTTCTTGCCCCTAGCTTGCGACTCTTCTGAAAAATGGGAATACAAAAGTAAATAAATGAATTAAGTTACACAAATTAATATTAAATATAGTCCTAAATATTATCACATAGTCCTCTGATTATCTTATATCTTTACAAATGTACTTAAAATATTTTAAAATGGAATAAAAGGCTTGCTTACCTGGCTTATCTGCAGCATCCTTAACTGAAGCAGACGATTCATTTGCCTCACCATCGGCTTCATCAATATCAGAGTCTTCATCTTCGTCATCATCACCACCGCCACCGTCGCCCTCCTCCCAATCGGAATTGTCCTCTTCGAGGTCATCGTTGTACACCTTTGTTACAAATTAAATTTCAATTAGTTTATGACTTTTATAAATTAAATCAATTTATTTACTTCCGACAGGGATACATCCCCATTATCCTCCTCATCACTATCATCGGATTCGTTCTCTGTTGAATCAATTATATCTGAAATGGTAAACAAAAACGGAATGAAAATAACTTAGTATGTGAGTAATACAATTTTGTTTTAGATCCTACACAAATGCTTACAATATAGGGCATTAGCCAGATTTAATATGCCTAAAAACCAATATAGTAAAATTGTAAAATGAACGGTTCGATCTGATGTTGTTGTTGCTGTTGTCGTTGTTGTTGTTGCTGTCGTTGATTGCTTTTGTAGCTGGTGCTGTTGTTCTTGTTCAACTGTTGATGCTTCCCTCATTTGCAATTCTTTCAAATATTCATCTAACTCGTCAACCTCATCACCATCATTATTACCAATTGCAGGATTATGATTAGGATCATTAACATTAGTCGATTCGATTGCTTGTTGCTGTTTTAAACGCTTCTTAGCTTCAACACGCTTCTCCAATATCGCAAGCTCGTCTAAATCGAACTCTAAACCATTTAAACAGAACGCATTGCTGCTGCTTCGCTTATCTGAAAGGCGACAGACAACAGAAAGTAGTTCTTGGTGTGATGAGTTGCAGTTGATAAGGACAAACAGCAGCAGGATGTACGAGTCTATTATGAAATGTCCTTAATTTGTCTAACAATGTTAAGTAACCCATATGTAATTGATCCATTATCTTTTAATGGATTAATATACAATTTAAATAAAAATGGTTAAAAATTATCTAAATATAAAGATAAGTCGAATTTTCAAGCTAAAAAGGACTGATATTCTTAGAGCCGCCAAGGATCAATCTAACATCTAATAGTGTAACATCTTTTAATTAGCCAAAAATGAATTGAAACTCTTGTGCTAACTTTAATTTGGTCAACCAGATATTAATGTTTTAGTCTAAGACTTAAAGAATATGATCGGATAAAATATGGCTTGCTTGAACGATTGACAGAGAAAATTAAGAATCTCGATTCATTCGTAAGAACGACCACCTAATGATGTGTATGAGAAATTAAGTTATCCGTGTCACGTACCTTCAGAATCATTGTCATTGATCACATCTTCATCTCCTGATCCATCCTCACCATTACAGTCGAGTCTATACCAAACAAGAGTTATTAATTATCTATAAATTTTTGTAATGTATATAGTATATAAATATATATTTTTAACTTACCCATCGAGGATGCTTAACGATGGCAACATCTTAAAGACTTTTTCTCGATAATTTTCCACCAGAGTGGCATCATTATTAAATAGCTCCAAGACATCTAAATTTTGGAACTGCTCCAAGGGTTTTAGTGTTTCCAAATCCTTAATTTTATTACCAGACAAATTCAAATATTGCAATTTGGGGCTGGTTGTCAGATAATTCAGGCCATTGGATATACGATTATCGGACAATTCCAATTTTTTTAAATTGGGCAATTTGGGGAAACCTTTAAGTGTGGTCAGACCCACATTGATCAAACTTAACGTTTCCAAGGCGGTGTATTCATCTGTAAGGCCAACAATGCTTGTACTCCGGCAATTGTCCAGATTTAGTTCTGAGATCTGAAAATACATACACATATAAGCAATATGAAGTTTACGTTCAAATTTCTTGACAACTGAACGGAATTATTAACAATAATCGGTTTAAGGTCACACTTAACCAAAAATCGAAGTCATCATTTTATAACAGCAAAGTTATCGATAAGTTTGTCGACATGGCAGAAACAAAATGAGGGAGAGCGAAAATTATACAATACATACGCAAAAGAAAAATCGATCAAACGAAAGGATTTTCTTTAATTTTTTTTTGTTTCTTACAAAGAAAATGCGAATTGTTGAACAACAAACAAAATATATACATGTTGCAACAAATTGCGTAACAGCAAGGAGCAAAAACAACAGTTGAAAAGTGGCCCAGAAAAATGTTTTTGTGTGCGTGTTTGTGTGCCTCGTGTAACAGCACAAAGAGCAAATAATGATAACATGGCTGAGCTTAAATGGAGAGGGGAATCGGTGGTGGGGGCGAGTGGGGGTCGGGGGTGACGGCTGTGGTGGCAAAACAAGCCGGCAAAGGCAACAACATGTTTGAACGTGACGTAGTTGAATTGTTGCGCCTGTATTGTTTCTGTTGCCGCTGCAACTTTTATTTGTTTGTTGTTTTTGTGCTTTTCGATTTCTCGGTGCTCGCTTTGCCTTACAGAGGCCGTGATTGATTTTTGATTACCCAATTATGAGTTTGTTGTATGGGGCAGAATGTCACGTTGCCTTCTCAAAGTCTTCTAAGTCTATCTCTATCCCACACAAATAGTTATGTGGCGAGTTCCGTTAGGTTTAGAGATACCCGAGTGGTTAAGTGGGTGGGTGGGCATGTGGCCAGTTGCATGAGCAGAAGGGAGAGCTAGGCTACTGATTGAGTAGGCCTTGTGCCAGAGGAGAGCGCATGTTTATTAATCAGCAAGGAGGCAGAGCGGATATTTGTCTTTTTTTCATCTTCCATCTTTTGCATTACTTTAGCTGGCAAGATAGAGAGGGAGAATTCGTGAGAGAGGGACAAAGAAAGAGCAATGCATTAAAACAGTTGGAGTGGTGATAGAAAGAGCGAGTCCGCCATTTGGGGAGGCCGGGCCGGTTTTTTTCACTGCTGTTAGTGGTGGAGGAGTCGTTGCTGGCGTTAGGTTATAGGGTATTATGACTGCGCAGTCAATATGCTCAGCTCTGGTCTGCTTGTGTTTTCCTTCTTGTCATGTGTCGATTATTTTGTGCATACGTTTTTTTTCCTTCCTTTGGGCTGCCCCTTGTGCGTGCTTATATGTATGTGTGTGTGACTGTGAGGTATTGTGTGTGTGAACGTGCGGTAGTGTGTGTGTGTTTGGTTCTTGCGTATGGATGATGATGCGCGCGCTATAATGTTGTTATAGATACATTTTGGTATCAAATAACCTGAAATTACAACATGCAGCACACGTACTACAAGCACACATACATACATACATACTAACATAGACTAACTGACAATCACATATTTGTGACAATTGAAGGCCGGCTGAATTAGTAGCAGCAGCAACAACAACATGAGCGAGCCTAGGCATATACCCGTCTCTCTTAAATTGTGTCCATGTCGATCGGCTTCACCTGTTTCTAACTCTTGCATATAACATGCAAAATTGGTAATTGCAAAAAAGGAAAAATGTGCAAAATTTTGAACAAAAGCCAAAGCGCAAAAATGCGCGCACATGGCAACACTGTTCGCCTCCCTCTAGCTCTTTCTCTCTTTCTTACACACACAAGAGGGGCATGTAATCTCATGTGTGTGTGTGTAGAATTTGCTTATGGCGATCAATTTTTTTAACACAGCAGCGGCGTCGACGACACAAATTGAAACTAGATTTACATGATGGCGTAGTTAGTCTCCGCTGCTGCTGCACTCACACACAAAGACGAACTCTTTGTAATAAGAGAAAATTTGTGTAATCAAGAAAGCTACATATACATACATACATATATAACATTAAAAAAAACACATGAAAACTTTGCGCGTTTTTTTCCGATTGCCCACATTTTTTCCTCTACTATCAATAATTTTCATAAAAAAATATTAACAACAAAAACATACACACACAGACGAAACAAAACTTACCTGATTCGTTTTGCGTGCGCGTCGCTCCAATTCTATTCTTTTCTCCATTGCAATTCGGCGGTTTGGGGGCTGCTTACACTTGAGTTGGTTGCTTGTATTAGAAAACGTTTCGTTTCTTTTCCTTTTCTAGTTGACACTGCGAACTGCACCACTTGCACTTGTTTATGCCGTTTGCTTTGGCAAAAGCTTATGGTTTTATTTTCGTTTTTATCTTGTTTGCCACACACGTCAAACTCTAACCAAGCTCGCAGAAATGCCAAAGGATACACTAATACTTATGCACGCGTAGCGTCGGTGTTGGTCCTAGTGTTGCCTTTTCTTTTTTTCTTCTTTCTCTTCTTTTCTCTTTTGTCACAATGTGCACTGAAAAAAATACTGTTTTTGTTTGTGCGCTTGAATTTGCCCCGCTTATACGAGCCGAATGTATTAAATTTGAATTCGCCTTGCTAATTTGGAACTGTAATTCGCCTTGTTTGGCGTTTTTTTCATTTGGTCACACCTATTTTGGCGCCACTTTTGTTATAAATGTAGATACCTATCTACATTGATTAATTAGCAATATTTCGATTCAATTTTACAATTATTTTATTAGGGAATAGTATTATTATTTCAAAATATCCGCAAGCTTTAGATAGTTTTAAAAATTGTAAGGTTAGCATGGTAAAACTTTATCTTTTAGTGGGGCAAGCTCAAGAACAAATGGCGGGAAGAGAAAACCGTTAGAGAAACACAAAATTTGAAAAACGAAAAGAATAATACTTGAACTGGGATAGAAACGATCTGATTTGGTTTTGTTTATATGAATACTAATTATAATAACTTGAATATAGCTAATATAGTGTAAAATCTTTTAGTAGCAGCTTATGGTAAAAATTTGAAAATAAACATATAAAACTGTTTGAAGGACGCCACCTGCCAATGTATTAAAGTCTGAAACGGACACGGAATTTATAAAACCGTGAAGCGTGCTATTGGCAGTTAGATGGAGCTCATATTATTGACATGGTCGCATGGATTAGGCTAGCCAATCTGAAGGACAATGCGAAAACCAAGCAGATGAGTGGCAAAACCAACTTGAATTATGCCGATGATAAAATTTTTAAAATAAAATATAAATTCTTGTTTTCGCTTAAATATGTTGATAACAACAAGATCCTTGAGTGATAAATGGACTTAAAGAATAAATTTGCTTACTCTTAAGTTGTAAATGAAGGTGAATTACTTAATAGCACCTTTATATAGACATATGTATATATATACACATATGTATGTGTATGCATGTTAGTACTTTCGCCTTCATAAAAAATTTTATTTCTATTATCAAAAAGATGATTTTTAATCAGCTGACACATCATAAAGGCTCTCTTACGCTCTCTTTCCTTTTAAACACGCACACCAATCAA
The DNA here is from genome assembly GCA_018150375.1 of Drosophila sturtevanti. Classification (NCBI taxonomy): domain Eukaryota; kingdom Metazoa; phylum Arthropoda; class Insecta; order Diptera; family Drosophilidae; genus Drosophila; species Drosophila sturtevanti. The sequence continues at coordinate 4,091,551 of JAECWJ010000324.1, read as the reverse complement.
CAGATGAAAAGCTTTCTCTCTGTCACTTTATACTGAACCCCTGCACATTGGTCCGAATGAATGAACAAAAATTTTGAAAGAAAATATAATTTAATTCACATGTGAATAAATTGTAATTATAATTGGAAGAACCTAAACTAATTTCAACAGTTGATTTCATTAATATCCCATGTGAAAAATGAAACAATAAATTTAATAATCCGAAGCTAAACATTTTACTTTAATTGAGGTTAAGTAAAATATATAAAATACAAAACAAACAAGTTGAAAAAAAATTAATTATAAATAAGAATTCTTGATTCTGGAAAATGAAAAACATGTACAATTTATTAATTTTTATAAGTGTTACAATATAAACAGTTTTAATTTTAATTTTTATCTTCAATTTTGTTATTACATACTTGTAAATAAAGCATACGTAACGTGGGCTAACGTAAGCACTTTTCTACTAATAATATCTGAAGTTTTCTATCCTTTTTTTTGCCTTAATTATTAAATTCAACAAGTCTCAATTCTGTGCCTTCTTCATTATGGCCGAAATACGGGCCATGTGGCCCAGTGTGCCCTATAGCAAACGGTAAAAGCTTTCTCCTCTTTGGCAAAGATGCTGGTGTGTGCCACAAGTTGCTGGCTTTTAGAAATTTGCAACAGTTGCTGTTGAGTGGCTTCAAAAGTTAGACGTGGCACGGAATAAAACGAAATAAAAGGTACTTGCAAAACAAGCGCGAAACGTTATCAGTGAAAGCCAAAAAAAAAAAAAAAAAATAAGAGAGAAAGAGAGAGAAAAAAATAAAGGCAGCAAGACCAAATTCAAATTGAAAACGTTGAAACGAAAACTAGGCAAAAACTAGTTCAAGTGCATGAGCCTTCAAGTTGCTAGCAACAATGTTGCAACAAAGTTGTTACCACAAGTGGGATAACACCATATAAATTGAATGAAATCAAATGTGTACAGTCTATATAATAAAATTTTGATATTGTTTGAATTACTTTTGGCACAACTTTTCATTCAAAAATAATTCAATAAATCAAAACAAAAAGCAAAAAAAAAAAAAAAAATGAAAACGAAAAAGTCATAAAGAGGGAAAACGAAAACATGTGTGTGCCAAAAAGTTAAAAATCATAAATTCTGAAAACAAAAAAACAAAAAAAATATAAATCTATGTATTATAAAAAAAATAAAGAAAAGAAAAATGCCATAGAATGAAGAAAAATCACGCTTAATTCAATCGTGCGCGTCTACATATTGAAAAATCTGATTATAATCTCAGGCAACCTCCCAAACCATTAGCCCTGCCCCCCCACACACAAAACAAACGTGCAACAAGCAAAGAAATCTACCAAATTACCATATGTAATGTACGTATACTGAACGCACTAGAGCAAAAGAGAAGGCGACATTTGAAGAGAAAAAGAGAGGGAGAAAGTGAAGTGAAAGAATATACATATATATATATATATATATATATATATATACATATACATACATATATTTCTTCCTTATTCATAATTTTTATTTCTTGTTTCTTGTTTTTTCTCTCTTTGCCACCGCAAACAAATTTTCGGGGAATATATGTATGTATATATATATATCTATATCTGCATTCTATATGTACGACCGTTAATAAAAAACAAGTTGAGGCATAGAATCAAAGCAAACAGCAAAGCAACAAGCATCAAAACAACAGCTAAGGCATTTTGGCTTAAAGGCCTCCTTATTGGTAGGTAAGTTTCTTCTCTCTCAATTTTTTCTTTAAATTTACATTTCAAAGGAAACCACAACGAATTGAAATCCCCATATAAAAATGTATATATCTATATGTATAATCCATATATGTATACATTATTCTTCGTCTTTTTTTTCCACTGAGGGCGCCTGTGATTATCATGTCCTCCGAGGGGGGGGCAACATTGCGTATGATTGATTGATGCCTGTCGTCGTCAACGTGCCGATGGGTGTGTGACTGAGTGTGTGTGTATGCACGTGTATGTGCGTGGTTGTATCACGACTCCTTCTCTTGATTCTCATAATTATGTTAGATTCGAAAGTACAAAGTTCATCATGGTACATTGATTTTTGAACAATAAAAACTCTGAATGCCGTGCAAAAAAGTCCAAAGCGGATTTTTCGATTTACACCCCCACCATAAAATGAAAAAAAGAAGTAAAATAGAAAAAAAAATTTCGTGCAAATTTTATTTATGGCAAGTGAAAATTTCTTCTTTTTGTGCACATATACTTATTTTGATTAAATTAACATTGCCAGATCACTTGCCATTAGGTTTTTCAACATTTTTACACATAAATGATTCTATGGCAACAAGTTTTTATTGTTCATTGAACCGAAATTTTTAAGCTAAAACAAGCAAACGGATTTTCTTGCATATGATTTGCAAATTTTCCCTACTTTAAAATTTATTTTTCATAATTTTAGTATTAGCTTTACCCGGGGGCAGTCAAGCATTGCCAGATCACGTTCTATGAAACCTTTCAGGAACTTATAACCATAAATTTCGTTCTCTCATCTGTTGGAAATAAAATTTTCTCGGATTAATCCAATCTTGTTTAATATTTAAATCTTTAAAAATATCAATCGATAAACATGAGAATTTATATTTCAATTGATCTACTAAGTGTTGCCGTCCATTTTAAACTTTTTTTTACTTGGCATGCATAAATTTAGTTTCTTGTTAGTTTTCATTTCAAACTCAAATAATAACAAAAAAAAAAAAACTATCAAAGCAGCATAAAGTTTTAAAGTAAAAGTTTATTGGTCATTTTATGAAAAAACTTTAGATAACCTTGGGAATTTAAGAAATTACAGCCATGGTTTTTGTTGTCAGATTATTAAATTTGTCATTTTCAAGGACATTTATTATTATATGGGGAAATGATAATAAAATTTACAGGATTTGCTCAGATCAAGGTTTATATTAAATTTTAAATATTATTTAGATGAATTTCTGCTTCTTAATTTTCTAAACTAAACTATCAATAAGTTTTAGAGACATTGAAAAAACAATAACTTTTATATTGGGTAGCTGATCCATGACGGCTTGCCATATCTTTTAAATGTTTAGCTGCCATTGAATAATGGGTTGCCATATCTTTTTAAATGGCTTCCACATTAAAGAGATTTTACCTTTCAACTTTTTTCGCTTTAAAGCTAAGTTAAACTTTATTTAATTTGATTTATTTAGTCATTTAAAAACATCTAATTTGAAATGTCAAATAAAAACGATTTGTCTTTGAACATTTAAATTATCTAACTCAGAACAGTAATTAATATGAATAATTTGTTAGGCTTTTCCACTATCAGAATATGTAATAAAGTACTCTCTGGCCATTTATTTCTGTGCGCCAATTAAAGTTTGTTTAATGACAAAATCTTGTTAACTTGTCAACAAATTAAATAAACTAAATATAACTTTCTAGATATTCTTGTACATGCATATATATACTTGTTTCACAGTCAATTAGAAACGATTAAACGATAAATATTATATAAAAATTTAATCAATTTAATGCGAGTAAAGTTATTTCCTTTTCTTTTTTTTTTTTTTTTTTTTTTGAAGAGGAAATTATTTAATTGGTTAGATGAGAGCGAACGATATCGTTAAATAAATAAAGTTTAAATGAGTTATATTCAATTATACGCAGAGAAAAGGGGGGAGAATTCGAGCAGAAAAGAGGGTGGAGAGAGAGAGAGAGAGAGGGAGAGTTGCCAGCGGATTTTTCATATTTTCCATTTCCATTTCCGTTTTTTGGGTTTTTTTTTATATTTTTCATCCCAACTCCTCCATCCTTGTGTTGATGTTGCTTCGGTACGCTGTTCGTCTGCCGTTTAATTGGCCGTAAATGAGTTTGCTGCCACAGGCAGGTTGATGGGTAACTGTGGCGGCAATGTATGAATGCTACTTGTCTTGGCCATCACGCACACTCATACCAATGCATATGTAAATGTAACCTTCGCACCTGTTTGCCTTTAGCTGATTTGCATTTTCTATAGCATACTTTTCTGGTGCATCAACACCCTGCATTCTCTCATAAAAACTGCTTTCGATGGCTTTTGTTTAAAATAAGACATAAATTGCAGCACAAAAATTAATAAACTAGTAAAAGCTTGTACAGAATGAATATATATATATATATATATATATACCCATAGAAAACATGTTAAAAATACAATAAAATGAAAGGATTATATATGTGAGTTTATTCTTTTCACTTTGACCAAGTTATTTCCTGCTGGTTTATGCTTTGATTGTGTTCTCTTTTCATTTTATTTTTTTCTTCTTACTTGAGGAAAGGGCAGAGCGGTACAAAATGTTAGCTGTATAGGTCAGCGGGGGATTTTGATAAGTTGAGCTGAGCAAATGCAGCGTAGTTTGGCATTGACATTTGCATGGGAATTCGTTGAACAAAAGACAACTAAAGAAAAAAAAAGGAAAATAGAACGAATAAACATTTCTAGTTATTCTATTTGTCTGTGCAATGGTGCATTAATTTAAACGAAAAGCGAAAAAGGAAGATAAAATCAAGCATTGATTCCAAATAAGTATTAAATTTTCTTTATAAAAGATTTTCTGGATAAAACTTAAGAAGCATTTTATGAAAATAGAATAAAATTAAGGAATTTTTCCATCAGTCAAAAATCAAACCCGAAAGACTTATTCTCTTTTTCAATAAGTTAACTCATTCTGTATTAATAAGATAAAATCGGTTTACCTCCACTTCAAGACATTCTCGTTTTTTATTCACAATGCAAATACAAATAAAACAATTAAGATCTCACTGGATTTCTTGTCATTGGGGTTTAACAATGAACAGCCCAAGATATCTGAACTTTTCACATATCTTCGACTATTAATTGTTAAACCTAAAATGATCTAATTAGCGTATTTCCAGTTTGTTCTTTGATCTTTTCACAACGTAAAGCATTATTGACTTGTTGTTTGTGCTCGACAATGGAATAGCATATTTTAAGAGCCTTATAACATTTGGAAAGGACTCGACGTGCCGTGTCAGTTTGGGGCGCATTATGCTGATCCTTTGGTTTGTTATTAGAAACAATTGTTTGATGCCCTTGATAATTTTTCAACATTTTCTGCACACAATAGTTACGTAATTCCAATTTATTAACACGACGTTGCATATTTTTCATATAGCGTGGTGTAGTGTATCCATTATCCTGGCAGGATCCATATATAAACTTACAGAGACAACATGAACTTTTTTCCTTTGCTATGCCTGACTTTGTCTCTGGCTTTGTCTTTGACTTTGACTTGGGCTTTATCTTTGGTTTCTTTTTTTTGGGTTTCTTTACTCTTTTAGGTGGCGTTAATATTTTTTCGGGTTCTACTAAAGAAACGTCTTCGGTTGTTAGTTCATCACTTGTCGATTCATGATCAAAATTACGTTTATTGTCGTGATAATTTGTTACTGTTGTTGCCTTGGATTTATTAGTTTCCGAGGGATTTAAGAGTCCTGGATATAGTACATCAAAATTATCTTCCAAATTGTGATCGTGTACATATTCAGCTATAAGTTCCCCTAGAGTTCTTGGTTTATCCCTTGGCAAATTCTTACTTATATCATCCATGGTTGGTTCAAATGAAGGTACATTTGAGGATACAATCGAGAGTTGTTTTAATATTTTCTCAAAATTTTCACTAGATTCGGAATAGAAACTCCTTGTGTCATCATTTTCACTCGGTCGAATGATATGTGGTTTTTCATTTGCCAATTTTGACTGATTTTCCAGCATTTTCAATGTCTTTTTCTTATAGGCATATGGATTTTTATATTCGATTTTTCGATTTAAACTTGTACCCAAAACTTTCCACGATTTGTGTTCTGTTGTTGTGCTTAATCTTTCCTCATTTATTGGAGTAATTAATCTTATATCGGCCCCACTAACACTTTTCATTGGCTTTTCAATTTCTTCTGGCAAAACTATTCTATTTAGATTTTCCTTATTTTCTTCATTTTCTTTATCCACATATTTCGGTTGCCATAAAAAATCCAAATATTTTTGTATTTTTGTATCAAGTTTAACTTTATCTGAAAATTTTTGAATTAATATTTTTCCTTCAGCTTTTGCTTTCTTTCCTTCATCGACTAAATTTAAGATGGGATTATCGATATGAAAATTTTCAATTTCTTTTTCACTATTTAGACTCAAAGTTTTTTTGAGCTCCTCAATAGTATTGTTATACGAGTCGGATAAATCAGTTGGCTTGAATTTGTGTAACTGTATTTTTTCTATAGCATATTCAGTTGGATAATCTGAAGTCAAATCATTGAATTTTCCAAGCGAATTTAATTTACGTAAATTGGATTGAGATCGATTAACTACTTCATCGGGCTTAACATCATTCGTATCACTAGTTTGAAATTTCAGACGTTCCTTAACGGAAGACCTTTTTGGACTTAAATCAATCCTTTTATTATGAGATTCCCTTGATGATTGATTACTGGGTCTTAAGTCCATTGAAAATTTTGGTAATCGCTGTTTAATTTGATGAGAATATTCGCTTATGTTGGATCTTATTCTGTCTGAACTGGTAACTCTCTTCTTGGGTATTCCCATTAGTATATCACTTGGTCCCATAATAAGGGATTTGCTCGATGCGGGATCATAAGAAAATGACTTTATCATTTCATCATCCGATGATAATGGAATGTTTGGTTCAGAAGAAGTAGAAGAAGAAAAATATATTTTACGCTTCGGAGCACGATGAATATTAATATCGAATATCGAGTCTTTAACCAATCTACCGTTCAATAAGTGAGGTGATTTATTATTTTTCCTGGAATATAGGCTGTCCAAACTAGGATGTTCCCTTTTGAAACGTTTTAAGGCTCTATCGCCAGGAGCAAATGATGGTACTTCATGTAGAATTTCCGCATTTTTCTCATAGTTCTTTCTTCCAAATCGATTTTTTTTAATGACTTTACTTTCTTTGGCTTTTGTATTAAGTTTTCTTAATTTTCTTTTTAACTTTCTGTTAAGATGCCTTGCTTCTTCCTCCGTTTCTTCCTCTTCCTCATTATCCTCATCATCCTCCTCTATCAATTGTTCGTCTGTGTCATATTTAAGGATCTTATTACTTGAATAACGTTTACCTCTTAGTTTTCTTAACCTATTTTGTTTTTTTAAGTTTTTATTGAGATCCCTTGTCTCATAAAGATCCTTTGATTCCCTGCCATTATTATCATCTTCTTTCAATTGTTTCTGTGTATTATCTTTAAGAATCTGGCTATTTGAATAATGTTGAATCGGTGAAGAAATTCTACGCTCAATTTCTTCTTGCCTTTTGATTTTTTGTTCTTTTTCTTGGGTCTTGGGTCGTTTCCTTCTTTTTAATTTTGGTAATTTTGGTTCTTTAGTGTAAAAGCATTTAAGAAATTCTTCATAGACAGTATCCAGTTCTAGATTATTATTATATTTTGAATCTTTATAGAATGTTGATGACTTCCCTGCATCACCGGCAGTTACATAGTCAATGTTTGGCCAAATCCCTCTACGTATATTACGTATACGCTTTTTACAATCACTGGCATAGTAACTCCATGATGTCTGAAAGAAGGCATTTGCCGCTTCCGATGGAAATAAACGTTTCTTTATTTTATTCTGTAGACATTGACGATTCAATAATAGAGGATTTCGATGATATGGATCAATATGTAATGCCGCTGCTAATGGCCTTGCTCTAAGTAAACCCGATTTCTGCAAAATATTCATTATGTTGTATTTCAAAAAAGGATTATTAAAACGTTTACACTTTTAATTTAGTTTTTGTCCTTTTTTTTTTGTTGTTTTTTTTTTCTACTTATTTTTTATATTTCCACTTACCTTTAGCAAATTTTAATGCATTTGTTATTCTCTTAATTTGTTATATATTTTACTGCTTAAGGCATTTAATGCAATGAAAACTATGTTTATTACTTTATTTTTAATCTTTAATTTTTAAAAATTATTAAAAATTTTTTTCTTTTTCTTTAATTTTTTTACCTTGCCAAGATTTGGGCTTTGACTTAATTCAAATTTATTGAATTTGAATAAGATCAAAGTCCACACAATGGCTGTGATTTTTTTAGTTTTAATTTGTTTTTCTCTACCATTCGATCACATTGACAAAGAATTTTCAGACATGCTTCCAATTGAATGCGCATTTGTTGCAATTGTCCTTGAGTATCCTTTGATTTATTTTGTGGTTTACATTTGTAGTAGTTTATCAGTTCCAGACGCTTCAAACCTCTTCGCATTTCTTGCATATATGGTTGATCCGGTATCTTCTCCTTAAATGGTGGCCATGAATCGCACCATGAATCGAATTTTAATCCTTCAGTTTGACAGGCTTTAGATTTTCGTCTACGTTGCCATTTAAATTTTCTTTTCATATGTAATATGTTTTTTATGCTTGTATCTGAATTCAATTTTTTATGTTTTCTTTTTGAATATTTAGTTAAATCGATTCTATCACAATTATTACAATATGTCTGTGGAACACTTTCGGTTTGACAGGCCACAGTTTTTCTTCTAGTCTTACGTAATAATCGGGAATATTTTTTTAAATCTTTTTGTTTTGGTTTTGGTATTTCTCTCTCAGATGGTTTTATATATTTTTTTTTCTCCATCTTTTTTGGCCAGATTTTGGGCCATGTATTCAGCTTACAGTCAACAGTTGATGTATTTTTAAATTCCTCCATATCAATATCTGAAAATATATGCTCATTCCATAAGACGGTTGAATCAATTGAATTTAAGCAAAATACAGATTTATTAAACCCATCGGACAATATAGATAGTTTCGATCTAGATTGGTTTATGTAATTTGGTCTCTCTATATCTATTTTTTGTTCAGATTCACTTTTGATTTTTTCCTCATCTATATTTCGTTTTTTCTTAAAAGCTTTTCGACGTCGATCACCTTGAGAATGGCGTGATATTTCAGATGCAGATTTTGAAAGAGGTTTTATCTCTTTATCGTTTAATAATTCAGCATCAATTGGCTTAAAATATCGTACCGAAAATATTGAATGATCTGAGGTATTAACCGGCATGGTAATTAATTTATGCCCTTCATCTTTCGCCATGGTAATTAATTTATGCCCTTCATCTTTAACTTTCTCAATTTCTTTAGAGAATGAAGAGATAGTCCTTGCAGAAAGATTAGTAGTCATGGATGGTGAGGGTTTCAATTCGATTTGTTCTAATGGTGGATTTTCACTTAAGCTATTTTTCCATACAAATGATGATCCTTTTCTTTTTTGATTAGCAGAAGCACGTAAAGTTTTTCTCCGTGTCTTGTTTAAAGATTTCCAAGTAAATCTTTTTGAAATTCGATCAAAAGCTGTCTTTAAACGTTTACCTGTATTGTAACCGAGATTAGGTTTGGGTACAGGCACATTTGTTAAAGATTTTTTAACTTGAGGTGGTGGTATATGTTCTAAATCAAAATCTATAAATGACATATTACGGCTTAATTGGCGATTTGGCCTGCGTGCACTTCTAAAGGGTATCCTTGTATCTATCTCATCCTCTTCTGTCTCCAGAGGTATATTTTCTAATGAATACTTTACCTTTCGTAGAGATTTTGAATGCCTAAGAACGGATTCACGTGAACCGGAATTTCGTTCTGACTTTATACTTTTGTTTTTTTGTCTTAGTTGTCTAGTTCTAAATTTGGGACTTTTGTGGAGCTGTTGAAGTGATTCGCTTATTGTTATTCTGCCATTTTCTTTATTTTTTAATTCCGGTAATGACTTGGAAATTGGCAATTCTTTGGCCCCTTGATTCTTTGTAGATGTTTCAAGAACAGGATTTTTCAAATCTTCGTTCTGGGGTGAAATGGCCTTTTCATTTAAATACTCATCAGATCGAAATGATCCAGTCATGGATCCTGCATCCGAATGATTATGTAAATTTCTTTTTCTATAATATAGTAAATCTGATGTATTATTACGAAAATAACGTGTAATATTTTCAGAACTTAATTTCCGTGGTAGCCTTAATGGTCTTCCTTCAAAGATATTGAATGGTTTTCCACTACTTTTCTCTGCAATTTCTTTTGGCTTTTTACCTTTTTTATGCTTTTGCCGGGAAAGTATTTTGGATATCGCTATAAGACTGGTTTCCGCGCTAATAAAATTAGGTACTGAACGATGACGTCTTTTAAAACGATGTAAATTATGACTGACTTTTTTAATTGGCTTCTTTTCAGTTTGATCTTCTTGTGGTTTCTTAATTTTTTTCTTTTCTCTTTTTGAAGATGAATCGATACTAGTTTTTATAGTTAACAGATATTTATTAACCAAGTCCGTTACGGTTTTTTGATAGATATTCGGTAACGAAACAGATTTTTTTTTAGGTTTTATCACGGTTTTTGGTCGGATATTTGGCTCTGATGCTGACCTCCTTTTAATATGTCGTTTCGTTATGATTTCTGGTTGTAATACTGATTTAACAGTAACCACATTATTAGGATCTATTTCTGTTACGGATACCACCCTGACCGTAAGCTTTGATTCCTTTCCAGATCTTTGGCTTATAAATGATTCCGAACTATTTACATTAGGATCAATTTCCCCTATAGTTACTGCCTTTGGCTGTGAAGTTGTTGAAGTTGTCTTATTCTTTGTTTTTCTTGCCTCATTTTTAGGTTTCGCTTCTCCCACTGAACTAGTTTTTAATTTGGAAATTGGCCTTATCTTTGGCTGTGATATTTTTTTCTTCTGATCTATTATTTTTATATTTTTACTTGGCTCTTTATTGGATGTTTTTAATATGGTTTTTGGCTGAAATGTTTCATTCTTCTGAAAACTCGGATCCTTCTTATTGGGTGTTTTATATATGGTTTTTAGCTGTAATGTTTCTTTCTCCTGATCTAGTATCTTTATATTTTCACTTGGCTCCTTCTTATTGGGTGTTTTTAATATGGTTTTTGGCTGTAATGTTTCTTTCTTCCGATCTATTTCGGTTTCGGTATCGGTTTCAGTTTCTGGTCCGATCTGAATATGTGAAATTGGAATATGTTTCTTCTTTTTTTTAGGGCCATAAAATGATTTAATAGTTTCATTTACACTTATATTTTTGCTTGGCATTGTAATTGGTTTATTTTCATTATCTAATATGTAAACCAATTTATTATCGCTTGTCAATTTCGTTGTAACTGATTTTATTATTTTCTTTGATTTATGTTTAATTTTTTTTCTTTTTAAACAAAAACGTTGAAACTCCTTTTTCAATTCGACCAGATCGGGCGGATTCAAAAGAATTTGTTTATTGCGCAGATTTTGAACATAATTTGGTTGCTTATCATTGGCATAATATTGCCAATATTGACGAAATATATTGCTACCATGTTGAAACATTGGATTGGAAGTTAATGAAGAGCTTGACACTGCATGCGGCCCTACATTTCTGCCACATTTTAAGGACACCCATGGAACATTTTTAGATTGCTTTAGAAGATTTAGAGTACACCTAAAATTCCACATAATTAAACGATCGAAAAAATAAATTTATTACACGTTTTCAATTTGTTACAACTTGGAATTTACAATACGGTTTGGAGTGACGAATACATCAGAGATAGGTCGATGGATATGACGATGTTGGCTCCGAGAATTTTTGGTTGCTTCTATTGCAGCATTTACTGCCTCTTGATAGACATCTGCATACGGATTGTTACCCAATTGCATTACGTATAACCTTTGACGGCGTCGTGGCAATTTCTCATCATTGATCTTCTTGTCTGTTATTCCATTTCCAATTCTAAGTAGCTCTACACAACGGCAATTGGGAAAATGCTCATCACTTTGGCGTTTCAACCGAATTGGAACATTTCCAGACATTTCCGTGTTGTTAGATACACCACTCACAATCTTTAATAAAGTCTTTAATTTATTTACTTTTGTGCTAAAATGATTTGATTGTCCAGCTTGGGTTTTCATTATTTTTGCTTACACTTATGCAGACAAAAAAAAAATTAGAGAACAATTTAATTTAATGGAGATTCAACGTCCTAAAATTGAAGAAAAAAAATTTAAGAAAAAATTTTTTAATTTCGATTAAATTTAGAAAGTTTTTTTTTGTTTTTTATTTTTTTTTTATCAGTAAGGCATACGAAAGGCTTCGAAGTGAATTGTTAGACAACAAAATTTGACATTAAAGCCAAAAGAGACTTTGCTTTATTGTTATTGCTACGAAAGATGAAAAAAATGTTTTTTTTTTTGGCATAAATTAAAATATTTGATTTACTTTTAGCCCTATGCAAAGTAAATAAATGCCCTTTACCCTTAGCGAGACAGAGAGAGATTTATTTTTTAAACTCTTCGCTTAGACAAATAAATAAAAAAATTTAATTCATGCTTTAAGATCAGAATTAAATGTGATAAATTGTATAAAATAGGACGAAAATATCTTTAGAAAATCAACTACAATTAATAAATTTGGAAACTGTACTTTATTTATATAGGTTGAAAGTATTTAAAGATCAGTAATCTTTTTTTAACTATTTACTTTGTTTTTTTCTATTTTTTTTCTGACTGTCTCTTTTTCGATTTGTTGTTAAAGAATGCTACTGAAATTGAAACTATAACATATTTTAATAAATTGAAACTAAATATACAAACAAATATGGGCCTCAGATGCGAATGGACATTATATTTTTTATACATATAAATATATATATGAATATAATTACCAACTATTTGGGCCATTTCCTACTGTTAATGGAGAGGAATAACAGCTTATTAAGGCTTTGGCTGACCTAAGTCTAGCCTAACCTACAACGTTAGTCAATGGTTGGAGTCGCGATTATTAATCTAATCTAATTTTTAGCCCCATTTATTTTAATTTTCATAAATAATATAATTGAAATATTTTTATATCTTATTGATATATTTTTCAAATGAATAGCTTAACGGAAAAAGTGAAAAATGCGGCAGGCAAGCGACAATTATCGATAGATTCGTAATCGATAAAGTTTCATTCGATAAGTCCTATTGACTATTACAGTAAGAAGATTTATTTGTACACACAAATATACAACCGTTAAAATTATTATACTATAATAATAAAAATAAAAAGATAGTATATTTTCTATATAAAGGGTATTTCAATGTAGGATTTCTTATTTAAAGTGTATACTGATTTTTTTCTAGGATTTCTGTGCGCTGAAAGTCCTTTTTGTGTTATTCCCCCCCCATTGTAACTGTTGTGCGTATGAGTGGGTGTGTTTGTGTGTGTGTGTGGGCGTGGGTTGTCTACGCCCACTCTCTTTGCTATGGAAATAAAAATAATTGTTGTTTGTGAGTGCGTGTATCTCTCGTGTGGCCGTTCCCCTTTTTCTACCTTGAAATTTTTTACTGTAATTCTATGCATATTGTGCAACCTGTACAAAGCATCAAAGTGCCTGCGGCAAAATTATATATTTCTAAGCGTATTCTTGAAAAATTATGAATAGAAAATGGCACATATATACATATGTATAAAAAGGTGCCAAATGTATGCATATAAATTTAAACACTTTAATTTGTCTGCCAGAATTATATATTTTTACACAAAAAAAAAAAACAAAAAACAATTTTACACATATGTACATATGTATGCTTCCAGGAAAGCCATCCTCATCCTTGATATATGTAGTTCTTGTTTTCCATTTTGCAATGAGTTTAAAATTACAATGAAAAGGGGGAAAGGAAAACTGTTTCGCGTTTCCATGTTTTTATTAATTAATTTTTACATACATATTGTATATATAATACGTTACCTAACAAAAACAAATATATTTAATTTAAGTTGCAATAATATTAAAAGATAAAGTAGTTCACCTTATTTTAGCTAGTTTAGCTAAATTTCTTTTCATACCCTTGCAGAGGGTATAATAAAATTCATCAGATGTTTGTAATGCATAGAGCCGTTTCCGACCCCATAAAGTGTATATATTCTTGATCAGCATCAATTGACGAGTCGATATGACCGTCTGTCTTTTTCTTCGCATCTTCAGGAACTTAAATTTTGAGCCACGTGAATAAATGTCATATCATTCTGTTCATTGATCATTTATCTAAATCAAATTTAAGAATTGGTCGGATCGGACCGCTATAAGGTATAGAAAAATAGGATAAATCAGAGGTATGGGGCAAAATTTGTTTTGTTCATTCAGATATAAATTCAGCTTTAAAGATATAATAGGCTAATAATTAAGTTTTTGACAAATTTCTCAAAGCTGTTAAAAATTTAATTATATTATTGAATTGGTTACTTGCACCTTGCATGAAAATTGTTTTTGGTTTCATATATTAAGTATTTGTTGCCCTGTTACCACAACTTTAATTCCCTTATTTCTTTTGGTTTACTCTTTTTCTCTCTCTGTGGTTACGTCCTTTTAACCATTTATTTTTTTGTGGGTATTGTGGTTATTTTTTGTTGTAATTTTTTGTTTTACTTCTTATTCTCTGGAATTTTTTCTCATTTTTTCACAATTCCATGAGCTATTTCGTTTGCTTTCTTCTTTGTTTTCCTACCCTTGCAATAAAAGGGTATACTAAGGGGGAATTGTTACGAGACTCCACTGTATACATATATAGTATGTATTTTGGGAATATTAATTTTCCTATATAACTATTTTTCAATTGATCATCGATTGTTTTTAAGCTTAGCATGTCATTTTCATTTTGTAATAATTTCCATAATGCTTATCAATTTAAACATACGTTTTTTGAAATATATATATTTCTATATTCAATTTCAATTAGTAAATATTTTTTATTTGTTATTTAATGGTTCGGTCCTTCTTTGATTTGATTTTCCTCTTCACTTTACAATCTCATTTTGAATATTTTATTTATTTATTTTTTTTATTCTGATGGGCGAAACAAATGGCAAATTTAATTCTGCAATTTTGTAGTTCATTGCTCCTTAAATATTAACCAAAATAATTGATTCCCCTTCTTTTCACGGTAAAATGAAGAAAATGTTTAATTAACAATTCGAACTCTCTCACTTTATGTACATATATATATGTATATATATTCTAGAATATACACAATTCTCTTTCTCTTACTTCTGACATCATAGTTAATAGCATTTGCATTATTATTTACTTTTGTTTTCTTTTTTTTTTTTTTTGCTGTATGTTTTGTTTGTATATATAAATATGCAAAGGTGTGTGAGTGTGGGTGGTATATATATAGTACATATATGCAATATTTATTTACAATTTGTACGACGCTAAAATAACACAGCTGCTACCTGGTGGCAAGGCATCAAGCTAAAGCTAAAGGCAGATAAAAGTAATTCCGATTTCTCCTACCCATATGGTGGGCTATAAACACACACACAACCAAGGGAGATATATATATATGTACATATATTAGAGTAGATGGTTTGGACAACATGACGAACAATCTGTCGGTCTGTCGAACAAGTGGAAGAGTATATAAACATGATAATGTTTCGGTTTATTAGCAATTAATTTGAATATTAGCATTAACGATCAAGAAAAAGCGCTGAAGGAGTGCGCGTGGCAAATAAACAATAAATAGGCGACTGTAAATATTCAATATTTATTGCAAATAAACAGCAACAAATTCATACATACAAAAAACAACATGGCACAAAAAAGAAAGAAAATAATAATAATAAACTAATAATAAACAGTTGGCCATGCAAATTTTTATCTATTGCAACAAATTAATGCAATCCTCATTGCTTATAACTTCTGATATTAAATCAATTTATATTATTTCTGAATATAAACTGAATACTATAAAATGACTAACCAGACTGGCTTTGAAATATGTATATAAATATATACTTATATATCTTATCTATTTGTCAGTTGCTCAGCAATTCCATTCTTCTGAGCTGGATTCAATTTGGCCGAGAGTCGTCACTTTGAATGTTAAAAACTTTGGCTAAATAAATAAAAATAAAATGCTAAATATTTTTTTTTCAAATTTTAGATTTTGATACAGCCAAACTTAAAGAGTTTTGGATATTAGAACTGATTGATTCATTAAATTAGAAGAGCTATAAAAAGAGGAGGAGGAATAGTGACTAAAGACGCGTACAAGATCTAAAAAATATAGAGAGATTATAGAAAAAGTTAAATAAAAACTAGTAAGATGGACTAACTTCGGCCGTGCCGAAGTTCGCATACCCTTGCAGATTTTCTCTATATAATTCACCGGAAGCATTATTGTAAATTAAACATACCAAATTTACAAATTCAAAATTTTGAGAAAAAAAATTTTTCATACAAAATTTTTTTTTGTACCGATTATTCCTATAGCAGCTATATGATATAGCCAACCGATTCTGATAAAACTTGATTGAAGTATTAAGAAGTATATTAAACTCACAAATATCAAATTTCGTGGCATTCGGTTGAAAAACAACAGAGTTATTGAGGATAAACCTTATTCATGACCGATCGGTCCTATGGGAGCTATATGATATAGTCGTCCGATTCAGATCAAACTTAGATGAAGTATCAAGAAGCATATTAAACTCATAAATATCAAATTTCGTGGCATTCGGTTGAAAAACAACAGAGTTATTGAGGATAATCCTTATTTATGACCGATCGTTCCTATGGGAGCTATATGATATAGTCGTCCGATCGGGATGATTCCGAGATATACAATGCCTGCAGCGAAAAGGAGCCTATGCTGAAAATCTCAGCTCTGTAGCTCTTATGGTCTCGGAGGAGAAGCTGTTGATCCAGACAGACGGACAGACGGACAGACGGACAGACGGTCAGACGGACAGACGGACAGACGGACAGACGGACATGGTTATATCGACTCGGCTATTCATGCTGATCAAGAATATATATACTTTATATAGTCGGAGATGCTTCCTTCTGTGCGTTGCAAACTTCTGACCAAAATTAATATACCCTCTGCAAGGGTATAACAAGCTAATAGGAAAAAACCTAAAAGAAAGCTTGAAAAAGGGGAAAAAGTTTTTTAAAAAAATGTCTCTTAGAAGAGCAGTACACAAAGAAGAAAACAAAATAGGATTTGAGGTGAGGACGAGTGAACGTAAGAAAAAAAGTAGAAAAAGAAAATGGAAAACTAGAAAGATGGCCTAACTTTCGTGCCGAAGTTCCTATTTTCTTGCAGATTGAGTCTATATAATTTATGTTAACCATTCTGGAGTATACAAAGGCTGCTATTTATATTTCATATTTTGGAAGTAGTCAACCGTCAGAAGTATATTAAATTCACAAATATTAAATTTAGTGGCATTTGCTCAAAAAACAACAGAGCTATTGAGGATAAACCACATTCACGACCGATCGATGGAATATTCCTCCGATCGGGATTATTCCGAGATATAAAATGTTGAAAATTTCAGCACTACATATAAAGGTCTAGGAGGAGAGGCTGTTGATCCTGACAGACGGACAGCGCTAGATACACTGGCTTTTCATGCTGATCAAGAATATATATACTTCATACAGTCGGAGATGATTCCTTCTGGGCATTGCACATTTCTGATCAAATTTAATATACCCCCTGGAAGTGTATTATAAAGTGTTAAAGGCAGTAAAAACGTAACGAGATGTGAAAATGACAAACAAAACATGTCAGATATAGCAAGAGAAAAAAAAAAGATCATGAAAAAAGAGTGTGAATTGAAGTTATGAAGGGGGACTAAGAACATAGGAAAACTAAAATAGATTCAAAATAGTATGAAATGAAGAGAAATGTGGAATCTAAGGCGAACTAGAATTGAAAAAGGAATACGAGTATGAAGAAAGTCAGAAAAGAAATTATAAAAATGAAGAATAAAGAATAAGAAAAGAAGGGAAAATGGAGTAAAACTTGATATAAAGATTTGAAAACTAAAAATGATATTATCAGAAATAAATTTTATATTGATACGAAATGTAAATAATACTTTTAAAATTGAAAATAGCGTACGAAAATACAAATTTTATATTATAAATAACTAAGAAAACATTTTCTTGAATCATGTATGCATATGTGTTTGTTTGTTATATAATCATAATAAAAATTTAATCATTTAATTATGGGATTTATATAATGTATTATAAGTATGTTAAATAAATTAAACAATTTATTCTAAGGTAATTAAAATTTTATCAACAGAAATATTTAAAAAATCCCTTTGCATAACATTGCATATATTTGTTATTCCCTCTTTATGTACTTCCTTCATTTTTAACAAGTTGCATAAATTTTATAATTCCCAATATTGTAGAATTTTTCAATATTTTTTTTTGTTTTGTAATTGGGCATTGGATTTTTTCAAGTACTTTTTGCATATTTCAAGTACGAAATCGCAATTGAGAAAATAAAAAAAAAAAACAAGAAGTAGAAAAAATAAAGTCTAGCAGAACAGAATGACTTGGTTCTTTGGCTGGCAATGTCAGATCTCAATGCCAGAGAAGCAAAGCATAATTGCAAACAATTAGCATGTTCCATGACAGAGGAGCACATGGCACAATGACTAAGTATAGAGGGAGGAGATGGAATATACATAGATATAGCCATGTCATTGTCATTTGCCTTTTGTTCGCAATCATTAAAGCAAACTGTTCATAGCTATTCCTATCGCATTTCACATTGGATTAGTCATCTAGGACTTGGGGGGAATTCAATTTCAATCATAATCATTTCTTTTCGTAAGAGTTTCAATTATCGAAAAGGGGGTAGGGAGGTATCATAAATTTATGTATGTACACAAATCTATATGTTGGCTTATGTCTGTGAACAGCCAACTCAGACATATGTTTCATGTTTCCAGACAATTTGGCATAGATTTTGCAACTTATTTTTTGGCTATCAAGGCCCAAAATGTTTTTCGAAATAAAATGCATATATATGCAAAAATTCAAAAATTATAATTTTTCGCTTGCAAATAACAAATAGGTGTTTGTTTTTACTTTCAATAATAATTTACAATTGAATTGCAATGCAAGGTCTTTCTATTTTCCATATATATACATACATTTCCACATACGAACATATATATATATATTCTATATACAAATTGCATGACTATATATCTGTATAAAGTTTTAATGTATTATACGACTGGCTGCTTTGTGTTTAAATTTGATTGACTTTTTAATGGGCTCCTTCTGGCAGTTGAGGCAAATGCAACAACTTATTTTGGCTCAAAAACAAAAACCATAAATATACTGAAATAATTTACATATAGTATACATACATATATACATTTAGCTATAGGAAAATTTTAAATGTTAAGCACAAAAGTCAACTTATCTAAACCATAGATAATATATACATTTTTTTATTACTTCACTTTATAAATAATTCGGATATATGTATACATACATATATATATATCTTCTTCTTAAAAAAGTTTTGCAGAAAGCGTTATAGAATGTTTCTATTTAAACGAGGGTGGTTCTATAAGTATAAGAATTCTCTAATTGAACTACATATCTAGAAGAAAAATGAAAAGTTTAACGATAAGTTAGTTGGAAAATATTGATATTATATTTATTATTATATTCTACACATTAAAGTTATTTTCTGCAAAGTATTTATTAATTATATTATAACTCTGTTTTGGAAAAATAATTATAAATAATACTATAAGTTTTTATTAGAAAAAAGTTAAAAATTATAAAATTTTTGCCATTTTTATATAAAAAGAAAAATCAGTTTATTGTACATATATGTATATGAGGCCACTTCAATATCTTCTTGTCATGCCCTTAAGGGCCAAAAGAATACATACCATACATATACATATACATATAAGCATATACATATATATATATATATTTATGTGCAAGTACTTAGGTCCTATGTAAATGTTAAGTACATATACATATGTATATATTTTTATATATACGTTCATACATACATATATTGTATGTGAAGAAGCTGCCTCTTAAAAAGTCCTTAACAAATATTATTTCTACTTTCTACAGAAATAATAAAAATAAAAGCTGTGCCCCAAACATAAGCAACATTAATGCCAAATAAAAATAACAAATACGGCAACAACAACAACAACATCAGAGAGCAAAATATATATACATATAAAGGGAAGGCAAAATCCACTTCATTCTATTGCCAAAGATTTCCTTTACCCCCTCCACCCCCTACCTTACTCAGAATATTGCCCCCTGGCTATAAAATAAATTAAAGTATTTTTTTGCCTAGCCAACTTTTTACTTTGTTTCTTTTGCTTTCATTCTCTTTTCTCTCTGACTTTTGCGGTCTATTGGCCTTAAAATTCATAAGTTCTTTCTCTTCTTTTTTTTTTTTTTGTGTTAATAAAATTTTTGCATATTTTTTTCTTTCTTTCTTTTAGTACAACACTTTTTACACTACTAAAAATGCATGTTGCAACTTTGTGGAGAGGTTATAAGAGGGGAAAGAAAAATTTAAACATTAACTTTATACGCATTGTAATACCCTACTTATTGTTAGATCTTTATTAAAAACTTTTTTGGTCGAAAACTTTGTTGCAGCACTTTCAGCTTATGGCCACAAAACATTTTGCTCCTTTAGGATTTCCTGCGCATTCTGCGATTGGTCTTCTTTCTGTTTTATTATTTTTAATTATAAGTTCAATGTTGGCCAATGAGTTGGCCATAAAAGCCATTAAAAATCAATTTGTTAACCACAACCAACTGACCAAGAAACGACAGCTGTTGGCCACTTATTACTTATGGCAGAGATGAGTGGTTGCAGCGGAATAAGGAGAAGGAGGAGGAAGAGGAGAAGGAGGAGAAGGAGGAGGAGGTGAATGGTTGGTTTTGCTCTCCACACTTATGTGAGTCACTCAAAAGTATTCAGCATAGTTAAGTGTGTGGAGCATTAATTAAAGTAAGGAACTTAGCCAAGGTCTAAAATTAATAAGCGCAACACGTGCAAAACAGTTTTGTTAGCTGTTGCCATGGCAATTCCACAGCTCAACAGCTTCTCATCTAGGCGCCAGCATAACCTATCCCCCCCCCATCCCTCCAATGGAGAATACATTCAATCCCGCCCAAGCATTATTTGCTTCCATCCAGTCAGCTTGAGCCTGGGATGTCTGGACATTTACCCAATGCCAAAGTTTGTTGGGCAAAAACGGCTTTGAAGTCTAATAGGATTAGCTTCAGCCAACGCCAACGCCACTCCCACATTTTGCCCCCTACCTCTAAGCAAATTCCTCTTTCGTCTCTCATCTTCATTTCAAGCTTTCTCCCCCTATTTCTCTTTTCTCTTTTCCATCAGTGTGGAAGCCTTGTTGTGGCAAATAAACAAGCGTGGCATCTAGTTAGAATGGGAATGGAAGAATTGAAGCAGAGGGCATCGCATTTGGCATCAATAATATTCCATAATATTCAATAATATTAAGCAAATGTTTACCAAGTAAATATTTCTAAACTTGAATCACTTCGTTCATATTAGAAGGCAGAGCATATGTGAAGTCAAACATATAAACATGCATATATGTATATATACATGAAAAGAAATCCTTGGCCGAATTGTAGACAAAAATTTAATTCACTCGAAATCCAAATCAAATTGGCCAAATTTTCGCATTGCTACAATCAAACAATTCGCATGAAGCAAGCCAATTTACTAACAGTATTTTTTTTTTCCATCACAAGAGAAGAAGCTAAAGACCAAGCAATCAACGAAAACAAATCTCAAATATTTTAAAGGTATTTTAATTGAGCAGGCAATCCAACACATGGGAATCCTTGCTAAATGTTGATTAATCCTTAAAGCTTTCATATAACTCAAAAATTAAAGCTGAAATTTTCTACTTAATAATTAAATATTGATTTGTATATACGTTATTTTGTTTGGATTCTTGTTTAAACATTTGCTTGGAATTAATTTTACTATTCATTTTTAAACCAAATTTGTTTTAACCTAAAGATATACGATACAAAATTTCATTGAACTTGATTAATCAAGGCCTAGCTACCGATAAGAACGTGTGAATATATTCGTAATCTGTTCTAAACTGAACTAATTTGGGGTATTTACTTAATTTTATCCGTCATTAATTCTTTTTTAGTATAAATTCATTTTAGTTTCAAGAATTCGTATTGAAAATGATTTTTAAACAATAAATTTTTAAAATAATTTATTAAAACAAAAATCTGGGGAGAAAGTAATTTTTATAAATTCAAATACACATTTGTAAATTTGCTCTAAACAATCGAAATTTGATTTTAATAAATTTAGACCTGTTCATAAAAAATGTAAAATTTATAATGAAAAACTTACAATCTTTAATATGAGGGTAAATAAAGTGTAATTAAATTTTTTTTTGGTTCAAAACTTCTTTAACTAGTTTAGTTTAAAATTTTGAATCATTCTAAAATATTAGACAATATATTTATATATTTCATAAAATATTTTTGAAGATCGAGAGTTTCCTTTTTTATTTATGATCAATCTCTTAGATTTAAGATCGAAAGTTTATCACTTTTTAAATAACTTTACAAATTGTGAGTTAATATCTTTTGAATTTTTTATAAGATTTTTATTTAATTTCATTCGTAATATTAAAAACTAAAAGTTCTTTTTTACATATATTTTGTGATTTATATATAAGAGATAAAAATTATAATATATTCATAGGTCAGGGTATAATGCATTATCCTTATCATTTCCAATTATTGGTTGTCAAAAGTTGTTGTTTATTCTTTAAGCCTTATCCACAACGCGATCACTGAATACAATCTTCAAATCGGTCTTGGCCATATTTTGGAATGCAGCAGTCAGTTCAGTTAGACTGGCATTAGGCAAACGTCTGTCGAATGGGAAGCCCATGGTGCGTCTATCCGGATAAAGCTTATCCTTGAGGCCACAGAAGGAATAAGCAGTGCTACAGGCATCATTGGCATTGCTAGAGTAACCAAAGAAGGAGTAAGGATTATTTTCAATTGCTATGATTAGAGTGGATAGATGGGTGGATGGGTGGATGGGTAGGCACTTACATATTCGGTTGCTGGACAGAATCTTGTGAATAGTCGGAAATCATGACAAACAAATCGAAAAGCATGCCCTGAGGTTTACCCTTGGGCAATAGAAGATGCTGTGGCCAGCCACAGCCGCAGTAACGGAAACGTGCCAATTCATCTGCTCCCTTGGGTTGATAATCAGCACCAATGGGACGGAAAGAGCGTTCGAATGGAATAGCCACTGAGGAATCACTGGACTCACGACGAACAGTATTCTCACCGGGTATCACTTAATAATAATAATAAGAAGAAGAGAAGATAAGAAAAAGAAAATGTAGAAAAGCAAATGCAATTGTCTTACGTTCGACAGTAAATTTATCCATTTCAATTGCCATAAGACGTTGCTCTTCCAATCTCAATGGTTGATTACGTTCATCCTCCTTGGGGCAAATGAAAATACGGCAAGTTCCGGTTCTCTTGGGTCCATTATTGGTCACATTGAAGGTATAGGTAAATGGAGCATTCTGCAAGTGAGTGAATGATGCAAAAATATTTCCATCAGCCGATGGACCAAAATCCAAACCAGCAGCCAAATCTGCACTAGATTTTTGCCAATAGGTTAACAAAGTATTTGGAGCAGATTTTGAAACACCAATCTTGGCCTCAATATAGTCCACACTGACACCATCAAAGCCCAGTTCGCTGGCATTATAGGGATCCAGCAAGGCTTTGAACTTATTAAAGATGGTATCAACAAATGTGTGCCATCTATAGAAAACTGGATCACGCATAGCTGTGGTAACATCTCCCATAACACCAAATTCCTCCAAATGACGATAATCGGGATCATGGGCATACGATATAATTGTATGTCCCTGATTGTGCAAATTGCCATAGAATTGATTGTTCACCGATAATGTAGAAGATGCCTCAATTAGATTACCCAGAATATCAATGCCAGTGACTTCATCCAAGGGAATACGTTGACCAGAAGACTATACAGAGAGAGAGAGAGAGAAGAAGGGAGAAAGAGATGAGCATCCAATTATCTATATAATTGATGATACACTATCACTTACATTCTCCACAAATCCTTGATCAATGGCAGCCAAAATGCGATCACGCCAACGTTCCACTTCACCGATCTCAATGGTAGCATCCGGACGATCCACATCCTTTAATAATTGATTCGAAATACGTGCAGGATATGTACGATTATTAACACTTGAGAGAATCTTGGGGAAGTAACCTTCCGGAACTTCACCACGTAGATTATTCAATGGTTGGACACGTTTCAGATTATTACAGAAACGTTCAACATTATAGCGAGCCAATATCTGATGATGCATATAATAGAATAATTCACCGCGACGATCCTTATTAACCACAGCTATTGGACCTGAGGCGGGATATACCAAATGCCAATGCCAGTGATGGCTATTGACACCAATATCCTCACGAAAATAGGCCAAACGTTGTTCATCCTCACGATCGGAGGCCGTATAATTACGTGGAATATCGACATGAACACGATTCCCGGTATCAGCAATAACCGATGCCTCCTGGCGGGCATCCTTCAGAGCCGATGGCTCCACAAAATTACCAGGAAAAACTTGAGAAATATTGGTAATTGGCACTTCCTTTGTATCGGTACGATGAGCAATTGCCACAGCATAGGCATATTGAAAGAGCACTGGATTAAGGCGATCTCTGATAAAATATATAATATATATATATACTATAAATAAAATCTTTTTATAATTAAATTTACTTACTTTGTGAAGACAGCAAGTGAAACGAATTGTTTTAGACTTGGTGCATCCAAATACAATTGAATCAATTTGCCAGCAATATCCCGATGATTATCATTAAATAGAGAGAATTGATTCTTTAAGCCAAGTTTTTTGGCAAAATCAAGATTTGGTTTTTTGGCCAATTCTTGAATGGGAATTTTTAAATCGACATTTTGTGCGAAACGATTGGATACATCATCCGCATCATTGCGATAACGATCCGTATAGAAACTATCGGGCAATTCCAAGACAACTTTACCCTGATCACGAGTGGTAAACACTGGCTCCAATGGACGTTGGAATAGCAACTCCAAGGCTTTCAAATCCGTATTGGTCATTGTTAGTATTCTTAGTTTTTCTGATGAAGTTACTCGGTAAAGTGTTTGACTTCAACTGACCTAATAATGGATATTCTTAGGCCATTTTATACCCAAAAGGCAGACCGCAAATGATTTCCTCATGAAATTGGAGTTGGTATTGGTCAAGCCGCACAGAAAGATAACAGAAGGAAAAGGTTTTTGTTGAGGATTATATATGTATATGTATATGCATATTCTTATCTGGTTTGTTGCAACATTTGGTTATGCGATTACTTCAATATACATAAAACATTCCCACAAATAAAACAAATTGACTCTCCCAATGACCGCAAACGAGTAAATTCTGATTATGTCACAAGATGATAAATTCTAACAAGAGAAAAAAATAATAAATAAATAAATAAATAAACCACTCTCGAGAAATTTCTTTATGATAAGCCTTTCGATAATAATAATTTAATAATAATTGCTACAATGATATTTATTTAAGATTATACAAGATAATAATTGTTACAACAAATTTTGTGTATCATTTTATGTCGTCAATTTGTATTATTATTATATATTGTAATATTATTTAAAAAAATCAATTTATTATTTTTTAAATGATATAAAAACAATATATATACTTTATATAATATTGCGATTTTAAGGTAAAAATTTGTAAGATCAAATTATTTAAGCACTTGTAAATAAGACTATTTCAGTTAATTTTGAAATACTTTTAAACTAGCTTTATTTATCTATTAAGGATTATATTTTATCCTGCTGATTACTGAATATTAAATAAGAAATTTGGCTATGATTGAGTGGATCATTTAACTGCAAAGATTATACAAAAATATATATATACGAGTACATACAGTAATGGCCACAAATTTAATCCATCTTGAATTTTTATATGTTTTCCGTTTTTATACCCTGTACCCAGAGAGCAAAAAGGTATATTAAAGTCGCTAAAATGTATGTAATAGGCAAAAGGAAACAGTTCCCTATAAAGTATACATATTCTTGATCAGTATCAACAGCTGAGTCGATATAGCCATGTCCCCCAACCCACAGATCTACGAGATTATTAGAGCTAGAGCAACCAGAGAATTGTTAAGAGAATTTTATAAAAAAATTTATATTCAATTAATGGTGATTTTAAAGGAGTCTGATTTTAAAAATATATTTAATTGGTACAGGGTATACTTCAAGTCGGGAGGGACGACTTGTTTAATTCATTGAATCTAATTTGCTAGCTTTCTAATTAAGGTAACTATAAAATATAATTATTTTACCTGTATTGAGTAAGTTTTCTAAGTAACATCTTTAAATGAAATTATTCATTTGATTTCATTGAAAATTTTTGATTATTTTAAAAGCTTCTCATTGGATATACTAATGCCTAATAGAGTTCATAGTTGATATCAGATATAAAGCTCCATTTCAGATGATATACATAAAAATAAGTGAAAGGAGAAGTATAAGGAGGGAAACTATAATGACTTGGCTAAACAATGTGGTAATAAAAAGTAAAATAAGATGAGGCGAGGAGAGTATTTATTCAAAAAATAGTTGAATAAAAATGTTTAAAATGAAAAACAAAAAAAGAAACTTAAAGAAAAGATCTAGTCAACACACAAACAAAAAAGACATAGAGGATACCATATAGGAGGCATAAATTGTAACTAAAGGCAGAAGAAAATTAAAGAAAATTTTAAAATTCAGGAGTGTGTTTAATTATAGATTATTAAAGATAAAGAAAAGTAAATTTTAATAGTAAATATTATTCATATATTTGATAATTAACTTCTTTGGCAAACACCTTAAATTTATTATATTTAATTTATTAAATAATTATTATTGTCAAAGCTGAAAATTCACAACTATTTTTCTACTATTTTTCCATTTTATTTAATTTCTAATTGATTGTTGGCAAATAGTGTTAATTCTATGCATTTGTGCTTCATTTCAGTTCGTGGAAAATCTAATCAAAATTTGTTTTTTTTCAACGCCTTTGATAGATTTTATTTGATCTGAAATATATTTCATCAATTCCATTTGTTGTACAAATAATATGCTCAAAGTTCATTTATCAGACATATGTAGGTCATATATAATAAACACATATAGATTTGCACAATTTGCATTTGATTATTACGATTTTGATTCTAGTATATATGCACATAGTATGTATCTACAATTTACCAATCGGATAGTTTTATTCACTTCAATACACATTTGTCAATATGTATATGGAATAATAGTAATTGTTATTTGAGCCCTATACTAATTAGTAATGCCTGAATGGTTAGCCAAATTTCCATAGATTATTGTTATTAGTTTGAGATTAACAATAATAATGTTATTTCATTGTATTTGATTTACAATTCGCTTCTGGTTCAATAATCAATCAGTTGTGGTTCAAAATTCAAGAGCATGTATATCAAATTAATCCTGATTACCACATTAATGTGCCTCGTTGTGGCCAAGGTGCGTATGAGTAATGTTTTGTAAAGGAATATTCCAATATATTTATATTTTTTTTTCATAATTAGACCGATTTGGAATTACAATTTGAGAACTTTACCTGCAGCAGTGATGATGTTAATGGAGTTATTGTACAAGAATTTAAATGCGGTCTCAGTAAGAATTTGAAGAGGCGCACTTTTAGCATGGAATTTATGTTAAAAGAATCATTGGGCGATCATGATTTCTCTATGACAATTGTATTGCCACGTCCCAATGTGAAAATGGATTTTGTTTTACTCAATTTAACAACCGATGGCTGTCAATTGTTGGCCAATAAGAATCAAGTGCCATTGGTTCATATGGGTCGCAGTGTGGTCGAACGTTATAGCAATTTACCCAAACAATGCCCCTTTGAGGCAGGTTTAACTTACTATATACGCGGATTTCGTATGGATTTAAATCTAATACCAGCTGTTGAGATGGAGACACCAGTACTGGTTACATTTGCTTATCAACGTAAACATTTGACCTTGCTACAAGGTCATTTAGTGGCACGTGTTCAACGCATTGCCAACGGTGGGAAAAAAAATTAAAATCTAACCACAATTGAAATCTATGTGACAGAATAAGTAAATTAAAATATGTCAGAGTAAAAGCATACAATAACAAACAATATAGAAAGATGGCAAAGGATAGAGAATGAAAGAGAGAGAGAGAAGAGACATTGAGTGCGAGAGAGAGAGAGAGTTAATATTGCAGAAAATCATCAGCTAGTAGCACCTGGCTGGCTGACTGACTAGTCTGACACCTACAACAATAGTAACCAGATGATGCCCTTTAGTCTTGGCAGTGGCAATTTGTTCCATGTCATTCAACAAATGTTGTTCAATTACCTGAGCCAAATACACACATACGCACAACACACACACACACACACTGAGATACATTCAATTACAGAGTGGGAGAACATTGTTGCAGCCACATGGCGACACAATTTCAAAAACCAGCTGTCACAATTTCGTATTTGACAGATGACAACTTCTGGCAATGGTAACGGTAACTAATAACGTTTTCCTTTTTCATCAACACACCAATACACACAACCACACACACCCACTCCCACTCACACACACACATAAATAATGAAGGAGAGTTAAAAGAGAAAAGAAATAGTAAAATTTTGCACCAGTTCGTTTTCCTGCCACATGTTGCAGCTGTCTGTTGAAAGCTTCTTCCCTTTTCCAATAAAAGTCTTTTAATTAGACATCACAGATTTGCACACAATTAACTTTGTCTGAACTTGACTTGACAACTGGTTGTCAGTTGGCCCACAAAGTCCAAGGAAAACTCACTGATTGGTAACATAGGCACAACCCTATTTTCTAAGCCCACAAACAGATACATACATACACAAACACATAAACACACACACACACAGACACACACACCCAATTATGAGTAAACGTTAATTGGGGGGAGGCATGTGGCCAGTCCGTTAAGTGAAAATGGTTTATGGTCACATGAATTATGAATGTGAATATTCTATTAGGTATTAGGAACCGGCTTTAATTGAAAACTTTCAATAAGCGTTAATAACAAGACTTAAGTTAAGCAAAAGAAAATATGTATATTAAATATCAGTCTTTTTGATCTTAAATTCAAGAAATGATTTCCTAGAGCAATTATTTGTAGAAATTATCTTTAAATCTATGATTAAAATATTAACAAGATTCATTCATTTTTAGAAAGTTTTTCAGCTTGAGAAATAAACTGAGGAAATTAATAAAATTTTAAATGACATTTTGGTTATACTATTTGAATCTATATATTTTTGAAGATTTTTGTTAATAATACTAACTGATACTATTTTTAATTTTGGTCAGACATTTTTAATGCATAGGAAGAAATTTTTCCGACCCCATAAATTATGTACATATATATTCTTGATCAGCATCAATAGCCGAGTCGATATGACTATATGACTCCGCCTGTCTGTTTCTTTGCATCTTTTCGAGCTTAAATTTTTACGTGAATAAAAGCCATATCATTATTTTCATTGTTTGATCTTTGAACAGCATAACTGGATTTTTAAAGTTGTCCCTGAACCAAATGAAATATAAAGTTGACTATATTAAATTATATAGCTTGGGATTGCATAAGGAAAATTATATTATATAGTACTTTTTTCTTCCTTCTTCTTAAGTTGTTTGAAGTGTCACTACTCTGAATTTTTCCTAGAATATTAATGGCTTAAAAATGCAGTTAAATTTGAGCTAAATTAAAGGGAAATCAATCTAAAAATTATCTGTTATATTATATAACAGATACTTATATATATATACTTATAAATGTAACATGGAGCTTCGATTTGGTAAAATTTACTGGATACTGTTGAAAATATTATTATACTTATTGTGCTTATTATACTATATACCATATGCCACTAATAAGATCAATTAATAAGATCACAAGTCATGGAAAATATACTGCAATTGTAGTTAATCATATCGAGGCATTATTCACATAATTCACTTGCAACAAATATTCGATTCAGTTGCCCCTTTTCAATGCTTTAAATTTAAAGCATAATTTTAATTTTTACGCTTTAAATTTGTTTGCACAAAATTTTTAATTACTATACGAAAAATGTCATTGCATCAAAGTTAGCTTTGGGCCTTGTTCTTTTTGTTTTTTTTTATCACATGTCATTTAATTTTTTTGTTTTTTTTTTTGGTTAGGCTTTTGAATTGTAATTAGATATGGGCAAGTGATGAAATTTTAATCAGTTTTCGTCGAGCAATTAACAGGAAGCATTTTGATAAGCCAAGGCCACCACAAAAATGTACATGCATGTGGTTAAGCCCCCCCTCCAGTCGTTTCCTTTCCCTTTTTAACCGCTCTCACTCTCTCTTTCTCTCTCCCTATCTCTCTCTTTCTCTCTCTACCCACATCTTAGTGTATGCAAATGTTTGAGAATAGTTTTCTATAAAATTTAAATTTAAATACATGTTGGCTTAAAAACCAGACCAGACCAGCAGCTTTATTATGAGGGAGCTCTTTTCACCGAATCCTTTTTATGGCTCCACCGACAGTATGTACTTACTTTTGTCTTTATCATATAAACCACAAAGTTTGGTTTTTGGCTTTTGTTTTAAGACTTTTCAACTTTTTCTTGTTTTTTTTTTTTTTGGGTTTTGGTTAAGAGAAAGTAAGCGCGGAAGTGCTCATAAAATAATAAAAGAAAATAAAAGAAAAGAATGAAAGAAAAGGCAGAACTTTTGCACGTGCCTTGAAAAAATTTTTAATCTTGGTTTTGTCGGTGTAGATAATTCGATATGGAAACTACACACAAATTTCTATAATTAATTAAACCGCGTTAATGTAATTGTTGTTCATTTGTTTATTTTTGGTACAGTTTAGCAAACATTTTTGTCAAATGAAAAATGACATTTGTAGAAGGGAAATGCGAAAGGAAGGAAACACAGAAATTTGTAAACCAAAACCAAAAACTTTTAGACTATGAAAACAGAAAGCCATTTTCATGTTTCTACAATATTTTGTGGAAAATTCATCTATCTTCAATGTAATGGTTATTGTTGCTGCCGTTATTATTATTATTATTATTATTTATGTAGTTATTGTTGTTGCTGTCAATTTCACAGATTAATGCGCCGAGCAACTTCAACGCCAGAGCAACATTTATTATTTGACAATGGCAAAAGTTTTTTTTTTAGGTGTCTGGTCATGAGGCATCAAAAATTGATTTACAGTAAAGATACCTACATATATATATATATATATACTTTAATCATCAAGAGCTCGTTGAATGGTTAGTTTCGAGTTTTTGGGTATTGAATTTATGTACAAAAATTTATATAATGGCATCCACTCAAAATACAAGTATACCAATTTATTTTCTTTTACCCTTGGTTAAGTTTTTATCCAAGTTGAGCAAACGACTTAAGCCATAATTCATGAGGCTATTTGCACCTTTTGTTAGTTGGGATAGAATGCAATTTTCATTAACACAAACATAGATATAGGCTTAAATCAATAACATTCCAATCAGATTAGTTTGCTCAATTTAATTTATAATCTAATAATCTGAAAAATATGTTGAAAATTTGGAATTATTATTTAATTGGTATAGTATATTGATTGCTGGACTAACAATATTTTCTGCCAGTAATTCGATAAAGTAAAATTTAAATTGATTTTGTTAGAAATTTGTTGTTATAGAGGGTTTTAAATGAATTTTAAAATTCTTTTCCCTTTTGGGCTTAATACAATAATCCGCAACCGCAAATATTGGCCAAAAATATAGCTTAATCAATAATCAAGGGGTAAGTAATTTTTTTCGATATATAGATATTGTCTTTGAATCTAAATTTAAAACTTGAAAGTATTAAAATATAACCCAATTCTTTCGTTTATCTATTTTTCTGTAGTAAAAAAGAGAAATTGAGTTCTTTATCTGCAAATTAAATTCTTGAGTATTTTACAGTCGAATATTTCTGCAAAATAAAGTTTGCCAAGTAAACAATGGAAAATAATTGCAATTCTAGTAACATTAATCACTCGTCTTTTCTCATTAATCGAATGAAATATAAATTCATTTATATTTTACATATAAATTATTTAAATTCACTTAAACAGAGAAAAAATAATTGAATTCTAAAGTTGATTAAAAAATAATTTTTCATTTTTCCATGCACAGTTAAAAGGAAGCACAACTTTTATCCCATTTGTCAATGAAATTGCCTTTCAGTCTGATTAACAAATAAAGTTTAATAAATCTTTAAATCAGATTAGAAATTAAAGCAATGCAATTAACAAATGTAAATGTAAATGTGAATGAACTATCTAAAATGCAATTTCGATTGTTTTTAAAGGTTGAAAAAGTTGTTATTTGTTTATATTTACTATAATTATTGTGACCAGTGTCAAGATAATATAGTTAATCCATTCTTCAAATTTAAGTCACTTTTATAGGGGATTTTAGTATAAATGAAAATTTGTTGACTAATGCTTGTCGATGGCTAATCTTAGCCAAGTAAATCATTTAAATATGTTAGCCAGGCAGCAACATCCACCAAATGGGCCACTTCATTTTGCAGCAATCTCTTCAAATATAGCAATTCACGGATATCGTTGCCATAGCGTCCGCACATGGAGGCCACATGAATATTGGCCAAAGGCAAATTGACTTTCGATTTGACCATAATCACCTTGGTGTTTATGCCTCCTTCCTCCTTTTGCATATCATCATGAGTGGTAATTTTACCCACAATTTTAGCTACTGGCATTGTGGAGTTGGTCTGTAATGGTTGGATTTGCTCTTTGGTTTTCAAGTATTTCCAAAATGAAGCCAAATCTAACCATTGAGAATAGTCTTTAAGGGCATTTAACAAAACATTCAGATAATCTTCACGTGAAAGCTGCTCATCGGCAATTTCAGCTTTGGGTTTGTAGTTGAGCCACTGTTTGCTTTGAAATTCTTTAGAAATCTTTTGAGGACCGAAGGGCAGGCTTTTGGTATAATAGAACAGTTGCAGGAAATGATCAGTAAATTGAAAACGTAAATATGGTTGATGCAGTTGGGGTATAATCTTTAGATAAATCCTAATATTTTTGGCATTGTGGTTTTTAAATATCTTAAAAAAATTAGCAATTAGTTGACGGGTCAAAGAACCCAAATTGGGATAAACGACAGCACTATCCACATACATGATTTCAGCGGTATTGCTGACCTCCATTATGAGGGCTATCAATCGGTGTAAAATATTTAAACGTTCCCAATACAATGATTTGGCTGCTCCAAGGCTAAATAAGTTAAACACCTGTCGTATCATATTCGTAAAGTGAATTTCTGGTTGCATGCCAAAAACTAAAACAGCAAATGGTTTGGTATCCTCTTGAAATATTTCCGCACTTGATTGACGCAAACGATTGTGATCCAGCCAGGAAAGGAATTCCATTTCGAGTACACAGGACAACATGTTAATTACATCGAAAACACGTGCTAGGCGAACTGATGCTTGCAATATATTGAAATCGTCTAGGCAAAATTTATCCCCCATCCAATCATATGCATGTACGTGACGTAGAAATATTGTATTTTGTGATAAATTTGTATCCTCTTCTTCGGTAAAGTTATAAACGTGCTTTTGATAGAATTTGGTTAAATCGCTGATTTCCTCATCGCTGCATTCTGGAATAATCTTCTCTAATAAATTAAGATACACTTGAAAACTTTGTGGCGATGGCGGTGAACGTTTTCCGCGTATCGATGGATTTTCTATTCCTAAAAAGTTCATGTAATAGGGACGCAAGGCAGTCCAACAGGGTGGAAAGGCATCTACAAAGAGATAGAATGTCCGCACAAGTTTATTATAAACGTTGCTCAACTTAACAACGCTTAAACCTTTATTTGTAAGAATCATAGCCATATGTATCAGTCGATCAAGGACACCATCTCCCGGAAAGGTGCCCTGCAGTATCATCGACTCTATTAAATCCAGGAACGTGTCATAGTGATGCCCATTTAAAGTGTTTCTTAATGCCTGAGCATTCATAAAATCAGGTCCATCGGGCAATTTGGCACAGCGATGCTTCCAAACACATTGATCTGTATTATAAAGACATCTGGGCGCACATGCTCCTGGCAAACGTCGCTCAGTTTTCATATACAAATTGGATATGAGAACACGGAGATTCCAATTCCAATGTAGTTTATTATCAGGGGTAGGACGCTCCTGTAAATCCAAGTTTCTTATTTGCTCTATGGGTTCTTCCTTGAATATGGGAGTCTCGTCCTTCACAATTTCTATACATTTTTTGATCTTTGAAGAATTTAGATATTTGTTTGGATCACACATTTTTAAACTTAAACGATTTCACCATTTATAGTAATTCAATATAATTATTCAGACTCTTGACACCAAATCCGAATTGTCTATTTAGTTTAATCTTTCTATCGATATATTTTTACATTGCTTCATTATGCCTGTGCTAGTGGTGACAGTCAAACCGATTGTAAGAAAATGGCAAAAAATAATCGAATTGGCCTAAAGCTATTTAGCATTTAAGAATGGTGTAGTCATGTTTAAATATGAAATTTGCACTTTTAAAACATTATGTTGGTGGATTTAACTTTAATTAAAGTAATTTTTAAACTTTTCATGGTTTAACATACAACTGATTATATTTAATATTAGTTTTATTATACATAAGCTTTTGGGTGTAAAGTTAATACTACCTACGTATATGAATTTGTTTCTAATAGAAACTTTCTAGAGATTTAGCTAACGACTTATGATATTTTTATAAGGTGAGTTAATTTTATTAACATAATGAGGAGTCTACAAATTGCCACTTAGTTCCCTTAAAAAATCTTATTTGAATAGTATTATAGTCAAATTCCCCTCTTGGGGGAATTCAAATTTTGAAATAACATTTAAATTCTATAGGTTTCCTTTCTATTTGCCTAATCTTAAGAAATATAAATGGCTTCTTATACAAATATAGTATATAATTATTTTACTGCTTAATTATTAATAATATAAATGACCGAATTGATATATAATGTCAATATAATTTATATATAATTTTTCATTTAGACGTTGACATTTGCTGCTTAACAGATAATTTCATAATTTGCTTTGATAAATATGTAGGTACATATGTTTATGCAAATAAATTTATATCATTATCCATAATCATTTTTGTCGTTAACTGCTTTGGTTTAACCACATGTAAAAATTCCGTCAACAAAAAGTAATTAAAAAAATATCAACAATTAGGCAAATAATTAACCGCATATATTAACACGTGCCCGAGTTGATGTTCTTTTTGTTTTTACCTAGGTATGTATATTTTTTAATGACAATATTATTTCAATTGTTATTTCGTGTTCAGTGTTGAGTGACTACTTAATGGATTTAAAATTTAATTTGTTAGTTTTGCTAATTTTCCTAGTGAAAAATGTATTGAGCTCCAAGGTAAAAACAAAATTGTAGAGATCCTTGTAGATAAATCGTTATTATATATAGTTTTGTGTTATTATTTTATGATTAGTCCGATTTCAATATGGTATTCAACAATTGTTCCTGCACCAAAGATGATCCAGAGAAAATACTCTCCCATCTTAGCTGTAGCATCAGCAAGAGCTCCAAACGTCCCACCTTTACAATTGAATTGGAATTCCGTCAGCCTGTGGCAAAATTTAAGATTAATATGCGTGTTGTATTGCCAAGACCGAAAAGTGTTGGCGATGATTTTTCACTCTTCAATCTAACCGATATTGATGGATGTAATTTGCTGTCAAATAAAAATCAAATAACTTTAATTAAATTGGGACGCGAGAATATGGATCGTTTTAGCAATATACCGAAACGTTGTCCCTGGTCAAAGGATTTGCGATATTATGTGCGTGGCTATCGCACAGATATGCAGACAATGCCAGCATTCGGTTTTGAGGCCGATATGCATGTGTGGTTCGACTTTGTTGTCAATCATAATAAGATCATCAAAGGATTTATTCAAAGTCGCGTCCAAAGACGTCGCGACAACAAAAAAATTCCGTAAAATTATTGTAACAAAATGAAAGAAATCTGTGTTGAAATAAATAAAGACAAAAAATAAAAAATAAGAGCACAAGGCACCCGTAACCATCCCTCTCGCTTTTTTTTTGGCCAACCAAGTGTGTGAAGTTTTTTATCGTGTTTCCTGGCCTTCTGATTTTTCCATACACTTGCCAAAAAAGGGGTATACTTAGATTACTTTTAGGTTTGTAATGTCGAAATGTAAATTGAATTTTTGTGCATGTAGTCTATGTAAGATGATTATAAGATTTTTATAGTCATTTTGATACTATTGTATATGCTTATCCTTTTTTCCAAATTAATGCAAATTATTTAATTTGTCTTAAAGCTTTAGCTAAGAATCCTTCAACTATATCATAGCTTCGCAATAAATAAGAATTTTGGCAATTATAAATGATGGTTATTATTTTTATTATTATTAATATTATTATCATTATATTGATTATTTGAAGAAACCGATGAGTGAGCAGATCATTTGAGCCATACTTAGTTGGAAACTTTAAGACCACAATTTTCACATGGCTGTAAACTTTTGGCCAAAAAGGGTGATAAAAAAGCACTATCATCATTAAATAAAATATGCTCAGAAAAACTTGTTTCAATATTATTTAAATGCAACTATTTAAAAAAAATAGAATATCTTTGAGTTGTAATTTTGGTATATAGGACTGACTAATCGTTACATTTACAAGAGAATACACATTTCGACATACTTAAATTTGTTTTTTATTTTTTTTTCAGCGGGGGTATTTTTTATATGTCGCACGTGCCCGACTAAGCAAAGGAATTGGGATTGGAGTTGGAATTAAAAATGCCAGACGCGTTTCACTTCTTACAAGGCATTTTCGGTTGCTCTGGGTTTCATCTAATGCCTAACTTAACATTATTATTGCAGCATATATAAAGAGAGCGAGAGTGAGAGAGAGAGTTAGAGTAAGAGTGAGTGTGCAAAAGAGTGGGATAGATAAGAAAACCTGCTTCTGGGCAGCTTCTGGCTAATGTAAGCGCATAAAGCAAGTAAATTTGCTCAAATGAATCTAACACGTCGAGAACAGAGAAAGGGGGCAAATAGTAGAAACATACAGAAGGGACAGGGTAAAATATCTTGCGGCTATGTGCAATTTATTCACCATATTAGGATATTTTTGCCTATTATGCAGATAAAAAAAAGCATTTCAAAAGTGCTACCAAATTGACCTTTCGAATTTAAGAAGGAACATTCAAGTTTATAAGCATATCAAATGAAGCCACGGCAAGTTTTATGAAAAACATTTTTAAATTGCATTGATTTTTTCCTTTTTCCTTTCCGTTTTTTTTTCTGCTGAGAAATAAACTTTCTGGTTGATAAAAAAAGAGAGAAAACTATAAAAAAATATGTTTTTGCTGTGCATTTTGTTATAGGGATGCTTATAGCCTTTTCTCAGCTCATCTCAGCTGGAGAGCAAGTAAGGTATCATCAGTCTAATCATGTGGAAAAAGGCGGAAACGGAAATTGCACACAGGTATCCATGAAATCAACATACTCACACACACACATACATGCATATATGGGCATTCGTTGCTGTGTGTGTGTTAAAGTTTGAAGAGATTTCTAGTAAACATCTGCCTGTGGCATCACCTGCTCCTGTTCGGCTTTCCGTCGTCGGTTGCCTGCGGAAATGTTGGAAATGAAAATTTTGTGGTTCAACGCAACACACATACACACACACTTACACAAAATATTGTTGCACCAAGTGTGCATAGTTTAAGGCTTGAGGGTGGTTGGGTTTAAGGTTGTTGATGGCAGGCAATCTATGACCAACTTATGGTATATTAATTAAAATTGCATTTGGTGTTGTGTAACTAAATTTACATAGTTTGTGGTTGTGGCCGCTTAATTTTCACCAGGTTGGTCTTGCGGCTTCATCTGTTTTTGGGGCCTTAGTCACCAAATACCAATTACCATAGCCTTTTATCAAAGAGTGCCTACCTCTGCCCCCCTCTCCATCATTTACCTTGGCAAAATTTGTTATCATAACGTGGGAGAAAGTGAGAGAGAGACAAGCATTTGTAATGTAATAAGCAATTTGGTCGGCTGATTTAGATTATCGAACGTTATCACACTAATGAGAAATTGTTGGTAAAAGTCGAGCATTTATGTTAGCATACTTGATATATGGCTATATCTGAAATTACGAATATGTATTCTGGAAACTCTATAATAGTAACCAGCAATCGTTGTGTACAAGAAGAAAATAAATCGCCAGATGAAATAGAACTAAGGCAATCGCATTAAATAGAATATTTTCTTTTGCTAGTCAGGTTTTATATTTGTAATGAAATTATAGTTAAACATTCCATTAATATATGGATTTATAATTGGATGTTTCCTAACATATCTTAGTTCTTATTTTTATACCCTTGCAGAGGGTATAATAAAATTGGTCAGATGTTTGTAACGCATAGAAATAATCGTTTCCGACCCCATAAAGTATATATATTCTTGATCAGCATCGAAAGCCGAGTCGATATGACCATGTCCGTCTGTCCGTCTGTCCGTCTGTCTGTTTCTTCGCAAGGAATCGAACTTAAATTTTGAGCTACGTGAATAAAAGTCATATCATTCTCTTCATTGATGATTTATCTAAATTAAGTTCGAGAGTTGGTAGGATCGGACAACTATAAGTTATAGAAAAATAGGAAAGATCAGAGGTACCTCGGTTAAAATTTGTGTTGTTCAAAACAGTTCTTGTGAGAAAAACTTTTTTGTTTTTTGAGATATCTCAACCAAATTTGGCACACAGATGAGAATTCTACTTTTACACCTTACCAGCAAGTTTGATTCAGATCGGATAATAAACACCGACATAAATCAATAAAAACAATAATCAACCCCCATCAGAAAAAGTATGTTTTTGTGAGAAAAACTTTTTTGTTTTTTAAGATATCTCAAATTTGGTGATCAGATGAGAATTATACTTTTACATCATATCAGTAAGTTTGAATCAGATCGGATAATAAACACCGACATAAATCAATAAAATCAATGAATCAACCCCCATCAGCATCAGTATGTTTGCATATGCAGCCAATTAAATACGTTTATATTTGCTTTTATATATTCGTACACAAACAACATACATGGAAACATACAAACATACATACATACATACATATATGCGAACACGTGCTTGAAAAAACTACAAGCTGAGTGCGAAACAGAAAGAGACAGAAAACTATTTGTATTGTGTTGTTGTTTTCTAGAATTCGTCAGAAACTTTAGAGAGCGAGAAGCTGGACGCTTGCAATGTATACCGAAATAGCGAGACATTGAATTTAAAGTTTGGTAGCGCAATAGGTAGAGATCGGTTCTAGAAGTGACGTGAGCGGAGGTTCAACTCCGGCCGTTGGCAAATTCGAATTTTTTCTTGCTGATTCTTTTTTTGGTTCAAATTTTTTTTAAATTTTATATTTCCAATTTTTAA
Source organism: Drosophila sturtevanti (assembly GCA_018150375.1). NCBI lineage: Eukaryota > Metazoa > Arthropoda > Insecta > Diptera > Drosophilidae > Drosophila > Drosophila sturtevanti. Next base: position 4,051,977 of record JAECWJ010000324.1, on the reverse strand, counting down.
AAGAGAAAGTAATCAACTAATCTGCAAGGGTATACAAACTTCGGCACGGCCGAAGTTAGCTTCTTTGATATTTAGTATATTTTTTGCTAGAAATCACAATAATAATTAAGTGATAATTAAGGAATTATTGCAAAATTCAAAAGCATAATAGTTTAACTAGCTTAAAGACTTACTTATTTTGCTGCTAAAGTTTTAAATATATGTTTATTTATATCCCTTTACTTCTCCCTCATTGCCCATTGGTTAGTTGAATTGAAACTGATGTCCAAATACATTGCACCTGATATATGATTTTTGACCCACGCCTTATCACACAATGTCCACGAAATAAACAGAATAATACACAAAAATGTTTTTTTTTTGGAAAATAGAAATACAATTTGATGATTAAGGCATATACGTAAAATATTGAATATCGTAATACTTTCCCTACATTTAATAATCACATAAATACAAAATTACTTGCAAATTTTCAATAAATCTCGAAAATCTTGACATAATGAAATTCAGCTATTGAGTCGTATACGTAATATTTACTCTATGAAATTTGGCTCATATTACGTATATGTAATATTTATTATATGAATAAAAGTTTATATGAAAATGGAATACATTTATTTTCCTTTAAATTCATTTAAACATCCATTTGTATATTATTATAAATTAACAACTATTAACATATATATGTACATACATATATAGAAAATCGTCTATAAATTCTATTCAAGCACAATATTTTTTAACTGTTGTGATAAAATTAAAATTAAAATTTTTATGTTATTTTTATTTAAAATAAAGAATAGTTATGCATAAAAATATTATTTATAAGCTTTTCGACCATGAACAGTTTTCCCTGAACAGCCGTAAAATAATAAAAAACATGTTTATCTCACATGTCGAATGAAAAAATACGATTTTTTTTATGTGTTTGTTTGTCAGAGGCAAAAAAAAAAAGTCGTAGGTTATTTTACTTTACTGGCATATATGGCATGAGTTGAGCCAACAAATTGTTATCATTCAGATTATTTAACCCGCATAAACCAAACTGTCGTTAGTCAGTCACTCACTCACTTACTCATTCATCCATTTACACATTCGCTCACTTACTGGTTAACATTTAATAGCCGATACTCTTTGTTTTCTCTCTCTCTCTCCCTCTCTCTCTCTCTCTCTCTTTCCCTTTTCTTTTCTCTGTCGCTTATCGCTTTGACATTTTTGCAATTTTGTTCAGTTTTATTTAATAGCTATAAAAGCTACAACAACATCGAAAGAGCAACAGCTGTCAGAGTTGCGGTTGCGGTTTTTTGTTGTTGTTGTTGTTGGTGGTCAACAGAATAAAATTTCGAACAGAATAAAAAAATAATAAAACGTAAAAAAGAAGAGACCAAAATTTACATGGAACCCGAAGTGCTTCTACTGCAGCCTTAAAGCTATAAGAAAAAAAAGAAATAACTGAGAAAAGAAAGCAAGGAAAAGGAAAAGGAACTACACCCCTACTCCTATATTACCAACCCCCTCCTACAAATATTAAAAAGTCGGCAACAATTTAGACATTTTTTTATGTTTTGTTTGTACTGAAACTTTATTGTGTTAAATTCAAATTCTAAATTGAAAATATTTAGCCAAACTCAAACAGTATATATTTTTACTTACCATCTTTTCCAATTTTTCTTCTTTTTCTTTTTTCTTAGGATAGCCACACCCGCTGGCATAGCCGCTTGCATATCCTTTGCCCAAGAAGTAGCGCTTGTATAGGCGCACCTAAGGCCTCAGCATTCCCATGCCAGCCCGTAAGGGGCTGCTAGCGCCCCAAAATACATTCTTGGACACAATTGCCACACGCTTCGATGGAACGCGTAAGTGAAAAACAGACAGAGAAACCAAAAAAAAAAAAAAAGAAGAAAAGAAAACAAAACACAAAGTATTCCAAGAAAATTGGGGTAAAGACACAAAGATACCCTGTACTAAAGTAAATATTGAAATTAAATTGATTTTGCTATCAATTTAAAAGCAATTTCCAAAGGATTTTTAAAGGAATAGAATAGAATTGAATATTAAAATTAACATAGTCTGTAAATATAGTATTTTTTATACTTTTGCCAGGTATTATAGAGTGGCTTAAATATTTTCCTCATTTTAAAGTCAAAATTTTTATAAAAAAGTGATTATTTAATAAATAATAAATTAAATATTTTAAGCAATGTCAATTAAATAATATTGCCTAAATCTGTTCTTAGTACTAACTCCAGGCACTTTTTCATTTCTCACCATTTCAACTTTTAATACATTTTCTAATTGAAATTTCATAAACTACTAAGTCAAAGCATTTCTAACTAAGACAAAGCATTATTAATTAATAGATAATGCAAATGTAGAGGCAAGTCAATAAACTAAATTTGCTTACCAATTTCATTAAATTCGAATAAACTTTTTCTGTTTGTCGCCTGTAGCCAAATTTAGTCAATGATTACAGGGTATTTATTTTAGGCAGGGGAAAAAAAAAAAAAAAAAAAAGAAAAACGAGCGTAATACAGAAACGGAAAGAAAGCGGAAAAGTGGAAAAAAGCTAAGAAAGCTAAACGATTCTCCTTTTGGATTTTATATGATTTTTAATGTAATATTTATGTCAATTTTATTGGAAAGACAAGTAAACGAGAAAGAAAGCCAGGAAGAAAGTCTGGCATTTGGGTAAATCGTAAAAACGAATATACATACAAATACATACATTTATATATACATACATATATAGTATATACAAGTGTGTACATATGTATATATATATTAATATATGTAAAGATTTTTGGCATCGGCTGGCAACCTTTTAAGTGCACGCGTATTGGGAAAATGTGAGAGAAAGTGTGAGTTGAGCGGCGCTCACAGGAAGAATGGGAAAGGTTTATCCTTATTGAAATCTACCAACGACATTCATAAACCATGCATGTGCCAGTATGCGTGTGTGTGTGTGTGTCTGTGTCTGTGTCTGTGAGTGCTTCTGTGTGTGTATGTGTTTTGGGAAATTAAAACTATGTATTGTGTATACTCGTTACGTATTATTGTTGCTGCTGTTGCTGCTGCTGTTGCTGCTGGGTCGCCTGGTAACGCAATACACCAAAGGCTCAACAGAGTACCGTGGGATAAGTATGAGAAGTGGCAACGTAGGAAGAGAAACCTTAAAATAACCCAAAGCCCATTTTGACACCACTCAAACGATAGTCGTCAGTCAATCAGCCAGTCAGGCAGTCAGTCAATCAGCCAGTCAGTCAGTCCGGCAGTCAGTCAATCAGTCACTTGGACCATCATTTAGCTATATTGTTTGCTTTATATCCATATGCCCAGTTATTATTTCCATTGAAATATCCTTTTATAAATTTTATTCAATGCAATTCAAATTGTATTTATAGTTCCCATATTGTTGAAAATTTTCAATAGACTTTTCATTTGCTATTTATATCAAAGGTTCGTACCCATTAGCATTATTGATTTCGTTTCGAAAGATTATTTTAGTTGCTGATTGCCATTAAAATGAATTTTATTCAAAATGTTATTTAACATTTTTTTTTGTTGTTTTGTTGATGAAAGGATATAGGAAAGAGAGCTGTAAAATAATTTAACTTAAGGTTTATTTAATCTTGAACTAACTCTTAAGTTGTAAACTTAAAACAGTTTATTTTAGTATAATCTAAATAGCTCATTAGTGTTATTTAAGCCGCCACAGAATGTCACTAGAGAACTTTTGTGTGCATTAAAAATTATTTATACACACACTCACACACACATACGGACACCGACGACCTTAACTTGCAACAGGATGTTGTAACATGGTTAACAAAGTTGCAAAACAGCAATTTATGGTTATTTTTCCTACCTTTGACCTTTGTGCATAAATGTGATTGAATTTCGTTGATGTCAGGTTGCGTTTCCTTCATAATTGCACTTGTTGGCTCATATATTTAATTTAAAAAACCTTATGTTAAAAACTCCTTCAAGTTTAAATAATTTCAACTAAACTAAACTTAAATCATTGAACAATTAAAAATAAGTTAGATATTCTTTAAACTTGCAACACTTTACACTGTGCACTCTGGCAACACTGTTGCGATTAATTCATTACTTTTGTTATCATTTTAAACGATTCTCTATAATTATTGCAAATTTTATGATAGGTCTTATTTCTCTCAAACATTTTCTTCATTTATTTCTAATTCCTCTTTAATTTTCTTTTGACTATTTGACATTTCGCATTTTGACATTTTAGAAGTGGGTATTTTCATTTATTGTTGTTGGTCGACTGGTTGCTAAGGTCAAAATACTTGTTAATTGTTTTATTGCTACAAGGGCTCAAGTAATAAATATACTTTTGAAATATGAAATTAATTTTATTCTTTTGTCTGCTGTCTGTGGATTAAAAAGGTTTTACGAGGGTCATAAATAATATAAAGTAAGCATATTTAATGAGCAGCTGATGCAGATGCTGATGTTTATGTTGATGTCATTCCGATGGGTCATACATGTATATGTATATACATTTCAATGTATGTATGTATATATCCCATATATCTGCTCTTACATACATATATTACGAATATGTATTACTGCTACTAAATCCTTGTCCATGTTGTTTTATATTAACTGGCACACATGGCGTATGAATTTTTTACAACACCCGCACACAAATTGGCGAGATCTGACTTTTATTTAACTTTAATAAAAGTAAAAACTTTTCATGTACCTGAAAATGTGTTTTTAATTGCCACACACAGATACAGAATCACGCGCACACACACACACACACTCACACACATATATATATATGTATATGAAACAAAAGCCGCATCTTTTTTCATTCACTTTGTCTTATTGCAATTGTTATCTGACAATGGGGACTTGTTGCCACATGCCACATTGATAGTTTTCATATTTCACATTCGCTTCTTGTGTGTTGTGCACACACACACATGGATATATTCATTTGATTTGATACTAGGTAAACGTTCATTTACTGCTACTATACCATTGAGTCGTTTAATTCAATTTGTTCCTGTTGAGCATATAGAGAATGGCAATCCAAGGATATGAAATCTTCTTGGTTGTTAGGGTGTGAGTGACTGTGTGTGCGTGTGTGTGTGTGTATGCGTGTATGATATTTGTATTCATTGTAACTATTCTTGGCTTTGAAACTAATCAGGTAACGGAGAATCAAGAGAGGTTTATATACCCTATAATCATTTGGAGATGTGGTTGAATCGGAATAAACAGAATCAGATCGGAATAAACAGAAATATTTGTATTTTGAGATGGCTTTGCACATTTATTTGTATAAAATGTATTTGAGATATATAATTTGAGATATTAAAGTGTCAAATTAAAGATGTTAATCAAAATTCTAAAGAAATAAAATCTAAGTCAAAAATTATGGAGTAAGCAGTTTAGTTTAATGCCTAAGTTGATTCGATTACTTTAAAAAATAAATATACATAACAAATATTTATCCAGTTGAAATCGCTATAATATAATTACAAATACATATAAGGTTATTTAATCGGATATTTATATATCCTTTCACTGGAAAAATGAATCAGACTGTTTATACTCTAAATTAAAGATATGTGAAATTTTGGGTATCTATTAAAAAATATAAATTAAACAATTGTACAGGGTATCTTATCGTCGATGCCCCAACTAATCACATATACTTACATTGTTCGAGCAAAAAGACATAGCAATTAGAAATTGTGGTCGGTAACAACTTTGATTGTCTAGAAAATCGGATTAAAAATGCAAATAACCATAATAAAGTTCATCTATTGAAAATTTGATTAAGGAATGACTTAAACCTTAGTAAAGAATATTTGGTAATTTTTCATTTGGTGTTAATTTGAGCAAATGGCAAATAACGAAAATAGAATTTCATTTTGAAATTCTCAATAAAAAACATTTAATTAAATTTCATTTTGCTAGAAGGTCAAGAAGGAAAATAAACAAAAGAAAAGAACAGCCAACAAATATATAGACAATCTCAATTTTGAAAATATTTTATAGAAACAATTTGATACTGAGATAAAGGTGACAGTGAAATTTGGCAAATAGAAACAAAGCAAAGGAAAAGCAAAAAGGAATGCGGCCAATGAAATAAAAATGGACATGAACAGTGGCATTTTTGTATCCTTTTTAAAAAGGAGTATACCAACTTTAAGCTAAAGTTGGCAATGTATCGAAAAGGAAGCAAATTTTTAAATAATTTCTTTCTTGGAGTTATAATATTATAATTAGATTAATAAGCCAATTTCAGTATTTTAAAATGATATATATATAGATGATATATTTAAATAAACATCCTTCTTAAATAGAATGGATTATATTGGTTATTCAAGTGTCAAACTTTATAAATATTTCTGACTATATAGGCGTAATAAAACTGTCTAACCAGAAATAACTTTCAAAGTGTATTAAATCTCTAGTTAAGCTAAATTTATCTTTGTCTTTATCTCTGTTTCTGTAATCCGTTTTGGAATATTCTTGCTATATTGTTGTCAAGACAATATTTCATGTTAAAATGCAAAAAAAAAAAAAACAGCTGGCTCAATATTTTTCCTTCATCATTCTCATTCATTCCATTCATTTGTTTATTGTTCATCATCATCATCATCATCTGCTTTCTTGTGACTTTCCTTTTCTTGTGTTATTTTTTCTTCTCTATTTTCAGACTCGAATTTTGTGCTTGGCAATGCGCAGGCAAATGGCAATCCAATTGTTTATTGCTCGGATGGGTTCGTGGATTTGACAGGATATTCGCGCGCTCAAATTATGCAAAAGGGTAAGAAGAATGGAATGGGAGGATACGGCACAAGAGACAGAATTGGCTGACAAACCGACGGACAGACAGACAGACAGACAGAGAGTAGCGACTGGCAGACAACAGACAACATCAACTTATTTAACACTTGAATACTCATTTCAATGTATTGTACATTTTATTCAATTGTGTTTCTCTTTCTTCTTCCCTTCCCGCCACACTCCCTACACCTCCCAAAACAACAATGTCAACAACAACAACAACAAAAATGACAAACAAAATACAAATACAAAAACAGGCTGCTCATGTCATTTCCTTTACGGACCGGATACAAAAGAGGAGCATAAACAGCAAATTGAGAAAAGTCTTTCAAATAAGACGGAACTTAAACTGGAGGTTATTTTCTACAAAAAAGAAGGTAAGACCCGGACAACTAAAAAAAAAAGCAAAAGCAAAAGCCAAATGAAAGCTAAATGAAATGAAAAGGAAACTAAGTATGTGCGAAAATGTTAAGTAAATTGTTTTCATTTTTAATTAAAATTGTGCAACATTTTTTTTTCCCCGTTTTCGTTCTGCGCGAAAAACGTTTGAGTGGGGGGAAAAATAGATTGGCACTACAATTCTCTTTTTTGGCCTTGGTAAATGAAAAATAAAAAAAACAACTAAATAAACTGAAAAGCCACAGAAACAGATACACATAAACTTTTAAGAGGCAAACTTGATGCCATGTATAAGTATGTACATATATATGTCTGTATGTGTGTTTGTTTGTATGGAAGTTTCATTTCCTGCTAAAAGGATTAATACCAACAATTGCCTTGCTCCGAAAATCTAGGAAAAAGTTAAAAATCAATTGTGTGGGTTGCCACCTGTAAAATTTTGCTTTGCTGCCACAAATGCCACAGACAATTCAGTTTAACCAAGTGCCCCAGCCAAACCGAACCATTCCAAAATTAAAAAAAGTTCTTCTGCTATTGACTTTTAATTTGGGGGAGAAAAAAAGATGTGAGAGACCAACAACAACCAAACAGTAACAATATTAGGGCCAACGAATTTAGGCCAAAATATATATGGCAAGAAGAGGGTAAGAAGTTGAGAAGAGATTTTCAAAGTTTTTCTATTTGATAATTTACTTTCATCGAATAATGGTTCATGGAGTTTATTTATAAGATTTATCCATGTATTTTTTAGTAATCCAAATGTTTAAAAGTGATTAAAATCAGATAACTATCTCATATAAATATTGTTACTAAGGAAATGGATTCGGCAGTGCCGAAGTTCGTATACTCTTGCAAATTTTCTCTATATAATTTACCAGAAGCATTATTGTAAATTAAACATACTAAATTTACAAATTCAAAATTTTGAGCTTGAGAAAAAAAATTTTTCATACAAAATTTTTTTTTGTACCGATTGTTCCTATAGCAGCTATATGATATAGCCAACCGATTCTGATAAAACTTGATTGAAGTGTTAAGAAGCATATTAAACTCACAAATATCAAATTTCGTGTCATTCGGTTGAAAAACAATAGAGTTATTAAGGATAAACCTTATTCATGACCGATCGTTCCTATAGCAGCTATATAATATAGTCAACCGATTCTGATAAAACTTGGTTGAAGTATTAAGAAGTATATTAAACTCACAAATATCAAATTTCGGATAAACCTTATTCATGAGCGATCGATCCTATGGGAGCTATATGATATGGTCGCCCGATCGGGATGATTCCGAGATATACAAAGCCTGCAGCGGAAAAAGCTCTGTAGCTATTATGGTCTCGGAGGAGAAGCTGTTGATCCAGACAGACGGACAGACGGACATGGTCATATCGGCTCGGCTTTTCATGCTGATCAAGAATATATATACTTTATATGGTTCCTTCCATGCGTTGCAAACTTCTGACCAAAATTAATATACCCTCTGCAAGGGTATAAAAATGTCTACTTATATTGTATATAATACTATATATTATAGAATAAAGTGAGTAAATATACTTAGACAATCAAAATAACACAAAAGTCATAGAATTTAAGCTATATTACCCTAATTGCATATATAAAGCACAGGCCATATATATATATATATGTATATAAGTTGTTTGAAAAAATTAATTTTCCGAGCTATTTGAAGCACATCAAATGTTTACTTTTCTCTTCAATGACTACGTAGCATTATTTTTTTTTTGCCTTTGAGAGCAACCTTTGCCTTTAATTGAGTTAAGACAAAAACTAGCTCAAGTCTCGCAGGACTTGCACACACACACACACACACACACACAGATAGACAAACACATTGACATTTACACAGTTTGTTGACATATGAGAGGTAGAAAGGCAGTTGAAATAGAAGCCAACAGCATCAATTGCAGCATGGAGATGCGTAAGGAGAAGTCGGAATGATGGTGGCATTATTCATTCACTAGATATATGAAGGTAGGTCAAAAGATCGTATAATTAAGTAGGATTTTCGCATCTCACAGTATGCCAGAAGATTGTTTGTTAAAGCCTCACTAGAATGGGTCAGTATTGATGGTCAAGAATTTTGCAGTATGTGGCACAAGCATATGCTCCATCCAATCCAAGAGAGAATTGGACAGCTGTGAGCAAAGTATCAGAAGGACTCACAAATTGAATAGACTAAAAAGGCATCCTTAGGCAAACTACCAAAGAAGGAGTATTTTGTGGCACCAGAGATGTTGTTGTTGTTGTTGAGCACGATGATGTTGGCCACTTAACGATGAACCACAACTTTCCCCTTTATAGAATTGAAGGAGAAGAATCAATAAATTTTCCTCTCAACATTTTTGCACGTTCGTCCCGAATAAATAAGGTCACGATTAATCAGCAAAAGATGAAGTCAAAGTTGGTTTTTTGGGGTTCATCATAGATATATCTTTAGATATACATATATATATAAATATTAGTTGCCATCATCAAACTTTTGTCCCGTTAAGTTTTCTTAATTAGGCTTGGCATTTAAAACTTTTAACCAAGACTATGACTTGTATTAATTATTAAAATTATTAAAATGCAATGGGTTTTGGCCTTTGGCAGAATTTTGAGACTTTTAAGAAAGATTATTAAAATGCCATCTAATTGAGTTGTCAGGCAATTTAAATTTATTTTCTACCCCAATTAAAATGCAAAGAAATGGAAGATATTTAATATTCGATTTAAAGGGAAATGTGACATTTGCAACCAACAAGCAATCTCAATTAGGGGGAAAATAATATATATATATATATAAATCGATATGTGGCAGGGGAGCTTAGCAACCGCGTATAGTATAATTTTACCTAACAAAAGCGCAAATCCTTGGTATGTCATATATGGCGTATACGCAATTTCACTCACATTTAATACTCGTATATGTACCTTAATTCTTTTTTCTTTTATCATCTTTTCATTTTCAATATGCAGGTGCACCATTTTGGTGTCTTTTTGACATTGTTCCCATTAAAAATGAGAAGCGAGATGTTGTTCTCTTTTTGGCCTCACACAAGGACATCACCCATACGAAAATGTTGGAGATGAATGTGAATGAAGAATGTGATAGCGGTAAGTAGTCTTTAACAATATTCACAAAGTTAACAAAATCAACACGCAAAACAACCACAGAAGAAACACCACCCCCCCTCCACCCTCTCTCACCTTGTTCACACGACACTGACTCACAAAATTTGCACTAGTTAGACATATACCTAACGGTCGTGAATAATGAATGAGTTTATGAATGAATTGTGAGTATACAAAATAAACCCAAAAATAAAGAAAAAAAAAAAAACAAGCGCACACGCCAACTCTCCAATCAGTTGAACAAATATATAGTAGAACAAAATTGAGGTAAAGTTAGATGATATATTATGAATATAATGTGTCTGCTGTGGTATATCCTTTGGTTACTCTGTATGTGTCAGCATGTCACCTTAACTTTTGCTATCCTTTGACTCCTCCTCTTCCTTTTTCCTCCTTTCCCTCCCACTCTCAGTTCAATTTCATTTTCGTGGTTTGTTTCTTGTGGAGAATTTTTTGTTGCGTTTTTTTCACACTCTAGAGATTGGCGAGAATGTTGTTGGTTTTTATGGTGTCTCTGTCTCTGACATTAAAATATGTATATTCAACCTTAATTCATAAATGCAACAAAAGCAGCAACAAATTTTCGTCATATTTTCTATTTGTGGCAGGTCTTTTGAGGTCGAGTCTATTCATTACCTTAAAACTGAGTACGGTTAATGAGATGTTAATTTTCAGTTTGATTTAAAAAATATATGATAATTCATTGTATTTGTAGTATATTAAACAAATTTATGTATTTGCATAAAATTGAAAAGAAATCCTGATTACATATTAAATTTGATTTGGGTAAATTTAATTCATTTTCCTTTGTTTTTTCTACTTTTTTTTTTTTGCCATCATTTTGCTAATTAACTTTTATAGAAACTTTAATTAACCCAGCTTGGTATATTGTCTTTTGGGTCTTAGTTGAATTAACTCTAATCAAATACATTGACTTACTTAGTTAGACAAAGAAGTTTGGCATTGCTATCCCAAGAGATATAAACTAGGATAAAACATGGCCACAGCTAAAACAAAGAGAAAAAAAAAATGAATAAAGAAAAACAATGCCAAAGTATGCATTAAATATTAATGCACATTCGAGTCGAGCGACAACTCCAAAATGATTGCTGCCAACAATTCTGACAGTTCCCCAGCTTCAACAGAACAAAAAAAAAGGGAAAACTAAATAAATACAACTAAAATATATATATTGTATATATAGATATATCTTAGTAGGATAAGAGATGCTGTTTTCTCTTGGCCATGGTCAATGACTTTTACAATCAATGGGGGACACATCAAGCGAATGTACTTAGGCTTAAGAACTAAACACTAACTAAGTGATATAGATATTTAAATACTTGTGTTCAATAATTAACATCAAACAGTTTAAAATAGAAAATCTAATACACCGCATTTGAAATGGAATCAATAAGGGTTTGAATCTTTCAAAGATAAGTTTTTACTTACCATTTGTAGATTATGTCTTTGTTTATATATATTTCTTATATAAACATCAATAAATATTTTTCATTATGTAAATAAAAAAAATATAATGATGTATATCCTATCTAGGTTAAATAAGTTATTGTTAGTAAATTGAATGACCTTAATCACATTAATTTGCTAACTAAATTTAATAAAACATATAATCCCAATTCAATGCGAATATATTCAAGAAAAATATCTTAAGATAATCTTAAAATATATATATAGGATATATATATAGACATATATATATTTTTAGAACTTGTTTTGGCTTCCTTAGCAAACTTTGAAAAAATTTACCTTTTTTTAAATTTTTTATTTATGAACACGTACTAGTAAAAATAGAGAAAGAAATAAATTTGTTACTCAAGTGTTTTTATGTTAATTGAAAATATATTATAAATATTTTTACCATACAAAGACTTTTTTTACTTAATTATTTGGCATATTAATTAAATATTAATTAAAAATATATTAAAAATATTTTTGCTATATAAATTTTAGTTGTAATTCTGATCCTATTTAGCTTAAGCTCATTTGGCTTTGTTTAATACATAATTACAATTAATGGCTATTATTTTATTTCTTTACTTTATTTTTAATGCATGACAAATTTAGAGAAAATAATTAAGTAGCTTTAAGGAAATTTTGTATCCTATTAGTATAGAAAGTTCTCTAACATTTTTTTTAAGATCTTTAGAGCCACATAAGTATCTTAAAAAAAAACTGATTAAATTTATTTTTTTTTACTTAAATTAACTTAAGTTTCTTTATTCAGTTTTCGTTCACCCCATTTGCTACGCCCCTGCATTGAGCTGCTGCTGTGTGTCATGTGGCATTCATTTGCAGCTTTTTATGACTATCGTTAATTCTAGTTGCTGCCACAATTGGTTTTAGTGGAAGTCGCCACAGTAGTTTCCAGAATTTACCACAGTCATGCAAAAAATTCCATCAGATGTACTGTAAAACTTCTCTGTTTTCAATGATATTCATTTTTGATGGCATTATCCTTTCCTTCCGTTCAACTTGTGTCTGGAAAAGAAATGACAGTAGCAGATGGCAGATTGCTGATGGGTTATAAAAAATGCAACAAATTCTGTAACTGTTGCACGTTGTACGTAGCACGTTGCAATTGCATCCTTGCTGACAGTCAATCCATGCATTTTTTATATATTTGTGCATTTCTGTTTCTTCTTTATCTGTGTAAATTTCATATGAGTTAATTTTATTTAAATTCACATTTACGTGCTCCGACACAGCAGTATTTAATTCAATTTTTATTTTCAATTAGCTCATATTCAATTATATGTATATACTTATATATATTTTTTTTTTGCTTAAACTCGCCAAAGCAATCTTCTCGATAGCTGAGAACTTTATTCAATTTTCGGTTTTTCCTGTTTTCAGTATTTGGCGTTTGCTTTCTCTTTTTTTTGGTTAATTTATGCAAATGAAATTAAATCAACTTTGGCTAACAAACCTTGACATACAATTCGCTCAAGCTGAGTGGAAAATTGAGTACTGATCCACATCAATGGGAAATTAATGCGTACCGTGGAAATTTAGATGCGGGGCGTGGAAAATGAGAAAGCGAAACTTTTCACATTTGCTATGCTTAAAGGAGAAAGCAATTAGATTCAAATGTTTATACTCTAACAAAAAAAAAAAAAAAACGAAAAAAAGAGGTAACTAATTATTGCGGGAAGAAAAAGGCAGATGTATACATATTTATATATACATTTGTATTTCCTGTATCCGGTAGTAAGCTCAACTAGTAAAACTTATAAGTGTAAATAATTGTAAACCATCTATTATTTATATTCAAAGGACTTTAAAATTGGATTATGATTATTCTTTGATCTCTGCACCTTTTCTTTATTAGCTATCCTTTAATACCTTTTTAAGACCGTAATTAAGTGACCTTTTTAATTAATTTATTCAAATAGAAATATATATATATATATATACATATATATATTAAGAATCCTAAGGGTATATTCATTTCCGCTATCTTTACATTTGTGGAATTAATCTTTTAGCAGATGTTAAGCGGCTTTTGATGAGACACACACAATTTGGAATTGACATTTTTGTCATAGTGATGAGAGGATGCTAATGATGATGTTGATGATTATGGGTCGCCATCGTTTCACACATCATTAGGCCTGTCAAAAATTGTCCAGAGTTGCCACACTCGAATGAATCAAGCATATTTTGCCGCCATCTTTTATTCCTTTTATATTTTATTTCTCCTATATATATAAGTATATATATATTTGTATGCATAAAGCATAAGCCACGTGCGTTTTCAATTGAAAAGGAGGAGAGGTAACTCCAATTTCAACTTCCAAAAAAAGAGAAAATAAAATATAGGAAGGAGAATAAAAACATTTTAAAGAATTTTAATTTTTTTTTTTTCGGCTCGACAAGCTTAATTGGCATTCTGATATGACAGGCCAGGACCAAATCCAGGACCAGTAGCATGCCCATGGAATAGACCCTTCATAACAGAATGGCAGAGTAAAAAAATTGAAATCAAATTTTGAAGTTGTTCAGTTTGTTGCTGTTGGCAGAATATTTGCATATTTGTGTCCCTTTTTTTTTGTATTTTCTTCTTTCCGTTTCCATGTTGCCACTTTCTCTTTATCTTCTTTGACCATAATTAGTAGGCTCTCTCTGTGTGAAACGTGTAGAAAAATTCTCATCGTGTCTTTTGTCGCGCTTAAATTTTTTTTTTTTTTTTTTTTTTGTTGGTTGGTGTGTCTCGCAATTTTTCACAATCAAGCTAATTGTAATTTATAATGGCACGCGGCGAGTTTCGTCTTTTGAGGTAAGACAAACAAAAAAAAAAAAAAAAAGAGAGAAAGAAATAAAAAAGATGCAAAAATAGAATTAAGTTGAATTTAATGAGGTTGCTTTTAAGGCTTTTGTTTCCTTTTGCTTTTTTTTTTCTCTCTTGGTGTGGATTTTCGCTTGCAATTTGTGTTCTTATCGCTTTCTGTGTTTGCTTCAATGTGAAATATTATGTTTATTTTGTTATTTTGTATTTGCTCAATGTACAATTTGTTGGTATGCAGGCAGGTTAAATATTTGTATATATGTATATATATGTATATCATCTCTTCGTGTGTCTGTGTGGGTGTGTGCTTGTGTAATAAATTATATAGATGTAAACGATTTGTATAGAAACATTTGAGCAATGTGCCACTAGAAATGGACAAGGGCAGAACCATGTTACCATTGGGAGAGATAAAATATGTCATTTTGCGTACCTACAAAAGACAAAAAGAGGAAAAAGATATATGTATGTATACTACAGGAAAAACACGTACACCCACACTATGATAAAAACCACCTAGATATATACATTCCGATACACACGCCCACACATCGATACAAACTCACTATTGTGGTCTTTGTGTTTTGCTTTCATATATCCTTGCTGCAAAGGGAAAAAAAAAGAAATAACAGAAATGTGAATGCATCTTCGATACCAGAAAGTAGATATAGATAGTATATATATTCCTCATCAGCATAGTTAGTGTCTGTCTGTATGTTTCTGTGAATGCTAATGCTGTTTTTGCTTACACTGAAATCCCAGAGAAGTGGATAGATTACAAGTTTATCCCAATGTGAAATTATAGTTCGAATCTAACTGAAAGGCTCTCTTCTTTGGAACAGGAAGTCCTTCTTCTTATGATTTTTACACACCTGATATCAGAGTTTTTCATTCTTTTTTGCTTTTACCTGTTGTTACCTGATTACCTGTTGTACCTGTGCTGACTTTGTTGTTTTTTATAAAGAAAATAATCAAATAAATGGATTAGCGCCCAGTTTTCTTAGCTAAGGTTCACTTTTAATTAATAATTAATTATCAGATTCCTAATTACGATTCGCTATATATTCATTTTAATTTGCAGTTATATCTGTTTAAGGCCAAAAACAATTTTGTAATGTCTCTTCTATATAATTTGCTTTATCTGTTTCTCTCCCAATGATTCCATGGGAAGGTCTTAAATAAAACCAAATATTTTTATGTAATTTTAAACATTTCTTCTTTTAGAGAGATTTAAACAATTTAATAACTAATTGCATAGTTTCTAACAATTGATTCAAATATTTTATAAAATCAATAAAATACTAATTGCAAGGATATACAAAATTTCGGCAAAAATCCGAAATTATTTAATTAAATTAGAATTAAATTAAACATTAAATAAACGATTACATATTGTCATTGCATAAAAAAAGAGAAAAAAAAAACATAAAAACCAAATAAATTTAATTGTTAAATAGAATAATAATTCATAATAAATTTTATGTGCGATTCTCTATATATGTATTTATTTTCTTTCCATTTTTGTGCTCTTTTTCTCTCTAATCACCCAAAAAACTGGCAAATCATTGTAATTATTCTTCTCCCCCTCCCCCACTCACACATATAATCTGTAATCCAAATTTCTCCCCCCCCCAACATCCATTCCCATATTCCCATACCAATTTTTGGTATGTCCATCGAAATATTATCAAAATATTTTTTCGTACGATTTTGATTTTTGATTATTTTTTTTTGGTTTTGGTTTTGGTTGCAACTCTGTAAGTTTTTGCCCTTACAGCTGCATTATTGGGCGCGAGATTTCGTGCCGGCTCAAATGCCGGCATGCTCGGTCTTGGCGGACTGCCTGGTCTTGGTGGACCTTCTGCTAATGGCACTGATGGCGATGCCGAGGCTGGGGAGGGTAACAATTTGGACATACCCGCTGGCTGTAATATGGGCAGACGACGCAGCCGTGCGGTTCTATATCAGCTATCCGGTCACTATAAACCGGAGAAGGGTGGCGTCAAAACCAAATTGAAGCTTGGCAATGTAAGTATCATGGGGCGTGTAACAGGTAAACCTGTTGTGGGGCATTGCCCCACAGCTAAACAGTCGAACGAACCTATGAACGAACGAACGAACAACAACAACAACAATAACACTAAAAATGTAAGAAAAGGTCACGTTTTGGACCTATTCCACGACAAACTCAATTAAATTTTGTAAAAATTTTTTTTTGTTGTTGTTCGGGGGACTGGTTTTGATTTAAAGCCATTTTAGCTTTGTTATTTGGCAAAATGGAGGGATAAAGAGTGAGAGAGAGAGAGAGATGGATTTTCCATTAGTTTGATGAACTTTTTCTTTTATTTTTTTTTTGGTTTTTGGTTTTTCTTTCTGTCTCGTTTATTTAATCCCTTAAATTGTAATTGAAATTCACTTTTCATGTTGAATTGTTGGTTCATTCGTCATCATAGAATTTCATGCATTCAACGGAGGCACCATTTCCTGAATACAAAACCCAATCGATAAAAAAGTCACGCTTGATTTTGCCCCATTATGGCGTATTCAAAGGCATTTGGGATTGGGTCATATTGGTGGCCACCTTCTATGTGGCATTGATGGTGCCCTATAATGCAGCCTTTGCCAAGGCGGATCGACAAACGATGGTCTCCGATGTCATTGTTGAGGCGCTTTTCATTGTTGGTGAGTACGCAGACACATACACACACACACAAATACATATAAACACTTGCACGCACGCACGCACGCACACTCGCTCACACACATACACAACACGACAAAACTTGGACTTATGCTACATTGTCCATTTTTCTTTTGTGCCCATTTGTGTATTTTTTTCCCCCCTTTTTTTTTATGGGCCACCTGTTGTTGTTATTGGGTTTTTTGGGTGTTGGGTTTGACCTGCTCCTAAACCGGTAACTTTAGTTGCTCTGCATTGAATTGAATTTGTATCTTACTCATATAGCTAAATCCTTATAAACCGTTTATCTTTTTGCTTCCTTTTCTTATTCTCGGTTCTTGTTGCTCTTTCTCCACACTTATCTTTTTTTATTGCAGATATTCTCTTGAATTTTCGCACAACCTTTGTCTCGCGCAAAGGTGAAGTTGTCTCCAATTCCAAACAGATTGCCATCAATTATTTTCGTGGCTGGTTTGCTTTGGATTTATTGGCTGCTTTACCCTTTGATCATCTTTATGCCTCCGATTTGTATGACGGTGAGGTAAGTACATAAACCAACTCATACACATTTATTTATACATACCTTTTGCATCATAAATTGCATATACATATTTACATATATATATATATATATACAATGAGCTAGTCTCTGTTGAAACTTTTCAAAATTTGCATAGCTCTTGAAATTGCATTATGCATGAGGTGAAAATAGAACGACAGAGAGAGATTTCCCATTGTCTCTGCATATAGAAAAATGTGTAAAATGCAAAAATGAATAAACAAAGCTAAAATTAGATACTAAAAATAGGGTTGAGAAAATTTGAAAGTCTCTTTAAAACCAGGGAAACTAGTTATGCAAGGATTTTAAAAGAAAAGTTTTCTTGAAACCTTTTTTCATTAACAATTGTCAACTAAAACGTCACCAAAACATTTCAAACTTGCTTAAATTATTTATTGAGTTTTTTTAATTTTTGTCCAAATTTTTGTAAGTTTTGTTTTTAAGATTTCTCTTAAAATTAATTAATCTTTAATTAAATTAAAGCATTATTACTATTAAAAAGAATTTAATTAAAATGAAATTCAATTCTTTTTTTAATAGATGTAGTTTTAATTTCAAAACAACTTTAAATTGCTTCATAAAAATCTCATAAATAAATAAGTTTGAGAAACATTAAAAAATTATTATCAACTTCAGGAAATATTAGTAGTTTAATTTGTGCAAACTTTAAACAAATTTCATAAATTTTGATTGTGCTTTATTTTTCGACAGATGTTAGGTCGTAAATTTTGATTAATATCAAGTTTTTGTTTTAGACTGGGGAAAAAGGAAAACATTTCCACATAAATATTTTTATTTTACCTCATTGCAAATGTCAAATACATACATTATGGAAATAAATAAAAGTTTTTTTTCCAATGGTGAAATACCAAAAACAAAATTTTGCTAAACTTTAATTAGAGTGAAGCCAAAGTTTTAGCATTAATGGAATATTTCACTATATTTAATTAAATGGATGCCAGATCTGTGAAATTTTTTTTCTTTATACTTGTTAATTCTCTGTCTTTCTTTGATTGCTGTCAAAACGGAAGGAAAAAATAAAATAAAGAAAACTCTTGTGCAAACTTTTTGCCTACCCCCTACCCTCAAATTTCCATCTGATGCTATAGGGGCATTAATCATTTAAGCAGAAGGCACAAAAATCAAAAAAAAAAGAGAAAAAAAAGAAAAAACCTAAAACGTAAAACTCAACCAAATTCCAAGTGGTAAATAGCATTAAAAGATTTGCATAAAACCCAAAACAGTTTTATGCCAGCATGCATAATGTAGATATTTGATGATGACAGCATTTTGCTCTAACTTGACTTATGTATATATATATATATATATATATATATATAAATATATGTAGATATGTATATAAAAACAAATTTAAACATAAACCGATTTAAATGCATATCCAGAGCGCAGCAGCAGCAGCAGCAATTTATTTTAAACAACTTTATTTGCCTGGCAGATAGAAGTGGACACCGGCACTTGACCATTATTCTGTAGAGCACTTTAAGCTTATTAAGCGGATTGTCCCACATCAACCGCCCCCCATCTCCCTTCGTATATACCACCATTCCTCTTTATTTTCATTACTGTCCGGGTTTAATTATAAGCATAAGTAGTTAGTAGTTAAAGCAAGGTTACGACCCAAATGTGCAGCAAATATATTTTCTTTTATCTTTTTTTTTGTTTAACTCTTTGTTTGCCCCAAAAAGTAGACTATGAATAAAGTGAGAAAGGAAATTCGTTGCATCAGGATGATTATTTAAAGCTTAAATTACAATTACTTTGATAGCCAGGCCGCTGTCATTACAAACATAAAGTGACTATAGTAAGAGCCGCAGACAGAGCGTGAAAGAGACACAGTGGGCATGAAAGAGACAGAGAGACTGAGAGAGAGAGAGCAGAAAAGAAGCTGCAGACTCAGCCTTGACAAACAATGGCCAAGCATCACTTGAAGCAATATGCCGCAGCAGCTTACGTTATTTTGCTTTTTCACTGGTCGTTCTCTTGGTCTTGTTTTTCCTGCCAGTTTTTTTTTTTTTTTTTCTTAATGCTTGTGCTGCAGGTTTTCTGCCCTCTTTCCTCTTTACTTGCTCTTCTTCTTCTGCTACTTCTACAGCTCATTCACACTCGAAGTGGTCACGCGAAGTAGGAAATGCTGTCGTTGCCATTATTGACATTTCAAGGACATGAATGAAAAATCCAAAGCATAATCCACTTTCGATTCACTTTTAAATGCAATCGGAAAGATTTTTGCAGCATGCATTTATTTTACAAGTATTTTTCAATATATGTACTTATTTCCAACATATTTCACTTATTGCATTTTTTTCCCGTTTCTGTATGATCATTTTTGCTGCTTCGCTGATTATCGGAAACCATTTATATACCCTATATCCTAAAGAATTAAAGGGGAGTATTAAAGGAAGAAGCCAAGTTAAATGTTTTGGTCATAAAAAGAACATGTGGGAAAAACCACAAAAAAATAAACATTTTTAAAATTTATGATTATTAATTTCAAATTAATAATTTAAGGAATTTTTTTTATACGCGGTATAGGTAAAGTCTCTTCTTCAAGTTACATTTAAAAGATTTTCGCAGTTAGAAAAGTAAAGGAAAAAACATTGTTCGTCTTATTTATTTATAAATCTTCTTCTATGTGTGTAAGGCTAATGTTTTTTCACCAGATTTTCAATAAAACTTTAATGTGTTTTAATTACCAAAATTCGTGGTATGTATGTGCGTGTGAAAGTCTGCTAATGTGTGTTTATATGTGACTTCCTCTTTTTCTTTTTTACCCAGAGAAAGAGGCAGATGCTTACAAAGTTATAAAGTAGCCAAAAGTCATTTATGTGAAGAAAACTTTCTCATAATTTTGTAGCCTTCAAAAATGTTTATCATTTCCATTTCCTTGGTTTTTGGCTTGGTTTGCCTTTTTCAAGCTAATGCACTTGAAACTTTGACTTTTTGCATATTTAGTTTATTTCAAAGTTTTAATTATCTTTGAGAGTTCCGCCCCAGTCAAAACGAAATGAAACACAACATAAAGAAAAGCAACGAAAGCGAAAAAGAAAAGAAAGTAGCAAAAAAATTTAACCTAAAGAAAAAGCAGTCAGTCAGTTGGACCATCAGGAAATGGAGGTTGCCATGGCAGTCAAGTTGGGTATAAAAAAAAGAGAAAGAAAAAAAAATGTAAAAAGAAGTCCATGAGGCGTCAATCTGCTTCTGTGACACAGTAAACAAAGTAAGCGAAACTTTGGCAGACTGAGCAACGCAAAGAAATACTGTGAGAAGAAGAAAGTCTGAATGACAAATATAGAGGGGCGTGGCAAAGTGAAAACTTGCGAACAAAGCAATGAGAAAATGGTGCACAAATTGCAACATGAATGACAATTCTGTTGAAAACGACGGCCCCTTGAGGTAACCTAACGTAGGCAACAAAACAATCGACGTGCGTGGCATTAAACACAGTGGTTTAATACATAGCGGAAATTGAGTGAAATATTTGTTTGTTTTTCTGAGAAATAAAAGTAATACAAGAAGTTGAGTGTAAGTTGGTAATTGTTTATTGGAAAGATGGCATAACAATATCATTTAGTAGGTGCAGAGATTAGGAATTATTTGTGTTTTCTTCTTTTTTATATTGATCCCTGTTTCTACTTATTAGGAAACTTACATGTATTAAAAATGTACATATTAACATACTTGTATTATTGTTGTGGGGGAAATGTTACTAATTTATGTAGGTAACAAACTATATAGTTATATAAAATATGGTGCAAGGTCGTCTTAAATTATTGTACTAGATGAATCTACTGTTATTTGTTCCTTTTAATATCTTACTTTTGTTTTATTGTAATTCTCTCTTGGTTTCTTTTTAATGAATTCCCTTTGTCTGTTATCAGTGCTCTGTTAAATTCTATACTCTGTTAAATGCTGATATTCTGTTAGAAGCAGTGTTAGTTAACGTAAACATGGGCTAGTAACTGAAGATCGTTTAAATCATTTTTATTATTTGTTAGAAAACTATGAGGTTAAAATGAGGTAGTTAGCAATTGCAATAAGAATGTTTAAAATGTGCATATGCATATATTCAACATATGTTATATAGCTTAAAGCAGAGAAAAGATATACAAAATTTAAGAAAAATATAGATTTAATAGTTTGTCAAACGCAGTTAATGACAGTTTTATTTAAATTGGAAAATTTAATATTAAATAGGCTTCAATTTAGTTATGATGATGGATGAAGTCATCCATCTCGATTTGAGAACCACTAAACTTTGTTTGGTGACTTCGCGTCAAACTTACAAATTTACTGATAAAGATGAAAACTAGGAAATTAAGTTACCTGCAAAATAAAGTTGCCAGCACTCAAGGGGGACTTCAATCAAACTAGAAAACACCAAAGAACAAAGAATCGAAAGTGCCTGACTGAGAGTTTTGTTAAAGAGAGAAATTGTGAAACAGCTGCTATTCAGTTATTCACAAACCAAAGCATTAACTTTAACTTTGACTCCACTATAAATTGCATCAAGAATGTTAATACTTAGTTACATTTAAACCACTGTAGAAAGTGCTAGTAGGCGGTAATTAATGCCTGGTTGAAACGTGCATCGTTTTCGTAATGAAATTTGCTTTATCTCTATTCTACAAAGAGGATTATATATACATATATATAGGCACTTACAAGTAAGCAATAGTAAAATGTTTTATTTAGCTACTGATTATTAAGCTACTCAAGTTGACTCCGTTTATGTTTCATTAAATGCATTCTGTACTGTTTCTGCATAGATTTGCTAGTATCTTGAGGCACTGTCTGCCATAGACTAAGGAATGTCCTCTTTCACTGTCTACACTCTATCTTCATCTCAGTCTGGTTTCCATCTATTTTCTGTATTTTCTCTTTAAGCTGCGTGTGACAACCTTGTTCGGCATTCTTTTTTTCTACTGTAGCTGCTGCGTTTATTGAATTTTTGCTGCAAGGTTGTTGCAAGATGGCAAAAAAATGCTTAGACCGCATAATTCTAGCCATTACTTAGAATCCATTTGCTGAAATGCCGCAATGTCAGCTAAATGCATGGAAATGGCTATGGTCTAGTCTGCTATATAACTTTTTTAATCATAAGAAATATAATAAAAAAATCATATAAAAATTCTCACTGAGCTGGTTAAGCTTAAATGGGTGGAGGCTAGCATTAACCTTCAATTGACTATACTAAGAATCATGGGGGTCGAGGCCTTTGGTCTTCCTTTCTGCTTGGTGATAAGCTTGTTTATGTTGTTGATGATGACCTTTTTTTTTTTTTTCTTTGCTATGGTTTGGGTTGATTTTTTCACTTTTTTTCTTCTTTTTACTTTGCTGCTGCCATTTGGTAGATTTTTTATTTAACAAACCCTTTTTATTTTCTTCTTGTTGTTGCTGTTGTTGTTGTTGGGCGTGAACGGAAGTTGTAATTTTTAGTAACCTAACTTATATTTAGAGCAGGGAAATTGCTAATAAATAAGGGAAATGTATCAAGATTGCTTGTGCTCTAAAAAGTAGGCAACATCAAACCACTCATCACACACACAAACACACACACACATGTTCTTATATACATATATATATGTATACATATATGAAGTTTTCTGGTTGGTTAAATCGTGTTACAGGCAATTGCCATTAGGCAACATTAAAGCTTAACAAAAACTTGAACAAGTTGAACAAAAAAAGTGAAAAAAAATTGTTTATAAGTTGACGCGAAATGGGCGTGACCATCAACACACACACACACACAGGCACACCCACCCATACTCCCATGTTTGCATTTATATAACAAAAAAATCAAACTTTGGATAGGTTTTTTTGTTGTTCTTGTGCACATTTTCAAACATGATATACATGCATATTTTGTTTTCTACTCCCCTATATAACGCAGGAATCTCACATTCATCTTGTCAAATTGACACGTTTGTTACGCCTGGCGAGGCTATTGCAAAAAATTGATCGATATTCCCAACATACGGCCATGATACTGACTCTACTGATGTTCTCATTCACATTGGCCGCACACTGGTTGGCTTGCATCTGGTATGTGATAGCGGTCAAGGAGTATGAATGGTTCCCGGAGAGCAACATCGGTGAGTAACTAACTAACTAACTAACAAACTAACTAAGCACATAGCAAGCGAAACCAAAAACCAAGGCAAAGACAAGGTCATACGTTAGTCACAGCAGTTGCAACAGTAATTTGGTTAACTGGCTCTAAATGAATTTGATTCTCTGTTGAGACCTTCAAAAATACAAATACACACACACACACATGGACGTTTGGTTAATATGTTTACCCGTAGATTTTATTTTGCTTAAATTCTTTAGAAAACTTTTGCTTTAACAAAACAAAAAAAAAAAAAAGAAATAAAAGAAAAGAATCTTATCAACATATGTTGTAATTGTAAAAAACACGCATGTGTGCATGTGTGTGCGTGTATGTGTGTGTGTGTGAAAAAAGTTTTCATTACAAATTTTCTTTAGTATAGAATTTATTCATCTACCTAAACAAGGAACGGTAAACGATCTAATGAACTGACAACTGTTGTTTCCAAAAAAAAAAAAAAAAAAAAAAAAAAAAAAAACATGGGACAGAAAAGCAAATCCTTATACAAGGCAATGGCAACAAATTGCCAGTTAACTTTTCACATTGAACCAAAGCGGCGTGTGGATGATAGGCAAAAAGTTGGCCAACTGCCTACACCCACACACACACACGCATAACATTTGACGTTTCCGGCTTGACTTTTACTTCACTTCAGTTCAGTTCAGTTAGCAGTTTGCCAGATTTTCGTTTTTTTTTTGGGGCACGCACTACGACAGCTTAGTGAAATGACAGCAGAAGGAGCCAAACAGAGACAAAAGAAATAAGTTTGCACAAGTCATTGTCAATTTAATAAGACCAATTTGCTGGTCTGAATTACAATTAACGTAGAATATGACATACACCCACACAGTATGCACACCCGCATATATATATGTATGAGATAAATTGTGAGTCCTCCATGTCTGGGATTTATACATACTAAAACATGTTTCTGTTTTCTTTCTTACTCGCCCCACTCTTTCATTCACTCATCCTCAAGTATTATTCACAGGTTGGCTACAATTGCTTGCCGAACGTAAAAATGCCTCAGTTGCCATACTGACAACGGCTGAAACATATTCAACCGCCTTGTATTTCACATTTACCAGTTTGACATCGGTTGGATTTGGCAATGTATCGGCAAATACCACAGCCGAAAAGGTATTCACCATTATCATGATGCTGATTGGCGGTGGGTAAACTCCAAAGAATATATACCATAATAAAATTGTGTGCGAATCAAAAATTTATATTCAATTTGAAAAATATTATATACTTTCAGCATTAATGCATGCTGTGGTATTTGGTAACGTGACTGCCATAATTCAGCGCATGTATTCACGTCGTTCGCTCTATGAGAGCAAATGGCGGGATCTTAAGGATTTTGTGGCCCTGCACAATGTGAGTATTAAATAGTTGTGTTCAAGAGCAGGTTAATAAAATAAAATTGGTTAATGATCTGGTTAACAATTAAGTACCCCAAGAACTGAACTGTAGTTGATTAAGGAATACACCTTCAAAAAGATGTAACTTAAAGGACTACGCCACTTTCTTAATTAATGCATTTATTTCGAAGCATACTCACCGAATATTCAACATAAAACTGAACAGATAGTTGGCAGTTTTATTAACCAAACAGTTTTAAGTACATATAAGAAACTCTTACTGATTATTTTCAATTAAATATTCTCACTAAAATAAAATTACAAAAGTACGCCCTTAAAAGTAGGCAATAGAAAATAGTTTAGCTTGTTTCTAAAGTTTTATTATGAGGGAAAAGTCGATTTTATTTAGAATAACTTCAAATTTCCATGGCTCAGTAGTTCAAAATTTATCACTATATTATTTGCAATTAATCATTAGAATGGTAACATATTATAAATACCAAAAAAAAAAAGAGGAGAAAAACAATTTCCGCCTGTAGTGCTGCATAGGTTAAAAATTTATTGATTCTTTCACCCTTTCCAATTCTATTTTCACTATATGAAAAGGGTAAGAGCTTAGGAAAATTCATTTTTCATACTTGTGCCACACTCTGTAAGGTTTTTTTTATGGATGCGGTTCGAGTGGAATGAGAGGTTCAATTGGTTCATTGAGTTTTATTGGAAATGCAGAGCACACAGTTTTGCCATATGCCACGCAACATTAGACACAAGAGGGGTAAAGCAAAGCATCACACAAGGACATCAACTAACGATTGGTATGCGGTTGCCCTTCTACAACAAAAAACCCTCTTTGGCACTTGTATATATGTATGTATGTACATATGTCTGCATATACATACATAAATGGGGGAAATGTTTGTGTATATGTAGTGACTGTGACTTGAGCTGTTGCAACCTGTTGATGATAGTACAAACTTTCATATCGCTCCATTAGATGGCTTCCGTACAATAATGTGTCTGTGTGTGTTAGTGTGTGTGTGTGTGAGTGTGTAGAAGGATGCGTTGCATAATTAAGCGCATTTGTGTTGCTTGCTTTCATCTGCGAAATGCATGCAAATGAAGTGAAAGCCATCAGAAAAGACAGAGACACGTGAAGAAAAGCCACAAATGCGGAAAATGAGAGAGAATGAGAGAGAGACAGCAAAAGAGGGGAAATAAGTAGAGAGATGAAAACTCATTAAGTGGCTTTGTCATACCAAAATAAATAATAACTTAATTATAATTTCTACTTATTTCATGCACTTATTATTCCTTTTTTTTATGTATTCTTTTTTTTTTTTGCAGATGCCCAAAGAGCTAAAGCAGCGAATTGAGGATTACTTTCAAACTTCATGGTCACTCAGTCATGGCATTGATATATATGAGGTAAGTAGATTGCCCCATCTTTGAAATCAATATCAATCTCAATCATTCAAGGAGAAAAAAAAACCAGCAAAAATCTCGGACCCTCTCAATCTTCATTGGCAAAATGTTGAGCCATGACATTTGCCATTGGCATTTCTGATGTGACTGTCTGTTGCCTTTAATTAAGCAAAATGCCTAGAGGTCCTTTTTTTATATACCTCTACCCCACTATAGATATACAAACAAATATATTCCTATATATATATATATATATATATATTGTATAGCTGGTTGTTCAGTTTGACATGGCTTATTGATTGCCATTCAGTTGGAATGGTTCAGTCTTTGATTGGTTATCCATGTCAGGATTCAGCATCAGCTTGCAGGTGTTTGACTCCTTCTTTTACTTTCAACCAAGGCCTGAGCTCATTTAAAAGTTAAAATTAAATGTTTTATTGAATTGTTCTTATACGTTTATGTGTGTGTGCGTGTGTGTGTGTGAAAGCGAAAGAGTGGAATGGGAGCCATTTAAATGAATTTTTTAATTGAAAAGCCAGAAGAATAATTGCTTGTTTATCCTTTGTAAGTTTTTACTAAATGGCAAATGCATTGACTTAATGCAAAGTATTGTAGTAACACCAAATTAAAATTCTTTATTCCCAGATCGACAAATTTAAACAATATACATACATATATTACAAGTTTAATTAAGTTTTTTTATCTTTAAATTGGAAATGTGTTAATACTGAAGTAAAAGAAACAAGATTTGATTATAATATTAGCTATATAACAGAAGTCTCGAAAATTCTCTTGTTCTTTTAATCCATCCAGATTATTTATATTATAAGCTTATATAATTTTTGAACCGATATAATATAAAAAAGTCTCAATATGCTAAGTCAGAATTAAACCATTGAAATGAAATGAATTCGTGGTTCGTCGCTTCCCCACCTAGCAAATGGCATTGAAAAGAGGAATCCACTCGCTTTCTCAGCTAATTTATTCATTGATTATCGATTTTAAAGCAACCAAAGTTTGCACTCTAAAAATAATTAAGTCGCCGAATATAAATAGAAACAATTGGGGGTGGATATTTTTGTATATGTATTTAAACACTATTCTATATATAATATTTTCATCATGCACAGACATGAAACTTTCTATAAATATTTAAGATGAATACAAGCGAATAATAAATTAATTATCACTGAATGGTTAACAATAATGAAAATAAGATATAATATTTACTTCTTTCTCTTTCTTCCAGTGTAACTAATAATTGAAAACTGAGAAGTATTTGCAAAAATATTTAAAATTTTCAAAAAAGTTGAAGGTTCTTCTTCTTTAGCGATTTTCCTCAATAGTTTCTCATGAATGGGAATAGAAAGACATTTTACTTTCGCCTCTGATCTTAAAGTATGGCAAAGTATTTTTAGTTATCCTATTTAATAATATTTCACCTATTATGTCTCATCATCCATAAATATAATTCGATAGTTGCCCATGCCTTCCTAAATTGTCTTTTCTATCAATTACCTTCTCACTTCTATTGTAATTAAACCTTTTCCAACTAATGCCTAAAAGCCTTTTCCAATCGATTGATTCTGCAACATAAATGCAAATATTTAAAACATTTCGCATGAACAAATAGTAGAATAGACAATATGCTGATAATTATAAGTAACTTAATATTTAGATATTTCTATTCATGACAGACAAATAATAATTTGAAAATTTACCCAATCATTTGGC
The DNA here is from genome assembly GCA_018150375.1 of Drosophila sturtevanti. Taxonomy (NCBI): domain Eukaryota; kingdom Metazoa; phylum Arthropoda; class Insecta; order Diptera; family Drosophilidae; genus Drosophila; species Drosophila sturtevanti. The sequence continues at coordinate 4,023,403 of JAECWJ010000324.1, read as the reverse complement.
CTTTGTGAATATAATGTAAATTGTTGGCAATAGTTGAATAGTTTGGCAAATGAGCTGTCAGCAAATTTTATGTTTGCTCTGTTGGCTTTTAAGTAAAATTTATGTGGACAGCAAAAATTTAACTACCAACCAATGCAAATACATAAAACAAAAACCGAAAATGAAGGCAAAAAGAAGGGGATGGGTGGGGTGAAAAAGAACAAAAAATGTGTAACAGTAAAAACTAAAACCCATTTTGGAAAATATGTTGAAAGTTTGCCCATTGGGTTTGTTAGCCTTCCATTTGCTTGTTTGTTGTGTGGTGGTTTGTTTATTTGCTTATTTAATGACACAGTTTTTTGGTTTTTGGCCCAAAGGGCAAGGATTGTTCGTTCTATTTGTCTCTGTGTATGTGTGTGTGTGTGTGTGAGTAGTGGACTAGAAAATGCAAAGAAGTATAAAATATTTTCCATTAATTGCATTTAAGGGGACAAAAAAGTTTCTTTCCCTGATGTAGGTTTAGAAAAGAGCATGGAGAAACAAGGTTTAAATTAGTTTCAAGGAAAAAAGAGTTAAAAAATTAGAGGGAACGAAAATAAAATGTGTGAGTGTGGGAAAACAAGATAAAGAAACAGGAAGAATTAGTTTATATAAACTGACCATTCCCCGGCATATGCTGGGGTTATAAAGTCAAAAAATGCCAAGGATATGATCATGAGAAGGAATATTTTCGATTTGGATTTCATGAGGTACAGACTAAGATAGCTTTATTTGGTGAAACTAAAAGAAAGTGTTAATATAAAGTTATCCTAAACCTATTATCTTATTATACCATACTATAGTTTTGAACAGAAAAATAAATCTTTGAATTTAATTATTTTAATTTATTAGACATACTAAGCTTTTCATGGTAACAGCTTAAATAGTTATGAAATAAATTTGAAAAAAATTTTAAAAGCATTTAATAAAAAACTCTTCAATTTGTTTCTATAAAAGTTAAGTAATAAATTATTCAAAAATATTACGACCTATTATCAAATAGATTAAATCAGAAACTCTTTCATTTTTACTTTAAAAGGACATGCCAAGTAATATTAATATATACTTTTCGTGGCTTGTACTAAGTATATGAAAATCTGGCGTTGTAATTGATCTTTGTTTGCTTTTAGAAGATGTAATCTTATTTAACTTGATCTACGTCACAAAAAGGTAAAGAAAAGATTTAATGAAGAAGTAAATTAAATTTTGATTGAGGTAATTGAGTAGGCAAAATTACGCAAGACACTGAGCCTGATCCTGTCTTGTAGTCACCGTCTCCTCATGCATATATAAGTTGGTTATTTCTATTGACAGGCAAAAAGAAAATGCTTCATTATTTCAGCCCCCCCCCCCCCACCACACACACACATACATTTTCCCTATAACTCTGTCTCTCTCTGTCTGGTTGGTTGGTTGGAAAATTACGCGTGCCATACCGACATTGAGTTTCTGACATTTTGCCAGTTAATTTTCCCAGAGCAATAAATTAACAATTTAATTTACTGCCTGCCATCCTCACCCCCCCCCCTTACATATACAGCCAGCTAAATTTTGCATAACTTTTGGCTACATATGTATGTGTGTACGTGTGGGGGGAGGATGCGTGTGTGCGAGAGTTCGTGCCAATATTTCATGTTTTTAATGTAATTAAATTAAAATTTGATTTAAAACATTTTCAACGCATTTACATTGCCATAAATTTTGAAACAATACAAAACATGTCTTCGGCCTGCAGCATATCACCCACCCCCAACCTCTCCCTCTCTCTCTCTCTCTCTCTGGCTATATATTCACATGCATATGTAAGTAGGAAATCTGTTTTAGACATTATTTTCGGGCAATTTAATTGCAGAGATTATGTTGCTAATTTGGCAGTTAAGCTGCTTGACTTACATACATACATACATACATATATGTATATATACATAAATCTCAAATAAATTTCGTTATGAGTGAATGGAAACATTTGGCAACTGACAGAAAGTAACACACATTCATTCACATCATCCACACCCGCAGCAACATCACCGAAGAGAAGCAACAACTGTCAGTCAAGTGCTCAACTGGGCCAACATCAAAAGAAGCCCTTAAGACCAAGTCAAGCAAATGCCACTAATTAATTTGCCAACAAAGTTTGCAACATGTTTTGTTTTTTTTTGCCCAATAATTTTGAAATGCACATGAAATTATCATATGAAAGAAGTCTGAGCGATTTTTTAATTGCCTGCATTAATGTTGCAAAAGTCAAAACCATTAAAAGATTTTTGTTAACCATTTTTGTGCTTTTACTGGAATATTTTATGCATAAACTTCAAACAAAAGAAAGTTTTTCTATGGCTGCTTCAGGACCTTTTCATGTAACAGACAAAACAACAAAAGCTGCGAAAGGACCATCGAAGAAAAGTTTTCTGAATTAATAGTTTCCGACTTGAGTATGTTTATGTTTATGTTTATGTTTACTTGTTGCTCGGCATTTACGAAATGATATTACAACTGAGATTTTGATCAGGAAAAGCAAAAATATGAAAATTCATCGTAAGTGGAAAAATTTGTATGGATGTCGGAGCACAAAAGAAAAAGTTCAAACATTCTCAAATTGCTTTTCCCCATGAACATAAAAAAAAGTTGATGTACATATTGGGAAATATTTCATACAAGTTGAGAAACAAATTATTATGCCGACAAACTCGTATTAAGTTCGTATTATTTACGTTTAAAGAATTTGAAGTATATAAGTACGTACAACGAATCAATTTAATTTATTTTACAATTTTTGGTAAATTAATTTACATGAAAACTTAAAGTTCTTTGCCATATTTAAATTTATATGGAAAAATATTTTATGCAAATTATTTAATAGATTTGTTTACAGTAACAAAAAAAATTAAACCTTGCATAAATTTGTTTTATTATATTTTTAGACTACATTACATAAAATCAAGATGTTAAGAAAGATATATAATTATAAGAGTAATAAATAATTTATTATTCATTAATTAAAGTTGTTTTTCAAATGTTGATACCAGTAGGATAATTGTTAAGAAAAATAAAGAAATTAGTATCTTCCTTTTCTATTTTAAATATGTATTTTCCTTGAAAAATCACATTTCTTCTTTTATATAATAAAAAAGTCTTCTATATATATATATGAATTTCTATATCCTTACTGTAAGATATGTATATCCTTTATGTATTTACTTATTGTAATCACTAGTGTAGTAGATAGTTTTATGTATTTATTTATTTATGTTATGTTTTTTTCTCTGTTGTATATCTATGTTAACTCCCTAGCACCTGTTAAGATCTTAATTCTGTTAAGTTCTAGTGTTAGTAAACAAGTTCTAAAATGGTCGTTAGACTTTAACATTATCGAATATCTAATACAAAACGGTTACAAAATTTAGAAACTTCAAATTAAAACTTTGAATTAAAAGTTAGTTTTAAAAATATCATTATCGATAAAAATCAAAGAAAATATAATATTCATTGATTATTAAAATAAATTTGATATATGTAAAAAAACTTAAAGTCCATGGAAGAATTACCCGAGGTTTCTTTCATGAAAATTGCACAAAAACTAAATCCAATCCATTAAAAAATTGTTAAAAAAATCAATTTTTAAAATCATTTGCCTTTTTGGTTTTGTTTGTCTTATCAAATATAAAGTCATATTGCCCGATCTAATCGAAATCTGTTATATTTGCCATCATTTGATTGTTTGCAAACCAATTACGCCAAAGATAAATGTTCTCGAGCGTGCCAATGAATAATATTCATACAAACACACAACCACACACAACACACACACCCACACATACATATATATGATCTAACCACAAATATAGAAACAAAAATATAAGCAAGAAAATGTATAAAACAAACAACAAAAAACAAACAAACAAAGAAAATGCAAATTCTTTTCAATTTTCATATTAATCTTTCGACGAGAACAGGAAAAAAATAGCAAGAACAATTTCATTCAAATTTCATCCCTTGACTAACTGGAAAACCCCAAGGAAAATACATATACATATACATATATGTATGTATGTGTGCATACATATGGGTCATGCATACATCCATACACACATACACACAGTGTGTATATCCTTTCACTTATTTTTTACATATTGCGTATGAATAACAAGTAAAAAAAAGAAAACTGCACTAACATTTCCCAAAGAGATGTCAAACATTTCCCAAACAATTTCGTGCAATTCAATTTTCACTTGTCTCTCCAAAAGAGGGGAGATGGTGGAGACTGGTTATGTATGTGTGTGTGTGGCTGTTGCTTATGTTGGCTTTAAGGCATATTTACCCTGGCGTGTGTGACAAGTGTATTTATGTGTATGCTGCTTATTCATTCAACTTTTCACTATACATTTTCTTTATTCTTTTCCTTTATTTTACAGACGCTGCGCGAATTTCCCGAGGAACTGCGTGGCGATGTCTCCATGCATCTACATCGTGAAATATTACAGCTGCCGATATTTGAGGCTGCCTCACAGGTGAGTGAATGAATATGGATTGGTGTTGGGTACCTACATAGTAGGTGGCAAGTAAGCCAAGAAGGAGGTGAGCGGAGCGGGGTTTGGAAAGATACATTCTTGCTATAGATGTGCTTTTCATGTTTGTTCTTGAAATTGTTGGTAGATCGGGAGGGGAAAGGGGGAGGTGGGATGATGATTTCGCTTTAAAAGTGATTCCCTTTAGACAAATGGACCGAAATGGCAGGCGATGGCAAAATAATCAGCAACAGGCAACCATGTGTATAGGTTGCATGTGACAAGAAGGCGATAGGGGAGCGTAGGGGGGTAGGGGCAGCCAAGCAAACATCAGCCAAAAAGTCAAGTTTCTGCGAATTTGGTTCTTTTTGTTGGTTTGCCCAAGCTGCTAGTATATGGTCACAGGTAAACTTTCTGACATATCGAAATTTATGCGTGACTGTGTGTAAAAGTGTATCGTGTGTGTGTGTGTGTGTATATATATATATATGGGTGTGTCCCTGAAGCATGAAAAAGGTTTTAGGCATTGGACGGGCAACAAACTTGTAAGCAAAATTGTACGTCTGTTTGTCTGTGTGTATATATATACATAGGTGTGAGTGTGTGTGCGTGTGTTGCAAGTAGTTGTTCGCCTGCTTATCGTAGATGCCAATGTCAGTACCCTTGTCATTTGGCTTTGCCAAAAACTAAGCCGAATATAGATGTCTGTGTGTGTATCTCTCTGTGTGTGTGTGTGTGTGTGTGTATGCGTGTGTGTGCACTTGCTGCTGAAGGCAATCATTTATGGCCAAAAGGTGCTAAGAGCATAGCATATACTTGCCCAACCCTACAGTAATTGATTTTTCACTTAGACAAACCAATAAAAAATAAAAATAAAAAATAAAAAAAACACAAACTTTAAAAATTGAGAGCAAACGTTGATAAAAAATGACAGCATTTTTATATGGATAGAAAAGTTTGACTAGTGACCATTTAGGTGAGTGTATTTCATTGCAATTTGGGGAAAAATCGCTTGTTAAAAACAATTTAATAAGTTTAAAGTTAATTTTCCTATTAAAACTGATAATCCTTGTTAACAAATAGATTAACCAAATTAAAGGAAATTCAATAACTTTGCATGAATTTGGGGAAAAATCGATTGTTAAAAAACAATTTAACAAGTTTAAAGATAATTTTTTGTAATAAAAAAAAAAACGGATTATTTTTAACCTTTTTAACAGGTTAATCCATGTTAACAAATATTTTAACCACATTAAATAGAAATTAATAACTTTGCATAAAGCTTGATTATTAATAATATTCATTATACATCTATAATTAATATTCTTGATGTTAAAGAAGATCAAAATACTTATAAAGGTACATATAGAAGGTGTAATTTTGATCAACAAGTAAGCTATATAATATAGAAATAATTTATGGCAACATATCGGCAAATATCAAGAAACTAAAATAGATATATATGTATATATATACCTATGCACATACTAGGATAAATGCATGATAGATACAAATCTGGATAAATAAATGTATATATTTTTGAATGGACATATAGAAAAATATATGGAGAAAATAGATGCACAAATGGATATATGGTCTGATACTTAGGATAGATCCATGGATGAATATATAAATGCAGAAAGAGCTAAATATAGTAATGGATAGATAAATGTATGTATAAATATATGAATAAATAGATGGAGATATAGATAGTTAGAAAGACATATTGATTTAGATAGATAAATATATAGTTTGATTAAATAATAAGTGAATAAATATATATTTGGTAGATGAAAAGTTAGATAAATAAATTCAAAGTGGAAAAAAGAACGAAAATTAGTTTTAGTTAATTGGAGTAATATTTCAAAATTTCTATTAGAAGAGATTCAACAAATAAGAAGAAGTATTAGAATTAATGGATCAGCAACTATAACTGATATTCCCAATATTTTTCTGCTTGTTCTGCTATTATATATATGTACATATATTCCTAAGAGTATCTACTTGAAGCATTGTTTTAGCAGGCAAATATAATTTCCCGAAAGTAACTGAAATATTTTTGTAGAGTATATAATACTAATGCTAAACAATATCCATGACTTACAAAAAAAGAAACCATAACCATATCTATATAATAATTTAAAAGTTATATAGTAATTTTAAAGTTATCTTTAGATGAGATAGGAAAAATATTCCCATTCCATCTGTATTGAAAAACTTACTGAAGAAAATTCTGATTCGTTACATGTATCGTTATATATTATGATATTCAAACAAATGATTTGAAATAAACTTTATGATATATCGCATATTCATGTTCTAAATTGATTGATGTAAATGTTAGTAGACTTTCTAGTATAAATCATGCTCTTAATGGCCCCTTAACTGAGCTCTCCATGGAAAGTTAAGCACTTGGTAGCTAACAAATCAACAAAACGAAAATGTAATTCAAGTAAAATATATAAACGAAAACGACAAATACTGAATGCAAACATTAATAAGGCTTATATATGTATGTATGTATGCATATATTGAGAAAAGGCAAACAAAGGCAAACAAAAACCACTCAACGGTTATAAGCGCGCTTTAAGCCAGTTTTCGTGGCCATGGCTGATGCCATGGCTAACAAACCAAAAGAGCGAACAGATGGACACCAAAAGACCAAAACCAAGGACATTTATTCTATGGCAGCAACAGGACCTATACCAAACAGATGTTGGTGTTGATGGTTGTTGTCGCCTTTTTATTACCGGCCAACAACCAGACCAGACCAGACCAACTAGACCACCTTCATTGGATTTATTCCCATTTTATTTTTTTTTTTTTTTTTTTTTTTTTTGCTTTTCATATTCGTGTTTGTATTCATATTCGTAAATTTCTATTTGTATTTGTGTTTGTATTCGTTGCAGGGCTGTTTGAAATTGCTGTCACTGCACATAAAAACGAATTTCTGTGCACCCGGTGAATACTTAATACACAAAGGCGACGCTCTTAACTATATCTACTATCTATGCAATGGTTCCATGGAGGTGATCAAGGATGATATGGTTGTTGCCATTCTCGGTAAGTTAAATGTCAAATTTAATATTGAAAGTATATTGAACTTGGCCGCTAAACACTGTCCTGGCCCTGCCCCTCGCTCTTACCCTTCTCTCACTCATCTTGTCTCATTGGAGAGAAATGCGTTCATTCGCTTTTTTGCTTAGTTATTTATTCAAGGCAAAGCCTAGACAAATGGCAGCTATTTTTATGCTTATTGATTCTTTGTTGTTGTGTTGTTGTGCGACGACCTTTCGTTCTATATACTTTGCTAAATTCTCTTCTATTCTCTGTACTATCTGTTACAGGTAAGGGTGATCTGGTTGGCTCCGATATAAATGTGCATTTGGTGGCCACCAGTAATGGCCAAATGACAGCCACTACCAATAGTGCCGGCCAGGATGTGGTTGTGAGAAGTAGTAGCGATATAAAGGTATGATTCTATACAATATCTATCAAAAAGTAAATGAACTCTTTAGTATTCAAATCCAGATGTCTTTGTTATTTTTATATCTTTATTTTTACTCATACTTTAATTACGCACACACACATATATATATATATATATATGTCTATATGTACATGTGTTTTTCATTAAACTTTAAGTTGAGTCTGTCTCGTTAAACTTTATTATCGAGAGACATGAAAAGACAAAGAAGCAATGGAACATGCCTAAGAATTTTCTTCATTTCAAATACCTTTCAATTCTTTAGGCTTAAAAGGTATATTAGACTAGTATGTAAATATATAATATAGACCATTGGGAACATATATTTCAAGCAGAATTATTTAGTTATATTTTATATCTTATAGCTTTTACTATCAAAAAAGAATAGCTATTGAAAATCTTTCCATTTAGAAGAAAAATATTTTATTTTAAATGTGCAAAAACCATTTTTTTTTTAACTTTTAATTTTTAGAGAAAACAAGAAAAAAATTATATTTATTTTTAATTTTTAAATACTGTTCTATATATTAGTTTCTCACTTAAATTAATTAAATTAGTTTAGATAAATATTTTTAATTTTTTAAGTCTGCATAAAATATAAGTTTTTGGTCAAGACGAACAGCGACAAATTTAATTTTAATATCCAAAATGATTTTTATCTTATCTAATATAATTTAATATCTTTTTTTTAATTGTACTTTTAAATTATTTAAATTTAAATTTAATTTGAAATACTTCTTCACACAATTTCAAAAAATGTTCAACTGTCTAGTATGCGTTTTCTTTCCAAGTTTCCAATAACTGGTCACAAGTATTTGGCTAATAATTAAATTCTAAAGCTTGCAGGGTATCTATCTGTCACTGCTTACTCCAACTAACTTAATCCAAGTGGTTGTTTTTTTTTTTAACTTTCAACTTGACTGCACAACATTTAAAAATTTGCGTTGTTTTTTTTTTGTAAATATATTTTGTTTTTTTTTTCTCTTACGTAGACAAAGGCAATGAGGCTTAAGTATCAGTTGCTTGTATGCGTGTGTGTGGGTGTTGTCACTGTATTAGTTGGTGTATTACTTAGTGTATTGGTGTGGGTATCTATATCTTTACTAATTATGGCAATGATGTTGCAGCGGTTAGGTCAGGTTACTTCAGCTTCACGGCTAATTAATTGCTCTGAAATGGGTAAAAGGGAAAAGAAATTGTGTGGGGGAATGAAAGAACCAAAGAAGATTCAAAATAACCACAAAAATTTGTGGAATTTCATTGTCGCTTAATTAGTTCGAGCTGTTTAATTTATGCCAAAATGTCGCCCGCCTCTCATCTTTGGCATTTTCATTTTCGTTCTCCCTCTTTTCTTTTGTTCCTTTGTTTCGCAGTTTGGTTTCTGTTTTCTTTACTTTGTTTTGTCTGTGCTTGTTTTGTTTGCTTATTTATTTGCTTACTTTTACCTTTACTTTTACTTGTACTTTCACTTTAATGTTGTGTTTATTTGCATGTCTGTAGCTCAGACATTCTTTAAGTGTGTGTGCGTGTGTGTATGCGTGTGTGTGTGTGTCTGTGTGTGTGATTGTTGTTATATTTGAATGTGTTTTCACAGCAGCGCCACTTCATGTTAACAAGTAGAAGGCAACAACAACAACAACAACGACGGGGCGTATGAGTGATACTTAAGGCAAAGAGTGTATATGTATGCATGGGTGTATGTGTGAGTGTAAGTTTGTGCTTTATACACATATTTTTATGTGTGTGTGTATGTGTATTTAAGAGCCAAGATGTTGTACTTGGGCTTAAACAGAAAATGACGACAAGGCGTCAAGATTAAAAAGACGGAACATTTATTTATCCACCTTTGAAATCGACTAGGACTCACCCTGGATAAAGCTAAAGCTAAAATCGTTCGGTATGATATTTGTTTGCTGATGTTATAGAAGAAGAAATATTTCTGTAGTATTAGAAATGGAACTTCAGTTTGAATTCTAACAAATACTGGGAAGTTAATAGGGGAACTATTGATTGATTTGTTAACCAACACTAGAATTAACAGAACCGTGGAAGGTTAATGTTAATATTAACATAGGGAAGATTAATATACTGATAAAACGTAATAAAACGATATAAAGTAAATGCATTTTTAAATATTTAAATAGTGTCTCTTTTAGTCACTGAGGTTGGGGGATATAGATTTGTAAAAATTAGTTTTATGCAATCTATAAAGAGCATCAAAAAAATTCTTTTTTAAGACCAGCTAGAGTTGCATAAATTTTGAATATTAGAAAGTCAAAAGTGAAGAATTATTTCTTTACTTCAAAATTTAAATTAAGATTTTAAAACGCTGATTGAAAATAAAGGAAAACTTTGTCTACACTTATCTTATTTGCGCTATGTTGGGTTACTAAGTAGAAATTATGGAATTGGACACTTCTCTAAGTGAAAAACATTTCTCTGAAATGTCTCTCAATTAGCAAGATGCGAATTCCTACATTTAGGTGATTATCTTAATCGAACTTTTAATAATTTTTAAAAGCCAAATGTTACTTAAATTAATGTGCAATTTCTTAGTGCCTAGCACACTGTATGGTATCTAAACTGAGGGGTATTTTGACTATTGAGTGCATTCGGGTTATTAAAAAGTTACCCAGCTGCAGCTGCTGTGGCTTTTCACTTTACAATACACACTCATTTTGTGAACTGAGTGCATAATCGTTTACGTAAACAAAATGGCTTTTGACTTACAATGTAATTTTTTTTTTTTTTGGTTTTGTGTGGTTATTCATTTGCAGGCTCTCACATACTGCGACTTGAAGTGTATCCACATGGGTGGTCTGGTGGAAGTACTTCGTTTATATCCAGAATATCAGCAACAGTTTGCCAATGATATACAACACGATTTGACCTTCAATTTGCGCGAGGGATATGAAAATCAGGAATCGGATATTGGTCCATCATTTCCTTTGCCCAGTATTAGTGAGGATGATGAGAATCGTGAGGATGGCGATGAGGCAAGTGAGGCAGATAAGGAGAATGGTACAGCAGGATGTGGAACGGGAGCAACACCATCACCCTCACCACTGCATAGCATTGGGACACGTTCTCCTTTGCTGGGCATGACGACAATGAGCAACAGTCCGCGTCATCATCAGCGTTTGCATCAGCGAGGGCGTTCATTGATCACCTTGAGGGAAACGAATAAAAGAAGGACATTAAATGCAGCCAGTAGCCTGGATCGTGGCTCTTTTGAAGAGGCCGAACCAGGCGAAGAAGAACAAGGGAATGCAAAACGACCATCGTTAGAAAGATTAGATTCACAAGTGTCCACTTTGCATCAGGATGTGGCCCAATTGAGTGTGGAAGTGCGAAATGCTATTAGTGCCCTGCAGGAAATGACATTTTCCTCTTCAACAGCTGCTGCCACACTGCATGGTTCTATCAAATTCCCGCCAGCTCGTTCTATACCCAATATATGTGGAGTAACTGCTACAGAAGTTGGCTTAAATATTCATGGTCAACATATGAGCACTGCCGAGGCCATGCAAAGATCTTCCTCCCATCCGCCAGAGGTATGGGGACGTGAAATGCAATTACCTGCCGCTAGCAATTCACCAGTTGAGACAACATCCAGAACGATGCCACCACCACCACCACAACCATCAGTGTCCACCACCAATAGCAGCTGTCAGACCGATTTCTATCGGATTGATTTTCCCACCTTTGAGCGTTTTGTTTTAGCCAATCCACGGCTTGTGTTGGGTCTCTTGGGCATTGAGCCGGCCATCAAGAATGAAATGGAAATGTTGCAACAAAAACAGACATTGCAAATTTCACCCCTTAATACCATCAATGAATGCGTATCGCCACCTAAGGAGCGTCCAATGCAATTCCCACAAATGGATGATGAGAATTCAAATGACTTTCGGTGGTCCATGAGGCATTCGGCCAGTCATCAAAGCTGTTGCAAAAGCAGAGATACCTTGCTTAGCTCGCCCACCAATACCCAACAGCAACAGCAGCAACTGCAGCAGCAACAGCAACAGCAACTGCAACAGCAACAGCATCAGCTACATCAATTGCATTTTCAAGAAGAACAACCCATTAGTAAAACTAAACGACATCATTCACGACGCAGTGGAGCAGGTGTCGGCGGCGGCGGCGGTGGTGGAGGAGTTGGTAGTAATTCTAGTCTTTCCAGTAATAGTAGCAATAATAGTACCAGCTCCAATGGCTCAAGTTCAAATTGCTTGGTCTCACAGAGTACTGGTAATCTGACTAGCACCACCAATGCGGCGGTGCACGGTAGCAATAGTAGTCATAGTGTGGCTAGTGTGGCAGCTGCTACAACAAGAAGAGCCTCATGGAAGTTGCAACACTCACGAAGTGGTGAATATCGTCGCTTAACTGAGGCACAAGCCGAATATTCCCCTCCAGCCAAAATACCCACACCAATGACAACGGCAACACCCCTAAGCGAAGAGGAGGAGGAGAGTGTGGAATTGTTAGGACCTGGCCGTCGTGGCATGGATGGTAAACGTTGCTCGACAACCTCAACACGTATGCTAACAGTGCAGGGTCAGGGTCAGGGCCAGGGGCATGCACAAAATTTCCGATTTTCTGCTGGCGATGCCGATAAATTGGAGAAGGGTCTGCGTGGTCTACCATCCACACGCTCCCTACGCGATCCCAGTGTCAAGTAAATGGGGCATGGCTAAGATTAGATATGGTATGAGGATGTGGATGAGACATTTGCGTGATTTATTTTCTAATTAATACTGAAACACGAAGACGCTTGTACTTTTTAATATCTATAAGATACACACAAACACACACACACACACACACACCCAATCACATACACACACACGAATTTGTTACATAAATCATTTTGTTTGTTTTGTTAACTAAATCGTTTACATATTTAACTTAAATCTAGCATATCAGAACATTATCTATATATATTTTTTTAACTCTATCCAATAGTGTTAAGTGAAAAAAAAGAATATTAAAACCACATGGCTGTCATCAATAGAAAATGCAGGAAAATTCCCATAATTAACATTTTCAATTGTACTATACGACAGATATATATATATATATATATACATGTATAAATACACATCAACATACATACATATATGGTTCAATAACCGATAGACAATTGTATAAACTACATATATCTCAATGTTAAATGTCAACTACAGGAAATCAGAAAAAAAAAATCTTAGACTCAATTTGAGAAAGAAACTTTGGCACACCGAAGTGTAAATACCCTTGCAGTTATTTCTCAATATTAAAAATAATTTGCAATTTCAGCAGATATACGGGTATATACTTAGCTGTCCAATTTTCATAACATTTAAGATTCAGTTGAGAAAATTTTGAAACCAAATTTATGAGAAATTAATTGAAATAGATGTGAATTTCTAATCATACTCTAATTAAAAAACATATACAGTAATTATTCTATAACTGCAAGGGTATAAAAAAAAATAAATAATATAATTTATCATATAGAAGATTTTCCAATAAAAATTTATTTGCAGTTTGCTGTGAGGTAAGAGACAAAGTACAAAAAAGTGAACTAAACAAGAAGCAAGAAAGTAAAAATATAAATTAAACCTCCGATTAAATAAGTAATTAATAAAAAATTATAATCTTGCAAAGCAACATAATCATGAAATTTAAAGTATTAATTTAATGGCATTGAAAATTTCCCTAAAAAAATGTAAATGCCAATTTGTTGAGAAAAATTTGTAAAGTGGAAAAGTTAATAATGCTAGATAGGAAACCTTAAAATGTGGGCAAAAAAAAAACCTATAGAAATTGTATTCGAATAAAATATAAAAGTTTACCATGTTATTTGACAATCGTGTGCGCTAAATAGAAAAGTAGAGAAGTAGTCAACAGATTCCTTTACTTATAAAGTGAAAGGAGATCCTTGTGATTTTGGAGAGCGCAAATTGTAAAAAAAAAAAAAAGAAAAAAGAAGAAAATAAAAAAAATTATTTAAGTGAATTTTCCATCTGTGTGGCCAAAGAAAATAAATCGATATCTGTAAATTTCTAGTAATTCATCAAATTGTATATATAAATATCAATATATATCTCTGGTGACTATATATATCTTCATAAATTGGGCGGCTGGAAACTAATTGTTATAGCTAAGAATTTGATTCATAATTAACTCTGTGAGTGTGTAAAATAAACTCTTATTTCTATGCTAATTTCTATATAACGACCCGATCTTCAAACTAATAAAATTCGTTTCCATAAAAATATAGTTATCTGTCGATTTTCGATTGTCCTTTTAAAGGCTATCTTCCGAAATGGGCGCCCCTTTCACTCAACTTTGACACCCATTCTCTGGCATTTGGCAAATTGTCTGACATGGGTCAAAACATAAAAGAAAAAAATTCATTTAAATGTTTTGTAACTTTGCAAATTGAATACACACAGAGCAGAGATTAAGAAACATTAAAGACAATTGGTTTCCTAATCGTATCGACACCAATAAGTTGATAAGGTAATTGATATCGATTTGGTTGCCAAACCTTCTTAATCTACTTGGCTAAATTGATTACCTTACGGCCAGCCCCCCTTTTTTTTTATTTTTATTGTATAATTGTTCCCAAACAACTATAAAGACTTGTGGCTTCATTCTATCTTTGATGTAAGCATTTTTGTGTAGGTTTTATATGTGGTAGAATATATACATATATACTAAATACTATATACTCTATATATATACAAATATATACATATACGAACGATTATGTATATTATAATAAATATTTTAATCAAGGAAATTGTATGTATTTATGGTTAGATCTAAACAATTAATTAATTCCATGTGAAAAAGATAAAGAGCCAAATCTATTGAACGTTTTTAAATGTTTTAAAATTAATGTTCTACATATAAAACCACAAAACATATGCATATGTATAAAAATTGTAGTTATATAAAAAATCAAACGATATTCATTATTTCAAATAAACAAAAACAAAAGATAATAATAAAACCAGAATTTGATGTGAAATTGAACAACTTAATTGTAGTTAGTATTTAAATTACTCTTGGGGGTTTTTCGCTACTAACTAATTGAGCAATCAAGTTAACACACAGATTGTGATTTGCTTAGCACAAATTGATTTTGGTTTTAGTATTTTTGGTTTTTTTTTTTGGTTCTGTGTCTCCTTTCGTTTTATTTTTTTCCTTCTATTTCTTTTTTTTCCTTGGCCTTCTTTTGCATGCTAAAGCATATGAGTCTGGCTTTAATGCGATTAACTCAATTGGGGTTACTCTTGGCTTCCTATATAGACCAATTCTATGCGCTTGTATGTGCATATGTGTATTTGTTGTGTGTGTGTGTATGTAAGGCAAGTTCATCTGTCAATGGAGGTATTAAAGTCAACATTTGGCAAATTTGTAAGCGATAAGCATCTTAACTACTAAGCCCTACATGGCGCCCTTAAAGAGAGTAGGAAATGACCACTGAAGAAGGGATATATATATATATACATATATATATATATATATATATATATATAAATAGATAATACCCAAATGCTTTATATAGTTAGAGGTGAGTTAAACCGATTGTTCCTACAAATTGTCTTGTTAATCCTAATTTATATAGGTTATTGTCCTTGCTCTTATACATTTAACTTACACTAAAAGTGATGTTAAGTTTCTGAACCTTGTACTAAAATGGCAAAAAATAAATTCACGAAGTTTCATTTATAACGATAAATTGAAAGCTTTTTGGTTTATGCGCTCTGTGGTGCAAGTCTAAATAGAGCCTTAAGGGAAAGTTTGTTTACCTTAACTGCTTTTTGCTTGCACTAAAAGCTTGTATCAAAAGCTTCAAATATAAAAGCACTAACTATTTAGAAATTAAAGGGATATCAGCAGGATATATATTAAGGAATTGATAATAAAGGAATATTTGTTATATTTAAAATATTACTTTTTCCTGCCAATCCTTTCGAAATGATAATTCATGCCTAAATATTTTCAATACTAAGACCTAAAAAATATTAAAAATTTTTTCTCAAAACAAACATTGCCAAACCTTTCATAAGTTTTATTTAAAAAAGCTTTTTATAAGGATGTCACAAGGCTTTTCCCCACGAAAGTTTAAGCATAAGCTTCTATAAAACAAGCTTTGTATCTTAGTCCTTAACTTTTCGAGCTTTTTATAATTGTCTCTATCCTAGACAAAAAACCAAATTTCCTGTGACAATTTCGAATTTCGAAAACGTTTAACGTGTTGGCCAAAATGACAATATTTTTTACTTTATGTATTTCAGGTAATTAGTGAAATTTTTCTTTTTTGTTTTTGTTCGTTTTTCTTTAATAATTTATATAAAAACTTGTACAAAAAAAATAATATAAAAGACGAACTGCAAGATATCATTTTTGCATCCCCATCTTTTTGCAAAAAGTTTAAAATTTGAATTATGTTAATAACTTGAAGCTATTATCAAAGAGCAGAAGAAGAAAAAAAAAACTATTTGAACGAAAAGAAAATAAGTTTACCAGTTCTTTAACTTTCTTGAGAAACTTTTTACTACCATGAAAAGAAGAAAGTGTAAGGCAGAGACTGAGACAGAGACAGAGACAGAAAAAGCGTATAAAAAATGTATTTGAGGTTGCATTTTGGTGGTAAGTAAATTGCCTAATAAGATGCGTTTAAATGCGAGGCAACCATTTGGTTCTAAAGTGGATATTGTTTTAATTAGAAACGCAGACATTGGCGGCAATTAGATCCTGGCCAAGGGCCATCCCCTTAATTACGCAAAATACAAATTACTTCATGGCATGGGACAGTGCATAGATAGAGAAAGAGAAAGAGCATTAGAGAGTGAGAGAGTGAGTGAGAGAGAGAGAGCGGGAGAAAGTCACAATGGCTCGCATTCATGTGGCTGCCACTGTGACAAATACAACAAAAGCCATTGATTGCAATTGCTACACACACACACACACATACGCGCACGCACGCACACAGACACATACATAAATGTATATGGTATATACATTCACATATCGGGTTACAAAGTAGCTGGCTGACAGTCATAAGCTTAATTTCTGATCCCAATTCCCTTGCTCTAGTCATGGTCAGCCCCAATAAGTAGGCAACACTTATCTGTAGTTAAGATGCCATTAATCAGAAAGCGTAAATTAGTTAGTTTTACTTAGTAGTTTCATTTGATTTAGTTGTAGTTGAGGCAAACAAATTTATGACTTCAAGTTAAAATCAATTGGCAAATCTAAATGCTTCAATAATTTCTAATTTATTTTAAGTAAGTGAAAGAGGCAAAGCAAACGAACATAAAGCAAATTACCAGTCAGAATCGATGAAGCGGCACAACAAGCGAGAGGCTGACTCAGGCTGGTGAAAAAGAGAGAAAACTTTTACGACACAGAAAAAGAAAAAAAAAATAAAAGAAAAAAGAAGAATAAGGGAACAAGTCGAAGAGAAGGCAGAAAAACCAAAATGAATGCACTGTGCGGTTGGTTAAATGAGTGTGTGTGTGTGTGTATGCGTTTGTGTGTGTACGTGCGTGTATGTGTCTGTGTGTTAAGGCTGGCTGCAAAAGTTTTACACTGAAATTGAATTGAACGGCAACGAAGCTCGGATGGCTCTCAACTGGGTGGCAGTCAACTAACCAGCAAGGCATCGAGCCATCATCGACTCCATCGCCCTCCACCCTCCAAAAAGGAAGAGAGGGGGATAGTATGGATGGTAGGATTGGATTTTCTGGCTTGCGCGTTAAATGCGTTTGCAAAGAAATGCCAATAAGTCAGTGGGACAAGTGCTTTGGATGGCGGCAGCAATGTTGATGTCGCCCAGCCTCTGATATGCGCTTCATTAGATAAAGTTGACCGCACACTCGGCGTCAGGGAAACACACACAGATGGATAATCCAGGTATAGGAGAGGAGATGGAAGGGGAATCTTCGTAGTATGGTTAGGTCAATTCGCGTAATCGTATTAAAAGGATTCATGGGAGTAATTAGCAAAAGCGGCATTTGTCCTTTCGCAAAACTGTATGGCAACGCCCCCAACATTTGATTAGCTAATGTAGTTACGCTCTAATTGCAATTTTCTTTCCATCATTTTCTTTCTTCTCTTTTTATATTGCCCTAAAAAAAAATCTCAATTACCACAGGTAACTCGAAAAAAAATTTGGTTAAATTTTACTATTTCTTTTTTCACTTGGGGGTGTGCATGAAAAACTTTTACAACTTTCATTGCAGCATTATTTATTGTAGCTTTCACTTTCTTACATTTCCACCCAAAATCAGTCAAAGTCTTCCCTCTCTTTTCTTATTCATTCATTTTTTTGTAGCCTTTGTCATCTTATTCTATGACATTCGCCTTGCTTTGTGCCCAATGCTTAGCCAGTTAATACGCACTTAATAGTCAAGTCATAAATTTTAAATACTGCTAAATGGCTGCCTCAAGATATGTTCGAGTGTGCTTAAATGTCAGATATGTGTTAAGCGAAAGCATGCATGCATACAATGAAAAGAATATAGATATATATATATAAATATGTATAATATATTATACATACACTTTACCACATATACATGTGTATATGTATATATCATAAGCTCAATGATCGAGAGTAATTCATACAGACAAAGTAAAAATGTTAGTAAGACTTAAGTCTGACAGCATTAAATTGTATTTTGAACAAAAATAAAATATCTTTCGATACGATAAATTTTTCCATTTATCAGTTAAATTAATTACAGTCTTTTTATATTAGTTTTCTAATATAAGAAGCTGAAACGTTCAGTTTTTCAGTTGTAATTTGTTATCCGTGAAAATCAAATTCTTTCTTATGAATTCATTCTTAAAAAAATTGCGCTAAATTATTTATGTTTGCAACTCAAGGAATAAAATGTGATAAAGTCTTTTGAATTTATTTTTTATGAATTACATTTAAAACTCTCAAATAATATTTTAATATAAATATAAAATGATTAATAACAAATTAGCCGTAATTTTTTTTTTTTGCATGTATGTGATTTTCGTCGATTCTTTTTCAAAATCAATATTCTATATAAATATGAAAAATTTGTTTATAATTTTCTAAGTTTCGTTTTAAGCCGTAAAATGTAAATAAGTAAATTTTAACAAGAAAAAGATTTTCAAAATTTTATTATTAAATTAAGTAGATTTAATTATATGTCGTCTTTTAATATTATATTTCTATATTCTGTGTCTAGATATGTCAGAAATTCATTTAGCAGCACAAAAACTTATATGTCCGTCTCAATTTAAAACTTGGCCTAAAGTTATCATTATTTTGTAGCAAAAATTAATTTGTCAAAGTGCAAAAAGGACATTTTTAATGCATTCTTTTGCATTTCGTTTATATGACTTATTTCATTTAAAATTTATTTTTTGTTCAATTTAAATGTTTGTTTCAAATTCATTTGGCAATGTGCATGAAATTTTTTAGTTAAACCAGTTATCATTTGGCATTGTGAGCAGTTTGAAGTGGTCTAGTTTACAAATTCCTGACATTTAGTTTTGCTTACTATATGGATTTTATGGTCTGTCTCAACTTTTTCTCCATTGTTTTACGATTTTTTGCTGGTTTTTCTTTGTTTTTTCGTCTAGTAAAACATTTTTCCACGAGTGTATTTATGGGCCAAGTGTCACCCACACAATGCAAGCGACATATAGAAACACACACACACACATATACAAACATACTCACACACACACACACATACAAACAAAGAACTTCGACGAACGCATAAAAATGATGAGTTATTTGTTTTTTAGTGCATAATTTATGAGTTAAATGAGTTTTTCATATGAGCGAGTGCTTGGCTGACATTCGCCTGCCCGGTTATGGCACTGGGGCGTTGTTCTACAGATTTGTCAGACACACACACTCAAGCACATGCACACATATACACACATACGCACACACACACACACACAAACACTCACGAGCTGGTTGTCTTTTTATTTATGACTTTTACGCGTGAAACTTCATTCGAAAGCGTTTAAGTGGAAGCACACACACACACACACACAACAACAGCAGAAAAAACGAAAGAGATTTAGCAGCCACAATTTTCCTTAAGAGTTGGTGAAAGTTTCTGATGTTTTTGTTGTATTTGTTGTTGCCGCATATGCGGCACTTAAACATGCTCTTTGTGGCTTTGGTTTGATGCATGCAAATTGCGCCTAATTGTCTGGAATGGGATTTTCTTTTACTTAGGCCAAACACATACACACACACACACACACACACACACTTATATAGATATATCTATATACACACAAATTTCTCCTGTCAAAAAGTTTTCTTCATCTTTGCCAAACCAAAAAAAAAAAAAGGAGAACAAAAAATTGTTTCTGGGCGGGGCAAAATTCTTAACGCAGCTTAGGCAAGCAGACAGACAGACATTGTGATTTAATTGTTTTGCCCAAGGGCTGAAAGAGAGAGAGAGCGAGAGAGAGAGAGTGATAGAGTGAGAGGGATATCAGAGATAGAGATAGGGAAATGAATTACCCTTTTTTTTTTGTCTCCCTCTTCGTTATTTACCAAATTGAGTTGGCAACTGGAAACTTCCTTGTTTTTTTTTTTTGCTGGCTTTTGTTGCCTCTTCTGGGCCAAGTGGTAAGGCATTAATTTTTAACGGTAAATGCGCGAAAAGCAGCACAGTTTGTGTTTTTCTACCGTGTATATATAGCGGCTAAAAGCATATTAATTTTGTACAAGTTTAAACAAATACTGAAGGACTTCTATATCGACATACAAAGACAGATTTTAGTGTCAGCTAAAGAGCTTACATCATTGATAAGAAAAATAGAACAGATCGATATAGAAAGAATAAAGTTATGGCTTTCTAAAACTATTTTTGAATACGGGATAAATAAAAAGCAAGTTTTGATTTAAAAGCTGTTATTACATATGAATATGATCTTAATTGTTAATTTCTTAATATAACTTTCAATCCAAAATGTAAGATATTATCATATATTATTATAAATTAGACATCAAAACTTAAAAATCACATTTCTGGGCCCAGTTGAATATACTTTTAATAGTTTCTAACTTTATAAGGTAAATCCAATCCATTTAAATGTATTAAAACTGTTATTTCAGAGATCAGAGATGCTTTATATAATGTGTCTTAAACCTGCATTAACCATTATCTATTTCAATACAACAAATTGATTCGAAAAGCTTAACTTTTCAGGGTAACTCAATGTCGGCACGGCAAAAAGCTTTTTTTTTTTGGTAATTTTAAAATGGTAAAAGGCAAAAGAAAAAAAAAAAGAAAATATAAAAATAAAGAGGAGCCATCCTTGTAGCCATTCGGCCAGCATGTAAATTAGAAGCGCATTGCCATTGTTTTTGAACAAGGCGTACTTTTTTTTTTGTTGTTTTTGGTCCAGTTGTTGTTGTTGTTGTTGTTGCTGTTGCTATGTTTTTGTTTTGTTTGGGTGTTTGTTGTTGTGTGTCGATTGCTTTGGCCCTTGGCATTCATTTCGACCATGTTTGTCTCTCGCCCTTTTGTATGCTTGGTTTTGGGGCTTTTCGTGGGCAAAATGTTTCCGGCTGATGTCAGAGCAAGTGCCATCAATCTGACCTCTATATCTATCTATCTCTCTTTTTCCGCAGATCTCGTCGTACTTGCTGCCTCTGGGCATTTTAATTTAACAAAACAAAAACAAAACATAAAGAACAAAAAAAAAAAAAAAAAAAAAAAGAAGAAAAAACTCTTTTACGCCGTCTCGCCTCAAATGCGACCATTTTCTCTTTCTCTCTCCAGGTTCCATTTTTTTTCTTCTCCCCAATAATGTGAATTTTATGTAATTGAAGTGGCAGCTGGCAAAAGGATAGAGAGGGAGAGAGAGAGAAAAGTGGAGAAAAGGAAAATGAAAAAAAGAAATAACGAACAGGAAAAATTCGCTGAGAAATGTAATAGTATAACTCTTCTGAAGCTTAGTTTAGGTCTTGGCTCCTAACTCTGCAGGCACTTTTGAGACAAACTGACAAACTATGGCGTACAGAGAGAACCAGTGAAAGAGAGAGAGACAGGTGAAGAGAGAAATAGAAACGGAGAAATGGAAGTGAGCAATAGAAACGAATGGCTTCTAAGCTAAAACCAGCCAACTGGATGCAAATGGAAAACTAAAAGTGTTCAATCAAATGTTTACCTTCGATATCAATAACATTTTGTAGTTGGCCAACTTAATTAGTTCGCTGTAATGAATACTTTAAGACTGACAAGGAAACCAGTTAAAATGAAACCATTTAGTGAGACTTCTGAACACCTAATAAATTTAATGGCTGAATTCACAGATAGAATGTCATTTAACAGAAGATCTTAAAAAATTGCTGTGTCAGGATATTGTGTTGTAGATTTAAATGGCAACAATCAGAATTGGATAAGCCATGTACTTCTTATCTAACATCTACATTTAACGAAGGTTAGTTTTCAACGCACCATTAACAGCTATGTTATAACCCAATGTTCTGTTAAAAACTATTATTCTGTTAAATGCAAGTGTTAGTCAACGTGTACATGGCTTGTCATTTAGCTACAGAGTAACATCTTCATTTATTAAAGCAAACCAAGTACCATGAAAGACACCTTCAGTAAAACCAAAGGTAGATATTAACAAACAACCAAAAGTATTAACTAATGCACTCAATAGAAATCGATTTACATTCTATAGTATAATACTTAAATCGTAAATCTATGAGATTCCTATTTTTCTCTAATCAATGAATCCTTTATACATATTTTACTTAAACCAAGCTACAAAGTCTTAGATCTCTTTCTACTCCATATCAACAGTAAAGTTTTTTTTAGATTTAAATATAATATGAATGCAATTATTACTTAAAGTAATTTACAAGACCCTGGTTTTAGCCGTTGTAAAAATAGGCAACACACTGAGAGGATCTTATTAGATTATAAGATTTTGCCATCGAATTTGGTCAAGAACTTACAATATGTATTTGGAAACTTTTTTCAGTTAAAGTTGATGTACTTTAATAGGGTTTGATTTGAAGCTCAAAAGTAGCCAACAGATTGAGCAAATTCCATTAGTTTGCAATTAGGCCAAAAACATGCTTTAATTAGATTTTTATCCTAACCAAATATTTGAAGTAAAGGAAACAAAAAAAAAAAAAAAAAAAAAAACAGCCAACAAAGCAAAAGAATCAGTTGAATCTGTAAAGCAAACAAGAGGCAGTAAATTTGAACTTCAGATTGCAAGCAAACTAAAAAAATAACGAGCCGGGCAATATGCGTTCGCGTCTTTAATTAAGGTCAAAATAAATATGCCGCTCTTTTTTTCGCTGTTTTCTTTTTTTTTTTTGGATTTGATGCTGTTGAGGTTGTTGTTGCTTTTGGACCTTTTCTGTCTTTGAGATAAATGGCAGTTCAGTGGGAGAAGGCCGATTTGATAAATAAGTGGATACTGCTGCTGTTGGTTGCCTACAGGCAACTAAAATCGTCTGCTTTTGCATTTATTTTTTCCGCTTCGTTCTTTTTTTTTGGCTTTTGTTTTGCCATGTTTTCTCCATTTGACCAACTCTTGTTAATTGCGCCAATCCTATCTGTTGGCTTCTCCACCCCCCACACCATCTACTGTCAATCTCTTTACGCTTTAAGCAGCAACAGCAAACAAATAAATAAATAAAATTTTGTATGCAACCGTCCAAAAGGTCATTTGGATCTGAACTCTTCAGCCATTGCTACGCCTTTCAATCCCGCCAAGGTCAATCTTTTTCATTATGCCCTGCAACAAGAAAGGGGTTTAGAGGAATGCGACGGTTGCAGATATTTTGTAACAGGCAAAAGCAATGGGTTTTAACCCAAGAAGAAATATCCTTGACCAGCATTAAATACCCAAGCAAAATACGGGTCTCTTGGTTCGTGTGATTTTCATTCAGTTGGCTAACCATCTGGATATCTGTCGACTTATCTAATCGCCTACCCGTTCTTCCAGTCACTCATTCTTCCATCTGACCATTCATCGTTCCTTTCCTCAAACTGGTTTTCTGCACATGCGAGTCTAGAGGATTATGAGATCTAGACCCATCAAATTGTATTTAGAACCATTTCGAATGTATTTTATGGCATTGTTTTTTATATAGAGTATTGTGAATTCGTTGAATTTTTGTGCTTAACGGATTTTAATTTTTTATTTCATTTTCA
Organism: Drosophila sturtevanti; assembly: GCA_018150375.1. Taxonomy (NCBI): domain Eukaryota; kingdom Metazoa; phylum Arthropoda; class Insecta; order Diptera; family Drosophilidae; genus Drosophila; species Drosophila sturtevanti. The sequence continues at coordinate 3,999,194 of JAECWJ010000324.1, read as the reverse complement.
GTCGATTTTACATTTTATTTGGCCATGAATTTTAACGCATTTTTCCTTCGTTCGGTTGATTTTATTTGCTCAACCCTTTTTTGCTACCATTTTTATTTTTATTTTATTTGGTTCTTTTTTCTTCTTCTTTCTTTTGGTTTCTCTTTTCTTTTTTCGTTTTTGGCATTCATTTTGTGGCACATTAAAAAATTACAACGTATTACGAAAATTAACCTCAGACTTAGCAACTTGGCAACCACGGCGTGTAAACATGTAAATGACGGCAACGGTGATTATTTGTCCCCTACTCAACATGAATGAATAATCCATTTTGATGTGACAATTTTTTTTCTTTCCCGTTCGGAGGGTAAATATGTTAATGCTAACCTTACAATTTATGTTTTTGTTTATTAATTTTATTTAATTCAATTCATTCATTCATTCATTTCAATTAATGCGGTAAGAGCAACAGGCTGTCATAGAAATGAGAATGAGAAATAAATAATTTCATAGGACATGTGAAGTCATTTAAAGTCATTTTTGTGGTCAAACGAAATTGATAATTGTAAATTGATGTTTTATGACATATTAATCAATAATGATACAATGAATTGATGTTTGTTCAATTGGATGACTTAAATGTTATAGCAAAAATAAAGTGCAGTGAAGTGAAGTAAATAAAATGTAATAAGTAAAACATAAAATAAGTAACTTTAGCGGCAGTAAAAATCGTACTTCTTTAGAGGATGTCATTTCTCGTCAAAGGATTTTCATTTATTTTTGTTGACAATTCTTCTGTATGCTTTAATTTCTATGTCAATATTTGTCTCTGTTTATCTTCTGAGTTTAATTTGTCAACGTTTGGAAATGTTGTTATTATTGGCATTTAAAATATTTCCGAAAAATTTAGTCTCCTTTTTTTGTAGAAATTTAAACTTTCTAAACGTGAATTCATTAATTTTTGTGGGCCTGAAATGATATATTCCAATTATTAAGTCATTCAAAATGAAACTGAAATTTATCGAGTTATCAATTTTAATCATCAGAAAAGGATTTATTAAAGATTTAAGTAAGACTTTATCAAATTAAATATGATTCAGAAATAAATATTTGTGGATTCTAAATCTGGAATCTAAATCAGATTTTGTGGATTTATTATTTATCTTTAGATAGAAGCGATAAGGGAAAAACAATTGATTTATAATCAATAAGGGTTGTATACAATAAATTAAATTCTGCGGTCAGAACAGAATTTTCTTTCCTTTTTATAGTAAATTAATATATTTGCAATAAATTTCTGTAAGGTTGAGCATTTGAATGCAAGGTTAAGTTGGGCGAAAACCAAAGACAACCCTTGACCTTCAACTTAAATTTTAAAGATGAAATGTTGAAATAGTTTCATTAACTCTATAAAGAATCAAAGGCCAATATCAATACATACGTATCTATATAATATATGGAAAACTTTTGAAAAGTCTGCGTCTGGCAGCCCTAAAGGGTTAAGCAGACTGGGTTTACCCACAGTTGACCCACAATGAGACAAAAAAAAAAAAAAAAAACAAAAAAGAAACAATTACGAAACTGATTAGAAAATCTGAGCTTGGTCGAAAAGCCAAGCACCCATCTTTGTTTTGGTAAGACCCCTTCCCAAACCGCCCCCTCGACCTATCAAACAGCTGCCTAGCCCTTTTCTTCTCTTGGCCATGTGCCGTCTCTTAACAAAAAACAACAAACCGCACAATTTGCAAAAACAACAATGACCATGATTTTGGGAAGCACCCACACAAAACCAACAAAAGTCAAATAGAGAACCAAGAACAAAAAAAAAAAAAAAAAAAAAAGAAGGGAACTATACAAAACAAAAGCCAAAAGTAGAAAGACAAGGGAGAAGAATAAAAAGGGAAAGGGTATAAAATCTCTTACCATCTGTATCTGTAAATGTATCTGTGTTGTATCAGTGTATCTGTGTCTTTGGGGCGTGTATTGGTTAAAATCGAAACTGACACGCTCCCTAATGCGGGGGGTCTGTCAGACATTGACAGGAAGAAACGGAGAGGATAAGAAAGAGAGTCAAAAAGAGAGAGAGAAAGAGGCAAAAGAAAAGAACCTGTAAAACTAATCGAGTTAGTCCAGCGACACCTTAAATATTCTACATGCCTCACACATGCACAGAAGGGCTAAAAAGGAAAGAAAACGAAAGAAATAAGTGTTAAGGTAAAAATGGCAAAGGCCAGGAAACTGTGGCCCATTTTGTGGCAGGCCTCGATTCAAGTTGCCTTCTCTAACTTTTTCTATATTCCTTTCATTCTCTTACCTGACCTAGGCTGGTTTATGCCCTTTTTGGTTACCCTATAATAGTTGAAATGAAGGGTATATTGAAATTGCCAAGAGGGAAAATCAAGGGTAAAAACTAACAAAATCCTTTTGTTTGAAGCATCTATTTGTTTGTATAAATAAATTATATAATTATATTATAAATGTTTTGTTACACAGAATGGTATTCATATTATAAGACTCCAATTAACAATTTTTTCATGAGTCTATCTCTGAGTGGAAGTCTTTTATTATCAAAATAATGAAATTTCTCTTTATTAACTTACTATCTTTTGGTAATAAAGTGTATTACAAACTTTATATCCAGCTGATATCATTTCAAAATTTTCGCTATATTTCGTTTTCTTAGGGTAAAAGAGTACGTTAAAATTTGCACAGTAAGAATTCTTAACAATTTTTTAACTTCATATAATGTGATTCTGAAAAAAAGTTGGATTAAAACTCCTTGGAGAATATTTTAATTGAAAACATGTCCAAAAAGTAGTTCACATTAAAGTTAAACTTAAAATGAAAAGAAGGTGCTCCGGCTTCTTAGCAAACTTCAAAATAAAATTACATTAGAAAACTAATTTGGACATAATGCCTTACAATTTGTTTTTCTTAAGGTTTTAACAATTTTGAGAATTTTATAAAAATATTCCATGAAAACTATAAGACTTGCTCTTGATGCAATATAATTTACTTTAAGCGTGAAAACTATTTAAATCTATTATTTATTTTACGGCATCATTTAAATTCAAAAGAACGAGATTTCAAGTAGTATTTATTATTGGTATATATTCGAATGAATTCATTAAAGTTAACACCGCCTGCATTTTGTACTCGTTACAAGGTAATGAAAAGTCGACTTAATGTAAAATATTTATGTATATATATGTTTTCTCTATTTTTTTGTTTGGTTTACATTTTTGGACGCTTTTAAATTGCAGCTGGCTTGTTGCAAAATGAGTTTTGGAGATGCTTTGCTATGAAGCTGGTCAAGCATGTCTGCGTCTGCCATTTTGCTGCCATGTTTTTGGGGCACGTTATCCCTTTATTTTTTTTTTCTCCTTTGGCCGTTTGTCGTGTTGCACTCTCCAAACTGAAATAAATTTCAGTCAATCTCTCGATGTGATGCCAAATAACGATAACAATAATTGCCGTCCAGGGACAAATATGTTCACCATTTTCCAATAGCGTCAACCGATGCTCGTTTTACTCCGGCTTTCTTTCCCCCCTTACCGCTTCTCCACTCGTTTCAGCTTCTGTTTCTATTTCTAATAAAAAATGAACGCACCAGCAGCAGCAGCTGGAACTGTAAAAGCTTTCGGCTTGATTCCACATTTGTTTGTTCATTGGATTTGTTTTTGGCTGCTTTTCGATTTCTAGTTTGTGTGTTTATATATGACTGAGTATGTGTACGTGTGTGTGTGTGTTTGTATGGGTCGGGGACCTTTCCCTTTTTTTCAGATTTGTGTTTTTATTTATTTTTTTTTTCCATCGTTTTTTGTTGTTTTTTTTTTGTTTTTTGACCAAAAACTCGAAATCGATTTGATACTAAACGTTCTCCGTTCAGTTGATTTCTGCTTGTTATTTGTTTGTTTGTTTTTGCACTTTTGGCATGAGTGATTTTTACTATATAGAGACCCCAGCTATATATATATACTTTCCTATATGTTGAATGATTGCTTGAAATTTGTTTTGCCTTGGAGACATGAAGAGCTTACAAATTGTGGCAACTTTTCACTTGAGCCCTCATCACAAAAGAAAAGAAAGCAAAGTGCCAAACATAGAAAATTAACAAATTAATTTTTCACAATTGCCAGTGATTTAATATTAAAGAGTGACCTATAAATTAATAGGCAAATAAAAAGAGCAATTCTCGTACTCAGTGTTGCAGTATTTCATTCAATAGGTGCCTAAAAGCAGTTGAATCCAGGAAGATGAGAGAACGAAATTTGATTTTTCTTCTAGGGGCTAAATGCAACTAGCCACCTTTGCAGTAAGGCTTTTGACCTCTGGTTGACGTAGTAGAAAGTCATGTTATGAAAACTGTATCCATTGAGGTAAAAGGATTGTTCCTCCCTCAGCATTTTGAAAACCAATATGAAGAACCCTTTCGATTGATAACATTTTTTATTAACAGTTCCTGCTAAGGTAACCGACGCGTGGGTTATTTGCATTCTGTTAATTAACAGTTGCTGAGTTAACATAATTTCATTACATGTAACTATGTTAAATATACTGGATGCCACTTTTTATCAAGAAGAGCTGAACTAAATTAGAATTGATAAACTTTCACTATAAAGAAGTCACACCCTAGCCTTATTTTTAACACTTTCAAAAATGGCAGAGCTAAGCAGTTAAACTAGGTAAAGATATAAGTCTCCTAAGTAAATATTCTCTTTTAAAATGAACTGAAATTTTGCTGGTGGTGGTGGTGGTGGTGCTGCTGCTATTGCTTGTTTCATCAATGCAAAGTTCAAAGTCATTTTGCAGTAAAGGAAAACCACATCATATGCACTTTGTGAAAAGCCAAGCCAGCACACTTCGTAACACAGATGCACAGATACACATAACCATACACACTTTCCCATCATATTTGAGTGTATCAAAGGCCTGCAGGCAGCAATTTTCCTACTTCTTTTATCCAAAATCTGTGTTTTTTTCTCCTTTATTTCTTTTTTTTTTTGCCTTTACTTGGCATAAATAGCCTGCCTGCTGCACGAACTGACAAAAACTTACTTTCAGTAGAAAGATGGTTTCCTCGCCCTAATATCTTTCTACCCACCCTGCCACCACTATCTCTTTCTTTATGTGTGTGTGTGTGTGTGTGTATGGGTTGAGTATTGGCTATGGCAAAGTTTTCTAATTAAGTTACTCATACGCACCGGGTGCCCAACGAGTGCATATGAGTGACGTAAAAGTAATTTTCATACTGCGCTCAATGTAGAAGTGAGAAAAACCAAAATCTAAAGAAACTTAAAGCCCATCACAAAAGCCAAAAACTGCAAACTCAGCAAGTTGATAAAGCCCAGCCATAACTTGGTGTGTACCCCAATCCCCTGATGCCTGATGCCACAGTGTGCCATAAGAATAAAGGGCGAGGCATCAGTCATCTTAGTGGGGACTTGCTGCCTATTAAACGGACTAAAAGCAAGACAAATACGTGAAGCGTGCCAGCAAAAATAAGCTGCTAGTGATGCTGCTGCTGCTGCTGCTGTTGCTGTTGCCACACTGTGGGGCATGCTGAAAACATGCTTAACATAATTATAAAGTTGCTTCTTATTTTTTTTTTTTTTCTTATATTATTTTTATTTTGTCGCCCTCTGCATTTGCTGCCTGCTGTCGACTTTGTCGTCCTTGTTAATTTAGACACTTTGCACGTAAAATGTATGAAAAACTCTGGAGGCATCGCCTTCGCCTACGTCTTTTACTTTTGCTGCAGGCATCAAGTTTTCCTTTCCTTTTCCACTAAAATTTTTTCTTTTTGCTTGTTGCAGTTGCTGCTGTTGTTGTTGTTGTTGTTATTGTTGTTGTTGCTTTGCTTGTTTTACTTTTAATTGGAAATCTCAAAAGATTAGTTATGCTTCGGTGCCAAGAAGCGGCCCCCAGAAGCTGCAACACAGCAGCCCACACCAAATCACACACACACACATACACCCACACACATACACCAGCTACACACCACCAACATGCTAGGTAGCTCGACAGCTGCAGTATGCTAGTAATTGGTGCATTGCAATTCAAGTGTTTGCCATGCACGAATGCCTGTCTTGAGGCCGCTTGAGGTCGACCACCATCAACGCCATAGCCATCGCCTGGTTGCATTGTAAGTGTATGTGTGTGGGCGTCCATGTTAGAGTGTGTGTGTGTGTGTGTGTATGTGTATGGATGGTGGATGGACAGTGGCGAAACTAGCAGGGCCACTAAGAGGTCTTAACGCAACCAAATTGATCATAATTCGATTAGGTAAGACAATCATTCTGATAGAGCGCATCCAATCAGTTGTCTTAATTAATGCTGCGTCAAGTTTGGATAAGTTAGCGACACAGGTGATGGAGCTTTAATCATTGATTTAAGTTGATTTCTCTATCAATAAACCAACTTCAAGAACAATGGGGCACTCTCTTGTGCAGGGATTCAATTGATTCATAGAATTTTTGCAAGATTTTTAGCAATTCTTAATGTAGAATTTTCTTTCCGACTTTAACGGTTTTTTATTTATCATTTAGGCTAACTCAAATATACGTTAGCATATAAATTATCTTTTTTATTCACAATTTTTCAGCATATGGATATGAATCAAATCTTTATAATGCCATCGATTTGCTTAATGTGAATCAAAAGAAAAAAGTTTATGAGTTCCTTTTAGTATTTTGTATTTCGATCCCAATTTCAAAATCAGAATTAAAAACTTCTTATAATTTTTAATCAACTTAAAGTGTTTAGCATATAAATACCAGCTTTACCTACATAATGAATTTTCTTATAAAAATCCTGATAAAAATCTTTCTTGCGAAACAAATCTGTAATATTATTTAAACATGATTTTGTTCCCCCTAAGAAAGAAAACATTTTGCCTATGAACCTGGCCAGATTGCAGGTGTATCCATGTATATATTTGTGTGTGTGTGTGTTTGTGTGTGCGTGTGTGTGTGAACGTTGAAATTGTATGCAAGCAGGTCAAATAATGGTAACGAAATTTATAGACAAAACTTGCCACAGTTTTCATAGAAAGTTTTATGCCTTGGTTATGGCAATGCTGCGTATACGCAATATATTGAGGCATTTTATTTCATTGCTCTCTGGTCGGTTGCTTGCTGAAATCCAATCCCAATCACAGTGGCAAAGTAGAGGATGTGAGGTGGATAAAAGGGAGATGTTTCGTGTCAGGCTAGATAATTTCCCGTTGTCATTAGGTTTGGGTTTTTGTTTGCGGGCTTAAGCAGAAATTGATGAAGTTGCCAAGTGCAAGTGACAAGTCAACAAACTCACCAAAATTTCGCTCTTGAGCCTCTATTGATGATGGCATCTTTAAGATTTATCCATAGCCTGTTGTTACAACAATTTTGTCACTCTGACACGCTACGCCTTGGCTTTCTTTATACCGCAACATGAAGAATCTTAACTAATTGCTTTTCCAGATCAATTTCTTCTATCTCTCTCTTTCTATCTATCTTTATGTCTCTTTTTCCTCTGGAGGAAAACTAAAAGTGACAAAGAAAAAAAAAAAAGAAGTGAACAACGATTCAAACGGCCAATATGAAAATAGCCAAATTGCACTAGGGGCAAGAAAGGGCACAAATAAAAAACGAAAGAAATAAAGAAAAAAAAAAGGGCAAACTGCAGTTGCCAAAGTTGTCAGCGGCACAAAACTTTGGCGACAAAGTGCAATCAATGGTGAATTATCGCCCATTTCAATGAAACGCGGTCTGCTGAAAGGTCTCGGCATAAGAAAGAAATCGAGAAAAGAAACAAAAAAAAAAATAAACTGAAAAGGCCGAAAGTGGTGCCAAGAGAATAAACGAATCAATTTTCGGACAAAAAATTAATGTTGGTGTCGTTGACATGGAGAAAGTTGTAAATGTAAATCGGCACAAAAAAACATAAAATTTAGTCTGGATTGTGTGAAAAAAATCATTTTTTTGTTTGTGTGAAAAGTGGGAATTTGAAAATTTTGGTTCATATTTCATTTAGATTACTTGTATACTCTTTGGGCATATTAGTTTTGTTATAAATTTTGACAAAAAGCCTTTGTATGTAAACCATGAAAGTATTTCATTTAATTATCATGATCATCTGGTTGATTATTTGTATAAATATAGTCAGCAAATATGTACATAAGTAGAAAGGATTGGTGGGATTTAACGGACTGTTATTTAACATTGTCAGATCTGTTTTTATCATCTGGCAACTCTATCAGATTCCCAACTCAAATGTGTTAATTATTTTTACTAGTGCTTGTTGAAATAGCAACAATTTAGATTAATGTTTAGATTAACCACATGAATTTAAAGTGATTTAGTGAGATTTTAAATCGGTTGTTGAGTTTTTATAGCAAAATGTATTTATTTATTTAAAAATGTTAGAAAAAGTGAGTGAAAAGCCATTTTTTATATGTTTTTTATGTATTATGTTTGAGTAATAAATAAATTTGTATAATTTTAATGAAACCCTAAGAGAAGGGGAAATGTGACAGACTTTAAAGGGAAGCGATCAGTAATTATTGTGATTTATTGTTATAAATTTAATGAGTAGCCAAAGTATTGTTAACTTACAGTGGGTCCTTTTATAAGTCATTAGTAGACAAGATTCTTCTTCTTTTGTTCCAATAGTTTACATTATAAAAAGTTTGATTCTTTGTTAATTTTTTTTTCAACTACAGTTTTTTGCAACCCGAAAAAATCTAATAAACTTTTTAAAGATTCTCTGCCAATTATTAACTTTTAGCTTTTAAAATCTCAGTTTTAGTGTAAAATAATTAATAACTCTAAACTTGATGTTCATCAGTTTTAATGGTGTTTTTTTTTTTTTGGGGAAATTTTACAGAAATCGAATGCAACTTTTAATAAACATCCATTAAAAAAATAATCTTTCAAGGGGGTATAGAAACTGTTACATAACAAAAGTTAGTCGTTTTTTTCTCTCTCTCTCTCTCTTATTTTGGTAATAAATTGTTATTTATTATTTACTCAAGACTTTCAACTCTTTAGTATATACTTCCATGAACAATGTAATTATTTTTCATAGAAAGAAGGGAAAGCTTTTCACTTAAGTACCAAGTGCATATGGGGGGGGTTTATTTTTTTTTTTTTTTTTTTTTGCCTCTTGCATATATTTATATACCTACATATTTATTTTTACCCATTTGCTATTAAAGTGTAAACTTTAAGCTTGCCCCAAGTAATTAACAGTCTGAGGTTTCTCTTCATGTTCATCATGGTTCTGATGGTGGTGTAGTTGGTTGGGGTTTTTGGTTGATTCTGGTATAGCTATATCAATATTTGTCCTACCAATGGGTAGTTTGAGGACTGAGGACTTTCCTCTTGTTACTCTGTTGTTGCTCTTTTCTGTATTGTGGGGAGGTTGAGAAAAATTCTAGTATGTAGGGTGGTAAAAAAGGAAAATATGGAAATTTTATTGCTCGCTTATGTTTGAGTTAATTTGGCAACAATTTTGTTTGAATTTTAATGAGTGTGCGAGAAACATAAGTCCCACGTCCGTTCTCACACAAAATGCCAGTCAGTTTTAGAGCCTGATGATTGGATGGCGGAGAAGGAGGAGAAGGAGGAGATGGGTGCTAAGAATGGGTGATGATGGTATGGATAGGTGGTGGTTTAATGTTGGGCATGGTTGGTTTAGGTTGAATTAAGCCGTTGACAGACTGAAACTGCCGCCAGCCTCTACTCATGATGAAGAAGATGATGATGAGAAAGATGGAGAAGGAGATGGAGATGGAGATGATGAAGAAAGTATGTAGGAGTTGGAGTAGATGCAGTTGATGATGAGTTAAGGGAGTGAGATTTCGGGACGAGTTTCTAATTAAGCCAAAGCCATGACAGGCTGACAGACAATAACACAAAACTGTCAATCCTGCATGTCATCAAGAGAGAGGGAGAGAGAGACAGAGAGAGAGAAAGAGACAGATAGAGAGAGAGTAAGTAAGAGACAGAGAAAGTGCGAGAGAGAGAGATAAAGATACAGAGCGTCGTTTCCAATTTCCACGAAAAATTATGCGAAATTTTAAGTAATTTACAAAATATTTTATAAGGGAATTAGTAAAACCAACATTTGATGATGCAAATAGAAATCTTTAATGAAGTTAATGTTGATTTTGTTTGTTAATTGCTCAGCAATATGCGATTTAGTTTCATAAAATATTTCACATCGTTGAATTCGTCGCTCATTTTCGATGAGGCTGATGAATTAATTAAAAATGCCTCATTTGCCAAGCCCAATCAGCCGTAACCTTAACGCACCATCCCACCATCCCATCATTCCCTGTCCATATCCCCAACATCTCCATCTATTCCACCAGAATCATTCATCCCATGGATGCTTTTCAGTTTTGATTTTTCTTCTTTTTTTTTTTTTTTTTTTTTTGCTTGTCTGAAGGTTTGGGTCGAAAAATTATGCGCCACTTTTTGGCATTTTCATAATTTTGCGTATGAAACGTGACTTTTCGAATGCCCTGGCTCTTCTTCTTCTTCTCATTTTGGGTTGATTTTTCTTGTTGCTTTCTTTTTGTACATTTTTGTTTCTATTTTTTTTTTTTTTTTTTTTTTTAATTTTAAACTGTTTTTTGTTTGTGATTTCGTCGTTTTTTTTTCGTTTCGGTTTTTGTCGTTTTGGTTGTTGGGGCCACGCATTGTTTGTCAACTTTTGTGCGATGACTGCTGCTTACCCTTATCCCAGGAATGGCATACAAAAACACAGAGTGCGCGTGCTATAAATTTTGTGTAAATATTTGTTGGCCAAGCGTGTTATGTTGTTGTTGTAGTTGTTGTTGCTGCTGTTGTTGTGTCCGCTGCCTGCTGCCTGCTGCTGCTTCATTATGCCGCCAACAGAGTTTGCTTTGCATTAAACTTTCAACTTGTTGGTTTGGACATTGGGCAAGGAAGCACAGGATATTCTTACTTCAGTATATAGCAGGCAATACCCCTCCCCCTCTTGCTTTTGCCATCTACCTCTCTCTCTCTCTCTCTCTCTCTATTGTTTTTTTTTATGACTTTGATTGTAATTTTGGCGAAAGGTAATTAAGCTTTGTGAAAATCCAATTAAGTGCCGACCCAAAAGAATCTCAAATTGAAATCAGTTTATCCTGATATCTTTTGCTTGTCTAGCTAGCTCTGGCACATTTACACATCATTTGTGTAAATCATTTCTGAAAATCGAGCATAAAATTTTAATAGGCCCTGGCCCCTACAATACAATGAATGTAAGACAGAGTATACAATATAAAGAGATGAGAGTGGGCGTGTTAGGGAGAAATGTTTATGGTACATAAAAGTTTCATTTAGTTTCGTTTCGTTTCGTTTCGTTTAGTTTTTGTTGAATAGAAGATGAAATATTCTATGTAAATGTATGTATGTATGTACATATATGTATGTAATTGCAGCACTTAAATGATAAACGCTTTTCACTTTTTCCATCCACAAATTTGTGGCTGTTAAAGCTGATGGAAAATTGAAAACTTGATATACTCGTAAAACATATTCTCACATATTCACCGAACGAATGGAAAGTACACCTCGACTACATGTATTTTCCATTTTTGGTTTCTGTGACGGGCCATTGAAAATGTATCGAATGTAAAATACAAAAAAAAATATATATACATATATGTATATACTTATATGCATATGTATATACTAAGGGGCTTAAGTATTTTTGCCAAAGCTGATGCTTAAATACTCTCTATTATGTAACCGTCAAAGAGATAGTTTAATGAATGGTGATTAAATTGTATTTTTTCTTTGGTATGAGAAAATTATATGAGATGTAAAAGATGTAAAGATTAAATTTCTGGCGTATTTTACGCATTCGATAAAAGTCTGGATACTATTTTATGTTAGAAGAAAAAGGAAAATGCTGCACTTAACAGTTTAAGTTAAACTCTGAAAATTGGAATAAGTTGTGTTGATGTTTGGCAAAGAATTCTGCTGGCTTATATCATAATTATATATTCCATTATATCGTATATTTATATAGTTTAGACATTAATTTTCATTTTACATTTGCAGAACTTGTCAGTTTTATGCCATGTTAGTCCCCAATTCTTGACTTTTATAATAAAAACGAAACAAAACTCTTTATGATTAAACTTTAATGTATTACTATAAGAAATAAATAAGATTTAATAATTTATGACAAAGTTAAAACAAAATAATCAATTTTATCAGTTTCTTTGAATCTCTGACTACCGATCTAATCCATATATACCATTTGGACAGGGTATGAATATGACATTGCCCCTAGAATGTTGTTTCAATATTACTCACAATGGCATCAGAAAAAGGTATATAAGTTAGTAATACTTTAAAATAGTAAAACACGACAACTTGTTACTAAGTCGACTGACACATTATCTAAATTCAATATTGAATGATATATATTTATTTCTTAAGTTAACTTTAGGGTGAATAATGTAAAATATATATTGAAGGAACTGCTGACAGGGTTATATATTTGGGAAAATTGGAGCTTCTATTCCATCTATTATAGCCTGATCAAATAGTTAGGATATTGACACACAAAAATAAAATTGGATTGAGTTAAAACTGGAACAAGACAAAAGATAAAGTGAATGAAATTAAAGAGTTATTTGCCATTTTGTTCTATCAGTATTTAGGTTGGCAATTCACCATATATCGTAGTCTATATATCGAATAAAAATTAAGGAAAATTTGATTCTCCAAATTTTCAATGTAAAGTTAAAAGTTGATAACCTTCTCTCTACTTATTTAGATATATAATTTACATTATTAAAATAATGTACTTTAATTTCTCCCCTCCAATGAAATATGATATTAAAGGGGTCATGCTGAAGTCGAGTCGAAAACTATTGCATTTATAAACTCCTTTTAAAAAAAATTGTCTTTTTGTTTTTGTGCTTTTGCAATATTGTGCACTCAATTACTTTATGCGAATGTGAATGCCACAGCCGAAATTGAATGCAAAACGGTTGCCCTTAAACATACATATATAAAAAAAAAAAATACAAAAAAAAAAGAAAGAAATATAGTACGCAAAATTTTGCCAACGTTGCGCTTTTCCCCATAATGGGGAAAATTTTCAATGAAATGGAGCAGGAAGAGCAGGCAGCAAAAGGAAAAGCAAAAACAGGAGATTGGTAATGGGGTGGAGGGGGGAGGGGGGAGGGGGTGTGGCGGAGAAGCACCAAAAAGGATAAAGGACTGAAACTGAAGCGCATAAATTGTTAACGCATGATTAGGTTTTGATTTCACTAATTAGATTTATGCCAGTATTAAAATTGTTGTTGCTATTGTTGTATGGAAATTAAAAATTTCAGCTTGATTGCATTTTGAACTTAAATGAAGTACGCAAAAAGATGAAGAAGAGAAATTAAATTTTTTTTTCTCTTTTTGTATTTTAAATGGTCGCATTTTGAACACAGATTTGCCAACATTTGTAACACTAAATAAGAGAATGAGATGGAAAGATAAAGAGGGAGAGAGAGAGGGAGAGGCAGAGAGAGAGAGAGAGACAGATAGACACACATTGAGGCCATTTGTGTCAAGTCAAACCAAGACTAAATCTGTCATTGACTGCGTGTGAGATGAACTGGCAATGTGTCAGTCAGATTCTGTATACGTTCTCAGGCTAATGGTGCTCAAACGACCAGCAATCAGTTGTTTATCTCAAGCAAAGGAATATGGAGATGGAGATGGGGATGGAGATGGAGATGGGGATGGGGATGGTTGATGGGTGATGAAGCCACTAATGGCTATAGGTGGGTGGATGGACATTGTGTAGCTGCTGGAGCAGATGCAGCCTGAAGAGATGCATGCATCAAACTGACGCTCAAATTGCAAATTGAAGTTGTTGCTGCTGCTATTGGATGGTGGCTGCTAGCTGTTGGCTGTTGGCTGTTGGCTGTTGCTTCTTTTACTGTTGGCCAACTGGGCGAAAAACTCATTTATTATTGCATAAAGAATGACTTTCAATTACTTGCAAGTGAACAAACTTGCTTCCAGCACATTGACAATGCCAATAAACTTGTTTTTAAGGAGCAGCAGCAGCAGCAGCAGCACTAGGAATAAGGCGAGAAATGACTATGGCCAAGTAGCAAGTGGCAAGTGGACCTAGCAGCTGCTTTTTGCCCTCTCTTTTTGCAATCTAATAGAGCCGCATTAATTATGCCATTTTAAGTTCTTTTCTTCGACTAACTTTACCTACGCCTCTCATCACTTTCTCTCTCTCTCTCTCCTTCTGTCTCTCGCGCCCTATTTACTGTTGCCATCTCTCTTTGTCTCTGCCAGTGCAATTCAAATTGAATTTTGTTTAGCGCGACATAGATAAATGAAGTGTTAACTAACATTTGTTATGCCATACATACATACATACATACATACACACATACATATATATATATATAGAGAGAGGCATATATAGTGGGATGTAACCACCCACAGACAATAAATCACGCTATTTTCAACATGCAGCTCTGCTCGTTTTCCGAGAAAGATAAAAGTGCAAATTGTTGGATCGTTTGCATCGTAAAAACATATATAGCATGTACATATACATACATATATCTAGACTATATATATATATATGTAGAAATCGAAAGTGTGTCAATGCGATACTACTACAAAAAGGAGTGGCCAAGTCAAGCGGACTGCAAATTTGATTTTATTTTCTCAAGATTTAAATGCAGCCCAAGTTTCAAAGTGCTAAATCATTTCCACAAATTCCAATATGAATCGGTTGCCATTTGTATATATATTGACTGTTTCTCAAACACTTTAGTAATTAAGATTTAAATTAATACTTCTTTGCATTTCTTGTTTTAATTTTCAAGACTCAGCAGAGTAAGTGAAAATGTTCTGTATTTCGTTATTTTGGGTAAATTTTTTTTTTTTTTTTTTAAAAGAACTAGATTAATAATTAATATGTTATACCGTCATACTTGGGCTAATCCCACAAATTTTACTTAGTGGTTTTTATGAAGCATCCAAAAAATAGAAAAATTGAAATAAAGTGGAGAAAAACTCAGAATTAAGCGACCAGTAAGATTTAAATAAGTATTTTTTAATTTTGCTGTATCGTTAATACATAATATCATTAGACTTCTTTAAGAATATTTTTCATGATTTGTATAATTTTTAAGTTATAGTTTGTCATTCACCCTAATTCAAAGTTACATATATACGTACTGTAAGGGAATAATCTGTTTTCTATTTCTGTTTTCTAACTTAGAATCCATAGCTTTTTTTTGTAATATATAAGCTATTAATCCATCCACAAATCGGGATGAGAGCTATTATTTATAAGAAGTGCTTGTCGAAAAATTGAACTCAAAATTTGTAATTATTTTGTAAGCAAATTAATAAATTTTGATTAAATTATAATACGTTGATAATATACTTTAATTTTAACTTGTAATATTTACAGTTCCTTGTTTAATTATCAGCATGTGATCAAAGTTCAGGAAAATATGAATGCCAAATAAACCACGGTTAAGTGTTGGCTAACGTTGAATGAGTCTGTTGCTTCATTCTTCATTCTGTTATTCAAAGAAAAATAACTTCCTTATAGAATATTATAAAATAAATAAAAAACTTAACATGTGTGTTAAATTGGAGAAACAATTCAGTTAAATCTTTTTATAAAAAATTTGTATAACCAGTTTAATATTTAAAGTTTTTGTAATTAGGTCAGTGTAGGAAAAACATCAACAGGCTAAAATGATTTTTCGGTAAACATTTTCCCCCATTTTCACAAAATGAAAACATCAAACAGTGAACAGGTGAAAAACTAAACGAAATCCATAAATGCCTCCATACATAAAGCTGATGATGAATTTAGAATATAGATATAAATGTATTTTTCTTTCTTTTTTTCATATTTTCTCTCTCACTCTCTCTCCCTCCCTCTCTCTCTCTCTCTCTCTTGTTCTTGGTATGTGTATTGCCACGTTTTCAGTTTTTGTTGCTTTTATAGCTTTTTATTTTTCAATAAATTTGATTACGCGGCGCTTTGTGATTATTGGCGCGTGAAAAAATAAATTTAATTTTTTCATTTTTTTCAATGTACTCCCCTCCCCGCAAAGCAAGCATCCATTTCATACATCCATCCCTTGCCGTAGAGAACAATGAGGGCAGGGCGACTAAGCTGGGGCTAGGAAGGGTCATAAAATATATTGCAGCCGGACAGTCCTGAACCTGAAACCTGGATCTGTGCCTTGGCCAAAGTCTGGCGTGCGGCTCGTAAAATTCACGCCAAAATAAATAATAAACTTGGCCGGCTAACGTTCCGTTCCGTTCCGTTCAGTTTTCATGTTGGTAAAAGCTAACGAAAAAAACAACAACAAAACAAAAAATAAACAAAAATTGTTTGTTACAGTCGACCAATGGCCGTTTGCCTGATAACGGGTCCACGACGAAATGATTTTTTGTGTTCAGGTTGCTCTTTTTCATATTTTTTTCCCGTTTTTTTTTTTTTTTTTTTGCTGTTTAATTTATGATTTTTGCCTATAGACTTTTCTCTCTCTCGTTTTGGCGGTTTATAGCTTTCGCTGATCGGTGATTGACGATGAGAGTGGGCAAAAGCAATTTTATGGCGCTTAATTTTTCCAAATCCACATCAGGTAAATCCTTCGTCTTTAATGTTTACCATTATTACAATCAAATTAAAAATGTGCAAACAACTTTTGTAGCGGATTTATATTAAACTGAAATCGAAATATATATATGTATATATATATGTATGTATGTTATATACTAATATAAATGTGCATACATATAAAAGCTTATCAATTATTGCCACAGCGCGTACCTTTTGGGTGCGTTAAGCCAGTTTTAATGAAAATCGTCATCATCATCATCGAAATCAAATGGAAAATTGCCCCTCATCATCACACCCCGCTCCCCTCCAATAAAGTTAATTAAAATTCTGGATTATTTATGACACAAATATGTATTTACCGGTAGCGGATTTAGAATTTGCATTAAAAGTATCTTTTAAAGGGTGTTACAATATTAAAGGAATATCAAAAAAGGACACATAAATGTAAGTTGGTGTGTTTGGCAATAAAAGTTGCCTTATATTATCCAATTGTTAATTCTTTAATTTATAATTTTTTATTTTTCCATTTAGTAAGTATCCATTTATTTGGTTTTCTATTTGAGTTCTGTTTATAGCTGGAATCCTTAGCATATGCATATGGCGACTTTTCACTCATTTTTTAATAACTTTCCTTTCCATTAAGTTAATTTTAATATATGTACTTATGATTCCTAATACTATAATCCGTATTGTTGATTAATTTAAAATGCCATTATATTATATATTGCCATTATACTCTTAACATTTATTTTTCACTTATTAATGTGGACTATTATATAACAAACAGTTGCATTTTGCTTTCTAATACAATCAATTTGAATCAACTATAATGTTTTAATTTAAACAGTTTGTGCTATTAATATTATCCTTAGGAAATGGCAATTAATTTTACTCTTTCTTGGTGGAAGATGAAATTTAAATTTGGAATCTTTAATTAGATTAGTTTTAATTAAAACAAACATTCAGATATATAGATAACAATTTTAAATGTTTAATATTCCTTTATGGCACTTTAAAGACTCTTTGTTAGATTTTTTACGTTATATAAATTTTTAATTTTATATCAATAGAACAATAAATTACTTGCTGATGCCTAAATAAAATGCCTTAAGTGATATGAAATAAATTATATTAAATATTGAAAGAAGATAAATTGAAGATGGATAAAGAAATAGATGGAAGATTAAATGAATTCTCTAATCAAATAAATAGTTAATGTATTTTTTTTTTTGATTTATACTGAATATGTAAGTCAATACTTTGTACAGAATTAATTAAGATTGTATTAATCGATTAAATAATCTAATGCTGCTCTTTACTTCTTTTTTCAATTACTGTAATGAATTAACAATATTTTATATAGTATTTATGTATGAAATTAACTGATATTCTGCTGATATAAAGTTTCTCTCTTTAGGGACCTATTGTGTAATTTTCACAATATAAAATATATATGTACTTAAAATATATTCAACTTGTTGAAAGAAAAAAAAGATTTCCAGAACTTTAAATTGTTTAAATATAAAGCATTATGGTTTCTGTGAAATGAATATGTTATTTTAAGGATGGGTAATAATAAAAAACAATTATATTTTCATTTCACTCTGAATTCTCTAAATGTTTCATTTAAACTTCTATTATTCTAAAGTCTTATGTATTAGCTTAATTATCTCTACTTGCATTATGTAAATGGATTAAACACATAGCTTGGAGGGAACACGTTAAACATTTAAGTTTTCTTTGTTTATCATGGTAATTCAATTTAATTTCAACATTAAACCAAGCTATTCATTATCTAGGAAAAGGATTTGCATTAATATCCTTTCTTTCTGCAGATCCGCCTCTGCTTTTGGGCCATTTCTATGGACTTATGTTTGTCTAATATACTATATTGGTTATCTGCATTAATACATAATATAAAGTAAATAAATTGTAATGCTTGTAATAATAGTGGAATTAGTTCATGTTATTAAATTGATTTGTGTGGTTGAAATCTTTTCACTGCGAGTTAAATAGATATTATAATTTATGTGTAACTTTTTTTATGGAAGAAGAGGGTGGGGTGGGGGGCGGTCTGAATTTTTAAATTTTATAAATATCTTTAGCCAGTTTAGCATACTTTTGATCAACTTTCTTCATTAAATCTAATGAAAATTGTAAAACTTTTCACACTTCACTTCCACATTATATATTCCATGAGTTTATTTCTCTTTCCATTTTGTTTGCTATTCTTTTATTCTTTTAATTCCTGGTTTCCCTTACAACATTTTGTATAATTGCTTTCACCTTTTAAGCCCCAAGCTCGTCTCTCCCTCTATTTGTAATACCATTCTTTTGTGGCTCCGCTTGACTGACCCGCGGCCCCATTTGTTCATCTCTTACGCAGAATCGCCCACTCGCCCCAACCCCCCCTCCGCCGGTCGTGTCAGGCAGTCAGGCTACTCCCCGCATTGTCCTCGCAGCATTTTCAAAGTGAATATAAGCAAAGATTTAGCACTTTTATTATTACGCTCGAGTTAAGTAGCAAACTATGTTGAAAGTTTTTGTACGTTGCACATTATCAGCAGCAGCAGCAGCAGCAACAACATCAGCATCAGTGGCAGCAACAGCAACCAATGCTGCCTCCGTTTGTGGTTAAAAACTCGCCAAAAGGCACAAACAACAAACACAACAAACTGATGTTGCCTCACGCTCACGTCGTTCCTTTTTATTGTTCATGTTAGTGTTGTTGTTGTTGTTACTGTTGTTGCTGTCGTCATAGTCATCCATGTTGCTGCCGTGTTTGTTACTTACTCCCTCTGCTGTCCTTGTTGTTGTTGTTGTTGTTGTTGCTATTGTTGTTGTTGCTGCAGTTTGTTTAGTTTTGTGCAAAACTTTTTCAGCTGCGCTTGGTTGGCTTCATAAATTTTTAAATAATCAGCGCACGGCTACACACGTACAACTACATAGTAGCACCAACACCCACCACCACAGCCCACCCACCACTGTCACCACCATCTGAGATTCCTTTTTCCCTGAAGCCGGAAACAGTAAGAAAAAGAAGCAAAACCTCTTTAAGTGATAGCTTTAAATGAAATCTAACCAAGGTGGTTACAATTCTACTATATGAAATATATATAATAATATAAAAATTAATCAAAATCATTTGAATTCAAAGAGTGCTCTATAATATATGTGGGAATTGATCGAAAGACGAGAAGCGGTCGATTGTTTTAAATCAGTTGGAAGGGGCATGAGTTAAAACTTATCAATGACAAGTAATCGATAAAAAAGAAAAGTCAGAGTTGATTAAAGTTGATACTACCGGATGTGTGTTCCTCGTGGCTACCTCGGGTTAAAAATGAGAAGATACTAATTTAATTGTTAAGTGGCAAATGTACTTAAATCAATGTTCAATAAAAGTAAAATGACTATGAAGTAAAAACGGTCTACAACTTTGGTGGATGAAGTGGGATTATATTAACGGTCCCACATATATACTGTATAATACATACATATGTACATATATAGAGCATAATCAGACATACATATGTATGTATGTAATACATACAAATTGATCTGAAAGTAATCGAGTAACATTTGTGCGATGAGCTTTAAATTGTCTTTACTGTTTGTCAGATTTATTAAAGGTTATATTAAATATGCCAAAAACCTACATATAGGTACTCAAAAATATGTAAAGTAACAATCCCTTATCGATACCACTAAATTTCAGGAAATAACAACCTATTTCATGAAATATGTACATATGTAGCTCTGTGTGCGATTAAATTAATCCCCCTACCTTGGTGGAATACGGAAATAGAGCGCATTTTTAGCCAAATGAATTGCTTGGCAAAAATAAGCGACAGCTCAAAATACACTTATAATGGGGAAGAAGATGTATTAGCACAATTCGACAACATTTTAATTATTATTAAAAAAATAATAGTAATAATAGAACAATTTAAATATAAATATTTAATTTAAAAAAATTGGCAAATTTTTTTAGCAATCTTCATAAATTGTTTAGCAATTTTAGCAACTTTTTTTGAAATTCTAGCAAGTCTTGCCTTCAATTTTCTGGCAGCACTGGTATGTATATTAGATATGAGGAGGAAAAGTCAATTGGCTATCACTTAAGACTCAGCTAACTAGGAAGAACCCTTTTCATGCTTCACTTAGATTGAACCCATGGGGAACCGCGTCTTGGACTGTAATTAATACCAACATTTAAAGGACGTTAATTGTGGTTAAACCAATCCGTTTATAGTGTAACCCAAATAACCCAAAAAAAAAAAAAAAACAAAATAGATAACGTGACTTAATTAAGAAATTACAAGACAGGGCAAGACCCAGACAGATGGACAATTGTATATATGATTTGGCTTATGAATATAAAGGCTTATACTCCATGATAAGAACTTAATACATTCTCCTCCAATCTCAAATATTGAATGAAGAGGATATAAAATCAACAACAACAACAACAATAATTTGTTCATGTAATTTGTAACGAAAAAAAAAAAACATTGTCAAAGGTATTTGGGTTTCATTCACGGGTAAACAAGACCAACAAACAACAATGTTTGTGCCATATACATGAAATAAGACTTGTCAGAGCGAGAAAGTGTGTGAGAGAAAGAGATAGAGAGAGAGAGGGAGGTGAGGTAGAGAAAGGCAAATCCTGGTTGTCTTTGCCTTTTGGCCATAAAAGCACACGTAACAAAATGATAATAAAAATCGTATATAACAGTATCTATATAGATATCTATCCATCTGCGTGACATAAGACTGTAACACACACGCATATATACACACACACACACACAAAACGCGACCAACAACCATTGTGTGTGTAATTTGCCAATGCGAATTTTCTGAATGCCGTGTGTTGCCTGCCATATGTTGGATTGTTTGTCAGCCAAGATGACGACGCGTCGTCATAGCTATCCAAATTGTCGTCGTCGTCGTTGTCGTCGACGTCGTCATTATCGTCGCTTGGTTAAACAATGGGCGCCGCAACGGTAAATGTTGCTACAACTATAACTGTTCTAACAGCATGGATATGAGTATGGGTGTGTGTGTTTATGTGTGTGTGTGCTTGCATTGCCATTCTGCATTTGGCCCTACCCAACCTTATCATAAATTTCAACTGTGGTTAGCGGTTTTCAGCTGTAATTGATTTTTGGTTTCGACCGAACATATCCCAAAATACATAAATTGTTGTTTGTGCTTTGGAAAATTTAAACTTTAAATGAAGCTTAATAGGATTTAATTGGAACAATTATGAGCACTAAATATTGTTGGCTAATTGTGAGTTATTTAATGTAAAATTTTAATTGATGAATCCGACGTTTATTAAGACTATTTTATGAGAAGATTAGTTTCAACTCTATAAAACATTTTTAATGTATAATAAAGTATATATTATAGCCTATAATTTATAGGTATATAAAGGAAGAGTAATTTAATTAATTATTTGAAGCATTTCACACATGTTTTATTTATGTAAATTTCATTAGTTATTTAGCAATGTTTTAAATGAGATTTTCTTTTTTCTTAGTAATATTTTTGAACGTATTTTCCATTTGTTTTAAAACTTTGTCTACAACTCCAACTAAAACTCAATAGATAATACACTAACTAAACAATAAGTGTGATCTGAAGTTTATTCTTTAAAGCACTGATCTTTGTTAAATTATTTTATAGTTAATGTTAGCTTTAAATTCAAGCTAATTTTATCAATTAATCTTGAAAAATAATTGATTTTTTTCATTAAAGCCCAAAAGTTTTATTTTTATATATTTGTATATTATTTATATTAAGGTGGATAAACAATTATAAATTACAGTAGCTATAGCTACTTTATCTTAAGCCAAGGATGTCTATATCGAGTGAGCTTCAAATAATCTTAAATTCAAAATCGATGAATGCCAATAAATTTTTATGTAGTTATTAAATAGAAATCTGACCCTAACATCAATATTAAACTAAAATTTGCTTACCATTTGTTTTTTAGCTATCATTTCCGATATCAATAGGGTATCAAGCTAAACTAATTATAAAACTATTTAACAGGAATCAATTTAATTTAAATGTGATTCTTACTCAACAATTCCTTTAATTTTTCTATAATTCTTTTTTTCCGAAATCTGTGTTTTTGTTCTATTTAAATATGAGTTTGATTTGATTATATTACTCAACCATACTCAGATGGCATTTCTTTATTTGATTTTATTTATTGGTTTCATTTAAATTTTTAACATTCTTTGACCATGAATTCACATGATTTTTATCAACGTAGATTTAATTCTTTTTTTTAATAGTTCCAATTTAATGTTTTCTTTTGATATAACCCTTTGATTCTTTGTGCAATTTATTTTCATACCAAATTCATTTTTCTACGTTTTCTCATTTTCTCTAGGATTGGTTTTTTTTCCTCCCCCCATTTCATTTAGCTAAAGATTAATATTCAATTGGCTTAATTTTTGTTTAACAGCATTTCCGGTGCAGGAATGGATTATGGCGAAAATTAAATGGCAATTCAGTTAATGCTAAAAGACAGGACACCGTCTCTTTATACCTTTTGTGTGTGAGAGTATGCGGATGTGTGTGTGTGTGTGTGTATATGTGACTGTTTGTGTGTGTGTGTGTCTAGGGATATTCCCAACTCCAATTCTATTGCGGCTATCCAGCATAAATAACTGTAATTTATGCAAAGAGACAGAGAAATGGAGAGACATATTGTGTTTCAAGGACATACTCATTACACGCAATGCGAACTTTACCATAATCTGACTCCAAGGCCAGGTCAGGATAGGGCCAAGCCACAGCAGCAGCAGCAGCAGCAACAACAACAATAAAAATAACACAAACAAGAGAGATCCGGACTCACATTAGCATTTTCCGCAGCTTTCAGTTTTGGTTTTTGCTTTATATGTCGAGGTGGCTGGCCACCTTTATGTCTTGTGTTTTCCAGCTAAAAGCCATTGTTTTACTAGAGCTGTTGTTATTGTCGTGGTTACCTCAATGGTGAAAGATAGACAGAGAGAGGGAGAGAGAGAGAGAGGGAAAGAGAGCGAGTGTGGGATAAAAGGGAGCGAGAGAGAGAGGGAGGGAGTCTTAGTCCCGTGTTGGCCACAGAAGTGCTTTTAGTAGTTTTGGCCTTGTCTTTCTCTGTTTTGCTTTAGCTTCAGTTGCAGCCTTGGCTTCATCTTCCTTTGGCTTGTCATGTCTTTGGTTAGGCATTAAGTTAATGCGCCGGACAGGTAGGTTCTCAGGTCTCTAACTGAAAATGAGGTAGGTCCGCATAACCGTTGATGCTTTCCTACACCCATAGAAGGCGTTCATTAAGTCATTAGCCATTGTTTAGCTATCCGTTTGCTGTTGCTGTTGATGTTGCCGTTGCCGTTCCCGTTGCTGTTGCTGTTGCTGTTGTGGTCAGACTGTTGTCCTCTGTGTTGAACAGGTGAGAAATTGCTTAATTGTAATTTTAACACAAGTCCCTAAAGATGGTTGCACGCCTACCAAATATCTACTAAAATGGATGAAGGCGATGATAATGACGATGATGATGATGATGATGATGATGATGATGATGAAGATGATGATAAAGATGATGATGCTCCTCATTGTCGTCATGAACTTTCACTTGCTTCTTGTGGTCAATTCAATTATCTGTCTTGACACATGATAATGTTAAAGTTTTCCCAGCATGATAAATTCCTATCTAGATATTCCCCCCTGTTGTTAATTAGTTGGAAAATGTTAAGTGAAGAGAGAGAGAGAGAGAGAGAGAGAGGGAGAAGGAGATAGATAGAGAGAGATATCATAATTTCACCCTTTAGCTATCCAGCTGTCAGACTCTTGTCATTCTTTTGCAATCCTGCAATGGTAGTCTTCCTGCATTTCATTTTCAGTCATTTGCCTCTTGCATATTTTTACACAATTTTCACAGGTTACCATGCCACGCCTTCAAAGGGGGCGCTCCCTTTTTCATTTGCGCTAATGAGCAAAACATGAAGCACTCTTTTGACTCAGTTTCAGGCAGCTGCTGTTTTTTGTTGACGTCCAGCGGGCAGACTCTTTTCTTCAGCCAAGTGGCTCAGTCATTCAGTCAGTCAGTCAGTCAGTCAGTCAGTGAGTCAGTCAGAGAGCCAGGTTAATGCACTGACAATTTGTTTGTCATTGTTAATGTTAATTGCTGACTGTTGTTGTTCATGTTGTTGATGTTTATGTTGACTCACTTGTGCGATAAGTGAAAAAAAAAGTGGCAAATATTTATTTTTCGGCGCCTTATTTAACATATGTTCAACATTAAAATCAAGTGGGTTTTTTTTTCATTTCCTTAGATTTACATAAAAATAACAATTTGTTTTTTAAGTGAGTCTTTCATAGAGTAAATATAGAAAAATCATTTCATGTTTAATTATTTAATCGTATGAGAAATTGTCTATCGTTGAATTATGTCTTGGTAAGAAAATTTAAATGAAAAGACTAGAAAATGAAAAGGTTTAAGGGTTATTTTGAGAGAGGAAAATGCTTCGCTTTGTAAGAAGTGGAATTCCTCTTAAGTAAAGGTATGCTTTATATGCAATTTTGTTCTTAAAATTCCCTAGTTAGTATTGTTTTGTTCTAAATTGCTGCGTAAATTGCTTGGGAAAAAGTATTTCTTTATATATATGTATAATATAATTATAATTCTCAATTCCTATAACTTAAGCCAGACGATCAATTTGTTCTATATTATAATCATTGATAAAGTGAAACCCTTTTGGGTTTTCTTACTTCAGCAGGTGTTTCTTTTGCTTTCCTGTTCTAAATCAAACAATGTTTAAAGACCGTAAATAAGTTTTAGTTTATTGTCAACTCTTTTTTTTTTTCATCCGTTTTTTTTTCTGGGTCTAATACAAAATGTAACTTGTTATTTTTTCTATCACCTTGTCAAAACGATTTGCTTACTCAAGCATATAAAAATCTTTTTAAAATACAATGCCATATATAACACTCACACTTACACACACACACACACACACACAGAGAGATAGAGAGAGAGAGAGTGAGAGTGAGAGAGGGAAAAAAAGAAAGTGAACGAGCTCAGAGACAATTTAACGAAAATTTAATCAACGCACTTTGTGTGCAAGTATGAGTGTGTGTGTATTGGATGTGCGTGTGTGTTGGATGTGTGTGTGTCCGTGGCCATACACGTGCGCGAATCCATTTAAAAATGCTTAGCTAACACAGTTAGAGCAAGAGACAGGTAGACAGACAGACAGAGAAAGCGAGAGCGAACGAAAGAGAGAGAGAGAGAGAGAGAGAGGGAGATGGAAGTCAGTCAGTTTCGGAGAAAAGACATTGCCAGTCAAAGACATCTGATATTTTTTAGCATTAGGGTTTATTTTCCCTCTGAGTATGTGGGTGCATATTTGTGTATGTGTGTGTGTGTATGTGTTTTTTCTCGCATTTCTCTTGGTTTTTCCTTTTTGTTTTGTTTTCTTTACTTTTTTTTTTTCAATAACATGAAAGTTTTTGTATGCCTTGCTTTGCGCTGTCTTGTTTGATGGAAAATTGTAACGACATACGCAGCAAATATCTTGTTAACTCACTTTTATACTATCTATTTTCCTTTTTGGTGGGTGTGTGCGTGTGTATAGATGATGTGTATGTCTAAGTGTGTGTGTATGTGTGAGTGTCTCAACACCTGCCAACAACCGCAGGAGTAGCAGCAGAAGCATCACAGAATCTAAATGACATCAAACGTAACTGAAGAAAATTTTGCTAAAGCAGCGGCAGCTCGTTTATTGATAAGAACTTGAAGTGAATTTTATTTGCCATAACAAATGTTCATGAGGAAACAAAGAGTGGAGTAAGATGATTTTGGAGAGGGAGAGGGCGAGGGATAGAGGGAGAGTGAAAGCGATTGAAAGTGTACGAAAAGCAGGCAAATGAAATTGTAGTAAAGCAGACAAATCTTTAAGCACTTTAATGATGTCAATAACTTTTCGTGAACCTTTGGGGCGAAATGAAAGGAGTGCTAAAAGAGAGCATCCACCTTGGCAACTTGTCGAAATTTTAACAAACGGAAATTTCATGTCAGTCACGTACATAATTAGCGCCCAACACGTGGCTCTATAGTCAACAAAAGAATATCTAAACGAATGTTCCGCCTTGTTTAAGAGTTGATAAACCAAAAACTACCTGTGGCATACCAACAAAAATTTCGAGCATACAGAGAAAGAGAGAGAGAGAGACTGAGAGAGAGAGAGAGAGAGAGAGAGAGAGCGTGTATCGAATGAAGTTAGCAATGCTTCTATAACATACTTAATTGCAATCACACTATGCAACAAATTTTTTGGTTTAAGGGCAATTAGTGATAAACTGTAAGTTTTCCTAAAATATGTATAAAAGAAAGTCGACAAGGTCATAAGAATGTCAGCAGTTTAATTGACTGTAAAAATCAGATATTTTCAATGAAAAAGATGACAGAATGTGACAAGTTTTAGCACATTTTTATTTTACATTCAATTTATTAGAGTCAGTCTAAAAGTTATAAATCTTATATTAGCTTAGAAACTTAATACTTAATTTAACGGATTGTTAAACTTGAAAGTATTTGATAAAATGCGATAGTTACGTCTGGCATTTGGGCCAAAATCTTAGATTGTGATAATAATATGATGAATCAATATATAATAGGATAAAAATTTAATTGATAACGGAGAACTTTTATCAGAATTAGGTTTATCTTTTTTCTATTAATTGTGAAACTAGGGAATTAATTAATTGATTTTTTCGCCGAGCTTGGTATGTATACTACTGATTTCTCTTTTATATATCATATTGCTATTATCTCTTTTATATATCGTATTACCTTGTGCCAGAATACTTTCTTTTCAATAAAATTGAAGTATAATTAATCTACAAGTTTCTACTTATATGAAATATAATTTATATAAAATTATGATGTACAAATATATAAGTTTAATTTGAATATAAATTATTCTTAGTTATGTTAGTTTATATTATAAAAGTAAACTTACAAGGACAACTAAATCATTAACTGTAATAGCTCATAAATTTAGTATAATTTAGTTAATGTTGGCGTCAAGTGTATTTCATTTTCTTATCTTAACTTATAGCTTTAACAACTTTAATATGAATATATGTATATATATATCGACAATGCTTTCCAGAAAAGAAAATGTGTAGCAGAGTATCATGTGGCATGCCAACTGTTGCAACATCAAAAGTAGAAAACAGACAGCGGCAACAAGCGAGACAGAGACTAGAGAGGAAACGAGAGAATAGGAGAGACAGAGAAATAGATAGATAAGAGAGTGAAGGACCAACGAGTTTTGTTTATTGGCAATTTGAAATTTAGCCTTTAATAAACGGAATCAGCATGTGGTACGCAATGTTTGCTGCAACTGACAATGATTGGCCGTACATCAGCAATCATACAAATGGAGTTAAAGGACTACCTGCTGGGGACCACTGCGATTCAAACTCACTCAATGGGCTTACTGCCAGAGAAAAAGCTAAGGAGAGAGACAGAGAGAGAGAAGGAGAGTGTGTAAGGATGAGATAGAGAAAGAGTCGTGGTCGGGTTAATTACTTAAAGCGACAGCTTGAGGGAGCAAAAGAAGCACTAGAAAATGCAAAATGACGCGTTGAGGATAAGCCAAGAAACTTCAGGGTTCAAGTTACTGTCGGTTAGAGCAAAGTTGCAGTTGACTGCGCAGCTTGACTTGAGATGCATGTGTGTGTGTGTGTGTGTGTGTTGGGGAAGATTGGATTCTATGTAGGCACTTAACATCAGGCAAGGGCCCGGAATAAGAAGCTCCCAGTAGGCGAAGCCAGACTGCATGTGGCGAATGTGGCAGCAGCAGCAACAGCAGCAGGAGCAGCAGCAGCCTAAGTTTATTTTTTTTTCCTTCTATTCCTGCCTTTTCTTTTGGCTTTCGCTTTAGTCGCGTCTTCAACTTTAGCTATATCCTGGTGTTCACTGCATGATGGCGGAAACATAATATAAATAAGCAAGTGTGCAAGCGGAAATATTAAGCAGCAACAATAGCCAACAGCAACAAGAACAACAACAGCAGCAGCAGCATCATCAACAACAACAACAACAACGCCATCAACAAGAACAACAATAACAAATGCACCAAAGAAACTCATTTCGTATGTCATGACTTTGTGCTTGCTCTGTCTGACATTTATTTATATCTCATGCCGATTTCTTTCCTTTTTCCTTTTCATAGCATACTTTTGTGGGCCACTGAAGAGTTGGCTAAAAATGCAAGAGGAAGAGGACAGTAGACAGGAAATGCTCATTGTCATACTGTCAATGGCCTAAGACTAAGAAGAAAAACCACTCATAATTCACATTCCAAATGACAACACAATGTCAACATTTTGCATCCGCTACAGAATGAAAATTAATAGAAAACGCAGAGCAAAAAAAAAAAAAAATAAAACAAAGAGAAAAAAAAATTAATGCAAAAATAAGAAATATTTCATCTCAACATTGTTGAAATTTTAATACTCTTAAAGTGTAATTTCGTATAAATTTATGGATTTTGATATCTACACTGTTTATGTAAATGGATATACTCTTTTTTTTTCATATTTTTTTTTTTTTTTTTGATTATTTATTTACTTGTCTTCTTTACGCTCCAATTAGTTGCTTCCGACCATGTCTTGGAGTGGTTTTCTTTTGTTAAGAGCTGCTGGCATTTAGCACAAAACGGAAATCAAATAATATTTTCAAACTGATTTATGAATCTATTTAGTTTACAGTGTGCTCGGCCTCCAATTTGCATGTGATTCATGCTCTGAAAACCATGAATGATTATTATATATATTTTTGTTTGCCTTCTGCAAAATAAAAAAAAAAGGGAAGAAATAAATGACTTTGGGTTTTTTTTTTTTACTTGTGTCCAGTTTGTAGAGTTTATTACAAGGCAGATTATGAGAATGTTCGAATCACAGTTGCAAAAGTTGGTGATAGACTTAGATGGAATGGGGGAGAGTAAGGACCGGGACCACAAAATCCTTTACGGTTTCAATATTTATTTGTGGTCTCAGCTGGCACATTTCTCAGGCCAATGCAAATTATTTTCTAGCCACTGTCAGACATAAAGTTGTCAAACTTAAACTTGCCCACTTTTTAAGCTGTACAATAATATATATATATATATATATTCGTATATATGTATTTATATATATTTTTCTTATGTATAGCAACCATTTACTCAGGAAAATTTTTAAGTGTTGTGCACCAAAAGTAAAACTATTTGCAAATATCAAGCTAAATGCGAGCCAAGGGAAATGTCACCGACACGTGTCCTTTAAAATAGACCGGAGAGGAGCAATAGTGTAGAGAAGAGAGAAAACCGAAGAGGCAGATGAAGTGCATACACTACAAGCTATATAATAAAAACTAGTAAATGTACTAAAGTGCCAAGTAGAAAGTGGAAAGTGAAAAGTGTACCAAAAAAAAAAAAAAAAAAATAAAAAAAGAAAGGGAAGAAAAGCATGAAAAGGAAAGGAAAGAATGAAAAAAAAATGGAGAAAGGAAAAGCTAGCAAACAAAAACTACATTCCACACACTAACTGTCGCTATTTGTTATTGCTTTTTAAGGCAATGGCCAGTGGGTAGGGTATATGGGGCATGAAGAAAGTGTGGAGCGGTGGACGGCAGAAGACATTCATACTCCACGCATATTGCACAGCAAGAAAATAAACAAAAAAGCACATGACCAGAGGACCCGGCACGTGTCGATGCCAACGTGTACAATAACAACAACAACAACAACAACTTCATCTGCATCTCACCCATCGTCAATGGCATCATCCAGCATCCACTGACTTCTTGCCACTTACTATACATGTTGTTGCATGTTCTTCACATCCTTTTTGCCTTCTTTTTTCTTCCATCGCATCGCATTTATAGGAATTATATTTTGATACCATAAGCTTTTGGTTTGATCTTTCTTACCATATTATATAACTACCACAGAGCAACTCGCACTGAGAGCATATTGTTGGGAATGGTTTTTTTTTGGTTAAGAGGATTTCATTTTTAAGATTATCAATAAATTTGAATTAATATTTAAAAGCCACAAATATATTTATAAGCTAAATGTCATTTGGTCTTTGATCTCTGGTCAGTTTATGATTTGCAGTTTATAACCTTATTTTATATATATATATATTTATATATAAATGTACATATCCTTGATTTATATTCATTTCGTTACTCAACTGCTAGAAAGATAAATGCATTGAAGCATTTTTTATCATTTAGAATTGAACATTTCTCTCTTCCTGTTGTTGTAAAGTTTTTCTTTTCTTTCTTTTCGTTTTATACAATAAATACTAATAGCCAAAATGGGCCTGGGTCAAATAAAGAATGTCCAAGTTGAGAAAAGTTAGCGTCGAGAAAGTAATAATAATGAAATTGCCAGTTAAGGTTCCCACATTCCGCGCT
Source organism: Drosophila sturtevanti (assembly GCA_018150375.1). Classification (NCBI taxonomy): domain Eukaryota; kingdom Metazoa; phylum Arthropoda; class Insecta; order Diptera; family Drosophilidae; genus Drosophila; species Drosophila sturtevanti. The sequence continues at coordinate 3,968,116 of JAECWJ010000324.1, read as the reverse complement.
CAAAACCAAAAAAAAAAAAAAACGACACAAGAAGCAGAGAGAAAAAAAGAAATGAAAATCGTGAAATTGCTAGGCAACTATTGGCCATAACGAAGTGTATATACCCTTACAAATTGATGTTTTTTTTAAATTTGGTTTTAATTCTATAAATATAGTAAGTATATATATACTGAAAAAACAAAAAATTTTTTTTTTAATAAATTTTGAAATAAATTTACTTGGTGGAAATGGTAAAAATTAAACTAAATCAGTTTGAGGTTTATCGGTTGGGTTTGGCTTTAAGCAAAGATCTTTATAAAATTCCAGTCAGAGAATTAAAATTTAAGAAAGCTGGAAAAAATGTTTGGATATAAAAGATGGATTAAGTTATGGGAATAACTCCCTGAGTATGATAGAAATTTTAATATTAATATTAACTATAAATGAATCAATATTTATGATTTTTGCTTTCTCCTCAAGGTCTTTTTAACTCATATCTGCATATTTTATTTGCAATCCATCCTGAACCTTAGATCACAAAATTGGAAACTGTGAAATTTTATGTAATTTTGGAATTATATTTACACGCAATAATTTTGGATTAAAATTGTTAATCGATTAAAACTTAGAAATGCATTATAGAAGGTAGTTAAAATGGATATTTTACATATTATTATACTGTACAAAAATCGTACTTTCGAATAGGTTTAACTTGGCAATCGCTTATTCAATAATTTTTTAAAGAATGTGCTTTAGTTTAATGATATCCTTAAAATTCCTTCGATCAGAAATGTAGAAAGAGTAAACTTCTGAATGCCTTCTTTGAAAGCAAAGTGAGAATCCTCTTTTTTTTACTATAAGGTTATAGAACATATCAGGCAGGCAGGCAGAACTCACTCAAGTTCATTTATTTTTATTGTTCTCGGAGCTTTCGGTGACAATTTATGGGTCAACCGAATATATGTATACATATTTATTACGGATATATTCACATATATATATATGTATATATATATTGTATTGTTTATACTTATTGTATATTTGTGAGGAAAGAAAAGATTTCAATTTTGAATGGAAAATGGCCAGAGGAAAGTGCACAAAGAATGAAAATTAAAGTAGGTATAGCATTGACTGAGAATGAAAAAAATAAGAAGAAATAATTTACTTTTCTTTTGCTTCGGACAGCCCAACAACATTCTATCTTATTTTGCACTAAATTTTAACAGGATTTAGCCTCGTCGCTCTTTGCTGTCATTGCTAACAAGCGGAGAAGGACGACAACGGCGACGGCGAGGGCGACGGCGATGGCGATGGCGAAGACGACGGCAAGGACGATGACGATGAAGTGTGCCCAACCGACCGCACCGAGCCAAAGGCACTGGCAGGGGTATTGAAAAGAGCCAGGAGCTGTTTTGCTACCATGGCCCAGGGGGCTCGCTGTAGTCGTAGTAGTGGCAGTGGGCGTGGCATGTCCATGGTGAATGAGTTTTGTCGCAAATCCGCTTACGTCCACACCGCCGCAACGCAAAATTGTGATGGCGATTCAGATGATGATGATGATAGAGGAATTGGAGCTGTGGGTGTGGGGGGTGGGTACATTTTGCTGGTGGCTGGGTAGTGAATGAAAATGGGCAGTTGACCCATAGCCATGCCCATGCCAATGCCAATGCCCAAGCTCAAGCCCATACCCATGCTTAGGCATTGGAATTTTGTACTAGACACATAAATAAATTTCATAAATCTTTTGCACTTTAACGCTTCTGCTTTAAGCAAAGTAGGCAACACTGAGGTTAGCTTAGTGTGTGTGTGTGCACACACTAAAGGTATTATGACTTAGACAAGATGTTTATAACGATAAAATAAAAAGAAAAAGTTATGCCAAGAACAAAGAATATTGACTAGAAATTTAACCTGCAAATCCTTCGGAGATGAACTCTCAAAGTGAAACTTTAAGTAGATTGCTTTTCCAATCTCCTTACAGATGAAAGGTGTCAAAAAGGACTTTAAAATATTTATCTACAATATCTAATTGCATCAGCCCATTTCCAAACTAAATTATATCTTAGGGTTTAATATTTCTTGTCAACGCACGACTTAAAGTAATTGAACAAAACTTAATATGTCCTTTTAATAATGAAATCTATATTCCAAGAAAAAATATTTAAAAGCATGCATATTCTACATATTACTTACTGTATATAGTATAAATATGTAATATTTGCATCAAATTAAATTAAATTGACAAACATTTTTCTGCAATAAGCTTATTTGTTTAACTTATACCTGACATAAGTGGGAAAACTTGTTAAACTATGTATGCTTTTTATGATTTTTGACACAAAGCTGAATAATATTATTAGGTAATATAAAAAATATTTACAAATTGTTACATTTCATTATGAAATTACTACTGATTTTTCGGGCATAAAAAAAATGATCTCATCATCATTTTTTACACATTTTTACTGAATTACCAGTAAAGCATATTCGCATCGCCGGTTTATAGAAAAAATCAACTATAGTCTGTATAAAAATTTTTATTTCTGAAATATTTATTTCAATGCATAAAGTAAAACTATTAAATTGCTAACAATAAAACTGGTTAGCGATGTTGTTCGTCTTTTTTAATAACAATTTATTTCATTCAAAACAAAAAAAAAATGGAAAGCGAAAAAATTAAATATATTTGGATGGAAATATGCCAGGTTGTAGTTAACAGATACAATAAAATAATAATGTTGTAGTCCATTTTTTACCTATTAATTTAGGAAAACAATGGAAAAACAAATGGAAGAGGTATAATAATAAAAAAAAATGATTTTGTTGATATGAATAACTTTTTTTTTGTATTTTAACAAAAATACAATGTTACATACGTAACAAAATGAAAAATAATGAAACCTTTGTAATCGATTCGATGAAATTGATATTTTATACTCTTTAGACAATTTCAGCATTATTTTTTTCATAGTCGAAATAAGTCAAAGTTATATAATAAAGTTATTGACAAGGCATTGAGCTATCCAATCTTCCAAATTTATTTATTTAATAGTTGTTAAATCTATATAATCGGTTGCTTAATAGATATTATTTTATTATTATTTTTTCATTCTATATTTCTTCTTTATAATCATTTATCATCCGTAGCTTTAAAAACGATTTCAAAGTCCATGTCCAAAGAATGCAATTAAATAATTAAATAAAATACAAAATTGTACAAGAAAAATCTCAAAGCCAACATTCAATGCCAACACGTTAAATAAATTAATTTAAATTAATTAACATTTACCTCAACAAAATGTAAAAAGTTGTCATTTGCATTCACATAATATTTTACACTCTGTTGCATTTCGAATGCAGCTCAGATTGTGAATATAATTAAATTAATTTAATTCACAATTGAAATATAAGTTTCATTCTCTTATTTTCTATGATTTTTCAATCAATGAATTATGAACAATTAAAGCAAAATTTTTGTGATTTATAATTTTTGTTTTTAATATAATGTCAACGATGGCTACATTGTCAACGGCCCAGATTGATGATATAATAGTCACAATAAAAAATCTAAATGGCACCAAATGCCCATTAACCGAAGAATTGATTCGAAGTTTATGCCTTCAGGCAAGAGATTCATTTGCACGCCAACCGATGCTCCTTGAAATCGATGCTCCCGTTACCATTTGTGGTGATATACATGGACAATTTTCGGATTTAATACGGATATTTGATGGATGTGGTTATCCGCCAAAAACAAATTATTTATTTCTAGGCGATTATGTGGATCGGGGCAAACAATCTTTAGAGGTAATTTGTCTACTAATGGCCTACAAAGTGCGCTATCCGGAAAATTTCTTTCTATTGAGGGGTAATCATGAGTGTGCCAGCATTAATAAAGTTTACGGTTAGTTTTCTTTCATCCTTCGTATTATAGCAGTCATTTAATTTGTTTTCCATTTTTTGCTTTTTTTTGTATTCGAAAGGCTTCTACGATGAGATCAAGCGACGTTATAATGTTAGACTCTGGCGCATTTTTACCGATGTCTTTAATTTTTTTCCTGTAGCCGCTATTGTTGGGGATCGTATATTTTGCTGTCATGGTGGTCTAAGTCCCAGTCTACATAAAATGGATCAAATACGTGATATAACTCGACCCACCGATGTACCCTATGCTGGTGTTATGTGTGATTTACTTTGGGCCGATGTTAATCGTGATAGCGAGGGTTGGGGCTATAATAGTCGTGGTGTTAGTTTCACTTTCGACGAGACGATTGTTAAAGAGTTTCTTAAAAATCATAAATTTGATTTAATTGTACGTGCCCATGAGGTTGTTGAAGATGGTTATGAATTCTTTGCCAATCGTCAATTAATTACCATATTCTCGGCCCCCAACTATTGTGGGCAAATGAATAATGCAGGTGGCGTTATGAATGTCAGTCGCGATTTGATCTGTTCGTTTTTTATATTGAAGCCAGCAAAGCTTTATGATAATGTATGCAAAGGAGATTGTACAGCAAAATGTAGTATAGTATAATATGGTATAATAATGTATAGACAACGAAGTTCGTTCAAACATATAAAACAGATGAAAAAAAAAACCAAATGAGGGGGAAAAAAAAACTGAAAAAAAAGGAAAACTCACTTGAATATACTCGTATACGAATATGTTAAGAGTGAAGGCCTGCCGCCTGCCTGCTTGCCTGCCTGTTGAAAGGTCAATGGCGGGGACATTACCTTTGCCTTTTGACTCAGTCTCAGTTGTATTGACGTGTTACCATTGGCATTGGCATGTCAGCATCAGGCTTGAGGACAGGACGACAGGTGGCTGGCTGGATATCTGGATGGCTGGATGGCTAGATGGTTGGGCTGTCCTGTCTGACTGGCTTGCACGCATCTTTTGATATTTCATTTGCAACTTTTTGCTCAGTCAAATGAATTTTACATGGCTCTTAACTTGAACTGACTGACTTAAATCGACTTGACTTGACTTCAAGTTTGCCTGATGTTGATGCTGATGCCGATTTGCTGTAAATGAGGACTGATGTTTCTACTTTCTATATCTTTGCATTGGTTTGGGCTTTGGCTTTGGCTTTGGCTTTGAATTCTGTGAGGATTGTGTGCTCAGTGTTGCATACTAAAGTACATGGAGTATCTCAAGCTAAGTCTGGGCACGCTCGAATAATTTAATACCCTGCACACATACACTCACACAAAATACACAAGTTCCGGCAGCCAAAAATATAGTCGTATATATATGTGTGTATGTGTGTGTTTTGTGATCCTGTTCCTGTTTATACTCCAGCCATTTCCCTTGTCCTGCTCTGAGTTCTGGCTTTTAGCATTTGGCATGCACACAGCGTGCCATTTGACTGCAATTTAATGCGCTCTACCAACAAAACCGTTGCACGCTTTATGTTTTGCAAAATGACAAATCACATTTATTTATTTTACTGTCTAGCTATAAGCCAGGCAACCAGTCTGCCTTCTCCCCAACTGCACTGTAAAAAACATATAACAAAAAACATTATATGCAAGAAAACTATAAAGAATACTAAAGAAACAACAATAAAATTGACTATCAAATGTTATAGTTTACAATTGGCTATATAAGAAATCTTTGTTGGCTCTTTGGTCGGCATATTGTGGTTGCTCTTATCGAAACTTTAAAAAAAGTTTATACACTTTTGTTTTTTATCAATTTATAGAACGTATTTTAAGGTATTAAATAATATATACTATTTAATCTGCACGTAAAGATAAAGCGACTGATATTATATACGGTGTGAGATATTCCCTCGTTGAAGCAATGCTTAAACACATTTTTTGTATATAGCAAAAGCATATTATGACATTTAAATGATTTTACAAATCAATGAAACTTAAATGATATAATATATAAAGCTGAGGGAACTTTGTAACAAATAATTGTGTGGAATATAAAAGTTGATTATATTAAAGAGAAAGATTTTTGTGAAGAAAATATATTTATATGTAGATACATATACATATATATGTATATATATATATTTATCTATAGAAATTGTTAGGGCAAATGTAGGAAATTTTATTTTAAAGCGGTTTTTAACCAGAATAAATATATGTATATCGAATATTTAGATGTTTTTGCAATACCATAGAGAGATTAAGAAATTTTCACAACAAATGCGGTATATACATATTATAATGTATGTCGGATATTACAATTTCTTACCAATACCTAAGAACGATTTGGCAATTTTCACAACTAATGAATTTTCTATATATGTATATAGGAATATAATTACTAATCAGTATGGATTTCAAGAAAATTGAATATATTTGTAAATTAATGCTTACCTTATACATATATGATTTATCCTAAAGCATAAAGGATTTATGATGAGGAATGTTGATAAACAGGAATTTATATAGATATATTCTGTTAGGTTTATATACATACATATAACAATTCCTTTTCTAGTGCCTTTTTTTTAGCACGCAATAAAAGCTAAACCTCATAAAGCTGGTCAATCAATATTCGATCAATGATTTTAATTGTTTTAACAATTATTAAGAATAAAATTATTAATATTATTAAATTATTATTATTAAAATAAAATTACTTACTGGAACGCTAAAGTTTTCTTAATACTGTAACATTATCGATAATATTATCGATAATAATATTATCTACATATGTATTTTTCGTATGCTATTAAATTATATACATTTAAGTATCTAGTATTCTTAGTATCTTTATTTATTTTTATATATGTGTGTATCTATTAATGTATATATGTACATACATATGTAGTATATACATATATATATAAACTTTGTTATAATATAAAAAATATATATTATAATAGATAATTTTGAGTTAAGTGCAATTTGTAATTACTTTTACGTATTCTACTGAAAAGTACATATTTGAAATAAAATTAAAATATAAGTAGTTTAAATTGAACTCTTTTCTAATGCTGATTAATTTGTAGATTTTTTTTTGTTTGTATAAATATTAAACAAATGTCCCTACACACTAATGCTTCATTATTGCTAAATATTTTCTTCAAGTGTAAGGCTACTGTGACTAGATACTTTAAGACATGGTTGTAGGAAAAGTTGAGCATTTTCCAGCTTAAGCTTATTTTGACATTTGACATATTGATTTAAGTTTGTTTGGAACTTAAAGTGCCAAATGGAGAGCTGAAACTGAAGCTGAGTTATTGATTTAGCCAAAGAACTGTTGCTCTGTCTCCCTGACAAGGTCTCAGACTAACTTATTAAATTACCCCAATGAAAATTTAACTTTTTCATCATTGACAGTTTTGGTTGAGTCATTTTGCCTTTCACACCTGCCATTACAATCTTTATACCAAATGATTTCAAACTAGGTCACTGAGGTAAAACTTTTGAGATGACATTACTCTGTTACCAGGAGAGAGTTTAATTAGCAAACTATTCAAGTCGATTGCATCTGCTCAAAAGATAGTGGACAAGATGAATGAGTGGGGTGGCCAGAATGTGATGGAATCTGATGACAAATAGCTGCCGAGATAAAGATGACTGATTGAGGATATTTTTTTTTTTGGGGGGAAAAGTTTAATTAAGAAAATGCTCGCCACTAATGACAACTAATGGGGCGACTAAGCTGATCACCTTAGCGACCAAAAAAAGAAGAAAAAAAAGAATATGATGACCTTTCTGTCCGTGGAACGCAACATGATCAATTTTCATTTGTGTTGGTGTGTGTGTATGTGTGTGAGGGAGGGGGTATGTGGGGGCATGTGGCAGTAGTAGTAGTAGCAGCAGCAGCAGCAGCTCGACTCAATCAAGTTAATGGCAGCCAAATGGCTTTTTGATGCGCTGCTGCTGTTGCCACGCGAAATGCCTTCATAAAAAATGATTGCTACTGGCCCAGGCCAGTCTTGGCCAGGCCCCTTAATGAAGAAGCGTGGACAATTTAATGTGTGTGTGTGTGTGTGTGTGTGTGTGTGAGGTATAAAATGTTCACAAGTTGGCTTAGCCTCAAACTCACTGACTTACTGGTGACTTAAGGGTGAGGCGTGTCCAACTTTCTTATTGACAATTTGAGCATTTTGAGGCGTTAAATTCTTATGAGGCATAAGTTGTACTGCCATCCGGGGTTTTTCCCCCTTTTCTTTTTTCCTTTTTTTCTTCTCTTTCTTCACTTTTGCTCAATGCTGCCATTTCTGCCGGTGCCCTGCCCATAGTTAATAAAAACGGAAGCACTTCATAAGGCCAAGTCCTTTTGGCTCTTTCATTGTTGCCTTTAGCATTTTGATTTGCTTTTGCTGCTGCAGCTAACACACACACACACACACACACGCACACATAGCCCCAGCCTTAGCTTTGGAACTCTAATCAAATTAATGGAATCTTTTAACGGAATGTGAGTTTTTCTTTTCCCGCTTATTTTAACCCCCTCCCTGTCCCTATTTTCTTTTTCTTTTTGTTTGGGTTTTGTTTCTTTCTTTTTTATTTTCTTTGTACCGGAAGCGGTTTTAATAAGCGTTTTGCTTTAACTCATCCCAAAATGTTACGCATAAAGTTTTGTATAACGCATAATGCATTATATTGTCTTTAGAATGTTCATGATGTTGTTGTTGTAGTTGTTGCTGCTGTTGTTGTTGTTGTTGTTGTTATTGTTGTGGTTTGGCTTTTAGCTGAATATATTAAAATTCAATTATTTGTTTCTAACTGTCTCCCACACTGTCTCTCGGTCTCTCTGTCTCTCGGTCTCTCTGTCTCTCTGTCGCTCTGTCTCTCTGTCTCTCTGACTAATTCGCCTGCTCATTTACTGGCAAAAAGATATTTTAATTAATTGCATAATCACTCAAACAAAACCACAATTCTTCTACACTTTTTCCTTGCTCTCTTACTCTCTCCTTCTTCAGTTCGTTTTGGCTTCCTCCCATTTAATTTTTTCTTCTTTTTTTTTTTCGTCCTCTCAGGGGTAAAACTTGACAAAGAAACAATCAAAATTCTTGCTCCTCCCTCCTTCTCCTCCTCCCTCGTCTGAATGTGACAATTGTACAAGTGTTTTTAATATTTAATTGCTTTTTAAATGAGTCTGAGACCAAGTATTTGATTTTATTTGATGATGTAAATGCTACTAAAGGCACGTCCACCAGTGTCACCAAAATGGTGAAGGATGAAGTGTAGCCTGGAATGGAGGAGGAATATAGCAATAGCAACTTCTGACTGGTGGCAACTTTGCAAATTATTCAAAGCGCCAACAACAGCGCAAAAGTAAATGTCCCAAGTGGCAATTTATCAATTAAAATTCTGCTTAACTACCAGAATGCCAAGGGAATGTCCTTCTGCCCTTCGTACCACATCGCAACCCTCCCACCTTTCACCCAGCCGTGGCAAAAAAAAAAATATACCAAAGCAACAAAAAAACAAAAAATAAATAACGAAAACGATATACAAAAAAAGAGATACAGAGAAAGTAAGAAAGAGAGAGTGTGAGGGAGAGGGAGAGAAAGAGATAGAGACAGAAAAACCGTCGTCACATCAAGCATTTGCCTGGAGTGGCTGGCTTCAGGGCGGAGAATGAATCACTAGAACCACCTCCACTTGCCATTTGGCACTTTGCCACAGTTAATGTCTACTTAGTCCATCTGCCTGGACGACTTGCTCCACTTTCAACTCTCTCCCCTCTGTTTCTCTCTCTCTCTCTCTTTCTCTCTCCTCCCCTATTATTCTGTTTATGAGCCAATCCTCGTGACACTTCAATATGGTTGCTGCAACTACTGTCATTCGATGCGTGTTTATTTCATTGCCATCACTCCGACTTCCGACTTCTACCTGACATTATCAAGTGGTCCTTTTTATTTTAATCAAAATCCAATGGCAATAAATAGAAGGACTCTGGTAATTAAATCAAGAAATCAAGTCTTAAACAACAAAACAAAACAAAAAAAAAAAAGGAATCAATAAATATTTACTCACTCCCCCAGAATGACGAATTTCATTACTCATTGAAGGTCATGAAGCTCGTGAAACTTAATCAAGTCCTAAAACCAAAATTGAATTCTTCTTTGAAAGCTAATCATGACTTAATGTTTGTGCTAAAAATAAAAAGCAATATAAAGTTGAAGATATAGAAGTCATATCTAAGCTAGTTAAGTCTTTAAGTTTTTCTTTTAAAGATTGTAAATATGAAATTGATTAATTGATTAAATATTGGAAATAATGAAGAATGAATAATCGAATGAACTTGTTTAGAATAAAAATTTAATAAACAAATTTTACGTAAATTATAATTTATATACATTTGGTTTAAAATAGATTTGCAGAGTTAAAGACAAATTTCGAAACCTTTTCAAATAATATATATTTACAGGTGTTTGTTTCTAGAAAAAAATAATCGATTGCCCATTTGCCCGAAATTATTTTCAAATGTTAATGTCATGTATTAATCTTATGAATAAAAAAAAATTTGATTACAATTTATTTTTTGTATTATTTTTTATATTTTAAAGTTCTGTAGCGCTTAAAAAACACCCTAATGTAGATAACAATATTATGATGATTTAATATATAAGCTCAAAAATGTTTAAAAAAATCCTTTTTAGTTCATAATGGGCAAAAATATTATCTAAACAAAAGAGTATTAAATGCATAATTGCAACGCAGAAAAATTTTTGGTACTCCATAGAAAAGATATATACTTACACTGGTCGGCATATATATTTTGACATCATTTACATTTACAAAGGAGGGTATATTTTCCATTAATTTAAATTGCTTTTTTTTTACCATAATATTAAATTTTGTTGATAAACATAACAATGTCAAAATATATATGCCACTATTGAATTTCTTTGTTTTTAGTTATATGAAAAAAAAAAAATTAAAATCAATGTTAAACTTTAAAAAATTTTTAATTCAGCAATTTTCTACATTACACTGTAACCATAAAAAAATAAAATTAAGAATTTATTGCTTTTGAAATAAGAAATATTAAGAAAAACAACTAAGGCAACGCTATTTCAAAATATATATGCCGTCCAGTGTACGTGATCATCCTAAATAGCCTAGTTGATCCGTTAGTTTCTAATCAAAATATGTACATATAGAATTTGTTTTTGAACTACCCAAATCGAATGAATATACATACATATATCATAAAATCTCATAAAACAACTTTGTTTTAAAAGAAAACCAGAATTAATCAATATTTAATTGTAATGTAATTTAATTTCATCTTGCTTTATCGATTATATCGATTACATGCTTTCACATGACATTCCATAAAATTTACTAACAGTTTGCATATTTTCAGAACTAATTTAAATATATTTAAGTGCTCTAACTAATGTATAAACTTGAGCCTAGTTTATTAATAGGATGAGCTTAAATCAATGCGAGCAAAATACAATTTTACTATAAAGTTGAAAATATTTTCAGTTCTTTTAAAATTCGATAAATTGTTTTGTAATTTTGTTCAATATATTCTGATCTAGTCGTATATCATACGAACGATATTCAATATGCAAATGCAAATTTAATGTATTTTTCTTTCAAACACTTTCGTTAGCTTTAAAAGCAATTCACTTATGATTTGGCTTTCATCCTTTTTGCTCTTGTCGTTTAGGGCTCTTTCGCAACTGCATTACCACTACATTACACACGAACACACTATACACACGCACGCACACACGCAAACACACACACACACGCACACACAGGCCGCGAGGGCGTCGTCTCAATTGCATGGAAATTTGCATAAGTTGCCATCTGTCGTCTGTCAGTGCTTTTCTTTTCCTTTTCCCTTCCCCCTTTCCCTCAAACTCCTTTCTCCATTTGCCTTTGCTCTTCTGGGGAACCTGGATGTCAACCATCGAAACATCTATACCAAATGCACTTTAGCAAAATTTAATGAGATAAATCCTAAGCGGTAGTTTTATTTCCATATATCCTAAAGCCACGATTTCTTTTTTTTTGTTTTTTTTTTTTCAACAAGAAAACAAAATTTAAAACAAAAGAAAAAAAAAGTAAGGAAAAGTAAATTTCTTTTAACATCTTTTTAGTTATATTTTGTGTGTAACTGGGGAAAAAGTTGAGTAAATATTTGTCGAAACTCCCCCATGCAAATCTCAATGGCGCTTAACCTCAAAGGGACGGGGGTGGAGGCAATGCAATTGCAGTTACAACAGCAACAACAGCAACAACAACAACAACAAGAGCCACTAAACAGAATGCAATTTGCTTGTTTGACCCAAATTGTTGTGAGATTTGCTTTTCACCATTTGTGTGCAACGAAGTTTATCTTTTAGCAATTGTGCCGGGAGCAACAGCAACAGCAGAAATAACAGCAGCAGTTCCATCCTGTCGGCTACGGCCCCTGCACCGGCATCAGCTTCATGTCCGGACACAGACGACACGAACAGAGACCCATTGCCGGGATAACAATGAAGCGTTACTTTCACTTTCCCCTTTGTTTGGTGCTGGTGCCAGCTGCAATGCATATTTTTCTTGCACTCAGTTTTTCTTTTCTCTTTTCAATCTCTGCTTGTCTGTCTGCTATCCGTGTGCCCCCCGTCTGCCTTTAACCAAAGAGCCTTTTCTTGTAGGTAGCATCTTCAACCTCAATTTATCCCCCCTCTTACATATACATCCCCCCATTTATATCCATCTATTGCCCTTGCAGCCAGACACCTGAGACTTTAGCCAGGCACGTTTTGCATTTTCGGCTACCCGATTATTGGCACTTTAAATGTTAACTCCGCCTCACTGAACAATTGATATAAAAAGCCAAACGTAAATGTATTGTAATTCCTTTCCATTTTTCAATATACGTTCGATTTGGTTAAAGCCAGTCTAAGTAATTTTCTAACTGATTCTGCTGCTGTTGCTGTTGCTGTTGTTGTGGGAGATAAAGTTGTGCCCGTGGGCACAAAAAATCATTTACATTGTACCAACTTGTGACCTTTGTGGCTGATGTTGCTGCTGTTACTGATGTTGTTGTTGTTGTTGTTTGTTACTGCTCCGATTACAGTTCCTTTTAATTTCCTTTAGGAATATAGCCAAGTTCCGTTTGCTGTCTACGTTCTTCTGCCTGCTGTTGCCGCTCTCACATGGCTTTCGCAATGTCTTTAGGAGCCAGTTCACGACTCTTTGGCTAATATGCCTCAGTTATGTGCTAAATTATTTACATTTATTGAAAATCCCACACAATCTGGCCTCAACCTGGTGCTGCTGGAGCCCTGTACATGTTTATAATTTATTTAAATAAGCCCCTATGACGTTTTTAATTCACTGACAATGATGGTAGCCAAGCAGCAGAGCTAAGTAAGAGGTAAGTAGAAAGGAGATGTGAATATGGTGGGAAAGGGGTGGGGGTAGGGGTAGGTAGAGTGGCAAGTAACGAGGCAAGTGGTAGGCTGTCTGCCACCAGGTGGTGGTTAAATGTTTCCACAACCTTTGTCCCTAAAATAATTTGAATATTTTTAACATAAAAACAAGAGCTCAAAACAAAATCAACAAACAACAAGAACAGCAACAGTCGTGTGTTACAGAGAGAAAGAGAGAGAGAGAGAGGGAGTGAGAGAGAGAGAGAAGGAAAATCATGGAAATGGCCTTGTTCAAGACAACTCTCACATTAAAGGGAAATATGAGAAAAATTTCAAACGAAGAAATTCTTAAAATCTGCTTAAGAGTTAAATATGTCTACTCATAGGTAAATATATCACATGTCCCTTATATGATTATAAATATTATATATAGCTTTCCAGGAAACAATGATAAATTGCAAGTACATCAACGAAAGTATCTGTGACAAAAGTGTCAGAAAATGGCAACTTGTTTGCTAACAATAGATCTATTTATATGATGGATTAGAGTACCAAAAAAAACCACACACACATACATATACACAGTCATATCTGTCTATATAGAAATATATACATATATGTGCAAAAGGGAGGAGACAATAAGTAAAGAATGTTATAACTGCGAATCGTCAGAAAGTCTTTTGTTCTTTTAAGTTATATTTTTGGCTCTTAAAGAAAAAGTAAATGATTTCTTTTCTATTACAGTATTATAGAAAAAACAATTATTTGTTCTTTCAGATACAAGCAAAAATTTGCATATGTATATATATTTGTTGCTATGAGTATTTAATCATTTGCTTTCAGTTAAAACTCTTCACCTTTTCAGCTTCGCTTTTATCGAGAAATTAAATTACATTTTATGGAAATTTTGATATATGTACCTATATACAGAAGACCAATAATGTCTTCGTATATTGGTATCTTGCAAGTTTCTAGTGGAAAAAAGATGTTCTAAAATAATTTTTGAAATTTTTTTTGATGCAACTTTGTTTATTATATAAAACTAATTAAACTTAAACAAAAAAAAAAACAACTTCACTAATTAAATCAAAACTTATCAGCTAAAAAACAAAAAATAACATAAAATTCACACCAATTAAGTCTTCTTACACTTAATATAACATTGAATATTTTAATATTAGTTAGCCTTATTTTCTAAATTAGTACTTCGTTGGACAGCCTCTATTCTTAATAACTGCTTTAAGGCGATCGGGCATTGAATTCACGAGTTTTCCGCATAGCTGGGTTCTATTTTTGCCCATTTTTCTAAAAGCACCTGTTTAAGTTGAGCTTTTGATGAAATTTCATGATTTCTAATATTTTTTCTAGTTTATTCCACATATGCATATGCTTAATTGGGTTTATATATTTTGGTTTTAAAGGGATATAAAATTACATCTAAAGGTAAAAATTAAGCCCTGATTATTTTTTTCATTATAAAATTACATTCAGGATGCTGATAAACTGTTGTTAATAATCATTTTCACATAGAGTTGTTTAATTAACATCGATTTACCTTATATTTTACTCTACCATTTGGTTTTTTGTGGAATTCGTATTAAAATTGTACCGCTTAACAAATTTATTTGAGCTCTATATTAAAATAAAATATATTATTTTGAAAAGTTCAAGTGCTTGAATTACTTTTGCCATTGAATTTCTCAAAAATTTGTAGTTGAGAGTAAATACCATGATAGCAGATGCTAAACAAGTTAGAAGATTTTTATATACTAAAAGAAAATTTAGTTAAATAATGCCAATTTAGTTAATTTATATGGCAAGATATTCAAATATTGCATTTTTTTATAATTTCATTAAAAAATGTACAGAATCGGCATTTTTTGTATTTAAATTTCAAATTAGTTAATCTATATTAGATTTTTAAATATTTTTGATTATTATTTAAAAGAATATTAGTTATACAGATTCAAATGAAATCAGTTCAAAAGTCCTTGTTTCTTTGGCAAGATCTTGATATGATTTATACAAATATTACTCATACGTCCCATGAGCCATTTAAGTTTCGTTGCCCATATATTTTGCTGGTTAAAGTTTCGCTTGTAACAGTGTCAACCTTTTTTGTTGCAGTGTATTAAACGACAACGACAACGACAACAGCAACAGCAGCGGCATGAAATGAACGTAAGCAAAAATCTTGTCGCACATAACAGCACGCAAACAACAGCAGAAACAACAACAGAAACAACAACACAAACAACAGGAACCAAAAAAATGTTTCATAATTTTTCACGTGGAATTTTGCAGCGTAATTTCTCTCAATTTTGGTTTGCTTGGCTTGCCTCTTCATGCCGCTGCCCTCTTGCCGCATTTAATGTTGATGTTGCTGTTGCTGTTGCTGTTGATGTTGCTGTTGTTGTTGCTGATGGTTACTGTTGTTGCTGTTGTTGGTTACTTTTGGTTGCTGCTGTGGTTGTTGTCGCTGTCGTGCTAAATGTCAACGGGCGGCCAGGCAGGCGACATCTACACGTAGGCAACATCATCTCCATCTCCTGCATTTAATATACGTGCGGGGGGGTGGGGGGTGGGGCACGCCTTGCCTTGCCTGGCAAATAATATGCTCTGATGATGATGATGACGCGAGGTTGCAAGTGAGACAAAATGTGGAAATCGGAGTGGAACGGAAAGGCGTGGAGAAATGGAAGTATAGGTGGCTGTGGGAATGTTCCCTTCAAAATGTATTCACTGTAAAAATTAGCATATTTAATGCGAGCAGCACGTTGGGTTATTAGAGACACATTCTCATCGTTGTTGTCGCCAGAGCCAGAGTCACATTTTGAGTCGCCACTGTTGTTGTATGTATGTTGTTGCAATAGCAGGAGCATGTAAAACAATCATACACCCACTCACCAACACACACACACACACACACACACACACCCACACACACATACACACACACACAAATGTTAACTAAGCAGCAGCAGAAGTGAGTTTTGCATAATGTCTCCTTACTGGCAAAAACTTCTTACAGCTCTAAAGCAAAGCAAGCAATGAGCTTGTAAGCTACTTAGTTTTTATTACACATTGCCGCATTGTTTTCCTCTTCTTCAGCTTCTTCTTATTCTTCATTCAGGGACTTCTTCTCCTCTCCTCCATCTCTTTTTTATTTTTATTTTTTTTTTTTTTTATATATACACCACCCGATTTATCCTCTTGGCTTGGCAATTTGTGTGCCTTAGGTTTACTTTTTTTTCTTCTTTTCGCTTTCGTTTTCGTTTTTTTTTTCGTGTTTTTCCTGTCGGGTTTTTCTTTGGCAATTTTTCATGGTACTCGCAAGTGCAAATTGCATGAAATGTTTCTCTCGTCAAGCTGAGCTGAGCTGTGATTGTCGTGTGAGCTCTTTAAATAATAAATATGCTTTATATATACATATATGTATATGCATATACACATACATATACTCTCACACATGTGCAATAATAATCGTAGCTGTTGCCCATGGCTAGTGGAAGAGAAAAAGAATGCAAAACCAAAACCAAACCGCCAAAACCACCCACAAGCCACGTGACCCACCAATAACCCACGACCTGGCAGTTACACGTGTTTGCTTCTGACACATGGCAGTGCAATTTTAAGTGCTCCGATAAGGCCCAGACAGTCAGTCGAAAAAAAAAAAACAACAACTGACAGTCGCCCATTTAGTAGCACCAACACAACAAACCAACGACCGACAAATGTTTCTCCACCAACCTGGCGGATCGCTGGCTCGACAGGACAACGTATTTTGTTGTTATTGTTGTTATTGTTGCTGTTGCCTGCCATATTTTTCCATGCGATGTGTCGCAGCGGTCGCGAAATCTGCACCATCACACACGTGTGTGTGCTTTGTGTTGTGTGTGTGTGTGTGTCCTGTAGATGTTATCAATCATGGTTTTTGGTGTGGATAGTTGCGGATAGAACGCGGTCAGTTGTTGGCTCACATATTGTTGCTGCTGTTGTTGTTGTTGTTGTTGTTGTTGTTGTTGTTGTTGTCCCTATTGTTGCTGCTGTTGTTGTGTCCTTACCCTCTTTATTTTTCCTTTCGGACCTTCAGCTGGCTGAAAGTGTCATTCTCAGTTGCTCATTAACGTTTTAACGCACAATTTAATTCATTTACCAAATTAAATGTTGAGTAAATAAACATTTTCATTCAATGGCATCAAGGAATTTTCTTTATTTATTTCATTTTATAAATTTCATAAAGTTTAATGTCACTGGGAAAAATGAAGACCAAATAAAAGATATAACCAGAAGGCATGCTCATGGTTAAATATTCATGCACATTTGCGTTTCATATGATATTTGCTATATATTTAACCGATATCAACTTAAATGAGTTAAAGAAGTAAATTGTTTTAAATTATAATTAAACTTTAAGTATAAAAGATGTACCGAACTTTTGTACTATATATTATATGATTCAAACATTTGATGGATTTATTTTTAGAAGGTATTCAATGTATGTAATATATTTATTTATCTATATTTTATTTTGCCATTTAATATATTTGATCAAAGATGAAATATGATTGTAGAATAAATATGTAGATATAGATTAAATTGAATTGAAGAAAAATTTCAATTAAAATATATATGGCCAATAACCAGTTAGTCGACCACAAAATGCAATCTCGTGTGAAAATATTGTGCTAATTAATATTTTAATACATCGTTAGAGTTGAACAATCAATATCTATTATAATGCAAACAGATGTTAAACAATTAGATATAAAAAAAAGAGAGAAATTGTTCATACACTTGCGAAAAAAAAGTAAGGGATAAGTAATTAGAACTTTAATTCACAAATTCAAATTTTTTCTTCTTTTGTTCGTACATATATATATGTACAACATATTAACCTTAAGAACCGATTGGAGAACTGATTTTCTTGATATACATTGATTAATTTCTAATTTAACATCAAAAGCAATCTCACAGATCACACCCAGAAGATTTTTTATTTGAACAAAAGAAGGAAAAGTTTATCCACCTATGAGAGAAAAACATTTCCTTTAACAAATAGATGCCCGATTAAACATTTCAACTAATTGTAGATAAAAACACATAAAATGAATGAAATGAAAACATAAATCTATTGCTTTATTATAGTAAGTATCTCATTCTATCCTTGCAAACATTTTAATGTGAAACCTTTTCTTTTCTTTGCTCTCTCTCTCTCTCTCTCTCTCTCTCTCTCTGTTTTTCTCGTTTTCTTTCAACGTTTATCCCGTACTCCGATTATGGTCTTTTTTATGGCCACTTTTATTTGAACAACATGTTCTGGCTGGTCACTAAAAAATAAAAAAAAATAAAAAAAAAACTGTACAAAAAACATGAGGCAAAAACAGCCAAACGACAAGCCAATGGAAAAAAAAGGAAAACAAAAAAAAAGAAGCAAGAGAAAAACTTTATGCGTTTTTCTATTTGTTTGCAATTTTTCATGTAACAATATTTTGTTCGTCTGCTGTGCAGCTGTTTTCGTTGTTAAGGTGCCAAAAGCGTTTAGACGTTTAGCAACATCATTTCGAACCACCCAATACCCCATCCCCCTCCCCCCTCCCCCTGTGATACTCCACCCCTTCAGTTACAACCCGCACTTACCATACCAATGCCATACCAAATCCATTTTAGCCCTAGCCCCTCTCTGAGGGGCATGTGCGTGTATATCTGTGAGTGTGTGTGTATGTCCATAAGCATCTCAATCTTTGTGTGTGGCCGTGGCACGGCTCGGTTTATATATATGTATGTATGTATGTATGTCTTTTTTTTTGTCACATTTTTTTTTGGTCTTTGGTAGTAGAGAGACTTTTGCAACATTACACAAGTTGGTACAGCTTCAGTTCCATATCCTTCTTCGGTATCCTGTGCACCGTGGCTAAAAATACTTGCTATGCTGCTATTTGGAGCAAACACTTTGTGCGCCAGTTGCTCCTCCTCGTTGTTGTCGTTGTTATCCTTTGTAAATCTTTGTCGTTTGCTGTTGCGATACCCTTGCCAAATGGCTATATGCATTTTTGGCAAAATAATGAAAATAACATTCAATTTTCCATATATATGTATATTCTTAATGGATTGATATAGCTATAACAAACGATTTTCTATATATTTCTTGGGTGTATATTATAATAATTTAAATTGTGGAAGGAGCTTTTAAAAACCAAAGCAAATTATAAGGTAAACAATCTTAGAATATTGTAGAAATATATAAATAAATATATAATATCTAGAATATTGTAGAAATTACTTTTCTGAAGCTATTTAACTATTTTTAATTAATTTTCTATTTAAATTAGTAGCTTTCGCTAATATAAGGCTTATTGGTAATTTTTTTTAGTCTAGGAAGGAGTTCCCTTTGCTTTGATTCTTGAGTTTTTTTAATTTGTTTTTCAAATTAGAATTCAGAATATATATTAGAAATATATTACCATCAATCACTTTTAATTGAAAGTTGAAGATTACTGTGAATTATATATGTATAAATTTATTCAAAAATTTAATAATTTTTTCATTATGCGAATTGAATTTATCATATTAATTTTTTATCTATTATAAATTGTCTATATTTTAAGACTTTTGTTTCATAATTAATTTTAATTTGCTGTTGAAATCATAAATTGATTTAGCATTTAATTATTTTCAATAACTATTGATTACATTATTAGTTACATAAGTTATTTAAAAATTTTAGTAAAATTGATTGCAAATATAGTTAATAAAAAATACAAAATTAATTGGAAAAACTTTTCGATACACTAAAATAGGATTTGAGTTTAGTTTAATTACAAGTGAATTTATTTCAAAAATTGTATTCAAAAAATTACAATTAAAGTTTACAATTCAGTTAAATAAAAAAAATGGATTAAACAAAGTTTTAATTTGATTAACTTTTGCACTGAAAATTATTGCCAATTGTGTAGGATTTTAACTGTTAAAAATCCTTTCATTTTGTATCCTTTTAAACGATTTAAAAATGCAGTTGAAAGGAATTTCGATAATTCTTTTTTAAATTAAAGAGTTTTATGTCCGTATATAGACCTGATCAGAACGAATGATTTTCTTTTAGTAATAGATTAAAGCTTAGTTTTCTTTTGCCATAATAATATTCGAATTTAATTGGCAAGGGTATTTAAAATTTGGCTAGGTTAAAGTCTTATACCATCTCTTTGGTTTGTTTTTTGTTAGTTTGCTGGCACGCAATGCTCCTTGTTAGTGTGCAAAAATTGTGAAGTATTTTCCTCGTTGTTTTTTCTTTTCTTTTGGTTTTCCTTTTTTCCCCCCCCCAATTTTTGTCAACAAAACACATGGCTTGACTTTGCTAACCAAAAACGGAATTCGAGACAAGCAAACAAAGATGAATATAGAGGGGACAAAGAGGTAAAGGGGGGAGAACAAATGGATGGGAAATTTTCTACTTAAGTTTTGCTGTGGAAATTGTTTATAATGCCACTCGAATTGCATTCGCTTTTAGGGGAATCAAATAATAATACACACACACACACACACACACTAAGAGAGAGAGAGAGAAAGAGAAAGGTATTCAAGAAGTAAGAGAGAAAGAAAAAAAATTAACAAGAGAAATTGGAGGTTCGGAGCAGGGAATCAACTTTTAAATAAAGTTTTCTGAATCGGGAATCGCAATTGGATTTGATTTGATTTTCTATATGAATGATACTCAAGTATGCACTTGCCACAGCTGGCAAATCAAGTTGAATTTCTATGAAAATGTCAAGTAAATAATATATTTTCGATTTACTTTCAGAGTGAATTTTATGAAGTTACCAGATTTCATTATTTACAATATAGATATGGTATATACATACATATATGTAAATATATATATAAAGATAGATACATAATGCTCAAAAAGTTGGCAAGTGTGTTTGCGCAATGCTTTTGAAGTTTTGTGTACAAATATAAACCAAATATTAAATATATAGAAAAAGGAAGAAATATAGACTCAGATAGACACAGGGTGAGAGAGAGAGAGAGAGAGATAAAGTATGGAAGAGTAAACAAGGGAGGTAGTAAACCAAAAACTAAAATTCAAATAATGTCAATAGTGTGGCCAAGATTTGACAAAGAACAGAAAATTACATTATAAATGAAAATCCTTATAAGTAAATTGATTTCCCATGTTAAATATGAATCTGTAAATGTATAAATGAGTATATATATGTGTGTGTGTGTGTGGCTATGTAAAGGGGGGATGTGTGTGCGAGTGTATAGACAGACAAGTGATAATGGTAGTCATCGTTGGCATAAGTAATTGCAATCTCCCATCAGCAACAGCAGCTTAAATACAGAAAATTACAAGCATTTAGTCAAAGCATACAAATAAACAAACAAGGACATGCAGAATACACACACACACACACACATTCAAAAGAGACACATAAATATATACATATGTATATATGTATATAGGGTTTTCAAATGTGAATAATGCATGTTCTTAATGGCTGGGATTACGGCCAGTGGCCTAATGAGCATAAGAGACTGGTCAAATGACATAAATAAAACACCTTAGGCCCCATGACTACTACCAACTGATGATTATGATCATCAGGGGAAACTATGCTCTACAGATGAATCCACAGATATATGTATGTAACTATATACATACATACATATATGGTATTTGAGGCAATGAATATGATTTGTGTTGTAATTGGAATTTAACTAACACACAAATCATAAAATGCATGAGCAATACCAACAAACATGACCGATAACAATGTTGGCAACCAACATGCATGACAAATAAACCAAATGGAAAATCTGTTGATGCCTAAAAACCATTCACATCAACATCAGCAACACCATCCGCATCACCATACGCATCAGCATCCAGCATGACAGCTAGTGGAGATATAGTAACCCAAGAGCCATACATATATTCATGCAAAATCGATGCCAACGACGATGCTGATGATGATGATGATGATGATGATGTTGATGTTGCAAAAAGAGCTGGCATTTAGTTTAGATATTTCCACCCCCTCAAATTTTACCCGGTGACCGAAACCAGACAACTGAAGTGTTGAGCAATTAGCAATCGTAGGGAATTGGTCTCTGGGAATGCTGTCAAAGTTGCATACAAAATGCATCGACTATTCCCATCTCTCTATAGATTTTCAGTCTTCAATGGGACTTCAGGACTTTGGCATTGGCTTAGGCTTAGGCATAGAATGCGGCAATGCAATCTAATTGAAATACTGAGCCTTATCAAATTATTTACCATACTCGTAGTAGGCAATCCGGCAACCAATTGAATGTTCACTTTCTCAATCATACACTGTTCAAAATGAAAATAATTAATCCAACTTACAAATACTCCAAAAGAAAAAACAAAGGGATTTAGTATATTTTGAAAGCAAATTTAAAGATTATCTCTAGTCGAAGCGAATGCATACAAAAATCTCTATTTCCGAATCAGATATAAAAATATTTGGAAAAGGAAGAAAAAAATAGAAGCAAAAGGGGAATCCTATTGCCTTTTATTATCTTTTATTACCTTAAAGAAAGGGATTTAAAAGATGAGATGATTAAATTTAATGAGTTAATATATCAATAGGTTTTTTAAAAGTTTTATAAACGAACAACGAACATTTAGTGTCTAAAAAATCCAGGAAAAATTTTAAAACAAATCGGTCGAATTTCGTTTTGTAAGAATTTATATTGATACCCATTGTTCGATTAAGCTTTAATTACTAGATCAGTATTAAAATTTTCTACTCTTTAAATTTCGTTTGCAATTCCTGAAAAATTCTACATCAATTATTTAATTTGTGGAAAAGTCATGAATATGCTCAAATAAAAGTAAAATTTATTTATTGAATAGTAAAACAATTTCTTACTAATGTAGTTCTTTTATGATCTTTTATGAAAATATATACAATATATTTTCTATTTGTAATGGTTTGATCTAAATAAGTTGACAGTTGATAAATACAACAAGCGAGCATCTGAAATATGACTACGCAAAAGGATATAATACATAGCGGAAGTAATACAAATTAATTAACTTAAAAAAAAGTCTAAATGTTAGTAAATTTAATCTGTTCGATTTCTGACTCTGTCTTAAAAAATGAAATCTTTGAAAATGGCTTAAATATTCAGATTTGAGCTACTGCCAAAAAATAAGCAAATTCCAAAGTATTGGCCCCTTTTTTGTTCTTTTCTATACTAATGATAGAATATAAATTAAATTATGCTTATAATTTATATTAATTTCAAATCACACTTTTCTTTTATATTAATAATTCGACTTGATATTAACTCTAATTTTAAGTATAAAATTTTGCCTCATATTATACTTGTTTAATACAAAGAAAAAAAATCATTAGATGCGCAAGATCAAGTAACTAAATTCTTAATAACCCACATACTAACTATTTTTTACCAACGAAATTTCAATTTAACTTATACCCCAATATCTGGCTAACAAATGGATATCCCCGTTTAAATTGGTTACAGTGGATATATATGCAGTGAGTCATGTAACATTTAAAATGTCTTCTCTTTTGTTTTATCAAAATGTTTTGTATATATATTTTTTTTCTTTTTTGGTTTTAAATTCAATTTTAATGAATTGAAATATGCAAATATTCATTTGGTCAGCTGCTGTTGTTACTACTGCTGCTGCGTTGCATGCAACAAACAAATATCAATTTATATTGTTTTCTTTTTTCACGCATTTTCCATGAATTTAGACAGTTTAATTTTACAATTGATTGAAAGCTAAATGAAATATAATCTCTGATGTGCACATAGACGATTTGTTAAAAGATATGTATATTTGATATACACACACACACACAAACACACACATATATATGTATATCAACATATAAAAAGATATTTACAAATTCAAGCAATTTAATTAAAAATAACTCAGGGGTAAACTTTTCCTAGATTTGGCTTTGCCTTTGTTTAGTCACAATTTTTTTTTTTAGTCTAGTTGGTATGGGAAACCCTTTTATTTTTACTTTATGCACAATAAGTTTCGTTTTTCTTTGTTTCATTTTTTTTTTATTTTGTTCATATTTGGTTATTATAAATAATCTACGCTGCATGAGATTTCCTTTTCTTTATTTTGTTTTAGAATGTATCTAAAAGTTGTAGATTTCCATAGTTTCGAGTGGCGCTTATGGGCTTTCTATGCAAATAAACGTTTACTGTGTGTGCACACACATACACACACAAATAAGCATAATAAAATTGTATGTTGTCTTTCTTGGCAAATATATACATATATATAAATATACATAGTATATATAATATATAGAGAAAAAGAAAAAAAAACCAACAAGAACGAGTCCAGACAAAACGAATATGGCGACAGTCCTACTCCTCCTTCTGTAAGGAAGAAAATGGCCGAAAAGAAAAGAAAATTCAATGGTCCTTGGTAAAAACATTTGCAAAAGGCCGCATATTTCACGTTACTTATCTTTATCATTGCCAACTAATTTCACAGCAAAAGGGATGCATGGGGCAGGAATAGAGTAACATTTCCACCATATGCAGAGCCAAGATGAACGCTAAAAGTGGAGCCTGAATACAAAATATTTGTTTATTTCTAGTTCATATCTTTCTCATGTGCGCTACACTTGTTCTCTCGTTGTTTGTCTTCTTTCGTTTTCTCTTTTTGTATTTTTTTTGTTTTTTGCTTTTACATACCCTTTACTTGAAAGGATATAATGAAGTTAACAGTCAGATACATTCTATTTGTATTTGTCTTCTAAAAATGTCTTCAAAAATAATGTTTAAATAAAGCGAAGAATATGTGGATAATATTCGATTTGGTTCGAATGAGTTTTAGCTAATAATTCAAGTCCGCTTTATTAAGAAGATTATCTGATTATTTTGCTTTCCTTTCTGGGAAAGGGTTCTATGGTTTTGATTTTCGTAGTCAAGAGTAGGGTAGACTTTAGTCGTTTCTCTGTATAATTTCACTCTACTCCTTTCCTTTTGCCCCTTTCAGTTTGTTTTTTTTTCCCGTCGTCTCTTTATTTCGTTTGCCTCTCCTTTATGTGGCATGTTTGGGCCATTTTGCGTTTTTGTTTATGTTTAGCTGGGTCATTCCAAGCGGCCATATAGCATAATACTTACATATGTATGTATGTCCATGTGCGTGTGTGTCTGTGTGTGTGTGTGTGCTTGCTTTAAGTGTTTTTATTGTCTTTTTGCTTGGGGTTAAGTTTTGTCATTGCCACGCTTTGTTTATTGCCCTGCCATGCCCTTTTCTCTCTCCAATTCCTTATTTTGATATTCTCTTTTTTCTCCTTTGTTATATGTAGCTAATCCTTTTTGTTTTATGTCATTTAATTTACTTTTAAAGCTTTGCAAACTTGTTTATAGGCAGAGAAAATAAAACCGAGTAAAATGCAGATACAAAATGAATGAAAACCAAAGAAATAAATGTATGACTTGTGCTTCTTCACTGAACTAAATGAACTATATATGTATATATATATAAGTATATATAAGTTGCAAGAGCAACAGCAACAGGCCATGTCCTTTCACAATAATTGGCTACAATTCCCCACATAACACAACATACACACACACACACACACACTCACCCAGGCACACTAAAAGAGAGAAACACGCATCTGCTCAAGTAATTGGCTACAAAATTGCAATAATAACAATAACAATTCAATATGCCAGCAACAGATGCCAAAAACCCCTCAAAGGATGCTGCGGCTTCGTCTGTCTCTGTTTCTGTTGTTGTTGTTGTCAATGTCCTGCACTTGTAAGCTTGGCCTAATTGGCGCTCATTACATCAAAGAGTTTTGCGTGGGGGAATAAAACTCATGTGTGTCCTCTCTCTGTCTCACTGTCTGTATTTGAGTGTGACTGTGTGTCGATGTGTGCGTGTGTGTGTGTGTGTGACCCTGTCAGTCCAAATGGCGGCTGCCCTCAATGGTAATGAGTTTGAATATGGCCACGACCCCCTTTGGGCATCAACATCATCGGTATTGGGCTATGGTCCATGGGCTTTGGCATCTGCTGATGACTATTTGGTCAGCTCTAAGCAGCGTAAAAACACTTTGCCACAGGGAAAGCTCATTAACACACACACACACACACACATACACACAGATGTATATTTTGACTGTGGAATAGAAATTAACATGTCTGCATCACATTTGACGTCATCATATTTGGCATTTTTGTCCATTAATTGTTTTTAATTACCGTGCTCTCTCTCTATTCATAGTTCAAATCACTTTTAAAGTTTTCCAATAGTTTTCATTTGATTTTGAATAATTTAATTGATAAAGAGACACTGAAAATGGTTTACCACTAATGCAAAGAGAGATCAAATTGTTCTTAATGCACTTCAAATAAATGTTCTAATGAATGGCTGATAGCTGCAACAAACAGGCCAAGACTTTCAGGACTTCCACTTGAATGTCCACTTGGAGTTAAAGTTCAACGGAATAACAATGACTATCGATTTCAATTCATTTGCTTGAGAAATTTCCTAAATGTATGTATGATGTTCCTTCTGGTTGTGTGTGTGAATGTGTGTGAAAGTAGACCAGGGGTGGATTATAAATTAGCAAAAAACACAGAGAATAAACAAAGGTTCTAATTAAGAATTCATATTTCTAGAAACTTGTATATATTTTGCTGAATATATTCAATAAGATTACCAGAAAATAGTTTTTTATAATGCTTTATAAGTGCAACTAAAAGGCTCAAAGAAATGCGAAAGTTATTATTATATATTATATATAATATCGGGTCTAAAAAACAAGTTTAAATTCTTACTTTTGATCTAACCTCTATAGTAGGCCCAATGTGCAAGTAGAGTACCAATAAGATCATAAGCACTGTCCAAAGACCGTTATAAGTTCACACTTGTTCTTATTTGTTATAACCATCTCGCTCTGCCTCACAGGTAAAGATGAGAAGAGGCGCTCTCTTGAGCTCTCTGGATGTTGTAAATCTGCCTGCGAGCAGAGTCGAGTTAGTTCTAAGTAAACTAGAGAATAGAACAGATCAAATAAGGAAATAAAGACAGACAGCGACTATTGTTCGGTCACACCTACAATCAGGTATAAGCTTTAGGAATATATAAGAATTAATGAATAAAATTTCAATTCTTTTTAGCTAACAAAACTTATGATTGCATAGGTTGCCTTGTTTTATATAAATATATGTATAAGGAATAAAGTGAATGATTGATAGATATGGAATATGCCAGATATAGTAGATAAAGTCACTAGCTTAACAAATACTAATGAATCCTGTGAACTGTGTAGATGTACAAGTTCGGGTACTACGATATATATTTTTGGGTAACTTAATGTCACTATTTGTATATACTTGAATTATTAATATGCATATATATATACACATATGATTTGTTAGGCTAAATAAACTTTGAAGCGCCTCAATTCTTTCACTTCTACGCTCATCTTCCCTTCTCTCTGTTGCCATCAAGTTGAAATCTTTTTTTCTATGAAATAGAAAAATTGTCAGATTAATTTACCAAGTCGTAAATATTTTATAGCAAATAATATCATTGATCATAGTATGTTATCCACCTAAACTTCAATTCATTATCAATTTGACCTTCTACATAGATGGCAAACCCTTGGCTATGTTAGTACGGTCCTGATGGTGATTCAGTATAAAACCATTGCCAGAACGTTTCAACAGGCCGTTTCACGAACTGCTACGTGTCTGTCATTTTGAATTACTCTAAAAACTTGAAGCTTGATGGGAGAGGGGGGGAGGGTTATGGGGCGTATGAGTAACGTCTTCAAGAAATTGCTAAGCTTTGCATTTTGTATGAGAGGAAGATGAAGAAGGAGTGAAGATAGCAATGAAGGCGCTCAAACTGCCAACTTGTAGCATAATTGTGTGTCGTTAAGTTTATTATGAAGTGCCATCACACACACACACACAGAGTCACAAGCACATACAGAAACAGACAAGAATTGTATATGGTAATGTGTAAATGGCGCACTTTAACTCAAGCAATTGGAAACTAAATTGGAATTTTTACGACAGGCATCGAAGGGCGACCTCAACGCAACTCAACCAACCAAACTGAAGTTGAACAATGGGATGCCAACGGCATTGTGTGTGCGCATTTGACCGACAACCGACAGCCGGCAGCCAACACAAGAAGTCAAGCCAACTAGAATTTTACTCACATTCATACACACACACACTCACACACACACATATTGTATATAAATACAGTTATAATGCATTGCAATTTGATAAATTTCCCTTAGGCCCCGTTTTGTTGGCGTTGCCGTTGCCGTTGCTGTTGCTGTTGCGCGTTTCAAATGAATTAAATGCTGAACTGAACCGAACTGTTGACGTTGCTAAAATTCACGCCTGACTTGATGATGGTTTGGACGATTGCTGTTGCTTAGTCGACCATGAACTAACAGTGTCACACAAAATACAAAATATATATATATATATATATATACATACGTACGTACAATATTGTGTTTACTTAATGTGCCACAAAATGCAAAAAATAAGAATGAAAGAAAGAACAGATGGGTGGGATTTGGTTTGGTGTTTGGCGCAAAAAAAAAAAATGAATAAAAATGCCAACCAGATAGCCGAATAAATAAGAATAAATAATTCAAAAGTGAATTCCATTTGCTCAATTATGCGCATGGCCAAGTCTCATAGAGTGTCACATTTGACACACACAGACACACACACACACACGAAAAAAAAAACGGTAAACTGATTTTCCGTTGCTATGCCATTAAATACATATAATACATTTAAACTCAGTCTCATTCAATGAAAGAAAAAATCTGCATGAAAACAGACGGAAGCTAAGTTCCCTTTGCCATTTGCTTTTGGTTATGGATTTTCTTTCCTTTTCTTTTTCCCCCCATTTTCATACTCATATGCATGAGCCTGCAGCATATTTTCTATGCTCGCCTTTTGATAAATACTTGTGTACATAATAACAGCATATTTGTGTATATATTTGCCTTTGTATGTCCGTGTGTGTGTGTGCAACAAATTTTGCTGTTTTTGCAATTTATATACCCTAACCCAAGATTCTAGATGCAGAAAGCAACGGCTACTACTATAAATATACTTGATCAGGCAGGATTATGTGAATAATTTGAAATGTAACTAACAAGATATTTTTCAAGTAATTGAAAATTATATTTCTAATAATATAGAAAATCTAATATGATTGCTATTGCATGCAAAATCCCTATTTAATGTTAGGGTATCGAAACTTTGTAATAGAATATGTTTTTTT
Organism: Drosophila sturtevanti; assembly: GCA_018150375.1. Taxonomy (NCBI): domain Eukaryota; kingdom Metazoa; phylum Arthropoda; class Insecta; order Diptera; family Drosophilidae; genus Drosophila; species Drosophila sturtevanti. The sequence goes on along the minus strand of JAECWJ010000324.1, from coordinate 3,938,524 downwards.
TTTGATTATGTGTAAGCTAGTCAGCTGCCTGCAATTGCCTTTGGGCCATTGGCACATTCGCAAACACTTTGGCACAATCTGCTTTTTGGTTTCGGTTTGAGTTGAATTTTTTTTCGTTCTTTTTTTTTTTTGTTGTTGTTGGTTTCTGTTTTTGTTTTTGTGGTTGCCGGTTTCCCTTATATCCCTTTTAACCATTTTGTAATGCCATAGTTTTTGCTTTTTGCTTACGGTGCATTTGGCCAAATAAAATTTTACATTATCAATGTTGTTCTGATTTGCAATTCGTATGAAAATCTCTAATAATAAACCATATGACATGTATGTATACATATATACATATATATCTATACATGTATATACTATATAGTCGAATTGCTTTTCAGAATGACCTTGTTTGTTTCCAAGTTAAATAAGAAAGTTCATTTTCGATAAAATGAAAATTAAATTAGTAACAAATGAAACTTATTGATGAAGAAGTTTCCCATTTTCCCCTATGTTAGTGTTTGTGTTTATTCTGAGAAAGTTTCATTGGTTTTACCATGGCTAAAAGTTTCTTGTTTCTTTTGATTTTTTGTTTTCGTTTTTCGTTTTTCATTTTTATATATATATATTTTTTTTTGTTTTCTGCTTTTGCTGTTGTTTTTCTGGTTTTAGGTTTGGTTTAGTTGAAAATTGCAAGCTTAATTACCAAGATTTTCCCCAGGCTGTCACTATCGTGTTTACACTTGATGGTCACTCAAATCGAGTGCATTAGGCAGCCAACTTTATGCCATGACCGGCAGCAAAAATATATAAAAAAAAAAAAAATGAAAGACAGAGGACACATCGAGAAGGGGGAAACGGGAGGGGGAGAAAGTGAGAGTGGAATATTGTCTGACTTCAACATCATCAACATCAAGTGTCCCTGTCATGGCACTCCTTCATATCGTCATATCTGAACAGTGGTATGAATATCATTTAAAAGGACCAGCAAATATCCAAGGTAAGCAGTTTAATAAATTAGAACTAGAAGTGTTTTTTTTACTGCAATACTGTAAATCTGTCAATAAACTTTATATCTAAATAGATTAATACTAGGAGACAAAAGAAAGTTTAATAAAAAAAAGTAAAGTAAATCCTACCAAGAAGAGTTTTAAAACCTATCTATGTTCCACTGTGGATTCTATATAGCCTATCCTTAATACATTCACTTAATTTAGTTGCACATATAGATAAAGTTTTGTCCTTAATTTTATGCTTTATTTATTTAGTTGTGCGTATAGATATTGGATATGAAGTTTTGCGATTTGTTTTTCTCATAAAAAAAGATATATTACCCAAAATTGCACTCCAAAATTTTGAAACTTAAGAAAATAGAAAAAGTTAGAAACTTTAGATTGAAGATATTGCCAGATATTCATTTAAAATCTGGCCTTTTTGGAAAAAAGGATTTATAATCTAATAATTTATATAATTATTTACTTTATATAAATACTTTTCAACTAATTGTTGCCTCGTTTTGTAAATTCAATAAATTCAAATGTTAAGTTTACCGCCGACAATGCTGAACAAATATCAAATATTTTTTAACCACTGTGCCATCTCCTTTCGTTGATGTCGCGTTGTCATCATCTCCATTTTGCCATCATTCTCAGCACACAATTTAGTTTTATTAACTGAAGCAAAAGGAAGTTGGAGATGAAGCGAGTCAGAGAGAAACAGAGAGAAAGCGATAGCCAAAAGTGAAGGAGAAGTGGGTGAGAAGTGGTGGCGGTCGATGGTGGTGTGAATGTGTGTGTATGGTAAGAAAAATGAACTGCACTTCTCTGTTTTTCCGGCTAATGTTGTTCTTGCTGTTATTACTGCTGGTTGCTGGTTGCTGGCTGTTCCCTGGCTGACTGCCGGCTGGCTGCTTGACTGTTTTTGATGGCCATGCCAGTTGACAAGATGGCAAGCGACCAGGCTATAAGCAAATCATATTCACATCCTTTGCTTGCAATCCTTATTTCAATTTTCCAATCTAATCAAATCGAGAACGAAAACCGAGAGAAAGCTTTTTATTTTGCATAATTTTATTATGTTTTATTTTGTTGTTGATTGGTTTTATTTTATTTTTTTTTTCTTCCATTTTTTCTGTGATTTTTTGTTTGATTTGTGTTTTGTTGTTGTTGTTGTAATTTTCCATTTTGTTACATTTAACTACACAGACTTAAATACTAAAAATGACAGCTAATTTTACCGCGCACATCAATTTCAATTTATATATTTACATTGGTTTTTTTTCCATATTCTCGAGTTTTTACTGTAGATTTGCATTTTTACTTTCTTCTTCTTTATTTTATTTACTTATTTTCTTTGTTTTTTTTTTTTGTTTAGTTAGTATTTTCTGCATGTGTTTTTGCTATTGCACATTTCTAAGACAGTTAAAAATGACTAAATATCTTATGCTTAACAATTGTTAATACCCTCTCTGCCAAATAAAAGGGTATTTTGCCATGTTTTATGTTTATTTTTGATTAATCATCTGTATTGTTATTTGTTGCTGTTGCCATTTTTGATTACCAAATTTGTATGCCCAAAATTTTGACATCTCTTTAACAAATTCACAAAAGTTTCAAGCGATGTTTGTTTTATTTTTTTTTTTTTTTTTTTTTTTTTTTTTGTATGTCTACTCAATTTTTAATTTTTTATAATTTATATTCTTTTGTTTTTCATTTTTTTTGCAACTGGGCAAATAACTGTAGCACTTAAATATAATAGTTTTCTTCTTGTTATTAAATTAACAAATAATTTGGTGTATTTACAGCTTAATGTAGAATTCGTTTCTTTCATTGTTTGTTTTGTTAAAGATTTTTCCCCTAACTGAAATCAAATTTTAGCAATTATATTCTTCTTTTGTTTTTATTTTTCGACTGTACAATTTACTATGAACTAAATCAATTAAGGCTAAGATTACACATTTCATAGAGCGATTTATTAAAAAGTTAAAGTATGTATGTTAAAGTATTATGTGGGTGTGTGTGTGAGAGTGTATGTTTGTGTGTCTATGTCTTTTGAAATCAGTTTTGTGAAAAAGCTGCCATTTCTTCTGCTTTTTTTTCTTTGTTGTTTAGTTTTGTCCATTTCCATTATACTTATTTAGTGGAACATATTTTCTATTTTATTTTACACATATATATTACCTATTGATTTAGAAGTGAAAAATGTTTTAGTTTTAATTGTAGTTATTTGTATGTTTATCTGCTAATTAAGCAAACAAATATACTTAACATTCATTGAGAGTTTATATAGAGAGAAAGTCATATTTAGTTGTAGATATATTGATCTAAATGGATAAACACAATTGGAGTTTAATTGGGAAAACATTTTAGGAAATGATTTACAGAATAATTAAAAAATAATTAGAAAATGTGATATTTAAAGAGTGGTATTAAGTTAAGAAATAAGATAAATCAAGTTGCTATACTAAAAAGACTTAAAAATATTACGATATATTGTGGAATGATGCATAGAGAAGTAGTTGCAGAATATAAGAATAGACTTAGGTGGTCATTTTAGTCTATTCATTTTAACTAAATTTTAGATAAATATGGTAATAGGAACCATGGAAATTTTGAATTAAATGAAAGTTTCCATTAGTAGTACTAGAATACTTTTCCATTTTCTAAATATTTAAATTAAAATATCTCCCCCAAAAAGCTTACTGATTCAAAGATTCTTTAAAAGTTCTTTAATTGGAATAATGAAAAATAATTAACTAATATTTTAACATATAATTGCAAAAAGCCCGTATATCAGAGATCATAAAAGTTATAAACTAATTTATAAATAATACTAAAGAAATATTAATACTAAATAATTTTATTTGCATTTAAAACTGATTTATTAATAATAATAATGATTCCTTAGGGTTTTCCTAAGATTTACTTTTCCACTTAATAAAATAAATAAGTTAATTGTTCCCCAACTCTCAATTGTGTTTAAATCAATTTGTAGTTAGGTGATTTCTATTATCAGTTTTTCATTTTGTATCTATTTACCCTGCTTATAATAATTATATATTATATATATTTAGTTATATAATATTACACACACATACATGTAAAAAAGAGTTGCACACTGGACACGCCCACAAAATTTCAATATGTTTTTTTGACAAATCCCATCATTTATTCCCCCCCACTATCTTCCTATTTAATTCCAAAAAATCTGTAGAGTTTTTTGGATTTAATTTGGATTTGGTTTTGATACGTTGTTTAGCTTAGGCATTAGTTTCTGTTTTAGGGGGTTAGTTAGTTAGTTAGTTTTAGTAGTACGTATAGTTAATGTTTATGTGTAGGCTTGATGCTATAATGCGAGAGTATGAAGAATCAGAGATTATGCTAAACTAACGTTTTGATGACATAGTTACAAATGGATTCCATCTTTTATTTTTTCCTTCTCACTCTCTAATCGTTATTCTCCTTTAATGTTGGCATCTTCTTTACTCTCTTTGAAGTTGCTTGGAGTTGTTGCTGTTGTTGCTACTGTTACTCCTGCTGATGTTGCTGTTGCTGTTGTTGCTGTTCTTCTTCTTCTTGTTGTTGTTGTTGTTACTGTCTCTACACTATCTTCATCATATATACACTTCTGTGAAATATCCGATAGCCGATGGCAATCATTACCATTACAATGTGCAGCTGGGATTGCATTGTTTTGGTTGAACCACCGACATCACCGTGATACATGGCCGCAGGATTATCGCCTGAGTTCGGTGCAAAAGAATGAGAGAAAAAAGATAAAAGGAAAAATATATATGAAGGAAAATGTGTTAAAAATTAATTAAACCTGTAACTACATATGTACATATACATATATGTGTGTGTATATGTATATATATGTCGCGCTCGCGCGTGTGTGTATGTGTGTGTGTGTGTGAAAGGGTATATAACGAATGCTAATGAGTATCCAGTATCTTAGCTCGTTTTGTGTCCTCTTTTTCCCAGCTCCAAAGAGTTGCTTATAAATTATGATGTGGCACTTGCCACTAACCATGTGGGCGTACGGTTTTAGTTTAGGTCTTTCCTGGTATTGGTGGTTTATGGCCTGGTCTTAATGACATTCTCTCACACCGACCATATGTGTGTACGTGTGTGTGTGTGTGTGCGGGTATTTTTAATCCACATGCTTGCGGCTATGTCATTTTCATAAATTACTTTTATTGTTTTTATGCCGCTTGATATATGAACTGAAAAAACGCGCACGCCGAATCGCACACACAGCCACATGTACGTTCACACACACACACACACAGATACACACAAAATGATGGGTAAATATTGCGCAAAATGTGCAACTTTTAATTGAATTTCTCGCCAGACAAATAAACATTAAATGTGCAAAATGAAATGACAACATGAACAACTTAAATATAAAAGAGAGAGAAACAAAAAAAAGAAGGAAATTCCGAGAGAAAGTAAAAGAAACTCACCTTTGAAAATGTGTACCAAAACGCTAGCCGGTTGCGTATTACTGGCCACACAGGTAAAATTACCCGAATGTTCACGACGGGTACGCTGTATGGTAAGCTCAGATGATTGAAAGTCTGCAAAATGGATAAAGGATGAAAAAGAAAAAGAAAAAAAAATAGAGCAGGAGTTAAGTTGAGGGAGGGGATTTCGGTGTTCGGCATCCTTTAAATGCATCTATGGTTCACTCACCTGGCTCCGTTGACACATTAATGCCCCGATCAATGTCGTAATTAATCATGCGGTTGTCATGATACCAAAATATATACTCTGATGCCTCCGTATTCTGTACGACACGGCATTGCAGGCGCAACGTGGAGCCTGGCGTTAGATAACGTATTGGTGGTCCTGAAATTTCGGCGCGCGCTTCTAACCAAATTTAAGAATATAAATTTTTCAACCATGAAACGAAAGAAATTGCATTTTTTTTTAATATAGTTAAATGATTGCACTTTTTTTTAGTGATATTTAACTGAGAAAGTAGCATACAATATGATCTAATAAAATATGTTTTTAGTGCTTTATATTATGTATTATTTATATCATAACTTGTGTTGCTTTTTTGTGATCTCTATTAATGAAAAGACTTTCTTTTGGCAGGTTTTTAATTTCGGAATTTACTCATTTTATTTTCATTAACATTCAATAAAAAAAAGGTTAATTTTCTTATGATTTTTTATATACTTCTCTCAGCATTCCCAAATAAAAATTAAAGTTATTGCTAAACCCTTTCTTTCTTTTAGACTATGAGAATAGATTTTTCTAATATATATCAAACTCACTATATAATTTGTCAGATTATTTATTTAAAACTAAAAGTATGTGAAATAATTAACCATTTTCAAATTAAATATAAATTGAAAACTAACAATTGGTCAAACCGAATGCCACTTTAATCAGATATATAGGGGTTATACTAGACTAGCCCAAGAATCAATTTTTCTTAAATATCATCAAGAATATTTATATATAACTAGCTGACCCGGCGAACTTCGTACCGCCTTAGCGTTGCAATGATGCACTACTTTATTTTGTACAGCTGACTTATCTTAGGTATGAGTATCTATTCAATTTGAACTGAATCCTACCTATAAAAATGTATCCATAATTCCCTGATCTCGCTATACCTGAAAATGACTTTACTAATTTTTAATGAAATAAAAAACAAAATATATCTATATATATTTAAAAATTAACTCATTTGACCAATAGCAACAATTTTCGCTGAACTGTAATTAATTGCCACATTATAACTGAATGCAGCTCTGTGGGGATTAAACACAAAATTTCTATCTTCATATCGATTCCGATCAAGTTCATTTCGCGCTTCGCGTTGCTCATAAGTTTGATTTGCTCTTATATTTCTTTGACTTGCCGTATTTCGAGTTCTGCGGTTCTAAGCTTGTACGTCTGGTTGGTGGCATTGTTAAAAACGAAAATCCAACTGCAAATACTTTAATTTTATGAATAAGTTTCTGTGGATTTCAAATCGAGCTTTTTCTTTATTTGACTCAACCTGATTTCTGTAAACAGATCAGTTTTTTATAACGTTGCTACGGCCACACCAAACAGATGGTCACATTAAGCAGATCAGATGTTCTTGTATTTTGTATTGTCTTGCCAAAAATTTAAAGATAATATGCGTATAAAACATGGCATGAGAGATTTTCTTAATATTTTTTTCCGTAAGAACCTTCTCCTAATAATAACAAATACATCTCCTAATAATAACAAATACAACAAAAAAAGAATTAGTGAAATCGGTCCATTGGTTCACGCGTAATGCCGTGACCAAGGAAAACGACTACGGCCACACCAAGCAGATGGTCACATTTAGAAAATCAGATGTTCTTGTCTTGCCAAAAATTTAAAGATAATATGCGTATAAAACATGGCATGAGAGATTTTCTTAATATTTTTTAATGTAAGAACCTTCTCCTAATAATAACAAATACAACAAAAAAAGAATTAGTGAAATCGGTCCAGCCATTCACGCGTGATGCGATGACCAGAAAAAACGGGCTTCATTTTTATATATAAGAAGATTTGCATAAAAAGGAAAGCTTTTTCATACCACATACTATATCTTTCATAAAAGAGCATTTTATTCAGTTAAGCCATTTACACATTATCTTTAATGAGTGTAAATATATACTCTATATATATACTCTATATATATACTATATATATATACTCTATATAATATACATAACTTTTGGATCTTATTGTTAGACAAAAAGACAAAAAGAGGCGTTACATATATTTCTACTCTTTTACTTGTATATACATATGTATGTAATCTGATTTACTATACTGTCATCTATTTTCGTATGCTGCCATATTAGAGATTACATTTTTGGGCAGTCAGGCAAATCGCTGACAAAATGTGTGCAAGGAGTGGCTTTGTTTTTGTGCACAAAATATATATATACATATATACACATAGATATATATGTGAGCATATGTATGTATAACTAGAAGATGAAGAAAATGAAACACCATTAGGCCCGGCACATTCAACGTAAATTGTTTGTTAAATTCGGTATAATGTGCGTCAGTTAGTTTTGCCCCAAGGACAGCGATGAGTTGAGAACTTGCTGAGTCGTTGACATTTGGCCCTAGTTGCCTTGTTTCCCGTTTTCCGTTTTCCCCCCACCACTTTCCCAATTCCCCTTTGGCCTTTTTTCTTATTCTGCATTTTGCTATTTCTCTTGGCCCTTTTCAGCATGAGCGCATCGAAAAGAAGAAGATTTTCACAAAGAAAAATCATCCAAGTCAGTTTTGGTGGTTGACCCATTGAAAACAAAAACAAAAAAAAAACAAACCAAAGCAAAAAGGAGAAAAATCATAGGAAAATCTAAGCAAAAGTCCGAGATTTCTCAAGCCACTTCTGTCTAGGCTATATTTATTTAAGTCTTAGCCATCAAACAAAAAGAAGGCAAAGAAGTAGAAGAAGAAGAAAAAAAACAATGCACATTCTGCTCGTTACTCACCGACAACACTCAGATGCAGGAATATCGATGTGGGCGGATGTGTGGACACTTGACACTCATAGACACCGGCATCACGTAGTTGCACAAATTTGATTTGCAATGTCCAATCCTGGCAGGCAGAGACAAATAAACACAACAACAAATATAACTTATTAGCTAGCCATAGCTCTGATTTTCTTACAATTCTATGTATATACTATACAACTGAGAGTGTATGTGTGAGGGTATGTGTGGGTGTGTGTGAAGTCAATTTGCAGTTGCAATATTGCTGCAGCGAATTTTTGTCACGTCGTGGCAATTGGAGCGAACCTGCCCGGCACAATGGTAGCAAATGTTGCCAGGATGTGCGTGAGCCTGCATAAACATTTTGTATGCAGGTCGATGCTGAAAATGTTACTGCCTTTCTCCTTCCATGACCAGGACATGCAATCAGCTATCTTGCAATCTGTCCCTCTGTCTGTGTGTGTGTGTGTGTGTCTGTGTGTGTATGCTTATCAGCATTGCAAATTACTTTCTAGATACTCACCTCGGAATGCTTCAAGTGTGTGGCACTGAAACGCTCATCGCTGCTATATGTTGTTAAGCCGACCGTAAGTAGATGATAATCCTTTTTGCGTATCCATGATACCTACAACAAAAAAAGGGGGAGGGGGAGGAAAAAAAATGTTAAAAAGAGGTTTGGAAAAAGGCGGCGCCATTAGCTCTATCACACAATAGAGTTTCGTTTGCTTCAAGGACTTTCCATTCCCTTCCCATCTCTCACCCCTCCCTTCCCTTTTCAATTTGTTTTTTTTTTTCTTTTTTTTGTTGCATGTTTAACATATGCCCAGTTGTCCGTTCGTGCGTCTTGTTCAAATGTTTGTCAATCCATCAACCATCGACGACAACTTGATGATGATGCAATTTTCCAAAAGGCAACAACAACAACAACAAACGAAAAAAAATGGGAAAAAATTTGTAGAAAAAAAAATAAAGGAAAAAAAAAAAAAATCAAAAAGCAATTACGTGCAAGAATTACTACATCAACAGAGTAAAAGTAGGAGCAACAACAATAACAACAACAACAGCAAGAACAACAATAAACATAATAGCAGATTGATTGATCCAGGGTTCAAAAGTTCAAATTGGCTACCTCAACTGTAAATAGACAAATAGACAAACACACAAACAAATATGTGTATAAGCCGAGATCCCAGGCCAACGCCCACTGACAAAAGCAGCTGGCCATGAAGGGGGGCATACATATATATATGAGAAGGTCGAGTGGAAGGCGTGGCAAGAGGCATGCCAGTGTGACTTTAGCTAATCCTAAATGACCATTAATCATTTCGTCGTCTAGTTTTTTGCTATCCACCATCCAAATATCTTTTCCTGAATCCGCCTCTACACAACTGCCAATCCCTACCACCCCCCCGACTATGATGACCCACGTAGGCCCATCTATTAGGAGCTGCTCCATATGGGGTTATGACTAAGAAAGAAAGAAAAAAAAGTGTGCAAGAGAGAGGGAGAGCGAGCATCTGAGCCAATTTACAGTGGTCAAAATGTTTCGTTTTTTATATGGCCAGCAGCATAAGTATCTAGGCCAGGCCTAAATCTGATCTCTTTGCCACTGTGCAATCGGCTAAATGGTCTTAGTGCCTTAAGGATATCCTCAATATTCGAATGGGTCTCAAGTACGCGCGTGTATCAATCAATTTTTCAATTGATAAGGATTTTTATTTATTGGCCCAAACATAGAAAAGAAAGAGAAGAAGGGCGGGGCGGGAGGTAAAAATCGCTCGTTTAGCTAACTTTTTTTCTTCCATTCTCCAAATATTGACGCTAGCTGAAGAGAAAACTGGTGAAAGGGAAAGGGGGACCAATATTGACTTTGAAGAAGTTTTTATACCCTTGCCAAAATGGAAGCGATAATTTAAAGTTATTCGACTGTAATGATATATGTGGAGTTGGCTGAAGTAATGATTTTTTGAAAGAAAAAGATCCATTCCATTTTGAGCATATAAAGTGGAAATGCATGTATAAGCCGGAGGTGTCAAATAGATATAGGTAGATTATACATATTTATCATGGATCAATGATATTTATTGAAAACAAATGTCGTGGTCTAATATCCTCTTTAATTTAAAAAAAAGTATAACAAAGTTTTATCATCTTATAAATTGGTATTAAATACAACAATAACTATTCTTCGACTACTTCAAGTTGACTTAACAAAAGCATTTAATAACATTAATTAATTTATATTGAAAATATATCAAATCTGTTAATTCCAATATCCTACTATACTTTTACATTCCTATTGATTTAGTCAACAAGATTTGAAGTGAACCCAACTACTTCAAATCCCCATCTTCTTGTGTGATTCTATTCCCATTCTTCCTGCTAGGCAAAGTTTATATACCCCTAGAAAAATAGTAGAGTACAATAAAAAAAAAAGAGGGAAAAAAAGGGAAAAACTTGGACATAAAATGGCAATGCCAAACAATTTTTGTGCACGAGCAGCAGCCAAATAAAGCAAAAAAAAAGAAGAGAAAAATAAAACACAAAGAAAGAAAGTTCCAAATTAAGTTGAACGATGGCGAAATTGTTAAATCAGCTGCGTTTTGGTCATAAAAAAGGAATTACATTTTCAGTTGCTTAAATGTTTAATGCGGTGAATACACACAGACGCAAACACACACACACAGACACAAACAAAAAATACATAATATCAATATTATTTGGTAAGTGAACAAAGCAGATAAACAACAGATTTAACCAGAAATTACTTAACCTTAAATAAGTCTATTGTATGATAAATCTATGATTAGGCATGAATAGATATAGGAAGAAAGAAGGGGAAGTTGAAACCCCTGAACTTCTCCTTGATATATAAATTAATATATACGCTAAAACATATTTCAAGTCAAAACACAAAATTTACAATTGAATGGATGAAATTGTACAGACACAGAGAGTTTCCTCTCCTCCCTCCTCTTCCCTTGCTTGTCTTTCTCTCTCTAAATATGTATATATATATATATATATATACGACTCCAAGTCGTTTATTATCAAGATTCTGCTGCTGCTGCTGCTGTTGCTACTACCCGCATACGTTATGAAATCTATATATCTATATATCTATTCAATACAATCTGTAACAGTAAAATCCTTTCAGTGTGAGGCATAAATTGCGCATAAATTCTTTTCCGATTTCTGTCCTATCTCCCCTTCCCCCTCTCACACTCTTTTCACTTTCTGTGTGTGTGTGTGTGTGGGTTTTCTGTCTTCTTAGATGCCATTCCCAAAAACATATATATATATATTTTGTGTTTTTTTTTTTGGTCTGTATATTCCTTCGCTTTCTTTCTACGATTTTTATGATATTTATGATGGAAACTGCGACTGCGACTCGGGCACTGGGACTGGGTCTACGTGTCTGCAAATAAACCATGCAGCTAGAAAATGGAGCAAAAACCAATGGCAAAAGCAACGGCAAAAAGGAATGTGGCAAGGGCGCCAAAGTAAAGCCATCAGGGTAACAAAAAAAAAAAAAAAAAAAAAACAAAAAAAAAAACGAAACGAAAAGGAGAATATAAAAACATTACCTACTTTAAATTTTGGCATCGACTTGCAAATACTGTAAAAATTACATTATCTTCAATTGCCAATGAACTAAACACACTGCGATTTCTTGTTCCACTTCAAAAATGTTAAATTTGTTTTTGATACATTTTATTTTCTCATGTTATAAACACTCTGGCGCCCCCTATGAAGTAATGCTTTATTTTAGCAGGCTGTGATCCAATAGTATAGTGAAAGTTTAGATTTTCACTATAAATTTTAGATCAAATTTAGAATACAAGAAATTAAACTGGATCCTAATATTAATATTTTATCTAAGACTTCCTAAATCTCAGATTCTTTTGGACCAATTTTGATAAGAAAACTATATGCTTGATGCCTTTCATCTATCTGTTGCATACAGTCCGACAAATTTGATATACCCCTTGCTATTTCGGATTACAGGGTGTCTTAAAGGAGAGACGAAAAATAAAATGTTGCGGCAATTAATCAAAAGCATGAGAATTCCTTTACTTTGCCAAGTCTGTTTGTCTCAGTATGTGTGTCCTGCATGTGTGTGTATATGTGTATGTGTGTTAGTGTGTTTGTGTGCGTAGAGCGCATAAATCTCAGTTGCCTGTCACGTGTGTGTCGTATGTATATTTGTATGGGTGTATGGGTGTGCGGCTTTATTTTCTCTTCCTGCGGCCATGTTGACTTTGCTTACTGCAGCTGCTAGCTGGCAGATAATTGTTTACATTTTACCTTTTTTTTTTTTTTTTTATTATTTTTGTGTTGCTTTTTAAACATTTCACCCCGGCTTACCCCTTCCAATCTGCCCTTTTACGTGCCACTTCTTTGCTGCTTTGGTATATGTAAAATAAAAGTAGTCACGCTTAATTTATAGCCAACAGCCCACAAATCACTTGTGTTAGCAAATTTATGGCAAATTTATGCTAACTACTTGTCCGCACAGCCCCCAAGGGTAGGCAATACTTTTTGTTACCGCCATTCGCTGCCTGCCAATCGCCAAATCTTTGACAGCTGCCTGAGAGACCCTTCCCATATGCAACCTGTCTAGGTATGTATGCTACAAGGTGTGCAGTGTGTGTATGTGGGTGTGTGTGGGTGTGTGTGGGTGTGTGTGTGTGTGTGTGGTGTATATGTGTTTATCTATGTATGTATCTGGATTTGTCGTAATTGCACCAACTAAATCTATCTAGTTTTCTGTATTCACTTTTTTTTGTTAGATGTTTTTCGTATTTCGATGTTTTTCTATCTTTTTTTCTTTCTTTTCTCTGGTTTCTTGTTTTCTTCTTTCTTTTTTTTTTGGCCTATTGAAAGTTTAAATTGGTTTTTGTTCTGCTCTCTGCTGCTGCCGCTGCTGCTCTTGTTGTTGCTGTTGCTGTTGTTGTTGTTGTTGTTGTTTTCTGCATGTTATTGACGCATATATTTTGTTTGCTTTATTGTCCAACACTGTCCAACCAATTTCCGTATGCCACAATCCCAATGGGGACAACAACAATACCTACAAGGGATGAGGCAGTGTGAAGGCCGAGTGGTTCGAATGGTTAGCTACGTGGTCAGAACTTGTACCGTAAAAATAGAAAGAACTTTTTCAATGGTGAACAAAACTTTTTAACAAGCGATTTTAATAAAATTCTATTTAGACATTGCAGCCAGCATTTTTTTTTCAATTTGTTTTTTTTGCTACTATTATTATACTTTTTTTCGTTGTTGTTGTTTGTTGTTGTTCTAACCTAAATGTAAACAGAGAATGTTAATGTAGATATACAACATTTGTTGTTAAAAGTTACAGTTTTTGGCATTGATTAAACAACAGGACTCTACAAAATAAAAAAAAATAAAGACTGACTCATTGTTTTTCTAAAAGTTTTTTTAAAGAAGAAAGATTTTTGTTTATGAATTTTAGCCTGGCAACTGGCAACTGGCAACTGGCAAGTGAAAAGTGGAAAGTGTATAACATTTTCGTTTTGACCAAGTTTGTTAAGTTACCATTTGCAGGGAAAACTTTTCTATGCAGTTGAAGTGCACAAAACTTTTAACAAAAATACGCTCAATTTAGTGTCCCAATGTTTGCCTAACCATTGTCCGGTATATCCTTGATATATATATGGCATATAAATATATATATACTTATGTGTATATACATATATATGTACATATTTGTGTGTGTGTATGTGTGTTCGTGTGCACGTTGATGACTTTTTTGGTTTACTTATATACTTTTATATTTGTTTTGTAGTCTTGTTAAATTGTTGTTAATCAACCTTTAATACCGCCGGCTACATCTATAATTAAAAGCAAATCAAATTCTCAGCTTATTAATTAAACTCATTCGAAGCGGAAATGCGCATTAAGTGCAATTAATGCATAATTGAACACTGAATAGGTCAATATTGTTATAGCAAGCCAATTAATTGTAGCCCAATGACACAAATTAGCTGGTTAAAATCAAAAAGTCATCACAATTTACGCCTATTTAATGACTTGAGGGAAATCAAAATATATATACATATACTGATGAGAAAATCATTTCGAAAAATCATACATTTCAAGAAAATTGGTATTTATTAATTTCACATATAGAATAATCAGCTGATACAGCTGATCTTTAAGTACATCAACTTTTATCAACTTTATCTTGTGCGTTTAAAGAATTTATATAGATACTTTAAGATATTTTTTTTATAAATTTTCAAACTTTTTAATGTAACATGAGAAGAGAAATTAAGCCTTGAAATCTTTTTTAGTTGTTTGCAAATAAAAAAATGTTTACTTAAATAGAAATTCAATTAATATCAAGTGGACATATATAGAATTATTTAGTTTTTCTTCAAATAGGATTGCATTTTTTATTATTTAGATTACTAATTTAATTGGTTCGTTTTCCAACAACTATCAATGACATCCACTTAAATTAAGCCATAGGTAAAATGGAGATTAAATACTCTATTAGAGCTTTGTAGGGTATATAGGTAATAAATATAACAAACGTTCTTGTATTGGCTATATTATAGAGCAGTATGCACAGAAATTGGTCCTGGGGTTCAAACTAATGGATAAACTATTTTTTAGAAGAAAAACTTAACTAAATAACTATATCAAAACTATATCAAATATATGAAGATTTAATAGTAATATAGTAAAAATGAAGACAATATAAGTCCAATTTTTAGTTTTTGAAAAGCAAATGTGTGTCTTTAAGACGGATCCTAGTCATTGCGTTTGAATTTTTGGGAATTTAATTTAATATTTACCTACAATAGGACCATAGTAAGAGAGCTAAAAAAAATCTAGAATCAATTCAATTCAAAGGTATATAAACTTCGTTGTTCAAAGGTCGCATTCTAGTATGCTCTTACATACAAAAACCGTGCCAAACAATGAGCTATTGTATAGCCAAGAGCACCAAAATCCAAAAAACAAAAAAAAAACAAAAAAAAGCAAACAAATAAATAAATGAATCAAAAGATGAATTGAAAATGCGATTTTACCATTGCCTACTTTTCGGCTGTATTTACCTAACTATTAAATGCGATTGTGTTTGCTTTACATTCATTATGGTTTTATCCTGTGGAGCCCAGAATTACAAAATATGAAAGAAAAAAAAAATGAGGTGAAGAGGAAAGAATGAGAGGATGAAAAAAAAATAAAACACACACAATTGATGTGTAATTAAAAAGGGTGTAGCCTGATGATTGCATTGCAATTAAAATAATTGAAATTTGTTAAGGCTCTTCTCATGTTTTCGGCATTGAACTTTCCACTTTTCACTTTCACCTTTTCCCTTAAGCACTCCCCCATCTCCTCCCCTTTTTGACTGCTGCCGTTTCTTAATTGTTTTTGCTTGCCGCTTTTGTCTATGGAGAAAAGTTTTTTTTCTCATTTTTTTTTTTTTATAGAAATTATAAAGCCATTTTTGCATACGAGAGAAATCTGGGTCAAAAATTCTTCTCATTCTGCCATTGTTCGGACAACATTTTTGTTTTAATAAACATTGTGATGTTGGTGGGCTAAAGGCACAGAGGCAAAGGACATATCATTGAGGGCGAAGCTTGAAGCCTTCATCAACTTGTCTACTAGAAAATGTCTTACTTATTAGCTCGTCCATTGTTTAATTACGGTTAAGGCTGCTGTTGGCCCAGCGACAAAGGCAAAAGCAAAAACAACAACAAGTGATAATGATTTGTATTCATTAAAAAGGTTTATGGCAATTTTCAGGCAACATTTTCATTCCAAAAATAACAAAGTGACTCTCAAACTTAATGAGCTCAAAAGCTGGCAAATCTTTTGTCATGGCTACCCACACACACACAGATACACACACACACTCACAGACAAGTACAACTAAGACGAGGAAGCAAATTTTCTAATTAAGGACACAAATTTAATACATAAATATAAATCTTTAATAATCTCTTGCTAAAGTTCCCAAAGAGAATTTGTTATCTAATGCCCAGGCTGTTGCCTGCCGATTGCATGACGAGTTCAAGAATATATATTCACAGCAGCACAAATAAACAGTAACTTATAAATACTTATACGTACATATACATACATACATACAGGGTGCATAAGAAAGACATTTTAAGGTGAAAAGATACCTTAAGTAGATATCGGATTATGTAGGTACTATAATCGTTATGTCAATTACAACACATGTGAAAATGTGTAGAGAAAATAATTATATATTTATTTATTTTGAATATTTCTGCCTTTATTTTAGATACGATTTAAAGGAGTTTCCTCATCTTGAAAGTGCCTTTAATCTGATATCCACTCATAACTTTTAATTATAAATGATGTTCCTACCCTCTTTCTTAATGGTCTAAATTATTATTATATTTAATTGCCAAAAGTTTAGATGGCTTTTCCCTGTAGCCATAGTTTAAGTATGTTTAGAAAAAACACCAACAACATGGGAAATCTTGTACCACAGGAACCTCTTTAGAAGTTTGTTTTGAGAAACTGTAGCATATTTAAAGGGGTTATTTTTATCTGAAAGAATATATAAATTTGAAATAAACCATAAAAAATTTTGCATAATATGGAAACTCGATATTCGAAGAAAAATATATTTTTTTTCAGCCGATTTATGAAAATGAATTCTGACAAAAGTTGAAAATAAAGTTAAATGATCAGAAAAAAAAAAAACAGATAGACCAAAATAACAATTTGTTTTGACTCGAATTTCAAATTTTTGACTTCAAATATACCAAATTTAAAGACAATATATTTACAATCACACCCTGTTTAATTCTTTCTGTTTTTGTGCAGGTTATTTCACTTCTTTTTTTTTTTTTTGTTGGTTGGAGGTCGTTGCAACAATAACTGTGCCTGGCAGTAAAATATTTTATAATTTTTTATGTTATTTTAAGCAGCGACGTCGACGGCGACGACGACGACGACGACGACAAAGAGTCCTTCTGTATACGAGTCGTCCTTTGTTGTTTGCCTTCTGTTCTGACTCAAGTGCAAGCGCTTTAAAGCTCACACAATAACACACAAACAAAATATGAGCAATAAAAAAATGTATACCATATATAAACAACAAGAACAAGAAAAACAACGTCAACTACAACAACAATAAGAACAACGACAACAAAAAAAAGAAAAGAAAAAAAATGTACGCCAAAAAGAAAACAGAGAAAAGTTCAAATAAAAATGGTAGCACACAAATACTTATATGCCAAAGTATGTATGATTTTGTTCCACATACTTGTATACAAAACAACATTTTCAAAAGACCAAAAACAGTCAAACCAAGAATAAATATAAAATACAGAATTTTAATTTTACAAAAAATGACTACCAAATACCCTGTAAGTGTTTGTGCCTTACAATATCTGAAATCTTAAAATTTGCCAAGACGAACAGGTGTTGAATCAAAACAAGTTTTAATCCAGAAATTTCAAAATTTACTAAATAAATGTAGGAAGAAATATGCAAATAATAATAATAAAAAGGCATGGTCTAACATTTACAAATTATTTTAAGTGTGACTAAGACTATCATTAACTTATGTGCATAACCCACTCAAATTTGCTTTTGTTACAGGGTATAACAAAAGCCAGAGTCAAAGTAAATTGTATGTCAACTAAAGTAAGAATTTCATATTATTTTTTTTTCTTTTTGTAGCCTAAAGAAAAGGAATTATACGGAAATTATGTGTTTGTTTTGGATTAAATGCGCATATTTACCTAATATCGCAACCTACATCAATGTATTTTCCACAAAATTATTTGCTTGTTTTTTTGCGACCTCACGCTCTCGTCTTTTTTTTTTCTCCTTTCACTTTTGGCTTAGAACTAAGCAAAGTTCTTATGGTCTTTGGACAAGGGCAATTTATATTTATCTGATTTTAAAGTTTTTCGAAAAATTATACCATATATATATTGAGAGAGCGAGAGAGATTGGAGTTAGAGTTGCTCTTTGGATGCTTAAATATTTGTGTAACCTTTTTTTATCTTAACGATGGATCTTGGGCAGCAAAAACCAACCAGAAATATCTGCACATACAAACACAAATACATACATACATTCACACACACACTCACACACACATACACACTCGAGCAAACAGAGGGAAACCCTTGAGCGTTAATTTTCATAAAATACCAATTTCGGCATTTTTATCTTACTGAAAAACAAAAAAAAAAAAACAACACTGAGCCAAAAAAAAGTCTGCAAATATTTGCCTTCCTACTAGTCTCGATTGCTACCCTCCCCCTTCTCTTAATCTCTTTCTCTGTTACTGTCTTTCTCGCTATGTCCTCTTTAGTCTGTTTCTCTCACCTATAATTATATTTTCTAATCTGCATAGGTTGAGAAAGGAGCAAGGGGCGGTGACGAAAAAATTCTAGCAAATTATAAATAAATTACCCTGCCAGATAGAATCTATGCCACTTAGATAGCCATTTTACACTTGAAAAATAAAATGTATTTTTGCTTATTTATAAGTCCAAAGGATATAAACGAAAGGTGAGATATTATTTTATTCTTTTTACCAGTTATACATACAGCATCTATTGGTTATTCAAAAATAAATAAATGGAATTATTTCATTAAGTAATTTAAGAAATATTTAATGGATATTCTGTTTTTGTCCCTATTTATAGATAGTTTTCTTCACATGCCAATTTTAATTCCAAAGTATTTCTTTATTATGTGATTTTATGTTCAAGATTTTTAATAGCTTTCATAAGAATCTTTTACCTATTTAAAGAAGATTCAATCAATTTATTTTTAAATGAGTTTGTTTTATTTACTTCACTGAATTTCATTGATTTTTATGACACTCTTATATAAAGATAATCTGTGCAATCAGTGTAAAGCGATAATTATCATTAATTAACTACATTTATCTTGTGTTGGTTGATAGGTTTAAAATGTAACAATCATACCATGTACATGTTTACCAACACTGTCATTTAACAGAACTGATGTATTTAACATAACTCAAATAACAGAGAGACAATTTATTTTTAAAGCAATCAACATAAAGATATATACAAACAAGCAAAAAAGAAGGATATTTATTTACATATATACATATATATATATTTATTACTCAAATATATAAATGTATATAAGAGACTACCTGTATAGTCTAAAAAGGCTTCATAAATCATATCTATGGCATTTATTTATATTAATCAATTATTATATTTATCTTTATATCCATCGTTCCGAATGCAAACAACACTCCTCTTAAGAATTTTAAGACCAATAACAAAATAAACAAAAAAAAAAATGTATACATTCCATTAAATCTTTGCCCATCAGTATGTGCAATAGTATTCGTATATAAAAGTATTACATCCTTTTCCCTGAGGTTAACTCAAATTAAAGTCATTTATATAAAGGAAAACAAAGGCCATAAAATGCATTCCAATTTACATTCGCCTTTGGGTTTTTGAACATTTAAGGATCTAAACAAATTTACATTTTGATATGCCTTGTTTGTTTTGCAATTTTCCTAAGTGTATTCGAAGGTATTTTTTAAACATTTAAGCTTTTGGTATTTCCTATCTTTTCGATGTGTGTTTGTGTGTGTGTGTGTGTGTGTACGTATTTGCTTAAGCTTTTGGCATGCTGTGAGAACATTTAATTACTGCTACTTTTCTCTATGAAAATATCTCTAAGAGAGAAGTCTAGACATTAAAAACGACAATTTATCTAAAAAGTAATTAAGTGCTCAAGTCACACGGACAGACACACACACACAGACACACACACACAGAGATACAGGGCAAAGAGCAACAGGACAAACATTGAAGCGGCAGCAGCAGTCAACTGCAAGTCATAGCACACAAATACACACACAGACACAGAGATAGAGAGAGCGACACGTACACTTTATTTTTGCAGTGACTGTTGGTATGGCTGCCTGATTTAGTTCAATTTATATGTACCAACTGGCAGCAAAGGCAATGGCAAAACGGCAAACGGCAAACGGCAAATGTCAGAGGCAAAGCCAACGTTTGAAACCTGACAGCGTTGCACATATTTGCTTAGTTTATTTTAAATGCCATTTAAGCTGCTCTGCACAAATGGACTAATACCCTAATGACATATTTTAATGTTCCCCTCCTAAAGGGACAAATGGGAAGTAAGAAAGAAAGAACGAGAGGAAGAGGGAGAGCATGTTTAATAGAGAAAGCCAAACAGATTGAAAGAGACAGCAAAAGTAAAACAGAAATGTCTCGTAATTTTTAATTTCACAAAAACTCTCCCTGTTTTTGTCTCTCCCTCTCTATCTCTCTCTCTCTCTCTTTCTCTGTCTCTTTCTTTTTCTCAAAGTGTGTGTGTGTGAGTGTGCTTGAATTTGATTTATGTAGTTTAGATTTGCTTGAGCATTTTGCATTCCATTTGTCCAATAAAGATTTGATTTTTATTGTGTGCTGATTCATTTGAAAATTCTCTCTGAATGTACATACTATACATATATATATATACATATATAAATTTCTAAGTGTATGTGTGTGTGTGTATATATAGCTTTGGCAAATAGTATTTAATTTTATATTAAATTGTGTAAGCAATCCAATTTATGTAACTTAATTGCATTTCAATTCCATTTGCCTTTTTCCATATCCTGCCATTTCGCAGGATTTCTATTCCCCTAAGTTCATGTTCAGTGCATAAATTTCACGGCTTGACAAAAATGAAAATTGCAGCAAAATGGCGAAACAAAGGCTTACTTTTCTCCGTTTGTTTTTGTCGAAGGAGGCAATTCATTTATTTAATGTTTCCTGCATTTTATTGTCGTCTGAAGGAAATTTACGACAATGGGACAAAGAAAACAAACACAAGAAACAAAAAAAAAGCAAAGAAAAGCACAAGCGAAAATGTCCACGGCACAAAATACGCGGTAATGTTTAGTATGTTGTGGTACCCTTAAAAAAGCAAAGGGGATGGGGAGAGGGTTAAAGAAAGGGGGGGCAACTAGAAACCGAAACCCTTGGTTTTTTTTTTGTCTTTGGCAGGACAAAGACATAAAGGGTGGCAAATATGGAAATAATTTGTATAAGTAATGCTGCTGCATAGAGAGGTGTTTGCTGCCACAGTCTGTAGCAATGTCTGTCCCGTTATGGGTTTTCCTAGCCATTGAACATGCCTCCTCCTCCTCCTCCTCCTTCTATTCTCCTTCTTTTTACATGTTTGTGCACTGGCAATGCACTCGCATTTGGACTTAATGCCCCGTTCATAAATTCTTGCAAATATTAATGCGCAACGCAACACAAAAGGGCGGTATATGTTTCTCTTTTTTGGGGCGGGGCAGTTCAGGAAAATGCCAACTGAGACAGCAGGGAGAAAGAGAGATAGAGAGAGAGAGAGAGAAAAAGAGATTTTTAATGCTGCCACACATGAAAATGCATGAGCAAAGCAATGAAATGAAATGAAAGTGCATTTGTATCTTTCCTATTGCCTTTCACCCTCGTCCCACCTCTCTCTCTCTCTCTCACTCTCTTTCTCATTCTCTCTATTTCTGTGTGTATGCTATGCTTAGATGACTGTGTTGGGTTTTGTTTGGGGCACATAAAGACTATTAAGTAGCCTTGGCAAAACAACTTGCAACCCAAAAGCCACCCACTAAAACTATCCAAGACAAAGTTGCCATCAATATGTGCAAATGACAGCTAACTAAAGCGAGGGTTGACGCAAAAGTTTGCCGAATTTAAATAAAAATCTCAGTAATTTCTTTAATGATTAATCATTTCCATATAGTTTTTTTATGGAATTCCTAAAGAAAGTTTCCTCTACATCATTCTGCATAAATTTTTTATTTGGTTTTTATGTGCACTTTACGAAATGGAAGTTTTTTTCAAAATTTAGTTTAGGTAATGCAAAAAAAGTGAATGAAACTTGAATGAAAATATGCAAAATAATATACAATAATAAAATAGTTATAATATATTTAATTAAGCCACGAGGGAACTTAAAACCACTGGCTCTTACCATTTAAAAGCTTTGAATCTAAATTGTGTACAAAACCACTAAAAAAATTTAATAAATTTAACTTTTAGTCCATATTTTTTCTCACAGTGTTTGCCTTTTGCCGACAAAGTCCCATATGATGTGTGTGTGTGTGTAAGTGTGTGTGTGTGTGCACTTAAAAGATTCTCATTCGATGGTTTCTTCATTCATTCATTCGTACATTTCATTTCATGCTGTGTGTCAATTACGTACAAAGGAACCAAAAAAAGTTGCCACAACTTCAGCACATTATGAGCAATAATTTTGTGGAAAATGAATGCAGCTGTCAAATTAGTTAAATTTTCCTTGAGCATCAATTTGAAATTGCCATCAACTATTTATGTGTATCATTTATTCCATTTGCCTGATTAAATACACAAACTGTGCTGACTTGTAAACGAAAATGACATACTATATATATATACTATATACTATATACTATTGTTTTAGGGTCGTAAGCTATTACGATGGCCACTTGAGCACGCGTGTAATGTGGCAGAATGGGAGGGAATGAAGGTAGAGTGTTAACAATCCAAATTTCACACCTACCTCTCTCTCTCTCTCCCTCTCTCTCTACTTGGCTACTCCTTCATGTGAGTTTAGAGGGTTCAGAGCCTACTGCCAACAAGTGCTTAAGTGCTTATTAACTTCTGAACACTTAAAGGCACAATTATGAAATCGTCAATTTAAAGGAGTCACGCAAACATTTTGGCATTTGGCAGCGGCCACAAACGGATTTACCAACACGCACTGAGGTCAGAGAACCAAGGAGAGATACCCAAGCAGAGTAATTATGTCCAGCACTTGACATGTGCAAGCACATAAACACCTAACTCACAGTTGAGTTAAGCAAATACACATGAAACGTGAGTTAAACATACACATAGATACACACACACACACATACACACACTCAAAAGCAGAGAGAAAGAGAGTGAGAGGTGGTCACGTGGGCGTATGAGTAATAACTCTAGACAAGCGGAAAATTAATACCTCTTGAGGCTATGTCGTCATGTCAATGCTTATGTTTAGGTCCCAACTCTACACAGTTGTGCTTTAGTCCTATCTAACCATGATCCTTGTAGTCCCTAGTTATAGTTTGGGCTTATGTATTACCTAAAGGTGTAATTTGTTTTCCAGCAGCCAAATGGTCAACTCCCAAGCCTAATGAACCATAGGCAGGCTACAAATGAACTCCTTCTACAATTTATTCCATCTCTCTCTGCCTTCTGTTGACTTTCTCTCTGTCGCTCTCTTTCTCTCTACCTCTTTCTGCCCCTCTCTCACTCCTCACTCCTTGTCCTGGATTCCCTCTTCAAAATATGTCTCGTATTATATTAGTTTTGCTATGTTTATTGGCTTTGCCAAAACCTTGATACAAGTGCACACTTGATAAGCAAAAATTTAATTAATTTTCTCTGAAATGTGTGTGCGTGAGTGAGTGTGTGTGTGTGTATATAGAGAAGGAATATTATGGGGATAGGGATGGGAATGGGGATGGGGTAAGAGAAGGTGATGAGTGGTTGGTACAATTGAGGTAGGGAATATTGGGTGGCCAAAGCACGTGCCTTAGCGGCATCACTTGGAGAAATAAATAGACTTGTTCATGGGGCAAAGTTTTCTTAAGTTGAATTAAATTGGAATGTGGCCAGAGATAAATTTACAAGAATTTAACAGAAAATTTCTCATAATATTTTATCATTTACTTTGATTAAAAGTATATAGATATAGAATATATTTAACCTAACTGAATTTGCCTTGGCATCATTTTCCATAATAATTTCTCACTTCTTGGCCAATTTTCCTTAAGATAACTTTTCCCTCTCTCTCTCTCTCTCTCTCTCTCTCTCTGTTCGTCTGTCTCTCTGACAGTTATGACTTTTCAATTTCAATTAAAAAACCGAAAGTCAAATGTTTTTCTATAACCCCCCCTTTTTGGGGTCGGTCGATCCTGGTCCAATGACACTTTTCGTAATTTATGCCAACGAAAAAGGAAAATTGAAACAAAAGTCGAATGGCAGTATGACTTCAACTCAAACAAATCATCAGCATTGATGGATTGCTTTCTTTTAATAAATTATTAAAACAATAGTAGAGAGAGCTGGGAATGGGGAATGGGAATCGAATCGAAATGGAATGTAATGGACCCCAGACCCAGTCAGGTAACAATAAAGTTTACTTACCACACCCTCGCCAATATGATGCACTGTGCAGGGCACATGGGCTGTGGCACCAATCTGTGTGGTCACCACCGTTGAATTCTCTGTACCAAAGTACATGGGCGTACCAAACATATTATCAGAACCGCCGCCATCTGTACGATGAATGCCAGCATCTAGATGATTCTCAACCGTCTCCGACTTATGCATAGGTATGGGATATGGACCGGCTGTGTCTTTGGCCTGAATGCGGGAATGTGAATGCGATTGCGATTGCTGATGATTCTGTAGAGTTGGCTCTTGGTCCAGCTCCTGCTGGTGCTGTTGATGGTGCTGCCGTTTGTCATCGATCAAATTGTTTGAATCGAAACTTGTTATGCTGCTACCGCTGCTCCTACTGCCCCCTGGTGCTGTAAGGGCGGCCACTGAGGCGCCCAACAAGTTCGAGCCGGGTGACATAATTAAATTTTGATTTATATGGCCGCTACTATGTACTGTGGACGATGGCGCCATTGTTGAAATGGCTGCTCCACCAATTGCTCCTGCTCCTCCTGTTGCTGCTGCTGCTGCTTTGGCTGTCATTGTTGTTGCCGTTGTTGCTGTTGCCGTTGCTGCTCCTACTATTTGTGTTGCTCCTGTGAGAAGGAAGAGAAGACGAAAGAGAAGGAGGTATAACATTTTAAAATGTGTTAATATATGCGCTGTCCGACGTTGCGCCCTTCTGTCAATGGCGCCGCCGCAACAGTTTGTCGTATAAACAATAACAGCATGAAGTCAATTAATTTCAATGTTGCTGCGTATACGTAATATACGGATTTTCATTAGCCCGACGAGGCTCAAACCTGAGAAAATTTGCATAATATAAAGTAAAGTTGATGTAGCTGCAGATGGCAATCTAATTAGAGCACTTTTTTTTACACCCCCCTCCAGCATAATTTTGTTTTAACAGCAAAAACAATAAGCGGAAAACAGGAAATAACAAAAGGAATTTATTAAAACATTTTCACACAGAAAATCAATTGAAAGAATTAATTAACAGAAATATAGCTTGAAAATATTTTTAAAATATTTTTTGTTTTCCATTTGTTGGTGTAAAAATGTGTGTTTAAATTAATACATGATTTCTACATGTGAGCTCTGAATTGCACAATTAAAAGCAGAAGTAAGTTTTTTTTTCATAGCATACTTTTGAGGATATCAAAATCAATTATTCCTATTAATTCGCAAAGCTTTCAATGAAATAATTGTTTTTGTTGTTATTGTTAAATTAGCACACAAATTTGTTACTCTAAAATTGAGAGAATAAAATGATCTTTCAGAAAAAAATATTTTTGCATGTGTTATCTACTTTAGTATTGAAAATATCGTCTGTTAAACATTGCATATGGGTAAAACAGTTTGCCGTACGAATTAATAGTGGTCGGTGCTCGTATATAATCTGTTAATCTTTTTTAATTTAAACTAACATAAAAGAGTTATTCCTTAAAATTTAAATTATTTAAACTTCCTTAAAACTAGGTTTAGAACATCGTAGAGTATTTGAAAGCATGCTTCTTACTCCTACATACTTTCCTACTTATTTACTACCCTACTCTCTTCAATCACCAACATATAGTCCAATGAGTGAGCATTAATTAACTAATTTAGGTTCAAAGAGAAAAACTATTCTCTTCTACATCATTCAATCAAATTTATAATAATGTATATGCAAATATAAATGATTCATATTCAAGTATTAACCGAAAACAGAAATCGAATGTTGAGTGAACATTTTACAATTAGAGCCATCTTCCAACAAAGCCACCACCCTATGCGTCGGTTGTCAATTTATATATAACTATAGATATACATATATATATTTGTATGTTTGGTACAAATAGAAATCGAGCTTGCCAACATTTGCCATTGGTTTTTATTCTATTTGTCTAAAAATGAATTTCCATTAACCCAAAACCACATTACACGTTTCGGTTTTTCGGCTTCATTTACTGCCAAATTTGCTTACCAATTCAATTTGGCTGGGGCCAAAAACATAATACTAATATTTTACAATTAGACATAATTGCATTTGGTAAACGTAAACATGTGTTTGAATGGGTGGGACTAAAATCAACTGATTGGCATTTGCCAGACGAATGTCAATTAAGTTAGAAAATTTTGCACAAAATTTCCAATTGTATCTAATTGCGTTCTCTAGCCCACAAAATATGTAGAAAATTTTGTTATTTATACATTTGTATATGTATGTGAGTATGTATGTGTGTGTGTGTATGTGTGTGCTAATATAATGCGTATATTATCTGTATGTAGTTTTCATTTATTTTATTTTACTATTGTCCACACAAAATCGCCTGAGATTTTCAATGGCAACAAGAACAATAAATATTTGAAATTTAGAAACAACTGATGATTGAATTTATTTTTGACATTCAAGAACAAAACTAATTAGTTTAAATTAGAATTTATGTAATGGCATTTAATTAACACTTTATTAAATTGTTAAAGTCATTTCAAATTCATTTATTCATTTTGAAAGTCAAGTAATTTTGCCCTGGGCAAAGTAGAAACAGTGTTGAGCAACGTTAATTGAATTATCACTATTCCTAAATTTGTGACGGGCACAAAATAAAGACCAATAATATATTATTAATTTATATATTATTAATTAAACATTTAAAATAAATCTTTATCCAATATTTGCTATATTTTTGGTCAAGACTAATTCACAAATAATTTAACATATCATATAAAACTAAACCTTTGGTTCGTTGAGATATAAATTTCATTATGCCTTTTAAGAAACCATTTTACCAAGACTAATTACAGTTGTATATAATAAATCTTTACCATGAAGATTCATTTACAAGCATTCTAATTCCATCTTAAGCTGGAAGTTTTCTCTTTACTTTGTTTCTTTGAAATATTTTGCCTATTATTTTTGTTCATCTCCAACTCTTTATCAATGTAAACGTAAAACTGTTTTCTAAGCGGTTTATAAGTTTACACAGTTGGTCAATTAACAAATGATTTGTGTTGTTCCAAAGACAATGGCCGTAATAAGATTTTCTAGAAAATTTCCAATGGCTATTTGTATAACAAATTAATCATTTCAATGCTTTTAGAATGAATATTTAAGTTAAGAGCTGTAAATGAGCCACAATTGAAATGAATATTTTATACACAATTCACCTGCCTGATTTTCATTCTACTCATTTCTGTGCAATTTTCAATTGCATCCTGGGGCGATGTCCTTTTCGTTTCGTTGTTCGTAAATCTGCAAAAAGTATTTCACATTTGCGGTCACGCATTCCTGTAGCTCGTTCAAAGTTTTCAAGCAGCACCTCCCACGCACGGGACAAACAAACAAATATACAATCATACAGATATATATGTATATATATATATGCAACATCGAGAAGAACCTGGCTCTAAGACCCATCCATTGTCATATCGGAGGAGTATAGAGAGAGAAACTGAAGTCGTGGCATTTTCGTCACGTTCGCACGTGACTGCTTGGCAACATTCGATGGACGACTGTGTGGAATCGTTTTTGGTTCTGGTTCTGGTTCTGGTTTGGTCTGGTCGCTTGGCAGACCGCAGAAACAGCTTACAAACTGCGGGAAAATTTGCATTCTTTCGCAGTGTCGACTTTGTAATTGAATTTTTCACAGCATGTTGATGCTACACTGTTGAGTTCTATTTTCCTTTCCCGCCCCCCCTATTGCTCAACTTGTTGTTGCACATGCAGTTGTTGCTGCTGCTGCTGCTGTTGCTGTTGTTGTTGTTGATACGGCTGACTTTGGAATTACAAAATGCTGCGCATTGTCAACGTAACGCAGGAAAAAATAGAGGCAAAGCTTTTGCCAAAGCCACAAACATTCTGCAGCAACATCAGCAACAATTCGGATTTTCAACTTTCGTTTCGTTGGCAA
The DNA here is from genome assembly GCA_018150375.1 of Drosophila sturtevanti. Lineage (NCBI taxonomy): Eukaryota > Metazoa > Arthropoda > Insecta > Diptera > Drosophilidae > Drosophila > Drosophila sturtevanti. Next base: position 3,909,905 of record JAECWJ010000324.1, on the reverse strand, counting down.
AACATTTGCAATTTCGTGTGCGTTCAAACTAAACTTTCATTTGGCTTGCAATCCCTTCGTTTCCCTTTCTTCTTACTATCACTCTGTCTCTTTCACTCCTTCTCTCGCTATCTCTGTTTCTCTATCTTTATGTATGAATATATTTCTGTATAGTTGCCTGCACGACATTTTAATCAAAAGTTCTTGCTCTGCTGTTGCATGCTGCGTGTCCCACCCATTGCCATTTCCATTACCATCTAATATCAATGATTTCTCATGTGTGGGTAGGGTGCTGAATGTGTGTGTCTGTGTGTGTGTGTGTTTGTTAATATGAGTGTATGTATTATATGTGGCAGAAGAGGGGGGCTTTCCCCCCTCTGGCTGTCGTTGAATATTTATTTATGCTGCGTATGACATCATCAGCCTTGGCGTTAATTAAGTTGGCTAACATGGCGTATGCGTGTTGAATCTTAACTCAAACGCAAAACTCATAAGATTTCTCAATCTGTGCTATTGCCACCACCTGCAAGGCCAAAATGAATGATTGCAGGTTAATATTAAGCTTTAATTTGAAAAATGTTTGTAAATCTAAGCAACAATTTTAATAGCTCTGATTATTATATCAATTTATTTTCAAATCATTTTTAACACTTTTATGCTATGTGCCTGCAGGCACTCTCTCACACACATACTCAAATATATTATATATAATTTTCCATTTATATGAGCATTAATTGAACAAATTGTTGTAAATTTAATAAAACGCGACAAAACTGTTTCTATATATATATATATATGTATATGTATATGGAACAATTGCTCCATTATGATAATTATTATGCCACAAAACTGAGTAAATGACATCCTGTACTCAGTATGGCATCACATTTATTCATTCACTTATTATATCCCTCTATCTCTCCCTATTTTTCTCAGTCTCTGTCTTTTTCCCTCTGTCTCTCTCTTCCTCTCTCGCTCTCTCTTCTCATCTAGGTCTCATTAATTTCATTTGATTTTATATTTTATGTAACAAACATTTTGTGCATAAATTTCTCTAATTAAAATACAAATATATGTGGCATGAACATTTCCGTTGCACCACTTCCCCCCACCCCTTTGCCAGACACCACCATATATAACTGTTGCCACCCTTAGCATAATTTATTCCGCTTGGCTAACTAAATTTGCGGTTTTCTGTTTGTTTAAAGCAACAAAAATATAAAAAAAAGAAGAGAGAGAGAAAGGAAAAACAAAAAAAAAAGAGAAACAATTGACACAAATTTTATGTGCGAGTTTATTTTTTATTATTAATAGGGGCAAGGACAAAATGTATAAACTTTTTAATTAAATGTGTGAAATTTATCAATTAGAAAGAGATAGAGGACCGGAGAAAAAAAGTGCAAAATAGAGCTAGAAAGAGAGAGAGAGAGAGAAAGAGAGCGAGAGAGAGAGAGAGAGAGAGAGTAAGATGTAGATGTAATGATCTGCTGCTATTGCTATTCTTGCTAAAACTCAAATTTCAACTCAAATTCAAACTGAAAGTAAAGTGAAGTGAAGCGTTTCGCTTCTTGTAAAGTTTTCGCTGTTCATTACAAAACTTTTACGTATTCCTCCATCCCCCACCGCCCCACCCATCTACAACATACCTTCAAACTTCGCTCCCCTTTCTCCTCTTCGTCTAGTAAAACTGTTTGGCAGCACAGACCCTCCAGCCTGGTCGGCATTTGCCTGTTTTTATTGCAAATATTGTTACAGCTAAATGTTTGCATTTGACACTTGGCGGTAATTTTGTGTAAATGCGTCAACTGGCCTCTGGCCATAGTAACCAAAAAGTTGAGACAAACCAGCAGGAAAATGAACCTTATTGGCTCTTACATTTAATTGAATGATGAAAATGAAAATGGCCCACGCATGTTCATTGGCATTGACTTGACACAACTTTGCTTTCTCATCTCTATTTTTCTTCCATATACACACACACACACTCGCACATACGCATTTACAAAATGGCCGCCTCTTAGTTTCCGTTTTGCGTTTGCGTCAGACATTTAACTTTTGCGACTGTCATAATTTTTATTGCAACGTTAACATTAACAACAATAGCGGCAAAAAGGCGGTACAAGTGTAAAATCAGATAAGTTGTTGTGCCACACTCTCGCGCGCGCGACTATTTGCCATTTATTTTCCAATAAAGCCCGGACTGGCAAATGTGGGCGTGGCCATCATTAAATGTTCTGACTCTCCTTGCCATACAAAGTTCACCCAAAACCATAGAAATTCCAAGTGCCAAAGTCGCGATGACTTTAACTTACAAAAAGCGCCACTAAGAGAGTGAGAAAGTCCCACAGAATAGAGGGAGGGAGGTAGGGAAGGATGGCAGTGGTGAATTAGGGGTAGGGTGAATACATATAGAGAAAGATAAAAAGACAGAGAAGCTGAGAGACATAGCCATAGGACCCCTCATAAAAAGGCATTAAGAGCAAAAGTAAAGTGCCTATTTAAGTTGAGTCATAAAATTGGCTTTCTATACTGGGCTTCCGAAAAAAAAAAAACAAAAAAAAACCTCGCAAGCCCGCTAATAGGCACGATGCTTAGGACTCTAGACCATGGCCAAGAGCCTTTAGATCAGACTACGGCACCAGCATTGTAATTTTTTATTTATTTTTATTTCAATTCGTGTCTAAGTATTCAACTTGGGGTTTTACACACATACACACAATATGCTTGAGAATTGCGAGGGTTGTTCCAAAAGTGCTTAAAAATTATTTAAGAATTTCATTAGAGTTTCGCATTCGACAATTTATTAAGAAAAGTCTATTGAATCAGTTAATAAATTCTCAATCGAAAGACTTTATATATATAACAACTTCCATTCCATCACAACCATTTAAAATAGTTTTTGTATATATTTAAAACTTTCTACTCTTTAAATAATTGTTCAAAATTTTTATTTTCATGTGAACATTATTTAAGTTATTCGGAAATCTCCATTTATTTAAATTGATTTTTATGTTTTTTTTTTATTTGGTATCGAATGGTAAAATGTGAAAATATTTTCTTGTTATTGCAATTATTCTATTTGCACTTTTTTAGTTCTCATAATATATGCCAAATATTTATTACGATTATACAAAAAAAAAATGTTATTCAAATACCAACATATTTTTTGTTAGTGTTTCACATTTTTTATTCATACATTTTTACCAGATAAAAACATTATTTGCAAATGAAAATATGAATATAAAATAAGCTGCAACTTTTAATAGATATTATTGTTTATTATATTAAATATAATGACATTTTCCACTATCTTTGGCATGTACTGGAAATCATTCTTTGTAATTACTTATTATTAATGGAAATTGGTGAAATAAAATCAACTTTTATTAGCTCATTTGAATGACACGATTCGTGTAGAGAGTCATAAGAAAAACGAATGAAACGCACTCGGTTTTCACGATATGCAAGTCCTGTCTTTTACCTACACAATTATCCTTTTTATATAGTTTATATAAGGAATACCACCTAAGCCTGCAAGAGCTTAAAAATCAAATAATAATACGAAAAACTTTATAAAGAAACTGAAGAAAACTTTAAGACAAAATGTGTTGCCTAGTTTTATGGGCATTTTTATACTTATGGAATAACCCTCGTCTATCATATCAATATATAACTGAAATTCGGTCTTCACATATTTGCCTCAACTCAGACAACTTAATGAAATTTCATTTGGCGAGCAATTCATCATCACTCAATTTCTATATTTAGTTATTGTCTGCAGTGTGTCATGAGTATTAAATTTTGCTCGGATTTCTTTCATTTTGTTATTTTATTTTTGCTATCAATAAATTATGACCTGTTCATTGTCGGCTCAGAGGCGCAAAAAGCAAATGCGCAAATCCAAAAAAAAAGAGAGAGAGAAAAAAAAAACGAAAAATAAAATAAGAACATTCATAAATTATGCCTACAATATAAATAAGGTGGAAATATGTTTTAGCCGGGTTTTCGTTTCGGTTTTTGTATCTTTACCAAAGCCATTGAGCTTCTGTCTGTGTATTTGTTGTTTATATATATAAAAAGAGCATAAGTTGTGAAAGAAAGAGGGGAAGGAGGATAGGCAGCAGGGGAATCCTGGCCGAGTGCTGAACCTAATGAAGATTTATACTCGAAACTGAGCCGCATTACCCTCCGCAGGTTATAAGATGGGTCTACGCCAAATTGCAGGCACGTGCGAATTAGAATAGATGAAATGCCAGTTAAAACAGTTCCTTCCGGTTTACCTCCCCCTTCCATAACATTATTCTCTAGTATCTAGTATCTTCAATTTTCATTCTCTCTCTCTCTCTCTCTCTGTCACGCACACACATATACACACTCTGTAGTCCCTTAGTCCATGCTTGAGTAAGCACTTTGAATAGTCCTGCAAAACGACTACAATAAATGTTTAGTATCTGGCAACGGGAATGTCAAATACCAAATGCTGCTGCCTGAATACTGCGGAATACTGAAATGTCGGCCCAAGTACATAAAATTAAATTGTCAACTTCCTACCAAAGGCAAAGCAGCCAACTCGAACCATCTACTAAAAACGAAAAATTCGCACACAAACAAATACTGGACCAAAGTGGCCCCGGCATCAAAGCGAAAATATTATTAAAAGCCAAAATAAAACACCAACACAAGATAGATATATATATATATATATATATAGATATAGGGAGAAACTGAAAGAACGTTGAGGAGTAGAAAAGCAATAGGAAATCAAGTTTTCGGTTTTCCTTTCCTTCTTTTTTTTTTTTTTTTGTTATATTTTGATTTTCCCCTCCCACATTTCTTTATTTTTTTTTTTGGCAGTCCACTTAATTCAAGCAACGCAGACACACTTGACATTTTGTATACAAAATTTAACAAAAAAAAAAAAAAAAAAAAAAAAGGAAAAAAAAATATCCCGAGCTATGCCCGGCAGCCTCTGATATAAACCGCTTGCGCCGGATGTGGCAAATTTGGTGGGCTCTCTCGTTATTTTTTCTTTGCTTTCGTTTCTTTTTTTTTTTTTTTTTTGAGAAGAAAGGACATAAGACATAATCAAAATTGGGGTTTAGCTTAGCATTTGATTTGACCAGCGAGGGCAAACGGGTATATGCCATATGAAATTGGTTTTGTATAAAAAATTAAAATTTATAATGTTAACAGAAACAAATAAATAATTTATTAATGCTACCAAATATTGAAATAGTCGTTAGGACTGCGCAAACATCAGGTGATTCTTAAAACAGATAATCCATTTTAACATAAAATGTATATATTTTTTAGATTAGTTTAACTTGATTAGGTAAATGATGACCCTCGTTAGAGAAACGAAACTTTTGACAACAAAAAACTCCCACTTCATTTCTGATTCAATGTCAAAGGACACTTTATATAACGAAGAAAAAAAAATGAAAGAAAAAGTCATTAAGTCCAACCATCGAGGGCATTGAATTATCGGTGGCAACTACATGGAACCTTTCATGTTTCAGTAGCTATTCCACAGTTCATACCTTCCGCATACTTCAGCACCATTTGATGGAATGGCAGGTGGAGATTTTGTTGGTTAAGGGGGTGGGGGGATGGTAGAGGTGGCTGTTGGACCCTTCACAGTACACACACACACAGTTAATGCCCTTGACGTCGTCTATTTAAGTTCAATTTATTTGCGGCCAATGGACAGAGAGGCAGAGACGAATGCCGTTGATCGATTCGTTTGGTAAAGCCGCCGCACAAGCGTATATATCCTTTATATATCCTTGGCGTTGACGTTGACTTTGACGCCGAGATTGGGCAAATCTCGGGATGCCTTTTATGTTCGTTTCTTTCGCCTACTTCTCTTTTTTTTCACCCCCCCTCTTTTTGTATGTGTGTGTTTATTTTTTTTTTTTTTTTGAATGTTTTTCTGTTGAACTGTCACATTTGTCCCTTATCCATTTTATGCCGTTGACATTTTTCACTAAGCCCAAATAGAAAATGGCTTAGACCAAAAAAAAAAAACCGTCCAAACACCATCGTACCCATCACCATAAAAGGATGTCCGCAACGATGATGTTTCGAATTTAAAAGTGTTTAGTTGATTTGCCCCTTGACCATTATGGGTTTGAAAATAAAATGAACCAAAATTAAATGAAATGAAATGAAATGAAATTTTGTGGCAGTGAAAGTATTTTTTTTCCGCCCCATTCCCCTTATCTAACTCTATAATATAATTCTACCTTTTGACACAAAGACACACACACACACACATTCTTATACACATACACATACAGTTTGAGGCAATTAAAATGTGATTGTACCACAGATTGATTCTTGTGGTTGTGGAAATAGAATGTTGGATGATTTTAAGTGTCTTTTACTTAAACCGCAATAGCAACTCACAATTCATTGTAGGTGTTGCATCCATGATGATGATGATGATGATGATTATGATAATGATGATGATAATGATAATGATAATGATGATTGCATTCCTTTTAAACGTAAACCATAATTGTACGTATGTTACTTGCAATTTCTTGAAGCAAACGAAATTGAATTTTCTCAAACTAATAATGCACAACGGCAACACAGACACTTACACTTACACTTACACTTATATACCCAAAACTCATACATTTTAGCCAGAAAATTGACTCTCACTGATCAACTCTGTGGAAGTGCAATTGGGGGGTAAAACTGAAAACTGTGTCAGTGGGCGTCATCTGTATCGCCCACACATATTGCAGGTAACCGCAGCTTTTGCTTTTCCTCCAAGGACAAAGAAAAGGGACCGGAAAAGGGATAGGTGGGTGAGTGGGTGGGTGGGTGGTTGGTGTAGTGCAAAAGTACGATAGTGGAGGGCAGTAACTGGCAAGTTGATTTCGAGTGTTTGTTTATTGCATAATACACGCACGATTAAGTTCTTACGGCTAATGGAAATGTAATCTATCCAACGCAAATGTAAATTGACAGAGATGCAAGCTTTAAAACAGAATACCAACATCTGTGTTTGTGTTAACTTATGTATGCATACGTATACATTTATGGCAAACTGTACGATTATGGCTCAAGTTTAATTTCAATCAGTTAGTATTGTGAAAAGAGCAGCTTTACCCTGTAAATGGAGAGAGGAATATAATATAAAACCATTTCTTTTGAATATTCTAAAATTTTTGGCTTATACCTACATATATTACGCATTTTCTATTATATCCAACATTATTAATTTCGAACGATTTCTCTTTTATATTTCATATTTGTTTCCTTTTTTTTTTTTTGCTTTTCTTTCTTGACATGGAAACTTTTGGTTTACCCTAAATGAAGGCGTAAGTCACACCCACTTGCCAAATTTTAGACCCATTTCACAATGGGTACTTTGAACCTTTTTTTTTTTGTTAATTTAAAACATAATTATTAAGAGAATTTTTTGACAGATTTTTTTGTATTTAAATGTAATTAGTTGCAAACGAATTTTTTCTTTGCTTTTGTTTTACAACACATTTAAAAGTGAACAGATTTTGCTTTAATGTTTTACTTATAATAAATTTTTAATATTTAAATAAAATTTATTAAATAAAATAAAATTATATCTTAGCCATAGTGCTTAGAGATAGTAGATCCAATTAAATCTAACTAAGAATTAGATTTAGATATCTGACTAAAAAAAGTAAACGAACTTATTTATCTTAAAATTCATCGTGTAAATTCTTGATTCTTATTTTTGTTAATAAAAATAAATAAATAATAAGATAAATATAAGTTTTTTATCGTGTTAATATAATAAAGGGTATTTTGTAATCGTTGTCTGAATTTTTGCATTAAGATTGTTATTTTATATTGCATATTGGCCATAGCAACAAATGAAAAATAATGAAAAATAATGTTGAACATGGTTGAAAAGTTTATCCATACAATATATAGCAAAAAGTTTCACTTACTCTACAATGTACACACACACACACACACACACAACCTCATGCTTTTCCCTCATGAGAGAGAATGAGTATATATATGTGTGTGTGTGTGTGTGTGTATGCTGAGTTTACTGTGTACTTTTCCACTTATTATTTAAACAAATTGACTTTAATTCTACAGTGGTAAGAGAAAAGGAAAACAGGCATCAAAAGCAGGCGACTTGCACTTTGCATGATTTCCGGCTATTAAAACCAAACATATTGCAACATGCACAACTCGCAGGACTCGCAGGACTCGTTGGTCTGTTGGTCTATGTTGGCCTAATGAAACTGTTGAACACGGGCAGGCAGGCGGACAGGTATGAATACCTGACAGGTGAATCGGATTGTTTGGAGCAGGATTTTGACTGGCACGCGAATAGCCAGGTAGCCAGGTAGCCAGGTATTCTGTAGCATGTTGCAAGTTGCAAGTTGCTGCACTTTGCTTTCTATTTTGTATACATATATGTTTTGTTTATGTTTATGTCTGTATGTTGGTTGTGTCTATGTTCTCGTGTCGGATAAACATTTTGTGAAGCAGACAAAATTAATTGCACTCGAATGCGGAAGTTGATGTCGGCATTGTTGTTATTGCTGCAGTAATCAATTGTGCCACAGTTAAAAGTTCCTTCTAATTGAGTTTAGTTTATGTTAACACAAACTCAAAACTCTATATAAAACGAATAGCCCCCCTTCCCTCCCTCTTCCCCTTTTTCACTTAACCTAATATGTAAGAGAATTTGATTTGGTTACTGATTGAAATCAAGCTTTAGCTATTGTATCCTTTGACTAGGTTATACCATTTACATTGTTGTGGCAGGATATGTAAGACTTGTCCATTGTCCATGGCATGGTTTGACTAAGGTAACAATAGTCCAACGGATGGCTAGTTGATTGAATTGCATTTCTCTAATCAGTTTGGAATATATATTGAAATTAATTTCCATTCTCTGCAATAAATTATGATTATATTAATTTTATGCAATTGAAATTGATGAGAAATTTATTGATTATTTGATAGTTCTTTAGAATTCTGTGGCAAGTTGGTCACTTAAATAAGTTTTTTTTTTTGTCCTGACAGCTGACAACAACAAACAAGTTGCTCTAACCGAGTTAAAAAACAAAAGTTTTTCACTTTCAATGTTGTTATTGGCCACGCCCACTTTCGATTTATATGCATGCAAATATACATATAAAGTAAGAGAGAAAGGTGGATAGATAGATAGAGAAAGCGAGGGAGAACCGCAAAAATTGAGTAAAATTAATTTTATTTTTAGACTTATTTCTTTGAAATTCTATTTGTGTGAGAGATGGGTTTTCTTTTCTCGTTTTCCTTTACTTTTACATCTTTTTTTTTTTTTTCTTAGCCTGTCGCGTGGCATAAATTTCCACACATTTTCCTATGATGATGCTGGCGCTGCTGTTGGCATTTTTTGGCAAAAATCTGCGTAAGGCCAAAAAGCAGGAAATATTCAATCTATGCGGCATGCAAAGACAGAGACAGAGACAGAAGACAGACAGACTGTCGGACGGACGGACGAAGAAGTATCTACAGCTTTAGTCTTAGTCCCTTCAGCTCATTGTTAAAGCAAAGTCAAGTGAATAAATGCAAAGCAGAGCAAATGAGCAGGATTGTTGAGTGCTTGACGAAGGATGGGAAATGATGGAGACTGGAGAGGGAGGGAGGTAAGAACATCATAAGCATGAGTGTGGCATAGGTTGTGTGGGTATGTGTGTGTGTGTGTACGGCTTCGTTTGCCTCCTCTTTTGGTAAGATACTTTTACAATACTCGGTTAACAGTATCTAATGGCAGATTTTCCTTCTTTCGTTTTTTTTTTTCTGTTTTTTTTTTGTATTTTACTCTTTGCTGTCATCATCGTAGTTACTGTGCCTTGTGCTTCGTGCTTCTTGTCTTTCGGTCTTACTTTTCCCTACATTCATTTTGGTTCTTGCGCCTTTGCCTTTGTTGACAGTATCATTAGACGATGGCTTGAGGGGACGCCATGTTAACCGTTATCATTTGTCCTTGAGTTGCTTCAACTTGGTTGTGCGTGTAAGTATCCATATATATATATATATATATATATACATGTAGCTGAAACTCAAATCGCGTAAATTGTGGTACCAACCCCGCCCCCTCTCTCACTCTCTCTTAAAAACATAAGAAAAAAAACCGAGAAGATTAAACGCAACAATAACAAAAATAACAGAGAATAACAACAATAAATAGGCCCAGGCCAATGTCTTATTCGGTTTTCCTTTTCTTCTCCTTCATTTCATTTTTTCTTTTTTTTTGTTCCTTTTTGATTTTTTTTTTTGGTTTCTGCTTAGACCAGCAACCGGCATATTTTATCTTATAATTTGTGCGTTTTCATTCGCTTATTCGGTTTTCCATCGTTCTTTTTGTTTTGTTTTTCTTTTCTTTTCTTCTCTTGTTTTTTTTTTTGTGTGGTTTTTGCCAATGAAATTTAAGCCCAGCCACTTGGCTATAAATTATACTTGTAGTCGCCACTTTTATTCAAACATAAATATTTGCATACATTCAGGCGTTATGGCGGAAGGGCAAACGAAATGATTGCTTTAATTTTCAATACGTTTCAACTCATAATCATTTTGTTGTACCGCACTCATTCTCAATAAACAATTGCGTCATTCCCTTGAAATTTGTTCCAATGCCAATAATTTTGACAGCAATTTTCATAAATTAGCCTGCCATTCCCCGTCCCCCCTCTCTCCCTTTCACCATCCATGAGTCCACCCCAAGCCAACATCTGTTGTCCTCCACTTTTTTGACAACTACTTGAACTGTAATCTAAATTGTGACGCAAGGCCAAAGGAGTCGCCCTTTTTGCCCACCCCCCATCGCATTTCTCTTTTAGTTTCAACCACTTATTTTTGGCCCACTTTGAATTTACTGTAGTTTCAACTTTAATTTATGGCAAACAAGGGTTAAAGCCGCCATTGCTTGTTAAAAGTGAAAATTATCACGGTAATTAACTAACACACATGTGTGTATTTGTGTGTGCGTTTATTTAACTGTGTGTGTGTGTGTATACGTGTAGTTGTATCTGTGTTTGCATCATTAGCTTTAGGCTCTTTTGCCTGGCCCATAAATATCTAATTTAATACGAAAACCCTTCCCTCTTGCTTCCCCCCCAAACCCACCATCCGCTATCATCAAGATCTACAGCCAAAAACTTTCATTTTAATTTGAATTGACCCAAAAAATGATTATGCTAGTCGATAACGGTTTTGGGTGGTTTTAAGAGTTTTCATAACTTTTTTTTATTTTAGTTATTACATTTGGAATACTTTTAAGATTTAATGACTGCTAAACTTAAGTTTTGAATATTTCTCAATATGGTTTCTTAGCTAATAAACACATTCAATGTCAAATTGAATATAAATTTGGAATTGCTTGTATAAAACTTTCTTATGGTCAAAGTACTAATAAATAGATATATAATATGAATATAATACCTACATAATTCATTTATTTATATTTGATTATCAAATTAAAATCCACATTTTTAGTTAGAATTTGCAAAAGAAATTATTTATTTATAGTAAAGAAAGAGAAACTTTAAGGTCATCAAATACAGTCTCTCATCTTTTTTAAGCATATATAATTGGATAAAAAGTAAGTTATTATATATAAAAATGTTAAATGAGGGAAAAGATTTTCTGAAATCTATTAAGGGGATCAAAAATAAATGAAAATTATTATATATTTTCCCTTTTTCACAAATATCATAAAAAGAAAGCAACAAAGAAAGACACATAATTAATTTTCTTCTCAGATTATATTTGAGAAGTGTAAAAAAAATTATTAATAATTGGAAATATTTTCCTGATTTTTATTGACAAATTTCTGTAACCTTTTTCCTGTTTATCTAGAGTGCTTTAGAGTTTGTTTTCTTTAGGAATATTAAATTAAATTATTAAAAGCTTATTGAAATTGTTTTTAATTTCTTCTGCAAAAGTATTAACTATATAATTATATAACTAGAAAATTATTAATGAGTACAAAAACTGTCCAAATAAAAAGGGTCTTAAAAGATGCAAAATACGACAGGTGAGCGTATTAGAAGCTCACTTGTTTTTCATTCTTAATAATTTATATATATTTTGTATATATCTACCTATATATACTACATTTATTTAGTGGGAACCAAATTCTTCTGGTAAATTTTTAAAAATAAAATAAATAATAAAATAATAAATAGCTAGAATTGTAAAATTACTTTTCATTACTTTAACAAAATATTAAAAAAATTTTAACTTAAGGATAAAATAATGATTTTAACTACTTCTTATGGTTTTTTTTTTTTTGTCTGAAGATTAAATTCAAATTTATTTTTACAACTTTGTTAGACCATGAAATGGGAAAAATGTTTAAGCTAATGCCATATTCCATTGATTTAATTGAAACTTATGGCACATCCCTCGCATTTGCATGAGCATTTATTTACTACATAGCTATTCAGCGTTTGCCCTCTAGCCAACATAGAGTGTTGGTTGTTGTTGTTGTTGTAGTGGAATGGATAGTGGGGGTGATGGGGGAGGGAGATGATTTGGTTTTGGTGGAATCTGGTGGCCTTGACAACTAAGCACCGCAGCAGGCACTGAAACTGTCCAGTAATTTGCGCCGCCGACTCTTTGCCGTGCTTGGAAAATTAATTACCGCATCATGGCGCAACGCTAATGCCTCAAAAGTCATGTCTAACTTTCTGCGCTCATGCTAGGAGGGCCAACTAAAAAGTTTCTAATTACGACCATGAAAGCGGCTGGTGGTTTGGCGGTTCGTTGCGTTGTTTTTTATTCTTCGGTCTTTTCTTTTTCTGTATGTTGGCTGTGTCTCTTCCCATTTTTTTTTTTTTATTAAGTTAACATGGTAGCAGTTCGCGTTTTGCGTTTTGGTGTTTAAGTTTTTAATAACATTTGGTAAGGTGAGGATGATGGAGGCGGCAGACTGAAAAATTTGTTAGAGTTGGAGGCTTTAGGTAGGCATTGGAGGCATGTTAATATAGCTGGCAGCTGGAATGGAAGCCATGTAAATTGTAATTACACTTAAAACCATAATCCAGCTTTATGCTTAAAGCTCGCGCCTCTGTTAAATGGGCGTTGTCGAAAAGGCGCATGAAAGGACTCTCTTCTGCCTAAGCTTAGGCCTGGCAGGAGCAGCTTACCGTATCACAACTTCCACCACTCCACCCCTCTCCCCCCTTTACTCGTTATCTTTCTTTCTCTTTTAGGATACGCTTGGGTACAGAATATCATTTGATTAAATTTTCTTAAAAAATTAAAGCACATGAAATTTTTGTTAGCTAATTTATGTTAACCAAGAGATATATTCCAAGAATGCCAACTAGAGAAAAATGAAAGAATATTCAAAACAAGAACACAATTTCAACTCTCATTTGAAGTTCTATTATGGGCGCAGATACATACAGAGAGAGAGAGAGAGAGAAAACAGTAATCAACTCAACTGAAACAATTTTAAATTGAGCTACAACTGTTTGGTAATCATGATAATGATGATAATGTAGATGAGGATGCACTGCAGCAACATTTCCATTTGCTAAAGACAAAGAATTTGCCATATGTCTCTCTCTCTTTCTCTACACTTTGCTGAGGTCTAAGCATAATTCCAATTTTCGAAAAGAAAAGACAAAAAAAAAGAGAAGAAAATGAAAATGAACATAACATGGCATACTTTATCTTGATGATGACTGCTGTTGTTTGGTGTTACGCACAAGTTTGGAGGAGGACTTCTTAGTGGAATGAAGAGCAAAAAAAAAAGGGTTAGGGTATGGGTTATGGGAAGATGTTTGCCGTCGCCATTTTGCCTTTGCATTTTGGCGTCAATGTGCTCGTTGGCATTTAAAACTCAGACAGTTTGCTCTAGTTGCCTCGACGCGCAATTACTTATACATACAAACGCACACACACACACATACACACATACACACACAAGCATATTCTCTAAGGAAGTTTAAGACAAACCCATACCTAAAATATACATATCTATATATAAATATATATACATAGAATATGTATGCATGTATGCGTGTGTGTGTGTGTGTGTGTGTATCTATGTGCATATTTCTGGCAAAAGTTACAACTTTTTTGCCAGCCGCCTGTCTTGAAGAAGAAAGTTTTCACTTGAAATTCAAGCAATTGCTTTTGAAAAGTTTCAATTTCGCAGCTAGACAGTTGTGAGCCAACTCTATGTCATTTCAGCTAGGCAAATTTCTTTCTTTCCTTTTCATTTTCATTTTTTTTTTTGGTATAACTTTTTCCCCGTAATGAAATTGTGTCAGTGGGATTTCAATTCATTTCATTCATTCATCCATCCATCCATCTGTCCATCTATTCACTTGTCCGTTCATCCCTTTCTACATACTTTTGCGGTGTCTCTCAGCGAATTAAACTTGAAAGGCAAAATATACCAAAGAGTAACATGAAACAATGACAAAATCAAGCGCTCACTTGAGTCAAATTAATTGTATATAGAAGAAATATACGCACAGCAATTTTCATATTTCATATTACCCTAGAGTCTGACCAAAATAGTCCCTCATCATCATCATGAACTTCAAACAGAAATATTTATACATGAACTTTGGAATAATATAATTCTTAAGGTGTATGTGTGTGTGTGTGTAAATCTGTCTGTTTGTGTGTGCATGTGTCTAGGGTGAAATCCTTTTCTTTTACGGTACTTGTCAAACTTTTTGCCTCGTTAGTCGGACCATGTTCAAGAGGGCCAACTATCTGATAATGCGCTCTCAATACGAATGAGATGATGAGCAACTTTTTTCTGCCTCGGTTGAAAGTTTGAACAAACAAAAAAAAAATGTATAGAAGGAGAAAAAGAAAACAGAGAGTAGGAGAGAAGGGAAGAAAGCAATGAAGAGTTAGAGGGTATAGCTAGGGATTTGCCCAGCCCCTCTCCCCCCACCCCATTGAAAGGTAAATCAGAAAATCATTTGCATCTACTTGGAGGCATTGAAGTGTCTGTCAGCAGCATAAGTGGCCCACAAGAAAGAGAGAGAGAGAAAGAGTGAGAAGATATATGCATACTACTTCCACTTTTATCTTGCTATTCTGGCCTGTCTTTAATAGCTTTGCATGAGTTGGCTAAAAAGGGGGAGAAATCGAATGGAAAGTAACTTATACCATTTTGGATGATTTTCCCATTTTTTTCGTTTTTTTTTTTGCTGCCAAAAGTGAGAAGTGGGCAAATTATAAATGCAGACAGCAGGCAATGGGGAAAAAAATGAAAGTAGAAAGGAACTAAGGATACACGCACACATGCATAAACACAAATATGCACACACACACGCACATACACACACACATATCATGGGTTAAAGTGCAACTAAAAACTGTCTGAGTGTTCCAGTTGGCAGGCGAATCCTTTGAATTATGTAAAATTTACGTGCTTTCAGCGCCCAAAGTGCAGTACCAAAACATACATATATATAACTATATATTTAACTAAATACATAGATATATATATATATATATATATGGGTATGTATGTATGTATGAGAATGTGTGTGTGTATGTGGAACCATTAGTTTTTCTGCTGATTATTATAGCCCAGGCCAAGGCAGGGGCATTGCATTTGGTAACAGGTGAGGTTTATGGCTCTCTTACCGCTGCATCGCATATCGTTGGGCTCCATCCTCCACACCCCCCTCCCCCCTCTGTCTTCGTGTTTGTATTAAATTATGCTTGCCAACGCGTTTACATCCTTCGTCTTCCACCTTTGTCTACCTTCTGCTTCTCATGTAGGCCTTGACCCGGACATGGACATGGACACGGACACGGACACGAACACATGGAGACGATGTGTGGGCTCAACTGCCTTAACTTTATTTAAAATTATGACGCCCGCCATGAAGAAATATTGTTGAAATGAAGGTGTGTGTGCGTGCCATTTTCATTTTCATTTTCTTTTCTTTTCTCTTTTTTTTTTTGGTTTTGTTATTTTCTTGCGCATTTTATTTTCATTTTTGGTGGCAGCTTAAAACTGCAACGGCCATTAACGAATATGAATTTTACGTGTATGCCAATCAATTGGCTCCCACACCCTTTATCTCCATCTCATTCATTCACTTGATTCATTCATTTCACAACAAAAAAAAAAAAAAAAAAAAAATGAAGGCTTTAGATCCCAGTGGCACTTAACTGAGCAAAGTCTGCGATCTGGTCCCAATTGGTTGTCCAATTAACCCGTTTTTCTCGCAATTGGCCAACTTATAGTTGTGCAGCGTGAATGGAATTTAATCTTTCTTTTTTTTCCCCGTATTTTATTTTTTGCTCACAATTTGCGACTAACTAAAAACCAACAGAAAAAGAGAGACAGCTACAATCGGTATAGAGGGATAGAGGGGTGAAGAGAGAGAGAGAGAGAGAGAGAAAATGTGCGAAAAAGAGACGAAAACCAGATACTCCCTGAGCTGGGCAGAGTTTTTTTATGGTCTGCACATGTGACTTTTCCATACGAATTCCACATGGCGGCCATGAAATTGTCATGCTCTACTAACTGCAATTGCAACTGTAAATGTAACTGTAACTGCATCTACAATTGCAATTGCACATGCACATACACACATGCAACTGCAACTGCAACTTTAACTAGAACCTGCTGCAAATGGCCTGGCCTTATTTGTACCACATGACCCAATGCAATGCCAAAATATTAAGTTTAAACAGGAAATCGTGTAATACCGGAAAGAAAGCGAAATTGAATTGTTTTTTTTTATTTTTTTCCCCCGCCCCCCCTTGCGTAAGACTTTTTCTCATTTAGATATGAAATGAGTGAGAAAATCGTATAGGACCCAGCCAAGTATAAAATAATACGGAAACAAAGTCATTTTTACGAAATTAGCAACAAATTCTAAAGAAAATAAAAGTAAAACCTATTAAAAATATTGTTCAATTTTCCAAAAAAAACACAATTGGTTTTCTTTATGGGTGAAAAGTTGCATGTTTTCCATATACATAGATGGAAAACAGGGATATCGTATCCAAAGTTAGAAATTGATATAAAAACAGAAATAGAAATTAAGAGTAAATGGTAAAATGGCTTTTTTTAAATAAGTATGTAAGACTATATAGTGAGCATATATTTGATCACTATATGATCTGAATTTTGTAATATTTGACTCTATAGTTACTTTCCACTCTTCTCTAGTTTTTCTGTACAATAAAATTCCTTTGCATCCATCTCTAAAAAAATATAAATTTAAGAACTCTCTGATTGAAATTCTAACTCTACATCTAACCACTGATAGTTAAACTCCTTAATATTCAATTCACATATCATAAATTTTTGTTTTTGAAAATTGAAAAAAAAAAATATGAGAAATAGAAAACTTTCAAATATTTGTCAATGGCATAAACATCTTTGTATCCGGCAGATTTATATTCTGTTCATGCACCTGTTTCGAATTTACCATATACATACATATATCTATCTATATACAACATGGTCTGACCCTCTATGCTCCCCCCCCTCAATCTCTTCATATAAATTTTTTTTGGTTACATTATGCAAATGTTTGCATCCATTGAGCTACAGATTTAGTTGATAGAAATGATGCAACAAGAATAAAAAAAATGCATTTTTGTGTCTCTGTGTGTGTGTGTGGGTGTGTGTTTGGTGTGTGTGGGTGTGTGTTTGGTGTGTGTGTGAGTGTGTTTGGTGTGTGTGTGTAGGGTGGCCTTCAAAATGTGTCCCCTCTTAGCCATGCCCTGACATGCACAGCAGCAGGCATAAATATTGATTTATATAGAGTATATATAGATGTATGTACATATGTATATACATATGAATGTATGTATGTATGTATCTATGTATGTGCAGGTATATATTTTTATGTTGTTGGCTAAATATTAATGCGCTCTAAATAAAAAGCGGCATGCACTGCAGAAATTGTTTTTTTCATTTAAGAACTAAGCTCTTCGTATTTTGTTTTTCTGTTTTTCCCCTTTCATTTTTTTCTGTTTTCCTTTTTTTCCTATTTTTCGTATTTCTGTTGTTGTTGTTGTTTTTTTTTTGTGAATTTTTCATTACAACATTGACAGTGACAGCTGGAGTGTGTCTTTCTCACTCTATTTCTCTATCCGCTCTATCGTTCTATGTTGAGTGTGTGTGTGTGTGTGTGTGTGTGTGTGTGTGAGTGTGCTTGTGCGACGACAATTCTGTGTCATTGTTAGCCCAAAAGGCAGCCAGCAGCAATAGCAACAGAGCAAGCATAACGTGTGTGGCATGCAACATGCAACAATGCTTGTGCTACATGCATAGATGATATGACAAGAAGTGGGAGGGGGGGGAAAGTGGAATAGTAGCCTCAGGTCTGACGGGTGCAAGGGCGTTTAGTCGATGTTTGCGTTTTTGTTATACACAGAGACACATTTTTGCCCCCCTTCCCCCTCCCCCTTGGGGGCATACGCACAAATGTTGCACAACATCACGATGAGAAGAAAACTGAAGCAGAAGCAGCAAGTGCTCCAGATTCTAAGATCCACTTGAGGGTATTTGTAACGGTGGCACGGCGGCAATCATCTGTCTTCATTGCTCTTTACCCTCACGCCCCATCGATATGACATTTTTTTATTTATTTCTATGATTTGGCGCCAAAGTCCACCGCAATACACTGTAAATAAAATCGTTCCTAGTTTATAGACAATTAAGCAAGTTTTGAAAAACTTCTGAACTCTGAACTCTGAACTAATCAAGAGCAGAGAAACTATTAATGTTAATTGATTTTATATCTTTCCTTTTTATACCCTTGCAGAGGGTATAATAAAATTGGTCAGATGTTTGTAACGCATAGAAATAATCGTTTCCGACCCCATAAAGTATATATATTCTTGATCAGCATCGAAAGCCGAGTCGATATGACCATGTCCGTCTGTCCGTCTGTCCGTCTGTCCGTCTGTCTGTTTCTACATACTTAATCGATCTTAAATTTTGAGCTACGTGAATAAAAGTCATATCATTCTGTCCGTTGATGTTGCAAGCAAATTAAGTTCAAAGATTGGTCGGATCGGACAACTATAAGTTATAGAAAAATAGGAAAGATCAGAGGTACCTCGGTCAAAATGTGAGTTGTTCAAAACAGTTCTTGTGAGAAAAACTTTTTTGTTTTTTAAGATATCTCAACCAAATTTGGCACATAGATGACAATTCTACTTTTACACCTTACCAGCAAGTTTGATTCAGATCGGATAATAAACACCGACATAAATCAATAAAAACAATAATCAACCCCCATCAGAAAAAGTATGTTTTTGTGAGAAAAACTTTTTTGTTTTTTAAGATATCTCAACCAAATTTGGTGAACAGATGAGAATTATACTTTTACATCATATCAGTAAGTTTGAATCAGATCAGATAATAAACACCGACATAAATCAATAAAATCAATGAATCAACCCCCATCAGCATCAGTATGTTTGCATATGCAGCCAATTAAATATGTTTATATTTGCTTTTATATATGCGTACACAAACAACATACATGGAAACATACAAACATACATACATACATATATGCGAACACGTGCTTGAAAAAACTACAAGCTGAGTGCGAAACAGAAAGAGACAAAAAACTATTCGTATTGTGTTGTTGTTTTCTAGAATTCGTCAGAAACTTTAGAGAGCGAGAAGCTGGACGCTTGCAATGTATACCGAAATAGCGAGACCGTGAAATTTAAGTCTGGTAGCGCAATAGGTAGAGGTCGATTCTGGAAATGTCGTGAGCGGAGGTTCAAGTCCGGCCGTTGGCAAACTCGAATTTTTTCTTGCTGATTCTTTTTTTGGTTCAAATTTTTTTTAAATTTTATATTTCCAATTTTTAAAATATCTTGAATCCGATATGACGGAGAAAGTAATCAATTAATCTGCAAGGGTATACAAACTTCGGCACGGCCGAAGTTAGCTTCTTTGATATTTATTACTAAGCTCAGACAGGCGAAAACTATTCTACGTAGTTAAATATGTCTGGCAATAAATTAATTTTATTGATAATATATCAGGCAGCTTAGTTTCAATATCATTATTATATTAACTAACAAGTGGAGTTAGGGAAATTATGTGGTTAGTTGTGAGATTCAATTAAGAATGATTATAAAACTGAAATATTCGAAAACTTTTAAATATCTGAAGTGCATCCAGATATGTTAAGGCCAACGCGCAGAGCTGACCAAAAATAGATTTCAAAATAAAATTAGTTTAAGCACTATAATCTAACAATAGAACTATGTTTGTTAAACCGATATATAAACTCTTAGATTCATATGCTTTCTATAAATAAATAAATATAAATAAGTAGCTTTTCCTTAAATAAAATAGTATTTAAATTAAAGAAGCGAAGTGTAAGAATTATTCCTATTTTTTATGTAGTATTACAAATTGTGGAAGAAACTATTTTAAAAACCAGAATAAATAATCTTATATCTATATCAAATCGTAGAGATTCTGTTGATAATAAATAATAAAGACGAGTGATTACTATAGCGAACTTCAAAATAATCTTTTGACCAAGTGAGTGTGGCGAACATTCACTTCATTTTAGCGACACTTTTGGCTTAGTTTTTCCGTAAAGACAAATTTCAAAAACATTTTGTGAAAGAGAAATAATATTTCCGCCAAAAGATTGATTTCAAGAAAATTATTCTTGTGAGCTTTTAAAACATTTACTCAGAATTCAAAGAAATTTAAGTTCAAGTGAAGTTCCTGGAAAAAAACCAAAACATTTTTAAATAATTCAAAAGTTTTCTTAAGCAATAAAAAAAAAAATTTTACCAAAATGAAGACTCAGTCGTTCTTACCGCAGCATATATTAATCTGTTTTTTTATTAAATTATATAACAAACTTTTAGAAAATTGCTCCTTAGATACTTTTTGTATATAAAATTTCTCTTATTTTCGTATAACTTCTAGTCATAGAATTTAGTCTAACAAGTCTTAGAATCTCTTTATTTCTCTTGTTATTTATTTTCAAAGGAAACTTGACGGAAATTCCTTTCTTGATAATAAAGAGGAATTTTCAAATTTCATTTCAATTCCACTTCACATTCAATTAAAATATTTAAATGTTATGACTTTGAATAACAATTAATTTAAATTTGATATAATTTGATTTAAGTTGTCATCATTTAAAATGAAATGATTGAAATTTTAGATCAAATATGAGATACGAGTATTTATCTTTACTATGGATTTATTTATAGATTAACAATTTCTTAAGAAAATATTCTGTTATAGACATATATCATTTTCTATTATTTTTTCGTTTTTTTTTCTTTCTTTTTTTGCTGTGTTTGCGTATTAAGTCCCATTCTGAGATTCAGGGCAATTTTTGGCTTTGTTGATTGCTTGACAAATTGCCAACAGCGTTGACTGGGGAATGAATTGGTGGGGCGAGGGGGGAGACGTTTAAGCGAGAGTTGTAGACAAGTGTTTCTGTTGTTGTTGTTGTTGTTACTGTTTTTGCTGGTATTGCTGTTGTCAAGCATTGACAGGTGATGCACGATTTTCCCGCTAACACCGCCGCCCCATTGTCCCTGACCTGGCTGACTTGACTTGACTGCCTGCCTGGCTGGCTGTTTGTCAGTCTGTCTGTCTGTCTGTCTGTCTATCTATCTGTCTGTCTTTCATTCTGTCAACAGGCAAGCAAAGCTGCAAAATTTACGATTCCAATTTCGCATTGTGGTTACTTTGTGCCTTTGATACATACATTAATAGGTGTATAAATGTGTGTATGAGTGTGTGTAATTTACGAAATATTAATTTGTCATATATTCATTATGAATATTGAAATATATATATGTGTATATATATATTTTGTAACATTTTGCTGACAATTTCTCTTGTGCATTTATGTATAAACCTTAAATGTAGATTATATTCCGCTTTAATTCAATTATGCGAAATGAGAGAAGAGCCGAACAACCACAATGAAAATTTGATATGCCATAATTGCCATGAATATGAAATTGTACATATTACATATTACACATACATATATATATATATTAAAGATATATATATGTATATATATTACACAAAGTGAGCAAGTTTTTTATGCAACTAAGGTAGCAGGAGGAGGAGGGGAGGGTTGTATATATTTACCGCAAATGCCACATGCCGCTATGTAGGCTATAATAAAAATAAGTGCTGTTGGTTTTTGCACACGGCCAAGGACACAGCCGTGCTTGATGCGATATAATCCACTTGATGCCGGCATATTGTAAACTAAATGATGTTGATGCCGTTACTACAGTTGTTGTTATTGTTGCTGTTGTTGCTGTTGTTGCTGTTTGTTGCACTCTTGAAACAATTGATCAAAGTTCTTAATTGAATTCGTTTGTCATTTCATTTACATTTGACAGTTTCAGTTACATTTTCACACATCTTTCTACAAATTAATTTAAATGTTGCTGTTGCTTTTAATTGTTTTGCTCTTGCCACACTCTAGCACACACGCATACACACACACAGGCACACATATATATTAATATGTTTATATTTCATATATGTGTTTATTTTATTTTTTTTTCCACTTATATTTATTGTATTTGATTTAGTCACATTTCAAATAATTAATTAACTTTTTCCTAGTTCTATATAAATTTTGTTTATTTTTTTGATTTGGTCAGGATATATTTGTCTGACATATGCCCGATATGAGCTATTGAGAATTTGCATTCATTTTATTATAATCACTTAAACATGTTCCTCCCATTAAGTATACGCCACATTGGCACTTTTTTTTGTTTATCTGTTAATTTTATTTCATTGTTCTGTGGTCAGGAGCAGACGCATGCATTAGCAGACCAGACCAGGCCAGGCCAGATCAGATCAGACGCCGATGACACGAGAAATGGACACGATGGTGGCGATGACAACACGTTCCCGCTGTGGTCACAAATTAACTGACTGCGTGGCATCAAAGGATGTGGCAAGCAAGCGGCCAACTCGAACGTACGAACGAACGAACCAAAAAAAATAAAAAATATATATAAATACAGAATGGCATTAAAAAACCGAAGCAATCGGCAAGCAGCTACACTTGTTAGCTAGGCCAGAAAATGTTCGGTACGCGATTTCTGACTGTTTACTTAACGCTTTCGCATGCGACTGCCATGACCAGGACACGATGCCCAAGAACAACGACGACGCCGACGACGACCTCAAGCAGCAACAGCACTAGCAGCAGCAGCAGCACGGCAGCAGCAGCACGACAGCAGTACCAGAAGGCATGGCCAGCCCTCAGTCTGCATAGAGAGACATGCTCTCTCTCACTATGTCTCTCTATCTCTTTCTATTGGAGTCTGTCACATTCGCTCTCTCTTGCACGTTTTATGGCAAGTCACTTGAGGCGGTCTTGAACTGCGTGTTAAATTGGTCTTTGGGGAAAAAGGGTTGGTAAGTTAGTTCGAAAACAGTTACTAACAAAAACGGGAAAATTAAGTTTAAAATTTCCAAACACAAATATTCCTAAATTATATCATATATAATATATATATTCTTTCAGTTAAAAAAATTTTAATTCTTTTTACATAGAAAAAAGATAAAGAAAATTTTCAAAAATTTTGATCATTTATAGACGCTGTCAACATCTGTGTTGATGTTCGTTTGAGTGTTGTTTTTTTTTAAGTTGCTATAAACAGCTGTTACCATTTTTATAGCACTCTCTCATCCACTCTCTCTCTTTCGCTCTCTCACTGCCCCCTGTCGTTTGCTTTTGCGCAGTGTGACCATCTCAAAAGTGCTCTCTATCAGAACTTTGCAGACTTCCGACTTTATGAAACGAAACGATGTCTTAATGCCTCGCATGAGAAGCATCTCTCAGGCGACATGGCCAAAATATAAAAAAAAACCGCTTAAATTTGGGTTATTGTGCTGAAATTAGTTAAGGTCTAAGTTTTTGGATGCCCAACTAGGTACCAACTTTCCATTTCGAATTTGTCTTTTTTTCCCATAGTTTTTCATTGCCTTTTCTATTATTCTTTTTATTTTTTTTTTGTTTTTTGGAAGGGTTCTTTGGATTCTGCGTTTTTAGGTAAATGGCCAAATGCTTAGCATACTTAAGGGCACTAAAACTGCAACAACTCTGACACAGTTTTTGGGAGTTTTAGTTAGTTGGCATTTTGGCATTTCCGTACGCGCCAGTTTGCTATCTTTACCGCTGCAGCGTTTTGCCGCCCTTTCAAAAGAATTTTTCCTTCTGCCTTGCCAACATGAACACGGCAAATACAGCGGCGGTCTTGGCAATCCCGTTAAGTGGCTTTAAGTGTGCACAGTGATACACACACACAGTTACATATTTACATACACATATACACATAGCTAACATAGTTGCCAAAAAAAAAAATAAAATAAATAAACGAAGTGATATACATAGTGCGTACATTAGATTGGAGTGAGGACTTTAAGATTACCCTCGATAATATGAGCGACAATTTGTAACTAAAATTATTAAACAAACTTGAATTGAATGAAGATTTGACTGGTTTAGTTTTTGGTATTTATTTAATATTTTGTATAAACTATATTCATTATTTATATATATATCGTATGAGATAATATTATTTCTGTGTTAGATAATAATTAGAACAAATATCAATAGTATGTATTTTTAGAAATTTAGAAATTTTGCAATGTTGTAATTGCAATGTCTTTTTTATTTAACGATTCCTGGAAAAATCATTTATATTACTTATTTTTATTATCTGTTGAATCTTTATTATATTTGTGATATGTTTAACTCATCTTTTGCTTCTGTTTTTTGTGTAAAAAGGAAAATATATAACTCTATGAAGTCAATGGCCTAGTAGCTAGTAATCATTGCTTATAATTAGGTATTATATTCCAAAATATTTGTATATGAATCAGTTAATGAAATAAATAAGTAAAATGTAAATAGTTTACAATAAACAGAATATTCTTTAGCAACTTCCAATATTTTTAAAGTTTTTATTATAGAAGATATTCTAAAAAATTAAAAGATCCGAATAAGTGTTTATTTTCTATAAATTTTTTTGAATTAGTTAAAAATTAAATTATAATTAGTTAACTATGGTAATTAGAGAGACAGCATGGCTTCTAAAATCTAAAACTTTTATTTAAGCAAAACAGCCTAAGGATCAGTCTTTAATTACTGATAAGTATATGCAGATTAAAGCTATATTTACCTTTTAAAAATTTAAGTACACTTCCAACTGCAGTATACAGAGACTTTCTCATAAATTTGAAAAGGAACAACAATTATGTAGATACTGACTACAAATACCTTCAAAAATTTGAAACACTTTCCTTCCAAATAATTCTAGTATACCCGTTTTTAACCAAACGACTAAAGGGTACTTAAAAAAAAATACGTAAAAGTAAGCCATAGCTATGCCATTCGGACGGTTGGTTTTGGCCGCTTGATTTTGGTTTGGTTTGCTTGTAATCTGAGATTTGACTGTGTCCAGATCATGTGATATATATCATTTATTTGGTTGGACCATGTTAATTCTTTATTTTTGTTACTGTTTCTCTTCTCCTTTTTATTTTCTTTTTTTTTCTTTCTTTTTTTTTTCTTTTTTGGTTTAGTATTTTTATTTTTATTTTGTGCTTACCCATAGCCAAATAAATTGCCCGCAATTTCCAGTTGAAGCACATAAAAAGTTACACTTACTTTTTGGGCTTTTATATACCCGCACACTCATACATATAGAAGCACGCACACATACACACACACACCGACACATAGATATACACCATGCAACTTTCATTATCTAAAAACAAGAAAATCACAGACAATCAGTTAACGGCTGCCGCTTTTCCTTTTGCTGTTGCTGCTGCTGTTCCGTGGCAAATAAACTCGTCAAGAGCCAAAAGACAAGACAAGGCAAATAAAAGAGAGAAAGAAGATGTACGCTCAACGTTTTCAACGACAAACGCAAAAAAAAAAAGTTTTCCCCTGCCACCACTCCTCATGTTCTCCCACTTCAAACCGTCTCACTCTCTAGTCTGTGGGGCAAGAAGGAAAAATAAAGAAACAAAAAAAAAAAAAAATGACGAAAAGAGGAAAAGTTTGTCGAGTTTGCCGAGTTTTGCAGTCAATGGTGCGTCATTATTTTCATTTATTGGCACAATCAGTCAACGTTTTATTTCCGGAATGTAATTAGGTGAACTGCCAAAGACAAATACACATACACATACACGCATACATACATACAGGCACATTGCGCCGGATATACACGCACACAGCGACTGTTGCAACCAGGCTTAAAGAGGCTGGCCTGAGAACATGCCTAAGTACATATCAAGTATTTTTTTATGACCTACTGAGAAAGCTAATATATGCCCATTATGACAATCTTTACACCGAGACTAAAGGAATAATCATTAAATGAAATATGCTTAAATATTAATATAAAATTACAGATTTTCAATTAATTTATAATATATAAGAAGAATTAATTTCCACTATTATATTGTATACCTTAAAAATAAATAAACTTGAAATATTTCTTTATATTATTTTAGCCTCATGGTCAAGAAATTATCTGTTATAAAATATATATATGTATATATATATCGGAAAAGGCTTGATGATCTAAAACGTTTGCTATATAATAATCCTAAAATATAATAAATAAAAGAAATTTATCCCATAAATAATTTAACTATTTTTTTTGAGGCTAAAATTGAAGAAAAGAAATCAAAGAAATGTTAAAATAAAGTAACAAAAAATTATAAATTAATAATAAATAAGACTTAAACTTGATTTAGGTTTCTCTTTCAGTATTTCGTGTAAATTTTATTTATTATACATTTTATTTATATGTATGTATTATTTCTTTCTATTTTCTCCCTATTTTCTCTCTATTTTCACTTATTTTTTCTTTCTATTAGTAGTCCTTCGTTTCTTGCAGTGTAAACACAAACATAAAGGTAAAGTTGAAGAAGGTTTGCTGCTGTGAAGGGGGGGAGGGGGGGAACCCCACAAGGTTACCAAGTGTACACTTGTCTGGCCTGAAGAATGTTTATATGTCTGCCTCTTCTGTGCCCCCTTGTCTAATGTCTATGTATGTACATATCTCTGAGTGTTCTTGTTTGTGTGTGTACATATGTGTGTGTGTGTGTGTGTTTGTTATTTATTTTGACTTGCATTTTGGGAATTTACTTAGAAATTGGCTTACTGGTTACTCTGTTGGTCCACGAAATGGAAACTCATATAAAATACCTAAAGCTAACTTTATCTTGTCTGCAATTTTAAGAAAAAAATTTTCATATAAATACGTAATTATTTGGCAAATTTTCATTTTTCCATTTGAAGAATTACTCATACGCCGTGTGAAACTGATGATAGCAAAATAAATGCCAAATGAAAGCGAAAATTGAAAACAAATACGTAAGTTAACAAGGGAAAGATAGGGTAAAGTGAGAGACAGAGAGAGAGAGAGCGCGAGAGAGAGGGGGTGAAAGAGAGGTAAAGGAGATAATACTTTTGGTGATTGACGGAGGAAGAAAAATAAACAACAAAAGAGCTGAACAAGAAAAACAGCAAACCAAATGAAAGTGGAAAAAACAAGCTGCAAGCAAAAACCAGGCAATTGAACAAATTTCCACCTTTAGCTGCATGCCACGCCCACCAATTTTTGCCCAAAAAGAAGAAGAGAGATGGGGTATTGAGGGAATGCCGCTTGATAGCTGGGCATGAAGGAAAGAAATAAAGCGAAAAGTTTGCGTGAGAAATTCGCCGAGCAGAAGATGAATTGCTGGCAGCAATGTCCCCTCCCCTCCTTCCCCTCCAGGAACCTGATGCCGAAGCCAACGGCAACAGCAAGTGAATTGAAGCGTTCCAGATAGAATTTGAGCGCAGTAAATTTTTCAATCGACTCGCTAATAAAGGCAATAAATATTCGATTTGCTTTCGCTGTTGTTGCTGCTGCTGCTACTGCGACCGCTGACGATGTTGCTGCTGTTGCCGTTGCTGCTGTTGCCTCTCGTTTCGTTTCAATTCTTTTTCAAGTGAAGTTTACTCTTCTTCTGCATCTTTTCTTTTATTTTTTTTTTCATTCATTTTTATTTTATTTTGTGTATTTTTCCGTGTTCTGTTCACTTTTCTGTTTCAAGTATTCTGCAGTTGGTATTATGTTTTATAATTTGTTTGGCCGTTTGCTTGAGCTTACTTGTCCTCAGCCCCTACTAACCAATCATTCTTTACCCAAAACTCTTTTCCTTTTCTTTTTTTTTTTGCATTTCTCTTATGATTTTTCTTTTTTCTATTCTATTCTTGTTCTCTACTCTAGTTCATTCCAGTTAGACAAGCGACAGCGCAAAATTTCATTTCGTTTCATTGCATTTCAGGTTAAATTCAATTTAACGTGCTGGTATTTTTCACTTGTACTTCTTTCACCATTACTTTGTCCTCTTTCCTCTCGGCACTATTTTCCACTAAGCATTTCTCACACTCACACACATACACATATATATATATATATATATAGAGAGAGAGAGAGAGAGAGAGAGAGAGATGGAGGGAGAGTATGAAGGAGACTCTGGTGCAGTAAATAAAAGGCAGGCAAACAACAAAGCAAAGAATGAAGAAAAATATTTCCCTTTCCATTTTTTCTTCACTCTCATTTCTTTTTTTTTTTGTTCATTTTGTGTCTCGCTTTAGGAAAATGGAAATGTGTCACACAATGTCGCCGCTGTCCACTGTAAATGAAAATGAAAATAAAAACTGAAAATGTGTTAAACGCATAAATGAGCTACACACAGCATAGTCCTTCCATGGTTGGGACTATGGCTTCTAAATTGCTGACGTTGACGAACTGGCAATAGTTTTAGCTTTACTTCTTTGCATTATTTATACGCATCTATGTATATATGTATGTGTCTGTGTGTGTTCGTGTAAGTGTGTCAGTATGGGTGTGTGTCCATTCAATGCGAAGGGCTGTTGCGTGTTACCCCATAGCAAGCTCATTTTCATTTTTCAGCAAACTTTTATATTGTTCGGTCGGCCACTTAGCAAAATTGAATATGGAAATTGATTTTTATTGTAATCTTTGCCGATTGTTTATATAGCAAAAAAAAAAAAAAAAATAAAATAAAAATAAAAGTGGTTGGTCATACACTCAAAAAAAAAAAAACGAAAACAAAATAACTATTCTACTAAGTGACATGTTAAGGGAATTAACTTGGTTTTAGGGTACTAAAATTTCAGTCTCTCCTTTTGCTCTCTTGATCCAAAAAGAAGGTGAAAAAGTTAACCAAGCAAAGTCAAAGTTTTAGCTGAAAAGGCAACTTTTGTGTTGGCTAACAACAATTTCAACCAACATGGTCAAGAAGCAACAAACACTGGTCTTTCTCTAACAAATACCAACAAATTTATTAAGAAAACCACTCCTTACGACCTTTCACTTTCTTCAGGATGAATTCAAGGCCAACATTTACCAATATGGTCAAACTTTTTTAAAAACAAAAACTACTTAACTTTACATTTTTTTTTTTTTTAGCACGAAATAGCTAAAGTTTATAACAAAAAAAATTGAGAAAAAACAGTCAGTATCTATCTATACCCTGTTCCTTTTATTTTTCAGCGACATTTTTATAGAAGCTTTACAACTAATTTTTAGGGCTAGTCAAGATAATTTTAGATAAGTCGCACTTCAGTAACTGAAACTTTAAGAACTTCTGTTAATTAAGTATAAGTAAAGCCAACATTTATATTAATTACATTTAAAATAATTACACTCACGAAATTAAATAAATTCAGATGCCTAAAAAAAAAATGGGGAAAGAATGAAGATTAAAACTTTATACGAAACATAACTAACGACTGGTAGTCAATGTACATACCCTGTAATTATTTCTTATTATTGTTTGATTTAGTAATAAAGAATGAAAATCCTATGTGGTGGAAGATATAGGAATAAAAATAAAAAGTAATTATGAATATTAAAAATTTATTAAACAGAACTTAAAAACAAATGGTTCATCAAAAAGGAAGAAAAATAAAACAGAAATTCTTAATAAGAATTTCTAATACTTATAAACTCAAATCGAAAACCAACAAAAAATTATTACAAAAGAAATTTAGCTCTTAGACAATAAATCTCATTCAAGAGTAAATTTATTATTATTTATTTTTATTATATAGATAATTTTGCTATGTATGTCAAACTTAGGTAACTCTCTTTCAATTAATTCCCGGTGCTTCGACTTTACTTCCTTATTCTTATCTACATTCTATATATTTTTTTAAAGTGTAAGTTATTCCGGAAACTGAGTGAATATTCTAGTCAGTTGGCATCGATTTTTTTTTTTAGAAACATTTTACTCGTTGTTCTTTCCCTATTTTTTTCCCACAGATTTTTCTCTCTAGATTTTTTTTTTGGGCTGAAATTTAGTCGATAGGAAAGTTTGGCGGATAAAGTTTATTGAAATATTTAGCGGGGGAACTTAAGTAATAACTAAGTTCGTTCGAATCAGTAGGCAAAAGATTAAAGTCCAATAAACTAGCGAGATTGAGACGACTAAGAAGAAAGAGAACTCTTTCTTTTGCCTTTTGAAATTACAGATAAAAGTTTTGCCATCTCAGCCATTATTTTGTACTTTGTAATGGGCTTTTAAGCTCTTTGAGCCACAAATTAAAATCAACGCAAGTATTTTATATATTCTCCTTTGAGTTGATGGAAAGAGATTGCAAATGGCTCGTTTTATAATTACAAATGTAAACGAGAATGATGCTCCAATTGCAGGTATGAGAAACAATGGATATATGGATATATGTACATATGTATATATGAATCTTGACTGCAACTGGAGAATGGTGACTGCATTGCATTGCGTTTTAATACCCATTCCTCTTTCCATTGATGGGACAAATCGTTAATTATTTTTACACAATATATACATATATATATATATATATTGCGATGAGCTGTCATTTGATGCCTGCCTTCCAACCATAATAATGCAGTGATTTAATTTAAAAAAAATATCTGTCATGGTTATGCTTTTGCTTGTGGCATATGAGAAGAAAAAATGAAGAGTATGATCCTTCGGATAAACGAACAAAATGGAAAAAAAATGAGCCAAGGATGTCATTGTATGTATGGCATAAATTGTTTGCCTTTGGCTTTGTATTTCGCGAACATCTTGTTAATTACATCAACTGACTGACTGGCTATGACTTAACCGAGCATGAGAATGAGAATGAGAATGCGAATGACAATGGCTGATGCTGATGACGATGATGATGGCCCATTGCCACCTTGCTATATCATGTCCAAAATGCACCAATTTATGACTTAATCTCTTCTTGAACAATAACCAACCGGCCATTCATTAAACCAACAGCCATTTACAAAAAAAAAAGAAAAGAAAAAAAACTAGAGTAACTGCAAGTGAAATGGAATCACCATCGTCGTCATCGTCATCGTCATCGTCCTGATTGCCGCACTTTTGCCTTTTTGTTTGCTGATTGCATTACGTTGTCCCTCAAACGCCTTTTTCGTACAGTGCAAAACTTTTTAATTTAAAAAAGTCCAAAGCCAGCTTATGGTACAGTTTTATATCCGCTTAAGCCGCTTCATTTACCATGATCAAAAAAAAAAAAAAAAAAAAAAAAAAAAGGAAAAGGAAGAAGTCTCTCGGCCAAAGACAAAGAAAGCCAACTGTACAGGCCGATAGAAATAGTTGGTTGATAGGGACAAAGACTAGTTTCATATTACCCCAAGTGCTTAGTTACTTAGTTAGTTAATTCGTTAGTTAGTTTGTTGGCCAGTTTATGGCAATTAGCCATTGTATATAAATGATAAGGAAATTTTCTATGCTTCTGGTTGGCCAATGGTAAATACAATAGATAAGTAGCCTTATCCTTATCAAGTTTTTTTTTTGGTCAAAAAAGAAGCGGTGATTTTTCTAC
The DNA here is from genome assembly GCA_018150375.1 of Drosophila sturtevanti. Classification (NCBI taxonomy): domain Eukaryota; kingdom Metazoa; phylum Arthropoda; class Insecta; order Diptera; family Drosophilidae; genus Drosophila; species Drosophila sturtevanti. Next base: position 3,878,010 of record JAECWJ010000324.1, on the reverse strand, counting down.
ACTAAACAACAAGCTGCTGACGTCAAGAGAATTTCTTATGAATTTGTATAATTTGAAAATATATATACTAAGAGATACATGCATATGTAAGTGTATGTGTGTGTGTGTGTAAATACATATGTGTAGGTATGTCTTTATGCCCTTTCAAAGCACACACACACACATAACCGAGCATATCGAGGCTTTCATTCCAAGGAAATGGAAATGAAAAGTAAAAGTTGCCACACATGTGTCTATATACGCATATATAAGTATGTGTGGGTGAGTGTGTGCGTATGTGTATGTTGTGCGTGTGTTGATATTGCTGCTAATTTGACGTCTGTCTTTGTGTTTGTCTTGCCAAAAATAAATTAAATTCTTCGTGTCAGTTAAAAGAACATTTAACCTCGGGTAAAAGTCAGAGCATAAGGCAACACAGTCAACAAGAATGAGAATGAGAATGAGAATGGCAATGTGGCAGCAGGAACAACAACAGTAGCAACAACAGCAGCAACAACAGCAGGAACAACAGCAACAACAACAGCAGCAGCAGCAACAGCAACGGCAGCAACATGTCAAAGTCAGAGTCAAGGGTCAACATTTAAGCTTATGCCATTTTGAAAAGGTCGCAATAAAAAACTATAAAAATTCATAGAAAAACAAAAACAAAGCAAAATATATTTATATAAATATATTTATATATATATTTAGCAATGTTAATCAGTTTTATTGAAATATATAATATATATGCATAAATGTCGTCAGCTTAAATGATCCTTTTCAGATGACCCAAGGCTAAATATCCATCCTTTCTCCTTTCCTTGTTGATGAAGGTCTGCAAATAAATTTTTTTAACTTGAATATACTCCATAAGTTATAAATTTCGTTTCCGGCATAGGAAAGGGCAATGTATCATATGTCATATTACATAAGTTCTAAGATATTTTAATTCATTTGCATGGCTTTTAATTAGATGTAGGTAAGAAATGAATTTGCAGTAGAAATGTAGACACGTTAACATGGATTGAAATTGTGTACTTCCATAATATCAAAGTCCAAGTATTATTAACGACAAGAAGATATATTTGAAAATCTAAAACAATCAATGCATTATAGATTTTTATCAGTAAAAGATTTGATTTCAGGTCTGTCCTGTGGTTGAGTTGAGCCCTACTATAAATGCTGTTCCTTTTTTTCCCCAGGCAAATCAATTTTTTGTTCCTGGACTCTTTTTAGAATTGGAAAATAATTATATATATCACATCTTAAATTTGTATGATCTAATAATTTTATTTAGTTTTTTTATTTTTATTATTGGTGGTTTCTTTCTTCTGCTATCTGCGCCAATGTGGACAATGAAATAAATATCTCATTTTAGCAGGTACATTTAACTTAGGTTGTAGAGAAGGAGGCATTGGGAGAGGGACTTGCATGCAATACTAGTGGTTAGTCTAGTCTATGTGGAAGGTCCAGATTGTGGAGCCGCAATCTGTTGTTGTCCAATTGATTAATGAGTTGGTCTGCCTGTTCAGGCGATCCAGATCAACCTTCTTTAGCCTGGTTATCTCTTCAATCTAAGACTGAAATTATTTCCTGGATCTAGTAGAGATTCCGGATTGTCTTGTTTTCCAGAATTGCGTTATAAAAGATTAAAAAAGAATATATAATTATCAATTATAAATAACCAATTTGAAAGAGTTAAGAATTAAAAAGAAAATTATATTAAGTACGCTATGGTTTTCATTGAAAAACTTTCTTTAGAATAACACATATATTTATTATAGAAATATTTTATTTTTATTTTTATTATATTTAAAACTCTTCATAAAAAAAACACAATACAAAAAACTAATAAATTTTTTGATATAAAGATTCTGTGGATTAAACTTAAGTAATTGCAACACCTGAACATAATTTCACAGAAAACTTGTTCTAAAAAAACTTTAAATACTTTTATAGATATATTATTCAAATAAGAAAACGAGAGCTATAGTAACTAATAAATATATATATATATATATATATATATATATATATATATATATCTTAGCTATTTGGTTACAGTATATAAATCTTAATTTATAATAAAATAAATGACAAATATTTATTTAAACCATTTCAGTTGAACTAATGTCAAAGTATTCACTCAATCATTTTGGAATAAAGACCTAAGTAAATATCTGAGATAACGACTAACGTAACACAGAAAATGTAAATACATGCAAATCCGTTCAGTAGCTCTTTAACCAAGTCCAAAACTGGTTATATCTACAATCCTATTCTCCTCTCTGTATTACCCCCCCCCACCCCCTTTTACATTTTGAGTGCCACTGAAAAGGTAAATTACATACATATATGCTCCCAATGGTATCTCTAACTTGGCCATCAATGTCCAACATATCAGGAAGAGCAACAGTTATGACAACTCAGCCGATGAATTTGCACTAACCACACATTTGTGCCATAGACCAGAGGACCGACTAGAGGAGTAATACATAGTAGTAGTAGTAGTAGTAGTTCCCTGAAAAACTAGCCACCTCAACATGGCCTATTTTCAAATGCACACAAATAGAGATGCCAGCAGTAATGGACAGGTGAAACCAAGTGAGGAAGAGAGAGAGAGAAATAGAGAGTAGCCTAATTAGTTTTCATTAGGATGCACATGCTGGCCTGCTTCCGTGCCCCACCACTATTACTGGCCAGTAAGGAGACCATAGAATTCGAATTCAGGTGATACACGCACAGGCACGGGCACAGGCACAGGCATAGGCAACAGTGCAGCAACAGTCGCTTCCGCTTAGTGGCTTCTCGCTGCTAACGGAAACGGATGCGGATACGGATGTGGATGCGTTCAGGTTCAGCGTGTAACTGCAATGACAGCGGCAATGGCAACAGCAACAGCAACTTTATATGCACCTGCCACTATACCCGCACCTGTTATGTTGTCTATGGATGAGAAGGGGGAGGCGGAAAGGGGATAGGGTATAAAGTATGAGAGGAGATATGCATGTATGTTGGTTTAAGTGCAAAACGCATCATGTGGTTAATGCACTTTAAATGCAGTTAGACCAACCAGGCCAACATGTTGCCAGTTGTGCCATCCAAAATTCTCATACTCCCTTTTACACCGAACATATATACGCCACCCCCCCCACCCCTACTCCTCTCTTCCCACCCTCCCTTCACCGGCTGCATGCGGACCATTTAACTTGATTAAAGTTCAAACTTTAAGCACTTTTTAGAATGTAACAAAAGCTCTAAAATGTAATGGTAAATGGCCAACCAAAGAGTAACCAAGAGTTGTAATCCAAAACAGCGGTAAACCGTCGGCAGTAATGGTAGTAACTGTAACTGTAACTGTAACTGTAAATCTACGACACACAAAGGAAATGCGAGCTCGCTTTTCTATTCCCCGGCGTGCAATGAAAAGCGTTAATAAATTTCATGAAGAGAACTGAACTGGGCATATAAAAAAAAAGAATATAAAAAAGAAAAAAAAAAAAAAACTCAAGCGCTTTCAAATGCAAATCGAGTTGGCCATGGCAAAGCCTAAACCAACCCTCCTCCCCCCTCTGAACAACATCTCATTGAAAAATGTAAATCACATTTACAATCAGATTAAATCTCAATAAGCAAAACCGAAATGAAACGAAATTCAAATGCGATTTTTGGCATTAGACCGCAAAATATTGTGACAAAATCAAGGTCCTTCAAAAGCTTCCGTTAAAAATACACACACACGCATAACATTATAAGTGTATGTGAGTGTGTGTGTGTGCAATACATTGTTATTTTGACTGTGATATGTTGTTGTTGTTGCTGTAGTTGTTGTTGTTGTTGTTGTTGTTGTTGTTGTTAGTATTTATTGAAACATGGCAACAACTGCCAGGCAACATGAAAATGTTTGCCTGGGAAATTAACATATAACAATTTCGTTTATACTTCCACACCTACCACCCTCCCACTCACCATCCCTTCGTTTTTTTTTTGAAACGAACAACAAACAAAACTGTGCTACATGTTACACATTTTTAATGTTCCAACACCCCTCCCCCACCCCCTCGAAATTTGTTTTTTTATTTTCAAGGTAGTAGAAAAAAATAAATGCAAATTATTTGCAATGATAAAATAAAAAAAATGGAAGAAATATGTATGTATGTATGTAATATTTCTGTCAGTCACACAATTTTTGCATAAAAAAACGTTTGCATAAAAAAGAGACTCATTATGAATTTAAAATACAAATATTCACAGGTAAACCACAGAGAAAGGAAGAAAAAAAAACGCACTTAAAATTGAGCAAAAGTCAATAATAAACATGCATTTGATGCAAATGAAATAAACAGTGCCAAATAAAAATCTAGACCCAATAAATATTGAGCCTTATGCTATACGTTACCTTTTTAGTAGCGATACGATAGTTTTTAAAGCGATAGTGAAAATAATCGGTTTACAATCATTAGTTAGAACGAATTGTTTAATAGTTGATTTTTACTTTTAAAGTTTCACTAACTAAATTTTAATAATAAAAATAATTTCATAAATCCATAAATTAGAAAATAAGTTATAAGAAAATATGAAAATAAGAATTATTTCCTATTATTACTTTATTGTTCTTTATTGATTTAGAAATAAGTTCGTTTTCTAAACCCTTACAAGAACAGAAATATATCAATTGTGATAAAACATTTGCAAAGCATTTTCGATTATACTATATAAATCTGTTATATATGGTAATCTGGTGGCTTACAGACTGATCCTTATTTTGGAGTGGCGAGATCTAGACACAATGGAATCAGTCAAGAATCAGTCACTAGTGATTATATATATAGTGAAGTCTGTTTAAGTGAAAAGTATAGAGTCTCGCACAGTAAATACTATTTACTATATATACTATATATACTATTTACTATATATATATCCTCATAATATATATAATCATGGCATACTTTGCGTCACAATTATTATCTCTAAACAATAAACTATATCATACCACATACATACATATACCATCATTCAATTATAATATAATTCCTACATATATTTCTTTATACATATATGCCCATAATTGAATTATAATAAATTTCCTGAACATATTTTAATATACTTAATTATTTCTAAACATGTAGGCATAGGCATCTGACTGTATAAACAGCTTGTAATTCCATAGATAACTATATACAAATATGTAGATACATTTTTAACAAGGTTTCTGAATACAAAATGAGATACTTTTACATTTTACACTCTCAACTTATATAACTTGAACAAATTACAAAAACCCAAAATAAGTAACCATCAAAACTCCCCAAAAACTTGTTTATATGTTCAATACATATTTTATCATTGCACATTGAATAAAAAGTTAACTAATTTATTCGTTCAAATATCGCTTCAATATTTATTTTTGTCGCTATTATCAGCTATTTTTTATAGTCATTCATTTTGTAGTTCCCCTGCCATTATCTTTATCTAATATTACACAAATTAAGTTTTTCTCTTTGGTTTATAATTCTTGCTAAAGAAATTAAATAATATTAGTTATAAATAGACCAATCTAAGACTTTTGCCTTAACTTATCGCTAATGGAATCTATAGTAATATATAGTTGAATCGTAATAAATTATTTTCTATGAAATGATAATTTTGTGCAGTTAATGCATACCTATAGTTAAATATAATTTAGGACTTAATTTAAGGTCAATTTATTTCTTTTTACCAATAAACTCAAAATCTTAAATGTCGAAAACATAATTTACAAAATTAATGGTAAACCCAAGTCATTATTTTATCTCCTAGAAAAGATTCACATACATATGGTATATATCTTACCAATTAGATGGAGCAACAAAAGTATGTATAACAATATACAGTTAAAATATATATATATACATATATATAGATAAATATGTATATGTAAATATTTAACTAATAGTGTACCTACTTTTCCTAGTGTTTTCACATGGAAAAACTTTATTTGCTCTGTGGCATGTAACCTTCAAATGAAAATTAATATGCTATTGTCATTAAAGTTAACAATTGTTGAAATGTATTTGTTAGCAGCAGTTTTTTTGCTGGTTAATAAATTTGTAGTTAAAAATTGTTGAAATTTTTTTTCAATTATTTGTGAACAATTTTTTTGTTGCCAAATTGATAGTAGAAAAATCAAGAAAAAGTTTGACATGATTAATTAAAATTTTCTGAAAAATTAAACAAAAATATGTTATGTCGACAACAGACAATAAAGTCACAATTGACATCGTCCTTAATATTTGAAACCAATTATATTTATAACAATTCTGTTGATTTTCAGCATTTGAGTTTTCTTATGCGAAATTTTTCATTTCATTTAATTTATTTTTCTACAAAACAATCAAAACAATAAAAGAAACGAAACGGATGCAAATAAATGAAGTTTGACATTTTAATTCGTTGAGTTTTAATTTAAATGAATATTGAGATTTTATCAAACGGCTTTAAGAAAAAAGAACTAACAAAATGAAGATATTAAATTTCTATTCTATTCTATTTATTATTTTTTTCATATTTATTTTTGGCTAACAGAGACCATTTTTTGCATTTCCATTTTTATACATTTTGCTTCATTTTTGCATTGCCATTGTGCGTGTCTGTCTAGACCACCCGCCCATTTATTTGCATACAAAGCCGGCAGCAAACAAAGGAAGTTGCCGCAGCACCAGTAGCAACAACAACAACAAGAACAACAGCAGTGTGCAACCATATACCAAATGGCAGGATGAAAATGCGCAACACTCACGTGCGGCATATGAAATGCTTGAAATGAAATGCCATTTTTAATGACAAAATTTTTTTTTTTTTAAGAGTATGAAGAAAGGAAGAAAAATAAGGAAGAAAAAAAAGGACAGCAAAAGAGGAAGCAAACGATGACAAGAATGAAAGAGTGGCTTATAAATCATCATTGCGCATTTTTTTGGCTGTGTGTGTGTGTGTGTCTGTGTGTGTGTGTGTGAATGTAATGAAAATGCTTAACAGCTACTTAAAAGCTGTTAACAAAACAGAAGCCATCCACTTGAAGCGCATTACATGACTCGACACTCAGCACACAGCTCACAGTGCTTGACTCCTCTCTTCTCGGCGAAGAGGGAGGGGGTTTGGGGATACAATACGACAATGGGGTGTCATTAAACGAGATGCCATTGAAAATCAGCAACAAAAATAGGAGCAGCAGGAGGAGTAGGAGGAGCATCAGAATGACACAACTGCGGCTTACCTTGGCGAGTTGTTGCTGTCAAGTCAGCAAACAAACAAACAAACAAACAAACAAACAAATAAACAAATAAACAAACAAGCAAACGCTACCACTCATATAGAAACAAAATGGCTGCCCACATTCAAATTAGCAGTTGTCGTCTATTAAATCTGCACGTGATACAAGGCTCAAGTGTGGCAGCCACAGTGAACTCAAGTGCTTTTGTGGTGGCAGATGCGACTGGCAGCCAACAAATTTTCTAGCTAAGCCTTCGACCTTTTCGTTAGTTCTCCCCTTCACTCTTTTTCTCTTCGTCTCTCCCGCTCTCTCGCTCTTTCTCTCTCTTTTCTCTATGTTTGTGGCACCTCGAAAAGTTGCCTCCTTTTGCCTGCACTTTATACTTTTTGATTAATCGTTTGAGTTGAGGCGGCCCAAAAAAAAAAAAGAAACCAAAAAAAAAGGAATTCTTTTTTGTTTTTTTTTTTATTTTTGTTCTTTACTTTACGTTGACTTTATTTCTCTTGAGGTGCCGCTCCGATGGCAATGTTTTACCTTATAAATCTTGTTTGGTGTGTCGCATGATATATGAGACTATGGCAAACTGGCAACGACATAGTAGCAAAACCAGACAGCAACAGTAAAAGCAGCAACTTACACACACACACACACACATACGCACGCACACACACACACACAGATACAAATTTTGATATAAGTACACTGCAAATAAAAAAGGATTAACTTTTTTGTTGTAAAAGCCATATTTATGGCTACAATCTAAGTACAATCTTTTATGTAATTTAAGAAAGGATTTAAAAAAAACGTAATTTTATACCACAGGCTAGACAGGATATTTCCCAATTGACTTAAATATATTTTAGAAACATTCAACTTCAAATAAAGTCAACCAAAAAAGTTTTAAAATGTTTACCGAATTGTTATATTGAATTATTGTTAGAAAAATAAGGATAAAAATATTAAAAAATTAATTATTTGATATGATTAAATAATAAAAGAATCATAATAGATAATATATGAAGTTTATTAATCATGTGTTAAATAAATTCTATTAGATAAAATATAAATTACAATTTTTTAATTATGATCTTATAAGAATTTACAAGTTTCTTGTACATTTAAAAAAAAATTAAGTTGAAAGACAAGATATAAGATTAAAACTCTATATAAATAAATGAAGATAAAAGGTTTGTTCATATTTATATAGACTTTTTATATAACTCTATATAAATAAATGTAGTTAAGAGGCATGTTTATATTTATATAGATTTTATACCACAGAAATTTAATAATTAATAATAAAAAGCCAAACAATCCCATTATCAATTTGCATAAAATTTCAAATTTAGCCTTTAGTTAATTTATTAACTGGTAGCTAATCCAATATCAAAAGCTATAAATATATATGTAGAGTATGTACTTATGAGACTTTTTTAGCGTATGATTAAGTAGTACATTATTGAAGTGCAACAATAACATCTTCCAAACATCCAACAGGAACATTATTAACCAATTTGTTTGAACAACAGGGAACAAATTTGGTTAGATAATTCACTTATGAAGTTCATTAGCCAGTTAAGGCTTATCCCTAAGTGGGAGGGGAAGAATTTGGAATTCTCGAAAACCTATAAATGTTAAGAATTAAGCAGAATACCATAGTTGCATTCCATAACCCAAACTAATATACCCTTTTATAGTTAACTATATGATATCTCGTTAGAATACCTTCACAGCTAAAAGAATTTGGGACTCTATCAACGAGAACAACCCCTGATTATTTAGGGTTATTTGAATCACTTTCACTTTACATTTTAAACACATTTCCATTAATAAACTCTTAATGCAACATTTAATTCACAAGATAAATTTAATTTTAGCACAAATTCTTTCAAGTGTAGAGATGCCCGTGTTGATTTAGGATTTTTGCAAAAATCTCAGTTGTTGTCTTACAGGGCAGACTCTTTTTATAAATCTGTCACTGATATTTTTTTTTTTTTTTTTGTTATTTTTTTCTTGTTGGCAACCCGTAAACTTAGCCACTTTTCAAAATTATTTTGCATGTATTTCATGCATACATATTTTGGCACATACTTGGCAAACGATATCGGTCATGATTTTCGCATGAAAAATGAATTGAATAAACCAAAATGAATACTCACCTATGTATATGTACCTATATATTGATGAGGTACGCCAAGAATCGTTAATTAAATGTGAATGAACAATGGCAAAAGGCCTAAGCAAAAAGCCAACGGCAAATGGCAGTAACAATATGATAATAAATTGAAAATTCTCACACAACAAAAAAGTTTAACGAAAGTTATTGATATGGGGATGGTGTTTTTTTTTTGATAAGAAATTTCATGGAACTGAACTTATTTAAAATACTTAAAACATTATAATTGATCAGGCAGTGTTATTCTGGTTGATTGTAACAAAATTCTTCGAATAAAATCAGAATGAAAAAAAAAAACGTTTATAATTCTTGGAACTGATTGGTAGTAGTTACATATAGATTTTTAGATTTATTTTAATCAATGAATTTTGACACTTGAAGTGCTTTGGTTTTTATCAATAGATCTATAGTTAAAACACTTGATATTTGATGTATTTATTAATGAATCTTATTTTTGAATAACTTTTATTTATAATAACTCAAATGACTCATTGATTTTGCTTAAAAATAGTTACTTATATCATGGCTAAGATAAAAGTGGAGACCTTGTACTAACAGACGCATCGACCCCGCGTCACCATCAACTGACAAATAAGATAACTTTAACACCCAAAAACAAAAACAAAAACAAAAAATGAATTCATAGGACATGAACATTGATTAGTATTTCATTTTTTTTTTTTTTTTGTTTGTTTCTACTAAGACCTTGGCAACCACATCAACTATGACTAATAACTTATCAAAAGAGATGAGAATTGAGTAAACTGCAGAAAAGCCAATTAGGCAACTTGTATCTTTTATCGTGCAAAAACATTGAAAAAAAAAAAAAAATTTTACTGCAACATTTTAAGAAAAGGCCAACAAGATGAAGGGCTATAAAAAGAGCAAAATTTTGGAGTATATCATTTAGTAAGAAAACAATAAATCAAGATGCATCAATTCATCCGTTTGGTTACCCTTCTCTCTGTGGCACTATTGAGTGTAAGTAAATAAAAATATTGAAAAATATTTTGATAAAAAAAATAAATAAATATTCTTCATGTGAATATCTGTAGGTAACGGCTGGTCCCACAGATCAAAGTTTCCTACGCATGGTTATGGGAGTTGCTCCATTCGCGGGTGATGCACGTGCTCTATCGCCTGCTGGAACAACCTGTGTCAATAACTACAACAATGCCACAAGCAAGAATGTGGAACAACTTAGCAATGCTACCAATGCCTGTGAGGAGGCTGCCAATCGTACAACTGTGGCCAATAATTTGAATGCCAACTCTTCGGTGGCATCCGTTCGCAGTCAATTGTTGCAATTGGAACAGAATCTGCTATTATGCAAAAATGAAACCGATTCTGCTCGTTACCTGAACTGTACCACATCCTATGTAAGTTCCCTTCAGCTTCTTTTCCCTATTCATTTCATTTTTCATATTTTTTTTCCTTTTTTTTTGCAGTTCGAAAAGAACCTTCAACTTCTGGATAACTCCAATACCTTGGCCTATCAGAGTCTATCGCAGTTCTCTTCCAATGCCACAATTGTGGAAGCTGAGAGAGCTAATTGCATCAGTGCTGCAGTTAGTCAAGCCAAAGTACAATCTATACAATCGGCCAATGATTATGATACTTGTGTCAGCAAGATATCAGCCCAGAGGGATTTAACTGAATCTCAGGTGCCACAGAAACCGCAGGAACATGAGCCAGTGCATTCTCAGGAGCAACAACAAGGACATCATCTAGAGCAGGAGCAAGAGAAAGAAGTTGAGGTAGAAGGTGAAATTGCTGCACCAGAACATTAAATATTTTATTCAAAATTGTTTTCAATAAATATTGCATTAAAAGAAATTCAAATATTTGTTTTCGTAAATGGAGTAGAGGAAACTCTAACTTGTCCTTAGTCATATATTTTAAATTGCAGATAATTTGTTGACTTGCATAATCGTTAGAAAGGTAGACGGAACGACTGCCAATCAGAATATATATACCAAAAAAAATACAACAATATCGTTATCATCAATTAAACTGCTTAAGTCTTATCACACCTAACGAAATAAAAGCAGACCAAGTGCCGCTACCTCGACAACAATGCCAAGTGAAAACGTTCGACAGTCAAAACTAATTGCCTCAAACTTCAAATATAGATAACTATGTACTTAAATGTTAAATAATAATAAAAATAAATTTCTTTCAATATATATATAGATACACTGATATGAATATATATACATATATATATATATATATATAAAATCGAATTTTCGTTGCTTTAAAATGGGCGGTTCTTCGGTCAGGCCATTCAGAAACGAAAAGAATCGCCATAATGATGGAGGTTCTATGCAAACTTTTATTAGTTTGCTCGCTACTTTTTAGCGTTCAGGTAAATTGTCCACTATTCAGTGGATAGTATATATATATAGTCATCCAAGCATTATGTAATTTTTAATTATTCCCATTAGGCTTACGCAGTTGATGAAGTAAATCCCAATACGGCTTCCAATGACTTCAAATTGGAGCATTTATTATTCGATGCCATTACTGGCAATCTGGAGTTACCTAATGTAACCGCAGTGGAAGAATGTACGGCAATTTATACTTTGAGGAATATTGAAATATTGATCTCGGCCGGCTGGGATATTCGTCGTTGCGGCCATGTTGATGAGGCGGTCATCCAACAATATTTGCAGCAAAAAAATGTTGCTATTGAGAAGGAGAAATTCCAACGACAGCTGTTCAACTGTGCGCGAAGTGACGTTTCGTCTCGTCGAACCCATGACTGTTATGCAGACTGGGTAAGTCCCCAATTCCATCTTTAGTGCCCCCCTTTGAACTGTGAAAAATCTTCTATCCTTTTGATAGGTTATGAATTTCCTTGGGTCGGTGCAACCAGTGCAACGGAACTATTGGCAGAGGAAACGATGCGTCCTCCATGAATTGGAAAAAACTGTGGACAAGCTGGTCAAAGCTTCGAACAGTTTGGCCAATTGTCTAAGCGAAACGGAAGTTCCACTGCCTCCACAGAACTCCACAGTTGCCCCACCAAGTTGGAACACCACAACGGATGGTCCATGGTGGAATAGAACCACAACCCCTTCGCCCCAATGGAACATTACTACCGAGGGTCCTTGGTGGTCTAACTCGACGGCTGCTCCTCCCCAATGGAACACCACAACGGATGGTCCATGGTGGAATAGAACCACAACTCCTTGGCCCCAATGGAACAATACTACCGAGGGTCCTTGGTGGTCCAACTCGACGGCTGCTCCTCCCCAATGGAACACCACAACGGATGGTCCATGGTGGAATAGAACCACAACTCCCTGGCCCCAATGGAACACTACTACCGAGGGTCCTTGGTGGTCTAACTCGACGGCTGCTCCTCCCCAATGGAACACCACAACGGATGGTCCATGGTGGAATAAAACCACAACTCCTTGGCCCCAATGGAACAATACTACCGAGGGTCCTTGGTGGTCTAACTCGACGGCTGCTCCACCCCAATGGAACACCACAACGGATGGTCCATGGTGGAATAGAACTACAACCCCTTGGCCTCAATGGAACACTACGACCGAGGGTCCTTGGTGGTCTAACTCGACGGCTGCTCCTCCCCAATGGAACACCACGACCGAGGGTCCATGGTGGAACAGAACCACAACTCCTTGGCCCCAATGGAACACCACAACCGAGGGTCCATGGTGGAACAGAACTACAACCCCTTGGCCTCAATGGAACACCACGACCGAGGGTCCTTGGTGGTCTAACTCGACGGCAGCTCCACCCCAATGGAACACCACAACGGATGGTCCATGGTGGAATAGAACCACAACTCCTTGGCCCCAATGGAACAATACTACCGAGGGTCCTTGGTGGTCTAACTCAACAGCTGCTCCTCCGCAATGGAACACCACAACGGATGGTCCATGGTGGAATAGAACTACAACCCCTTGGCCTCAATGGAACACTACGACCGAGGGTCCTTGGTGGTCTAACTCGACGGCTGCTCCTCCCCAATGGAACACCACGACCGAGGGTCCATGGTGGAACAGAACCACAACTCCTTGGCCCCAATGGAACACCACAACCGAGGGTCCATGGTGGAACAGAACTACAACCCCTTGGCCTCAATGGAACACCACGACCGAGGGTCCTTGGTGGTCTAACTCGACGGCAGCTCCACCCCAATGGAACACCACAACGGATGGTCCATGGTGGAATAGAACCACAACTCCTTGGCCCCAATGGAATTCTACTACTGATGGTCCTTGGTGGGGTAACTCAACAGCTGCTCCTCCTCAATGGAACACCACAACCGATGGTCCATGGTGGAACAGAACCACAACTCCTTGGCCCCAATGGAACACCACGACCGAGGGTCCTGGGTGGAACAGAACCACAACTCCTTGGCCCCAATGGAATTCTACTACTGATGGTCCTTGGTGGTCCAATTCGACGGCTGCTCCCCCTCAATGGAACACTACCTGGCCTCAATGGAACACCACTACCGGCGGACCTTGGTGGGGTAACTCAACCGCTGCTCCTCCCCAATGGAACACTACCTGGCCCCAATGGAACTCTACTACCGATGGTCCTTGGTGGTCTAACTCGACGGCTGCTCCCCCTCAATGGAACACTACCTGGCCTCAATGGAACACCACTACCGGCGGACCTTGGTGGGGTAACTCAACCGCTGCTCCTCCCCAATGGAACACTACCTGGCCTCAATGGAACACCACTACCGACGGTCCATGGTGGAATATTACAAGCACTTCTGCACCTCAATGGAACAGTACGACTGGACCCCAATGGAACGTAACAACAACAGTCGCTCCACCATCCACGACTACGAAGGGAAATTGGTGGGAGCAGTTGCTTCATGACCTTGGTCTATAAAGGACAAAAATTAGTAGTTTTTCGTTAAGACTTTTCTAAAAGAGTTTAGCAATTTAGCAAACAAAAATAAATTTATCAGCATTAAAGCGAGTTTTGTGATTATGTGTGAGCCAATCAATGGAAAGGGGCTGAGAATTGATAAGCTATCACTTCCAGATCCAATTGACAAGAAATAAGAGGTATCACAAATTAAATGCAGAAGAAAGAGAGAGAGAGAGAGAGCGTGAAAGTGAATGAAAGATAGATAGCGAGAAAGGGAAAGCCAGCCCAGATGGAGATGCCAGGTTCATCGTGTTGACTTAGCCAGGCCAACTGATTAAGATTTATTAGCCAAACGGCCAGGCCACGTGTCGCAAATGGTTTGGGGTTTGCGAAATGATGGATTTCTTTGAGACGTCAGCAAAATATTGCCAGAGCTGGGAAAGGCGGACCCACGCCCCCTGTCAATAATACTAAACGAAAATGCAAAAAAGGAAAACCAAACAGAAAACAACAAAAAAAAAAATGAGGGGGAGAGTAAGAAAGAAACCGCAAAACATAACGAGAAGGCGAAGCACCATAATTAGTAACATTCGCTCACTGAAAGTCTAAATAATGAGTTTGGCTGTCAGCATCTTGTGATGCCAAAGCCAGTAAATAGGTTAGCAGAGAAAATTCGGCGAAAAGTGGATGGTAATACTCATGGCTTACAACCTAAGCCAAGCCAATAAAATAATCATAGATTAAATAGACAAAAATCACAGGCTACGGGGCAGAGAAAAGTTGAATAATTGCAAAAGGCAGTAGACATTTGCATAACCCCAATAAAGCTTTAGACCGCTACAATAGTTATCTACGTGAGTATGGTTGTGTGTGTGTGATATGTGTATGATGTGGTATGTGTGTGTGTGTGGGTCGAGTGGCTGCAGCGGTTGTGCATACACAAAAGGAATCTGACCTAAACAATGGAAGTATGCGCAAAACTTTTAACCTCAGCGCCAGTAGATAAATCAACCTGGATCATCACCCTCAGCATTCGTTGTCAGCACAGCTCTATTGTGTATGTGTGGGTAGGTGTGCGATTGTGTGTTTGTTGACCTCACTTCCAGCATCGTTCCAAACACACACACACACACACACGCGTGCAGACACTCATATACACATTGAGAAGGTGTTAAAGTTGGTGCCATTCACTGACCAGCAAGGGGGAATGGCAACAGCTTCAGGCAGGGCTATAAATTGCATCACCAGGTTCTCTCACACCTATGACTCTTTCTCTTTTGTCTGTGTGTGTGTGTGTGTGTGTGTGTAGATGTATGCAAGTGTGTGAGTGTTGAGTTGAGCGAGTAAATATTTTTTCGTGTTAATTTCACTCTGCATGTGATGCCCGATTCCTGATTCCATGTGAATTCCAAACAAACGCTTGTAAATCAATGCAAGGGGACGAACTTTTACGCAGCGACAAACCGAATAAAGTTATCTCTTGTTTTAGCCAGAATGAAACTTTTAATGAAAATGTTAAGCAAACAAAAAAAAAATTTAAATGATCAATTAACATTAATGGCCCAAAAACAAAAAAAAAAACAAAAAATGAAAATAAAAAGAAAAGTTCATAATAATACAAAAGGCAACACAGACAGGAGCATGATTAGATAAAGGGTTGAGAAGCAAAAGGTTTTTGAATGTTAAAAATCAAAAGTTTTTCAAAATAACACAAAAATACACAACATAACACTAAAGTTTAATACGATAGAGAGGTAGCACCTCTCAGCTAAGCGAAATTCCGCTTTATTTTTGCATTTGGTCTTTCCCTCTGTAAATTGCCAATTAAGATTTTTAACGTTTTAGCCAGAGAGGAAAAACGACGACGTGAAAGGACAGCAAAAAAACAAAAAAAAAAGTAAGAAAGGAAAAAAGGAAAAACTTGAAATTAGTAAGTCATTAAAGTGAAACGCCCTGACGATGTTCACAAAAGAGCAGCAAGGAGGAAATAGCAGCAACAGAATACAAACAGGTAAAAAACAAGGAAAAAGACGAACCAAACCAACCTGCTGAGAGACGCAGCAGCTGACAGACTGACATTTGGGTAACTAATAGGCCTTATTTGCATGTTAATTGCTCTTGACTAAGTCAACAGCAGCCGTCAAGAGCGAGGGTAAACGACACAGCATAAAAGTATTATAATAACAGTACAACAAGAATAATGAGAGGCGGCAGTGAAAGTACCAACACCAACAACAGGGCCTAAAAGAATTGGCCAAGCATAAGTGATTCTGATTTTTTAAAGCACCGAAGATTTGATATTCTAAGAAAAAACGTAGCATAAATGCACATTTGGCAAAGTTTTTTATAGTGTTTTCTTATGTTTGTTTGATTAAATAAGAAATTTCATATAGTCGCAATTGTTTATTATCTAGTAAAGTTCCATTTCAAATTATTCAAACACTTTTTAAGCATATTAAATCTTTGGTGTCATATGTAGTTTAGTATATACATATACATAAGTGCAGCCTTATGCTTAAAAAGATACGCAGAATTTTAGTGAATGTTATTATTGTATTGTACGAAATTATAAGACTTTAATGTATAAAATTAAATTTTCAATGTGAATTCAAAGGATTCACATGAGTTAAGAACAAAAACAAACAGCATAATCGATGATTTTTTTTATTTTAATACAAAGGTGTTAACTATAGTTAGTATACTTCTTTAATAGAGTATAAAAGCGAAATAAACAACAACTGAGAGTAAAATGTTGCCACTTTTTTGCATTAATTCATCAGCGAGCCAAAAAGTAGGCAACACTTTTTGGCACCATCAATAAAATGGGTTGCCATTTTGATTACATTTTATTTTATTTCTACCTGATTTTGCCTGCATTAATTGTTCGCATATGTTTTGATGTGTGTCGGTGTTTGTGTGGAAAAATATACGATGCTCATATAAATGCATATACAAATACATACATACATATTTATGAATATTTCGCTAATGGCCAAATATGAAAATCAACAAACCAAGAAGCAAAAACGGAAATATTTATATTCTGATTGGATATCTTTCGCCACATATATACATATACATATATGGGGAAAAATTTATATATTTATTGTTTGCCATATTATAATTTATTTTACAAATATTTAGGCTATGCCACTAGCATGGAAAGCTTATTGAAACATATGCAAATATATTATAACTTTTTTCCGTTAGAACTACATAAAAAAGAATTCATAATCTAACTATGCCAGTTATAATTATCATTTCCTACCATATCGTCCCTTTCAGTCTGCCCCTCTCTCTCTCTCTCTCTCTCTCTCTCTCTCTCTCTCTCTCTCTATCTCTATTACTGTGCTACCACAAAACCACAATTAATTGTGCATAAAACTGACTTGAATTTCCCCTCCAATTTTGTTAAATCGATCAAAGTTAATTGGTATCAGACCGCCATTTGCATGTCATACATATTTAACGAATAGCAAAAGAAAAAAATGTACTAAAAAAAAATACGATCTCGAAGGGCAACTGGCACTCACCGAAGCTTCAACACTCTTTCGATCACTTAACTATTAAATGCGTGCTATCAAATGATACAACTGACAAGACTTTTTCCCTATCCTACAGCTGGAAATTAAAAAAATGTATTAAGTTTCACACTTTTTTGTAATTAGAAATCAGAAAAATAAAGTAACTAGTATTGTAATTTAAATTTACTCAGATGATCTAATAGTTCAAGTCGAAAATTTCCAAAATGAGGTAAATAAATTTAGCTAATGTAGATTTTAATTTTGTATAATCACTCATATAGAATTATTATCGAATTTGATTGAAGATGATAAAGAAGTGCAATCATATATTTAAATAAAATTCTCATTTATAAAGCTCCCAAAATCGGAACTCAGCCCTTTTGTTGGTAACAAACCTTTGACCTATTCTTTGTAGCCCTCTTCAAGGGCATTAAAAACCAAAAGTGCAACAGCAATTTTCAAATTAGCATAAACCAAATGAGAGACACGCAATCGCACAAAAATTATATTTATATATACTTACTACATATATATTTTATTTCATATCCTATGTATATATATATAATCGTGCATTGGTCTGCGTGTTTTACTGCCATAGTGAAAATCAACTGTATCATATAATTATCAGTAACAATTTGTGTACACGCAACAACTACTGCCACATATATACATATATATATATATATATATGTACATATATAGATGTAAAAGTAAATATATATCTGCATATATATATATGTATGTATTTGTAAGTGCTGAAATATATATACAACAAGGGAAATCAAATGCATACTTATAAACAAGAGCAATATCAATTTTAGCACATCATAAATAAACCATTAAAAATGCCCCCTTTACTGTATATTCTTTTATGAATGAACTTGACACGTGCCATGCCTTGCCATGGGTTTTTTGCCTTTTTTTATACCGGAAAATGTATCTTTAAAATACAACAAGAAAATACAATCACTTGCAATAAAAACTGTAATTTGTATAGTAAATAAGTGTGTGCTTGTGTGTGTGTGTGTGTGTGTGTGTAAGCCATAAAAATGGAAGCCAAACTGCGAGAGTTGAATAAGAAGTATAACGAAGTGCGAAAAGATAGTAGAAAGGGTAAATTTACCAGTGAAAAGTTGACAAAAGAATGTTATTTTCTCAGGAAGCAAAAGCAATTCCTTTTGCCCAGTGTCAACTTTATTTGCGTATCTGTGAATAAGTGTGTATGTATGTGTGTGTGTGTGTGTGTGTGAGTGAATGTATATGTGTTGGCTATGCATTTAGCAAAAGACACCGCCGCAGGCCATGACCATAAATTCACCCAAGTGCGTCCATTAACACCCTACGCCTAACCTAGCCTGTTCTAAGCATGGGCCATAGTCTCAGCCAAGTTAAGTGGCAATGCCACCTAGAGTTTCATAGTGGCTTACCGCCAGTCGCTGCTTCAAGTGTCCATAAATTTTGCCAGCCTAATACAATGCGTCGTCTCACTCTGTGGCCAAAAAGGATAATGGCCCAAGTAAACGAAGCGAGATTTCTCTCTCTCTCTCTCTCTATATATATATATATATATATATATATATATTACAGTATACATTTCGAAATATATATATATATATACGTACATCTGCATATCGAATGCGTAATGTAAAAGTAACAACTGTTTAATTTACTGCAATTTTATGGCTGCTGATTGAAATAAATCGAAACTTAATGCCAACCAAAACCGTCGAGAGAGAGAAAATTGAAAAAGGCTGGTAAAAGTTTTTCCCATCTCTCTTCGCTTTAATGGCCACTGATTGAATTATCCATGAAACTTGTTTTATCATAAAATATTATATCTCCATACATATATACATACATATATGTATATCACATCTTATATTCAACTAATTAATAAGCCCAATAATATGTATAAAATTGGATCGTACAAAATGGTTATTCAATCAATTGGAAACTTGCCTAGATTTACACATGCGCCCATCTAATTTGTGCAGCAAAATGTTGCACGAAAATTGAAATTCCAAAAATAAAATTTTTTGTTGCACACATAAATTAGCTTGTTATGCTCAATTTTAGCGGTAGACACCAGAGAAAGGGGTAAGAGAAAATGGTGGATAACCATATACATTTTTTTTTTGTTTTGTTTTGTTTTTTGTGAACATTTTGTTAGTTCGGGGGTAAATTTTGGTTTTGTTGTGTTGCCATTTCCAGACCATGTTCGGTTATTCTTTCTGTAGTTGTGTGTGTGTGTGTGTGTGTGTGTATTTGTTTGTTTGTCTGTGTGTGCATGCGGTCGAATGCATTTGTTTATATTGTTGTGGCATGCAACGAATTGGAATGGTATTCGCGTTGCAGCATATCCCATTGCGGCAGAGCCGCATACCATTCGAGCACAGTCAGCGGAAGCCATAATGGTCACATAATGCAACAAATGCCATGTAAAGAGAGTGGTTTATATCACCTTAATTCCCCATCATGCCATGCCTTCACCTCTACATAAAAGTGAACATTCTTTTTACATATAGATATACGTATATTTTATATATATATATATAAAGACACAGATAGCTATAACCTATTGACACTCACCACAATTCAGTTAATTTTAATTTGTGGAATATAATCGAATGCACTCAATCATAATAAAATCCTTTGATTTTTTAGTTTTCCATTTGTATCTTATTAAAAGAGAAATAATTTTAATAGTACATATATATTTTTAGAAGATATGTATATCGGATATGATTTTTGTTTTAAGAATAATCTGAATTATATTTTCTGTTCATTTTTTAGCTCTGCCTTTTCTTATATTTTATATATATTATAATAATTAAATATATATATATTATTTTGCTTGAATCTGATTTCAGATTCTGTTTCGTTTTCATTATCGCTTTTTAATTTATTTATATTTATATTTATTTATGTAAAGTTCAACAATTAACTTTATTAAAACATAATTGAAAAAAATACATGAAAAACGATCTAATTAATTTAATTAATTATCTATTTGCATATTTTATTCTGTTAGTGGTTACTTTAATTCTAAAACTTTTTCTAATGATTTTGAGACACTTAATTTAAAGATAAATTTATTTTCTGATAAATTATAACAGTTACATAAATACTTTATCATTTTATCATAAGTATAAACTTTATATTTATATTTAAGATAACATTAACCTTTAAATAGTTTTTATTGATTTAAGCAGTAAATTTTAAAATACAGAGATAAGATTTCCTTAAATTAATGAGAAATTAGACATTTGTGGAATTAAAATTTTATTTTAATTCTTGATTTCAAACAAATATCTTTATCTTTATTTAGTAATCCTTTTTACAGCATCCCCTTGAAGGATTCAGAAAGAAACTGAAATTGTTTTTTTTTTCTATTTTTTGTTTCAAAATGCAAAAGGTTAAGTATTTATATTTATTCTTTGGTCTCGTGTGACTTTTTAACGTGATTTTTAATTAAAATTATTCTTCTGGGTACATCTTCAATGGATGGGATTAAACTCAATGTACAGTGTGTGTGTGTGTATGTGATCTGTCCAGCCGCTTTTCTTGCTCTGCATTCAGTTTGCGCCAACGGAAACAAACACTCAACTCAATGGCGGTGATAGTCGGTCGGTTCAGTCCAGGGACACAATAAATTTCATATTGCCATTGGTAGGACAGACAAAAGGGCGTGGCATGTGTATAATATGCAAACACAATCAACGCGTCAGGACAAATGCAGACACACATACAATATGTACGCACTGAGAGGAGTGGATACGAATCGGAGTCAGAGTCAGAGTCGAGCTGGAATAGAGTGGAGAATGAATGAAGAAAGTCGTAAGAAGGAACAACACAGTTCACATATGTAGAACGCACACACACACATACTAACACCCAGAACCAACTAACTGTAAGCCAAACTTTGAAGTGGCAGGCAGGAATGAGGCAGTGACAGTGGCAGGGGCACGCACAGGCACATATTGCATATGTATGGAAAAGCAAAGCAATATAAAAGGAAATAAACCGGCGACAGCGCTGCTAGGCAGGCAGGCAGGCAGCTTGAATATGAGTACAAACTAAACGAAAGCATAAAAAATAAGAGACAGAGAGAGAGAGAGAGAAAGAGGAAGAAAAAGATGAGAAAGAATATATATATATATATATAGGTATATATAAAAGAAAAAGAGAAAAGTTTTTTATGTGGAGACGTGCAGAAATTTTTAATTTGCGGTTTGACTGAGCTGAGCTGAACTGAACTGATGCCTGAGCTGGAACTATGGCCCAAGTTGCGGATATTCCGATGTGCGGATGTCAGTTGAGCACGCCGCTTATTATGATTTACATATTTTCTATGCGGCTTTGCCAGTGACAAAGTTTTTTTGCCCACCACCACCAGCAGCAGCAGCAACAACAGCAACAACAACAACAACATTCAGAACAACATCTCAGTCAGAGGGCATTTTGTAATTAAAGTTCAGGAGGTCAAAACTGAGGCTAAAGCCAGAATCGACCAGTGGGAAAAAGTAAACGAGTTGTATAAATGCGCTACACGATTATATGCCAGGCAATGCGTTGACATGCCAGATGAGTTAAAAGAAGAAGGACACAAAGTTGGTAAACGTACAGCAAGAAGAAGATGGAGAATAAGATGAAAAAGAAGTTAAAGAAACTGAAGTACAACACGCACTCGAAAAGTAAAAGACGTCCAAGAGTCATACACAACTATGGCTATATGAGAAACGCTCTTTCACTCGTTCGCTCTCATTTGCATATTTAAATTGCAACCGAGCAGATTGTCATCAGCGCGTTAAAAAAGAAAGCAAGATACAAAAAAAAAAAAAAAAAAAAAAGGAAAAAAAAACACACACAAAAAACAGAATACCATAAAAATAAAAAGAAAAGCGAAAAAAACGTTGATAAATGTGTGCCATAATTTTTATGTCTGTCTTCCTAGAGCACGTCTTATGGCATTTTTTAAATGCTCAACACGGCGTATGAGTAACTTGCGCCAGCTGCCAGCAGCAAGCATCTTATGATTAATAAAGTTTTACCCCGATTTATACTTTCGTCGTTTCCATTTCATATTTGCCACAGGCTCACACACACACACACACAGACACACACACATTCATGCACACAGATATTTTAATCACTCAACTGCAACTGCAACGGCAACGGCAACTGCAACTGCAATGGATATAACAACAACATAATTGAATAATGAATAACTGAATACCTTAATTCACACTATATATATGTATAAAGAGAACTAACAAATCAGTGATTCTCATTTTCATTGTTAACAAGCAGTATAAGCCAAGTTAAATGACCATTTCAATTGCATAACTTTATTAAATATGACAAGTTTTTCTTCTTACTAAATTATTCAACCAGTAAGCTGATTATTTGTTAGAAATCCTTTTAGATAAAAAGTAGCATAGAAAATGTTTGTTCAAAATTATGCAACTATAAATCGGTGTCCCACAATCAATTTCATGGATTTTTCCCATGCAGCTTTTTCATCTCAAAAGCATTCTCAATCTCTAATGGATTATGTACAGATATAAAGATCAGCGAAACTTTTTAATTAAATTTAATTAAAGAGAAATGATTACAAGTATTTGTATTTTTTAGTAAAACGAAATGTTGAAAGTTGAAAGGATAGTTTTGTAAAAAAGAATCAATGAGAAAATGTATTTGGTTAATATAATATTGAAATGAACTACATTGAAACTAATAGCTTTTTATGACTAACTCTTGAATAAAGGAACAAGGTTTTGTTTGTTTAAATTTTAATTCACTTGATAACTTCTCCGAAAGGAAAATAAATAAAAAGGTATGTCGAAATGCCTATAAGATATGACTTAATAAGGTTTTATGCATATTCTATCTCAAACTTTCTCCAATATCAATATAAACCTCAATATGAAATCCCATATATTGGAGATTACAAATAAATATATAGACAGACTAATGTTGTTAGCTTTCTTTATAATTTATGCTCAATTTAGTTATCGTAAATGTTTTGTATATTCAAAATTTGTTAGCAAAATTTTTGAAATCGCAAAATAAATGTAAAAATATAATTCAAAATTTATGTCACATGATTGGTAAAAATGTACTAGTAGAAAATTGTTTGAACAAAGTGATTTTCAAATGCAAAAAGTTGACAACATTCGCGCTGTCTCAGCACTGTAATTAATAGTATATATATCTAACTCCAACAGATCTAGCTATATTCTTACTGTATAAAAACTTTCTCACTAACTGCCTGTCACTCGGTATCTTTATATTTAGGGCATTAATTTGATATACTCTTAGGTTAGCCATTAGTATCTTGTTAGAGAGCCTCCAGGTTAAGTTTATTATCTAAGCATTTGTTTATTTTTTCTTTTTTTTTTGGAGAGTTACTAGAACTCAAAGCTCAAGGCTTGCCACATATCCTTTGAATGCTCAAAGTGCTGCATCATTCACAATTTGTTTCAATTTTTAAATGCCTTGCCACGAGCGCCACCAAAGACCGAAACACATACTCAAAGGGAAAACCCAGACTGACTATCCAGCTACGTGTAGTTTTTGCGCGGCCACTCGTTGGATGTATTGGTATGTAATGCCTGTGTATGTGTGTGTGTGTGTGTATGTGAGCTCTCAAAAATTTCCAGTGTATGGCATCTGATGGTGCCTTTTGAGTGCGAAAAGGTTGGCCTCGCACTTAAGCAATGTCAGCGGCAACATTTGAAGGAGGCGCTAGCAGCTAGCAGGAAGGAAGAAATAGAAGCGCCACCATCAGTAGCAGCAGCAGCAGCAGGAGCAGCAGCAGAAGGAAGGGAATAAGGTTGAGAAGCGGTTCGTTCGCTCGTTCTCGTTGTCGCGCAGCATAAGCGTATTTGCTGAAAATGTAACGCTTGTTAAAACAGATAAGAGCGCACAGGATATATGCACTCAAAGCATACTGAGACACACCATCCAAACACCGCCACAGATACAGACACTGCCATATACCAAACCCCAACTCAGAGTAAACTTATGTGTGTGTGGGTGTGTGTTGGTGTTGGTGTGAAGTTTAGTGGAGTGGAGTAAAGTAGAGTGGGTGCGGCCATGATAAATGACATGTTTCATTTGACATTTTAACAAAGTGCTGAATTTTTGCTCCTCACTGTGCTTATGCTATATGTATGTATATACATATGTGTGTGCCAGAGGACTTGAAAGTGGGTTTCTATGTGTGAGTATATGTGTGTGTGTGTGTGGGCACGTTTTTCCTACTGACAAAACTTTTTGCCAGTTGCCAGTTGCCAGTTTGCAGCTTGCGAATTGTTTGGCTGAGTTAAATAAACCGCCAACCAACCCCTTTTCCTCCTCCTGCTCCTGCCCAATGCTCCTGGCAAACATCTGTATAATTTTTCAATCACATTTGTAGGTAACATGCATACATACTTAAAAAGCGACAATAACCAACAACAATTATCTCAGAACTGAAAGTGAATGTTTTCACTATTCAAAATTTAATCCATTTATCGGTATATATATACATATGTACACTTTTTCAACTACAGTTTCCATAGAACTCTCAACGATTGCTATAACTTTTAAATTGAGTCACTCAATTGGCTAACAGAAACTGAGAGCCAACAAATTTGGCTCAAATATCAAATACAATTCGATTTTGTAACTGAAATGCATTTTACAAGTCATTTAAGTGAATTAAAAAAGGATTTGGAAATAGAGTTCTGTGAACGTCATGATACGTATATATAGAAATAATTCAACCGATATTTTAGATAAACTTATATTTATCAACTGAAAGTATTCTTTATTTGATTCACAAGTTGGGTATAGTAAAATTAATTAAACAATGTTAACTAATCATTTAAATTAATCTAAGTGAAAATAAAAAAAACTGTGTTATTTTGTAACGAAATCAATATTTATTTTTTTAATATCAAAAAAGTTAAATATTTTTATGTAAATATGTATATGGGTTTAGAGCAATAATATTACAAATATTAGAATATGATATAATATTACGATTCTGGTTAATATAGCTAGTAAGATGATTATGTGATCCGCAGCATAAATAAATAAAAAAAAAAAAAATTAAAAAAAAAAATATATATATATATTTATATATATATATGGGAGTATATATATGTATATAATACATGTAAGTTATTAAGGAACATTTCTCAGTCTCTAACAGATCGATTTATCTTATACAATTTGGAAAATATTCCGTCTTTTTATACCCATAGGGTAAAAGGGTATATTAAAGTCGCTAAAATGTATGTAACAGGCAGAAGGAAAATTTTCCGACCCCATAAAGTATATATATTCTTGATCAGCATCAACAGCCGAGTCGATATACCCATGTCCGTCTGTCCGTCCGTATTAACACCTAGATCTCAGAGACTATAAGAGCTAGAGTAACCAAACTTGGTGTCAATATCCGTCTGGTGTATACGCAGATTAAGTTTGTTTCAAATTTTTTCCACACCCACTTTCGCCCCCGCAAATTTGAAAAAACTGTAACTAGAGTTGTATTAAAGCTACAGTATTTCTTTTTATTCAATTATATATGAACCGTCTCACCGAATTTGACCGAAATCGGAGATATACATATATATACCATGGGCTGCAGCAGCTGAAAAGTGTGAGCGAGATAGCATGTGCACGTTGCCTTGTACCAAATGACGCATTAGTTTCGTTCACTGATATGAGTGAACTTCTAACTTTTTTCAACTTTTAATGAAGTTTTTAAAAACGGAAATTATCCAGAAGATTGATGTAAAACTTTTCCAAATCGGCCAAAAGATGCCCAACCTAGAGCCTCTAGAACATTGTTAAAATCCTTCAAAAGAAGGACAACGGACAAATCCCTCGAAAGAACCTCTACTTCAGAGGGCTCCAATTCAGTCAAATCTCATCTAATTTTGAAAAACTATGTCTTTATTTGCTTTTTAGAATCGCCATTTTTATTTAGCATAAAAATCTGGAAAACTAATTTTCAACTCGATTTTCGCAAATTTTAACCATGGTTACACTGCAAAAATTTACGAAAATCCGGTCAAAATTTTTTTTCCAAATTTTTTCAACTTTTAATGCAGTTTTCTAATATGGAAATTATCTAGAAGATTAATGTAATACTTTTCAAAATCGGCCAAAAGATGCCCAATTTAGGGCTTATAGAACATTCTTAAAATCCTTCAAGAGAAGGACAACGGACAAATCGAAGGAACCATCAAATTCAGTCAAATCTGATTTTAAAAAACTATGTCTTTATTTGCTTTTTAGAATCCCCATTTTTAATTAACATAAAAGTTTGGAAAACTAATTTAAATATAAGAAAATTAATAGGAAATATATATTCAATTAATGAGGATTTCGACGAAGTCTGATTTTATGAAATATGTCTATTGGTACAGGGTATACTCCAAGTCGGCAGGGACGTCTTGCCTACTTCATTCATATATATACATATATATATATATGATATGATAAAAATAAGAATACATCATTTTCTATATCTTCATACCAATAAATTATTCCCATACTTATAGTATACGAATTTTATATTATAACAAGTGTGCACTTTTTCAATTTTCCTCAGGAATATATAATTATAATGGTTCAAGAATATAATAAACAATTCTGAATAAAATAACAAAATATTCAAATAGGTATCGATTTGTGTTAATAATTATCCTTATAAGAACTTTATGCAGATTATTTTTATGGGTAAACCTTAAAAAAAATCAACTTATAATCTAAATAAATATAATTTTTATTTCCTTCTCTATTTACATATTTTGAACAAACAGTTGACAATTGTAAACTTTATATTTGCTGTGAATTGCCACTAAAAAGTGACTAAAGTACCACATCTGATTCTATATAGAAAGCTCAATACGTTTGGCAATGCAATTTTAATGGACTGGCAATCTGGTCTATACTATGTTTGTGTATATATATGTATATATATATATCTGTTTAAACACATTCATTCAGCTATTTTGCACTTGGCCACATATAATGCATACGTATACCTATATACATACATATATACATATATATATATGTATTGCTATTTGTATTGGTTAGCATGGAGTAAACATTAAAGCAAACACATATCTAAGCAAATGGCAGAGTGCTAGGTCCTTGCTAGTGGCTCCTGCCTTCTGGCTAACAGAACCCGTTTACTGGCTGTGCTTCTATATTATATCGAAAGCATAAAAGCAAACACACAAGCTGATTAACAAATAAACACACCCAACAAGAATAACAAAAACAAAAACAACATCACAACACCAAAACAGCAGAGAAATGCAAATGTATATGAAATCCTAACGGAAGTATTAATATTATAGTTCGCACACAGGACACAGGATGAAGCACACAGGACACAACACCCGGACAGGATGTCATAGCGGATAGTCATAAAAGGAAAAATTGCATTCATATTTAGCATGAAAATGCAAATGTTTCTTACATATATATACATATATGAAGAGAAAAAAATCTTTATCGATTGATTGACCATAAGGACACCAAAATGGTATATTCAATGGGAAAACATTTCCGATTATCAAGTGTATCATTTTGCCAGGTCACTCTGATCTTTGTGTTTCTATTTGATTGATAGTGCAACTTGATTTATATAGTCTAGACTCTCTTAGACTGAAAATGTATTTATACAGAAATCACTTTTGTCTAGTCCTTTGTGGTTTTTTTCCTTAACTATATATATTTTGTTTTTGTTTTTGCTTTTTTTTTTTTGAAGGATGAGGGGAGCATTAATGAATAAATGCATATTTACATGTTCGTTGTCACATTTGTTCCTTTGTCCTTTGTATTTTCTTGCCTCGGTTAACATTGTTTTGTGAATGGCCAACAGATTAGTGTGAAATTTGTCACCCAAACATCGGAGAACTTTAAGAGCTGAACTGAAATGAAATGAACAGACCCAAAAGTATGCTTCAGCGAACAGTTGACCATATGGCACTAAGCATCACAATATGGCCAAAGTCATCAACGAGAAACGAGGTCAACTACTTTGGAAGAGGATAGAGGGGAGGGGGGGTGAAAAGGAAAAAGTAGAGCACTAGACTAGACCCAAAACCCAGTCAAACTCAAACTATTTTAATTGGATTTGCAATAAAAACTAATAAAAAAAAAAAAAAAGCAACAACAAGAAAAGAAGTTAAATTCTGTACATATATATTTGTTGTAACGAATTAAAGGATACCCTTTTTTAATTAACAAAATATTTTTAAGGTCAAGCTGTTATTAACTTTCATTGATTTTGCCAGATGTTAGAAAGAATTAATTTTGTAATTTTTGTAAATTTTTCTCTGAAGTAATCAGATGAAAATGTTCAAGTTTAAATAAAGTAAGAGGAAATTCTATGTATAAATATATCTGGATAATCTATTATAAAATCCAAAAATAAACTCAATGCCTCATTTGGTAATCATTTTACAATACTCTGGCAAATAGCTTCATATAAAAGGATCATTAATTTAATCTTTTTAATAAACAAATTTAAATGATCTATTTTCACTTAGATGAGGAATACAAATTTATTTTCTCATTTAATTGTATCAGTAATCAGTCTATCAGTAATATGCCCCTTTATGCAATTAAACAGTATAGGGTAGTTGGCCCTCAAAATTTTATAATAAACTAACAGCTAATTTACTTTGACTAACAACACAAATTGAAAAACCAAACCGACATCAGAGAAAAAAAGGCTACGGGCCAATGGACCGTAGGCAAGTGGCGGCAGACTTATTTAGTGTCTGAACCGCTTTTAGTCGAACTCTATGGAATAAGAGTCCAGTTTTTTTCTTCTTCTTATTTTTTTATGAGGCCAAGCTCTAGCCCTCAGGGAGGACTCTTTTACCTATATACTTTCCCCTCTCTCCTCCCTTTTCCCATCATTGCACTTTGCCTTTGGCTAGGTGCTAACCTTTGGCAATTTATGTGTTTCATTATTAAACTTTGCCACCTGCCGCATATTTAGTAACAAAAGGCAACAGCAACTTCAACAGTAATAACAACAACAACAACAACAACAACAACAACAACAGGAGCAACAATAACAAAAATAACAAAAGGCAACTATTACCAGTGTCTGTACAATTTATTGGCCAAGTGCTTGGGCACTTTACAAATGGCTCGAAGGCAAAAACTGAAAATCAATTGAATTGTAGATGCGGGTTAAGCATGAAAACAAACAAACCGAAACGAAATGAAACGAAACGTGGTAAAGGCAATGGCCAGGCCTCAAGTAAATAAAAACATCGTAAAGTCAAAGTCAAAATGGTGGGCCAAGACCCTGAAAAGTAAGGGGAGGGAGGGGTAAAGAGAGGTGGCGAGATGCCACCATCTTTCTACTGGCCTTTTTACACACACGATTGAATGCGGAATTTATGCGGCGTAATTTATGAAAACAAAAACCGGAAGCCATATTTTCCCCTCTATGTGTTAGTATGTATATGTACATGTGTGTGTTAGCCAATAAGTGAGAGCCGGTATGCCCATTATCTGTATCTACACACACACACACACATGGACACCCTACACGCAGTCACAGTTATTTATGCCAGTATCCAATGCATTATCCTCTGTAAAGGGGCAGTCAGAACGTCTACTCTTCTTCTGGCCATTGGCGTCAGCTTGAGCAATGATAAACAATAGAAATGTGGCAACATTATGGCCAACAAAACGGGGGGAAAAAAACAAGAAAAAAAATCCGTTTTTTGACCCCTCTAGCTATGTACATACATGTACATATTTGAAAAGGAAAATTTTCTGGCTAAAAAATTCTTAAAAAATTCAACGGAAAAGTGAAAACCATAAGCAATTTCCCATGTAAAGCTAGATCAGAATGACTGGAAATGGGCAATGGCCATTGTACTACATATTACTACTACTACTACCACTACCACCACTACTACTACCAGTGTACAATGCGGACATGTAGCTAAGTCGCTTTCCGCTGTTTTCACTTTTCCGCCAGTACACTTTTTTTCCATTTGTCCTTTCATTATACATACACGTACCCATATTTGCAGTCCCTTATTTCTCATCCACATTCACGAAGAATAAAAAAAAAAAAAGAAAGGGGGGGCATAAAAATCACGCACTCACAAACAAATAAAATGCTGACAGCATATATTTCCGTTTCCGCTACAGTTTTGAGTTAAACAAATGCTTCATATATACATACATACATATATATATATTTGCGTGTGTGTGCGCGTGTGTGTGTGTGCGTGTGTGTGAGGCAAAAACGGATGTATTACAATTTGGAAATGTCTGCAAAACGCACATTTATGGCAAAGGGATAACTCTTCGGTCTCTCCCTTCTCTCTTCACCATTTTTAGCCACCCCTCCGACACTTGCCCCTCCTCTTTTCTGCTTTATAAATTCTCTGTGTGTTTCCTTTGCTATTTGTTTAAGACACTTCTAGCCCAGCCATTTGGTGCATTTTATTTGAATGCTAATTCTGTTGGGATCCCTTCGATGAAATAGTTGTACCAACAGCAGACCCAAAAAAAATTGCACAGTGATAAAAGAGACAGGGAAAATTTGAATAAATTTGAGTAATTATTTACAAAAAAAAAAACAAAAAAATAAAAGATAGTTGAAACTTTTTACAAAGATTTCGTTTAAAATCTTCTTTACATAAGTTGGTAACAGAAAAGTTCTGTTGTAACGTTGTTTGATAAATATCAAAAGTCTTAAACTAACATATCAAATGGCTTATATACCCGAAATTGAATTTATATCACCTAAAGAAGCATAATTATATGTAACATTAATAGAACCATTAAATTGTGGCCTATGTTTAAGAAATTAAATTAAAGATTTTTTTATAGAATAATGTCAAAATAATTAAAGTTATTAAAAAGTTGCCGTTTATGTTTCAAATTAGTTTTGAGATCCTATATTTTCAGTTATAAACTACTATCAATTGCTATAACTGATTTTCGCTCATTTTATATACATAGACTATCGTTTCTTTTAAGTTTTAAGTTTATCCTATTCAAACCACCATTTCATAATCAATATTATTATACATTAGTATTAAAAATATCGCATAACCAATGTACATATGTATATTGGATTCACAGTAAATCTTTTAATCAAATTTCTATCCATCTAGACCCACAGTTTGTTGAAAGTTTTCCCCCAACTCCAAAGGACCTTAAAAATGAAATAAAATGCCGAGCATGGTCAGAATTAGCCAAGGGCTTTCATTTCTTTAGCTCTCTCTCCTCTTAACCCATGTTTCGCCCTCTTCTTTTTTGTATAAGTTTCATTGTGTGTGTGATTGTATGTATGTGTGTTTCTGTATGTATATAGTTGTATGAGTGCTTGCCTTAAAACTGCACTAAATTAGTAATAAGAGCATGTCGATAAATAGACAGATAGTTGTCATAAAAAGAAATGCCAAAATCACACTTCCGCCGGAAGTTGAAAGCTGGAAGCCTTCAGCTAAAGTGCCAAGCATAAAATTCCAGTTTCTCCTTTTTCCTGTTATATATCTTTTTGCTTGCTTCTTTTTCTGGGGATTTTTTGTTCGTATCTCTTGTCCTGACAGCTTTAGACGAGAACGCTTTCGAATTTGATTGACGTAAAGTTCTAGGATAAACAACTTGCCCAGCAACCATGTGCGTGCTGGTAATTTAATAGCCTGGTCTGCCGCAACTCGGCTTTTGGTAAATAAAGTTAATTAAATTTAAATATTTGTATTGTGCAGCGCATACACCCACACATACGCATATCTACGTAGATGTATATAGATGTGTATATATATATATTTGCATATATATACATATATATAGATATATATATATATATATATATATATATATATATATATATATATATATGTATATTTTAACGTTGTTTTGCTTTCAAGTGGCCAAATAAAAAAAGGGAAACTCAAAAGTTAACTTCAATATACCGTAGTTATATATACTCTTATTAATAAAAGACCATCAATTGTTTATCGTTAAAATTAATAATATTGTCTGTATATGTATATCCTTTTTGCTTAATCGACTGATTCTTCTTTACATATTATTTATGCCACACAAACTTTACATTACTTTAACAGTTTTTTAATTATGGTTTTTGAAATTACATTAATCAACTTAAAGATATAGTCTTTCAAATAGGTCTAAGTTAGCTATTAAGGTCTAGGGAATATATTTTTACCAAAAACCATTATTATAAGTTGATTTGCAAAGAATAGTTCCTATAAAGTTCGAAGTTATACATTTTATATTTAATTTATTTTGCTAAATACTTAACATTATTTCTAAAAACTAAATATAGTAATTGTGTAAGTCAAAAATTAATAAGTCTGAATCTAATTTTATTTTATAATTCACGTTTCAATATGTTTGTAATCATATGAAAACATAGTTTGAATATCTTTTTTTTTTGATATTAAATTAAATTGGTTGATAGCGGTTACTGTATGAAAATAAACACTTCCTAACACCAAGTTACTCATTTTCTAACACAAGTAACATAGTGTTGGAAAGTGCTGCAGTGCCCTCTACATTAATAGCAACGGTTGTTATTACCCTCTAAGACAGGGCTGCCAATAGCTAGATGTAAGCTGCCCGAAATAAGTTAAGCAGGCACATACATTTCATTTAGTATGTTTACATATTTGTATATATTTAACGGTATACTTACAACATTATTTTAGTTTTTCTTTCAAACTACATACTATACTAGACGTACTTGACTACAACTATTAATCCGTTAAACTAACCATATTTAAAATAGAATAAAGATCTACATTAAATATTATTTAGCAGCGATTCAAAAAGTTTGAAAAATATTGGTAGCCTATTTTTAATAATTCCTTTAAAATCTTATGCAAATGCACAAAATACTTTTTATTGTTACAGAAGCCTCTTTAACTCTATTAAACCCTTCCTTATGGCAAGGGTATCACAAAGAGACCGTGCTGTCTTCGGTAAAGTCAATGCGGCGTTAAATAATTTTTTTTTCTTTTGTTATTGTGTCATGCATGGTGTGCGTGTGGGCCTGAGCTACCCTGTTATGTCGTGGCGGACCAACCAACGTGTTGTCTCTGCCATAAACGAACCCAACAAAAAAAACAAAAAAAAAAAAAACAAGAAAAAAGAAATGCTTTTCGAAAATTTATTACGAAATAATTCATAAAAACGCATGCAGACGCGTCAGAGCATTGTCAACCCACCTACATCACCAGAGAGGGGGGCGGCGTTCGGGCGTACAAACCGTCGTCCAGGTGAGCTTTCGTCCTGGCACGTTTTTCATATTTCGACACTATGGCAGTTAGCCACTGTCGAGCAGGAGCAGCGACACCAGCAGCAGCAGCCGCAGCCGCAGCGGGATGGCAGCTGCTGTGCCAAACACGAAAAAAAAAAAAAATAAAAAATTGTTAAATTTATATTTATTTTTATGGCTTGGCTTTGTTTCAATGCAATGACCGTAGCCGTGTGTGCGTGTGTGTATGTGTGTGTGTGAGTGCGTGTTCACCTCTCTCTTTAGCCCTCCTTCAGCTGCCAGTTCGTTTTGGATCCTTCGTTCCTTCTTTTTTTATTTCCATCATTCAGCATTTTTTAGTGAGTTGGCAGCATTTCAGTTTCAGTGGGCCCTTTTTGCACTTAAATGTTTGCACTTTTTGTTGGCCTTTTTCCTGCTTTTGTTTTTGCTGCAAGCCCCCTTTACCCCGCCACC
Organism: Drosophila sturtevanti; assembly: GCA_018150375.1. Taxonomy (NCBI): domain Eukaryota; kingdom Metazoa; phylum Arthropoda; class Insecta; order Diptera; family Drosophilidae; genus Drosophila; species Drosophila sturtevanti. The sequence continues at coordinate 3,843,469 of JAECWJ010000324.1, read as the reverse complement.
CACCCTCTTCTATCCATCATACATTCTCATGTGACTGTATGTGCGTGAGTGTATGTAAATGAGTGTGTATCACTGTATGTGTGTGTGTGTGTGAGTGTATAGTATATTGGCGCAGTTAAACTGTAGCGGTTTCTCACTCTTTCTCTCCTTTTCTCTCAATTTTTCGCTGTGTTCCTTTTTACTTTCATTCTCTTTCTTTCTTTTTTTTTTTTGGTTTATTGGCCCAAAACGTTTTTCACATTGCCATAGCCATGAATTTTTTGGGTCAGCAAATGTTTGCGGTTTTACTTGTCAATTTGAAGTGCATTAAATGGGGGCGTGGACGGGCTTTCGAGTGGACTTGATGGGCTGATAAAGATTTTTCCCCATTTTTGCCAGATAAATCTCAACTTATATCGAAATCAACGAACTAGCCAGAAAACCCAATTGAACAGGACTCTCAAATCCGTCCCTCAATTGTCAAATAACAACCCAAAGATGACATTTATTGATGATTTGCACGATCATCAAATCGATATGTGAGTATATATAATTCTCAAAGGACAATAAAAAGTGTTCGTTCAATAGCTTATTTAGAAAACTATGGGCTTAGGCTTAGATGATAGATAAAACCTAAATCAATTCGAAACTTTAGATAAAACTAAATTAATGCGAAACTTTTGATAAATAGATAATTAGATAATTAGACTAAATCAATACTAAACTATTTTATTAGCTTAATTTTAACTTCGTTTAATTTTAAAAACTCGAAAAAACGTTCAAAAAAATGTTTCACATTTGTGACATCTGTGGAAATAACAAAAACCAATGCCATTTAAAATTTACGATTCTAAGAAGCAAATAAAAATATAGTAATTCAAAATCGATCCAAATTAGTATGAATTTGATGCTTGTGAAATGGAAGTTCCTCTGTTGGGTTTCCCCGATATATAATAGGCTCTGAGTTGGTCATGTTTTAGTCTAATACAAAAAGTTCTATACTGGTAATCGCTAGTTTCTGAAAATCCAAATCTACATACATTGAAATTTTCAAAATATAAAAATAAAAACTGCGACCAGACTTTGAAAATTTTTACTGGTTGAAAAGTGCAAAACTTTTGACAAATTAAACTTTAGATGAATTAAATGTCAATTAAAGGTTGTTAATCCAAGAAACATATAAAGTAGAGTTTTTCAAAATCTAAACAATTAAAAACCTTTACTAAGACTTTAAAAATTTCATTAGAAAAAACATATTCGATATTGAGATTTGATCCTTTCGTTTCTATAGCACCTATAAGATGAAATAGTAATTCGGTTGTGATGAAGCTTAGATAAAGTATGTCAAATATTTTAAACTCACATATAACAAATATCGATTGGTAACTATATGATATACAAAAGTCGTCCATATGAAGCCGATATAGAAAAACCTCTTAGGAGATGTTAGCCTACGTCCTCATCCTTCGGAGCAGATTACGTTGATCTAGACATACCAATATATGGACATGGCTATATGTATGAACTCAGTCCATCGGCTGACAAGAAAAAATATTATCAATTTCGAGTTTTATAATCTACAGTAGTTCCCCCTTAATTTCAAGTGACTAAGACTTTAATGATGTTTGATTAATGTTATTTCATATCTATAACAACCAATTAGGTATTTTTTGTCACTAAAAGCTAATGACGTATAAACATTTTAAATTATATATATATTTGGATTTCTGACGAATTGATTAAGTTGATTTATCTGATCTAGTGGATTTTAATTGGTGTGTCTATTTTAATTAGACTATTTCATGAATTATTTGTTAAGTAATTCCTTTACATATGTTTAAGGGAATTGCTTAACATATAATTAATAATGAACTAATTTAGGTGAATTTACTTAATATAAACGTATATATGTAAATGTCTTAGTTAAGATATGCAATATTTATTATTTACCTTTAAAGTTCTTCTCATGCTTTCAAAATACTTGAAAATTTTCCTGTTGAAATTGTTCATAATATTGGCCAATTATCTGCCACTTCGTCACGCTGGCATACATAATTCTGCTTATATAAATTTGTCAGATATTTATGGGCGTTTATTTATCACATATACACACACAAAGTATGCACACAAACACTCTTACACACACACCCGCACACACACACATACACAGAAGCTATTTAGCAGTACATTTTGTGGTCGAGTTGGTAGAAAGTTTTCCTCTTTCAGCTTCAACATTTATTGCTTTATCACTTGGAAATTTCTCTCTCAATGTGTGAGTATGTCTCTGTGTGCGTATATGTGTGTGTATGTGTGTGTGTCAATTTCCATTAGATCCAGCATGGTATATTAATGTACAGCAAAAGCAAAGAGAGTGAAGGCTAAGAAAATTCTGTTCTTGGGCCATAATTCTTGCCTGGATTTAACTGGTATTGGTATTTGGACAATGCCCCCGTTAATAGGATAACAAATGACAATTGTTGTTGATCGTGGTAATTTGTTTTGATTTTCCGGCCATCCGCCAAGTAAACAACAAACACAACAACAACAACAACAACAACGAAAACAAACTTTTTCTCATGGCTATAATAATGGCCCAATATTTGGTTAAAGTAACTAACCAAATAAATCCAACTGTTTACACATAAGTACAACATTATATGGCCAAAAAGTAATCCCCGTCTCTGTTCCCGTTATTGTCATATGAAAATAAATTATGATTGTCTTTTCTGTTTTTTCTGGGTATGGATTTTCACACAGATTTCAGCTGTCAATAAAAAGGAATTGTGAACGATATTTTTGTTTTTTTTTCTGTTTTCTTCGATGAATGAATCGAAAGAAACGTATCAAGTTGATGTGAAATTTAATTATGTGTGGAAATGTGAAGAAAAATGAACAAGATTGCCGTTACGAAGATTTGCGATTACGAATTTTCAATTCGATTTTGGATTTTCCTTTTTGCCCTGAGAAACGTGTTGTAAATGATGATTATGAAGATGATGATGATGATGATGATGATGGTGATGTTGTTGATGATGATGTTGATGGTAGCCACATGTTTCGACTTCCTTATGGTACTTGTACGTAATTACATACATGTCACAGTCACTCCGCCCCCCGTTTAATGCCAAACAGTAAGCACTTTCACACACACACATACGCATACATACACACACTCACACGTTTACACATGAAATTAATTTCCTTGGCCCACTAAAATCTAACGATAATGTGAACAATTCGATAAGCTTGCCTGGGCGTGTTGCGTTGCTAAATCCGCTTTTAAGCATGAAATCCCTTTTCAGAGTAAGGGTAAGGAGGGGGGAGAAAGAGAGAGATTTTCTGCCATATATGTGTGTATTTAACCCAACCGACAAGGAATTAAGCACACCTACATACCACATACACGCATACACACACACACACACTCGGCAAGGACTAAGCAACAGGAAACGAAGCTTGAAGCCTGGCATGTTAGCTGGCAGGCAGTCAATGTTTCCTTGACAGCCCAACCGCCGCCGCCTGCAGCAACCTCATTTGGTTGGCATTATGCCCTTCGATTCGGTCAACTGACAATGTGTTAAAACTTCCATACCAACTCCAACAACCAACCAAATAACATACATATCAGCCAATACTGAAATGCCTAGGCTTCAAATCCTCCAATGTCACGTGGCTCTCTGCATATGACATGCAAGCCAAAGCATCAGTTAAGGCGGCTAAATGCCTGCGCGACAACAGACAATAATGATGCCAACGTTACGTATACGCAATAAGTAAGTATACCTACAGATAGAGAGAGAGAGAGAGAGACACACACACATATATACATACATACATAAATATGTGTAAAATGGGTGTGCATGGTTGTGTGTGTGCGGTTGTGCCATCGATTTATCGTACACGCAAACTGCACTCAGCTGCTGCTGCTGCTGCCGCTGCTGCACATGCTGAAACGTGTTAAATTTATGGTTTGATTTCGTTTTGGCATCGCCAATATGCCAACTGAAGCTGACTGGGATGCTTGAATGCGCCTCCATTTTACTCCTGCTACTTGTACGTACTCCTGCTGGCACTTCTCTTCTAATATTTATGGCTAATACGTGAGCACATGTGCCAAAAAACGACCCCTTACAAAAATGGAATCATGCATGATTATAAAGGCCACTGACATGATAGAATCTTCGTTTGCCACGCGAAAATCTGTTTGAATAGTTGAATGATTACACCCCCCACCCCCCTCCCAAAAAGAGGGGGGAGAAAAAAATAAAAATATTAGTCAATTTTTGCATTTGATCAATTGTGATTCATAATCTTTAAATATGGTAAATAAATTTTTCAGCATAGAGACACGAACGTGACCAGAATTTTTCCCCTTTAAACGAGTTCAAATTTGCAAACGATTTGAAAACATTTAATAATTAATTATAGCTTAACTTTGTAAAACCTACAATTATTAGTGTCATATTAGTTAGAAAATCAAGTAATTAAATATATATACATTCATGATGAAAATAATAGGTATACCGCCTAAAGCTTACCTTCATTAACTTTAGTTTAGCACAAAATTTTCTCTATAACCTTGAATACCAAAATTTATTTTCATCATGGAATTATTTGTATCTTGAGATATTCATTGCAATTCATATATATATTCATTTACATATATAAACTTAATTTTAATTATTAGATTTAAAATTAATTTTTTACATTCATATATTTCATCCAGTTAAACTAAGCATTTTGTGTTATAGTTTATTCTATTTAATGTAAATTAAATACACATACGAAATAACCCCTCTTTTTGTTATCAATTTCTGCCAACGTCACTGGCAATAATTGTTGGTCTTACCTCATTTCCTGGTGTGGAATATTGTTAGTGGCTCATTCACCTTTTTTTTATGCCAGTCACTATGGTAATCTCTCTGTCTCTCTCGCTCTTTCTCACATACTTTGACTCTTATTTGCTGTCTTTCTTTTTACATAGCTTTGATCCCTCCCCCCTCCCCCCTGTCAGAATTGCAATTACAGCAATGCACGTAAAAATCACGTAAGTTTAAATTCAGTTTTAACATCATTAAGACAAAGTGTGTGCACATGGCGGTTAGCATTTGTTTTTGCCAGTCAGCCAACCAGCCAGCCAAGTTAGTTGAAAGCGGGTTAAGGAAAACAGTCTAATGAAAATTTAAGTGGTGCATGCTTGATTTAGCAAATGAGCCAGCAAAGAAAAGAGAGATGCTGAAGTGGTCTAGAGGTAAGCCCAGCTCCTCATACATCAACGCAGTCAATTGCCTTTGGGACTCTCAAAATGGCATTCCCAGACATATAATATAATTTTCCAAATTAATTAAATGCATTTAATGCAATCATCTCAAGATAAATGATATTTGAAATTTTTAAAGTAAAGAAATATATATAATTTTTGGATGCCTCAAGTGAGTGAGTGGAAGAAAATCTTAAAATAGAAATGGAGTTTTCCATAATCTTTGACCCATTAAGATAAGAAAAATACGTGATCATTAAATAAATCAAGGACAGAATATGAATTATATTCAAAGTGTAAGTCAGTCGGTGGGGTCATATTGGGCTGGAGTCATTAGCAGAAGGTCGACTAGTCAAACTTTACGCTAGCCGTTAGACCATTTTTTATTCATCTATCTTTGATACTCAATCGAAATTTAAATCTCAATGCAAATGCAAAATCATTATTCCTGCAGCAAGCGAACGTGCCTGCTGGAATTCACGTCTCATTGCGGCACATTTTGTCCAAGAGTCGCCCTGGTCCGGATTTTTAGTCTACCTCTCTCACTCTTTCTCTCTTTCTCTCTCTCTCTCGCTCTCTCTATCATACCCTTTTCTCCTGTTATATTTCTCTTTCTCGCAATAGAACCTATTGATGCGCATAAATCAGTGAAACGAGTCCAACTTTTGAATCCGAACTCGAGTTCAAGTTTTTGGTAGAGTACGAGAAATCACTGCAGTAGAAAATTAGAAAATTTTCGACTTATTCAAGTTTTGTTAACACCCAGCGACAGCAGCAACATCACTAACGGTAACAGCAGCAACAGCAACAGCAACAGTAGCAGTTATAGGATATACCCAAACTCACGTAACTGCAAATCGCGTGGCAAGAGAGCAACATCTGCTCGTGGTCGCAATGAAGTCATACATAAAAGCTTCAGCCAAAACGTGACACAACGACACCAACACCAACAACCTCAACAGCAACAGCTGCCGCAGGAGCAGCAGCAACAACAACAGCAACAGCAACAGCAGCAGCTGCATAACCACGCAATATTCAAGAAGAGTCATTCGCAAATTGCAATTAACGTTGGACAGCTCTAATTAGAGCTTGGGCTTAAAGTGCATAATTAGACCTAGGCCAAAAAAAAAAAAAAAAGGCAAAGCGAAAAATAAACGAAACAAAGTAAAAAGCCCAACAAAATATCTGGCTTAAGTAACAGCACCGCGGCACCTTGTGGGTGGGCAATAAAATCGTAAACGTTATCAACAATTGCCGGTATCATCAATCAAAGACCTTTTTTTTTTTTCTCATTTTGCAGGTGTAAAGTAACCAGGTAGGAAAATATGTGTATGTGATAATTTGTTAAAAATACACACACACATCCAACAACAATAACAAAAACAAATAAGAAAGATGAATCAAATAAATGACAAATGATATACAGCAGGTCAACAAAATGAAGACACGCGCATAATCATTTTTTTAAATTTTAATACCCTTACACAAAGGGTTATTGAAATTTTTGCATATCTTTGTCACGATATAGGTATATATTTTTGAACATAAACTTAAGCCAAATAAATGAATATATGCAGAGTCATGCCACAGGTTGCTATGTTCAAACTTTATCATTCAAGTTCTATAAGAATAATTGGCTTAAATGATTATTTTTTTTAGTTTTGTTATTTTTGATAGAATTTACATATCTTTATTTGTTATTAAACTATTTGTTAGGCGAACTTGTTTACAAAGTTAATTATTTTAAATGATATTTGCCAGCGATAATATGTAATCAAAAAAAAAAGGCTTAAAAAAAGAATAATATTCTAGAGTAAACAAACTTCATTAGGTCATAATTTGTTACGTACTGTTATGACAGCAATATTCAGGCCAGGTTATATAAGTTATACGATACTCGATCCAAAGCTATATATAACCTATTATGTGAAAGCAGTTTGAAATCGAACTGGCACTGGCAAGTCATTACAAGGCTTTGTATATAATCCAAAACTGTTGAACAATTTGATTGATCTTTAAAGCTATTGAAATAATTGAACTATTATATATTAAAAATTAAATATTCGCAGTTTAAAATATATCTTAAAAATTACATATTGAATATTGCACCTATATATAATTAATATGGTATATGTAAAAATTAATTATATGTATATTAAAAATTAGATATTCTCAGTTTAAAATTTGCAGTTAATATAAAACATTATTAAATTATTATGTAAAAAAAATTCATACTAAATGAGTAATTTTTTATATATTAAATTTGAGGGAAAAATATATTTTAGAAATTCTTATTTAATTTAATATTTGACATCAAATTTTAAGCATTCTTTAAACTAAATTTTAGATCTTAACAAAAATTATTGTTATCGATCTTAACAAAACATTTCGAATTCAACATTGAGAATTTTACTTTAAACTAATTTAATAATCAAAACCCAAAATAATTCCGTAAAACAAAGCAAAAGCGAAGAAGAAAAATTCTATAAACAGAGTGGAAAATTTCCAGCTTAAAGATTAACTTTGTTAATAGTTGGTATATTACTAAGCTAAGATATTGCTAAAATGATTTTTTCAATATTTTATAAAGACTACTAAAATTATTGTCTGGATTAACTGATTCCTAAAGAACATTTGAATATAATACAATATCATATAATATAATATCAGCATATTGTAATTTTTTTTTTTAAATTTATTTATATAAATATTACGTTATTCAACTCTTTAAAAAAAAAAACACCCTTTTTGTAGTTGTAGTAGAAAACAAGTTTTAGCGTCTGTCTGTTGCTTTTATCTTTTTTAGTTTTTTTCTCTTTCTTTTGTTTAATCAATTTAATAGGTTAATGTGTCTGGGATCTATGAATATGCCTTATTCATATCTAACGCTTTTTAATTTATGTCATTTTGTAGACTTTAGAGAACATTCTCGATTGTTGTGCTGTTATGAGTGGATATTAATATAGAAACGATCGAAAAACCCCCGCAACCATTAATTAAATAAAAAAAACTCATCATTAAGTCTACTTGGGCGTAATTGATTTGTCAACTGAAAAAGATCCCAGACACATATTTTTAATTTAAAATTAACTGTGACGACAATGTAGTTTATGTATATATATACATATATATATTATATAGATACGGTCCCTGTTAATTAGCTGTTCGACTTGTTTGCCCACCCATAACAACAGCAACAAAAATCAATTTGTTGACAAAATAATATGAAGATACACATAATCATTGATACATATATGTATACATATATCTTTTGTATGCATATTACATAAATCTGCAAAAATATATTTATGTATATATATAAATTTTATAACCGCTGCAGAAACTTTATGCCGTATTTGCATTGCACTTGTTCGCACTTCATTTAAAAATAACTTTTAACTTGATTAAAAACGCGAACAACAACAGGCAGCAGGAGGCAGGCAGCAGGCAGAAGCGGCAAAATGAAATCTTATGCAATTAACTTAAAGCCAACTTGACTTGGGCAAAGGACAAGCACCGACGCATCCTTGTGGGGGAGGGGGGTGGGGGTATAAAATGGGGTGGTGGACCAAAGAGAATGGTCGGCGGCTGGCGCTTCAAAAACTAATTGACATCGTTGCTCTGGCATTGCTGACAGCTGGCGCTGAGAAACACACTCACTCCTTCGGTCTTCACTACCCTTCCTTTCCGTGTCTCTCTAATGCTACGGCACTATGTCTTTCCAAGTTTCGTTTAAAGGCTCGCAAATATTTTCACAGTTTTCTACTTAGTTTTATTTTTTTCTTTTTTGGTTCCCTGTTTTTTTTCTTTTTTTTTATTTTTTATTTTTTACTCTGCTCATCTTGCCTTTGCTCGACAGTTTTAATTTAATTTTTTGCAACGAATTTTGCACCATGTCGTGACCAAGATCGTTCGTTGCAGGCGCCAATTTTCGCGCGTCCTTTTTGCGGCAGTTGGTAGCAAATGGTAGGAAGGAGGCAAGAAGGCAAAATGAAAAGCAACTATTGTCAGTGCCATTAAAAAAGTTTAGTCCGATTTGAGCTAGCACGCTTAATGGCCAAAGATTTTAATCAGAAAATGAGTTAAAAGCCAGCTGCCTTGCCTGTCTGAGGCTTGGCTTGACGACTGCCGTTGATTATTGTAGCACACGTCGACAGAGTAGAAGAAAAAGCAAGAAAATAAAATAAAAAAAAAAGAAAGGATTCGCAATGAAAGCATATTGAAGGGACACACACACAAAGAAAGAGGGAGAGAGAGAGAGGGGGACATGGCAAAGTTGAGGGCATTAAAAAGTTTTATATGCATACCAGAAACTGCAACACCAAAATGAGAAATTACATTAACCGCAGGCCAATTTTCCTCCAATTTTTTTCTAGTTTTTGTTGCTCCATTTAAAATAATAAAAAAAAAAGAGAAAAAAAGAATGTAGAACAATTGAATTGAAATGGTGAGAGCTCCAACAGCTGAAAATCATTAAACAATGCACATGACTTACTGAATGACTATGAACATATTCTATTAATAGATTATTTTATTTATTAAATGAATTTCATTTGTTTAGTTTTTTTATTAAATTATTTACCCCAGTTGATATTAAACAACTTCATACTCCTGTTCAATATTCGTTGGTTGGATGGGTAACAATGGACGAAATGGTGCAAATGGACGGAATGTATTAAATTCTAATGGCCTCCATACGATGGGTTCTAGTGGGGCACAATTTAAACCACTGCATTGGGATTGGACTTGAATGCCGCTGCCAGTTTGACTTTGACTCTGAATTTGTGTACCATCGTCAGAGACTTGAGTTTGACAGCCAGGACCAGTTTGTGTTTGGCTCTGAAGTCCATCCTCGGAAATCTGTGTACCATAGCCATAATTGCACTGTGTATCGATGGGTATAGCCTGATGGTAAAACAAGAGAATTTTGCGTTTGTTGTTGTTGGTGTTATTGTTCTTTTAGTTTTTATAGCTAGTCAGTTTTCATTACATTCACAAAGGACAAGAGGCTGAAAAGTCCGATTACTGCCAATAGCAGCAGACTAGAGTTAGAGCTACATTCCCGTTGACTCGCCATGGTTGTTAAACTTGAACTGAATGAACAATGGAGCGTGCTTTTAAAGCAAAACCCCTCCAAAAAATATATATATATGTATATATGTATATGTGTGTATGTATACAACAAACAAAAAAAAACTAACAAAAATCAAAGCAACATTGGCAGTTGTAGTAGCAGCAGCAGCAGCAGCAGCAGCAGCAGCAGCAGCAGCAGCGCCGTCCAGACAGAGATAATTGAAAATATCAATAAAAAACCGCTCACATTCGTAGCGGGTGTGATAACGATAAGCAGGTTGTACATATATGTAAAATAACAAAAACAAAAACAAAAAAAATGTGTATAATAAATACAACATTAAAATTGGGTGTAAGTTGGGGTCAGACATAATTTAAATCCATTTCGGATTATAAAATTTTCCAAATAAAATTTGTTAATGCTCGTTTATTGTATTGTATGTATATTGATGGGCATATCAGTCCGCTTTGGCGACAGTTGTGGAAGCCACTACAGTTGGAGCAGATGTGCTAACAGAGGTCACCGTTGATGTCGATGAACTGCTGTCCACAGCCAAGGTAGTTGCAATAGAACTAGGAGCAGTCCCACTGCTAACGGTAGTGCTACTGGATGGTGCCGCTGTCGATAGTTTTGGCACACCGTTCTTTAGACAGTTATCAAGCAGATCATAGGTGGCTGCCGTATCCCGGACATAGTTGCTTTCGGTTGTATTGGTGCACTGATATTCCGTATCTTGAATTTCCTTCAAGCTGGCGCCAAGTGAATTGGCTGAACTTGCTGCATTTGTTGCAATATCATAGATCACAGATACATCACTTTCAGCTGCCGAGGCATAGCAATTGAAGAAATTAGTTGTATCATTGTCGCTATTACACGATGTGAAGGCACTACACAAGGTGGTAACTTCCTGTTGATACACTGTCTTCTGTTTGCTAGCCTCTGCAGTCAGATTGGTAGTCTCTGCATTGGCTGTACTAATGCAGGCCTGATACGATGTTGAGAAAGTGGCAGCCACCTCATTCAACATGGGCAAATACAAAGCAAAACATTGTGAGGTGACATCTGCTGACACAGTTTCCACATCAAAATCTCGAGCCTTTACCAAATACTGATCCAAGGTGTTCTGCAACTGTGAGGGCTTGGCCTGTGAAACAAATGTACCAAATTAATTTTTCAATTTTTTCCAAGAACAATCCAATATTTTCTTTAGTTGCCATTTACTTGAGCGCTAGCCAATATGATGGCAAAAAGAAGGGCGAAAAGTTTCATATTGCCTCTTTGGTTGACTCTGGACTAGTGGGTGCCAGGAAATCAACTTTTAAGACTTTTATACCTGGCGGCGGTGCCGCTATGAAATGATTGATCCCTAATGAAAAAGAACAAAAAACAAAAAAAAAAACAAAAAAAACACAAAAAACCTTTGAATTGAATTTTATTTATACAGTTAATGTATGAAAAGTTTTGTGTGAATTTCAATTTTTTCTGGCAATTAGAAGTGTCATCAATTAGGCAGCATTAAGCCGTCTGAGTAATACTCATAAGACCCAAAATTGCTTTGCATGTGCATTTCAATTGGAAGCTAAATTCACGTGTCAGTCAGGGTCGACAGACTTTTGCTTAACAACAGTCTAACCCCAAAAGTATGCAATATTTTGTTAAGCACTGTTTGATATGCATTGGAGACACCCAAAGCTTCAATTTGCAGACGGTGCGGCATTGATAAGCAAGCAATAGCAACAAAAAGATAAAAAAAAAAAAAACTTATAAACAAACCATATATCAAATGTCATAATACCCCAAAACAGAGAAATATATATACATACACATACATATGTATATGTAAAAACTCATTTATGGATTTTACTTTATTCATTTTTCATGGAAATTTTTTTTGTGCAGTTTCATATTGGCCATTCCATAGTAAAGACATGAAAATACCAATTTTAACAATTTTTCTAACCTTTGGACTGTTGTTCTTAAAGGAGAGTAGTCCAAATCCCAGTGTGGAGTCAAAAAAATGCTTCTCTCTCTATGTGCCACAATTGGAGAAACTGGGCACCGATTGGTTAACTGGCTATAAGAGTTGCCTTGATTCGGCCACTATTGGACGGCAGTCACTGTTAACCAATGTCAGTTCCGTACAGAAGGAAATGCGATTGTCCGCATTGGGTATTGATACATTCATACAAAGTTGTTTGGCTATTAACGATGCTTTGGAATTTTTCAATTGCTTTGCAAAGTTGGTAAGAGGCTTCACTTCAATTTCTCTCTCCATCTCTATTACATATTCTCTTTAAACCAGTCAAAAAAGGAGTTGGCAATTGCTTATACCATTTCCTACAATGCCTCACAGGAGGCACTTAATCTAAACAAGCAATTAAGTGACATTGAAGTGGAACATTATCAGTGTACAAATCGCACTGAGAATGATTATGTTCTTGGAACAGCACAAGTGTTTAATGCCTTGGATGATTGTCTAGAAGGGGATAAGGATAACAATACGGATTGATTAAATAAAGAATACATAAAAAAACGATCTAGTTTAAGTCTTAGAAACTAGTTTTATTCCATATGAGTTTGAAATTCGATCTGTTCTATTTATATTTTTTATAATTTAGTTTTCTTGATCAATCAATTTCGACATAGTCTTCGATTTGTGCACGACATTTATGTAACTCCTCATAGGCATTGACCATACTCTTCATATACACCTCCTGTGCCTCAAGAGTGCACAATATCAAGGTTTTCTGTATATCATTGTAATCCGCACGTAAACGTGTATGAGCGCTAGTTGAATTCCGCGTGATTTCATCAAGAAGTTGCAAATTTTCAGAGCCCTATAAAGAAGGTATTATTTATAAGTGGATTATTGTATTAATTCATTCCCTTAACTTACATTATCACTGATGCATTGAAAATAATCCAGATCATCATCGTGTGTATTACAAAGGTTTAAATTGTCGCATACCGCACTAGAGCTCAATTCAATTTGCTGACGTTCCATCTCCACATCTATGGATAATTCAATTTTTGTCTCATTGGCGGTCAGTTCGCATAAATCAAAACTTTCAGCATATGTACTTGAAGCATTGGCACTTGCAATAGCAAATTCATCATGGCACAGATCATCACCAACGGCCAGACATAGACCCAACAGAAGCATATACAGCAGCCCACTAAGCAATTCTCGTTGAGGTACCGCACACATTACGTTACAATTATTGAATGGCGGCAGTCCTCAAAAAATCGAATTGCCAGCCAACTTTTTCAACATCAAGTGTCTAATTGAGCGTTTCCTATCAATTTCCCATTTATTTATTGACCAAAACTAAACAAAGAGTAAACACAAAAAAAACCAAAAAAAAAAATATAGCTGCGATCAGCAATAAAAGTGCTTTAGATTGTCAATAACTAGTATCAATTGTCAGGTTAATTTGTTTTTTTTATTTTTTTTTGGCTTGTTCAAGTTCAGGTGTGCTACCCAATCTAAACAGTACGTGCTATGTATATACCACACATTAGAAATTGACACTGATCCAATCTACATATCCGTCAAAGCTGCACTGGAAAAATAAATAATGAATTGAAATTGTCCAGATATCAAATTCCATTTTAATAAGATACGAATAAAACACTTGGCGCCTGATAAGCTCGAAAGCTGCAATTGATAAGCGAGCGACAATGTCCAGTAGCAAAAATAATTTTATATTTCCAATTAACCCCAAAAGTATAGTACATTTTTTAAGGCAATAGAATTTTGTACATATATTTGTCAGCAGATATAAATAATTACATTCAAACGATTTTTAACTTTGCCTTAATTGTTTGCTGAGTAAGTAAATCACTTAACTTAGAAGAAGCGTTTAAAGAAAGCCCATCTGCCCTTATCAGCTTTAATTCTAAATACGTCCTCCTCTTGTGCAGGCTCAGTGGTAGTGGATTCAATAGCTGGTTCGGTAGATGATGGAGCACCCGTGGAAGAATCTGCAGGAATAGACGATCCATCAGTAGACGGCAATTCGGTAGTTGATGGTTCATTAGGCCCTTCGCTAGAGGCAGTAGTAGAGGGTTCACCAGTCACTGGTCCTTCACTAGAGGCAGTAGTAGAGGGTTCACCAGTCACTGGTCCTTCACTAGAGACAGTAGTAGAGGGTTCACCAGTCACTGGTCCTTCGCTTGAGGAAGTAGTAGAGGGTTCACCTGTTACTGGTCCTTCGCTTGAGGCGGTAGTAGAGGGTTCACCAGTTACTGGTCCTTCGCTTGAGGCGGTAGTAGAGGGCTCATCAGTCACTGATCCTTCGCTTGAGGCAGTAGTTGAGGGTTCACCAGTCACTGGTCCTTCGCTTGAGGCAGTAGTAGAGGGCTCATCAGTTACTGGTCCTTCGCTTGAGGCAGTAGTAGAGGGCTCATCAGTTACTGGTCCTTCGCTGGAGGCGGTAGTAGAGGGTTCACTAGTCACTGGTCCTTCGCTTGAGGCGGTAGTAGAGGGTTCACTAGTCACTGGTCCTTCGCTTGAGGCAGTAGTAGAGGGCTCATCAGTTACTGGTCCTTCGCTTGATGCAGTAGTAGAGGGCTCATCAGTCACTGGTCCTTCGCTTGAGGCGGTAGTAGAGGGTTCACTAGTCACTGGTCCTTCGCTTGAGGCGGTAGTAGAGGGTTCACTAGTCACTGGTCCTTCGCTTGAGGCAGTAGTAGAGGGCTCATCAGTTACTGGTCCTTCGCTTGAGGCAGTAGTAGAGGGCTCATCAGTTACTGGTCCTTCGCTTGAGGCAGTAGTAGAGGGCTCATCAGTGACAGGACCTTCGCTTGAGGCAGTAGTAGAGGGCTCATCAGTAACAGGACCCTCGCTGGAGGCAGTAGTAGAGGGCTCATCAGTTACTGGTTCTTCGCTGGTCGCAGTTGTAGAGGGTTCGCCAGTCACTGGTTCTTCGCTGGACGCAGTTGTAGAGGGCTCACCAGTTACTGGTCCTTCGCTTGAGGCAGTAGTAGAGGGCTCATCAGTGACAGGACCTTCGCTTGAGGCAGTAGTAGAGGGCTCATCAGTGACAGGACCCTCGCTGGAGGCAGTAGTAGAGGGCTCATCAGTTACTGGTCCTTCGCTGGAGGCAGTAGTAGAGGGCTCATCAGTCACTGGTCCTTCGCTTGAGGCGGTAGTAGAGGGTTCACTAGTCACTGGTCCTTCGCTTGAGGCAGTAGTAGAGGGCTCATCAGTTACTGGTCCTTCGCTTGAGGCAGTAGTAGAGGGCTCATCAGTGACTGGACCTTCGCTTGAGGCAGTAGTAGAGGGCTCATCAGTGACAGGACCCTCGCTGGAGGCAGTAGTAGAGGGCTCATCAGTTACTGGTTCTTCGCTGGACGCAGTTGTAGAGGGTTCGCCAGTCACTGGTTCTTCGCTGGACGCAGTTGTAGAGGGCTCACCAGTTACTGGTCCTTCGCTGGAGGCAGTAGTTGAGGGCTCATTAGTTACTGGTCCTTCGCTGGACGCAGTTGTAGAGGGCTCTTCAGTAACTGGTCCTTCGCTTGAGGCGGTGGTTGAGGGCTCATCAGTTACTGGTCCTTCGCTGGAGGCAGTAGTAGAGGGCTCATCAGTTACTGGTCCTTCGCTTGATGCAGTAGTAGAGGGCTCATCAGTTACTGGTCCTTCGCTGGAGGCAGTAGTTGAGGGTTCGCCAGTCACTGGTTCTTCGCTGGACGCAGTAGTAGAGGGCTCATCAGTTACTGGTCCTTCGCTAGAGGCGGTGGTTGAGGGCTCATCAGTTACTGGTCCTTCGCTTGAGGCAGTAGTAGAGGGTTCACCAGTTACTGGTTCTTCGCTGGAGGCAGTAGTAGAGGGCTCATCAGTTACTGGTCCTTCGCTGGACGCAGTAGTAGAGGGTTCACCAGTCACTGGTCCTTCGCTTGATGCAGTAGTAGAGGGTTCATCAGTTACTGGTCCTTCGCTTGAGGCAGTAGAAGAGGGCTCATCAGTCAGTGGTCCTTCACTGGAGGCAGTAGTAGAGTCAGAGGCAGTCGTTGATGGTTCCGCCGTCACTGGAGTCGAGGTAGATACTAGACCAATAATAAAACGTGTTCTTTTTTGTTATCTATTGCTTGCACTAGAATGCACAAAAACCCCCTTTAAAAAAAACTACTGCATATATTCATAATTCAAAATAATTGTTGGAGTGTATTATAGATCTTTTAAAATGATTAAATAAATATTTTTCGGTCATCTGGGTCTTCTTGCGATGTCAGTTAACTTGTAGACGAAAATCTAAACTGATTCTGCCTTGGCGCTACCTAATGGGGGTAAAGACTATCTTATTCTCTGATTGCTTTCTACTAATATTTACTCTCAATTGATCACTTACCGACTCCACCGGCTAAGCAAACATTCAAATTCTCATTGCATACATCCATATTGTGGGCATATTCGACACGAGCTTCCTCCACACAAGAAGTGAGATCGGTTTCAATGACATTATAGCTGGCGCTGATAGTATTAAAATCTTGACTCGAGTCACTATTTAGAGTGAACATAACCTTATAGCTGTCGGTCGACTGGAAACACAAATATATTCGTTATGTAATTTTTACTTGGACGTCCACCAAACTTCAACCCATACGTACAGCATTGCGATAGCAATCGAAGAACTCCAATCCATCGACATGGCTGTCACATTCGGCTAAATTCTGACACATGACGCTGCTGCGATTAAGCAAATCCTCACGTTCGGAAGCGCTCTTAGCGGTTAATTCATCCTTGGCGTTTTGTGCAGTATCCACACATCCGTTGTATTCCTTATTATAGTCGGTCACAACACTACTTTGATCAACCATATAGTTATTGAAACATGAGTTAATCAGATTGTTGTCATCTTTGGCATCGAAGGTGGATATCATTGAACGCATGGCAAGTTGAGAATGAGCTAACATGGCAGATAAATCTACATGATTTTTGGGTGTCAAAGCGCTGACAGAGACAGCCAATAATAGACTAAAAACGGAAGCTATGATAAACTTCATGATTCCTTAAATTTCGCAATGAATAAATACACTTTATACTGGATACGCGTAATTTGGCCAAAATGCCTTCGAATGAAATATTTAAACTGACTGGCTAAACAAGTGGGCATTGGATTTTTATAGCCCCAAAAAACCGCAAATATCATTTGCGTTTCAAGTGAGCAACGTCCATCAAAATTATATTATGACTTTTGATTAAAACGAAATTAGGTTCTTATCATCTACTTGAAATCATTTAAAGGCTGAGATTGCTTCCGATTTCGGAGCTAATAACTTTTCTAGTTTTGACTAAGCAAACCCAAAATAGTCATTTTTGGCATTGACAAGAAGGTAAAATGACGTTCGGGGGGAATATATATATTGATAAGAAACTTTTTCAATCAAATTGATAGATAAGTCATATTTAATTGCCTGCTTGACTTTGTTGAAAGTGCAAATTGATTGTACTGAGACCATTGTCTATGAGGTAAGACTGTACATTAACATTTCATGGAACTCTCTTAAGCTCTCTCTTCATTGCTCTTTTATCTATCAATATTATTCTATCAATAAATAAATTTAATTTACCCATTTCAACAATATAAATCTATTTTCAAAATGATAACAATACTCGTGATCATATTCGCTGAATATTTAATTTAAAAAATTTATTCAACTGTTTTGGTTTTTATAAATAAGTTTATATTCATATGTATATCATAGATAATGAAGCCAATGTTTTAAATGCTCTCTATTTTTTATATTATTTATTAAATTTTTAGTGACGTTTCAACCAATTTTTCAAGTTGTCAATTATTGATTTGATTTCAGAGTTGGCGAGCGGCAAATCTTCCTCTGGATACTGATCTCTATTGCCTACAGTTGAACTGCTTTCGTCAGTTTGGGCGGAACTCTCTGAGGAGCTTTCAATTGGTCCTTCAGTACTGCTAGAAGAATCTTCTGCGGTGCTGGATTCTGCTACGCTTGTGCTAGATTCGGGAGCACTTGAGCTAGATTCGGGAGCACCTGTGCTAGATTCGGGAGCGCTTGAGCTGGATTCCGGGATGCTTGTGCTAGATTCGGGAGCACCTGTGCTAGATTCGGGAGCGCTTGAGCTGGATTCCGGGACGCTTGTGCTAGATTCGGGAGCATCTGTGCTAGATTCGGGAGCACTTGAGCTGGATTCCGGGACGCTTGTGCTAGATTCAGGAGCGCTGGTGCTAGATTCGGGAGCACTTGTACTGGGCTCCGGGACGCTGGAGCTAGATTCGGGAGCACTGCTGGTAGAATCTGTTGGGATTGAAGTTGGAATAGTTGGTTCCGTCTGAGCAGGCGATGACGTTGGTACTGGTGCCAGCCCCTTCAAGCACTTGTCTAGCTCATCATAGGTAGCTGCAGTATTTTCCACATAGGCACGTTCCGATTTGTTAGTGCAGGCAAATTCATCGATTTGAATGAGACGATAGTCCTCTTTGACTTCAGCCAATAGCTCAGCAGAGTTGGCAGAAATTGTGTACATAGACTTGGCATTATCGGAGCCCTAAAAAAAAAGCATCAATGATTAACTATTTAAATAATACTTGAATCTGCATTTAACTAACCGCATCCGCATAGCATGCAAAGTATTCGAGAGCAGACTTCTCAGCGCTACACGATTGCGTGATCTGGCAGGCATTGTTGGCTGATTGATCAATCTCAGTACGATTACTAGCAGTTTTATCATCGATGTTCTCTCGGGATTCCTCGGCCACTGCTAAGCATAGTTCATAGTCCTTCTGATATTGGCTGACAATATCGTTAAGCACGGGGGCGTAGTAGACAAAACATTCGGGATTGCCTTGGCTCAGGTCACGAGATTGCATCATAAATTGCAATAGGCCACCATCAGGTAAGTATTTAATCTCGGCCTGACTAAGACCAACTGCCAACAGCAGGACAATGCACAATTTCGCGAACATTCTTTCACGATTTTTAATTAACGTTATTACAAAGATATTAATAAATTCGCAGTTTGTTTCGCCTCAAGCGATCGTTTCGTATTTAACTCAATTGAAAAAGTGCTTTCAGTATTTATAGGCCTCTTGCTGGCACCTCGGTCCATAAAATATTATGACATTAAATTTGATTCGTCTATGAGTGGATCGGGCATTATCATTCTTATCACTTAACTGCCACTCACAAAGCATTGGTGAAAAACATTTCCGATGAAACTGTTGAAAGGTATTTGCCTTACCTCTAGTCAGGGAATCTTTATTTCTTTATTGTCTATTGTACTCGATATTATATTTACCTATCAATCAGGCCCGGAACATCACGTCATTTGTTTTTGACACACAAAACTATTTATTTACTGCCTCAGAACAAAAATTCGGTAAAGAACCTATAAAATGTTGATTATTATTATAATTTCTTTTTTGTTATCATCCGTCGTTACCCTGAGACGGAGTTGAACTATTTTTCCAATCTTATCATGGTTGCGTCTTCGAATCAACCATAACTATATATATCTGCACGTGCAGTTCCAATGAAATCCATGCGAATTTGCTAAGTTGTCCAGCCGACTACAAGTGTTTATGCTATTTTAATCACAATACACCATAATGGTGTATTGCCATTGGTTAAATAGCGTTAATACGTTATCGGATAGATAAGAGAGCTCAAACTACTGGCAAAACGAAACCTTATAAATATTATTACCATTTGAATAGTATTTTGAGCCAACAGCTGAATAACTAGTAAAAATGTAGATAATAATTCCTTAGAAACAGAAATAGTAGTAAAAATAATTTACCACCAATTGTTAGTGCAGTTACAGCTCTAACAGATAGTCTTATAATATCTGTATTAACAATTTATCATTTTATTTCAATGTTTATTTCAAAAGTTACGTAATACAAATTTTAAGGAATTTAAAATTTTGTATTTAACATACACATGTATTCACTAACACTATAATTTAAATATGATTGGCCCCTTTAACTATTTACCAACACTTGCATAACATCAGTTAAGCTGTTAATTTACAGAGAACAAAAAAAATTATAAACTGAAAACAATTAAATAAATAATGTATATGTTAATGCAATAATTTTCATAAACCAAGTAATATATTTAATACAAAAGTTTGTTAGAAATGTACTTTATTTAATGTTAATCTAAATAATTAAATCCCTAGTTATTTTTGTTTTTAAAAATCTTCTTTTCTACTTTGTGTAAATCGAAAGTAAATTTCTTATCTTCCTACAAGTAATCCAGTTAGCAATGGTTGCTAGTGTTCATAAATTGTTAATCGACATTTCATATCTATTAATGTCTAGGTCTCTAGAACAAGACTATAGTCCCATAGAATCCCACTGTCAACTGTCCCATTTCATTGGAGGTCTTGGATTACTGTCAAATAATAACTTTTATGCCTTATTTGGGCAATTCGAGATACTATATATAGTCAGCCGTAACTGCATGAATATCCGTTCTTAAGGAATTCTCAAATTTGGCAATCTTTTTAGAATATTCTTTAACCTTTTCTATAATATTCTTTATCTAAAAATGAAATTTCTTATGGGACACTAGTCGAAGTACGAAGGCCGTTCCTCATTTAGTTTTTTTATCTACGCTTTTTTTTTGTTTTAAGCGTATATAAATGACATCTACAAATTTATTTTTGTTTTTTATGTTATTCACCGTGACTAGAACACCTACGGATTGGCAGTAACCTATGGTGTCTGATCGATTTAGTTTTGACCTATTTCAAAATAAAAAAAAAATGCATTGTAAATAATATAAATATTTGTGTCTAGATGATGTTTTTATGTCACACATCTATTGATGGCCATCGTAATCGCAATATTATTTAAAATTAATCAATATTGTCTTCTGAAGGTGCTTATCGGCACTTAAAACTATAGTTATATATACAGTAGTACTTGTAAGTCGACGGAAACTCTTATGAGTCATTGACACTTGGCGCGTGTGATTTTTAACTGATATAATCTAATGAAGAAAAAAAACATGCAATGTGATTGTGACTATGACTGATAAAAATGGGAATTCTCAATTTTCATTCGTTGCATAATTATCACAGAAATATATATATATGAAAATCTCATCAGTTTCATTACCAAAACAAACAAGCTTCAACTTCTAATTTGCATATCTTAATTGCGTTCTTTGTGTGTGCTTGTGTGTGTGTGTGTGTGCAAGTATGCCAGTTAACTTGAAATTGTAGTTGCATTTACATTACGCACACAAAAGCGCAACTAGGCGCAGTAAATCAGCCGAGAAGAGAAGCAGCCAACATTGCCCCCCAAACAGTCAACCAGGAACCAAGGCGCCAAGAGAAACAGAGAACCTAGCGGGCACAGACTCAAATTATTGGCCTGATTTTGGCACAAAGTGAAGTTGTCTTAGTCCCCCCCCTCCCCTACATCTTTCTCGAACACCAACCACCTTCATACCAGATACCCAAGACCTACTTGGTGTCGTATAACGTTTCTAATTTGTTTTAATTGCAGTGACAACAACAAGCCAAAAACAAATGCAATTAAATTTTAATGAAAAGCACCGCAGGCAAAATGCTTTAGCTGTTTATTTAACTGTTAACGTTAAGTTTCCCCCTTTTTCATTGCCCTCTCCCTTTGTTCCACTTGATTTACATTTTTTTTTTGTTTTTCTTTCTCCTGTTTTTTTTTTTTTTTTGTTTCAACCCGCATGGCGGTTGGTTAAGTTTTCCAAGCTGATTTTTCATGTTTGCCTTTAACTATGCCTGGAATCCTTGCCATTCCTTTGATGAAACTTGCAAATGCAAAAAGTTAACCAATGCACACGTTAGCCATCTACCTCTTCATCTTGGCCATCTTGACGTTCTTTCTCAACATCTTTTGATCTTTTTCTCACTCGTTTTGCTTTCCATCTCTGTCGTTAATTAAGTAAGTTTCAATTGGTTTAGTTTTTATTCTACAAGTCCATAACTAAAACACAGTCTCTACCATTTGAAAAGAATAATATTCAAGTGAAAACTTGGCTGATTTTCATCTTAAGCAATAGACAAATATGTATCTGGACGAGTTGGATGTCTCTTTTTAAGTAATTTTTAATTCTTTAATTGAATTAATTTTAAAAACAAATCTGTTTCGTGATTACATCCTTTCAATATTTGAGAAGTCCCAATCGATAATTTCTTTAATTTAGACACAATTTTCTTTTTCCTTTTTTTTTTTTTTGAAATGTGTGTTTGCATTTCTCTCAGATTCATATACCTTAAGATGTTCATTCAAAACTTAACTATAATGCTTAAAATATTTTAAAGATATTGGTGCACTGTGATGCACTAATTTCATATTGTTAGCCAACAATTGAGTCACTAGCATTAAAATAATTAAAAAAGAAAATGTGACTTTTTATTGACATATTCTTATATGATCTACAATAAACTGCTTTTAATTGCAAGCTAAATGAAATTTGTTTTTCTTTCTTTTGTTTTAACAAACAAACAAACTTTTTGTATGAAAAATAACGAAAGACTTTATATTGAATGATTAGTAAATGGTATTAAAAACGGCATAGACAATGGTATTAGAAGTGCTTAAGGAAATTTAAATAGCGAAAGCAAAAACAAATAAAAGTATTTTAAATATTTTCATGCCCATTTATATATTAATTCTTTTTATTTCATATTGCAGTACATATTAACGAAATTTTATTTATTAAATTTTGATTTGAAGTATGACTTATGGAAATTTAATGGATTATAAGAAAGCCCAAAATAAAGATGTTATTAAGAGTCAGTATTTACATATGTCGTATCATTATAAAATATTATATTAGTTAATATTACAAAATTACCAACACTTGAATTAGAACCATCTCGATATAATGATTTAATAAGTAACATCACTAATAATCGAATCATTTTGTAGAGCCGTTGTATTTCTATCCTTTTCCTACGTTTGCCTTCTACCTCACATTGTCATGTGGGTTTCCAATGTGTAACAGATTTTTCTGTTCTGACAATGTCATAGAGCGAGATAGTTAGAGTATGTAACTAAGAAATGTCAATGTTGTGTATGTATTGGTGTTACACAGAGTTGTGAAAATTAGAATTATAGAAGAAGAGGTTGAAAAACATGTGACTGAGGGGAAGCACAAGAAAATGAACAGGAGAGTCAGAAAACGACATATGTATGTACATACATATATGTATACATTTATTTTGAGACTATCTCTTAAAAGTAATTCACCAGATGTCTTATATTTTTGGGACTTATCAATCGGATTTCTACAATCAATTTCACAACTTGCATTGTACTTTTCCTTATATGTATGTATGTATATTTCTTTTCAAAATCTTTCTATTTTCCACTATTCAATGCCGAATTATACTTCAAGTTTGATACACCAATTTTAAATTAATTGATTTAAAAAAAAAGTTTCATGCCATATGATATATTGCAATAATCAAAATAATATAAGGTAATGCAATTTTGTATAGATTAGGATTATAAAGACCACAAGTACAAATGACATATTATTCTACTATAGATTCAATTTATTGAACTCTTTTCACATTTATTTTGAATTTAATTGTTCATAGCAGTAGTTCTACACGATATGTTCTATGTTATGAATAACATTGTTTATATCGTTCATTATTCCATTATTCTTAGGTTTCTTTGTGGTACTCGTATCTGTACTTAAAGTCAAAGCACTGACTGTCGTTGATGGCTCTCCATTGGTGCTCTCAGATAATCCTAGAGTTGTGGTCTTGGATTCACTTGGCACCGGTGCCAATCCGGATAAACAATTTTGCAGATCGATATAGGACTGACTGACATTTTTATCATATTTATGTTGGGCCGCACTTGTGCAGGTTTGTTCAATATATGCAACATTCTGAATTTCGAACTGCAATTGACTGCGATATAGGGAAGCTGTTGTGGATATATTATACATCACTTTGGTATTGTTACCACCCTGTAATAAGCAATAATTTTTGTTAAATTGACAAATCAACAAATGGATGAAAAACACTTACAGCATTATCATAGCAAGCCAATGAATCCAATGAGTCTTCATTACTGCTACATATGGCCAAAGCTTGGCAAGCACTTCTTGACGAATCATTTAAGCTATCCACAATGACTATATATTTACTCTTTAAATATGCTGTTTGGGCAGCAGAGTTATTTTTACATATGGCATACTCAGTTTCATACACCTTCAGATGATCATCAAAGAGTTGACTGTAATATTGAAAACATTCCAAAGATCGTGATGGATTACTATTCTGTAAATCCTTGGTACTCTGCATCAATTCAATTAGCTTGGATTGTCCTAGCATTGAAACACTATTTGCCATAGTGCATCCTACAAGGATAAAAGCTATTAGAGCCACACAAAAACTTTTTGCCAGCATTTTTTTTTTTTCTGTTTGAACTTTAATGTACTGTCCCAAACTGGCAACTGAAGGCAATTCATTCATTTTTATAGTGCACAGTAGTCAGGCCGAAAATTGTTAAAAAAAAAAAATCACTGGTCTTAGTTTATATCATGACACTGATATGATAAACAAATATATATTAACAGTGGACAACATTAATTAAAGAAAAAACTACATTTTTTTATCAAAATTTATATAATTTGTTTATCAAAGTTAGTTTTAAGTTAATTCTATTCTCAGAAAATAATCAAATATAAAACGTAAGATTACTCGGATAAATAAATTGAAAACAATATTTTTATAAAGACTTTCAGAAATTTTGAATTTAAATTTTAAAAATCGTTTTTTAAGTTCATTCATCACAATTTCACTTGAATAATATGAATAATTATAGAAGTTTATTGTAAATATGACAAAGGGAAGAGTTTTTTTTAAAAACTTTTGCTATTTCCAATTCACTTTTTTGGAAAGTTTTATAATTTTGAAAATCCAATGTTGTTGAATTAAACTTAATGTAAATATTTTTTAGGATATATATACATATATGTATGTATGTTTTATTTTTCCCAAACATATATAAGTATATTTTCCAATCATTTTCAAAATAATTTAATACATATTAAATGAAATAAATAAGGAAAACAGTAGAAAATTGTTTAGACTTAGTTTCGTACACATTTATTAAATTTTAACAATATACTCTTGCAGAAGGTATAATAAAATTGATCAGATGTTTGAAACGCAGAGAAATAAACGTTTCCGACCCCATAAAGTATATATATTCTTGATTAGCATCAAAAGCCGAGTCGATACGACCATGTCCGTCTAACTGTCTGTCTGTTCGTATCTTTTCCAACTTAAATTTTGAGCTACGTCAATAAAAGTCATATCGTTCTGTTCATTGATCATTTATCTAAATCAAGTTTAATAATTAATCGGATCGGACAACTGTAGGGTTTGCAAAAATAGGAAAGATCAGAGGTACCACGGGCAAAATGTGTTTTGTTCAAACAGTTCTTGTGAGAAAAACATTTTTATTACTTGAGCTATCTCAACGAATTTGGTAGGTATACAGATGATGATTTTACTAGATAAAGATCGGATAATTAATACGGTGATTTAAAATTCCCTTATATTGTTTACAATGTTTATGAAATCTCGAGTCCGATATTACAGATAAAGCAATGTGCCAGAATAAACAAACTTCGACATTATATTTTTTGTTCACATTTAATGGATTGCCTGCCAGAAAAACGGTTTGTCTCTTTAGGCCAGGATTGAAATAAATAAATTTATATTTTTTTATAAAGTCAAACATATTCCTGTAAGAGCAAATTATAATTTTATAATATTTTTTAGTTGAAGGAGTTTTTTTACAATTTAGCTGACACTTTAACATAAAGAAAATTGATGCATATTTCGAATACCTTTGTCAAATAATTTATTTAATGTATCTAGATCGTTAAATTTGTTAACAAATTTTAAATCTTGGAATACAGATTACAATGTTGCGCAATTAATTAGCTCTACAGTTGATGGTCTAGACTAGCCTTGATTCCCAATTCTTTTGCAATATTTTAAGTTCAAATGAAGCAATTTTTTGTCAACAATACACTTGAAATGATTTATATATATCATTTATATATATACATTTATATATATATATATATATATATATATATAGGATGGAGTACCAGAAGCAATTTGATTAGAGTCAGTTCTTAATAAAGTCTTCATAGTCTTTAATATTGATAAGGACAAAAAAAATAAAAGATACACTTTCAAGGAAAATATTCAATAGTTGAGACGTATTTCTTTTGAATTGTTATAATTATAATAATAATTATAACCAAATTTAGATTCGCTATTTGGTTTCTTTTTTTTAATTTTAGAGAGCATAATTTAGTCGTCTATGACTTAACAAAAATGAATGTGTTTATCTGAACGAAAGAGAGTGAACCGTCTTTTTCTTATCATACAAATGCCAATAACCAAAACAAAATTGTTAATGTAAATGTACTTATTTCACCTATATATTCATTCATACATATATATATATGTACCCGAATAAACCCTTGAAATATTTCCGCTGACTGAAATTGTCAGGCGACGACCACCACTTGGCCAATTCTTTTATCAGTTAAAGAAGTTGGCTTCCCCGGAATTGTGATTGCAACAACAATAATATTTTAAAAATAGACATTTTTCATATTAAATCCAATCAGAATTAAAATATTTATAAACAAAGTCTTATTGATTGTGTTGTTAATTAATTTCTCAGAATTTTGCAATTCCTTCCTCTTTGAATAAAAGAAAAAAAACAACTGGTAGCTTGAAATTTCAAGTGTTATTTTATTTTATTTTTATTTTTTAAATTTTTTTCTTGCTGAAAAAGAAATGCTTGTGCAACACCTAAAGACAAAATGCATTCTTCCTGAACTGCATACTAAACAGTTCCAGGAGAACTACTGCCCGACCTGCACTTCATTCCGATATTGTGGTGAAGGGCTTGTGGAGGGCCATGGCACATTTTCCAGTGTCTGTCAGTTAGTTAAAATGAAGTCGTGGCAAGTCGTTCGTGCCGACATTGAGTTACGTTTTCAGCATCATTTCCTACTTTCCTGATGGATTGTCAGTCATCAACAGCTCATCAGGAAACAAAAACAAATGAAAGGGAGGAAGGGAGTAGGTAAGAATGAAGTCGAAACAGCTGGAAGAATTTGTTAAATGGCTTGCACACAAATAAGTGTAATTGTTTTGTAAATGACCTGACAAACACTTTTCAATGCCACTTTAGCAACAGACCTTACCATGTGCCTTATATCGTCCTGCCTTGCCCTTCCGGCTCTATACTGCCCAACCCTGCCCTACCCTGCTCTACTTTACCCCTCCTTGATTTGCCCTTCCTTACTTTGTCTCGCCTCACCTTGCCTTGAATTGGCCTAACTTGCCTTTTCCGGTGGCCAGTTTGTCTGTGAATCACAATGGGTAAAAGAAATCACCGAAATTGATAAGCGTTTCTATTATATATGTTCATTATATTATCAATTTAACATTGATAAGTCCTATCACAAATAATGACTAATTAACAATTTTTGCCACCATAAATTCAACTTGAAAAATCACCTTTAAATTTCACAAGAATTACTAATTCTTCAACTTGGACTTAATCTATTAAAATTTTAATTAGATCTATTAGTTAAAAAGTAAACTTTTGACATTTACTGATCGACTATCATAAGTTATGCTTTAAATACTTAAATCTAAATATGAATCAGAATCATAATATGTATCGAAATATTTCTAAAAGAATTTGCAGCTTTTCTACTTATCGTGTGTTTTTTTTTTTCTTTTCTTGAAGTTGTGGTTCCTGAAAAGTATTGGAGAAAGTTCATGATCTAAATCTTCATTCTTAAAAAGTTTTACATTAAATTCATTGATAGTTTCCTATCAAAAACCTTCCAAAACTAAAAAAGAAATTTACTAAATTTAACAATCCTTGCAAACCCAACTCCAACAAACCTTCCCATGATAATAAACTACCTCAAAAAAAACAAACTACTACCACATCCTATAGGTTTAAATTTAGAAAATACAATCATATATGTAATTACGTAATTATGTAAATATGTAAATTATGTAAATATGTAAATACACACAAGTCAAGCCGAAGGCCCAAGCAGCCAGCGCTCTCATTAGAAATTAAGTTCCGTCTAATTTTAATTAGTCCTTACTCTAAGATAAATAAATAAATGCCAAATTTTGAATAATGTGTACAGGTGTCCATATTAAATCCCAAAAATTACTTTTCTATAGTTTGATGACAATTTAAAGGTGCGTTTATTATAAAACAGACTGAGTAGTCTGTAGCCTGAGTTAATCAGCACAAAGTTGCATTAATCAAAAATGTTAGCTTTTCATAAAAAAATGGCCTAAAAACGCAAATGCAGAGTTTTTATTCAAAAAATTTTATTTTCAATATTTCAAATTTCAATTCGCTGATTCCTCTTGAACCAATACAATAATATATAAGTTGAAATAGCGAAATTGATACTTTGGAGAGTTTAATAGTATTAACTTTTCAGACCAAACGTAATTTTAAAACAATTGTAGAACTAAGACCTAAGTCAACTTATGTGCATTTTTAAAAACATCCTTAGTCCATTATTTTGTACTTAATGAAAGATTTAAAAATCAACTTTAGTTACTCTTCTATACTCAGTGGCCAAAAGTAAAGCATTTTTGATCATTTCTTTTAACTTCTCTCTCTAGAACGATGACAAAAATATTTGTTTTTTACTCCTAGGTCCTATTTCCACAATTATTTTTGTTTTTTGAATCAATAGATTTAAATATCTATTTTTTATATTTTGATTTCTAAAACAATTTTTATTACTACCACTTTTCAAACTAATATTTTTCTTCAACCTTTTCAGACTACATAATTAAATAAAGAAAAATTCAATCTCTTTTATTATATGATTAATTAAAAGTAAATTAATTTGCTTACCTACAATAAATAACTGCGATTATAACACTTAATCAAGTTATTGTATATTAAGTTTTTTATATACTGGCAATAATGTGATATACCCTTTTGTACCCTATAAATTGTGTTGCATATAAAACTTCACTAATGACGCAAAATTAAATGATGTGTGTGTGCTTTGTGGTGTGTGCTTTGTGGTGTGTATTGTTCTTTGGGGTCTTTGGTTCTCAGTGGTATGGCTTATCATTTGGCAATTAAATGTCATAATAAATATATAGTATATATGTATGTATGTATATATGTATATATGTTTGTCTATATGTATATGCTTATAGATACAGATAACTAATCTATAAGAATCTTCATGACCGTAACAAGGCGATAAGAAATCAATAATATAATTATCAGTTGGGTAGTTAAAAAGAAGCAACAACAATAATAGCGGATTGCGTTTTATTCTGACCGAAATGAATTGGTCTAATGAACAATTTTTTTTTGCCTGTTGTTTTTGTTTTTGTTATTGGCCGAGACAAAATGGAATGCATTCTCGATTTATGGAGAAATTTTATTTGATACTATTATTATTATTATTATTATTATTATTACAATGGAAACTGATGTCACAGTTATTATTATAAACGAACATGTCAAATTGTTGTTGCGATTGTTATTTGTTTGTTATTGTTGTTGCTGTTGCTGTTGTTGCTGTTGCTGTAGCACACAATAACAAAAGATTTTACGGCTTCAAGAGATAGAGTGAAATAAAAATAAAGTGACAGAGAGAGTGAGAGAGAGAGAAATAGAGAATAAAACTACAGCAATTAAAACAAGGAGCAGCAGGAAGCAAATATAAGAGGGTAGAGTAAATAGGGGAGGGGAGGGGGGTGTGCCGAAAGGGCGAATTCATCTGTGAAATAAAAATAATCATAAAACATGATGATGACGATGAACAAACAAAACACAACTAACAATTGATGAGCACGCTCCAACTTTATGAGAGCGCGTGAAATTCAATTAAAAGGCATGTTCAATATTAGTTACAATGAATGTGTGTGCGTGTGTTTGTGTGTGTGTGTGTGTGTGTCAGTTCGTGTGCGTTTGTACGTGTGTTCGTGTGTGTGGCCATAAACAAGCTTATTGAATGAAAGTCGAAGGGCAGCAAGAGCCATCACGGATGGCCACAAACAAACAAAGCAAAACCACAGCACAAAAACTAATGTACAGGACAGTTTGCACGCCTCTCATATCTACACCCCCTCTCCCCTACCTCTATCATATCCCCTCCTTTGCACTGTTTCTATAGCACCCACATCATTAATACTCTTACAGTTGGGGCAAATAGTTTTATGTGATTTATGTCCAGACCCGGAACAAAATGCGCGGGTGTTTAATTGTCAATGCCAATGCCGAAATGCGTCATTTTTATCAAAAGTTATAAAGATTAAAACGCTGATTATGACCAGAACGCTTATCTAATACACCTGATGAGCTGCTGTTCCTGTTCCTCCTCCTTGCTGCAGAAACTAAAATTAATTAAAGAAAAGTCTGGACAAGAAGAAAGAAAAAAAAGAAGCAAAATGTCAGACTGCCTGTGGCTAATTGTAAATGCTGTAAAAATTTTATATATGCCAGCTGGACTTTTGGGTGCTTGGCACAATTGTCGTAATAATGAACAAAACTTTCATGATGTACTCCTCTGTTTGGCCATAAAGTGCAGAGGACAAAAGCCGGAGCAGAAGCAACAGCAAAAGCAGCAACATCAGCTCAAACACGGCTTTTGGCCTTAACTGAAAGAGTGCATGTCCTGTTAGTGCTCTTTCTTCCTTTCTATTTCTATTTCTTTGCTCTTCTGTGTGCAACAAATGGAATTTCAACTAATTAATTTTTTACTTCAACAAACATTGAAAGCAGTCAAAAGAGGAAATACCAAATGTTTACTTGAAATTCTAGAACCATTCAAAAATAATTCTTATTCTCTTATAATTCTTTTAAAATGAAATTGACAAATATTTTTTATTTTTGTATTTTTTTGGTTTTCTCTATTTCGCATTTTCAGTGACATTTGCACCTATCCATCGGTGCCACTGGATGACCTGCTGAGCTATTGTTTGGTACAATTTATGTCAATTTTATTCTGGTTATGAACAGGTCGAAAGAGGCTATAACCAGGGCTGGACTTTGGTGGAAAACTAAATCGAAGGAATATCTGAAGAGATGTAAATTTTGATAATAGAAATCATAAATATAATATGTACAGTTGATTTGAAGGCTTATAAATTACTTAGTAGCAATAGTCTTTAAATCTAAAGTTATATAATAGATAACAAAGTTTTTTATTAGTTATTATTATTAGTAGTTATTGACATATAAATTATTTGGCTTTGAAAGTTTATAAATTAAAAAGATTGATATATTTATTACAACTTATCAGTTAGGCTGTAACTTTTAAAAAGATTTCAATTTGTTACCATAATTTACTTACCAATCGCTTGCAAAGATTTCAACCTTTAACTCCATTCTTGATATGAGCCCCTATAGTAAAGATAAAGTCATCTATTCAACTAATTAGACACGATTAGTGGCTAAGCAATGAATTTTCCGCTTCATTTTTATGAATGGTCATCTTTATCCAAGCTCAACATTGCAAATGGCCATTAACAAAGGTCAAGACTTCCATAAGTAACAGTCAAAGACCATGGGTCATAGATAACTAAATTAAATAAAGGACTTTAGTAATAATCCTGGAAATTCTCTTTCGAAATAGACCATGTAATCGAACACAATTAGATTTTTGAAGTCCTGAACCCCCTTAAGGTCCATAAATGGAAATTGAAGTTAACCAAAGGCTTCTTTTACATATTAAAGAATTGATTCTTCCTGGTTATGAAGTCTTAAACACATTAAGTTAATTAGTAATTTTGCCTTTCTATAAATAATTTTGGATATTGCTTACTTAATGAAAGTTCAGGGGTCTAATAGTTAGTACTTTTTATATATATAAAATAAATATAAATATATATATATATATAAACATGTTAAATACAGTTATATATATATATCCTAGATTTATATATCCTATATTTAGAATGAAATTTTTAAAATAGTTTATGGTTGATTTATAAACGTTCTGCTTCAAATTAGTGGATAATATAATTTGTATAATTTATAACCACATTGTGTTAACTTAAAGAATAATTTAAAAAACGTTTAATTTAAAATCTGTATTAATTGTATATATATTATATCATTCAGTTGCTTAATCCAGCCCTGTGTATGGCATTTGGTGGTTTGGCAGTTTGGTTTTCATATTGTTTTCTTTTTTCCATTTCATTTCATATCCTTCAGTTCAGTATGAAGGAGCTTAATGCTCGACTCTGGTCTATACATATACATACACATATTTCTTTAGCCGTTTGCTTTTGGGTTTTAACCCGTTTATTGCATTTTGCAGATGCCAAAGTGACGTTGTGTCGGTTCGTTGTGACTGTCTGCCTGCTTTTCTCTTCTCTTCCGTTGCCTTCTTTCGATATATTGGCATTATTGTTTGCCTTGAGGTCTGCAGCCTGCAGCGCTTTTCTTTATTTCTAATAATAAACTTTACATACATCCATATATATATATATATATATATATATTTGTCTAACATTGTAGGAAAGTTGTGCATACATTTTTCAAGCACATGAAGTTTAGGTTTTTTTTTATTATTACTAACTTCTAGTTTGGAGAGGATGAGTCTTCCACCCTGGACTATCCAGCTCCTTGAGTACTCTGGACAACTTCTTTTACACACAATGGCGCCAACAATTTTTGTTGACTTCATTTCATGTTCATGTTGTTGCGGCTTTTTCGGCTTGACTACTTTTTCGCTTCACTCATTTTTATTTTGGACATTTGTTTAGTAGCATATTTTGTTTTTTTATTTCATACTTGTTCTTAAAGTTTATCAAATAGTTTTGCAGCGTTTTATTTCCATTTGTTTTGTTTTTTCTTTTCATTTGAGGTTTTTGCGGTTGACTACTTTGTTTCATTCTTCTCATTTTCTGCATATTTATTTATGCAGATTTTTCCAGGAATTTCCTCTGTGTTTTGCCATGTTTTTTCTTCCGTCTGTTTGTGTCTCCTTTTTGAGTTTTTTTCTCTATCTCTCTTTTCTTTTTTTTTTGGTTCTTTTTTGCCTCTACCACAGCATAATGCATAAAGTATTTAGTAAGGAGCAGAAGAAAAAAAACTACATTCTCTTTGGACAAAGAAGAAAAAGGAAGGAAGACAGAAAGATTTTCATTAGCTTGGCAATTAAAAAGTATTTTTCATATTTCGTGAAATGAAACAAAAATTTAAATGAATTTAAGCAGTAAAAACGATTTTGAATAAATTAAGTAGAAATAAATATGCATTATTTAGTTTTGTCTTGGCTTGCATTGGTTTCGGTTTTGGCTTTTTGTTGGGGTCTGGTTATGGTTTTTGGTTATGGTTTAAGTTTGAGTTTTATGGGGAGTGGAGGGTGGGTGGTGGGTGTTGGGGGGTTAGGGATTCAATTTGCGTCAATGTCGACATCATGGCTACACGTTACATGTTTCTCGATATGCTCATAAATCAAGCCGAAAATTCAAATGTTATCAGTATGTGGTTGGTTGGGTTATGCCAGGGATATTCCACATACATACACAGGCATACTAACACTAACACATATGCAAAGGCAACAGGCATTGTATAGATAAGCTCTAACAGTCGCTGCTTCTGCTTCTGCCACCTCTTCTGCTGCTGCTGTTCAGTGAGTTGCTGCCACTGCAGTGGCCGTGGTAAGGCATTTACATACATATAAACGTATAACTTGATTCTATTCTATATACATCTACAACAGTGTGAAATAAATGTGGGTGATAATACCAATCTCTCTCCCTCTCTTTTTCTCTCTTTTATCTCTATAACACACACTTTTTTATCCCTCTCTTTTCATATATATATATATATAATATCTCTTTGGCTTGCAATTGCAGCTCTTAGGTAACTCTTTGTCTTTGACTTTCTATTTATATATATACTATATTCGACTAATATAACTGAAACAATTGCTATTCGAGTATTAAACTAAGAGTAATTGCGTTGACAACGGCAATGGGCTTTCCTCTTTCCGTTTACTCTTTGATTGTCATTACATTACCCAGATTGCTAACAGCACCTGCTGTTTATATATATATATATATATATATATATAGACATAGTTAGCTCTGCTGCCTGCTCCAGCTCCAGCTTGCCAATTTATTATAAATGGTGGAACATCAAATTGTTCGCCATTCATTCTTCTAACGCTTTTATCAACGGCAACTAATAACAATAGTAAACGAGAAGGAGGAAAAGTTAAATAAAAAAAAACCTTTTTCAAACAAAAGCTCAAACTGTGTATGGGAGAAACGTGCGCGAAGTGTTTCTATGTGTTGCATCAATTTCCATTTTAATAATATGCGAATGGAAATTAATTTTTGAGAAAAACATGTGGAAAACTATTTTTTAAGTGCCTGTCAAAGAGAGAAAAGAAGGGAAACGCCAATCAAACATTGGACTAATAAATTAATAAGACTAATATTTTTACATCACTCATACGCCATGTGTATTAAGGCAATGGTAAGTTTTACGTTTATTAAATTAGTTTATCAATTTTCCATTTGTTGGCAACATTTCAATCAGTTTGCCAGAAACATTTATGGGATGCAAGTATTTGCATGAATTTTCATTGAAATTGTATGCAAAATGTGTTTTCAGTTTTCATTCATCACTCATACGTCATGTGTACCAAGTTTGTAGTTGGTTACAATTGTAATTTTGCAAAAAAAAAATAAATATAAGACCAACTAAAGCATATCAAATTCAATTTTCTGTACCATTTCAAACCGCTTTTGCTATAGAAATCGTTATATAAAGCAAATTATATGTAGGATGAGAAAAACCTTAGCATACTTTTAAGGGATGGAAAAATGAAACTATTCAAAAGAAATTCACTAAGTAATTTCCCTTGAACACCATAGAGAAGTTAAAGGTTTTTTTGATTATTGCAAGGATATTAAATAAAATTAGCTTTTCAATTCTTCTTCGATTAGCTGTTCAATGCTAATTTTTCCATTCATATTTTTGAAAGGAAAAACCCGCTACAAACATGCATATAAAGTCCACACATAAATGGCTTACATATGCAACCACGTACACAAACACATAAACACTAGAGAAAAAGAGAGAGGGAGAGAGAGAGAGAGCGAGAGTGAGCGAGATAGCCAACTGGAAAATGCAAACGAATGATAAAAGTAACATGGACATGAGCTGGCACTTGCTCGGTCGTTGGCAATAAGCAAACAGTAATTGAATTAATGCCATGAGCCAAACGAAATGTTGACCAGCAAAGCTGCTGGTCCTTCCTTCAGATTCCCTCAGATACACACATACATGCATGGAGAAAGGGAAACATGTATGAAAATGGTTAGAAAATTGCAAATTAACAAAAAGCCAAAAACAAAAAAAAAACAAAAAAATGGCAATGCAAAGGCAAAAAGCGCTGGCACAAATTTAGCTGAAAATCTAACAAAAAGCATCTGTATGTTAGAGGGTGTGTATGTGTGTTAGTAGTGTCCATTGTATGTGCTTGCATGTTCGTTCATTCTCTGTTGGCCCGTTGTTGCTTTTATTCTTGTTGTTGTTGGCCTGCCATGCGAATTAGTGTTGCCACTCGACAGTTTGTCCAACAGGCTCAGAACAAAAAAGAGCAGACCAAATCAGAGCATACCAGAGATGAGCAGAGAACAAGAGCAGCAGCCAGAGCAAGAGCAGGATCTGAAGCTGAAGCTGAAGCAACAGCAAAACTGACAACCCCAAGTAGAACCAAAAAAAAAAAAAATGCACAAAAACTCTAGTGAATTTTCTTTCAAGTGCAACAAGCTGAAAGACAGAATGAGATAGAAAGATATGAATGCTTAACGTGTCACTTGCCTGCCGCCTACCAAGCGGGGAGGTGTTCTTGATAATGTCGGTGACGGTGTTGGTGTTGGTCTTGGTCTTGGTGTTGGTGTCGGTGTCGGTGTTGTTGCAGCTGCAAAAATATGCAAATTAGACATCAAAAATGCTTTAATGAAAATTCCGCCTGCGGCAAAAAGACAGCAAAATAATAAAAAATCCTATTTTAAAAAAAGGGCTACAGAATAGCGAAGAAAACATGTTTAAAATAAAGCGTCACACTTTCTCCAACATACATACAGACACGACACACAAACAATTACACATAGACACACACACCCCTACAATAATTGCCAGCAATGCATTTTTAGCTTAAGAGAAAAGCACTCACCTAATTGGTGAACAATTTATTAAAAACTCAATCATTATTTTTTGCATTTTCATTAATTGAATAAAGCATTCGTATAATTTCCACGAAAACTAATTAAAATGACAAGACAACTTAGCAAGTTGTACATGTTAAAAACAAAAACAGAAAAAAAAGAAGAAGAAATGACCTTTCGAATCATTTTTTGCAAGTGCCCTCAAGTAAAAATAAACAAAACCTCCACAAAAAAGTTTTAATAAAGAAACCTTAATAATATCATAAGCAGTTTTTTTTTTTTAAGATGAAACTTAATCGTTCAGCAAAAGTCAAAAGTCAAAGAAAACATTTAATTAATGATATTACGTATGACTTTATCCACTTCGACTTTCATACATTTTATTTTTCTAATATTTGA
The DNA here is from genome assembly GCA_018150375.1 of Drosophila sturtevanti. Classification (NCBI taxonomy): domain Eukaryota; kingdom Metazoa; phylum Arthropoda; class Insecta; order Diptera; family Drosophilidae; genus Drosophila; species Drosophila sturtevanti. The sequence goes on along the minus strand of JAECWJ010000324.1, from coordinate 3,806,527 downwards.
TCAAACATTCATATGGTTATTTGCCAGAGCATTCAAAATAAAGTAAACGAAATAACCATAGAAAATATAGATTAATAACTGAACAAGCTAAAAATTGGGGAAATTAATTTTTATTATTTTTAGAAATTACTCAAGAATTAAATACATATTTTGTTAAATATTTAAGGAAGTTATTTCGAGTAATAATTCCTTTAATAAGCACTATTATTTTAAATATTATCCAAATAATACTCATAGATATTGAATTTTATTATTATATTATTATAGTCAATTATTCAAAAGCTCTTATTTATGTGAATCTTTAAATATTTTATAGAAAGAATCATAGTAACTCAACGTATCTGTTATAAAAAACAATTGAAGTTTTATTTCCATTACCATTAGTTGCTTTTAGGCAATTTTAACTATATGTAATACAATTTTAAAATAAATTTCTTGTTAAATATTAATAAAATTTTACCTTGCCTGCTGGTAAGTTTTGTTAAAATATGCTTGCAGCCTTATATAGTAAATGCAGCTATGGGCTATACATATATATGTATATATATTTGTATAATAATTTGTTTGGTTTTCTTGTTTTTGCCGAAAGCCTAACAAACAAAGCCAACAATGTATGTATGCTTGTGTGTATACTGTGCCTGAAATAACAAACAACGAAAAATTTAACACTAATTTTTGGTCAGCCGAAAAGAGTATAAAAGGGTGTGGTGTACGGGTTGGAGTTATCCACCTTTATCCGAAAATTACCTGGCATAAGAGAACCAAAACAAATTTGTGTGAATATTGGCCAACAAAAATGCAAGAGTACAGAATACAGAGGCAATAACGATGGCAGCGGCTGGTATTAGCTTATTTAATTTGACCAACCCACGGCCAGGATTTTGAGGGGGGGGCCCAAACATTTTATGCCATTGCACTTAAATAATGTAAATATAATTTAGCAATTTTACCCAACGGTTTGCCAACTAGCATAAACATTTAATACATATACATATGTATGTACATGGGTATATATGTATGTATGTATGTATGTATGTACAAAATAAACTATTCAAAAATGTTTTGCATTTTATGCGCACTCATGATGCCATTTCGATTTAGTTGCATGTTTTCCTCTGCTGCTGCTTTTAACCAGGTGACAATGCAAATAATTATAGTCAACAATGTGGCTTGGCTTGGCCAGTGGCATAGTTAGTTGGTAACTGAAACCGGGGGGCCATTGAATGGAAGTCGCATGTTAAATAAATCAGAAAGTAATTAAAACAACAATTTCAACGGAAAAAAAGCAAACTGTGCGCCTCAGCTACTGCTTCCTATTTAGCAAACAAAGCAAACATTAAATAAATAAATAAAAGAATGAAAAAACACACAAATAGAACCGAAGAAAAACAACAACAAAAATTGGCAAAGGCAACACAAGGAAAAACCAGGGAAAATTCATTGAAAGAGGATACGAGAATGTCTGGATGCAAGGATGCAAGAAATGCTGAAATAAGCCAAAGAGAAGAGAGAAAAAACTCCTCGTACTGAAATGCAAAAGTAAACTTAATTTGCGTTTATTTGACTTGACAAATGTTGTGGTCCCTTAACTTTTTTTTTTTTATTTTTTTTTCCCTTATATACACTGAGAAAAGACAGCATTAATTGTTTATAATGTTTGCAACGCATAAACAAAAATATCTTCAATTCAATTAGACTTATTAATTAATTATAATTAAATAAGCACTTTGTCATTTGATTAAAGACTGAAACTCTTGTAGAAAATAGAAAAAATTTAGGAGAATTTCTTAACATATTTCTATTAGAAAGTATTTGAAGTACATAACTACATAGAGTATAAACAATTCGGTTTTAATTAATTTAACTTGACTTTTCCCTCTTATGATAGTTTAACTTTTAATTGCTTGACATATAAAAAGTGGTAAAGACTTATGGACTTGAAACATTTCCTATTAAAGTTAACTTATTTTTTTCCTCTTTCTTTTTTTTTTCTTTTTTTTTTTGTTTAACTTTTATGCGCATTTGCGTGTGTTATTATATAAATTGTAATTTTAAGCTAGCAACTTATATACAGCATTAAAATGCTTTGCATAAAATAATTAAAAAATTATTATATTTGTTGCGTAAATGTTTGGTGGGTTAAATGTAGAAATGAGTCGAGTTTAAATGTGTTGGTGTATAATCAACTCACCAAATGCCAAGTCAATTTGTGTTTTTTTGGTGGTTACCATGACACACACACACACTCGCGCACAAACACACATACACCAACACTATATTGCTAATTAAATGCAGTAACTTTATGTCCGCATATTTTTGACTTTCACATATGGCGGATGCCCTTTTTGGCCATGGCTAACATCTACCAATTAACTTTAAAGTTTTAAATAAAATTTGAAAAAAAAAAAATATATAAAACTGAATTTCATATGTATGGCATTTGCGTGCTTAAAAATTAATTGGAATGCAAATGCAGCGGTCGCAGTAGCTAGTGTAAAGTGTTTGCAATTTAATTGCATACTTTTGGGGCGAGCAATTAAAATCAGTAGCGGCTTATGGCAAGGGCTGACCAACCAACTTCATCTAGACATCTACATACCGGCTACAATTACAATACTAATGCCATTTAATTAAGTTCACACGTGCCACAATTAAATCTTCAACGCTAATTGATGAACGTGAGTGTATGTGTGTGTGTGTGTGTGTGTGTGTGTGTGTGTGCGTGTGTGAATGTGTTGGATCTGTGTGTGTTGTGTGTATTGAAGGACAAACGAGGCATTTTTTTAGTCTAAGCACATTGAAATCTCACGTAGTCAGCAAACACAGGCAAAAACAAATAAACGAAACTAAACGAACATGAAGTAAGCCAAAGGTGTGTATGTGTGGGTATGTGGGTGTATGTTTATGGTTGTGTATACAAAATGGACGAGGTTTTTATTTGACGCGGAAAGGGGGTAACAAAATCGTGTTAGGAAATCATAAATAGTTTTCCCTTGGCCTGACCCTTAGCCATACAAGAAGTGTATCCTTTTAAAAGAGATTTTGCTTATCCCATAAACATGCAAAAACACTGAAAGAAAAAACGGATAAATAAATACAACTAGATCTATAAGCAAATACATAAAAAGAACAAGAATAGTTAATAAAAAATTTAATTATTCAATTGAATGTTGACCAAAAGTTTAAAAATATTAAAAATCATTATAAAGTCCCATATATTTTTCCAATTTTTTCATTCATTTCAATAAATTTTTAATTAATTATTTGTTTCAGTGTTTTGCTTTTTGGGGGGGGGGGCGCTTTAACTTATTTACTTATTTACCCGCCTCTGCATATTTGGCACGTTTACACTAAATGGGCGTGTTTTTGTTGTATTGAAGTAGGCCAAAGAGAAAAAATTCGAAAATTATTTAGCAAATTAACAAGCTGACAAGTCAACTGTATGTATTTGAAATGGACATGGGTCGTAGCAAAAATGTTATGTGACCAGATTGCTAAAAAAAAAAAAAAAACAAAACGAAAATCGGCCAACTGGATCAGAAAATTTATGTCTGTATAAATATTTCACACGTAACAAAATCCAAGAAAGTTACAGGTACAAAAATTAACAGAAACAGGTGTGAATATAGAAAAAAAAACCTCTTTAAATTTAAAATGAAAGGAAAATGAATGAATTTTCTATGATTTTTTAAAGAAAGTTAATTAAAAATTTGTAATAAAAAGCAAAAAAAGAAGAAAAATTGACTGTCAATGTGAAGAGAGGAGATTATTCAGTTCACTGCCAGAGCCACGCCCACGGATATGCCAAGTACTTGCACTTGGCATAATTTGTGCACACATCGGCGAGTCGTCGTCGTATATCAGAGACAGCAGCAGCAGCAGCAGCAGATCTCTTTTTTTCCCCCCCACCTCTATCTCTATCTCTTTTACTCCATTTCTCTGTATCTCTGAGTTCGACAACTCGTTGAAAAAAGAATATATATATATATATATACAAAGAGAGAGTTTATATATTATAGAGAATGTGCCAACGAGGTCAACGACAGTGCCAAACTGTGAAGAATTTTTGGAGTGGAATAGTAGAGTATATAGCTGTGTGTGTATGTGTGTGTGTGAGGCATGTGTTTGACTGCAGCAGCCACCAAGCACTTTGTGGGATAATAAAACAATTAAATGCAAAGTCAACAAGGCAAACCAAAAAAAGACAAAAAACAAAGTTCAAAAAATGGCAAAAAAAAATCGAATAGGCAACGCCAGCCAAATGAATTGGAAAAGGGAATGAAGTGAGTTTGGCTTTTGGGTTCGACTATGGAATGCAAATGGCCATATCCTTTCAATGCAAACGCCACATGCGGCCCTCTGTTATTCCTTCTGTTGCCGCTACCACTGGGCGTATACTTAATCAAAAGGCGAAATACCGACCGAAAATGTGCAAGCTGCCCCCATAGGGTTTTGAGCCAAGTATAATTGGAATTTATGGTTGACATTTTGGCCGCGATGGCAGTCGCATTCACAGTCGCTACCATCATTACCATTTCTACCATATTTAATGACTAACTCTGTTTAATTTTCAATTAGTTATGCAAATTTTGTATGCCAACAGCCTAAAGCATTTGTACACCAAAACTCCACCACAATATTTCATTTGACTTCATATTCTCACACTCTACCATATACATACTCTCTTTTACTTGTTCTTTTTTCTTTAATTCTTTTTGTGTGTGTTTTTTTTTTTTTTTTTTTTTTTTTTTTTTGTTTTCCATAATGTAAGTGTATTACGTCATTTGTGATGCTTGAATGCGTCTCCTTTGAGTGACGTTATCCGTTGAAAGTTTTACACGCGCCACACAAATAAAGTGAAGGCTCTTCGCAAAAGTGTGGCAAAGAGTGTGGGTTAGCTGATGGTAAACATGCCAAGGATGTGGCTGCTGTTCCACCCTCCCCCCCTATCATCTTTCTCTTTGTATGTATGCGTAGGTGTGTGTGTATGCGTATAAATGTTTCATAATCATTATCCAAGGGCATTGTGTACTTGAATATTTCTTTAGAGTCTCAGACATTCCTTAAGAAGGCCATTGCATAAATTAAAGTGTTGACCTTAAATTAGACTTCAAAAGATTGAAGTTTCTTTTGTTTTAAGAATATTTTGCATAAAGTTAATGATTATGACATTTATGTGGCAATTATTTTGGTATACCGGTAATTACCATTATCATAAAACCTTTTCGTGTGGTTAGAAAATTGCTTAGTCTAGTCTTACAGTCAGTTAAGGTTTATATAACATATGGGTAAAACGTGTCACTGATGATTATAGTTAACCTAAAGAACTTAAATAAAGGTTATTCAAGTCTTATGTTTATGATTGTTGAGTTAAGTATCTTTGCTGTAAGTGAGAATAGTTTTAGTACAATATTTTCTTAAGGGTTTTTTTGCTCAAGTTTGTCCGTTCGAAATCAAATGGAAATTTTAACTTTTGATTAACATTAAAGGAGATTAAACAACTGAATTATCTACATTCTTGGTAATATTTAATTTAAATAAATATTCGATTATAATTCGAGCGGAATTTATTCATATAAATTAAACCTAAAAGGTCACATACACTCCAAAACTCAAGAGGTTAACTACTAACTAAATCATTTGTATGTGAATCCGAATGAATCATAATATCAATTTAGCATCTCTTTCTCTCTTTCTCTCTCTCTCTCTCCCTCTGTCGCTCTGTCGCTTTTCCCTGACATGCCCGTGTGATGCTTTGGTATACTGGGAATATATAAATAACTGCTCCATATGATAATCAAGTAGCATTATCAATGGGCACATTGAATTGAGTTAAATTGAGCACTTGTCTTACATTCATAATGATGATTCACTTCAATTTCATATTACCAGGGGCGTGGCTGAAATGAATCAAATGCTATCCCTCTCTCTTTTACACTCATTCTCTCTGTCTCGTTTGCTCTATTTTGCCGCCAATCAATTGAGCTTGTCCACTTATCCTAAGCTTTAGTGATTACATACAATAATTGCTTGGCATAATTGACACAATTGCAACTTAAGCACATGCCACGCCCACAATGACAATAAACTTGCCACAGCCACAAGCCACAACAATACCAAAGATGGATAGAGAGAGAGAGAAGGACCAAGAGAAAGACAAGGAGAGAACTTAGCCTTTAAGCTTATGGATATGGCAGACCTTTACCACCGACCTTTATGACTTCATGTTCGTCGCTCAACCATAAAAGAAAAGATAATCATTATTTCTCTAAGATTGCACATAAATTCAAAGCAAAAATCGTGGACCGTGAAGTTACTGGATGAAGGGAAATACAGTGAAGTTGGACGTGTAGTTCTGTTCCGGGAATGCATCAAAAATTGGTTATATGCCTCTCCCCTCTCTCCACATTCCTTGTTACCATTCCTATCCTCAACGAAAAAAAAAAACGTATGAAATGAAGGAAATTCGCTAGCATACAGGAAAAGGAATAAAATACGCGGACAAGGCGGATGCAGCGGTAGCCAGTGGCAGGCGGATATGTGTGCCCAGTGAAAGAGGAAGAAATGAAGAGTCAGAGTGAGAAACGGGTTGTGGCGAGAAAGGTTGAGTGGCGGGAGGGTGTGGAGGGATGAAGGAAGGGATGGTGCTAGCCAAAGAGTGCTCGGGCGTTAAGAATGCAACGCCTGCAGCATGATGCCTGCATCCCAACCGGATGCAGCTCATTTCACTTGGGCAAGCAAAAAATGCACAAGCCTCGTGATCCTCATCAGCAAAGTTCCATGATAAGGGTAGGTGGTGGTTGTTGTAAGAGGGGATTTTTTCGAAAACCAGTATGCAGGATGATGCATCGCATGCCCAGGCATGATTTAATAAATTTTCAAATATTTTGCAACGCAAAATATTTTACCCTTGGCCGCCAGAGGCGGCAGCAAGTCAATTTAATAACTTAACAGCAAACAAAGTGGCAACATGAGAACGATGCGTATACAAATATTAAAAAAGATAACCAACAGATGAATACTCTTACTCTTACTCTTAATTTAAAAATGATTCTTTAATTGAAACTGCCTTTAAATTTGTAAAAAGAAAAGTAGAAATTCAACTTATTTTATGATTGGCTGTAGCAATATGTTTATACTAATTATATATTTTAATTTATATAGATTTTTAGCAATTTATATAGATCAAACTGTGCTTATTAGTTTTGTTTACCAAATAGAAAATTCGATGACAAATTTCTTTTTCCCTCTTTGTTTATTCTTTAGTATAGGAACAGAATTTGGATTATTATTATTATATTTTAAATACATTTTATATATTATAAATTTCTTTATGTTATGATACTTGATAAATTCTCTGGTTTTTATATAAAATTATTAAAGTATACCTTTATTTTTGTAAGATGTTTGCCATTCTTTAATTCTTTAATCGTTCTGACATATCTCGCTAAATAAAAAATATGAATAATGGACCTTAAATAAGTTCCAACTTTGATAAAAAAAAAGACTACACACAAGCAATTTTCGTGGGCCTATCTGGAAATTACTTACATATACCTATTTTCATATATATTTATATCATTTTAGAACCCATAATTGATCTCATTCTGAATATAAACATTTATTACAGTTTAAATATTATTTTGTCAAATGCTTAATTTTATTTTTTATCTGAAAACTTTTTCACTGAATTTCATTTTAAGAATAATAGGTACATAATTTAAACATTAATTTTCCTAGAAAAAATAAAGCAAACCAAATAATTCCCCATTGAAAATCATGTTTCCCCTTTTCTTAAATTTCAAAATCTGACCTAAATTCAATTAAATTCCAATCGATTGATTAATCGATCCATATTTCAATTAAAATCTTTACTCACTTGTCACTTATCTCGTTCAAAGTTTTCTTAGATTTGTATAAAAACACCTTTAAAATTCATAAAACGCATTTACAAACAAAATTTTAAAGCTTCATCGTTTATTACCAAATTATTGATTATTTGGCTTTTAGCTTGAAAATTCTTTAAGCCAAAATATGAAAAGAAAGTGAAATTGCAACATTATGGCTTTCCATTTTGCGTGACTTTTGCAAATAATTTAACAAAATTCGTTATATCCCTTAACCTTATAAGGGCAGAATGAAAATGTGTGCTCAAGTAATAATGTGAGTATGTTTGGATGAGAGTGTGTGTGTGTGTGTGTATGGCATGTATGTGTGAATGTGTGACTTGATGTACGCTCGTCGTCCTCCATTAAAACTTAAAAAGTTGCTCGCTTAATTAAATATCGCGTAAATGAAATCTTGAACATATTTTCTTTTCTCTCTCCTTCAACCACAATAAAAATGGGGAAAAACCAAAAAGTTACCATGCAGCAGCCCATCAGAGGAGGGGGGAGGGGGAAGAGGGAAGTAGGAGGAAGTAGACGAAGGAGCAGAGGATGGTGGCTGACTGCCATCAAAGTGATTAAATTGAGCAGCCATTAAAATAAATATGGCGACAAATGGTTCAAGTACTCGAAAAGGAAGCTCAAGGACCAAAAAAAAAACAGAAAAAAAACCAAAATCAGGGGGGGCAACATCAACAAATTATAAACAAATGTGAAAATAATATAAAATTTCTGATGGGGGAATGTTGGGGGGTACGCCTAATTAAAATCAATTTACCAGCTAATCGACCTGAATGACTCACTGACCTGAGACCCTATGCAAATGATTATGAATGCTATGGCATGGACTGCGGGCAAAGTGCCAAAAGCAAAATGACAACAGGGCCTCTTTTGCTATCTATATATATATAAATATATATATATATCTACAACTGACTTGCAACTACCACTTGATGTGCTATTCAAAACACGGTAACCGAAGGAAGAAGCCATCAGAACAACAACAAACCGACCGACCAACCGACCAACTGACAAGAAATGTCCACTTGGTGGCACTTGAGAGTGTTGGCCAAACTGTCATTGTGAAGTGTTGTGGCAAATGGTTTGACTATCGGGTAGCCTAGCTAGGTGTTTTGGTCGTCTGGTTGGTTTGTGTGGGGTAACGGCAATCAGACTAAAAGCCACCTTACTGTATAGTAGTTTCTATGCTTATTTGTTTCGTTGCCTTTTACCTTTCACCCAACCTATAGTTAAATAGCCACCCTCCGCCCAATGCCCGTAAATCTTTCCGCACACTTTAGCAATTTATACATAACCGCCGGCATTTATTGTCACTTTTAGCTAAAAGTTCACGGCATCACGTCGGCTATTTACATTTTTGCCAAGGCAACAACAGCAACAACAACAACAACAACAACAATAATCTAAGAGTGTAGGTGCTGCTATAAGAATGTATAGGAGGTATATTGGAGGGGGGGTGTGATGATGGTGGAAAAATGGCAACCATTTTTCTATGATGCTCTGGCCATGATAAAGTCATCTTCTTCCACTTGTATTTCTTCTCATTCATTTGCAGCCTCCGGCTGTCCGACCAAAAACTTTTCCTCTCATTCATTCCATTTTCATTTCTTTGTTAGACACCGCCCCCACCAACCAATCCCCTTTATTTTTTTCTCTCTCTCTCTCTCTCTTTCTTATTCCATCGCTGTTTGTTTGTTTGTTTGGTGTCACGTTGCAGACTTATTAGCGTGCGCCACCCAGATAAAAGAATATTTTACAAAAAAAAAAAAAAAAAAAATGAACAACCACAACAACAAGAAATAGTAGCAAAAAAATTAAGATGAAATAATATTTTAGTCGGCCATGTCATTTACTTGTCGCATTTAGTCCTTTCGCATTTGCCTTTAAATATTTCATGAAATTGCTCATACGCCACGTTGAACTCAATGATATATAAATGGGTCATAATTACGCATCATTATGTTGAACTAATTGTGACCAATCTCCCCTTGGCCATAATTTGCATTGAATACCCTTCCTTCCTTCCTCCTTCTTACTTTTTTTTTTTTTTTTTTTTGGTTTGTGTTGCCGTAGGTTGTCATAAATTAGTGGCAGATCCAGATTTTGGATTGAATGAAACTTTCATCAATTGGCCATCGGCCATATATCAAAATCACGCCCCAATGCCTATCCGTTCGTTTGGCTCACAGAGCGCACAGATGTCACATTTAATTGGATTTTCACAGTGCGTTTGTTTTTCTGTTTTCCCAACGACTTTTCGTGCCTGTAATAAGCTATTAAAATAAAAGCAAAAAAACAAAAAAACAAAAAAAAAGCAAAAGTCCTTGTCGAACATAATTGAGCGCTCCCGAATCAACACCCACATCTACACTTTACACATACACACACACATTCACACTTATAACACAGACTTACACCCCTCCCATCTTCAGACCGCATCTTTCTTTCTCAGTGTCTGTCACATAAATAACACAAGGACTTCCGTTTGCCATAAAAATGACGCGCCGCGTGGCAAAGCGAAATGGCGCCCAACGTAAAGCGAAAGCAAAACGGGGCAAATGACAACGTTTCCGTTTCGTGGACACTGGGCGTATCGGATCAGAGAGGAACAGTGCGAAGGGTAACCAAACATATCTAAAGAAAGGAGAGACAAGAGTCTCGCACAGCCTCAAAATCGTAAATTTCAATCAATGAATCCCATTTCGCATCCTTTATATGTATAGAGCTGAGCCAATGACAAACCGTCGAATGGCTGTGAAGTGTCAGCCATAACCGCGACTATGTGACAAACTTTTCAGACTACACTTGAAGAAAATTTATGAAGGGTAACTTCTGGGAATATTTGAATACTGAAAAGAATTCTGGAAAATTGAAAATGTTCTCAAAAGGTGAAATCAAACTAGACTTAGGATAATTCAGGTTTAAAATAAACCTTTGTCAAATATATATATATATATATATATATATTATTTTAAAATTTGTATTTATTCATATTATTATATTTAGCAAGCAATTATCCCCTTAATGGCATTTATTATATCTTTCTTTGAATGAGAATTGCAATAAAGTTAAACTTATAAATACTTTCTTTATTTCAAACTGAAATAATAAATGAGTTAATTTTGATGATAAATTTGTTGTAATTTTTTAATATATTTATTAGGAATCATTTTTGGTCGTGTGTAAGAAACAATTTACATAATCTGACTTAAAAGTAACTAAAATAACTTCGACAAGTGGCGAATAAAAATAACTTAATAGAAAAACATTTTTCCAGACTTATTTAATTTGTCACTTTTTCGATAAAAACGGATACAAAAATTTAGATTCTGGATGTTTCTAATATAATCAAAATTTTATTTTTTCCCAAAATATATGACGTTTTCCGAATTAAAAATTCGAATACATTTGATACCAACAAAGTAAAAAAATATGTCAAATTATCGATGTTTTCTTCAAAATATAAGGAGAATTTTAGATCTCTTCCTCATCATATTTTCCTCATCCTATTTTCCCTCATTTTTTCTCTCAGTGTATGTACCGCGCCATAATAAAAAATACATAACATTTTTCTTTCTATTGCCGCAAATCCTGTTTTTGAACACAGAAAACGTTTGTTTTTTGATCACATTTAATTGGTAAGATGAAACTGAAATTCTTAGCGTAGATGAAATGGCACAATCCTTAACAAGTTGTTGTTGTTGTTGTTGCTGTTGACAAAACTTTTGTAAATCTAGAGAAATATATATGTATGTATATAGAAGTGTCTTGGTGTTACTATATACTCGTAAATCATTAAAAACTTTGCTCGTAAAAGCTGGTATAGCCTAACTCAACCCCCTCAATTCCATAACCAAAAGCAAATGTAGGCCCAGATGGAAGAGTTTCCTCTCTCATGGCTATTTTACGAAAAATATTTCAACAATATGTATGTTAGTTGTCTGACATTGTTGTTGCTGTTGTCCTTGCCATGGCTGAGCAGGTTAATCGAAAAACTTTTTCAGTCAAATAATTTGAAAATGTTGAAAATTGCCATTTAAATAGCCAAAAAAAAAAAAAAAGAATAACAAACATCCAGCCAACAAGCAAACAACGAACAAACAACAGCCAGTTGCCAGAGGCATTGAGCTTACTTAATTTTTGACTAATTATTCTTGTGGTTATTGTGGCAAAGATTGGAGCAAAACTTCGTATGTGTATGTATGTGTGTGAGTGCGTATCCGTGTATGCGTACATATGTGTGTGAGTGTGTGTCTCTGTGTGTCTCTCTGTGTGTCTCTGTGTATTTGGGAATGGGCTTTTAAATTAGCCAAGTGATGGTCCTAAAGAGAACAATTTATATGCACATAATTTCCAAACGAATCGCATAATGAAACTGATTTAACAAGCTCTCTTTTACTCTTACTCCCTTTCTATCTCCCTCACTCTCTCTCTCTCTCTCTCGTTCTCTCTTTTAGGTAGCTCATTTTTCTCTCTACTTAATTATATACAGGTAATAAATATGTTCACACTGCACATCATTATCATCAAATCATGAACAAATTACTGGAAAATCCCAATATAACTTAATCACCGTACATCAATCACCACATATGTGTTTATATATATATATATATAATATAATTTGTTGTATTATATACATTTTTTTTTGGGTTTTCCTACGTCAAATTGTCTGGCAAATTAATGAGCAATAAAAGTTCAATATAAAATTGATTAAAAACAATAATATTAAAAGCATTATCAAGTTTTCCATGTCGTTTGATTCTTTTTACTTTTATCTGCAAATGCCGCAGCCAAATCTAATTTAGCAAAAAGTAAATAATATATTTAATATTAACAGTAATGTGTCAACATTCTCTCATTGGCTTTCATTGGACCTCTGATTTAATGTTAAATCATTTCAGCATTAAATTTTTAATAATTGTAATATAATTGTATATGTACATAGTTAACTTTTATATACACAAAAGATTTTAAGTAACTGACACTTTCAAGAATACCTTAATAGATTTTTACATTCATATTAAAAATGATTAACTTTAAATCAATTTTTGCGCTTTTCAATTAATTTTTAATTTTGGTTATTAAATTTTATAACTGTTGCTTATCTCTTCATTATAATTCTATATATTGAATGGAATTTAAAAGAGTGGAAAAAATGTGTTTTGTTGTTATTTAATATTTGATTTTAGTGTTTGTAATTAAATCATATTGAAAAATTCATATTGCAAAAGAAAAAACTCAATCAATTTTGTGTTAATTAAAAGCTGTTTATAAATTCTCTACATATGTAAATTAATTTTTAATTTTTTTTTTTTGTTTTATTTCCAATTCAAGCCCAAAACGAAATTCAATAGAACAATATTTGTTCGTTTCATATTAGCTTTCATTGAAAATATTCTAAGCAAAAAAAAAAAAACAGGAAGAAATATTGACAAAATGTCAGCTGAACTCGTAAAAGTATTTATGCGTTTTATTTTTCATTTTTTTTTCTTTTTTGTTGTTGTTGTTGCTGTGAGAATATTTGATTTGTTTTTAATGCGGCAGCCACGTTTCAGTGATAACCAAATATTTCAGACAAGCAGCCAAGAGAATAAAATTATATTGAAAAAAACATACATATGTATGTACATATATATGTACATATGTATACCTATAATGTATAAATTGTATATACGAGAGCTGTTCAATAAGTAACAAGAACATAGATACAACAAATTTATTGATTGTACCACAACACAATACAAGTTATGTACTTAAGCGAATCAAGCAATTTGAGATTAAGAGAAAATAATATTAACCTAACCTCGGAGAATTCAAACGGTATTTACAATCGGCAAATCACACATACACGAGCCGATGGGCTGCCGAAGGGATCACGAAGTTAAGTTAAGTCGCCTTGCTAGGGAGCTACACAAGGGAAAATGATATTTTATTCCAAGTTTTTTATCCATCTAATAGCCGAATGCGCAAATTTGAGCGAAATTTGTTCACTGCCTATTTCTTGCAGTGTAAGACAATTCCCTCGCATATTTAAGTATTTTTTGGCTGTTCTTGTGGGCAGCCCTGAGTTGAATTATTAATTATTGTGTCAGAGAAAAGTTATTGTATTAATCTTAAATTATTTGAATACATATATTTGAATGGTTAATACGAGTATACATATACTTATTTAAACTAAACAACTACTAAGGGATCATCAAAGCGATGCCAAGATTTTATTGAAGGGCTGCCACACCTAACATTATGGGTAATTAGCCGATTTTAGTAGGAAAAATTAGGGGCAAATTGTAACTCATTATTACTTCAAAACGCAACTAAATAGAAAAAGATAACATAATATTGAATGTGATAGCGTTCCAAATAAAAAATCTGAACACTAATCGATATACCCAAGCACTTCTATTTTCCAGAATAGGGCATAATTACATGTAAATACCAGCAAAAAAGGTCAAAACATTTAAGTCGGTAGTAAATCTAATCTTTGTGAAAATGTCACAATTGTCTATCTAATCTCTAGTTAATAGTATAATAACGTAATCGATGTAATTCCCCTTTATAAGCCCCACCACTAAATTAACTCTTAAAACATTTTCAAATACATTGTTCTGATGGCGCCTAAAATTATGTATAATCAGTTTAGTTTCCCACGCATTTTGATTAATTACATTACATTAAACTTTTCACTTGAGATACATATAATGAATAATAATACAGCACAAAAACTATTATTCAAAACAAGCCTATTTTTCATGCATATGGACATATGTATTACATTACTTTTGAAATAACCCTCGCGTACCAAAAGTATGAGCCTCTAAATGGTCCTGCATGTATATGTTAGGTATGTATGTATATAAATGTGCATACTATAAACATTTTTTTATGCCACATTTAGGCCATACTCGTACAGTTTTCTCTTCTTCGTTTTTTTTTTTTATATTCATTTGCCATCACTTGACCTTTTCTCATTTTGTTAGGTTGATTGTTTGTTTGTTTGTTCGTTCGTTTGTTTGGTGGGTTGGTTTGTTTGGTTTATTTGGTTCGTTGTGTTGGCTATATCTTTATGAACAAACACAAAAATTTTTTGTAGCCGTAGCCAACAGTAAAACGAGTTAGCCTGTAAACATTTTGGACTTATTGCACATCATAAGGGTAAAATGACTGGCTTAGAATACTAAAAGTTTATTTTCTTACCGGAATTATGCATTTACTTAAATAGAAAATTTGTTTAACAAATTTAACTAAAATCATAAAATCCGACCTCAAATGAAAGTTATTTGCAAAAATTATTTCATTTTATTTATTTTTTTTTTTTCAATTAAAATGTTGTTATGCTTGTACTTAAAATGAATTAATGGCTTTCATGTTATTTGATATCAATTATAAATGTATGTATATTCAAAATAATTTATGATTTTATATCTAAACAAATGTTTTTAGTTTCTAGTATTTGCTATCAAATTGATTGCAATTCATTTAATTTGTTTGACTTAACTTTGTCTTGTTTTAGTTAAGATAAATATATATCAGCAAGTTGGTTTTATAAAATATATAAACATATATGTATGTACAGTTAAGTCGATTAAGTGAAGGCTTAACTATGAAAAAAACATTTAGCTAAATTTAACAAAAAATTTATTTCATAATATTTTAAATTTTTGTATAAGCTCTATAATCGAGACAAAGAAAATATTCTGTGAGAAAACACAGAAATTGTTCATTTTAATTGCTTATAAATTTTACAAACTAAGAACCAGAAATATAATGTGCCATTTTCTTTCACTTAAATGGAGCCAACATAAATACATTCAATATATGGAAAGAGTCAAACTAATTACCAAATTTATCTCATCAAATTGATTTGTTAGTCTTACTTAACTTGTTAATGATAAATTAATTACTTAATCTCAACTTGTTTGATGACAAATTAATGTGTTAGTCTTAAGTTGGTCCTAATTTTATTAAGCCAAAAAAAGTTACAACAAACTCTTGCCTATTTATCATGCAATTAAAATAAATAATATTTACTTTGGCTTAAGAAAATTTTTTAAGTATGCACAAAGTTTACTTAAGTTTGATTGAAATTCTCCAAAAAAAAACAAAAAAAAAAGTTTCTTGCTTTTTTTGTAAACATTTGATAAAATTTGTTTGGGCCAAGGGTTTCTTTGTACCCAAGCTTGAGAGCTGCTCAGTTAATTTTAACCCCAAGCCCCTCTTCAAATTCCTTTCATATTCATTTTCATTTCCTTTTGCTTAGCCACACGTGTTTCCTTACATAATTTTCTTTTGATTAATATTAGGTAGATTGTTTTGTGGGACCGGAAATTTTCAATAGCTTTAAGCAAACAAATACAAACTTACACTCATACATACACATATACATATATATGTATATAGATATGTATGTGTGTTTATTCTGTTTTGAAATCTTTTAATGAACATATTGTCATTTGTGAAACTAAAATTGATTATCTGACAATGACGTTGCATTTAATTTTCTACATTATATATGAATGAATATTGATAGTAATGTTAATCCAAAAACTAAATTGCCAAATCATGAGAACTTAATTTAAATATAGGTGGGATTAATGTTGAAGTACAAGACTTCTTTTGGTTATTTTTTTACATATTTTTCTTTTCTTAATGGCTCAACTCATTGTGTTTATTTATGCATTACGACTTTGGCTTGGACCCATCCTGTATGTATTCTCTCCTCACCTCCACCCTCTCTGTCACACTTACTTGTCGCACAGTTGTCGCTTTCGTTTCCGCCAGCCATATCCGTAGTTCGAATCTGCATTTCGAATCTGAAACCATTTCGCTCATTTTTCTTTTCCCAACAACTGCACGCGCCATTTTCGCAGCCATTGGATGAAAAAGGAAATCGAAATTAAACTGTCCAAAGGACTGGAGTTGAAATTTACGACCATTTTTGCGTGCTAAGCGGCAAGAACCAGAAGACAGGACCACATCTACGCTCCACTTTCTCTCCTCGCTCTCTTTACGTGTCTTACAATCCTCCAATCCACCAATCCTCCATCCTGATGGGCTCCGTTAAAGTGTGTCCTTTTCATTTGGCCGCAAACATCCGCTCAGTGAAATGACTTTGTGGCTACAAAAAAAAGAAACCGACAGAGAATAAGATACGGGGCAAAGGAGAGCGGCAAAAGGATAGAAACAAAGAGCGAAGAAGATGTGGATTGAAAAGGGGGGGGTTGGAGGGGCAAATTCAGTTTAATCCTTGTAAAGGATTGCCCAATCTACATGTGTGGCCATGTGCAGTATTTGGTTTTGCCACTTTTTGATTTTTGGCTTGCATGAATGTTAAATGTGCATTTGTTGCTGTCATGATTATTTTATGGCGAATCCTCTTTATATATTCCGTCTATATATCTACTGCTTCTTCACTCCTCCCTTTTTTTATTATTATTATTTTTTGATTGGTTAGCATATTTTGTGAAGGTAAAAAGTCTTGTTTGTGACAAACCTAATAACCTCTTCTAGCAAAACTAACTGCAATTGCATGGAATTGGCCTGGCTTTTCTCGAGGTTTGCCATGGGTTTGCATATGTCATATGACCCTGTCGAGTGGCTTTGGCTTACCGGTTCGCTGCACTCACAAATTGCCACTCGAATTGTATCTCTTTCGCAACCCCAAATACAAATATTGTATATTTTCTTACCACATGACAACCAGTTACCTGTTTATAGCAAACAAAAATAAAATAGGTTTTCACATTTCCTGTAAAAGGGTTAATAAAATATAAAAAAAAATAACACACAGCGAACTGGACATGGAGAATTTTTTGTACTCTTGCCTAAATAAATTGTTCAAATGTAGGTTGAAGGTATGTCCAAATTATGTTAAATAAATCGCGAGGCAGTTGATTAAGTTACTTGGACTTAAGGGTTTCGTCTTATCAAACAGTTTTCTATATAATTCCAAATTCCCTGTAAATATATATATATAGTTACATAATAGGTATATAATGTATATGTATAATGTAATATGTATACATTCTATTAAAACTTTAAAATTAAAACGAGTAAAATTTTACTCGGTTTGTTTATTGTATTTATTTTATTTGTTTTCATTTATTATAATTTTTCAATCAAGTCGAAAATTAGATTATTATTTTTTGAATACTATATGTATAATTTTTTTCTATATTTTTATATATTTATTTTATATTTACTCTATAGTCGAAAATGCTTTTCATATGTCAGCGTATAAGAAAACCAAAAAGAACTTTTACACACAAAAGTCAACTTCAAATTTAAGTTGAAAGATGTTGCGCAAAATAAACGCAAATACAACAATGAAAAATACAAAAAAAAAAAAAAAAAGAAAAAAAATTTAGTTACATAATACTTTATGGAGAAATCAAAGTGAGGCAAATAACTCAAGTGTTGTGTATTGTAGAGATTTATGCCAACAAAAAAAAAAACATATATATATATATATATATAAATATATATCAAAATACACAAAATGAGAGCAGAGTAGAAAAAAAAGGGTTTTTGCTCCTGATTGAAAACGGTTGAGTGAATGAGTGCCGCAATAGAAGAAGGTCAAGTGGTTGATTATTGAAGTATCCTTTCTCCTACCACAATCTTAACAAGTTCCAACAGAATATCAAATTCGAAAAAAAGATGACCCTAAATTGGACACGCCACACTCTTTGTTTGCCATGGTTGTTAAACTGATTTCTTTCTTGTTTTTTTTAACTATAATAATAATAATCATATACTGAAATATAGAAACTACTTTTGATAATATGTTCTGCTTAAATTAAAACCAATTTTAGCAAGTTGTGCATTTTTAAAAGAATTTTTAATTTGATTTCTTTAAAATTTTCCATTTATACGTATTCATTAGAACATAAATTAATCAAATTCTCAGCAGCATTTTCATTTGATAAATTATTGTTCCATTTATTCTTTGTGAGATTTTTAGCTACTTGTTTCAAAATTTGAGCTTAAAATCTATTTTTGTTTTTTGTTTTTTTTTTTTTTTTTTGTCAGTTGAAAGTTGGTAAATGTATTTGATGTACACAAACTTTTGCCATCATCACATTCATTTCTTCTGTGTGCAAATCAAAAATCTAAAACTAGTCACATAAATTGCAAACAAAAATTTTTTCACATTAAAAATGCAGCCGGCAAAACTGTCGAAAAATGGCACATAAAATAGACAAAGGCAAGGGAATTGCAATTGCAATTGTAGAATCAGGACATGATTGTCATTAAGTGAGGACCAAAGAGATATATAGAGATATAGATAGAGGAAAAGATAGAGAAGGTGTGTGTGTGAGAGAGAGAGAGAGATACTGATGCATGACCGGAAGTGCAGCTGTCTATCTCCTACTACTTCGTTCTACATGACATTTATTATACCCAACGCCTGTGACTGAAACAGAAATAAACTTTTCCTAGATTTCAGAATTCAATTGCAAAAACAAAGATGCAACTTGTGGCAAATAGAAAAGAAAAGTAGAAGACCGTGCTAGGCATTTGGTTTGTCAATGTTTCAAATACCCTTTCTAATTCCAATAATAAATAGCTTTCAAATTCCTGTTCATAAGAAAAGATTTCGGACAATGAAATTTCATAACTCATTCATTTATTTTATAATTTAATTTGGAGTAGTCAGATGAATAAGATTAGTGACCATCTTTTTGTTACAAAAATTAGACACATTTTATAATACTCATTAAAAGGGTATAGTAACAGAAATAGTAGCAAACAATTGCCAAAGTATAATACCAAAATAATGACAACAAGCAGTTGCTGTTTGCAATTGCCACAAACTAAGGATAATTGCAAAAATTCTTTTACAACCAAAGGAGAGAATTTCTAGAAACTACCTAAATATAGAAGGAGACACAAGTGTCAGGATGTAACATACATATAACAATGACCATTTCCTTTTACTGATTGGAATAACTTATGTGTGTGAAAGACTTCATCTTGAGATTGATAAATGTAACTGCAGCAGATAATCCCCAAACAATATGCTAAGATTTAATCTTGGCAGGCAAAAAAAAAAAAAGAAAAATAAAACAAACTACAAAAAACTCATAACCAACAGCAAATATTTATACACTTAACTTTATCAACGGCAAAGGAAGGATGGGTAAAAAATGAACAATGACAGAGAAAAAGAGATTAAACTTTTGCTTGAATGATGTCAAAGCATCAATTTGTCAGACAGAAAAAGAAAAGATTGGATTGGGAGGTAAATAAAAGCAATCACTGCCCGCCGACAACAGTAACGCTAACAGCAGCAACATCACCAACGGCAGCAACATCAACTCAATTGTATTGACAGCAGCAAAAATATGAACCGACACTGTTGATAGACACAAAGTTTAAAGGAGCAAAAGAGATAGAGAGAGAGACAGAGAGAGAGAGAGAGAGAGAGAGACAGAGTGATAGAGCCCAAATGTAAAGGGTTTAAGAATGGGATTTTCTGTCATTTTGACATATTTTAATGCGGAATTTTACCCAACTGCCTGAAGCTTGAAATGACTGGGTTAGGCTGCCTCTACAACTGCTGCTTCTGCTTCTACTTGACAGTTTTGGTCAACTTTAATTTGCAGCCCTTTTTTGCCTTTGGGGTGTCCTTTAACGAAATTTAGTAGTGCCTACAGTTCTTGGTTGCCAGGACTCCCAAGTGACGGGTCGATTGCTGCTGGTTGCTGCTGGTTGCTTATGTTGTTCTTCTTACAACTTGGTTAAAATGTTGTTGTTGCTCATGTTGCTGCTGCGGCATACCTCAATCAAAACATGTCGCACACAATAAAAGGCAGCGCGGCCCCCATTCTTCAATCAACAGTGTCTTCAATAATTTTTCACCCACACACACACACACAGACACACAATACAGTCACACACGCTTACAACATCGGTCCCTGTCATGTTTTATATGTATACATATACATATATATTTATATATAAAGCTATTCCCCCGTTAGGCAATCTCGTGCACAAATAGCAAAATTGCAAATAAAAGATGGAACCAAAATATATATATATAAATATATATACATATATAAGTAAAGGAAATAAGTGCTATATATTTAAAACCGAAATTAAAATACTCTTTTGAGGAATGTTTGACTTGCGTTAAGTCTTTCAAAATTTTATATAATAATTGTTAATTATTATTCTTTTTTGTTTGTTTATAAATTTATTTTTGTTTTCTCTCTTATTTTCTACTAGCTAGGAATAGTTTGAGTTGTATAAAATCTTATAAATTTAATGTCATAATTGTTAATATTAAATTATGATTCTGTTTTTGTAAATTCTCGTGTTTTCTACTATATAGGAATTGTTTAAGTCAAATAGAAATTACAATTTTGAATTAATATAATAAATAGACTATACTTTTAATCTGTCTACTATTATATTATATATATTAGTTCTTCTTATTTATGATTGTAAGTTCTAAAAACAAGTATTAAATTTTGATAAAATATAAAATGTTTTATCGTATGTTTGTGATATAATGATTTGCTATTGGGTTCTTTAAAAAAGAAACTTATTTAAGTACAATAACTTCATAATTTTGATAAACATGAAGAACTTATTCAAATGTTAAATCTTTATTCTTAACTACAATACATTAGTACAGTTTATTAACGTAATATAAATGTATATAGTTTTATAAGTTTTTTCAAATTATTCAAATTAGATGTATTATATATTTTGTATTCAATCATATTTCTTATTAATAGAGTTTTATTTTTATGAATTCGAAAAGTTTGTCTAAGCACTAGTTAATTAATTTATGCTATGCTATGATTTCTAATTATTATAATTGAATTTTGCTCATGTTTGATTTTAGCAATCTGATTTATATAGCCAATTTGATGGCAAAATTTTTTTGGGCTTCTATTGTCATTTATATATATTGTCAAAGAAGAAGGGAAAATCAATTCAACTGAAGCATTTTCGCTCACTCTGTGTATGTGGGTGTGTGTGTGTGTGTGTGAAAATTATGCATATTATACTCATACTGAAGTCTGGTTTTCCTTTTTATTCCACATTCTCCAATTCTATTTTCATGCCCTTGACACTCCGCTTTGGAGTGAAATTGATTTGACAAATATTTTGCCTGGCGTTTATTACATTCTCTTTTTTCTCTTTTTTTTTCTTTTTTTTTGTCATGTGTTGGCCCCTTTTCAAAGGTTTTATATATATATATATATATATATATGTGAGTGTGTTTGTGTGGCAAGGATTACGCATGCTATGGCAACAATTTTCAATATATTATTATACAAAAAAACTTTATACGTTGCAAAGTATACAGACATATACTATATATATATATATATATGTATGTATGTGTGTATGTATATGTATGTATGTATATATGTATGTACATACATATAAGCAGAGTTAAGCTGGCTTGAATGCGACACAAGTGCATAGACACTCCAACAACAGCAGCAGCAATAACAACACTAAACATCTACTTATTACCGCATGCTGTGGCATTACCACTTGTTGCACTACACACAATTCCATTATATGCACACACACACACATCTGCATATACTAAACACATATTTATTTACAACTAGTAAATCGATATGCAAACAACCAACTAAAATGTTGACAAAGCTAAATCAATATAAGTATAAAGATCTGATCTGATTTAGTTTTCCCTTTTTTTTAAATCTCTAAAGATTTTCACCGTCTGCTACTTAATTCATTTAAGAACTCCTCAAACTCTATCAAAAAAAAAAAAAAAAAAAAGAATCTTAAGGCTAAGCAAAAAGTTCAATTCCCTTTTCGTACTTTGGGTTGACAATCAATGATTGAGAAATACTTGGACTCTAAGGAAGCAGGATAATGTCAAAACCAAAAACCAAAACCAAAACCGAACCCAAACAAGTTTGAAAACTAAGTTTTTCCTGACAAAATCATGTTGAAAATGAATGGGGGCAGGGGTAAGACGGTGGCACGCGCCTATTTAGTGGTTTTTCTTTCTGTCGGACATGAAAGTTTTTCAGAGCACGACTTAGACATGTCTGTGTCTGTCTTGGAATTGGAATTGGATTGGTATTGGTATTGGTCTTTAGGTTAGGGTTAGGGTTAGGGTTCGAGTTTTAGTTGTCTTTTTTTTATGTGTTTCAGTTTGAACAGTTTGAGTTTAGTTGAGTTGCTCTGACAATGCCATTGCCGTGCGACCCATAGAGCGATAATATGCGGCACGCGCAATCCATATACATACCAAGTATTATATATGTATATGTATATATATATATATATATTTGAGTATATAGAACTACGTGACCATAGTAGTTGGCGCCGGAAATGCTTCCGAAAAAAAAACTAAAATATGAAAACTAAAGTAAAACGAGAAAGATATTCCTACAAGTTCTTTTGTCTCAATCTAGTTTTTACATATTTGTTGTTGTTGCGGTTCCTTGTTGCTGTGGATTTACAAAGATTTCTTTTATGCTTTTACCGCCTACTACACACACACAACATACACAAAGAAAGAGATAGAGTGAGAGAGAGAGAGAGGGGGGGATATAGAAATAAAACTTCTTTCATTTGCGCTTTTCCCGGCATTTGTTCACCAAGTTTTTTGGTGGGTTCTCGAGTTTGTCAAACTATTTGTATGGAATTCACAATTTGTGTTGATGAAGTTCATCCTCATCCAAGCACCATCACTCACACCCTCCACTCACTGCCATAACCTCATCCAAAAAGTTCCAGCTAGTTATCTTAGTGAACAAAGGACAAAGACCCGGACAGCATCGCCATTGCCACCGCGAGATCTGCGTGAACTGTGTGAACAAGTGTTTATGGAATTGAATATTTAAGTTTTCCTCTTTCTCCTTTTTTTTTCCTTTTCCTTTTCCTTTTATTTTTTTTTTTTTTTTGGTTTATTCTTCCTTCTTTCTTGTTTTTATTTTTTTTTGTTTTTAGGCTTTGGCTTGAATTTTCCTTGGGCTTACAGGTGGCACTTATTTGTATCTCGATTCGGTACAGGTTTTTACTCTGTGTGATTTAAAGTTGCCCTAAGCCGATTGCAGAGGGTCAAAACAAGTCAAATATTCAGCACTTGGTGTCAGCTTAGTTAAGAAAACAAAAATACCCAAAAAGGTTTACTTTTCTATAGCTAAAAAACAAGATTTAAATACTGTTTATCCATGACCCTCAAATGTTAAGAATGTCTATTTGGGAATTTTCAATAATAAAAAATATAAAAAAAATCCCAGAAACCACATTAAGTAATATGGTAATATTAAGTTATATAATCGATATATATAATGGATTTTTAATGTCCTGGTCCAAACAATATTTATATATGTATGTATATGTAATCAATATATAAATATACTAAAAAAAATAGCCTTTACAAAGTCAGCTGCTAATGGATCAAAAATTAAAGTCTTTAGTAACAACACTGGCTTATTTAACAATCTTCAATACTCCAGATTGTTATTATTATTTTTCTTTAAAATATATTCATGTATATGCTTAACAATTTCTCTATTTTTATTTATTCTTTTCTCTAACTTTCAATATACATATATATTTTCTTTTTTTGTTTTACCAATCCAATTTGCTTTCCAATCTTACCCAAACAGAATTGCTTACTTAGTGAATCTAAATAACACACTCTCTTTAGATTCCAGACAAAATGTTTCATTCATTATTCATTATTTATAAACATTCTTGAAATCTTATATGTATTATCTTTTATATATGTCATTGACAAAAGTAAAGCTAGTATAAACAAAGTAAACTGTGCATTCTTTTACCTAGTGCACTTTTACCTAGTGCACTCAAAGTAAACATATATGTTAATGTCAGGCATTTACAAATGTGAGAGTTTGTAATACGAGAGATTAAAAATCTAAGGAAAAATAAATTTATACATATATGTACATATATATTTCTTGTATTTACAACTGTGAGAGATTGTAATACAAGAGAGTAGAAATCTAATCCAAGGATTAGTGATTAAAGGACACCGATTGTACACGAGACTAATGTGTCAAATAAATGTTAGTTATTTAGTGGTTTATTAAAATGTTTTCTCTTGATTTTATTTGATTGATTTTATTCTACTTTAACTCAATTTAACTTTTTATCGTATTCCCGCTGTGTCCAAAAGTATAAAGAATCTTAAACTTATTCAAACTCTTTTACCCTAGCTTGAACTTTCTGTCAAGAAGTTTATGGTGGCTGTTTTGTTTTTGTGGTGCAATGCAACGGGATAACAAAAATACACAGAAAACACAACAACAAATTTTCTGTGATAAATCGCAGAATGTAGAATAATTTAAAATTACACGCCAACTTCATGGTGTTATGACCAGTGTTGCTCTATGTAATATCAGAATACAATAATTACAACACTAAAAGAGTGTGAGGTCAGGATATACTGGGATCAAGAGTAGCTCAGTGTTGGTAGACATCCATTTGATTGGCAACGAAAACCTGACAGCATGCTATGACTGCACAATTTTAGTGTTGTAATGGAGAAATTTACTCAAGACGAGCCAAAAACTGATAATCTAACCAACTCGCTGATTTATTTTTAAACATTTTAAAATAATTTAACAAGTCAAAGTCAACCATTTAACAGATGAACAAAGTTTAGTTTTCACTTTTACATATAAGAAATTAAATAAAAAATAATTTAACAAGTTATAGTCAACCATTTAACAGATTAACAAAGTTTAGTTTTCACTTTTACATATAAGAAGTTAAATCGAAACATATTTAAATATTTATTTAGAACCAGTAAAGATAAAATTAAGGTATAAAGATGATTCTTTAGATATTTATATAAAGACCATAAGTAACAATTTCTAATATATATGTATCTCTAAGCCTTTCAAAAGTTCTGAAAAGTCTTCAACTAATTCAGTAGCATTAATTTCTTTGAATCGTTATTGTTCCTAAACCAATTTGTCAACAAATTGTTTATAAATATTAAATTTTATATATTTTAAACATAATTTCCATTGATGACAACAATTAAATCCTTTATACCTACTGTCATTTGTTACTAATGCAATTTTAATCAATATTTGTATTTCAATTTGTTTCAATGGTCAAGGGTTGCGTAAACCAATTTGAAATTTCAATATTAGTTTGTAATTTATGAGAATGAATGAATTTTGAAAATAGTTTTCTCCTGTTATGCAAATTTTGTTGCGTTTATTATTTCATATTTTTGTTGGTTGCCATTCAATTACATTTTTGCAATCAAACAACACAATGTTGAAATGGTCACCTGGCAGACACAACACCAGCACACACACACACACGCTTTAAAACACACACCAGTACACTCATACAGTATAAATTTGTGACCTTTGAGTTTTCAATTGAATTTTGTTCATGGCGGCAATTGTTCGAACAGAGAAACTTGGTCCTTTGCTTCTCAAAAATAAAAAACAAAAAGAAAAAAAAAAAAGAACCGAAAAAATAAACAAAAAAGGAAGTGGGACGAAAAACAACAAGCAACAATACTCAATGCAATTTGC
Organism: Drosophila sturtevanti; assembly: GCA_018150375.1. Taxonomy (NCBI): domain Eukaryota; kingdom Metazoa; phylum Arthropoda; class Insecta; order Diptera; family Drosophilidae; genus Drosophila; species Drosophila sturtevanti. Next base: position 3,780,090 of record JAECWJ010000324.1, on the reverse strand, counting down.
ATACATGTATGGATTGGGGAATATTTGAGGAAAGTGCGGAGTAGTGGGAGATGAGGGCATGGTGTAGATGTGGATTTCATGTCCAACAACATGGCAACAAAAATAAAAGCAACACACACACACACACACACTCAAAAAACAAAACAAAAAAAGATGTAACGACAAAAACATTTTACATTGGTCTTTTCGATTTGTTTTAATTGTTGCGCTTGCCATTGCTTGTTTTCCCTCATCTCACTCTCTCTCTCTCTCTTTCTATTCTCCATTTCTTTCTCCATCTCTGTGTGTTATCTGTCTCATTCGCTGCTGTTGCTATTGGTATTGGTATTGCCTGTGGTGGGGGGGGGACAGGGGGGTCTGTCGATTATTGCCAATTGTCAAATATTAGTTTTTGTTATGGTTTCATCAATGCTTCTTCCTCCTGCCCCCCATGAAACAATTTTAATTAATGCCAGTAAAAAGTTTGCCAATTTTAAAGTTTTGGAAAACATTTTCTTTGCTTCGTTTTTTTTTTTTTTGTTCATTTTTTTTTTATTTGGCTTCTTTCCCTAAAATTAATTTGTCAATTCTAATACCCAATGCCTTATGAATAAATTTCAATTAAAAGTGACCAAGTGAACATGTTCTTCATCTTGAACGTTTCATGTCAGGCTAAAGCTGTAAATCTCGTTAATCGTCCAGGTGTATCATAGTACGGACTTATGGCTCACTTTTTTTTGCTATTTTGCCAAGCTTAAAGTTGTTGCCGCAATGTTGTTACCATGTTTCACCCACACGACCCACTTGAATGCAAGTAAGCTCACACTTTCACATTAGACCAGAAAGCAAAAGTAGGAGTAGGAGTAGGAGCAGCATGTGGATATGGTTATAGGACTAGGAGCAAGCAAGTCTGGGTAAACATTCTATGGGTTTTTAGCATTTGAGACTTTGAGCCTGGGTGCATACCTTAGTCTAGATACTTTACCTGAAGGTGGCTTTAGTCAAGCAATTAGTGGGCTGACTTTATGCCCTTATTTTTTCTCCTCGTTTTTTTACGGCCATTACTTTTCTTTCGTTCGTTGGTTTTTTTTTTTTTGTTTTTGGTTTTGCCGACAAATAGTCAGTTTATAAGCTCTGTTAGCCAAGAGATACTCTCCAAACTGTTTCTACATACATATGTACGTATGTATGTGTGGTATTTAACTCCTTTATATCATTGGCATTCAGCAATTACTTACCCACTATCCACTTAATCCACTCTTTCCTTTTGATACTGCACCACCTATTTTTATGGACACCATTCAGGGAAAGATTTAACATTGGAGGATGAATTGATTTCATTGTTTTCTTATTGGCTACATCTAAGTAAATATATTTTCATTCCATATACAAGAGGAATATTCAGGCTAACAGTTGGTGTTACATTTTCTAATTATATAGTATATAGTAGTTATAATAATTAAGCTTGATGTGATTTGTGATTGATTAATTGAGAAATGTACAAATAATATTATAGTTAACTGACAATAAAATAATAATAATAATATAATTGGATTCAAATTCTTATTATTATTATTAATTTCAAGTTTAATCTATTCTCCATTCTATTCTTTTATTTATTCAGATTTTTGTTTATTCAAATAAATTACTTTTGAAAGTATTCAGTTAATTCTTACAGACATTATTATTATTATTATTATATATATAAATTTTTATTTATGTTATGTTTAAATATTATTATAAATATTAAATATTATGATATCTTGATTTTTCTCATGCAAACTTAAATTTTCCTTAGTAACACTTTATAACTCAGTTTCATTTTCTATTTGTGTTTCTTATTAAATATTTAATATCGTATGATAAACTTGATAATGTTGTGAGTGGATTCTCAGAGACTAAAGCATTCTAATGTCGGCTGTCTGAATTTGAATTTATATATATATATATTTCAAGTAGAAATGTATGATGACCCGTAGAAATTATATTTAGAATAATTTATAGATTTTTTTTTTCTCTTGGGCATTTATTTTCAATCTATCCTAATGGGACAATAAGCAAATACTTTGAGAGGTGTACATAAAATAAAAGGATACATGGGATTACAGCAAGCTGAGAGATAATTAAGGATACAATTGATATTCACATCTGAAAGAGAAACTGAAATCTCAAATCTGTGGCGGCTGCATCATCCACGGGAATGACAGCATTTTTTAAGGCCTTCAGAGACGACTCACCAGTCCATCTCTACTCTAAACTGCAGGTCCAGGGGGTGACAACTTTTGTGACGTTTGGTCTTCATGATTTTGTTTAGCAGGTTGAGGGTTAAGTTCTTATAGATATATATAAAAGTTTCTTATTGACTGTTGATAAAAGAAATAGGCGATTCTGTTAATTTCACCAAGGGTTTGGTATCTCACTGTTTCGATTCTTTACTCAACTTTTATTCAAGTTATGTAGGCAATTCTTTAAAGATAAACAAGATAAAAAGATATAAATAAGTCTAAGAACAAAGTCACGTAAAATGTTGCATCAATTTTAAATTAAATAAATCTTGATATAACCTTAATTTTAATCATGCGATCATTCATTCCCTTTTATATTTAACGTACAACATAATATATTTAAGTAAACTTAAAACAAATTGAATAAACATTGCATGGCTAATTCATTTATTATTACCAATAATATTTTAGTTTAGATTTTTATTTAGTTAGACATATATTTAATTCATTTATAAACCATTGCAAGTTTAATCAGCTTAAACTGTTTGTTTATTTTACTATTGTTTATATTATTAAATTATTATATAAACAAAATTCTAACAAAATGTTTAAAAACTGATTAAATCTTTACAGGGAAATTCGATGATAATAAGCAGCTTAATCATAACTCTCTAAAATTTTCATAAATTTCATGTTTAATATTGAATGAATTGTTGTCATATTGTTGTTGTTGTTGTAGTTGTTGTTGTTTGGGTGCCAACACTTTTCACTCTATTAGCCCTAACAAAATGTTGAACAATTGTTAAGCATTTCAATGGGCCAATGGGCTTTTACATTTACATGTTTTTTTCGTTTGCTCATATCTCTTTTATCTCTTTGTTAAATTTTGCAGCTACTCCTGGCTGTCATATTGGCTGCCCGATCTGGATGTTTTGGTGGTAGTGATGGTGATTGTGATGGCTCTTCCAGACGAACGCTTGCATTGGCCTGCGACCAGACGATGGCAGAGTCAGAGGCGGCGGCAGCAGCAGCAGCCGGAATGGGACTGGGAACGTATAAAAACAATAGATATAGGAAAAACAGCAACAACAACAACAATAACAAGGAGTATAACAACTACAACTATAACTATGCCGATGTTGATGGCATTGCAGATAGCAACAACAATGGGAACAACAATGACAACTATAACTACAACAATGCTTTGGCAAAATGGCAGGAGGAGCAAGAGCAAGAGCAGCCACAAATACTATACGGAAATCCCAGCCAGAACATATACGACTATAGCACCAACAGTAAACTCCAGCAACAACATTTACAACAGCAACAACAACAAAAGCAACAACAACAACAGCGTCAGCTTGATGATGATCCCGAGAATGCTAGCAATGACTTCCGTCTGCAATTGTCTGACTTAAATGCGGCCATTCAAGGTGTGGTTTTGGGCATGGGTATGAGCCGTAGTATGTTTGCCGACCAGGAGCAAATTCAGGACAATGCGAACGACAACAATGTAGAGCAGGAATTGGAATTGTCAATGGAACATCGCAGTCGTAGGTAAGTAAAAGTAAAAGAAAAAAAAATCCAAAACGCCCCCTACACAAACGAAAATTAGCAGGAGTCAAAAAAAAAAATAGAAAATAGAAAATAGAAAATAGAACGCGATTGAGAGAGAAAAAAAGAGAGATTCGGGGATTGAATGCAATAGAATGACTGCATTCATCTTGTTGAGCTTCAATGTGACCAAATCTGATTGGAGGAACAAAGTCTCTTCTATTCACATTTTGACTTTATCTTTCCGATTTTGTCTCCACTTTGTCCGCGCTTTGTCTGTGTCTCTCTGCCTCTCTCACTCCCTCTCTCTCTCTCTGTCTGCATATCAAGTTAAGTCCATGCCAATGTGCCATGTCCTCGTCATCCTTGACGTAAGCGTTAACGTAAGCACTTAAGCTTCTTCCTTTTACTTCTTTTGTATTCAACTCCCTGACACACACTCACCAACACCCATCCACACCACCATTATGTACGCGAGATCAGGCTTAGATGGATCAGACGATTTTCTGTGCCAAAGATTATGAAATGCCCGCAAACAAAACTGCATCAACATAACAAACAAAATGGGGAAAGAAAAAAAAAAACATTTTGAACGAAGACAAAACATTTGACTTTTAGCTCGAACTGAAACTGAATGCTTGAAGGAGATAAGAAGAAAAAATATGTGTATTCAGACACTAATTAAATACCCTAACTATGGGAAAATTATACTAAAAGTAGATTTAAATGAGATGAGAATGATAAATAGTTAAAGATTTGAATTGAATTTTACTTTTGGCAAGTAAAAAAATTAACCAATAATTTTGATTGTTAAATGATGAATTATATTTGCTAGACTTTAAATCTATTTTACACTTTTTCTAAAAAAATATATATATACAAATATCGCTGAGCTTTTTATATAAGCTGTTTTTTAATAGTAAATTTCATAGTAGAACAGATTTAAGAAGTTATAGCTACGATTCTTCGATACCAAACACGAATTCTATTCATTAGAATTCCATTAAAAATGAGCATGAACGTATCCGTGAAATATATTTAATGCGAAATAATCTTAATAATTGAGACGAATTAAATATACCCTTAGTTTTTCTTCTACAATAATGCAAACAAAAGTAAAAACAGCTATCTACATTTAATTGCGTATACGACCTGTTGAATAAAGTTTTTTCATTTTAAGTAACTGCAAATAAAAGTATTTGTTATTTCAAAACTTTGATCTTTTAAAAACATTAGCCAAATGACTTTAAGTGAAACAAAATTATAAATAACTTAATTTTTTCAATATTTCTATTTAATTTTATTCAAACCAAAATAATTTAGAATGTAGAACTATATATAAGATCCACACATTATCTTTATTTTTTTTTTAAATCTCAAATCTAGATCAGCAAAGAAGAAACTACTAACTACTTAATCAAGAAGTAAATAGTATAAATTATTTCTAGATTAGTTTGCAGATTATTAGTTAATTGCATTTTATTCAAATAGATGCTTAAATTTTAGTTCTCCTAAGCAACTTAATGAAATCTTTAACTATTTTGTTGCTATTAGACAAACATTTTGAATACTAAAGTGGAGATATGTCCATTAAGCCTTAAAGCCCAACACAGAAGTACACACACACACACCCACACATTCTATTGGTTAGGGGGGAAATTTTTCCTCGACTCGACGCACTGTTAAGTTCATCATTTATTTTCATTTTGTGCAAAAGTGAAATAAAAATAGAAGGTAAAAAGGATCTCAACAATTCTAATTTAAACAAGCTAAATCCAAGGCAAAGCACTAACCTTACCTCAACAATTCCAATTGCATTCATTTCTAAACATTTGTGCAAAACTTTGCGACAAAACTATCAAAGCTGTCGTTGTTGCCTGAAGTGCGCTTCAAAAAAAAATAGAAAAAAAAAATGTAGAGAAAAAAAATAAGAGGAAAGGTCCTGCGGTTATAGCCGCGAATGGTTGAAAAAGACGCAGAAGCAAGAGGCAACTAGCTAGCTGGCGGCCATCGACAACGAAAAGGGAAATCCGCTGGCAGTCGCGTAACAGAGCTTTGTCCTGCCACCGCCGCCGCCGTCGTCGTTGTTGCCGTTGTCCGTATCATCCCAATCCGAATCCGTATCCGAGACCCGCGTACCCTTACCATGTCAGTACAAAGCCCAAGCAAAACGAAAACTAAAAAATTCATTGGCATTTGCTACAGTTGAATGCAAAATGATGCGCTTTTGTTGGCCAGCTGGAAACAAAAAAAAAATAATAAAGGAACTAACAAAATGCGGGCAAACCAAAGAGAGTAGCATATCCAACGTCAAAAACGAATTTATTTTTTTTGTTGGTTTCTTTTTTTAGCTTTTTAGCCCACGAACAAACTCCCTCTACCCATCCATTTCATTTTGAAAAGCTCTTCCGCTTGCCTGGCTGCATTCTGGCCAACGGCGTGAGATGCAAGCAAACGAGCCTCCTCCTAATTCATTGCCAAAGCTGCAAATTTTTCTATGCATATGCAATTTTTGTTTGCAGAGAACCAGGTCAGCTGGAGTACTATGTGGATGATGATGATGATGCAGCAGCAGCAGCAGCAGCAGCAAAACCAGCACCAGCTGATGACACGACTGTTGATGATATTGGTATTGGTATTGGTAATGCTCGTCCTGCTGATACCGCTAGCGATAACATAGATTTTGAGGGCGAAGAGGAATATGCAGTCCAACGAGTTGGCCAAAAGGAGGATGCCGATGAGTTGAGTTCACAATTACCCTATGGCATTCAAAATGTGCGCAAGCGTCGCGTTCGCAGTGTTATGCCACCCACTCAGCAATTCAATTCGAATCCTATAACAAATCCCAATAACAATGATGGGGTAAGTGATGCACTGATTACCAACACAAATCATAGATAATTCTTCAATTTCCATCATATTCATAGGTTACATATCAATCACTGTGTCCAACAAATCGGGTAACTATCAAACTGGACATGGGTGAATATCGTCCAAATCATTATGTGGAGGTAACTTGTGCCCACAACTATGCGCCACAACCAACAAGGATGCCCAACTATGATTATAATTATCGTAGCAATGAATTACCCTTGCTAAGGGCTCTACTTTCAGAGCGAGGAGGGGAGAAACGAGAAGTGAGTTCAAAATGAAAAAATTTAAATATAAGTGTGTAGTTTAATTACTAATCAAGGATTAAGTTTCCAATCCCAACACATTAGCGCACCTAACGGTTAAATTTCACTTAAGCAGTTTTTGTCAGAGAAGATTTCTAGTCAGTTTTAAATTTTTGATATTTTTAAACCGATTGGAAATTCGATTTTGCTATGGAATCGGAAATTACCCACAATTTTGGAGCAGTAAAAAATATTCAAAAGACTGTTCTATATCCCATAATTTACTTAATACAAATTAAATTTAAAAAATATAATTGCTCTGCAAATTTAATATTACATATTACTTTAACCATTACAGATCTGCTCGGCCACAGGTTTTGCGTGCATACAACTCAATCGGACCATACATTTGATCCGCCTAAATGAAGAATCCGGGTGCTGGGAATCCGAAACACGTACAGTACCCTCCGGCTGTGAGTGCATGTGGCCGAAACATAGCTATGGAGATATCGCTTTCTATCATCAGACACAGAAACGTTTTGGCGGGCCCTTATTGAGACGCACTGGTGCTGGCGCAAGTGCTGGATTGGGTGGAGGATCAGGTGCTGGCATCGATTATAAACCCGGAGTGGGCTATCGTCAGTTAAAGTTAAAATCGCGAAATCGTCGCGAGAATTTTAATCCCTATGAGAGCTATGACTTCAATTAAGGGTACAATTCGAAGAGAGAGATAGAGGAATTAAATTTGGAATCTACATAAATTATTTTACGCCATAGTTTAGTTTATAAATTGATGAATTGAATTTCGTTCTACTGTACGAAATTATTGTAATTGTAATTGTTAATGATAATAAAATGAGAAACTACAATGGGGCAAACAAATACCAACAACTACAACAACAACAACAACATGGGCTAATCCTCAAGGCGAACTCACTGTTGGCTTATCCATAAATCAATGGGCTTATTGCAAAAATAAATATTCATTTATTTTGTAGGTTGGCGGGCAATTGCATTTGCTTAATCATTTAGTTGATATGTATGCAACCAACTTCGATTTAATTCAAACGATTTATTGCCTGATCTGTCAGTCGTAAATTAAATATTTAAGCTCGCCGTCGTCAACAACAAAAACGGCAGCAAAATAATTACAATTATTTATAATAAATAGCAGTTTACGTAAATCAAGGCTAATGCTAAAGGAAATACAAATATATTAGCGAAACTATATTACAGCTTCTCCAATGGTTGCGTTGCCACCTGCTCTATTAAATTCAATGATATATCTAAAATTTGCTGGTGCAAATCTTCAATAGTATTGCCAGCGTTCAGTTTATGCCAATAGGATGATTCCTTTTCGTAAAGCCGATCAAAAACTGAGCTCACTTTGCGCTGGAAATCCATTTTCTCGTACCTGCAATTAATTTTTAATTAAATAATTATATTTAATATATGTATATGGTTATTATTTCAATTATTTTAGTCAATTACCGCTCTGCGCCATAACTTCCACGTGCTGACAGAGCATCTAAGTCAGTCTTCAAGTAGAAGACTGCATCGGGCTTGAGTAATCCCCGTTCAGGTGCATAACACCAATCAAAGTCTAAACCCTTGGCCACTGTATAGGCCACACCAGAGAAGGAATATCGGTCAACGATTAGAGTCGTTCCTGCTTCAAGTTGTTTTTTCAATTTATTCAAATATTCCCAACGATTGGCAGAGAACAATAGATGAATCACTTCATCAGGCAGTTCCTGACTGTTGGTCAAATACATATTGATCACCTGACCAATTTGACTTGATTCACGTTCCGGAAAATTCAAATGAGCTGTATTTATCCCATTCGATCGGAGTTTCTCCACTATGGAATTAATAAAATTACGTATTAGTCAAATAAAATAGTTTGAGAATCTATTAACACTTACCCAATAACCGACTTTGTGTGGTTTTTCCACTACGATCGCAGCCTTCGAATACGATAAATGCACCACGCTGCATAGCTCCAATTTGTTTAATTACATTTCATTTAAGGAAACAAAAGGTAGTGATGGTAGGAAGCTTCTTAAGCTTCGCGCCAAAATGCTGATGGTAGTATTTTTAAAACTTCCAAGAAAAATACCGAAAAATAATGCTGAAAGTAGTTAATAGTCTTTTTTATATAATTTTTTATTTTAATATTTTTATTTCCATATAAACGCCATGGACTGGATAAACAGCAAAATTTAACTTCATAAATTGTTGTTTTTTTATTCACAATAGCAGTTGCATTTACCAATACACATTGTCTTGAAAGAAATAAACAAAAAACAGCTGACGAAGTAATTTGGAAATCTTAATTTTAATCTCATTATTCGTTCCAGTAGTCTCTCAATCAATATGCAACGCCTTGACCGGGTAACTTAATGATGCAGCTTTAATAGTTCCTTCAGTTTTGTTTAATATAAAACACAACTTTATTGTTATCGCAAAATGCTCAACCGAATGTGTCAATGTGCACGCCCATTGTAAGTATCAGGTCCGATAACGATATCGATAGCAAACGCTTGATTTAGATAAGATTAGTAGCATAAAATGGCTAAATTGCCAGAGCTGCAGCCTTTTTCTATCGAGTTATGCGGTCACACTACGGTCCGAAAAAAAACACCACGGGAAAAAAATTTTGTTCCGACAAGAAATTCCGGACCAAAGCAAAACGTCAATAAGCGACAAAGAATTTCCGGCAACAAACAAAACGCCAAAGCAACAGGAATTTCCAAATCAAAAGGATAAGCGGACCAGCGACTAATGGTTGTCGTTGTCCTGCTGCTACCGCTACTGCCTATTCATGATCTGATCTCCCGGTCATCCGGCTATCCTTACGACGAAGTCGCAATGCCCTGCACTTCGGAATTGTAGGTATTTCTACTTACTGCACCTCCACGTCATGTCATCATCAGCAACAGCAACTAACTAACTGTGTCGTCTACTAATCCTCATCGCAAGAACAAATTACATATGGTATGGCAAATAGGCTGAATTGCCAAAAGGCATTTGCAAATCAAAGACCGCGTGCTTATGGCGTAGCGTGCAGCTGCAACGCAATCCAGGGACGCAGACGCCTGCCTGTAGGTTAACAGTTCCGTTAACCGATTGACACAGGCTTGTCAATTTCGTTAACCGGTTGACACGCGCTTGTCATTTACTGTGGCGCCATCTGTCGCGACTTAACGCCTACGTTGTAAAGGACATTCATTATTTTTGAAATGAAATGTCAAAATAAGTTTGTAAAAAAATTTACTGCATTATTCCATTGCCGTTCTCGTATAGTTTCCCGGTAAGGATGCAGTTAACATTTTACGGTTAACGGCACAAAAGTCCTGTCAATTTGCTTTAACCGGTTGACATACGCTTAACATTTTGCGGTTAACACTACGGAGAGCCGATTGTCACTCGAAGGGTGGGGGTGGTGTTTGTGAAAAAAAGTGCGTGCGAATTTGTTTATAAGCGATACGGAAAGCAGAGCAGACATCGAGTCCTTGGTCCTCGTGGTTGATCGTCCTGGAATTATACAATGTGCTAGCAGGACATCTGAAATTTCTACTTTCAACAGAAACCAAGAGTTTCCGTGTCCGTTTCGTTTACCCCCCTCCTCCCTCCCATTCTTTCCTTTGATTTCCTCTTGTGATTGTGTATGGTTATTGTTATCCTGATTTTACCGCCTGTCAATGAGCTGATCTCAGGTTCTCTTTGTCGCTGTGCTTGAATTTAAGTTAGAATATGTCCAACAACAATCATCCTCACAGCCATCTTAGTCAAGCAGCTGCCGCCGCCGCTCAGAATCCCTCATGGAATCCACTGCAAGTAAGTATTGACCAATCCAATTTCCCTAAGAAAAGAAACAATTATTTATAAACTCAATATCTTTATCTACAGATACCTTCATACATTCCGCGGCAGCCGCAACTGGCTCATATGTCCAACGAAAGGCCAATGGTGCGTTCCCCATTGGCCTGGCAGCAGCCGCCGCCGCCACCAGATGCCATTTACAATTTTATGTCGGCCAATCATAAAAACGTAAAAATTGACTAAACGAAAACACAAACCGAAAACGCATGCTCTTCAATTCTCTCGCATAGCCCGTAGACATCTCCTTCTCCGAGATTGATTCCCAATTTTAGTTTTGCTTTTTTATCATCTTGTTGTTTGAAATCGTTTGTCAAGCCTTTTTGTTCCATATTAATTAGGTGTTCGTTTTTTTATTTTTCTTTATTTTCTTTTTTTGACTAACTTTTAAGCTGGATCATCATCACCAAATGAATTCATTGTTGGCGCCGCCTTATACTGGAACATTGCCTTTTGACTCCATGGACTTGTCACTGCAATCAACGCGAAGTGCGGCACCGCCGCTCACCAAAACTGGATTGCCTTCACAGCAGCAGCAGCAGCAACAACAACAACAGCAGCAGCAATCGCACGGAAATTCTCAGCAGCAGCACCAGCAGCAACAACAACAATCGCATATGCATGCTCCACCAAATTTTCCATCAATGTAAGCGTATAGAGAATCGTAGAATAGTTTTTCAGTGTAATTCATTCCTCTTTAGAGATCTATGTATATAAGTTCATACTGAATAGCAAAATTTATATATTTTTCTAATTTACCTATAGACACAATCTCAGCACAAGCAATGCCACGCCCCAACAGGAACATCTTGCTGTCTTGGCAGCTGCCCATGCTGCCAGTTTGCTGACGTCAAACAATTTAAATGTAGCAGCTGTGCCCATATCCTCATCCAGCGGAACATCATCAGCGGTTAGCAAATATCTAAATGCCAATGGCAGTGATTGTGAGTCGCTGCTGCCACCGCCGCCGCCAACAACAACAACAACTGCTTCAACGACTGCCCCAACAACCGGCAATAGCAATCACACCAGCAGCAGTAATCCGGGAAGTGGCAGCGGTGTTGCCAATAATAATCTATCAAATCAGTCACCGACTCCACATTATATGCATCAGAATCGTGATGAGAGCTTTAAGCTGTCACAACTGAAGCAACGTAACTTTGATAAGGAAAAAGATTGCAGGATAATGCAGCAGCAACAGCAACAACAACAACAACATGGCAATAAGAAACGTGAGCCAACAAAAAGAATTCAAAATTTGTAGAAAGATTTTTAACAATTCTTTTCTTAATTATTTTATAGCCTCGCCACTGAGAAACTATCATCAGCAACAACAGCAGCAGCAGCAGCAACAACAACAGCAGCAGCAGCAACTTCCGCAACAACAACAACAGGCACCCTATAATATGACTCCGAAATACAATGGACCCCAGACGCCGCCCACACCGCAATCACCATTGGCTGGGCCATTGCCGCCACCACTTCAAATGGACTACAACCAGCTGCATTTGCACCATCCTCTTGGCGGTGGCTATCAGCATATGCAACAGACTGCGCCTGCGGGTCAAGAACAACATTTACATTATCATAATCAACATGTGCCGCCATCCCATCATCCGCCACACATAAGCAGCGCACAATTTCACGCACAACAATCCCCACAAGCCAATCTGCCCGGACAGCAACAACAACAACAGCCTCAGGCGCAGCTGCAACAGGGACAGGCTCAGGCATCGCCACAACAACCATCAATCCATCATCATTCCCGTAACTCGCAGCAACTGACGAATCTCGATCTATTGTCAAAATCTAAGCAGACAGATATGGATATTGAACGGGAGAGAGACGAACAAACTGTTATAACTGATTTATCCTATCGTCACAGTACGACAACACCTGCCTTACCTCCTCCACCTCCTACATCTTCTTCTTCGGCATCAGGAGAGAGTGAAAAGCCGGCTGCGGCATCTGTTAATCAAAATCAATTGACAGAAGCCCCTGAATCGCCCTATATGACAACATCCAATGAGGAGTCACTGGAATCGAACAGCAATAGCAATAGCAACAGTCGAAAGAGACGTAAGCGCAAATCCAGTCTTGTCATGCGTCTAACACCTAATGAGAATGTATTAGAAATGACCAGCACCAATACAAATGCCAATAAAAATATCCAAGGCAATGGTAACAGTCCCAAAGAGACGCCAAAGAATGGAACTGCTGGATCTGGTGGCGAATTTCATCCATTTCAAACTGAAGTGCCCATGGTTTTAGAGAACGGACGGGCCAGTTCGCCGGCTCAAACAGAGAATAGCAATAGTAACAACTCAACGCTTTACAATGATGATAACCCAAAGACGAAAAAGCAACGTCAAGCTTTGCTTCAGCGAAATCTTACGGAACAGCAGCAGCGCCATCATCCAATTCCAGATGATGAACCAGTGGCTAATAATCCAACACCTCCAGCAACCGCATCGATGCCACCGCCACCAAGTCCGCAAAGTAACAGCAGTAGTTCCAGTTCAAGTAGCTCCAGTGGAAACTCCCATTCCAGTCACAGCAGTCAGGAGGAGAAACAAGAACCCGTTCCCATAAACGACAACAAGATCATAACGGATACTCCCGCATCGCCAGCTCTAATGGAGCAGGGGAGTATTGATGCCAAACCGGCGGTGAGTGTACATGAACAAGATGACGATGACAACGAAGATGAGGCAGAAGTGGAAGAGGTAAAGGCGACAGAAAATGATACCAGTAAACAAACGGAAAAATCTACTCCCCCACCAACAACACAACCAGTGGCTACTGCGCCGCCAGAGCCAGTCAAAACGCCGCCAACTGGAAATGCAGAACCATGCCATTTTGGTGAAGTGGAGGATAAGCTAGAGGAAATGTTTGCTGGCATTGAAGAGGAACCCGAAGGCGCATCGGAAAAGCCAGCCGAAGAAGATGCTAAGCCAAGTGAAGAAGTGGCCCATGATTTAACTACCCAACTGGCATTGGATAGCGCGAAGGGAGAAGATAAAGCCACTGCACCTACACCAGAGGTGCGACCCATTGCCACCAAGGCAGCCATGAAGTCGACATTACCCAGTCCAGTTCATAGTCCGATGCTAGATATTCGTTCCACATCCACACCGTTACCCGAATCGCAACTTGCGGAAGAATCTGAAGAGAGTAGCAAATCCCAACCGTTGAAGTCCACACCGCAACGTCGTTTCCCACCCCGAAGACTTTCTATAGGCATGGATGCCACACTGCTACGCTTTAGCCTCGATGAATCTTTATCGGAGGCCAAAACCAAGAAGACTGTGGGTAGAAAAAAGTTATCGCAACCTGAACCAGATGATAGCGATGACGATAATAAGCCCAGTACCTCGGCAGCAGCAGCGGCAGCCTTAGCAGCCCGCAAACTGAACGAAACAGCCAACATAAAGAACAACAATTCCAAATCCTCAACAGCAACGAAAAAGAGTCCTCTGGCCAAAGGGAAAAACAAGAAGGCCGTAGGCAAGGCAGCCAATAAAAATGCCAAACAGAATGGCAAGAATTCAAAGAGCGGAGGACGCAAACCGATAACCACTGATGAGGATAGTACGCCGGCGCCAGCAATCAATGGTGGAACTGGCAGCAGCAGCACTGCCGATCTTCAATTCAAATTCAAATCTCCCTATATACTGATCAAACCCGATGGCACAGTTAGTATCAAAAATACGCACAGCGCCGAGGATATTAATGAGAAGCAAACGAAAGCCAAAAAGGCACCGCACGAGCGTAAAAATCTGCGCGGCATGCATAGCTCTACATTGAGTAATCGCTATGATGCCGATACCACCGATTCCAGTTGGATATGTGTATTCTGTAAACGTGGTCCCCATAAATTGGGTCTCGGGGATCTTTTTGGTCCCTATTTGGTTTCTATTGACTGTGATGAGTATAGAGCGGCATTGCAGAGTCCCGGTGCCCAAGATATCGATGGCCTCTTTGTGAGCAAACGGAAACGTGGAGATATGATTAAAACGCAGGATAGGAATCTGCCAGTGGTGCAGGCCTCATTGGCCAATATAATGCAAGCCCCCAAAATAAGCATGGTGAGTTGACTTAATTATGAATAAAAATTAATAATTAACAAATGCATCTTCTCATCTTTGCTTTGTCCAGCATAAACGTAAACGTAAGCAAGCAAACCAAGATTCGATTAATTCCTATAGCGACGATCAATTTGATTTGCAATCACGTTGCTCCTCCTCTATGGCAGATCCTCTGGACTGTAGCAACGAAACGAAATTGATTGAGACATTTCGCGGCATGTGCAAGACCTCGGAGCATGGCTATGAGATTTGGTTACATGAGGATTGTGCCATTTGGACAAATGATATACAATTGATTGGTGCCCATGTGAATGGATTGGATGCTGCTGTCTGGGATAGTACACGATATCAATGTATTCATTGTTCACAAACGGGGGCTAATGTCTGTTGTTTTCAACGCACCTGTAAAGCAACTGCCCATGTGCCCTGTGCCCGATCAGCTGGCTGGCATTTCAATGAACTGGAACGTAAGGTGTTCTGTCAATTGCATGGACCGCCACCAGCGAATCCAGATATCGATTTAATATCGAATCATGCAGTGTCAACTGATAATGAATCACTGCCGTTGCCGTCACAGCCGCCGGATTTATTGAATGTAAATTCGCTTCCCTGAGTACGTGTGCGGGTGCAGAAGTGTCGCCGCATATTTTAAGATTCATATCTGGACTGATCGTTCGTTATCGTTTCATTAACATTTTGACAATTGTAAATAGTTTTGTGTCAAACATTTTAATACCGATACCCATGGCCAATAAGATGGAGGATTATATATAGTAATTCCCCTTCGTGTGTTGTGTATAAATGATATGCTGTACATTTTTATATAGCTTTGAGGCGTTAGAGTTATCAGAGCGTTACCACACTATATGTTACATATATTTATATGTATATTTTAAGAACAAAGTTTTAGTTGTTTATACTATATATATATATATACATTATGATCAGAATAATTATTAAATTATTATTATTTCGGTGTACCACCTGTGTAGTACCTTTTAGTTTTTAATTTTACTTTAAATCTTAAAATTATATATATATATAAAAAATGCAAGCAAGTACTTTCTCTATTCAGTTGCATCACACTTGAATTTGATTTAGTTAAATTTGTTGTGCATGAGAAAGCAAATACTCGATGCCATACCATAATCGTAACAGATAACTGATATAATATATATATATATATATATATATATATATACGTTTAGTATATTATACCTGCAAATATATATATATATATAGAATATATTTAAAATTGTAATGTGCACAGCATTGAATCAAGTAAAAGTACATACAATTTATACATAAATAGCAAAAATGTCTGACACCAAGCAAAGAGAGCCAACCAACCAATTGAAAACATTCGAAACACACCTATTCAAAATGGAATATTGTAAAACAATATATAAATAAATATAATATGATTAAACAATAATGTTAATGCTAGATACAAGTAAAATAAAAAATTTATATATTATTATTACTATTATTATAATTATAGATACATACATATACTAGTACATACCTTGGTACTTGCATTGTATTAACTATTCATACGCGATAAGAGAACTGTACGTATTTGATGATAATTTTAAATTCGAAACCCATATAAATCAATCAATAAACCAACAAACAACAAAACGAATACCTTAATCTCACGCGGAACAACAACAAATAATAATAATAATAATAAAGCAATAGCGCAAACAATTTAAATTAAAACAAAGAAAAACAGAATTTAGGAATCGAAACGCAAATTCGTTTATTTGTCAAATGAAACAAAGAAAATAAATATACATACAAAATTAAATGCACAATTTTGAGCAAAACAATTTCGAAAACTATATTCTATTTATATTTTATTTTACAATTGTTAACTTAACTTAGTCATAAATAATTTATCTATGTAGTATTACTAGAATTCTCGGCAATCCATTAATAGCGACGCAAACGTCGCCTTAAATGAGTTATATCATTGGATAGTCGTCCAATGCTACTCTGTGGCACATCGTACGATGTCCGCCCGGCATAGAAGGCTTTCTCTCTATTAGGACCCGAGCTGGTCAATTGCAATTGATTAGCTGATACATCGCTACGCTTTTGTGCTAATTGAACTGTGGTCGGTGCTGGTATCAGACCATTGGGCAAGGCTGGTAGTTGCACATTTAAATGACGGTTAGATTGTATTGCTGATTTTTGTGAAGATGCTGTTCCACCCAAGGGCTGAGCAAGTGGTGGAAATTGGGGCAACTGTTGCTGTTGCTGCTGGTATGGTACAAAAATATTGGGTGTTAAATAGGGTTGTTGATTTGTTTGTATTGATGAGGTTTGCGGCTGTTGTTGTTGCTGATGGAACTGTTGCAACTGCTGTTGCTGCTGCTGTTGTTGTTGTTGTTGTTGTTGCTGATACGTCTGTGGCTGTGATTGATATTGCTGATAAACAATTTGCTGCTGCTGCTGTGATGGCTGATACTGTTGTGATATAAAACTAAGTTGCTGTTGATGTATGGGCTGTTGTTGGCGGTGAGTCTGCTGCTGCTGCTGTTGCTGTACTGGTTGATGTTGCACATGCTGTACCTGTGTATGTTGCTGCTGTACTTGTTGACGTTGATTATGTTGCTGCTGTACTTGTTGACGTTGTGTGTGTTGCTGCAGTTGATTCTGTTGGTTTTGTTGCTGCTGCTGTTGCTGCTGTTGCAGTGTTGTTGCCTCACCTTGACCAAATTTGTTATTTAGAAAATCATTTAAAGAGACATAGGAATTGCTTTGGGGCGTCTTTTGCGTTTGTGAGGAGAGTGATGAGATAATATTATTAACAGCATTGGGAGCAATTCTTTGACCCTCAGCACGAGCAATTACAATACCCGGAGGAGTAGGCAATTGTTGCGGTCGTTGTGGTACAGTCAAACTTGCAACAGCTGCAAATAACTTTAATTTCAATACAAGTGGCTTTTGGGATTAGAAAAATGTCTCACCTGGCGCTGTGGCTGGTTTAATGTAGCTGGGTTTAACCACACGCTGTTGTTGCAATTGCTGAGTTTGCTGTTGCTGCTGTTGTTGTTGTTGTTGCTGATTGACTTTTGAATGAGTACTCTTAAAATTCTGCAAAATGGATTCATCAACAATGGCGCGGGTAAGCTTATCAAAAGGCAAAAAGGTAGAACTAGAGGATGAAGCGGATAGGCTAGAGGAGGAGGAGGAGGCGACAGAGGATGAGGAATGTATGGGCGTGTTGTTGTTGTTGATGTTAATGTTGGTTTTTGTCTGGTGGTTGGGTGTATTAAACGATGGAACGGGTGTATAAGTATAGCCCTGATTGTAACTAGATGCCAAAGCCGATATCTGTTGTGCCAAAGTAGATAAAGCTGCAGGTGTAGTACGTTGCGGTGGTGGTGGTGTTATTGTGGTGCTAGCAGTTGTTCTTGGTGTTGTAGTGCCACGAGTCCTTTGTACTGGAGCCTGGGTCTTGTAATTGGAATAACGATTGCGTCCACGGTTCACATTCAGGTTATTTGTTCTGGGCGTGACATGGAAAACAGATTCAGTTGTGGTGCTTCTAACGACGGCAGCTCGTGTTGCTGGCGTATAAACGCGATTGCCACGCTGTACTTGGAAACGTTGCAAATTGCTGTGGACACTTTCCCAACTGGCTTTAACTGGTGGCTCACTACCCGTTTCCTTTTCAATGTTACGCACTGATAACTTTTTGTTTGGTCCCTGCTCAGCTCCGCCACGTACATAGGACAATGGAGAAACTGTTGTCGATGTTGTTGATGTTGTAGAGGGAGTTGTTGCCGCTGTAACAACCGAAGTTGTTGGCTTGGATGTATGTAGACGTGATAAACGTAAACGGCTGGCTGCCAAACGTTCTATATAACTGCGTGTGGGCGTGGTTGTTCTTGGAGTGGTTGATGTTGTCGAACTGCGATTAATGACCAATGGTAGAGGACGTACATTGGCGCGTCTCACTGTGCTGCCGACGACATTGCTACCCACACGCTGCTGGGCAAAGCGTCTATAGCCACGAATGCGTTCTTGAGTGCTGCTTATTTCTGTAACCGTTTCCGTTGATGTAATCATGGTTGGAGTGGTGCGAGTGGTAGTTGTTGTTGTTGTTGTTGTCGTCGGTGTGGTGCTTGTTTCCAATCTTCCTGCTGTTAGATGATTGGTGTGCAAAGCCGTTTCCGTTTCCTCATTGTGTGATGTCAATTTCACTCCAGCCAGCAACAATTTGGCAGCTTGATGATGAACATCGGTCTTCTCAATAGCTTCAGCATTAAGTTCTGGTGGAGCAAGATCCTCAGCTAAAGGTGCACTAGCAGTTAAAGCGGCTGCTTGACCTATCGATTCAATACCAGGCAATTCAAGATCTGGAGGTGCCAGCAATCCCAAAGGTTGATCAATCAATGTGGGTATAGTTGCTGTTGGTACAGTTGCATCTGCAACTGCTCCTGCTGCTGCTGCTGCTGTTATTGTGTTCGTCTCCTCCTGTTGATCTTCTAAGCTGGGCGACAAAGTGGGTGCTATTAAAAGTGGTTCCACAGCCAGTTCTTCACTAGATTCAGTTGTGGTTTTTGGAAATTTAACTTTATGGTCAGTATCTTTGTGAGCATCAGTGGGTATCTCATTGGGCTTCAGTGTGGTATGGATGAGATGTGTGTATATGTGTGTATATAGGTGAAACAGAAGGCGATAGATTTGAAGAAATAGCAAAGAAGTTAACATAGAGATAGAGATAGCAATATAAAGAGAAAGATAGAAAGAAATAGGTTTTATATATATTCAAATTCTTACCGTAAATCTGACAGTGCCCGGAGTTTGTTTTGGCCTATTATATACATAGGCCGAATTCTTTGACTTATCGTTACTGTTCTGCATGGAAAATCCGCGACTTAAAAATCGAAATGGTTGCTTCACCTTCATGGCCGGACTCATGGCTTGATAGCCCGATACACCGGGATCCAAATCGGTAGAGACTTCATCCAACAAATTGTTAATATTCGATACTAAATCCAACTGAGTGGCCTCCTCTTTGGTGTTGCGTATATGTTTGATATAATCAGGAGCCATTACCTCATTGGATGAGGCCAAATCTCCGCCATCTATATCCAAGCCAGCATTCACACGCTCGGCAAAATTCTTTTGCTTCAGATAGTGATACTCACGTGGATATTCAGCAATAATATGAGCATTGGTATGATCGAATTGTATGCCCGGATCAGAGGACAATTCACCAAGACTATTTACATAGATATCATCGCCTCCATCATCTAAAGGTGTACCCAAAGGTTCACTCTTAATGGCCTCACCACGATTTGCGGTAGCAGCACCAACCGATAAAGGAACAACTTCTGAAGTAACCGTTAACAATTCCTTTCGTTTCGTTGTGGGTTTGGTCTGTTGTGTCGCCGTCGACTGTTGCAGAGCCTTTGAAATGGTCTTCATTGGATATTCCATCATTTGACGAACACGTTCCATCATCTCATGAGTGCTACCCACTTTATTCTCTTGATTCATTTCATAATATTGTTCCGATTCATCACAATTGACATTCCGATACCAATCACAAACGAAATGCTGTTGGCTAAAGAGCGTGCCATTGGGACAAAGGAAACCGAATCCTTGTGCCGAACGAGCCGTATGCGCACAGATACGAAAGGCCTGACAACGACTCTCCACATCAGCATAGTAGCCTATAAAGATAATACAATTGGAATGGAATTCAAATTGATTTTGATTAAACAAAATTAGAAGTCTTATAATATATGATTAATTAATTTTTTTTAGCTTTGAGTTGAAACCAAAAATTTATCAAATGGAGAGAACACGGAAGCATTTTTTAAAAATATATTGCAAAATAACTAATATTAAATTATAATAATTATATCTCTGCATATTAAGGCTGAACTAAACTGTTTTAAATCAAAGAGTTAAGTTGACTTTAAAAGTCCATTTCTATTTGTAAATTAATAGTTCGTTAATCACCTTAATTTAGCTCTTACCTTCATGACGTCCCTGACAAACGAAACTTGTCTTGGGCAAGGCACTTAAAATGGGATAATCCACTCCTGGTTCTCCTGGTATGGTATGCCTTAGATCAAATTCCTGATCGGTATATTCATTCAATTTGTCTGCATCTTCAAAATGTTCACTGCTCTGACCAAAGATTACACCAACAGAAAGTGCTATCACTAGACACCGCAATGTGGTGGCGGCTCTCAACGTTGGCGGCCGCATGCTATAAAAAATAAATAAATAAAATTTAAAAAAAGAAAAAGAAAAAATAAGAGTGAAAGAAGACATAAGAAAAAGATAAATTTACATCAATTGTGACATATTTAAAGCTGAAAGAGCTTACAAAACTCTTTGGTTGGTCCTAGGTTGATTGATAAAACTTTTGTATCGTTAAACATTCATTGATTAAAATGTTGGTAATTTGAATATGAATACGGCAACGGCACACACCAAACCACACCACGTAAGACAACCAACAGCTGCTGCTGCTTCATTTGCATTTATCGATCGGAGTGACTGAGAGACTCAGAAACGGAAAGTATGCGTAACCAAAAAAAAAAAAAACCTAAAAATTGAGTTGATTTGTCTGTGATTTATACAACCAAAACAATTGCCATATATGTGCTGGTGGAACGGTAACTTTTCTGTGACACTGTCATCACCAATTCAACTAAACATTGGCGTGGGCATCATCTCAAGCAGTCAAATTCAATTTGGCCAGAAAACATGTTAAGCCAAGCAGCAGTTGGCAATAAAAGGAAGCGTATCGAATAGCACGAGTTGACCTTGAGATAACCGCTACAGTTTCCGTTTGAACTACATTACTATTATTTATTTTTCGATTTCGATATTTGATTTGATTAAATTTATAAATATTTATGGCAAATTCCGAAAATATTTTAATTAATTACCACTTATGAGCTAGGCCTAAAAGTTGGGCAAACTTTTAAACCAAAGACAACATAAAAGTCAACCTTATTTCACATAAAAAAAAAAAATATGCAGTTTTAATGGGCATTTAAGGTCAAATCATTATAATTTAATACAAAAAACCCTTTTGCAGTCTTTTTTGTTTTTTTATGTAACCTTTCAAATTCCAACTTTAAGTTTCTCTTCCTTATTTTTTTAAATTAATTATTTTATTCTCTATTACAATTAAGTCGCAGAAAAATAATTATAATTAACATAAACCAAATAAAACAATGATTTGCAGTGTTTGTTCAGTTTCATTAATCATATATTTGTATATAGACACATTAAGAGAGGGAATCTAATTGATGAGCCAAGTTATTAAGCATCGTACATTCAACCTTATTAGAATGTGGCTAATTCGAATTAACCAAATATCAAAAGACAAACACAAATCAAAACCAAATAAATAAATAGACAAACAAACAAACAAATGTTAAGCGCCCCTAGTTAAATGCTTAAGCAATCAATTTTAATAAAATTAAAAAGTATTTTGGATCGTAACAAAATGTTGAGGTCATATGAATAACGAAAGACTTAAGGCACGAACTTGCCAAAATGGAACACTTGACATGTTTTCTTGTTATTTGTATGTATGTACATCTTCATCTATTCATCGTTTCATTGAAAGCAATGAATAATTATATTCATTCACTTGATTGTGTAAGGAAATCTATTGTTCAAATTTGATTTTGGTCTGGGTCTGCGGTTTTCTATTACATTTTTTGAAGTAGCCGACATAATGAAATTGTCCAAAGATATCTTCACTCAATTATGAAGTAGCAAAAAATGTTAAGAAATATATATATAAATAAAAAAAACAGTAGCCACAAAAATGGCAAGAAAACTTTGTCTTTGTCCCAAAGTCAATAAAAATTATTTAGCCATTTGTAAATGTCTCTTTCGTTCGGTCTCTGGTCATGCCAAATGTTTTGATAACTTAATCAATTATATAATAATTAAACATCATGAACATAATTATGATAATATAAATGATGATGATGATGATGATGATGATGTAATGATTATATAATCACACACTATCGGGTGTGCGTGTCTGCCTATTTGTGCATTCGTTTAGATTGATTTGTAAAGTCATTGACCTTCAAGGCAAAAGAATTCTCTGGCATGTCAATAAACTTTAACCATACCAGTTCTATATACTTATGATACCATTGTTGGATAGCATTTTTAATGACTATCTAAGCGACATCTAATGGTATTTTAATGACCCAAAAAAAAAAAAAAAAAAAAAAAACACTAGCAAACGGTGTGTTCAGTTTCGGCATTTATGCAAATGCAATAGATGGAAAAATTATTAATATTTTTTCTATATTTTTTTTTATTTATTTTTTTTTTTTTTAAATAGTTCAACTCAAGTGCACGCTTGAGGGTACTGAATATTTTGGATTACAAATTTGATTTACATAAAAAACAATCGACACATTCAGGGTCAATTATCGAAAGGTAAAATAACAAATCTTCTAAATTGTACTGAAATCTTTAATGGCTGACAACGAGGAAGACAAATTGAAAGCAAAAGTAGAAGCAAAAGCAGAAGCAAATCCAACTATTTTGACTAGGGGAAACTGTTTTACTTCTTCTCATTGTTTTCAATGATCCATCAAATCTGACTAGACAAGCAACAAACAATTGAGATGACTATGAAGATAAAGATGATGAAGAAGATATGCCTATGCCGATAATGATGATGATAATGATGATGATGATGCTGATGATGAGAATTGGTTTTAAGCAATTGTAAGATAACAAAAGAGAATGGTCAAGCTCATTAACAAGACTTAAACTTGAATTACTGGACATGGTGTAATCCGATTTTGATCCGCCCTTGATCTTGAACTTAATCTACATGCATACAAAATATTTAGATGTAAGGACACTCTCGAAACCAAATCAAATTTGAAATCCGAATTCAAAATTAAATATGCTTAAAGTGTTAATCATTATTTCCCTACCCTAATTTGTGGTGCCCATAAATTAGCAGCACGTTTTTGTTTTTGTTTTCTTCTGTTGTTTTTTCTTGTTTCTTTTTTTTTTTTTTTTGTTTTTGTTGTCGAAACTTGAAATCATAAATCTTCACTCGGAATCGAGAGTGAATGAGCAAATAAACGAATGGGTTCAACTTTACTTAAGCATTTAATTATAGCAAATCTAATTATGTTTCACTCTTGATTTCACTATCATTTCATGTAGAGCCGACATGCCGTCTTCTTCTCTAAAATTTTGTGGTGTTGAGTGGCCTGAAATTGATGGCTTTGAAGGATATGCTCGAAATTGTTTTGGCCTCACTCATTCGATAAACTAGTACCCGCATTTTTAATATTCTTTTTTATTTTTTGGGTTTTTTTTTTTTTGGGTTTCTTTTTGGAATGTCGACCAAAAGTGGCTGTCATTTATATGGTAAGATGACGTAAATCGAGTGCGTAATACAACAAGCTGAGAAGAGGATGGCAAGCACTTTAAGAACTTTGATGATTGAAATTAGATTTATATCCGCATAGCAATTGAGCAATTGCTTAAAGAGTCATATCGTTTACTATTTACTTGTAATTATATTTACATTATTTAGTAATTTATGTAAAAATGTAAACGTATATAAATATTAGAAGGGAAACTCCGCGCTAAAGATTTGTTTTTTTTCTCCAATTTAAAATTATTTATATAAACACTTCATAAAAATATTTTTATGCCATCGTCATATGCAAACAATAGTAAAAGTGTTAGGCGATTTTTTATAGAATTTTACCTAGAAAAACTATTCATTTTTGGATTACTACAGTTATCAGTAATCCAAAAAACAAAAACAAAGGTTTTCTAAGAAAAAATCTAAACTTAAATTAAGCTGTTTTTAATCTTTTGTTATACATAATCTTTAGAAAAAAATTTTTTTGGACTTGGTTAGTTTTCCAAATATTTTTTAGTTTATGTAACCAAACTAACAAATCACAGAAAAGAATAAAAATTATCAGAAATACGGCAAATACTTTAATAGTTAATATGCAACATTTATTATACTCTCAAATATTTTGAAAAATCTATCTTAAGTGGGATGAGTTTAAAAATAAACTGTCTTTAAAATAACTGTCTAAGTTAAATAATTCGAAAGATGTTTAAGTAATTATAATTGCTTTAAAATTCTCAAATTATAAAGTCTGAAAGTCTCACTACAAGCTATCAAAAGAAAATTTAAAGAAATTTCAAATGATTCAATAACTTCTAAGCTAGATAAACATAAAAATTAATATCTATTCCTTATCATATCTATTATAAACTTTATTAAAAAGAAGTTAAAATATTTAAACAAATTATTCCTAATCAAATGTCATTCTAAATATACAAAAATTTATCATTGTCATAGCCTTGACAGAATAGATATACCCATGTACAAAGAAGAATTTGGAAGTGATTAGAATTTGTGCAAAACTTGCTGGATATAGAATTTGTATAGTTCCGGTACATGTATCGAACGTGTATTAAATACTGCAGATCCAGCTGAGAGAATAGTTAATAATCAAGCACTTGTTGCATGTGAATGAACACACAGAAAAACAATATTATCCGCATCTGAGATTTAAACCGGAACAATTTAAAAAGCCATAACTTACTTCATTTTTGTTTTTTAAAAATTAAGAACTTTAAAACATATTAATTAACATATTTAAGCAAGAATTTGAATTCAATTAAATCAATAAATTAATTCATATTTTTACTATCCCAAGAGTTTACACAATTATCGGCTTTTCAGCTTTTGTTAAAAGTTTTCTTTACCTTTTTTTCTATTCGTTGAAAAACTGAATCAATCCAAAAAAAAAATTGTTTTAAATTTTTAATTATTTATGCGTTTGTTTTGTATTCTTTTTTGGTTTAATTTCGTATCACTTTCAATAGTTTAACTTTTTATATATATAACTTCACTTGTGCATTATAGAAATAACACAAAATCATTCTATTATCCTTGACAATCCTTAAGCGTGCGAAAAGGAGAGAAGAAGGAATGGTAATAACCACGGAACACGTCAAAACAAAACTTAACCGTTCGAGTCGCGAACTTGAACTGAACTGGAAAAAGTCAAAGATAATCGAAATATTTTTGGCTATACAGCAAAGAAGACACAGATACCAATAGCAGAGGTAAATGAAGACCCAGCAACAGCAGCAGCAACAGCAGCAGCATCAGCAGCAACAGCAGCAGCAACAGCAGCAGCAGCAGCAGAAAAAGATATAGCCCAATCGATTGCGTATTGTTAAATCCGGTGACAACCTGATGTTGCTCGTGTTGCTAGCAATGTTGATGTTGCTGCTGTGAGTTGGTGTTGCTGCTGCAGCATAACTGTAAACAGTTGATATGTATTAATAATATGAAAAAAAAAACAAAAGGGCCAATTCCAAATTTATGTATCTTTTAATTCACTTTCATTCCCAATGGCCTAATCATTCCCATGGCTTGGTTACATTAAATTCCTTACCCATAAGTATCAGATTTATAATTTATTGTCCGTGCGAACAAGACAATTTCCGCATATAAGAAAAAGAAAAAAAAAATTTTTTTTTTGAGTATCGTGTGACCCAAATCTAAAATTTTAATTAAACAATCGCTTAAGCGATCATTTAACATTAAACGATCTTAAGCAGCGTTTAGCTGCTGGTGTTGCTGCTGCTGCTGCACTTGAAGTGGCCAAATGATTGATGAATTTCTGCAGCGTTGGCGTTGTGGTCATGTGACTTCGCATCTGGGCAGATTCACGCATATATGCAAATGCTTCTTTTTTTTCTAAGGCAGCAAACAAGCATTTAAATTGTCTTAAAGGCAAAAACAAAAACAAAAACTAAAAACATATTTGCCCCTGATCCGCTTCATTTTCTTGTTTTGCATAGCATGTCAAACAAGTCGGCAAAACATAAATATTTGCCAAGATGGAGAGCAGCATTAAAAAAATACAACAACAACAGCATCAACAACTGTGGCAACATTTAAATTGGGTCAACAACTTTCGACCAAACTGTATAAAAAAGTGCAGGGCATTCAACAATTGCATCATCAGTTGTCGTTACAACTTGTCTAGAAAATGTTGTCCAGGACTTTAATTGCAATTGCACTTTCATTGACATTGCTGTTGCTCATGTACCCATTTCAGAGTCATGCCCAACCAGTGGACGATGAAAACGAGGATAAGCCCAGCGTTGATTACACTGCACTGTTTAAGGCATATATATCTATGGGTAATGCCGTATTTGGGAATTGGATACCTGATGGCTATATGGACGATTTAACCCAAGCACGAAAAGATCTTCAAATGTATATTTAAATTTAAGTTAAATTAATTGTTTATTTAAATTAAAAAAAAAATGTGTGGCATTTCGTCTTCTTCAGTAATAAAATTCCAAAATGGAAAACTTGTGCTAAAGTCATAAAAAAAAGTGCTAACCTTGATCAAAATTTTCAATGGCAATGCCTAATAAGTTATTATTTAACATACATTTATCTAATATCCCTGAGAATCACCGATATTTAGTCTACATAAAATTGCACAAAAAAAGAAATTCTCTTTTCAATTTGGATAGACATAAAAGCTGAAATCTTGATCATTGCCAAAAATTATTTATAAGGTCAGTGAACTAATTAAGTGGAAGAAATAAATTTTAATTTATTGCAATATTTCCATGATTCTTTTTGATTTTATTTCAACTGTTCTCTATTTTTTCTTTAAAATTAATTATGGTTCATTTCCCTGTAAGAAAGTCTTAGCAGTACCTATAAGAAAAGAAGTTATTTCATTAACAAAAATTTAAAGAATTAAGTTTAATACATCTAATATATGTAAATTAATAATTAATCAATTAATTTATTTAACTTTTCACACTTTTTGGTTAAAATCTAAATAAAACTTAACAAAATGTTATTTATTTTCAGTAGATCAAATTTCTTATTGACTAAAAACAAAACCTTTAAATAAAAATGAATAAAATTGAAATTTATATTCAAATCTTAAACCCAATTTTAATTTTACTAACAATTTATTGATTCTTCAAAATGAGAAATTCATTATAATAACATTATATCCTATCATTACCCCCATTATTTTAATATTATTGCTATTAGCAATAAGTATGCAAAATGGTAAATTGAAAGCTTTTTGTTAATAGTTTTATATTTTCATTTTATTAATTCTTTTCATTGTGTCTGTGCGTTTCATCTTATTGGCTAAGCCTTTTGTTGTTTCTTATCTGCCAAACATGACATTTCATATATATTTTCTTTCATTGGCAAATTAGTTATTTTTTGACAAATCCGTTGAAATACAAAAAAAGTTTATAAATAATAAAAAAAAAAAAAAAACAAACACATGCTGGCCATAAAACACAATTTGCCTGCTGATGCGCATCTATCAATTTGACTAATCATATTTAAAGGCATTCACCAATCGATTTTATGCAAATCAAAAAAAAAATATATACATATATCCCGTCAATTTCGCCCTCGCAATTATGCACAATATAAATGAAATGTTTATAATATACACATATGCATTTATATAAATACAATATGTATATAAATAAGTATTATGCAAGCAATTGGCAGTTTATTGATTTCTATGAATAATGATTAATTACACTGTGCCACATGAATTGGTTTCAAAATGAAATACACATATGTATAGTCTGAGATATGTACATCCAAATGTTGTAAATGAAATAATTATATTTTTAAATTGTATTTTATAAGTTCATAGTTATTTAATGTTATTTAATGTAAAAATTGTTCAAATTTGAGTTTTTTAAAAACAAGTTTTATTTTAGTGAGATTAATTACTTAATCATTATAGCTGAGATTTATTCCTAGAAAATTAGAGATATAGGTTCTTATATATATTTCAGTTTTCAGGCAATAAAAAACTAATCTACTCTACTTTTTATTATATATATTCATACCTTCAATTATTTTACACAGATTTTTACAATTCAATTTTTTCTATCTTCTCTCTCAGAGTTCAAAAATTGTTGCTTAATTTAATAACAATTCCACATTATCTTATAGTGCTATGATATATGGATTTCACTCAGCCAATCGGCAATAACCCATAGGCAAATTCTTAAGATTTCAATTTCAATTAGTTTGCATAATAAATGAACCCTATAATTTGTCTATATTTGGCCAAAAGTGTTGTTATTTCATTTTTTTTTTTTTGTATTTTTATTTCCTCAAGTGTTTTCTTTTCATTAAATTAAGTAATCCAATTCTCTCTTACTAAGCAGATTTTTTGACCACTTCTTTTATCTTATTGTATATTATTTAACCTGAGGGTCTTATACATACATAGGTAAGCCAAGATTTTGCTTCCTGCACGTGTCAACAGCAAACTACAAAAACCAAAAGAAAAAAATTTTTGGCCTTTGAGCTCATCATTTGCAAAAACCAAAAAAAAATCATTAATTGTGGGTTTTCGTGCATGTCAAAAGAAAAATACAAAAGCAACAAAACCATCAGCAACATAAAAAATATTATATACTTAGTTTGTGTATTATTAAAAAAAAAAAAAAAAAAACAACAAAATTTGCATTCAATTTGGCCAAGAACGTGATATAATAATTCTATGTTTTTTGACCAAAATGTTTCGAGGAAATTGGTATTACAGGAACAAATGTTTGGCTCACGTGCCAAATGACTTGAGGGGCACATAATATGCAAATCAAATCATATTAACTAATAGTATGTGTATGTATATAATATATATAATAGAAATTGTATTTTAACCACATGCAGCTTTTCACCAAATTTTCAAATCACAATTTAATAATCATTAAGTTGAAGTTATTCATTCATTCATTCAATCATTTGTTTTCAACTTAAATAGCCAAAGCTTAACATACAAATTAGCCATCGAAAAGTTCCCACAGAGTTATGCTGAGATGATGATGATCATCATCATCATCATCATCATCATCTTCATTCCCGATGATGGTGCTGAGATGCGATACTCCAATGACCAGATGCTGTGTGTGATGCCTAGTCCAAAATATTATGAAGACTGATGGGCGTTTGCTTCTAAATGCATGTCAAACATCAAATTACTCAAAAACCCACACACACACACAGTGAGAGAGAGAAAAAATCATACAAAAATTGACTCGTAGATAAATCAAAATTAAAATGTTTCAAACCAAAAATCAAAAAAGCAAAGAAAAAATACAAAAAAAACCCATGGAAATGTTATAATCAAGCATAGGAAAAAGAAATAAAGTTTCACTTTCATTTGACTAACCCAACTCAAATTCCAATTTGGCATAATAATTTCTTTCGTTTTGTTTGATTTAAATAATTTTTTTCTTTTTTTTTTTCCTTTTTTTCGTATTTTATCAAATCTTATATAATTTAGAGGCTGGGCATGATTCCATCAAAAACTTCAAATTAACCGAAAAAATTACTCATATATTAATTCGTTTAATTGCCAGAGTTAAAAAAAAAAAAAAAAAAAAAAAGAAAGAAAATAACAACAACAAAAATAGAAATAAGCATTCGTAACTATCTTAAATATTTCCTCTGCATCCCAAATATCACTAAATACCCATCCCCTCATTCCAAATGCCTATTACATCATGATCATGAACCTGAAATGAAATGACAAACACATGTTAATTTCATTTCATTTTGTATCGATTTCATGTCCCTTTCCCACACATACACGGGTTTGTTTTATACGATATATATTTATATTATTGATTTCTTTTGGCACAAACTACAAACCAAATTTCATAATCATCACACGGATTGTTGGTGCTGCTGTTGCTGTTGCTGCTGCTGAGGCCGATGTTGCCGGTGCCGGTGTCGGTGTCGGATTATTATCAGCGCCATAAATTAATCAAGATACAACAAATTGCGCCGGGTTTTGGGGTCTGGGTCCATGGGCATGGTTATGGGTCTGGATCTTTGGGCAAAAGAAATGCATATGTAAATGCGGCCTGAAATCGAAAAAAAACTCTTTGATATTGCCGGGTGGTTTTTTCACTGCCGAACACCTAACAAGCGGCAGCCGGTGTATATAATGATAATGATTATGATGATGTGCAACCGTAGCATTAATTTCATTTTATGTATTTATTATGCATTTTGGCTTTTTTTTTTTTTTTTAATCGAAACTAGTCAAATGCCAAAGGAGAAAGTGTTGATTGCTGTTGTTGCTGCTGCTGCAGGCACTCCTACTTATTTACCACCAAAATGCAATCCAGCCCTATTGAGTTCCGGAGCAACATGTTGCGGAAAGAAATACAAACGCCCATATAATTAACTAAGACCTCCTCTAAGATAAAGTGTTAAGTATGTCTCTTCTTTTAATATAAAATTAATGCTTAGTTAAATAACTATCTCTAAAGAACAATTAATATAAAATGAGTCAATGAATGAACAGACTTTGAATATTCTAATGGAACACCACAAAAGAGTGGAATATTAAATGTAAACGTTAATTAAATAATAACTATACTATTGATAATTGAATTAATATTAAATAATAAATCTATTGCTTTAACAATAACTTGAAAGAGATGTATTAAATAATCACATTGTCTCTATTTTCAAAAGGTTCCCAAATTGCTTAGAATATTCTAATAGAACACCCCAAAAGAGTGGAATAACAAATATAAATTTTAGTAAAATAATAACTAAAATCTATTGATAATTAAATTAATAATAAATAATCAATGAATTGCTTTAAGAACCAGTTAAAAGATACGAATTAGGAAATCACATTGTCCTTACTTTTAAAAGGTTCCCAAAATTGGTTCGATTTTTGCATTCTTTTATATAAACGAAAAACTAGAATATTTCATATATCTAAAACCCATAAATAATTCATATAATTTACAGTCCCTATCCCCGATACATCATCTCCATATCAAGCTTAATTTATATACTAAACTTAAATCTGTACTGAAGTAATATTAAAATAATATTTAAGTGACAAATACTTAAAAGAAAAAGTATTTTCTAAATTTGATTGGGAAATCTGTGTAAACAAGCTTAATTTTGAAATAAATTTAATTTTTAGTTATTAATTTACAACAATATTGTTTATATGCCAATCTGCTTATATGGCAAATTTATATTGTAGTTATTAGATCTTAATAATCAAACTATAAAATCAAAAAAATTTTCATAATTTTAGTATTTGCATATAAAAGATTTTGAATATATACAAAATTATGTAATAAAATATGGGTTGTAAGTCTTTGATTTTGAATGTATGTAATTATATATATTAAATGGCGAATATCTAAGAACTTTCATTCTATCCTACATATATACATATTTGTATATATATATATATGTATATGTTTCTTTCCTAAATACTATGACTAACGGTTATAAAAAAAAAAACAAAAAACCATCGCTTAAGTATGTAGTTTACAAACGTTTACCGGAGACAGGCCCGCAGCAACATCAGCATAATATTTTGCATAAATTTTGAACAAAAAAAATAATAATAATAAAACCAAAATCATATCGTATTAGTCACCCTGTAGCTGTCGGCACCAATATAAGCTTATTAGGTCTTTAAAACCGTTTACAGTTTTGATTTTAGATTGCGAAATGTTTTTTCTATTTTTTTTTTTTCGTTTTGCAAATTAACAAGCGTTTTACATGCGTTTTGCATTTTGACTGAAAACCAAAAGGGCCGGGCCATAATCAATCTAAACGAATATTGTATACACTTGTTAACTAATATTTTGTCAATTAATCTTAAACATATGAAATATTTATATGAAAGCAAAGTTTTAATCTAAGCTATGAATTGATATATGAAACAATAAATGTATAAAAGGAAACATCGAAAATAAAATGAAAAATTTAAAAATCTTAAGTAGTTATAATCAATATAAAATGCTAAGCATCGCAAATACTAAAAATTAACTTTTATTTTATTAAATTAATTTATACTTAATGTATTATATATCATTTAATCAATTCAATTGAGTGATATATATGGATATGCAGGAAACTTTTAGCAAAGGAGGCTAAAAAATGTCGGATCAAACGAATATATATATAAATTTTATTTCCCAATCTAGTTAGTCTTGCCTTAGTTAGAGTATTAATATATAAATTTAACTCATTTTTATGTTATTTTTATGTAACAGATTGTATCTTTTTGGGAATTTTCGGAATAATAGATTAGTTTATGATTAGAGAGTTTTACTCTACCTATATGTTATTGATTTTTATTCAGTTCAATTACATAAATAATAGAAACGAAATTGTAGATTTCAACTTTATTTCAATGTTTATTCAAATATGATGTTTTACATAGTTGTTGTTGTTGCTTGCTAAAGATAGACAAGACCTGACGACTAACACTTTGTTACCTTCATTTTTGTTTTATTTATTTTTATTTTTTTTGTTAATGTGGGAAGTTACGGATTTATGATAGAAGGGATGGGGTGGGTATGGTTACGATGACTTAAAACTAATAAATGTGTTTTTGTTTGTTTGTTTTTTTTTTGTTTCAGACGTTTGCGCCAGTCTTTTACGCAAATGAAAAACTTCTTATGCCTTTTTTTGGTTTTAATATATAATGAACAGATTTCGATTTAGTTGAAGTTTTTCTTGTTTCCTCAATTTAATCATTCATAAGTATTTAATATTATGCTTTATATATAGTATATATGTATTATTCTTATAAATTTTGAGAAGATTTTGCAATTAATTTGTGTCACATACCAAATTTTGCAAAATCTTCTAACAAAATGAACGATCTTCTACAACTCAGTGCTTGTGTGTGTGTGTGAGTGTGTGTGTGGTATGGGCAAACAATGTGCATAATGCTCTTATAATTGTTTTTGTTTTTTTAATTTCATTTTCATTTATTTTTAATACTGGGTGTGATATTTTGTTTAAGTTTCAAATTGGTTACAATTCGCTTAGGCTTAGGTTAGGTTAAGTTAGTTTAGGATCTCAAGAGCAATCAATCCATAGACAATTTATGCACATTGTTGCGTAAGACAAAATACATTTTACATAATACAACTTATAAGGGACTTAGGGACAATTAAAAACTCTATAATAAAATAATGTGTTTACATGAACAAAACAATCAAACAGAATAAAGTTATAAGAAGATATGAATAACCGAATTTGGAACAATACAATTTGCATAAATACATTCAGTTTTATAATGACAATTTACTACATAAAGCACAAAAAAAAATAATATTTATATATTTTTTCAAACGAAAAGCAAAACATTTACAAAAATTGATTTCATTTCTTTTTTTCATCTTGTTCTTGTTGAATTTTGTTTAAACATTTATGTAAATATATAATTATATGTGACGATTATGTAAATTGTATTTTATAGGAAAAGCAAGTAATTGTAAGCCCAGCATTATACAATGAACAATTTATCGCAGCTGGCATTGGGGCTGCCATAAATCGTTTAGCTCGGGCCAATAAATTGCAGTAAGGAACTTAGCCGCAATTTATTTAACTTGCTTGTACAATCAAAACTGCATTATTATAATATAAACTTAGTTGTAGTTAGTATACATATATATATTTATTATATTATATTCATTATTCGACGAGTTTCATCAAGCAAAAACATACAAATACATATATATATATATATATACATATAATTGGCTTTCTAGATATATATATATATACATATGTATATATGGATGTGACCACAGCGACCCAGCGGTTTTCTGGTTGTTCTAGTTATTCTCATACATTTGATGCCCATTTAATAAGTGTCTCTCTACTTTCTTTTTTTGAAAAATAAATCGAAAATCCTATTTCATGCGAGATTTTATATTTATTTTTCAAATTCTATGAGTTGGCTGAACTGTATCCCGATATTCCGTTGTTTATCAATTCAATTCAAGTGATATATATATAAATGGAAGTTTTAGACGCTCTTCCCCGCATTTCCATTTCAAAACTTAAGTTAACAATTGTTAAGTTTCTCAATTTTGTTTATGGTTTTTAAGGCTATACACATGGGTTTATGTTTTAGTTATTGTTTCTGTTCAATTTGTGTTTGTTTCATACATGTATGTATATATGTAATATATGTATGTATATATATTCAATTCGATTCGCTTCTTTCAATTCTCAACAACAAAATAAATAAAATAATAACAGCAGAGTTTGCACATAAATAAATAAATAGAATATTAACTAATAATTTGCTATTTCAAAAAGTATTGTTTTTTTTTTTCGCTTTGTTCGCTTTACATTTTCTCCTCGTTTCTCTCAATTTGCACACAGCTTTTCTTTTTGGATTTTTCATTTTTGTTGGATTTGTGGACGGGTTCTTTTTTATTATTATTTTTTTTTTTAAATTGTTTTTTCTTTACAAATGTGCAACACGAAAATTGCAGTTGTTTCTTTCTCTATGTTTATATATGTGTTGTCTATATATATTTATATTCAACGATCAATAATCG
The DNA here is from genome assembly GCA_018150375.1 of Drosophila sturtevanti. Classification (NCBI taxonomy): domain Eukaryota; kingdom Metazoa; phylum Arthropoda; class Insecta; order Diptera; family Drosophilidae; genus Drosophila; species Drosophila sturtevanti. The sequence goes on along the minus strand of JAECWJ010000324.1, from coordinate 3,744,798 downwards.
ATTTATTTTTTTGCATTGTTAAGGCCCAGTTCACTGAGTATTTTCAATGCACTGCGTGCTGCATCATTTTGTGATTCCTCGGAACTTTTGCCCACCCCGTGACAGATTTGTGGTGGATTCGTCGACAGGGTAACTATGGTGAGAAACTCATTATGATTGCCCTTGGGATAATCAGAGAAGTCGACCTTTTATGTGGGAGAGAAAGAGAATATATATATATATTATTCCAGAACAATTAAAGGATTCTTTTGTTTTTTATTTAAACTTACCTCAAAGTCAAGTAATTTGCTTAGATACAATAGTTGCCCTTTCATGTGTACACCAGCAATGCTGCTGCTGCTGCTGCTGCTGTTGTTGTTGTTGTTGCTTGTGGTATTGCTTGTGCTGTTTGTTGTTGCACCAGTATTGCTGCTGTTGCTACTTACACCACTAGTATTGCTGCCGGTTGATGTATTCAAGACACTTTCACTGTTTGCCGTTTCCGTTGCATTAGTTGCAACATTTGTTGTTGTCTGTGTTGTTGCTGTTGCAGCTATTGCTGTTGTTGTTGCTGCTGTTGCTGTAGCTGTAGCTGTGGTTGCTGTTGTTGATGTTTTATTCCCTGACTCCTTGCCTTTGTTTCCATCATCTTTTGACTCCATGTTAGATTTCTTTTTCGCTGCTGCTCATAAACGAAATCAAAATTTATTAATGAAAAAAAATTAAGCAAAAGATATTTTTCACTTAAACTTACGCTTTTTATTCTGTCTTAGTATTAGAATTCCTGGAACTGGACCTGCTGCTGTTGATACCATGGGCACATCCACACAAGCATTTGCTATCAGAGCAGCCGTTGCCAGGTCTTTTGTTGTTGCTGCCGTTGCAGTTGTTGCTGTTACCTGCACTGTGGTTGCTTGTGGCATTTTGACACTAACTGGTTCAGCTGCTTCCAATAATTCCAAGAGGGCTACGGAGGATAAGAATGACTTTAGTTTAGATTCTATACATCTATATAGATATTCATTTTTATTTCCTTACCCTGCGCTGCATTTCGTTTGGCCAATTTTTTGCTGTTGCCGGTACCACGTGCCGTGCTGCCACTGGCCGAGACTTCCATCACAAATTCCCTTCGTCGGGATGTATCATTGCCATTCTTGGCTATTAGCTCGAATATGGGTTCCTTGTCTTTACGATTCTGTTGTAGTTGTATGAGTTTCGTTATGGGATTCTCAGCATCATCCAATTGCTCCATAACCTTCTCCTTATTGGGCACATTAAGACGTTTGCGCCGCTCCAGTTTACCCAGCATTGGAGTAGCGGCATCTGATCCTGTTCCTGCTCCAGATGATGAATTCTTGCCGGGAGTTTTCACCTTAATGCGCTTCATGGGCGTCTGTTTGGTGGGCGTAAGCGGTGGTAATTTATGCAACTCGATAAGCATTTTCTCAGCTGAACGCTTCTTGGAGATCTTTTTGCCATTGCCCTCACCCTCCGTTACAATGGATCCCACAATGCAGGCTGTGATAAAGTTCTTCATATGGGCAGGTCCCTCCTCGCGCAACACCTTAAAATGAACCGTCATGTTGCGTTTGATTCCAATCTCATGGACCTGTGAAATGGGTGACTTTTTATCTCCCTCATCCATGGAATCCTCCAGGGTCTCGTCACTTGTACTCGTTGTTGTTGCATTTGGCTGAGTTTTAAGCACTTGCAGTGCTCTTGCGGCTGCATCATGCTTCGCCTGCTGCAATGTTCTTCCGATTCCCACAAATTTTTGTTTACCCACAAATAATGTGATCTTACTGGGCGTGGCTGGCAGGGTATGATGGGTATAGGCCCCGTGCATCAAATGAGGAGGTGGCGGTGGTAAAGTATACCTTGAGGCATGATATTTTGTTCCAAATTGTCCCCGTTGATGGCCATAGATGCCATGCGGATGCATTGGTGGGCCACCCAATTGTACAAACTGCCGCCGGATAAATGAGGGCGGAGGTGGTATCGATATTGATGCCTGTTGTTGTTGTTGTTGCTGCTGCTGTTGTGATGTTTGTTGTTGGGGTAATCCCGCTGCTGGAGTGGGCAACAGTGGTACACCACCATATTCAGGCGGCAAAGGCAATTGCATAGCCGGATCGACTTGTGGAATTTGCGTAGGATCTAACAAATAATAAGTACGTTGACCCAATTTCATGGCCAAAGCATTTAGCTCCACCGTTGGTGTGATGTGCGTCCTCGACGAGCTACTCTCATTTTCGCTACGTCGTATCTTTGGCGGCGGATGTTTATATTTGGTCTCCTCAATGGCCTTGGATGCGGCCAAATGTTGCGCCTTCTTGATCTTAAAACCATCTGCCGAATACTCTTCATCGCCTAGTTTAAGGGTAACCGTAAATGTTTTACAATGCGCCGGACCACGCTCTCCAGTCAAACGATATTGATGTGTTATCTTATTATATCTGGCCAGTTCATTAACCAGGCACATGGGTGTCTTATCCTTGCCATTTCGTCCAGACGAGGAACCGCCATGATCCTCATTCGGCAGTGTGGAATTGATTTGTGGTTGTGCATCTGTGCTAATTGTGCTACTGCTGCTGCACTTATCCGTTTCTGTTGGCAAAGGACAAGATTCCGTTGGTATTTGTGGTATTGGTGTCACTGGTGATTCCTCAACAATTGGATGTAGTGAATCATCGGGGATAACCACTGTTTCTGTGGCTATTATGATATTGTTGCTATTACCCTCGGGCACTGGATGTGCCAACAATTGGCCATTAATTTTGGCTTGACGATATGTATTCTGTAAAATCGTTTTTGGTGCATAATTGTTAGAGTTACTGTTGTTGTTGTTGTTGTTGGAGGTGGCGTTGTTGTTGTTGTTATTGTTGTTATTGGTATTGGCACTATAATGGGCGTTGTTGCTGTTGTTGTTGCTACTCTGATTGTACTTGTTAGGTTTTGCCTGGCTCATATAATAATGAGTGGGTGGCGGATGAGGCGCATAGCTACTTAAATGAGCAGCTGCCATGTGAGGATGTTGTGGATGTGTTGGTGGTGCCGGCAATTGATTATATGCAATTTGATTATACGCCTGCGGCAATTGTGGGGGCGGATGATTATGACATTTCCCTGAATGATTGTTGTTGTTGCTGCTGCTGATGTTGTTGCTGTTGTTGTTGTTGTTAATATTGCTGCCGTTGATATTGTTAATATTATTATTCGTATTGTTGCTATTATTAAGATGCTGATGCTGTTGGCGAATCTTTTGCATTTGATTATTATTACTGTTGTTGTTGTTACTGCTGCTGCTGTTGCTGTTGTTGTTGTTGCTGTTATTGCTGCTAATGTTGCTTCCATTTATGTTGCCGCTATTATTATGATGATATGCACTTCCACCCGTAACAGACTGATGATGATGATTCAAACTATAAATCCAAAAAAGACAAAATTCATTAATCCTTAATCGTTAGTAAAAAGGAAAAAAATAAAGATAATGAACTTTGTGGTCATGCCCAAAAAAAAGGAAGATTAAGCATATGAAGACAGAAGAAGGTAACCACCAACACAAGCCCAAGGGGCAAACGATTGCTTCTATACATTTGAATAAACCAACCTTCTTGTTGTCTCTTCGCCTGTCTGTCTGTCTGACTGTCTGTATATCTGTCTCTCTCTGTATGTCTGTCTCTCTTGCTATGTAGTAACGCTTCTTCTATTGCTATTCCTGACTACCCTTCCCTCTTAATTTTTTTTTTTTTTTTTATCTTCCATTGTTGTTGTTGTTGCTGGACAACAGCGGTTGAGCTTGAACAATGGCAAAAATCCCTAACAAAGCACAAAAGCCGCATTCTCTTACGCATCGTGTCATTTTTCGCCAACTGTCAGTTTCAATTGAGATGCGCACCTTCTTCTTTTTTCCACCATAGAGAACCTACGATCGTAGGTTAAAGGGATGGAGGATGGGAGGGAGGGGATTTAAAATGATGAAGGTTAGACTGGGTAAGGGGACAGAAATTATTGACCAATAAACATATGCATTTCGCAACTATGCACAATCAGTTGAAATAATCATTTAGATATGGCCAATTATAAGTGATATGACATGGCATGAATATATACATATATGTAGTTATTCCAACTAAAATCAGCATATATAGAAGACAAATCAGATTATCAATATACATTTGAAAATAATAATAAATAATATTTCAATTCTCTAAGGAAATTCATAGTTCAAAGATTTTGAGTTTCATTTTCTATAATCGTAACCAACTAAGTAAATAATATATATTAGTATATATATTTTTTAGCATATATATATGTATGTATATATTAGAATATATATATATATATATAATTATTACATATTATTACTACAGATATTCACACATATTCCATATGGATCAAAGGAAGTGTTAATGGTTCGAATATATCCTTTGTGGAGTTTGAAATTTAAACATAAATGAACATATATTTTTCCTATTGTATTCTAATATTGTAAATGTGAAAAAATTGTTTCTCTTTAAAAGTAAAAGTAAAAAGAATAAATTAAATAATAGAAAAAAAATTCTCCATATTTTAAGCGGCAGATAATCCCTTGCAGGAGATATATCACAGAATATCTCCTTTGTTTCTCTGTTAATTTTTTATTGAAAATTTTAATAATGAAAAATTGGTTCATTCAACACTTTCTAATGCCACACATTATGAACATTTAAATATATTCATCAATCAATAATTAATCATATATTAATTTTTCAAATTATATAATTAAACATTAACTATTTCAATTCAGAATACTTTTAACTTTTGTTTCATTTGGTAAACAAATTTCACTTTTCACTCTTTATATTTATTTGGAATTAATTTCTTATTATCCATCACCTGTCACTTGGCAAACATTTTGAATTCTCCGATGAATGATGAAGCGTTTTGAGGATTTTGAGCAAAAAACAATTTTTGCTAACAAGATGAATGGAAAAGTAAATGGAATTAAAGCGCGCGCGCACGGCCGAGCGATTCGATGGCCAGGCAAAACGCAACTGCCAGACTAGGATACGTTAGGAGCGAACATATGATCGACAGAGAGAGTAAGAGAGAGAGAGAGAGAGAGGGGTTGAGAGAGAAAACGGACAGAGCTGAGAAATAGCGATCGGTATCCTTATGAACGTCAAGGATAATTGCGCCAGCTCTAGATGTTGTTGCTGTTGCCGCCGTAGCAGCAGCAGCAGCAGCAGCGGCAGAGATGGCAGCAACGACAGCAACATAAACCCGTTATCAAGCGGAAGTCATGCTGAGAGCAGAAAGAACAAAGACCCACTGGAAATTATAATTTATGAGTTGAGAAAATGGGATGATGAGTCTCACACCGATTGCCAGTGACAGGAATTAACATAATTGCCGCAACGCATAGAAAAAAAAAAAAAAAAAAAAGAGGAGAAAAAAATACTTAAGCGAATCTAGCAAAAGAAGCAAAGCGAGGCAAACGCTGAGTAAGAGACCCAGAGTTGAGAGCTAGAATATAAAAGAAATCCTAGTTTAAAAGGTTTTTCCTACCGTGCATGTGCCTGTAGTTGGGGCTGAGGCGGCGGCAGTGGCTGCTGTTGTTGTTGTTGTTGCTCCAATCCTGGATGCATGGCCATATGATGTGCATGACCAAGACTGTGATGGCCATGATGATGGGCAGTGGCTCGTCTAACAGCGCTAGCATGGACATGATGTTGCATGTTGCTGATGATGATCTTGCTGATCCTAGTGGAATCAAACGTGTGCAGCTGCAGCATCAGAACATCAGCAAATCAGAGTACAGAGCAGAGAGAAAAATATATATATATATAAAAAAGTAAAAAGTAAGAAAAAAAAAAGACAAAAGAAATGTTTTTATTGGCCATAACAAAAGGGGCTAAAGGTGTCTTTTTGTTTTGCAATTGTGTGGACTTTCGGCAGAGTTGATGCATGTCACTGTTGCTGCCGATGACGCTCTTGCTGTTGCTGCTGTTGCTGCTGCTGCTGTGGCCGTTGCACATATATGCATGTAAATGCATCAGAAACAACAACGTTAACAGCAGCAGCAGCAACAACAACAACAACAACAGCAACAAAGTCTCAAGCAACGGCAACGATGTGCCTAAATCAAATTGTGACAGGCTAAAGTCTAAGACATGAAAGGGGTGGTGGAGGTAGGAGAAAGAAGAACCCTTCTTCTCCTCAGTCAGTATCTGCCTCTGGGCCTGCCTTATCCAGCCTACCCCTTGCAATGCATACCATGTTGCACTTTTCTAGTTGTTGTGGTTGTTTTTGAGTTACTGTTGTTGTTGTTGTTGTTGTTGTTGAAATTGGATAAAATGCAGCTGCATTTCTTGGAAATCGTCATCCACATTGCAATCAGGTTTCGTTTATGATTTCTTGGCAGGATCACAGGATCGTTGAACTGGCTCTCTAACAATTGCAATTGCAATTTATATTCCACACATTCCACAATATGCAGTAGTCTTACCTCTGCTTCAATTTGTGGTATTTGGAAGAGTTCTTTCTTGCCAAAAACCGAATCCCAAATCGATTTGCAACCAGAGAAAACGTCAAACGGTGAACTTTCTTTTCTCTGTCGCTTCTGCTTCAGTCAGTTCTCCCTTCAATGGTCTCTCCACTGTCATCGAGTTTGGTAACAGCAATAATAATACACTTTACTTTTATTTAGAACTAATTTAACACTTAAATTAAATTGATAAAACTAAATTTGACTGTGGCTGCGGATGAAACTCGGAAAATAATGGCATCTGGACAAGCGGGAAGCGGGGTGGTTAGGATAAAGCATGAAATTTGGTCACCCTTACATTGTAGATAATTATCTACATAGCGAATGTTATGGCACGGTGGCGCTCGCAACTGAAAATCACGTTACCCATAAACTCAATTAATTTATTGACACTATCTTTAAAATAATTTAAAATCTTACGCAATTAATATGTAAAATTGGAACATAAATGGCAATCAGATCTGCTTAACAGATGAATCACAGTTGCAAACATTCTTTGGAATGTTCAGGATTTTTTAAGATAGAAATTTTGTAAGGTGAACAAAATTGGCAGTGGAACTTTGTTAACCGTGCTGTTACCTTAACGGATAGTAAATTTGAATACTAATAGAATGTGCTATCTTTAAAAACCACCGTGAGTAAAGGATTGAACCGGTAAACTAAGAGTAATTCCCCATAACTTGACAATGATATCAGCCGCTAGAGCAACTTCCGACAAACAAATATGTATGATCAATAGTTATAGTCAGGAAGGTGTTGATGATATTTGCCTCCCCCAATACCACACAAACTGATAAGATGAATCATCAGCACTGGCACTGGCAGCGCAGTCGGCTCCAACGCCGCCGCTTTCGCTTTTGTTGTGGCCTCAAAATGGAATTTAAGGCATTCCAGTGTAGACAGCGGTAAGTACACGACGGCCATACATACGCCTAACTACGGAAAATTAATTTAAACAAATTGATCGATTACGCAGCTAAAAGTACACCCACCAATACTATATACATACAAGATGTTTGATTTCAATTTGGAATTTGCCCGTGGCGGTGCCCGTTTCACCAATGATCTGTTCCAGCTGTTGGGCACAGGTGGACTTAAGGAGAATGTGGTCTTCTCTCCCTTCTCTATTCAGACTTGTTTGGCCTTGGCTTTTACCGGTGCCCAAGGTGAAACAGCAGATGAAATAGCCAAAGGTTTGCATTTTGTGTCAAATTTCCCACCTGAAGTGTCTCAGACTTTCCAATTTGTACTGGAGAAATATAAGAATAGCAGTCTATTGAAAGTGGCCAACAAGTTGTATGTACAGGAGGGTCACCAATTGAAGGATAGCTATTCACAGGCCATCAAGGAGCAATATCATTCTGAAGCTGAATCCATTAATTTTGCATTAAACGATGCCGCTGCCGGAGCTATCAATAGTTGGGTGAATGCTAAAACTGAGGGCAAGATAACAGAACTGGTTTCAGCGGATAGCTTCTCGGATCTGACACGCGTGGTCCTGCTCAATGCCTTGCACTTCAAAGGCAGCTGGGTGCATAAATTCCAAGAGCAAGGCACTGCAGAGGATGATTTCTGGCTGGACCAAGAGAAATCAGTTCGTGTTCAATATATGAATCAAAAGGCTAAATTTGGTCATGGTTTCTTTGAGGATTTGGGTTGCACTGCATTGGATATGCCCTACAAGGATTCAGATTTGTCCATGTTTGTCCTATTGCCACAGGAACGCGATGGTCTCAAAAACCTGGCCGAAAAACTGAAGACAGTGAATCTAATCGATTTGGCAGATAAACTGGCCATAGAGGAAGTCCAAGTAAAGTTTCCCAAATTCAAAGTGGACTACTCTCTGGAGCTGGCCGATAAATTAAAGCAGGTAAGTGAAGCTAGAAATAGAATTTACCTGATCAATTAATATTTATTGAAACCTCATCTTATCAGAAAGAAATACTTTAGGTAGCTTATCGGCGTCATTTTATATTTTTGTATTTGTATTTTTTTTTTTTAATGGAAAGGTGTCAGATAACAGTCACAGACCGCAGCCGTGCTAAAGATCGTGTCTTACTTTTAAATTATACAATTTTAGTTGCAGTTTTAGTTGACACACCTTTATAGATTGAATATATCTTATCGATCCGGCATAAATATATGACCTCATCTGTTACCTAATATTGTCTTCTCTTCTTTCTCCCTTTAGCTGGGCATTAAGAAAATGTTTGAAGGCAGCGCTGAATTCAATAATCTACTGGAATCCCCCGAAGGTATTTTTGTCTCCAAGGTATTGCACAAGGCCACAATTGAAGTCAATGAGGAGGGTACAGAAGCATCTGCTGCAACCGGCATGATCATGATGGCTCGGATGATGACATTCCCCATACAATTCCAAGCTGATCGCCCATTCTTGTATGTCATTTGGAACAAGAAGAATATTCTTTTCGCTGGTGCTTTTGTAAATGCACCTTAAGGAAAGCTCCAGTATTTCTTCTCATCGTTTCAGGCTTTGATTTGCATTTTGTATTTATTGATTCTTCAATTTTAATAAACGAAACGTACAATAATGTTAAAACTAACCCAACATGTATAATCTAATTTAATTTTTGTATCAATATCAATTATTAAATCAGATGCCTTGCCTTGATGCCTATATTTAGTCGTAAATTATTTTCTTATTTTAATCAAATTTTTCAAAAGAAAATTTAATTATGATAGCATTTTGGGGATTTTAAAATCTTTTGAATTTCGATTATCGTAAAATTAATCGATTGTTAGTGCAGCATTGCCACATTTTGTCGAAAAGACAATTTCTGCTCTGGCTACTCTGGACTCTCCATAATATTCTCTCACTATCAAAATGTCAAACAAAACCTAAACAATATTACACTCATAATATATTATTTTTCATGCAAAATTGGTTAATTTCCATACTATTATGCTTATGAACCGTGCGTTATGTAGGAGCTGGCTGTCCCACGTGTCGTAAGTAGGATGGCATGGTTCAATTAGACGTGAAAACCATAATAATTAAGCGGTTTGATATCCAGTTACAGGTTTCAAGTTCCACATGCCCGCAGTGATCTCACATTGCCAGCTGGACGACACATATTGGGCACGGGGACAACGAGATCATGGAAACCACCACCCGGTGGAGGTCGTCAATTTCATGGGAATAGGCAAAGAAACAGCAATATAAAACCATCACCAATGGAACAACAGTCACAGTCCTCATCCGACGGTCAGACAGTTTCCGGTAGAAATGTCATCAAAGCGGTAGCCTTTACTGGAGCTGTAAGTGGAGAATGGGAATTGTAGTATTATAAATCAATCTTTTATGTCCACTAAAAATGTTCTTATATTTTCCCCAGTTCAGTTTGGGCTGCTTTGCCGGTGCTACCATAATGGAATATGAGAATACAAGAAGCATGATTCTAGCAAAGGCCAAACTAGCTCGTTTTGGCTGGTGGCAAAGTCGATCCATGGTCGATCGAGATACTTGGAGCCAACTCAAGCAGGACATTAGAAGGCATTGGGATGCATTAACGCCTGGTGATAAAATATTTGCTCCAATTTTATTTTTCAATGTCTTAGCATTTGCCTTGTGGCGAGTACCATCGATGAGAAATACCATGATGACATATTTCACCTCAAATCCGGCTGCCCGTGTTGTATGCTGGCCAATGTTCCTTTCCACATTTAGCCATTACTCGGCCATGCACATTTTTGCCAATATGTATGTTTTGCACAGTTTCGCAAATGCCGCAGTTCTATCTATGGGCAAGGAGCAGTTTATGGCTGTGTATCTAAGTGCAGGAGTTTTCTCCAGCTTGATGAGCGTGCTGTATAAGGCGGGAACAAGTCAAACGGGCATGTCCTTGGGAGCGGTAAGAGCCATTAGATCCTTAATCATCTAGAGTCAATTTTAATCCTCAAATATGATTTTTCCTATCTAGTCGGGTGCCATTATGGCTGTTTTGGCTTATGTATGTGCCCAATATCCAGATACTCAATTGAGTATATTGTTCCTACCGACCTTAACATTCTCAGCTGGGGCAGCGATTAAGGTCATTATGGGCATTGATTTTGCTGGCTGCGTTTTGGGCTGGAAATTCTTTGATCATGCAGCGCATTTAGGTGGCGCCATGTTTGGCATGTAAGTGGAGTGATTCGTCATGATTCTTTTCTTCTTTAGTTATGGGTATTTTACCTTCAATACCTTTGCAGCTTTTGGGCTCATTATGGCGCACAAATGTGGGCAAAACGCATTGGTTTGCTTAATTACTATCATGAGATTCGCCGGACAAAGCACAAATAGGAAATCCAATTGGCCAAGTGAAGGAAAAGTTAGCAAGTTTTGTCAGAAATGTATAAAAAAAAAAATAGCATTGAGTCATCTATTACAAGGTTCGTTAGGTTCAATAAAAACAAATGAGTGGTCTATTTGCTCTTTTTTGACATGGATTTCGGATCTTGATCTTGCTGCTCCTCTGTTTCGTTTAGATTTCGCCTAAGGCGATATGTGACCTCCGTGCGACGTTGTAATAATTTCTCCCTTAACTCATGCAGGGTTTCCTTTTCCGGCGCATAAGTTATATGCAGAATGCCACCAAAAAAATGTTTGGCATCTAATTGACGCTTGGCTCGACGAGCAACCTCTATTCGTTCAAATGTAGCCGCAAAAACATCAGTAAATGCCTCCAATTCCACTGTAAGCTGATGAATATATCAATAGTCGTGTTGAGATAAAGATTTTATGTGCTTACTCTTGCCGGCCATTTCCTGGGTAATGCATTGGTAGGATTGTAGTTTTCCAAATTGTTGCAATTTACTCTTGAGATTCGCCTGTAGCTGGATTTTTGGTACTCCAAAGACAAGTAGGTGTTTCGATTCGGTGGCCACGGTATAAACCTAAGGAATCGTTTCAAATCTGTTGTAATTTTTGTTTAGCCGATCTAGACAGAATAGACTTACCTTGACTGCTTTTAACTCACGCCCTTGGCGGTATGGAAGTCTTGTCGTGCAGTACTCAAGGCGTTTGTGATGCTCCATCGATGAAGATGGTGCTGGCTCCATTTACTGTTATTATCATGGCCACTTCAAATATATTTATTCAAACTAATCCTGTCCAGCTTCACCTAACGTAGACCGAGATATTCGCAAACACAACGCATCTGGCAACTTTAATTCCACAAGCCAGTATTCTTATATTGATCGATAACCATATTTTAAAAACAAAGAGTGACCATTAGTCTCACGCATAGCAGCTGTGTTGAAACTAAAAATTGGCGGGAAGTAAAAATGTTTCCGCGCCCGGCATATAAAGCCAGAACAATAAGATACTCTTGACTCATTTGCCAATGATATACAGTGCTGTGTGATACTAAAAATAAATACCCGCCAACAGATCCCAACCAACTACCAATTACAGCAACAAGTGACTTAAATCAAATACATTAATACCAATTAAAAATAACATTAAATACAACAAAACATGTCTCAAATGGCCAGCAAGGAAAACATTACCGACAATTTGGAAAAATTCTCGCTTAAGGTGAGTGATAGTTGACACGTTTATGCAATTGGTGTATTTGTATTGGTGTGCGTGTGGAAATTTTCCCAATAAATTTTATCGAAATGTGCGCAGTTACAAGAGTTTGTTTTTCTTTCTTCAATTTTGAATACCTGTAGAGTCCCAGTAAAAAAGTATTGACGGAGAGCGAGCATAATGTTCGCAAAATGTCGATTGTAAATGACGAGAAGGAGTCTCCGGTGGCTGCCTCCACTGCGGCCGATGCTGGCGCTTCAAAAGGTATTATGGACAAGACAGTGTCACATTTTGATCCAAGCCTAGAGCCGCTGCTTCGTGAAAATCCTCGTCGTTTTGTTATCTTTCCCATACAATATCATGACATATGGCAAATGTACAAGAAGGTATGTATGCACATAGGTTTAAAATGCATGTGATTTATTTTAAAAGGGGTTGGGGGCAACGCTCAAATGGGCGGGCTATTTCATAAAAAAGCGCGCCAAAAGTTAAGTCACGTCGCGATCGTGTCTAATTGCATGAAGCGATAGCCGTGCTTTATTAATGCTCTTCAAACTTTATTAATAACTTGGCAAATAGTTGTTGTTTATTTTCACCGGAAAAGATAACAGCAACATGATTTTCCAACATAATGAAATAACATGCACAAATAAATGATTTATTCTGTGTCTTCATCAACTAAAGGGTTAATAAAGGAAGAAAATATTCGAATAAATAATAACCTAATTTTTTTTTATCCTTAGGCTGAAGCCTCTTTCTGGACTGTCGAAGAGGTTGATTTATCCAAGGACCTTACTGACTGGGCTCGTCTTACCGACAACGAGCGTCATTTCATTTCCCATGTTTTGGCCTTCTTTGCCGCCTCCGACGGTATCGTCAATGAGAATCTTGTCGAACGTTTCAGCCAAGAGGTTCAAGTAACTGAGGCACGTTGCTTCTATGGCTTCCAAATCGCCATGGAGAATGTACACTCCGAGATGTACAGTGTGTTGATTGACACCTATATACGGGAACCCGAGCAGCGGGATTATTTGTTCAATGCCATTGAGACCATGCCGGCAGTTAAGCGCAAGGCCGATTGGGCTCTATCCTGGATATCATCGAAGGCTGCCAATTTCGGTGAACGTATTATTGCCTTTGCTGCTGTAGAGGGCATCTTCTTTAGCGGCAGTTTTGCCTCCATCTTTTGGCTAAAGAAACGTGGTCTCATGCCCGGCCTGACGTTCTCCAATGAATTGATATCCCGAGATGAGGGCTTGCACTGTGATTTTGCCGTGATGATGTTCCAGCATTTGGTTCAGCGTCCGCGTCGGGAGCGCATCATTGAAATCATTCGGGATGCTGTGGCCATTGAACAGGAATTCCTTACGGAAGCTTTGCCGGTTAATCTAATCGGCATGAATTGTGACCTTATGTCGCAATATATTGAATTTGTGGCTGATCGTCTTCTAGTTGAACTGGGTGTTGGCAAAATCTACAATACCAAAAATCCTTTCAGTTTCATGGAAATGATCTCGCTAGATGGCAAGACCAATTTCTTTGAGAAAAAAGTGGGTGAATATCAGCGCATGGGAGTAGTAAGTCGCCTGGACAATGTTTTTACACTAGATGCTGACTTTTAATGGGATTCACAATTTAAAAACACTGCAGGTTACGTGTTGAGTGTTATCGCCAACCCTTTAATTATAATGTATTCTTACAATTTTTTTTATATTTACACATACACATATATATAATAAGCTATAAGTTTAAAAATGATTGACTTTAATGAACTCAAAAAAATAATCTCTAATGTCACTCATTCCTCCTCTCGCCTACCCAAAAATATATAAGAATTGGACCTTCTACTAGACAAAAATCTACTTCCATAAACACATTCGAATTACATATTATAACAACAAAATTATCATTGTACATATGACATAAACTAAAAAAATTAAAAATCTACAGTCTATATAAAATGTTTCTTTTTAATTTCACCAATATATGAAATCTTTGACATGTGCTTATGAAAATAAAGTGATTTATATTTATCATGATATTTTTAAAAGTTTTAGTCTCTCTATACCATGAAACATATAGTAATCAGATATTCTTCACATTTTATTTTTTAACTTTTATGGTAGAAACAAAATAAACGCATAGCATAGCATTTCAGTACAAAATATATATACATATGTATATCTCCGATATTTATTGATCAAATTCGGTCAGACGGTACATATTGGCTAAATAATTGAGTTTGCCAAAAAGAAATACATACTGTAGCTTTAATACAACTCTAGTTATATTTTTTTCTAATTTGCGGGGGCGGAAGTGGGCGTGGCAAAAATTTGAAACAAACTTGATCTGCGTATACACTAGACGGATGTTGACACCAAGTTTGGTTACTCTAGCTCTTATAGTCTCTGAGATCTAGGTGTCCATACAGACGGACGGACGGACAGACGGAATGGCTATATCGACTCGGCTGTTGATGCTGATCAAGAATATATATACTTTAAGGGGTCGAAAATTTTCCTTCTGTCTGTTACATACATTTTAGCGACTTAATATACCATTTTACCCTATGGGTACAGGGTATAATGATGACTTTCAGATTAATATTTATTAAGTACAGTAACTTTATTGACTGAAACTTTTTTTGACTAGCATTTTTGACACGTTAGCCACTGTGCAGGCCAATCAACAATATTCTTTTGTCGCCAAAAAAATTGCGCCATTTGACGTACTGGCAACGCTGTTTCGGATTACAATCAGCTGAGTTGCAAATTTTTATTTTATTTCTGGGTTGAGGCGAAATTGCATATTGAATTATATGTACATATATTATTATGTATATGTATGGTTTTCATTAGAATGAAAAACATCTGCGCACTAATCATACACCGAAGAGATTAGTTTTTTCCTTATCTCTATGTTAATTCTGAGGTAAAGAAATAAAAATGAAATCTGTTGCATCGGAAATGACTCGAGGATCCGCACGCAAGTAAAATCGTTAAACGGTAAAAAACAAATGGACAAGGCAAAAAGTAAAAATGCGTTTGGAACGCGGGAGGAAAATTGTGCTCTGCTGGCCGATACCAGTTCTGGAACCACGGGATCAGGCTCTGATGAGGAATCGATATCTAAAACCTTATCAACTAGCAGAAAAAAGATAACACGAAGAACAATTCGATCCGCTCGAGGACACTTTCTATTACCACGAACTGTGAAACGTTTAGCCTGTTATGTAGTGAGTCTTTGTTTTCTTTGTGTGTTGCTGCTGATCTACCTGCCATTCATATACATGGATGTTCAAAAACGGGATGGTAAGAGGACTTAAGACCACCTTGTGGACTATTGTTCAATTTTTCTCATTGTCTGTTAAAGTTGGCCTTCCGGATTGGACATACAATACATCACGTAACATAAGGGACTATATGGATACGACGCAGGAGACGGACACTGCTGTGATTGTTCCACGAGGATTTTGCGCTAACAAAACCTTTCTAATTATAGCCGTATGCACAAGCCTGGGAAATTTCGTGCAGCGTCAGACCATAAGAGAGACCTGGGGCAATACCACCGAATTCAATTATCCAGCCTTTCGAAAGATGCATGACCATATGAAGGGCCATTATCTGCCACCGATGGCTGAGCGTTTGAAACTATATTCAGAATACCTAATTTCTGGTAAATCTGGATTCACCAGCATGATGGCTGTGGTGCGAATTGTCTTTATAGTGGGTCGGAACAAATACGAAGGAAATGAGACTTTAACACGTCTCCACAATGAGGCAGAACAGTACAACGATATTATACAAGAGAACTTTATTGATAGTTACAATAACTTGACCCTTAAATCTGTGATGGCCCTAAAGCACATTAGTCGAAGTTGTTCAAATAGTACAGCCTATTTTCTTAAATGCGATGACGATACCTTTGTTAATGTGCCCAATCTATTGCATTTCCTTCTCGGCGGAACTATCCCTCTCTACAACGACACTCTTGACTATCATGACCGTTCGACATTCCTTGTTATGTCGCCCCAAAACCGTCTAAATGCTACTAGTGAAGTAATGCGTGGCCATCAGTTCTGTAATGTATTGCCAATAAGTGATGTGGGTAATAAGTGGTATATGCCCTTCTATATGTATCCACGAGAAACGTATCCGAAGTATCTTTCGGGTGCAGGTTATTTATTGTCTATTGATGCGGTGCAGCGACTTTATGAGGCTGCCTTAAATACCTCACTTATCTATTTGGAAGATGTCTATATCACTGGTCTTTGTGCTCAACGGGCTCATATCAAACGTCAACATCATCCACTCTTTAGCTTTGCCCACTCAAAGTATTTATGCTCATTTAAAGGTACCATTACCCAGCATCAAATGAAAGATGATACCATGTCGGAAGCATGGAATTTTGTTTCCGATTATAGTATTAAATGCCCTCCACCAGGACGATATCTGAATCAAATAAGATTACGTAAACGATCAAATTGTTAGACCTCAAGGTGAATTGAAATTGAAATGAAATAACTTCCATATAATAGATATATAAATATATCTAGTCGAGTTTATAATTTAGATTGTTTTGTTATGCTCGAAAGAAAAAAAAAAAAATTTACTTTAAAAATTTTAGAACGTGATACTCATCGATCTGGCTATCACCGACTTATACAAATGTATACCTATATCTATATTTATTTATACCTACAATTAGCCATCACAAGACATATATTCATATCAATGTTAAAAATAATGCACAAAGATTTTTGCTTATATATCTATAGTTCTCACTACTTGCATACATATATGAATACTTATACACTGTCCGATGACCGATTACGCAGTTGTATAGAGCCAAATATTATATAAAAACTAGTTTCGAAAAATTAAACGATTATCGGTCAGTATACGCACATAATGTAAGTAATTATATCTATATAAATATTTAATTCGATATATGCTCGGCTTCCAAATTATTTTCAAATCATTTTTCATTGACAAAAATTTCTATGCTGTGTATTTATTTTGCCGTAGTTCAAACAAAAATTATTCAATAAATTATTGAACTACTATTTATCATATCTGCCGCCAAGTCTACTCAATGAAATCTTAAGAATGCTTTTTTTTTTAAAAAAAGTCTTAAGCAGATTTATTATATTTAGGTTTCATTATGTCAAGAGTTAAGAAAACAAATCGATAATCTATAATCATAATCATAAAGGATCTGTAATGCGTGCTTTTTTTTGTTGCAATGTTTCAAAAACGTGTATTAAACGCCGCAGACTAATCTAAAATTTGATCTTATACATTTAAACCTCGAAAATAGTTTATGGACAAAATAATAATAATAAAAAAAAGAAAAATAATAGCAACTTTAATAATATCTTATGTCAGTAGATAATATTAATCATTGCTTCTGAATGATTTAAAACTGTTTATAACTAAGTTACGATCTTGATCTATAACAATGAATTCGATTAGATTATTTATATACATACAAATACATAATGGTAAGCTGACCATGATTTATTTAAAACGTTGATTATATAACAATCCTTATTTATTTATTATGCGCAAAGGGGAAGGGATATACAATATGTATAAATTGATTCTGAGAAAAAGAAAGTTTTTCTGAAATTTCTATGAAAATGTTTTGTAAATGTTACAAATTAAAAAATCAATGAAACATTTTTGTTTTCATCTCAAAAGTTTAGTACAATTATTCCTGAAGTTTTGCTGTTGAGGATCCTGCAGGATCACTACTTGCAGGTTCATCGTTGGATATTCCACTACTGCTGGTCGTTTCTTTTGCCAATTTCTCCCTATCCCCTGCAGTTTTTTCAGTCTCTGGGATTTTCTCTGGCTCTGCCGTCGCCACTGATGAATAATCATGATCACCTCTTTCATCCAATTTTAAGGAATTGACTTTTTCGCTTTCTGCTTCAGGTGCTTGCTTTGGGCTTTCTTTTAAGTCACATTTGGGATTATTTTTTACTTCCTTTTCAGGATTCGGTTTCTCTTCCTTTTCAGGACTTTCTTTTAAATTCTTTTTAGGGCTTTCTTTCTTTTCAGAACTCTCTTCTTTCACATCGTCGCTTGGAGTTTCAGTATCATCCATTTTTGGACTTTCTTTCACATCGTCGCTTGGAGTTTCAGTATCATCCATTTTTGAACTTTTATTTACATCCTCGCTTGGAGTTTCAGTATCATCCATTTTTGGACTTTCATTTACATCCTCGCTTGGAGTTTCAGTATCATCCATTTTTGAACTTTCATTTACATCCTCGCTTGGAGTTTCAGTATCATCCATTTTTGGACTTTCTTTTACATCCTTGCTGGGAGTTTCAGTATCATCCATTTTTGAACTTTCATTGACATCCTCGCTTGGAGTTTCAGTATCATCCATTTTTGGACTTTCTTTTACATCCTCGCAGGGAGTTTCAGTATCATCCTTCTTTGGACTTTCTTTTACTTCCTTCCCGGGAACTTCATTTACATTCTTTTCAGGGATTTCTTTAACTTCTTCGATAGAAATCTCTTCAAAATCCATGCTTGAACTTTCATTTACATCGTTTTTGGGGGTTTCTGTAACTTCTTTGAGAGGCCATTCATTTGCATCTTTGCTCGAGCTTTCTTTTAATTCCTTTTCGGGGCTCTTTATTACTTTCTCATCAGGACTTTTTTTTAATTCCTCCATAGAACTTTTTTTTGTTTCTTTTTCAGAGTTTTCTTCTTGTCGCTCGCTAGAACTTTCTTTTAATTCGCTTTCTTCCTTACCAGGACTTTTGTTTACTTTTTTTTGAGGGTTTCCTTCAACTTCTTTATTGGGACCTTCTTTTATTTTATGATCCATTTTGTTGCTGTCTTCATGGCTTATGATTTCTGTACATGTTTTTGGTTGTTCTGCTGTTTTGGTTATATTTTTCTCCTTAGGGGAATCTAAAAACTCCAGTGTTCTTTCAATTTCTTCCATTTCCTGGGTGTCCATAGATTCCTCAACTGGGGCATCCTTTTGACTTTCATCTTTATCTGCTCCCAATTCTTCCTCTGCCTCTTCAACTTCCATCTTCTCTATAGTGTCTGGTGTTATGGTTTTGGCTTCATCTTTGTTAATTTCTTCCTTATCTGCTATTGTTTCATTGTCATGTTCTTCATTTGAGATTATAACTTTTTTAGCTTTTTCAGTTTCATTTACATCTTTAGATTTTAACAATTCGTTGCTTTCGACTGTGGCATCATTTTCATCTTTTGGTGTATCCTTTTTGTTGTCATCTGTGTCCTTACGTTTCTCAGTCTCACTGCTTCCCGTTTCGGTAGGGCTCTGCTTGTCATCTTCGCTGTCTGTTTGCTTTTTATGATGCTCGTTCATCCATTGGCGAGCCACTTCAAATTCATCTTCAGCTCGCCGAATCTTAACTACAACCTTCATTTTCAATTTGGGATCGGTATTTTTAAGCTCTTCCATGCGTTGCCTTTCTAATTGCAATAGAGCCGGATTTGGTTTATTAGTTGTCTTCTTGCGTGGTTGTTTTTTCTGTCCGGGGGAATTCGTTTTCGTTTCAGTGCCGCCACCCTCTGTCATATCCACTTCCAGAAGACTGGCCAAAATTGATGAACTAAATGCAGCCACCTCACTATCATCAAGGATAGGCGGTACAACGACGCCAGTGAAGCTAGAGTCATTATTTGCGGACTCATCCTTTTTGATAGCCGTCGATGTAACAGATGTTATTTTTAAATCAGACTTTAATACGCTTGTCGCTGTTGGGGCGGGTATGGTGGTGTCTTCCTCATTGTCCGAATCAATCGTTATGGTATCCGTTTTAGGCTCAACAATTTCAATCTCATTATCCTCATCATCGCTGGCTTGTTTTTCTGCAATATAAGAGAAGGGAAAGTGATAAGTTATTAAAAATGTTATGACAAATTAAATTCTTAATATAAAATGAATACATTTAATTAAAAACAACAATTCTCACAATGGGATGGATCAAAATAGTTTTATTCGTTTGAGTGAATCTAAAATTAGTTACTAAAAAATGCCTACTTTAACTAGTAAATATTAAGAAATCGCATTTCTTCAAGCGGAAAACTGCATCTTAATTTTTTGAGTGTCCTCTCATTTGGATTTGGTTGTCGACTTATTTCCCGACAATAACATTCATAAGCAAACTTTGCCATCTGCCAGCGTAATTTGCAGGTTCGTGCATCACGTTTAAATCTTGGCAAACGTCTGGCCACCTCTGGCCATAAACGTTCACGGGCAGTCACATCATTATAGTCTGCATGGCGGGAATTCCAAAGTGTAGGATAAGCTCGCATGGCCAAAACCAATTGCTGAACAAATTGTTTATCATCGGGCATTTCCCTCAATTTGCTAACAACATATTTTGTATCATTTACATCACTATAATCCTGGACAGGTTCAAATTCATCACGGAGATCTTGTTCATCAATTTTATATAGAAAATATAGATTCGCCAAATATTTGGAATATTTCAATTCAAGATTAGCAAATGTACGTTTATCCTTGATTGTTTTGAGACGAAATGATTTATACATTTCATACATTTGCTGCCATCGCTCCACCAAATATTCGCATGGATAATCTAAGATGAGAATAGAATAGATATTCATATTAAAAAGATTATTTATTTTTAGTTCAGTTAAAGCTTTCTTACTGGGAGCAGATTTCCAAAAGTTTTGCCAAAGCGATTTGCGAGTCTGTTCGTCTATGCTATTAAATTCGGGATCAGTCGATTTACGCCATAATACTGGATGACTTTTGGCAAAATTAATGATTCGCATATCAATGCTACGCACCTCCAATGGACGAGGTGGAACACGTGCTGCTGATGTTGTTGTTGTTGTTGTTGTGTGGGATTTTGGTGGTACTTGTTGATGTATTGTATTTTCAATTGCGTCCAATTGTTTGCGCTCAAAACCATCGCCATCATCCTCACCACAATCCACGGGTAACCAATCAATTCGTGCTGTATCACGATTGGCTAAGTAATTGGTGGCCTTATCAAAGTAACCCTTAAAACGTTTACCCTGCTTGAGGCGTCTTTCGATGCGTATATATCGTTTGCGTATATTCTTCCAACGCAATTTAATACCATCGCCACGTGGAAAATGAGTGGCAATGACACGCCATTGTTTACGGGTTACACCCTTTTTGCCATAGTCCGGATGCTGGGTACACCAGATGGAGGGATACTCGCGTAAAAGTCGTGTTAATTTCCGATCATAGGCATGGGCCTGTTCATTACGATTCATACTCTCCTCAGTGCCCAACTCTCCATAATCTTCGTTGTCCAAATCATTATCATCATCATCATCATCATCATCGGCGTCATCATCATCCATACCATCGTCATCATCATCATCGTCATCGTCCACATCTTCAGGGTCCAACTCTTCCATTTTCTTTATTTTCTGCTTATGATTCTCATCTGTCGGTTCCAGTTCTCCTTCATCATCTGGATCTCCCTCAGCTTTTACACCCAACGGTAATAGAGGTGGCAATGGTTCACTACAATCTCCATCCTTGAGATTGGCATGTAAACTCTTTCGATATTCATAGACTTGATTATGGAAACTATTACTTCCAGTATTATAAAGATCCACATCATCCAATTTGCCATAGCAAACATATTCAACGGCTAGAAATAAATAAATGTGAGAGAATTTGCAGATTGTTAAACGTCTAAGAAAAACTTTGCTTTTGGGTTCTATATTCCATTGCCTTTTTTTTTTATTTATTTTTTATTCATTTTCTTTTAGTAATTATTTTCGCAAAACACATGGACCAAGCATTAAATAAATGAAAATTAAATCAGATTAAAGAGAAGTAAAGGTAATGGAACTCGCAGAGTTTTTCATAAACGTAATAGGGGGGAAAGGGTTGAATCAATTAATACATACTTACATCTTCGACTCACAAAACAAATCAGATAAAAACAACAACAAGAACAACAACACACAACAACGTATCGCGAATTAAAGTTTTTTTTTTTGTTTTTTGAAAAATAATTATGTAACGCGATTACGCCCGCGTCCATGTGTCGAAAATATTCACCTAAAATCTATATTCACGCTAATCTATATATATCCTAAATATGTTTAATGATATAAATGCAAAAAAACTTCCGTCTTTTTTCATATGAAAATTTAGCATAAATTATGCTACTCTACAATTTTTAATTATTTGTACTTCATCCTGTTTTTTAAAAGAGATTCTCCTTTTTAATATATATGATGATAAATTCTATTTGAGCCTCCTTGAATTCGGACTGTGTGGGACACAAAGTTAACAAAATGTTATTTTAGGATGACATCCTTGTCGAGCATAAGATTCTAAAATATGTTTCTCAAGGAAACAACAAGATCTATTAATATCAAGCGGAAACAATTGAACATTCTGATCTGTTCTGAGATTATATAGTAATACAGTTTTGCAGTCATATACCGTAATAAAACTGTAACAGTTTGATGTCTTTATGCCCATCAAGGAAGGATTTAGGATTTCCTTAACTTATGTACGTATACTTAGCTACATACACATACACCAATACGAATACATATATCTTCTGAGATTCCTACAAAAAAATCTGACATTTTCATTGCAATTACTTCATTTTCATATGTATGGAGATATCCAAAGTTTATGGATATACGAAATCTTGCTTAAAACTAAGTTCATATTATATATACATAGAATGAAATCTTAACTTACCGGCAGCAAGTTGACCATTTTGTAGACTATTTGCATCGTTTTTAAATCCCATTTCCCGCATATCGAGTAGACACTTCTCCTGCAGATGTTTAAATCTTCCAATGGCATATGTCATTAGGTAGGACATGTGAATGTAGAGCTCCTTAAGATCAAGATAGCTGCGTGCCTGATTGTAAGCATTCGAATGAGTGAGTGAGACCACTTTTCCTGTAAGGTGAGTACAAATGTCCATGGCGCTAAAGATTTGCTCTTGCAGCTGGGCACGAGCATGTCCCAAGGCTGTATTGGCATAGACATGACGCACCAAAGTGGGTGCTGCTTTGACGGGGGCAGCAGGGGTCAGGGTTATGGTCGTGTTGGTGGCCGCCGGATTGGGTCCTCCACCATTCGAGCTGGTTGCTTGAACTTGGGGTTGGGATTGTGCCGAGGTTACATTGCTAATCCGTACAACTTGCGGGGCTCGCTGCTGTTGATTTGTCTGCGGATTGTATATGCCTATGTTGCCAAAGTTTGAGGAGCGGCCGGTTCCAGCCGGCGGAGCCAATGAAGCTGGTCGCTGACGTATTATCACTTGAGGTCCACCAGTTGGCGCAACATTCTGCGAACTAGGGGGTTGTGCGCTAGCCGGTAATTGCCTTTTGACCTGTATAAGACGTCCGTTTGGCAGGCGATAGGAATCCTGCTGGGCTGCACTATTTAAATCTACTCGAAAGCCGTTGATGGTATGGAAAACAGGACCGGGATTTCGCACAGTATTGGGAATTAAGGTACGCCGAACCACAGTACTGCTGCCACTACCGGCAGATGGATTAGCCGCTGGTGTTGCCTGGCGGTAGCGCATGCCGGAGCTACTTAATACCAATGGCGGTGGCAGGCTGGGGCGTGTTGTTCCATTTGATCCTGGTCCAGGTGCGACATAATTCTGTTGAACAGTAACAATACGGGGGGTGGTTGTGACATTAGATGGTGGAGCGGAAGCACGTTGCTGGGTTGTTGCTGGCTTTGCAGACACAGAAATCTGGCAGTCTGGTTCGAGCATGGTAAGAAGATCTGGAGTACACACCACTTCATCATTGGAGGATTTTGGACGTTTGGCCGCCGAGCTAGTGGAGGGTCTTAATGATACACGCTTCCCAGTGATAGCGCCAGAACTGGCTTGACTTCGTTTAGATGTATTTGACTCTAAACTCTCCATGGAATCCGAAAGACTACTGGCCTTGGACTTGGCTAAACGGCAGCAATGACTACTATCCTTACTCAAT
Organism: Drosophila sturtevanti; assembly: GCA_018150375.1. Taxonomy (NCBI): domain Eukaryota; kingdom Metazoa; phylum Arthropoda; class Insecta; order Diptera; family Drosophilidae; genus Drosophila; species Drosophila sturtevanti. The sequence goes on along the minus strand of JAECWJ010000324.1, from coordinate 3,720,764 downwards.
TGGCGGCGATGCTCCGAATCGGGTAGATGCAAAGCATGTAAACCACTGTGAAAAGAGGTATGTATATATACTCAGGGTTTGAGGAGTAGGAGACAAATCAATGTTTTTCTTACCGCTTCTGAGCCTTTATATAGTTCACTAAAGCCCAATGTTGGGCACGCAAGGGCCACAATATTTTGGATGTGCAACTAAAACAATTCCAATTCTCATTCTGTTCAATATCCAATATGACACCACGTGAAAGATTCTTTATGATGCATGATTTGCAGAAAACATAAGGGCATGTGGAACAACAGTAGACCTCGCCACCTTGTCCGCACCAGCGACAGTACAACTCTGAGCCATCCTCACCCTTGGAGAACTCTCCACTATTATAAAAATCATGGCACTTGACGCAGTGCGTCACTCGCAAAATGGGATGCATTCTTATGTTTTGCTCCGCACTCGGTGCAGTCCCAATATGCATACGACAAACGGTACAGTGGACTTTACGCTGATTGACACCATCTACAGTTGGATACATTTTGAGATAGAAGCGACGTTCCTCTTCGGATAAGCTGGAGTGCATCTCAAAGTAGGAACCTGGTAAAAAAAAAAAAACCAAGCCAAAGTTAACATTCAGTACTAATTCCGTTCAAAAACAATTTACCTGTAAAATCCACATCAACTTTAACCATAGGCGATGGAGAAGCTGCAACTGTAATTGGGCCCAGACCCAACTCATTGTTGGGAGTGGTGGTCATCTTGTCAATGGTTCTCCTTGTCCACACGTGCAAAAAAGACTGCAATTTTTTGCAACTCGTCAACAATACTCCACAAAAAAAAAAAAAACCTTAGCAGCAACAACAAAAAAACGGCGCGGTTATTTTATCTTAGGGGAATGTGAATGTGTTTGTGTGTGTGATTGAAATCTTTTATAAACGCTTTTTTTCGCAATTGTAACTAACACTGGCACACACACAACAAGCGCGCCGCTTTCCATTGACCGGCAAATTGTGAATTCTTCTCTTTAAAAAAATGTCGACTATTTAGTTCTAGATTTAGTCCCCTCAAATCTTTTGACAAATTTTTCTTTCTGACGACTACTTATTTCAAGGAAAAAAAGATATGATTGTGTTCTCGCTCACACACACACGAGCAGCCTATTTGATTTTCAATATGGCAGCCGCTTCGGCTTGAGCCGAAGAATAAACGAGTTTCATATTAGATACATACACATTAGGGTTATATATTTGTAGAGTTGGTAGATCTTAAAAGTACATAAATCTCAATTTCTCCATTATAACGAAAATATTATATAAAGTATCAAAAGTACGTTACACGATCGTTACCGAAATTCAATTGTATATTTTAAGTTTTTTTAACTTATAGAAGTTTTTGAAAGAGTTTATATGATTAAATGAATAATATTGTATATTTTATCAATTATATTTTATTATATTAACAAAACATTCGAAAATTTTTAAAGTTTTTTATCATTAACTTATTTTTTAGTAACCTGGCAACCCTGAAAACATATAGTTATCTTCTTTCCTCTTTTGGACTGGTCATTTCGGGCCGATTGAACTAAAAAATAGTTCTATTATTTGTTAATATATTTTTAATAGGATTAATTTAGTTGATAAAAATACTCGACAATATAATATGTTTGTTTGTTTATCCAGTATTTTACAACACTAGTTGGCATTATTATGTAGAACTAGTTCAGTGAAATATTGCTGACAAACAAATAGAACTATGATTAATTCTGAACTTAAAGTTGGGGACTCCACAAAAATCATAAATCTATGATAATAAATCACATTTTGTGATTAATAAAATACTGAAAAATACTCATGAAATGCAAATGTTCCGTCTATAACTTGGTGAGATTTAACTTAGAGTATTCCCTTTAGTTTGCAATTGATGAAGTTAAATTAAATTCCTAACATTTACTTTTTACAAAATTGTAATAAATAAATAAAACATTCTTTGCTGAAAATACCAAGGATAAGTAAAACAGCAGAAGGTAATAAATCCTGTGAATTAAAATATAGTTATTAATATTTTTTGGTTAGAGCTAGTTCAAATATTTACGCTATTACGGTCACACAGCATACATTAAGAAAGAAAACAGATGATATTAGGGATGTATATCGCCAAGAAAATAGCGATATCGATATCAGTAAAAATATCAAATTAAATATCACTAATCGCTTGCATATTGTGCAAAGTGCAGTGCTTGCGTCAACTTTCTCAAAGTTTTGCCAAACTTTGGAGACCTTATACGTTATTCTTAAATTAAATAAATACTTACTTTGGCAATATAAAAAAGCTTGTCACACTACAAAATGGTAAATTAGTGCAAGGAATGAGAATTTGTCGTCAAATACGATATATCGCAATAGATGTCGACATATTGACCAAATATCGCGTTCAATATCATATCGCAATTTTACTTACATATCGTATTGTATATCGATATAAGATACATCGTTTCGATATTTTTAACATCCCTAGATGACATTAAGATTTCGCAAAGTCGTAATTAAATATATCTAGCAGAGACAAGTATAGTATAAACGCATCTGATTTTGATCAAATTATTATGACAATTCTCTTTTCATTGTATGTAAATTTCTTTTCATTCTGCATTTCCATTTCCTTCAACTCATATCAAATCTCAAAAATACATAATGTCAACTTTGTTTCACATTGATTTCTAATTGTTAAACTTGAAAAAAATATATAACTGTGTTACCAAGAAGAATATACAATGGATCCATCTCCTTCTTCTGCTGCAACAGCTTCGACATCGAATTCCGGGAAACCAGCTATGGTCGAGTTTTTCTACGGATGGGACCTTCTATATAAGACGGTGCAAACCGATGTAAACAAAAAATCGGATGTGTTGATTGCCCTAGTGCATTTTGTTTTGACTAAGCATTGTCACTTTCGTTGCTTAGGTATTGGAGATGACGTGAGTATTGATAGGGAAAAGCGTGTAACGGCAAATGTTAATTGAAAAATTTTTACAGAAAACTCTACCTGATGACGAAGCTGCTTCAGGCAACGAATTGCTGCCGGATCTATGGAACGACGATGATGGTAAATACTCGCTTCGCTATGTCAATAACAGAACACTGTATTTGCTGTTGGGACACATAACCGAAGATTCATTGCTCATCAATTTGTTGGACACCAATACCAAAAAAGTGTCCAATATATGTATTGAGCCAGAAACCTTAGTGGAGCAAATGAAAGGCACCGTGACCCAAATGATGCCAACTGTTTCGGAAGTGGTGGATAGATTTCGGAAGGAGTTGTTAGATCCGGTAAGCCAAGATAGCTAAAGTCAAGTAGGAGATTTAGTCTCGCTGTATTTTGAAAACTAATTTTGATCGCATTTTGCAGGTCTTCAAAGGCAACTCGAAGGAGCAAACCACGCAGACTAACATAACCACTAACACAAGCACAGATCCACCACGTGCCAGAGATCCGTTACGCATTACTGAGCCTAGAGGAATTGGGTAAAACTTAATCGAATCTCAATAATCGAATGAAATTCTTATGTATTCTATCGCCTTTTAAAGACCTTTCAGGCCAGGTGGATTTGAGCCTCGCCCTTTTGGATTTCCCGAAGTTGGCCGCGGCGATCTGGATCCTTTAGCTCGCGGTGGTCCTGGTAATCTATATGTATTTCCCTCACGTCCTAGTGCTTCAAGCATGTTGCCCCGTTTCGATCCATTTGGTCCACCAGATCATAATGTTCCTGGCCGTGGTCCAAATCCCGATCACATGCGACCACCGAATTGGGGTTCCGACTACTATATGTAGAAGCAATTTATTATTTAATATGAGTAAATGACTTACACAGGATGAGGGAAGGGAAACAGCAGTTAAATCAATAAGTGGAAATCCTATAAAATGAAACATTTTGTTTGGCACTATTTAATGAAAAAAAAAAACAACCCGGGAAAGAAACAAAAATAACGCAAACCAGAAAGTCAAAATGAAAATAATTTTCTCAAAGATTATTTTATTACTGTTTAATTACATTACACACACAATACAGAATCGATAATACAAAATAAAAAGAGAAATTTGATCGGGAGACATTTGAAAATGTATATTATATTCGGGTTATATTCTAGCAATGAAAAATTTTGCGAATACATAAGAAAGCATAAAACAATAACTAAGTTAAACTTCGATTTTTTTTTTTCAATTACATATGTATATATATCTTGAAATATTTTCAGAAACATGATACAATATTTTGTAGTAATGGCTAGTGTTGGTCTTTATAAAAATAAACAAATTTATTTTCAAAATTAATTGCATTCAAATTTCAAGTGCATAATCTCAAAATAACTGCAAATTGAAGTATTAGAGTTTTTTTTTTCGTTATTGTAGTAACTAACCTAATATTATTCGTATAATAATATTTTGCTAAATTAATATATAATAATTATAATAATTCTTGTTCTTGATTCGCTGATTGACTTAAATTAGCATTGCACTCAGAGAAAACAAAAGCAATAAGGCTAGAATCAAATTGTATATATGTATATGTATATCAACTTTATATTAATATTGATTCGTTGAATTTGAATTGATTGTTTTGTCCGAGCGCTGCACTCGTCAGCTGATTGTATAAAAATAGTTTCCTAATTTAATTATACAAATAGATATGTATTTATTTATATATATAAGGTTTTTCTTTTGTGCCTGGATGAGAGCGATGCTGCCTCACTCAATCCCATTCCCCAATAAACATGCGTGGAGTAGGCACATAGCCGCGTGTTGGCAGCGGTAAATGGCGTCCATAGATGTGATTATATGGTGATTCAACAAGCTCGGAATCTACAAGAAGCGCAAAGTGAAAAAAATATTAATTTACATAATCTAAAACCCTCTTATTAATGAAGTTCTGACATAATCAATGCCAGCAATGAAATGCATTCAATTGCTGATATTAATTACATCACATTATAATCTACATTAGCGAATGTATATATTATATATATATATATATAGTGATTATGTATGTACAATGAACGGTAACGGTTGGCTGTCCATATAGGAGTAGGAGTCCAAGGTATAAAGTTAGTAAAATTCGTACAGTTTAGATCTCTAACCGGGTGATTGTAGGTATTTGCAGGTAGTTGTGGATGGTCTAAATAATATTTACAGGTCTTGCACCTTATCCAACGAAGTATAACCTAAATAACTTTAATTAACCTCATATACTCGTATGTATTTAATATAGATCAATAGTCAAGTATTTGAATTTTCTTTAGACTAAGACTGCGCGGCTTGCGCGGCTTTAGATAGCCATAAATGGATTCCATGTCGCTGATGTCAAGGCGGCTGGCAGTTCGCCCAGTTCTTTGAGTTGCTAACGCTGGATGAGGTGGAGGCAGTTTGGCATTGTTATTGGTTGAGCCTGTTGCTGCCTCCATTGTTGCTGATGTTGCTGTTGCTATTGCATTTGCTGTTGCTGCTAAACTCTTTGTGGTTTGTGCTGCTGCTGTCGTTGCTGATGTTGCTGTTCCCGTCGTCATTGTGCTTGTTGTAGTTGCTGTTGTGTTTGCTGTTGTTGCTGTTGCTGTCGTTGTTGTTATACTTTTGTTTTTATTATTTTTGTTTTTCAAAATGTCGTCATTGTTTTTCATGGCGTTGCTGTTGTTGCAAGTCGTTAGCTGTCGCTTACTATTGCTGTTCTTGTTGCTGTTGCCGTTGCAGTTGTTGCTGTTGTGGTTGCTATTGGCATTGTCATATCGTCTTTTGTCAGTTTTTTGAAATTGCTGCTGCTCCTGTCGCAGCATGCCTCTTCGCCAACTTGGCGCTGGCAGCATCGGTGGCTTCTTATTGTTGTAGTACTGGACTTTACCCATATCCATAGAGTCTATGGAATTGCGCACTCTCTCATAGATGTTGACCGCCGCCGGTGTCGGCGCCTTGACCACAATACGTTTGCGTCCACCATACATATAAAGGGAACCTTCTTCATTTGGTTGCTCAAAGAAACTTTCTGTCGACTGGGACTTATTGAGCATAGCTGGGGCCTGTATCTGTCTCAATTGGGCACGATCCATATACATGCTGTCCCTGCCATGCTGCTGTTGCTGCTGCTGCCGATATTGCATGTCGTCAATGTCAAAGTCCAGGTCAAAGTCATCGTACTCGTAGCTGTCATCGTTGGTGTTGTTGTTATTATTATTATGGTTAGTGCTATTATCATTCTCCTGTCCTTGATCCAGCACCGAGATATCACTCTCACTACACCATTTCACCATTCCAACTTGCTTATCCAATAATCCACCGCTTAAACGTTGATGTCGTCGCAGTTGCTGTTGACTGAGGCTACGTTGGGGGCGTGGTGGTGGCTGGGCTCCACAGAGTGGGGCCAAAGCATAGCAGCTGACGCAATTGCAAGTCAAGCTATCAACCTCAGAGGGCCGACGACGACGTGTGGATAGGCGTCGAGTAACACCAACGCCAATGCCATCCTCCAAATTATCATAGAAGGGTTGCGGTTTAGATTGCTGTTGCTGCTGCTGCTGCTGATGATGATGACGCAGTCTTCGTTCACAGTGATGACTGTGGTTGTGGCGGTGTTTATGGTGTTGGTGTTGGTGTTGGTGCTGGTGCTCGTGCTGGTGCTGCTGATGTGGGTGCGAATGTGCGTGAATATACGAGTGCGGATGCAAGTGTTGCTGCTGTTGTTGGCTATGTTGCTGTTGCTGCTGGCTACGTGCTTTAGTTGCTGTGCTTTGTGTCTTGGTTGGTATTAGGTCCGTTGGAAGTGATTGTGGTTGTTGTTGTAATTGTTGTTGTAATTGTTGATGTTGTTGTTGTAGATGCGGATGCACTTTATGTTTATAAATACCTATGCCACTCTCATAGCTGCGAGTCTGCCAAATCTGATGATGCTGCTGCTGCTGTTGCTGTTGCTGATGGTGATGGGCAGCATGCGCTGCCGCTGCCATCAATTGCTGTTGCTGCTGTATATGATGTGGATGCATGCCATGTATAATCGATGTCTTCTTTTGGCTAAGCGTTGTTATCCCACCATTACCGTTATTATTGCTCATATTAATGCTGTTGCCATTGCCATCTCTTTGATCCTTCGATTTGGATGATTTAACAAAGTTTGGCACACGAGCGCGTAGTCCACAATAATAGGGATCATCTAAATACCAAATCAAAATAAACAAACAAAAAAAAAATAGAGAAGATTAAAAAATTAATTTAAATATTTAGCAGTTAACTTTACCATATTTCTTATTATCTTTGCCTTTGTCAGATTTGCCACGTGACAATTTGATGCGTGTTTCCAAATCAATATCATCATAGTCAGGCTGAAAAGTATTTAAAATATATTGAAATACATATATATGTATGTATGTGACATAAATAATTGGTAAACAAATTAAAAGTGGAAATATTTTATCAACAACTTAATCGTCTGCTTCACCTCAAAAAGATTAAAATATATAATTCCAAGGCATGGCGCACCTTTTCATTGATATCTGAGTGCCATCTATGTAAGTATTTATATATATTTGTATATATATCAACAGTCAACTTACTGTTAACCATAACTGTGCAGGCAGTGGCGTAGCTAGATAACCTAGGGCCCTGGGGCAAATAAAAAAATTGGCCCCACTGCTATCAAAATTGGTAAGGTTTTATGAAGTAAAATTATTAAATATACAAATACTGTAAAAATGCTAAGCTACCTTATCATCAGCTCTTTTCCATGCATTGCAGGGCAGGTAATAAAAATATTAAACACTAACAACATAAATTACAATTATTTTAATAATTGGAGTAGGTATTGGGCAATAAAACGAAATAGAACAGATTCAAGGGTTTATTATAAAAATATCGAACCTACTAACTGACTAAATAGCTATTATAATCACAATCTTTTCCTAGCTTTAGTTTTCGCAAAAGTATCAATAACTTCGGTTAAATTCAGACTTGATGCGGTTTTGTTCTCAATTGCTATTAGCGATAAATGTCGGAGTCGAGTTTGGCCCATACTGTTTCTTAAATAATTTTTTATTATTTTTAATTTGCTGAATGACCTTTCAGCTGCTGCAGAAGTGACAGGAATTGTAAAGAATAATAACATTGCTGTAAATACTTCCGTTAGATCGCATTCTAGCACTCCATATTTATCTGAAACTGAGTTGCCATGATTAAAGCCGTGTTGCCACCTGTCATATTAATTTTGAAAACAGGAGAAATTTTTAAAAGTTGAGTTCGATTTGGATTTTCTGGTTAGAATTCGAGGGCCCCCTGAGCTTGAGGGCCCCGGGGCACTGCCACGCCTAGCCCCTTAGTAGCTACGCTACTGTGTGCAGGCCAAAGACATTGCCGTACGGTCGTTGGGCCCATTGGCAACAGCAACAGCAACGGCAACGGCAGCAACGACAGCAGCAGCAGCAAGACAAAAGCCAACCATTGGCAACATTCCGTGCATATTAATTACACGCGATTCGTTTGCAGTTATTTGCTATTGCTGCTGGACTGTTGTTGCTGTTGTACCTGTTGCTGAAATTCGAATATTATTGAATGCAAGCCAATTGCTCGTTGAAGCTCAACAACGAAATCCAAATAGTTGTTGCTATTGCCGTTGTTATTGCTGTTGTTGTCGCCGCAACAAGTGGCCTGGTATTTTTTTTAGTTTTTTGTTTCGTTTGGCAGAACCTAAACACATAGATAGCCAAACAGGCAAGGGAGAGGCAATGGAGCTGGATTACTACTCATTTTGCAAGTGCTCGCGTTGCTCAGGTAACCAAGCATGGCCAAGCTCTGGCTAACTAAGTAGCTAACTAACTAACTAGCTAGCTAACTAACTAACCTAAGCAGTTGCCACACTTCTTTTTGTTTTATTTTATGTTTTTAACGCTCCCAAATTTGTTCCCCAACACTTGTGCACTTAAGCAATAACTCGAAAAAGGCAAAAAATAAAAGACAAACTGAAAAAAGTTGCTGCAATTGAATTTCAACCTTACCTTTGGAATTATATCGTGGGCATAGATATTATCCCTGGGCGGCAATTTTGGTGGCTTCTCGCTGCGTTTATGAGCCAATTGTTGCGTTTGGAGTAGCAATTGTTCTCGTGTGGCAGCTACATGACCATTTCCATTATTTAAATGTTTACCCATATGCTGTTGTTGCTGTAGCTGTTGTTGTTGCTGCTGCTGCTGCTGTTGAAGATGATGTAGTTGCTGTTGTTGGTGGCTGCTACCAAAGCCAGAACTACCAGAACTGCCACCACTGCCATTGCCAGCCACACTATAGGGATCTTCATCGGGTATGGGTATACGGGGACGATTCTTAATATCTACAATTGGACGTTGCACTAAGAGAATAAAAAACAAATAAAAATAGAAGCAAAAAAAAAAAACAAAAATAACGAGGGAAAGATGAGTTTAGGGGGTGTGGGAAAAGGGACAATAAAGTAACCAATTGCCAACTTACCTGGTGGCAGTTTGCTCTTTAACATATCCATGGCTACCACATTAACAATAAGCACCCAAATGGGGCACTCCAAAATGTCATTCTCTGACTTGACAAAGGCCACTGCCGATAGGCATTGCGTCTCCAAGCGGCGACGATCTGGATAGGCACGACGCAGTTCACGATTCACATTCGATTGAAACTTCTTCATGTCGAATAGCTAGAGATGTTCAAAATGGTGAGTGACAAAAGGGAATTAGTAAACTTTTTAGCAATTGTTATTTATAAACAAAGCAAGACAAAACAAAACAAAAAAGCATCAACTCCAAATCCACCAACTCTAAAATCCGGACGTCTACGTCTTACCTTGACTATTTTTTCGCTTTCGAGCGCCTGGTTTGGCAACTTTAAGATTTCGGCACCAATCGATGTCTCCTCATTGGGTTGACTGGCTGTGCTCTTCACATAGACATTGCTTTTGGCATAGCGACGTACAAGTATATTCCCAGCATCGTCCATTTTAATTTTGACACCCTGTAAATGTCAAATTACTTAAAATATTTTGCACGAAAGTTTTCTTATGGCTTATTTTAATGTTCTTTCGTTCTTTAATGGATAATTCTTGTAAGAAATTCTTTTCTTTTTTTTTGGGGTTTGTTAATTATTTTATCAGAAAATTAATTGAGCTCTTGGCGTCTTTTGATGGTTGGGCCATAAACATAAAACATTTTTTTTTGTTGCTTTACTCACCTGACCAATGACGCGCTTCATTTCATCCGTTTTTTGATCTCTCATGGGATTGTCAAAGCCGCACAGGCCGATACTGTAAAAAGGAAAGGTAAAAATGTTAAGTAAAATAATCATTTAATAATTATCATAATAATAATAAACAACAATAGCACTTTATTAATTGCAAATCAATCAGCTGTAGCATTAGGCCAAAATGGGGCAAACAATTGCCAAAAGTTGCCACTTTGCAGCTCCATTCACTTTCGATTGTTGCCGCTGTTCATTGTTGCTGTTGTTGTTGCTGTTGTTGCTGTTGCTGCTATTGGATTAATGGTGACTCACTGTACTCACAGGTCTCCAAGTCTCTGTTCGACCGCATTTTGTTGTTATTAAACGTTTGACAAAATATTCCATGTCTATGTATATTCATATGTGTGTGTGTGTGTGTGTATGTGTGCTGTGCATTGGCCTGCCACAAATAGTCTTTGACAGTGATTTATATGCCACATGCTGCAAAGTGTGGCAGCTGCCGAAAATTTCATATTTGCAAAAAAAAAAACGTTGTTTAATTGCCACCAGACAAAACAAATTAAGGTTGAGTCATAACTTGGCTGTCAGGTTCTTAGACTTTAAAAAAAAAAACTTACATTCAACTAAATCATAAAAAAATTAAAATTAAAGAGGTCATTGAGACACTTTCTCAGTCATAAGTTAAGAAATTTTCTTGAGTGTTCCCTTTTAAGTAAAAAAGTAGCAAACTCAGAAAAAAAACAAGTATTTTAGGAATTTGATATGAAATTAATACTAAATTGTAGTACAAGTCCGTAATATTATAAAAAGTAATTTTTAATTGACTGGGTACATATGTTCTGTTTGATCCAATTGTATTTAATTAAACTAAAACTATTTGCTCATTTAAAATAAATAAATTAAAGCTAATTTAAGCAGTTTAATTTGTTTAAAAAGTTTGTCAAACAATTGCAATATAGCATATAGTTTTATCTATAAAATCGAAAATAAACTCAATTACTATCTTTAAAGTTATCAAACGAATATTATTTTCAAGAATAACTTCAGGAAAAGAATCTATTTTTATATATGAAAATGCCTTTAAGGAATGTGGATAAATGAAAACATTTTCATGCCTTTCCAATTTCGTGAAATAAATATATACATATATTGCATTGAATATATTTGTATATATTATATAGAATCGCTTAAATTTCATAATTACATTATCCAAGGACTCAAACTGCAATAACCAATATATTTGCAATTAGAATGGATTTTAAATTGCTTAATTTATGACTCTCAGCAATTGTTTCTACAATATATGTAAAAAAAAACCCATTTACAAGCCATTCACTTTGGCATTGCAGAAGAATTAATAAATATTTAGAAATCGAATTATTTAAAAATAAAATGAAACTACTGAAATAAGGATTTTAATTGTTTAAAGAAGGAACCTGCAGAGGTTTTAAGTTTCAAAAATTCAAGTGTCCAATTGTTATTGTCGTTTAATAGTTTTTAAGTTAAAGGTAATTTTAGTATAGAACAAGTGCCGCTTGGGGGAAAATCGGCTTTTTGTTTGAATATTATCCATTTTGGAGGCTTGATTTTTATACTGGTTTTAAGGTCGTCATCATCATCATCAAACGTTGAAAATGTCGGCCGAAATGCTAACAAGAAGCTGCAGAGGAAGCCGCCAGACCCCGAAGCGGCGGTTAAAAACAATTGAAACCAAGCTAATTGTAATTGTCGTTTGCGAAAAGGCCACGGTAAGATGTTGTTGCTGTTGTTGTTGTTGATGCTGCTGCTGCTGTTGCTGCTATCTGTGCATATCTAACCATGCTGCTCCTGTCTAAGTCTTTGCCTCAACTTCACTTGATGCTGCTCTGTCACTATTATGCTTTATGTTAATTTGTATAATGAAGCAGCTAAGGCAGAAAGAACCTTAAAAGTAGCAGCAGCAACAACAACAACAATTGCCGTTAGCATCGTATTGCTTTGGACTGGATTTGGCATTTGGCCATGTGCTTTAGTTCTAAGCGTAACGTCTGCCACTGCCGTTTGCTGCCTAGTGCCGACGCTCGGTCTCGGTCGCTTGGCGTTGATTTATTGGCTAAATGGTTGTAAAAACCGTTGAAATGTGTGTCAAAGTTTTCCATGAAAACGAAATGAAATCGACATGAACGGGCGCCGAGGCTTATTCGTCTTCATCTCCATCATTATCCGCCACCTTTCAAGGTTGTCTAAAAGCGGATCTGCAGTTCTTTGTTTTGTAAATGCTTCGTTTAATTCAGATACAGAAAATGTTATTAAAATTGAATGCCACTGGCAGTCAGACAGGCAGATGAGCAGATGAAGTGCTCAATTAATTAAATACAGGCAAAAAAAAAAAAAAAAGGGAGAGGAAACTTTTAAGCATACATTAGGAAAAGCTACCACAGAGATAAAAAACTATGCTCTATATACTCTATAACGATATAACGATATATTTGATATTTAATCTGAAAGTGTTCTGACAATATTTAGTACTAAACAAGTTTTCATATTTAAAACTAACTTATCATTAATACTAAATTTAAATATTGCATATTAAGTGAATCACAAGTATTTATAAGTATGTATGATGATTTAATAATTCCTTAGTTATGACATAATTGATTTAAAGACTACATTTAAGAAATTAATCTTGAGATGATAACAATTTTTAGCATTAATTGAAAGAATTAATAGAAATTCTTTTTAATTTGATGAGATGGAAAGTTTAAATTTAGTCTATATTTAGTTGAAATAACATAAAAATTAAATAAATTAAAAGATTTACAAAGTGTAAACCAAATAAACTAAATAAACAATAATAATCAAATACAAATTTCCATGACGTATCTAATTTCTATATTTCTTAACTATTTTTTAACGAGTTCCATGATCTTCATGAATTTAATATTTATTTCGTTTAATAATCTTAAACCTTACTTAATCAAAATTAATAAATTAAACAAACTCTCTTCACCTAGCGACCCTTTTTGGCAAGGGTATCAATACAAACGAAAAAACTTTACAAAAATTGCAAACTGACTTGATACAAAAAAAGTTGCCTTATGCCTTCACTTTATGCAGTTACACATACATATCGGTTGCAAGGTCGTCTAGTACATGTATACAAAATTTATATAAAAAACAGAAGAGAAACAAAAAAAAAAAGAAACTGGACTTGACACGCCTAAATGAGCCAAGCCAGAGCCAAGTGACGGTTTGCAGTTGCATTTTTACGGCTGCTGAGATGATACACACACTGACACACACACACACACACACACACACAAAATGAAAGCGAGAGTCTAAAAGCTAAAAACGGGTTAAGACCATTTTCGAGTTCAAGTTAAACATGTGCAGTGGGTCAACTTGGTGAGCGAAGAGGAGCCTTCTTCAAGGAAGCGCCATAAAAAAAAATGCAACTGCAAGTAACGGCAACTGGTTTCCTCAACGCTTTGACCTGCGGCTAGTTATACAGTTTTTTCTTACTCCTTTTCTTTCTTCTCCTCCTCTTCCCCCTCCTCTTCTTTGTGTGCTTCTTGCTATTTTTTTGTTTTGCTTGTGCTAGGTTAACCGGTTTAGATTGGCTAAAAATATCATATCAAATGGGGTAAAAAGCAAAAAACGAAAGACTTAAGCAACAAACCTGTGACGGGGGACAACTTTCAGTCAATCAGATAATCAAACTTTATAAGTATAAAAGTTTCCTACTGGGTTTGGCTTGATTTAGCACTAACTTATTTACCAGATACACGTACTCTATATATACATATATATATCTAATTAGATTATGGCTAATTACAGACAAAGTCCGCACCCGAAGTAAATGTAGGTACATACAAGGCCAAATTAATGTCCGTTTGTGTTCTTGTTCAGCTAAAATGCGAAATGGTAAAAACTGCGGCACGTGTGCCAACTAAACACTCCCCCTCTACAGACCAAACCCCAACTAACCACCACCCAAGTGAACCAGTTCACTTCTATTGTGTGTAGTCGATTAAACTGAAATTGCGAGCAACCTTGGCTTGGCTCCGGGTCGCGCCTTATTTGCCTTACTTTTTTCCGCACGAAACAAGCCCAAAAACAGAAAAAAAGCACAAAAAAAAAACACAAAGTCTGTTTCAGTATGTTGCAATCTTTGTGGCTATTATGATTTGATTTCATTTCAGATTCAGTTTCCCAGTCGCATGCAAATTTGTATTTAAATTTGATTGGGGTACCACACGCCCACCACCACCAGCAGCAACCGCTAGTCAACATTTTCGAAACCAACAGGGAGAGAGAGAAAAAAACGGGAAAAAACGAAACTGTCATAAAAAGCGCCAAATGAAATATACATATATATATATGTATATATGTATATATTGGCGCCATTTCAATTATTGCACAAAATGCTTAAAAGTTGCCATTGGGCACACTTAAGGATTGGCCATTAATTAAAAACCAAAAACTCGTTGTGTTTGGTGCAGGCTAGACTAGTAGGGACACTTAACACGCACCCACTCACCATTTGCAGAGGAACAGCAGGCAAAACTCTAATTAATTAAATTTACATGCAGCAGCAATACCAATACTACAACAAAAACAAACAAAACAACTGAGTCATGCAAACAAAATCAATGGACGAAAAGAAAGAATCTAAAAATATCTTACCAAAAAGAAAAACAGAAAAGAAAATATACGCTGGTGAAATGCTCTTTAGTAAATCGAAATCTAAGGATATAAGAATATATATATATATATATATATATATATAAAGGAAACTTTTTAAGGAATCAAAGAATATGTTACTAACATTGTGAAAGATTCTTATTGACCTCATCTATACTTTTAATTATAGTTTTATTTCACCATCTTCAGTTAATAATATTTAGAAATTCTTTCAAAAAACGTTTATTTTTAATAGTGAGAATTGCAGTTAAAAAACAAACGTTATGCAAATTCTAATGGACTTTTATCATTCAATTTAGTTAAATATAGTATGAGTATATATGTAAGTATAAAAACTTATCGCTCACACTAGCTTCCCTTTATATTTTGAGAGTTTGTTGCATTTGCATTTTGGCTAGATTTCCAGTGAAAAACATTGCGTGTGGAATGAATCTTTTATTGGAGACTCTTTGTGCCTCTCTCTCTCTCTCTGCCTCTCTCTGCATATAGATGATATGTACTCAGTTAATAGCCAAATCTAAGCAATATTCAAATGCAATTGCCAATACAAAAAAAAAAAAAAAATAAAAATAAAACTAAAACTAAAACCCTAGGGCAGAAGATATCAGCTAACAACCACTGACAGCAACAGCTAATTAAATAACAAGCTCGACAGGCACAACCAGCGACAACATCAGCAACAGCAAATTAATCCTTGGACCACACACCAGGGACAAAAGTAAAAAGATGTTTTTTTTTTTTTTTTTGGTTGTTGTTGTTTTTGCCAATTTATAAATTGATTAAACTGACACTTTTCAACAGATTTGGCCCATGATTGCCAATGGGCATATTTAACCTGCAATTGACATAGACAAGTAGCAATAGCTATAGCTATAGTAACGGCAGCAACATCCTCTCTTTAGCAAATTGGAGAAAGATTTGCAATGACAAAAGCAATTTGCATTTGCCGGCAAAGCAATCTGTGATGACCTCGTCACGAATGAAAACTGAGTGAATGAATGACTGACTGACTGAATGAATGACTTTCGTTATTATTTTCAATTTCATTTCGAGTTTAAGGTAATTTATTTGTTGTTGTTATTGTTGTTTCTGTTATTTGCTGTTGACATTTGGCTGGCAGCATCTATATATATATATATATATATATTTGTGTATAGATTTTTTTCTTTTTGCAGATATCTTTTTGTTTTCTACAAAGAGATACCGCCAAAACGTTATAGCAATTGATGCCCTTTTTTGGTTGTATTTCGGTCAACGATTTTCAATTTCAATTTTCGTAGAACAATTTATAGGCGAAAAAATGCATTATGCATAAATTTATCGGCAACTCCTCTATAAATTGAAAAAAATCCAAAAAAAGAAGAAGAAAAAAAAAAAACTAAACTTAAAACTTCTTGACATTTGGTTTATGTGAATTATGTGAATGGAGGAGCGTAGAGCCAAGACAACATTTGGCATTTTCTAGCCAATTTGTTTGGCACGCAACTTTAACCAACCAACATACGATAATTTTATGTTAATTAGCCTTAGTTGCAGGCCAAAACAACCAGAGAGAAAAAAAAAATAAAAACAAAAATTGCAGCCAACATGAATTGAGAACGAGAATTGCCAAAAAAAAAAAAAAAAATCTTGCCACTAACGGAAATCGCTCATTTCGCTTAGTTTCGTTCAGCTCAATTATTAAAACATTTTCACTTTGTTACAAAAATAGTAACGAAGGTTCTTCTCGAAACCTACTGAAACTCCTATGAAGTTCATTTTAGGAATTAAATCTTAATGGCCCAACCATTTAATTTAATGGGCATTTTATTTTCTTTACAGTGCAAGTAATTAATTATTACAACAGCAACATCAGCAACATGGCATCACCTGGCAGGAGGCTCAACGTAATAGTATTCCCTCTGTACATTTCAGTGGGTCAAGGGCAAAGATTCATTTTTTGCTCTTTTTGCTTTTGCTCAAGTTTTGCAAAAAAAAGTCAAGTTTACGTTGGCAATTAAATAATGACCCTTAATTGTATACTAGTTAATACTATTACTAATGCTATAACTTGTACTTACCGCATGCCATCGAATCCATCATCAGAGCCATTAATGGTCAGCACTGGAGCCCGAGCATATGCCTTAGCTACACGCCTATTACGCTCAAAAACTATAACTTTGGCCCAGATTTCATCGTCGATTTGTGTCCATTTGTCCAATACCTCTTGGATGTGCTCCTGTAAAATGAAATGAAAGAAATAAATGGTTAAACAAATGGAAGTCTAATCAAAATTATGCAAATGTGAAATTCTATACCAATATAAACAATTTAATGGGGCAAAATGGGATAAACTTTTTCATGGAGTGGAGATATAAAAACAAAATTAGTGCAAAAAACTGGATAAAGTTCTTTTTATTCAGTCTGTAGCATAACAAAGAATGTTGAATCATAAAAATAAAAAAGAAAACTAGTTGCCAATCAAATATTAACTACCTAATTTCTGGTTTAACAAAAACGTTAACGGAAACTAATCATTCGAGGAAAACAAGTTCTAAAATCGTTGATTAAAAATTGATAAGAATAAATCAAAAGACAATTTAATAGGAAATAAAGGAAAGTTATTTTGGATAAATTGACTTGTTTTTTGATACCATAAAATCATGACTAAAGCACATTTTGATTTTGCATGCTTGACATTATAATTTTTCTAAAACTTTTGTTTAAAATTATTTTTATATAATATTGTATAAAAACGTATCAATACGCTAAATAAAAATCATTAAATCTTATTTTTGGATATAATTTATTCTATAGATTCAATTGTTAAAATATTAACAACTTTTGTGAAATATTTTAATCAGCTAACTTTTAATTGCCTAAGGCAATCAAAAACTCTATTCATTTATGCTTTTCTTTTGTTATAATTATGGAAATTCAAAATATATATAGATATATAAAAACGTATTGATACTTTGTCCAGATGAAGTCCAGAATCTTCCATGGCATTTCAAGTTTTTCTATGTATAAGAAAAATGTTTGATGAAGACCGAAAAATAGCATGAAAATTGCTCAGCTAATGCCAACAATTTTCACTTTCCATCATGATCTCTCTCCTCAGCCCGATCTTTACCCCCTTCCTCCCCACCCCATTCACTTACACTCTCCGTCTCTTTTATTTCTCTATTTTTACTCTATCATAGAAAACCAAAGTGAACGGCCTTGTTGGGGCGCTATGTTTTTACTTTTACTATTTTCTTGATTCGCTGTTTGCCAGCCATTACAACTTGGTCCGTGTGTTTGTTGTGTTTGTATATATGTTTGCAGTTTGTTAAAAAAAAAAAAAAATAAATAAAAAGAAGGCAAAAAAAAAAAATAAGAGAAAAATACAAAGTTAAAATCAAATCGGAGCAAAAGCTGGGAGACACGACACAACCGAGCAGAAAAAAAAAAAATATATATATAAAGTTTACTCCAGTCGAGAGTCGTGGTGCTGCAGTAAGACATATAAAATTATAGACAAGCTGTGTAAGCTCTGCTTGTTGTCGAACTATATATATATGTATATATACAAATATGTAGTGTTATATATATATATATTTAGATATATATAGTTATATGCATAGATATTGCATTTGAAGTGGCTGCAAGGCTTTTCTGTGCTTGCGTCATGCTTAAGTGCACTTTATGCATATTTCACATTTTCTTACTTTATATAAAAAAAAAAAAAACGGTTTTTAAATGAAAAACTCGCTCGTGTAGTTTAAGTTTATGGTTCGACACCACATGGTAACATACTCTACACCACACCCCACAGACCTAATCCCATATTTCCATTTGCCCAGCCTTTTAAACAAAGAACAATCATAACGAAAGCCATAAAACATTAGCCCAGTAACCAACATGCCCAAGACATCATCTAAAAACAAAAAAAAAAAAGAAACATATGTATGTATAATAAGTATATATACTATTATAATATATATGTAGGTACTATAAAAAAAAACTGTAAGCCGTAAGCATATATATCTAACAGTTCTCAACTTTGGGCCACAAAACTTGTCTGGCTCATTGAAGTTGATGTTGTTGTTGTTGCTGCTGCTGCTGCTGCTGCTGCCACATATTAAAAATGCAAATAAATCATGTAGTAAAACTTGTTAACCTTTTGCGTTTCGCTCGTACTTTTTGTGCTAGCTCAGCACTTTTGATTTCATTTCAAAAATACATTCATAAAAACATTATATATACTTATGTATATACATATATATATATGTGTGTGTGTATGTATATGTATTTAATATCCAACTATATGATTCTTTTTGGGCAGATTCACTTGGTATTGTCTACACACTGGTTTCTTGGCTTTTAAAGAATCTTGTTGTAGGCTCAAGTGTTGGAGCGGACAAACTGGTTACAAAACCGATTTTCACTTGTTATTTTCTAGGCCGTCGAAAATTAAAATAACATTCCGAAAAGGAGAAATACATATATATATATATATATATATATAAGTATATACTTACAAAAACAGAAAAAAATGCCGAAGTTCAGCAACCATCATTGACTTTTGATGGTTGAATTTTGGTTTTTTTAATTAGCCTTTTTGCTTAGCTGGGTTGGGCCAAAAAGGCAACAAAGTTTCAACGGTTGCAGGCCAAGGCGCGTGTGCCGCTACGTATACGTAATATAATACACTTGAAGAAAATTCGATATAGTATTCATACTAACTAGTTAGTATGTTTCGTATTAAGTATATTACAAAATTTACTTGTCATTACTATAATCAAGAGCGTATTAATTATCAAAACAAAAGTGTAAGCATAATACAATCAAAGTAGTGTAGAACAATCTCATGGGAATGTTGTTGTTGTTGTTTTTGTTTTTTTATATAATTCTCAACTGGTTTACCATAGTTTCTATAGAGAATAATGGCAGTTTCTTATTTTTCAAGGTTTTCCGCTATGATATTATCAGAGATTGGGCAAGTTGATGGTAGGTCATTGTTTATTTTTGTGTGTGCCTTAGTTCAGAATACGCCAGCATTAATTTCAAAATATATTTCCCATCTGCTTAGCTGTGATTCATTTTTAAATCAAATGAATGAGCTGTACACAGATGTAGCTTTTGAACTTTACCTTATGATAATATTTTAATATAGGAAACTAATTTTTACTATATATTACTCAAATAACTCATTTACTTATATTAAGGACTGTTTAATTATCTATCTGTTCTATACATAACTTTGTAAAGATGAGCTTTAAATATTTTATCCTTAGCTTTATACGAGAAATTGAACTAACTGCCTTTTGTGTACAGATAAATTTCGGTATTCAGATAAGCCTTAATATATTCTTATATCAGCTAGTTTTTTTTAAAGAAATTAAGAAAGTTTTTCTAAGATTAATTCCTATACCTAAACTCCTTTTCTAAATACACACTTGTTCGTATGAATCAATAAAACATTTACGAAAATGTGTTTGAAAATGTTTCCTATATCTACACATGTTTTTAAATAAATATTCGAAATATACAAACAAATAAATGTTTCTAAAATATTTGCCTGAAACGTATGCACTTTGTAATATTATAAGCTCATTCAATATAGAGTATTATATTGCATTGTAATATCATAAACTGATTGAATATAGAGTATTCTAATTAGAAGATAAATGAGTTTGTTACTGGATATACTCGTAATGTTAAATTTTCTTTTTAACCAGACACTTTCAAAATTATTGAGAGCTTAGTTAATTAATTTCGAACTGGATATTTTGCAACGATTTGTGATTTAATATTTCTTTCTTGAACTCGATTTTTTTTTTTTTTTTTTTGGGAACCAATCAGATCTTTCATTTGGTATTTCTCTGAGTGATAAGATTTATGTATGGAAATTTTGGTTATGAACAAGTTTCGGTTTTGCTGACAAAAGTTGAAACTGGACTGGTTACGGTTGCCATATATTATACAAAATTATGAGCATATAAAATATAGTATACACTTATATTTGGTTAAAATATGCCAGTCTGGTTGTCAAATTGAAGCAAAACCGCAGCCAAACATTTAAAACGAAGGTAGAAGGTGAGTAGGGGAGTAGGGGAATGGGGGCCTGTAATTAAAGTTATTAGTGTTGCAAAAGTATATTTTGGTGTCTTAATGGCTTGTGGGGACTTGCAACACGTGCAACAGCAGCAGTAGCTATGTTTGTATGTAGGGAGCATTAACCAGACACTTGAGAATCTTTTTTTTTGTTAATGCCTAGTGTCTCTACTGTTAATGTTGTTACTGTTGTTATTGTTGTTGCTGTTGTTTGTGGTATTGTTGTTGCTGGTTTATTAAGTTTGCACTTTTCTTGTGCAAAATGTTGTTGAACTTTTCAAGTCACGATTTCAACGATGAACATAGACGAAGATGCTGCAGCAAGTTGAGATACTCTTCATCTGGCCCCCAAGTTGACATTTAATAAAATGAATTTGCGGTTGTTTCTTGTGTTTTTTTTTGTTTTCTTTTTATATAGTAAATAGATATAATGATTTGAAATTATTATGGATTTGATAAATTTATTTTGTGACAGGTTGTGCACCAGTAAGAAAAGTTCATTGATATCTTTATTGATGAAATTTTTGTAGTCGATCATCTTCACGCTCTCAAGTGCTCTGACCTGTAGATGACCCATTTTTTCGTTGGATGGCAAGGCAAATATTAAACCACTTTAGTTATGATGGATATTGTTAGTTAATTTATGCAAATTGTTATTAATAATAGAGGCAACGTCTCTTCCGTCAAATGCAAATCAATCAAGCGAACAGGAAATCGATGAAAGAAAACAATTTTTTTATATATGTACATATATGTATGTATGTATATGTGTATAGATGTGAAGATTAAAAAAAGGCATATCAAAAGGCCTGATAATTTCATTGAAAATCACTACGTGAGAGCGCATGTATATATACATATTTATATAAATGTGTGTGTGTGTGCGTTGCCATCTTATATTTGGTGGTTTTTCCTGATCTTTGCACCAACGCCAACATAAAAATCCTGTTGAACAACTCAAGCGAAACCAGGTGAACCGGGTGGTGTAGGCGAAACAAACCAAGAAAAAAAAAACGCGCAAAACGCATGGAAGTGGAAAAGCGAAAACTTGCAGACAAAGAAGAAAAACTTTCATTTTCATTTTCGTTTGCTATGGCAAGAACAAGTTCACTTTTGAATGCATTCAAGTTTGTTGCTTAAGTCTTTTGTTTGGATTACCCTCATAGATGTCAATTTAGGGTTAGCTAGATTTCGTTTAATTCCCGTTCCCAGCTAATAAATTTGTTAACAATATTGAAAATAGCACACACCAACAACAACAGCAACAACAACAACAACAACAACAAAAATTGCTCAATAAAATGGCCCCCAGCAGCAGGCAACAATACAAAATACTTAAGAGACAGCCGACAAGGCAAAACCAAACCAAACCAAAGCAAACCAAAGCGAAACTAAATCAAAGGGCTTTTGGTGTACGACAAAAGAAACAAGAGGGAAAATGCTGCCATAATTTCTGTTGTTTTTCTTCTATCATGGGAAAAACAATTTGTAGACGCCTTTTGTATAATGCCAGACTAAACGGTATTATATAGACACGCTCACGCTAATTGCGAAATGGTCACAAAATGAAGGCGTTTTATACTCACAATCAGTAGAAATAGTAGTAGTAGTAGTAGTAGTATAGTAACAACTATATATCATAAAGCTATATATATCTATCATGTAGGTAGCATTTGATGATGATCATGATGATGATATTGATACTCTTTTTCCTTAACCAAAAATCAGTCAATTTCACTTTTCAGCAAATGAAAAATTTTATGCAAATCGAACATCAATTTAATGGCTGCCATTAAATAAGATGAATTTTGATTGGTCCTAAGACTGATTGC
Source organism: Drosophila sturtevanti (assembly GCA_018150375.1). Classification (NCBI taxonomy): domain Eukaryota; kingdom Metazoa; phylum Arthropoda; class Insecta; order Diptera; family Drosophilidae; genus Drosophila; species Drosophila sturtevanti. Next base: position 3,697,953 of record JAECWJ010000324.1, on the reverse strand, counting down.
AGTTAACCGAAATTTGTTGGCAATATTTGACTGACTGACTGACTGGTTAGATCTGTATGTGTAGGCTGCTATATTTGCCAAATTCAGACAAAAAAACAAACACATAATAATTTAATAGTATTCATCGACAGAGGACGGGAAGAAGACAAGGCGAGAAGTTGGCCAAAAGCTAATACTCTATGAAATGATCAATTTACAAAGTAATTTGATGAAATGTACATATAAAAGTTTTAATATCTCTATTAACCGCCTAAACATCTTTAAATTTTTTTTTAGATTTTAATACGATTTTACTTTGACGAAGTATGAAATTAATTTAACATGACTAAGAAAATAAAAGCCATCTCTTAAAAATTGGTTTAAGCATCGTGTGATTAGACTGATTGAATTTCACAAAATATATTGGAATTTGTTTTAAATTTGTTTTTGTTTAATATTTAATTCTTTTTAGATAAATATAAAGCCACGAAACAGACAGTATCATCATCAATTCTACAATCAAGATTCTATATTTTTTTTTGAGTAATTTATGCTGTCAAACATAGTATATAAATTTTATGACTTTTCTTTACCTTTAACTAGTTCAAAATTAGGTTTTAATACATATTTAAATAGTAACCAAAAAGTTTTTTTTGTTAAAACATAAATTTAGTCGTGAGTTTTGACTTTAAGAGCAAATTTCATATATGCGTTTTGAGTTTTTAAAAAAAAAAAATAAACTACAAGATTTTTTCTTAAAATATTTAAGTTTCTTTATTAAATTTGGCGAAGTAAAAGTGGAGTGGATTAAGAAATCTACGTGGAATAACTAACTATATAAATAACTATATAATGTTGATTTAAGGGTACGTCATATTCGACTTGCTAATTTTGGTTTATTTGTCTATTTGGTTGTCTAATGTTGTTGTTAGCCAAATGCTGACATCAATGAAATGCCCACACACAGCCGCACACAAACATTTAAAGAAAAATATACAGAAGAGTGAGCGGGAAAAGAGATGGTTTGAGAAAGGGATAGATGTTTAGCTGTTATAGCCAATGCCCAAACACGAGTTTGGTCTTTGGTTAAAAGCGTTTGTTATTTCGTCTTGGCCATAGGCAAATTAAAAATGCACAACGCAATGCGATGGCCTAACTGTAATTAATGCAATTGGTAAATACAAAAACGAAAAGAAAACACAAAGGAAAACCCCTCTAAGCCAAAGACTTAATGCGTTTCATGCTGACCTCAATGCCTAAGGCTGATGTGTTTAGCACGTGTTGAGAATAAGCCAAAAGCTAAAAATGAATAACCCACTACACACATGACCACAAATCATAGAAAATGCGTCAGGCGGAAGTTAAAGACACGAATATTATATAAAGATGAATTGTAGAAAATTTTTTTTTTTTTTTTGTGTCATCTTACCTTGTATAATTTATCCTTCTGATACCAGACATCTTCCTCTTCCTCTTGCTGAGTAAATGTCTGGTCAAGATTTAGATCATCCCGCGAACGTGATAGAATTTTTCTTCGCGATACCATTGTGATTTCTGTATGCGATGAGAATCTGCAAAAAAAGAAATGAAAAAGGGAGAGAGAAAGAGAGAGAGAGAGATGGGAGAGAGATTAATGTAAATCTTTTACTGAACACCTTTAAATTGTAAATGCTGTTTTTTTTATGTATGCCGACATAACTGTAAAATGAAACAGCAAACACATCAAAAACACAGTTGGCGCTGACAGGTCTCAAATAAACAAAACTCTTCGCCAACTTGGACACCGGCTGATTCCAACTCTGACTCTGTGGGCGCTCTCGTATTGCAAAGCAAACAGAACCCCAATATAAATATGATGAGTTCAACGCACTCATACCAAACAAAATACAGGAAAAAAAATGGGGGAAAAAAAACACCAAATAATATCAGAAATCATATATATTTATTAAGTTTATGACCTGGACTTCCTTTTTCACAAGTCATCCCATCATAATATGGGGAATGCAATGGCCCAGGAATATTTAAGGCGAAAAAATCAGTGGGAATCAGCAAAATTTTCAGTTTCCATTTCGGTTTTATGTTCAGAATTTTATGTTTTTTTTTTTATGTAAGACGTGCCCTTTCTTATACTCTTATAAAATGGGTACGTTTAATAAAACTAACAGTTTAGCCGTATTTAGATAAACTTAGATTAATATTTCTAACTGTTAAGTTTATAAAAGGAGTAAATAAAGTGAAAGAAAGTCCCATAATTTTCTATCTTATATTTCAACACTTACATATATATTTGTGTTTGTGAAATACATGTGACTATATAGAATTATTCCTGACTGATTGACTATTTGAATTATCTCATAGCCATGAATGATCCTTAAAAAATGTTGTAGTGCAATTAAAATAATAAAACGCAAGAAAGCCTCATTAATTGTTTGCCTTGTTAACAGAGCTAATAACAGAGAGCTGATAACAGAGAGTTAATAGCACAGAAGATAAGAAGAATGATATCAGAGAAGCTAACAGAAATTATTACAGATATGATTTCTGTTAGATTTTCCTGTTAGATATTTACGTTATTATTCAAAAAGAGAAATGATAGCAAAATTATATTTTGTATTTAAATTTAGGTAAAATTAACTAACCACATAATTTCGTATTACATAATGGAATCGTTGTATTATTAATAAATATGTGTTGGTATTCATGATAAATTTAATGTCATTTCAAACGTTTTATATAAATCTTCTCATAAGGGTATAAACAATGCCTTATAGCTAAAGTTGCCTCAGGGGTAAAATGATTATTATTGAAATTGCTTGTTCTGGGCATGTCGAGCTACGCATAACTTGACGATACCATCCAAAACACGTCTGTTAGCCAGTCAGTCAGTCGCAAAATGAAATAAAAAGGCAAAATATAAAAAAAAAAAGAAATCACCTGTAAGATCGGCAAGGCGAGTCATTTGGCTATATTCCCGGCTCCGTTTGTCAAGTTGATGAAGAAAACAAAAAAAAAACGTTCATTGCATAATAAACACCTATCAGAGAAATGTGTGGCTGGCTCTCTGGCTCGCACTCTCTTCCCACATTCTTGCTCTTTCACACATAATCTCTAGCTCCCTCTCTATCACTCTCTCTCTAACAACGCATGCAAATGCTCGTTTGAGGTTCGCTAACCTGTTGTCATATTTACACGGTATTTCTCTCAGTTTCTTTGTTATTAGTGTCTGTAATTGTCATAGGTTATTATTGTTGTTGCTGATGTTGATTTTGATGTTGTTGTTTTTGGCTTTCTTTAAAGCTTGATGATTGACAGTTTGACTGACTGACTGAATGGCCGGTTGCCTCTGGATGCTGGCTTTAGGGCTGGCCAATAAATATATTCAAAGACTTTTGCGCAATTGTCACCGATTGCCAATTTTTTTTTTCTCTCTCTCTCTATCTCTGTTTCCTTCTTCTGTGATATTTTTTTTTTCTTCTTATTTTTAGATTGCAATCGGCTAACAAATGTTGTTGCTGTTATAGCTGGATTTATGCAACCAAAAGCCGTTAAATTGTACGACTCTCTGACAATCTTTTGTTGTTGCTATTGCTGTAGTTTTGCTGTTCAGTTTTTTTTTCCGTTTGGTGTTTTGTTTCGTTGTCGCCATTTGTTGCCAGTTTATTGAGTTGCATATCTCTTCTTTTCATTTTTTTCTCTGTTTTTTTTTTCTTTTTTTGTTGCATATTGTTGTTATTTATAGCCCTGACAGCAACAACAGCAACAACAAAGGGCCCAACAGAGAATATATAGAACATATGTCAGTCAGCGTATTACATATACAATGTCTATATACTATATGTATATATCTGAACATATGTAGTTCTTAAAGCTCAACACGTACACGTTCTAGTTTGAATCAGTCTCCGACTGTAATTACGTGCATTGAATTTCAATTCTGACTTTGACATTCACATAGAGGCAAGAGAACAAACTAAACAAACCAACAAATAAAAAAGAAGTCTAATCTATGAGCTTAAAATAAGAATTTTGAGCCTTCAAATAAAACCATATGCATAATGGTGAAAGTTATTGTAGAAATTTTAAAACATTAAATTTTTTTGAAGTGAAATCTACATAAATTTTGTAGTAAAACTTTAATCTTAAGTTATCTTTAATTTTAATTATATGTATCTATCTTCATTATAAATAAAAAAAAATTTCTCCAATATGAATCCATTTATTTTGGAAAATATTAAATAAATTGAAATTAAGTAAAAACCAAAACCGCAACCGGCAGTAGATGGAAAGTGTCTGTTCTGGACCAGGAAATGACGTCACTGATAAGGTATAAGGTTTTGACCGGAAGTGCGTTGACCGCAATATGGTCTGGACCAGGAAATGACGTCATAGATAAGGTAGTGTAGTGGAAGTGTGTGAGTTAAATTTGGTCTGGACCAGGAAATGGGTTAGAGATAAGGTTGTGGAGCGGAAGTGTGTTGAGTGAATTTGGTCGTGATAAGGTGCGTGTGCGAGTTCAAGGTCAAGTTTGTAGTGCGTGCGTGTGTTAAAAATGCTTGACCTTGAAAAAAAGAAATGAAATCACTTGTTTTTAATTTTGAATATTTTTATTTATTTATCGTTTAACCATTTCCTATATATATATATATATATATATATATGGTGTGAAAAAAAGAAAGAATGTTTGACCTTGGAAAGAAATCACTTGCTTTATTTTTGGTTTTAAATATATATGTACATAAGTATATGTTTACATTACTAATTTTTTTGTGGCGTGGGAAAAAATAGATATATATGTATATGTGATTGTGATAAGGGCGCGTGCTGCGAGTGTAAGTATTTGTTTACATAACTCTTTTTTTGTGGCGTGGGAAAAAATAGATATATATGTATATGTGATTGTGATAAGGGGGGACGCGTGCTGTGAGCGCGTGCTGGGAAAAAAGAAATAATAATTGTGTGTGTTGTGATAAGGGGCGCGTGCGCTTTGTGAGAAGAAATAATAGTAAATCTCAAGTTCAAGAAATCGGACAATTAAGATATATACTTTAAAAAAATGCTTTCGTCTAACATTAATAGAATCGAGCAGTTTTTATTCGAATTTAAAGAAGTCATTTTTCCAAAGGATTGTGAAGCGTTGTCTGATATTCAAAATTATTTGCTGGATCGTAACAAACATTTGAACTATTGCGGCTGTCTCTATAAAGATAGTATAGAAAATCCAAATACTTGCGCATGTTACTTGGTGCTTGGACAAATACAGAAGGCCGAAGATATTATGAGGAAATACAAATTACTTCAATTACGAATGTTTATGAAATAAAATTTTCATATTATGACCTTGGAAAGAAATCACTTGCTTTATTTGCGGCGTGGGAAAAAAAATAGTGTTTGACCTTGGAAAGTGAACCTTATCAGAGCGCTGGGTGCTGGGGAAAAAATAAAATAATAATTGTGCAGAACTGAGGGGGGGTACCACCAAATTTTTTTCGCTCATATCATTCAGTTTAATTGAATTTGAACGTTGTTCAACAACACCATTTGCTGTTAATATTTCTGCACTCGGTTCAATACATACTTTAAAAAAATGGAGCAATATTGTGATGTGTGTGATGTCTATGTGATGCAAGTTAGATGGAGTCATCATTTAAGAACAAATACACATAGAACAAATGCATGTAAACCTTTTGATACATGTGTAAAACAAATTTCTAGTGGTTTCCGGAATCGCATTGTTACCTATCGCTATGAGAGTGATAGTAATGCCAACACCAGTGAAGGAGCTCTGCAAATGCCTGAAGACTTTCTCTCGGAAGCAGGAGGTTCTTTGCTTCCAATATTGGAAAGATGGCTTAGCATTAATATGGCATGTAAACTTAATTTGGAGTTGTTTGCCGAGTATATTAAGATGAATGATGATGATGATGAAATGGCTTTCATGATTAAGTCTCATCAGACCCCAATGATTTTGCTAACACTTGAAAGCGATTTGGAAGAAACATTTGTAAGTCAGGCTATGGCGATAAGTACTAAAATGGATGAGTTTCAAGAGCGTGATAGTGGATGGACGCTGGTAAAAATACTTTATGTTGAAATGAATCTCAATAAGTATGAGCCTCTAAGAAATTCAACGTATATCAAACTACCGAAAGCGCTTGCAATGAAAAAAGCTATAGTGAATGTTCAAAATACGGATGATTTTTGCTTTAAATGGGCTTTAATATCAGCACTGAAGCCTAATACTATCCATCGGAATAGAACATCAGCATATAAAATAGCTGATATAAGAAGCTCAATAATCCGAATAGATGATTCACAAGAGCTTAATTTCACCAATTTGCAATTTCCACTTAAATTGAGAGACATTAAGAAATTTGAGGAGCAAAATAATATTAGTGTCACCGTTTTTGGTCATGATGAGGAGGGTAAAAACATAATTGGGCCACTATACATAACTTCAAAGAAGCAGCTTATACACGTAAATCTACTGCTTATCGATGGAGAACATAACTCTCACTATACTTGGATTAGGAGTTTATCAAGGTATGTTTCTACATTTTACATAGATGAAAACAAAAAAAAAAATAATAATAATAATATACTCTATAACTTGCATCAATAGACTTGTACGCAAACAGCTGACTGCAAATACAGGGAAGTTATACTTTTGCGATCTGTGTCTTAACTATACAAAGAATGCTGCTACACACTCTAAGGACTGCAGCAAAATGGTTTCGTTACTACCAGATGAATCACGGAAGCATATACAGTTTTCGAACTTCAATAATAAAATGCAAGTACCGTTTGCTGTTTTTGCAGATTTCGAATGTATATTAAAACCTGTCAATCAAAATGTTAGCGATAATGTAGTTAATATTCAAGAGCATATTCCAATAGCATATAGCTATTTTATTAAATGCTCATATAACTCTAATTTCGATAAATTTTCATTACATACAGATGAAGAAAATGTAAGTGAAAGTTTTATTAAATCCCTAATAGAGGATGTAACTAGGCTATATACTAATCTCTCTGCAAATTTAAAAATAACACTAACTATGACTGCAGAGGAAGAAAACATATTTAAGAATACAGTTAATTGTCATATATGTGGCAAAGTTTTGCTAAATGATAGAGTCCGAGATCATTGTCATTTAAGTGGCAAATTTAGAGGAGCATCACACAATGCTTGTAATATTAACTATAAGATCCCCAATTTTATTCCGATTTTCTTTCACAATTTCTCACGATATGATTCACATTTGTTTGTACGTGAATTATCTAAAGTTCCAGGAGATATTAAAGTTATCCCCCTTAACAAGGAGATATATATTTCCATGTCAAAATTCATTAATGTCCGAGAGAATATTATAGAATTAAGGTTTTTAGACTCTTTTCGTTTTTTACCAGCCAGTTTAGATACCCTTAGCTCAAATTTAGAGAAAAAGGATATGAAAGTCACTTCAACTTTTTTCCCTGATGATGGCTGCCAGTTAGATCTAATGCGTAGAAAAGGAGTATTTCCATACGAGTACTTGACCTCATTCTCAACCCTACATGATAGAACATTACCGACTATAGATAAGTTTTTCAATAAACTTTCGAATAGTGAATGCTCTGCTGAAGATTATCAGCATGCGCAAAATGTTTGGGATAATTTTCACTGTCAGTCACTTAAGGACTATATGGAGCTTTATTTAAAAACTGATGTTCTCTTATTAGCAGATGTTTTTGAAAATTTTCGTGCAATATGCGGAAAAATTTACTCACTTGATCCTGCACATTATTATACAACACCAGGTTTATCATGGGATGCTATGTTAAAATCAACTGAGATAACCCTAGAGTTATTTACTGATATTGATATGCAGAGGTTTATACAAAAAGGAATTCGTGGAGGGTTAGTGCAATGTATGCAAAGATACACCAAAGCTAATCACAAATATATGAAAGATTATAATGATGCAGAATCATCACAATTTTTATTATATTTAGATGCAAATAATTTATATGGTTGGGCTATGTCGCAGTATCTACCATATAAAGACTTTTGCTGGATGAATGATTTGGAGGTTAGCGCGTTCAATGTTTTAAATATTCCGGAGAATTCTGAAGATGGTTATATTCTTGAGGTGTCTTTAGAATATCCAGCTTCTTTACATGACTCACATAACGATTTACCGTTTTGCCCAAGCAATCAGAAACCTACAAAATTATGTGCAAGTGAAAAGCTAATCGCGAACTTAGAGAACAAGCATAATTATCCCATACATTATAGAAATCTTCAGCAGTGCATACAAAATGGACTAGTTTTGAAAAAAAATTCATAGAATTTTAAAATTTAAACAAGCACCTTGGCTTAAGAAATATATTGATATCAATACTCAATATAGAACCAAGGCGAAATCTAGCTTTGAAAAAGATTTTTTTAAGCTATTGAATAATGCGGTATTTGGCAAGACTATGGGAAATGTTGAGAAAAGAAAAAATATTAAGATAGTAACTTCATGGGAAACAACTAATCGCAATCGGTTAGGAGCTAGAGCATTATTAGCAAAAGCCAATTTCGATAGCTCAGCTCATTTTTCTGAGGATATGTACGCGATACAAATGAAGCGATTAATGAATGTATACAATAAGCCTATGTACTTAGGGTTTTGTGTGCTGGATTTATCTAAGCTTCAAATGTATGATTTCCACTACAGTTATATGCTTCCTAAATTTAAAGAAGCGTTAAGTCTTAATTATATGGATACTGACTCTTTCATCTATACGATTTTAGTAAATGATGTATATGCTGAAATTCGCGATGATGTTGAAATGAGATTTGATACATCTGAATATTCAGAAGATTTAGCTAACAAATATCAAATGCCGAGGTGTAATAAAAAAGTTTTGGGTATGATGAAGGATGAAAACAATGGGAAAATAATGACTGAGTTTATTGGGTTACGCCCCAAGATGTACTCACTACTTCTTGAAGATGATGGTTGTGTAAAAAAAGTAAAGGGTATTAAAAAATCAGTATTAAAAAATATAAGTTTTCAATCATTTTCCGATTGTTTGTTTAAAATATGTTAACTTTTAAGTCAAAATTGCATACACTGTTCACACAAAAAATAACAAAAGTAGCATTAAGCTCTCATGATGATAAGAGGTTTATAAGGAATGATAATATACATACTTACGCTTGGGGACATTATAAAATTTCAACTTAAAATAAACTAAAAAATACTTGTTTTATTTCTTCTTCTTCTTCTTTTCTACTGTTGTATATGATGATGATGATGAAAATTTACAGCTACCATGAGTTGTGAATATGGATAAAATAAAAATAAAAAACAACTGACGTTAAATTCTCCAAAAAAAAAAACACATAAATTGTTTTATTTATTTATTTTTTTTTATTCAATTTGCATAGCATATGTTTGAACATAATCTTTTACATTTATTATTTTTACTTGACTTTTATAGTCTGGATCAACTTCACTGTATTCCTCCACATCTCCGTTTGACAGAATTCGCACAGATGTATATTCATGATATTCATAGCAATCAATTTTCAGGGTTCTAATACTATAATTGCTAATATATGTACATCTTATATTTAAATCAAAATTATTATATTGAAGTTGAAAGTGGCGATAGAATGGTTGTTCGCTTTGAATAATTCCAGCTATATCACCCTCCTTCTTTATCAGATCTTTCCTGAATGCTTCAATCGCTTGTTCTGCTGTGAAATACTCTTGATATTTTCCAGGGTTTGGTGTAGTAGTAGTTGTTGTTGTTGTTGTTGTTGTTGTTGTTGTTGTTGTTGTTGTTGTTGTTGCTGTTGGAGACGGTTCTACATCTTGATATCCATCAAGATTATAATCCTCTTGCAATGAAATTAGCCTTACACTGTGCGTCGGTTCAGTTTCATTATATCCTTCAGCCAACTTTTCACTTTGCTTTAAAAATTTAATGTTAAGCGATATTTTAACGCTATCATTATTTGGGAGATTAATATAAAATTCAACATCTTTCACACTTGAGTTCGAGCTAATTTGCACAGGTAATGGAATTGCTAAATAGCCTTGAACAAGTAAAACTGCCCAGAGGAACAGAATATTTATTTTTAGCATTTTAGCTGCGGTAGATGTATAACCAATCACTTTGAGTTCTAAAAAACGAGTGCGTAGCTTGAAAATCCTACATTAGCATTTAATATCTTACCATTATCAGCTACATTCTGGATTCTTCATTTCTTTTCAGAAAAAGATTTCATCATTTTTTGAAATCTTTGAATCATTTTTGTTTATTTCGTTTCTTTTCCTTCATTCAGCATTCGTTTGTTTACATCATTTTTGTTTATTTCGTTTCTTTTCCTACATCTATCCACGAGTTATGTTCGTTTGAGAAGCCTAACCACTTAACGAATGCTTTACCCCCCTTCTTCCGTATTACTTTTTCAACTAGATATGTGTCAGGGAATTGAGATTTTTTAAGTTCTTCAGCATAGAAGCCGCCCTTAATTGCTTTTCCCTCATAGTCTTGCAATAAATATGTTGTAGGACTTGTATTCTGCACTTGAGCTATTTGGAAAATCTCAGTTGTCCAGTTGGGGGTGTAACCCTTCTCGAAAACATGTTTATATTTATTTATTCGAACATAATCACACACATGAAATCGTGAACCAGTAAATATTTTTCTATTATTATATGCACTACTCAACAATTCCTTCTCATTTGTTTGATTTACTTCACAAGGAGACATTTTAATTGTTCGATGAAACTTCCTATTGTATTTATCAATTAAATTTTGATAAATATCAATCCAACGATATGATCCATTAAAACTAAACTCTTTCCACATCATTTCTTTAATAGTTCGATTAAATCTTTCAACAATTGAAGCTTTTAAACTACTATATGTTGAATAGTGATTTATATTATATTGATTCATTAATTGCTTAAATGTTTCGTTAAAAAACTCTTTACCATCATCAGTTTGTAAATTCTTGGGTGATCGCCCCAATTTGAAAATACTCAACATTGCTTTAGCAACTTCTTCTGCATTTTTGGTTTTAAGAGCTCTACCCCACGCGAATTTAGAGAATGTATCAATTACTGTTAAAAGGTATCTATAATTTTTATTTGATGATGTATAATTGTCCATTTGAACTAAATCAGCCTGCCAATGATCATCAATATGCTTCATTATAACTCGCCGTCGCCTAAAGTTTTTTCTTGCTGGAGCGTGAAGCTCATTAATAATATCTCTCTTACTCATGCTTTCAATTCTTTACAAGCTCCCCTTCTATTTCAATCTTTTCTTTCACTCGAGCATTTGGACGTGTAAACGAATTGAAGATATAATTTTCAAGAGCGATTACTCTTTCTGTTAAGTCTATTATGTTTGATAATATAACGTCTTCTTTATCGTTTTCTTCACTTTTGGCTATATGGATTTTAATATTTTCGTTAATTTTATTTTCAACTGATGAATTTTCTTTTTTTATATGAAGCAATAAATCTTGAGTTAACATATTTATTTGTTTTTGTAAAAATTGTTTGTTGACTCCATCTTTTTCTTCAATAGGCTCCGCAATATTTTTAAGACGTTTGTTTTGAATATTAATATTTTGATCGTAGTCCAAAAACAACCCCACCCGTTTATATACATTTTTCTTGAAACCATCTAAATTATATTTCTCATTTGAGTGCTGTCCAAACTTATCAACAGGCATGTTGAAAATGATTAACTTTTTTGAGAAATCAATTCATATATATATATATATATATATGCTAGTATATAATTTTAGCTTCTCGAAGTTCTTCAATTATTGATATTATTTCGTTATTATGATTGTTATGACCTGCTGTTTGCGAGGCAACTAATAGATTTAGTCTATCGACAATTTCATTAGGATCATCCCAATATATATAAATTGGTTTACCCACATTCAAGTTCATCAGACCATTACCAGTAAGAATGTATGGTGATGATGATGATTCTGAGTGTGATAATGAATGAGTAGCTGGTAAAGGTGTAGAAGACATTTGCGAAAACAGTTTTTTACTTGGGAAAAGAGGTTTGATTATTTTCATATATTTTTTAGAACGATTACCCTTAATTTGAGAATTACTCATATGATTTCGTCTATGAGCATTTGTTATATTCAATATATTTTTATAATTCTCTAAATCTTGATCATTATAATGATGTGGTTCATTTTCATAAATTAATGAATATAGACCAGTTGTTAAAGGCCAATTTTGATTACTACCCAAAATATTGAATTGTCCATCTGATATGCTTATTTCAGAATTACCCAACCGCACTTTTTCTTTATTATCTTTATAAGGACCATATGCCTTGTCAAGAACTTTTCTTCGTGCTAATTCGCTTACATTCAATATTTTTTCTATTTCATAACTATCATCTTGAAGCAATAGTTCACTACGATTATTATCTAAAGAGTTGCTACTAACGTATTCATCTAAAGTAACATCATCATCATTATCATCATCATTATCACGCTCATCTTCTCTTTTAACATCAGTGTTGAAGAATGATTCTCTTACAGGAATTGAGTTTATAGCTGATTCTCTTCTAACTTTAGGCTTTTTATCTATTTCTTCTTCTTCTTTTTTGATGGTAAGCAAATGATTATTTAGTGATTCACTTTTATTTATAAGCTTTTCTAATGGAGTTGTTATTGGTCTCAATGATTCTTCTAGCTGTAAATCTGCTTCAGCTTTCCCTAATTTAATACTCTGAAATTTTCTTTTTAAAATATTTCTAGTTTTCACTAGCTCTCTCAATACATTTTTTTTTTTTTTTTATCCATTTTCAAGCTAATAATAATAAGCAGTTGATTGCATGTTATCAGTTAAATAACTGATGATAAACTACTTCAAAACAAGCTGTTTGCTGTTTAAATAACTCTAATGGTGAGTTCGAGCCTGTTCAGATACCTTTGAAATGACTATGAAAAGTCCAATTTATAGTTTTGAATATATAATAGGAGTTTTATTGTTTTTTTTTGAATATATAATATGAGTTTTATTGTTTTTTGAATATTATAGTTTGAATATATATTTTTGGGGGAGTATATATATATATATATGTTTACAGTGTATATGTTTATTAATGTATTTTTTAATTTTTTTAAAGTTTTTACATAGGATAGTTGAAAGTAAAGCTTCTTTTATATAGTTTGAATATATATTTTTGGGGGGAGTATATATATATATATATATGTTTACAGTGTGTGTGTGTGTGTATGTTTATTAATGTATTTTTTAATTTTTTTTTAAAGTTTTTACATAGGATAGTTGAAAGTAAAGCTTCTTGTAACAATTTGCTGCATTCATGGCGCAGCTTGATGCAAATCTGCTTAAGTCATCCCTTATAAAAGCTCTGTCAAGAGCTCGAGCACATTCATTGATATCCATGATTTCGTTTTCATCTGGATCCGTATCCCAATTTTCAGAAGCATCATCAACAATATGGTTACCACATTTAATTGAACAATTAATTGTGTAAAAGAAGTTTTCTTCATCGTTTCCATAATTATGGGTGTCGGGCTGCAGAAGTTGGAGTATTCTATGCGAGTTATCAAAATAGCCTCCATAGTTCAAAACCCACTGTTCTTCACTTCTGTTGATCAATCCATTATCAACTACATACTCATTAAATAATTGTCGTTGGGCACCGATTCCGTTGTCTATCAAAAAGCGCAGTGTGTCAATACTATTTGTAAGTATTGTGCAATCACAACACTGTCTCCTTAAACATTGGATCGTCCGCTGAAAACTATCGTAACCTGTATTCCAAGCGATGTCAGTGGTAGCATCTTTAATTTGTTGTGTGTTCCGCATCCAGTCCTGGTACGGTGATTTCACTATATATGTATAAGGACCACCAAGTAGATGGTCACTAAATGCGACGCCAACTTCTTTAATAATGTATTCATTATTCCTTCCCTTACAGCCATAGGATACAATGAATGCAATTTTGGAATTGCTTGTCAGACTTGATGGTGTGCGATTCATTTTTATTTTTATTTTTTTTTTTTTGGTTTTTCCTTTCTTTGCAAACAGCCAGTTACTGTAGTTGCTTCAATGGTGATCAAGAATTGACTAAATTAACAAAAATTTTTCTTTTAAGTTGTAATGTTAGCACTTGCTTGAAATTTCCTCTTTCTCACTGATATGCTAGCATCGCCCCCCTCCCCCTCTTATTTACTTGCTTGATATTTTACTCTTTCTCACTGTTATGCTAGCATTTGCTTCTTATTCACTTGCTTGATATGTATTTCCTCTTTCTCACTGATATGCTATTGCTATTACTGGGCTCGTCTAACTAAGTTATTCGATGGATTGTACTCAACTAATCGGTCATGAATAAGAACACAGTATGCTTCAGTTGAAGCAATTGAAGCTGCTGAGGTTGCTGCTACTGATACATCGATGGTAATACGTATATCAATGGGCCCGCTTTTAACAGTCTCATGCTGATGTGAAAGATCTATTACGATGATGGGAGCCTTTCGCTTAAATTCCTCTGGACTTAAAAGCGGCTGTGGTGTTCTCATGTAGTAGCTCTCTTGAAATTTCGCATACATGTCATAAAGCATTGCAAACCGAGCTTGCTCAAAATTTATGTGTAGATCATCATATGGATACGAATCAGAATTTAAATGTATTTTTAAGTTTGATAAATTATTTGTTACTATTTCATCATTGGAAAAAAAAAGCGATTAATGCAAAGCGTGGACGTTCTCTATCAGATGCCAGCTTCACACTCCAAGTATGTTGTGTTCCATTAGTAAGTGATGGATTCATATAACAGTCCCAACTACGAAATGCTAGAGCCAGTGGTCTATTAGATTCAATGATTTTTAACATTGAAAGTGTGGAGTTATGACTTAATGTTACATGTTGTATTTTCCAAAAAATCTTGTGAATATTTAACTTGAAGTTCACTTCTCCAATTTTCTGCTTGTAAACATTCCCCATATTTCTACTTAAAAGTAATACTAATTCATGTTTACAATTAAGCATGAGCTTATCATAATCTTCAGCGAAACCCAATAGCATTTTAAGTGGTACAGCAAAATTGAATTTCCCTCTATTAGAGAAATTTAATAATGGAAAGCTGCTCTCATCATCATACCATCCAGCATTTTTCCGCATAACACTTTCATCCTTATTTAATGAAACATAGTTTTTTATTGTTGTGGTCACCCCAACATATCGTGTACGATCTATTTCAGTTCCATTGAGTTCATATCGTATTTCATCAAATAAATATGCCATACAATTATTTTTGAGTACCCCTGCTGAAGACAGCTTGTTATCAGTTAGAGTGACTATTCCCTCAATATAAATGAGACTTTCGTGAGGGTATACATATAAATCTTGGTTTTGTATACAAATTCGAATTTCATCGTTAGCGTTGTAAGATGTATGCTGCTGTGGTTGATAAGTGTGATATTCTTTCCTAACAATACTATTATCTTCGTAGACACTCTCACGAACATTTAAGATATGATTCTCCATTTTCTAATCTCGAACTTTAAGTCCTATTGATTTTAAAAATGCTTTGTTTGATGGTGTTAAGACTCTTCTAGTTGAATATGATGTAGATGTACTGCTCAATGCAACGTTTCTAATCAATCTGCTTCCTACTCCCCCCTTCCAATGGTTTTTACCATAGATTATCATCGCATCGGTCTGAGATGAATACGAAGTGTAATGTTTTCTTCTCCCAGCAAATGAATGGGTGCTCCGTCCTGATCAAGTAGTTCTACTCTCAACTCACGTATCTCTCGCGTGTTTACGGGTAAATAAATTAAATTGTGTGGGATTTCATCCATTTTATAGCCTGCTGGAACGGTGAGTGCAAACTCATGTAGTGTATGTGATTGGCTGCCGTTTACATAAGCTCCGGTAACAATATTACACTCCAAACGAATGGCGTTGACATTACAAATATTCAATGGTGAATGAGATGTATGTCTTTTTCCTGGTGTTAGTACTCTATCTGCATATCCCAACATGGAACCGATTGAGCGTTCTTTGTTAAAGTATATTGGTAGTTCACAATAAATATCTACTTGCAATGTATTGTTATTGCCATTAATATCAAGCTTCGAACCATGAATATTTCTAATAATAAGCTCTTCTTGAATTAAATCACTAATATCGTTGAGTTCGTAAGAACCTGGAGGTATTTCAATTATGTTGTCGCCAATGTGAAATAAATTATTTCTTTCATTAACGTTTGTAATTGAATTATATAAATGAATATCAATTAAGGAACATTCATATTGCTCATTTAATTCTAATGGAGGAAAGAAAACAGATGATAAGACTGTGCTTTTCCCACTTAAAGTTATTGTTGTGGACATTCTGCTAATCGTATGACTAATAAATAAAGTTCTTTACCTTTACACTGATTTTATACTTTTATTAAATGGTAATAAATGTATCAAATCCTAGTCTATATCGACCATTGTCTAGCTCATCATCTTTGCTTATAGTGAGAAATCCATATTTTTCCATCCAACACATTCGACACATTTTCATGAAAGTATCGAAGCTCATATCGACACCAACATGATCTGAATAAATATGCTTCATGTTCATTTCATCTTGCTTAAACATTATTATTAGGTTTGCATTATCACGCACAAGCTGTTTAGGAATGCGTGTGTAGGTTTGACACAAGTAAAATGAATCAATATTATTATGTCGACCCATGCAAAAGTATGCTCGTATATTATTCTGTTTTTCGCAAGCAACATCATCAAAAATCATAATGGAATTATTTTTCGCTCTATTAGGGGGTATAACAGACTCGTTTTCTGAAAATGTGTAGCAGCCCATACCCTTTATTGGATCAATCAAAGTTTTTAAATAGACATATTTCGGTTGACATAACGATTTTGAGTATAGATAAATATTTTTAAATTTCAATCCATTTGGGCTTTCAATCAAGCTAAGCATTAGATTTGTTTTCCCACAATTACTTGGTCCAACAATTAATGCTCTAATTGAATTGGGTAGTAAAACACTATGTCTAATCAAATTTTTAGTATTTGATGATAAATCGAAATTTTTAACCTCGATATTGGCCTTCTGTTTCTTAAGACGCATATTTAAGACCTTTGAAGATCTCTGCTTCTGCATTTAGTAATGCGAGTCCACGAACTGTGTTTCAAATAAAAATGCCTCTACATTTTTATAATAAAAACAGTTGTAAATTGAAAGCCTATCGTTACGGAGGTGGTACTGGAGGTGTAATTAATAGTCTTATTAATAATCTACCCATAGAATTACATATTCCGGGATATCAGTTTTGTGGACCTGGAACAAAGCTAAAAAAACGACTAGAACGTGGTGATAAGGGAATCAATCAATTGGATGCTGCTTGCAGAGAACACGATATTGCTTATTCACAAAACAAAGACCTTGAGAAGCGACATATTGCTGATACACAGCTAGCTGATAAAGCGTGGGAGCGAGTAAAGGCTTCTGATAGTGGGTTGGGGGAAAAGTCTGCTGCTTGGCTCGTCACTAATATTATGAAAGCAAAGAAATCTTTTGGAATGGGTATTAAAAGAAAGCGTAAAAGTAATACTGGAACTTGCTCCTCAAAAAGAAAGAAGAAAAAATTCAATGAAATTGTTCGAGTAGCAACTAAGGCGTTGAGAAATAAAAACCCACTCGACATTGATAGTTCAGTTCAAATAGCACGTAAAGCTATAAATAGCGCAATTAACTCAAAAGATAAAAAAACTATAACAATTCCTCGCATCATTACTGTACCCAAAATTGGTGGTTTTCTTCCAATTTTAGCTGCATTAGGAGCGCTTGGAGGACTTGCTTCAGGTGCTTCAAGCATCACACAATCGATTTTGAAAACTAAAGCTGCTGCTAGGGAGCTTGAAGAGAGAAAGCGTCATAATAAAAAGATGGAAGCTATTGCTTTAGGAAAGGGTTTTTTCCTTCGACCATATCGCAGTGGATATGGTTTAATTGCACCTCAATCAAAAAACTTTTAAAGCAGCTGCCTAATAAACCTCTATCAAATTTTGATATTTTGAAATTCGCTCGAAAACACATCCCAAACTTTAGAGATGTATTTATGAGGGATAGTCTCCCCCCTCCGCAAAGATCGATGGATAAACGAATGTGGTGTTATAAATTTAGATTCATCTAGGGGAGGTGGTACGCATTGGGTAGCTTATTCAAAAAAAGGTAATGAAGTAAAATATTTCGATAGTTTTGGAAATTTGCAGCCTCCTGTGGAAGTCATTCGCTATCTAGGTAGCAATATACTATATAACTATCAACGTGAACAAAAGTTTCAGGACTATAATTGTGGACATTTATGCTTAAAATTTTTATTACTCAATTGTAGTACATAAACTTCACATCTAACAAAAAAAACTTTTATATTTTATTTGCGCTAGCATAATAAATTATGTTTTGGATTCAGCAGATTGGATCATCTGATCAATTCTGCACTTGTCAAGCGGATTGGGAATCATTTCAAATTATTCAGGCACAGGCTATTTCACCTCTGCTTCAGGTGTTTGTTAACCCAAATCCTTCAGACTGCAAACAAAAAACTCTTCTATTCTCTTTAAGGCGTGGAGAAACACATCCATTTTTACATACACTAACTTTTTCATTTGATGAATGTCAGCACTCTGCATTTTATGTTATTGGAGGGAGTATTACTATAGTTGGAAAATGTAGACAAAGCGCTAATCGAGATGGGAGCTTAAGAAGATACAAACAGGATTGTCCGTTTTATTTTTATGACAATGATTGGGGGAAGCTGCAAGAAATTATCCCCAAACATATGACGGAATATAGCACAATATATACAATTGATAGTGATAGCATTCTTTTGCGGAATTACATTGCCTCTAGAGAACGGGAGGAAGAAAATATTCGTTTAATGGATTCAATGTTTAATAAATTTGATGATGATGATGATGATGATGATGATGATGATGTTGAAGTAGACTCAAAATAAAAACAAGATTGATAAGGAGTGCTAGTGCAAACTAAAAATGAAACAATGATAAGGCATAAACATGTGGACAGGATGTGTTTTGTGGTTAGGTAGCAATATCCAACATTATTTATCAAATTTGAGAAAGGCAGTGGGGCGGTATAAGCTGAGAAATTTCTAAATAAAAGCCGTAAGATTTACCAGAAGCTAAATTAGTCAATTGCTAAGCTTTGTTTAAAATGGACGGAGAAATGGGATCTAAGGAGCAGCAACAGCAGCAGCAGCAGCAGCAATCGAAACAGAACCGCAGATCCCGACAACGTCTGGATGTGACATCAGTTCTTGAAGCTACTGATGGGATGCATATGCAGCAATTGCTCCAACAGCAGCAGATTGAACAACAGCAGCAACAACAACAGCAACAACAACAACAACAACAGCACAGCAACAGCAACAACAACAGCAATATCAGGAGCAACAGTTGCTACCAGAAAACGCTATAATCCAGGATGACCTGGCAATGGCAAATCAATTTAATGAATTGTCAAAGATGTCGTGGAATGGAGTGATCCCACTTCTAACCATTGCGAAAATGCCAAGTAATGTAGCGATCCCCATTCTAAGAGGTTGGAGAGCACAAACTAGATATGGCGAATCTATCGCATTGAAGCTCCCGGAGAATGTATTATATTTAACAAAAAAATATAATTCCATGATTAGTGATGCATTCATTGATCAATGGAGCACTCAACGTTTTTCAGTTGTAAAAATAAGTCACAACAATCAAACTTATATAAATATAATTCCACGAGCAATGTAAACAGATGTAGTAGATGTATGAATAAATAACAATAAATAATTTAAAAAAAGGAATTAAGATTTTCTTTATTTCAGACTCAAAATTTAATTTTCAGCTATGTACATTATGCATGGAAAATATGAAAATTTTATTTCATAAACATTCGTAATTGAAGTAATTTGTATTTCCTCATAATATCTTCGGCCTTCTGTATTTGTCCAAGCACCAAGTAACATGCGCAAGTATTTGGATTTTCTATACTATCTTTATAGAGACAGCCGCAATAGTTCAAATGTTTGTTACGATCCAGCAAATAATTTTGAATATCAGACAACGCTTCACAATCCTTTGGAAAAATGACTCCTTTAAATTCGAATAAAAACTGCTCGATTCTATTAATGTTAGACGAAAGCATTTTTTTAAAGTATATATCTTAATTGTCCGATTTCTTGAACTTGAGATTTACTATTATTTCTTCTCACAAAGCGCACGCGCCCCCTTATCACAACACACACAATTATTATTTCTTTTTTCCCAGCACGCGCTCACAGCACGCGTCCCCCCTTATCACAATCACATATACATATATATCTATTTTTTCCCACGCCACAAAAAAGAGTTATGTAAACAAATACTTACACTCGCAGCACGCGCCCTTATCACAATCACATATACATATATATCTATTTTTTCCCACGCCACAAAAAAATTAGTAATGTAAACATATACTTATGTACATATATATTTAAAACCAAAAATAAAGCAAGTGATTTCTTTCCAAGGTCAAACATTCTTTCTTTTTTTTCACACCATATATATATATATATATATATATATAGGAAATGGTTAAACGATAAATAAATAAAAATATTCAAAATTAAAAACAAGTGATTTCATTTCTTTTTTTCAAGGTCAAGCATTTTTAACACACACACGCACTACAAACTTGACCTTGAACTCGCACACGCACCTTATCACGACCAAATTCACTCAACACACTTCCGCTCCACAACCTTATCTCTAACCCATTTCCTGGTCCAGACCAAATTTAACTCACACACTTCCACTACACTACCTTATCTATGACGTCATTTCCTGGTCCAGACCATATTGCGGTCAACGCACTTCCGGTCAAAACCTTATACCTTATCAGTGACGTCATTTCCTGGTCCAGAACAGACACTTTCCATCTACTACCGGCTTCCATAATTTATAAGATTAAAGCCAAAAATTTTAAAAATAACTGCAATTTTGATAAAATATTCCAAAGAACTGAAAACTTAACAGGAAAATTTTAAAAAATCGTGAGAGCTTAACAGTTTTAAGTATGTACATTTAAATTCCTTTAAGGTTCTCTGGATAAATCTCTAAATTCTTTATCATCACCTGCAGTCGACCAATTAAGTTGATTGCATTTTTTTGTGCTTTTTTTCTTTTTTGATTTTTTGCTTTTCGGCTTATTCTTTATGGGGCACGTCAAATTAAAACACTTAAACGGCATTTTTATTCTCAGAACAATATTCCTTTAAAATAACGCTGACATGTCAAAAAAACAGAAAAAAAAAATAACATAATACGAATTTCTTTTCTCTGTTTTTATGATGGACAATTAACGAATGGAGAGGGCGAGAGACAGTGAGATAGAGTATCTCAAGTGGTACTCAAATATCCTGCACACTCATAGCCGGATGAACTAAACTGAGAATGAAAATTTTTTTGTGGAGCGCCGATATCTGGATCTGCAGCTGATCTTTCTCTGGGTGTGTGTGTTTTTGTTAGGGCACTACTTTTGTAAACACAGAACCAGAGAACACACAGAACCAACGGTCCAGCCCAGCCACCATAAGAGAAAGATATCCACTTGATGCCATAAAATAAAGTCATCAACTTTAACTGTGTGCCGCTGTCCGCTGACCCTCTGTCTTTTGTTGATTTTGCTGATTTGTTGTCTGCTGCAAGCAAATTTCCATACGTTCATTTACAGTTATGTTACTCATATATATATATATACATATATATACAATAACACGCGTGTGTGTCTATGTGTAGTTATCATGAATGTGCCCCAAAGGAATTGAAATTGCAACAATTTTTGTTTTAATTCCCGCAGCATTCACTTTCAAAGTTTTATAAGTTTTTTCTTCTTTTTCTTTCTTTTGATAAACACGCACAAGACAAAAAAAAAACTTTCACAACAAAAGGCCAAGTTTATGGCACATTTAAATAATGCCAATTAATTTTGTCATCTTGATTTGAGATGAACTTTTAGTTATAATTGTTTTTCGCATTAAATGCAACAACAAAAGCAACAATGGCAACAACAATAAATTCGTTGAACTTTCACAAATTGTAATGCCAATTGGTTATTGCAAAATGACTTTTGCGAATTGAACATTAAACAATTTTGTCAGTAAAGTGCAATAACATTTGAAATAGAAAGTAAAATTTAGTTAATTTTGATGAGCAAGTGGAAAAATCTCAATTAGAGGTCAATGTAAATGACTATGAAATATCTATTAGGAAATAGGGAAATTACTAACCATACAGAAATCAGTTAGATATATATATTAAAGTAACATTTATTATTTAATTATTTATTTAATTAACAATTTAGTCGGAATTTCAAATTGATGAAAAAATTTGAAATCCAAGTCTAAGTCTAAAGTCTGATCTATATTCTAATATACCCCAAATTTGCTTATAAATGCAGGGTATTATCAAAAACTATGTGAACAATCTTTATAATGTGATCAACTCAAAATTCGGTGAGCAGATGAACCAAGTTCGTTGCTTAAGTCTTTTGTTTTGCCTTTAAGGCAATGGAAAAACTTGTCTAGCAACTTTCTAAAGAACTTTCTTCGGAAAACAATATACTATTAGTATTCATAATTTTTAATGGCATAACAACATTGACTGCATATTAATCATTTGATGTTAAAGCGCGGCAATTTTATGAATGAAAGTCCAACGTCATGAATTTATGGTTTTCAATATAATAATAGTAGTTTTCACGATTCACTTCACTGAACAGCAACAGCAACAGCAACAATAACAACAACTACAACAACAATTGCTATAAAGAATTTTTACTTGATGATGACAATCGCATTGACTGTTTGCTATCTGTTTGGCATATTAATCAATTCGTTGTAAATGTAAATGGGTGTGAAGTGGGCCTACTGGAAATTCTAACCTAAAGATTGGCATTGGAGAAGGGGCATGTGGTGTGGGTTGGAAGGAAAAGTACATCAGACTGGGGTCGTTGGCAGTTAACAACGCTTCGTCTCGTCTCGTCTTGAATCTCTGACTCTCTGACTATCTGACTGACTGCAAATAGTTTTTCAGTTCGTCGACCTGTTGACAGTCACCGTTTTATTTTTCTTTATTTTTTTTTTTCTTTTCAGTTTTTACTTAGCTAGTTAGTTGCATTGTTCAGGTTCAAATTGCAAGTGCGTCACGAGACTAGACCAGGGACAACTTTGGAGCTTTGCTTACGGGTAAATGGCACGTGCAAATATTGATGATGTCTGGCCAAGATTTTAGTCTCCTCAGCAAAAACAACAACAATTGCACATGTCTACTACTGTAGTAGCTGGTGTGAATTTTGAATAGTATATATACCTACCTATGTATAACTATTTGTTGTTTGGCAAATGTGGGCAGCTTCAATGGCAAGTCTGTCATCTGGTGGGCGTTCACTATTTACTACTACTGCTACCTTACCGTTTAATGAATAACAAAAACAAACAATAAATGTTATGAAAAACCTTAGCAAATTTGCCAAATCATTTACTTAAAATGGGAGACAACCAACCAACTGCCAACTAAAGCTATCTAAAAAACAAAAAAAAACTGAAAAAAATGTTAAGGTCAAACAAGCAAATACAACTTGAAGCTACCAATTGATAAATGTAAAGTTTGAGTGTAAAATGCATAAACTTTAATATCTGATTGCTAATATTTCTGTAATATTTATTTTTAAATTATTTTGCATCATAGCAAGTATCAAACAAGTTTCGATATAGCTCATAAAAGAGTTTTTAATGTTTTTTCATTCCAATTAAACATTTTTTCTTTTCATAACTACAGAGTTCAGACTACATATATAAATAATAATTGATATTTGGAGTGAGATTTACATGAAGAAGATAGAACTATTAACTTAATATTAAATCAATTTTTATGATTTAAATCGTAGAAGTTTCAAAATAATTCAATTTTTTATGTGTTTTTGAATTATTTTTAATAGTCACAATTTTATGCGATATAGCAAATCAATTTGAATATATATAATATTTATGTTTAAGGTGCAACTTTTGCCTTTTGCTTATATTATTCCCATAAATATTGAATTCAATAAAAATTTCAATTTTTTTTAATTGGACTAATGAATATAAAATAATAATGTATAATATTATTTTGTTCGAATTAGGGATCAAAGAATAGAAAAAAATTGAAACAAATTCCAAAAAAATTTTATTTTTTTTATATATGTATATATTTTTTCTTCTAAATGATTTTATATAATAAATGTAATTCCTTAATTTCTTGTTAATGATTTGAATAATTGCTCAATTTTCAATCTATTTGTTGTACAACAAATTTGCTTAATTACTTCTTCGAAAATAATTTTAGTAATTTCTTGTAGAATCCCAGACATGTCTTATGGTCATTATTTTTTGTGCAGATTCTTTGATATTTATAAATATATTTAAAAGACATTTCTAGAAAGTATTTTTAGCACTCTAATGAATGGAAATAACGAGCCATCTTCTATACATTATGTAACCAAAGACGACATGAAAGTTTTTTGGCTAATGAAGCGACGACAGAAAAAAAAAAGTAAAAGAAATAGAATTTGATACTTTCCAAAGCTAACACGACTAAGAAATCAGAAAGAAGAACAAGAACCAGAACACAACAAAAAAAATAAAATAAGAATTGAAAAAAAAAATCAAAGAAAAATGTGAAGAAGGGATACTAAGAATGTAGACCATTTGATTGATTGATTGTTGAAAAGAAGCAACGATATTGTTTTCACAGTTGGTCTAAAGGTCTGTCCGAGGTCTAGGGGGGGGCTTGCGTGGGGCATCTGGGGTTAGGGTCAAGCCCAAGTCAACAATTTTGTTAGCCTTTTGTTGTGTGTGTGTTTTTTTTTTTTTTTTGCTTTCGTCGGCCATTGATTTGTGGCCAAATTAAATTAAACAGTCATTGACTTTGGTGTGTATATCTGTGTGTGTGTTTGTGACTGAGTTTTATATTTGAACTCTGTTCCACCTTTGCCTCCTCCACCACCAAATGCCTTGTGAGTTGAGACTTGTGTACAATATAATCGTTATTATTATTATTATTTTGATTATTATGAAAATTCATAATATTTAACACTTGGTATTGTTTTCGCTTTACAAGACGGCAAATCAAATGATTTAATTTGCATAACCATAACAACAGCGTGAAAGTGTTTCTCCGCTATGGTTCAGTTCCTACTTTGTCGTGTTTTTACCGCATTGGTTGCTGTGGGGTTAAGGTTTTTCATTATGCCTTGTGCGCACTGCAAAATTATGCAAATTGCTAACTAAAAATACGTTCGTCTACACACACACACACACAGATATACATATACATATATACTATATAATATATCGTATCTGGTATGCCATTTGCAAATGGAGGAAGCTAATAATGCAAAATCAAAAAAAAAAAAAAACGAAAAGAAATAAAAAAACTAAATAAAAATTGTATTGCGGAACAACATTCGTCTGCCTGTCCGGCTATTTAACACCTGAATGCCGTAAGCTCATCCTCTAGTGAATTTGCTTTAAAATCAAGCTATATCAAAAACTTTTTAAACATATGCATTTTGGATTTCGCAAAACTTAAAAACAGAAGAAGAAAAAAAAAAACAAAAATACAGATCCAAGACACGCACCTGGCTCTGTTCATCATCATGATGATCATTCACGCAATTATTGATGAAAATATGTTAAATCATTCATATGTTTATATACATATGTGAAAAAGGTTTTATGATATATATCTATGCATCTCTTTCTAACCTTTTAAAGTCATGTAACTGTCAGCGCTTTGCGCAATATTCCCCCTCCCCCACGCCACAAAAAACAAGAGAGTGAAGAAAAAAATCAGACAAAAACCAAAAATGAACTAAGCCTCAACAAAAATCCCATCCAAAAAAAAAAAAAGAAAAATGAAGAAAAAAATGTTAACGTTTCAATTTGAAAATGCTCGATGAGAGATTGCTTGAATCGATGTGTAAGCAAAGGGAGAGGGAGGAGAGTAGGGAAGTAGGGGGAACTTTTTGATTGACTTTCAAAATGTAAATGTAAAAATTACAAATCCGCTTGACACCTTTTGAAATCCAGCCGGACATTAAATCAAATGACTTGTTGCAAGGCCAACAAAATATAGAAAAAACCAATGCAATATACAAAATTCAAGTTAATGAATAAAGGAAAAAAAAGTTATTTACTTTTTACCATCATTCATTTTAAAGATACTTTTTCCTTATTAAGTTTACAGATACAATAACAAATATCAGACAGATGGGTCATTGCCTTCACTTTAAGAATAAATAAAACATAAATAGAAAGAAATTAATTTTTCAATATTAATATTATTATAATTTTTAAGTGTCATTAATGTGATCATTCTTGTTTATTTTATATCAAAATTATTAAAAATAATTTGCAAATATATATAAAAATTTTGAATATTAATTTAGATTCTATACATAGTTAAAATGATCAATTTTATTGTGAAGTTTATTTTATTATAATCAGTCTCTGTGATTATTGATTCAAACCAAATTAAGAATAAATAAAAATTATTAATAATTGTCCAAAGATTCTTTGATCTTAACTTAAACTTGGAACTATTAAATTTTGAATACAAAATTCAAGACTAAGTATGAGAAATTTAAAAAGATAGTTATAAAACTAAGACATTTTATATAATAAATAATTTTATATAAGCAGTTTTCCGTTTTTTCACCAGCTTTAGGTAACTTTACCTTTCTCCTACCCAAAGATAACTATCAGATTGTTTCCATATCTTAATGACACAACAAATTTATTAGGCCTATAATATACTTTTTAGCAAACAATTTTACCATTAACATTAAAATGTTACAAACATTTCCCTTTTCCCCATGCTAGATAATGGAAAAATTTGAAATATTTTCAATTATTTCATACATAATTGAAATCACTTCAAATGGTGGCTATTTAAACGTTTCCAGATGATTAAATTTAACAACTTGTTGAAAATTGAAAAATGTTTTGTTGTTTTTTCTCGTTTCATGTTTTTTCTTAAATCCTTCAAACAAGTTTTTTTTCTTTCTGTTGGGGGGTTTTTCCTTGATTTGGTTTTTTCTTCTTCTTTTTTTTTTTTTGTTGGTTTCAATTAAACCAACAACCAGAAAAGAGTGAGGCAAAAGAAAACAAGTTGACACTCTCATTACTTGGCTACAAAATTTTTTTTTCCGCATATTTTGCGTTACGTTCAGCTTGCACTGGCCAAAAAAAGATGTAAAGAAATGAAAATAAGGAGACCAGTGCAACAATTTGCTGACCAAAAACGAAGCAAACAACAGCAATAACAACAACTGGCAGTTGCAACTGCATTTACAACTAGAGTGAAGAGGAGAAAAGCAAACTTGCAACCTGGCTGGCTGGCTGGCTGTTTGGCTGGTTGGCTGCTTTCGTTTTCAGTTTGGGGCTCAGTTACCATTTCGCCTGCTTGCACGCTTCAACTGCTCAGAAAACAGAAAAGAAAAGGCAACAACAACAAGCTAAAGAAAAGAAGAAAAAAAAAAGTTGTCTCAGTCTGAATAAGAGTCGATGTTGGAGACGAAGGCCCAGTCTGGCAGCTGGGCACATAAGTTGGCGGCAAGTTGGTAACTTGGCGTGCAGCCATGGTAAACGTAGCAATTTGAGAGACTGTGGCAAACGAATGAACGAACCTATGACAGCGCCATTGCACTAAATTTTCCTCGAGCGAGTGAGTTTGAAAATGAAAACGAAACTGAAACTGATTTCTTCTTTTAGCTAACACTCACAGAAAGAGAAAGATCAAAAAAAAAATATATATATATAAAGATAGAAAAGGAGAGAAAGATAGAGAGAGAGAGAGAGAGTGAGAGACAGAGTCAGAGGCAGAGAGAGCGAACTAGAGAGGTACTTTTATTACGTTGACCATCATTAAAAGTTGGCTTAAACCAAAAACCAAATGACAAAAAGACTAACAAATGAAAGCGTTTGGTCAGATCGTTTTTATCTTAACTACTATATTTTTTTTGGCTATTTGCACTCGTACTTGGATTAATATACCCTGTAAATGGTGGTGATTTGGGGCATATTTTATAAAAGAAAGAAAGAGTTAAATAATCTATAAAGTTAAAGCTGTGATATATTCTTGCCGTAAATGATAATACCCTGTAAATGACTGTTTTTCGGCATATTCCAAAACGGAAAAAGAGAAATGTTTAATTTTGAATTCTATAAAGTACAAATCTAATAATGTTGCTCGGTTGTTCAGATATATTCTTGCCATAAAAGATAATCTACTAGTAAAAGAAACTTAACTATCATACAACAACACTACTACAATATTAATATATATATCTTTATGTATATATAAAGAAATGATTGAAGTAGTTGATGAAAGATAAATCTTGCTTATAGTATGATATTACTCATAAGATTTGTTTAGCTATGTAGGTAGAACAAGAACAATCTTGTCTTTCCCATATGAGTCTTTCAGGCGTGTCTTCTTCCACCTCCTCAGATAAAAACAAAACAAAAAATTATAAAGGTTTCGCAATATTTAATCTATTATTAGATATCTGTTATTTTATTGTAAATAATTGTTTTCGTTTACAAATATTTGAATTATTTATAACTAGTTTACTAACAATTGAAATTTATTTATTTATTTTAAGTTTGTAAATAGATAGAATGAACTACTTTGTTTGTTATTTAATTTTATGAAAATAAAGCAGCAAATAGATGATAAAATATATGTATACTTAAAATATATATTAAATTCCTCCAACTATCTAAGTTTAATCTGATTAAGTCGAAGATTTTGTTCGGTGACTATAGAGAAATTGCAGCACTTATTTCACATGACATTTTCTAAATCCAATGGTTCAAAATATGAGACTTTTAAATGAGGTTGTTTTTCTATAATATATCTTTTTTCTGTATCTGGTTTAGACTATGACTTTTATATCCTAAACCAATTGCTTTACTGTAGTAGTTTTTATGCAAGGCATAGTTCTACCTCAATCTATAAACTAAGGTAAACTAGGGCCTAATTTGAATTGGTTATGTGACGAAGCTCTTCTAATATATATACTATATAAAAATTCTCATCTAGGCTAATATATATATACATTAAATCACAATAAGTATTTGAAAATTGAGTTATTGTCTTTGAGTTCTATAATAGAAGGATTTAACATTTAAAAATCTTTATATCTCATCTATATGTTAGTGTATATACCCATGTCTCTAAAGGGCATCATACAGTTGGTTTTTCCATTTAATGTGTTTGTTTCTTTTCTGTTTTTTTTTTACATTTTTATCAAATAGCAACAATCAGATGGCATCAAAGTTTTCACTTTTCAAACTAATGTAATGATAATGATGATGTTGGTTGTTTTTGTTAAGCGGAAATGTGTGGATCATAATATTTGTTTGTTGTTTAGACACATTTTGTTTAGAGTGATGATTGAGACAGCTCACACACACACTCATATATATATATATATAGTATAAACACACACCTCTATTGAAGTGCCCACACTTAAAATGCAATTTATATTCTTCAATCCAAACAATGCCAAATGAAAATAATGTTTTAATAAAGATACCTTTTTGCTGGGGTAATGGCTGGCAATGCATTTTTATCTATAGATATATCATACAATCTGGCTAATCGTAGACATGGACCCCACAACAACAGCCACGTGCTCACCTCACCCATCATATCTAACTCTTTTTTTTTTTTTATTTTTATGGCATCATCAAATGTAATTTAATTAGCGTTTTTTATTTTTTGTGGTTGCGTGCAGGCGCGGGCGTAAAAAAAAAAACTTAAGAAAATAAATATAAAAAAGAGTTTTTAATTTATATATAAAAAAGTCAAAAAAAAAAAGAAGAAACTCTAAAAAGGTTTTTTTTCTGTGGTCATTAACATCATCTGGAAGACCTTTTGCCTGTGTGAAGAGCATTCTTTGAATGCGATTAACCCATTTTTAAATTGACTCTCTGGCTAATGAATACGACTTATAGACAGCTCATGAAATATGCACAACGCGAAATAAACAAAATATAAACAAAATTGTAAAGAAATGCCAAATAGAATGAATTCGAAAACAAAATAAATAGAAGAAGAATAAGAATGAAGACAAAAGAGTGTAAAATGGTGTCAAATGGAAAGGCTTTAACAAAAAACCAACAAAAATATATAATATAAGGAATATGCAAAAAAAAAAAACAAAACAAAATGTCATATAAATTTGTTCACAGTTTTAGGCTAAAATATTGAATAATACATTTAAAAGTAACTTGGCTATGAATTGGTATAAGTTTGTGTGGGTTTTAAACCAATAATTGAATGAATTTTAGAAGAACCTTGAATAAGTCTTAAATACAAAAAAAAACAAAGATCATATCTATAGGAGAACTAGCCATAGATTGGGTGTTATGCTCGAAATTATAGTGGAGATTGTATCTTTAGAGAATAACCGGTAAGAAGAAAACAAACTGCAGAGGAAGTCACTAGACTGGTTAAGTAAATAAAATAGATATTTATCTTTATTTTTATTATTATTATCTAATACTATATTTGAACAGCGTTTCAGAAGCTCAGGTTATAGAAATCACTATTAGGTATAGAGAAAAAGAATTTATATTAAAATTTATTGAAAATAAAGATATAAATTTAATACCCAAAGAACTATAAAGTCCAAAGTGTAACAAGTGAAAGCAATTTTTTTTAAATTTAATTCAAATAATAATTATAATAATACCAAATATTATGTATTAAGTTTATTAAGTTCTTCATATGGGATATCATTTGATTAATTGAATTATTTTATGTTTTATACATTTAAAGTCTAGTTATTATATACTTAAGAAAATTTAATTAAAAATTTAATTAAATCTGCTGAATAAATTTTTAATAAAATCTTTGCATATTTTTATAGAAATATTTTTATATTATTTTTTAAATAGTTTTTTCCCCATTTCTTTTATATTTTTTGATCTTCTTGATCCATTTTTTTACAGACTTTAATTTGTTAAATTAGTATGCCTGGATTTTCTTTGTTAAATGTTGCTTTCATGTCTCTTTAGAGTCTAGTGAGTACAGTGAAAGGAATTTGGTTTAAGTTAAATACATGACAAAAGCAACAAATATATAGTAAGTCCAAGTATATATATTGCGCATTCGCCGCATTTGCCACGACCTTTTTTTATATCTTTGTTTTTGTTTTTGTCTTTTTGCTGTTGTTTTTGTGTAGCCAAAAAAAAAAAAAGTTAAACTCGAAACTCATTTGTATCTTTTGCTATGTTGCTTTTGTTGTTGCTGCCGCTGAGAAAATGAAGTCAACTGTTGCTTATGTTGCCCATGTTGTTGGTCTCTCTGACTGACATTTCCCATTAAATTGCCACGTTATTGTCTGCAATAATACAAAACAAAACCAAAAGAAACACAAAAAAATAAAAATGTTTCTTTTTTTTTCCTCGTTTTTGTTCTTGCAAGTGAACTTTTGCATATATTTGGTTACTAAAATTTTTCAACAGCCGACTTCTAGCCAGACATTAGCACTGACGGCAGCCAGCCACATTCAACTCATCAGTCTCACTTTAAGGTCTTTTAGGCGATTGTTTACATTTATGGCTAGTTAATTGGGTGCCAGATGAGACATCACCCTCTCTCTGTGTCTGTCTCTCTCTTTCTCTCTGTCTCTCTCTCTCTCTCTGTCTCTCTAACTCCATCTCTATCTCTATCTTTCTGTATTGAAATTTCTGTTTTTGCACACTAATTGACTCCCACCATATACCATATTGCACATGGGCAAAAAGGCAAAAGCCAGAGCCAGAGCCAAAGCCAGAGCCAGAGCCAGAGTCAAGCTAAAGCCAATGAAAATGCAATTCATGGCAACTTCCTTTCATCTGCATCTGCTTTGCTTCGTCTGTGCAATTGTCGCAACACCTACAACACATATTCAACATTTTTATTTTCATCATTTTTGTTTTTGTTTTTTTTGTTTTGTTGAGTTTCTGGCATATATCTGTTAACATATTACTATGAATGTATGCATGTTGTTGTTGCTGTTGCTGTTGTTATTCAGGGTCACCGCAAGAGACATCGAACATTTTTCTGTTAATCTGCCACAAAAATACCAAAAAAAAAAAAATGAAAAAAATTTAAAAAATAGAAAAAATTAACTTGACATTGTCTTGCTAATTTTCTACTAATCGTTTTAATTAGTCTATGTTTGTTTTTGTTTGCTCATCATGTTGTATCATATTCATATAATCTAAACCAGAAGAAACCATGTCAATCAGGGGCGTAGTAAAAGGATATCAAACATCAAGAAATTGAAGCATTAAAAAAGTATTAACTTAATGATAAATAGTTGTCTTTCAATATTTATTTTTCTATCTTTTATTTCATAAACTATTTCTACTAAAAATATAAGTATTTATTCAATGTATTAGCGATCCTTTTGGATATCAAATTAATTATCATCCATTTACTCCGTTTACTTGGAGAAATAGAAATATAATTTTGAATGCCAAAGCATATGTATTATATAAATCGTATATAGAAGATGAACTTTGAAGCTCATAATTTTGCCACAGTAATAGAGAAAGCTGCAAATTCTTAAATTGAATAAATTTTAATTAATTTTTTTCACAACGAAAGAATACACAAAATTTTAGATAACTTTTAGTTTTTTGCTTGTGGTTGACATTTTTTTGGAAGTTGCCATATACATATTTGTTATATATATTTATATATAAAGTATATATATTTATATATAACGTTTTTTCATATACTAATTATTCTATATTATACTTATATATTCATAGATTATACATATTTATTTATTATAACACAAAATATCAAAACTGATCAAATATAAAAGTTCGCCTTTACTTTGTGAACATTTCATAGTTAAAAGTTTTAATTTTCATATCAATTTTCATATTTATATCTTATTTATTCACTTTGTATTTTTAATCCCCTTTTTATTAAAACTAGTCTACGTCTATGATGGCAACCTTGAGAGTGAAGAAACTTAAACTCAAAGTCGAATTCAAGCTACGTATCTGACAGCATATTATTTTGTATTTAAAACAAGAGAAACTGAAACATTTAACAGGAAGTGCACTACAATACAGGAGAAGAAGAAGAAGACGAAGAAACAAAAAAGATAAAGAAGAAGCAGAAAACGACATAATAAAGAAGAAGATGAGGTAGGTCTTGTAACTACATTTAAAAAAAATTCAATTTTATGCAAAAGTCGGCACTAATATTACGCATACGCCCTGTAGCAAGCGGCAACAGCTGCGTTTTGTATCCATGCGATGCGTGTTTCCTTCTCTGGGCCCCTTTCATACTCCCATCCAAACCTTTCTAGTTAGTAGTACTCACCTTTTGCTCAATTACTTTTGCAGTTGTTGTTGTTGTTGTTAATGTTGTTGCAGTTGGTGTTGAAATTGTTGCAAAATTCAGCTGATATTTTCCCAATGATTACGTAGTCGGAGAGTTGGAGACGAAGACAGACAATGTTGCGTTTCTTTTCTTTCTCTCTGTCTCTCCCTCTCTCGCTCTCTTTCTATTACTTTTTATTTTTTCTTTTTTTTTTTTTTGTTTTTGTTATTTTTATTTTGAATGCTGTAACAATGATTTTCTAATATTATTATTACTATTTTATTGTATTGATTTAGTAATTGTTGCAGTTGAAGTTGTTTGCTCGAGTTGTTGTTGTTGTCGCTGCTGTTGTTGTTGCAATTTCTTTCGATCTTTTCTTTGCTTTTCACTTTGTTGGTTTGAATTTCACTTTTTTGGAAACGAGTTTGCCATAATAAATTTATTTGGCATTTTATTTCTTTTTGCGTCTGTTAAAACTTATTTTGATGTGTTTTTTTTTTCTTTTTAATTTTTATGTTTACCGTTTTTACTAATATTTTTCAAAAATTGCTGTGTGTGTGTATGTTAATTTTAATTAATTATTGGCAAAAAAAATAAAAGAAAACAACAGAAAATCAGAGGGAAAACTGTTTGCTTTCTTCAAACTTTTGATTTCATAGACGCACTTCAATTGCATAACAAATGATGACGAAGATGAAGCTGACGCTGAAGCTGAAGATGATGATGATGATGATGATGATGATGATGATGGGTGAGAAGATGATGACAATGAGATTCCAATAAAAAGCCAAATATGATGATATTTCTTTACGTTTTTTTTTTCTTTTCTTTTCTTTCTATCGGTTTTTGTTTGTTTTGCTCTTGGCCACTGTTCACTTTAAAGATTTTTGTTGTTGTTTGTTTGTTAGGTGTGTTTTGTTTTTTCTTTTCTTCTTCGTTTGGTTGCCGTGCAGCAGCGGCAGCAGCAGCTTTTCTTTCCTTAACCAAAATAATGCCAACTGGCAACAACAGACGGGGCACAACAAACGCACTCAACGACTTTCGCGACTCGACTGATTCGAGCAACGGCCAAGACATAAGCTGAGCGCTGAAACGGAGTTAAGGTAAGGTTTGGGCCTGGCTTCAGCTGGTTGGCCTTACCGTAAGTTCGGTTACATTCGTGTCGGGTTTTCGGTTTTTGTATATTTTTTCTTTTACTTTTTTTTCTTCTTCTTCTTGTTTTGCTTCATGGCTAAAACTTGGCTTGGCCATAACAAGAAGCTTGCTGAGAGCATAAACGAAAAGCTTTTTTCATGACTTTTTTTAAGAGAAAATCATATGGCTGACTCTTAGTTTACTCTTTTAGACTTAGACCTTTGACATTGTACGCAAATTTATTAAAAGAAACTGTCGTCTAATGAAAGATCTTAAATCTTTTAAAAATTTACATATTCCTAACATTTATCTCTGCATTCCGAGTCGGTGAAGCTCTCTAATGAATTTCATTTAAGCTTTCTTTGATATATAAATTACATCATCAATATCAGAAAAATTTCTTTTTAATACCCCCAAACAAAATGAGAAATATTATGGCCATTGCATGCCAGAAGTTTGCATTGTAGAGTATCATTGGTTATATATACTTATACACTTGGAAATATGATATAAAAAAAAAAAAATTCAAATAGGTGACTTATATCATATGTGCTATACATCATGCTAAATGTGTATATTTAATCCCCTGGGAAAAGTATATTCATATCGTAGTAAATATGTTTAACTCTCTGGGAATAGATGGTTATAGCCATTAAGAGACTATTTCAATTTTTATTTGTACTATTTTCACATTTTTTTATTCAAATTTTTTATTTGTAGTAGTTATAATTTTTAATTATCCAATAAATTTCAGCTACTTACGTAATGCAGTCTTAGCCTCTGATTCACAAGTTCTCAGTTATGATAGCTAAACTTTAAATTTTATTTTTCCATATCAGAATAAGAAGAAGAGTTGGTAGAGTATTTCAAATCCAATACAAGTGAAATTGGTTCGATCAACCCGTTGACAAATTAATTTGATTCTCTTTATTTTATTTATCACATTTCGTTATTAGCTTTAGCTTTAGCTTGCCGACAAAACCTGAATGATGAGATATGTATTAATATAACGGTTCTTTTCATATATATATATATACATATATAAGTATAAGGAGATGGATGCAATTAATTTGAAATCGTCTTGCGAAGGTCAGATTAAAATGTCACAACACCCACACATCTATAGGCAATTAACTAACTAACTAACAGCTTCTTGGGCGACAAGTGCAACAGAATTTAAATTTGTATATTTCAGTTTATCTCAGACATAAATCAGAGCACCACTCATTTGATATGTGTGACAGGCAATTAAAAAATAAAAAAAAAAAGAAAAAATTAAATCTTATGAGCAATTTTTCGCTCTATTGTTGTAATTAAATAAATCAAAAGAAATTTGCATAAAAAATGGCTAAAGAACATGCATGGGCAGCAACAACATAACTAACAGACATACATAAACCCGTTCGACTTTGATTATAAAAATATATATATAATTGCAAAATCAAAAGTTCAGTCAAACCTGCCACCAGACAAGATGAAACTGAAACTGAATTGAAAACTAAAAACTAAGACCAAGATAGATTCTCCACTGACTTATTGCCATGGGATTAAGATAATGAAATTTTCTTGTTTGTTTGTTTGTTAGTTAGTTAGTTGGTTTCGTTGATTCGTTGGTTCTATGTGTGAATGTATGAATATGCTGAAGTCTTATGATTGACGCATCATACAACTTAATTTTCATTTCATTTTCATTTCCAACGTGTTCATCTTCATCATCACAAACCAGCAGCAGTAGCAACAAGATCAACAATGCTGGGAATGTCAAAAAATCACAGTGCGAAAAAAAATTATGAACCTAGGCAGGGACGGATTTAAAAAGAAAAGAGAAAAAAAAAACAAATCATATCTTAATTATATTGCCAATTTCCTTGGCAACAAATGACATCACATTATTTATGCCAAATCATCAGTAAAAATTGCGTAA
Source organism: Drosophila sturtevanti (assembly GCA_018150375.1). Lineage (NCBI taxonomy): Eukaryota > Metazoa > Arthropoda > Insecta > Diptera > Drosophilidae > Drosophila > Drosophila sturtevanti. Next base: position 3,661,414 of record JAECWJ010000324.1, on the reverse strand, counting down.
ATTTGTTCAGAAACTAGTTTCATATTTAAATGATAATTAATATATTAAATTCCTAGAAGCCATCAGGTTTATGTGGTTTTAAAAAATCATTCAAAATAAGACTAAGTTATCGTATTGCAAAATTAAGTTTCCTTGGAAAAAAAATGTTAACCAATTTATTTTAAAGAAAAGAAATTAGCTTATATTTATTTTGATGATTGTTATTATGTATACAATTTAGATTGTATGAAATTTTAAGTAATTTGATTTGTTAATTAAGTTTATTTACTACTTATTAGTGTGCCTAACTTCAACTAGTTAAACCAAGTTTTGTAATATAAATATAATTCGCTTACCATATTTAGATATTCTAGATATTCTACGAATTTGTGTGATCGTAGTGAATTTTGTGTATTTGTGGATATTTTGTATAATATATTTGATATCTTATATAATAACCATATGATTTAGTTTCTTTATTTTTCCTCAAATTCTCTAGGAGGTTAAAATCAAAGGCCGGTCCTGACATTAGTTGCGTTTGCTGCATCAAACTCATGCCAAGTTCGTTGCCTAAGTCTTTTGTTTATCAATAAACAAGGCACATACAGACTAGATCTTTCACACACACACACACATGTACACATGCACACTAGCACGCATACATTGGCATTTAATTTGTTTAAATAAAATGACTTCATTTCTTTTATTTGTATATTTATTTTGATGTGAATTTTTTCATCGCTCACAAACTAATGACACTGTTTGCACACACACATACACTAGAAAGAGGAACAACAACAACAACAACAACAATTTCAACTGTAAGAAGTTTCGTTTTGCTGCCCACTTTATAAACATTTAGTTGGGTGCTAATTATGGCAACAACAACAAGAACAATAAAAAAAAAAACAAGCAAACAAACAACAGCAAAGTTGAGTCGAGACTACCTAGATGAAGTTTAATTGATGCCATTATCAAATTATGAGGCATGCTCTCGTGATGGCATCATAAATTTGGCAAAAAAATTTGTCTACTGTTAAAGGGGCGGGTGGAGCATGTCCAGCATACGAAATATGTTTAAATGTTTATGGTATGTTAAATGCCAAATGACTGCATTTTAGTTTAGTTTTCACTATACAATTTTAATATGCCACAAATGAACTGAATGTGTTTTGCACTTGCCAAACTCTCATACATTTTTTATTGTAATAAGTTTTGTGCCCTGTGAAACTTTTAACATGTTTGGCATTTACAATAAGCCAAAAGCAATTTTTTTTTTCATTTTGGTTTTGGTTTTGGTATGTCAGTTTTCGTTTTTTTTTTTTTTTTTTTTTTTTTTAGAGTGGGGCTTACATAACTCGAGACGAATTGGTCGCGTTAATGAAAAGTGAAAGATTTGTAGAGAAATATGTGGTAGAAAGACATAATTGTTTTATTGAAATCCAATTAAAGTCAAGTTCAAATGCCGCACCTCGATCTGGATTAGATCAACAAACATCATTTTGTTGGACGTCCAGTTGAGCGTTGATAATTTGTTGTTGCTACAAGAAATGATGCAAAAGAAAGAAAGATACAAATATGAAGGGGGCGGCCAATAATTAAAAGCAAAGTTATTGAAAAACAAAAGACTTTAATAAGCGACAAACTTGATTAGTACAAAATGGGATTACAAACATATAGATAGATAGATATATGTTATTGTTATTGTTATTGTTTCTTGTTTCTTGTTTTTTTGTTTTTGTAGGGTCTGTAAACTGAGTAGAAGAAGCCTTGACTTGCTTTAATAAAGCCACAAGAAAAACAGACAAAGTTCAAGTCCAAGACATGATCATCACAATCTTGTTGATGATGTTTATGGTTAAGTTAGATGGTTAACATTGACCCGCTATATTTTGCTCAATTGCCAATTCCCCTTTGCTTGTCTTTCTTCTTATTATTATTTTTATTTTATTCTTCTTTTCTTTAGGCGAAAATAATTCTTTGATCAAAAACGGAACCACTTCATGTGCAAAAATCATATTAAATCGATCGACAGTTGAAATATACAAAATAATAATAAAAAATAATTTGATATATGGTTTCGCTCTATAATCCTCTAATGGCTCAAGTGGTTGTTGGCATTCTATAATCAATGTCGCGCGATCAGCGCCATTTGGTCGCCATTTGTTACCACCTCTTCTCTCTCTCTCTCTCTCTCTGTCCCGCTCTATTTGAACTTGATGCCAATATGTCACACACTCGAAAAGTACTCAAATTGTTTGCCATGGGTGGCTAACAGGAGGGGGGATTGAGGTAAGGCAAATATATGTTCACTTGTTTAGCTTAATTAAATCATTTAATGAAATGATTGTGCGCTATTTTTTTTTCCTTCTTATTTTTCTCCGAAACACATTTCAGTCAATGGCTCAATGCGAAGGTTAGCATTCGAAAGAGAGAGAAAAAAACAACAACAACAATAACTAAATAGCTGGCCAAGTCTTTTGATTGCGTAAAAAACCTTTTTTTTTGCTGTTGCTGTTGTTGCCGTTTAATGTTTTTGCCTGGAACTGGGCGCTGGCAAATGCATGTAGGTCATTTGGTACTATGTGAATGAAGCATCTGTTTTTTCTTTACCTTTATTTTGTTTTTTTTTTTGTTGCATGCCACAACCGCAACCAAAAACAACAACAATAGCAGGAAACAAAGAAGAAACCCGTTTTCCCTCCAAGCAAAAACAAAAGATAAAAAACTATAAAAAAAGAAGATGGTCAGCCACTTTCGCCTGACATGACCTTTGATAAGCTACTGAATCTTGGGCTAGCAGCAGCTGCAGCATCTCCGTCAAAATTTCTATCAAAAATTATGGAATACTATCAAAGAATTAATTTAACAAAATTGTGATATAATTGAAGATCATGACATATATACAACAAATATTTCTTTTGCAGTAAAATAAAATTATTTTCAACTGATAAATCTATTATTAGATTAGTTAACCATTAAAAGTTAAATAAACTATTACTAGACATTGGTTAATATGATATGCGATAATCGTATATTGTCATTATGATTACAACTAATTGTATATATACATATAAGTGGCTAAAATAAAAGCAACTTCTGTTATTATAGTATATTTCAATTAGCATTTTATCATAACATTTGTTAGTTAATATTCGCATACTTTTTTCTTGTTATTAAATGGTTTATATATTCATTCATTCATTCATAAATCGAACGTATTTCTTAATAGCCATGTTCAACTAGATGAAAGACAACCATCGAATTATCTCCCCTTAGATAAGATTTTAAAGTTTCTTTTTCATCTTAATTCATCTGGACTTCAAATTATCTAAGATCATAAAAATAATCTGAATGTTATCACAATTGTTACTTATCTTTATCCTTTTCTACTTTCTTTTCGAGGTATTAGATCTTGTTTATTGTATGTAATTCTTAACTAAATAAGATTAAATATATGAAGATCGATTTCTGGCTACTGGATGACTTATGACAATTGAATGACTTCTGGCAACTGGACAACTGGACGACTTCTTACAACTGCCCAACTTTAACTCCACCTTTTAGCTGCACACTTTTCCCTCTTTGATGACTTCTTGTCTTTTCTTTCACCCTCTCAACCACGTGTACTTTTGAAACTGTTAAAACAATGCCATTATCTCGCCTAGGGATTCCACCTCAACTGCCTATTAGTGTGACCCTCGTTACATATATATATACATATATGTACATACCTACATACATATATAGTTTATATTCCTTTACATAACAAAGCCCAGCAACAATCTCAGAACGATTAGCAGTCCAACTTCCTATCAAATTTCAATTAGTTTTAAGACTATTCAATACCAGCATTCTTTTAAAATGAGAAAATGCTTTTACTTAAACAAAAAAAAAAACATTTAAAAAATTATTATAGCCAAGATCCATTCCGTTAAGCAGCTGTACTTTACAGTATACATATATATACATACATATATCTAAGACTATAGCTATAAAATTAATAGCAAATTCCATTTATAGGACTCAACACAAATGTCGTATGAATAATAATAAATTATTTTGGATATTTGCCTTGTTTATATGCTCTAAAAACAATTAGACAAGTTTTGACCAAAAAAAAATTGGTTTTTTTTTCAGTTCCTGTTTGAAGCAAGTGAACAGTTTTTTCATTTTTTGGCTTGCTGGTTGGTTGGCTTCTGTTTTTGGGGATCTAAGTGACCCTGTATATGTATATAGCAGTGCCGCTATTTATCTGATCTACGCTTTGTCGCGTGTACACGGCAAAAATGATATCATGTATGTAATTTGAAACAATGCGCTCAAAACAATTCATTATAAAGCCGCCAACTGGTTGCTGACAGTTTGCGCTTGTTAAGTGATTTTCAATAGATTCAAACCGCCATTTCAGATGGGGGAGCTAAATGAGAGGGAGGAGGGATTATAGCTCGTGCTGGCCTTTTTGTAGATTTTATTTTTTTTCTTTATGAATGCCTTTCTCTATATGCATTTTGGTCGACTAATTGCACAATCTGCCTGACTGGCTGGCTGAATGTCTGGGAAGTCAAGTGTTGGACTTCTATTATTCGGTCAGTGGGCGTTTTTGTTACTTTGCATTTTTCTTGAACTAATTTCAACGAGCCAAATAAAATAAATTACGGCCAAATGAGTCTGGGCTTTTTGTTTGCTGACTTGGGCTGCAAGTGAAAGGTTTGCGGTCATTACACAACCAACAAAAAAAATAAAAACAAAAAAAAAAAGCCAGCAAAAAAAAAAGAGATAGAAAAAAGTCGAGCCTTACGTTGACCTGGCCTGAGTGCAATTAAAAGCGGCAACGGCGCCAGTTACAACAAATTGTTATACAGTACTCCACAAAGTGCGGGCGGGCAACCGCAAAACAAAAAAAAAAATTTATATATACAAAAAAATATATACGTATGTATATAGACCAGTACAAGAAATAATAGCCAGCTGCAGCCATAAAAACAAAATTCAACACAAATCCACACAAAAACAAATACAAAGCAAAATGTGTATGGCCAATTAATTTGCCAATTTGATTTGAACATAATCGACCAAATATGGGCTTTTAATTATAATATAATGCAGTTTGATTTCCAATTGTAAAGCAATCGAAGACTTATTAGAAGGCAATGGGGGTATGGGATGGGGTAATCTGTGGGTAGGTTGACCCTTTGATCTAAATATCAAATTATTGAAAGCAATTACTCCAAAATTTGAAACTAAATATAGGAATAAGAGCCGACTACTAAGTACCATAAGTTTAACAATAAAAAGAAAATTTTCATTCAATTGTTTTAATTTATTAAAAAATGTATTATGAATTTTATCAAGGTAGTGAAACTTTTCTCAATGGACTAGTTCAAATGCATATTTTAAAGAGGAACTTCAATTTTTACTTAATTTCTCATATACACATATCGAAAACGAAATATGCAAAATAATCATATTAAATATAGTTCATCTAAGCCATATTAATTAGTATTCGAATAGCTACTTAATCCAAAAGTAATCTTAATCCGGATTTACAATAAGAGTAGAGTGAAAAATTATGTTATTGAAATTATCTCAATATTAGATTGCAAAAGTGAAAATTGTGTAAAATTTATGATAAAGTGAAACTTTTATATTAATCCAAGGTATTTAGATGGAAGTATCAAAAATTTATATAACAATCAATTTGATTTGAACTTAACATTGGTAGTTTTAAGTTGTTATTAGATTGCTAAACTAAAACTTATCAAAGCTAACCGAATTCCATTGAAATACAAGATTAACTTAAATATATTGATAATTAAATTATTTAATATTCTATAAAGAATATTATTGAAATATGATTTTAAAATAACAATGATTAATTTACAGAATTCTAAAATATGATGTTGATATTTGTCATAAAATATTAAAATATCTGGTATATATATTTACTTACTTAAAAAAGGGAAATATGAAGTTTTTTTTGACAATGAAGAATAAAAGAATATAGAGCATAATAACTTTTATTCGCTGGTTAGAATACATATACCATAAAGATGTTATAAGATATATGCTATAAAGACTTAACATATATGTCTGTACATGGATAGCTATAGTATACCCTTTTGGTATGCGATATAAAGGGTATTAAAAGGCCTAAACAATGGCTTCTTTGGCTACATATGGAGATAGATAAATTCATTTGTATATTTGCTCAAGGTTATATATGTGGAAAATTATAAGTCAAAGAGAATATGGGTTGGGCTGCTGCCAAGTTAACTAGCAATGGCAACAACAATAACAGCAACAACAGTAACAACAACAACAGTGGCAGTGGCAGCCACACTCACTTGCTGAAGACAGTTGGAGCTATGGGCGCGCGCGCGCGTACTGATCTGTCCGTCTATCCACGTCCGTCCGTGCGTCCAATTGGTGGTGCAACATCGAGCTTAGGTTTTGCGGTTAATTTGCTTGTCATTGCCCAGTTGAGTTGAGGAGTTGAATAGTACACTGCAGCAGCAGCGTCAGCAGCAGGAGTTGGAGTTTGAAGTTTGGAGTCTGCGGTCTATTTGAATACAAATTTAATTTGAAATTGAGTCTGCGAGACTCCAACTTTAAGCTTCAATTTTAACTGCAACTGCTGCTGTAAATTTGCTTAACCAGACCGACGATTTGGGCAGCTGTTTTGCCACTTTTGGACGTGCTGTAAATTAGACCAAACGAGCTCCCTGATCTACAAAGCTCAGCTAATTAGAAAGTGAAGGCGCCAACACTATATATACACACACACACACCCATATACATATATAGATATATGTAACTATTTCTTTGTATATACCTATATAACTATGTTTTTGTTTATATAGGTGACCTTAGAGTCGGACTCTGACTTTAGCACAATCAATTTATATCAAATTTAACCTGTATAGCCTTTTTGATCTTATAGTTCACAGTTAGGCAGCCCCCAGACCTCTTTTTATAACCGAAAGTCAAATAATTTTGTTTAATCAACTTGAATTTGGCTTGGTTTTTGTGCTTGTATATTTTTTTTTTTTTTTTTTTTTTTGCCATATTGTTTGTCGGCATCGATTTTCCTTTGCTGAATTTTATTTTTTGTGTCCATTGTGTGGTTATGAGGTATCCATAAGTGAATGGTTAGCTAGAGGAAATATGGTTGAAGCTTATCGCCTTGTGGCTTGCCGCCTTGTTCAGTTATTTTTGCGCAATGTGCCAAAGCTGTCCATGTCCATGTCCAGATCTAGTTCCAATTTCAGCATTTCCAGCACCAGCAGCAATAGCAGCAGCTGCCTTCTCTTCTCCTCGTTTTGCGGTTTAACTACAATTTTTACAATTTTACAACTTTTTATACCCATTAATTATAGCCAAAATGGGGTATATTCCAAACGACTTGAAATGGACTTATCTTGCTTGATCACGATTGTCCTGATACAGTTGCAATACGGCATTAATACATATTATTTTTCTACATGTTTACTAAATTTTTTATGTTTTTTAACAATGTATTATCAATTTCCATTAAAGTTGCTTAATAATTAAACTGTTAATTGTTTAATACTCTTATGTGCCAATATTCTTAAACGGTAAATTAAAAAAAAAAAGAACCAATTGCAAAGAGATTGTGGTTCCACTTTTTATTTTAAAAGCAAGAAATTGAGCTAAATAGAGATTATGCATATGCTGTTTGTAGATTTCTGTTAAATACTTTGGTGATTTATTTTTAATTCTTCAACTTTTTGTTAAACTTGATAGTGGAAACGTTTCCTAAAAATCAAACTTAACTGCTTTTTTTGAAACTTGAATCTATCCCGTTTTCATTATTCCCATTTACTACTAGTAATTGTGAGACAATGTAATATCACTGTTCCTATTCCGCTTGTTTCTCTCTTTGCTGTTATTTCTAGTGATTCGTTAATTGTTACTTTTTTTATTTTAATAACTGCATCATCGTTTTATTAAATTTTTATTTACGTCATTTATCATAAATAATTGCAAATCTCAATTGTTGTAATCATTATAAAACTTAAATGTTGTATTCTTGCCAAACACTCTACATTTCTTTAAATTAGTGTTAAAGTCGTGTTCTTTTAAGATATTCGTTTCTTGTTTTATACAGTTTATTTATTGTTTTAGATATTATTATTTTTTCTTGATTATTTTTCTTTAACATGTTTATACTTTTTGTGTTCTGTGGTTTTCTTTTCTTATTTATAAATATTTTTATTCACACTTCCCTTCCTCATTTTAGTTGGTTTGACAGTCATTTTAATTATTTGACCGGATTTTCTTTCATCGTCAATTATGGTTTTTCCTTCCATAGCCTAACGGGTATTTCTACAGTCGTTCCACTAATGGGTAATTTTTTTTTATATTTTGGTTGCTTTCGCTTCTAGCCTGACTAAGTAAACGCGAGTGTTCGCGCACTTGTGTTTGGAACTGCTCCAATTTGCTACGCTTGATTTCAAGCCATGATTAGGCTGAGATTGGTTGAGGATTTTTTGGCTGGTGTTGGACTATGTTGGCTGTGGTCGGTCTTCAATGTGCTAACTAAACAGTCGTCTAATTTATATGCGATGGCGTAATCTGCCATGTGAAAATTGCCAAAATGAAAGAAATGAAAAAATAAATAGAAATAAAAACTGCTTTGATTCAGCTGCTGCTGTGGCTAATTTATGCCAAGTCAAGGTTTTTACCGGGCGGTCGTATAAGCCTAAAAATGGTCCAAATTGATGGACCAATGCGTGAGAGTCGTGTGATTTTTGTTAATTTTTATCTGTGTTTTATTTTTTTTTTGTTTTTTTGTTTCGGTCAGTTTTATTTACTTATGTATATGTTTTGTTTCTTTTCTGTTTTCGCAACTAAAGTCAAAGTCATTCATAGACTACCAGTCTTCTTTTGAGTAGACAAATTAGCTAATTAGAGCGACTTGCAGCACACTTTGCCATTTGTTTTTGCTGCACATTGTACCTAATGAAGATAAATGGAGTCAAACTAAAACAGATTCGCTACTTTTATTGATGTTAGTTAAAATTAATCAAGTTTTAATCTATATATAAGTATAGGTATACATTTATGTATGTATGTATGTATGTATGTATGTATGTATGTATGTATGTATTGTATATTGATAATTAATGCAGATAAGCGGACCAACTCGACTCGACCACAAATATGTACATATGTACAACTTTAATGGCTAACCAAAAACCAGTTTAAAATCTTAGCTGGCCCGTCCAAGTGAATGCGGGTGTCACTCAGCTCATAAATCTTGGCTTATGACCTTGAGCTTAAGCATGTACATGAATATATACATACGTATCCCAGATGCCTGGATGTCTTACACATGATGAACTCGCCCAGCGATGCCTTTGATCCTTTGCTGACAAAGAGCTTCTCAAGAATTATGAAAGAATTTGTATGCTTCTTTAAATTTTTTCCTTTTTTTTGGCCTCCACTTTTGTACATTTGAAAGACTCCTCAACGTGGCGTATGATTAATTAGGGGCTAATGTCAAAGTCGGTATTGTGCTGCCTTGCAGTGCCTTCAAATTACTACAAGGTAAAAAGCGTGGGTAGAATATATGTATGTATCACATATACATCGTATATATATCGCTGACCTGCCATTATCAATGTCTGTCAATTAAAAGTCGTCTAATATGTCACAACATGTCGCTGCATGTAGTTTCATGGCACGCCGTCAGCTCATGTCGACGCAACTGTCAATTGGACGAAGCTTAGAAAGCTGAGAAAAGTTCAAGGCATATACCTACAAGCATATACATATATAATGATACTTTATATATACTATACTATATAGATATGTATATACAATGCATGATATATGTATAATCAAAAGTTAGTTGCCCGCCTTTGCCTGGCTATTTAATTAGCAGGTAAATTATAAAATTCTTACTTGGCAACGGCTCTGCCCAACTTCAAATTGCATTGCAAAATTGCGCAAAAATATTAATATCAAATCGATAAGGCTAAGAGGCCGCCCCTATAAAACAAACAGGTAAAACGAGCTGGCTAAATATTTATCGCTCACTGCAAACGGTAACTAAAGCTTTGGCCTGTTCTGCCACACTCACACACACACACATACACTAGATCAAAGCTCTCTCCCTTTTAGTCTCGCTCTCTCTCTCTTTCTTGCAAATGCAGGAGCTGCTAATGAAAAGTGAGAGTGATTTGAGTAAATTAACCTAAAGCTAGACTTTGCTAAGCTTTTACAGCTTTTATTTTGAACTCTCTTAAGTCACTCGATGCAGTGGCTCAACGTCTTTTTCTACCTCTTCTTCGTCCTCAACTACTTCTTTTTGTTTGGTTAAATTTTTTAATTGTTTGCATTCGTAAAATTTACTGTTGATTGCTGTCTGCCTATGCACAATATAGGCATTGCATAGTTTTAGGCGGAAACGAATTTCTACCTCCTTCGGTTTATAGGCAAATGCATTTTATGATGATGCACTTGCATTTCAATAATTTTTTAGACAATTTAGGTGGAGCTTCAGAACAACTGAACTTTGTTAAATTAGCGACTGTGACTACAAGAAATTAATATAAACCGCTCAAAATAGATTATTATTATTTTATCTCCCACAACTTGCAAGATATATATTGTTTTCCTTTATTTTTGCTCCTCTTTTTAGTGCGGATGTATTTGAATTTAAGAAATTTATATTTGCCCCAAAAAAAGGCATCAACCTGAGATTTCAAATTTCTGCATAGATAATTTCTGCATAAATATTTATTTCAATTCGTTATCCGCAATATATAAATACTCTATAAATACCCTAAACTTTCAAATGACAATGGCTTAAAAGTCATTCCGATTGATTATATATCTTAAAATTTTAAGACTTTTAGAGGTCTGCTATATATATTGCAAAGTGAATGGTTTTCAAATTGAAAAGCTTAAACTTTTTTTATGCTTTTCATCAAGCAATGCGCATACGCAGGGTGTGCCCACTAGACTATATGAACGTAAAGATGATCATAATAAAAGAGCTGATGATAATAAAAACAAACTATTAACTATCAACAAACAATCATACAATTAAGTAAATAATTTTTTTCAAATGCCATTTTTAAGGTATTTAATGTTTGCCTTATGAAATCACAGATATACAAAAGTATTTTAAAATAATGGCAGGATGAAAGAATATAATTTTATTCAATTTATGAAAAAGATATTTTTAGGAATATGTACCTTATTTTTATGTTATATTTTATAGAAAATTTAGTTAATTATTTAAATAAAATACATATACCATATGATATATTTAGGAATACCTTTTTTATTTAACTGTATGATATATAACAATTTTCTTTCTTTTTTGATTTTTAATTTCTTAAGCTGAGCAGTATTTAAATTTAATATAATGAAATTTTATTAACTAAATTACTTTTCAGGTCTCTCTCTCTCTCTCGCTCTCTGTCTTCAATTGATATCATTTTTCAGGTTGATCTCAGCTGATCCCTGACATTCGTTCCATTTCGCTTTCATTCCACTTGACGCTGAACAAGTTGCTTGCTGTCGCTTTCTAAGAATGCAAAAATTCTTTAAATAAAAAGTATGTCAGATTATTTTTAAATCCGGACCATTTAAAAACGATTCAATTAACATCACGACCGCCAACAGCTGCCAGCCAAGTGGAACTCCAAAAACTAAAAAAAATAACAAAAAAAAAAAACCGAAAACCAAAGTAAAAAGACTCTGGTGTAAACACATGTTCTTGCAACGGATTACAAATTTACGATTACTGTCGATTTTTGTTTCATTTTACCAAAGTTTAATGCGATTTTTATTGCAACATTCCACCCCGCAGTCGCTGCCCTTGCCACCAAGTGGAATAAAAAATATGAACTCGAAAATGAAATCAAAAAGAATGGAATCTTAAATTGCACTTGGTTAGTCATGCGCAAAATAATAGCAGAGAAAAATAATAAAAAACTATGAAATATATATATTCTTATATATACATATATATATGTACTATAAATAGTAATTGTTCAGTTTTCTGGTAGGTGTCCGCTTTTATGCTACACTTGCCATCGAATCTCGGCAGTTTGTCCAACTTGTTGCACTTTTTGCTATTTGCTTTGTTATAGTTGAAAACAATTTTTTCTTTATGTTTTTTATATTATATTATTTTTTTTTCTTTTGTTGTTGTTAATAATGATTTAATTTCCATTGTCTTGTTGCGAATTTTCTGTGCGATTGCCCCAAGGACGTAAATGCGTCAGAGGCGCTGATTTGGCAGATTTGCTATGGCCAAGACATTTTAAACCAAATTTTCTGACACATAACCGGTGATTTTTTCTCTAGAAATGATCTTACATAAAACCAAGGGGAAATTTTATCAAAATTTATGAAATTAAAACTATGAAAATTTTATTTAAATTCAAATAAGCAGAAGTTACATTAATGTAGCATCTTTACTACATTAATGTAACTTTTAAAAACATTAAATCATTTTTTATTTAAATGATTTCATTTAAAACTAATTAAAGAAAAGCTCTTTAATTTAAAAAAAAATAATTAAAATTGTCATAAAATTTTATTTATTATCTTAAAATGATCTTATTAATTTGAGATCTTAATATAGCTTAATTAATTCTCCTCTCAGTTGATAGACATTTATTTCATTTATTTTTAAGCACAATATTTGCAAGTCAACCCTTCCTTTTCTTCTCACCTTTTATCCGATATTATTTCACCTACAATTAGATTCATTTCATATAAAATCACCTGATTAAAACATTTATTAATGATTCAATTGACCTCCAATTAGTTACATTTTATTATATGTACATGTGCCATATGAAATTGGAACTTGCTTATCGACCTTGTTCGATAATCTACTTAAAATATTTATCGCTGTTTAAACACTTAAGAACTTTCACCTGAAACTCGTAACACATCTCATCTTTTATTCGATCTGAATAAAAAGCTGATTCACACAAACGTTCTCATTCGAAAAGATTAAAACAAAAAACAGAAGAAAAAAATCACAAATGAGCAATAATTGTGTGTATGTATTTAAAAAAAAAAGGCCCAAATGCGGTTAGAATGGGTTTCCCAGAGAATTTCATGGATATATATATACATATTCATATCTATATGCTTGTATTTGTAATTGCAAAAATCAGGTCGAATCACCGCATGCCAAATCATAGCCATTTACATAGAACCATTGAGGATTACAATAATGACAATGAACTCGCCGATTCTACTTAGATCATGACCAATTTGTTCTAATTTTCTTGTTGTACAGGAAACCCCATGGTTAATATAGATTCTGGCCATGATGATGATACAGCACATTCCATTAGATGGATTTAACGTAATTTTGTCTAAGATGTAAACCGAAACTGACCTTGCTGCCATAACGGGGCAAATGTGACTTAATTGTACGACTGACCGACCGGACTCCTTGAGAGGATAGGCGTGGAGAAGAGAGGAGAGGAGAGGAGAGGAGAGGAGAGGACGTTTTTTGCTGATTAAGCAATTGCTAAACATGTGTCCATATGGGCAGAAAAGTCTATGATGCGGGCGCCACAAGACGACAACCCTAACCCAATGCCAAGTATCGATACTAATACCAATACCAATGCCAATAATTGAGCATGGCTCATAAATAACGGTGCAGTGTCGCATTGTCAAAAAGGCTTTTGCGGCAACAAGTAGGACAACCGACGACTAAACATGAACGTGGTCCTCTCAAAATGGATGAACGTGACAAATACTAAAAGGCCGGCACCGGCAGACCAAGTTCTCTTAACTTAAGCCATAGAATAGATGAAATTGTTGTTGTTGTTATTGCTGTTGTTGTTGAAGTTAGATTCGGACGCCCGTGTCGGAGTTAGAGATAGAGACACAGACAGAGACAGAGACAGAGACAGGCGGGACATAATGTTTATGCAGACAGAAAGAACCACAGCAACAACATTGTCCATCATATCTCAAGTTGAAAAAGGGCAAAGCCAGGCCAAGTCAGGCTAGGCCAGATCTCATGCTCCGTTGCCTTGGCCAAACACCGTTAACATTTTATTTGACTAAAATTGCCTTTAATTTATTGCTGACGCGGCTTAGACCAGTGCAACACGAAAAATTCGTTTACGATTTGTGCTTAAATTTGTGGATATGGATAACTATGTGGATGCCAGATAAATGTTTTCATTGTTGATTTTTGCCCAGTTATAGGCAAACGTTCAAGTGCCACTTGTTCTAATTTTCCCCATTTCAAAACCAATCAGCAAAAGTACAAAAAAAAAAAACTCTTTCTCTCTCTCCCTACCTCTCTATCTCTCTCTCTCTCGTATCGTACTCTTCTCCTCTTGTTACTTCCTCTTGTTGATTCTCCTGTTCACATCATAAATAATGTTTGGGAATTCTGTTTAATAAATCAATTAAATGGCTCATAGAGATATTTTGCAGCTACTCAAGTTGCTTATAGTTTTCTCGCGAATCTACATTACTCTCAAACATACACAGAAAATATATATATATATATATATCGATGCCATCGCTATGTTGTACTATGAACTAAAGGACACTGGCCCGCAGCAGTAGAACAGGAGAACACGTGTAACCTGCCTACCAAATCTGCCATGGCACGTACATGAATATATTACCCAAGATAAGGCCAACTTTGCTAGCCTTCGTGTGGGTTAGACTTTCATGCACCTGTTGTCGCATGCCTGATTATACATACGAGTACCATATCCAGTTCAGTTGCAGTTCAGTTTTGATATCCGCATTTAGGATTTTAGAATGCAACAGCATTATAATTATTAATATTTCTTTAACATAGTCGAGAGTCAGTCGACCTGTCACCATATAACAAAATTAAAATGACATTTGAAAAACGCCAACACGCCCACGACTATGCACACGCCTACGCCCCCGCCTTTATTTTTCACACTTGACTTAACTTGACTACAAAGCGGTCAACACAAAACTCAATTAGCATATCAAGCGACAGCAACAAGTTACATATATGCAACAAATTATATGAAGTTCAATATCACAGTCAGTCCGATCGTTCGATCGATCCGAAAATCCTTTTTAAGAAACTTGGCCAGATACACATACATATATACATATATATATATATATATGTTCTTAATGCACCACTTGCATTTGGCAATAATTTTCGTTTCGTAGCGTCCAAAAAGTGGGTCAATACTGTCAGAAATGTCAATTTGCCATTACACCGCCAAGAAGAAAATTAGTGTGGAGGAGGAGTTTTGGCTTAAAATGTTGCCCTCGTTGATTCAGCCAAGTTGTTTGATATGCTGTGACAGCTTTAGCACGCGCCAACAGAAGCCGCCGCCACCATCATGCATTCTTTCCATATGTGGATGCAACAGATTATAAATTGTTGCAACCAATCCAACACTTAACTTATTCAATGAAAACGTTAATTGATCGTTAATAGATAACTTAAATTATTTCAGGCATAAGTGACATTTTTTTCTGAATTTTTCTGTATTTCATTTTCTTCTATGTATCAACAAAGTTTAAGAAAATAGAAAATTAAAATGAAAATCTGGCTAAAGTTTTTAAAATGAAAATAAGACTGCAAATTCGAACCCATCGAGTATACAAATTAGTCGCATTTATTAAAGACCACAAGTCTACAAACTCTACACAACTAAGTAATGGGGGATAAACCTAAGAAAAGCTTGAATATTAATAGAAAACTCACAAACTTCACTTTTTTAAAAATCTCCAAAAATAGTGATAAAAAGTCATAAGCTTCAAAATATCTAAAAATTAACTGTATAACTACATTTAACAATCAACTTTATCAATTAAAATTTTAAAACTTTATAAATTTCAAAGTCTCCATAAATTCTTCACTTCATCAAAACTCTCCAAAATAGTCATAATATGCCATAAATTTTATGAAAGCTGTATATTAAAAGCCTTTTTTAAATGTTAGATTCCATTTCTACAGAAGTCTCTAAACTGACAAAAATTATATTGTAGATTTTAACTGCAGAATTCTTTGAATCAAAACTTATTAAAAATTTTCTATAATTATTAAAATCTATCTCTCCAAACTCTACAAAAATGTGCAAAGGTATTGAAATGATAAAGTTTTCATGAAATTATCATTTATTTGTTATTAAATAACAAATGTCTTTGATTTTACAACTCTAGTCTCCAATTAATTCTAGTTTCTAACTCAAGTCTCCACACTGAATAAAAGCACATAACTATGAAATAATATATATATGTATAAAATTGTTCCATACTTAGAGAAATATTAGATAATTATTAAACCCTTAAAATTCTCCATTAAACTCTACTCCAATTAATTTGTTAAAAATTACATTACATTTACCACATCATAGCCTCTAATTAATTTTAGTGCTTTCCCAAAATGTTTAAACCAAACCAATGTAACCACCCAGATGGTAACATTTATTGCACTCACTTAAAGAATCCCCTCCCCCCGCTCGCCTGTTGTCCAACGTTGGCCTTAAATAACCACATTATCAAGTACACGAAGTGCAAGTCAAAGTCTTTCCTCCTACCTTATACCAAAGCAATGGTCAATGGTATGTACATATATATAGTCCAGCCTGCAGATCGGACTTGACCTCACAACAAGAACGAATGTTTTTCGTTCTCGTTATGTCCAATGGAGACCCTTGAATCTAGACACACGACGCCCGCGGTTTTTCGTTCATTCCATCTCGCTTACTCTGTGCAAATTTCGACACTTTCAAGATTTTACTATAAAAATTTGCCATAAATTTGTATGCAGCAGCAAGAAAAAGTGTCCATGTAGGTACTATGTACATATATGTATATGTATCCCAGAATCTATGTATGTATCTTTAAATGTATTTGAGTTTCATTGGCTGTCTATGGAGGTTGCTTCCAGTGTGCCTTGTAGTTGTTGCTGTTGCTGTTGCTGTTGGTGATGTTGCTGTTGCTGTTGGTAATGTTGCTGTTGTTGGTAGTGAAAACCTACACGCATGTCCAGTGCCTGATGATATGTACTTTCGCAAACATAACTGACATGTTTGGCTAAGAGGCAATAAAATAAATTCCAAAAAGGAAGGCGCTGAGGTAGAAGATGTAGAGAAGGAGCCACGTGTCTTGGCCAAGCAAATGAAGTTAACTCAATCATGGCGAAGGGCAATAGTAAGAATGTTAGAGACTAACTTGTATGAAATTTATCAAGCAGCCGCTACTCCTGATGCTGCTGCTACCAAGAGAAGACAAAAAAGGGCAAGACCCATTTGGTAGGGCAAAAGGCAAGAGGGATAACCAAGTGATATTTATGCCAATTGTTTTCTTATAAAACTGACCAGCTACATGCGAGTTGCTAGTTTCAAGTGTGTGTGTGTGTGCGTATGTGTGTGTGTGGGTCTTAGAAGATAGGGCGGAAGCAAAAAGGGATTTCCAGTTCTTCCCCCCCTCACAGTCTTTGTCTCCCTATTTAGTTCATTTTTTCTCAGTTTCTCTGTTGTTAACTTAAAGCAAACACAAACAGACACAAAAGGTGAATTCAATTTATTACAAGACTATGCCAAATCTTGAAAGAAAAAAGAAGAAGAAGAAAAAAAATTGAAATGGAAGTAAAGTTGATGTTGAATACTGACTGCTCCTTATCAGCTAGCAGCTAATCCCCGAAGTAGAAGCAAATGCAATTATGTGTATTTTATAGTCTGACTGGCTTCATACTTTTTACCTGATTGACAAATAAATTTCCGATGCATGCGTGACGATAGCCATAGAGGCCAAGAAGTCTCTCTCCCTCTCTCTCTCTCTCTCTCTCTCTCTCTCTCTCTCTAACGAGTTTGCTGCCGGCTAGCCAGAAAGTGTTTGTTCTATTGGGGAAGCGAGAGGGGGAGGAGGGAAGGAAGATGGTGGAGTTGTGCTACCATTGATAGCATTGATTGTTTTCCATTTCATTGTCAATGTCGACGGTTAATTAAGCTCTTCCAAATGGCTGACTGTTTGTTTACCCGTCCAAGTTTCACTTAAGTGCAAGTAAACTGCAGCTGGCCAGGAAGAGGAAAAGCCTGACTGGCAGAATTTTCTTTCTTTTTTTTTTTGTTTTTAGAGTTGAGAGTCTCATTAGTTTATAGTTTGAGTTGGGGTGATTTGTAACCATGAAATTGGTATTTGTTTTTAATTACATTTACATACATTCTTTTGCATACGCAAATGAAAAAAATTTTTTTTTCTTCGAAAATTCAAAAAAGTTGTAAAATGGAGTCAAAGTAGCCGCAACCCACGTATAGAAACCAAAAGCAATCTGAAGAATTTATAGACAATGCAACTACTTCAATTATGGCGATAAGCCACTAAGACTAAGTCAGAGAGAGAGAGAGAGAGTGAGTGAGTGAGATAGCAATATATGTATGTCGTGCGACGTTTGTTACTTATTACATGTGGTCGAAAGACGGCAACGATATCGATATGGTTTGCTCTTCTGGGTTGATCAGTCACCAACAATACTACCAACAACAATAACAACAACAACAACAGCAACAACAACAACAACAACATGAGAACTGACTACGTGCTGGACCTAGCGGCTGTTGTTTAGATGCTGCTGTTGGCCACTCCGACCTTCAACTTTGTTTTTTTTTAGCCTTGTTAGTTGCTAGTTGTTGTTGTTATTGTCGTTTTTTTCTCTTCTTATTTTATGTTTCTCTTTCGGCAGCTCGCAGCGGCAACAATCGCGATCACTTTTGGTGATTGTAACAAAAAAAAAAAAAAAAGAGGTAAAAATATAAAGGCAACGCCTCCATCTGCAAATGTCGACGTCATCGTCAGCGTCACCAGCAACACGCAACAGATATGGGCAACAACAGCAACATAACACCCCCAACAATTGACTGACAATGAGAGGACTTTTGTATTAAAAAAAAAAAAAAGAATAAAAAACTAGAGCTAAACTAAAACCAGACAGGCTCAAATTTGTATGTCTCCTTGTCTCAGATTTCTGCACTGAAAGAAATTGTTTAAACAACTTAAACGAAAACAAGTATTTAAATAAAAAAAATTGTATATAGCTAGTTGTGTGGTAAGATCTGGTCATTTGACATTTGAACATTAGAATTTTTAGATCTTTCTATCTATATATATATATATATATATATATATGTATATGTATGTGCAACCAGTTTGCATTGAGAACATTTTATTGCTAGTTGGTCATTTTTAATTCATTTATTTTTGTGTGTGTCTTTTTTTGGTTTTTGTTTTTCTTCAGGTGCAACAAATGATGGCCAATCAGACTGGCGACAAGAGCTTACTAGCCATCATTAAATTGAAAATAAAATAATGCTGCAGTGCCGACAGTGTCACGCTCTCTCACGCCTTTAATAACTTTGTCTCAGCCCGCTATCATTGTCAACGAATCTCCCTTTTATTCTCTGGAGTCTCTTTGGACCAATGCATTGGTAAGTTCTATACAGATATTGTACCTGGTGGTACCTGGTGCCTTACCAACCCAAAACTTATTGCTCTATTTTCCCAACAGCTAAAGCGAGAGAGAGAGGGAGAGTGAGAGAGAGGGGAGGCGGCAAGAACAATTTCAATTCGTTTCGCTTCGATTTCAGTTTCACTTTCTGTTTGCAACTAGGCAATGGGTTGACCATTTTGTTTAACAAGAAAATGACAACGCCAACTCAAAGAACAGGCCACAAATCCCATCAACTATGTAAACGAGCTGCACAGTTTTTCCTATGCAAAAGTTCCTTAAAGAGGTGAAGGGGATGGGGGGAATGGGTATACAGACATTCACATAAATAACTTAAACGACTTGTAGAATCTATGATATGAGTGGGCTAACTACGTACAATATATCCTTGAAAAAAATTGTTGTGCATCATTGTTGATGAAAATGAAAATGAAATTAAAATGAGTCATAACTAGAGTTATCTACCCGCATGGTGAAGAACTTGGAATCACCAACAAGTTCATCATTATGATCTTCTTTTCATTTTTTTTTTTTAAATATCAATAACTTGTGACGTCACATGAGAGCAACATTGGCAAGGTCATAGCATGACATTGCCCAGCATTCAGTCAGTGGAAATTCCAGAAAGAAGAATCTGTATAAAAAATTTATTTCATTTTTGTTATAAATATACGAAAAAATAAATTTTTTTTTTGGTTTTTTTTTTACATTTTATTGCGGTTACCAGGCAAAAAAAATCACATCAGAGCAACATTTTATAACATTTAAAATACCCTATAAAAATATTGAAAAAATATTGATGGAATTAACCATCAAGAGATGATTCTTTAAACTCAATATTATGCCAGATAAATATAGAAATTAAGATGAAGGGAAATTATAGATATTATTAAATAAATTATTTAAAGAAAAACATCAACGAAGCTAAGTTAATACAGATCAAGAAGGTGGATATAGGATATTTTAGAATCGATACTTTTCTTGGTATCAATCACTGCCTTTTATATTTATTAATCGTTATTGGCTTCTTCTTCTTCTTTTTTTGGCTAGAACATCTTTCTCGAAATACTTTTTAATATATCCATATTAATTGATCTGGTTTAACTTGTTTTTCAATTTCAACTTTTTTTTCTCCTTTTCAATTTGTTGTATTGAATTCAGTGATTTTTTTTCTTTTGCCAGATAAATACATAACGGTAAATCTTGAAATATTTTCAGTTAATATGCTAATTTAAATGAACCAGTTTATAAATAATATTAAATATTTAATTTCTTGCATCCAATCATATTTAATTTGAAATTGTGTTTGAAATACATAATCTGCTAGTGATTCGTGCATTGAACTCATTGAACTCTGATCTTCTGTAAGAAATTAAAAATTAAAACAAACTGGATTTTAGATATATTTATATATTAGCACCTTTAAAAAGTTCTCTTCTGTCTCTGAAAATTTTTCTACACGTTTCAAATGTTTCAAAAAAGCAAAAAAAAAAGTAAAACTAGTTTAACACACACTAACAACATAATATTTAATAATTATTTGTGTTCAACGTTTTATTTAAATGCAAAATACATTTTGTGTATTTGAGTGTGTGTGTGTGTTTTTTTATATTTTGAACCGGATATAAGTCAGGCAGGCCAGGGTAGGGTAGAGTAAAGATATTATTATATAGTGGAGTTATGTCATAATCTTGAAACAAATCAAGCAATGAAAAACTTGTTCTCTCTCTCTCTCTCTCTCTCTCTCTCTCTCTTGTCTAAAAAAATCAAAAAGTGAAACCGCTTCGATGTGCGTTCTAATGAAAAGTGAAATTAAGCATTAAAACATTATGCCAAAGAATCACATTTTAATGATTATAATAATAATCGATAATGATCGATTAAGCATTTATGCAAATTGTTTGTCTAAATGCCGAATGCAGCTTAAAACATAATTCCTTTTGTTAATTCAATTAGAAACAAATGTGAGTTGCCCGGGGGGTAATAAATATCAATTAAATATTTCATATTTAATCCTTTGTTTGGATTCTTTAAAAAAAAAAAAAGAATTAAAAAAAATTAATACTATATATCTATATATATATATATATATATGTCTTAGACATCAACTTAACATTTGTTTAAGCCTACAAGCTCAATTAATGTCCCATTCGAGTGTCGTGCAGAAAATCAATTAAACTATTCATATTCATATATATACACGGGTGAGTGGATGAGTGTATTCAGATATACATACCAATCATTGGCGGAAGTAAAATGCAGGCATTTTTTTATTTTTTATATTTTTTATTATTTTTTATTATTTTGTTTCTTTCTTTTTTGACGCCTGGGTGGGTTAACATTGGACTACAGATATGTACTCGAGTTTCATTAATCTTCCGTTTTGGCTTGACTGACGTATACCACAAAAGTTAATCGGGTTTATACATTTTAGCCAGAAGCTTATTTCGCTTAGCTTAGCCCGTTTTTAATTTTTTTTTTTTTTTTTTTTTTGAAAGTGAACGTCTTAGTAAATTTAAAAAAAAAAGTGTTAAAGAACTGATCCTGAACTGATGTAAGTGCGTTAATAATTGATTGATTGTATAAATGCCAACGCAGCAACTGGCTTATAATTTTAACTGAATTGGAGGTAAATAAAAAACTCGATGAAGATGAGTTAAACGAAAGGAATAAAATGCATGAAAAATAAATTAGGGATAGTTATCTAACCAAGAGCGAAAATTGCAGATAAACTGATAATAAAAATTGACATAAAATAGGGAAGATAGAGATAGAAAAGATAAGACAAAATAAAACATAGATTAGTAATACCAACGCAGCAACTGACTTAATTTTTTATCTGACTTTGAATTAAATGAGAGGAAAGTTTAGTAACTTGGTATAAATGAAAAAAGGAAAAGATAAAAAGTGACAAAGAACAGAGAAAGAGATGGATTAGTTATAATGCCAACGCAGCAACTGACTTAATAACTGACTTGGAAGTAAATTAGACATACTCTGATGAACTGATAATAAAAAGAAGAAGAGATAGTAAATAGGAAACAAATTACCAAAGAAAAGAGAACAACCGAAGTTAACTTTTCTTCAACTCGTTAAGGCGAAGCCAGTTGCTGCATCAGCATTATCACAGTTGCAACTTTAGCTTCGAATGGAGACTTCAAATAATTTTCTGTTATAACTTCTGACTAACCCTATTGAAATCATAAATTATCTAATGAATATTGAAGTTTTATAAATAATATATTATTCAACTTTGTAAATTCAATAGAATTATATTATATATTTATATATCACTCAATTAAAACTTCAATATTTTTTTAGTTAGTTACAATATTTATATTTATTCATGCTTCGCAATATCTACTTATTAAATTATTATATTTCATAATTAAGAGTATTAAAATTTCGGTTCATTTCCAACATTTGGCTAAATTTGGCTCAAGTTTGTTTCGTTTCTTATTAATTTTTTGGCAATCTATATAAGTATATATACATATGAATATATATGTATATACATATACAGTTGGTTTGGCAAATGCACAAATTAACCAAATAGGAAATCGCACTAATTGCTTTTTTGTATTTAACTCAAACTAAAGTAGTTTGAATATACTATAGTATTAAACATATATGTACATATATGCTTACACGCCCACATTTACTATGTTCAGATTTAGAATGATTGTTCCGATTGTATGTAGATTTCGATTTGATGGACAATGCTCAATCATGTCCAATCAAATGGCTCAACACTTTGTCAACAGCCTAAACTTAAAAACTTTAAAAGAAAAAAAAAAAAGAAAAATTAGGCGTGGGCTTAATATTTATTTTTATTTTTCCCTCTCCCCACCCCCATTTTGTTTAATTGTGCCATTAAGAGGGAACAAATTAATAACAATTAAATTGAATATAGTTTCACATAGATCACAGGCAGTTTTTTCTTCTTCTTTTTATTCAAAACAAGTTTATGTTAAGCTTTGTTCGGCACAGACACAACAAAATACAAATACAAAATTAATTAATAAGATTTAATTTAAAACCGCAAAACAAATCACTTTTATTTTCAGCTGTTGTACATCTAACCAAGACAACCAGCCAGCATATTTACCCAGATCCAACATCAGACCATCCCCAAATCGACAGCTGGACCTTTCGGTTTCTATGGATTCGCATGGACTATAAAGATTGATATCATTGGCCCCTTGACGTAAGCAATAAAACTTAGACAAAAACAACAAAAAAATTAAAAGAAAACAGGTTACAATAAGAACTAGATATAATCGATAAATGAAGTACGAGTTAAGGCACTTTTAAATACCCTGTAGACATCTTTCGAAAAGATAATGGTAACTAACTTTTTGTTAGGGATTCCTCTTATCTTCATTATATGTATTCTATTTATATATATTGAATATCGGTTATACAGAAAGATCAAGATCATTATCTTAAGATCTGCTTGGCACTATCTTTCTAATAATTCCTTAATATGCAAATGCTTCTAGGAGAGCTCCAACAAGGAGACAGATTCCTAGAGGTCTTAAGCCTTGAATGAAAAACTGAATATCTAAATTGAACCTTAGATGAATGAAAAAAGTAGATATATAGAAGAAACTACAGAGTCCTATGTCTTATAATAGTTATCAATAAGTTAAATATAAACTAGAAGAAACTCAAGAGTTTTTGTTTCCTGTTTAAAATTTTTTTTGTAACCTTCATATACCCCTATACTTTCTAAACGTTTACAGGGTATTGAAAATTGAAAAATTTGACTGCTGCTGTTGGGGAGTTAGGCTGCTGCTGTAGAAGTCATCAAATTAAAAAAAAAACTTTTTGTCGCTGATTTTCATACTGATACTTACGTATGTCTATATGCTAACTTTATACATACTTATAATAATATATTATATACCTATACCTACTAAACATACATATATGTATATATATATATATTCAAGGCTGTTAGCCGGTCCAATAACATTTGCATACCGATATGGCAACTTGGGCCGACTTACATACCATTTAAACGTGTATGGCTTATTAGTATGAACTAAGTATATATAATATAGATCTGATTTAACTACCAGTATGCAGATTACCACGAGCATAGAACGTGTTTACCATAGCTCTCGTGACAAAAGAAAACTAAATAATGTTCTATAAGCCAAAACCAATGCCCGAAAACCCTGATGCCAATTCGCATTGAAGAAGATGTCTGTGCCATAAATCATATGTCTATAAATAAAGCTAAAATTTAATGGCAACGAGGTCCTGTTCGATAACATTCGCCATAATCACTCACTTCCAACTATTTATAGAGCTCCTGTGTTCACGGGTTCAACTAAAGTCCTGGCATCATAATATATATATGTATGTATTTTTTTTTTGCATTGTGGTCTTTGCTCTTGGCCAATATAGTTTATCGCCTTCGTCTTGTAATTGTCACAAATTGTATGACATTTTTATGCATATAATTGATTTACTCGCTATGTTTCGACTATTTGCCTTTGAGTGCAATAAATTGTATGTCTCCATGTGCAGTAGCCAACCTAGTGCCTAGTGCCCTGCCCAGTACCCAATGCCCAATGCCTGTAGTTTCTTATCGCGTTTTCGCTTTCTGCCACCAAGTGGGCACATTAATCAGTGGACAGTAAGAGGCGCCCACGCTCTCTGACCAAACTCCATATCCATATGCAGAAGTCGCATCTCTAATGGTTTTGAAGTATGTGACTTAATATAAATCATACTTCATACTAGCTACTGCTATAAACAACTAGTTGGTCATACTAGACGCCGCCCGCATCAATTTTAATAGCAATCTACTAGCGATGGCAATCACAATGCGTTGAAACTGCAATTAGTTTAATCTTTCGATTTAATCTTAGAACATTAATTAGTTTATTTAAAATGACTCGGGTGTCTGTTACTCGGTGACTTGTTCATTTGACTTGATTCTCAACACAACTCAAGTATTTCTTACTATATATATATATGTATATATTAGTCTTTTGATATCTTGAACCAGCGGACAACTTAATTGCCTTAATTACGCATTAGTTTACATTATTAGAATCATGAGCCAATTCTGTCTCTACAAGACATCATATATATAATATACCATAAAAGATAAGATTACGTTTAAAACTAGGAAATTACTTTGACTATATTATACTATACAAATTCCAAGAGTGCTAATTATTGTAGGAAAAAAAAATTTATATAACTTTTAGCACAAATTACTAAATAGCTAAGATAAATGGTGACAAAAGTTTTTAACGCAAAATTTTATATTTTGATTAAAATACTTTTTAAAAATGTACAAAAAGTATAAATGATAATATTTTTCATTTATTTATTTCTTTATTTAGTTATTTCATTATTTAATTATTTTATTGTTTATTTATTTCTTAATTTATTTATTAAACGACTAAATGAAAAATGAAAGTTTCTAAACCTAAATAAGACCTAAATTTACATAAGGACATTATATATCTCTATGTAAATTACTAATTATAATTTCAATTTACAAAAATTTTAATAATTAATACAACATAAAATACAGTCTTATTTACTTTTTGAAAATATACAAATTGTTATAACTTTGTCGGCTTTATATGTATATTAAATAATTTTACTTTTTGCTTAATTTAATCATCAACATTGATCGAAAAATCAATTTATTATCTCAAATATCGAAAAAGATTTTAGTTGATAATACTATTTTGAGATGCAAATTAGTTTGATCATTCATTTTGCATTTGATTAAATTTTGTGACTAAATTTTACAAAAGTTTTATGTTAGTTTTTGCATAAACAATTCCCTTCCAATTGATTTAGATTAATATCCATCATTAGCTATGCCAGATGTCATTCAGATTTTGCATAAATGTATTTATTTTTGTATTTATTTTAAATATATATATGCATATATGTCTTAATGGCATACTTAAAGCTGACATTTATAATAATTAAATTTACATCGCATATTTTCACCCAAGACGACCGACTGCAAAGTGCATTTTTTTTTTTATCTTTTCTTTCGGCATGATATTGCATCTGTATCTTAGTCTTAGTAGCTGTGCTAATTTTCTAGCCAGTTGATTAATAAGCCGCCATAAGTTGGCTATCAGAGAGCAACAAGAACAGCAGCAGCAAGAACAACAGCCACCAAACTGGAGGCCATTCATCTTCTAGACAAAGAGAAGCTCATGTCCACGTCCACATTCACATCCATGTCCCCATCCACATCGTCTGCACGTCGGTTTGTTCTTTTTCCTTTTCGGTAGGTGCTGAAAAACGAAATTCATTTGCTACCAACATCAGTATGGCCTTGAGCCATGAATAATGTTGGCAATTACTCTTCAGGTTGTCATGCTTTGTCTTGCCAACCAGCCAGACAGAGAATTGGTGTTGTGGTTGTTAAAGTTTGGCTTTAAACTTGGGCTGGACTGGACTAATGGTCTAGATAGTCTGGTTCTAATACCCCAAAAAGGGGAAAAAGAAAAGTGCAAGTTGCCAGTTACGATTATGGAATTGTGCCACTTGTTGTTGCACATGTTACACTTGTTACACTGTCTTCTTTCTAATGGCGCCTCTTGAGTTTCGCTCTTTCGATCTGTGGCACTTAATTACAAGCTTGTTGCCCATGTTGCAAGTCAGCGTGTTACCGATGCTGTTGCTGATGCTGCAGTTGCTGCTGTTACTGTTGCTGTTGTCGCTGCACGTTCCTGTCCGTGTGAAATGAATGTGTCGACTGTCAGCTCTACTGATATCATCGTACAAGCTTGGCCCGCAGCAACCTCACACCAAACACTAACTACATTGCAGATAGCCATCGCCTTTATGTGAAATGTCTGTGAAATATTTTCTGAATCATCCGCATCATAAGACCAAGGCCATGCCATTAGAATTGTGGACAGCCACTTGTCGGCTAATTAATAATCTCAATTACCTCACACTTCACACAATAATTAGCATAGTTCTAGTTTTAGTAAATTCAAATCGTCATCATTTTGGACAAGACAAGAAAACAGCTTTTACGCCCAGAAACAAATTGGTTATTAAATTATGACCATAATGGACTTACATGGAATCAAACATACGTAAATTAACAGGGCCGCATTTATACTAAGAGGGCCCAATCAATATTATTTACATAATATTTTAAAATTAATAAGAGATTTAGTTTCAAAGCAAAGTAAAATAACAGAAATAAAACTATAATTATGAATAAAAGAAAGATATAGAAAAATTCTTTTAAAATTATATTCCATAAATTTTTAGTATACATTTTTAAAATACATTTTCATCTAAGTAATTAAACTAATTTAATGAATTCAAGTATGACCAGAATATAATTAATAACATAAAACAGAAATTTCTTTAATACTTTTGACCCAAGGCAGCAATAATTATAAGTTAATGAATATTTTTTTATAATTTATGAATATAATTTTCAAGTTCAGATATTTCCGGAATGTACAATTTTCGAGAATAAGACATTCTATCATTATCTGTTCACAATCTTTCTTGATTGGTTTTCTTTCCAGAGATAGATTAAAATAATTCGGTATACTCTGAATATTCCAATTCAAATTCAAATTATATATTTGAATATTCCAATTCTCATTCTAAAAATTTACCTGTAAACCCATTTTTAATGGGCCTTTCTATTACTGATAGTTTTCCAATATTGCCTTATATCCAGAACTCTTTAATGCTATCCATTTATTGCCACTCATTCCCAGACATGATTCCAACTCTTAAGAACGAAAAGTGGAGACATCATCCCTAGAATATAATTGGTTTAAAAGAAGTTCTGATTTGGAGTACTCCCACTCATATAATCCTATATGCGACTTAAAACCGCACCTGATCACACTTGTAAGAATCGAAATAATTATGATTTTTTTTTTATTCCAAAAGTTTCCCAAGCTTCAAGGTTTTGGTCTTTAGGATTTTTGTTTAAAAACCACACGTAGACAAACATTGCGGAAATAGCAGAAACAACTTTGAAAGCAGTTCAATTAACAGAGTGCCCCAACCACAACCCCACCCCGACCCCACCCCACCCTAACACCCTTCGTTAAGAAACTTCGTTGAACTCTATTTATTTATTTTATTTTTCCCACCATCAGATCGGTCAGCAAATAAACTGACAACTCATGAAAACCATTTGCTACTGTTTCGATTTTAAATTTTGGCTATTTCTTTTTTCTTATTTTTTGTTTTTTTTATTATTTCGTTGTGTGAATATTTAGGCACGTATGTAGGGAATTTTGAACGGCTGTGAAATTGCATGACATCGCTTGCATGCCAAAAAAAAATATATATATATATATGTATATGAAAAAAAGACGAAATAAAGAAAAGAAACCAGAAAAACCGAAACAACGATCAGATTGATTGTGAAATTCCTTGCTGAAGGTCTTACATACTTTTTGGATTGATTATGACCTTTACTTTCGTGTCGTTGACACTTCGATTGATACATTTTTCATACCCTCGGTTAAAAGAGTTTCTTTATTAACTTGAAGAACTAAATATTGGTGGTTATATTAAGTAAGGTTTTTCTTTTTTCGAAAGCTGAGTCATTCATTGAATGTTGTGTATCAATGAAATGATCTTATTCTGATTCACTTTCAACCTTGCAAATTGCCTTTTCTTTTTTGACCTAGTTGAGGTCTTGGATAGAATGTTAAAATATGCAGATAGACGTTTATATGATGTTTAAATAGAATCGAATTAATCTTTATATTTATAACTTACGTTTATAGATCTATATGTCTAACTAAATATATTTATTTATGGATTCTTTATAGATAAGTATGTAACTCTTTTATACATCTCCACTATTTCATTAAATCTTTGAGTTTTACATATTATTAAGCTTCTAATTTATGAGTTTAATGAAGCGGCAATTGTAGGATAATATTAGATATTTATTACTTATTTGTGATTGAATAAAACTCTAATTAAACTCAACATTTTTCTCATCTGTAATTCAATAAAAGTCTGCTGATGACTATATAATGTATCTAACATAAGACTAATCAGTCACTTATTTAAAAGAGTATAAATATGTCAATGTTTAATTAATACCCTCCCCTATGTCTTTAATATTTTATTACGTCACAGCTATTACTGAATCATAGTTTCATTCATTTATAAGATCAAAGGGCACAATGGCTTATCAATCATACGCAACAAAAGCCCACACTCCAACCACTTGTAGAACTTGTGTTTTTTGTGATTTTTATAACATTTTTTCTCTATGTTTTATTATTAAATTTTTCGGTGTTTCTTATTTTTTTTTTCTTTTTGTATGTCAGCACGAATTAACAATTGCGATTTAAATCGCAAGACAAACAAAACAAGCAACAACACGAGCAACTACAATATAAGTAAGTAAAGTTATAACTATATATAAATACAAGACCGATCACCGCTAGCTAAATTGTTGTTCTTCTTTGTTATGGTGCCATGCGGAAATTGTTTGTACAACAAACAATAAAGAACAACAACGACAACAACTACAACAACAGTGCTGCTGAAGAAGACACTCAGTGAATGGCTGGCGCCCCTCATCTTGATGAACAATTCATTATTATGATGTTCACTTGTTAAAAATAATTAAACATAAATCGTTTCGCCTAGTTTGCAAACCAAACAAAAAAAAAGATACCATAACAATAGAATCGTAATAATTGGGGCGTTAGTTAAATAGCAAGATATGGTTAAGTTTAATACTAAAATCAATATATCGATGTACTAAATGAAACAATTAAGTCGTCCTTGTCGACTTAAATTATACCCTTTACCAAGTGGTGTTACTTTAAAAATCGAATTCCCCAATTAAATTCGTCATTGATTTAATAGAAAAATTTTAAATGAAATTCCTTTAACCCGCAACATCAAATTCAGGACCGAAACTGACACTGCTTGAATAAAAATTATACTGCTTGGAGAAACTTACACTACTTGCACAAACTAGTACTGCTTGCAGAACGAAGCAGCTTACGCATGCTATCTGCTCTTGAGCCAAGAGTCTTGGCATTTCAGTATATCTCCGATAATTATTGTTCGATTTTATCGAAATTTGGTCAACTGGTACTTGAAATATGATAGCTTCAATTCAACTCTAGTTATTTGTTTTTACTTTATTACGGGAGCGAAAGTGGGCAGGCAACAATTTTAAACAAAATTTCAAAAAAAAAATCCCTCTATAGTGGGATGTTGACACCATTGGCATGGCTATATCGACTCGGATGTTATATGCTGATTAAGAATATAAACACCTTTTGGAGTCGAAAATGTTTCCATCTGCCTATTAGTTATATTTGGGTGACTTATAGCCTATAGGTACAGGGTATAAAAACAAGTTAAGTTATCAAATGGTATACTGAATCTTTTTCAAGAAAACATCTACACAAACATTTTGTTCTTAAAATATAAAATATATTCTAATCTCTAAAATATGTATATATTATAATCTCTAAAAATTTTTTGCAAATTATGTCCTTACAGAGTATATACAAAGTTATATATTCAATTGTTTTAAGTTATTAAAGTTACAGCCAATAAGTCTAAAACTTTTGAATTATGAGTCACATTACTTCAATAGATAGTATAGAAATTAATTCAAATTTTCGCAATACTTAAATATAAAATTTACAATTGTAGAAATGAAATTGTTATACATACACATTTTGGTAATTAAATAAGAAACAAACATTTTATGATTTAATAAGCAAATGAACATACACATTTGCCAACAGGATCGTACATTTTTAATGGCATTAAAATCGTGTAGCTACTTTAACGGAGATTTTTTATGATTCAATGGTTTTCTTGTAATTCGCAAAAACTAAACGTTTTTTTTATACCCTTGCAGAGGGTATAATAAAATTGGTTAGATGTTTTTTGTTTTAACTTAGTTTTTGCCTTTTACAATGGCCGATTATTCGGTAATTATCCATAATTAAAACAAATTAAAATCTGTTTAGGAAATCGAATCGATGTTTTGGAAATTAAGCTTTCAGCGAACTCTAAAAATTACCATTATATTCTTCTTAATTTAATTTGATCATTTCCACAAGAGCAATAGATATACATATTATAAATTAGACTTGGAACATATTTTCCAATTGCTTCGGGTTTAATTCATTTTATTTCTATTTTAATTTTACCTTAAAATCACTCCCCCTACAAAACACAAA
The DNA here is from genome assembly GCA_018150375.1 of Drosophila sturtevanti. Taxonomy (NCBI): domain Eukaryota; kingdom Metazoa; phylum Arthropoda; class Insecta; order Diptera; family Drosophilidae; genus Drosophila; species Drosophila sturtevanti. Next base: position 3,629,743 of record JAECWJ010000324.1, on the reverse strand, counting down.
TAGTTAGTTATAGATCCATAGTTTGTCATTCTTTAGCCGATTTTTAAAAGGATTTACTATATTTATTTCTTTGTGACTTAAATTAAATTTCAAATTTTTATAGTTTTTGAAAAAACCCAATCAAATGTTTGTTTTTTAGAATTCGATAATTTCCCTAAATTATTATTTTTCTAGCTAGAAGATACGATGCCCTTAAAAAACTTGTTCAATAAAGTTTTTAAAAGTATTTTAATTGCATACCACTGTAATTTATGTCGAAATACTTTTAAAAATGTATTGCTACACTATTTCTTCAAATACTTTTAAAAATAATTCTATTTGCTAAATTATGAAAATTCGGACAGAAATGGTAAATTGTACATATACTTTTATTAAATTATTTTCATACAAATTTAAAATATATTTTGTAATATTTGAAAATACATGTTAATATTTTAAATTTAACAAAAGTATTACACCATCTAAGTCGAAATTTTGAAAATATTCATTGATTATCTAATATCTGTAAGATGATCTGTTGAGAACTTCAAAATCTAAACTAAATATTCTTTATATTTATATATATATATTGCGACGTTATGCGATTTCTCAAGTTGGCGCCTGCAATATTTTTACAATAGCAAATTGCATAGTTTTCCAACCGTTTCTATTCAAATTTTTCCTCATGGTTTTGTTTGTGGTTGCGTTTGCGTTTTCTTTACTTTGGTATTGTTGGTTTTCTGTTATTTTTTTTTATGTAGCAAGGTCGTTCGTTGGTCTGCTATGGCCAAAACAATTTGCTTTATGTACATAGACAATATTTTTTTTCCTTCTTTTTATTGTTGTTGTTCAGTGCTAAACCATTCACCTGAGCTCTTAACTGTTTGTTGCCATTTTTAATTGAAATAGCAAGAAACAATAACAAAAAAGAAAAAAACGGAAAAAAACAAAAAACGAAAATTACCCAGCAGCAAACTGAAAATTATATTTGGATTACAACATGTTGGTTGGTTGGGCCAGGTTATATATACACATATATACATACATATATATGTATGTATGAATGTATATAAATTTTGTGTACCTTCATATATACATACATACATAGTTATAGATATAGATGACTATGGGTATGGATAGTAGCATTCTTGAGCAATTATTACCACATTGAAGTGTTTAATTTTGTATTCGCTTTGACTTTGCCTTTGATTGAATATCCATGATTATTGTGATTATGACAGCCGGACACTTGATAATTTCTATTTATAATGCGAAAAATAAACTAAAACTATTTACATTCTTCTGTTCTTAGCTCAGCAAGTGGAATATAGAAATGTATGGCCCATTCATTCAATATATTTAATTCAATCTTTCGTTAAACTATGATCCTGAAATGAAACAATGCTTGTCATTAATATTAACAAGATATCTCATCTGAAAGCAACATATTTCAACTGTCCTTGGCTAAATTAAATTAATAAAAAAAAAAAAAAACAATTTGTGGTTTATTATTAAAGAACACAATCTTGTTATAAAAGACTATTGCGGCCTTCATGCGATATACATGCACGGAATTAATTCAGTTCTGGTGGTCTGCATAATCTATTTACTTTTATCGGCACACTTTTTGATTTCAAAATACTTTAAAAAATTTTGCAACCTCGATTTTATATCCTTTTAATAGTTCTATTTTGGATAAAGTTCTTTAAATTTTTAAATTTATGACTGGAGTTGCATGAAAGCTATCATATTTCTTTTTCGTACACTTAATTATATAGCTAACATGTACCATATCAGCAAGTTTCCTTAAAATTGGACAATAAATATCGAAGATATTCGTGTATATATATTTTGCACTGATATGTGAAGTGCAGCTTGGCTTGTTAGATATTCATTTACTCATTTGACTTTATAAAATATTTCTTATTGGTGCAGAGTATATTTCAAGTCTGCTAATTTTTTTTTATTACATATTCTCGCTTTATATATAACGATTTATCTTATTAGTTTTGAATCTGCCCAAAATAATACTTTTAATTTATACTATTTATACTAAATCATATTATATACTTATCTGTAAAACCGGAAAACAGTTTTACAAGTTAGACTTCTTCACATTTCTACCTAAGTAAAGATATTATATTTCACAATTTACAAAATATAACCTAAAGATATATAAGAATCTAGCACTAAATAGTTGACATCCATTTAGATGTTTCAAAGTATTTATAAAAACTGATTTATCCTGTGAAGCGAAAAAAAAATTAGAGAAATATGAGATAGATTTGAGAATCCATTTTGAAAAAAAGAATTCAGAAAATGTTAGATAGATTTTAAGTGCTTCAGATGCTTTAAATTAACTACATTCTATTTCTTTACTTTGCAACGATATTTAAAAAATAAAGTTATATATACATATACATATATATGTAATACGAAAGAACTACACTTTTTATCTTTTTTTTTATAGTAAGTAATTATTTTCCACTTAAACAAATATTTGTAAATAAAAACATAGACTAACTGGTAAGGTCATGCTCAAGTTATTGAACTTTTAATATATTCAAGTCGTTAATGATATACATATATATTAAATTATTTGCTTTTTTAAATTAAGACAGTATAAATAGTGTTCAAAGCTTTGTTTTAGTTTAGCTTTAGCTAAATTAACTATAGTTTAAAAATAATATAAAAAAAAGAATAATATATGCAGATGCGTAGTTGATCAGGTCGCACGTGCTAGACTAGATATAAATAAATAAATATATATATATACAAATATTGTAATTTTTACTAACAAAACAGGGATCGAAATCATAAAACAACAAATTTTATTTTAACTGTTTCAAAAACTGTGAAAGTAAAATATTCAACCGGATTTAGTCCACATCACAAAGCACTTTTACTTCTACTAATCATTCAAATATATCTATAAAACATTGTAATGTACATTTATATATATACACATGAATGTATAATATACATATATATATATTTGCTCTGTAATTCTGCTTTGAGTATATTTGCAACTTCTTTAGCTGTTCTGCCCAAATTATATTTGAAATGTTAATTGATTTTTATAGTTTTTAACAATAGATTTGCCACACCTCCCATTCATACATACCTATATATGCAAAGATGAATCATTTATCTAACTCTCGTCAACATAGACAGAAACATTTTCAATTTCAAATATTTAGCAAATAAATTGCATTTAACATTACCCCCCGCCTAGCCATATAAGACAATTTGCCATAGATAGAATCCACAGTGAATTATGTCGCTCAAAAGTTGGCTTAATCAAATGGATGACCAAATAAAGAATCTTGTTGTTGCTAGACAAAAATCGTATTGTGGGGGAAATACCCAATGAATATCCGCAAAAAAAAAAAAAAAAAAATGTAAGAAACGAAAAATTATTATAATAATAATAAGAACTAATTCACACGCCCCGATGAACAAATTGTTGATACATAAATTTTTGTTTATCATTTTTGTGTTTTCTTTTTATTTTTGCTGAGCAATTGAAGCTCACCCTAGACTATTTATAGCTATATAATTTATGCTAAAGGAACTTGGAATTATACGTATTGATATACAAAATATAGAGAATCTTCCCAAAAAATTCGCATAGAGAAAGAGAGATAGAGAGAGAGAGCGCCGAGGCAACCTTAAAGCTTCAATGTTACCTGGCAACTGAGACTCAATACGCTGTCAGATATATGTTTAAGCCCGTTTATTCGTGCTTTTTGGCCAGGTCTTCGGGTTTAGTTTTTTTTTGTGTTTGGTTGTGGCTCGTGTCTGTGGGACTGCTGGCTTGTGGCTGTCTTTTGGCCTGGCTCACCGTTACTTGGGCCAGTTGAAATACGCAGCTTGAGGCGAACGGTTCTCGAGCGCGCTTCCTCGGTATTAACCGCCGTTTTAAGTTAACTAACCTTTTTTAAAGGTGTTACAAAAACAAAAAAAAAAAAAAATTTTAATTCTTACTAACTAAAGAAAAAATAAATAAACACTAAAGAGAAGAATTAGTAGTTAAAGAATAGTCACAGCAGCCGTCGTTAGTCGTAGTTGTCAGCGTCGCGAGTGTTGTGCCAAAAGATTATACGAAACAAATATTAACATATATATATATATACATATCCATAACTCTCTATATAAACCACAATAGAATCAAATTGAATTTGAACAAAATAAGGAGGAAAAACAAAATAAACATTTATTGATTGTGGAAGCAGTTAGCAAAAGTTTTAAACGGATAAATTAAAAAATTTACTTTAAGGGTAAGTCTTGACAACGACCTTGACATTTAAGTTAAAGCAATTTGTCATTCAATTGATTGTTCAGTCAGACCATTTGCTAATTAAAAGTCGCCTGCATTTGGTATTAATATGTAAGAATTGATTGGCAGTTAAATTATCGAACGATTTCAAAGATATTCGAGTATTTTTAATTAGCTATAAAGCGCCATACTACAAATACTTTATATATATATATACTATGTACGAACTTAGTATGGATACATACATATATATATATATATATGTATATATGTGATATTTGTTTGTATATGCAGCAACTAGTTGTCCATGAGTGTGAAATAAAAACCGTAAAACCTAAATAAACTGTAGACATATGGTTATGGTATCAGGTCTTTATAAAATTTTCATGTAAATTACAGCAAATTCAAGTTCGTTGCTTGAGTCTTTTGTTTTGCACAAAACAGACAAAAGGTTCTTTTAGAAACTAAGCCTCTAACTAACTAACGCATTAAAGTGCAATCATATTATAGCACAAAAGGAAATTCGTTATATTGTTTATATCTTTGACTGTCTGACTTTTTGGTCAACCTTGTGGCATTATGGTAAAAACTCGTTTTACTTATGCGTGTGCTTAATTTACACGCCGATTAGCATTTCAATTTAATATAATTTCATATTTTTCGTTGTACATACATACATACATATGTACATATATGTATATGTATTTTCATTAACCAAATGTGACATTTTTTTCAAAGTTGCCTTGAAGTAAAGATATTTTATGAGCGATTTAATCTCTGGTTTAAACATAAAGAAAACCAACAACTAAACGCATACAAGAAGAACTGAAAGAAGATGAGTAATAAAATCATTGAGATGGCGGCTCAACCTTTAAATCAAAATGATCTATGCCGTGTATATATAACGTAATATCTGAGAATCCCCCAGAAAGGGGTTCATTGGCTTATGGAGAAAAAATAAAGAAAAAAAAAAGAAGAGTTGCGTCTGTTTTGTTGCTTTTGTTGTTTCTCATGCAAATTTGCGTTTATTCTTGTTGTTTATTTGCCACATCTGTTGAGGCTTTAACTCCTTTCAGTTTGCGGCTCATTTGCATGGCTAGCGAAAGCGCCTTGATTAACAGAACTTGGCCTACATTTTGATTATTTAAATAGTTAGTCAATGACAAGACTTGTTAAAGCTTAAGATGTTTGCCCCTGAATTGGCTTATTGCCTAGAATATATATAGATATATATATATATATATACACATATATTTTTTGGCTAACTCATTTTCCACTCCACATCATTATATGTATAATTGAATTAATTCAATTTGAAATTAACTGGTAATGAATTGAAATTATATTTTTTTTTTCCGAAAATGAAGTCTCAATTAAGAGGCAAAGATTATGCCCTTTGTTAAAAGATCTTTTATTTGGTATTGATTGGACACATTTATGTCTATATCTATATACATATATATGATGTAATTTTCGTTATGTTATGTTGTGATTCATTTAAAGACATGAAAATATCAATTGCAATGTCAGTTGCAAATTAACATAATCAAATTGATTGAACAAATGACTAATTGAAATGATTTGCTTGTCTGAAAAATTCTAAGCACAAACACGAGCAACATTTAATTAGCTAGTCAAAAAAAAAAATCAAAAAAAAAAAAAAAAAAACACTCTTCAGATTCTTGTCTTTTATTCCAAGGCTTAACAAAAGCAAAAAAAAAACTGAACAACAAAATCATAATAATTTTTTCTGCAAGTAATTTAAACAGTAATAAACAATGATGGTTAAAAAAAAAATAATAATCACTCAATAGGCACAACAACAACAATAACAATAGCAAATCAAAAATACAAAACAGAAAAAGGAAAAAAAAATGGAGAAAAAATAAAAGCGGAAGTCAAAGTCGAAGGCATTTCGTGTGCAACTCTTTTTTTGGATCTTTTTTTTGTTTTTTGTTTGTCTTTTTAGTCATTTCTTTCTTTTTTCACGCCTTCCTGGTGAGAATTGAAATTCTCAACAGTCGTTGCAACAGCCGCAGGGTGAAGAAGACCAACAACGACAACAAGAAGAAGCGAGAAAAATAAGTGAAAATATTATGAAAGCCAAAATGGAAAGAAAAATGCAAGTGAACAACAAAAACAAAATCGGAATTTATAATTTTCGTGTGCCGATTTTCAAACCGCAAACTCTTGCCTCTCTGCCTTTGGTGATGATGTTGTTGCTGTTGCTGCTGCTGCTGTTGCCACTGATATTGCTGATGTTGATGATGATGTAATCAGCTCGACATGCACATCAAAGTGACAGAGCATCTAGCAAATCTCATTCATTGCATTGCACATTCCGAATGCATAAAATGACACGAAAGCAAAACTAATCAAAGATCAGCAAAAGTAGATCCAAAAATACTAAAATCTTAATATGTATATATAGGTACATACATATATATAATTTAAATTTTATAAACGAGAAACAAACAAAAAAAAGGGAAGAAAACCTGTATTAAGAAGAAAGATGACTGAAAAGTAGAATTCTATAAAAAAAAAAAAACTGCAATAAAATTAATGCATTGCTCATACGCCACGTAGAACAAAAGTCATAAACTCTCTTAAATACAAAATGGAAAGAAAATTATTAGAAATTAAACTAAAAACTGATCTCATAGTATCTATAAGTAGAACTAGAACAAAACTAATAAAAGCATAGATTATATAGAAGACAAAGAGAACAAGTTCTTTTAGATAAAAGAATTATAAATTCCTTTCAATTTCTGGTTTAGCAAGATTTAAAATATTCGTATTAGAATATGATTCGATTTAAATATTTGTACATGCATACTACAAGTTTTACTTTTCTTTATTCCCAAAAACAAAAAAATTCAATTATTGTTTTAGACTAGAAAATAATAATAAGAATGATCTATCTATTTATAAGAATGGTCTTCAGTGTAAAGATTAAAGTGAAAGATATTGGTTACATTTCTAAACACAGACCGGCACGTCTCATTCATGACTCATTAGAGCCAAAAAGATCTACCTCTTTAACGTTTTCTATTTAATTCTTTTTACGTACTTTTAATGAAGTATACAAATATATCATAAACCACATGGAGGTCACACCATCCTCACCTTTTTACACATGCACACAGCATTCCAATTTCCGAAATGATTATTTTTTTTTTCCAGAATGTTTCATCTTCTATTTTAAAGAGATGTGATTAAGTTTTGTTGCGAAGCTCCTACGTCAATAGCAAAATCCAAAAAAAAAATGCCAACCAACGTTGTCTGCGTTTTTTTTTCTTCTTTTTCTCGTTGTCGTTCTTTGTCTGTTATTGTATATTATGTATATACAAGCATATATTTGTATATATTTATTTATTGTATAATATATACGCATAGCATTTCATTTCATGTCGGTTCTTTTCACCAAAAATCTGAGAGTCAATTTGTTGTTATTTCTTGACGATGATCGCATACAAAAAAGCAGTAACTCAAAAAAAAAAAAGAACATCAACAAATTTAATTAACTATTTGGCCTTTTCCTTTGGCATTTTAAACAAAAAAAAAAAAAAAAAAAAACATTTATTACATGACGAAAATTTATTTATTTTCTAGTTGATTCATTGACAGAAATGATGAAAGGTAAATATTAAAGTTGCCATTGTCAAAGTGCATCAAGTGTTAATTGAGATGCTACAGTGAGCGCTGCCGATTGATGTTTGGCAGTCAAGCAACCAACCAGTTTGTGTCTTAAGTCTTTCGTTTTCGTTTTCGCTAGGGCAACAAGTTTTCCGCATGCCATGCCCTGTAGTTCGTCGATTGCAATTAATTATGTAAGCCTACAGAGTCCGCTTCAAGGTTAGAATTTTTATTTTATTTTTAAACCAGTAAACAGAAAACTGTTCTGTGCGTGAAGAAGTGAATGAGTGAGTGAATAAGTGAATAACTGACTGAGTGAGTGAGTGAGTAAGTGAGTGAGTGAGCTCTCCTCCATTCTCCTTTAAAACATGCCACCTCAAGGCCGTTCAATTTTGTGTTCCTGCACAGAAGGAAGTCACTCTTGGACTTTAACTAAGCCGCTTAACTTGCTCTTGTTGTGGTCCAACTGACCACTGTGTGTGTGTTTGAGTGTGTGTGTGTGTGTCTGTAGTTCGTGTCTTTGTTGATTGCGCAACTGCCATGTGCCACACACAGTAAGACAAACTAGTTGCATTTGGGCGCCTTTCAAAAATGAATAAAAGAAATAACAATACATACGATACCATACCAACAATGTCAGTGGAGCGCGTGTCAACTTAAAATAGACCCACACCCAAATCTGTTGCAGCAGCTGCCAAGATTCTGGGTTCAATTTAATTCTTGGCCTACCAGCAACCCACCAACAATAACGGCAGCAACCTTGAAAGTGTCCACAATATGAACTCAACTGAACGATCGCATATAAATACATATATATAATTCAACCATACGTTACATGTCCGGCTTACCGCAAAAACTGCTAAAACAAGTTTACGTGCATATCATATTATATATATATATTTTTTTTTTTTGGGCAACTTTATTCGACATTCTAAGCCATGTACTTGGCTTTTATAGCCAGAGCCCCATCAATTACATCGAAGTCAGCATTATTATAAAAATATATATATAATATGATATTATATTAAACAAGATGCCAAAAAAAAAAAAAAACTAGAAAGATGGACTAACTTCGGCCGTGCCGAAGTTCGTATACCCTTGCAGATTTTCTCTATATAATTCACCAGAAGCATTATTGTAAATTAAACATACCAAATTTACAAATTCAATATTTTGAGCTTGAGGAAAAAAATTTTTCATACAAAATTTTTTTTTGTACCGATTGTTCCTATAGCAGCTATATGATATAGCCAACCGATTCTGATCAGACTTGGTTGAAGTATCAAAAAGCATATTAAACTCATAAATATCAAATTTCGTGGCATTCGGTTGAAAAACAACAGAGTTATTGAGGATAAGCCTTATTCATGACCGATCGGTCCTATGGGAGCTATATGATATAGTCGTCCGATTCAGATCAAACTTGGTTGAAGTATCAAGAAGCATATTAAACTCATAAATATCAAATTTCGTGGCATTCGGTTGAAAAACAGCAGAGTTATTGAGGATAAGCCTTATTCATGACCGATCTTTCCTATGGGAGCTATATGATATAGTCGTCCGATTCTGATCAAACTTGGTTGAAGTATCAAGAAGCATATTAAACTCATAAATATCAAATTTCGTGGCATTCGGTTGAAAAACAACAGTTATTGAGGATAATCCTTATTTATGACCGATCGTTCCTATGGGAGCTATATGATATAGTCGTCCGATTCTGATCAAACTTGGTTAAAGTATCAAGAAGCATATTAAACTCATAAATATCAAATTTCGTGGCATTCGGTTAAAAAACAACAGAGTTATTGAGGATAAAGCTTATTCCTGACCGATCGTTCCTATGGGAGCTATATGATATAGTCGTCCGATCGGGATGATTCCGAGATATACAATGCCTGCAGCAAAAAGGAGCCTATGCTGAAAATCTCAGCTCTGTAGCTCTTATGGTCTCGGAGGAGAAGCTGTTGATCCAGACAGACGGACAGACGGACAGACGGACATGGTCATATCGACTCGGCTATTCATGCTGATCAAGAATATATATACTTTATATAGTCGGAGATGTTTCCTTCTGTGCGTTGCAAACTTCTGACCAAAATTAATATACCCTCTGCAAGGGTATAAAAATCACAAAATTTTTAATGGCCATTGTCTGGTGTTGAGTTGAAAATTTCTTTTCAATTGGCTACCGACGACAAAGACGACAACGACGACGATGTGATTTAATTTCATTTCATTTAATTTCATTTCGGTTGACTTCCAGTCATAAAAAGATACCAAAAATTAATTGTTTGCACAACAAACAAAGAAATAACAACAACAAATACAACAAAAAGTCACTTGTGTTTGTGATTATGACTTGGCTCTTTGCTTAGTTACTTACTTATTTATATCATGTGAGCAAAGCAGCAAGAAAAAAAATGAAATGGAAAATTAAAATTACATATTGTTACACGAAAGAGAAGGAAAAATATAAAAAAAAGGTAGCAGATGGAAAACCGGGCACGCAACATCATGAAAAACCAAGTGTCATATATGTAGATGGTCTACATATAATGCAGTGATATATACATACATACATAAGTATGTACATACAAAAAGACACACAAACATACTTACATATATACTTGGGTATGAACAACTACAACATAAACTCATACATAAATATGCGCAGATATATGTATGTATCTATGTTTGTTTGTTTTATATAGAGGCTTGGTTAGACAATGCCCACCTGGAAATGTCATAATAAGGTAACTTTTTGGGCCAAGATCTACATAGATACATACATACATATGTATACATTTATGTAGAATTTCTGTTACAAAAATAATGTTAACCGAGCTTTTGAAAAATTTAATTATTTATGTCTTGAAAATTAAAGTCCTCCTATATTTAGAGTCTTTAAATAATCTGCAAGCCAACCAAATCTATTATCTATTATATATATTATATATATATTGTATTGTATAAGCAAATATTATAAATTATTTATGACACGAGTAAAAATTACACGACAGAACTTTAAATCGTTTAATTTTTTAGCTTCTTAAAATAATCTTTAAGCCAATTGTCACGAGTTTTATCAGGGCCATCAAAGACAAAGTGAAGTTGTTCCTAACTGTTGGATTATAGTTTTTTTTTTGTCTATTTGATATAAAAACCAAAATCGTTTTGCTTATATAAGAAGATATTCCTTTTATGGAAATATATTTGCAATTGAGATCTGTCTTTTTTTATAAACAGACCTTCAATTTAAAGGAAGTTTTTTCAACATGGATTCTTGTGCTATAGTGTTGGTTAGTTATAAAAAGTGTTATGTAATGCATTATTTTATTGTATGTATTATATTACACAGACACAGTGCTAAAAAGGACACATTTTAAGTTTTTGTCTTCGAAATACATTTAAAAAATTAAACTTATTACGTAATATTTTTGATTGTCTTAAAAATAAACGTTAATTAAATCCAAATTTAATACAAATTTATAAAATAACTATAATTAATATACATCTTATATAATAAATAAATTTACTTTGTTATGATAGTTTTTTATTATTGAATTAAATATTTGTTCTCCAATTATTTTGACTTAGGTTAAGAAATTCAATTATATTGAAAAACAAATTTCTTATATAAAAAGTAATGTTTTTTAGCAATATTTAATGAAAAATACGAATTGAAAAACAAAACTTTATATTGTCTTATTAAAAGTTGTATAATCTTAGTAAATTAGAAGTTGCAAGTCACTAAAACTAAAAGGTAGTATAAAAATCAGGGTAAAACCAGGAAACTAAGGAATCTTTGACATTCGTCAAATATATTTTTGTTCGCGTGTCCAATCTTTCTCTTCCGGCTCTATTGATAAATGGACATATCCCTATTCAAAATAAAACTATTAATCTTAATTCTCTCTCCAACTTTCTGTCGTTGTCTTTGCCAAAAAAAAAGTTTACAGCTGGGCCATCCAAATTGATTTTTATTGCCAATTTTTTTTTAGTTTTGCGGTTTGAATAAACTTTAAAATAATTTGCGTAGTTTGTCTGCTGACTAACTAAATTGCTTTTAAGCCTTGTGGGCGTTGCTATAGACAAAATATATTCAAAATCAAAATTAAAATTAAATGAAAAAAAAGGTCAGCTAAGAATCAGAATTCTATGAAGACAGTTGCTGGCGTCCATTGCCAAGTCTGAGCGTGACATTGATCAAGTTTTTTTTGTTTTTTGTGTTTGTGTTTTTTTTATGGCTTATACTGACTGGTGGCTAATTAAGAAACCCGCCAACGCTTTACAACACTTTTGAGACACAAATAGAAAGTTCAGGGCGGTAGGTTCAATGAAATTTGAGAATTGCTTCTTAAGTTACTCATGAACGATATAATTCCGGGTAATTGAAGAAACATTTAAATTAGAGCACGATCATACGCGATATATCACCCCCACCATAACCACTCTTAACATTAAAATTACACCACACGATGTGACCTTAATTAGGCCTAAATACTGCTTAGAAATGTATTCATTTTGGGGATGACTCCTACTACTAATACTACTGCTACCTATCCCCACCCCCAAACCTCTAACCAAATTGTTAAATGAAGACTCACTTTCATTGCCAATTGTTTGGTAGGATAGTTAAGTTGACACACATTTTCAGGTATTTTGTCTATCTATGTATCGATGAATCGCAGTAAATATTGTATTTGGCCAAATAAATTGTATGCCAATCACGTCTATACGATATACACCTGACATGCCAAGTGGTATAAATGCCATTTGCTACTTGATTTTGTCACAAAACGTTGACTTTGAAACTGCTGTTAACAGAAGATAATACAAAATGAAGCTGAAAAAAAAACCCAACTAGCCAGGCCAATTGAAATGCAATGCATTGAAAAAATGCAAAATATAAATTACAAATACTGTACGATATAGTTTATTCCAACAATCGGACAAGGTGACATTGGTCAATTGTAATTTTGATTATTGCGTAGGCAGTTGTGGATATGGTTATAATTTCTGTCTTGTTTTTGCTTATTTTTCTCTTTTTGGGCAAGTTCATTGGCTTTTTGCAGATTGATTGGACTGATTGCTTAATAATCTCATCACCAATAGAGAGTGAGCGGGGGGGATTAGTCTGTCTGCCTTTTGCACCACTTCAATCCACTCTATACCACTTCATCCGAAGGTGTAATTTAGTTTGTTTAGATCATATCAAATGTCGAGAACTTAATTCTATTCTATTTTATTTTATATGGACTTTTTTTTCTGTCGCAATTATTTCATATAATAATTTTGGTGAACTTTTTCTTCTCTCTTTTACGCTTTAGAACAGAACAAGATGATTTCACGCCGTAAGATCATATCACGTTCCTTGGACAATTTGGATGCCATTGGACAAGAGCAAGAGGAAGATGTTTGGCACGATCGTGAAAAATTGTTTAGAGTGAGTATTTTATATAAGTATATGAATATATCTAGCTTATATAGTCACTAGAATTTGAAATAAAACCATGTTAAAAGCTTTAAATATTAAAGTTTTAATAAATAAAACTATGTATATAATTATCACCCGATTTAAAGCAACTAATATAATAAAGAATAGATTCCTTTAGAAGTCTTAAAAGACTGTTTTTTTTAAAGTTATATAAGCATTCAAAAATACAATCTTTGGAATATATTTCTGGTCTAAAAACTGGCGCGTACGATCTACTAAACTTTATGTTTCTATACAAACTAAAATCAAAAATCTGTAAGCTTTATTTAAAAGTATAAAGATTAAGGCGTAAAATATAAAAAAATATAAAAAAATTAATACATTCGAAAATAGGATTTAATTTTTAGATAAATTATTACAAAGAACATTTTCATTTTCTAAAAGATCTTGATAGATATTAATTAATTTCATAAAAAATTAGCTTTTCAACTGCTAAAATCTAGTTCCAAATGAGAAATTTTGTTCTGTAACTTAATTCCCGATTTTTGTTTGACTTTTCTAAGTGTGTATCACCATTTTTTATATACAGGATCACATTAACGAAGTTCTAACCAAATGGGAGCAGATCGATGATGAAATTTGGGCCAAGATAATTGTATTTGAGAAGAATCGACGAGTGGCTAAGGCATATGCCCGTTCCTCTGTGATAACCATAAATGGTTCCAAGCATGGATTCGATGGTGTTCGGTAAGTCCAATTACATTTAACATCCTTTAAAGGAATCTTTAATCATTTTCAATCCTATTGCAGTATTGGTCTAAATGGTTTTGAGAATCCTATGCGTGATTCGGAAACGAAGGTGATTAAGAAATCGATTGGCGATGGTTTTAAAATCAAAATGGATGATATTGGTAATATATTCATTAAGCGTTATGGCAAGAGCAGCATCTTTGTGAATAACACATGCCAGGGTAATGAGGAGACTGTGATTGGTGCTGATATAATGCAGATGCCACAAATGTCATTAACATCGGCAGGAATTACAGCCAAACTGTTCGATATGAAGAAATTTCAGACGAATATAAATCGAGAGTTTTCACGCAATTATCCGGAACGTGGACGTTTAGAGAGACAGTGTCTATCGGCTGTGTCATTGGTCAAGTCAAATAATAATCTAATCAATACACCAGTATGGATATTGGTGGTAAATGTTGTGGCCATGGATATGTTAAAGAGTCGTCTGCAATCATTGCCCAAATCATTGGATGCTCTGGGCATGCGTGTGCCATTAACGCAAAGCAGCGAGGATCCCTATTCGACCATAGAGAGTCAAGTGGGTCTCATATATCCCACACCGGCTGCTTCCGATGATTCACAAAATTCACAGAATTCACAAAACTCAAGTAATTCCTCGAGCAAAGGAAGGCGCAGCCTATTTAGTGCCGCCTTTCTCAATGAGAGTCCATATGTGCCCAAGGTAAGTTAAATATTGGAATAAGTATATTAAATATTTCAAGATTAATCTCTTGGTCTCTCTCTCTATTAAGCCGGATTATGAGGCTAGCTTAGTCATGGACAAGAAAATGCAAAAGCAACAGCAACAACAGCGCAAGAAACAAGATGATCCTTATTATTGTGGTCTACTGGCTCGCATTCCCAACTTCATCAAGTCATCGAAGCAACCGAATTGCCCCTCAGCCAACAGTGCCAACAAGGCCAGCAAAAAGGAATCGAAAATAGCCCGTAAAATCTCTGCCCAGCATCTGCATCAGCATCAACAGCAATTCCTGCAGCCCGCCCAACCAATACCCATAGCCACATTCCATCATTCGTATTTTCCCTATAAGCTGTACCCCTCCCAGCATCGTCTCTCGCAGTCACAGCTCTCCCTTTGGGATTCACGTAGTCTGATCAGTGCACATGGTAATTAAATGCTCTTCATATAAAATCACAATAAGTATTTATAATATCCTTTTCCTTATATCCACAGAGTGACCCGATTTGTTTGTGACACGGCAAAGTAATTTATTCATCGTCTAGCCTTAGTTCTTAATGATTCTTTTAGTCAAAGGTCTACAAATATGGATATATGGAAAGCATTTTCAATGTATAATGCAGCCATTTTTCTATGGAATAATTTGTAATTGTAATTTTAATTTACAGAGATTTAATGAGATTATGCCAACTTGTAATAATTCATTAAAAAATTTTGCCATAGTTTTCTTTTTAAATCATCGTTTAAGACTGAGCGAATGTCCTAGAGCAAAACCATGCATACGACCATACGGGGGGAAGAAGGAGGAGAAGGCATAAACTTTCTAGGGGGAATTAATAATGTCATAAAATTAATCATATTTTACTAAACTTAGACAAGTTAAGTTTACCCTTTTTGTGTTTTTATTTGCTGTACATACATTTCATATGTAAATAAGTTCGATTTCTACAATTATAAAATATATAATACATTTGAAAATATACGAAAATTACATTTGTGCATTATAAGAGTTAATTTAAATAAAATTCGATTAAATCTTTTAAGATTTGGAAAACCATTAAAACTCCTGTTATTATCTTGGAAAATTTTAGAATGATCAGAAAAGTCGTTTTTAATTAGTCACTGAGAAGACCAAATCTAGAAAAACACGATTTTTTTTTGTTAATTTGGTCTTCAATTTATATTTTTCAACTTAAGTACAAGAGCAATATTCAAATTTTGCGGGTAATATTACAAAACGAACCAAATAAAATGCCAAAAAGAACTAGCGTTGCAGGGCTGCATAACTGCCTTGATTGGGACGATCACTACGAGTATTTTGTTCTTCATTACAAACGGTCACACTGTTTGTTTTTACATCTTTGTCTTTCAGCGTTTGGTTTATTTATTTCCGCGCCGAATTGTGCAATAAAGAAAGAAAGGGGCAACTAACTTTAACTACTATGGACAAGTTTGTGCAACGACAACCCTCATGGAAGACAAAGACCTACGAGAGCTTTGTGGCAACCGCAGCAAAGAAAAATCATCAGGTCGCAACCCAAGCTGGGACTCCAAGTGCAAATCGTCGACCGTTGGGAGAGCCCCCAAATTTAAATTTGAAAAATACGCAACAAAGTACAGCAGATACTATTTCAGGTTGGCTTTGGAGTTTCATTACAGATAATTTATATATATATATATAATTTTTAAATTTGGAAACTCTGTAATCAAAATTCTTAGTATTACCTCAAGAATAATATAAAAGCATTAAAAAATATATATAAAGTAATCTGAGGGGCAATGTGGAGCGCAGATATCCATAACAGTGCGTTATTGTATTAAAACCAACGTGTAATTCTTGTTTGCTTAAAACTTGTATAATTATAGTCAATCCAGAAACATGTGGGGACAAATTCTTAGACGCACACTCGTCTAGCGATTCCGTTGCGGTATTTCCAAGTCGAGCAGTCACCCAACTGCATTCCAAAAAAGAGAACCATGTTGCGGCAAAGGGACACATGTCGACACCTACAAGGGTCAGGCCAATCACAAAAGACGTAACCCCCAAACAGCAACCACACGATCCTCATTTGATACGTATGCAACGTGATCTACATAGTCCCAGCGCGGCACTCCGAGTGCGAGCTATGCGAGCATTAAAGTAAGTCAAAGATTGCCATTTAGTTGCCTTGCCTAGTAGATTCTGATTAACACTTGCCTTTTATTGCCGTTTAGGAGTCCTTCCAAAGCTGCTGCTTACCACACCTTTGATGTGCCTTTGGCCGAACAGTCCATCATTACACCAGACGAAAGGAATCCTCCGCCACCTCCCTCCTTGCGCGATATACTCCAGCATGTTGTGGTTTTTGTTGAGGTGCGTACAGGTAATGATAATCGTTCGGAAGGTGTAAAGACAATCATATCAAAAATGGGAGCCAAAGTCAATGATCGTTTTTTACGGTAAGCTAACGAATAATATATTTAAGAAAGATAAAATTATATAATTATATTTATTTCATGCATATCTCTAGCAATACAACCCATGTGGTTTTTAAAGATGGTCCTTTGTCTATATATAAAAAGGCATGTGAATGGAATATTCCAATTGTATCGATATTATGGATTGAGGCATGCAAAGTACAGCGACGGCTATGTGAGCCAGAACTATTTCCAATTAGCAATCTACATAAATATGAATATCCCGAATTGTTTGGTAAAATTACGGTGAGTGTTTTACATTATAATTTATATTTAAAAAAAGATTGCTCCCAGCTCCTCGATAAGCTTGTCATCATTAGATTGCGTGCGCCATAGAATCCTGCATCTTTATCAACGATAGTTAACTTTTTATATATTTTTCTCTCACAAAATATTTAAGTATATGTAGGTGAAGGTTATTCGTTTAAGGAAATGAGACTACTGCACTTGGCTCACAGTTTGATATACAACTAAATCTGTTAACACACTTTTGACTATACTCCAGTTTAGCTTTTCCTTCATAAGAAATAAGGCATCTTGAACTGAGTAGACAAGCCGTGATAGACAGCAAGTGATTTATTTATTATTATTCCTTCTCGGGCGAATTAGAATTGTCAGATGCTAGGCATTTTTACAATGTGTCCGACCAGCTCTCTAAGATAAACAAGATATAAAAGACTGATGCAAAAACAATTTTATAATGTTGGGCAGACTTAATCCTTAGTCATTTTGTGCAAACTCTGATTAAACATAATAGCAGTATTGGTTCTGGTTTTCCCACATCGCTTGTACATAGATCATAAAAAATAATCTATTCTAGGTTTTTTGACGATCGTTATAATTATTTTTTTTTTTGCAGTTTTCGTTTAATAATTCTCAAGTACTTTTAATCCCATTCAGTTTTGTGGCAAGATTAAAAACATGGAAGCCTAACGACATTTGGTTCTCCTCCTATCTTTTGCAAGCGTTTCTAATTTTGCACTTTTTTTGTTGTTTTGTATTTAATCAATTTATGGAACTAACTCCACTTGATGAGGTCTACAAAACCTTCTACCAATAAATATATATAGTAATTATTGGTATTAGTCGGGGCTTAAAATACTTGTCCATATTTTGTTTATTTTATGGCTAACATAAAAACATTAGGAGGAGCCCCCAAGTATAATACCAAATTGATTATCATTAGATAGGAACTACTTGGCCCACTCATTGGTGGTGCTATCAGACAGCACCCACTTACACTGATGACCGAGATAAGATGTGAATGGTCGACGACGACGACGACGAAATAGCCAAAACAAGAAGCCACGGCACCAGCGATGGTTATAGTTATATATATGCATATCACTGACTTTGTACTTTAAAAAGAAAACATGATGACTTAAAGCCCAAGGCGACAGACTGAGTACAGAGGAACAACTGTCTCAAATTGCACGTAACAAAAACTATTTGGCCCTGTTGAAGGAAAAACTCTGCGAAAATAAAAAGTAATGACAGACAGACATAGAGGTAAAGGTACAGAGGCGGGCAGATATTCATTCTTATCGTAAATGTCACGAAAGGCAAAGAAAGAAAGAACATTTTGTTATCTAATTCAATTTGTTTAAAGTAAATAAGGTAGAGGATGGTTTAATGAGTCATTAAAAAGTAATACATTACATTTAAAATAAGTTTAGGAAATGCTTTAAGTCAAGATTAAGCTAAAAGTTTAGAAAGTTTTCAGATTTATCTACTTTTCTTTTTCAAAGTGAATGTAAAGAAAATTTCCATTTTTTTTTTTTTTAGAACCAACTTTCATGGAATCTAAAAGATTGTAAAGCACTTTCTGTTTGTTGTTATTATTATTTTTGCTTATCAGAGAAACATGAGGATGTTGTTGTTGTAGTTGTCCAAAGTTGTATATCTATAATGTCCAAATGCGTTTTCTCTGTATATATTTATTACACAATTATTATTTTATTACTTAAAATGTTAGACAAACGACTAAAACTTGACGCCACTATCGCTGACAACTTAAAACATATTTTACAAGCGTTTTATACATATGTACATACATAGATATATATATATGTACATATATACTATATCTGTTTGCAATTCGTTTGGGAGAAACCATATTATATTCTTGTAATTTACATAATTCTCTAGAAAAAATTACAGTTCTTTAGTTAATATATTTTATATAAAAGACATACAAACATTTACATATACATACATATGTATATACATATATGTATATATATACTTTAAGGGGCTCTGAGCAAAAGTCATTTAAACGCGTTTCGTTCGACCTTGATGAGATTTGAACATATTACAGACATACATATATATATATATATATATCTACACACACACACATTATATATATATATATATATACATATATAAAATCATAAAATTAATTTATATATTAACGATTTAAAAGGAGCCAGTTTGCTATTTACATTAGATGGAAATGTGCGCGCATTTAAGTACATACAAAAAATTTAAAGTATCCATGGATTTATATTTGGCTCTGCTCTCATGACAGTGCCACTTCTAGGCACATCATTATCAGGAAACCAGAAACTGTGCCCCATGTGGCAATTGTACCGTTGCCACTGGCATGTGCCTCTGGCAATATATCATCGGCCACAATATAGATCATGGCTCCGGCAGCAAACGATAAGGCATAGGGTAATATGAGATTCGCAAATGTTACAGCAACAGCTCCTAGAACACCAAAAATAGGTTCCACCATGCCCGACAATTGGCCATACCACAGGGCACGCATCACACTAAATCCGGCAGCATGTAGGGGCAAACTGACAGCCAATCCTTCTGGGAAATTTTGTATACCAATACCAATGGCCAGATTGCGAGCACTTTCAAATGTTGTGGAATTATTTGAGGTTCCAACAGCTCCAAAGCTCACACCTACTGCCAATCCTTCGGGAATGTTGTGTACTGTAATGGCTACCACCAGTAACATGATGCGTTTCCATTGCGACAAGGCATCTTGGGCACGTTGTTGCTCCTCGCTAGTTGTATATGTGCATTGTTCCACTTCACTGATGCTACCCTTCTTACGGCGACGTGGTTCTCCACTATGCTGAACACTCAAGCAATCAGAGAAGCTGTCAAGACTCTTTGATATTGTTGAAGCTCCGGTTCCATTGTGTCGTTTCATATCATCGATGGCTATGTCCGCTTTATCCTTGTTTGTCTGTGTCATTTGAATCATCATATTGGTGCTATTTAGTCCTAGGTATGACATTAGTTTATCACAACCATATACAAAGATAGAGCCCAATAGAAATCCTCCAGCCACTGGCAGAAATGCATAGACTCCATACAATTGCGAACTTTCCGCCATTTTAATAGCCGGTGTGAGCAGTGACCAGAACGAGGCGGCTATCATGACGCCAGCAGCAAAGCCCAGGGCGGCATCCAATGAACGGCGCTGTGTGCCGCGCACAAAGATGACAAGGGCAGCTCCGGCAGCAGTGAGACCCCATGTTAGTAATGTGCCCAATAGAGCTTGTGTCACGGGACCGTAGCCGGCAATCATCTTGCAATTGTTTTTGTTATTATTTCTATTATTATTATTCTTATTGTTATTATATGGCCTTGTTCCGCTTCCAAATGAGAGATGTCTCGGAAACAAGTTTCGCTTAGTTACAAAAGAAGCAACAGTCACCAGCTAGAAAAAGTGCCACGTTCTATATGTCTGTTTGCTTGGAAAATTAATCGAGATTCAACTTCAATTACACGTTCCCCCTCTTTCTCATCAGTATGTTGTTGTAGTATAGTAGGTGGCGGTGGGTTGGGCGGGGAACGAGGGCTGCCTCTCGCTCGTCTAGTAGTAGTAGTAATTTAAACAAAAACAAACAAATCAAAGAGACTTTCTTTCGTTGTCGTCGTCGCAAAAAAATATTCAATTCAATCGGAAACACTTGTTGCCATTTGCTTTACTGTAGTTGTAGCTTCTTATCGCTTCTGTCTAGGAAACTCTCTGGCTGATATTCGGTATTATAAAATAGTTCACAATTTTGGAATGCGTAATACTGTTCGTTTACTTTAGTTTTTAATTATTGTTTTTTTTTTATATTTTATGAGTTGAACGCGGCAGCTTCTTCCATTGTATGAGCCGCTAACTGACTGGGTTTGTTGGCCTGTGCGAAGCAATTTTTATAAGGCAGACGCGGCTCTTCTGCGGCAGATATTCATTCTTATCAAAGAAAGAACATTTTATCTCAATTTGCAAGTATTTGACATTTAAAGTAAACAATTATTATTCTCTTTTAGTTATGTTATACTCATTTAGTTCTGTTATTCTCAATTAGTTCTGTTAATCTCTCTGATTTTTACAGTGCTCTATAGTGCTAGTTCAAACAGTGTGACCAAACTTTGGCGGTCTGTAATATTTATTTAAATGAAACGCAATTCAAAAAGTAATTGTGAAATGAAAAATGATTGTAACAAATGGAAATTTGATTGTTGTAAGTTTATTATTCAAGTAGTATAGAAGTTTCATTCATATTTTAAAGAGAATGAGAGACAGAGAAATAGTGGAAGAGAGAACCATTTTTGCAAGATAAAAGCTTGATTAAATATAAACAATCTAGCCTAGCCAGCATCAACGGTTACCATATCACGTAGTTATAAACAAATAAAACAGTGTTTTTTAGCCCCAACCTGACTGACAAGCTGTAGAAACGCGCTGCTGCAGACCCCCATCCACCTTTCGACATAACAACAATAATAATAGCATGTTGAACTACTTGTGTCTGATATCATTTACAGCGTGTGCGTTGTATACAACCAGATTCGGAGCTAAATAAAAGGCCACGCAAACGCCAGGGTACACCCACTTCAAAGGACAATGATCTGGCATCGGGCACATCCACTTTAAAGGACAAAGAGTCTGCATCGGGCACACCAAAATCCACTCCAAAGGTAGTCTATATATACACTATATATTACTTTCCTTTAAAACCACATCTAAATACCATATTTTATCCTTTAGAGCGATATTACACGTTTCTTCAAGCTTTTAAGTCAGAAAAAACAATTTGGTGGTAGTCAGGACGAAGAAGCTGCCGAATCACCAGCCACTAAACTGTTAAATAGGCAAGTATATAAATTGAAGTCTTAAAAAGATTGAATACTGAATTACTTTTTTCCCTTTTTAGAATCAGTAATGGCAGCTTTACCCCTTGTCATCCACAACCATGTGACTTTAATTCAAAATCAAATGGTAGTGGTGATACTGTTCCCATTGCCGTTGATGACAAGCGACTGCCCCAAAAGAGTTTAAATTTTAATGAGGAAAGGGCTCATGGAGATGAACTAGCAGTAGAAACAAGAAAAAGACCAAGACGCAGCACTGTAGAACCCGCTCCAGTATCAACGCCGCCTTCAACTTCTGTTAGTCGCCGACGTAGCGACAGTGTAGCTGGAGAATTGCAACAAACAATAATGGCAATGACAGCTCCTTCATCAGAGCCGAGAATGACGCGTCGACGCTCATCCCTGCTTTTGGCAGCGACAAATTCGCCAATGGAATTGGCCAAGAAATCTGGTTTTCAATCAATTCACGAGGAATCAGAGGAAACAACGCCAACTTCAACTCGTCAACGCACCTCCTGCTTTTTATTGGCATCTTCAAGTGGCAACGAATTAAAATCAAAAACATCAAGACAATCAATTGTGGAAGAGTCACAACCGATGGCTACACGTCGACGCAGCTCTTTACATATACCAGCCGGTGCACGTCTGGAAACAAACAAGAATAAGGAGTCCATGTCCAACATTGGACAACGCCGTAGCTCTTGGCATCAATCAGCAAGTACTACAAACGAAACGACAAGGAAACCCTCATTTAATCCTATTGTAGAAGAGGGGCACGCAGAAGTCACATGCTTAGAAACGCAGAATATAAGCGAAATAACCACTCCAGTGGCTACTCAACACCGACGTCCAACTACATATACCCCACAACAGATGGACATTAGTCAAGTGCATGTTAGCACTCGCAATTTTTCAACATCCAGCACTGAACTAAAAGATAGTGATCAAATGGAAATAACCATATTCCCACAACGATCTCAAATTAATGTAACAACACAAACATCCCAATATAGCGATGAGGAGCCCTTATTCAGTTCAACACGTCTCCCAGTTAGAAGTAGCGGTAGCATCACTGACAGTAGTCGTCGTCGTACAATATTTAGCTTGGATATGCATGTGATTAACGAGGGCATTGATAGAATTAATCGTTCATGTCAGAGGCGTTCACTAGCTTTGGCAAATGAGGCGGAATTGGGTGAATGTCACCATGTGCAATCCCCATTACCAATTCAAGAACAAAATGAAGACAAACCACCGCAGGCGGTGCAAGATATATCAACACCTACAGAGCCAAAGAGACGTCGTCTTTTCGTACCAAACGAAGAGGTTATTATTTCACCACTAAAATCGAATCGGAAATCACGACAAAGCATTTCTAGTCGAAAATCTGTCAGTTCGAAATCCGCTATATCTACGGTAAAAAGTCGTCGCACACTGGCGGGATCATTTAATAATAATTCTCCAAGCGTCGCAGATGCGGCATCAGCAGTAGAACCATCACCAGCAGCAGTTTCCAAACCATTACCAGTCGAAGAAGCACCAGCAAAAGTAGCAGCACCAGACGTTGGCAACAATCAAGCGGATGTTTTTGTTACACCAAAAGGCTCTTTGTTGGACATAAATACTGAAAGCAAATTACCCGGTTCTCCGGCAAATGCGAACTCTCCATCTACAAGCAGAGATGGTAAAATATCAACTGCTAAGCGCCGTCAAAGATTGATACGGACTCTGGTTCATACAAATATGCATCAAGAACAGATTCAAGTCATAAATAAGGTTGGTAATCCAACCAATACCTCTGCCACTGTAGAACCTTAGACCATAGATTGTGACACTGGAGATTGCATAGCTATTATTTATATTCATTTTCCATCATAGTTATTATTTCTATTTTCATTACCTATTCTATTTTGTTTCCTATTTATGTAGCCATAAGTGTCTCATATAGGACAATCATTATTCAAATTTTTAAATATTTTTTAGTTGATATAAGTTTCATGGTTATTTTATTTTCAACTGTTGTATTTCCCTTAGTGTAGTCCTCAGTTGCTTTTTTTGTTGATTGTATTCAATATTTTGTAAAATTATTTGTCATTTTTTAAATGTTATAGCTATGTAGCCTTCAAATTTGTAAAATCATTTCTTATATACCCCCGGCACACAGTCACTCGAAATAAACATTTTCTTATTAATATAATGACATGAGATTTTTTTCAATTTGCCACATTTAGGCCATACGTAAATTGCATGGAATGCGCCTGGATCCAACGGTGACCAAACGAACTACTCATTTGGTTAGCCTTGATCCTCGTCGCACCCTTAATCTCCTGCGTGGCCTAATGCGCGGCGTTTGGATTGTCAGCTATAATTGGATATTGGAATCATTGCGATCTGGCAAATGGGTTAACGAAGAGCGCTTCGAATTAAAAGCATTCTCTCGTGCCGTTGAGGTAAGTTGGGGTTTATGCAGTTTTTTCTAGTTTTCTTAGAGCCTTTTATCTAATTTTCATTTCATCTCAATTTAGATTTGCCGTACCGAACGACAAGCGTTTGGAAAAGATTATCGCTGTGAGCTATTCCGTTATATGGAAAGCTTTTATGTATCATCGCATTGTCAACCGTTACAATTCAATAATGTGAAGGAACTATTGATGTTGGGCGGTGCAAAAATTACAGAGAATCGTTTCAAGGCCAAATACATTATTGGCGATAAACGTCGTGTTGAGGATGAACGTGTTTATTTGTCTGTTATTTGGGTGCTTGATAGTGTTACAGCCATGCAGATACAAAAGTTTGGAAAATATCTTATGAAGAGTGCCATTGTTACGCCCGCTGGCATTAGATATGATAATCCTCCGCCAGTGGACAGTAGTCCCCCATCGTCATCTCGAAAGCTTCATCAATGCTACAGAGATCCACCGATGGTCTTAAACAAATAGACGAGAAATGAGACTAAATCTACTTTATAGTATACTCAACTCAATGTAACTTTTTTTTTTAAAACAATAAATAAAAATACTTAACCTCAGTGTAATTAAGAGGGTGTTTTTTTTAAGCTGCTGAAAACTAAAATGTAAACCCACTATTCAATACTTAAAAAATGTATACTAAGTGCGTGTTGTCAATATCAAACAGCTCGTTGGCTAAAAGGGACAAATTCTTTTTTCCTGATGCATGCTTAATAATGTGGCAGCGAAACGATTTTACCGCTTTACCTATGCTTTCAGATTACTTCACATGAGCGTAGCCAGCGAGCGCCAAGGGCCTCCATAAAATAAAATCCTAGATTTCAGGCGTCCCCTTAAATGAAATCTAAGCTACGAGCTTGATTTTTCTATTTCATGTCGATTTACAACACTAATTGATTATGGATTTTATTTTTAACTGCTTTTAATTAAATATTGATAATATAAATTGGAAAAAGGGGGTTGAGCTGTTTGAATACTAATAAAAGGCTGTCGTTTATTAAATGAATGATGACGTCTACAGTGGAGCATACACAATTTATTATTGCATAAACTACCTGCATTGTTTTCACAAGTGCATACGTTTTCACCACATTCATACATACATATGTACATATGGATATGGAACAATTCCTTTATCGATGTCAATCATATATGTATGTATGTCTGGTCATATAAGTAAGTCAGTTTCCCATTTGAGAACAGACATTGGTCTACTTAGAATGCGTACCGAAGGTCCACTTCTCTCAGCAAACTTACCAGAACTCCATTTCCAATACCCGATCCCGGTTAACAGTACCTTTCTACGAGTCTGATACTCGTATCGATATCAAATCAAACAATTTATAAGTTGCAAATTGTCGGCTTTATTTAAACTATTTGAGGTATATAATAAGGTTGTAGTAACTCATTCAAGATTTCAATTGTAATCAAACTTGGCTTTTGTACTCTGCGGCAGTTATTGGGTATGTTGGAGAGAGTAACATAATAATGCTGTGGGAAAACCAAAACAAAGAAATAAAGAGTAAGGGAAACCCAAAATTAAAAAATCATAAATCAATTACAAAAATGATGATTTTTGTTTATTTTTTCTTTTTTATGTAAATAAAGTTATCGCTTCTATAATCTTTTTTCATTGTATACAAAGTAGTAGTTGTTGTTGTTGGATGTTGTGTGCAATAAAGGAATATAAAATGTAAAGATAAAGATTACAAATCAAAAATACAAAAACAAAATTTGGTTATATATAAATGCTAGGAGGAGAACGCTTTATGCTTCAATATCTAGATACAATACTATAACAAAAAAAAATTGTGTCCAATTCATTATAATATCATATATAGTAAACTAAAAGGGGCGGGAGGACAAGGATGAGTAGTGTGTGTAGTTTTCACTGTGTGGCGTAGGAGGCAAGCGGGCGGGATATTGTTTTTTAGTGTATACAAATCCAATCAGTGATCCTCCTCCAGACGACGACGACGACTCATCCCATCATCGATCCAATTAAGCGACCTAATAGCATTCGTATCCTACGAAACTCTTTGCGATGGAAGAAATTAAATTTTTGCTTTTGCTGCAACTTCATCTTATCTTTCATTTTGGCCAAAACTGGTGTTGTTGTTATTGTCTTGGCTGTTAAACTACTTTTGTTGTTGTGCTGATTGTTGTTGAGTGGTATTAGTGGATGCATCATCATCATGTTGTTGGTTGTTGTTGTGTTATTATTGTTGCAAACCAGCTACTTCTTGCCCTTGGTGGCCTTCTCGGCAGCCTTGGTGACCTTGCCACCGGAGGCATCCTTGAAGTTGACAGCCTTGATGACACCCACAGCGACGGTCTGTCTCATGTCACGGACAGCGAAACGACCCAATGGGGGGAACTCCTGGAAGGATTCAACGCACAGAGGCTTGGATGGGACCAAGTTGACAATGGCGGCATCACCAGACTTGATGAACTTGGGGTTCTCCTCGGTGGTCTTGCCGGAACGACGATCGACCTTCTCCTTGATCTCAGCGAATTTGCAAGCAATGTGAGCGGTGTGGCAATCCAACACTGGGGTATAGCCGTTGGCGATCTGACCAGGATGGTTCAGCACGATGACCTGGGCTGTGAAATCGGCAGCACCCTTGGGGGGGCTGGCCTTGGAGTCACCGGCAACGTAGCCACGACGCAATTCCTTGACGGAGACGTTCTTAACGTTGAAACCAACATTGTCACCGGGAACGGCCTCGGTGAGGGCTTCGTGGTGCATTTCCACGGACTTAACCTCAGTGGTGATGTTAGCTGGGGCAAAGACAACAACGCAGCCAGGCTTCAAGACACCAGTCTCAACACGACCGACGGGTACTGTTCCAATACCACCAATTTTGTAGACATCCTGGAGGGGCAGACGGAGGGCCTTCTCGGTGGGACGAGATGGGGGCAGAATGGCGTCGAGAGCATCGATCAGAGTCTTGCCATCGGCATTACCCTCCTTGCGCTCCACCTTCCATCCCTTGAACCAGGGCATGTTGGTAGATGGTTCCAACATGTTGTCGCCGTGCCATCCGGAGATGGGCACGAAGGCAACAGCGGCTGGGTTGTAACCGATCTTCTTGATGTAGGAGGAGACTTCCTTCTTGATTTCCTCATAACGGGCCTCGCTGTATGGTGGCTCAGACGAATCCATCTTGTTGACACCAACAATCAGTTGCTTGACACCCAAGGTGAAGGCGAGCAGGGCGTGCTCACGGGTCTGACCGTTCTTGGAGATACCAGCTTCGAATTCTCCAGTACCGGCAGCAACAATCAACACAGCGCAATCAGCCTGGGAGGTACCAGTGATCATGTTCTTGATGAAATCTCTGTGGCCAGGGGCGTCAATGATGGTAACGTAGTACTTGGCAGTCTCGAACTTCCACAAGGCGATATCGATGGTGATACCACGCTCACGCTCGGCCTTCAATTTATCCAAAACCCATGCGTACTTGAAGGAACCCTTACCCATTTCCTGGGCTTCCTTCTCGAACTTCTCAATGGTACGCTTGTCGATACCACCGCATTTGTAGATCAAGTGACCGGTGGTTGTGGACTTGCCAGAGTCGACGTGTCCAATGACGACAATGTTAATGTGAATCTTTTCCTTGCCCATGGTGGTTTAAAAGAAGAGCTGAGCACAGCGTTTTTCGAATGTGTGGATTGTTTGTTGGTGTTGGTTGGTTTTGTGTTGGACAACGTGCAGCAGGTAGTGGTAATGGAGGTTTTCATTTTTTTTTTTTTTGGGGAAGAAACAGATGGGTAAACAAAACTTTGTTAGCAATTTAAATAACGCAAGCAAAAAGTTAAGCAATAAATTACATTCTTTCTCCTTTTTAATGGGACATAAAAAATAACTAATTAACAATCATCAAAAGGGCAAAAATCAATCACAAACAAAAGTCAATTTATACATTCAACTTGTTTGCGTGCCACACGGACGAAAAAAAAACAGGAAAAAGAGCAAAGAAAACCTAACCTCAAACTTGTCGGCAGCAACACAACGTGCCTGAAGTGAGGTTAGGTTAACCAGCAGCCACCGCATGGCAATACAAGAGTCGGAGGGGCAACTATTTGAACATGTGAAACACTGAGAATGAAACGTGCAAAAATTAAAAAAAATTCTCGATTTTGTCAGTGATTTTGGTATTTTTTTTGTCGTCAAAATTCTTCAGTAGCAGAACTGAATAGAAATCATCATGGTTAATCGAGAAAGGAATGGAGAGGGGGAGATAAGAATCATTAAATAAGTGCAACGAAAATTCTAGCAAAAATTTAATCTGCATATGTGTATGTAAGTACGCTTGTTTGTCTTTGTGTGTGAGTGTGTGGCTGTGCGACGCTCAATTGAAGCGGCCGGCAACAAATTCCAATGGCTAGTCACAGAGACAAAAGAGTGTAAGCGAGATGGCAAATGTGAAGGGAACAAAGACAAACGATCACAAGAGTCGAAAAAAAAACCGAACGATCAAGAACTAAAGTGCACACAGAGTGTGGAAGCCATCTTGAAACAAGCCCAAACCGGGCTACAGACAAAGGGGGGAAAATGCCAACATGTTGAAAATTTCGCAACAGCAGCATTTCATTTTTTTTTCTTCTCTTCTATAGTTGTTGCTATATGGCGAAAGGTGATTTGAGTCACACCATTCCATTTCCATTTCTCATGGAGTCGGCCATTTTGAAATTCTATGCATTAGAAGAGATAAAGAGAAAGCGGAAAATTTGCAGGAAAAATTAACACGCTTGCAGCACATGTTCTATTACATCGTATTATTTAATTTAGTATTCAACAATTGCATATATGGTTATTAAAGATGAGTAAAGCTCATCAAGAAAAAAAATTTATGCCACGCCACCTACTAAAAGGTAGGTTGTGGGCGTGGCAATGGTAATTACACCATATTGTCGAATTAAAAAATGACTCATCGTCAGGAAAACATGTTAATAATTTTTTTAAATGATTCAACTAGATGCAATTGTAACAGAAAGTAGAAAAAAAATTCACATTTGCCACGTGTTAGCCTTTTCCGCCCTCATTTCGGGCTTCGCCTTTCACTTCCGAAGAGAGAGGTTAACTTTGCCATTTCACACACAATTATTATTGTACTTATAGTACAAATTGCAGATTTGTTTATTAAATTGTTTTGGTTTAATTACACTTTTGCTTCTACTTCATTGCACATATTTAATTGTAATTTTCTATATGCATCACACCTTGGATATTAAAACTTACTCTCGAATAAATTGAATGAGAAATCACAGAGTCTATGCGAATCCGGCGACAGACTTGAACAAAGTGAACGAGTGTTCGGTAATTCACGATGCAGGAAGCCTCGGGTAGTTTTTTCTTATTCGCTGACTGATTTTCGCTCCTCGCCAATGAACCGGAAATGGTTAATCCACAAGTTGGGCCACACTACAACGAAGCCGGCTTAAATATACGTTCGCATTAACTGTAAATCGTCTATCAGTCGCTGCCTGAATAAACACTGATTATCACAGACCAAGTTTTGTAAGCTTAAATCATTAATAATTAAAATCGGTCAAGCGCCTTTGAAATTCGACGAAGTTTAAAGACTCGATAGTTTCCGTTGCCGAAAGAGACCGTTCATCAGCTAAATTTACTCGATAGTATCGATAGTGCCATCGATAGGCTTCCATCTCTACCGGCAACACTACAAAAGCGGCGACGTGGCTTTAAAGAGGAATTTTTGATTTTATAGTTAGAAATACACAAGAGTAGGCTTTTTGGTTTTGTCGGAGTCAGTCGATTGAAATTCAGAGACGAGGCGGCAAGTGTCTTGTGAACTGTATTTATATTGTATTATTATTTCTTGTAAATAAAATACAAAAAGAATTGCAAAAATGTGGCGCTTTGCAGCTGCCGTATTAATTTTTGGCTATATTGCGACTACTTCTGGAGCCGAACAGGATGTGCTGGAACTTAGTGATGATAACTTTGCATCCACTTTAAAACAGCATGAGACTACATTGGTTATGTTCTATGCCCCGTGGTAAGTGTGTGTGTCATATGTGTAATTCTGGTTTGGGGTAATGCTTATAATAGAGGGGGTGGGCGTGGTTTTGCATTAGCGTGCAGGTTAATCAGCTTCTGCATTGTAGTTAAAATGACCTGTAATTACAATTGGAATCGAAAAGACACGTCAGCACTAATAGGAAAGAAAGACAAATGTAATACCGTCAGGAGAAGCAAAAATGAAGAAATGACAGGTCGGCAGCCATTTTAATAAAAGGGTTAATGTGGTATATGTAGTACATATGTATGTGCTTGCATGTGTGTATGTGAGTGAGGGAGGGAGGCAGAGTGATAGGCGAAAACAGCTAAACAAAGAGAGATAAATTGGCTTGCCGGCCGGCAGCAAAATAGTCGAGCAAAAGAAAAAAAAACTGATGCTAGAATGTATGGGCTTCAGCCAACAAGCCATTTCTGAACTATCACACAAATCCCCCCAAATAAAAATGTGTTATCAGTCAGCATAAAGAACATAACAAGTCACTTAATTAGCTTTTTGTATACGAGAGTTTTGATAAGAACAATAAAAAAAAAATTAATAGAAAGAAATAAAAAGGAAGGAGGAAGGGAACCAACTGATAAGTTTGAAAAAACTATTCACAACTGTTGCTCTTTCCAAGAAAGATGAAAATCTTAAACATTCCAATTATTTAACTTTTTTTTCATGTTCTGGCGTGTCCTCATTTAACAAAATGTTTATTTTTATTTCTTTTTTAGGTGCGGCCACTGCAAGCGTCTGAAGCCCGAATACGCCAAGGCCGCTGAACTAGTTAAGGATGATGATCCACCAATTAAATTTGCCAAAGTCGATTGTACAGAGGCCGGTAAAGAGACCTGCGGCAAGTTTTCTGTCAGTGGTTATCCCACACTGAAAATCTTCCGTCAGGATGAGGTATCCCAGGATTATAATGGTCCACGTGAGGCCAATGGTCTTGTCAAATATATGCGCGCTCAAGTGGGTCCAGCTTCCAAGAATGTGCGCACTGTTGAGGAATTGGCCAAATTCCTTGATACCAAGGATACCACTATCTTCGGTTACTTTGAAGATATTGACTCCAAATTGGGCAAAGTTTTCCTGAAGTTTGCCGATAAAAATCGCGAAAAATATCGTTTCGGTCACAGCAGCGATGAGGCGGTATTGAAAAAGCAAGGCGAAACGTAAGTGAGAGATTTCTGTGAAGAGCAGCAAAGAAGTTGCCAATGGGAGGGAAGCAAATGATCTCCATATTCATGTTTTCTCATATAATTTTTTCTTCATTTTCATATATGCATATATTTTTTTGAATTGGGACTTGATAATAAATTTGTTTTTCTTTTGTCTATGTTTGAATTTTCCATATTATTAGCGATAAGATTGTGCTTATCCGTGCCCCCCACTTAAGCAACAAATTTGAGTCATCCAGCGTTAAATTTGAAGGTAACAGTGAATCAGATCTAACTACTTTCATCAAGGATAACTAGTAAGTAAATGCTAACATCAAAAGTTAAGTAAAATTAATAAATTTTATTTTTTTTTTTTATTTAGCCATGGTTTGGTTGGTCATCGCACCCAGGATACAGTTCGTGACTTCCAAAATCCCTTGATCACCGCCTACTACAGCGTGGATTATCAAAAGAATCCCAAGGGTACTAACTACTGGCGCAATCGTGTTCTTAAAGTGGCCAAGGAGTTTGTCGGTCAGATTAACTTTGCCATTAGCTCCAAGGATGATTTCCAACATGAATTGAATGAGTATGGTTATGATTTCGTTGGCGATAAGCCAGTTATATTGGCTCGTGATGCCAAGAATCTCAAATACGCCTTGAAAGAGGAATTCTCTGTTGAAAACCTCAAAGATTTTGTGGAGAAATTGTTGGCCGATGAGCTGGAACCATTCATTAAGAGTGAACCCGTGCCCGAATCTAACGATGCGCCAGTTAAGGTTGCCGTAGCCAAGAACTTTGATGATGTGGTTATTAACAATGGCAAAGATACATTGATTGAATTCTATGCTCCATGGTGCGGACACTGCAAGAAATTGACTCCCATCTATGAGGAATTGGCCGAAAAATTGATCAATGAAGATGTGGCTATTGTTAAAATGGATGCCACTGCCAATGATGTGCCACCAGAGTTCAATGTGCGAGGATTCCCCACACTTTTCTGGCTGCCCAAGGATGGCAAGAATAAGCCAGTTAGCTATAATGGTGGTCGGGAACTGGATGACTTCGTTAAGTACATTGCCAAGGAGGCTACCACAGAACTGAAGGGCTTCGATCGCAGTGGCAAGCCCAAGAAAACCGAACTGTAGGCCTCTCAATATCTAAAAACTAGTTCTACTTGTACACCTCCTCACTTGTAACTACTAGCATTTCCATATTTTTGTAAAATCGAATGCATTCTCCAAAACTAAAAAGCGATAAATTGTATTAAATTATATTTAATAGTGATGAAGTACGAAAGATCTGGGATCTGATTTTTTTTTTCCTTTTTGAAATTGTGTAATTATCAATTTTTTAATGTGAAAGTCGCAATAAAAATTAAAACAATTTAATTCATCATCGGTGTATTAGGTAGCATTTGATTGGCCAAATCCTCGCCATATTCATTTAACATATTGCGATACCAGTCGCCCACAAATGTATATGGATTCCGTCCATGCAAGATGCGATAGATGATCCTGCCTTGATTAGCCTCAAAATCAAATAGGACTACAGTACTTGGGCAATCTAATTCGGAAGTTATTTGCTTTATGGCATTCAAAATGCGAACCATGGAATTACCACAGACGCATGGATTCCAAAGAGGATCCTAATCCAAATGATCAATTAGCTTTAATTCTAATTAACTGTAATTTGTTTACTTACACAATCCTTATACAGATCCCGTACTGAGCTTCTTTGAATATTATGGACAATGGCATCATCATCCCGACTAGCTATAAATATATTTTCAATACCCACAAGGAAACATTTAGTCCACCATTTAATGACATCATCCCGCTTGTGCTCCGTCCATTCCGCTCGATTCATTTTATCCAAACGTAATTGCAATTCTCCCCAAACCAAACCATTTCTAACGGTACAGATATTATTAAGATTGATTAATTGGTTCCCACATGGAACTTACACTTACGGAGTAGCCTCGGTTATTATGGGAGCATTAAAAAGTACTTTTAAGCCACCAATATCAGTTGCAAAGACGCCATGACATTGTCCCTTTTCCTCTGGAACACCTAGGGAAATGGGTTTGCTGTATGATTAGTAGATGTTTGGGTTAAATTTATTTTTAGCTACCTATTAGACAATGTTTTCTAAGATTGGTCATCCAAGAGTTTTGCATAATTCGTATCATATGGTTTTTATCGTAAGGATCCTGTTTGGTACTATTCACACGACACATGTACATAGTGTTTCTATATTTTGTGACAGCCAAACTCCAGCTTTCCTGCATTTCGTAGGGAGCACACATGAACATCTGTAGCACATCGCGTGAGCATACAACATCGGCATTAACTTCCACTCGCTGATTTGCCGGCTTGAGCCAGTGTTCCTTGGTGTTCTTAATGAAGAATAATAGATTGTTTAGGCTATAATTGGCTGGTTTTAATTCCTTTGGCAAAGGCTCTGTGCTGGTTAGGCATATTGGGAAGCGATGCGATGGAAGCACCTGTATTTGATTGTACACCATTTTGGATCTATCACGTTCAAACTCATAGAAACCTTCCGGTGACACTCTAAAGCCACCACAGAAATTTGGTTTCCCTACTGTCGGAAATGAGTTCTTATCACTCTCTAAAATAGGTCTCAATGATATATTCAAAATTGTGTAACTGGAATACATGTTTACTTAAATTCTTTAACGTGCTTTTAAATCAATGGTTCAAACTTAAATAACAATTTCCGATAGACGATAAGTACAAAGCGGTAGTTTGTTAACAGATTTCTGTTAACAAAAATAACAGTGGAGATGATCAACTTAACCATGAATATTTTCGGAGATATCTTGGTCTACATAAAATAATGAAAACTCAGATTCTATAAAAATCATGCTTACATTTTTTTTTATATTAACTATTATATTACCTTATTCTTTCGAAGAATAATGTTTTCTTTTAATAAAAAACGAATTCTTATTATTTTATGAAATGGTAATGTTTTTGTGCTTGTGTCAAAAATGACTTACCAAAATCATACCTTCACATGTATACATTTTTTCATTAGTTTATGTGATATTTTAAATCGTTACCTAACGAGAATTTCACCCAAAATTTAACAAAATTCTTTTAAAATCAAATTGACACTTAAGTTATTAATAATTTCTTCAAGTGATCACTTAATCCGTAGTGCCATTACTGGTGGTCATCACAGTCACTGATGTTACTATCTCCAGTATTTGTCCATCTCTATTGCATCGCGCTGGTAACGGCGAACGCACGTGTTTTAAATTTCTGTGGGAGGGATTTATTTTGAAATTAATTTAGAAGGTTTTGTAATGGAAGTAAATATTAATAAGTTGCGCCGTAGCGTGCAGCAACTATTACTCTTAACTGCCAAGATAAAAGAGAAGTCTGAAAACCATGGGTTTGTTAATTACTTGCAAAAGTTTCTCAAACAACAGGTAAGAACAAAAAAAAAAACAACAAATATTTTGGAGACAAGCTGAATGCGTTCATATTTCAGAGATACTCAGAGCAAGATGTGGAGCGTCTGTTTAAGAGTCTTTGTGATAATTTGGTGAAACCAGCCTACACATTACCTTTGGCTAGGAGCTTCGAAGAACACCTGTTGCTGTTGCTTACCATGACTTTGCGGTGTGATGGCCAACGGAGCTCACAATATCTATCAGAATGCTTTGCTTTGGGCAAGCTAATGGCCTACTACAAGGAGGCACAAAAGTGAATAATAACTGATGAATAATTCTTTTGAATATATTAATTAAATTTTTCTCCTTTCCCTTAGATTTGCCAAGAGTTATTTTCACAACAAGCCAGCTCCCTTCGAGTCAGAGAATTTCAATACCCATTCCAGTTTAAATGGAGGCCCCATAAAGAAATCTAAACAGTCAAGAGATAATTCACAAGAGTGGACAGAATTGCAGCTCATCAAATGTTGCTATCAATTGCTACGATGTGACGCAGTTTATTTTCGGGAACTCTGGGATTGGTCTGGATTTATAGCCAACTATGTTCAGACAGATTCCCCACTCAACCAGCTCTATATCAATCATATTATAGCCATGTTGACCAATATGAGCTCTACACAATTACAGCAAGTTAATGACCAGATTCCCACACTAGAGCGATTGCAATTCCAAGCTGAGATAGAAAAAGATCGACATTTGCCTCCCTTAGCCGAATTGGAGGAACTGCAACCTGTGGATAGTCAACGCATTGGATTAAAACTAGCCAGTTATGGACATGTTACCAATATTGAAGGCGTTCTTTTGCCCATTTTTAATAAGAAAAACGAAGAATTTTATGCCCACTCCGATGGATGCTATGATCGCATTGTCAAAGTGGACTCAACCATGGTGAATCTACGCAGCA
Organism: Drosophila sturtevanti; assembly: GCA_018150375.1. Classification (NCBI taxonomy): domain Eukaryota; kingdom Metazoa; phylum Arthropoda; class Insecta; order Diptera; family Drosophilidae; genus Drosophila; species Drosophila sturtevanti. The sequence goes on along the minus strand of JAECWJ010000324.1, from coordinate 3,593,306 downwards.
TTGCCTTGGGTGTAGCGGCAGCAAAACCAATTTGCCTATCCGGCCCTGTGGGCTGTGGTAAAACGACATTAATAGAGTATTTGGCACGTAAAACTGGACGAATATGCCCCAAACCCAAAGAGCTTGAGAATCGACAAAAAGCAGAGCAAGAGGATGAACTGTTAATACCAAAAAATAAATCTAAATTAAAACCCAAATTGGATGGTAAAAAAAGAAAATTAATTGAAGAAAATCTGCCTGTTAACCTAGAGGATTTGCTAGTTACGGGTGATGCAATGGAACAACAAAGAAATGGTTTTCTTCGTATCCAATTGGGCGATCAAACTGATAGTAAAATGTTACTAGGCCAATACCGTTGTACAGATGTTCCAGGTGAATTTGTTTGGCTGCCAGGAGTGCTGACACAGGTGAGAAATTTATGGGGGAAACCCCTAAAATACATTGGCAAATTATGAACATTTTAAAATTATTTTTTATTTAGGCCGTGATGCATGGCTACTGGTTGCTGCTAGAGGATTTGGATGCAGCCACACAGGATACTTATACTATATTAAGCAGTCTCTTGGAAAGGAATTGTTTAAGTGTGCCAGGATTTCGGGATTCAGTGAAAATAGAACCTGGGTTTCAGCTATTTGTTACTGTGCGGTAAGTCTTTCCCTTACTATCAAGTCAGCCCTTCCTTAACACAATCCGATCTTCCACTTGTAGAACAAATAAATCGACGAGTTACAACAGTGGAAAATCACTTTACTCACTCTTGGATAAATATCTATATACCATCAATATTTTACCACTATCACGGAATGAATTATGTAAAGTGGTTAGCACTAATTATCCCGAGTTAGCCACCGTGGCCAATCGTATTGTGGATGTCTTTCTCACCTTTTCCAGTGGCAATCATATGGCTGCCGATAATCTGCGTCAGCAGGAGACTGTGGATAGAGCCGATACCACGGAACAGTATGTGGCCTTGCCTTTTGAGCAAGTGTCTCTATCATCCACGAGTGCCAACTCTGGTCGTTTAGTTTCAACTAGAGATCTGGTGAAATTATGTCAACGTTCAAATTCACAATTCTCGGTGACAAGTTCGGAATGTGCCTACTTTGTCTTTAAGAACGCGGTCGATGTTTTTTGCTCATATCTTCCTCAAAGCAAAGAGAAGGTTATGCTAATCACCAGTATAGGTGCCAAATTAGGAATTATACGCTCCCGTTGCGAGCACTTTGCCAATGAGTATAAGCCAGAGATAGAGTTTGGAGAGGAGCATATAAGGATTGGACGTGCCTCTCTGCTTCAGGTCAAGACAGATGAGAAATATGAAGAGCAAATCCGAGACGGTGGAGCAGATGTAAAGAGACAAAAATTAAGTCTACAAGCTAAGAAAGCTCTGGCTAATCCCATAAAAGCTAAGCGGGCTACCTTTTCGTTTACCCGTCTGGCCAGTTGTATCTTGGAACGAATTGCTGTTTGTGTTAATCATTCCGAGCCAGTTCTCCTTGTGGGTGAAACGGGTGTGGGTAAAACCTCATCGGTGCAGTATCTGGCCGAACGGACCGAACACAAATTAATTGTAATTAATATGAACAATCAATCGGATGTCTCCGATTTGGTTGGAGGCTTTAAACCAGTGGAACTCAACTATGTCTTGGCACCTCTCCGCTATGAATTTGAGCATTTACTTTGTGAGACATTTAATGCCGAGAAAAATGCCCAATTTTTACAAATCTTTGCCACTCATTTTAATAATGGTCGCCACAATGTCATCATACGTTCCATGTTGAATATATGCAAAACTATTTTTAAAGAGCAAAAGGTTAAGTCCCATCTACTTCCACGTTGGGAGACTTTGAGGGATAAAGTCCAGAAATTGTATACACAAATCGAGAAAAGGATTAACATCTCATTTGCCTTTATTCCCGGTTCGTTGGTGAATTGCATCAGTAATGGAGACTGGGTACTGCTGGATGAGATTAATTTGGCCTCTGCCGAAACATTGGAATGTCTCTCCACTATACTGGAACCAGAGGGCTCTGTTGTCTTGTTGGAACGTGGCGATTTTACACCTGTAAAACGTCATCCGGACTTTAGAATCTTTGCCTGCATGAATCCTAATACGGATATTGGTAAAAAGGATTTACCTGTTGGTATACGGAATCGTTTTACCGAATTTTTTGTGGACGAGTTGACAACAGATGCGGACTTAAGTCTCTTGGTAGGCGATTATCTGGCCAATACGGGAATACAAAGAAAGTCTGTCCACAGCATAGTTCAGTTATATAAATCCTTGCGTCGATTATCGGCACTTCAGCTAAACGATGGCCTTGGAAATCGTCCTGTCTATTCACTGCGTACCCTGTGCCGGAGTTTAAGCATCTGCGCCAGAAATCTATGCGGTTCCATTGAACGGAATTTGTACGAGAGCTTCTGCTTAAGTTTTCTCACCCAACTTGATCCTGAATCACATCAGATGGTCCTTCTATTAATACGAGATGCATTACTAAATAATGCTAAAGCAGTGCTAAGCAAGGACCTGCCCTGCCTCGGAGAAAACTATTTACAATTTGAGGGATATTGGATACAACGTGGGAATCTAGAATTGCAGTCGTGTTCGCATTACATTTTAACCGAGAGTGTTAGCAAAAATCTAAAGGACTTGTCCCGCATCATATCGATTGGCAAGTTGCCCATTCTACTCCAGGGTCCCACAAGTGCTGGTAAAACCAGTTTGATTGATTATGTGGCCCGTCGTTCGGGTAATCGCTGCTTGAGGATCAACAATCATGAGCACACAGATTTACAGGAGTATATTGGAACATATGCAGCTGATTTGAATGGTAAACTTACCTTTAAGGAGGGAGTTCTGGTTCAGGCAATGCGTCATGGCTATTGGATAATTTTGGATGAATTGAATTTGGCATCTACTGATATTTTGGAGGCACTGAATCGTGTCCTGGATGACAATCGGGAGCTGTATATAGCCGAAACTCAGACTCTTGTCAAGGCACATCCCAATTTTATGCTCTTTGCCACACAGAATCCTCCAGGACTCTATGGTGGACGTAAAACCCTCTCACGTGCCTTCAAAAATCGTTTCATTGAATTGCATTTTGCGGATATTCCGCGTAATGAATTGGAAACCATATTGGAGAAACGTTGCCTCATACCAATGTCCTATGCCCGGAAAATGGTTCAGTGTATGTCCCAATTGCAAAAGCATCGAACGAATACATCGAAACAGGTGTTCACATTGCGTGATCTCTTCCGTTGGGGTAATCGCTATACGCATGCAGATAAATCCCTTCTAGAAGATCCAAAATATGATTGGAATCAACATCTGGTAGAGGAAGGTTATCTAGTTCTATCTTCAAAAGTAAGAACTTCGGATGAACTTCATTTAATTGAGGAGACCTTGTATGGTAATTTCCGTAAACGTTTGGATATGGAGCTGCTCTTTGACATACAAACGGAACGCGTTAGCTCTCAGGTAAGTCGTCGCATCCTGGATGCCATAAGGAACTTTAAAATGCGATCGGATATTGTCTGGACAAGGAATATGACTCGCATGGCAGTTCTGACAGCCAAAGCTTTGGAATTCGATGAACCTGTTTTACTAGTGGGACCAACTGGATGTGGTAAGACTACAGTATGTCAACTCTTGGCCAGTATTGCGGGTACTCAACTGCGAATCCTCAATTGTCATATGCACACGGAGGGAGCTGATTTTCTTGGCGGATTGCGTCCATGTCGTGGTCAATTGACAAATACCAATCAACTTTTCGAATGGGCCGATGGTCCTCTGATCTATGCCATGCAAGAGGGTTCCTATTTCATGGCAGATGAAATCTCTCTAGCCGAGGATTCGGTTTTGGAGCGTCTTAATTGCATTTTGGAGCCGGAACGCAGTGTCCTGTTAGCCGAAAAGGGTGGAGTATCAGAGTTGGATCTTAATCCAGATTTTCTAGTAAAAGCCAAGGCCGGATTCCAATTTCTGGCTACCATGAATCCAGGTGGAGACTTTGGCAAGAAGGAATTATCGCCAGCATTACGTAATCGATTCACCGAGATCTGGTGTCTGCCATCAGATAATAAGGAAGATCTCGTTGAGATTGCCTACAACTGTATGCAACGTCAGGAAAGGAAGTCGACTAATTATGAAAAGGATATTCATCAAGTGGCTGAATTTCTTGTGGAGATCGTCCTATTTATACGTCGGAGTAATGAGAAATTCCGATTTTCCGTTCGTGATATATTGGCCTGGGCCAACTATATGGTCATTAATAGTCATCTGAGTTTTGCTGAACAAGCCATCTTTGGATTGGAGACAATATTTCTAGATGCTTTGGAAATGCTCCCTCATGAATCCCAGGCAATAATTGAACAACTGAAAGCAAAGATTATTAAGGAGGCAATTCGACAGGCTTTTGTTATACTCAAGGAGAAGTTTACATTGGATGAAGTGGCCCAAAAGCGAGGCATTGAAGTTCAATTGGATTCGGTGAACTTTGGACTAAGTCCCTTCTTTATTCCCATCAATCCGAACCGTTTGTTGCCTGTCAAAAAGGATTTCTTTTTCGATGCTCCAACAACAAAACAGAATCTATTCCGTTTGCTATCGGCACTTTCTCTGCAAAAACCAGTCCTTCTGGAGGGTCCCCCTGGTGTGGGCAAGACATCTATTGTGGAAAGCATTGCGGCTGCCATTGGCTATCAGATTGTTCGGATTAATCTGTGCGAACATACCGATTTGGCTGATCTTTTTGGTACTGATCTGCCAGCCGAAGATAATCTTCTAGAGAAGACCAATAGCAATCATCAAATTGGGAGCTTTATATGGCGAGATGGCCCTCTATTGGCAGCCCTTAAGACCCAGAACACTTGGATCCTCCTAGATGAACTAAATCTAGCACCTCAATCCGTTTTAGAGGGTCTCAATGCTGTGCTAGATCATCGTGGCGAAGTCTATATACCAGAATTGAACAAGAGTTTCCATTTAGATGGTTCCACACGAATTTTCGCCTGCCAAAATCCTCTAAAGCAAGGTGGTGGACGCAAAGGATTGCCCCAATCTTTTCTTAATCGTTTCAATAAGGTATATTTGCGTAAATTGACAACCGAGGATTTGCTTCATGTAGTTAATGTCAAGTATGGAGATTACTTTGAGGAACTGAGACAACATTTTGGACATCTCTTAGGGAAGGAAGATGATGTAATCTCGGGCAACCTCTTTGATTTATATACCGGAAAGGGAAATGATGCAACTGCAATTACTTTTGATCTTGCTAAACGTTTAGTTCACTTCTCGGAACTCTTAGATCGTGGTGTGTCCACCATGGAATTTGGTTATAGAGGCGGACCATTTGAATTTAACCTTCGTGATATTCTAAGATGGTGTGATCTTTTGCATAATCCAGAAACTGGTTACATACAGATGAGTCAAACGAAATTTTCAAAAGCTTTCCAAAATTTTCTACTTACACTGTACGAGCGGATGCAGTTGGTCTACTATCAGCGTATGCGTTGCGATCAGGATAAAATCTTTATACGCAATGCCTTCGCCAATGTCTTCCAATGCAATGCAGAGCAATTAAATGATTTATCCGAAGATGTGGCTCTCTATTGGACAACAAATAAAATCTATCTCAATGATGTTGTCCTTGACAGAGAACAAGCAGTTGAGGAGGAGTCATTACAGGATAAGCAGGCTCAAGCCCCGCTTCTATTGGATACTCAACGACAGTTGCTGAAACAATGTGTGGAAGCTGTCCACATGGAGAAACCTCTACTATTATGTGGCAGTGGTGATAGTGGAAAAACTAAATTGATCGATGCCCTTTGCAGTCTTAGTAATCATGTGTGTCAAACGGATAACATTGATGACTCGGTGACAGGTAGTTTTCAACAGGTAAGTACTGAAGATTTGGATCATGACGACTATTAATTTCTGTATCATTTCTAGATCGATCTCAATCGTCATTTGGAAGTCATTTACAGGCAAGTGGAGGTTCTAGTTTTCTCAACAGTTCAAAAAGCATTCCTTCAAAAAAGAGAAAATCTTTTTATTGAACAAATGTGGAGCAAATGGAGTATATATAAACAAGTATCTAAAAGTAAAACAGGTGAGATGATCCTCTTTTTTATTCAATATCCATAATCCTTACTTATATTATTTCCAATTTAGAATCCCATCAACATTCTGTGGCAGATGAACTTGCTCTCTTTAGCCAACGTTTGAATACACTTAATCATATTATTCTTAAGTTGGAGGAGACACCAGTTAGTTGCCGGAAGGAAAACTTTTCCCAATTGTTGGAGGAACAAAAGCATCAGCTAAACCGTCTTCAGTCCTACATTAAATCTGCTGAATCTCTCAATACTGGTGGATCATTTGAATGGGTAGATTCACGGATTGTCACTGCTTTGAAGTGCGGGCAATATATACTTTTGGAGCATGTGAATCTCTGCTCTTCAGCCGTTTTGGATCGCTTGAATCCTGTTTTTGAGCCCAATGGCAGTTTGCTAATAGCAGAGAAGGGTATCAGTGGCCAGGATAGTGCTGAAGTTGTCCACAAATCGACCAATTTCCGTGCCTTCCTCACCATCGATCCCAAAAATGGAGAATTGTCACGTGCCATGCGGAATCGTTGTGTGGAATTATCTCTTAATCGAGACTCTTATAGTGTGGACGATATGCGTGCCTTTGTCTATGGTCAAGGAGTGTTTAATCCAGAAGCTATAGATTGCATATTACAGATCCATAATGAGATTTGTGGATTGACTGAGGGATTCAATGGTTATTCCATTTCCCATCTTATACAATGTGCTTTTCTGAGTGCCGCTTACAAAAGCATTGGATACGATCTGAAACGGGCTATATATGTGGCTGCCATGGAGGTTTATGTCTATGCCGCCAGCACAGATCTAATGGGTTATGGTCTGCCTTATTATCAAAACAAATTGCGGGAAATTGTCTTGGCCGAAACTGAAAAATATGTCGAGAAAGTGAATGGAAAGGAAGAGAATCAAGATTTGAATGATGTTATACTGACCACGGATAATCTCACTTCATTGACTTTGGTCAAATTGCAAGCTTCCGCATTGAGAATATTACTGCGAAATAGCTCAGATTATCAGGAGCAACTTGGTCGTCTATTTAATCAGATGAAGGAACTTAATTTGCAAGAAATTAATATACCAAAACTAAGTAAATACTTTATATTGATGCTATATGATGCATCTTCAATTAAGGATTTGGAAATGAGATATCAATATATTAAATCCTGGCTAAATGTGGAGCAGCAAAATTTTTCCCAATGTCTCTATGATTGCCTTCAGCAAAAGAAACTCAGTGATTCTCTTAGCAATTTACCATGGAATCGAAGATTGTTTCCCCGCCTGCGTGACTATGCCTTGAATCGGAAAATGGAAAATTTCAATGAATTATCCATCAGTTTGTCATTGTTGGCCCGACTTTTACTACACGATATACCCCGAAGACCTTTGGCTAAGCTTCAGAATTTAGATGCTCTTCAATACTCACAAGCTCTGCAAAGTAAGAATATAACCGAGAAATATAGCAATGAATTTCTGGCAAATCTTGCCATTTTCCTGGACAACTTGAATGAAAATTTGCTACAACAATTGGAATTTGTTAAACAATTGGATTTACCTTTATATGTCGAGTTTGTGACCAAATATCTTTGGTTCAATCGCTTGGTATCGACATCACAACAAAAACTTCTTCAACAGAACAATGAACTCTATGTCCCACTGATGCATAAACTGGTCCTGCACTTCCAATGGCTAAATAAACATTTGTTAAATGATATCAAATTAACACCCAAAATCCAAGCAATTCTAGACAAGATGCAAAGTTATGTGATTGAGACACGACGTCCCTTGAATGTCACCAGTAAAATCTATGCCAAGGAATTTACGCAATTCCAACCATATTATTGTACAGAACAAATTGAAATGCATAACCAGTTGGAGCAACTGCAGCAATTGCTTAGTGTCGTACCAAAATATGGTAGCATGGAATCATCCCTTTGGTCGCGCAAATGGTTAGCTCTTCAAACCGATGAGGCACACAAATGGAGAGCTTTTTTGCGAGTCCATACCGAAGGATTCCAGTTGAAACCGTTTGAATTGAATCTTAACAGCGTATCGTATGAGGAATCCTTGCAAAAGTCTTTGCAGAATCTGAAGGTAGAGTCCAATGAAGAGAATAATTCTGTTGATATTGAATTGGATTTAAATAGCCTGAAAAGTCTTTTAACTGATGTCGACGAGAGTGACGATTATGTTCATCCAGAACCAAATAAACTGAAGTCCTATCGTTTGCTATTGGCTGCCCTAAGGGAATATTTCATGGAACGCGTCTTGAGCAATACAACAAATGGAAACTTTGATCAACAAGTGAATCCTTTGTATACCGAACAACTGATCACCACAAATGGACAACTTTGGCAGTGCCTTCGCAGTCTGGAAAGTTCAAGTTATGCGGCTATTACCAGTTTATGGCATAAATTGATCAATTTGGATGATTTACCCTTAGAACTAAGAGGTTTATACAAAGGATTACGTTCATATCAACGACAATATCGTAATGCCCTCCAATGCTATCAAATGGAAAACTTGTCAACTCGCCTCGATTGTGTTCACGAAACGTTGGAAACAGAGATCGATAGCCGCTACAAGTATCAGGGACCAGGACTGCTTAATCTTCTTTTAACACTCATTTGTCATCCCAATGGACAATTGCTATCAGTGCCCCTCATTGAGTTGAGAGATTGGCGTTCCTCCTTGCAGGATACAAGGCAATTAATTTGGCAAAATTCCCATTTAACCAATAGTCGGCATAGCAAAGACTGGAGCCATAATAGAATAGCCAAGGAAAATGCCAACCAATTGATCAAAGAGTTGGAAATGGTGGCTCAACAGCACCAGAGTCAAAAGGAAACCACTTTAGTGGGCTATCAGAACTGTTTAAGCGAACTCAAAGAGTTGCTGGATAAACTATCAAATTCAGAAGATGATTCCTTGTTGACTTCCTTTGATTCAGCTCTTATCAATACCTTAGTTGGTGTCTTAGAGTTGAGTGTTCTTAGTCATGCCCCGCTCATCGATCCCGTGGAGAAGAATCGTCTCAAGAATGAATATGTTGCCGAGGATATTGATTGTCTAAATCATTTAATCACAGTATATGATCTTATGAAGATAATCATGAAGTATAAACATTTTGGCCATGAGATCTACGAACAACTCCAACTTAATCTTCAAGCGGCACGCCACCGTAAAGAACAACTTTCGCAGAAGTTGGCTCTGCGTCCAGAGCATTGTTTGTATGCCAATCTAGTGCAGGATTTGACCCACTTTTTACATTCTAATGGTGATTGCTCAATGGTTCACAAACTGATTAGAATTCTGCGTACGGAATGGCAGGCATTCCTAGGTCCACAAGTGGCTACTAAATCACAGCTTAAGAGTAGTTTGGAGACATTAAATAAAGTGGAACTTTGGCTGGCCAATGCCCAACGGTTTGTCCATCATACACTCTCTCGCTATGATGCCTACTATCAGGATTTCGTTTTGCCCCTGAAATGTGCTGTAAATCAGATGCGTTACGGATTGGAGCAAGTGAAGGTACTCTTTACACGACTTCATCAGGCTGGCGGCAGTATAAACGAATCGGAGCAACTGCATAAAACTCTAACCGAAATTGTCCAATTTCCCACTTCATCACTAACCATACGTAGTCCTTATCTATATGGGTTACTTTCACAACTTCCGTACAGTGAACATGAATATTTCCGCCTCCTCAAGGTGAAATTAAGTGAGTTGAGCAACTCTATAACCATAGCATCATCTATTGATGAGTCTAGTTTTGCCACCTTTGATGATGCCCTGGCCATTTGCAATCAAATCTGGGAGAAGGAAGAGGAACGTCGCTGTAAGGAACGTGCCGAAGCGGAGAGTTTATATGTAACAAAAACCAAAGGCGGTATCGAAGATGAGGAGCTAACGGAACTGAAAGAAATAGAGCAAAATTTCCCCACCAATCTGGAAGAGGATTTTGCAGAATTTGCCGTGTCCCAGCCATCATTGGAGCAAGTTCTTAAACTGGACAAAAAGAGTGCAAAGGCCAAACAAACAGCCCAGATAGTTTCTGAAGAGGATTATGCATTTTTGGCTCATAGTTTCATTGAATTGATGACCAAGTACACTTCGGTCAACTATAAAGAGAAACTGAAATCCACATCTGGTGAAGATTTGCAATTGCTGGAACCTTATCGGTCTCGACTAAAGGTCTTTACCCAATTACATGGCCATTATAAATCAGCTTTGGGCTCTAACATGGATGCAGTGTCCCTTAATGGCTTGGCCTTTGCCTTGGCCTTGCAACAGCGTCAATTGGATGATTTGGATTTGGAGATGAATCAACAGAAAGTAAAAACTTATGACTATTACAAGGATAGTAATATAAGTGAATTGCAAGATTGCCTCAGTGTCATGGATCGCATAGAGAAGCGTGTATTGGAACAATTGGAGCTCTATCCGGAACATGCTGGTTTGGCGGATATAAAACTGGTAATTTTCCGTATACGTCAATTGCCTGCCCATGCATCGGTGGTCCGCTTTAACACGGGCTTTCAATTGTTGCGCCAAAAGTTGGCTCTTTGGAACGAAGTGGCCCATAAAAATAATAATCTTGTTACCGAAGAGATCGAAGTAGCGGAATTTGTTCAACGCTGGACCAAACTAGAATTGCAACATTGGCGCAACTCTCTCAATGGGCAACAGCAAATGGTGGAGCAGCAGGCCTATCGCTATTGGTTCTTCATTTACAATCTATTGCAGCAATTTATGCAGCAAAAGCAACTTAATCAATCCTTTACAGACATCAAGTACACTGAGCAACGTTTCGGTCAAGAGCAATTGTTGGATGAGCAGGATTTGGGTGACGAGCGTAAGGTGGAGTTACCTCAAATAATAAGCATATTGCGTCAATTCGTTGAATCCTCCAGTTATGGTGATTTTCATATACGTCTACAGCTTCTCAACAGCTTTGAAATGTATCTACATAATGTGGATAGAGCAGGAAAGATTCAAGGATTGGCTCCATTGATATCGGCCCTAAACAATTTACAGCTTTATTTTAGTCAATTCGCTAACGATGTGAATGATACCTTAAAACTACGCCGTGCACCAATTGAAAAGAAACTCCGAGATTTTGTTAAAATTCAAAGCTACAACAAAGATTTGAGTTACTTTAGCATGCGAAATAATGTGGCCAGTGTGCATCGTAATCTCAATAAATTCCTCAAAGAGTATCGTTTGATATTGCAACAGAAGATCAGTTCTGAGATATTCCAACCCAAAGATGCAACTGTCCGGGATTATAATTTTGGCAGTGATAAGGGTGGCAAGAGTCTGAGGCACTACAATAAGATGAAATACCTTCAAATGGATCGTCAGCTTTTTGTGGCCAGTGAGAAACTCATACAGAAATATCCTCCACCCAGTTCACCGATTGATGCTCAGGATCGAGACAATAACTCTTTAATACAGCGTCTGGACAAACATTTTAAGACTGCTCGGAATATAGTTAAGGAGACTCTAGCAAATGTTCCTTATGGTGAGTTAATAAATGCATTGGATGAACTTTTGGCCTCACAATTGGAACGCTGTGATCATTTGCGTAATCTCAATGTGGATCGCACCAAGGAGCGAGCCCAACAAAAAGTGGAAGCCAAACAAATACTTCAACAAAAGCGGAAGGCTCTCACAGATCTCTTCAAAACTCTAACTCGCCTGGGTGTTAACTACAAGACAGGATTAATGGAGTTATCACTGCGTCCCGCCGATCTTGTTGATTTTCAATTGCCACCATTTTGCATTAGAGCCATGTTGCCACGTCTGCATCCGAATGCCCTGCAACTGAATGAAAATTTAGATCTTTATTATATGAAGAGTGTGTTTAAATTGAAGCTACTCCAGAATATCATGTTGACTCCGCTTTCCGAACTGGGCCCGCCCAATATTGAGCGCATCAAGGGATTTTCTATTGATTTATTCCTGCTGGTGCAACAGCAGCGACAGGATTTATCCAACAGTACCAGACAACTTTATGAGTTGCGTCAATCTCTTACCCAAATTCGTCAAATAGCTGAGATTATTGTTCCAAAGGAAGAAAAACTCAACTTATCCAGTGACTCTTTGAATTTCTCTAGGCAAGCGGATTTGTGCCGAGAACTGAAGCAAAATCTGTGCCACATTTATTATGTCTTAAGGCAATGGCATTTGCTCTTGAAATGTGCTCCACCATCCGTCCAGGAGCGGGAGAGGGAAAGCAATGTGGCCCTAAAAGAAAGCTTGCCTTTGGCTCAAACTGAATTATTGGATATCTGTGATCAAATATTAAAGTCCAGCCAAGTCCTGCTCAGTGAATTGAATCGTTCCAATCTGGAATTTCCGTCCAGTCAACAAATCGAGCATTACCAGAAGGGATATCAGCAAATCTTGGCCAGCATAGAGAAGGCCTTAGCACATCTTCGTATTAGCTTAGATGAGTATTTGCCATTGGCTCAGCCTCTTTTGCATCTATTGAAGCAACTTAAGCCAGACCAGATTCGATTGTCCAATTCCAATGAGCAAATTGATTTGGCCAATGTGGAAACTGAAATGTCCAACATAGCACATGGAGTGTTGATGGCTTTGGAAAAGATTTACAAGCAGCATGGCAAGGCAGTCAAACCTGAAGTGGACACAGAACAGAATGATGTGGAAAAGGATACCGAATCAAGTGATTTAGTGCAGGAACAACATCTTAAGCAGCATTTAAATAAGGAATTGAACTCGGATTGGCAACTAATGAATATGCCACGCATCTTAGCCAAATTGTCCAATGTTTTGCTGGTACTCAAACATGCTCATCTACCAGAGCAGCAGGAGAAATTGTTGTGCCTGCATCGATTGGTGGCACTTCTGCCAATCCTTGAGCAGTATCAGCTGCTAGCTGATTATCTTCTGCTTCAACAATTGAGCACCCACAAGGTTTCGGCCAAAATGTTATCCATTATATTAACCGTTTTTGTGGAAATTGGCAGTAAAGGCTTCTGTGTGCCGCCCGATCTCATGCAGGATGAGGATGACGGTCAAGCCAAACAAGATTCGAAGAATAGTGAAGGCTTCGGCCTTGAAGATGGCACAGGTGAGAATGATGCTTCCGATAAGATTGAGTCAGAGGATCAGTTGGATGATGCCAAAAGGCCGGAAGATCGTAAAGATGATGCAGGTGATAAACAGGAACCCGATTGCAAGGAAGAAAAGGGTATTGAAATGAGCGACGATTTTGATGCCAAGATGCAGGACGTTGAGAAGCCTGAGAACGAGGAGGATGACAGTGGAGAATCTGAAGAGGAAGATGAGCTAAATAAGGAAATGGGAGAAACGGAGGAAGGAGCTGAAAAGCTGGATGATCAAATCTGGGGCGATGATGAGGAGGAACCCGAAGAAGAGGAGAATCAAGATTTGAATGATGACGAACAGGGCAAGGGTACTAAGGATGAAAAGGACTCGCATAATGATTTAGATGCGAATAACGAGGCAGCCAAGAAAGATGGTGAGGATGATCTTGAAAATGAAGGTCTTGACGCCACTAACGCTGAGGACAAGCGCAAAGAGCAGGCCAAGGATATCGATGATATGAAGGAACCAGAGGTAGACGAGGAACAAATTAATGCCATGCATAATGATCTCGAAGAGCCACCAGAGCCCGAAGAAATGGATTTAGGTGATATGAATAAGCTGGACGAGGGTCATGAGGACGAAGAGCAACAGCCAACCGATGATAATCCTTTCGATATTGACACGATGAAGGAAAATATGCAGGAAACCGAAATGCCAGAGGAAGAGCTTAAGGAGCAAGAAACCGATCAGCCTCAGACTGATGAAAGTGACTCTGAGGAAGAAGGAGAGGCTGGTAAAGATGTAACCCCCAGCGGTCAGGATGAAGAAGCACAAGAACCATCCCCTGATGAACCGCAACCCGAAGAGGCCGATACACAAAAACGTGGTGAATTGGAAAATGAGGATGATGAAGATGAACAACAGCAGCAAGAGGAAGATCAGGAAAAGCGTCAAGAGAAACCTGAAGAGTTTGCCCAATCGAAAGACAAATCTAGTAAAGAGGAGAATGTCCAATCCGTGCCAGAAACCGAAAAGAATAGTTCTGCGGATCAAGTGCAGGATCAGCAGGAGAACGAAGACATCAAACAAGATCAAAAACTAGATGAACAGGATACAGGCGAAGAAAAGGATGGAGTTGGACAGGCCGAGAACGATGTAAGTTAATTTTAAACTAACCTTAAAATTGATTCATCCAACAATCTGTAATCCATTACAGGAGAATGAAGGCGGCCATCAGGGCATTGCTGAGACCAAGGAAACCATTTCCCCAGAAGACCGCAAAATTGAGAAACAGACCCAAGAGAAGCGGAAACAGGGACGAACCAATGAGGAGCGATCCCTCGGTAATGACCACAAACAATCCATCCAATTTCTTAAATCCTAATTTACCATATTTCATAACTAGGCGAAGCCGAGAAAATTAAATTGAAACAGCTAAAAACTATTGACCAAATGAAACAACCCGAAGATAAAGAACCTGATGCAACCGAACCCGATCAACCGGATGAAGCCGAAGCGGAGGAATATCAGCATGTTAAGGATCCAAAGAACAGCGATAAAACCACCTTGGACAACGCCACCGAAGAACAATCAAAGAAAATTCAGCATCAAGAAGATGAACTAAAAGACGAAGTTAATCCAGAAACCGAGAACCCAGATGATCTGATGATGGCTGAGGAGGATGAACCAGCAGCAAATCCCGAAGATGACTCCCAGTTGGAGCAACTAAGTTCCGAGAAGACAGAACAAAAATCGGACAAGCCCTCTAAAATGGAGAAATCCAAAGAACATGTTGATACGCCCGAAGGAATGGAGATTGAGGGTGAGATAGTACCTACAATGACAGTGCCACGCAATGCAGAGACCACTGCCCACAGCAAGTGAGTGTCTAATATGAATCCATGTGTTGATCCTTCTAATAATATATGAAATTTCAGCTTGGAGTTGCTTTTGGATAAGAGCACTAATGCCCAGGATTTGACCCTAGCTGAACAAATGGAATTGCGTCAAATGTATCAGCAACAATTAACTACAGGAATTACTGTAAGTATATTGAAGCTATCGCTAATCCTTTACTAATTGAGTAAATCATATTGCAGACACTGCCCCAGCATGAGGACTATGACAGCTGGCAAGGGATTTCAAATCGGATGACCCAAAATGCTCGGGAACTCTGTGAACAGTTGCGTCTTATATTAGAGCCTACGAAATGCACACGTCTTAAGGGTGATTATCGCACTGGACGTCGCATCAATATGAAGAAGATTATTCCATACATTGCCTCACAATTCCGCAAAGATAAAATTTGGTTGCGGCGCACTAAACCTGCCCAGCGTGACTACAAAATCACCATTGCCATTGATGATTCTAAATCGATGCATCATAATAATTCAAAGACACTTACCCTAGAGGCCATCTCATTGGTATCACAGGCTTTAACACTGCTGGAAAGTGGACGCTTGAGTATCGTATCATTTGGGGAATCTCCTAACATTATACTTAATCATACGGAGCAATTTGATGGACCGCGTTTGGTAAGTGCCTTAAACTTTGCCCAGGATAAAACAAAAATTGCCGGCCTTCTGGACTTTATACGCACTGTTAATTCTGAGGAAAGCGGCTTGGGTGGAGATAATGGCTTATTCGAGAATCTGTTGCTCATATTAAGTGATGGCCGAAACATATTCAGCGAGGGAAGTCAGAAGGTGAAAAATGCCATTAAGTTGGCACGATTGCAACGCATCTTTCTAGTTTACATTATCATAGATAATCCGGATAATAAGGTACAATATATAACTTAACTTATTCAGAATTGATTTTTATGTATTGACCTTTTGATTCATTTTCAGAACTCTATCCTTGACATTCAACATGTGGAGGTGAATGCTGATGGTTCCGTTAATATCAATTCGTATCTGGACAGTTTTCCTTTTCCCTACTATGTCATTGTCAGAGACTTGAATCAATTGCCATTGGTGTTAAGTGAAGCCATGAGGCAATGGTTCGAGTTGGTCAATAGCGAGTAGGCAAATTATATTTGTACATATATTTATCTTTAGATATATATATATATACATATATATAGAACTTAAGATTTCTATAAGTTTATATTAATATTCTGTTTGAGGTATATTGTAAATATTTTTAGTTGAACGCATCTATATGTATGTAGATTGTTCACATTTGAATTTACGTATATTTTCATAATTTTTATTCTTTTTTGATCAACTTGACTGTCATCATTATGTTTTATATATTTACAATAAATTAATTGGAATTTAATTGAATTTAATGCAATTCCACTTGCAAGTCGAATGGATAGTCTCGAGAATTTAGACTCTGTCTAAATAATTGCGTATGTTGCCAGGCCACATCACCCTTGCCGCCACTTAACTTGGCCACAATTTCAAACTCTTTGGCATTGTCTATGCTAGATGATTGGCCATCTTTATCTTTAACTTGGACATCAATTTTGCCTTCACCAAAAGTTTTCGTATCGAATATTAATTTGTATGATTTAACCTTTAGATTGGTTTTTGACAAATCAAATTTCCATATAACCTCAGCACAATCGGTATCCTCTTGAAAGAAATGAATACCATACGATAAAATCAATGTTAATTAATTTTTGTAAGAACTTACCCAAACGTGCCAAATAAGCCATTTTCCAGTCACGTTCCACCTTCCGAAATATATTTTTCGAAGAAAATTGAGCACTCTGCCAGGTCTTGTAGGTGTTTAGTAATGTAACATGATCACCATCTAAAAAAATATATAACACTATGTAATTCAGCAGGATAATTTGGATCCAACTATCAGTCACCTTTGGTATAACGTTCATAGGTATCACTGGCACAACTATAACGCACATTGATCTGACATTTCTCTATCTCTGTCTGGTTTGGTTCAAATACAAAAATCTGTAATTAACAAATATATTATATTAATTGCAATTATCTGACAGATGGCAATTTTATCGAATGACTCACGTCCGAGAATGAATGTTCACCCCGCGATTGACGCCATGTCAAGCTGCCGGAGCTTCTGCCTTTTAACTCGGCTTCAGTTGGCTTACTGCGCAATTGTTCAAAGTATCATTAGGGATAGAATATAAATAATATATGTATGTATATATAGAACATACCGTTCCAGGGTCATAGCAATGACCTCAAATATATTTCGCTGGGTAAGGAATTTTTTACGTTGCACGCTGGTGGATCTCTGACGTTTCTCTCGTATCTTGTCCAGAGTGGAGATCAACTCTTTTTCATTGCACAATTGACGAAGTTGAAGAACCTCTTTATGATTGTTTGTATAACGCCAGGTCACATCCTGGGCATCGTCGCGGGAATAGGCAAACACATAGTCAATACTTCTCTTCCATCCATGTTGGTACATAAGGGGCGAATCCACCACATTATCAGAGGGATCAACATGCAACCAGCGCATTTGCGTCTCTGAATATACCTCAGTCCACACATGATCAAAATGGGAATGCACCAACCGGGCATCATAGTCCAGACAACGACACAGGAATGTAAAACAATTTGCGAATTCACCGCAACGACCCTTGCGGGACACCAACAGCTGAGCGATATCATTATAGCGATAGAATTTGGTCTCTTGGCCACAGCAAACGGTTACCTCGACGCGTACATCGCCTTCAGTTTGTGTACGACGTAGTCTACTCTCCTCACTGCCGCACACCTGGCAGGGTAAATTATTGACCCAACCAAAGAAATCGTTGTTGAACCAATTAACCAGCTCTACCAACAGCAAATCCCGTATACAAGGTTCTCGCTCTTGACATTCGCCTGCGGCAATCAACTCCTGCATGGCTATCAATTTTTCACTAGCTTTAGAGGTTAGATCATCAACTGGAATCAGACTACGGCCAGCCGCCAACAGAAGCTCATCTTCGTATTGCATTACAGCATCCGAGTAGAGTTCCAGGGATTGCAGAAACCGATTCGGAGTGTTCTAAAAAGAAAATTTTATATTTTATTTTTACAATGGAGATGAAAAAGTATTGGGATACCAACAAGAACTCGTGGAAAGCTAATACGTTGACGGTAGGGCACTGATGACTGGATAAACAAAGGCGAAGGTACAGGAACTGAGGCAGTGGTGTTGGGTTTTGATTTCATTGGACTGGCCATGGCACTGTCACTCAGCCAAGCTGCACGCCTTTCACTTAGTACGTCTCGATACTTTTGTATTTGTTGCAATGAGACATCTGTGGGGAGCACAAACGAATTTGAGCTTATTTGCCGCTTAAATCCAATGGCCTCCAACAGCTGATCACAGCCGGGCACCGACAATAGTTTCTCCTTTATTGTCTTATTATCCAGTTTAATCGTACGAAATTTTGAATTGGTTGGCTGACTCAGTACATTTTCGAGCAATACCAACAGAATGCGCACTGCCTCGAGATATGAATTCTTGAGCTGTTGGGGCTCTTTGTTGCTGCTTCTATTGCCATGGGCGTGAGGTTCTATTAAATGCACACATTCCAAGTTAATGTCAACCATTTTAATGAATATTTGTAGATCTAGATTCCAGTCGTAATCGGACAAGCTAGTTAACGCAGACGGTGTTGTTTGTTGTTGTTATTGTGTTTGTTTGTGGTCTGTGTTGTGTCTGCTAAGAAATACCATAGAATAAATTAATACCAAACCTCTAGTATTTTATACACTGCACAAAAACAGGTGGTATAAATACATTTAACGGGAATACATGTTGGACATAAGTCTTTATTTTGATGAACAATGAACAGTGTTGAATTACATGTTGAAGTTAATAACATTATTCTTTATAATTTCTATTATATTTTGTATTTAATTAAAATTTTGTGTTGAAAGTCCGTTAAATTTGAAATATGTATATAAATTTGCAGGAATTCACAAGATAGCCAAAATAAGAGGCAGTTGTAATAAAAAGGGACGATGTTCTTTTATTTTTAAAATATGCCTAAGGAAATTTTATATGAAGTCTTTTGTTATAACTTTTTAATACGTAAGCAATATTTTTTATGGTTTATTTATTAATTTAAATTTTTGCTTGACTGTTGTAAGCCATATTTCTCCCGTAGAGCAACAAGCTCATCAAAAAATAGTAAAACCAGTGTAGAGTAGGGCGCACTTCTTAAATAAATTGCCCAGAAGCCCTTATGCATGCCATAAACTCCCTCAGATCTTAGGATCTTTAGGAAACAGTCCATCCAGCCCTTATAAAAGAGACCTTTTCCCTGGGAATTAACACCCTGATTATATAAACGGGTGGTGATTACATCCAGTGGAGTTATGGCTACCGAAACAAATGAACCCGCCGCCAATCCAGAACAAAATGATAGACAAGTGGGCTGGGTTACTAAATTATTTTCATAAAGCAGTGCCTTTGCCTTGCCAAATGTAGCTATTTGGACTGAGGAAGCCACTGTAGCCCGCCAGACAGAAGCCATGGATCCCCTCCATAGACCAAAGATTCCATTCTTTTGATATATACTAATTATTGCATTTCTCATAGAAGTGTGAGGATGTTGATAGCCAACAGCTATTTCCTTAGCCGCCTGAGATTGCAGTTGCGTTTTAATCTGGAAGAGCGAGTAGTTAAAGTTTCTACAGACGTGTTATCTCCAATTGAAATCTTATCTGTCATAGACAGTCTGGCCAAACATTAATTTTACGATTGATTTATATAATAATAACATCGGTTTACCATGAAAAATGGACTGGAGCAATAGGAGCCCACAACGCCGCCAACTGCACCCCAAATTAATCCCAGTCCATAAGAGATGTTGCCATTTTTATCATGAACCCATCGACGTTCCACAGCATTGGTATAGATGCTCAACCTAATGCGTTAAGACTCAATTCACAAAAGTATATTCCATCGAGTTCACATTGCCTACTTACCGAAAAGAATTGATGATAAATTGAAAGCACAATGCAGGCGATAATCCTTTTTCCAAGCTTAATATGCCCTCCTTTCGGACCACAGTAACCATTGCCTGGAGGACGCCTTTATAGGGTGTCACATAGGATCCTCGGGCGGCTAACTCTCCCTGCAATTGTATCCGTGTTTTGATTACTTCAAGTGGATTCGTGATAACCACCGCTCCCATGGCGGCCACACCACCCAGAACAAAATCCGATGTAGCTATCTGAAGCATGCTAAGCGTACTTATGATAGTGATATTTGAAGCTAAAAGTTGCTATACCCAAAAGTTTTTCTCGTTGGACAACAATTATAACGTCATTTTCATTTTAAATATCGATAAAACGCCGGGAAGTTCAAATTTTAAGCACAGGGACCTTTAATAGGACTTTCCCAAGATTTTTCCTTAGAAATTATAGCATATTCTTTTAACATTTTCGTCAAACTTGGTTTGAATTACTCGTTTTGTAACGGCGCAGTACGATGCGATGTGTTGATACTTTCAATATATCGATAATCTAATCGAATGTTTGCAGACAATTAGTTACAAATATGCCTGTTTCACTCATGCTCACGTGAACGAAACGTGTAAATTTTGAAATGCACTAGCTAATGCATAAACCAATTCAGTATCATATGGTTTTCATGATATCGATAGTATCTTCCGTCTGGACATAGTTATCATTAACCATTTATTTATTTCATTTAGATTACTTCATGGAGAAGCAGTAGGGCCGGCCGTTAGTATAATAGATATGTTGTTTTGTAATCTCTGCGCGCAATTATGAAATACTCAAGCGTGCCAAAACGAAAGTTTGTAGCCGCGAAGAACAGTAGAGACGTTCTTATCTAAATTTTCGTATTAATATCTACGCAACTTAAACTAGCTGAAATGGCTACTTCTGACTTTGTCCTGGGGGGCCTTGCCTCTGTGGGAGCTACTTTCTTCACAAATCCTATTGAAGTGATCAAGACGCGTATTCAGTTGCAGGGAGAACTGGCTGCTCGAGGCACATATGTTGAGCCTTACAAGGGAATAGTTTCCGCGTTTATAACGGTGGCCAGAAATGATGGAATAATGGGCCTCCAGAAAGGTTTGGCGCCCGCTCTGTACTTCCAATTTATTATAAATTCCTTTCGGTAAGGTGGCGCATAATCTTTGCAAAAGTCGATTAATGGAACCTTTTTCCTCTTTAAATAGCCTGAGCATTTACTCTACGGCTGTGGAAAAGCGTTGGATGCACAACAAACAAGGAGAAATTTCCTATGGCTTAGGACTAATGTGGGGCGCCATTGGGGGAGCAGTAGGCTCCTATTGTTCCAGTCCGTTTTTCTTGGTAGGCAGCATGTTACATAAATCGCCGAAATTATCATTGCTCATCGTAACATGTGGGAAATTACGCTTGGTGCCGATAAGATTACAAATGAATATGACAGCAGTTCTATTCTTTTTTAGATCAAGACGCAGCTTCAATCACAGGCAGCTAAACAAATAGCTGTGGGCTATCAGCATGAACACTCTTCCATGTCAGATGCATTGCGGCAAATTTGGCGAAAAAATGGCATCTTTGGCTTATGGCGCGGTTCTGTAGCTGCTTTGCCCCGTGCTGCTCTGGGCTCTGGAGCCCAGATCGCAACATTTGGCAAGACCAAATCGTTGCTACTGGAATATGATCTAGTCACACAGCCAAGTTGCAATTCGTTTTGCTCCGGTTTAATTGCAGGATCCATAATGTCAGTGGCTATAACTCCGCCGGATGTGATTACAACTCGCCTGTACAACCAGGGTGTCGATGCTCAGGGTCGAGGATTGCTTTATAAAGGCTGGACGGACTGTTGTCTGAAGATCCTTAAATCGGAGGGCGTCTATGGCATGTATAAGGGCTTCTGGGCCAACTATTTGAGAATTGCTCCACACTCAACATTGGTACTGTTGTTCTTTGACGAACTAATCGCCCTGCGCGAAAAATACGATCTGCACTATTAAGACCAAGTCTGCCAAGTTGTAGCGTATTGTTTGTCCTAACTTTAAGTACAAATGTTGCTTCTTTGTTGCTTTAGTAGTACCTAGAAAACCCTTGATCTAATCTCGCCTGAGTGTGCAAAGTGCCTTCAGTAAGCTAAACAAACAAACTTTTACCTATAGTTAGTAATTTTTGCAATAACTTGACCAAATAAAAAAATTCGTTGTTTTGTTATATTTTCCATTAAGTAGACTTAATTAAGCTGTTTTTGGAATTCTCAAACTGCATATGATTTGGGAATGGTTCAAAAACAAAGTCGAAATTTTATTTATTTTATTTTATCACAACAGTTTTTGTTTATTTTCAGATTAGTTTTAGAACCATTGTCACCACATTGTATTTGAATTTGCATAGTTGTTTTTCTGTAGTGTTTGTTAAAGGATCATCTTATCATTAATGGTTGTCTTTCGTTGTTTGACTTAAATGTTATTATGCTATGGAAGTAAGGAAGTTTGGTGTTTGTAAATGATCAGTAGACTGAAAAGAAAATATATAATTTCAGTATTTCAAATATCAAAAATTTAAAGGTGCACTATATCTAGAAAATTGGAAGATATACATGGTCAAAAAAAAGCTGAGGTCTCCATGTCTAAATCAAATGCTTATCTTTCCGCGATAGTGCGTATATCGAAAGCTGAGTGTTGTTATCGATGAACCTTATGAAATTTGTAGCAGTCACGCACGCTGGATTTTCACACAACTACGGTCACACCAAACACAAAAATATTTATTTTTTGTTTAATCTGTGTCTTGTAAAACGCGAGGTGCGATGTGGATAGACTTGTGGATTCTAGTGGCAGTAGTCAGTTTTCCCAGAGTATTGGGCTACAGAAATGGTAAGTGTAACCCAAAACCAGATAAATCAGTAATAGTAACAGTTACATTTTCTTTTTACCCCAGTTCGGTTGCAGGACACTCTCTGCTCAGATAATTTGCTTTATACTCTGGCTAAACCCTTTCGTGGCGAGCCCACTGTCCGGTTGGAGTTCGACGAATATTCCGGTTCCATTATGACACAAACATGGAATTTAACACTGCCACTAGGTCACGCAGCTAACAAGATCAAATACAACTGTCACTTTCGCGTAGTGACGAATGAGCGTCCTCCGCGAGGTATTTATACAATTATTACAAAACTTAAGTTTCGCAAGGATCCTATTTCGAAAAAATGCATCGACTATATACAATTCTCAAGTGGCAATCGTCCGCCAAGTGAGAAAATCTGCACTGACATAGCCATTGATGGTCCTGCTGGGCGTTTGATTTTTGATCAACGGGACCGCGAAGTCAATGTCCACGTTTATATTGAGAAAGATCGGCACATTTTAGGAGATCCTCTCGAACTGCGAATGGTTCTTACGGCTCATTCAGAGTGTCAGTTCAATGGGGACTTTTTGTGTAATCCAAACGATCAATACTCATGCATCTCGCGTCATTTTGTCCGTGACAACATAACGAATTGCTTGTATCCGTGTCGAGATGAGGGCACTTGCTTTCACGATGTGATAGCTGCAGAGGAAATGGATACCACAAATGTAGCCTTATCGGCTATAACATCGCTTATATTTACCATGCTGGGAGTGGGTTTTTGTGTGTGGATCTGTTGGAAATACTGGAACTGCATTACAGTTCAGCAGCGTGCCCACGAAGCTTCAGCGGCGCGCTTTAATCAGCATAGAGCGAGGGTGAGTAATCTGAAAATATAATGACAAGTTTTTTATAATTTACACATTTTTATATATATACAGTCCGATGTACCTACTATTGAATTACCAAATGCTTCTTCCTACGATGATGTGGGCGTTGTCACAAGTGAACCAGAACAACAACAATCAACAACACCAAAAGATTTGCCACCCAGCTATGAATCTCTTTTTCCAGATAGATAAAAGACTAAACCATTGATCGATCAATTGTTTGCTCCACTCTGTGCCAGTTTAGGTTAGCACAAAGTAAAATTCTTGTTATTTATCTACACTGCCCCTCTAAATAGTTAATTGTATTAGCGAAATGTATTCCATGTAAATACTCCCAAAGTATTTATTTTATGTAAAGTTAGGACTGATTTTTATGTTTTTTTAGTTCAGCTGTTTAGGCTAACAACCATTTACGATTTTTTCTTGCAATTTTTATTTTTTTGTATATATGTATGGTTATTATCATTGTTTTATTTGTGAATTTGTATGATTTCTTGTATTATTATTATTTTTTTTTAAATTTTAGTTTCGTTTTTACGGTACACTAAAAACCTGTTGCAGTGGCCTTTTTGTAAATTCCAATATTGAATCTGTAATGTAAAGAAAACTCAATTCACTGTTGAATTCTCACATGATTAATGAAAATGTATCAATTATTTACCAAATTAAGTAAAGAAAAGCCGACACAAAACACAATTTAAAATTAAGTGAACAAACAAAAGAAATTATCAATGTACTCGTCTTCTGTATTAGTAGATAGCCGTAAATATATATATATGTAATGTTAAGATGTTTAATTCTAGATCAGCTCAATGGCTTTCTAGTATTCTGGCAGGCACGCTTTTTGTAATGTAGCTGAAAAAAAAGAAAAAAAAGACATTGTCAATTGTTTAAACACAAATATTAATCGTATGAAATTCCTACAGTATGCATTCCAAATATGAAACAAGCAAATCTCGAATACTCTTATACGTATGTAATTAAAATATATTAATTAAACCAAAATATAATGTTAAACCAAAAAAAAAAAAAAAATACTAAAACAATCATCAGTCTTCATTATTTAAAGCTAATGACAAGAGCTATATACTCTTTAAGCTTTGCTTGTTAAAGA
Source organism: Drosophila sturtevanti (assembly GCA_018150375.1). Lineage (NCBI taxonomy): Eukaryota > Metazoa > Arthropoda > Insecta > Diptera > Drosophilidae > Drosophila > Drosophila sturtevanti. The sequence goes on along the minus strand of JAECWJ010000324.1, from coordinate 3,568,347 downwards.
GTATATAAATTTCATCACTTGGCGACACACACAAACTCACACAGGCACCCGCACATACCAGATGCGGATGAATCAACGCATGGTTTCACAAACCAGTAACCCCCGAGTTGGTCTTCATCCAAAAAATGGCTCTAATCAATTGCCCGTGACGAAAATCTGGTCTGGATCAGACATATCTACTTCTGTAAAATGTTAGTACGTCATTCTTAGATCTTTCTCTTTAAATTTGTTATGAGTAATGAATGTTCACTGACGTTTATGAAAAATATTAGATCACAAATAGTAATAACTTGTAATGATTATTCATTGGAGAATCAATTGATCAAACATCAGGCAGCGGCACGTGTGTTTACATTGAAAAGAGCTTACTTTGGGTCACTCTTTGGTCGTTGACTGGCATAGGAAACAGGTTCTGATTATCATTGACTCCGTGACATTGCCTTGAAACAGTTCAGAGACCAAAGCAATTAGTAAATTTACTTTTTCGTGGGTAACTAGACTAAATAAGATAAATTATAAGGCTATATATAACAAGCAAGTGTTAATTTTAATGCCGAATGTTTTTGTATGGCTTATATATGTATGTGTGAGTGTGTGTGTGCGTGTGTTTGTATGCGATAGGTTGGCAACAAAAGACAACAAAAGATCAAGTTCAGGGCAATACATTTGGATTCCTAATCATAATTGTCAATTCTTGAGACTAGATAACGGGGGAGGTCCCCCTAAAGCAAATATGTCAACGGGAAACTAATTACTAAAGTCAACAGACAAATTTTAGAGAGTGCCTAGAAAAGTCGAATCTGAATGATGGTCAGGATTGTTAAATTCATGAAATGAATTAACACCTTGTCTCAACCACGCCCATATTTAAAAATGTATTGCGATTTAATACACGATTGGACCACTTTTATTTTTCCTTGGTTTATTTTTAAAAATGTAATATAAAGATACAACCAACATCTGCAATATACATACATGCATCTGTATACTTTGTATAACTTAAAGGTAAGTATATAGTAACAAACTGAAAGTTATATACATAAATGTATGTGTATACATATATATAATTGTAAGTGGTACAATTTCTTCTTTTGCTCGTCATTCTTACTGGTTAGATCTGGGGGGCCTATCACTATCGGAGGCGATGGCAACAATTAGCTACGTTACGCTAACTACCTTTATATAGTATAAGTGTAAATATACACAAACACACACATATGTATGTATGTATGTGTATATATGTATGTATACTATAGACATATCGAAAAGACAAACACAATTTGTAAAAATTACCTTTTTGCATAAACGTAGCCAGAAAAAAAGTCAGCGAGAGCGACGAGCCTGCTTCGGAGCCGCGTGATTCATATACTACATACTATTCAGAGACGCACCAACAATACCAGCGCCAGCGCCAGCACCAGCACCAGCTCCGGCTCTGGCTTCAGTCAATGCTAAAAGTTGTAGGTAACGACGCCAACACATTCAGTCAGCGATAAAAACTTGAACCTGAAAGATCAATTCGGTGGCTGCCGGTGGCCCCTCTGTTTAACTTTTCGCTTGTGTGAAGTGATTTAAAGTGGATGTGAAATTGAATTGGAATTAATTTAAGAGCCAAGATTTGAACTATACTATATAGATATATTAATTTGCTATTTATTGATTGTTGACTATTGTTGTTTGCAAATAAACAATAACTACAAAATATGACGGCGTACAAACTAACAATTCCAGTGCTTATGATAGGTAAGAGAACTCGTCGTGGGAATTCTATATTACATTACACAATATACTAGTATGTAATCAATTACACTATTACTTTACATTGAGCCAGGTATCTTATAATGAATTTATAATTTGTAATCAAAGATCTTATGCTAATCATCAAAATGCAGTGGAGTTTCTGAAATATACAAATTCTTGGTCAAAACAAATGCTAAGCTGTGATTCATACTTTTAATACAAAAGCGGAAACGGAAATGTTAATAACTTATTAACCGAACAATAATTAATATATAGTTAGTATTTAGTTAGTATACTTTGCTTTAAAAACAAAAATTTCTGTTCCAAGTAAACATTATCTTTCTTTTATTATATATGGCCCATGAATTGTTTTACAGAGGGTCATACATTTGTATATCTTATCGGAATGACAACTGAAACTTGATCATAAACAATTTAATGATGTCTATATGGTAGTCTCTATGATCGTCATCTCAATAGATTAAGTTAAATCCGACCACAATATAGCCTTCACCTGTAAACATGTGATATTCGAATGCATGTGATTATATTATATAGTTGTATATACATATATATATATATCTGAAATTCTACATAGTGACATTTATTTATTCAACTTGTTTAATTGAACTCGATTGCAATTTTCCCCCACAATTGATCAAACTGGTTAACTTGGCATGGTAAATCCCAATTCAAATACTTAATACAAAGATGAAATTGATTGGCGCGTGGCATTTGGTATTTGCTAATATAATAGATTAAATAAAAATACAGTTAATGCTAATTTCGAGTATACAATCAAATTCAATCGTTAAATATGAAAAGCATGTGATAGTAGCTCCACTTGAGTACCCTATAAACATAAGAAAAAGGGTAGGTTAAATATAACATGTTAAATGTAATAGGGAAAGTTTATGGTTATATTCAAGAATGAAATACAACAGTTAAGCTTATGTTTATAAGTGTATCCACTTGTTTGTCAGTCTGTTTGAGTTTACAGATTTTTGAGAATATAAGTTTGAAATCATACGATAAGAGATTAAATATGTTGATTGTTAGGTCATTTTTATGTTATGATAACTATTATTTCAATTTCCATGTAAAAAGCATTTTCCTTGATCGGTATTTTATCTATTTACTGACCTAAAGCTACTAAGTTCTGGTTTACTAATTGTATAGTGAAAATTTTGACAAATTCTTTATTCCTTTTTGGGAACTTCGGAATCGATAAAAATTTTGCTAATAAGTAATTTAAGGCAATAAACAAATTTTTCACTTAAAATCCATACATATATGTATATACATATATACATATTTAATAACCCATAAGAATTGATATCAAAGTTTATTGTACTTTTAATTACCTCTTTGAAAATATATATATTATTATCTTATACATATATTTTGTATATATCTTATTTGGACAACTTCCCCATAACCTTAAAAATGTGAATAGAAAGCTCATCAATTGCGGTGAATTTTTAATTTGAAGGTTAACGACCTCAGTTATAGATGAAGTCTTTATATCTAGATAGTTCGATCAATCGTTTATAGAGTGTAGCTGAAAGTCGTTGCCTTTTGTTTGATTATAGAAATAGTTTTTGTTAGTTATTGAATATTGATTGTTATTTATGCAAAAATGCTACAACTTTAACTCGAGCATGTGTTCAAAAAGGCAACGCACCCCATTCTCATCATTTGAATTTGCCCAAGTGTTTGTTGAAGTTGACGTTGACATAGGCACGTTTTCCATTAGCGGCTAATTACAATTTAATTGTTTTTCCATTTGTTCGATTTTAAACTGGAACTAGAGCTGGGTGTGTGCATATAGAAATATTTATAAGAAATACATACTGTACATTTGTAGGCCATCCAACTTAATGCCTTATCAGTTTGTCTGTTTTTAGCTTCTCGATCTTGCTTAATAATTCACACTTTATATTTTGTGACGTAGCTGATGCAAATTAAGAGAATTAAATTTTTTTTAATTGAGATTAATTTTGTCTCGACAATCACGGGTTATCTGTGGAAATTTCTATGCTATGAAATGAAAAAAAAAAAAAATTCCGCAAAATTTCGAATGGATTTTAGTTAGTTAGCTATCATATGTGAACCTAGGTTAACAAATTTCTTTTTATGCCCTCAAATACAATTTTGATTGAAAATTTTGTTGTGAAATTGATAAATCAGTTAGTGACATCATCATTATTATTTGAAGTATCATAAAATCTGTTGATATTTAACAAAAAAATTCACAATTCGTGCCGTGTGCTAGTATAGAAATCTTTTCTATACTATGATTAATTTATATCAATTGTCAAGTCATTGCCTTGTCACGATAAGAACATAGCTAGTTACCACTCTTTTTATTTGGATATAACAAGAGTTTTATTATACTAGAGTATGTTGAATTAAAATATTTTCGAGAACCCTATTTAATCAGGTACCTATAATAAACTTAAGATAGATGAGTGTTTGCAGACAAACTGACGACATGCCTAAGAAAATAAAATCTTATCATATAAGTGGGTTAGGTTTTTATACAAAATAAATTGGTTAATTGTGGGCAGGTGCTTGAAAATGATTAATTTTCTATTGGTCTGGCTTGTTTAATATTATTACCATCTAAATATAGAACCTGGGAGCGTTTACTTATATTTATCAGACATTAAACAAGTGCAAAAGAATGGGTGTAGCTACAATATATATTGTTAGCTTTAGTTTTATAAAAATAAATATATATGTATATGTATATTTATATACCATATGTATGCACACTTTAATGTTGTATGTATGCACATATAGATAAGTTATCTGTTTCGGGACATTTATACTTTGATTTCTTGTGTTTTATCAGTATTATTACCAGTAAATCACTAGTGTAACATTTCTGTTTTTTATTTTTCGTTTACGGTTTCGTTTTTTTTTTTCTAATTTCAGTCTGCAATGTCTTTGCGCCGAGTGCGGAGGCCCAATCCTATCTGCTTACACTTGAGAACGTTCTAACACGGCAATTGCCATACAATTCGACTGAAACGAATAATAATAGCTCAACAGAGACCGAAATATATACAGATCCATTAAATAATAATACCAGGATATTTGTTTATAAAAATAGTAAGTATATAAATCTTTGTATATCATCTTTTATGGTAAATTTTCCATTCTAGACAATTCGCCATGGTTAAGAATAGACCTTCAATTGGTTTCAGATAGAAAACGTATTTCAAACTTTCTATTGCAAAATTTTGTTCGTAATTACATATGTACAAATCATGAAAATTAATTGTTGCCACCCACCTTCGGGGAGGGGTAAATCCAGATCAAACTGTGATATTAACGTAGTTCGATGACACAACACCAAATGTGATTTCGTCACGATTATACAAATATGTATTGCTAATGATAAACCCATACGTGTCGATATCATATGAACTTTTTTTTATAATACCAACAACAACTTTTAGTGGAAAATAATTCGTTTTCAATGTTCTTAACCATTTGTATATTGCCATTTAACACCTGCGGTAGTTCTAACCATTATAGACTGTCGTGTTTTTTATAGCCACTTTTAAACAGTGTTTAATTGAATCGTTATTTCCTTTTAATTTTTGTTGTAGACATCGTTGAACCGCCATCAAACGAACTCTCACAAACAGCCATGGATGTAATCACAATTGTTTGGTATGTGGCAACTTTTTTGGCTTTAGCTGCATTTTTTATGCTAATGGCATTTTCGGATCGTCGATGTCGAGATGTACGTAGCCATCCCAGTGGCACAACAAACGAGGGAATACGTGCACCACCAACACCTTCACCATCATACAGTGAATTTGCACCGCCCAGCTATGATACGGTGATCAAGATGCAGCATGCGGCCAAGACGAGCGTCTTTGTGATACCATTCCATGGTGAGAATAAACCCACTGAGGGTTCCACTACGCCCGCAATAATTGCACCTAACTGTAATGTGTTTACGGTCAATGAAGTGCAAAAAGCGGAGCATTAAAAAGTTCCGATAAGCAATTGAAAAAAAAAAAAACAAAAATTACGTCTCTGTGATATTTACTATACATACCTGTTAAATGGCGCCATAATTCCAGGTGAATGTTGTGTGCAGTGTGAAATGTATTTTGTATTTTTATTTCTTTTCTTTTTATGTTTTAAGTTTCTAATGCCAAGTATTTAACTGATATGTCAATTAGTTATAGACACTAAGAAGACTGACCCCAAATAAATGAATGAAAATAAACAAAAAATACTACATATAGTCGGGCAGTTTAACTGTTTACCACATGCATATATATATATAATATATAGATGTATAAATAAATAAATATTAGTTTTTCTTTATTATAAATTTCGTGAGAAATGCATTAATCGTGTTCACAAGTGGGGAAGTTGACTATTACTCATAACATTGAATTATACTTGCTTCTATTTTTACTGCCCTTCAACTGATTTCTATGCAAAATTCTTACTAACAATGATGACTTATTGATTCAGGGGCAACACTTCGTATACATAATAAGTTAGGGGATCTCTGAGGCGCCACCAAAATGGTGATGTAACTTTGGTTAGAAATTCCACGCAATGAAAAATTTAATTTACCCAACGTTTTCTTTTACACGTTGCGTATTCCGTGACCCAGATATTTATAAAGATGTAGTGAATCATATCAATGCAGGATAAAGCTGCCGTTACGTGAATTACTTACCTGAATGTCTTTTGTCTTCGTTTGCCGGTTGAGTGACGTTGCATATATGTATGTATGTTTGTAACTCGGAGAAACTCAATGGTTATATGACTCTTTAACAAATAACAACAGTTTATACAAAGGAAAATATACATTTTACTTATAAATTTCTATTTTCTGAAATCTAAGATATGAGAAGTATCTTTTAGGATTTTCTTTTTGGTACTCAAAATTCAAAATTTCAGCTGTTATGATTTGGAAATATGAATATAAGAACGCCTCAATTTATCATCTCAGACTACAACCATTTTAGGGAACTTGAGCTTTGGAACGAAAGGTTATTGTATGAGGTGGGCTGATAAATAGCTTTTGAATAAACTTCAAGGTGTGGTGTATAAAATTTCGCTAAATTCTAATTTGAATATTAACGGATTAAAAAGAGATTGTGAACTTCATATATATATATTCAAATAAACGATTTTAAAAACATGCTGCCACTGTTCCTCTGCTTCTGTTCACATTAAACTTTAATAATTAATTAAAAAATAAAAAAAAATAACAAGGCGTCATTTAATAACAGGATTTACACTAAATGAGCCTCATATTGAAAAAGGAAGTCAAGTTAGGTTATACTTTAAGATATTTAATAAAGTTTTTTCGATTTATGTTTATGTGTGTGTGACTCTATTTTTTATGAATTACAGCCATATTGGAATACTGATAGATAGATTATGATTTTTAAATTATTTAATATTGTATTACTCTTTCTGAGTTTTATGTACTGTATACAATGTGAGGACAGGCAATTCTGAGAACAAATTGGAGATTGTTTTATATAATACCTCATATCTGAACTCTATTTTATATATACATATATCATCTTCCTAGAACTCTTTGTATGTATGTATTGTTATTTATATTGATTTTTCATTTAACTGATTCGTACTAAACAAATAACTTTGATATTTATTTTAAGGGGTGAACTAAAACAAATAATTGTTAACATTAAAATGTGATATCTGTTTTTTTAAGTATATGCTATGGCATACATGAAAGTGGATTAAGTATACAATATTCCTTAGTTAATTTTTTTATTCTCGGTAAAGGTTAAGCGATCAATGCACTTGAAATATGTATGTATTTTGAGACAATTGCAGATAAAACATATATACACAGATATAGAGCATTCATTGAGTATCATAAATAATTGGTTCGAGTTTTGATATGTTTAGATATACCAAATAGCATGTCATGGTCAATACATTTTGATCATTGTTGTCTTTGATCTAAATTCAATTGTTTACAAAATAAATGGAGGTAACATTAACATCTGTTTTAGCGAATCAGCGCCACACGGCGCATACGTAATGTTTTTATGAATTATTTTATATACATATATGCATACATATGTATGTACATATGTGTATTGCTAAAATATTTTCAAAAAATTCAAAATGAAATAAAATCAATTATTTCACATAAATACAAGAGGCGCCTTCAAAAACAAAATAGAGAGAGAGAGAGAGAGAGGGTATGAAATTGAGAGGAGGAAAGGGAGAAAGAGAAAGAGAGAGAAAGAGCGAGAGAGAGGAAGAGAAAGAGGAGAAAGAAGAAATTAAACTGATAAGAGGCGGTACCGAAACCAGATCATTTGCTTTATATGCAGTTAAATCACGTTATGCCCCGATAAATGCGGTTAAAAGACCAAATGCTGCAGCCGCGACTTAAACAAAAGATCCCATAAATATTACTTGAATATGTTTATTCTGTTTTTGTTATTTTTTTTTTCTTTTTTGATTGGATTCCATTCATTAAAGTGATTGGCATGCTTTTCAGAGCGCGTGAACAGATCAAATGAATTATGTTGCCGCTGTTGCTGCTCAATTTGAAGTTGGTGCTATTGCTGTTGCTGTTGCTGCTGTTGATGTTGATGTTGATGTTGCTGCTGTGCAAATACTCTCGTGCCCATCAATATTAATACATATTTTGAACGCTCTCACGCTCTTTTAATTTTGAACTGAGCGACGCTGAGATAGAGAAGTCGGAGCCCGCATTTTTACTATATCGCTGATTGTTCGTCCAGTTGTGCAAAACGCTTTCGTTGAAAAGCATCTGTAGCGTAATTAGATGTGCTCAGTGATAGACGAACCTCGCTATAGTGTGGAAGATACAATTTTATATATACAAAACAAACGCAACAAATACAACATACAAAAAAAAAACTGAAATTTTAAAACGGAAAAACTATGTCTTTGAAAAATTGTTTGATTGGCCTTTGCCTGTGGCTGGCGGCCCTTCAGCTAGTTTATGCCGACATTGAAACGAATGAAGTGAATGATAATTCTAGTCCCGAATATTATAGTAAGTCGAATACTTTGAGTGAATTTAACATTTAAAAAAAATATATATGTATATATGTATTTATGTATATAATGGCTATGTTTCCTGCAGTGTTACAGGGTATACGTGTCTATCCGAATGATCGTCAGTGCGCTATGGTGGGAGGACTTTGTGTTAGTTCTAATGATTGTACAGAACCTACCACTAATAAAGGTCTATGTCCCAGCAGTTCCCATTTGGGTGTGGAATGTTGCTTTGAACGTAAGTAACAAAATAATGTTTAATTAAGAAAATGTCTAAGCCTCATGGTTAATGCTTTTCAACCCAGTTAAAACCCAACCTTTCCCTCTCTAAGTCATATTCCCAATAAAAAAATAATGCAAAAACAAACATGTTTCCTAATCCTATCTAATTGGTATTACTTGCACATTTTCGCAAACTAACTCTCACCTGTGTTGTTACCTATCCAATCCAAACATTCATTGACCATTCCAGTGCCGGTTAGACCAGCACCGTGCACGGAACATTTGGGCATGTGCATGGACAAGTGCCACCAGAGGCTTCAGCGACCCGGTACCGACTGCGATGAAGGAAAAGTCTGCTGTGTTTTAATTTAAAGAGAATTTAAAATTTTTTCAGAAACAAACACTTTACACACACACACACACACACCAACACACACACGTACACAACAAACTGAAATACATGTATTTATTTAATTATATCTACTATATATACTTAAGAATGAAAAGAAATTAAAATTTTTTTTTGGAAAAACAAACTATATGTAAATATTTTTAAACTGATTCCAATTCAAATTGTCTTGCCTCACATGACTTGAATAATAGATTATGAATTATGTAAGTATTGAAACTCTGAATCATATATGTATACATACATTCATATATAGCATTTATTATGAGACTTTTGAGAGGTTGTCTGTTCAGGTCAGAAATAGCCTTATCATTATCACCAAAGAGAGCAGATCCCTCTCCCGCTGACTCGTCACGTGTCGTCCATTAATCCAAGCAATCGTCGTACAGTTGTGCGGTAAGTGTTCCAGTGAAAACTCTGCAGAAAGACGCAAATAAGACCCACATCAGACTCTCACTCTGTCTCTATCTATCTCTCTCTCTCTTTCTCCTTCTCTTTCTCTTTCTCTTTCTCTACTCTGATGGTTTCAATGTCAAGTTCACTTGGATCAAGCTGACAAGAAATTACTTTTTATTTTTTCCTTTTTTGTTGTGTTTAATTCCATCTGATCATTCGTTCGTTTGTTCTTTGGACTGTGTTTTGAAAAACGCCTCGGGCTAAAACAAACAAAAAGAAAAAATTCAATAAAAAAAAAGAAAAGAAAAAAAAAACAAATATTCCAATTTGAAAAAATTTTCAAAAATAAACGGCCTTGCCGCACGCCATCCATATTCATCAGTTGTTCTTAGTATCTTAAATGCGAGCACGTACTATATACATATGTATGTATGTATGTATGGATATGTGTATCTATATCTATCTATATACAGATGTACATTTTAGTATTTTAGACATCATTTAGTTGTTCATTGCTAATGTTTTTAAATATTTTATTTCCATGCTTTTATTTATAGTCAGTTTATAATGATGAGGGGGGGAGAAGATAAGGAAGACGCGTGGGTGGGTGAGTTGAATGAATTTCTAATGCAAGGCAATGTTAGACAATCGGTTAACAATTAGGTTAAAATTATTGAATGAACAGCACTAACTAGCTAAGCAGTTTCATAATACTCTTGCTAAAAAATGGGTATACCAATTTTGAAAGACACTACATATAGGTAATATATTATTCTATCTCAAACAAACCAAATAAGTATTTAATTAATATGTATAATATAAATATATGTAGTAATAAATATCGAAGAAGCTTACTTCGACCGTGCCGAAGTTTGCATACCCTTGCATTTTCGAAATTTCGTAATTTTTTAAGCATTGTAAATATTAAATTAAAAAAAATTTAAGGCAAAAAATAGAACAACATATGGGAATTTGATTGATGTAGGTATTTATCATCCAATCTATTGGTGTAAAATTAGAATTATCAGCTATATACCAAATTTGGTTAAGATATTTCAAAATAAAAAAGCCTTTCTGACAAGAACTGTTTTGAACAAAACTATACCTTATAGTTGTTCGATCCGACCAATCTTTAAACTTGATTTAGATAAATGATTAATGAACAGAATGATTTGAATTTTATTTACGTAGCTTAAATTATTTCTTTGCGTTACAAACTTCTGATCAATTTTATTATACCCTCTGCAGGGGTATAAAAATCAAGGTAAGAACTGTATCAATCACAATTTTGTCAAATTAACTTTACAAATTGAAATTGATTAAACTTAAAAATAAATAATAAAAATAAAAACTTTCAAACGGTCCTTCAAATTGAACATAAAACTAAAAGCAAAGTTTGAAAAATCAGGTTCGATGACGGAAAGGTCAATGATCGTATCGGAATGTCATAGAGCAACCATTAAAAGGTCAAAAATTTCTCATTCAATTATTTGCCATTTGATTTTAAATAATAGATAATTAATAAGTTGTATATCTTTTTTTTCAGGTTAAGGCTAATTAAATTAGGCCAACGATAATAAAAATCTCCTAATGCTACGAAACGCTAAGTTTTGATTTGTTTGTTTTTCTAATCAATAACTCAAATATGTTTTATAAATTCTGTTAACTATTCAAGAGTGCTTGCTAGAATAATAGCTTTTAATATTTTAATTATATCCCTACTAATTATTATTTATTAACTTAAGTGTTTCTTATTAGGGTATACTAACGTTTGGGAAATCCAATTTACTAACCATAATACCTTTGTATATATAGTTAAATGAACGATCAAAACGGTTATAACCAAGTTCATAATACCGTCTGTAATATGAAGTTCACTTTCTATATACATATTTATTAATATTATACTATTCATTTAATAAATTTTGACTAAAGATATTGATTAGTATTTTCTTTTGGTAGTTTTTGATTCGTAATTAAAGAAATTTTAAATTTTAATTAGCTTGAAAAAACAAATGAGAACTAAGCAAAAATTTATCTAATCACAGAGTCAAAAAGAAGGTAATTAATTAATAAGTAATTATCCTAGAAATCTTGAAACTTTTACTTAACTTTTGAAAGATTTTATTGATACTATAACTTCATTCGTTTCTGTGAATATAAACTTTTAAATTAACTTGACGATATAACATTTTCAGTTATTGAAAAAAAAAATCAAGTTTTTAATTGGCAAAGAAAATATATATAAGTAAAAGAAATAAATTTAAAAAGTTTTATGATTGACTCATTGGATTGCAAAAATTAAAATTTTATTATTATTTTTGAAGGAAAAATCAAGGGTTTTTAACAGATATGGGTTCTATAAACGTGATTTTAATTTTTATGGGGACTTTACTATCATTTCAAATTACAACTAATGAAAATCATGTCTAGACTATCGTATCTATTGGTTAGACACGAAACAAGTTTTGAAATAAATTTGTATTCAAATTTAGAAAACTGACGCTACCAATAAAAAGAATATTTCTCACAAGTTGAATCACAGTCATGATAATTTTAATAGTCTAAAACCGAGAGTCAAGATTATGGTCGATTCACTTAAAAGTGTATGGCATGGCATATGCATCATAATATATAGTATATCTACTATATGATATGATCATTGTCATCATTGCAATTCCTTAATTTTAATTTGCTTTTCAACCTCCATCAATGCCAGTGAAAACGACGACGACCTTGGTTATTTTCTATATAGTTCATAACCTCCAGTTCCCTCAGCTCAAGTATACTAAGTATGGCGGGGTCTGGAAATAAAAAAAAAATCACTTCAACTGCGTCTTAGATTGCATAAGTTATTTATTTATTTGTTGGGTATTTTATTAAAAAAAATTGTATTTTTTGCTACTGACAGGGGGGATATATATTTTGTTTTAACTGCGGCTAATTTCAATTAAAAAGTGCAGATCCGTATGTAAATAAGGTTTTTGTAAAGAAGTGTTGATTAACCAATTTCAGTGTTAAGTAAGAGTATTGTCTTTATACTTATCTTAAAACTTCCAATGGTATATTTGCTATAAACAGTTATTTTAAATTGTATTTACTAATTACTGTACTATAATTTAGTATTAGTATATTTTGCTTATATTTGTAAATGAAGAATAAGAAATATATTTGTAGATATAGTTTGGATAGCTGAAGTTAAAACAAAAATTTAAGTTATTTAATGATAATCTTAGTCTTAATCTTGCTGATAGTTGATATTTAATGATAGTATTAGTCTCAGACTTTTGAATAGTTGATAATCCGTGGTAGTATATGGTTTTCTTTATATTCTTTATACAACTTGTGATTGGTTATACATACATATGTAGTTTAGTTAAGCGAGAGTCTTTTGAGATAAAGAAAAATATGGAAATTATTTGAATAGTTTGGTATTAAGAACCCAACAACTTTGCTGGTATTTAAATATATGTTACAAATAATAATAATATATAATAATTTTATTGATCTGTTCCATAGCTTCTAGCCTTTTAATTATATAAATGAAATATACTCTATATCTTAATTGTATCTTCTATATAAGTCCTTTTAATAAAGATTTTTACAATCGAATTCAGCGAATTTAAAAATGGTTATGAATATAATAAAAAATCGTAGACTATCTATCTAATATTTATCAGAGACTTTCACAGACATTTAAATTTAGAAAATATTTTAGACTAAAATAAAAAATATATAATATAATTATAATTATGTATTTATATTTATACATATATGTATATACGTATGTGTAACAAAAAAAAGTAATAATAATGATAATTAATTGCCTAATCTTTCATGTGAAGTATTTTAACTGTGAATCTAATTCAATGTTCAGTCTATGTATATTGAGTATACCCTTTTTAGCCATGAGTGGTTTACAGGGTATAGCGAAAAAAACCCCATAATAAATATTGTATGAGTATAGGTTTTCGTAGGTATTTCGTGTGGTGTCTTATCAGGGGCTCATCCACCCATCCATCCATCCATCCATCGGACATGTCATATAATAAATTATTTATGTGTTTTCTTGTTTACGTTTTTTTTTCTTTTTTTTTTTTTGTTTTCAATTTCGTTTTTGTTTTGACTGCTGCTGTTGCTGCCTTTGAATAATATGAGCTAATCGTTGATTTTTATTTCATTTTTCCCCCACTCTCTGGCACTCTCTCACTCTCAGTCTCTCAGTTTCTCTCTCTCTCTCTCTCTATACCGTTCCTTCGGTTTCAAAGAGTGAAACTAATAAATGTTTGAGATGCGCTCATATTTCATGTCAAACTTGGTACTTTTTTTTTTTTTTTGTTTTTTTTTTTTTACTTTTTTTTTTTTTGTTTTGTTCATGCTCCTCCAATTGCGTCGCATCTCTGTGGCCTGAGGTCATGCAACGCAATTTGCATCTCTGCTCGTATACTTCACTCCTTGCACTCCTTGCGCCGCTGCATTTACTTTCTTTTTTGTTTTTTTTTTTTGCTTTTTCTTCTTGTTTTTCTGCCTTTTTTTTTATTTCCTTTTCATATTTTTCACGTTTAATTTTTATTTTTCATGTGTGGAGTATAAAAGAAAATGATTTTGTGGCATAAATTAATGCCGAGAGGCATACGAAACACTATTAAAAAATACTCCCAACGTAGATGATGATGCATGCTGCATGGATGCGGGTAGTCCTGGGCCAAAGGATATGCGCACAAGTCAATGGCTTATAGAAAAGCCAGGATATTCACTACGTGGCATGCTTGGTTGGTTGTCATGCGAGAAGCCAACAGGCAGCGACTGTAGAAGCTCCATGGCAGAGCTTTTCATGCAATTAATCCTTTTTCTTCTCTCTCCTTTCGGAGTTGCTGCGACATCCCCCTCCCCCACCATCGCATTCTCACACATTCGCCACTTTCTGCGTTTGCTCCTCTGTCTGCCAAATGACTTTTTAAGTTAATTTCTTATGCGAACGAGCTCATGTTGTCCTTTAACATGGCCAAGCAATATACAATGTGTGCCAACAGTTTCTGCTATGGTGAGTGGAGAGGGAGGGGATGGTGCTGGGCAAATGTTAAGCAATTATATAAAGTCTTTCGATCAACTTTAATTCTGTGTTGTCTTATTATAAAGTTTATCGATGTCTGGCAAAAATATTGATAATTAAAATATCGTAAATAAAAGTTTTCATATCAAAAAGAGTTCTAAGTTCAATGGTTTAATTGTTGCCTGGCCAATAAAAGTTTTATCATAAAAATATTCTCAAAGGATACTTGGATCAACGTTATGTATAAAAGTATCCCTTTTAAGTCAGGATGTGAACACGTGTAAAAACGCTCACCAGATTTATATTGTGAGTACATGCTACTATGATGAAATTCGGTCAAACAAAACCGTCTTAAAATTTAATAAATTTAAAGAAGAACGATTATATAAATAATAAATTTAATAAATTAAGGAAACTTGCCTTAAATTTAAAAAGAAATATTAAGCTAAGAAGATATTTTAAAGTTTTTCAAAATGGATCATCAGCTCAAGTTATTGTTCGTAAATTTGCATAAAAATTCCTAATTTAACAGGAAATTTTTAAAAGATTTCTTGAAGGACTTCAAAAATAAGGGAAAGATTTCTTTAACGTTACCCGAAGAAAATTTTTAAAATCTTTCTCCAAGGAATCTTATAGAAAATTGAAATTGGAGTCATTTTACCTGGATTTTCAAAAGAGCTTAACACATGACTTCGCTAATAAGTTTTAAATAGATTTCCAAAATCTTGACTTATTAGCATAGAAAGACAACATAGTTTCTTTTTGGTTTTCAAAATAATGTTTTTCAATTCTTCTTAAACAAAAAATAAGTTAAGTAAAGTATGTTTAATTATTAAAGTGAGTGTTAAATAGAGTTTATGCTAATTTTCACCTAAATTTTTGGTTCAATATAGCATACAATGTGTCAAGAGAATACAGGAGACTGCAATCACGTTCACCCCCTTTTTGTCAATCTTCAATTTTTATGCAAATTGAAGTTCAAATAGCAGAAAATGCAATTACTTAAATTTTCTTTGACAAATATGGGAAGCAAAGCTGGCCGTTCACTAACCCCCCACTCCCCCTCCCTTTTCCCGCACTCCAAACCATGGCAATAATTCCATTATCAACATGCAAATGTTGAAGGTGTTAAAATTTGTGTTCAGGCTTTTGGAGCACACGCGTAATCTTGTCGAGCATTGGAATTACAACATCATGCCTAGAAGAGTTGAAATACAATTTTTACAATTAGGCAAAAATAAAAGAAGAAAAACCGTAACGTAATGAAATAAAATTTTGTTGCGTTGTTGGGAACATACAATATATGTACATACATACATATATAAGTATACTGAAATGCCTTTAGGCCATTGCTTCATCATCATCTTGGTTATATACTGTCTGTCAGTGTGCGTGAGTTTTGTTTTTACTTTTTCTTTTTTATTTTTTGTATATATATATTATACTTTTTTTTTTTTTGGTTTTTACCCTGTTCTGTTAACGGGATTAACCGCAATTTCTTTAATTAAAATTTTTACCCTAACTCTGAGGCCAAGTTGCAGGGCAAAAAGGATTGTAAATTACGCTGTCAGTCAGTCGTTGTCTGTCAACAACAATTAAAACGGGAAGCAACAGCAACAAATTAAAAATTCATCTTCCGCTTTTTCCACCTACAAAACATACTATGTATATACATATATACTTATTCCATATATATGTATCTGTACAGGTTTACAACTTTTTCTTTACCCTTTCTTGTTGTTTTTATCGACTTGATGTGGTTCTTTGGCCCATGTTTTTTTTCTTTTCGTTTTTTTTTTGTGTTGTGTTACAATTTGATTGAAGCTTCTTCTTGGAGTGTTTCCGGTTCTTCATTTTTGCTGTTACCTTCTTCTTAATTGGGTTGGGGTGAAAAAGGGTTAATTATTTTCTACATTGGCATATTTGTTGACGAGGCTTAGTTTACGGCACGTTTCTGTATATTCATTCATTCCTGTTGAAGTGAAAAAAAATTAGACTGGCATTTCAATTAAATCCAATCAATTTTTTTTCTTTTTTATTTTTCATCCATAATAAGTAGCTCATGACTGGGCTTCCTTTTTTTGGTTTCGGTTAACCGGAAGTGCCTCTGGTGTTTAATACAAATCTACAATACTTCCAAGACAAGGCACATACTTTCAATGAACTTGACAAATTTGGATTCTTTTTTGCAGAAAATACATACATATGTATGTACATACTTTTATAAGAAGAAATTTCATTAGAATGAAAAGAGATTCAGAGATTTCTTCAGGTTCCGATAGTTTTATGATATAATATTATAAGTATAAATATCGCATATTTCCCATGTATAGAGAATGAAATTTAGGTGTTATGTGCTTGAAACAAACATAAACATTCATATTTATACAACTTCAATTATAATTTGTTATTGTTTATATCCGACAAAGTTCTTTTATAGATTTGTACATATTTGTAATATTAAAAAAAAGTGTTGAAAATGATTTCTGTTACTACCGAGATCCCAGACCCATTGTCTTGTCCATCTCTATGGTAAGCCGCTTTCCAGTGTTGAAAAATGTAAGCAATCCCTCTGGCAAAGTAGCATTTCTTTCAACGAATTTTGAGACAGAAACCTGATTTTGGACTTTGAGCTATTATATATATTAACAATAATAATATTTGAACATGGAGAAAACGTGGAATAATGCTAGCAATGCTCCCTTACTCAAAGGGGTCTTAAATGCTAATTTCAAAAGGCGATGTTTGATTGCATCGGATGAGCTAAAACGCCAGATCAGAGTAAGAAAACTAAGAATCCAAAGTTTGATGCAACAGTGTTTTTTATCAAATCACTTGTCTCCTCTTTACATTAAACTAGGTTAATGCTCCAACTAATAAAAAGTGTTCCTTTGGCTGTAATGTCAAAGTTCAACATACGGAAGTTTCTGGCATTTTGGCTACCAACAGTGTCAACAAGCGTAAGTTGGAGAATCGGTAAAGTTCTGTGTCTATTAATATTCAATTTTATCTTCCTCTTCCAGCCATTAATCCAGGTGTCGACTTGTCGGGATCCTTTGTAAAACCTGGCTTCGATCGCAATCTTGAAGTGGAGCAGATCTTAAGTCTGGAAGCCGATGAACTAGGCAAGATGGTATTCATTATTAAACTCAAAGGTTCTGATGTGCCCGACATGATGCCAGCAAGAGTGGCCAATATTAAAATACCTGAAATGGTTTTATCATTTTACATAAATCGTCTATCGGAACATGATTTTGTATCTACATTATTCAGGGAGACGTGGTAAAATTATTTATTAATTAAATAAAATTAAGAAAAATAAATTAATGCAAAATTCTTTTACCAAAGCTTTTTATTAAAGGATATATGTTAGATGGTTAATCAATTGGAAAAATAAGTAAATAATGACTGATTTTTAAAATCATAAAATAAATTAGTTTTTCGGCTACTAAAAATATGCGATTCTAAGAAGCAATTAAGTATATAGTTTAAGAAAAATCGAAATCAGATTAAGCAGGAATCTTGTGAAGTTAAAATTTATGGAAGGTTATGTCCGATGTCATGCGGCAAATCTTATAATCAGTATAGTCTTTATATTATGCTAATATTCTTCAGCCGATTAAAAATTATTTAGATTAATGTTATCTAAACTCAATGTTTGATTAATCCTGATTTTAGAGCTATATGAGGTTTCGATTATTCCGAGATGTAGAATGCTTGAAAGAAGTAAGGAGATCTATGGGCAATATCTTAGTGCTTTAGCTTTAATACTCTTAAAGGAGATTGCACTGATCCAGACATGCTATATCAAGTCGGTTTATCGTAGTGATCATGAACAAATATACTCTATATATGCTGCGGTGCATCGTTCAGATCAAAATGAATATACCCTTATTGTGGAGACATATAAACATTGCCAGTCAATGGTCATCATCTTTTTTTTTCTTTTTTTTAGTTTTCAGAGATGGAAAAATTTATCAGGAAATTACCAAGTTTCGACTTATGAGATTTTGCATTGCAGAAAAACCCTTTCATGCTGTTCCGCTCCCTTCCAGTAGACGATACGGTTTTTTTTTGCAAAGTTTTCTATTTGGCAAGAAACTTCTTTCAGGGTATTGTTAATTTTATTTTATTCTTTTTTTTTTTTAATTTTTTGGTTTTTCTCAAGTTTTTTGTTGTGCGCAAATAATTCGCAGCTCGTTTCTTGCGTCATTAACAATGTACGGGAGAATAAACTTTTATCTAATTAATGAAACTTCAACAGAAACGTCAAGCAACAAGAAGAAAAAGAAGAAGATCTGGCTTTTGATGCTATATCTGCATCTCATCGCCACTCATCTCATCCCATACCAATGGAGCGGGCAAAGGGAGTGGGAGAGATGAGATGAGATGAGTTGAGTTTCTTCAAGCTGATGTCGTATTGTTGACAGTGACGATACAACAAGGACGAACTCAGTGTATAACATGGCGTATGATTGCTTTTGTGTAAACAACCAAAGAGCTGAAGCGTCTTTCACGTCTTCAGCAGCATTCTTTTTTTTTTTTTGGTTTTTTTTCTCTTTTTTTTTTTTTCGTTTTTTGGCTTGAATCGACGAAAAGTTTTTTAATTAGCAACAAAACGTAAAAAGGGGTTAAATAACGCGTTAAAAAGTTTCGGTAAGCTAACAATTAAGTTTCGGTTATGCGGCTGACAGGGGCCATGGGGGCCAGTACATAGACCGTTAGGGAAATTGGTAGAAAGAGAGTGAGAGAGAGACAGACAGAGATAGAGAGGGAGGGAGAGGAAGAGGCGTGAGTGCAGATAATAGGCATTAAGCAACACTTACTGACAATTAAGTTTCGCCCTCACAACATTGTTGATTTTTTTCAGGCTGTAATTATACTTAAATCGCGAATATATGAGAATGAGGATACACACTCAAGCTGGTTAAGTTGTGGCAATAACCTAAGGCCAGTTGCCACAATTGTAGGTAGGTACGAAGGTATGTCGGTTGATGTCAGAGAAGAGAACATTGTGTTTTTGCGTAGTGTCCATGGCATTACAAATCTGTACAATTCAGTTTTGTGGCAAAGCAAAAGATAAGCTCATAATATTCATGAGGTTTTAGTTTTATGAAGTGCTAACAATGCGTTAAGGTATATATATGTATATATACATACATATATATACATATACATACAAACCAGCCAAGAAAAGCAACAATAAAAAACAACATTGGGAGCCACTTAACGGCAACACCTTTTCGGGTAGCAGTCCTTGTCCTTTGCTTTGCTCCCTCTACCTCTGCCTCCCTCTCTCTATCTATCTTTTTATCTTTCTGTATCTCTGTCTTCCTGTACCTCTATATGTATATGGCCCGCAGAAGTTTTTACATTTTCCTTTTTTTTTCTCTCCAGGTTTTTTTTTCTTTTTTGTGTTTTTCTTTTATTTTCTAAACTCCCTGGGTAATTTTTCACTTTCGCAAGATGGCAGCGCATTTTAATGAGCCACTAGATATGCGGTCAGTCAGGAAGGAAGTAGGATGTGAATGTAGAAGTTGAAGCGGAGTCAAAGCCGGAGTCACAGGCGTGGGAGTAGTAGTAGTAGTAGCATTAAAACGAACAAAAAAAAAAAAAAAAACAAGACTTGTCCCGTAATTTCTGTTGCATTTGCATTTTCATTGGAGCGATATGTTAATGACTTGCTTTATCTTGATGTTATTCGAGAAGCTTGAAGTTTTCGCTATACTTTGCATTGTTTTCTGTCTGATTAGCA
Source organism: Drosophila sturtevanti (assembly GCA_018150375.1). Lineage (NCBI taxonomy): Eukaryota > Metazoa > Arthropoda > Insecta > Diptera > Drosophilidae > Drosophila > Drosophila sturtevanti. The sequence continues at coordinate 3,547,713 of JAECWJ010000324.1, read as the reverse complement.
AGCATCAGAAAGAGGAGAATAAGAATGGACCAGACAAAAGTATTCCATATTCACAACTATAATTAATGCCATCATTTATCATCTTTGAGATATAAGACAGATCGAAATCACTTGATAAATGCCTTAAAAATTAGATATTTAGTCTTCAAACTTTATATCGATGATCAAAAGAAAGTTTTACTTATCTGTTGATAGTTAAATTTAATTCATTAAAGTTTTAAATAACTTTTGTTAATTAAATTTGAAATGAAAAATAATCTTTAGAAATTCTGCATCTGAATCAATGCTAAAATTAAATATACATCAAATATATATAAGTATGTATATAGATATATAAAAAGTAGTTTTGGGTTATTTCATTATACTTATTTATGTTAGAAAGCCAAGATCAGAATCTTCCTTTTATATCCCTATATATACTCTTGTTCAGAAGTTTGCCACGCACAGAAGGAAGCATCTATGATTATATAAATTATATATATTCTTGATCAGAATTAGTAGCCGAGTCGATCACGCCGTAAGTTCGTATTGGATCAACAGCTTCTCCTCTAAAACCTATATAGCTAAATAGCTGGTATTTTACTGCAAGCACTGTACTTATATTTAGAAATCATCACGATCGGATGACTATATCATATAGCTCTAGTAAGAACGATCTATCGTTAATAAGGTTCAACTTCAATAACTCTGTTTTTTTAAGCAAATGTCATAAGAATTGGTATTTATTAGTTGGGTATGTATAAAAATATCTCTCTGTAGTTTCAATGGAATCGGTCGACTATAAGCTATAGCTGTCAAAGGAACAGTTTGACTAAACAATTTCTTTGCATTTAAAACTTCCTTTTCTAAATTATATACATTAAATATAGATTTTACTAGTGTTATATACTTTTTAATGGATCTGGTAAATTATATATAGTCGTGAAAAAGGAAATCGGCAAAAGTTTTTTAGTATACTTGTTAAATACTATTATTTATTTGAAATATTCTTTGTTTATAACAGGGAGAATTATTCTATGATATAAGTTAAATAGAAAATTTAATATTATATAGTAAATATATCAAGAAAATAATATAAACAAGCATTTTCCCAAAATATACTCTGTGTTAAAGGCCTGTAAATTAATGAATATAATTATTTTTGTTAGTTTTAACAATTAGTTTTATATAATTCTGTTGAGCAGTTGTATGGATAACATCCAGTTTAAATAAAAAAATGAAGAATCAATGGTTTTTTTTATCCCATCACCATTTCTCTCATTCTCCCTTCCTCTCTCTGTCTTTCGCACCAGCGATTTCGAATTACAATTATTCTTAACAAATTTATGAAATATGCCTTTCGTTTATTAGACATTTCATTGCAATTTAATAGAAAATCAAATTTGCATAGAATCGAATTCGTTTTGTATATTGTTTTATTTAACGCTTGAAATGCTTGTATTTATGTTCCATGTTGTTATTGTTGTTACTTTTTCCCTTCTTTGTTTTTTTTGTTGTCTTTTAGCCAAAAGCCAATTATTGTTTAAAAAAATTGTACATACATTTACATTTCTGGTGCTAATTTCGAAATAACAAAAACGCTTTTTTGCCCCCAAATGATTCTTTCTATACGTATATGTACATTTATTTATATAAATATGTATACATATATAAATATATGTATATGTATTTAGTATTTATTTACATGTGTATTTTGTATATTTGATTAAATAAAGTTTTCGTTTTGTCGGCCTGATAATAATACGTTATACAATGGCAAAATGTTAAATGAAGAGAAAAATTGCATTTAAAAGCCAAAAATGGAAAAGTCATTTAAAACTCAATTTGACGTAGTGTGTGCGTGTGTGTACATGTGTGTGTGTGCGAAAAACATTAAAATAATTGTTTTAAAATCCTTTTGTCAGAGAGAAGAGAAGTAAAGTAAATTATAAACACACAAACAGACAGATAGACAGAAAGACAGGATAGCGACAGTCACAAGTCGCAGGATCAGGTTGGCCATTAAAAAGGTTGACTGTCAGTCATTCAGTCAGCCTGTCTCTCATTCTCTCTCTCTCCCGCTCTGTGTGTGTCCAACTGCAAAAACATTGCAAAAAATTAATTTCATACAAAACTTTATGCAAATTTTCATGCTATAAGAAAATCTATTAGTGCACAAAAATATTCATTCCAGAGCAATAGAGATAGAGATAGAGATAGAGATAGAAATAGAAGACAGAGAGAGGTTGTGATTGTGTGATGGGTATGATTGTGGGTTAAGGGTGTTAGAATTGAGTTTCTATATTTTGCTGGGAAATATTTTGATTGCTAGCAAATTTCAATATATGTATGTATGTATCTACTATATGCATATTGTTTGTACATTTCAAAATACACGTGCAACATGCATTTTCCATAAAGAATTCTTTATGGCATCGGTCTAAAAATGTTTCAATTTCAATTTTATTCATTCAAATTGCAATTTCTGTTCTATATTTTTTTTCTCTTCTTTATTTTTTTGTATATTTTTTATATTTTTTTTTTTTTTGTTATATTTTTTCGGTTTTTTTTTTCTTTTTTTGATTTGGAAATGTGTTCATATTTTGAGGAATATTTACCCTGGACTTCAAGAGCAAAGTCAAAGCCTTCTCGAAAAGATGATGGTGGGTACGTGAAAGTTTTCGGTTTGTGCAACCAGTTGGAGCTCATTTTACCTCCATTTGCCTCCGACCAGACGCCTTACCTCTTGGTTGGCACTCTCTCAATACAATTGTACAATATTTATTTAATGTAAATGAGAAACGAAGTTCCATGCATGAGCCGCCCAGGAGGACCTTTGAGTAGCGTAAGCAGCAGAAAGAGGAACTGGCGCTGAAGTAGCAACAGCGTGGAACGATAGGTAGATGGGGCAACAAGATGATATTGTATCGATGTCGATGTCGATTGGTGGCCTCTGTATGTTCCAATGCATTGAAGCAAATTAAAATTGGAAATTAAATGTTTACGAAGAGCAAAAAAAAAAAAAAAAAAAAAAAAAATTTAAATGAAAATGTAATTGCTTTTCAACCTTTACCAAAAGATGCTACACAATTATATACCCAGATGTACTATGTGGTAAGGCATTCATTTATATTGTAGAATGTGAAAACATGAAGATGACACCAAGTACAATGCTAGAAATTGCAATTTGATTGCAATTTGTTAAAATAAAGAAAACAGTTTTTAACTATTAGTTTAAGGATTAATCAAGGAATATTCAGAACCACATTGTTAATTTATATATAAATATATATATACCACTTGTACTCTACTTTTCTTAGCTTTGGGTATCTTTTTCTTGTTTATATTGTTATAATTCTGAACTATTACTATAAAAGGTGCTGAAGTGTCATGACATAAATGAAATGAATCTATAAAATAAATTTGGCCACTAGATTTTCCGGAAAAACTATAACGATTATTTTCAAAATATATTTGTTGATTATATATCATACACAAAGTAATATCTAAATATAGATTTCTCAGATTCATGAAATATTATTTAATCACACTATTTACTATACTTTAGTCGTTTTACTTGACCGCAAAACCTGCTGACTACTGTAAAAAATAGTTTTCTTTTCTGTTACTTGCATTGCTTGGAGTCAAGTGTAGTTTTATTTTATTATTCCATCGACTTAAAGACATTTGCCAATCTAGTCATTGTTTTTCTTACAACATTTTAAACCTACATACGTACATAGACAGCTCAGCACCAGGATGTCAAGAGTTGAAAGGTGATGCAAATACTGAGAAAGCAACATGAAACATTTCTTATGGCAACACCATACGACGACGGATTTGAGGGTTTTTTGGGTGGTTGGGATAGGTGGTGGTCCATGGTCTTTTGTCTTCTTTGCATCCAGTGGGGGAAACGGTGTCGTTATTCCGTCATCTAGTCTTTGCTTGAGCTCAGGTTTTAGTCAGCCATCAGCACCAAGAAAGAAGTCACAATGATGATGCTGCCTGATGATGATGACGATGATGATGATGATGATGAGCATGATGATGATAGTGATGCCTGCAATGATATCGTGTTTTTCTATTCATGTGCGTCTCTTCCTTTCTGTGCATGTAAGTTTTGTTTGAATTCCTGCCGCAGGATTCATTGTAATGTGCTGGCTGGTATCCTGTTGCGGGCAAGGTGAAAGCAAAACTCAAGCCCATGCCCAAGTTGAAGCACAGGCACAATCCCAACGTGGTTACCGTTACATTTACGTTTACGACTATGGTTTAGAGGTTCCTGTGCAGTGTTTTCTTTTTCCCTCTTTTTAATTTCCGTTTTCTAGCCTTGGGTGGTTGTGGCCAGTCCAATATGGGTGGCTAGTAGTATAGTGTCTGTTCTGCCTGTTGATGTTGGCTCAAATGTTGGCCAGGACTCGAGCCCCATACCAATGTCAGGTAGGCAAAATCTTGCACTTCACGTCGTTGTCGTTGCCAAGAACAACAAGACCAAGAGCCAACGAATTTTCAAGCAGAATGCCAATGGCCAAATCAGCGTATTCATACCCATAGCACAAGAATGTCATAACCTGATAAAAACCAAGAGTAAGCCGAATTTCATAGAAGAGCTAGAACAAGCTACTTCCGGATTTGTTAGCTTCGACATTAAAATACATAATGCATACCATCTCACTAGATTCAAACTGGAGGAAGGAAAATAACTAAATAATGTCAAACCGTGGCCTACTTTTCTATTTGATATATAAAGTGCTTTGGATTAAAATTTAGTGACCAGAATAAATAGTCTATCTAGGTAATCTTTTTTCACTGGGTGTAAGATTTGTCAATAAAAACTTCAAACTACTTTGATTTTTACTTTATTCTATGATTAACTTTCAATCACAGTTGTTTTGCGGTTTCCATAGAATTCATTGAATGGCAAGTGTTTATATAGAAAAACATAAGTTTCAATCGAAAAATTCTGCCCTTACAATATTTAAACAATCAACAGTGTCTATAACATGACGCCATATTTACTTATAATTTTAATTAACATTGTTCGTTTGCTAGACTATATTTAATTAGTAACGGGAGGTAACGAAAGTCATTTTGAATTGAAACAAATTAAGATATTAAATAACACTAGACTGGTATGTGGAAATGATTATCAACACTGTCATCGACAGAACAGTAATGTTAGCATTAACATGAACGCTAACATAGTAATGTAAAGTTTTCCTCAAAATCCAATTGTGAATATTCTTGGACCTTTTGATTAAAAGACAACTAGAAATTAAATTAAAACACTTATCAAATAATATAATTTTCAACTGCTAATAAACCAATTTTACGCACATTCATATATAGTATTTAAGTCTCTGCCTTTCATATAAATGAGCTCATTCATATAATTATATGACGATGAGTCATTTTTAAAGAGAACAATTCCATTTCGCTTCGTTTTTTCCACATATAATAATTTCGAGGTATTAGACATTAAAGCGTCCAAATTGTGATAACAAAGAAATTACTTTTTTAATCAATTTTATACGCAAATTTTGTTTTGACAAGACAATATAACATATAGTATAAATTTATATATTTCTAAAGTCTACTTTTAGATTTGAGTGCTTGACCTAAGATCTTCCCCTGTATTCGGTTGTCCTTGAAATGTTTAGGATTATATATTTATATAGAGTTGTCTTTAAAATAGACGTTCAGATAAGAGATGAGGCACCTATAACCCTCGATTTTTTTTAAGTAATGGAAAAAACAAATAGCATAAGCTCTAATAATAATATATGATATACATACATAGATTTGATTCGCACAGTTTCAACTGAAATCTATTTACCCTAAGAAAATGCAGAATTTATTAATGAAAATTTTTGTTGGCAAGATAATGAAAAATTAATTTGCTCTATATATTTATGTACTATTATTAATTGGTTATACACGGCGTATAAGCAATGCTGTTCATGTAAATCTTATGTGGTAAACAATTCCTGAATTCATTATCATTTACATTGTAATTGCAACTTTTCTGACTTGTTTGTTTGTTTGTGTGTATTTTTGCATCCAAAAAAAGAGCTAATTAATATTAAAATAGCACGCCTAAAATGATGCAGAATATGCATATAAATATATGTATATATGTATGTATTATTGGCATTTATGTATGTAAGCATACTTATATTGCATATATGTATATATATTTTTTTTTAATAAAACAAAGCAAAGCTCGCGGCTAACTATTAATTAACATGTTAATTACAATTTTTCATTGGCATAAATAAAATGCAATTTGTAAAATGTCGCCAATTTTAATTTTATGCAATCGACACACAAACATACACACACACACACGCACACACCACAAATATCTACTAACACATACCCACATACTAGTCATCCGGTGATGGGTTTTAGTATCGTTCTAATCGAAAACTCGCTCAGGTGTATTATACATGGGAAAATATTGCGCAATGGCTGGAAAAAACCATTAATATTCTTATTTGCTTAGCCGTTGATGGCAAAAATTGGTAGGTGCTCCCTATACCTACCTATGTATATATCTACCTACCATTCCTATTGCCATTACCCCCCTCCTACCCGCATATTTCTGGCTGATATATTTTATGCTCCACATTTTGATTGGCAATTTAAAATGCGCTGGGCGGCGGTTGTTGAGCAGAATTGGACCTCATGGCCGGGGGAGAACGATGAGTTGGAGTCGCCTATTCAACTTTGTGTATATATGCACGGGCCTTGTTAAGTTTTATTTAAATTCGAACTGCATTTTATTGCCAGGAAGGCGGTTAGGACGTTGGCGCGTTTGCGTTTGCCCCAAGCATGCCGCTTCTCTCTCACTCTCTATTTCTCTCTCTCTCTTTCTCATCAAATATCATGGCGCTGCCGCTGTGATTGTCAAAGGATAGCGACCGGTACCGTACCGGAATGGACCAGAACGGACTGAACCCCGACTAGGAAAATAATTAAAAATTCCATTTAAATGCAGATTAGCTGGCCAGAAATGTGAGACTATATATACAATTATATATCGGTATCTATATATATGTACATACATACATATGTACATACATACACAAACACAAACACAAACTCACACATTCTTCATACATATATTATTGTATTTGCATGTATATTTACATGAATATACATACATACATACATATGTACATATGTTTCAATGTGCATATGTATGTATGTATGTCTAAGCGTTCGCTTTAATGTAAAAATACTAAAACCCAAACGTGACGCCTAAAAATATGCAAATCGTTGGGCAGTTAGCGACAAAGCATTAGAAATGCAAGCAGCGAGCGTGAAACGTATAGCAAAAGGCATATGGGGAAGGGGTGGAGGAGGTGTATGGCAGATAGGGGTGATGCAGTCAGGTGACTATGGTTATGCATGCCCAATTCCAACATTGTGTACAATTATTTATGTATGGCAATGTTGTAATAAAATCAAAATAAATTTTTATTCAACATTTTTGATGAAAAATTCACGAAGTGTTTGTGCAAAAAATAGCATTTTGTTTCTGTATTTTTAATACTATAGTTTTTATCAAGGATTCTAAGCTTTATTTGTATTGTATAGGCCACATTTTTTCATTAACAAAATTAATCATTTGGCATTCCAGAAAGTAATTATTGGATATAAATCACCAATTTACACAATTCTGCTGAATTTAAATTAAAATTAAATTAAATAAATGAAACAAAAAATATGGTTTTGATTCGCTACTGATAATTTTATTATTTCCCATCGAAATTAGCTGTCAAGAATGAATTTTAATTACAAAATTCTGAAAGTATCTATAAACAACATTTTTCTTGTTACATAATTCAACATAATGAAATACGATTATGTTGGATGATTTATTTAAATAAAAATTATACTAAATTGAGAAGATTATGTTGAAAAAATGTAAAAATAGTTTAAAAAATAATTATATTTGCTTATAGCGCCTCAACTTTTTAAAAATTAATGTGGAAAAGGACATAGGTTGCGAAAGAATCTTTTGGTTCACCTCTTTCTGCTTTTAATTTATTATTTTTTCATTACAGGTTGTATTGAAAAAATATATTAAAAACCTATGGAAGTGTACTCATTCTACGGGACTTCTTTTCTATAATTTTTTTCTGTTCTTTTATCATGGTGATCAGCCTTAGCATAATGGAAGACTCCACCTCTTACAAATTTCACTTGGAGATAACTAAACTAATCGATAGTCAAATTAATAAGCTTTGCCGCATCTTGTGACTTATTGTGACATAATAAAACCTCTTCCATCCCAGAAATGGTCACATACATAGATCCATACCATTTACTCCCGAACTTATAAGGCAATTTGTCACCCCGAGAAGTATGCAACACTTTAAGAAGCATCTTCCGTTTCTGGAAACAATGGAATCAATTAATAATTCAAAAAACAATTTTATATCTCTGATAATCATTAGAGATATTTTAAAATCCTTAAATATTTCTCTTAATTTCATGTTAATCGATTATTTTTAATTACCAAGCTAAGATTTGCTACGCATTATATGAAAAAACATATTAACCTGAAAATGATTTCTATCGCATTTTTGTTCATAATATTCCTAAAAGAAGACAAAAGAAGGCATATAACAACAATATTGGTTTGGCTAATGCAAAACCATTACACCAGGTATAAAAAATAAGTTATTTTTCCAGGCATGTTTTAACTTTAACTACTTTATAATAGATTTTCTTACCATGATTGAAGTAACTTGACAAAATAAACTTGAATTTAATTAAATATAGTGAAATACGTTATTCTTTCATTTATTTTACCGCAATATTTGCAATTCGCCAATATATAATTTTTGTTGCGTTTATTTTGTTGGGAACACAGGTGTATATAACTTACATATACATACATACATATGTATGTAGCTAGGTAGAAGAATATATATACATATATACATACATACATATGTATATTGCATATTGTGTTATATTTATTTTTCAGTTTTCTCATATTTTACAACCACAAAAAAAAATATGCAGTTGATATTTTTTTTCTTCTTGTTATTGCTCGATGCATTGCCAAATTGCATTGTTACATTACTCATACGACATGCAGTCCTGTCATTCTTCTTTAAATTTTTTGTTTTTTTACCTCACCCAGCCGATATGGCTTTTGTCAATCAGTGTAACGGCATTTAAATATACAATTCTCGTGCATTTTTATACTATATATATATGTATGTATGGGTATATAAATACATATATGTATATCTATATAGCCGCAGAAAAGTCAAATAGCAGAAAAAATTGTACCATTGGGAAATGGCGCTGGCATTGGTAGGTAGTAAGATTGAAGCGAGTGACTGCTAAAGGGCAGGGGTATGGTAATAGTCATGACAATGGTAATGGAGGATGGATTGTGGATCACAATATCAGACACATCGACCCAAGTCATCAGTTTTTATATACTTTGTGCAGTGACATTTTGCAGCTGAAATTCACAATTGCATAAATGTATGAGAGAAATGAGGAATATTTCAATAATACATGGGCGTAGACAGGATCTAGGCACAAATATGACAAATGTGCTGTACATTTTTTTAAAAATTAGCTATCGTCATATAATATTCAATCTGTCTTTCATGTATACATTTAAAGAAAAAACATTTTCATTTGTTTTTTAATTATGTAAACTCAGCATTAAAAATTTAAACACTGTTTTTCTGCATATTTATAATTAATTTAATTGTGGATTTCTATCACCTTAAAGTAATTTAAAAATTAACTCCTAAACAAATCGGTTGAAAAGCATTTAATAACAATAATTCTAATAATTCTTTTTCTTTTTAATTTTCAATTTTTGATATTGCTTTGCTTGATATTGCTTTTTTGGTTAATTTTAGTATACACTTTTGGCCGTATTCTAGGAATGCAATTTAGAGTATCCATAAATTTATAGAACTACAGATTTATAATGTTCAATATATAATGCATTGGTCTCAGATTCAGTTGAGGCCTCTGTCTTGGTGCATTTCAGAGTAGATGATATTTCTGACTTCTGCAATTTATGTTCTATATTGTGGCTATAAAACATTTCTCTCTTCTTTTTGGAAAGATCAAATCTACAAATTTATCATCTATTTGTATTGGAAAAGCAATTGACTTGTTGGCTTAGATAGCTTTGGATTGCAAAACCCCTTTGATGATTTAAATATTGACAATAACTCCTGTTCACCCGCTTCCATTATCATTTTTCTTTGCTACTCTCCCCCCTTTTTTGTACGTTCTTCCTATTTGAATAAAGTAAAAATATTAATATTGACGCTTCAGGATATTGAGATGAATCGGTCTTTAATATGGCCAACGGAGAATATTTAAGTCATTTCATTCTCTCTAAATGTCTTTCTATTAAATCTTATAAAAAGAAAAATTTATATTTATTTATATATATATGTATGTGTATACATATATATATATATTTGTATGTGGTTCAATTGGAATTGTATGCCTTTTTTGCTTTTAAATATCTCTGACATGTTTATTTTAAGAGCAATTTAACAGTTTACGAGCTTGAACAAATGAATTCCCTTTTTTTATATCCTGTGTTTTATATTTGATTGTTGCACATAAATGTCCTGTTTTGGTAATGTGGACAAAAGCGTTTTTTGATGAAATCAAAATACAGTCGAAGTATTTTCATAACCAGACAGGGACAAAGAGCAAAGTATACGTACGTACACACGCTTACACATATACAAAATACACACACACACACACGGGTCAAAGTTTACAGCTTTCGGTTTTTGAGGTACGCGGCCGGATCCTGCGGCATCCTGAGCGGCCTTCTCTACATTTGAAACGAATTCCGTTTCATATTCCTTTCTTTTTTTCTCCTTTCCGCCTTTTTTTCTCCTTTTTTTTTTGTATTTTGTGTAAATTTCATTTTTCGGTATATTTAGAGGTTTTTGGTGAATGGCTTCGGGCATATTTTATGAACGGTGTGTGCGTGTGTGGGTATGTAGTGGTTATCTCACTGCATTTATGTATGTGTTGGGTGGGTGTGTGTATGTGTGTGTGTGTGTTTCATGCTTGTAGTTGCTTAATATACAAAGGCCTTTAATTTCGACTAAAGCTAAATAAACTTTATACCCTTTGGTATCTTTTGCACACACACACACAACACACTCATGCATACAAACAAATATACATACATACATATATGGATGTGCACCTGCGGTCATGCCGCCACCAAAAGGACCCTCCGCTGTTTATGTATGTGCGTGTGTGTGTGTATGTGTGTTGTGTGTGTTTGATGTTTGGGCTGCGTTCTTTGCCGCTCTGTTTTGACGGTGTCTGCTGTCCTTCTTGCTGCTGTTGTTGTTGCTGCTGTTGTTGTTGTTGTTGTTGCAATGTCCTTGGGCACATATTTGCATGTTTTATTGTATCTGCCTGTTTCTCTCATCGTGCTTAGGCCACGCCTCCAATTGCCCACTCCTACGCATGTACCTATGTTTTTAATTCTTTACATCGATATTTTGCCTCTGGCATGTCAAAAACGCGAGCCGCTGCCAAAGGTTGATTGTGTTCCTAAAGGGGAAGGGCAACAAAATTTGTGGGTGGATGGGTCGAAGTGAGGATGGCCCAAAAGAAGACCAACAGCGGCAATTTTGATCAAAATATTCATGATATATGTTTCAAACTGTGTATGTGTGTGTGTGTGTGTGTGTGTGTGTGTGTGTGTGTGTGTGTGTGTGTGTGTGTGTGTGTCTGTGTGTTCTATACACCTTTTGTTATGCATTTGTTTTGATGTTGAAATGTTGCCTTTGGCATTAGGGCCGAGCATTTAGGTCAATAGTGGGGCAGGGGGTTAACGATGAAGAGAAGTATATTATATTTTAGAATATTTCGAATATTTTGTATTAATTTCTTATAATTTTACACTGTCTAATACATATGTGTGTGTGTGTGTGTGTGTTTCGTGAAGCTAATTAAAAATTGGCTTCTAAAGAAAACGAGAAAAAAAGAAATAAACTGTAGCATACTTTTAGCTGTTACGATGCTAGTTTTTCACCGTTACTTGACATCTGGCTAAGGGATTTTTTTTAATTTGCGTTATACGAGAAGTTTCCTTTTGTGTAGCCTTAGGGCACTCTCACACATACATACTCACACACACTCACACACACACGAGAGTAAAGGATAAAGAGCAAGAGCAAAGAAACAGCCAAGCAGCGGAGCAGCAAATGTCACGCTTGACTCATTTCCGTCCCCATGACGTTCAATGGCCAGGAGTTTTCGCCACATTCACATTCCCATTCACCGCAGCAACCATCTCCACCAGCCCCTCCCCCTTCAGCCTCTCGTAACCAAAAGAAAACCACATGACAATATTGGTAGGTAGCTCATAGCTTTTGGTCCTGCTTCTGCTTCTCTTCCCTGCTCCCTGTTCCCTGCTTCCACTTCCATTCTCATTCTCTCGTTCACATTCTCTTTCTCATTCTCGTTGCTCTGGTAGGCAACCTCTCAGCCGGAAGCACTTGAGAACATGCAATGGCCGGCGGCAATTTTTGCGGTTTCGTGCGTTGCCTTGCCTGCGCCTCCTGCCCGCAACCGAAAAACTCACTCCCGCGCTTTCTATCCACCAATTCGCCATCTCTTTACTATGTTGTTCGCGAGCAGTGAAATTCCCTTCGTTTTCATTATGTTGCGGCCATGTTGTCCTTGCCACGGTCCTGGTTCTGGTTCTCGTCCTGGTCCTGGCCTCTTCTCAGTCATAGTCATGCTTCTTTTCAGTGAAAGAGAGAGAGACCACGGCATCATTATTATGAACACCGTTATGCCTGCCAGCCATATATTCCAATTTGTTGTTGTTGCTGCTGCTGCTGCTGCTGCCATTGCTGCTGTTGCTGTTGCTGCCTCTGCTATTGCTGTTGCGGCTTCTTTTCCATCTGCGGACTCAGCTCAGGTCTTATTCCTTCGTCTGTTGTCAGAGGTAGTTGCCTTTGTTGTTGCCTCAACTCATGGTGTTCTTATATGACCGCCAAGTCTTTATAAGCATGTACATACATATATATATATACATACTTTATATATGTAAGTATATATATAGGGTGTATCATCAGGTATATAAGACAAGATTGAGTTCATGTTATAGAGAATAATGCAACTTTCCCTTGACTTCTTGACCAGCAGCTCAGATTGTGTCAAAGACCTCAACGTGGACAAATCCACAATTGTTGCGAAGAAGCCAAGTTAAGTGTGACCAGCTAATAATAAATATTAAATCTGACTTAATGTTTTTGTAAGACTGTTAAATGGCGGTTTGGAAAGCTTAAGATATTGCTCATGGATCGTTTATCAGTACATTTAGTTTTGAAAATATATATATATTTGCTTTGAACAAATAAAATATAATTGTAGGATGTGCTTGAAATCTTTTTTGGCGGTTATCAAATGTTAAACTTTTGCCAACATCTAGTTAATATTTTCATCGAAATATATCTAATAAAAATATTATTTTTTTAGTTTTATTAACTAAAATCTATAAAAAAACGTAGCTAACTGAGCATATCTTTAAGTAGTTAGCTATGATCTCCCTAACTTTGAATTATTATACATACATATGTATATCCGAACAATTTTATGACTGAGTAAACTAACTATGCCCTATAATCGAGCATATTTCTTTATATGTATATGAAATATATATTTTTATATTGATAGCCTCTAAGATTTCTCTGCCTTCTATAGTATGCTAAAACTTAAAACTAACTTACATAAAACTAACTAAAACTTAATTTCTTGACCCTCTTAAAAATAATACTAAAAACAATATCTTATATATATATTTGAACTAGAAGTACATGTATATAATAGTACCATTTGTTTAAGCAATGTGTTCAAAGGACTCGTAGTTCTTTATTTGCTAAGGTTTAAGGAACATATGAATATGTTTTTAAACGTAGCATTTTTACAACTAATAGAAGAAAAGGAAAATTATAATATTCAACGTTTTTTGAAGAACTTCATAAAATATTCAGAAAACAGGCGAAAATTAAAATAGCACCCTTTTTTGAATGTTAATATAAATTAAAAACAAAAAATAAAATTTCTAAAATTCATTACATAATAAAAATGAGCTATTATTCTCAAATTTATTTATTATATATGTACATATACAATACTTAAGTAAACAATATGGAGCTTTTTAGAATGTGTCTGATTTAATTTTCTTTTGATAAATTTACTTATTGTACAAAATTCTGCTTTATAATTATACCAATAACTTACTTATATCTTACGGTAAGAAGTTATGTCTAAGCAAACAATATTTGCCTTCTATGATACGTAAATTGGTAACTGAATATGACTTTGGAATATTTAGTTACCGCTTTTGTCCCATTAAATGCATATTTATTAATATTACATTGAAAAGATGTCTTAATAATCATTTTTTCTTTTTTTTGTAGAGTAAACAAGTTTCTATTATGAATTGTTACCGCAGTTGCATTCGATATGTATGTATATATGTATGTACATATATCTAATAGAACCCCCTCCTAGATTCCTTTTACTGCATATATACAAATAAATGGTTAGGTTCAGAAAATACGAACGGCAACCAGCAAGGCCAAATAATAACCATAATTGTGGCACATTTAGATAGCACAGTGAAAAGCGCTTTTAGCCAATTGAAGAGTTTAAGCATTGGGCTAAGTATGAAATTTTGTTTTGTTTGCCAAGCAAAATGTTAAGTTGCCGCAGTCGTCTCCTCACTTGCTGCAGTTATCTTTGGCCGCTGCTTGCAACATTCGCTTTAGGCCCTTTTACTTTTTGGTTTTTCTTTTTTTTTTTTTTTTGATACGATAACCGCCAACGCAGTGGAATTGGGTGGATGGATGAATGGAGAAGAGGAATAGGAAGGGAGAGAATTACCAAGTGCTGGACTCAACTGCAGTTAGCATGTGTAGTGAGAGTGAGTGTGTATGTGTGTATATACATATGTGTGTGTGTGTGTGTGTGTATACGTGTATATATTTGTATTAAGTTGGCCACAAATACTTTTCGGCCTCGCCTCGGTAACTCGCTGTCCATGTCTTACCGTTGCTCGTTTTGGCATCTGCTTTTTGGCCTTAAGCTGGATTCGTTACTTTATGAAATATTTGTGCAACAGCAACAGCAAAAGCAGCAGCAGCAACTTTATTTACAATTTTTCGGTTATTTATTGTTTGCAATTTGTGCTTAACAATTTTTTCTTTTTTTTTTTTGTTTACTTATTTTCGTTTTCATATTTGGTCAAGAGTCTTTTAGCTGATTTATTGTTATCGGCCAACTATTTGCTTAGAGTAGTTGAGATTCTCTCTATTATATAAAATGCAAATGCAATAAAATTAAATTGTTTCAAAATGAAAACTTTTAAAAGGTAAATATTTAAATATCTGAAGAAGTTTTCTTTTAAATAATCTTTCCATGAGCTCTATAGGAATAAATTATGAAAATGCTTTTCCAAGTAGGCCACCGAGGAAATATATTTTTACCTCGGCATGTTTTATTACTTATAATGAATTTTACAATCTTAATTGTGTCAATTTTTTTAGTTTTCCAATGTTTCCATAATTTTAAAATGCTAAAGCGAGGTTGTGAATGATGATTGAAAAATTATTTATTATTTCTAATGAAATGAAATAATTTAAGCAAAACCAAAAAAAAAAAGAAAATCCATGGGTTCTGCTTCCTGTTAATTTTTGTAAATGATTTTAAAGATAGAATAATTCTTTCAAGTAAATCTTTATTTGCAATCTGTTTAGTCTAACAATAAGCTAATTTTATAAAAAAGTAAAAAGATAATTTACAGTATAGATCCACCCTATTGAGAATATATATAATAAACAGTATTGTGAATAATAATATTTACATATATTTACATTTTTTATTTATAGAAAATATAAATGTAACAAGATTATTTTGATAATTTATAGCACTAAATATGGAAATACATTTACAAATGAAAATTTATAATAAATAATTAATATGAAAGACAAGTCTACATTAATAATTAATTTCCATTTTTGGGCCATGTATTAATATTTTTATTGAATTTTATTGAAATTTTGAATTCAAAGTTCTTTATCAATCCAAATAAGTTTCAAATTTTCATCAAGATGAAGAACAACCAAAAAGTTTATACAGTTTCTGGATTCATTTTGTAAAATAAAAATGCTCAAGCAAAAATAAAATAAAATTAAAATTTAAAAAAGAAAGTTGATTGTTCTTTTCTTTTAAATAAACTTCACCTTTTTACCTTAAATAATTTGCCATGTGCATATTAAGAAAATTCCATTAATAACCAACGAAATGAAAATGCGTTACATAACTAATAAGGATTTTTATAAAATTGTATTTTATTTTTCACATAACTTTTGCTTTTTACATCGATCAGTAACTATATACTGCTACGATATTAATTAGTTTCGAAGAAAAATGAAACTGATACATATTTTTCTTTCTGTCTTGTATTTTTGTGTGTGCGGCAAGCTTTTGGCCAAAAGAAAAAAAAAGGAAAAATGCATTTTCATGGTAACAAAACATTTCTAATATTTCCGTTTTATATGCCGCTTTCCTTTATTTCGTTTTTGGTTCTAGTTTAGCTAAAGTCCATTTCAATGTATTTATTTGCAACATTCTTTTTTTTTTTTTTTGGTCTATTTGAATATTTCAATCATTTTTGATGTGTTTCGTATTATTTTTTTTTGTTGTTGTTTTGTTTTTGTTTTAGCCATGGCTAGCAAGCAATTGTTCTTATTGTTTGACGATGAACAAGTTTGCAATTTGAAATATTTGAAAGATATATTCAGAAATTGTACATGACATTTGGTTTGGTGTTCTTCCCATCTCTTAATGAAGGTGCTGTATTTCATTTTCATGATGAACAGACAAAAAGACAATAAACGACTATCAATTCTCAAAAGGCCTCCCAACATCATCATCATCATCATCATCATCATCATCATGCTGTTGTTCTTGATGAGCCTTGTAATTAATGTACCAAAAAAGGAAAATCAGAAAATGCAATTTTAAATTCTTCTCTTTCTTTGGCATTATGGCATTTTGTTGATGACTTGCATTTTGTGTATTTAAAAACTTGACTACATGCAATTTTCCTGCTTTGGGCCAAATCCAGTTCCACTCATATCATTCAAATTTATATTATTTTTTTTTGTTGGTGCAAAGACATAATGCAATTTGGCTATTGATTTTATGACTTTTATTCTATCTGCTGGCCATGATAAAGTATTGTATATAAACCTAGAGGTTGTCGACTATATAATACTCTATATATTTGCTAGATTTGAAACAGTTGTTAATATTGAGGAATGTCTCAGAAACTGAAGAGCTCAGAGAAAGCTAATTTTAATCTTGAAGGAGAGGAAGAGTGCTAGAGGAACTAACTTTTGAGATTTTCTTTTGAAGATTTTAAATATTAAGGAAGTGCCTTAGTTATTTTAATATAGAATTATTTGTTTAATTCGGGAAACAGGTTCCAACCATTAAAATTTTAATAAAAAAAACTTTTTTATCAAATATATTTGAATACTTTTGGAAATATGGAAATTTGAATTGATATCGGAAAAAAAATGATAAGCTTTTATTTTTTATTTTATTAAGATAAACAGATCCAAAAATTATATACATCAATACCCAAATAACTTTTCCCTTTTACGAAAAGAGTTAAGAAATCATTAAACCTTTATTAATATAGGGTGTGAAGAGTCAGTCAATAATTTATCAAAGTCGCTGCAATTGTTGTTAAATAGATATGAATATATATAAATATGAGCATATAAAAATCAGATTGGAACCCTTGGGGCTAGACAATTGAGCTGACATTTGTTGTTTTGCTTGCATTCGGAGTCAATTTCTGTTTCTGTCTTATTTATGTTTATTTACTTTTAATATCAAGTTATCATAAATATTTTAGCCAACCAATAATAATAATAGTAATAATAAAATTATTATTAAATAAATTCCCCTCAAGCTGGATTCTGTTATGCAATTAAAAAGAAATGTTTAATCCATTCGAATCTTATATATATATAATACATGGATGAGCACACTTTCTGATTTTGTCAATCAGCGATGATAATAAATTGTTTTTTATATTTCTTTTTTGTGCTTTTTTTTTTTGTTTTTTTCCATCAATTTTGGTCAGAATGTGGCAAACTGCAATCGCAATCAAAATTGCAAATACGATAATATGTATAAAAGAGCACAATGAAATAAATTGAAATTCCTGAAGCTATGTAAATGTGTACCCGGAATGGGTATACTGGATATCGGGGGTGACCTCAAGCTATGCGCATACGATACACGCCTACACATAGTAGAGTTGGAAAGAAAGGTTTCCACTTTGAGTTGATCCGGTGGATGGCAGAGGCGACTACGACTACGTAATCAGCATTTGTGGCGCTCGAGGTCATCCGCAAAGTCTGCGGGCAACGTCATCAGTATCATCATCATTATCATTCTCACCAGCATCATCATCATGATGATTGTCGTAGTCGTGCAACATTCTACCACCATTCTCCAGTTCCAGTTCCGCATGACGCCGTTCCATCTTCCTGTGCTTGCGCTCTTGCCCATAGGCAACATTTTGGGTTGGCTGGAATATTATAATTACAAGCGAAACAGGCCCCAGGAGGTGCTGGCTCCAATGTTGCCCATGACAACGCCAACGCCAGCGACTACAACTGCGACTGCGACTGCGACTGGGACAACGACAACGACAACGATTCCAACGACTGTGATACCCAAATGAAGTCGAAAGAGCGCCAAAGGTGCTCCAACTACCCAGAGTAGACGAGACACTGACGTTGTGACAGTTTCAGTTTCATTTAATGTCTGTTTCATTTCACTAAAAAGAAGATGGTCAGAAGAGTGCGGGGAGTGTTGCAAATTTACCGGACAGGTGTTTCATAGATGCGAGTGTGTGTGTGTGTGTGTGTGCGTGTGCGTGTGTAAGGCTAGTTGCATTTTGCTACTGCTAGTTGAGCTTTGACTGACTGGCTAACTAACTGGCAGACACAAACACAAATTAAGTCTTAAGACATATCAAGACTATACTACCAAATGAAGGAGGAAAAACGTAAAAAGAAAACAAGAAAGAAGAAAAAAACCAAATAAAAAGAAAAAACAACAACTTCATTTACCAAACGATTTTCGTGTGAAAATTATTGAAATACATTTCCTCGAGCTATACAACAAGTCAAAGTTTTTGACTCGAGGCTTAAGCATTTTCGCTTCATTTTTTTTTTATTTGGCTTTGGCTTTGCCTTTGTCGTTGTCTTTCTTTTGTCTTGTCCCTTTTTTTTTTGTGGGTTTTTTTTTGGTTTTTTTTTTTTTTGCCTTGCCCTTGCCTTGCCTTGCCTCCCTCTAAGCGGACATTGGCGATTATCTTGTCCACGACTGTGAAATAAATGAGCGTCGTACTAAAGGATACCCTTAGGCGAATTTGCCGCATTGTTGCTTGAAAAGAAGATAGGTTTCAATTTGTCAGTGTGTGTGTGTGTGTGTGTCAGTCAGTATATATTTCTATGTGTGTGAGCCACAAAAATGTTCCCACATTTCGTATATGTGAGAATGCCTTTGGTTCAATCCGAAGTTTGAAGCTAACCTTCAAGCAAATAGCTATATATGTATATATATATGTTTGTCTGTAGGTAACTAAAACTAGAGAAAACAATTTCAATAATTGATCATTTGATCGGTTGATCGGCTCATCTTGGTTAAAACTTATAAACAAATCACGATTTCATTTAATGAAGATATTTAACCAAAAAGTAATTTATTTTATTGCCTAATACCATAATTAAGACCATTTTAATGACAGTTCAATTGAATAAAAGCATTTAAGTTTCTCTAATTAAAAACATAAGATTCTATTATTTATTATGAGATTATTTTATATTTATAAAAAACAACTTTTTAAAACAGATAGATAATACAAATAAGATTAGATTAGAAATCGAATACGCGGAATCATTGAATCATTGAATCAATCATTGAATCATTGAATCAAATTTGTATGTATCAAAAATTTCTTTATTATATATTATTATTATATATTGTTTATTATAGTAATTGTTTCTTTTTGGTTTCTTCTATTTAGTGGAAGTTTATTCTTATAATCAATAATAATATAATTAAATAATAATAATAATTCAATATTTATAATTAATAATTCAACATTTTACTCAAAAGCAAATACTTTTTATTTAATGATAGTCTATATAGATATGATTTATATGCTTAATGATTTAATGATTTAATTATGCCTTTATAATTAGGAAAAAATATAGATTAAAATATTAAATTAATAGATTTTTATAATTATTGATTTATAATACTACATAATTCTGGCAGGTTTTTTGCTTCAAAATCTATTATAAAGCTAGACAATTAGTATATACACTTACAAGTATATATACTTATACAAGTATATACTTAATGGACTTAAGAATCTTTTCTTTATTGCCTTACAATAATAAATCCAACCTTATAACAATCTCTGCAATATTAAATATCCTGTAACTTCGTTGGGTGTCCTTGGACTTTCAAACACAAGCTGCCATTAATAGTGTAAGAATCCATTCCCTTTTAGTGATTCGATATATTTAGGGTAGATTAACTTTGGTTAGCAGCTTACAACACATAGAAGGAGGCATCTCCGACATTATAAATTATATATTATCTTAACCATAATAAACCTTTTGTTTGCTTTGAATATATTTTACATTAGTTTTTGTTTCTTTTTTAAATTCTTAAAAGAATGATCAATATATAGAGTTAAGTAATATCGGACAAATCGTTCAAAGGAACATCATTTTCACAAAGCTCCAACTTACTCTAAATTTGTCCGAATTTAAAAAACTATATTTTTTACTGTAACTTAGGTTCGCATTTTTAATTAGAATCAAAGTTTGAAATATTAATTCTAGAACCAATATTTACGAATTTTATTGGTGAAAAATTATTGGAAACCGAATTTTTTACCTATTTAAGGTTTTAATGTAGTTTTTTCTACGAGTTAAATTGATGTAAGAGTTAAAGAATGTGAAACTAAAGACTAAGTATAAATATAATGGAGTTAAATTCTTTGTTTAATGTATGAATTTATTTATTCTATATTATTTTTTATATATATAAAAATTTCAAACTTTCATTTCAAACACCGTTTCCATAAAAATGAGTTTGAGAAAAACGAATACAAACTTTGAACAAAGTCATATAATATCTGCATATACATACTCATACTTTATGGGTTAGCAATTATTTTCGGGTTTTTTCTTTTTTATAGGATATCTTAATACGATATGTCTGTCTACCGTTGTGGTTACCCTACAGGGTATAAAAAGAAATCGGCCTTTAGCAATTTATTAGTAAAAATGTTCATGTTTGGCGTCTCGAGACGCTTCGAAGTCGCATTGTTCGTCTTGTGTTTACGTTGTAAGCTGTTGCTATAGTTGTTGTTGTTATTTGTTGTTGTTGTCGCCTTTGGCAATGATAATTTAGATGATGTTGTTGTGATAACAATAAACGCACACTCACACACACACACACACACATACACACGCATACACAAACAGAGTGATACACAGTTACTTGTCTGAAAGAGTCTGTACGAGGGTTGTATTCAAAGTATTTTGTTTACATTTTCCATACAAAGCTTGAAATTCAAAAGGATAATTAAACTTTTAATTATATCTGTTGTACTTAAACGTAGGTGTTTCCTTATTTTGGGATATTTCTTTTTATTTTGTTTTGTAGTAATGATTAATATTATAATTTATAATAAGGACGAATGATATATTATGCTAATAATAGTATTATATTAAAAATTAATGTCAGATAGTTAGTGAAATGAACCAGTTTTGATCATGTAAAAAGATCATCAAAATATCTGCAAAAGGTAGACAGTAACTTATTCGATTTAAGTAGTTACTATATTATATAGGATATGTTGTCGATAGAATATAATAACTTTGGGTTGTCATATGATAAATTCATTAAAATCAATCAATCTAGCCATCCAAGTCTTTATACATATCTATAAAAGCTGTAAAATTTTGTATGTTTTTCTAGTAACAAATTAATTAAAACTTTAGAACCATTTTACTGCAAATTGCTAAATCGTTAAATGATAAAAAGAGACATAAAGAAAGAGGGGGAAAGAGAGAGAGGAGAGAGAGGGAGAGAGAGGGAGATGGAGAGAGATAGAGAGAAAGAGAGGGAGAGAAAGAGAAGAAAGGATAGAAAGAGAGAGGGAGAGAAAGAGAGAGAGAGGGAGTGTAAAAGAAAGAGTCATCTCTCTCAGACAGACAGACATCTAGAGAGAGATATAGGCTTAAATTAAGCAAAAAATATCTTAAAATATAATTTCTTTATACATCCAATTTATTCTCTTTATCCTTCTAAAATGAAAATATGTATTACAATTTTGGAAATCTTTTATTGAATTAAATTGTAAATATTCAGACTAAGCTGTAACTTTGAATTAGAAAAAAAAAGTACTCCACAAGTAAAGTCCACAAAGTTTTCCTTTATGTAAGAGATATATGGGAATCATTTGATTGGGGGTATAAATAATATTCAGCTCAACATGGCCACGAACGAATTAAATTTATTCATGAACACATGTGAACAATTTCTAATACCCATTTAGAATAACAGAAATAATTTATTATTTCTAACACTTTACAATTTGCCGCGTTTATTTTCGTGTGTCTCTGTGCCGGTTTTTATTATGGTTAGTTCTTTGTTTTTGTTGGCGATTTTTCACCGTACGTTATATAGGTACATACATACAGATGTATGTATATATATATATATATAACAACAACAAAAGCTTAGTGTTTATTTTTCATTTGGCAAATGGTGGGCGTGGCAGGTGTTAGTGTTATATAGAGGCGTTCGAGCGCATTCGTTTATTTCAACACTTATGCCCGAATAATATTCATTTATAAATATTTTACAATTTGTGTTTGAGGTAAAAATATAACAAATTTTATTATTTAAAATATAAAATATGAGTGTATATCGGATTAAGAACTTTTAAATTAATATTTATTAAACTCGTTTCAATTTTCTTGTATTTATTTTATTCAATATTTGTCCTTAAAATAAGTAAACATTTAGCAAACGCATTAGATAGTAGAAACATTTAAGTGGCAGACTTGATGATCGCATTTTGGCCAAATATCGTTGTTCTTCATTCACATAATGGTTGATATCAATAAAAAGAATATAGACTAGATAAGCAAAGAGTCCCAGATGTAGAAATAGGGTATAAATGTAAAAGTCATCTATAAAAAGAAAAAAGAAAAAGTAAGTTTAAATTCTGATACTTATAAATTCTTTGACATTGCCATGAGACATTCAGAAAGTAAATTTCTTAAATACTGTGACTCAAAAGGTTTAAGGATTGGATTTATAAAGATTTTTAGGTCAGAAGAGAGATTATCTTATTTCCAAATTTACTTTTAAAGCCTCCTATAAATTTTACTTAACCAAGTGTAGAACTTTCCGATTCAGTAAGGTCTACTAATGAAAGTTACTTTTGGAATATGTCTTTAAATTAAAAGAAAGACTTACCAATTTTATAAAATATTTTACCAAATGATGAAACTTCCGACTTATTCTTAGCAAAATTATTTAGCTTTAAATTGAGTGACTGTAGAAATTCGGTTTCGTCTATTGGATCAGTGCCTCTATCTATAAACATTTTGACTTGACGCCAAGTTGTCTTGTAATTTAAAACTATTTCAATTTAAAATATATTAATTGTAATAAAAATATTATTGTTACCTTTGTACGGGGTGCAACTGCAGCTTCAGATAGTCGACTACGCACTGAGGATATATTATCTTGGTCTTCTATAGAACGATCTTCTATACTTTTAAGAGTTTCGCAATCACATTCTCCATTATCCGCATAACGTTTCAATGTTAGTAATCTGACTTGTTTTTTGATATAGTTATTAACATTATCTTGTGTAAAACTATCGTGCAGAGATGTACCACGACTTTTGCGTCTTGTTAATTGCTTTCTTTTGCGTTTTTCACTATCTTGACATTTGTCACTATCCCTATCCGAGTCCGGAAAATGTTTGCTATGGCATTTCTCCTTAAGATTTAAGTTGCGTTTTGACTGATGCTTATTATCATAATAAATCTTTCTCTGTTCGAATTCGTTATCTCTACGGTCATCATCATTAACTTCCGCTAATTGTTGGGATAACTTATACAGATTTTTATTGTTTGACATTGTGGCACGTTCTTCCAGTGTTGGTAATTCTGGTTCTGCCCTCAAATGACGTTCCTCAATGTTATTAACACTTTTTACATTCCTTTGTCCATCAGGAGTTATCTTAATCTTGCTTGAATACACAGAAGAAATGCTATATATTTTAATATATCAGAGAATAAATTATATATAAACTTTGTTGATTATATTGTCACTTACCTTTGGGCCACAAATGTATTATTATGTGATGGATCCAAATTTAAATTTGAATTCGGATTTCGTCTGCATTGATATGGCATCCTTGTAACAATAATAAAATATATTGAAACATTTGTGTAATGCCCTCAGTTAGAGTAAGTTAGATATTAACTAAAATATCATAGATTGCTGTGAGCAATGTTCCAGAATAGTTTGTTAGCATTTAACAATTGCGCAAGCGCAAATCCTTAGGCCATTTTGGATATGCTCCTCCTTCCCATTCCACGATCCTTTTTACTAACTTCTCTCTCTCTCTGTCTCTCTCTCAATCGCGCGCTCTCTTTAACAATATTCTCATCCTCATCATCCTTTGCAGTTGCTGTTGCTGATGCTGCTGTTGTCTCGCTCATCAAAGCGACGACTAGGTCCTGGGGCAACATTAGTAAAGCGAAGCGTACGACTGATGCTGCCGCTGCCGCTGCTACTTCTGGCCCAGGGGCATATTTCTTCTTCTTCTTTTTTTTTTTAACATAGCGACGCTTTTTCGTACAGTCATCGCCAGCACTGTAGCGGCAGCATTTGCGTCTCCTTCAACTTGACGGGGGGGAAGGGGAAGTGTTCGTACTCGGTATATAAGCCTTTGCACAAAAATACTTTTACACTGAAAATAAGTAATGGAAATTAAGCCTTCGCATGAAACACACTAGTAATTAGGACAATAACTGATTAAATGATTTATGGTATAATTTTTTTAATTTAAATTTTTCTTATTATTATAATTATTATTAATATTATTTAACTCTTAAAGATTCAACATAAAAGCAACTTTGACTTACAGTTCCGAACAAAACTTAAATCTTAATTAATTCACTGGTTTTAGTTTATTAAATATGAAGTATTTGTGTCAAAGGGCTAATTTTATAGCCATTTGAATAACATGTTCGCTTTGTTTAGGATACCTTCAAATCTTCGAGCATATCTGATTTGAGACTGAGATAAATAAAGTAGCTATAACATTGCTCCATCTATTTGTATACTTCCATCTTAATATACTTGCATTTTAAACATAAAACTTTAAGTAAACTGATTATCATTAACCTAAAATATGATTTTTTAAGTCAAATAGTTTTGTTCTATTCTATTAATTGAATATTATAATTGTTTTTATTGCTTATATTGTTTGAAATTGCTAAAATAATTCTACACAAGTCAAAGAAAAGTAATTTTAGGTTGACACCCCAATAATAAATAAATTTTCGTTATCCTAATCAAACAACAAGATATGATTTTAAAGTGCTTCAATCATCGTAATGGTGAAACGATAACCAGTGTTGGTAAACATAACAATCTCTTTAGCAAACTTCATTAAAAGCAGGAATTGTTTTTCTAGCTGAAAGAGAAAAATATTTAAATTGAAAACACATTGGAGGATCTAAAGTACGGCAGCGAGATCCCAATCTTACGTGATGAACAAACACCAACAAGATGAGGTAAAAGTTCTTTGAATTTCAACAGTTTCGTTGACAAACTTATCCTTTTTAAGATTGAAGTAATTTTCTCGCGGGATTATAGCTGAAACGGAATACAGAATCTCGTGGTCCGGATCTCGATATATAAGTCTTGACTCTATTTACGTGCTGTGTCTTTTATTCCTAACACTATCAGGTCCAGATAACGATTTTAATGTGAATGATATCCTATTTTTGATTAATCAGGAAAAAATTTTAAATGACGATGTAAAATGATGAAGTTACCCGATGATAATGTATTTAATTTAATTGGAGCTCCATTCCAAACCATATAACAGAAGGTACAAGAGGAAATCTTCTAACTATATTAACTATATTATATTACCATATAACCTACATTCATTTGATTATGTTTTTCAACTTTCAACTACAAATTTTATAAGGGATCAACAAAATTTAATCAAAAGTAATTTTGTTAAGTTACTTTATCTGTTATAATCATTTTTCCCAGTGTAACGATTTTTAGCTTTTGGCCATTTAGTAGGGCGCAACTAAAATGCAGTTGTTTTTATTTTTTCCTTTTAATTTTTTGTTTTTATTTTTGTTATTTTGCTGCTGCCCATTTTGGTGGCTCCTTTGCTCGCCCATCACTTGCAGCTATTTGAGGCAAGAAGTAGACCTTGCGGGCAACTTTGGACTTGACTTCGACTCGACAGTACCCCTAGACGTATATATACATACATACACATATACATATACATATGTATGTATGTGTGTGTGTATACTTCGTTTCTCTTTAAACAAGTTATGATTTTCTCTAATTAAAGGCAGTTGCAATGAAAGATGAAATAAAAATTGACTTATGCTCAATCATTTATGCGAAATGGCAATTTATTTAGCTGACTTACTCGAGACAAGAACAAACTGCATTTTTGGAATATGATTTTGTTGTGTGTGCTACTGACAGTTGCATAAATTTCTACATGAATAACGCTTTCAAATTCATTGCACATACACACACACACACACACGCACACCCACCTACATAGATTCATATACAGTGGGGAAATTCGTTTGTTTCATTTGAATGTTAATTAAATTTTGTGCCTAAACGGCTTTAGACTTTTGACATATGCCCCGCTTTTTGCTTATTGAAGCATATAATTTGTTTGCACAGAATATATATACATACATACATATAGCACATACATTTCAACAATTTAAAAAATATAAAAAAAAAACTTCTACAATAAATTGTTAGAAGAGGTACGAATGCATCGGCAGCATTAAGGAGAAAGTCAGAGGAAATTCCTTTTAGCTATCAATAAAATCGCAGAGAGAAATGCGTCGAAGGCGCAAACTACATAGATTCCGGTTTCCGTTTTAGTTTAACAGAAACTGTAAGGAAAGTAAACTCGTCCCCATACCTAACCACACCCATGAAACGGGAAATTAAAATGCAGCCTATGTGGCGTATGTGTAATATCATTGGCACACAGTTTTGCTGGAGACCATGGTGCAGCCACAATTATGGCTAGAGCCCAGCCAGCCTGATAAGCCAAGTCAGAATCATGGTCCCAGGCCAGGGTCTGGATTTCAACTCTCATCCTGGCCCACCAATTGGTCATTAAGAGTCGTTTTATGGCTCCCAACGACTCGAAATCGGCACACAGCATATTTTGTGTGGATAAAAGAGGAGAGGAGAGAGCGGGTGAGAGAGGGAGAGGGAATGCATTTGCCTATTAAGCGACAAGAGTTATCTTCAAGCCACTAAATTGCAGCCGATAAACGCGAACCAAAACTTTTGGCCCCAACCAAACGGATATCAGCAGCAGAAAGAAATTTTAATTAAATGTCGCCGCAAACGATGTGGTAATATGAGTAGAGCTGGAACTGGAGCTGGAGCTGGAGCAACAGCATCATCATCAACAATATCACCAGACCGAAGTGAGAGGAATATGGCTAGCGGTTGACCAGATGAGCATTATATTTTAGCATTCAATATGATTGTGGCTAGCGGGCGAGTGGCTCAATTTATCACAATGCCAAACAAAATCCCCCAAAATGCGAACGCTTGACCAGACATTTGGAATCTGTGGTCCTCGGGTAGGAGGGTTTCGTTTATCCTAAATCCGTTTGCTTTCTGTCAAGCTCTTTTGAATTTGGATTGCACTTAATACCCGTTCGCAGTGACACGGACACCAGACAGAGACAGGGACAGAGGCAGAGACAAAGACAGAGAACATGGCCGAGACCGAGTGGTCACGGTTCGAGGTTGCAGCCGAATTGCATTTCATTTTCAAGTGTCAGCGTTTTTCCATCGCCTTTCCCAAAAAGCGATTCGCGATGTGTGACGGCTTATTATACGGTCAGGGCATTGAAGGCTAATTTAAACGGGGATTTTGGGTTAGCCTATACCAATAGTTACATACATACATACATACATACATACATACACACCTATTACCTATTTAAAAAGCAAACACACAAAAACGAAATGAAAATCCTTGGGGTCATTTAACAGTCCTAACTAGGGATGGAATAGTTCGAGATTTTATGGTTTATTTATTATTAGGAATATTTCGTTTAAATTGTGAAATTTTGTTTCAAAGATCATTGAACTGAATGATAAAGGAATAAGGTTACTATTAGAATTAGTATGCTTATATATATATATCAAACTACGTGTCGATTATGGCACGGCTTTCTATTAGACCATGTCATGCATTCTATATTCTAGTGTAGTATCTGTATATAGTAAGTGAATATTCAAGGTTTGGTTAAACCAAGAAGTTTTCTGTAAATTTTGAAATGTTTTAAAATCTTTAATCCTTGATTTTCCCAAGCAAAAATGAAGGATCGAAAAAATGGAAAATAAAAAACTATTGGATCAAAACTGAATCCATTGAATTATGGAGTAAATATATGTGCTGTATATTTATATTTATATATATATCATTCCGGCTCATGGTACACACTTTTTCATTATTGCTTTCCACATCTGAAGATCAATTAAGGATATATGTATGTATATATTGTTAGTGTAAGTTCACTAACATCATTTACATTTGGTATGAACGATTCAGTTTTTATTGTTAATAAAGAATCAATGCGTTACATTTGAAAACGATTTAAAATTAATTTCTTATTTCAAATTAATATTTTTTAACTGATTAAATATAAACACATAGAATTATATATATCACATTGTAATATAATATTTAACAGCCTTAACGAGGGATCGAAAACTATAATATTTTATGGCATAATTGTTTTTACATTTGAGTAATTAAATGTTAAATATATATAAATTGTTCCATTCATTTTGATAATCATGAATTTAAAAATCTAACAAAATGTCTTCTTCCTATAGGTAAGTCTACGATCCTTCATAATGCTATAAATAATGATAATAAATTATTAAATATAATATAATCGACTATTCTGAATAATGTCATGATTTTCACTTATTTTAGGAAAATTTATAATTATTAAATAATTATTAGAAATTAATTATAAATCTTATGAACATTATGTAATCGATTCTCCAAAATTTTGTCCATTTTGCAGATCTTTATAAAGGATGCCACGGAATAGATAGATGGAATGGTATGAGTTGAAGTTGATAAATTTAAGTACCGTCCATAGCTGAGTTGTATTTTATGGAAAAAATTGTAGACATTTGTGGATATATATATAAAATTGCTTTAATAAATTATTTCTTTCGATTTAGCATTTATTTATCATTAAAGGAAATAGGAGAAGAAATATCCAGATAAGTTTTAATTCATAAACATATTGCATATTGGAATGGAAATACGAGGGATTACAAGACATTATCAATCCAATATCTGATATTGGAATATATATAGAGAGGGAAAGAAAGAGTGTGAGAGAGAGAAGGGAGAAGCGAAGTTTTTACCAAGAGACAATTAATTAAACCGAATGTTAATTATACTGAAAAGTGCTTATATTAAGTATATCGACATAATTATTGCCAGAACAGGTTACTGCAACCCTAAAACCATACATAGACACATATGTATATTTAAATACCTAAAACAGGTGCATATCAAGTTAATCGAGAACGTGTCACGTTGCCATCTCTAGGCGGCAATGAGCATACTTGGACATTGAGAATCAGTTGGCAGTTTTCACTGTATTCCCTGTTATATATGTAAGTATGTATATATTTCGAGTTCAAAAATTCATCATTGTTGGCAATGCGCTGCTGCTGCTGCTGCTGTTGCTGCATTGTTGCCAATTCTCCGTCTCCGTTTTGCCACATCCTCCGGCTGCTACCACACTCCCATGCCCTTCTTTTCATTTCCCTTGCTATCCCTTACCACATACCGCAAACGAAACTGACTGATGCCTGGAAGCCACTTTTGGGATGAAATATTATAATTACAAGCGAATGTCCCCAGGCCAAGGTGGAACTGGAGGTAGAAGGTTGAGGTGGTAGATCCATGGAACAAAACTGGAGGAGAAAAAGGAGGCGACCAACAAACCCCCCCCAAAAAAAAAAAAAACAAAAAAATTCTCTCACTAGCTGACGCAGATACGAGGACGAGGAGGTTCGGTGTATATAACCTTAGGGCAATCTTCATCTCGTCGTCGCAACATGTTCGTGTCGATGATGAGGACGAGGATTCGGATTTGGATTTGGAATTCGTTGTGTTTACGTAGAAGCCTTCCGGCAAAGTCCCTGCATTGGCATTGGCAGCAATAGAAATGGGAGTGTGGGAGTGCAACATGTTCCAAGCGTTTGGTAAATAGCAACAGATAGATAGAAAGAGACAAATACAAACAGATAGAGTAAAAGAGAGAGAGAGAGAAATAGATTAGGAGGAGGGAGGTTGACTGATGGAGTGTGATGGTATGAGGAATGTGCGTGTGAGTGGGAGTGTGAGTCTGCGTGTGTATATATGTATGTGTGTGTGTGTGTGTGTGAGTGGAAAACCCCGTTATTAATTGCAACTTTATTGCTTCCAGGTATTTATTAAGTTTTTGTTTAATTTCTAAAACAGTCATTTGTTTGCTTGTATTTGTTTATGTCTCATTTCATTGCAATTTTGTTAGTGTATGCCCCACTCAAATACACACACACACACACACACACATAGATTTACACACATACACATATATATATATTTATAAATATACATACACACTTAGATTGCTGTCAGTTTTATTGAAAATTAGCCTCCAGTTAATTTTGTATGCCATTAAATTTTCTACATGACTATCGCTCTCTCTCTCTCTCTCTCTCCCTCTCGCTTTTTCTCCTCTTTCTATATTTTACTCTTGTCTCTTTTTCTTTACCATTTATCTCCATCTCTTTCTCTCTCTTGCCTCCCCCTGCCATACGGCTCCCCTCTTTGTAAGATCCCCAAAATGTAATGCATGCAGATTATAACTTAAATATGAAATGTCACGCATTGACAGGCATTTTTGAAAAGTGTGCAACAACAACAACTACAGCAAAAACAACAAGTTTCACAAAAGCACCGCGAGGCAATCCGTTTATGACCATCTCTTTTCCATCTTCAACTCACGCCATGGTTATAGCACAAAAGACAAGAGGTCCACCACCATACAAAACCCCAAGCTGGACGAGGCCAACAAATCCGAAACCCAAACCCAGATCCAAGCCGAAAAAAAAAACAAAAACCAAAAGCAAAACCAAAAACCAGAAACAGGAATTTATGTGGCCTTTTTGCATTTGGTTAGAGGCGAAAGTGTTCGCTTTGGGATGTTGGTTCAGTAAGACTGAGACCCATGGAAATGATAAGGGTCACATTCACATGCCAGGTGGTGCCAAGGCATAATATATACCAATAAGAATGAGCAACTAAGCAAAAAGCAACACCAACACCAACACACACACACAGACATACACATACTATTTAAAATATTTAGTTGGCACACTTGTAAAGAAACAAAAAAAAAACACAAATTTAAGAAATTATTTTAATATGTACATTAAGCATATTGTTAGGTTTAAGCACCATATATTGCATATTTGCAAAGATTTGAAAATGATTTATCACGGATCGGAAAATGTAAAGGACATTGATAGCCAGAAGGTCGTTTACGGAAATATATAGATCCATTATTAATAAGTTCAAAGGGCATATAGTAGCATATTAAGCTCAAGCCAACTGATACTCTATAAAAAATATAAAATATGATATAAAATGATTATAACAATCAGTAACGAGATTTCTATAAAAATGAAGCAATTTTTAGCTATTTATTTAAAATATTTTTTTTTATCTTGATGTTTTAGTTATATTTAAAATAAATATGATATATTCAAACTGGATTTAAAATCTATACAATTTTAAACCAAATATCGAACCAACAGATAGAAAAATATTTTCAAAAACTTTTATAAACTTACTTAGCAAGGGAGCAACCCAAACGATATGTATGTGGATAAACTAAATGGCTAAATCTATTATTATTCTTATGTTGAAGTTTGTAATGCAACTCATCCTTAACATATACTTCCTTAGGTCTCTCTAAAAACTGATGATCCATATACCAATTGCATATAGCCCTTACAATAAAATTAGTTGTCCCAAAATTTGGCCAAATAAAAGTATTTCGTACCAAAGTATTATAAGTATGATTGTCATTCCTTGATTCGGTAATAGCGAACAAATAATTTCGATTTCTTAAAATTGGTTTACAAGGCAATCCCTTGAAAGTGGTACAAGACGTGTGATAACAATTGGCTATCTTAGCTAAAGTTCGATCCCAAAGTAAGGATGCCATATCGCATATTTTCAACCGTGCTGCCAAACGATCTCTTAGACCATTATGTCCAAAAACAATCAGATTCCGATATATAGAACTTTCGGGCTTATCGAGATCATAATGTTGTATCGTGGGATAACATGATTCTTTTAATTTCCCACTAGGACACATTACAGGACAATGTTCTTCCATCGCTAGAACATTTTGCAGTTTAAATAATATAATAATTATAATATATAAATACATTATAGTATCTATCCTTTCACTCTTCAAACCGAAATGATTTCAGAATTGATACAATCGAAGATACAATTCTTAGTAGAAAGAAATCTAAATCAATGATTGCTTTATTTCTAAATTTCAAGTTCAAAAAATCTAAATTAATTCTTAAATTAAAAAAATTGACTAAAAAACTATAATTATTTAAAAAATACATTTAAACCCTCTTTTTGCAATTAATTTTCTTTTTAATTAATTTACAACATATATTAAATTCTAAACAGTTGTGCCATTAACTTGATTAAGACAAACTTTAAAGAATTTAAGTGATATATATTTATAATTGGATAATTGGATAATTTGCATTGTTATTCCTAGAATAAAGAAATAACGAAAATCATTTACCAGAAGCCCTAGACAGGTGTCTAAAATGCAACTGTACGATTTTTACGTGCGAAATTCAAACATCACCTCTTCCCCCTTACCCCATTCTCTATCCCCCATCCCTGCCTGCCACAATTCTCATCTTTGGGTCGTCATCGACCTTTTGTGTGTATGCACATGTGTTTGAATGTATGTGTGTGTGTGTGTGTGGGTGGTTGAGAGTGTAACATATGTCTGTAAATTGCTTTACTGACTGAATGACTGACTGGCGTTGGCTGTTGGTAGCTGTTGGCGGTCCTTTGGCTCCTGTTTGGTTAGTTGTCTGCCAAAGTGTCAGTGTGTCTGTATGTATGTATGTATGTTCGCTTTTAACTGCATTTATGTGAGCCTTATGCTCCACTGATTCACTCATGGGCAATGTCTAGTTGTTGCTGTTGTTGTTGTTGTTGTTGGCATAACATTATACACACACACACACACACACTCAAGCATACAAACGAGCATACAGGTGTGCCTGTTTCGTGGTTGCCTGCTTGTCAGTTGCCCGTTTAACGCTACACTTAAACAAACAGCCGCGTGCGTACACAAACATACACACGTACACACGTACACACACACACAGACACATGGACACATACACAGATATGCTCACACACGCACAAACATACACATATATGTATATATATACGTTCAGGTGAAAATGTCGGTGGCGGCTGCCAACAAAAACAAAAACAACAACAACAACAGCAGCAAGAATACCATGGGCATGGACCAATATGAGCTGCCTATTAAGTGATTTTAACACTTTGCGCATGAAAATTGCAAAAAGGCAACTTCGTTGATAATTATCCCTTAATTGCTTAATGAGCAGCACTTGAGCAACTGCTATAACGACGACACCAGCAACTGCAGCAGCAGCAACAGCAGCAGCAACAGCAGCAGCAATAGCACCAGCAGCAACAGCAGCAACATCAGCAGGTGGCATAAGTTTAATTAATGTCAATTTAATTACAAGATTACACACAAATATATGTATACATATGCATAAGTGAATTAAATTGCAAAAGCCCGTCACAGAATTCAATGATTTTCAATTACCCATTGCCAAAGTAATCAAACGGAATGAAACAAAAAGAAACGGGATGAAACTGAAACAAGGAGCTTATGATGTTTCGCATGAATATGAAATTATTTTGATAATATGTACATACTTCTTTTAGATAATAAATTTCTAATTTTTCCCAAGCAGCTCACATAATATTTTTCCTAAATTGATAACTAAATTAATATGGAATGTTAAATCTTTGCCTTATGTCCACAAACATAATTAACTTATTCTCCAAGTTGACCAGCTTTTTGTCCGATTTAAAAAAAAGTCATATGTATATGTATATCAATGTGATCTCTTGGTAAAGCAAAAGGCATCTTAACTTTCTTAAAACTTATAAATAAATATCGACCAGATTTTTGAATATTTTAACATGAGTATAGATTGCAAAAATTGGGTTAAGGTTAGTACATAATCCAAATCTTAAAGTCAATTAAAGGATGCGATTCCAAGAAGCAAAATTAAAATTAATTTGAATTGGAGCATATTGTAGTTAGGTTTCTTTAAAGGACTTGTAATTTATTTTCATTTTAGAAAATGGAGTTGATCTTATATGAGTATTTGAATACAAAAGTATTAAACAGAGAAGCATTATTTAAAATAATATCAAATTAATTTTAGAAACAATTTTCGATAGTAAATAAATAATATTAAAAATATTTGCAGATATTTCAAGATTTTCAATAGTGACCATTGCATATATCTCTTTTTGGATATCTATTGGAATAGTGCAGTCAAATAATTTTGCCAAAAATTATAAATTGGCCATTAGTTTAAGTTATGACCAAGTTAGCCAATTTCTGTCAATTGCTTAAAATGATAGTCCAGCTTTTTGTACAACAACATACATACGTATGTATATACAAATAAATATTGATATATATATATATATATATATATATATATATATATATGTACTATTTTGCGATTAACCTACCAATACTAAAGAGCTAGAGAGAAAAGTTTCAGTTTCAGTTTTGGGTTTTGGTTAGCAAAGCCATCAAACGCCTTCCCAACTAAACAACTGGGAATGTCTCTATTAGCTATGGCCATAAGTTATTTGGTTGTTTGGCTTGATTAATGTTCAGCTGGCATAAATACAAATGGTAAGAGGAATGGACAGAAGGATGAGAAAGAGAGAGAGAGAGAAAGAGAGAGGATGAGAGGGGCGGGTGTTGGTAGACTTTAGTTAGAGTAGATTGTGGATTGTCAGTGGCAGTGCTTCGTTTATATTTTACCCTTTTCCATTGTGAGATGGCCAACGGCTATATTTCTGCTTCTGCTTCTTCTCTTCTACAACATCTATTTCTTCCTCTTCTTCGGCTTCTTCTTCTTCTTCTTCTATGGTCCAACTATGATCTAATCTTGTTATTGCCCTGACTCTGCCGGTTCACAGTGATTTAGCTGATGGTACCAATTCAATTATTTCTACCTACATACGACTTTTCTCTATACAGATATATACATATATATATATATAGATAGATAGATAGATAGATATACATATATATACGATTCTCACACACATATATATACTTATGTATATACATATATCGTTTATATATAAAATAGTGAATGTAATTTTATTCACATGTATGGCTACAGGCCAATCCGCTGGACCTGCAGGCTACAAATTGCACAGCTAACAACAACAACAACAACAGCAACAACAACAACGATATTCGAAACAGCGGCACACCTCGACCATATTATATGCTAAGGCAGCGACCGAGGCTGAAACTGAGGCTGAAGCTGAGGCAGAGGCAGAGGCAGAGAGTTGAAATCCATCATTGGCGCATGGCCTTAGGTCACATTTGGGTTGAAATATTATAATTACAAGCGAATGCCCCATAGGCAAACGCAGGCAGGCAGTCAGGCAGTCAGGCAGTGGAAGGTGATGGGGTAGTCAGGGCGGGGAGAGTTCCCGTTTGGTTGTCTGACGAGTTTTTAGCTCTGAATTGCGGATATGGATACTTAGTTTGCTGTCGTCTTGTGGCTTGCACACTGCTTCCAAATTCAAACAACACTGGCAATAAACTGATATTTGTTTTGAAATGTTGGAGAAAGTTGTTGATCTAAAATACAGTTAAATTTCAAGTGTCGTTTATCTATAAGTTAAAGTTAATTCAGCATAAAGAAAAATCTTCTTACTTAACTTATTATCCAACATTGTTAAAATTTTAAAAAATATTTATACACTTAAGAGAGATGTGACCATATTTTATTTGCTTTATTTCACCAAAAAAAGAAACGAATTTATTAAAATTTAACATTTTTCTGTTTCATTTAAATGAAAGTGCAAATATTTGATAAATTTTGTACCACTGTATTGGTTGTGTTTACGTTCCAACTGATAACGGCTAAAACATGTTTGCTTGCAACATGTTTAAGCCAAGTTTTCACCCCCGCAAATGTTTAGACCAAAAGTTTTAGTCTTGTTTTCGGTGTCCAACAAAACGGAAGGGTAGCAGGTGAATAACATAGAGATTTTTTTTTAATCTTTTTTGTTTTGTTTTGTTTTGTTGTTCACTTAACTTGTTGCACTCGTATCTATGCATGTATGTGTGTTTGTGTGTATGTGTGGAGGGGGGCAAGGGTGGGCGTATATGTGTCTCTGTTTGGACAAGTGTTTGCTTCGTGTGTGGAATGGATGCAGTGGGCCAACTGTTGCCACAGCTGCCAACAAATTACCAAATTGCAGTGTATAAAACATAATTTAAAAATAACAAAAATTGCTTTGACCATCCTATAATTATGTCGATGTATGCAATGTATGTACATATGTATATGTATGTATGTATGTTTGTGTATGAGTATATGTTTATGGCCACAATCACAGTTGACGTTTTGTCCTTTGTAATTGTCTCCAAAATTGCGGCCAGGTGACAAGGGGAATCAACCGAGTGGTAACCAGAAGCAAAAGCTTACAAACAGCTCCGCCATATGGGCACCCTCATTATATGCAAAATGCAACATAGTGGCCCTGAGGCAAAATTTAAGTTAACTTATTTTTAACTTCCACATTTTCGTTGTCTCTTTAGAGCTCTTCCACTTCTATGTATGTCTTCGCACCATTCTTAGTTGCATGTTCGAAGCAATCCTTTTCCGTTCTTTCTTTCTTTCTTTCTTTCATTCTATCCACCCCGAAAACCTGGAAATAAAGAATATACAAAACTGGTCTTCCCCTCATCTGTTCGCCTCTCATTCATAACTGGCGGCGATTTCTGTTCCTCTCTTTTTCTTCATTTTTTTTTTTTGCATTATTTTTGCCTCATTCCGCCTGTCTTTGGATGATATCAACTGTCAGTTTTCAAGCTAGAGGCTAGTTTGTAAATCATTAAAAATTATGCACATACACACACACACACACATATACATACATACCATATATTTGTATACATATGTAAATGGTTATGTACAGTCCCGGGCAGTTTTATTTTATTTTTTTTTTTTGCAAAAGTTAGTCGCATATATGCAGTTCAGTTAATGATAAATGTCACGCATTGTTAACGACAGAAGGATGTCCGCAATTGCAGTTGGATTGCAGCAGCGGATGGGTTTATCATAACAGCAGAGGCAGAGGCAGAGGCAGCGGCAGAGGCAGAGGCAGCTCAATCATCAAGAAAAAATTATAATTACTGCACACTGGAAAAAAGTTGTTGCAATCAAATAGAAGAAATTTATCCAACATTTAATTAAAATTAATTCTTTTTCCAATATTAATTTAATTAAAAATTCATTCGTTGACTTTCTTTTAAATTTATTAGAAATTATTTGATTATTGTTTTTAAACTATAACTCAATTAATAGTATTATTGTTTATTTTTATTTTAATAGTGTTATTTATTTAATTCAAGAATCTCTCACAATAACTTGATTACATGTAAATTAATGTCTTTAAATTTCATTGATTTTGTTGAGTGTATAGAATGGCAATCAATTAGTAATTGTTTCTTATATAATAAAGTATAATATTGTATCAATAATGTTAAATGCATCAAAGAATTAAAATCAGCAGAGGAATATTTAAAAAAATTGAGGGTTAACCTGAACATAAAGTGTATTATGGTGTATAGAAGTTCTTTAGAAGATTTAAGTTTTATAGATGATCTATCTAAATATAAAGCTTTATCAAATTCATAAACAAGCTTATATAGACAGATAAACCAATCTTAATTTATCTAGCTTTTGAGATTAATCTGGGATATATGTATATAATTTATGGGGTCAGGGTCTTTATCATAGAACTTTTCCTTGGCTACATTTTATAAAAGAAGGAATTTTTGTTAGACAAAATTCGACTTTACTAAGATATAATATCTTAGGATATAATATTTAATGTGTTTCCAGTAAACCATATTCCCACTTACCAGTTATGATTATATTATATATATCTATATACACACATATTTAATTATGTTAGATATATTTAGTAATTGTTATTGTTTTAATAATGAAATTGATATGAATGCAATTGATTTCTTTTACATATTCAGTTAATCAAACAATCAGCTAATGATTCTATATAAAAGACAATCCCAAAGAGTCATATTTTGAATATATGGAATATATAAAAGTTATCTTAATATCAGTTAGAGTTAGTTATGCTAAAGTAACAATATTTAATTAATAGTTAATATAAAATAAAGTCAAGAGATTTTGAAAAAGTTTATTTGTGATTTTAAAGGAAATTAATCTATTCCGTCTAATGGAAAACCAGTCTTGAAATGAACAAGACAATTTGCTTAATAAATTAACTTACTATCTATATTAACTAGCAAAATTTTCTAAAAACTTCTCCCATTTGTCCGAGCTTCAGTTCTTGTAAAAGGATTAGCTCTCAATGGAGTCCTATTAATAGCTCAATGTTTAGTGAACTTTTATAAAAACAAAAACTATAATTTTGAAATATATTTTCCAATCAAGTAGATCATTGTAGAATTATATAACTTGATTTAGAATTTTATTAAGATTGATATGATTGTGTGCTGATGGGCCACATATGCATATACCACGCATATGTGGCCCATCAGCATCATTAACATTCAAATGTAAGTGAAAAAAGTCAATATGGTCATAAATATGTTGTATATATGTATATATATAGTATGGATAAATATATATATATATATACGTAAATTTGGGTAGGGGTGTTGTATTTGCTGCTGCAGTTCAGTCGTGTGTTAAAAAATTTAACCCGAATTTCAGTTGGCGGCGCAAAAATGGCATCATTAAGTAAAAGGCCTAAAGGCAGGCATTGTGAATTTTATGAGCCTTCTTTTTTTTTCTTTCTCTTTTTTTTTTGTTGTTGTGCTGAACGTTGTTAATAATAAAAAATATTTAAAATATACACACGATACGTACACATACATACATACATATGTGGTGGTAAATAATAATAATAATAATGATGATGGCTGAACGGAACAACAACAACAAAAAAAAAAAAAAAAAGTAAAATACAATATATGTGTACATACGTATGTATATATTGCGGAAATTCTGAGCATATGGATTGGCATTTTGTATTTGTTTGCCCACAAATACATGGACCCATATTGATTAACATGCAAATGCACAAACCATGAAAAAAACTATATATTTACGTGAATAAATATACAAAAAAATTGTGCGTGGGTGGCAAAGGGGGGTGTCTCACTCTCTTTCAATTTTTTTTAAAATGGCATCCATAATTACCTGATTATAAGGAAGAGAAAACGAAAGAACAAAATACTGTGGGAAAATTAATGTGAATGTGGGTTGACTTTTATACATATTGAT
The DNA here is from genome assembly GCA_018150375.1 of Drosophila sturtevanti. Classification (NCBI taxonomy): domain Eukaryota; kingdom Metazoa; phylum Arthropoda; class Insecta; order Diptera; family Drosophilidae; genus Drosophila; species Drosophila sturtevanti. Next base: position 3,507,513 of record JAECWJ010000324.1, on the reverse strand, counting down.
ATAAATGTATATATAAATATGTATGTCCCTCTGACCACCTAGCGAACCATACCCATCAAACCATACACCCCCATGGCCCCCACACCACTCTCAACCACTTCCCCCCACACCACCGTCACTTCTGCTGCCCTGGAGCTAACCAAACATAAAGCATAAAGCGCGCCGCACACATTTTGTCGAATTATTTTGTTGCCACTCCGCTGGCGGCTAACTGCAGCAAATTGGCTTGAAATATTGCCATATGTATGTATGAGTGAGCCTGACTATGTATGCGTATGTGTGTGTGTTGTGGTTGTGTGTGCGTGTGTGTGTGTGGGTGGGTGCGTTTGTGTGAGAGTGTGTGCGTGAGCTTGTGATTAAAAAAATATTTAAAATGGCAAAAACCCAAAGCGACATCAAAATAAAAGGCATATCCCGGAACGACTCATTCACTCGAAACAATAAAAGTCCTTTACCTAACCCCCCCCTCCCCCTATACACCCCTCTACTCACCCTCTTGGAAACCCCACTACTCCAACCTTCCACCTACTCTTTACCCCACCATCATTCCACCATTCACAATGAGTGAAATGAGCGATAAAATTGCAACAATTTCCAACAACTCGTCGTAGAAATATGAAAAATTGAAATGTCACTGGCGAGAGAGTAAAAGATTCCCGATCTCATATATGCATATGTATGTGTATACATATACATGTATATATATATATATATATATAGATATATATATATAGTTGCTGCCGTCACAATGGGGGCCAACTTGTATGCAAATAGCAAAATAATATGAAGTATGTACGAAAATTAATATAGCCTTTGGCAAAATGAAACAATTGCCAATGAAAAATGATGCGAATGCGACATACATACATTAATACATAAATATTTATGAATGTTTGAGTTGATGATGAGAGTGTTTGTAGATATACATAGATGCTGGGGTGCTGGGGTGGATATAGAACAGTCCAGGTGGAGGTGGTATTTGAAAATTCTCACTTATTTTAATTACAGCAGTATCTAAATGCAATCCTTACTGTACTCGCATTTCTTTACTCTTTTTCTTCTTTACTTTTTTTCATCCCTGTTCTCTCTTTGTCTTTCTATCTCTCTCTCTCTCTTTCTTACTTTATATATGTTTTGAAACTGAGCCTGGGGCATATTTATCACAAGTTTTTCTTTGCATGCCCCAAGGGCAGCAAAATATTTCAGCTGCCTTCGTTTCGTCGTCGTCGCAGTCGCCTTTGATTCCCTTAGGCATTGCTGTTCCGCTGTTGCCCCTTTCCCCAATCTTCTACTGCTTCAAAGTGTCTCCTTCTTTCTATATCTATCTCTCTCTGTCTCCCTCTAGCTGGCTGGCTGGCTGATTTTGCTTTTGGGGAGCTGTAGCTCTGTTGCCGCACAAAGTTTCATTTCGTTTGGCCAGGGGGCCTTCTGGGGGGGCATTCTATGCTTTGTCATTAACACAAACATACACACACACACACATATATATATATACATACACCCATCATAGATATACATAGAGACAATCGCAAAAATACATCGAATCTTACTGTAACTGGGCGGAGTATATCACCAGCAGCAACAAAACTGGCTTTGACATTTACAGTGCAAAAAAAAAGATATACCAAACGATCAATCTTTTATTTCCCAATATTTCAATTTCTAAATATCAGAATTCCCTTCTCTCTTGCTTTTTTTATCAATTGCGAAATAATGCAATCACTTTAACCCTTACAATACCTCTATTTACAGTTATAAGAACAAAAACAACATCAAGAACCGGAAATAGACAATTCAAATTACAGTGGAACTAAGATATAGCGAATCGCCGAAGACTTCAATAGATCTATGGATTCATCATATTTACAATTAAGTGAAATTTTGGGATAAACAAGTTATTACAGATATAGATTTATCTCCACACAATTAGTTCCATCACGATCAAAAAGGTAAATATATAAAATAAGCAAAAGAAATATATCTTTTCTATATATTTTCGTTTTATTTCATTCTTGTGCTTTGATAACGGAACTCTTTTAACTTATAAAAATTCCATCCATATAAGGAAAATTTTGCTTCATTTACTAAACTTCATTTATACAAAATTTTTCATACAAAATTCCATATATATGTATGCTATAAATAACAAATTATATTTATACATATATAGAGTTGCTATTTTGTATGAACAACATTGCTAATGGAAACCCTCTTTGAGAAAGGATTTAACAAAACGTTTGCTGCACCAAAGTCTTACTGTAACACAAATCTCAAGGTCATCAAACCTGTTAGACAGCAAACCAAAAACAAGTTAGTATGGACTGTGAAGTTCGATGTTCGTTCTGTTATTTAACAGGACTTTAACAGAGATTTAACAGCGGTCGCGTATCTTTTGGATGCGGGTTCGAGAATTGTTGTTGTTAAAAATGGAAATTTCAGTTATTTTTGAACCGTTGACGCGAATGCACGTGGGAGCGCTTGAAAGTAGGCAATACTATTATCAGGAAAGTCGGAAAACCAGCGGAAACGGAAGTAAACATTTGAACATTGTGCGGTTTTCGAATAAACAATTAAATAAGTGAAAGAGACAACGGATGCAAGCCAAATAGCAATTAATAAAACATTAAATATAATATACATAAATAATTGTCTACCCCGTGCGTTGTAACAGAAAAAACAGTTAAAGTGCATTTCCTAAATATTCCAACCTTTTTGTGAGTTCCACTTTTAAATCAAAAAAAAAAAAAAAATATATACATACATATTTATAATTTTACATTTTTTACTCGTTTAAAAATTTGTATAGAAAGTTTTTAAAATTGATTTAAAAATATTTGTTATGCGGGTGCCTCTAGTTGAGCCTCAGGGCATACTTCAATTATTATCTACTTATATTTTAGAGAAAGTAAAAAGATTAGTTTTATAATAATTACTATATTTTTTAAAATATATTGCATGTATTAAATATTGTAATAAATTAAAATAATTTCGTTTCCTTATCACAGAACTCCATTTGTTGCATTGGATCAACGATCACCGTTGACGGTGGATTCCTCTTGCCCCAAACGGTAAGTGAATTGAACAAAATCTTATCAAAAACAAGAAAAACATAAAAATAAAATCAAAATTAGTTCAAAAAAGATTCTGTAATAAACGAATTTTCACCCAACAACGAAACCAAAAACATAGCAAAATATGAGCAGCAGCAGCGGCAGCAGCAGCAGCAGAATTCTGGTAACCATCCAAGGTGCATGCCACAAAACCTCTTTTCTCTTGTTGCCGCTCTTGTAGTTGGTGTTGTTCTTGTTATTGTTGTTGTTTTGTTGGCCAAAAAAAGGGCCAGAGGCAACTGATTTTCGTCTCTCCCACATGCCAAGTCAGAAATTGTGCGCCATAAACGAAGACTGTTTAAAAAAAAAAAAAAATGATGTGCCTCAAGTGCTGCTACTCCCAGTGTACCCGCACCAAAGGAGAAATAAACAAAAGTACGAAAAGTACAAAAAAACAAAAAGCAAAAAAGAAAAAAAAAATAAAAAGCAAAAAGAAAAAGAAAAAATCATACAAAGTCCACAGGCATTTTTGGGCAACCTTAGCCCAGGGCTGAGTTATGTGTGCAGACGACGGCGACGACGACGACGACGGTGACGTCGACGACTACGACAACGACGACGAGAACGAGTCGCATTATTTTTTCTACCTTAAAGGCTATTAAATACGATGGTGGTGCGATTGTGACCGGCCAGGTCCAAAAAACTAAGCGGCCAAAATGACCCCAAGGCCAATACAAACAACACACTCGCACACACGAACCCACACACACACACACAGAAAAGGCACAAAATATTCAGCGAATCGACAAGCTAGGAGAAGCGAGCAGAATCGGAGCCAAGTCAGGAGGCAAAGTTCAAAAGCGAGACTGCAGTCGAAAATCGTATTCAAATAAAAGCCAAACAAAAGAAGAACGGCGTGAAGAGGAGGGGCCGAAGCGGCGGGAAGAGAAACGGGGTGTCCTGCCAGCGACCTTCGCTTGTCGCGACAGTCTCTTGCTCTCCTCCTCTCTCTCTCTCTCTCTGTCTTTGCCTCTTTGCCTGTCTCTCTCGGTGTCTCATTCTTGAATCGAAGCAACTGGTTTTTGGTTTTGCTTTTGCCATTGCCTTTGCTTTTTGCTTTGCCTTGCTTTGCCATTGTTTTCGTTTCGTGCCGTTTTTCTTGTTGTTTTGTTTTGTTTTGTTTTGCTTTGTTTGTTTTGTGTTTTTGTGGAAAGCATGGAAGGCGGAGTCGCAATCTTGTTTGTTTGTACCACTATTCGAACACGTGCCACAGCAGCTAATTTGTTTTCATTCTGCGTTTTCGACTTCAGCTACTTGCACCTGTGTATCGGTACAATCAAAAAGTGATTTCCATTACGTTTGAGTAGTCAAAAGCTGGTGCATTTGAATGGTTGTTGGTTGCTCTTGGCAACCAGGTAAAGCCCCAGCCCCAACCATTCCTTCGCATCTTTCTCGGTGCCACCTTATCCGTCTCTCTGTCTCCCTCTCACCCTTTCTATCGATTCCATTCCATTCCCAGAGTCTGTGCTCGATCACAAAAGCGCTTAACGCGCTGTGTGTTAATTAAGGCTGCAATTCGGCATCATTACCAGCATCAACAGAATGCCATTGCTATGGCAATTTGCCACTCAATCGCTTGGTTCTGGTAATAATATACAATAAACTGTAAATGGAACATCTTATACCCTTTAATTACCATTGATGAATTAAAATTTGCTTTAAAAATTGTCGTTGCCTTTGCGAATCACAAAAAATATATATCAAAATTATTCTTATTATAAGTATATTAAAAATATTTTTATTCAGTAAGTCCTTTAAATAAAGAATAGATTACTTAATTCTATTGAAAATCTCATAATCTAAGTTTTAATATAATTTTTGATATATTTAAATCTAAATCTTACTACTTTTGTTAAGCATTTGGCAATTGTCAATGCAGGGCTTTAAAAAATTGTCCAAGAAAAGTTTTTGAAAAATCAAGAAAAGGAAAATTATTTTTATAAAAATACTGAGAATGATCTTTCAAAGTAAATTTTTTATAAAATGTTAATTATAAATTGTTTACAATAAGATATATTGTATTCAATTTTTCTTTTTATTATTCTTGTGAAACTTGTAGTAAGCGAGCAGTAAGAAAACCTATTTGTCTATTTAAGGCAGATTTTCGTAATATTTAGTTTTCATATATATTAGAGCTACATTTATTTTAATCTTGTTTTGGTTTCTATACTCCAATGAAGAGTTATACGAATTGCTCGGTTTAAATCTTTTTTGATGCATCCTGTGTTTTGGTTATTATTTAAAAATAAAAATTTTTCCCTATCCAATTAACTGCAGCTATAAAAATTAGCCATAAAAGTCAAATTTAAATTGGGTTAGGCTTTTAATCCTTCCTTAAAAATTTAGTTAAAATTGTATACAGCATTCAATCCTGATTATTGCCAACGGGATAGATAATTATTAGACTGTGACAAATAGGATAATTAAAAGCGAATCAGATTGGCTCCAATTATTTTGACTACTATAAAAATCTTTAAAAAATCTAATATCAATAATATACCATTATATGAGATCTATATATGTATTATACTAGGTAACAGATTGAGCTAACCAAATCCCCATAAAAGAACCGAATGTTTATTTAGTTTTAACTGCTTTAACTAAGGTTAGATTTAAAGTTTAAAGTTCTTAAAATCCATTTATTATATAGAGGTCTTATTCTTTTTAATATAGAAGCAACAAGAGAAGCCATAGAAAAGTGCATTAATATAAATACATAAAGTGGTTTTTATTATTTTATATATGTATTTTTAATGATGCAAATAATATAATATTAATGTAAGGCATTGCAGCAGATTGATCGAGAAACGAATATGCCTCCCATCGTAATCAAGCTGGAGTTACTTTGGTTCTGTGGTGCTGCACCTGCTTTTGTGTTGCATTTTGTTGTTCTTTTTGTTGCTGTTGTTGTTGCTGTTCCTGCTGTTGTGGGTTTGTATGTTGTGGTTGTTATTGTTGCTTTTGGTGTGTATTGTAGCTGTTGTTGTCGGTTGGCTGACTGCAATATGCACACGCAAATTGCACCAATTAGGAAATACGAATTGGCATTGGCATTGCCTGTCAGTTGCAGCAGGAATAGCAACGAAGAGGGAAACAACATGATAGAGAGAGAGGGGGGGGGATACAGAGACCTTCAATGCTTCTCTCCTTGTGGTTCTATGTAGAGATGCTGTTTGAGCTCTGCTCAACTGGAAATACTGCCTGTTAATTATTATGTACGGCTGATTAAGCAGCAGGTTTAACAATTTCATTCACATTTCAATTTTTTCTTATTTTGTTTTGCTCCTTCGATGTTTATACATAAATATAAATTGTTTACACAGGGAGAAAATGTGAAACGAATTATTCCATGTCTAAACATTTAATTTGAAAAACTTAAAAAGATAATAATGTACTTGAAGTAATTGTATGATTACATCTATCTTCCTATTGTTAAACAAACCCAATTCGGAATTCCTTGCAGAGTTCTATCTTTCGACTATTCAGTTTTTTCGTTTTTAGAAATTTTTAGTAATTTTAAAATTTTAGAGATCAATTTACATATATAGAACGCTTTGCAATTGTTAAAAAATTGTTTCAAGTTTCAAGTGAGAATTTCCAACTATTACTTATAATTCATCCTCCATTTTAGCATAAATCCAATCCAAACTATTTTATTTTGATGATTTCATTTTCATGGATTCAGAAATGGTTTTTATTTTTAAACCTTTCCACATATGCCAACCTAAAATGTTCTAAGTCTCTGTTTTAATAACTTTGAACTTGGCTTATCCGTATCCTAGTGATCAAAAAGGAAGCTATATTATTCTTTCTTATTAATCACTAGGAGAAGGTAGATCTAGAATATAAGGTTCAGATCGTGTTTTACATATTTAGCTAAATAAAGAATGTAAAACCTTTCACATACATTCTTAGCTTTACATACTCGATCAAACATATCTTCCATATTGATCCTTGCCACCCATCCTTAATCAGTATAATTTAAATTTTCTCTTACTAAATTATGGCTAAAGCGAATGGCATTTTCTTGGTCAGAATTCAGTTTCTTAAGTATAATAAAAGAAATGAAAGACATTCATACAAATCAGAGATAAATGTAGTGTAATTCTTTAAAATTTGATTGATCTAATATTGCAATTTCTTATAGGAATAAATACTTTATCTAAATATTGAACAAACTTCGTTACAGAGCAGATTTTTAATGTCAGGAAAAAGTGATTTAATTGTTTTAATGAAATATTAACAACATTTCATAAAGAGTATTTATATATATATCTATAAAGATATATCCATACATTATAATAATTATTATGAAGATATATCTGTAAATTGACATTCAAGACCTAAAGAAAATGTTATCACTTTGTTTCTTGTAAAAGGTTAATAATTATTTTTGAATTAATTAGATAATTACATATATTTTTGTAAATATTAATATTTACATTAATATTTATAATATTTATTTTTATATTATTAAATTTTTGGAAAATATGTTTTATGTTTGATGCAAAATCATTGCAGAAAGATCTTTAAAATCTCTTACAAGAACAAGAAGAAGTTGTGTTCTTTTAGTTTTATAAATATTACGGTTATTAAAAACAGATTTTAAAAAATTCAAATATTTTATTCAAATAGTATAAGATCACATTAAGATCACCATTTTTTTTACAGTGTATCTGGATAAATATGTATCTAATTGCTCCTATAATATTTGCGAATGTTTTCGGTTATCCATTCAACGTTGATCCTTTGCGCATTTGACTTACAATTCAATTTTAGATTTACTAGGAAATAAAACAACACATATAGTATATATGTATGTATATCTGTATGTATATATTTCTACATTTATCTATATGTTTTGTCTGTTTCTTGGAGTGAGTGGGAGACTGAGAGAGAGAGAGAGAGAGAGAGGGAGGGAGTTGGTTGGAGTAAAAGTAATGTTTGTTCTGCATACGAGTACATTTGCCTACAAACTTCCCTTGCCTTCCTCATAACTCCCAAAATTTCACTTCAATACACTTACATACATATGTACATACCTTCACATATATGGATATATATGTACATATGTATGTATGTACATATACATATATAAGTACATATCCTCTCATATTCCTTCAGTTGTTACGCCATATGCAGCGCAATCGTCGTTTTTATTTAATATTTTCTAATAAATTTTTCAAAGTTTATTTTTGAAAGCCTTGCAGCGTTTTAATATCTGCTTCAGCATACTCTCCAGCACTCCAGGACTCTAGGACTCAACTCACTCAACTTTACCAGACTCCCACACACACACACATATAGAGACTCATATGTATATATGTATATATATATATATCGCATATATTTGTACAATTTGCTAGGGCGCACACATTCTGCAACTTTGGCTAGCAATTTTCGTAGCTAGAGTGAAGGACCAAAAGCGAGGACTGATTTCCCATATGCCGCAGTTCCAGCATTTTGTAGACCCTTTGGCAAAAGACGACGCAGAAGTTCGTTCTCTTTCTCTTTCTCTATATGTGTGTGTGTCAGTGTGTGTGTGTGTGTGTGTGTGTGTGTGTGTGTGTATGGTTCCTAGTTTTTGGCTTTTTGTGTTTTACTTTGTCCAAAAAGAAAGAAAAAAAAATATATATATAGCAAAGAAAAAAGCTAAACTTTTTCATTTGCCTGCTCATCAGCGTTTTGATTTTGGCCAACTGCGAAACGAAAACAAGTCAAGGAGAAGCAATAGAGTGAGGTAGAGAGAGGGAGAGAGAAACCAAGAGTGAGACGGTAGAGCAATGCAAGAAGCAGATGCCTGTCCAGCACTTGAGGCATTGAATTCTTCTTAACTTGGCCCACGGACATTTTGTGATTTCTCTCTTTATGTTTGTCTTGGCTATGCACACACACACACACATAGACACACAGGCTAACAATTCCCTGGGAGTTGGGCATCCCATTTTTTATCCTTTGCCTAATTGGAAAACCCTTCCCACGACTTCTCTGAGTCTCACTCTCTTTACCTCTCCTTTGCACTTTCTTACTTCCTAATCTCGTTTGCCCCGCCATGTTGCAACTGTTGCAGTTTGATAAATCTTTTCAAAACACCCACACACACACCCATACACACACACCCATATACACACACACGCACACACATAGATATGTAGAACGCATATCTTTGGGCATAACTTTAATGCCAACATTCTCAATGTTTTCGTATTAACTTTTTGAGGAGAATTCTGTGTGCAGCGACGTCGACGCCAACTGAGACAGAGACTGAGCTTTGACTTGCGGCGTTTTAAAATTGAGATAAGGTTTTGCCTCGAAAACTTTCATTTTGCTTCTTTTTTTTTTTTTTTGTTCTTCTCTTTTCTTCTCCTTTTTTTTTTTGCTGTTGCCCTGTTGTTCTTGTTGTTGTTTTCTGGTTTGTTGTGCGCCGCCTGCGGTTGGTTAAGGAGAGGGGGGTGGGGAGACCAACTTAGGTGTATGATATCTTTAAATGCAGGCAATCCACACACACACATACACACATGGACTTACACTCACACATGTGGAATGGAATGAAAATAGAAATAGATATGGGATAGGGGAAAGGAAAGGAAAGGTAAGCCAAAGCCAAAACGGACACAGAATCCAGATCTCCCTCTACAACTCATATCTCCCCTTCTCTCTCTCTCTCTCTCTCTCTCTCTCTCACTCTCTCACTCTCTCTATTATATCTACCTTACCAATTGCACAGTTTACGCCTTGCCTTGCCTTTACCTTGCCCAGTTGGGCAACACTCATTCCGTGAGTCCTGACTCAGGACTCAATGTGGAGAATCCTTGCCGTTGTGGTTACTAGCATGCTCTTTTGTTGTTGTTGTTGTTGTTGCTATTGTTGCTGTTGCTATTGCTCCTATTGCCCTCAGCATTGCAAGGATAAATGAATGAGGAGGCACCAACACACACACACACACACACACACACATATATATAAACACACACATACAACTACATGGACTCATATGTACGAGCAAGGAAAGCCCTAGAGGAGCCTTACCAAGCCCATACTAACCAGAAAGAGAGTGAGAAAGAGATAGCGAGCCAGAGAGGAAGAATAAGAGAAAGAGAGAGATAGAGAAAGAGAAAGAGAGAGTCAGAAAGACCCCAAGTTTCAATACCCAGCAACAAGCACCTTATACAAGTACAGTGATCTTTACTATTGTAGAACAATTGATAATAAATATTTAAAGATTTCATTTAGTTTAGCTAAATGGACTTTTCCTATGGTTAAGACAAATTTTTGATTCTTAAATAATTTTATCTCAATGATCATTTCAGTTTTGTTTATGTTATTGTGGTTTCACTGTAGATTGAGCAAGAGCAACTCAGCTTACTGCTTGCTTGGTTTCGTTTCGTATCCATCCATGATTTCCGCACTAATTCCAAACGATCGCCGCGGGCCTAGTCAGCTTTTGCCCTTTTTCATATAGCCATCTCGCTTGCACTTATATATTGCCCAAACCAGGCAGGACACTCACGGTTGTCTGGGGCGGAGAATTGGGACTGGGTCTGGCCTTTGTGTGCGGAAGGTTGGCTGGCCGCAGGACATTTTGTAGGGTTACATAGTCAGCGTCGTCGTCGTCGTCGTCGTAGTCGTCGTAGTCGTAGTCGTCGTCGTCGTCAACGTCGCAGTCGTCAACGTCTGCTGTTCTGACTCATCCTCATCCTAACTACCCCCCTTCCTTCACCATCCATCATCCCCAATCCTTGCCCTTATCCACATCCTTTTTGCTAGGTGAGTGTATGTATGCGAACTCTCTAGCTCTAGAGCTCATTTCTTGGCTTTTGTTTTCGCTTTTGTACTATTTTGGGAGATGGTGATGTAGTTGGTTTGTGGTGTCATGGTTTGGAATCGGGGTGGGGGCGAGGTGGTAGGATGAGGGCAAGGGTTATTTTTTTATTTTTATTTTCTTTTTTTGGTGAAGATTGAGCATGTGCCAACGGCCACTTCTGGGTCCTTTTTTTCAGGAAAATGATTTAGCCAGAGGCCATGCAGCAACCTGATAAGGCCCAGCCTCAAAATCACAATCTCAAACAATGCCAAACTAATAAGCCTCCTTCTATGTCTTTCTAACTATCTCTATGCTCTATCTCTATCTTTATCCATCTCCCTCTCTCTTTCTCTCTCTCGCTTACTCATCATCATCATCATCATCATCATCAGATGGTATGAAACAGACAAAACTGAAAATGTATATGCAGAATTTTGAATGCAATATCAAGAGTTAAGAGTTAATGACAATGGCCAAACTGAAAATTCGAAAATGCCAGAATGAGTTTAAGGAGTAGTGGGATAAAGAAGGGGAATACGAGGGGGAGGTGGTTGTGGGGTTGTTGGGGTGGTTGGAGAAAACACAACAACATGGCAACTCTTCAAAATTCATGATAAACTCAAGTGTAACCAAAGGCGCTGCGAACAACTTCTACTCCTACTGCCTCTGTTCCTGGGTTCTTGTTGCTCCTTCATCCTTCTCAGCCTAGACGGCATAGAAAAGATACAACCTTAGGCTATAATGGCCTAGAATAGGATGCAAACTGCAGTGCTTGTGTTATATACAATACCGTTAGCATTGGGCATACCTGTATATGTATATGTGCAAGTGTGTGTGTGTGTGTGTAGATGTGGGCGTGTGCCTTACTGTTGTTGCTGCACCTGCTCAAGTGGGCCGCAAAGCAATTGAAATTGAATTGTTTTGTGGCCAGGATGAAAGAGACAGTATATATAGAGAGAGAGAGAAATAGAGATAGAAGAGATAGGTAAAGATATGGTAAATTGTGAAACTGCACCATTAAGCCATCGTCTATATGGTTTGATTGAACGCATTACTCATGCTTGATAATTGCTGTAAATTAATAAAAATTGTATATATGTATACATCCAATCCTCTATCCCTATAACATATACCTTTTCCATATCGCATCTCCTACTCTCAAACTGGTCATGAGAATACCTTCCAGGCATTTATTTTGTGTAAGTTTTTTTCTCATTTTTTTATAGGATTTTCTTTCTTTTATTCTTTTTTTTTTGCTTTGCTAACCCTATTTTACGACTATTTCTCTGGTCTCTGTGGCATTATTTTTTTCTCTTCTTTTTTTTTTGTTTTTTTCGTCGACATTCTCTCATTCGTATGTATTTGAATGTTCATGTAGTTAAAGTTAATCAAATCGTAATTACCCAGCCCCAGTCAGATGGCCCAAGGCTTTCAAACATTTTAAAAAAGCAAACTTGTTTAGTAATCTGAAAGCTTCAATAATGCTTATAGAAATCCAATAACGAAGAATTAATACTCTTAGAAATAGAAATGAAATGATGAAGATAATTAATAAATAAATACAAAGGATTAACTTTGATAGCTGCTTTCAAATTTATAACCTAGATAACTTTTACAATAATGTTGGCAAGCCTTAAACATTATTAAATTAACCTCATCACAGTTTTACTTAAAAATTATATTAACTAAAAACTGGTTACTTAAGTAGTTAGGGGTAGGCAATTTATTATTGAGAAAACTATACCTATCTATGTATGGAATTACTATTACGGGTAGGCTCATTGTTGATCCTTGAAACCATTTAAATAAAACATTTACATACACTTAGAGTAATTCGTTTTATAATTTAGTATTTTATTACTTTCTGTCTCATTTCCAATGCAATGTCATTTTCGAACTGATAAATTCCAAAAGCTCCACGAGAGTAAACAAAACCTAAAACAAAAAGTATTTAAAAATTTAGTATTTAAATTTTAGTATTTAATATTGCTAAGGCTCTTTTGAATCACATTGTACTCCCACTCTTTAAAGTTAAAATACAAATCACTATTATTAGTCAAATATATTCGATACTTAATAATTGTTTTATATTTAATCGTTTCTTCCTTTTATTCAATAATACGAAAATGGAAACAAAACAAAATCGAAATAGTGTTTCGCTTTATGTTTCAGTTATTCCAAGTGTTTCCGTTTCATTGTTTTGTTGTTCAACATGTTTAAATTTCAATTACGAGCTGCACAACAGAATTAATAGATATCATATAACTCATCTTCGTAAGGGTATGTCACAATACTGTATGAGATTATATATCTATATTTAGATCTTCGTTATGCAAAATCCATGACACTAGTAAAATACCCAGAGTTAAGTACAAAATTTTTGCAACTGAGAACTTAGCCTTAGGGCTAATGCGCCAAAGAACTTTGCACATTTGTCAAATGGTTAACTCGTTGGGAACAACTTGATTGAGTTTTATTAATTTGTGTAGGTAGAAGAATCGTTTGAAGAACATTCAGAGAATTTAGGACCTAAATCAAAAGGTTGTTAAGCCAAAGTTAGCTTCATCAAATGTCAGATTTTTGTGTTGACTTGGTTTTAACATTACGGATTGCGTATACGTACGTCATTTTAGGGGCACGCATTGCAGCTGACACTTCATAATTAGCGTTCGCGGTATATATCGCATCATGGCCATAACGATGCTCAAATCAACGTGATTTTCGTGTGAAAATCGAGTTGATGCACTCGAGGCACTGCCATGGATGGCTATGGCAATATGGCTATAGCTTTGGCCATGCCGATGTCGATGGAGCATTAACTGCAGTCGACTACGTTTTTGGCGATTAGTCTTGTCCACGACTGAAGCACAGCACAACAGACAGCGAAACAGATATGTACATGGATATACATACATATATACATATATACTGATGGAGAGTAAAGACTCAGACTGCAGACTGTAGACTGCAGACTGGGCCCCCTTGGGGCGGACATGGGCATAAGTGAGTTTAAACGCAATGAAAACCAAATATTCCCACACAATCAGCTGAGAAGCAAAGACTATGCCCATATGGAATATATATATATATATATATATACTAAATATATATAGATACATATATTTATGTCTGTGTGTGTGCAAGCTGGTTGGGTGATTTTTAATGTTACCCTGTGGAGCTGTAAGCGATATCGTTTGCCTCATTTCAATCCCCATACCTTCCGGGTCGCGGCATTTTTGTTGTCACGTTTGACTATGTAACCAAGAGTCAAAGTCAATTTCGTTTATTTTTTTCCGTTTTTCTTTTTTTTTTGGACAAATTGGTTCTCATGCTTTTGGCTGGCTTATATAAGTTAATGGTTATATTAGCTAATCTGTATTAATTGTCTTTTCAATGTTTTTTTCTTTTTTGCAGGAAAAAATGCGATATGGATCGAGAGCGCGAAAGAGATGCAAAGGGCCTGGAGCCACGCGACTTGTCATCCACCGGTCGCATTTATGCCAGAAGCGACATTAAAATCAGGTATTGCAAAATAGTTTACATATTTGCAAATGGTTTTATTTACCTTGTTTTTTTTTTGGTTTTATATTTTTTCGGATCCAGCGCTTCCCCCACCGTCTCGCCAACGATCTCAAATTCATCATCGCCCACACCACCCGCCAGTTCCACAGCAACACCTCTGGGTTTGCCCGGAGCAGCAGTGGCGGCGGCGGCAGCTGTAGCATCGGCTGCTTCAGCCGGGGCCAGTTCCTATTTGCATGGCAACCACAAACCCATTACTGGTATACCATGTGTGGCAGCTGCCTCGCGGTATACTGCGCCTGTGCATATCGATGTGGGAGGAACTATTTATACCAGCTCACTGGAGACACTAACAAAGTATCCGGAATCAAAGTTGGCCAAACTCTTTAATGGCCAAATACCAATTGTGCTTGATTCACTGAAGCAACATTATTTCATTGATCGGGATGGTGGAATGTTCCGTCACATTTTAAATTTTATGAGAAACTCAAGACTTCTAATTGCCGAAGATTTTCCCGATCTAGAGCTGCTCCTAGAGGAGGCACGCTACTATGAAGTGGAGCGTAAGTATAAAAAACTAAATCAAATATAAAATATAAAACTAATCTTTTGTATATCCTTAGCTATGATTAAGCAGTTGGAGAGCATGCGCAAGGATCGTGTACGCAATGGCAACTATTTGGTGGCGCCACCCACACCAACACCACCTGCGCGTCATATTAAGACAAGCCCGCGGACTAGCGCTGCACCAGAGTGCAATTATGAGGTCGTGGCCCTGCATATTTCACCCGACTTGGGTGAACGCATTATGCTATCGGCAGAACGGGCACTGCTCGATGAACTCTTTCCAGAGGCCAGTCAGGCAACGCAATCGAGTCGCAGCGGTGTGTCCTGGAATCAAGGTGATTGGGGCCAAATCATACGATTCCCACTCAATGGCTATTGCAAGCTAAACTCGGTCCAGGTGCTGACGCGTCTCTTGAACGCCGGCTTCACCATTGAGGCGAGCGTGGGAGGGCAACAGTTCTCCGAGTATTTGCTGGCGCGTCGTGTTCCAATGTGATAGGCTGGTCCTCCAACCGTCGTGTAATCCCCCAGCTAAGGGCTGCTCTGAGCAACTGTTTGTCTATTTCGCAAGATGCAAGTTTCGAATCCAAATGTTATTTAATGTTTATCAATTAAGTTTTCTGTGCATTTTCGGAAACCGTAGCCCAGAGCCCAGCACTGAATTCGTTTACGTCCTAAGTTTCATGTTTAGTTTGAGTTATTTAATTAAATTTAAATTTACACTTACGTATTAATAAAAAAAAAAAAAAAAAAAGAAAATAACTAATTAGCCAGCCTCAAGCATAACTTATAAACACACTTGAAGTACTAAAAAAAAATTAATAATAAACTCACCAGCAATAGGTTTGTAGTTA
Source organism: Drosophila sturtevanti (assembly GCA_018150375.1). Taxonomy (NCBI): domain Eukaryota; kingdom Metazoa; phylum Arthropoda; class Insecta; order Diptera; family Drosophilidae; genus Drosophila; species Drosophila sturtevanti. The sequence continues at coordinate 3,491,656 of JAECWJ010000324.1, read as the reverse complement.
ATAATTGATGTAATTGAACTTTTATGAATGTAAACTATGAAATAACTTTTCAATATACATATATCTAAATAGTCTACACCCGTACAAATTATAATGGGAATAAATAATATCCAACGATAAACAAAAACAAACAGTTTAAACCCTTGCCCACGCACACTATAGGAAATCCATAAAATTGTCTTAATTGAATATTTAAAAATAAAGAAAATATAAAATTAATGCACAGACTTTAATCATTTCAAAGCGCTGGGTTAACTATTTCAGTTTAATATTTAAAAATCCGTTAAACATCAATGGAGATTCGCTGTTAGTTTAGCAGAATCACTTGCGAGCAATGTTAAAATTAACAGTGTAAAAGGCGCCAAATTTTAAAAAGGCAAAACCAGAATGAAGGAAGTACTAAATGTTAATGTTAGAAGTTTCTATGTTTTGAAAAGAAATATATACTAAATAGAAAAAATAACTTACTAATTAAAATTGATTTCATTTGCCTAGTTAAAATTAAATATTTTTTTATTTGTCAACATTTATACATGTAGGACAAGGAAATTCGTTATTTAGCAATAATAAAAAGCATTGGATGATATAGCCTTCATGATATAGCCTTTGTCACAATCCGAGAATTAGAAAGTTAAAGTTCCTTTGACAGATTTGTCCGATATCCATTAGTTTTTAAATTGACCCTTTTTTCTGTGGATTTTTAATGTCATTCATAGTTTAGGTGGTCAAAACTAGAGAAACAAACTGTTGATCACATTTTTAAAAATTTTTGGCAGTGGTTGAAAAGCATTCAAAATAGTGAAAATAGAATGGAATGAAGTAAGCAAGTCGTCCCTGCCGACTTGGAGTATACCCTGTACCAATAAGAGATATTTCATAAAATCAGACTCCGACAAAATCCTTATTAATTGAATATAAATTTTACTTATATTACATAATATTTTCTTCATATTAAATGAATATTCTTATATTTAAATAAGTTTTCCAGATTTTAAAAATCAGATTCTACAAATCAAAAAAAAAGTTGGAAAAAAAATTTGAATGGATTTTCGTGAATTTTTGCAGTGTAAATTCAGTTTGAAAATTAGTTTTCCAGATTTTTATGCTAATTGAAAACGGCGATTCTAAAAATCAAATAAAGACACAGTTTTTCAAAATCAGACGAGATTTGACTGAATTGGAGCCCTCTGAAGTAGAGGTTCCTTCGAAGGATTTGTCCTTCTTTTGAAGGATTTTACCAATGGTTTATAGGCTCTAAGTTGGTCATCTTTTGGCCGATTTTGAAAAGTTTTACATCAATCTTTTGGATAATTTCCGTATTAAAAAACTACATTAAAAGTTGAAAAAAGTTGGAAAAAAAATTTTGAACGGCTTTTCGTGAATTTTTGCAGAGTAACCATCGTTAAAATTTGCGAAAATCGAGTTAAAAATTAGTTTTCCAGATTTTTATGCTAATTAAAAATGACGATTCTAATAAGCAAATAAAGACATAGTTTTTCAAAATCAGACGAGATTTGACTGAATTGGAGCCCTCTGAAGTAGAGGTTCCTTCGAAGGATTTGTCCTTCTTTTGAAGGATATTACCAATGGTTTATAGGCTCTAAGTATTAAAAAACTACATTAAAAGTTGAAAAAAGTTCGAAAACAAATTAACAGATTTTCGTGAATTTTTCCAATAAGCGATATGTTAAAACTGAAACTTCTTCCAAATCCCCATTAATTGAATATAAATTATTTTATAAAATTCTCCTAGCAAGCCGAAACACCTAATTCATTCTTTCTCGCTCACTCCTAACAGTAAACGAAACTAATCCGTCATTCGGTACAAAGCAACATGCGCATGCTATCTCGCTTACACATTTCAGCTGCTGTTGCACATAGAATTTCAGTACAAAACTTATAGGCGTATATCTCCGATATTTATTGACCGATTTCAACTATTCATCTTCAAAAGTTTCAAATTTAAATTTCGAAATTAATTTCACAAAAACAATTTAAAAGTTTGTTTAAAAATCGATAGATCTTTATTTATATGTATTTATTTTTTATAGTAAATAGACTAAATGTATATTAAGTTATGTTACATATTTCCATTATGCGTTTAAGTCGTAAATACATACAAACATACATATATAATATACAAAATAGTTATAGCTGTAGTCGGTAAATGAAAACACATATGTATACTTAAATATCTTTGATCGTCATTATCAATATATATATATAGTCTAATCATTTTACATAAATCATTTTTGTGGTGCCAAAAAAAACATAAAAATCTATTCGAATGGTATGGCATGGCACTCTCGGGATTACTTTTGTTTTTCGAATGGGATATGGAAAAAATAATTATGCCTAAAATTGTATAAGTTATTGTAAATTGAAAGTTGGCTTCTATTTGTTCATTTTGTAAAAATTTCTTAAATATTGTCTTAAAAATTATATCACAGTTGGAAAACTAGATAGCTAACGTCTAGAGCTAAAAGTTCAAGTGGTTTAAAAATTTTTTTTTTTTCTTTTTTGTAGTTTAAAATGTAACTTAGTGTGGGTCCTCCGCTGATACTGAAATTCCATACCAAACAATAGAGCCAGTAAGGAATTTCCATTTAAGTATGCAGACGGAGGATTCTAGAAATGCACTATCGGTGTTTTGTTTTCGAAATTACATACATCGTACAATCTATCTACATACAAATTTGCAGGATCATTATCCCTGCTGACTACAACTACTACTCAGCTAGTGGTTAGAATAGGATAGACATGGGACTAAGTACGCTAGAGAGTAATATCGGATAGTAAATGTACACAATCTAACAAACAAATAAAAAAAGAATAGAAGAAAAAGAATATATGTATATATATATATGTTTTGTACAGGCGAATGGTTTCTATCTATGATATCATTCACTTCACGAGCTGGCTTCAAAAGGCACTTGGGTGGATGTGGCAAGATTTTCTATTTTCTCTCACTTTCTCTATCTCTTTACCTCTATCTCTCTATCTGGCAGTGAGACTGTAGACTTAATTCGGGATTCGGTTATACCCTCGTCTCAGTATTTCGATTCCTATGAAGCGGCTGCAATTCTCGCTGTGTATCGTTATAGTATTCATGATCGGAACTGGTGGGTTCGCTACCCGGTATTGGTATCTTTACCTCCATTGTTCCTGGTATACCTGTCATTACGGGTATACCAATGGTTTGTGTGGGTATGGGACCTTCTACGGCACCCAAAGTTTGGGCATTTAGCAGATACTCTGGATTATCGACACTAACAGGCACACCAATGAGATCCATGTAGCCAGCCGTAGCTCCTCCCGCAATAGCCACATTATTATTTGGATTTTGGCTGTTATTATTGTTATTGGGTCCAGATCCCTGACCCGTGGGCATTAGGTAATCATCCTCATCAACGGGTAAATCCAAACGTAAATTACCCACACCCACTTCACGGGCACTTGAGTCAGTTTCATCGTCGCCAGTAACACCACCATTTGGATTCTTATTACTTGGATCCTTGCAATAACGATTCAATTTGGGTATCTCATCAGTACCGTCTGTACGATGACTGGGACCAGGAGCTGCCTTGGGTTGCAAGTAATCGTCTGCCTCCACCATAGCCTCGGCGCCTTCTGTTGTTGGCGCCAGTTTTCTAATGAGATCCTTTTCGTCTTGGCTGGTATAGGCTGGAAGGCGGGTAAACTTGTCACCGGGTATGACCAAATAGCGTCCCGGATCCCGAGCAAACTCGGCAAACACTGTCGTCAATTGTTTGAACGTTGGACGCATGGCAGCATCCAAGTGCCAACAGGACAATAGAGTGCAATAGATATCCAATGAGCAAATCTCTGGCTGATCCAATTTCAAACCCACTTCGATGAGATCTGGTATATCCTTGGCAGGTATATTCTCATGGGGACGCTGACCAAAGGTCAACAGCTCCCATATGGTAACACCGAATGCCCACACATCCGATTTGCTGGTAAACACACGATTTCTTATGCACTCCAAGGCTAACCATTTGATGGGCATTTTGCCACCAGCTGCTTTATACTCATTGGAATCACTGCTCAACAATTTGGCCAAGCCAAAGTCTGTGATTTTCACCAATGAGGGAGTTTGTACCAAGACATTGCGAGCAGCGAGATCACGATGCACCAAACGTTTTTCTTCCAGATAGGACATGCCTTTTGCAATTTGAGTGGACCAATTAAGAAGAGCCTTTGAACCAATTTTGTCCCGATTATTGCGCACATAGTCCAAGAGGCAACCCAATGGCATAAGCTGTGTAATCAGCATCATTTGGGAGGACATGCAGACGGCGAGAAGTTTAAGCAGATTGCCATGTTCTACAGAAGCCATGATGTAAGCTTCTCTTAGGAACTCCTCGCTGGATTCAGCTCCCGATGACTTTAGCAACTCCTTGATTGCAACCGGTATTTTAACGTTCTCGCCTTCCGGAACCCAGACACCCTTGAAGACACGTCCAAAGGCACCCATGCCCAAGACACCGCCTTTGCGTAATTCAGCATCCTTGACTATGCGCAACTTGCACAGATTCGCACCGATATTTGATGGTCGCAGGGGTTCAGAGTCTTCACAACCAGATAAAGCCATGGTCATCTTAACCGTCTCCTTCTTGGCCTTTTGTTTTTGTCGGCAAAGGTAAGTGACGACGCTCAGGATAAAAATGATTGGCACAAGTATGGCCATAATGATAATTACGATCATATTAATGTCCAGACCAGCAGCCAGTTTGGATCCTCGCGGTGGACTTGATACGCAGTAAGGTCCAATATTTAGCGATTGATAGTTGACATGAGGCATTTCACTTGGGCACTTGGAAGTACAATTGAAAGTGGTCGAATTCTCATACGGACCAATATCCCCCTCACCGAACAGCTTGAAATTGCGACAGGAGGTACAATCTTCCGAGGTGGGTCCAGTGCAGCCTTTACACTCCGAATGACATTCAAAGCACTCTCGCTTTTCCTCATCCGCATAATGATCCGCTGGGCACTCATCTTCACATTGTTCACGTCGCTTATAGCCCACACATTTGGAGCAAACCTGTTCATGGAAGCCATAATTCGTGCAGAGTTCACAGCGTGGATGACATTTGCGACAGATGGCCTTTCCCGCCAATGGTTTCAACGAGCCGTGCTCTTGTGGATGAACATACTCCCAATAGTAGCCAGCAGGGCATTTATCATCTCTCTTCAGGCAACGCTCCACCGATGTATCACTATTAATAATGGCCAGATTACAGGTTTTACAGCCACCAGGTCCAATGGTATCCTTTGGTCCTGTACATCCCTCACAGGTATCGTGACATTTACGACAAGTGCCATATTCGCTATACTTCTCCTCTGGACAGACTGTGACACAATGTTGCTCATCCCGGACATGGACACACTCATCACAGTGTTCTGCTCCAGGACCGGAGCATGTCCGGCATTCTGGATGACATTTTTTGCATGTCTTCGAATCGAATTGGTAGGCACTAGAAAAGTAAATTTCAATTAGCAAAATGCAAAGGGAAAAACATGAACTATGAACTTACTTGGTTATATTGCGGCAATCGGCTATACATGTACCGTTATAATTGAAATTCTTGCAATTCAAACACTGATCAGAGCCCGCACCCCAGCAGCCATCATCATTACATTGATCCGAACACACTTGACCGGTTTTGCCTGTAATCAAAGTAAAATTAATAGGTATTAATTATATTCGAATTTCTTTACTTTTAACTTAATTTTTCTTTTTATTTTTTTTTTTACTTACGGCATTCGAGGGTATTCAGATTCTCATTGATCCATTGCTTCTGATCATTGGATTTTTGTATGGCCGACCAACGAATGTTGCTCACATAGCAGAGTTTCGCATTGTGCTGAATGACCACACTGCCCGAACTAATCCTTTTCAGATTACGCATCTCCAGGCTGGACAATGATGATTTAACTATAGATAGGGCAGCAAATAAGCTCTCCATTAACTGACGTCCGTGAATGATTTCCAAATTACGGAAACATGACAAGTTCTTAAAATCTGGATGCACTCCTTCGATATTCAAGTAACCAGTTATCTCCTTTACCGTTGAAAAGACCTCTAAGCGATCGGGATGCAGGGGTATATAACGTGGACCCATCGTGTAATTTGTATAGATATCCTGGAAACCCGAGAAGGTCTGATCTAATATACGTAGATTACCATCAATCACAGTGCAATTTTGAAAGGACTCAATGTTGCCCGAGTGAAGGACCGCCACACCAGAACAGGTTTTTGGGCACGGACCATTGCAGGGAACACATTCGCCCTCTTTGGCCATTTTATCAGATGGACAGCTCCGAACGCAGGCTCCATTGTCCTTTAACAAATGGCCGGGACACTCTTTAACGCAAGTAGCTCCATAGGCGTATTTACCATCTGGATTGGCTTCTAATATATATGTAGCTGGATTATATTTACGCATTGGTGGACACTCTTCCTTACAGACGCCATCGTCAAAGAAATTTTTACAAGCAATGCAATCCTTTTGTGTTGGACCTGTGCAACCGCCGGCACAAAACAAATGACAGCATTCCCTTGGTTTACTGCCATAGCAACGACCATTGGCACACTGTGGAGCACAATGATTCTTGCTAAACTGTTGGCAATTGTTGATGCCTTCGCCCCAACATCCTTGCCTGCACGAATCATGACATTTGGGACATTCACGTTCCGGAGCATTGAAATCGTACGTATAATTGTATAGGCCATTGGATAGAATCTCTTGCCAATCGATTGTCTGCATGTAACACAAATTGTAATTGTTAAAGAAACCAACCCAGCCCTGTAATATATCTCTCAATTCGGGCATCTCTAGGGTGTTCATTTTCGAGTAGGTGGTAAACAAGGCATATTTTTCCTCATCTACAGTCAGGCTAAAAAGTGTGCGACCACGTATAATTTGAAGTCTGTAGACAGAGAGAGAGGAGAGAGAGAGGGAGAGGGAGATTGTTTAGGCATGATTCTCTATTTTACCATAATTTTAAGATTAACTTACTTTGGGAATACAACTTTTGTGACATCCACATGACTGATGAGTATATAGCCGGTGACTTCACGTATATTATCCAAAAAACTGAGATCCAAATTTGGATCCTGTAGCCAAGTTAATTCTAGATTGCCATCAACATATGTGCAATTAGTATACCGATCGCGTAAATTACGATAATGATGTTCGCGATTCGAGGGTACCGAAAGTCGTGACTTAGTGCCAATGCAAACTGGAAATAAAAAAAAAATAATAATAATAATGATGACCATTAGTAAGGAAAGTAGGGACAGTATCTAATTATATAAAAAATATAAATTAAGTAGGTGGTGTTGACTTATATCTTTGAAATTAATTTCAATTCGATTTATAAACGGAAATAGCTTTGAGAAATCTTTTACATATATATAAATATATATTTATATAGGTATATATATATTGTAGCTATTGTTGTTGCTCTTATTGCTGTTGTTGTTGCTCTCTCGGAAGCAATAACAAGTGGGCGCATTGGCAACGCTTTCAGTTGGCGTTTTCCATAATTAGCAGCCCACGCATATAATCTCAGAGTCAGAGACTTAGTCTCAAAGTCAGAGACGGATATATCGGAAGGGAGGGGGGGATGAGGAAAGTCAGTGTTATCATTAGTCAGCGACCTGTTTTAGCTTGAACATCTTCAACAACTTCATCGATAGATAGATACATTTCATTTTAGATTCTATGTTAATAATAATAAAAAAAAAAGGGCTACGTGGGCCGCTTCTGCTTCTCCCTTACCCTTCGCAACACAAACAGTGAATGTGTCTGTGCGTGTGTGTGTGTGTGTGTGGGTTGCCGATGCAAAAGTGTGCCATGTATACCCTATGCCCACCTAGTTGCAGCCTACATAAGTGCACCCACCTTAACCCCCAGCTAATTATCGACTGACAAAGAAGAAGATGATGGAAAAAAAACAACAAGGTACAGAAAATTGTTTGGTCCATAAATATGGGCGGCATTTTATTGATTTCTTTCGAAAACAAAAAAAAAACCTTTAAAATAAAAAAAATAAAAGAAATCCCACATAATTATGAAAGAGAGAATGAACAAAAACAAAAATACAGAAAAAAAGAAATATTTTTTGTCGCCAGAAACTAAAGAGAGGGAGACAGGGGGGAGTTAAATGGTCAAAGTTATGCGTCTCGTGCATTCCTTCAGGCTCCAAAGGCAAGCATCATTAAGAAGGTGAGGCTGTGACTGGGACTGGGACTTGGGATCTGAGAACTGGAACCGGAGACCTCAGACCTCAGGGTTGGGGCAAATCGATGGGCAAAAATATTTCGTACAAATTCTTAAGCTTTGTTTTGAAAATGCCGTGAGAGAGAGAGAGAGAAAGAGAGGGTAGAGAGGAGAGGCTGTTGCCGCCGCTGGGCAGTCTCTCCTCTTTCAGTTTACTGTCTGTCAGTTCGTGTTTCTGTCTTTTCTGTCTTTGTCTCCATATATCCCGCCGATGCACATTTCTCATACTGTGTTGGCCATTCGCCACATCACGAACCCTTCTCAAGCCATTGGGCTTTGCCGCTTTATCGCGCACAATTTATCAGCCAGAGGTTTTTCATGTTTTAGAGAGGCTCTGAAACTTAAGCCACGACAGCATCTTGCAACGTCAATTCTACAGAAATTGTGCGAGGCATATGCGATTTTTCTTTTGCCTGCGACACGCCCGCGTTTCTTGCTCCTTTTTTATAATAGTCGGTATGTGTGTGTGTGTGTGTGTGTGTTTGTATGTCTGTGTAGGGGCTAATTTGTAATCCTTAGGCTAAGTGTGGCGCGGCTAATGAGCGGAGCAGAGACTCACATAGCACAAATCAAAGTCATAATTCATGATGTGCTCATTAAAACAAAAGACTTAGGCAACGAACTTCACCATCAAGATTAATCAACACTAATACACACACACTCACACACACACACATACACAAATACAGCTGCAAAGGCACAGATTCAGATATATGTATGTATATGTATGTATATATGAGCAACTCTTTGTATTTGTTTATCGATTGTATGCCAGCCATCAACACACGACTCAATAGACTTTTTGACTTGCCCCTAGCATCCCCCTCCTCCTCCTTCTCCTCTCTCCCTTGACCCCACCAGCTGCTGATTAATAGCCCAACCGCATTCCAAGCTCTTTGCGTTTTGCTGACTTTCTAAATATATATACATCTATGTATGTATATATGTATAGTTTTTCCTACTTCTTTTCTCCTCTAGCAACTCTTTTTCCACATCTTTTGTCCTCTTCTCGTCTCGCTGTCAGCCTTTCCTTCAAATTGCTGCATAATCGATTCTAACATTTTCCATGTTGCAACAAGAAAAACCCAAAAGAAGTTTGGTTCTTTTTTCGTTTTTCTTTTTTCTTTTTTGAAGTTTTGATATTACGACTCTTTCATTTCGACTAGACGTAAAACCGTTCTGAACTCGCCTGTCTCTCTCTCTCTCTATCTCTCTTTGGGTTCTTTCTCTCTCCTTAGTCTGTGTGCGCACGCTGCAGGCAACTCTCAACTCTCAAGACTCGCTCGGCCGGTTCTGGGCATTTAACAGTTTTTGTTGTACTGCTGCCCCTCCGCTCTCCCCCCCGTACCACTCTTGCTCCTACTATCGCACACTCCGCTTGCTTACTTGCTGGCTTGTATGTATTTTCATTTCGTGGAAAAGATTTTTAACTCATGGCCCGAAACCGAAAACCCAAAGACCATCTGGATTGGGCTGTCTTTTTTTTTTTGTTGTTTCATTTGCTTGTTCGTTGTTCTTTGAGCAACATTTTTTTTTTGTTTTTTGTTGTACCTTTGCCAGCGGCAACAACAGCATAGAAACAGTTGTTGTTGTTGTAATATAACAAAAGATTTAAAAGGGCATTAAGCAAGGCTTTGTATATCGTTTTTTTTTTGTCTCTTCTTCTTCATCGTTCTTTTTTCTTTATTTTTATTCCCAAATCGATGATGAGAGTAATGTTGAGTGGAGTGTGGAGTGGGGTGGGGGATGGGAGGGGGGAGATAAAAAATAATTGTTAAACTGGCAAGTACATTCAACCATTTTTATATGGTGAAAGTCTACTATGCAGATGCAAGGTGTCATAGATTGGCAACAACACACCATCAATTGCATTTAGTTTTCATCTAACAGAGTGTGTGATGTGTGTGTGTGTGTGTGTGTGTGTGTGCGTGTGTGTATTTGTTTTGTACAATAATAAAAAGAAATAAATAATTCATAACTGTTTTGCGACAATTTCAGTCGCGGCACGCGTCCATTTACAATGAAATTGTGTAAAAGCCAAGCTTAATAAATTCATTTGCGGCAGCAACAGCAACAACAACAACAACAACAGCAGCAGCAACCATTGCAAGCACGCAGCTCATTATACTGACCAACCGATTGTAGCTAAACTAGAGTTGAAGCTTACGTGCGCGGATTTTGCAATTCTTTGTTGTTGTTGTTGTTGTTGCTGCAGTTGCAGAATGCTGGCGCGGCAACTTTCTTTCGTGTTGCTCTTATGTATGTATATGTAAGTGTGTGTGTGTTTTCCTTTTGTTGTTGTTGCTGTTGTTGTTGTTGTGTGTTCTATGCTCTCTGTGTCGTGGCGTCACGATGAAAATCACAGCAAACAAAACGAAGCGAAGCTGAGAGAAAAAGAGGAGGGCAACAAAAAGACCTTATGCTGCACAAAGCGCATCTTCAACAAATTTGCCAGGGACAGACAACAACAACACCACAACCAACAACAATAACAAAGTACCGACAATCGCCAAACCATCGACTGGCTGGCCTTTTAAATATACTGTAAGAAATTCTTACAAAAACAAAAAAAAAACGAAAGAAAAGGATTCAATTTACAAAATGCATTTATTGCATGATTTCTTTCAGTGTTGCAGGCAACAAAGAAGAGTTGCAGGCAGCCTCTTGGCTTATGGGTCTTATGGGTCTCTGCTCTTCCTTCTTTTGGATTTTTTTGTTGCCTTTCGTGTTCAAAGCGCGTTCATTTAAGTTTTGCAAACAAGAAAAACAAAACAAAACAACAATTGGGCGCAGGTCGTGCCTCACGACAACAACATGCTGATGAGACCAGTACAGGCCAAGAAACAATGCTGCGGATTAGATAAGCTTTACAGGTATAAGACACATATACATATACAATGTATATATACAAATATATATATATACATATATACAATATCTGTTGTCCATTCTGCCTAGCCTCTCCTTTTTAAACCATTTCAACTGCAATTTCAAGCTTTTTCTTTTGGCTTGTTTAGAATGAGCACACCCTGGCGCCATTTTTGGTTTGGCTTTAAAAATATGTACTATTTTGTAGCTATTTTTAGGCATAGAATTCAAATAGATATATATTATGTATACATACAATATACAATAAAGTATAATATACAACAAAAAGTAAAAAAAAAAACATGGGCAGGAGGCTGCGCGGAAGCTTCCAAAGTTTCAAATAAAAACGCCCACAAACAACAGAAATAGAGAAACATTCAAAGATACAGAGAAATAAAGAGTTAGAGAGAGTGAAGGAGAGTGAGAGAGTAAAAAGTTCATAAGGGAAAATTGTCGTAAAAAATAAGTAAATCTTTGAAAAACAATCAACAAACTAGCTAATACTGGCAAAAGGAGGGAGTGGAGGAATAGGTATAAAGGTGCGCAGACGCAACAGCCTCTACCTCTCTTTCGTTCTCTATCTCTCTATATATAGATGCATGTGTGTTGGAGTTTAGAAAACCAGTATTTTTTACTTGTGACTTGAAGCTTAAAAAATAAATGCAACATTATTATTACTGAGAGAGAGAGAGCGAGCGAGCCTTAAAGTTCAACAAGTTGCAGTTTAATTCTGTCACGGAAACTTTTCTTTTGTGCATTATTTATTTCCATGATGACTTTATTGTAAAAAAAAATATTAAAAAAAAAATTATCCAAGTATGCAAAGTAGCCAAGATTTAATACACAAACATGTGTTTGTATATACATACATACATACATACACAGCCGTATTGTATGTGGATTTGTATAATAATATACAAAGACAACAACAGCGCGTGCCTGACGCTGTAATTAGCTAGAGCTTACACCCGTTTTATGGACAGGGGAATAGTCACAAGTTGGTGGGGGGAATAGAAACACAGAAACAGCCAGAGACAGAGAGAGAGAGAGAGAGGAAAAGAGAGAGACTGGATGCTGGATACTGATGTTGGACTCTGTGCCTGACTCTTTTACCTGTATCAGAGTGATGGGGGTTTTTTGGGGGAGGGAACGAAGAAGCTAGCCCAAGCGCACTATGGAATGCGGTTTTTCCAGCGTTAACACGCACACTCAAACACACATACATACATATATAAGATGTACACACACACAAACAACAACTACTCAACTACCCAAAAAAAAATCTTGGTCTAGGCATGAAAATTGGCTTAAAATGGAAAGGAATATGTAAAAAAAAAAACAGAAACATGTAAATAATAGGGCAGACAACCCATATCCAACAGATTGTATCAGATTTCATAAATAATATATAGTTTGAAGTAGAAAATTATATATAATCTTTCTTTCATAGCAATTTCAAATAGAAATATTACCTAAAAACTTAGTTGGTGTAATGTTTTTTTTTGTTCTATTGAAAAAGAATCGCAAACTTATAAAAACTTATATAACATATTGCATTTATAATTGGATTTTCTTAAAGCGTATTAAATTTATCATTATAGTATAAATAGCTATAAGTAACTATAACGAATTGCCTATTTTAGAAATCTCATCCATCTCATATCGATTCATGGCTTAGCTTATATACTATATTTCTTCTTAAAGTTTTTTTTTCCCCCTTTCAAGATTTTTATTAATATTTATTTTAGTCTATAGCAGCCTTGGAAGATTTGGTATATATATTTCAAAACATGTTGTTGTTGTTAGAGAAGATTCAACAAATAAATAACAAATAAATAAAACAAGTCAACAAAACTTAAACGTGCAAATACAATTATTTTTACTTATTAGTCGATACTTATGACCAAGCTAAGTCGATTTATTGAATAAATAATATACAAAATCATCTATAAAAATTATGATACTGAAAAATACTTCCATAATAATATGATATGCTATGAACTGGTGAAAAGAATAGAAAATTTTGTATTATAAAACTCAATTTGATCAACAAAAATCCACTTAACAGAAACATTTCATATTATATATATCACATAGAACATATATTTTAGGAGAAATGTAAATTTAAATAAATTAACACATACAATTAATTAAGGCTATTTAATTTTCATGGATTAGAAATAACTAATGGTATGTATGTATCTAATTTACGATAAATTCCATAAGGTATTTTATGTAAGATCGTTAAGCAAGTATTATATTTAGCTATTATATATAACTATTATATATAAAGATTCCTCCTTAATAGTGATAGAAATATAGATAAATTTGTATAAATATAATAAAAATTTATTATATGTAGTTATAAATATAGAAAAATCGCAGCTCTTATTAATCAAATCTACTCAACTTTTGAATTAAAAACTATAAATTGTATAGAAACTCGTATATGTACATGTTTTTGATTTCTAGGACTAATGTAAACATAAGTTCTAGATAAATATATGTATTTGCAAACGGATTGGGTTCAACGTTATAGAGTAAATATCTGTAAAAATACATACGTACATATATCGTATTTAGTTAATGCGAAACTTTTACTTTGCTTTCAAGCGAAAAATGAAACCAACCAACAATAGTTGTAATTGTTATGGCCCGCCTGTTGCTCAAGTTGCTAGAGCAACCCCTCTACGAATAACAAAAAAAAACCCCCTCTCTCTATCTCGCTCTATTCCCCCTACCTCATACATCTCTCTACGCCCTCTAGGAATAGTTATCCATACATTTTGCTATGCACGTGCATATATACATATATATATATATATATATAGTCCCAGAGTCAGAGGCATTGCCATATTTGCATATTTGTCGCAGCTGTGCTTACATTTTTATGATCATAAATATAATGAAAAGCCCAAACAGAAAGAAGAAAAAATAAAATGGAATTGTGCAAATGCTGTTGTTGTTGTTAAACTAAAACCTAAATAACCTAAAGAAACCATTTTCGATCTCCTGTTTGGCTTTATCAATATTTGCTTTAATTTTACCCCCTCTATCGCACATTTATTAATTTGCAGTCTACAAGATCACTGAATATCGATGGCAAATGGCTAAATAAAAAAGAGGTAATTTTTTTTCCATTTTTTCCATTTTTTTTTCATTTTTTATTTGTCCGCCAAATGCAAACATTTGCCTTAAAGTATTGTACAAACAAAATGTATGTACAAGCGGGGGAATATTTTTCATTAACTTTTTCATTTGGTTAAAAATATTCTTCTTTGCCCAAAGGTTGTGCAAACACACACACACACATTGAAAACATATACTATAGCAAAATTCTTATTAATTTCAGGATGTAAATTTGCTGTGCTAACAAATTAAATTTTGTTGGCCATTTCCTCTATATTAAATATAAGAAAAAGATTGATACTCTTGAATAAAAAGAATTTTTGGTAACTTGTCAGATTGATATTACGAAATGTAAGATAAACACACTCGATCTATATACGTGTATGTGTTTGTCCGTCTGTGTGTGTGTGTGTGTGTTTGTTGATAACTCCCGGCCACTGGGGGGCGATAATACATACAGAATGCGGCCAGCGCCAAGTCAAGAGGTGAAGAAAAAGTCAGAAGAGGCCAGGCGGCCAGGTGAAGCCTCAGCTAAGAGCAACACCAGTGCAATGGCAGTAACTAAAGCAGGTATAAAATACATAAGTAAGCAACATAATCAAAAAATATCTAGAAAGTACTTGACTATAGAATACCCAGTAAACCTGTATATATGTTGCATGTAAAGAGTTTATAAATTATATGTTGTTTGTTAAGAGCTAATCTAAAATTTATAGCAAATCAAAAATTTCTTTAGATAATTATTCGAGGAACAATTAAATTAGAAACATTATTGTAAATAAATGTAAATGTATTTTAACTTAGAAAATAACAAAATATATTTTTTAAAGTGATCAAAAATGAAATAATTATATTTTTTTAAAGAAATTTTCCCTCAAGCATTTATTTGCAATCTTTTTTTTGGTTTAGAAGAAATTAAATATAAAGTTAAGAATTCCGATTTTATAAGAATTAAAAGTTATTTTAAAGAAATCTAAACTATAAACTATATACGAAATTAATAAACAAGTCAACAAATATTTTATGTATCTTTATGTAACTAATTGAGAGTCAAAAAATAATATTTAAAACTTTGATATTTTATTATAACTATCATATAAAATATAATAATTAGGATTTTGACTATATGAAAAGTAATTGATTGTCTTTATTTAACATTAATTATTACAATTAAATGTAATAAAGTATTTCAATTGCTATAAATAGTATTCCAATGGATGGCTGATCATACCCTAGTGGTTAGTACTGGGTAAATCCCAAAGTAAAATACAAAATGCAGCCGAAAACCCAAAAAAAAAATATATATATGTATATAAAGAAATAATGGAAAACATGTTGCATTGTAGCCAAGCAGAGCAAACACACGTACTCCGATAAGATAAACTCCACAATATATATATATATATATATATATATACATATATCTGTATGTACAAAAGCATAGATATGCCACTACCAAGAGCTAAAACTACTGATATGGCGGCCATATTTGGGTCTTGTTTTTGATATATGGGCACGCAAATCTACATAAACACCGAGTGTGATGGATATGGATTTAGATGCAATTGCATATATGTATGTATAAACATACGTGTATACCATAAAAATAATATCTTGACGAAGACAGATAGAACTAAAGACAAAAATGACAGAACACTTACTTTTGCCCTTCACAAATTCCGTATGCTTATTATGATCATCCCGTCCATTGGCTAGACTGACACTAGTTAGGCCAACATTAATGCCATTGCTAATTCCGCCATTGCCGTTGCCTCGTCTCTCGTTGCGATTGCCACCGTTTCGTGGCCTATTGGAATAACGATCGATTTTACTTTGTTGCCTTGGCAAACGTTCTCGATCCCTTTCTCTGGCCGCCGCTGAGGCTGGCCAAATGCATAGGCTGAGAAGGCAAATAATTAGCAGCAATATTAGCGGCAAGCCCAGATTGTGGCGTCTCCGATATAATTTGAATGTAAGCATTATGTTGATGCTAATGCAAATTAGGCCACAGTCCGTATAATGATCGGTGACGTCATAGGGTCGCTGGTATTTACACACAAAACCACACACAAGCACACTTTACTTTTCTTTTTCTTGGCCGTCCAAGTTGGCTATTAATTTTTTTTTCTTTTTAACTCTTAACTTGAAATTGCTTTGTCAGCTTTGCGTGCCAAAAAATCAAAACTTTTCATAAATTTATTTATTTGACTCTTTCACTGCGTTTTGAAGCTCTTTTGCTGCTGCAATTTGCGTATGTGTGTGAGTTGACGATTGTGTCACTGTGTGTGTGTGTGTGTGTGCATAAGGAGTGTGTGTGTGTGTGTGTATATTGTGTGTGTGTATGTGTGTGTATGTAGGAACCAGTTTCACATTACGAGTGAAGGCTTTTTTTGCTGCTGTTGTTAATGTTGATGTTGTTGTTGTTGCTGGTGGTGGTGGTGTTGGTGTTGGTGTTGGTGTTGTTGCTGTTGCTGTTGTTGCTTGTACGAAGACGACGACTTTTGAGGTTAGCACAGCGCAGGCGCAGCTTTAATTGCTCTAAGCAATTTTTGTTGCTGTTGTTGTTGATGTTGTTGATGTTGCTGGTATTGCCTTTATTTTGCACAAACACTTGAACATATATATTTGTATATATGTATATATATTTGTTTTGTGAAATGCTACGAAAATGGAACTTTAACTGCGTCCAACCAATTAGCAATGAAATCACAAAATATTCAAACACTTGTTTTCATCTGCCATCAGACACTTGCTAAACAGGCACTGGCACAGACACTCAAAAATTGGCAGTCAGGAGATTTTTCTTTCTTTGCCTATATATAATTGATTCACGGCTGAGCATTTGATTAGCAAAGAAATTAACAGAAAAAACGATCGAACGGCAAACAAAATATATACAGAAACATATACATATGCATAAATGTATATATATATAGATATATATGTATGTAGATACTAAAACGATATTTGCAAAACGATATGTTAAATTTCAGTCAAATCGCGTCTTAGCAGCATAACGTTATATTCGAGACTGAATTCAAAGCCAAAACTTAAGCGGTTGATCGACCAACTAAAATACAGCAAACACACCAAGAGAAACATATACAAATAAAAAGAGAGCAAGCGAGAGAGAGAGCGAGCGAAAAATGGTAAGTGTGAGAGTGAGAAAAGGAGAGAAAGAGGGAGAGCTATAGCGAGAGAGTAACAGACCAAGAATACAGGTAAATATTGTTGGTAGAAAACACACAAAAAAAAAAAGGTGAGCGGCAAAATCTCAAGCGCAGATCAGGCCAAAAACAACAACAAGAGGGGAAAAAAAAGTAAAGCAGAAATACTCTTGGTAGGGGCACAGCTGCACAATGGTCTCTAACAACAACAACAACAACAACACACTCACACACATAGACAGGGAGTCTATACAGGTAAAGGTAGAGGTAAGGTAAGGTAAGGTAAGGTAAGGTTGAGTTAAGGTAAGGCAAAGCAAAGCGTGAATGCGACAAGGCAGTTTTTACTTAAAAAGTCATCATAAAGTGAAAACGGAGACTCTATTTTGAATGCCCTACATATTAGCATTTGGCTAAATGGTTTAACATTGATTTTGATCAATAGAATAGGTATATATAGTATATAGTATATAGTATATAGTATATATATATATATAATATATATTATGTATATATAGTATTATATAGAATTATATAGAATTATATGTTTATATGTAGTATATAGTATATATATGTATATATATATAGTGTTACATACATATAATATCTTAGCATTGATAATAATGGATATTAGTCTTTACCCATTGAATTTATTTTATTTTACTTCATTTGCAATGTGAATCTAAATTTTCAAAAAAAATGTAGCCAATTTTTATGTAAGTAAAATATAAATTAATTATAAAATATAAATTAAATTAAATTAAATATAAAATATAAATTAAATTAAATTAAATATAAATTAAATAACATATAAATTAATTTAATATAATAAATAAGATATAAATAAATTAAAATAAATCATAAATTGTACAAAATTGTCCTATATAACCGAGATTTTCATTATTACGAATTTAAATAACTTTTTATAATGTTAATAATCATAATAATCTTGATCAGCAAAAAAATGATTGAATTTTATTATTCATGTTTTTCAACTAGTTCACATTATTTTTGAAATGAAATAAATAATAAAGAAATAATAAATTTAATAAATTGAATTTCTATAATGAAATAATAATGAATTTTATCTCCAGAGCCAAAAAATTTATGATTTATCATTTAATTTCAATAAAATTAGATGAAAATATCATAATATGTTATCATATTTATATATGTGCAGTTCAATATAAATAAAATATGAATAAATTAAAGTATGAATATTAAACAATCTTTTTATATTGGTTAAAAAGTTTCCTAAAAACTGAATAATATGTTTTTCAATTACAATTTGAAAATTGTTTATTGAAGTTGTACCAACACTATCTATAAATTACTTAAAAATCTGAACTAATCTATGATATCTCCAAGATATATATATATATCTAGAGATATATTTTTTAAAAAAAGATAATTAAAGAATCGATTAGAGATGTTAATATAAGATATAATATTGATATTATATTTAATAATATATATAATTGTACATTAATCTATAAGCTGTTAATTGTATTAAATTATAATTATAAATTAATTATATCATATATAAAACAATTAATAATAAAAACATATGTACATATATATTTATATGTATACAAATCAAGACTTTCTGAGACTTTTTCTTCATCAAGCAAAAAGAGTTATTCAATATTAATCGGCAGATGTATATATATGTATGGGTATATGCATATTCAATATTTCCATGTTCGTTGTGTAATCCCTGATTTAACAATTGCCACCTGGGCAGAGCATTAAAATGTCTATGTGAACAGAATGCAGGTACTTCAGGTTACCTTAAGATATTTTTGTGTATATCCCAATTTCTTAGCATTTTTTTCTTCTTCATGCGGCGAATTCGATGTTGTTCAGGTAAGAAAAATAATGTGAGCTCTCTTACTTGTTGCGCTGCTTCTCTCGCCCGATCGCTCTCTCATTCGCGCTCTCTCTCTCTGTGTCTTTTTCTCACCTAAGCCTGTTTGTGTGGCAGTTTAGAGAGAATGTGTATGTGTGTGTGTGTGTGTGTAATTGAAAGTGTATCTGTGTTGTACTGTGTTACCTTATAAGCACACAAGACTGCCGCCTTCCTTCGATCTCTGCGTGGGCTATGGGACGGCGCTTTGGCTTTGTCTTTTGGAAATGATTTTTGTTAAAGCGTTGTCAACATTTTGTTTAGCATCAACAACATCTCTGAAATACACACATACACACATATAGAGAGAGAGAGAGAGAGAGAGTCACGAGAAGGGGGAGAGGAGAGAGGACAATCTTCACCTGTTCTCAACCCACAAGAAATCAGGGTTTTTACGCCAGCAGGCAACAGGAGCAGAGGACCAAAGATCTTTAACAGGTAAAGAAAACAAAAGACAAAAAAAAAGTGCTCATTTGACCTTTTCAGTTAAATCTCTGTACCGTATGATGCCAAGACAAAAGATGGCACTTGAAATGCGCAACTAAATCCAAAAAAAAAATCTTCAAATCGAAATCTCATGCTGCGTTTTGAAGAGCCAAGGCGAGGCACGGTGAAGAGGCGTTACATTGTCTAATCTCAGCAGTTTGTAAAAGATAGATAGAGAGAGAGAGTTAGAGTAAACCATGAAAATACGTTTTAAATTGAAAATCGCTTTTCCAAGTTTCCACACACAGTTCGTAAAAAGTCAAGTCCAAGCGCCGAGATACGATTTCGGTTTAATTTGATTATATGAATTGAGGAATCGTTTGCTTGCTTCGCTTGAAATTGATGTCTGTAATCAAACATATTAATAGCTGTCTATGGTCTAGACCTCAATCAAACCCCCCCCTACTACCCATCAAAAAAAAAACAGAAAGAATCATCTGTCAAAATCGAAGAAACATGCAACTGACAAGAGCCAAAACTCAAAAGAATCATAACCATTGCTATAGCCACTTCAATATACAGGTAAACGAGCGATCGAAGAGGTGTAAGAACACACAAAGATATTTGATGAAGCATACAAAATGCCATGTGAAGAGAAATGCTTCTTTATAACCGATCTCCGATCCCCGATCCCCCGAACTCCGATCACCGATCACCGACCCCCGACCTCGAAATACAACACATGGCTCTAGGGTTTAGTTTTCAAAAGAAAAGAAGCCTAAACACCGAACCCTTGAGACGAACCCTGTATCTGAATTTAGCTCTATGTACCTCTACAGGTTGCCACATCATGATCATCGATGACTTTGCGCTTGACTGAGATACTGAGAGACCATGTGAGACTCACGAGTACCACGCAGATTAACAGTAACAAAAGATCAGGAGACGCTCTCGAGTATCTTTTGAAGAGTTTTGCCGTGAATCTATCAGTGTCTGTCTGTCTGTCTGTCTATCTGTAACTCTTGAGAGCGCAACGAATTCCATACCATGGTGAAGGGGCGCCAATTCCTATTCCTATTCCTATTTTAAGTAATGTACACTTACAAAACCAGAATCTACGAATTTGGCAAACTTTTTTGTTTTGTTTTGTTATGTTTTTTTTAGCGCGTGTCAATGTATTTTGGCCCTGTCCCTGTAACACCCAAAGCCGCATAATTGGATTGCTTTTGGCCCTTTGATTATGCCCTCCCCCCCATCGAGTTGATAGATCGATCAGCGATTTGCTTCATCAGCATTCAGCTTGTCACATGGCCAGTAGACAAATAAAAAAAGCTGCTTAGAATCAAAGCTAATTGCCAAGATGATTGGGCACATTTGTCTAGGCTTTAATATTCGACTCGTTTAGGGTAAAACGAAATGGCCAAACATTCCCCACATTTCAATTTGACAGCTGAGCTAATTGGCAAAGGGCGAATCTAAAAGAGAGGGAGGGGGGTAGAAACAGAAGTTTTCTTGTTAACTTTAACCCCCCCTAAAAATAAAAACAAAACAAAAAAACATGCAGATGAAGCTTATACAGAAACTGCGATGCGATCGACCTCAACATCGGTTTGTTGCTTCATTTGTTAAATACCCTATAAGCATGGCATGAAAGGGTATACCCTATTTGTAGAAATTGTTACTAAAGATCCTTTCTTGATTTCTCAGTGTATTTCCCCATCTATTATCCTTATACTCTAGATGACTAAGGCAGCTATTAGCCATTGATAAACTTTTCGATTCCCCCTCAAAAAGTAACACAACAGTCAATGGGTTAGTAACCTTTGGGCAAGGATTTCCAAATTGGCATGGGTCCTTTTTTTGCACTTTCTTTTGTTCTCTTCATTTAAACTTATTACAGGGTAACTGCAAGTCTTAAACTCGTCTTAACAACAAGGGGGATTTCGTATTCTTGTGGGTTTTTTTTTTAAACTTTTTCTTATTGATTGTCGCTGTCGTCTGCCTTCGATGTTGTTGTTGCTGGCTGCACGATTCACGTCCAGTTTAACACTCAAAAAGTACAAAAAAAAAATATTGCCTCTCCACTTCGAGTTTTGAGTTTAAAGCTCTCAGCCTGGCCTGTGTATTTCTGCTGGGTTTTTTTTTTTTGTATCTTTTTGTTTTTGTTTTTTTTTGGTTTTTTTTTATTTTTATTTTTTATTTTTGGTTTTTTTTACTCTTTTAATGTCTTTGTAAACATAATTGCAACAACTCCAATAACAGATTGTTTGGTCGACTTTAATCGCTTTGTCGTGAAGTGTGAAATATGAGCGAGACTCTGGGGAGGTTTTTTTTTTTTTTTATTTTTTTCCTCTTTATTGTTTCTCTTCTCATTTGTGTTTGTATTTGTTTTTGTATTTTCTCTGTGGCTTTTTAGAGAGTGAACTTTATGTCTCGCCAAATATCAGGCAATATATTATTTTTTGGTTTATAAATACATACAGAAAAAGTCAAATTATGCAGACTTTGTTCAAAATTATTTATGATTAAGCCAATAATACATTCAAATTGAACCGTTACAAAAAAAATGTAATGCATAATGATATAAAAGGCGATTTTGGATAGATATGTATGTATACATATGTATATGTATGTATGTACATATATAACTTTTTGTTTCTTGAATGTGCAAACAAATTTGCAAAATTATCTCTTTTTTTTGTTTTATAGAAGAAGTTTCGAATGGTTTTCTTAGGAGATACATTTACATACTTTCTTTTAAGAATACTGTATCAAATAAGTTTTCGAGTTATCCCTATACATATGTACGTATGTATATACATATGTACATATGTATGTATGTATGTATATATGGGATATACCCAATATTAAAAGTTTCCAAATAATCAATCTACAATATAAAAAATCAGCTCAAAAGTATCATAAAACTCATCAAGGGATGATCCAAGTGAATTGTACACTATCCGATAAACAATTAACAATTTTTAAAATTATTATTATAGAATAAAGATCAACTTCAAATTGTTTGCAACTTAAAAATTTAAAGGACAAAAAAGTTCCTTAAAGTATGCAAGAGAACAACTTAAAATATTGTTCCCATGACTTAGTCCAATTTATCTATAAATAAAAAGCCTTGGAATGTCTGGTAACGTTTTCACCAAAATTGATTGTTAGTTACCATTAACTGAGGCTTCACCTGGAGTAGAAAAATAAATCCCCCCTCCCCGGATCAGAAACATTCTGTTCAATTAGCGCATGGCTTCGATTTGCTAAATTTAATCCAAGCATAAGGCACCAACAGAAAAAGAAGCGAAAAAAAGAAGAAAAACCCAAGAGAAGTGAATGCCACCTTTGGTCAGATAAGGAGAAGCTGTTGCTGTGGCCAAAGCGGACGTTTTAGCAATGCACACGTGTCCAAAAGAAATCCAAGTTGGCCTGTTCTTGTCCTCCAATACATAGGCATACCCATCGAAAACATGTTGGTAATACAAGCAACCTGTAGAGGAGTTTGCCATTAGCCATGAAGCACTAAACAAAGAAGATGGTAATGGAGAATGGGAAGAAGGAGACGAAGATGGAGATTGAGCTCCAAAGACTGCCACAATGCATTTGCGATAAATGCAGAGCTGGGCTGAACTTCAACTTGGTGTATGTATGTATGTGTGTGTATGTAGCTGAAAGGCCCTTAAAAGCCACGACCAAGACGACGAAATGAAAGATTTCCACAGTCCGATAGCTCATTTTGGATTTCAGTCTCTCGACTTTGGATCCATCCAGCTTCTTTTTCCTTTTTTTTTTTTGTTCGTTTGTTGTCGTTTGTTGTTGTTTTACCTTTTACTTCTTATTCTTTTACCTTTTGGGCCCTGGCTAATCGGCGGCTATGTAAGTTGCTTGTTGTACGTGCGGCGACAACAGTCAATACCAGCGCCACGATCATGCGCTGAGGTTGGCAGCATCCCAGTCAGAGGAAGAGAGAGAGTCTGGCCAAGAGTGAGAGCCAAGACAAGTTAACCACAGCCGCATTCCAGAAATGTAAGGATTCACAAGGTTTTTCAACCCTTTCTCGCCCCCCTTTTTTAATGTATTTTTATTGCCCATTGCAAGGTCAATATATCCAGTCATAGGAGGTCATTTCTATTAGAATTAGAAATCGGATTAACTCTGCTTAGACGAGTTTAATCTGTTTGTCTTTTAGCCGATGCTTAAGTATTTATCTTAGTCATCTGTTAAGATTTTGTTATTGGATTTTGCACACTTGTCGATTATTAATTCGAAAACAAAGCTTCATAATTAAATGAAAACACAAATACCACATTCAAAATTCCAATGAAAATGTACAAAAATAAAAGCAACAAAAACAACAACACACAGAAACACACATACATACATATGTACATATGTATATACAGACATTTTAAACTTATTGTTGTTGTTATTACTTTATGGATTTTGATTTGTGTATAAGAAAATACCCTATAATCGATGAAATAAATTGGTACGTTGAAATTAATGAAAGTCGGCAAGAAATGTGCAAAATGGATGGAGATAACTCGGATCAATATTAAATGGAGATGGAGATAATCCTGATCAATATTAAATTCTGTATGTTCTGACCATATATGAACATACCTTGGGCTATGCATTATTATTTCTTTATTCTATCTATGAAAATTAAACACAGAATTATTCTTCTATGATTTTTCTAGTATGTTATGCAGATAATTTTTGATTAAAATTGTTTAAGATATTAATTATGAATTAATTTTTTACAAAAACTTCAAAAACTTCTAATAATTCGAACTGCTATATACAATATAAACTCCCCAATTTTCGATTCTTCCTTTTTGCAGGGTATCTGCAATGGCGGTTCATTTTTTTTCTTTCTTTCGTATCGTTAAACCGGTTTGATTTTGGCCGTTGCCACAAAAGCTTCAAGCAGAAATCGAGAGCGAGAGAACAAGCAGCGGGACAACAACAACAACAACAACAGGAAAAATCCAACTCACACAGACACAAGCTGATCTTATCGTCTTGGGTTTGTGTGTGTGTCTATGTGTATGGGTAAGTACCAATTTACGAAGAAAAATACTCAGCATCCAAACATTCCAAGTGCAGAAACTTGTATACCCTTTACTTAGATAATGTCTACCGATCCAATCAATCCGACCAGATTTCCATAAAAATACAAATTGAATGCTACAGTAATAGAATTTTGCAAAAACATGATTAAGATTTAAATACAATTTTGTTTTTGTAATTAAATCATGTTTTCATCCTAATCTGCTTTAAATTAAATAGTATAAATTCTTTTGCATACTTTTAGGTTTTATTTGTTATCTGTAGATAAATTCAGCCTGAATGCAGGCAACAGAAAATACCACCTTGAGTTTATGCAACAGAAATTTAAATAGTTTAGCAAAGACACAAACCAAAGAATTTCGCCGCAAAATAATTTCTTCGCCTTGAGTTTAGGAGCTTGCACGAATGTAAGATGAAACAAAATGGCGATTAAAATTTAAAAAAAGAAATGAAATATTAAAAACCAGAATTTAAACTTAAATTAAAGAAGTTGAAAGTCATTAAAATTTAATAAATTGCTTAAAAAATGTATAAAAAATAAGAGAACTTGCCGAGAGTGGATTTTGTGATTTAATCTAACAAAGACTCTTAGTTGAACTAAAATGTTATTCCAAAAGTTATGTTTTATCTTTTTTTACATTTGGTAATAAAGACTTGCAGTCAATTTACTAGTTTTCCTGCAAAAAAAAATCTATTTTAAATGATATAAAGGCAATGAAATTCTTATTAAAATATTTGCTAAGCTCTCCTCAAAAACACTCATGTTTCGTATTCAAATAAAAAGAATAATAACTTTGTATTTTATATTTTCATATTATTCATAGCAAAACGATTTAATTCAAGATGTTTAATTAAAGAATTTGACCATCAATTTTTCGTTTTCAATCTTTAGTTTTTAGCAAATTTCATTAACTTTGCGATTTCCAATACAAATATATAAATCTCAAAATCAAGCAGTAAAATGTCCAAAGTGAAATCTTAGGATCTTTCCGAATTCTGATTATCACTAATTGAAAAATAAATTTTATTTGTTTTGACAACTAATAAAGTTGGTATTTTATATATCTGCCTGTTTTGTAGTATTCGCAGTCTGTTTTAGTCGTACAATGCCAAACGATTGTCCAACATATGCGACTGTGGAATTCTTATTGTTTATATATGCATTCACATATATATACATATATATACATATATGTATCTATACATATATAAAATGTTTTTACAACCGTTGTTGTTGTTGTTGGTGGTGGTGGTTAATAAGTATGTGAATAGTTAAAACAAGCTCAATTCATTTGGGACAGTGTGAGGGCATTGTTTTGGCATTTTTTTTTCCTATTTTTTGAAAACGTGTTCCAGTTCCGAATAAATAATGGCAAATATTAAAGTGCCACTAACATTAACCCTTGTGTTTGTTGCACTATTGTTTCGGATCGGGAAACATCCTCCACCTACCCCCTCCTTTCCCTCACTCTATCTCCTGTCTCTGTCTCTCTCCACCCACCTTTAGGAACTCCTTTTGCGTTGGCGTTGGCGCATGCTCAGTCAAATGAATCGCCTCCGAGAGTCAGAGAACACACAGCCGATGGCCAACTAAGCGTAAAGTTTTCAACTTCGTTTCGAGCAGTGCTTTGTTTCGGCCTAGGGATGGAGTACTACTAAAAGTTAGAGGGAGGGTTTAGGGGTAGGGGGTCCGGAGAAGAAGGGCCTTTTGTCAAAGCGCATGCGTGTCGATGTCGCCACCACCAAAAAGCAACAATCCCCTTACTGCCGGACCACCGACCGATTCCAACAAACTGTTAGTGAATGGGTGAGGGCAGAGGGGAGCGGGAGTGACGGGGGGTGGGGTGGTATCTGTTGCATAGTTCTTCAAGCATAACTTTGGTCTCTGCCTCTACATGTATGTATATATATATCCCTATCTCTCTTCCACTCTTATTGCCACGACAATCTGGGTACAAATTCAAAAACAAACACAATTGTGCCACCGTTACGCTTACTGCAGTTGCATTTTGCTGTTGAATGCAGCATAAATTTCCAATTCTGATTCTCTTCTATTTTGTAGTCTTTTTTTTTCCTATTTAGTTTTGTTGTTTTTATTTGGGCAACAATTAAAATAGCGCGTGGTTTTTTTTTATTTTGAAAAAAAAAACTTCGTCACGAGTGCTTAAAGTGGGACGCACACCTGCCTAATTGTTAGACATACCTTTAATTATCAAATTAGAAATAAAATTACATGCCAATTGAAGGCAAAGTTGGACTCGAAGTTGAAGATTTAGTTGGAGACTCACCTGTAATGAGAAAGAATGAAATTTATTATGGATTAGTCAGAGTTTTTTTTTTTCAAATTTTAGCATTAGCTTTTGCTTTTTGCTTTCAAATTCGATTGTAATTTACAGTTAAGTTTAGTTAGAGCTTTCCCAGGGCTGAGCAAGACTTCTGCAACACTTTCGCTTCCCAAGAGACCAGACTCCAAAACTTAGACTAACCCCCCCTATCCCTCTGCCACGCCCCAACTGAATTGAATTTCACACGATGTGCGCCCAAACGCGAAAAATTCTCACGACACTGAGGCAAACATAAACAGAAGAAAAACCAACAACAACAGAGAAGAAATAATAATAACAACAACAAAAAAATTATGCCAGGCTCAGATGTGTGGCCATAGTCATTCGAGTGCCACATGCGGCACATTCTTATTTTCTCCACTTGCCTCTCCCTTTCGAACTCCTCTCTCTCTTTCTCTCTCTCTCATCTTTCAGTTGCCCCCACTCACTTTTTTTATCATATAGCCCAAAAACCCAATTGCAATTGCATTTTCTATATGACATCTGGCAAAGAAAAATGAGAGATATATATATGGAAAAGAAAACCTATAGGCCCAGATCTGACATGAACATGTGGCCGACAACTAATTGTGGGTTAGTCAGACGCGTTTCATAGATGATTTTCGCCTCTTTGTTGTTGTTGTTGTTGTTATTGTTGTTCTTCGTGCCAATTTTTGTTGGACATGCTAAGGTCAATTAGGTATACGACCTGACGATGATGAATCACAAGAATGGATTGGCATGGAATGTGAAATAGAATGGGAACAACAATTTGTTTTTGGGAAGTTTCTAGAGTAGTTGCTATATAATTAAAAAGTTGAACAGTAATACAATCTCTAAAGACTTTCAATACCCTATAATTATAATATTAACAAAAAGTATCACTTTTTTTTCTTTATCTCTATGATTATAGTCTAGAATCTGGATGATGCAATGCTATATTTATTTCTAGATTTCTATATTTAAAATTTTTGGAATATTTTCGAGAATTATGATTAACAAATTTTGGGTCAAATTTCCAATTTTACTACAGAAATTATGAATTTCTTTATTTAAGAATATTTGTATATTGATTTTTGAAAATATTTGTTTTAATTTTAATATTATACTTCTTAATATTTATTTAAGTTTTAATTGTAGGTTAGAATTATTAAATCAGTTTCAATATATTTCCATAGTTCTATATTCCTATATATTAAAGGGTATTCAAAGTCATCTTCTTTTCTATATAGGGATAGAATCCCTTTAAATTATAGGGTATTCTACAAGTCATCTCTCTAATTTAAAGCTTAAGATCAATCGATTCGGTGTCGGTGTAAAAATTAACTCCCATGATAATGAATTTCAATTTTTTGTTCAAATTACAATTTGAATGATTTCTTTTTATTGTTGCTGTTGCTGTTGTTGTTTTTTTTCCAATTCCCACAATTTCAACATCCGCTGTGAGATGGCATATGCAAATGACCTCTCTGTCACCCCCTCCTCTCTCCCCCTTCTACACCACCTTTTCTTCTAAACCTTCTCAATCAATTTCATAGAGATAAATATGGACTAAGGTGAACTTTAATAATTAAATGATGAAAGAAACATAAAATAATAAATCATATATATATATATACATATATGTAAAAATATAGTCAAAGGAATAGTATGCTAATTAAGTGTTAAGTTGTGATTTTGAAAATCGTGTTTAAAGTTGATTTGATATGCTATAAAATGAAGAGTCTAGTGATAAATGTACTTATATAGTTATTTTTGGCGGATGTTTGTTCAAACGATTTGATGGGTCATAAAAAGCAAAAGAATCCAAACATATAGAATATAAAGTGCTCCATATAAATATATGTACATACATATATTGATAGATGGATGGAGATGGCGATGGAGATAGAAGGAAGGAGAGGGAGAGGTAGAGAGAGCACGAGGTACATCTATGCAATTTGATCTCCCCATTCAATTTATTTACTTAATTAACACTTTTGCTCTCATTAATTAATTACACATGCAGATGTATGTACACATGTATGTAAACATCTGTCTATTCTGAGTCTGGACAGGATTAGCACATTCGATCATGCGTCCAAAGTCCAGAAAAATGTCCAGATAACCCAAGATCAAAACCGAAACACGCCTCAAATTGCTGGACATTATCAAGGAGAAAGAGAGAGAGAGAGAGAGAGTGCTGGCTCTATGTCAAATGTTATCATTGTAGTCCGTGGAAAACATTCAATCATAAAACCGCTGAGCCGTACTGTTTATATGATCCGCAAGTGCTGCGCCAGCGGTATTTCAGCTAAAACGAAAAAAAAAAAAAAAAACAACATGGACGACTATGGCGACAACAAGCGTGCCCGATTCCAATGAAAATAAAATAAAATAAAAAAAAATTATACAAAAAATGAGAGAGAAAAAACCAAACAAAAAAAAATAAATAAAACTCAACCACAAACAAAATATAATTGAAAAACAAATTAAAAAAAAAAAAAAACAGCAAGAGAAGAAAAATAATGCTGGAAATAAAATATGAAACGTTGGCAATTAATGAAAAAAAAAAAAAAAAAAAAAAAAAATTATATATACATTTAACTGTGAGTAGCTTGCCACATGAGCGATCCGAGCTGATATGAAAAAAATATATGTATGTATATACATATGTATGTAATATATAGCAGGGTGACCACTGGCCGGGGCTGGCACATTGACCCAACCTACCAAGTATTGAGTCTAGCGATATCAATCTCACAAAAAAAAGAGGAAGAAAAAAAATTACTAAACTAACTTCAGCGGATCGTTAACTCTGAGGATGGGATGGGGAACCGGGGGATGGTTAACGGAGGCCCGTGGCACATATTAGAGTGCATATTGCAAAGAAGGCAATACCGGACTGGCTTTTCGCCAACTCGGTTTAATTAAAAACTCAAGACGAAGGGTAAACGACTCAATGTGGTTTTGTCCATCCAAGGAGCATCTTCATGCCATAAACCCACACCCATCTATGGTCAGTAGGATGCTGTTGATCAATTATGTCGCAAGTTTTTCTTATTTCTTTTTTTTTCTCTTTGCCTTTTCATCTCCTGTTTTGTCTGTGACCATTTTTGTCCTGGTCCACAAACCATAACCATATTGGAATACATGGAACGACATGAACGAATGAACATATATATACACATATGTATATACATATATACTTTTTTTTTTTGCTGTTACCAAGACAAGATGAGATGAGAAACGTTGAAATAACGTTTTCCATGTGCCAATTCGGTCAAATCGCTTAACCATTAAGATGGTCACATTGGTGAAAGTTTTGTTTCGTCCACCCCGACATTGCAGACATCTTGGCAAAACTCTCAACACTCCAACATCATTGTCTAATGCATAGATTCTGTTTAATGTGGCCAAACAAAAAAGCATTAATTACTTCCGGAGCAATGTGAGTAACCAACCATCAGAGAGACCTATCCATCCCGTTCACACCCCTCGTCTCTCTTCTTCTTCAATCTTT
This sequence comes from Drosophila sturtevanti, assembly GCA_018150375.1. Taxonomy (NCBI): domain Eukaryota; kingdom Metazoa; phylum Arthropoda; class Insecta; order Diptera; family Drosophilidae; genus Drosophila; species Drosophila sturtevanti. The sequence continues at coordinate 3,460,946 of JAECWJ010000324.1, read as the reverse complement.
TAACGAAGCTGTGCCCAGTACCGGTTTCTGTTGATCTTGTTGTTGTTGTTGCTGTTTCAGTTTCTAAGCAAAAAAAAAATGAGGTGGGAGGGGGAGGGGTAAGAAAAGGTCTCTAGTCAGCGGGTGTTCATCAAAATTCAATGAACGACTTTAGCCATGGTGTTTGTTGGCCATAATCTTTTCCAGCTCTTTGGCACAATTCATCTTGGGATACATATACATATATATATATATATATATATTGGCTATACTTCGTATTTTTTTTTCTTTCTCCTTTTGTAATGTAAAAATGAATGCCGTAAGAAATATGTATTCTTTATCCATAATACGAGTATATATATATATATATATATATGATGACGCCTTTTGGATCCGTTCGGTTTCAGTTCACTTTAGTTTCAAGTTCTTGCTGAGTTTTTCAGAAAAATTAACAAAAAGAAAAAAACCCAAAACCCAAAAATATAAAAGACACCTCCAAAACGTGCTGAGCCTAACAAAATATTTGTTGTAATTTCTATAGTTGTTCGCTAGTTATTTGGGTTATAAGTATATGCTATATATATATATATATATGTATGAGTATATGCATATGATGATGATGTGTCTACATGTGTACATGATGTTGTTGTTATTGTCACTGTTGTTGGAGCTATTCTTGTTGCTGTTGTGATTTTAACGCTGCAATCAGCACAAGTCAACATACAAAGGTCGAGAAAAGGTGAGCCCCAAAGAGAGACAGAGAGGGAAAGTGAGAGGGGAGCTTCATATATACACGGATTTGGTGTGTGTTTCTTTTTTTTTTTGTTTTGTAGTCTATATGTATGTACATATAGTACAGCTTGTAAAAACATAGTGAATTACCAACAAAAACAACAACGAACGAATGCAACAACGGCAACTGCAACTGAAAGATGTTCCAACTCTCCAGAACTGTGGACAACAGTCAATGCCAATTGGGTGCTCCATAGTAGTTGTTGTTGTTTTTGTTATTGTTGTTATTGCTACGTGATTGTCATGACAATTTCTCAATTTGTATTTTTATTGAGTAAAATATTGGTTGGCGCACACACACGCACACGCACACACACAGAGAAAGAAACACAGGCATACATTATGTATTGCATATAGATATATAGAATTTTCATTGGATCATTGGACACTCCCTGACTGGATTGGCCTCTAGTCAGTTGTGTATTTGGTTCATGTATATACAAGAATGTAAAATAATTATCACATTATGAATTAAGCAAAAAAAAAAATAAAAAACTGAATTTCATTTTTGGTTTTTAACAACTTGATAACTTTTGTATTCATTTGTATTCATCTATGGTACATAATCGATTCGTAGCAAATGGAAACAAGGCAAATTAATAAATAAATTTCAAACAAAAAAAAATATAATTTGGATATTACCAGAAATCATTTACGATCCATATCAATTTAGGTTTAAAGAGAGAGATATGAGATCATTGAAACAAGATCATTGGGAAAGTTCTACAGAAAATAATGCAATCCATTTGAAATAATAATGACAAATATACATTTACATATTGAAGCTTATCATTCGAATATATGAAAATTATTGGAGCAGATATTAGGTAATATAGAGGAGATTGAACAGAAAGTTTTTAATTAAAAAGTAAGTTGATATAAGTATTCAATTAGTTGAAACTATTATGAGATCATACAATATATATATTAGAATAATTATTTCTAACCGAAGAATTTTAGATAAGAAGAAAAAATAAATAAATATACATAATATAGATAATTATATAATATATAAATATAGTTATAATACAATAATCATAAAGACGATGTAGAATCTTATATAGGAATAAATTCCTTTAACTTGTGAGAGTTTTTATCTATATATATTTCGGCCTTACTTCAACTATATTTTAACCTTATTCCACATTGTGAACTCATTTTAATCGTATTCCAGATTGTGAAACTTTAACTTTGAAACTGTTGCATTAAGGTTAAAATAACTATAAAAAGATATATCGAAGTATATTTATTATTAACTTGTTAGTGTTTTTATCTATCTATTTTTAATCTTATTCTAGATTTTGAGATGGAAAAACTAAAAAGATTAATGCTCTAAAAAAAATATCGGAATAGATTTCGTTAATTTGTTCAAATTTTTATCCATCTATATTTTAACAATACTTGATCTATTTTTTAACCTTATTCCAGATTGTGAGATAAATTCAATAAAATTTGCATTAAGAGGAAAATTACAATAGAAAGATATACTAAAAAGTTGGCTAAAGACAACAGTAAATCAAATATGAAGAAAGTTATATACGATTCTTTTTTTTTCAATTTTACAATCTTTACAAGCCATTTGGAAAGATTTTATCAATTATTATATATGTATAATACACAAGCCTTGCTAATTCTTAAACACTTATTCAAAACAAATCAGAATTATATAATAAAATTTAAAATTAAATAATAAATATTTCCCAAGTAAATAGATTAAAATTCCTAAGAAAAATGACATAAAATTAAAAATATCGTAAAAAAATAACACTTGTAATCTAGAAAGCAAATTATTCATTTGTTTATACATACATATATATATATATATATATATATATATATATATATGAAATAGACGACAGATTATGATTAAATTATTATATGTATATATATTTATGTATATTGCCAACTTTGTTTATTAAATGAAAAGAAAAAACAAATTTGAACTTTGGCAGTGCGATTAGAAAACACGTTCTTGGAAATGGATCGAGTTTGTTATGCTGATAAGGAATATATATACAAACATAAGTATATATATATTTAAAGGTATAAATATTTACATAGATATGTGAGTATTTACTTATCAATGCATTGCCCGACTCAAAGCTCAATGTTTCAATTATCAATATGCTTTTTTTTTATTTTGATTTTTGATATTTTTTTGAATTTTGGTAAACAGATGGAAACACTTTAAAAACATTTCGAAATCATCTTAACCTTTCACAGATATTGCCACTTTGACCCGATTTGTAAATTATATATAATGATAATATGAATGCATTTGAGATAGAGATAGAGACAAAAACAGCGATAGACATAGAGACAGTGGAAGGGAGAGGGAGAAGGGGAGAAGGGGAATCCCATCATTTCTCACATAGTTACACAAGACGAAAGAAAGAAAAATGTGCACACACAATGGCGATCCATATGAGAGTGAGTCCCACCCAATTTATCTGGCTCAGACATCTAACCAAAACGTCATTGGAAAATTGAAAACACATTTATGCTTTTTGTATGTGTGTCTTTCATTCTGTGTTTTTTTTTTTCTTCTCTTTTTTTACAATGAATTACGAGAGAGAGAGACAGAGATTTTTTCTTTTATAAGAGTTGTTGTGGCTTATGGGTTTGGGTGCAGTTTTAAGTCTTAAGCTAGGCTCAAATGAGAAAGTTCCGAGTCAACATTGAGCTAATGACTTCTCAGAATATTTGAGTTCGACTTTTAACACTTGGCGGCAAGTCAAATGATAGATAGCCATTAACCCCAGTGTGTGCCCCTCTCAGTGTGTGTGCGAGTGTGTCTATTAACCCCGGGGACTCGGCTGCTGCTGCATCATCACTACCTCAAATTACTTCCGCTGCATCATTCTTATATGTTAGCCACACTTGCACACACACACGCACACAGTGTAATACAATTACCCTTCCTCTCCCTCTCCTACTCCACCCAACCCCAATTCTAACCCAACCATATAAGTACATACATACATGTATGTGTGTATGTGTGTGTGTCTGTAGATATAACTTATCAGATGGTTTGGTCCACGGGTACAGGTTGGCTGTTTTTTTTTTTTTTTTTTACAGATTTTCCATTATAATTGTTGGGCCTGTGTGTGTGTGTGTGTGTGCAATCCTGTAGAGAACCAGTTAATAGATACACCGGATGGTCACCGGATGAGGCGGACTCGCTATACTAGTGGGCTGTTTAGAGGATTGGTGGGCATTTTCTTCTTTTTTTTTATTTTTTTCTAAAAAGTTTTGTCATCACTTTGGCCAACAATCTGGGGGCAGGAAATGGAACCGGCTGTCGTTATAGGGTAAAAAACAGAGAGAGAGAGAACCAGTTCAACCATACATCTATATATGAATATATATGTATGTACATATGTATGATATATACATTATTTTTAGGCCAAGCTTCATCTTCCCTTTTTTTCTTTTCTCTGTTTTCCTCATCATCTTCACTCCTCTTTTCTTTCGAGTCCCCATTTTGCAGTGTTGCAAGTACAATGTGAGTGCGGCATTTTGGCGCAGCTGTTAATCCCAATTAACCGCAATTAATATATACATAAGTATATATACATATACATATATGAAAGCGAGAGGCGATCGGCCCTACAGCAGCATCAACGGCCAATGCCGACCCACATTTTTGTTTCCATTTTTTTCAATTTTCTGTTTGTGAACCTTTTCTATGGCTCAGAGTGGTGGTGAGTGTGAGAGCCAACTCCTGCTTAACTTTACAATATAGTATATGCTATATATGTACATATATAAATAGATACAATATATATATATGCTATATATTCTTGCTCTTTCAATTCGACCCCGATGCCGCTTGCCGCCTGCCGCCTTAATTGTTTTTAATTAACACAAACGCTTTTTGCCTTCGAAACATTCCAATTTTTCCTATAGCTTTTTGCTCCCCAAACTGAACTCAAAATTAATACTTTCGTCATCGTTTGACTTTTATACCCTGTATCTATATAAATGTGTGAAAGGGGTATATACGTAGAACAAAAATTTGAAAGAACATAAAGTAAATGTAGATTCATGAATGGAATAAACTATTATAATTATCTACATTCTTCTTAAGTTATATATCCAAATATATAAATATCCGTTTTTAGTATGTCTAACTTTTACAAGTATATTAATATATTGATTTGTAATTAATAATATTTGATTGTCTAATCTAATCTAATTGACTTATTAATTTTCACCATTTTGCAAAGAAATAAATAATATATTTGAACCAACTTTTTAAACTGACTAACTGACTAACCTTCTAACCATTTAATTGCTTTTATTTTACTTTAATAAATAGTATAACCATTGCTTATAAATTTAATGTTTTACTTTGATATTAAAAGTTGCTCCCGGAACCTTTTTGATTTAGTTAACTTAGTTAATTTTTAACTCAAATATAAAATTTATATTTTATTCTATTTATTTTTGAGTTTTTATTATAAATCTACTTATTAACTTTTAAAATAAAATTTCTTTTCTATCCAAAAGTTGAGAATTCTTTATCACCCAAAATAAAAATTATTTTTTACCCGAAAAATGAAATTTATTTGTGGTCTTTGTCCAACTTAAATAATTAAATTTATTTTTAAAATTTTGTTTTTTTTTCTAAATGAAATACATTTATGACTCATATTTAACTTTACACTGTGAAACCTTTCACTTAAAATTATTCTGATTTTTGTCACAGGGTATTTTCAAGTCGAACTCAGGCCAAAACTAATGACATTTGTCTACTCAAGTATTGAATTTGAAATGATTTTGTAAGCGAAAGCGCAAGTGGGGTGCGGTTACCCGTTCCCGAATTGATGGGCATGTCGAGTGATGCATGCGGCGTTTCATAAAATAAAAAAAAATACAAAAAACGAAGAAGAAAAAAAAACTAAATAAAAAACTGTCAATGATTCACATTTGCTATCATAAATGACCCCGCAGTCATCAAAGGGTTAACTCTCTCGATCTTGCTCTCGCTCTCAGTCTCCGTTTCTTAAGCTCCCAACTCGAGCATAGGCCATGTGGTGGATCATTGCCCATTTTATAATACATATTTTTTTTACACTTTTTCTTTTCATATATTTTTCCTTTTTCTCATTTTTTTTGTTATATTCAGTTTTTAATTTTCTTTGTGGACGCGTCGCTTGGTAATTATGCAAGATCATTGCCACGACAAGGGAACAAAGTTGACCTTAGAGAATGTCTCTTTTGAGAACGACCCCAGCCCAGAAGCGACTCGGAACCCGGAGACTTATTATGATCTCAAGCGTTTTGACGTTTTCCGGCCGAATAACAAAAAAAAAAAAAAAGGAAAAAACACAACAAATAACATAAAAAAAGTAAAAAAAAAAAAACTGTTGTCCGGCTTGGATTTGCATTGCTTCGTTTAGCTTAAATGGGTAATCCGATGCCCAGGCTCAGCTTACCAAATAACATATGGTACATAAACGGGGGGGGACTTTTCGTCTCCTCCTGTTCTTTCGATGAGAGATCGTTGCGATCTCCTCCCTCTTTTTTGTGGTATGGGTGGCCAAGAATCTCAACAAGTAACAACAGCTGGATACGTCTGTTGCATTATTTGGCCAAGTCATAAACCAAACATAAACTGAAAAGAAACTGAAAAGAAACGACGCATGCGTCATTGTGCAACAAATGGGGGCAAGCTGGCATGCCGTTGATTGGGCCAACACTTAACCTCCCTTCCAATCGGCTATACCCGATGACTATACGAAGTCATCCACATAGACCTCAGCCCCCAATTGAATGGAAGAACGAAACGTTGTCTGATTGGCGACCCCACAAAAAAAAAAAAAACAAATAACAACAACAACAACAACAAAAACGAGTAAAAGAAATAAATGCAAATAAGGCAAACAAATGTGCGCAAATGTTCCAAAAAGAACAAAAAAGAAAAAAATAACAAATCAAACAAGAGAAATCAAATAAAAAGAAAAACAATAAATAAATGTTAAACAATCAGTTTGATGCTTCCCTCCCCCCTTCCTCTTTGCCACCTACATCCCCGTTGATCTTCTCCTCTCATTGTGCTGTCAGTTTTCATTTCCATTTTCTCACCAAAAAGGAAAACTTGCAATTGCATATGGCAGATGGAAAAAAGTTGTGTCTGTTTGAGTGTGTGTGTGAGTGTATGTATGTGTGTGTGGAGCGATGAGAAACATTTTGGATACAGGAAATTGATTATTATTTATGATTATACTAAAGACCTCAACCTCCACAACTAAGTACACAGAAAAAGAAGAAGCAGAAGAAGTTCTCTGTGATTTACCCTCCCAAAAATAAGAAAAAAAGACATGAAACAAAGAAAACAAAATATATGTACGGGAAAATAATTGAAAAGATAAAAGTAATATATATTAAGAACAAATGATGCTTTCCTGCTGGTGGCTCTTGAGCAAGAGCCTTCTCCCCCCTCTCTCATCCTCTACATCCCACTCATAATTAGAGACATGCATGCATTTTGAAGTGTTTTTCCAGCTAAGGGAATATATATATATATATATATATACATATAAGTGATACATCGATACCGTTTGCCGTTTAAAGGACTTGCACATGGGAACTTTTCTTGTGCATCCGCTTGAAAAATACTCAACAAACTCAACAAAAAAACAACAAGAGAGAAAGAGAAAGAAAAAAATATGGCATGTCCTTATGAAATTTAATACTTTTAGATATTGTTTTAGGAATGTAAAAAGAAAGCCGTCTCGAGGACGAACTTGAGACGTGGGCGATCTCCTCATTTACCTGCACAAAGTCAGTCATGATTTTGTTGTTCATTTTACAGTTTTTTTTTTTTTGGAAAAAAGGACCCGACACTCAACTCAAATCGACACGACTCGTCATTGCCTAAGTGCCGCTAGATCCTTTGCTGGCCACTTAGACTGGCTCCTGTTTCAAGCACTTTTTCATTAGAAAACCATTTACCGGCATTTGGCCAAAAATTATACATACATATACATACATATATGCATATAAGTATACTCGTATGCATACATACAAACATATATCATTTTCTTATCTGAATAATGCGTCACATTACTATTATGGTTGTCTACAGTATCAATTTCATTATTTATTTTAAAATTTTCAATGTTATCTATACTATAGAGTATAATGATAAGAGTTTTGGGATTGCTTTTTTTTTGCCTTTGGTTATCAAATTTTGCAGATATTTTGTATTAATCACGAAAGTTTAATAAGAATCAATAAAATAATAAAAAATTACATTTTGTCAAGCAAGAAATTAAATGAAAAATATACAAGTTGATTTCCTTGTTTTTATTTTACCTTTTCTTTTTTTTTTCTTATATTTTTTGGTTTTTGTTGATTAGTTTTCATGTGCAAAAAAAACACCTGCAACTTGGCTTACAAGTACTTCTACTTTTTTTTTTGTTTTTTGCATGAAATAAAATCTCACGGTTCAGATGCGTATAATGTTGGCAAGACAGAGAAACAAAGAGAGAGGGAGAGAAAGAGAGAGGGAGAGAGAAGTCTCTCGGGGACAGGTGGTAGGAAGTCTTGGTAGCAGAGACACAGACACCGATACAGAGACTGAGACTTGGACTAAGACAGAGACAGAGACAGAGAGAACACATGCATGTGGGCTTGTATTTGCAAGAAAGACATTAAAAAGACAACATACAACAACAACAACAGCAACAGCAAAAACAACAGCAACAGCAACAGCAAAAACAACAGCAAATAAAGAGCCCAAACTGGTTTTTGCAACATCAAGAGCCAGAAGGAGATGGGGCGGATGGATGAATGGATGGTTGGATGGATGGTTGGTTGGTTGGTTGGTTTGTTGGATGGATGAAGGTTTGAATTTGGTGGAGCAGAAGACAATCCGAATGGGGCAGTAAAGTAAAGGAAGAAACAAAAAAAAAAACAATTTGAATAGCTGTTGTTGTCTTTGCGCATTTCTTCCACCCCCGCTACCTCGTTTGTTGTCCTTTTTAACGAGCAATCTGTACTTCATTCATATTTATCCACAGAATGAGAGATAAAGACCGAGAGAGAGAGAGAGAGAGATGCTTAATGGTAGTGATGATCCGCTACCTGAGTCACAGATACTTACAGCGAGAGTGAGAGAGAGAGCGAGGGAGATAGGGAGAGAGCACGCACAGGTAAAAGTAAACAGGTAGAAAACATTGCTCCTTGTTTGCGAACCCATGGGAAATTGAAATCACGCTGCTATGTCGGAAACCTGTTCACAAAAGGGCCCAAAAACAAAAACCAGAACGAAAATCAAGCAACAGATGCCCAAGATACACTTCCTCCCTCAAAAACTCAACTGAATGAAAATCTTTTCTACTTTACTTTTTTATTGTTCTTGTTTTCTTCTCTTTTTTTTATCAACGAAATAAGATTTCTCTGTCAGTCAGTTATCTTGGTCTTGGGTTCTCATTTTAGTAATCTCAATATATGTATGTATATTTTATCTATCTTTGGGTTTACGTGCCCTGACAAGGTGATGTCTCATCGCATCGCATCACATCGCATCTTAGTGATACATACGTAAAATTGGCACAATATTTTTGTTCAACTTACCTTTCATATCGCCATTATCAACATAGCCGGCATTTGATGAAATTGAGGCTGTTGATCCATCAACGAGACATAGGAGGAATATGATCAACAATCCTATGCCCATGCATCCTGTTCCCCTTCTTTTAGACAACGTATCCATAACACGTTTTTGCATTTTCATTTTGCTTATTTGCACAAAATAAAACTGTATAAATAATTATCGATTCCGTACAGACAATGATCTGTTTATATTCTTTTCGCGGGTTGTATGTGTGTATGTATATATGTATGTATGTATGGGTGGGTGGGCTATATTGGGTGGGGCAATGCACCGAGGGCACACTAACTATTCACCCATCATCTCAAAGCCAGACTTGCACCCCAAATGGCCAAGCGAAATTCGAGGAATTGTAAATTTTTCGCCAGAAATCTGTTTTGCTTTTTGTTTCTTTTTTCTTTTTTTTCTTTTTTTGATTATTGTTTTATTTTATTTTTGCCTTCTTTTTTTTTGCGCAACGACAGAAAAGCAAATAAAACCAACCAACAATTTCACGGAGTAATATAAATAAAGCTGCGATCGCGTTTGTTTTTAGTATTTAGCCGTTTTGTTTCGACCCAATACGCGATGGTTGGGCCAGGGTATGATGGAGGAGGTGGAGAGGGGGTGACGCAGACGAGGCCGACGACAAACAAACACATTGACTGAAACCGAGCTGACGATCGCACAATTATATATACAATATGTATATATATTTATCGCACACAAAACACACACTCAGACTTTTCGTATTGGCCAGCATCAAAAAGGCCAAAATTGAATTTCAATAGCACTCTGATCGCCCTTGTAATGATAATATAATGATAGTTAACGATCACACAAACCCGCGCATGCAAAATATTGTGTAATTGCAGAATTTACGTTTTCTCTTTTTTTATTCTTCTTCTTCTTTTCCTTATTTCTTTTTTTTTTTTTTTGCAATATCAGCACTTTGGCAAGAAAATTACTTCAATTTTTGTTGTGGTTAACGTTTTGAGCTTAACGCCTAGGCCCGACCGAAACTCAAAACAGCAAAACACTGATTTGATCGCGCTATATACCAGCGACAGTAACAACGATCGACGCGACACCGACAAATGAAATGAAATGAATGAAATCAGGTTTTTTTCAAACAAACGAAAATACCGCCAGTGTGTTAAGATTTAACATTTAACATTGCGTTTAACAGATGTTTTGTTAACCGATTGATAAGCGGGTGTCAATTCTGTTAGCCGATTGAGAGCCATTTGATATGCAGTAAAAATGAGAGAGAGAATAACTAAATGAGATTAACCGAATTAAATGACTGTAACAGAACTAAATGAGATTAACCGAACTAAATGAAACAACATTTCTTTTTCAAAATTGACCAACAGGTACAGTGGGATTAAAAAGACGAAACGTAAACGTAAACACCGATAAGGGAAGTCAGCTGAATGTCAAATCAAATTAGGGTTTGTTCAAACAAATGAAAAGAGCGCCAATGAGTTAAGATTAAACATTTAACATTACGGGTAACAGTTGTTTCTGTTAACCGATTGATAAGCGGGTGTCAATTCTGTTAGCCGAGTGAGAGACATTTGATATGCAGTTATCCGATTGACAAGTATTCCGTTAACCGTTTATCAATTTATGTTAGCGCCATCTGTTGAATTTAATTCGAAATGTCGCAAATATTTATAGATGGCAGCTCTGATGTTTTCCGGATAATCATTGTATAGCGGGAATATTTAAATTACTGATATATATGAAGAACTGAACAATTACTAATCTAGCCTGGTCTCAGTTTACGGGAAAAACTGCAACTAAATTCTGTTTAGACTCTTTTTAGACGGTCCATAGTATAAATTAACATTGCAACTACATTAAAAGTCTAAAATAAGCCGCAATTTGTTAACTGTTTGCAATGGGTGTTAAGGAAGTCATTAAGAGTCCTTGGGCAATTTCATAAAAACGAAGACATTTCATCTTTTTTCATCAATTTTTATAAGTTTTTTAAGTATCAATCCTGGGCGTTGATATATGTAAGTCATATACATATGTTTACACTGAAAAAGGGAAATATTTTTATATACATACATACATATGACGACAATTATAATTTAAATAAAAGAAATTAATTTTCAATTACTGATTTTAATAAAACTGAAACCTAAAAAAATATTCAATAAAGTTAAAGTTTTGGAATATTTTTAAACAGGTTGATTCATTTGTTGATATTTGTATGCTTACTTCTTAATTTGTTTTTCTAGGTGAATTGTTTGTTTTTATACTTCCTTAAACATTGGGAGTCTATTTGAATAACATATGTGAAATAGTTGGGCCCCTGACCCTGTCCCTATTGTTTGTCTTTCATTAAATAGGCACTAGTTTTTAGGGCCAAGATGTCCTACTTTACAAGACCTTTAAGAAGTCGATGGAGAATCGTCTGATTGATCTGTATGGTAGCTACTGGAACTGTATCTAATCACTTTGTGTTGGGCAATTCTTCCAAGATGTTCAAGGTGCTAGAGAAATAGAATATGAAATTAGGAGTTAATCTTGAGGTCAACAATGTGGCCCACAAATCAAATAATAAACACTAAGGAAATAGAAGCGGCGAATGTTCCCGCTGTATCCTCTGGGAATAAGCTATAAATGCGTATGTATGTGTGCGTATGTATGTATGTGTTCCGGAAGTTGTTCATTCGTCAAATTCATTCACTTGCATACACGGAAAGATGAATGGACGTGGATTTAGATTGACTCGTTAACTTGGGCTAATTATTTAATTGTTTGATAATTGTTTATTTTACCCTACTTTAAGAAATTTAAACTTCCTTCTTTAAACGAATTACTAAAAATTACTAAAATTACTAAAAATTTAAAAATTAATTTTCTTTGGAGCTTTTATTCAGTTCATGCGACTGTTAAAAAGAGAATTAACTTGAATGCAATATCCCTTCTTGTTGAAATTTTTAACCAAATTGTTGTATCTTTTAACCAAATTCTTGTATCAAAAGGAGATTTAAATGGCTCGCATCCCTGTTTCATGTATAACCGGTCACACTTGCTCCACCATACCAGAGAGAGTAGCAGAGCTCTGGCGCTGCTCCAGAGCAACATTTCAAACGGAAAGAACTTGTAAATTGAAAGCAAAGACAATAAAAAAATTATTAACCATTAGTAAGTGAAATTTTGTAAAACATAAAGCATAAAACTAGTTCCTACGCGATAAACTAAACTAAACTAAACTAAAAAAAAAAATAAATAAGAAATAAGAAATAGAAATGCAGCAGCAGCTTCCCATCAGACGAAAAGTCTCCTGTAGGTATGTAGGTGTGTGTACGCGTGTGTGTGTGGGAGCGTGCGTATAGTAAGGCCAGGCGTGTATATATATGTATGTGCTCGGGATGGTTTACATATGTATGTGTGTATGTGGGTGCGCGCACAACAAAAATATAAATAAAACACACAAACAGCAGCCGCCTAACTCATCGTCATCGTCGTCGTCGTCAATGTCAATGAGAAGAAGTTGATAAAAAGTGAAATAAAAGGTCTTTAATTGCTGCTGCAGTCAATAAATCATCAAACGAAAATATGAAAGCATCTATGGAATTTCCATGTATAAAATTAGAATCACACACAGGAAAAGATACAAAATAGGCCCCAAAAAAGAGATACAAGGAGAGCGAGTTCTGCTGCTGCTCCCCACTTCCTGCCTTCCATATGCCAACGTCAACAACAACAACAACAACAACAACAACAACAGCAGCAGCAACAACAGTAACAGCAACACATACTCCTGGGGATGCTGTGGGGGCGTCCAAAGAGAGTAACTCTCTCTCTCTCTCTCTATCTAACAGTCACTTTGGCTCTCTGTTTTGTTCTCATCAACTCACAAATGAGCAGCGAATTCATTTAAAAACGTGGCGAAATGTTTAAGGGAGCAATATACGAACAACAGAAGAGAATAACAGAACCACGTACAGTGGGATTTAAAATAGGAAATATAAACTTAAAATACCACGGTTCGAGAATTGCTGTTATATCGTTCGTCATTCCTGTCTTGTGTGTCGCTTGTGCCGGTTGGTTTTAACGGTCCGCGACGGTTTATTATCAAATGTTGAACGTATTGAAATTTGAACGCGCCAAAGCTGAGATCGTGTCATCGGAGTTTTTTACATATATGCGGGAGATATAAGAATACCTAATGCGTGTGAATCTGTGTTCGAATCGACAACAATAGAAATACGGATGATGATAATGATGATAATGATGATTATTGTGTGTTATTGTTGTTGTTGTGATAGTGTGTGAGAAGTGAGTGAGAAAGACAGGCACCAGCAGGATATTCGGTGGTGTTCCTGGCCCTATGCAACATTATGTGAAGTGCTCAATTAAATGAAAGTAGATACATAGATACAGATACACACACACAGATACACACATTCAAACACACATGCACGCACGCTCCTGTAAATGCAGATGGGAACTATGAAATATTGACATGCAGGGCACAATATACGCAGTCCAAACAAAAAACTAAAAGACTAAAAGTAAATTGCGATAGGGTTACAGATGTCCTAAACACACACACACAAACACACACACTTACATACACACAAAGACACACACACACACCTAAATAGAATAGAACCCGGCTCGAAAGGATACGTTACGGAGGGTGCATGTAACTGAAACTGGATCCGAAGGAAGAAGAAGGAGCGCTCCTTTGGTCGTCGCCCAACCACCAACAGCAACAACGATAGCAACAAAAGAAGACGTAAGTAGCCTCTGCGATGCTTAACTATAATAAGACTCCTGCTTGGACAAGACATGACAAAAAATAGAAAAAAAAAAAAAAATTAAGGGGGACACTGCGGTATTAGCTCCTTCCTGCGCCTCTAAGTATGCAATTGCAATTCTATTTTTAAAGGCGCTCAGCAAAGTGCATTGAAGTGGGTAAAGTGCAGTAGCAGAGGCCGAGCTAAAGTAAAATGAAGTAGTAGGGGTATGGGTAAAATATATATATACATATATAAAAAAAAAACAAAACCAAAACCCACTCCAAACACACGTTCACACAGGAAAGACAGGAGCGGAGTACCATTGAAATGAGAGGGTCCATTTGGCAAAATAAATTCATCGTTAATTTCTACTGACTTTCAGTTCTTTTAGTTAAAAGATTCTTTCAAATTTTAGTTCTAACAGACTAAGATTGTTCATGTTCTTGGACTTATTTTAGATACTTTTGATTATGATTGACTTAAAAGAAGTTAAATCAAATCTCACAAAATTCCATTCATTAGGAAAGAAATTGTTTACAATCAACAAACCTTGGAACTTGTTATTTATTTAAAATGAATCTTTAGTTAAATTCGTTTCCTGAATTATAAAATGTAAGTAGTTAAACTTTCAACTATCTTTGAATTGTATGAGGTATAATTTCGGATCAATGAGCTTTGAATCTTAGTTTGGGAATGTTTTAAGAAAAATTCTTTATCTTTTGATTTAAAAATTTTTATCATGAAAGAATTACAAAATAAAGCAGTAAATTGTTTATATAATTGGCATTAAATATGTTTATATAATTATTACTTATATGGAACCGTCTTTTAAGAACTGAATGTCTGCACTAGTTATGAATTTGAGTGGTTTCACATCATAAAATTTTAACAGGTAGCTAGAGCCAATTTATCCAACTATAGTTTTAAATAGTACCTACATTATATTCTAGACTTTATGAAACGAATATTTTAAGATCAAAGAATTTGCTTATACTCAATTTACAAAAAAAAAGAATTTATATATGGGTTTCTTCTTTTGGACAAACGCATTCTTAAACCATAAATCTTCACTCTAGAGATAGAGCCAAAAGTGATCGTAAAATCATATACTATCTATACCATTTCTTTTGATCATAACTCATAAATAATCTTGTGGATTTATTATAGAATTATGATGAAGGGGGGGGATTACTTAGACATATGTATACATATATGTGTATACCTTATTCCAGCCCTGAGCACAGGTTTTTACATACCCAGCGACAACTTCAAAAAAATACAAAACGTATTCAAGTGTAACTAAAGACGACCAATTCACAAACAAAAAAACAAATAGCAGAACGGAGCAGAGCAGCGGAACCATGTGACCGCGAAGGAGGCCCGGGTTTCGAACCATGGCCGGGCCGGGCTATACCGAGGAACCGTGGATGGGGTAGAGGGGGACCCGGGGTCCGCTCGCTAATGTTTATTATGAAAAGCGTGCCCTTTTGAACGCCATTGCCATCATGTATTTTATTTTTATTTTATGATTGCTTTGGCTCTATATGTTTTTATTTGTATATGTATATTTTGTGTTGTTCTTGTCAGCTAGCTTTCACATGTAGAGGGTGGGGGGAGGGAGTGGGGGTTGATGGGTAGAGAGGGTCTGACTGAGGCCCTCATGATGAGTGTGCAGCACTCAATTCATTGATAAAAGATGCAGCAGCAACAGCAACGATCTACATGCCGCAATTACAGTTATTATTTGGGCATGTAACCGTTATTCAAATTCAAATTCAAATGTGAATTGCAATTACCAACCCTCTAAGAGAGAAAAATAAGAAAAAAAAAAAAACGAAAGCCATAAGGCAAAGTGTAGTGTGGGGTAACAAACAATCGCCATTTGGCATATTATGATCCCCTTTAGACGAACCGTCTGAATGACTGACTAGCTAACTGACAGACAGTCACGACAAGGATAAGGACAAGGATGGCGAAACATCGACCAGCAGCGACATTCAAAATAATTCTCAGGCCTTGACAAATGCACGTAATGATTGAACTCACACTTTGCTTTTTATGATTTCTATATACATATATACATATATATTCTTTTTTTATTTTAACAATTTACACGGAGTTGTTACCCTTTCCATGTCCAAGTCAACCGCTCTCACACTACCATCCAGTCATAATTTTTAGGGGTTGTGCAACGGCTACAATTTTATTTTTTCCCAAATCCTACAGCTGTTCGCGTTCCTCTCGTGGCCTCCTCGCCCTGCTTTTAGTTGAGCAAACAAGGGTTTTTAGAATGTTTTTCGGTTCAATATCGTTCGGTTCTAGGACAGCGTCTATTGGCATGGGAACGTAGAGCAACGGAATGATAGACACACACACACACACACTCTCACAGTATCAAGAGAGCATCTTTGACTCCTGTGGTGATTAATTGTCATTTCAGAGATCTTCTCAAGACCTGCCAGCCTAAGCCTCCTGCCCTTCCATATAAACATACATGTACATATATGTATGTATATTCATATGTAGGTATATGTAGGTAAAAGAAGGGCATTTTGGGTTCATGGGACCAGACTTAACATTGGATTAGATGTCGATCATCGATACCCGCCTATACATAGTATACCTTGGGCTTTGTTGAAAGATGAAAGTAGGTAGCTCATGGGCATTAATAAAAGAATGAAAAAATATCATAAATTGTTGGCTTGGGTTGTCAGTATAAAGGCATTTTCTATGTCTAATCCTGAAAGAAATTTTTAGTCATCACTGTGTGTTGGGTTAGAAAGTTTTATACATATATACATATGTATATGTATATATAAGAGGCATCTGCTTCCATTTGTATACATCACTTGGTCATCATCATCGATCCACTTTTGGCCAAAAGTAAATAAATTAGCCTTTATATATACCCATTCTCAATGCTAGAAAATTTTCGCCAAGACAACTTTCAGTTTCCGCATTACACACAGATGCTCCGTTTAACCCCCCCCATTTATCCACAACTCCCCACTGGTGGTCATCATTTATTAGAAGTTTCCCTAATCAGATACAAATGATAAGAGCCATCATCAGTTGTTCAGTTTGTGCTACTTATTTAACTGATGGCATAATAAATAATTTTCTTATTGCATGCATATGCTGGCCTCGGCCTCTATCTATCTACAGATACAGACATACATACATATATATATAATTGTATCTTGTAGTTACATGGGTATTTGTATATATCTATCTATGTATCTATGTATGTATGTTTGTGTGTCATAATTCATGTCTAAAACTTTTGTTTCCAATTTTACTACAATTATGCTTAATTAATTTAAAGATGTTCTCTGTCCCGTAGAGTTTTACCAACCCTATAACCCTCCCTCCCTCCCTCCCTCTTTCTCTCCCACTCTCCCTTCGTTCCCTCTGTCCGTATGTCATATTTAATTTTTGAACAGTTATGAGGGAGGATTGCCTGAAGCAAACCAAACATAACGTCGCTTATAAATAGATTAATTAAAATCATCTTTAATTGTTTGATTACAAGACAAGCGTTTGCCTGACAACAACAACGACCAAAAAACCCATCGACCGACCGAGAAAAAGAAATTAAGAAGAACTCACAATAGCTGTCTCTATTGAGAGTAGATGCTTTTTTTTCATTTTTTTGCCGAGTGTGTGGGCAAAATGCGCAACATGTGAAATACAGATGCGACAGCGATTGCCACAGTAACCAAACGTCAGAAGCACCAGCACGGTCCCTAGAGCTCTAAAGATTTCATTTGTGCTACAGATGTTCCAGAGATTGTACAATACAGCATAACTACAAGGAAAAGAAGGAGGCAACAGCAGCAGCAGCAGCCACAGCAGCAACAGCAGAGCAAAAGTCACACGCAATTGAAGCAAAGGCATCTGCCTCAGCCACTTCATACCATTCGAGGGGTAACGGGGGGGCCATGGGCAAGAACACTCTTTGGTAGTCATAGTCGCGTAGTAACTGCCGCAACGTTTCGAGTGGCATTTGATTTTAGTGCTCGAGCAACGCGAGTGTGTCTCTATGTGTGTGTGTGTGTGTGCCTGAGAGTGTGCGTGAGTGCTCCAGAAGTATAAAAATTATTGCTGCCAAGCGACTGAGTCAGTCAGTCATCAATTATTTTATAGAATGCTCACTTGTTTTGTGTGTTCCCTTGTATTGTCTGAATGTGTGTACTCCTACTTCTACTCCCCCTCCGCCCCCTCAATTTCATCATCTGCCATAGAGTTTTGTTTGGGCCCCCGCAAGATGAAGTCTTCTTCTCTTTGGAAGTTTTTTTTTCTTCTTCTTGTTCTTTTCTCTTTTTCTCTTTTTGGTTTTTTTTTTTTTTTTTGCTTAGCACAGGAAGGGCTTCTCTTCGTGCCGCAATAGTTGTGAAATTAAATTGAATGCGACGCCGATTATCCCACGCAATCTTTCATTCATTCATGCATACAAGTTAGGAAGCAAGTGCCAGCAGTTTCCCTCCATCGTCACATCTTCCCCGCTGCCACTGCCAAAGTTGAGAAATCATCAAAAAGTTGAGCGGAACTTCTGCTCCTTCCACACAACTACATACATACAATATAAGATGATTACATGCACACGCAATCTCGCGTATCTGACTATAAATCTTAAGCCTCTGTGCGTGAGCGACAAACAGACAGTCAGACAGTCAGACAGTCAGCCAGCCATCCAGTCACTCCCCCCACTCCTGTATCTCTGCGACACTTTGTCCGTGTTCTTTTGCTTGCGTGCCAAAATCAATGCAAAAGTTTTTTTTTCTCTCTTTGCTTCTCTTTGCTTTTTTTTTATTATTATTTTTCATTTGTAATCGAGTCTGCATTCAATAAATATAGAAACCATTCGATTATGAAATGCACACACAATGAAATGTTGCTGATAAGAGCTTCTGCACAATCCATTTGGCCTACTTCTCTTCATTAAAAATCTATTAAAATGTAAAATGCAAACATTGATCCCAAACGAAATGATGATGCCGATAAGACGTAGCTCTGTCTCTGTCTCTATCTCTCTCTCTTTCTCTCTATGGAAATGTTTATGTGTCCTATATATTGATTAATCTCTGCCTTCTGACAATGCATCACAACATAAGCACACACTTTCCACCGTAACTGATGATGCCGAGAAGATGTCTTTAGGTTATTTATTCTGTTAGGTGGAATAAAGGTAAAAGAGCAGATAAGCAATAACATTATCATTTCCTTGGACTATTTTAAAATCACACACACACACACCACACCTCACACACACACACACACACACAAGCACTGTGGGTCTGATTTTGTTCGAATGTAACGAGAAAATTATTTTAATTTTTATTCGATACTAATATCTTTCTGTGAGAAAATTCACAAGTTGAATAAAATCTTTTTAACATTTGAATAATGTTTAAAAAATAATAATAAAAGCATTATTAAATTATAAATATATTAACTTTGATAAACCTATGTTAATTTTGAGACAAAAGAAATGATAATGAAGTATTTTTGAATATATATCTAAAGTTAAGATATGTACATTTAAAATATATATGTAGTTCGTAAATCTATAGATAGGATGACTAGCTGAGACCCTCTACGTGTTTCTTGTTCAACATAATCTCAACTGGGTTGAATCTACTATATATTACATGTAGTATATATAGACATATATTATAATTAATATATACATACTTATTTATTTAGATATTTGAATTACCTTTTTATTTAAAGAATCCCGTATGAAGGTTTAAGATCGGCAAGAAGTAATTGATTTTAATTTTAATTTTACCATCTGAAACATATATGTTATATATAATTTTATAGAAGCTCAATTGAATATCTTATTACTTAACTTCTATTAAATTAGTCGCAAAAAAGATTGTTGATTTTAGTTAATTGGAAATATGATATATACTGAAATATATGTATGAATATCTAATTATTTTTTTTTAGTTAATTAGAAATATGATATAAATTGAAATTTGATTATATTAGAGCCCAATTAAAAATCTAATTATTTAACTTCTATTAAATTAATCAA
This sequence comes from Drosophila sturtevanti, assembly GCA_018150375.1. NCBI lineage: Eukaryota > Metazoa > Arthropoda > Insecta > Diptera > Drosophilidae > Drosophila > Drosophila sturtevanti. The sequence goes on along the minus strand of JAECWJ010000324.1, from coordinate 3,440,761 downwards.
AAAATAATAATCGTTTTAGTTAGTTTCAAACATAAACATTTTATGAAAGAATATTTGATGAAAATCCTAAATGTAATTCATATATCATTAATTCGATTATTAGTTAGTGAGATGATAAATATTCCTTATAGATCATTCATATCCAGATTCATTGAGCTTAAACATTATAATTTCATAATTTTCAAGAATTTCGTTGGACTTTGTGATATAGCTTTCATAAAACTGATTCACTATGACTCAGAATTCAAAGAGAAGAAAATGGAAATCAAGATAAATTTTATTAATAAAAATTTCGATTTTAAACTTCTACATAGATTTTATCTCACAATTATACCAATTCACGTATGAACGTTTTTTCATTTTGAATATTTTCTAATAATAAATAATAATAAATCCCAAAATAATAATAAAATAATTACGAATCCCATTTTATGACTCATGTGAGTAATAAAAATGATTTCATTTTTTTTTTGAATAACAATTAAAAAGACATGCCAATTATTTCCATTTAAAATTGTTGAAGTACTTATAATAAAAAATTCGATTTCAAGTAATTTCAATTTGTTATTCACTTATTGTAAGATTATACCCACTGTAAATTGCTAAAATATCTGTAAATATAAGTTGATTTTCAACTAATTCGATATACACTTATGTACATATCGATTCCTGATGCTTATGTGGCCACAGGCAAAAATGTAATTTCGTTAAGCAGCCTAGCAAATAGTTTTCAGCTCCAACTCCATTTCAATATTGAAGCCATGTCAAACAAAAGTCTAGACAAATCGAAAACAAAAACCAACTTCAATATCCTGGCCATAATTGAATGCACACAAAACAAAATAACTGTGTGTGTGTGTAAGTGTGTGTATAAGTGTGTTAGTGTGTGCATTTCCATTGGGAATACTATTATAATCTGGTCAGTTATATGGCTCTTACACTCAACGCTCGCACACTCACACACATACACACTCATTGTACACACACAGAAAATATTGACAGACACTCAAGTGTCCACAAGCACCCTGTAAATCCAATTGAATTACGCATAAAAGGCGCTTAAACCAAAAGAATTGACGACATGACGAAGACATGATGCTGTTCACGATAATCATGTAATATATATATATATATATTATTTGGTTTTAATTTCTTATTACCCGATATTTTATTACCGCCCCAGCATTCGATTACCATACGTGGACAGAAATGGGCGTAAGTCAGTAAGTAATCATCAATTCTGGGGGCGGGGGGCAGAAGGAGGAGAGGGAAGGAGGGAGGGAGGGAGGAATGAGGTAGAGATAACCCACGAGCCGGCGGGGCCTCTTTCTACATATAATCATAATCACATTTCACATATCAACGTTTCCGTAAAATTTACATATCGACTTTTACTTTATGCGCCTTTTAATGGACGTCGTCATCATCGTCGGTGGCTATATAAGTTGTTTAAGTGCTCCTTGGTTATGTGGGTAAAGGGAATGGTTGGGAGTGAGGGGGGTTTCTTGAAGTTTAAACTTATGCATGATTAATACATAATTACAAAGACAAACACATAAACTCAAAGGCGGAGGGAACGTATTCAAACTGAAGTCAAAGACTATCTCCCTCTCGCTCTCCCTCTGTCTCTCTATCTCCCTCTAACAACAGCTAATAACTTGAAAAGACAAAAGGCATGTTTCCCACAACGTCTCTTGCCTTAATAATAAATACACACAACGTCCTGCCTAGAAAAGATAGTGATAGAGAGGGGCAGAAAGAGAGAGAGGGAGAGAGAGAGGGGCAGAGAGAGAGAGAGAGAAAGATAGATAGAACTGCAGTCAGGCATACTTATGGTATACCTGTTATTAATATTTCGATTAGGTACCAACGATTCGTAGAACCTGACGCATGACTTGCATACTTGATAACAAAATTTTGTAACTTGTGGTCATTATTATAATGCCCTGCAATTGCCCAGGTATATTGGTTATGATGAAATCACATTGTATATACATTAATTATAGGATATTGTCAAGTCCATTGCAAAAGTGTCTTAAATGTATTAAAAGAACAAATCAAAGTTTCGCCTGACTTGATGATGATTATTAATGCACTACTGGGCTGGTATTGTGGGTGTGGTATATGATGTGCGTGTGCGTGTGTGCCATGTCTAAGATATGAACACTTTAGTCAATTGACAATATAGCTGAGTTTTATGGTTATATTTCTTATTGTGCGAGTGCACAAATTGCATGCCACTAAGAAGTCACTTAAAGGAATTTCTTATCTTATTTTTCAGATCGTATTTGCTGCGACAACAAAGTGAATGTGCAGCTAATGCTAATGCCGCATCAGCACCTAAAACCGCAACAGCAACAACAACAACAACAACAAATACTAGAAAGACAGGTGCTCGTGCAGCAGTTGCAGTTGCACAGGAAGTCCAGGACAAGAAGATAAAAGACATTAAAAAAAGAAGAGAAAAGAAAGGAAAAGCTGACAACGAAATATTAACGAGGAGCCAAGATAAGAGCGGCAAAGAATAACAAACAATTATAATATATATATAAACGAGCATGAAGTCGTCATCGGTGATTAATAATATAGCCGGAAATGTGATTATACTTATAGTTAACCTACAACTAATATGGCTATCATTGGCATTGGCAAGAGAGTTGCCTCAAATGGATTATGGCAGTCTATCTGCCTCATTGGAGGAGGATGTGATTGATCCATTGACAGCAGTGGCACCCTTCTCCAATACTCTAGTCACCGAGGATAATGCACCGCAACGGATAAATATAGAATCCCTGGGTAATAGCAGTGAAGATGATAACTCAAAGTCAGGATTGAGTTCTTCTTCCGGTGCTGGCCTCGCTGGTACTGGTACATTGCTAGAGGAATTCAATGGTGGCAAACTGAATCCGGCAGAGGCCAGCAATACTTTGCCCATATTTCTCAGTGAACCGGAAAGTGTTTTTGTGGTTAAGAATCGTCCGGCGGTTCTTAAATGCAAAGCATCACATTCCCTGCAGGTTATCTTTAAGTGCAGCGGCAGCTCCCAGCCTCCGCCATCGACACATGACAAACATGTCGACCCTCATACCGGAGTTCATATGGAAGAGGTTACGGCAACGATACATCGCGATCTGGTCGATGAGTATTTCGGCAAGGGACCCTTCAAGTGTGAGTGCCACGCTTGGTCATCGCGTGGTGTGGTCAAAAGTCAGGCGGCCACAGTGCACATTGCATGTAAGTAATTGAACAACTCAAGTAATTAAGTACAAGGTGTACTTACCCCAAAAAAAGGGTAAGCGCTAAAAAGGGGTTCGTGTAAGACAATAAAAGGGTATTATAATACATTACATTTTTGGGACTATATTCTATAGTTTATTCTTAGGGGGTAACAATTTGTTAAACACTATGAATAAACCATTTTATTTTTGTCATTTTCGATCTACCCCTTAGATATTCGCAAGTCCTTTAACCAGTCACCCACTTCGTTACGCCTTGAGCTGGGCACTAGAGCGGAATTGCACTGTGAACCACCGGGCGGTTTTCCTGAACCGAAACTCACCTGGCATAAAAATAATGCCATTATATCGGACAGCGATACAGGGATCAGTATAGCTGGAAGCACTCTTACCTTTCGTCAAGTTGCTCTTCAACACATGGCCAACTATAGTTGCAGTGCCGAGAATATTGCTGGCAAGCGTATCTCGGATTCGGCTGTCCTCATTGTCTATGGTCAGTATGGTAAACTTTCTGCCACCCATTTCCATCAACTGTCTCTCTCTCCCTCTTCCACATCAGTGAACGGTGGCTGGAGCGCCTGGAGTCCTTGGCGTGAATGCAAATGCGCGGGAAAGCCAAGTCAGGGACGAAAACGTTCACGAGCCTGCACCAATCCGATGCCCTTGAACGGTGGCAGTCAATGTTCTGGTCCCCAGATTCAAAAGTCGGCCGACTGTGCTGCATGTCCAGGTATGAGCAACAAATAAAAAAAAAAGGGAATGAAATGAACACGAAGGTGTTCATCCACGCATTTTAGCGATGGTAGACCGCAAAATTGTTTGGATGAGGGCCTCCAGCTTGGGATTAAGGGTGCCCATATTGTATATAATTTTAAAGTGTTGCCGTAATTGAAGCCCCAACAATGAAATTGTCAATTTAAATGCCATTTGTGGCCTGGCTAGCAGTCTGGGCGCCACCTGCGTCCCGGCCCCTTTTATTCCCCCTTACACCCCAAAACAAACGCACATTTTTGACACCCAACAGCAGCAGCACCAGCAGCAACGGCAGCAGCAGCACCACCACCAGTGGCAACCAGTGCAGAAGGGCCAGGAAGGTCGGTCGAAGGCACAAAAGCATTGCACAAACGAAAAGTTCAAGGGGCCTTCCAAAAAAAGAAATAAGCCCACAGGGGTTGGGGGGAGGGAAAGAATGAAATCTTTTAATGCTCGTACCGAAGCATCTATACTCTTATCAAGGGTTCAATTGATTGTAGAAGTAAATCGAATGTCTTAAGTAAACACTCGGAGTCTTCTTATTAACTCTCAAAGCAAACGATTTGTATATAGAAAGAATTACAAAGAGATTGCAAAGATTCGTTTCTTACCTTGAGGCGGTTGCTGCAAAACCAGCGGCAAAGTCATGAAGCCTTCTCTTCCCTTCCTCAGAATGGGCATAATACATATTTGAGTGAGTGCTGAGTATTTCATTTTAAACACGCATTCGGTTGCTCAGGACTGACGACAGATATCTCCACATGCATACTATATAGTATATAGTACATAGATGGATGGATGGATGGATGGATAGATAGGACCGACTGGGTACAAGGAATGGTACTGATGATGAACTGGTGGGGGGATTGGTTGCCGCCTCTGGCAGGCCACTGACTAAATGGTGACAAAGGCATTCACGCAAGGAGAAAAAATAAAATAAAAGAAGAAGAAGAAAATAAAATAAAATAAAAAAAAAAAAGGGAATGAATGTGTGGAATCGGGATTGACAGACGTACGGGCGGCATGTGTTTGAGACTCTTCACTTTTATTCATGTAAATTTATTGTATTGCATTGTATTGTAGTGCACACACACACACATATGCATATATATATATATATATAGATACGGATACTCCATATAGTCGGCCAGGCGCACAGCGGGCTATAGGCACAGCAATGAGCAATTGTTGACAGACAAGCACGGCAAAATGGAAACGTACTGTTTGCGGGGTAACAATGGAGAGGGTCTTCTGAAGAAGCAATGGCAATACATTCAAGTGGGGTTCCTGTGGGTGGATAGAGGGTGCACTGAAGGTGACAAAAGGGGGGGGATGCTGGCCTGTGGGGGGAGGGGGTATTTTTTTCTATGAAAAGTGTGTCATAAAATTAATTTTAAATTTCGCTTCGGTTTCGTTTTTTCATTTTTTCTTTTTTTTTTTCTTCTTTCTTCTTATGACTTTTCATCCCCATGGAACCGTGTCAACCTTATGGCCGTGCCACGCCTACTGTTACTACTCCTGCTGCTCCTGCTGCTCCTGCTGCTCCTGTCCGGGCGCTCCGTGATTACAATGATGTTGCCTGACAACAACAGAGGACACTCAAATTGTGAGCACTGATGGATTTGACATTTCGTCGAGTAAGCGCAGTAAGTTGAAACGAAAGCCCTGACAATGTGCATTTTTTTTTTCAAAAAAAAAAAAAGAAAGCCTTTCACATTGGTTGGAAGGGGATTGGGGTTGGGGTTGGGGTTGGTGTTGTATATTGGGTCCTTTTTTGTTGTTGTTGTTGTTGGTATCCAATATGACATTGTGTTCATGCAGTTAAACTTGAATGGTTAACGAGCCATCAGCAGTTAAATTTCCCGTTAGTATTGGGGGTTCGATCCGCAGGCTTTACAATTCAATAAACAATCATGTTAAACTGAGCCAAAATGTAAGCATCCAACCAACCATAGAGTCATCCATCCGCTACGGTCTCTGCCTAAACTACACTGACTTACTTACACTTCCTTTTTTTTTCTTCCTTTTTCCTTTTTTTTTTTTTGGGGGAAAAAGTGACGTCATTGCGGATGATAACAACTTAAAAATCACTTACCACGATTTACGCTCTCTGATTCATATAAGCAACAGTCTGGTCTGGGTTATAGGACGACCCTTAACTTTAACCGGAATGCCGATGAGCATCTGGATGAGTATATGAGCATGGAGGAGGATGTGTTTATTGGAATGGGCAATGCCAACTAAATGCCAAAGCGAACTGATGTCGTGTTAAAGCCTTATCGGGGGTGGTTTTATCCTAAGTGTGTGTCTGTGTGTGTGTGTGTGTGTGTGAGAGTTCCCCAAAAACAGGAAGTGACAAATGCCGATATATATATACATATATATATATATATATATGTACACATATATATAAATCTATATATATAGAGACAACAACAACAACAACAACATTTACATTTTGGGCTTTCTGTTTAGTTTTCGGACTTTCCGTTCTTCCCTTAATGCAAACGAGAAAAAAAAAATATATATACATATATATATATATATAAAGAAGAGAAGAGAAAATTGAAATGGCAGAGAAAATGCGAAAATAGAAAAAGCATTAAAATGACAATCACTTTTACTCACCCACGTTCCGCCACATCTCCCCCCCCCCCCTCACCACTCCCACCACACTTTCAAATACCAAAAATCAACATGGGCGTCGAAATGTTATGGCAAGAAGGGGGGGTGGAGAAATCTATTTTATGATGGGAAAGAACCAACTTCATGTCTCCCCATAGACCACTTTAAGCAAACGTTACCATAATTGCACCATGCAAGGCCAATCGCGGTTTCCAGCGCCCAGCACCCAGCACCCAGTACCCAGACCCAGACCCAGTCCCTATCCCTATCCCTTTATCTCTGACCCGACTCTGTAGCTTCTGTCGGTGATATATGGCGTGTGGTCATGCCGCTGTCGGGAATGTGTGCTAAATCATGTTAATATGACTTTTGATTTCTAAACAGCCACCTATTTTGCTTCCTCTTCCTTTTGCTTACAGTTGCCCGTTGGTCCGCATGGAGCGATTGGAGCATCTGTTCGTTGGAATGCATACAAGTGCGTCGCAGAAAGTGCCTAACCCAGACCCAGGATGCGTCAGATGAAGCCGACGATTTGCACGGTGTTGGGGGAGCGGCAGCTCTTAGTACCAACACTGGCAACATTGGAGCAGGCAGTGCCATTGGCATCGATACTCCAGCTGATGTCGGACCAGGATATGGCAAATCATTGTGCACCGGAAAAGACATACAAACGGCCGAATGCCGTGGAGAACAGTGTCAGATTGGCAAGGATGGTAAGTGTAGATGTGTGTGTGTGTGTGTGTGTCTGTGTGTTTATGACAAGGAGACTGGCAGGAAAGATATCTGGCAGGAGACGTACCGAAACAAAGTAGACAGTTAGACAACAATAACAATCGCAGTGGGCACAAGACGACACAAAACCAGATCCCAACTCCATCCTCAGACAAAAGCTGAGCACTCAACGCTGATTGTCACAATGGGAAATTAACCAAGTGCATTTTGTTTGTGCACGGCTTCCCTTTCTCAAACTCGAAAAAAAAGAAGAGAAAAAGAAAACACTGAATATATATATATATATATATATATATATATGTAAGTGTATTGTATAGTAAAAACACCCCAATACCAGAGGGTAAGGCCACTCAGTTCTGTCCTTTGGTGTTATCCCTTTTCATGTCCCAAAGCCAATCGAAGGGCAACCAAAATCAATCGCATAGATTTTTCAGTATCAATCCCCGATGTCTGCTGTGTATACTTTGCCAGATAATTAGGCATGTGGCAAAGACGGCAACACCCGCATCCCAATCACAAGAACCCCAATCTCCCACCCCCAACCCCCAACCCTTGCAAACTCCTTTACAGCTGCTCTCCCCTTGGCTTCTTTAAGCTTTCGACGCGTCATTGTTGCTGTTTGATTCGATTTTTAATAGGGGGGTGAAGGGGATGATTGAGATTGACCCAACTCAAATATAGTTTCTGGGTTTCTGTACTTTGTGTGCGGTCCATGGGGATCAATTATATGACTGTCACAGTGTGTAATTGAAAGGATCAAGCTCAAGGAGCTGCATCCCCACCCCCCAAATTCCTCCCCTTTTCATCCTTACTCATTTGTACATCATTTCCGCCTATTTTACAGGTTTGTCTATCTGTCTCTCTATCTCTCTCTATCTCTATCTCTCTCCCTCCATCTACTTAATTTTTTTGTTATTTGATTGGTGTTGAAAAGTTTTTTTTCGGTCAACCGAATGAAGAGTGACACATTGGAGCTTATTTTCCATTTTATTACATTTTTTTTTTTTTGTTTTGTTTTGTTCGTATCCCCCAATCCCTACGGGATGCCCAATACCACCTGCCTGCCCTTTAACTGTAGGTCTGTTGTGGGCAACAGTTGGATAGAATGGAAACTTCATCATTATCATGTGGCCATTGTTGTTGCGGTGGCCACAACCATATACCAAACGTTACCAAAAGCCATGCCAGTCCATACCATTTAAAAAAAAAAAAAAAACCCCATACCAATCCCTAATCTCTTAGCATGACAAATACGCTTTTGATGTCCCATGCAGGAGTCTAAAAATGAGAGAGAGAGAAAAAACAGCCGAGAAAATGGAAGAAAAATCAGCATGCAAAATGCACAAAAGCGAATGGAAAACGAAAGCCCAAGGAAGGATCCCCAACGCTCTACATCTACATCTACATATATATATATATGTGAGAGGGGGGGATGAAGAAATTCTGTTTCCGATGCTGCCGCTGATTTACAACGAATATAATTGCTCATTTCATACATTGTATAATGCGTCCTCCACCACCGCACAGATACATATATATATATATACAGCTATAGCTACTTGTACAGTTTTAGCTCCAACTCCAGCTCCATTTCTCTGGCTTTGGCTGTATAATAATCATCATAATATATACAGAGTAATTCCTTTCGCTGCAGCGATTCCTTTTCGCCAAACCAGTCACCGCCATCGCCAGCAACAATGACGACAACAATCACAGCAACGGAAACAGCCAGAGCAACAATAGCAGTCAGCAAATCTCGGACTGGTATGGGTAACCGATGGATGACTGGCTGGCTGGCTGGCGACGGGGGGCCGGCGTCGTACAATAATGTGAAATAGACGTAGCAAGCAGTGGGTGGGGGGGTGGTAGGATGAGCATACAAACATAAAACATTAAATACAGACATATACAGAGAACAGAAAGAGAGTGAGAGAGAGGGGGGGGGGAGGGGTGGGGGAGAGCAACAGCAGAGATACGGATACGCATGGTTGCTCTGGATTGATGGCGATGGCAATGGTTATGGTTGAGGATGCGACCGCGTTTGGTTTCGGTATACTTTTTGGTTGACTCAACTTTTACGAATGTGTGGACTCCTCCACATCCACATCTCCACATCCCCACATCATTCTGAATAGCTGAGGGTGGCGGATTTACGCAGAACAGATTTTTTTAATACAAAAGACAAAGATTGGAGATTGGCATGTTTCGGGGGCAACGTCTTGGGCTGGTCTCTCAGCTTAAAATGCAGGCGGTCACCAAAAGTGGGCGGCATTAAAAAGTATAACTGACAGTTCCAACTAAGAGTTAACCATGGCTGATATAATCGTAGTATGGGTATAATAAATTGAAACCATTTTTAGTATCCCTAATTAAATGGTTAATACTGAGGAATTTTTCCAAGGGATATTCAACAAGTTCAATTGTAGGACATGAATTTAACAACAACAACAAAGAGAGAGAGAGAGAGAGAAAGAGAGAGAGAGAGAGTTTCAATAAATAAGATAAAACTATCTTAGAAATTAATTAAGGATTTTTTCTTTACGAATAAACCAAAACTCAGATCAAATGTTAGTTAATCAAGCATAATTAAGATAAAGTATAGCATTTGGATTAATTAATTGATATTTTTAACTTCATTTTTTTTAATCATAAAAAATATTTTCTTTGTTAGTTCTTTGTTTTTCTCAGTGTATAGCAAAAAATCTAATCTGTAAAATCAAATTACAAATTTTATTTAATTGATTTTTACTTAATATTACATTTTCTTTATTTCGTGGAAATCATTGGCTAAATTGTAATTTAGCAAAGTTTTTTTTTCTTTTAAAACTTTTTTTTTAAAAAGTTTTCCCTTCACCCAGAAGTTTGTTTGAAATTTATTTAAATTAGTCATTCAAGAAAAGTCAGATACATGTTACATATATACATGTACACAGATATATAGATAGATATATATATATATATATATATAAAGGTCATATTCATAATAGCATCAAGAATGTTTTCAATTAATGAGACAAGACAAATTGATTAATAACTAAATCTTTTTTATTTTTGCAAGCAAACAATAAAATTCTTTAATAAATTTAATTAGTGAATTGCTACCTCGAGAGGCTCGTCTTAGACATTTATTAAGTATGTCTAGTAAATTTTATTTATCAACTAAAGCAATCTTATTGAAATCAAACTGAAACTCTTTCTAACCTTGAGTTAAGAATTTCTTCTGTTGATTTCTTTACTGAATTGCACAACAAAAAAAAATAATAATAAAACTAAAGTAAGCAAGCCGTCCTTGCCGACTTGGAGTATACCCTGTACCAATAATATATATTTCATAAACTCAAATTCCATCCAAATTCCCATTAATTGAATATAAATTATTTTATAAAATTCTCCTAGCAAGACGAAACACCTAATTCATTCTTTCTCGCTCACTCATAACAGTGAACGAAGCTAATGCGTCATTCGATACAATGCAACATGCGCAAGCTATCTCGCTCACACATTTCAGCTGCTGCTGCCCATAGAATTTCAGTACAAATTATATATATGTATATCTCCGATATTTATTATACATATACATATAGGCTTGAACCCTACGGGTACAGGGTATAAAAATAAATAAACAAATGTATAAATGTAGAAACAAGATGAGTCAATCAAAACAAATAATGAAACTCAACGGAACGCCCAAAGAATACAAAAAATCTGTGAAACGATAATCGCCATTCAAATTGTTAGTTGTTGAATAATGAACTCAAAAAAAAAAAAAAAAAAATAATAATAAGACCAAAAACAAATATTATAAATCGAATCATGACTGAATCAGGTATTGCATAAGCAAAATTATCGTTAGTGGCCTTGGGATAGTAAACAATAAATTTGAATTGGCAATCAATTCAAAATATTATTTAAAATATAACAGGAATGTTCAAAGTTCTGTTTAACTAATTTTTACTTGCATAAAAATTAATATTTTGGTTAATTTATATTTCTGTTAATCAGAGAAAACTATTGGGTCGAAATCGAGTACTATTTTTAGCAAAATTGATTTTAAAACTGATTTAAATATAATATTACGATAATGATTTTTAAAGTTCTTTTACTTACTATCAAATCATCTATAATTCTATATTTATATTATTATTTCGTTATAATATTAGAAAGAATATTAATAGAAGTCCTAATAAAAGGGGAAGCTACAATAGTAAGAGCCATTAGGTCATTGCCTTGATTATTTAATCAATGTTTTTAGACAATGCTTAATCATTTATCTCACAATGAGGTTAACTTACTTCAATTCAAGTTATCTAGATATGAATATTTTCAAATAAAGTTCAGTCTAGAAACTTAATTATCATAAGTATATAAAAATACTTATAACACTGAAAAAATTAATTTTCTCAAAATTGTTTGGACTAAAAGTTTAAAACTCTTCTTAATTTAATAAAACTTTACGAATAAATATTAATTCAAATAAAAATTAATATAAATATTATCGAATTATTATTTTCAAATGAATATAATTATTAAATATTAAATATTAATAGAATATATATGTGATTTTTTAAAGTGTTAAATTTTCACATAACTCTAATGACTCAATTTCCAAATTCGATAACTATTATATTCGTATAGTATTATAATTTCTCAAATCAAGATCGAAAAGCGTTTCTACCATTTAACATTTCAATCAAAGAATATGCATAAATCGCTCTTGCTACCCTGTAAACTATTTTAATATTGAAAAGAAAAATCCATAGTTCTTTAGAGCTAATGCTGTCATTTTGATTGCAGATTTGGATTGGACACTCTACTTGGGTCTGGCCTTCATCACAGCCGTTTGCTTTGCCTTTGGCGCCGCACTCATCTGTTGTGCGAGACGTGGCATACGGGCAAATCCGCACTATAATATGGCCCGATCAGGTGAGTAGTGGCAACGATTTGATGGCTTCCGGCAGAGAAGCAGAACAGAAATTGAATGTTTCCTCTTTTGTACTCGGCGTATTTGCAGTTATGGATGCGGATTATATGCCAGGCGTGGTGGAAAAGAAAGAGATGCGCATGCACATTGAGGCAAATAATCTGGGCTATGATTATGTCAATCCCGGACATCGTTATATGCCAGGCGAGCATTTGATGGGTGTGGGTGTCGGAGTGGGCATGGGCATGGGCATGGGTTGTGCTGGTGTTACAGAGCATCACTATGATGTACCAAATTTAGCAGCCAAGTAAGTGTTGAGAATTGCTCCCATAAGTAGGCAACAATTTTATATAATATATATATATATTTTCATTCATTGGATTCTTCAGTTACACCAACCCAATTGACGATTTAAGTGCTGATTATCTATCAGAGACCGGAGAATCATCTACTGCCGATACATGTAAGTAATTCTTTAGAAGATTTATAGACATTTATTTATATATATATTTCTTTTTATTCACAGCCAATTCCACATTTGATATGAATGCTAAGCTTTCCATTCTAAATGCTTCCAAGAGCATCAGTTATGAGCTACTGGGCAGCAATGGTGGTCAGCTGCGTCTCTACAATGGTGAACTGTTGCTCTTTATACCGGAAATGGCCATCAGTAAGCATTTGAAGAAACATGTTTCCCTATCCCTATTGAGTGATGAGAGTAGTCGTGTTACCTGTGCCACCGAAAGTTCCATTTTATGCAGCAGTGTGGTGCATACGGCTCCACGTAATTATAGTTTTGTTAAGCCGGTGATCCTAAAGATTCCCCATTGCTTAATTGCACCGGAACAGTGGCATGTCCACATCTATCATGCGGACAATGAACACGATGAGTTGAATGTGAGCTGGCGTCGAGCCGTTTCTGTGGGTGAGGAGACCATCAATACGCCCATGTTTGTCCAATTGGAACCGACGCATGTGTACATCATGACGGAGCAGCTGGGTCATTTTGCCATTGTGGCCGAGCCACGTATTCAGGAGCCCGCCATTAAGATGAAATTGCTGGCATTTAGCCAGCACACACCGCCCAGTAGTGCCAATTGTAGTCTACGTATCTATGTGGTTAAGGATTTTCCCAATAGCAAGGATATTTGCACGAATGTTGAGAGTAAACTGGGTGGCAGTTTTCTAGGCGAGAGCGAAGTCTTTCCCTTTGTCCTAAATAGTCTGAATCTTAATATTCGTGTACGATGCGCAGATGTGGAGACATCTGCTCCATATGAACATGCCATTCCTTACCAACACATTCTGAGCAACAATCTGTTGCATTGTGAATTCATATTGCGGCGTCAGGATCAGCATACACTCTGTGTGGACTTTGGTCAGGGCAGTGAAGAGGGTTCCGATTGTTATACATTTAGTGTACCGGCTCAACCGCCATGTGACTCTGGGGATGATCTGGAGCTAGCTTCTACTACAAATACCACCATCTCAATTGATCGTCAGGGCAATTATGTGAATGAGAGTTGTGTTATAGATTTTGTACAGTTGCCTCATGCCACCAAACGATTAATTTGTGCTGCTCTCGATCCGCCTCGTGCCGATGAACGTGACTGGCGGCTATTGGCAAAGAAATTAAGCACAGATCGGTATATTGCCTATTTTGCTACAAAGCCATCACCCACCGAACAAATCCTTAATTTATGGGAATGCCGCACCAATAGTTCACCCGGTAATAGTTCCAGCTCAGTATCGCATGCAATAATGGATTTGCTGTTAACACTCAAGGAGATGGGACGACAGGATGTCTTGGACATTATTGTAGAGACCATTGGTCCATTGTGGATATAAGTAGAGAAACAGAGAGAGGGTGCTATTACAAGGAAATGAGATTTAGTTTTAGGAGAAACCATCCAGAGCGGATTGGGATTCACTCGTTCAAAAAAAAAAAAAAAGAAAATGTTCATGAGTTGCCTTTTATTTGAAAAATGTTCGAACGATGCAATGAAGTAAACCGATAAACAAAAAAAAAAAAAAAAAACAAAATGGAATCGAATGAAAACAAAAATTATGAAAATCAAAGTGTAGAATGTAGTCATATAGTCATTATAATTACAGTCACTACAATATCCTTGTAGTGACTGTATTCTAAGGAAACTTGCTCAACGAACTCTGTTCCCCCATGGGTGCCATGCATTTTTATACACTAAGAAAATGTTTCTTGTGGCTTAGATAACTTATAGTTTTAAACACTTAACTGTAGCCCTAGTGAGTACAATATTTATATATATATATATATATATAGAGATGTATAATAGAATATAAACCGTATATATATATATATATATATATATATATATATTAACAGTATCAGTTACTCTATGGCCCAGGAGTTTCACACAATAATGGAAAGTTGTGAACTATTTGCCAAATCGTTGAATCTTTCAGCCAACTCTAGTTATAGCAATTAAAAGAAAAAGAGGAAAATATACATAATACTAAAAACTAAAACTAACTAGAAACCTAGAACACACACCCATATATATACCTTTTCATTTATAACGTATATACATATACATATACCTATACATATATATATATTTAGTGTATGATCCCTAGACGATAGTCGAAAAGAAAACAACAACAACAAAAAAATAACGAGTAGCTTGTTAGACTTACTCAAGTGATAACCTTTGTATTTGTCCCCTAGTTTTAAGCCAAATCCTGTCGTTTAAGCGTTAATCGAACCAGCATTAAAACAAATTGTAATCAATACCAATATTTAGTGGCCCAACCAAAAAAAAAAAAAAATTGGGCCAATTACCACTACATAGTTAAGAACACTATGAAAATCAAATGAAAGAGATCAAAACAAACAAGAAAAGAAAACGAAATTCATAAAACACATAGAACAGTTGTCAAATTTTTAATTTCTTTTTTTTGTAGGTTTTATGTATTTATATATTATTTTGGTAAGCATCAAAGTATGCAGAAACTAAAATCAAATAAAGACGTTACTTATTGTAAAAACAATTATTGAAATTTAGTTAACTAAATAAAGTCTACAATTCAGGGAAGAAGGGGTAAGTATTAGTGCACTTATAGTTTACCAATAATAAAATCTCACCTTTAGCCTTCGTTTATGTTCCTTTAGATTGAATTCACCAGCAAGTTAAAGCTCGTCACCAAACTTAAAAATATTATTAAAATAAAATATAAAATAATGCTTGATGTTTCAATCGCATTGTTCCTTGTCAATTTAGTTTTAGAAACGGTTGAGCCTTTCAATTTTGCAGTAAATACGGTTAGTAACCGAATTTTTAAATCAATGAGTTGAGTGTTGAAAAAAACAAAACTCTTTAGTTGTTAACGGTTTGAAATAGATGGAGCCACTCATGTATACAGAGGTCGCCAGCAGTCTTGCGTGATTTTGTGTGTTTCTGACATTGCGCATCTCTACGACTTTTTCTAAATATCGATAGCCAAAATACATCGTGAAAATTCAAATAGTCCGTTAGTTACAGTTTAATTGTCAAAATAGAGAAAATGTCACTTGCTTAATTTTATTTTAATACGATAGTGAGTTTTAATAAACATAGTTTTGTTTTAAGAAGTGTGGCATTTGAAATAAGCGAAAAGTAATGCGGAAATAGATAACATTTAGTATAGCGACATTGAGAAAAATTTTGGTTCTAAATACAAACGAAATAGCAAATAAAGCAAGATAATGACAATAATGTAGGATATTTACGACAGTTAAAAATAAAAATGTTAAATATATGCAAACTTTCTTCTTTTTTTAAATATGTTGTGACTAAATTAATTTGTATAAACTATTTAGAATTTCAACCCTTGCTAATATAAGGAAAATATAATCCTATTTATTTACTAATCTACTAATACTAGTGAGAAAACAATATAATACATAAAGTTTATTATAATAATAAGTTATAAATTAATCTGTATAATTACTATTAAATTTTTTGCTTCACCTGTCTCGGACTCTTATACCTTTCAAATTCAATTTTATTGCTTCAGTTTCCGCGTAATTTAGATTTTTAGCCTTAAACATTTACAATTAGGTAAATAGCAGCTACCAGTTCTGAGGATAATAAATCATAAATGATTTATACAGCTAAAGATCACGGATCAAAAACTATCTAATAGGAACTGAATTTAATGTTTAATATTTGTTGAGATGAGTTATTTTATAGACAGGTTATAATGAAAATAAAATGTATTAGTTTAATGGAACTATCTACCACCTGCTGACAAATGATGTACTGTTAGGCTCTGCTAATGCTTTCAAATTATTTTAATTGATTAATTAATTTTAAATTTTAAATGTATATTTAATTTATTCTTCATATTAAGTTGTTTCGATAGCTAAATACTTGTTACAATGCCAATTGGATTTGTGCATTTTTGTTGCATTCTTTGGTAATAGCGCTAGCAGCAATTTGCAATTGGCATTAAAACAACTGCAACAAAATTAAGATACAATTATTAAGTTAAGCAATCAGCGTAAAGCACGGCAACTCGAACATTTTAACAAGCCAACAGAATCGGCAAACGAATCACCAAATAACAAATCAATAATTTCATGCAATACAAAATGATTGTGATTGCTGTTGTTGTTGTTGTTGTTGTCGCTGTTGTTGTTGTTGCTGCTGTAAATGTTGCTGCTGTTGCATTGGCGGCACCTTTTATATCCTCAGTCGCATCGGACGTATAAATAAATTTAAACGATTGGGATTGGAGTTTTGTTTTCATTTTTCTTTTCCTTTCGCCCCTCTCTCTCTCTCTCTCTCTCTCTCTCCCGCTTTCAAATAGAAATCTACGAAGGCCACTTACCCAGCCAAAGGCAGCACGTAGGGGAAGAAGTATGTCTCATGATGGTCCTAGCAGCAAAACCAGCGACATTCGATTCCGATTATTGGCCGCTGTTGCTGCTGCTGTTGCTGCTGTTGCTGCTGCTGCTGCTGCTGTCATCGTCAATTAGTTTTCTCACCGCAGACATAACAATATATTTTATGTATCGTTTGCTGGTTTCTTGCATTTGTCTTGGTATCCTTGACCATTGAAGGTTTTGCATTTTTCAACGGAAAGGACAACAACAGGAGAATCGGCAACAGCAACAACAACAGCAGCAGCAGCAACAGCAGTAACAGCAGCAACAAAACCAATATTTGAAGTTGCTTATTGAAAAATTTCCTAATTGGGTCGAAATTCCAATCTAACAGAACAGCGATTTCGATTCGGTATTGGGTGCTGTATTCGCCGGCTTCCGACTACGTTTCTTTTTTCTTATAGTTGCTGTTGCTGTTGTCTCTGTTGCTGCCGAAGCAACATTTATCGCCCGCTGCAATAGAATGTGAGAATTGATAACTTTGACGCTTTTGCAGGTGCAATCAATGGATTAAATGCTCAATGGATTAGGGCTCAAAGTATGTATGATTAATTACTTTTACTGTTTGCTATCGAAGGCAATTATAAAGTCTTTTTAGAAGTTGCTTCATCCATCTAATATCCATTTTAGTCATATAAAATTTTAGTCAATTTAGGCAACTTTAAAAATGTCCTACAATTAGGTTACCTAATTATTGTAAAATTCCTTTTTATTTTTAACTTTTTAAGAATTGTTTGAAATATTTATTATTAAAGAAGCAATAAACTTAGTCAATCATTTTTTAAAGCTTAAGAAATTTTTTCAGCTGGATTACAACCTTTCTAAACCCATCTTAGATACCAGTTTTTTTTTTAAAAGTAAGAAAAAATCTTTATTTTGATTAATTATATAAGATTTCTAAGATGATTTTAAATAATTTGGCCTGTGTAATATAAATTTAAATTAATGTTTTAGCAAATCGTCAAAGTATCTAGAGATAATTCACTGTGACTTTAAGTCAAGTTTATTTCCTTAAAGAAGTTTTCTGCTCAATTATCGATGCATTTGACACCTACTAAGATAATTAATATGAAACCTATATCTTTTGTTAAATAAAAGGAACAGATTTTTCTATATATCCTATAACAATTTGTTTTTAAAACAACTATATAGAGAATCATCTAAACCACTTAGGCTTTCCACTAAAGTTAGATATGGAAAAAGTATTAAATTTTTTTATAAGTTTCTTAAATCTAGAATGAATAAAGAAGTTAACATTTTGATTAACAAATGTACAATAAATTTTTACATTAAACATCACTTTCAATTTTTAAATAATTTAACTAAGATTCTTAAATTTTATTTATTAGATTAGAATTAGTTGCGATGTTTTTTTTTCCTTTTTAGTCCCATTTATTTATAATTCCCAAGTAATGGAAGTGCCGAAATAGTACATAGCAATTGAAATAAGAGGACTCTGAAGGAGAAACCCCTAAAATAGGTTTCTAAAACAAATATATAGTATCAGTAATAAGCTTTTAATGCACCTGCATACAAAATAAAAAAAGAAAAGGGGCTTACACTAGATACTATCCTGTTGCAATCTCAGTCTCCCTTCACCGTGTTGCAATTGGCTTGAAAGGAAGTTGCAATTGTATGTGGACACTTGTGTTTTTATTTTACAACTTTATGTTTGTTTGTTCCTATTGCAATTGTTGCACGATTCGGTGGCAGCCACTTTTCAATCACAAGTACATACAATGGCCTCAAGATCTGTGCAAATATCAATGCAGAGGCCAAAACGGAAGTGACCACTTCAAGTAATGAGCAAATACCAAAAGTATAAAGAACTCATAAGTATGTTTGCATACATGGATGTTAGCCCACACATATACCCATTACGGACACGGTAACTCAAGTTCACGGACAGGCGGCACCTGAAAACATGGCCAAGTTTTGTATTGAATCGCTTTACAAATTACACAATGCAAATGCATCACAAAACCAATGAACTATTATCAATGGCAGGGAAAATGATCTGGAATCAAATATTTCTACTCTGATGCCATGTAATTTTTATTTCTTCTGATGGGAGGAGGAGAAGGTGAAGAAGAAATTCAATTGCGTAAGGTAAGCTTTGATTAGGTTCCAAGTTAATAATTGCACAGCTGCTGGAAACTGAAGCTGCCATTTTGGATTTGTCTGTTGCCCCCACCTGAAACCAAAAAAAAAAAAAAAAAAAAACGGCGTGAAACATGAATTATGCTGCCGTTGTTGCTGTTGTTGCTGTTGCTGTTGCAGTTGCTGTTGCTGTTGTTGCTGTTGCCTCAGCGTAATGGAGGGAGAACCGAAAACAAAAAACTGATCGCAAGGCGTTGAAAGCATTGGATAAGCCGCAAACACAAAACAATACAAAATGCTCTGGAAGCAGCGTAACGATGGAAAATCGAAAATGCGGCACTGCCAGTGCAACATGTCGAAACTTCAATGGACAAGATGGACTATGGACAATGGCCCAGTCCAGACCAGGCCAGACCCCGACTGAGTTTCTGAGTCTCAGTCTCTGTCTCAGTCTTAAGTTGAGATCCAAGAAGCTGCAGTTTTAGCTTCGGACATTTCAGTTGTATTACGAATTTATCTACCTGAGCAGCAACCATCGTCAATCGTCCATCGACGATGTTACTGCTGTTGTTGTTGTTGTTGTTGCTGTTGCAGTACCCAGTCGGGTCCCCAAGGAGCAGCAACATAATGGCCACCGAACGTCAAAGCTGCTACCACAACTCTGCTTTGTACCCGCCAACCCGAACTCGACCCCGCCGACATCCTTCTCCTCCTCCTCCTTCTCCATGACCGTTGTTTTGCACTTTTCAGTGGAATAAAAAAACAACAACAACAACAAAAAAAAGAAGAGAGAGAGAAAAAAAAAAAACATCCGAGTTGGACGATGTGGCCAAGGTTTTCAGCTGGCTTATCAATACATTTGATATCTTTGCTGTGTGCCTTGCAGACGACGTCGCTGTCGTTGGCATCCAATTGGTACGCTGCATCAGCTCCTGCCCCAAGCTGCCTACAACAATATTCCTTTAACCGCACTCCAGACGCCTTTCATTCCTTTACTTTACCTTACCTTACCTTACCTTACCTTACCATACCTTGGGTTAACCTCCTTCGTTCCTTGTCTGACTGCTGCTGTTATTTCATCTGCAAGCCTTTAAAGATTGGCTGCGTTTGCGTAGGATTCATGTTGCTACTTTGATGTGGACCATTGTTGCAGTTGTTGTTGTTGCTCTTGCTGTTGCTGTTGCTGTTGTAGCTGTTGCTGCTGGAGGAGCTGCTTGGATGGCAGTTAACATTTCGAATGCCATACAAATCGACTAGCGGACATTGGGCAACATTTCTGATCACCGCGAATGTTGGCTACGACGATTGCGGTTGCTGTCAATGTTGAATGTTGCCCATTGCCGTTGTTGTTGTTGTTGCTCAGTGGCATTGTTGTATTGAATTGTACTACCAAGTTCTGTTTCAATGTTTCAATTCAATTCCCGTGAAATGCGACATAAGCAATCCCTACAGTTGCAGAAAGACTTAAGAAATAAGAATTATATAACTATCACAATTTATTTCTTTTAGTCACAGCAACTTAAGCAACTTAACTATTGGCATCAACAAAAACCAATATGTAGGTACTAGTTGTTTTGTATATATTTAGTTAAGAGGCTTAAACTCCAAGACATTTGGCCACATTTAATCCTCTCACTTCTTTTCTTACAGTGTATTGTTGTTCTTTGTTCTCGGTTTTGGTTTCGGTTTCGGCTTCGGCTTTGGTTGCTACTCTTCCTGGTGTTCCCTCTTACTCCTCCTCCTCCTCCTAATATCCCTGTTGTTGTTGTTGCTATTCCTTCGAGTATTATTGTAGTCACGCCGTAATGCAGACTTTTTTGCTATTGCTATTGTCGGGCAACGTAGCATTATCATGGACATGGACTAGAGAGAGAGAACATAGCCAAGAGCAAAATAATTACAACTGGCAACTCGGCCATCAAATTTTCAATTTAGTTTCCTTTCAGCATTAGCATAATTCGTACATTAAAGCGAAAAAGTTGGCTAACATAGGCAAGACGAAATAAATTGATATAGTACTTATATATTGATATAAGTTTGTACTATATATATATATATCGGAAGCAAATAAGCAAATCGAATGCATATTGGTTAGATACTAAAATTTTAAATATGGGCGATTTAATGCTGATGTCTCCATTAACTGAAAGAGAATGATAAATTTTAGTTAAAGATATACTCATACAATTTTATAATTATCTTAACTGAAAAACTTATCATGAACGGAATATATACTTTTCTAGCTGATTTCATAGACAGATAACTCCTTGTTTATAGCAGCGTAATGTAAATATTTACTAATAATGCAAAGCTAAAAAATATAGTTTAAATTAGTATAGTCAAAGATGCTGAAAAGTAAACTGAATTATCAGTTAATATATATACGCAAGCTGTAGAAATAAGGAACTTACATTTATGTTGAATTATACAATAATATAATAATCATAATATAATAATAAATTCGCAAACTTATTAGGATTAGTTACTTGATCTAACTCAGAAGTTGACATATATTTTCATTATTGAAATATGATAATTTTTTCAATATTAATAGTAATATATATTTTTTCTTTTGGTACGACTTTAAGCAGTTCCTATATACTTATAGTAAAAAATTCTTGACTTTTCAAAACTGCCTTTCAAAAATAGATACATATATAGCCAATGAACTTGATTTATCAACTCATAAACTAAAACTGAATATGCGTTAATATATTTTTACTATAGAACAAAATGTTTTACGAACCATTTACAACTGGTAATGGAGTTTACTCGCCATTATAACTGAATTATCAATATTGCTATTAATGAACAAGTAAATATGAAGTATTAGTATAATTAAAAAAAAGAAATTAGCTAGATTCTGGTTAACTACAAACCCATAAACAGTTTAGAAATTTTGATAGTCATGAAAATACAAATGTACCACAAGGGAATTTTCATTTTATATCGTTTGAAATTTGAAATTTATACAAAATTTAATCGGATTAATTGACATCTTAACGAGTATGTATTAATATAAAACACTATGGAAAAATATTATAAGTGTATACTGTATATTTATTATAAATATTTACTATTTAGCAGTATCGAGATGCTATATACTTTATCGTATAATGAATGTTATCATGACTTTCGTTCCGCTACGTTCATTTATTCAATTTAGATTATTTTAATATTAAAAGGTTATTTAAATATATATTAATCTTTTTTGTTTGATTTTTGATTATATATACCATATGTACATTTTATGTAAAATACGTACATATATTCATGACGTCATGACCGCAGACTAATTCAGCAGATTTTAAAATCTTATGCTTAAATTATCATTTGTTTCTCTTTAGTAAATTAACCCATAAATCGAAAGATTAAATATCGGGTTAGTGTTATGTTTATTAATACATATTACGTATTATATTTATCCCTTAAATAACTTATATATTTTGTACAAATAATACAATAGATTTAATAGAATTATTAAATATTACTTTATAATTTATTTATTGTGAATATCTAAAATATTTTTTCATATAAAAATAAAAATAATAAAAATAAAATATCGAATGTATTCAAAAATTTTGATCTTGAAATTTATTTTTAGCAAAATAAGGCTTATTGAGTGGCATTTATATTTAGATTTTATTTTGTTTATTTATTTCTGTTTCCTTTTATTATTTATTTTTATATTTCGTTATAAGATTATTCTTTTTTTTTTCCTATTTTTATATTGTACTACACAAATTCAAGTAATTAAGTATTTATTTTCAATTTCCCATTTTGTATTTAACTTCATATTTTTTTTTCTGTTTTTGTTACTTTAATTCCATGAAGATTAACTTTTAGTTGTTTATTTTTTGTTCAGTGCATTGAATGAAAATTATATTATATATTTATTTATATATGTATTTATTTCCAGTTGTTGTCAGTTGTTTTTTTGTGTGTGTGTGTGTATGTGTGTGTGTGTGTGTGTTTCTTTCTCCTCTTTTTTGCTGTTTTGTTGTAGTTTAGCATTTTGTGCGTTTGACAGCAGCTGCGTTTTGCGGCTCGGCTCGTCTGTCAAATATCATGAGTTAGACGTAAGTTATGTGTTTGCTGTGTGCAATGGGAGCCAAGAGGAGATGCGAGGCAAAAGAAAAAAATAAATAAAACTAAATAAAAAAATAAAAAAAAATATATAAAGCTGCTTGTCCTGCTGATGTTGCTGCTGTTGTTGTTGTTGTTGTTGCTGCTGCTGTTGCTGTCGAGAGCCGCCATTTCTTTTGCATTGCGCCTGTGCGCGGAAATTGGTTTTATGCTGTGAGTGTGTTTGTATGTATGTATGTGTGTGCTTGAATGTATGTGTATAGAATCGTTATGGAAGCACACAAGAGTTAAGCATGTATGGGTTGCCGCTGGCTCAACCATGTCAGCATCCAGCCAGCATCTGCAGTATCAGCGACCATTGTTTGCCTTAGCCCCACCAGGCCACGCATCCCAACATGCCACTAAGCGAGCGAGGGAGAGAGAGAGATTGTGTAAGAGAGAAAGAGAGAGAGAGAGGCAGATACTCTACCATATTCGATATGCGATTCAATTGCGTTAACATCGATGTTTGTACGTTTTGTTGTTGCTGCTGTTGTCGCTATAGTTGTCGTTAAAGTTGTTGTTACTATTGTTATTGTTGTTGTTGTTGTTGTTGTTGTTGTTGTGATTTCCATTTCCATTTGCAATTCCTTTGTATTTTCCTTGTCGTTTGTTTGTTTTTGTATGGTTGTTGTTTGATACTGGAATTTATTTTACCCATTTGCAAATGTTTTATTCATAACTTGCAATATTTGGCATACAATGCCCGATATCGAAGTTTATTTAAATTTTCGCAGAATTTTCAATTGAATAAACTGTTTCCTTTTTTTTTTTCATTTTATATATGTATGTACATATATATTTTTGGTCATACACAATTTAATGATAAATACAACGAGTTGCTTTACCATTGCATATTTCAATTTGCCATAAATAAATATATTCTGTTGTGGCCATTTTAAATCTTTAACACACACACACACTCACACACAGAGAGAGGGAGAGAGAGAGAGAAACTAACGCACATGCACTATCGATCCTATAAAGTTCATTGAACTATAAACTGCCTGTTGTTGGTGGTATCCTAGGATAGGTCTGGTCTGGTCTGGTCTCGCCTGGCCTGGTCTGGCCTTTTTCAATTGACTTTTGCATTTCATTTCAAGTGCAGCCACTCAGACGCACATACACACACACACACACACTGAGAGAGCGAGTGAGATAGTATATGCAAGAAAGCGATAGAGATGGAGTGAGTGAGAGAACGTTAGCGAGACATAGAGATTCAGAGAATGTGGGTGAGAGAGAACGTTGACTAATGCTCTTGAAATTTCAAGTGTTAATTACTCGCATTTGCAAACACACGCACACCCGCACACCCACACACCCAAACAACCGCACACACACACACACAGACACCCAGATTCTCTGGCATGTAGGTATATGGAACAACACCATCCATTGGATATATCCCCCCAGACCAACGACACCGACGAGCCTAATTGTTCAAGGTCACAGGCATGCGCATTTCTTCGGTAAATGTATTCAAAATTAATTAAAAACAACAACAATGCACCAAAATGGAGCAGCAGCAACAACAATAACAGCAACAGCAACAACATCATGAAGAACAACAGCAACAACTGGCCGTTTTACCAAAAGGGACGCCGGCAATCACATTTAAAGAGCAACACTAACAATAACAACAACAACAACTTTCAACTCTCAACAACTGAAGAGAAGAGAGGAGAAGGCAAAGAAGATGTAATGAAGGTGACTGAGAATTAGCTCAATGGCTGCTGCTGCTGCTGTTGTTGTTGTTGTTGGTTGCTGCTGCTTCTTTTGCTGTTACCGTTTTTCCAACTGGTGAGATTTCACTTTTCAACTTGGGCGAAAGTGTCAGTTTTGGTGCAAGTAATTGCAGGATCCTTTAAAAAAAAAACAAAGAGGAAAGAAGAAATAAAGACAAAACAAAAACAAAAAAGAACCCAAAATGTAACAAGTGACCGTTACATAAACACACACAAACAAACACACATACAAGAAGAATCACCCGCCATGCCACTGCTTGTGGTTAGTGTTCTGTGTGTGTTTGTGTGTGTGTGTGTGGTGTTGTCTGGTCAGGCAGCTTAATCGGTGGCAATTTAGTCAAACATGTGTTTGTAATTAAGGCTCAAGCATTTATACCGCACCCGACCCCAAAACTAAACCGACTCTGCACGTAAAGGGGCGGGCCAATGTCCACTAGGCCACAGTGATACCTCACTTTCAAAAGCTATTTAAAATTAATGTAAATGTATATTACAATTTGTCAAATATTCAAAAAGTTTTCAACCTAAAAAGTTAAATCAAAATTAAAGAAAATGATACTTTAACTAATTAGTTTGACAAATTTTCCGTTTTCTTTTATATCTATATACTTATATCTATTGTAATGTATTTTTCATTTAAAAGTTAAAGATTCTTTTCTCTATTATTCTAACAATTAAAATGTATTAATCCTTAACTTCATAAAGATATTATATTATAAAATTTATACGCAATTGCAATAATATTTATTTTCATATTTAAGTTCTATCGATTTTTGATTTTGATCCGATTTTAATTCTTATAATTGCATTTCATTAACATCTTTTTTTTGAAAACATAATCCAATTATTGTATGCATATATAGGACATAATTTTTAAATTATTAAATCTTATATAATCTATATTTACAATATTTTATATATAAATCAGAAACATTTCCTTTTTTCAAAAACAAATTCAGAGAGTTTACGAATCCCATTTAATCACTTTCAATTTTATTATTGATTACAAATATTTATGTAGAAATACTTTCATGGCTTAAATATTTTAAATTTGTAATTGTGTTACGCTTAAGCATGCTTCACTGTATGCGTGTGCGCTTCCGTACTCAATTCAATTAGTCACAATTTTCGTTTCGTTTAGTTATCAAGCCGCGTTGACACTTGTATAAAACGCAATGAATTTGTTTTGGGCCCGTGTGGGGAGTGATTTACGGTTACGGCTACGTCTACGGATTTATTTTGTATCTCGACAATACTTACAAATATATCTACATACCACTCTCTAGCTCCTGCACATGCGCTACAGTGTTTAACTTTTTTCTTATTTCATTTTTTTTGAAGTGAAAACTTCTTTAGAATCGTTGGGAGTGATTTGAGACTCGATGAAACGAAAAAGCGACACTAAGAAGAGAGATACATATAGATCTTATAGCCTGCGAGAGAATGAGATAGAACAGAGTTATATAGCGTTCCTTATTTGTGTTTGCTCAATTCTTTTCGGTAGCCGAAGTGTTTCGGCGACGATATTGGATAGTTCGGGCACCGTCGGCTGGTCTTTGCTTGTCGACGCCGGCAGAATTTAATTTAAACGCATGCGTACACACATATGTACATATATGTATGTATGTACATTTTCGGCCGGCAAGTGTGCATGCATATACATACAGTACGCTTTTGTATACATATATATACAGTCTGTCAAGAAACAGTTTACACAATGGGAAAAAGTTCAATTTTTGGACTTTACAAAATATTGGGTTTTTATTTAATTTAGCTAATTTTTTTCAACGCCAAACTTTTTAATAGGTATTATTAAGTCAAATTATAAAAAACAGAAACAAAAACAATAAGTGTGAAACTAAAAAAACAACAAAAACTTAGAATACTCATGTTTGACACTGTCAAGAAACTCTTTACACATTTTGTTCTCTTCATCTGTTTTGGTTGCATTCTTAGAAATGACGGGGCTTTACCGTTAACTATGCTTATGCATATCTTAGTGTAGCTCTATTTCAGCGTTTGTTTCACTTTTTGCGAAATTTGGTTGAGTACAGACATCTAAAAAGTAATTTTAATTAAAATTGAATATGCCCGGTAAAAGATTTAGCTTTGATCTGGTCCAATTGATTTGGTACAATCGACAGTTGGGTAAATCCTTTTCCGAACTGGTGGAAATGTTTTCCGTGTCCAGGAAAACCATTTATAACGTCCTAAGTCGCGCGGACAACGAAGGAAGGCTGGAGGCAAGGGATGGAGGTGGCCGGAAAAAAAAGATATCCGAACGGGAAGACCGCCTTATCATGCGGAAGACAAAAGCAAATCCGCGAATATCGGTCAAAACTTTTGCCAAGGAGCTCAGAGAAGAATGTGACGTGGATGTGTCCCATAAGACTGGGTATTCATCCAGAATGTCACGTAAGAAACTCTTGCTGTCATCAACTAATGTGGAAAAGCGCTTTTCTTTTGTCCTAGCTATGGTCAGACACCCAACAGAGTATTGGAAAGACGTCATATTTTGCGACGAGACGAAAAGTATGTTGTATTACAACGATGGTCCGCCCAAAGTATGGCGAAAAGTATCCACAGACTATGAACAAAAAAATATTATTCCGACAGTCAAATTCGGAAAACTGTCTGTTATGGTTTGGGGTGCATATCGAGTCAAGGAGTCGGTGATCTGGTGTTTATTGAAAACACCATGAATGCCGAGCAGTACCTTGAAATTTTGAAGTCGAATTTACCCACCAGTGCCGCAAAATTTGGGTTTATAACCGACAATAAGGCCACTTTCAAGTTCTACCAGGACAACGATCCAAAACATAAGGAGTATAATGTACGCAATTGGCTCCTTTACAACTGTGGAAAGGTCTTAGATACACCACCCCAGAGCCCCGATCTTAACCCAATCGAACATGCGTGGTCCTACTTAAAAAAAAAGGTCGGAAAAAGGAATCCAACGAACCGTGCACAACTGAAAGAGTTTGTAATGGAGGAGTGGGAAAAGATCCCTCTAGATTACATTCAAAACTTGACCAATTCAATGCAAAAAAGGCTCGAACATGTACATAATGCTAAGGGGGGTCATACTAAATATTGAAATTTTCAAAATTAGTTATAATTAGTCTTATATATTAAATTTAAAACAAGACATATGAAATGTGTAAAGAGTTTCTTGACAGTGTCAAAAACGAGTAATCTAAGTTTTTGTTGTTTTTTTTTTGTTTTACTCTAATTGTTTTGGTTTTTTTTTTATAATTTTACTTAATATTACCTATAAAACTGCTAAGCACTGAAAAAAATTTGTTAAGTTCAATAAAAACTCATTATTTTTACATCTAAAGCCAAAAAATTTCGTTTTTACCCATTGTGTAAACTGTTTCTTGACAGACTGTATATATTTCATGGCCGAAGAGGAACAGTATCTACAATTGAGTTGCAAGCTGAATTTCAAAGGCTACATCTCAATCGACTTGAAACAATTGGAACGTTATTAAGTGATTTTATAACAGCTAGGGAAGGGTTGTCATTATTTACATTTAATTGCCAAAGTTTGCGCGCTTATGTACACGATCTGCAGTTAGACAAAGTAGCAACATCGTCAAATTTTCTAATTCTTTCCGAGACTTGGTTGGATAATGAAACCATTTTTGACATTCCCAATTTTGATATTGTAGTTCAATTTAAAAGACCACAAACGAGAGCAGGCGGTGTTGCAATATACCACAATCAAAATGACGGTGCTCGTATTGTAACTCCACAGATAGATATGAATGCAAAGCAACTAGAATCACTGTCTGTTCAGCTCTCTAAAGTGGGAGAAATATGTGCATGCGAAACCAGATTGAGCAATGGAAAAACAGTTTTAATTGTGGCAATTTATATTTCACCGAATCAATCAATAAATAGCATCACGGAATTCATTCATGAAAATTTAATAAAGTATACACCAGAAGTAACGCGGATACTTAGAAAAGATTACGATAAAGTTCCAATGATTTTAAGTGGTGATTTTAACGTAAATTTTGCATTGGACACAGCTGTTCCTTTAATTGACTTTCTCAATACAACATTCAGTTTAAAAATGTGTAACAATCGCACTGAATCAACAACACGATCAAAAACAACAATTGCCGCGGTATTTCAAAGATATGTTGACAACATCGAAACCAAAGCATTTGTATCATATTTTAGCTATCATAAGCCACTCGTATCATTTGTTGAAATTGAAAACATTGAGGATAAATAATAATAAAATGAAGAAAATAAAATATGACCTTTATAGCAATATTATAATGAACCTATAATTATCCCGCTCCTAATGCTGCTTCCGTCTCATTCTCTCTGTTTGTTTTACGGAAGGTTTCACTTCTATCGTGTCTAACCGTTAGACGCACTTTTTCTTATTTGTTTCTTTCCATTTAAATTGCAAATTACTTTTCATTTCCCATTCGTCGTTTTAATCGCGTGCTCTGAACGATTCAACATTTAAATTGTAGTTAAAATCTGTGCTTGAATTTATTCAAGATTTTCCGTTTCATTTTTTTTTTTTTTCATTTTTCATTTTACCAATAGTAATACAATGTTGTATAGAAATGTTGCCATACCCACTTTAGTTATACCTATAGCTATACCTATACTTAAACTTATATACATATATATATATATATTATTTTTTGAGCATTCGTTTCCATAATCAATGACCTTCCACCCAACCTCAGGCGAAAAGCTCTCAAATAAATGTAAATACTTCAGATTTCATGGAATTGAAGTGCAGGTAGCCAACAATGAACAAAATTCCCAGTAAGGCACACGGACAGAAGAACAATGGCTGCACATGAATGGAGGAAACTAGAGGTCTGAACTGAGGTCGGACGGGGACTGTTGCTCGAATGTCGAGTCTGGAGCTGGAGCTGGGGCTTTACCATTGCACAATTGTGTCGCCGACAACAACAACAACAACGAGAACGATGACGACGACGACCGGTGAACAAAAGCAAAGGCTGCTTGCTCCTTTCTAAAAAAAAAAAAAAAAAAAAAAATAAGAAAAAAGGTGGAAGGTGGAAGGTTGATGGGGGGGGAGGAGGGGTGACGGAAGGCGGGACGGACTGCCATTTTAATCGATGCGCACGCCACCTTTGCTTCTTGCCATTAGTTACTTTTTGTAGCCGAGCGCCGAGTTGGTACCTTTCCCTCTCATCCATATGACACCCCATATAAAAACGTTTTCTGTTGCTGCCGCCCCCTCGGGGGCTATAAACGAAACTGCTACCATTCGCACGCGTACTTCACACGTCGTCCTCAATTTCCCCATCCCCCATCTTCCACCCCTCTACCCACGCCCCCTCTGTGTCCTCGTTCTATGTCATCCACAACCTCATCAAACGTGTCGCATGCTCGCTCTCATATTCCGATCATTTTTTCACACGCAAATTCTTATGCTTATTCTTTTCTACATGCCGCAAGGACCAATCGCATATAATGGGGGCGTGGTGACCGACAACGACGGCAACAGCGACAGTAGCAATAACAACGACACCAACGACGACTACTACGATACCCGCCACCGTCACATTTACGAGAAGTCTGCGTACTATGGCTCAGACATTGACTCTGGCTGCAACATTGCCTTTCCACTTGATGTTGCTGCTGTTTCTGTTGCTGTTGCTGCTGCTGTTGCTGTTGCTGTTGCTGTTACTGTTTATGTGTCGTTTTGCGCAACGACAACAATAATAACAACAATAGGAGCAGCAGTAAGGCATAACTTTTCTTCTTCAGCAGAATATAGTTTTCCCCTCAACAACAACCAAAAGAGTAGGGCGAGAGTTAGGATATTTTACTTTCCTTCTACTTTTCCATTTCGTTTTTTCTTTTCTTCCTTCTTTTTTTTTTTTTTTTGGCAGCCATTTTCTGTTTATAACTTGGAATTTTAGCTTTTAGGTTTGCTGAACATAGTCATCCACTTCACCGCCTTCAAAGTACGTGGAAAATCAATGAAGAAGCATCTGGGATGTGGCAATTGAGACATTGCGCATACGCCACGTAAAATGCCCACAAAAAACCAAATATGAAACCCAACCGAAATTTTGTTGTAAATAAGATAGACAATGAGTCCTTGAAGTTTCTTTTTTTAGGTCGTCATCTGCTAAATTTACCATTTTAAACATCAAGATGGTTTATAATATCCTTTAAATAATGCCTTATAAAAATTGTTTGAGGTAAACGATATGACACGATTTGGTTTATAACAATTGATGTAAGATAAAGGTAATTTGAGGAAATGAAATTTAGTAAGTTATTACTGGAAATTCACTATAATGAAATGTTTCAAGACTTAGGTAGGTTGTAGCTTAGTTTAGTCTGGATTAATACTTGGATATTTAAATATTTTTCTCTTTGTGAAGGTTAATACTTGGATATTTAAATATTCTTCTATACGTGAAGGTTAGAATACGAATTCAGAACTTTTAAATTAGTTTTATGAGGAAAGGAAACCCCTAACTAATAATCCCATTCGCCTTAAATTAGATTATTAATATAACTTTGATATTATTTATTACTCTTATTTATTTATTATTCTGTTTTGATAAGTATTTTAATGCTAGACAACAATCTAACAATTTTTGCTTGAGAACGCAATTGGTAAAATCAACTTATCTTACAATAAAAGAATATCCTTGTGTTATCCATAAATAATTAAATTTTCCTATCAATATCATCTACATATAATTCTGTGGATAAATTAAGTTCTATTGCAAACCAAATTATTGAATTGAAATTTTATCATCAGAATTTCAACGATTTTCCTTAATTATAGAAAAATATCATTGTATACTTCCAAATTAAAACATTTTATTGGAAGTATACAAAGTAAACATATGCAACTAATCCGTTGGAGGTGAACTCGGACTATATCATTTTCACGGGTCTCTAATCTTTCTAAAAGTGTTCAATTAGCTCTTCAATTAAAAACTAAATATATTCTTTTACTTTTTATTCATAAAATTCTAATTTTTATTTATAAAACTCAAGTAAAAATATTGATTGAAAACTATCAAACATCAAACTGCATATAAAAAACTGTTTTATATAGTTTATTATTTTGTTAATTGAGCCATTTGGACATCTAACCAAATAATTTAACTGTTAAGTGGTTATCAATACGAATCATTTTATATCTATTTATAAGCCTTAATAAATTCTGGAATTTTACCGGAAGAAAATTGTTATATCTCTTTTTTATGCCGAACTACTAAATTTACTAAATTTATTTTCTTATTGATGAATCTTAAACATAATCGCAAAAGATAAAAACAAAATACCTAAGAAACACATCAAATAAAAAAAATAACAATATTTAGCCTATAAAATAAGTGCTAAAACTAAAAGAAACAATTTTCTTAGTTTTATCAAAATTAAGAATTTTTAAATATTCGAACTTAAAATATCTTTAATCCTATTCATACTCATTTAGTCGACCTTTTGTACCTTATCCCCCTTTTCCTTATGTTGCTTATAATTTATTTTTGTTGCAAAAACTTTTGCCCTCTTCCAATCTTTTTTAGCAACGTTTTTGATATGAGGGGGCAGTAACAATTCATACTTATATATGAGATGAATTTTAAATTTTATTCATCCACCTCTCAGATTTCAGTAAACTTTTTGGTTTGGTTTCGTTTCTTGGGATGAATGAAAAAAGCAAGCATATTTGATAATAAATGGGGTGATTGTTCAGGAAATGATGCAGGACATGGATACCATGGCCATTGTTGGCGTATTATTTACCATGGTTGCCACATTGGCTTGTCGTCACAATTGGTTACATTGCAACCAAATCCCCCAAATCATACGGGCAAATAAACAAGAAGCAGACAATCAGACAGAGACAGTCACAGTCACAATCGAGATCCAAGAGAATCGTATTTTGCCATATTAACTACCGAAAGCAACGCTAACGGCCATTTTTGATTTTCATTTCGATTTTTAAGCCCCCGTCAATGGGTAAAAATGGTAGAAATGGTCAGAATGCGCTTGTTATTTGTTCATTGGATTATCCTTTTGCTGTCAGCTGAGGTCACTTTACCAGATACATCTATTTACGAGAATTCAGACCAGTACGCGTTATCATTAAACATGAAGATAGAGATGGAAATGGGCATGTGGATGGGCATGGAGATGGGCATGGAGATGGGCATAAGGAGGGGAATGTTGGTTGACGCGCAATTCTTTTGAAGCGGGTCTAACATGCACTTGGCTGCCTTATCCTACACCTGTCACATGGCACTACAACGACAGGCAAAGTGTATGAAGAGTGAATGTGAGTGAATGTGTGTGAGTTTTTGGTAGAGGGATTCTGACCCCATTCGACATAGACGCCTTTTTAAATGATTTATTTTAATTTAATCAGCTGCCAAACAGAGCAATGATAAGCACCAAGCAACGCAAAGGCAGCTTCTCCAATTATACCGTGCAAATCGGCAGCAAAAGCCATGAAGCAAACACAGACATATGTTGCATTCGCTTACAAAGTCGATGGCTGGAGAGGCACAACCAGAAAAGCAGCAGCAGCAGCAGTGGCAGACTCTGAGGCAGCAATGGCCACATAATTGAGGGTTCAAGTAGCGTGGCTCAATTTGTGGGAGCGTTTCGCTTTATTACACACACTTTCGACACGGCGACATGGCGATACGGTGACGGTGACGGCGACGGAGACGGACAAGGGGAATACGGATACAGAGGTAGTAAGTGAGGTAGGTAAATGGGGTAAAGGCCCAGTACCCAGTAGCAGTAGCAGTACCAGTACCCAGTACCAGTTTTCCATTTTTAACTCCTCTTAGGTTATGGGTAAGCCAACCGTACAGGGCCCACTCGGAATCGCGGCAGCTTCAGCTGCTCCTTCTGCTCTAATGACTGCCTAATAGAAAAATTTGCTCGCTCCCTCCGCTGGTATAGGCTGGCTTTGCTAACCAGATCCTTTTGGCAAGGACTTTCTTTGACTTGACGTGTGCACGTTTCTTACTGCGGATTGTCGTAATAGACTTGTGTAATAGAATAAACGCCACACGGCACACAAAACAGACTCCTGGCGGGCTTGAGTTCGGTTAATGGTGATGTGTGGATGGATGGATGTGCGGATGGATGGATGGATAGATGGATGGGTGTGTGAATGGGTGAGGGGTTAGGTTGCGGTGGCCCCTGTACACGTGCGGCTTGTTCGGATTGGAAAAATCTTTGCTTTGAGCACGTGCACGGGATTTTACATAATCAAGCACCGACAACTGCATGAATACACACACACACACACACACGCAAAAATATATACACACAAACAAATGTACGATGTGTTGTTGTGCGAACAACAAAAACAAAATCAGAAAGAAAGAAAAAAAAACATACACACATACACACACATATACATATAGACACTATGCACATGCGTCGCTCGGTGTCAGTCAGGCTAAAATATCCGAAATGCTTTATGCAAGCAACACCCATCCCATCCCATCCCATACCCCTGGCATTCGATACCTATTCACCCACTCACCCATTTGATGCTGCTATAAGGAAGCACGAACCAACCAAACAAACCACTCACTTACCCACCCACCCACTGAGAGAACCCACTGGGCCACCCCCCGCTGGGCATAGCTCAACCCACCTGAATTTGAGCTCTCTTAACAGAGAAAAGCTTCTGTTTGCTCAAAAGATAGATTTTGACTTTTACAAATTTTCGCACAAGTTGCCGGTTCAAGAACAGAAACGAAATCAGTCACCACCACCACCCCTCCAAAAGGCTAAGGCGGAGACGCAGCATGTGACCGTATAATAGCCTTGGCGGGGTTGGCAGTACTGCCGCAGGTATTTCCACGGATTAAAGCACGCAAACCGTGTCATTTGACACCACTTGGGTAATCTGAAATGCCGCAGCAGTCGTCCTCAGTTGCCTCTGTCTACTGTCCAATCCCACATCCCACATCTCACTCCCACTCCCACTCCCACTCCAACTTTCCGAGCCCAGCCAAATCGCAAACATATTTATTTTTAATGACGTAAATTCTCAGTAGCAATAAGTTAAAATTTGTTTCAATAAAACACGCTCCGTCCGATGACTGTGTGTCTCGGAGTGTGTGTGTGTGGAGAAGGGGGAGGGGGGAAGGTAAGTTGTGGGGGGCTGAGAAGTATGCATCATCTAGAATTACTTTCTATGACCGACATTTTAGTTCTTTTTTTTTGTGTTGGTTTTTATCTATTTTATTTCGTATTTTTTGAATGCCAAATCAATAGACAGTAAACAGGAGCGGTTTATGAAGAGTAAGGGGTCAGAGTGGAGGGTACGAAGGTCATATTTAGATTTAAAAGGAAATGTTATTAGGGACAGGATTATCAAGGATAATATTCACGTTAACTGACAAACATATGTACATATATATTGAGCTTCACTTAATTCACGTTAATTCGCTGTTCTCTTTGAAATCTATAACTTTGTAATTGAAGATTGTGAATTGCATAAAATGTGATATATATTTTTTCACTTTTAATTGTTGAATCCTCTAGGTGTTTCTTTTAATATTAGTCTGAATAAGACAATATTTATAAATTAGTTGAAGCTAAAATACAAGATCTGTTTCCATAAGAGGTTAAAAAATATATACTATGTACATATATTTAATTATTATTTATTAATTTTTATTAAATATGTATTTACTATGTATATTTATTTTATTATATATATTTAATTATTGTTTATTAATTTTTATTAAATATGTATATACTATGTATATTTAATTATTATTAAATAATTTTTAATTTAAATGACAGTTATAATTGTAGTGTCATTTATAAAGTCAATTCTTTAAAAATTAAGACCAATTTTTATGAGTGTGAAAAGTTCTTTACTTATCTTTGTTTAGTCAAGTTATTTAATTAGTTATTAATTATTAATTATTTAATTTAATTTTTTTTATTATTATTAACTATTATTTATGTATATAAATTATGGTCAAAAATTTGCAAAGCATATATGCAGTATATATAATCTTGATCCACTTTTGAATATGTAGCAACTTTCTGACCCTCCATTTATATCTTGATCTAGTGTTTAGGTGTCATCAAATCATAATCATAACAAATATGGTGTTATCATATAGTAAGATTTTAGCCAATCTTATATCTGCTTTACGCTATACATATATCTAGCCAGATAGAATAGATAGATATATATATATTATGGTTTCACTCATTTTGTAAACGAGTTTATTTTTTTTGTTTAGAAATACTTTAATTTCTTATAATAATGCAGATAAAGATAAAGAAATAGAAATATTAACAGAAAAGTCTAATAAATGAAAATTGCCGAAATTAGACATAATAAAATTCTGATTAGTCCCAAAAACAAATGCTCCAGATGACAAATTTTAGCTCATATATATTTTATGTATATTTGAGGTATAAATCTGCTAACTAAGCAAAATCTCTTCCAATTGTCGATGATAATGAAATATTTTTCATCAGATTCTGAGTCAGCCAAAAAACGCAATGTCATTTCGCTGTTTTATGTGGCCCAAAAAAGGTTGCCAATTTTTCTTGTAACTGTCATAGAACATCAAGAACATAACAAGATATGGAAACAAATAGCCCTTTATTCATATATTTTATAGGTATGGTTGGTCTTAAAAGGAAAGGGCGTAGGAAATGGGAACTAAAAGTAAATGTACAACATTTAAAGAAAATTAAATTATTTTATTTTATTATTTGCAAGCAACTGAAAGATTTTCCTTATACTCGTTGGTCTCTATATCGTAATGATTCTCGATCTAGATCTGTTGAAAGCAATAGCTCAATTTCCAAATACCAAATTGGTCAAAATATTTTTAATTTTGCTTTCTATTACATTTTGTTAATAAGTTGATTAGATTGGTCGATTAGAGATCGAAGATTGATTCGATTATGATATTATAGAAGGGATTTCTCTACGTTAAAATAAATAATAAAATAAAAAAATATTTATTACGTTTTAAATAAATAATTTAAATATTTTCCGCTTTCATTAAGCCTTAGATAGTTTAATCAGTCGCCTCCGCTCTGGATTTGTGGCTACCCCCTTTTTATTTTTCAAATTCCTGCCACATCTATGATGGGGTTCATATGTAAGAAAGTTTATATGTGCATTGCTATATATGTATATATGTATGTATATATGTATGTATTTATGTGGCTCATCTTTCTAGCCTTGGTCATGGTTTATAGTTCCTAAGTGCGGCCGTTTTCTTTCGTGTTTTTTTTTCCTGGTTTTTTTTTTTTGCTATTTTTTTTTTTATAATAATTTGATCCCCTGGGTCCCAATTTGTGACTTTGACTTGGCTACGTGGCTACGCTGTGTTATGTTGTAAAACACGATGTCCATGTTGCTGATGCCGATTGCCAATGCAATTGTCGCGTAGCAGATTGACTCTTTTGTCCTTATGGCACGAGATCCATGTTGAATGTATGTATGTATAGCAGCAACCACAGCAGCCGGAGCAACATCAACAGATTTTTATGTGTCCCCAAGGCTTGGTCATATTTCTTGCAGTGGCTGTCATAAAAAATGATTGCTGCACACGTTGTCAGGACATATATTGAAAACTTTATATTATCAGAGATACACATACAAACATATGCTCGAGTCTTTTTTGATTTTATTCAACCCCTCACATCTCAACGAAAAAGATCAAGAGAGACAGAGAGAGAGAGAGAGAGAGAGAGAGATGGAGAGGGAGCAATGTCAAAAGGAGTGGCTTTTTGTTTACAATTTTCCATAATATTAATGAAGCGGTCAACACTTGATTTGCTTCATTACGTGAAAACGACTTGGATCCGTCTCACTGAAAATCTTTTTCCATGGGGAACTCAGCATTCAATTGAGTTATGACTGCACTAATGCTTTCCAAATCTAAAGCGTGTCGAGGACGCCCATGCAATGTCGGCTTGGTTTGGGTTGGGGGGGTTAAAGTTCAAATTTTGTGTGAGCCCAAACAACCCTAATTGAAATTATGCGGCATGTTGCTGTTGCAGCGATTGCTCGTTTAGTCAATTCCAAGGGGAACGCTAAAGGATTTCATCAGGTTTCGAGTAAAAACCTTTTGCGGCGGAACTGATTAGCAGACAATATGTCAAAGCTATGGCTACAATGGGTTGGGGGAGGGAGGGAGGGTGGATAACACATAACTTTAAGGTTCAGAGAAACGAAAGGACGACTGCTGGTACTACCATACTAGAAGGGTCGGTTGCTTCGTTCTTTTTGGTTGGTAAGGGAAAAAGTCATGACAAATAAACGGATACATGTGTCGGCAATAGTTTTGCTCATTGCCGCGATAATAATCGACGTGTATATAACAATGGCCTTTTGTCCTGGTCGTGGCCCTCGGGTCCCGTGACTGCTATAGCTCCTTCCATACATAAAGGACAATCGTGAATGCGCGCCCAACTGAAATTACAGGATCGTTTATGGTAGGCAAGTACTATTCGTACATATATATATATATACATATCGTACACCCGCTGCCAAAACAACCCTAAGGCGATTATCTCAAGTGTGTGCTCGGTGTGCTGGCCAAGTTTTATACCCCCTCCCCACCGTCTCTCACACCCTCTTCCAGTGCTCTCTGTATACGAGTAGAGCGATGCTTATCGATTACACGGCGCGCGATGAAATCATTACTCCGAATTAAATAAACGTCATACTTGCTTTTCGTCAAACCATTTTTGATGTCTCAATGAGTGGTTCCCCGTATAAGAGGGTGAGATTACAGGAGTTGGGGGGTTGGCTTTTTTTTTATGGGTGAGAGGAATTTACATCTTTTTTTTTCATTTTTTTTATTTCATTTGGTTTATTTGCTGTCAACCTCTTTAGAAGTTTTGGTTTGTTTAATGTAAACAACTCTCATAATTAGTTGGCTTAAATGAGTAATGGGATAGAGTGACACTTTGGTTTGATTAAAGTTTTGAGATGCACACTAGAGACAAGTCACTTTCTAGTTGGTCTTGGTGGGGAAGGGGGGTAGGGTGAATGGGAGCCAAACAGCTGCCAACCACAAAAAATAATATATATATATATATGTGTATAACTCTCAACAACTCTCGCTATCATTGTTTGTGGGGGGACATACATATATATATTTGTATTTGTATTTGTATTTGTTGTAGCAACTTTGTTGTGATTACGGGCGATAAAGCGGTTGCAAAGAAAAGTAAATCATAATAAACAACAGAAGGCCCAAAAGAAAGTGTGAATAAAAAGTCGCGGACAATGATCAGCAACAATAGATGTTCGACCAACAGCAACAATAACACACAAATGCAGGTGTGTGTGTGTGTGTGTGTGTGTACTAACTGTAGGAAATAGAAATAATAATTGTGACCACGTCATGAGCACGTCAAACAACAGCAGCAACAATTGTTTAGGGTGTTGTCGCGGTGCTGTTGCCGGTGTAAATTAAGTTACTTTGTAGCTTAAATTTGAACTGAGAAGGGGAGCAGCAACTAGGGAGAGAGCGAGAGGGAGAGAGAGAGAGAGGGAGAGAGTGGTGTTGGTGGTGTGTATGGGTAAAGTTACCTGAAGCTGTGCCTTCTTCCGCTTGGCTACTGGTCTTAGTGTCCAAAACCAGTTTCAAGTTTTGCCCATCATCTGATTGTCAGTGTGTGTGTGTGTGTGTGCATATATATATGTTTTGGTTCGATCTTTGCTGCATGCGTCAGCGTAAAATTAAATCGTCAACATTTTATTGATTGTTCGAATTCGAAATGAAAAATTTTGCATGATCATTGCCGGCTTTGATTTAGACTCAGTTCTCAGTCTTCCTTCTTTCAAAGCACTTCCTATCCCCCCCCAAAAAAAAATATCGAATATATATATATATATATATTTTTTATTATT
Source organism: Drosophila sturtevanti (assembly GCA_018150375.1). Classification (NCBI taxonomy): domain Eukaryota; kingdom Metazoa; phylum Arthropoda; class Insecta; order Diptera; family Drosophilidae; genus Drosophila; species Drosophila sturtevanti. Next base: position 3,400,704 of record JAECWJ010000324.1, on the reverse strand, counting down.
GCCATGTTGTCGTGGGATTAATTTGGAGACCCATGAAAAGAAATGCCGTCACGTAAATTACTAGTAAGTTAACGTTCCTTTAAATTATACAACTAAGTAATGACATTGAGGCGTTAGTCAAATTGACTGACAAATTATAGTAGTCGCTCCTTCTGAAGGACTGAACGAATGACAGGAAATGCGAAATTCGGTAGCGGTAGCCAAAGAAGCATTTATTAATCACCAATGTGAAAATATTTGGTTGAAACATTTTTTTTTTTTGGCCATACACCCCAAAGGCCAATGTTACCTACCTGTGGCTCCAATCCGAAGATCACACGAAATAGGCGTAGCCATAAATTAGATTCTTATCGTGTTTTCCAAAAGGAATATATGTATATATGAAGGGAACCAACCTAATGTGCGTCTTAGCTCTGAGTGAACAAGAGTGAGATCTTTCCACTTTTTGCCCGGGCTCTGGGTGGTTCCCTTTGTCTTTCTGGCCGATCCAATTAAGTGGTAATTTTTATCATTTTGGCGTCGCTTGGCTGGCCCAGTTTCCCTGGCAATATCCCTTTGGCATATTTGCTGACAAACGGAAGCGATACGTTGACATTCGTTTCTTTGTAAAAAATACTTGATGCTTTAGTCTTTAAATGGGACTTGGGAATAAGTATTTGCCACTTCAGTGGAACCCTTCTTTTTTTTATCCATCTCTTTTTCCACATTTCGTTGGTTGTCGGCAGTTGGTCGCTTGTTCCCTGCTTGGTTGACTTTTATTTAACTGTGAGTTAATAAAAAGTATTTAAGATTGACCTGCTAATGATTTTGGCATATAAATCGTAGCTACTTTTCAGATATGCGTACTATGGTAGCCGACCTCTCAAAGAATATTACCACCTATATATATGTATATATGTATATATGTACAAAGGCATGCATCATTGTTTATGGCGTACACAGACACGGGGTAGATTTCATCGTCAAGGCGTAGGTGAGATTTTCTGGTTGTTGTTGTTGTTGTTATATTCTGCCACTGGCCCCGACAATTCGTTTCGATTGTTTGCCAATGGCGTCTTTCTTTCATTCCTTTGTTCATTCGTTGTTCATACATGGGTGGTACGTGTACGTGTAGGTGAAACGCCAACGCAGCGTGCAACTTGCTAGTAAACCAACGGCGGCCAATTCAATGGTCTCATCTCTTCTATGACGGAATCGGAGACGGCTGACGACTGTGATGAGGAGGCGTACTTTTGGGCATGCATTTGGTTTATCAAATATATTAACACACTTCTGTTTCGGTATTAGGTGTGAAATACTTTGATCATTATCTATCAACTAACTATTGGCTATATCGGTATATTTTTTTTTATTTTACGATCGATAATCAGTCGATTTTTAGCATGAATGATGCATCGTTTATTGGATTATAATATACATATACATATAAACACACATAAACAAACAGAAATCAGTTTTCGTTTTTTGCCATACTATAAACTTTTATCTTAATTTATTTCTTTAGTACATAGCTTCATTTTGTGAAAATCTGTTTATATATTTTAATGATTTTTTCTTCGGATTTTAATTCCAAGTTTCCTTTATTTCCTTTTTATTTATTCAATTTTTGTAGCTGTTATAGCATTTTTTTATTTTTTTTGTTTATCGTGTCTTGAGTAAAGTTTTTTAAACTTATGTAATAACATAATATGTATATAACAATATATAATATATACATACATACATATATATATATATATATATATATATATATATATATATATATATATATATATATATATATATATATATATATATATATGTATATAGACAATTCAATATATTAGAGTATATTTGTTATACTACTACTCGAGGTCGTAACTATATCACAGGATATATGTTTATATGTATATATAAGTAGGCTTACAAAATGTGAGCCGTTTATAATTCTCAACTAGTTAAAACTCTTATCTAGTGGAGTGTCTTAAAACTGCAATCTAAGAGCAAAGTCTTCTGAGGTCTAAAGTCTAATAAAGATTTTCGAGAGATAATCTATACAGATAATTTTACTAAGAAATATTAAAAGCATTAAAAGCAAAAGTTAATATTATATAAATAAAAACTTGACAACATAATTATTCAATTTTAATGACACACTTCTATAAATATAACAACTGATTATGAATTTTTATTAGGATTTTCGTTTAACAAAAGTCTGTCTGTGTGTTTCCGTGTATATTATTTTTAAGGATCTATGTTTGAAATCACAATCTTTTGAAGTGCAGACACAAGCGCATATTCAATGACCTCCTGCCAGACTGTGTGCCATATGCTATCCATTGCATTAATGCATTCAATTTCAATTTCAATTGAATACAAAAAAAAAACACTCAACTTTGTTTGCCCCAGCACGCTCTAATTTGATGTCATCAACCGATTCAGTTGGTGGTGGGATAATGTGAGCGAGGCAAAAGTTAAAACCACAAACAACAACGGCTTAAGAAGATGGCATAAAACACAACAACTCGACTTTGACTCTCCTCCATACACACCAATGGAGGCAGCAGCAGGCCACTGATTATAAAACTGATAATTACGATACGCTTATGAGTGTAAAATGCAAATGCAAATGATGAACTCGTGCGTCGTGTACACACACATGCACACATACACACACAGGACTATCGGCCATGGGCCAGGACCAGAACCAGAACCAGAATCAGGATACAGGCAACTGTGTCTCGCCTCACCACCCACCGCAAAGCTCGTTGTACAACAATGCGTTGCGGATGCGGCATTGTAGTTGGTATCAGACGATGTGGTGCACACGCATCCATATCAAGAGCCGAAACCCCAGATCCAGTCCCAGTCCCAGTCCCAAGCCCAACCTACCCGCTCCCAGTGGCAGTTTAACGAGGCTGACACGTGCACGCCTTTAATTTGTTTACAAATCACTTCAGATGCGTTACACGCACGAGTACGCGACAGAGACAACGGGCATTGGAAGGGCAACCTTTGGCCATGCCATGCCACGCCCTCTTCTTTCATAGCGTTCAATGATGCCGTTATTTTGACTATTAAAAAAAAATAAAAAAAAAAAGAACTCCAACCAAAATGTCCAAGCACGCGCTTCGAACAAAATTCACACAGATCTCGGTTAGGCCAGAGAATCAGCACTTCTCATCATTGGTTGCCACTGAATTAATGAGCTCGACTCGACTTGATGACCATCATCAATGAACGAGGGGAAACGGGGGAAAACAGAGTTATCGTATCACTCTTTTGTTGATCAATGAGCCGCTTACATGGGCTTAAAAAGCACGGCGGCGGCCTGTTACCTGAACGTTCTTTGATCCCCTTTGATTGTATTTACCACTCTCTGCTCTAGTTGTAAGTACTTAAGCAACATATCATTTATGCTGACTGATCTAGTAAAAAAAAAGGGTATAAAAAGGACATGGAATGTCCTTACAAATTGGCTAATTTAATTTCAAAATATATGAAAGTGAAAAAAATATTATATATTGATATCTCGATCTGTCTACTGCGAGTTAAATCTTAATTCGGATCGTAATTAGCATAAGATTATATTGAAGTTATTCTCTCGTAATCATAATTACCCCTGTATCATAGGTATTAGAGTTATTCTCTATATATATATGTTTTAAAAATTTAATATTTTTATTTTGTTTTTATAGTACATATTAATATTATATATCTTTATATTTTCTTAACTATGTATTATATGATATGATATGATATAATTGTTTACAGTATTCACATTTGGTTTTGCTTTATCAAAATAGTTATATACATATATAGAAAACTATTTGTATTTGCCTCTCTTCCGTCGCTTGTAGTATGTATATTTTGAAAAAAATTTAATCAATTAATTTTATTTCTTCAGAATAAATTCAAATAATTTATTTTGTAAGAACTACAACAAACTCTTCAAAGTCAATTTATTTTTGCTTCTTCCTTTTCACAGAAAACTGATATATGTGTATATTTGTAAATATAAAATGAGCATAAACTATATCCTTAGTAAATGTGTCTCTTTCAAAAGCTTTTAAAGACATGTCCCATACCAAAACCTTATCACCTTATCACACTCTATTCGAACACAACACAGGAGAGTCTTAGGGAAACTAAGCTACTTCAATGTAGCTAATATTTGTTATATATATATAATTATATTTGTTTGATATATATTTGTATTATATTTGTTATATATACCTACCATAGAATATAAGAATTAATTGAATAGGATAATAAAAGAAGCAAATTATGTTGAAATTTATAAATACTTAGGTAAATTAACTATAGTTAAAAAATGAAGTAAGCAAGTCGTCCTTGCCGACTTGGAGTATACCCTGTACCAAAAAAATAATATTTCATAAAATCAGACTCCTTCCAAATCCTCATTAATTGAATATAAATTACTTTATAAAATTCTCCTAGCAAGCCGAATCACCAAATTCATGCTTTCTCGCTCACTCATTTCAATGAACGAAACTAATGCGTCATTCGGTAAGCAGCATGCGCATCCTATCTCGCTCACACATTTCAGCTGCTGCTGCCCATAGAATTTCAGTACAAAATATATATACGTATTATCTTTGATATTTATTGCCCGATTTCGGTCAAAACCGGTCGGATGGTACATATTGGCTATATAATTGGGTCTGCCAAAAAGAAATTCTGTAGCTTTAATACAACTCTAGTTATAGTTTTTTCTAATTTGCGGGGGCTGAAGTGGGCGTGGCAAAAATTTAAAACAAACTTGATCTGTCTACACTCTAGACGGATGTTGACACCAAATTTGGTAGCTCTATCTTTTATAGTCTCCAAGATCTCGATGTTCATACAGACAGACGGACGGACGGACAGACGGACAGACAGACGGACAAGTCTCAATCGACTTCGCTATTGATACTGATCAAGAATATATCTACTTTATGGGGTCGGAAAATTTTCCTTCTGCCTGTTACATACATTTTAGCGACTTTAATATACCTTGTACCCTATGGGTACAGGGTATAAAAATCAGACGAATCAAATAATTAAGACGATTTCTTTGTATTTCTATTTTTCTAAAATTTATAAAGCAAATCTGATGCATATGTACATTAAAAACAATAAGAACTAAATTTCTGCAAAATATGTATATTTAATAAAAAAGAAACAAAGAGGTTTATTTATTTATGTTGCAAAATATATGGACACTCCGTTATACCGAGAAATCTGTTTAAAATTTAGTTTAAATTAAGAAATAAAATACTCGAATGCAAGTTTGTATCACTTGCTACATAATAAAACATTAACAATTCTATATAAATATATTTATATAAATAACAAACAATTGCCTTTAGCATTTGTCTGGTAAAATCATCTACTTTCGCATATTTAAATTTTTATATGGGCCATGCCAGAAATCGCCCAAAACAAGGTTCACTTGGGTGCTCCAAAAATATCCTTTTGTCAATATTGTGACCTTCATTTATTACCTTTTGGGACCATCAAATACTGAAAGGTACTTCAAGTATATTAAGTTTTTTGTTAAAGGCTTTTACTATGAATGGGATTAAAAGGAAATGTTAATAATTCTTTTTGAATATAAAAGCTTCAACTCTGTGGATAGATATTGAAAAAAAAAACATACCCAATTTGTCTGGTTAATTTATCTAAGATCTAAATCTAAAGGTCAACGCATCGTATGGTTTATGTTAACTTTTGACTAATTACACTCATTTAATTTAAACACTCGCATTTTTTTTTGCTAAACATTGACAGAATGTTTAAATATTTCAATTGTTCAAAATTGGCGTAAACTAAATTTTGTTTTTAATTAATATTGAAACTATATCTACAATTAACGTTAAATTGCCTACTTGAAACCAATTTGCATTTAAAAGTACTAAAACCAAATATAAATTATAGTAAATAAATGAATTTTTGTTAAAATTATATGTATAAATCTGTTTCAAAAATGTTATAAGTTAATCTACAGATTGAAGAGTATTTCCGATCAAGTAATTAAATCATAAAAAGTAAGAAGTAAACTTATTTGGCACCGCCCATCGATAGCAAATGGCGATGCCGAATACCCAATTCCAGTTCCAGTACCCTCATCCACAACCACCCTCATATTCTTAGTCATCAATAGAAATACATTCCCCCGCTGCCCCCACACACACATACACACACTTACAAACACATACACACACATACCATTTCATCAGTTCAACTTCAGTTGGCAAACGCCTTTGCAACATGAATCTTCCCCGATGGGGGTTTCTTTTTTCTTCTTATTCTTTTTTTTTTGCTTTTTTTTGTGGATGGATGGATGTGCTCGATGGCGACGGTGGCGCCTTTCATCGTATACAGGCTCAAAAACACACGCTCTTTGCCTTTCAGCCTTTCAGTCAATGATGCTAGGCAACGAATTGAAAAATCCAAGCTCAGAAAATTGTACACAATTTTCTGTCTATTTAACTTTTATGGTTATGGAATGGAGTTGGTGGCAATGGTGGTGGTGATGGTGGTGGCGGTGGTATTGGGGGGGAAAAGAGTCGACTCAACATGCTAGGGTCGTGCGTTGGAAAATCCTTTTTGCCAGCGCCCACATAAAGAAACATAAAAACCATTTTGCTTTGAAACTTGGTAAAAACAAAAAAAAAAAAAAAAAAAAAAAAAAAAAAAAAAAGAATAAGCTACAACAGCAACAACAACCCCAGCCCAAGCAATGGTTAGCTCCATCTCCTGTTCATGGCTCCAGTCGCAGTTTCATTCCCTTTTCACTTGCATGGGAAGCCTGCGGGTTGCCTTTGGCATCGGTAGCAGAGAGGTGCTAGGGGAATATAAGGAGATGGTGAAGGGGGGGTGCAAAAGAAGGGAGGGGACTCTGGCTTCGAATCGGCATGGTTGTCAAAGTTTACGTTTCACTTCGAGTGCGGTGTGCTGTTTTGTTTGTTGTTGCTGCTGCTTTGTGTGCGTAACAGAATGAGGACGGGCAATAGCAGCAACAGCAACAGCAACAGCAGCAGCAGGACGAAGGATCACACAGCGCAGGCCAAGTGTGAGTGCCTCTTTGCATATCACTGTGTGTGTGTGTGTGTGTGTGTTAGTGTCTGTATGTGGGTGTGCCCTACAAAAGCAACCTTTTGGTGTTCCAAAGTACACAGTAGAACAGCAACAAAAACTACTGCGACGGCAACAGCAACGGCGACTCTTTGGCTGCCTCTTCTGACTCTGTGACTCTTCTGTGAGTGTGTGTGTGTGAGTGTGTGTGTGTATGTGTGTATGGCAGGAACCGCAGTTACGTAAATACGAAAATCCGATATTACGTTTCCATTCGTCGGAGTGTGTATATATACATACATACATACTTATATATATATGTAGATATGTAGATATATTTGCTTGTTACACAAGTGCTGCGCTTTGCCACTGCACACTCAAAGTACGACAGCTGGAGTAGGAACAGAAGCTGAGTCCCTCTGTCCCCCTCCAGCCCCCTTTTGCAACAAAAACTTTGCACGCAAAAACCAAAGCCAAAGCCCTCATTTCGAATCCTTTTAGAAAACACTACAAACCGAAAAACCCAACGGGAGAGCAAGCGCTACGAAAAAAAAAAGAAGAAAAAAATAACACAAAAAAAAAAAAACAAAAAAGTTGAAATGGCAAATTCAACGGCAAAAGACAAGCAAACTCAAGTCTCTCGGTCTTGGTGTGCATCGTGTGTGGGTGGATGTGGATGTTGATGCATCCAGCCAGCCAGCCAGCCAGCCAGCCAACCAGCCAGCCACACCCAATACAAAACGTGCCAGGAAACTGCCATAGCAGCTGCTACCGAATGCCAGAAGCTCTCCTCGGCCCTAAACAGACAACAAAAAGAAAAAAAGAAGAAAACACATCAATAGGTTAGATCAGGCAGTCGACTTGGAGATACCCTGTATAAAAATGGAAATGTAGCATAATAAGATATTGAGGAAAAGTAGGTTTATATTCAACACCAGACAAAGATGCACTATTATATAGTATTCTATTGTCTATGGAAGATACTTCTTTAGATATTGTTGTTAACGACTATATATTTTAAGATTTGAAACATTTTTCGTATTTAGTTTTTATAATTTTTGTGTTTAGAAAGAACACTTTTTTACCTCTAAATTAAATCAGTTTTGCTAAGAACTATTTGGAACTTTGAAAATTCGATTTTCAGAAATAAAATATCCAAAAACAAAAAAAAATTCGCAGACTCTTAATTAACTTAATTAACTTTAATTTGTCCATTTGTTACTAAGTATTATTTTGGAAATTTATTATTCCAATATCAAATAATACCATATGACTTTAACTTACTTGTAAAAAATACTAATATACCCCCACATACCCTAACTGAGACGATAACAAAGAAATAAAAAAACCGAAAACTTGCAGTACATGCAATACGGCACAGAAAATGTTCAAGAGTGTGCCCGGGGCCAGTCAGAGAGTCAGAGTCAGTTGGCAATGGCGGCAGGGTCGACTGGCAAGAGGTTGAAAGAGATTGGTAACGACAGAGGAGAGGTACATTGGGATAGTAGATGGTACGTTGGAATCGTGGCAAAGAGAACACAGCACAAGATGAAGGGTTGGGAGCGGTAGGGGGGGAAGGGGAGAGAAGGTAGTGGGACAGCAGCGGCAACGACACCACCTTTGTAACTTTCCGCAGACATTCAACACTTTCGAGGAACAAGAAAAATGTAAAAAGCAAATGCAAGTACGAGTATCTGAAAGAAAAGAAAAACAGAAGGCAGGAGCCGCACTGGTAAAGGCAACGGGCAACGGCAGCAACAACTTGCAAAAAGATTTCAGCACATTGTTGTTTTATGCTCCTCTATATGCGTTGTAGTTGTTGTTGTTGTTGTGATTGCTGTTGTTGTTGTAGTTGTTGTTGTTATTCACAATTGCAGGCACATAGCGAATGGGAACGAGCTGAAAGTTTTCAAGCAGCACTTTGGACCTTCGCGCGTCTCCTCTTTTGCTCTATATGTTTGTTTGTTATATACGCGTTGATGTATAAACATGCCACACACACACACACACACATACATACATATATGCACACACACACTCATACAAATACATATACAGAGACAGAGATATAAAAGGTACGGCAAGCAGGTGGAACCCGCAACTCAAACGTAGAACACAGCCAGCACTTTTGAATTTTTATTCTGAAATGCGAAACTCAATGACAGCCATCGACAACGATGTCAGCAACAGCAAAAGCAACGGCAACAACATCACCAACAGCACCAGCAGTAACAACAACAACAACAACAGCCCCATAAGTATTCATAGGAGAACATACAGCCCCCCAAAACTGAGCTTGGGTCGGTCTCCAGCAGAGCCATTGTGGCATAAAAATCACATTGTCAACTTGAGAGCATCTATCAATTCTTTTAATTGATCCTTCTCCGTTTTATTTTCCTTCGACATTACCATCGAGGACAACGAGAACGACAACGACGACAACGACGACCATCGATGACGTTGCCGATGACAATGACGTTCCCAGGCATATATAGTAGGAATATATGAATTCTATATGGAAATATGAATAGAGTACGCATTGATTTGAATAATTGCTAGTAAAGATTCGGAAGACAATGTAAGATTGTTTGCCTTAATTGGAATATCAAATTATATATACATATATATATACATTTAATACATATAAAGCAAATATCAATTGCAGTATATGTACATTTAATTTTGAATATCAATCATAAATTTGTATATATGTATGTATGTATGTATCAATATAAATTTAAAATCATTTTTAATAAGACACGAGACCTTAATTTAAACGTACCGCAATTTAAATTTTTTGTAGCCAAACAATTTATATTAAGGAATAATAAAAAATCAACTTTTTACACAAGTATTTAAACATTTTACGTACATGTGTACTACACTTTTTATTCAGGGGCGAAATTGTGATTTTTGTTTATGTATGAATGGAGGTTGGAAGGGGGCTTTAAAAATAATTAATCGTTAAATAATATTTATAGAATTAAAAATAAGTAAGATGTCAATATTTATTTTATAAATAAATTAAGTAAATGAAATAATATTTGTGCAAGTTTAATGAAGGAAATACAGAAAAAAAACCCCCTTTAAAATCCACCACTGAATATAAATTCTTTTGTATATATATTAGGAAATGTATACTAAATACGAAAAGCTGACAATGCGAATCCGATACTTACGGCCAAAAAAAAATGGGAAAAAAACCCATCCATACCGCCCCCTCCTCTTCCTGCCCAAAATCTTTCGTCCCACTGTCTGGGGATGGTTGTGTTTCATAAGCCATCAAAGCAACAAAAACAACAACAACAACAACAACAATGAGAATGCAAAAGTGGCAGTAGGAGCAGAAAAGAAATCGACAGCAACAACAACAACAAAAATACAACTTTAAGGCCAAGAAGAGCCAAAAAGAATAAAAAAACGAAAGAAACACAAATTAAAAAAAAAAAAAAAAAAAAAAAAAAAAAAAAAGAATAAAGGAAAAAAAATCGTAAAATGCTCCAAAGCAAAAATCTAAATAAATAAGACCTGCTCGATTTTCTTGAAAACTTTTTTGCCTTTTACAGCAGCAACAACAGCAACAGCAGGAGCTGCTGCTAGCGAAGGAACCCAAAGCCCATTCGAAGTTGCAGCCACCGCCCGCCGCCATATAGAGATCCAAAGGAGCTCACACACACACACAAACACAGACACACGCACACAGGGACAGACCCCAACCCTAGCAGCAGCATCAGCAGCAGCGGCAGCAGCAATAGCAACAGCAACAGCAGCAGCAGTAACAGCAGCAACAACAACAACAACAGAATTAACAACAAGAACAGAAGAAACAGCAGCGACAAGGCAAAAGTCTTCTTCTACTCTTATGTACCAGCTAGCCAAGCCATCCCAGCCAGCATCTTTTGCGAGCGCACACACAAAATTCCCTGTCATGGGGTCCATCGTGCTCCCCCAAAAATACAGTAAACGTGATAAGAATGTTGGTGAGAGGGAGGGGAATCTGGGGAAAGAAATGCTGCATACGGCGACAACAACACCACGCCCACTTGGGTAAGAAAGAGAGCGCAATACTAGCATACACGCAAATCAGCTGAGAGCGCCGCCATTTGCCTCAATGACAGACATTGAGAGTAAAAGAGTAAGAAATATGAACCCCCAGCACCAGTACCAATACCAACACCAATACCAATATATGAACTACCAACACCGATAAACGAGCACACACAGATACAGCCAGGGAGGGATTTCAACATTTTGAACGTTCTGAAGAAACATTCCCAGTTACGCAGCTACACCGACTGGTTGTGTGCACGCGAGAGAGCTCCGGTTTGCGGTATTTACGGGTTACGGGTTTTTTTTTGATTCGAGTCTAAGGCTTTAAGCGAAGTCGAGTTTTATGACGTCGCGTGAGCGTTGAAGCTACGGCAACGCAAAAAATAAATATATAAACATACATACATACCTCGTTGCTACTTATGTTACGTATGAATGTTAGTAGCTCACATATGAAAAAGCTGCGGGAAAACGGTAACAAAAAAAATCATCGCTTTTCATTTGTTGAGAAAAATCTCAGTGGCCAGTTTGCCGCGGGCATAAGCCAATACCCATTACATCTTAAGGCAAAACCCTGCCGTCGGGTTTTCGCAGTGACCTACACGCAGCTGCTTATTTAGTTATCAATTTATAAAATAAAAATAAAATAAAAAAAAAAAAAAAAAAAAATAAAAATACCGAAACAAAAAAAGAAGAAGAAACTTAACTACGATCGGAGGATCTGTCGGCAATAAACAGTAAAAGAGTCGTGGCGCATCCGCCTCACTAATGCCTTATCAGTAGCACACATCTTGGGCTGCCGTTGGAACTCACAGACCCGATCCAATGTGTCCTCAAACGACCACTACCACTCAATTTGGATTTCGAGTGCCATTCTCGCGCTGTCTCGTAAATTAATGTCATAAATTAATTTGGAACTCTTGTCTGCCGCTGACATTGCAACCGGTGTCGCAGTCACCGCTTGCCGTTGCCATTGCCGTTGCCGTCGCGATCGCATTCGTAGTCCGTGTTGGGACATCTGTGCGGTCAGGAACCTACCGCCTCCTACCTACCTGACACAGAGTCAAGTGTGTGAGTGCGAGTGTGTGTGTATCTGTGCTTGTATCTGTTGGCCGGTATGTCTTTGTCTGTTAGTGTGTATGTGCGTGTGTGTGTGTGTGTGTATATTTTTTCGTGTGATTGTGCTCGTGTGTGACCCTAATGTTCCTTAAATTACCTTGAAGCTAAAATAAAAGTAATCGAAATCTACATTCATATTTAGTAAAATAACCAATACAATAAAAATAAAAAAAAAATATATACACACACATGATATAATCGCAGTCATCGTCGTCATCGACCCAAGAATTGAAAATGAGAGAAGATGCCAACATGCCAATAAAAGTGCACATAAAATGTTAAGCCCATAAATCGACAACGTTCAAAGTGTTTTTCGCCAACTCGATCATAAATTAAGCTGTCTCTGGCAGGTCCAAGCGGCAGCAAAGCAAAACATAACCACAATAATAATAACAATCTATATACATAGATATATACATACGTATACGTATTATATGTGACAAGTGTCAGGATTACCTAGGACCAATATACCGCCATAGCCTTTCCACTATTACAACAACAACTGAAAAAGATTACGTCAAACGGATATAAAGCAACGAACATACAAACCGAGAAAGAGATCATCCTTGGAAATAGACCTCGTGTCATTCCAAAAGACGCACATGGGCGTCTGCACCGAGGAGCGCCCTGTGATGCATTGGGTAAGTTTTCTTTCTCTCTATTTGTTATATTTTGTTTTCTACTAAATCGAATTGTGTTGGAGTTGGAATTGGAGTTCAATAGAGGGGCCAGAGCGATAAGGCAGACATTCCCTATGCGATTATGCCTGACAAATTTATGAAACATTTTATTTCAACTCATTGTCAGTTGATCGTTGATACACTTGACTCAGCATCAGGTCCACGGAGTGCTGATTAATTTGTGATTTATCTCGCAACCGGGTTACCAATGTTATCAATGCCAGACCAAAAAGCTAGCCAACCAAGCACATAGCTCTAGCCCAACAGACAACAGACAGTAAAGTAAAATATAAAAAAAAAACGGACGGGCAGACGGACGGTCGGACGGAGACAACGGCGACAGCAAAGGCCACTGCCGTACTGATAAGAAACCCCCTTGTGCATTTTGAATCCACATAATTTAGTACATAATTCAGAGAATTCTCGTACTGGGGAATTTTGTGAGATTAACAGTGCAATCATCGAGTGTGATAGTGATTGAACTGATCAGATGAGCTTTCCGTTTCAACTGTCCGAGGGTAGACTATCAACCAACAATGAGTGTGTCAGAGGGAATATGATCTTTATTCGAAACCCCTCTAATCTATTCAATCCAACATTATTTTCTTATTTTCAAAATTTGTATTAACACTTTCATGTTATCAGTTGTGAAATTATCCTTTCTTAACAAAATTTCAAAATAAAGTAGAAAAATGTGTTACTCTCTTAGTAAAAAATTCAAACTGAACAACAAAGATCGGAATATACATATGTACGTATATAATTAATTTTCTTTATGGATATCAGCTTTTAAGCATATAGGAAAATTTGTTGATCACATCACAATAATCAGTTCTTATAATGGATTAATTGATTCCTCAAAAGATTAAATATTTTAAAAACGTTCAATAGATCAATGGAGGATTGTCTCAGTTAAGATATTAAATACTTTACCGGGTTCATAATAGAGAACAGAGATATGTGAAATGGAATAGTTAGTAAGATTATCTCTCTCATTAGGTCAGATCTTTCTCGGACTATATTCAAAATGGCTAAGCTTTTATTCTTTTGGATATTGCCAGTAACTTTGGAATATATTAACCAATATTGTCAGGTCAATTGAAAAGGAATTTGCGATCTTCAATAGTTTGAAAGATCATTTGAAAACTAAATAGAAAAAATATAAACAAACTAATTATTGTTCTTTGATGCATTTCAATTTTGAAGGTAAATGTAAATTAAATACTATGGAAGACTATGACGAGACTCTGACTCTGAACCAATATCAATATTTATTTCAAATTTTTCGTTTGTTCAGATCATATACTCTTATAGTGAAACTGCTAAATTTTTAAGCAATTTATTTGAATTAAGCTTAAGTATTTATGTTATTTGTTTTATATACTTTTGCAAAATATGCAGTTATATTTTTATTTTTATTTCTTTGGCAAAATTTTAAATGCAGGGCGAATTAAAACTGCCAACAAAAGCTATTGCATATAGACTATACATAGGATTATGTTTGGGGTATTAACTGTTAGATATTTGCTTATTTTTATTTTATTAAGATTTTTCACACTCTTAAGAATTTGTTACCAAATTAATATATGTAAATCTTGTTCCGTTTTACATGAAATTAATTTTATGTTTGCCATGACTAAAAGCTAATTTCCTTTAAATTTATTTGACAAGTCAGTTAGATAAAACTTGACGTTTAAAATGACCAACATATTATATAAATTATGAAAATTAGTAATCTGATGGCAACACATTTTAGATGTTCCCCTACAAGCCCATCTCTGATAACATGGTCGGATTATATAGTTATAAATTATTTGTTTATATTTATTTTTTCCAATTATACACAAAACATGAATTTTACCATATTGGATTTATGATATTTTAAAGGAAAAGTTATAAAAAGGATACACTCTAGGCAACATTTACTTTCACATGGAATGCTTAGAATCAGTATTTTTTATATTTTTTAGGATTACAGACTACAACATCATGTTTATGTTTCAATAATCTGAATAATTATTTATAAACCATGTCGAATTCAAAAGGAAATTGCATATATATATTGTAGGTAAATATATAAAATACTTATATTTTAATATATATATATTTACTAATATTTATTTGATGTAGATCCAAATAAAAAATGTACTTTTGACTTTTTGATACTCCAAATATTTGATAGAAACCGATTTTGGCATATTTAATTTGGGGCATCTTTTGATATTTTAAATAGTTCAAAGTTGCACGAAATGTTTTAAATATTGCAAGGATTATCATTTCATATAAAAGTACGATGTTAAATTATTTTCTCTTTCCAATATATATATATGTATTTATATATATATACGTTAATTGTAAGGCCTTGGGCATTGCATCGCCAGTATCACAAATCGTTTAAATTTTAATACTCTAAAACATTTAAATTGCTTAAAAATTATGTAGTAAAATAAATGTTTAACACAACATTTAATAGACAATGGACATGTAAATGGCAATTTGTAAGACAAACAATTTAAAGTTAGACTTATTGATTTAAATTGACATGCCTTAACGTTTTTCAATAGCTTCAACTCATACCTAAATTACTAGGTAATTTAATTAAGGAGACAAGTTCAATTAAGGTGTGGAAACTTATGTATATACATATTAACTGCTAAATTTATTAATTTGGAATCATTTAGATTTCCAATTGCTATTTAGAAGACATTGATAATGACAATAGAAGTCAAAACATTATGGTTTATAACTAGATATGTATTATAAAGATATTTATATGTATATTAAATGATCAATGTTTGAATTTAGTTATTAATTTAAAATGCTTTGCATATTTTAGTTATTTAGCTAACATATGCTTACCTTTGAACACCTGCACATTGATTCACAGACATAAATAGATATCTGAAGGTGTCTTGCCAGTTGTAGTATTAGTTCGTAGTTTTGGTTGAGGTTGGGTTGAGTAATGGTAACGCATTTGTAAGATATGTAGTTATGGCTTGTCAATGGACATTTGTAGATAGCAGTTACTATTATGTAGTGAATCAGGCCTAAAAAGTCAACCAAAATGGCGAAAATGTTGAACCAAGATGGCAGCCAGAAATGCACAAATCAAATGTATAAATGTTTTTTCTTCTTATTTTTATGTTTTTCCTTTTTTTTTTTTTTTTTTGGTATGGAGGCATCACATGTTGTTGTTCCCCTAAAGGTAACAACGTGTTCCCAAGCAGTACAAGCAAATATGTCCATACATATATACATACATACATACATACAATGTACATACATGACAAAATGTTTTGTAAATTTCATAAAAATCGGCTAAAGTAAAATAAAGTGAAGTTTTATTCGATGCAAGGAAAACCTGTCATCCTTCTAACTTACACACACACCGAGAGAGGGAGACCGAGGTAGATGGAGATAGACGCACAGTTGCAATCTATTTTCAACTAATTAATCAAAAATAAGTAAACTGGAGCATCGATGATTCGTGGCGAGGCGAGACGTAAGCACAACAGAATTGCCTGTATATGAAATCTTTCACTTGGCAATGTGCGACATGATGTCTGTCTCTGTCCCAGTACCATTCCCTGTCCTTTGCTTCACTCCGACAGCATCAGCAGTAGGTACTCGAGAAATATGGTGTTTTTCAATGAATGCACTGCCTTCATCATCATCATCATCATCATCATCATGATCATCCTCTGCATCTGCATCATTATGAGCATCGTTTGTTCTGCCCTGGCACTGATATATATATGTATATAGTAGGACCTGTTCTGTCGTTTAGGTTTCCCTCATATGTTAGAGTGTCTCAAATGTCGCGCAACGTTTTCTTGGAAAAACGCGAAAAGTTTCTCTGTTTCCTTAATTGAAATCAACTTTGACTTTGGCTTTGCCGCCATCGCCATTGAAAATTTAATGCATCATTTCGGCAGAGTTGAACATTTTTCTCGATTTTTATTTTATTCCGTATCCAAAAATATTTCAAAGCTGAGTGAGACACCAATGAGGCATAAGCTGCTCCTTATGCCATTTGTTATTGTTTATCTCATTCCAACAATTTAACCCAACTCTATCTATACATATATATATTTTTTATTGTTTTATTTTTTGACTATTAACATATGCATAAATCTGTTTTTATTGGTCGCAAATTTGCAGCAGCAGAGCGCAAGATTTCTTGGGCCCGGCGCAAGGGAGAAAAGTCCAACACCACCTGTAGCACATCAAGGGAGCAATCAATGTGGCAGTGCTGCAGGTGCAAATAACAATCACCCATTGTTTCGCACATGCTCCTCATCCTCGTGTCCAGATATTTGTGATCATAGTACAAAGCCATTTGGCAATGCATACGGCAGCAGCGAGTCATTTAGAAGGTAAATATAATTTGAAATTTTATCTTCTACATACAATGAAAATATAAAACTAACATATATACTTATATATATGCATTTGTTTTAATAGCTATGAAACCGCCGATCGCGCCACATTTGAAGACTCCACGGCCAAATTCTCGATTAGTCGCAGTCGCACGGACTGCACTGAAGTCAGCGATGAGACCACATCGGGCATATCATTCAAAACGGAGCCGTATGGACCACCCAGCAGTCCCGAGTCCACCAACGATAGTAAAATAACCCGAAGTTTGGATGATTGCGCCGGATGTGGGCGACAAATCCAGGTAAATAATTTTATATATTAAATTAGTTAAATTGAAGCATCGATTATTATATTAATAATGTGTTTATTAATAGTTTTTTGCTACTTGTCAAGCCAAAAAAATATTTACAAAAGTTTTTCATTGGAAAATCTATTTTTTCATACAAATAATCTAATTCATTCATAATTTGCTTATGCAGTTTTAATTTGAGCTATATAACGCAAATAGGAAAGATTTTGAAACTAAAAACTTTTTATATTATCTGCAGAAATGCTACAACTTTGCCTTAATGTTGATTCATTTTAAAAAACAATTGAATTTTAAATATTCCAAGGTTAAAAAACTAATTGTTCATATTCAGTAGACAAAATTTTTAATGAGTTATGTTAAAAGTTAAACACATATTTCAGACAATAATATATTACAATATAATCTGATAATATCTGATTTTGCATATGAATAAAGTTCTGAAATCAATAATATACTTGCCACTTTCTAATATACATTAAATTTAGACTTTGTTTTTAAAACTAAAACAAAATAGATAGTTTAATCAATATATAAAATTTCTTAAATCTCAGAAATATCCCTTAAATTGTGAAAAAAATTTAGCAACAACAAAAATTTAAATATCCTGCTTTTATAAGTAGTCTTTTTTTTATTCAATATTTGGATATTTTTAAAAAGTAAATATATGCATTCACTTATATGCATAAGCATCTTAAAGATTGAACATGTAAAATATATTGTATACATAAAGCAGGTCAATCAAATTTTTTTCAACTGCTTAGTTTTCAATGTATATATGTAGTACATTTGTATATACAATTACTTATAGGTATAAAATTTTAATGAAATACCAAAAAGCCAGATAGCAAATAATAATAAATTGGACATCAAATCAAATTGTTGAAATCTGTTCATCTGATTAATTCTCGCGGCTCAATAGCCTTTTTGATAAACTAAATTGATTAAGTGATAGTAAGAATTTGTCCCACTTAAATTACTTAGATTAACACATTTAAATTGAACATGTCTACTATAGTCAGCTTATCAATATATTATCTTAAGAATCAAAAGCATTAATTAAATATTTAAAGTAATCAATTAATTAATGGATTCCAACTATAACATAAAGATATTAACGTATCCTTGGGATATGCGTTTCAATAATAAAACTGGCCTTTAGGTCGGTGATCCATTCTAAAAATATTTTCAAGGACTAAGGGATATGAGAGTCAGGATTAGATATATTTTGTTTTTACTTTATTATCAAGCGTGTCAAAATTGCAAATACCCATCATGAATGATTGACTTAATATTGAGTGTTCATATATTAAATGTAGATATGTATATATGGATTTATGCATACGTACATACCTACTTTTATTAAGTTTCTAAAATTTTCATTTAGAAAAACTTGTGAAAAGTTTTTCTCTTGGAAATTACTAAATCTTCCGCTAAAAAATCCTTTTATGTTTTGCTAATAAAATGGAGTTCTTGGCCTAAACCGGTTTAAAGCCATTTCGTTGAATCGAAAAAGGTTGAAATAAATACATAATGTAAACATTCATTTGAATAACTTAATAGATAGTATAAACTAAAATAATTTGACAAACTTTAATTAATTGAATCCCTGTCATAGTCAGAAGGATAAAAAAACAACAACGAATTGGAATATTAAAGTAAGGATAATAGAAAAACAGTTGTATTAGCTAGTACCTCACATTCCCTCAAATAAGAGTCAATAAATTTAAATTTAAAATAAATCAATAATATTTCTCTTTTACAAACAGTAGAAATTTTGTTTAATTGTTGTTTAAATATTGACTAATTCCCCCCATATCAAATACAAAAGTTATTCTGTCTTTTATACGAATGTTACCCATCATTATTATTATTATAATAAATAAATTATTATTATTATTATAAAATATCACCTGTTGCTATATACATATGTATGTATACATATATGTATCTTAATATGTATGTAATATAATAAACTCTTTGTCGGAACCATTAGTATCCGCTATACGAATTCATATGCAATCTGTCATTTATGGAATTTATACCGACTTCATTGCAGGATCGTTTCTACCTCTCCGCTGTGGAAAAACGCTGGCACGCCAGCTGCTTGCAGTGCTATGCATGTCGGCAACCGCTGGAACGGGAATCCTCATGTTACTCACGTGATGGCAACATTTATTGCAAAAACGATTATTATAGGTAAGTCGGCAGGTCGGAGTGCCAATGATGGACTCTGGCTGAGCAAAATTTAATTCAAGAGTTGCATAGACATCTTTGACTTCTGGGAAGTAAATTTTACCAAGGGTTTTGTCTAGATATAGAGGTGGTAGGAATGGGATAGGGCGCATGGGCATAGACCTAAGTCTGATGAATCAGATAAAACCATGCCAAGACATTGACTAGAAAATGATTTCCAAACACGCAAATGAAATATTTATGCATGCAGCTTTTCCGAAAGCCGCCAAAAGCCCGTCATTGTTTTGCACCACTGTGCGAAGGCTAAGCGAATGACGGTGACGACGCGAAGCAGACCGCAACGGAGATACCACCAATATAAACAGAAAGAAAAAAAAAAAGAAACACCAATTCCAATGCCATGCCCATACCTATACCCCATACCCCATATCCCATACCCCATACCCCATACCCCATACCCCATACCCCATACCCCATACCCCATACCCTATACCCATAGCAAAACATATACCTCCTCCGCCTGGCTGAATGGGCCTGCGTGTGTTCTGCTGCTTGCATTCCGCTGCATTCTCAAGAACGCTCACTCACCTCGGCGCACGCTACCCTCAGACTTAGGCCACAACAGCTTGCCAAGATACATATAGCTGAATGAGGCTG
This sequence comes from Drosophila sturtevanti, assembly GCA_018150375.1. Lineage (NCBI taxonomy): Eukaryota > Metazoa > Arthropoda > Insecta > Diptera > Drosophilidae > Drosophila > Drosophila sturtevanti. The sequence goes on along the minus strand of JAECWJ010000324.1, from coordinate 3,380,256 downwards.
AAGCCCGGTTGACACTCTTTGCTTGGGTGGGTGCTACAGTTTCCCTGCCTTCTTCTTCCTTCATCAACTTGCTCGTCAAAATGATGCGTCCCTCTCTTTACCACTTTACCATTCTGTGTGGAAGGAAGGAAGCTGCAGCAGTAATGCAATTTCACGCGCCGTAACAAAACACGCAAGAAGAATAGCGCATCGACAAAAGTGGAAACGGAAAACAGGTTATAATTATATATATCCAAATATCCAGAGATCCTCTGGCATTTTCTACAATTGTGCAATTGTGCTTTAAGCATTTTGTTTGGTAATTACCAAAAGAAGAGATGGAGGCGTTGAGAGATCAAGAGCAACACACACACACCTGCCACCTTGCACACTGCGTAAATCAGAAAGTTTATCATTTATGCGGTCCAACGAGAAAAACTACAAAAATTCTCAACTTTGCCTTCTGCTCGGCGTACCATAAATTCAATGCAAGTCACGCTCGTCACTCGTATTTCCTCTCAAATGATTCTTGTGACATTTATTACCGCTCCATATTTCAAAATATATATGTATGCAAGATATATATATATATATATGCATCATCGTAGTCGGATTCCGACTGGCTGCTGGCTGCTGGCTGCAGTTGCCGTCGGAGTCAAAGTCGGAATCGGAGTCTGCGGCTGGCCGTGACTGGGGTCGATTGAGTATCTCTGTATCTCTTGTTGACTATATATGTAGGTATTTATGTATGTATGTACATATGTGTGTGCATTTGTGGCGCAACCGCTTCGCTCCGCTTCCACTCTCACTCGCACACACACACACACGCAAAGTTGGGTCGGATCTGGTCTGGATCTGTCAGCTTGGGGGCATGGGGATGCGCTTGGCGACCGCCATGTCATGTCATACACAATCCATTCCGCCGTAATGTTTCATTTCGTTTCATTCCGGCGGCTTTGGCATTATCAATCACATCGAAACCCGTGGCCATAGGTCCCTCTTTCTTTCTCTCTCTCTCTCTGACCTCCTCTCACACTCTGCCTCCATCCTCTTTGTGTACCATCCACATTTTCTCTTGATTTATATTGCACATGTCAAATATATGACAACGCCGAGTCGGGAGCCGGAGCAAATTTATGCCCTATGCACCGTTAACTGTATGTAAATCTTGTGGGTGTTTCGGGTCGCCAAGTTGAAATGGAATGGGGATGGGAATGGGAATGGGAATGGGGATGGAAATGGGGATGCAAATGGATATGGGGGTATCGAAAACGGGGACCGGCACCGGGACTCCAATGAACCAACATTAACGCATTCAATGAAATAAATTCATGTTTTGTCAAATTGAAAAGCAAAGCATTTTTTATCCAACACCAAACACGGCGACGGTGGCAACAAAACAAAAACATAAAAAAAAAAATTAAAAAAAAACAAAAATAAAATAAAATATCGCATACAAGTGAAACATATGTTTTTCCCATGCTTGATATGGAAAAAATTATATATATATATATGTATATATTTTCTTTACGGCTGAATTGAATTGCATGCAAAGCTCATCAATTGCCAAGTAACAAGTCCAATAACAAAAAAAAAATATATATATATATGTAGATATATATAATAAACAAACTTTGAGATACTTTCTGAAAGTGAATTTTAATTAGACTTTATGTGATTTACGCAAAGGGATTTAAAATGAACAAAAAAAATCAATTTCAGCCAACTTTAGTTTTTATGTCTGTTTATTTAAAACATTTCTAAAGAACTTTATGCAACAAAAGGAAAATATTTTTTTTTAAATAAGAATTCAAATTCAAAAGGATATTTAAAAGGAAAAAGTTTAATTATATTTAGGAATTGCTTAAAATAATCTACTCAGTAAACTGACATACTATATCGATTAGATATTTTTTTTTTTGTATTTATAACTGATTCAATTATTTTTGGTATATGTATAGCAATTCCCTTTTATATAGATTTTATCAGTAAGAAAATATGGATCATTGTATCCTGTATCCTGTACAATTTTTGATAAATGAAAACAGAAATATATATAATAATCAAAGGTAAATTTTATTCTACTATGATTTACTTTATATTCTCCATCTCCATCTGTGACTTTAGAAACCACAAAAAAAAAAACAAAAGACTTTGAATGACCTTCACTTAAAAGCATTGGCAATTGGCATTCGGTGGAACGCTAAGTGTTTAAGATGCCAATTTGCCTGTGGACAAAATATCCGATAAGCTCTAAAACATATGTTCACCTGGGCTACCAGTTGACCAAATAATACATACATATATACATATCCACAACTACATACATATACTATATATGTATGTTTGTATATGTATCTGTATATACATAGATATATTCACTTTTTGTCTCTCACTAATCTCGTCATCAAAACACATGTTTGGCATCGCCACCGCCTCCGTTAGCATCGTCAGGTTCCGCTGTGTCGGAACCCGTCGCTGGCATCGAGTCCGAGACCCGTTCATAATTTCGTTGTTTAGGTTTTAAGCTCTCAAAGCAAATAATTGGATTGTTGTGGATTATACGACACCGTTGCTGCTGCTGTTGCTGCTGCTGCTGATGTTGCTGTTGCAGTTGCATGGTAAGCTCCTGCTCTGTTGGTAACAGATCACCGCTTTCCCTTTTCCCTCCTCTCTTTGTCAATGAAAATTTTACAATCATGCACCATCGTATACATATATTTACCTGTTTTGCTCCGCAATTCTTGTTCCCCTACCAACAGACAGACAGACGGACTAACCGACCGACCGCCGACACGACAAACAGCCGGCCAGAGGAGAAGAAATAAAAATTGTTCGCTGTCACTTCATTTCTGCATATTTCGTGGCCACGTCGTGGACAGTGTCATAAAAGTCCAAGCAGCAAGTGCTTATCTATCACGATGATGTTATACTGATGGCAATAACGGATAAGGCCAGTTGGATTTATCAGTCGAATGAAGACTGACAGACAGAAGGACAAAAACAGGCAGAGCCATTGCTACAGAGGTACCGAGATACCGAGGGCATCTTGTATAGCCATAAACTGTATTTCGAAGTGGACCCAGTGTCATAAGTTTAATCTTTATATTGGACCATGGCGGTCTTCATTCATAAAGAGAAGAGAAACGAGAACTCAGCTGCTGTTGCTGCTGCTGCTGATTGGCTTCGTTATCATAGAAAGTGTATGCCAAAAATGTCTCTGTGTGTGCGTTTGTGTGTGTGTGTTTGTCTGTAAAACTCTACGGATCCGATCTGAGGGAAATGTCTTAATCAACAACTGGGGGACTGCTCTCTCTCTCTCTCTCCCTGATGCTCTCTCCCTCTCCATCTCCTTTCTCAACCAATGAACAAGGGGACGCGACCAGTGACCAGAAGTAGGCAAGTGGATTAAAAGAAAGAAAAAGAAGAAAAAAAAAGTTTGGCATAAAATGTTTACAGTTTTGAAAGTCAGCCAAGCGCGTCCATTTAATTGTGGCCAACGAGCAGGAGACTCGAGCACCGAATTTACGACCACTCTGAAATCGCGCGTTATGCAATAAAAATAATTTCTTACCACAACGAGATAGAAGATAGAAATGAAAACGAACCCCAAAATTTTCTGGAATCTTAGAAACGTTAAAGAATTCATTAAGTAAACATCTAAATGAGTAGTAACCCAAGAAAAAAGGAGACAACAAAAAAAAAAAATGAAAACAAAAACAAATAAAAAAAAAAAATTAAAACAGGGCCCAGTGCGATTGAAAAACCACAAAAAATATATAGGTACATATATATACAAGACAGACAACTGGAAACAGACCAAGCCATGCAGTTTAACGATTCAATCTCATGGCGTTTTTATGTTCTAGCCCAGGGCCGCCCCCTAAAGCAGCTTAAAAAAAAAAAAAAAAAAAAAAAAAAACAGTAGGCACTGGCACCTCTCAGCTTCAGCTTCAGCTTTAGCTTCAGTTTCGACCACATTCTGTGTGTTGGCGTCGTCAAAAGATTGAGCAAAACTTCAGGTTGATGTTGAAAACATGCACAGAACACAAAAAAAAAAACAAAAAAAAAAAATAAAAAAGTCTGAGAAAAAAAGCTGTATTTATATTTTATGAGCACTTGTCAGCAGTCTCGTGTAGCGCCGCAATCTCATCCGACAATGGGCCCAATTGAATAATCATGTAATCCAAAATATCATAATTTCTAAAAAAAAAATAATATAAAACCTTCAATTCCAATTGCCCTTAGATATAATGTTTGAAACAAAGTCGATTTCAAAATTTTATCTTCACTCTTGCGGTCAGTTTGCACCATTGTAAGATGCTAAAATCGAAAGAAGGGCTAAGATTCATCCTCTCTATATGAGCCTAGGGGCTTCACAGGCTAGGCATTCGCTTGGCTGGTTTTAACTTCACTGTTACCGCTTGGACACTTGCAGTTTGCCATGAGGAGGAGGAGGAGGAGGAGGAGGAGATGGGTGTGGAAGGGTTGATGAACAAATATAAAAAAAAACCATTCACAGCGGCAACGCGATAATTAAAATGTTTAATGGGCATCTTAAAAAATCATTTTACGCCGAAATGATACGACAGACAGAGAAAGAGTGAGAATGAGAGAGAGTGGTGAGAGCGGGAGGGGGCGGATAGTGAGATAGATATTAAAGAAGTCGGCATATGATGAGTTGATGGCAAAGAGGAATCATCAAGCTTCGTTCCAGCAGCTAACTAACAATGGGGGCGCTAATCTAATCAGCTTGACTATAAAATTATAAACACAATTTCACTGAGCATTTTTTTCTTGGAAGCCGGAAAACTCCCATTAAAGAACGTTTAAATATGTAAATTTCAAATGTAACCATTGAAAGCGGTCAGATAATGGTTTTGTTTTTCTTCTTTTGGCAACGGTCAAAGGCAATATGCCTTAGGGTTAGGGTTACAGCTGCATTCAAAACCATCTAAATGTATCATCTTGAACATAGGTAGGTATGCATACATATATATACATACATATATATGTATTCATTGAAGAGACAACAATCCCAACTAATTTTCCAGTGCATTTAACACGTAAAAAAATACAAATCTCTTGGTCGCGGGACTTATCCAATAAGGTTGTGAGAGTCATAACAAAAACCAAAACACAACATAACACTAAAAAATGCAAATAATTATTGTATACGTTTAGGCAGAGAGGCAGGCCCAGGGCCTAGAATCGAATTATCACCATGGGATGTCCTCGTAGCAGGATCAGGGACAGAGGCAGAGGCAGGGACGGGGGCAAAGATGCAGGCTGAGGGCCAGCTTGAAGCGAAACTCTCACGAAATCCGGCAGCGAAATATATATACATATATATTTTTTTGTTCTTCTGATTTTTTTTTCTTTTTTTTTTGCAAATTGCAGTAAACGGGGTTGGAGTGGGGTTGGTTGGGGTGGGGTTTTGGTGCTGCTGGGAAATCCGTTGCAAGCCCGTTGTTGTTCTTGTTGTTCCTGTTGTTGTTGTTGTTGTATTGTACATACATATGTAATCGGAAGAGCCATACCCAGCGGGTGGCACTTGAAACTTCAGTCTTAACGCAGCGCAGCTCAATCCCCTCAACGCGTTACAAATGCTCTCACGTTACAAAACGTGGCCGCCGTCCCTGTTTCTGTTACTGCCGCGCCACACGTCGGTTTACACTTCACTGTGCATAGTGCTCCTCCTTGCCGTGCATATGTATGTATATCTACATATGATTTCCGCCTTCCAAACATAGCACAATCAAAGTCCTCTCTCATTCTCGCTCACTTTGTTCAGGTTCATTTTTTTCATTTCTCCTGCCCATCGAGATCAGGCCATCGAGTGGCCGCGAGTGGCCCGAGCAGAGTGGAATGCTGTGTGCCACTTAACCACGATTTCGATGGTGCTGCTGCTGTTGCTGGTGCTGTTATCGTTATCATTTCAAACGCAGACTTCAACTTATCTATTTGCGTAATCAGAGGCAAAAACTTGACTTTTTACTGCAGCATTAAATATGAGACAATTTCGGGTAGACAGGACACGACTAGACCATGATGCATATCAGACAAAAGGCATCTGCATATCCTCACACAGACTGTGTCACTCACACCTCAAACCTCACCCCTCCCTACATATATTCGACGTTCATTCCACTCGGATGTGTGGCAACCTGAGTGGGTTACGCCTACATTGCTGAGTTTTCGGTGACACACGGACATGAACGTCTAAACAAGTGCAGGATACTGAACGAACCGATGTGGTTAACCGAGGAATTGGTAGTCGCACTGCGGCCAGCTCAGCAACGCCAGAAGCCAAAACAGCACATCCACATCCACATCCCACATCCATGTAGATACATCACAAAAGCTGACATTGCGGTTGAGCTGGGAGGCTGATGCTGATGCTGATGCTGATGCTGATGCTAATGCTGGGAGCTGGGATTTTGAATGTTGAGAGCGAAATTGGGAGCGGGTCCACGTTCACATATGTATGTATGTATGTATATGTATGAGTGTGTGAGTGCGAGTGTGTGAGAGTATCAGATTTCGAGCGTCGAAAACATAATCATATATTAGGCGTTGTCACTTTGACATTTTGCCTGCTCTTTTACATGGCAATAATCATAATTCATTTTTCTCTCGCTCTCTTCCCTGGTCTCTGGTCTCTGATTCTTTTGGGCGCAAGGGGGCGTGTCAGCGGCGGCAGCACCGACGGCGACGGCATCGTCGACTGGGCCCATGGAAATAAAGTCTGCAGAGTTTTATGAGTTGGTAGCAGGGACCAGCGTAGCATGATGTTGACGCTGCTTGCATCCATGTTTAATATTATTTATGGGGCTTACGTCTTGCGCAGCGCAAGGTACATACTTGTATCTCCGAAAAAAAAAAGAAAAAAAAAACAGAAAGAGGGTGTGGGGGGAGGGTGTGAGGTAGGCGGGGAAAGTAGACGGCAACGGGAACGGGAACATAGACTGGAGTCGATCCAAGTGAAAGATCGGGTAAGAGTCACCGCCGTCGGAGCCTTGTGTAACGACAAGATGTGCGACAAGGCAATGTGACAAAAATCTCAGCGCCTCATCCCAACAAATTTTCCAACAAAATGAACACACACATAATACACACCGATCAGAAAGGGAATGGGGGAGGGGAAGGAGTTGCGGGAAGAACGGTGTGATGGCGGGGAATGAGATCTTGAAGTGCGCTCTATATATGAATATGATAAATTTATATGGAATTGTTTTGGTGTCTGCCCGAATACTCATTGCCAGGAGGCTGGCTGCCTAGCCACTATGGACGACAAAATGTGAGAATGAGTCTGTTGAGCGAAGTTGAAGTTGAAGTGAAATGCGCCAATTATTTTGATTAATGTCAAAGAAATCGCGTGTCTCGTGCATTTGATGTTTCATTTCCTTTTTTTTTTTTTCCTCTCTCGCTCTTCTTCTTTGGGTTGTGGTTGCTGCTATTGCCACTGCCCCTTCTGCTACTCCCATAGTCCATAGTCAATGCAGGCTCATCATTTTTGGCACGAAACCAGCAACTCCCCAATGATTATGGGGGCCAATGTTGGTTATCTTTGATCTGTCATTTGCGAAAGTGAAAACAGTAGCCAAAGATGATGATGATGACGATGATGATGGTGATGTTGATGAGGATGAAGATTGAGATGACGATGTCGATGACGATGAGTAGGCGTTTGCCAGGCCACTCATTGTTATAGCTCTCGCTCAGATCGAAGATCCCAAATCTCTGTCTGTGTTTGTGTCTGGTTTGCCCATGATTACTATTACTGAGCTTCCTGCCAAACATATTATTACTATAAGAAATCATAATTTAGTGGGACTAGCCGCCGACACAAATATTGTATGTATTTTGGGATCGATTTTTGTAATCATCATGCTATATAATTGTCCTATAGATATGTATATATGTATATAAAAAGAAGTAGTTGCGGGACGATTGAATTTAACTACATACTATATATGTATTTATTGATTGTATTTGACATTCTATGTGTTGGATTTTTTTTTGCAGTTTTTTCGGTACTCGCCGATGCTCACGATGTTTGGCCTCCATTAGCTCCAATGAGCTAGTGATGCGTGCCCGCAATTTGGTCTTTCATGTCAACTGTTTCTGTTGCACGGTCTGCCATACCCCGCTAACCAAAGGCGATCAGTATGGGATAATCGATGCCCTCATCTATTGCAGGTAACTTAACTTTGATTCAAATTTAATTTATAGAAAAAGTTGATTAAAATTGTTTTTTTTTCTATGTGTATAGAACCCACTATAGCATCGCAAGGGAGGGAGATGCCGCCTCATCAAGCATGAGTGCCACATATCCATATAGCACGCAATTCGGTTCACCGCACAACGATTCGTCAAGTCCACATTCGGATCCAAGTCGAAGTATTGTTCCTACGGGCATATTTGTGCCCACATCGCATGTCATCACCGGACTGCCACAGCCGGCGCGTCAAAAGGGAAGACCGCGCAAGCGTAAACCCAAGGATATTGAGGCGTTCACAACGAATATAGGTGGGTATACGTACACTACACTACACCGATTGTAAATGCCAAAGTTAAGCCATAAAAGCAGCAGCATGCTGTTCTTGTCGTGGTCGTGGTTGTGGCCTTTATAGCCACTATCTGGACATTGACATGGGCGATGGCGCCAATCATCATCAGCGGCAGCAGCAGCAGCAGCTTTTATGTGCGTTAGCCATAAAATTCGAGATGTGCTGTAAAAGACAACACGAAATTCATATAAGAGTATCCATTGCAGATCTCAACACCGAATATGTGGACTTTGGGCGCGGTTCTCACATGAGTGCATCGTCGCGTACCAAACGTATGCGTACCTCTTTTAAGCATCATCAGCTGCGGACCATGAAGTCCTATTTTGCCATCAATCATAATCCCGACGCCAAGGATCTGAAACAGTTGTCGCAGAAAACTGGTTTACCAAAGAGAGTCCTACAGGTGAGTTGATCATAATCAATGAACAATGATAACACCAACCACTTGAGGACATTTGCTTATAAATGCTTTTTTTTTTTTGCCTTCACTTAGGTTTGGTTTCAGAATGCACGGGCAAAATGGCGCAGGATGATGATGAAACAGGATGGCGGACTACTGGAAAAGGGAGATGGCACTCTGGACCTGGATAGCATTTCGGTGCATAGCCCAACATCATTTATTATGGGCGGGCCGAATAGTACTCCGCCGCATAGTCTGGACTAACAGCTGCTCAGGGAGAATCACAATACATCCGCCTTTGGAATGCAGCTCCACAATCCCGGTGACAATTTCTCTTGTCCCGAACGGAGCTCGGATGCGGTTCAGTTAAATTGCCGCAACGATTAGCAAGTGGTGCTTAAAAAGGATACATAGAATCAGACTACTCCATGTCACTCACTTAGCGTTTGGACGCAAAAATAATACGTATAGAGATTATGTCTAGAGAATGTTGTTAGACACAAGCTGATAGCCTGTTGAATATGCGCATATATTATGTATTTTTGTAGCTGCTTCCTAGCCCAAATGACAGCACTTTACCCACAACTACAATAATGGGTTTCAGAGAGCTCCTGAATTTCCTCAATGGCTTTCGTTAGCAGGTATCTTCCTGCATCGCACCACCACCACACCACCTTACCTTCACCTCCAAGTTGTTTCTATAATTCTATCGTTCATTTGTAAATATGTACTGGAACCTTATAGCATATGTATTTGCCTAGACACACGAATATTGTTAATATTATATACATAGCATACACATTACATAGACTATATATATATATATATATGTATATATATTTATATATATCTATATATATATATATGTATATCTAAATATGTATGTATTAATATACATATAAATTTAATATTTATTGCCCAGATTTTATAGTTAGAGATGAATTTAGTTTAACGAGAAACGATCTATATTAAATAGTGCATATATCGTAGTATTACTATTTGCTTCGCAAACGCTGAAAATAACAAAAAAAGAAAAAAATATAAAAAACCCAAACACAGAGATCAAGTTATGAGCAATGAAACGCAATTGAAGCAAAGTAAATAACAGAGAGATTTGTACTTACAAATAGTTTAAACCATAAGTCGTACCATAGAAGCCAAATAAAAATTATTAAAACAAAAACGAAATACTTATGAAATCTTTTATAGTATCTGTGTCTGAAAATATACTTTTATAGAACCCCAAAATTTCAAAGATATTGGCTATACTGATAATCAGAAATTGGTGTTTCAGATCAGAACTTATATCTTCAAATTGCGTCAAAAAATTTTTTTACGCTATTTATTGGGTAAGTAAATAATAAATGATGCACTAATTATTTTTAATTTTGGTTATCGCCAACATTTGAGATATTATTTATGACAGTGTTTTTACTGTCAAGGTTTATCGTTTAAAATATGTATGTCTTGAGTAACAATATACAACTATTGATTTTTAAATCAACTATCGCTAACTTAGCTTTTATTAGTTTAATGTACTTTTATTGTTGTTTTAAATTTAAACCATATTGTTTGATTTGAATTCTTATACATTTACAGGCTAAAGCAGATTTGACTTCTAACAATGTATTATAATGTATTGCCTTGTATTATTTAATTGCCAACTGGAACATTTGCTAGGGTATACCAAGTTCATCATGGCTAAACTTAGTTCGCCTTGCTTGTTTTATATACTGTTGAAAGTCATTGAATAGTTATTTCATTTCGTAATAAATAAGATACTGAGATGCAAATATTTAAATTTTGGCCAAAAATGTTATTAACCTTGACAGATCTCTAAATTGATCATACATCTTAATTGCTTAAAAATCATTTCTGACTAAGAGATATTTTGAAATACTTGTAAGTATGTACATATGGTTCAGTAGTGCTGTCTTTTATAATAATTCGCTTATGCAAAATCTATGAAATTTATATAATATATGTATATAGTTTGAGAAGCAAAATAGTTGATTCACTATGTTTTAAACAAAGTTTCTTTACCTGAGCAGATATAATAATTTGTGTACGAATCAAATGAGTTAGATCTAGAAGACGATCCACTAGTCTCCAAAGTCCTTTGCGAAACTTGATGTCATCGACTTGACTGCTTTCCATAATTCCACCTGTCGATTATTACAATTATTTTGTCTTCTATATATGTATGTGTCAGCACTGGACATTATGATGTGATTCAACTCATTTAAACATGTTTAGGTATTAAATAACAGAAAGTCTGTAATAAAAAAAAGTAGTAATAAATATTTCAATATTTTCTTAATTCCAAAGTTCAACGTCCATTCCAACAGTTGGTTTGCCACATTCCTAAAAATACTCAGTTAAAGTTGGTATTAGATTACCTAAAAGCAATTACTTAAGAATGTCTGGCCATAGACTAACAAGATCATTTCATAGAAAAACAAATGACAAATCGATATTGATTGCAGTATAAGTGAAAAATAATTTATTACAAAACATTATAAATTAATTGAGTGAGATTTTGTTTAACTTAGAGAATAAAAAATCTCATGACATTCATGCATTTGTTAATACGCCAAAAGTAAAGGGATATTTTTTTTTTTTTTTTGTTTTTGTATATTAGAATTTAGATTCATTTCCTTCACAAAAATAACTAAATACATAAAGATCGATTGTTGTAATACAAAAATTGTTAGTTGGTGTTTCAGTGGTTGTTGTACTTAAATTTCTATTACACAAGAATAAATGTCTTTTATAAATGTAATAATGTAATTACAAACAATTTGTTTAAGAGTGCACAGCAAACTTATTTAACGAGCGAAAACACACCCAGATAAGGCAAACACTTTGTTTCATTGTTCATTTTGTTGCGGTTTTTTTTTTTGTTTAGAGAAAATAATTTACGGCGCGCTGCACTATCTATGATATACACACATATATACATATATAGTGCGTTTAGCAACTCTTGACGACGATTTTTCCTAGTTGTGACACATTGCAACTGTTATGCAGCATTATGCTATTCTTATTAAAAGCGCTCCAATCAGTGCGTATTTTTTCTGTTTGCGACTAGTTAAGGATTAATTCAACTAGGAATTTCTAAGCATATATGTTTGTTTGTATGTTTGTATGAGTGTGTAGAGTACGACTATGTGTGGATGTTCTGTCTGAAGGTGTACGTAAGTAGTGTGTTAATTAAAATAAAATACATGTATATAACTAGAGAGCAAGTGTTGTTTTGCTATATGCAATTCAGCACGATTCAGCTGGAGTTGTTGAGCCCTTTGTTAATAGTACTACTGTCACCGATTGGTTCCTGCAACTCGATAGCGCCATCACAGGCTGTTTGATTTTTATTAGCTGCTGCCATTGCCACACGGCGCTGCCGTTTCATCTCCATTAATTGTTTCCTTTGGGCTTCACGTTTCATTGCAGCCGCCGAATTGGCAGCTGCCGATTTGGAGCTACTTAAATTTGCACTTGCATTATTGGTTATTCCAGGAGATTTGGCTTTTGATGATGAATTGACAGTCTTTAACGATTTGGGTGTTGGCGCTGTATCAGCTTTGGGCACCTCAACAAGACGCTTTTAATGATATAAAATCGAGTGTATTAATTAGCAACAGGCTACTAACAATATTCACATGATATTTTACTCACCTTCCAGTCATTGCTTTTCAACTGCTCAATATCTTTGAATATGGAGTCAACATGATCCACCTGCAGATAAACCATATCCCAAAAGCCTTGTAAGTCATCTGCGGTAGTTGGAAAGGCATCTTCCGGCGAGCGATTTAAATTGTTATGACAAAGACCTGACAATGGAAAAAATTTAAAGAGCAATTAAGTGATGAAATTAATTACAATTACAATTTAAAAATTAATTTTAATAACATTCTGATTAAGTGAACCTCAGACAATGAATATTTTATTTAAGGAATAATTCAGTGAAAGTTTTAAATTTTTCGTACATTTAAAATGAACATTTGAAATGAACAAAAACCAAAGATGGCCGAATTAGGAGTAAACTTGGGTGCGCCATTCCTACCCACATTCATTATATCATCCGACCTATATAAGGATTTATACAATCTGAATGAAACGCATTAAAGCAAACGAATATATATATATATTGATATTGGCACATTTATGGAACGAAAAAAGATATATCGTTTGATTCAATTCACATTTAAACAATCTTTAAAAAATTGGTAATAAACATTCACAAATTACCAACAGTTGAAACAAATGGAATATAAGATGGCTTTCACTTCATCCAAATCGTTAATTACCTTCAAATTGCTTCATTTTCTTTGTGACCAATAGACGGGCCTTTCCTGATGCCGATCGCAACAGTCCAAATGTGTCTTCACTTATATCAGGATTATTCTGTAATAGATTGGTACAGTGCTTAATGAAGTCATTAAATAACATTTTAATGGACTTACTTGCAAGGCATCGGTATACTTTTCAGCAATAGCTGCCAGTTTAAGCAGACGATCTTGTTCATCTTTAAGAATTCGTAGAAAATAGTTACCATCCTTTTCGACAGGCGATGGTTCAAGAGAAGCATCAGCAACAGCATCACCAGATGCCGATATCTTTGTTGTGCCAATATACTCCTCTGAACTTAATTGCGATATTTGGATCGGCTTATGATCGACCACATCTTCGGGAATGGCAGCCGTTTCAACCTCTGGTGGGGGTGACGTGCGCGGTACATTCCGTTTGGGCGACACTGTCGGTAATTGAGCGCGAAATTCGTGACTCAAATGTCTAAAGACGGGCAAATCTACATCTCCATTTTTAACTGCTACTAATGCTGTTTCAGCTGCTGGTTGCTCTCTTTCCCTTTCTCGTTCTTTCTCTTGGTCCGTTCGAGAGCAGTTGTCCTGGAGCTTTTTCCGGAACTCGCCGTAATCCTTGCTTGGCGATAGCTGCTTAAACATCCTTGCTAATTCTGTGGTCTGTGGTGATACCACCTCCAGATGTTGCTGTTGTAATTGCCTAAAAGACGTCACGGCATGATGACTAAGTTTCTTGGGACTGTAGAAGCCTTGAGCCAAAGCACCAGGACCATAGAGACGTTCCACACGCTGCTGAATGAAGCTACTGGTGGCAGAAGTGTTAGAGCCATTTCCATGTTTGCCATTCTCCATGATGTGACCATTGCTTTTATTGCTTTTGCAGTTATTGTTGTTAGCCTCAACCAACGAACCCGTACAGGGTGGCTGCTTTGTAAGTGGCATTCCACCGACAACTAGCTGTGGGGCCGCCAGCGAATTGTGACGCTTGCAATACTGCAAGCTGCTGGTAGAGGGACGGATGGGGGAGACTTCACGCGATTTGTTAATATCCTGGCGTATTTTTGAATCGTAGGTGGTCAGATTGGAATAGCCGTTGACACAGCAAGCCAAATTCAGATAACTAGGCTTCTTCTCTACTACGGCGACAGTGTGATCATCGACTTCTGTTTCCACATCGGCATCGGCATCGACATCCACGTCCACATCGACGGTGGTGGCGGCGGGGGGTGACAGCACCATACGCAATTGCCCCGTCACTGGATCCACGTAGGCTGTTGTCGTATGCTGCGGCTGCTGCGGTGAGCGGAGCGTACAACGCTCACGTATATTAGCGGTAAATTCTCGTGTAATATCCTTCACTGAAAGTGGCGTTGGAAAATTCAGACTGCCACTTGTATCTGAAATATGGTATAATAAATAAATTATATTCGATCACATTAATCAGGTTAAGATGCAAATGAACGACAACGGAAACGAGAACATGGAACGAAAGCAATCATCACAAAAAAGCAATCAAACGCAATCAAAAAGAAAAAAAAAAATTAGAAACGGGCACCTCGCAGTGAGGTTAGGTTTGGACAAAGGGGGATACCTGATATGTCGGATGAGTCGGCATCTACATCGAGTGAACAGCTGCCAATGGAATCCAAGCTGCGATCCATGAGAGTTTTCCCCGTCAGTTATTTCAAAATATATAAATATATATATGTATATATATATATATATGTTTTGCTTTTGCTCACACTTGTGTGTTGACTAATTTATAAGTGCTAGATCTAAATGAGATTTGAAAAGTTGAAAGGAAATGATATACATATGTAACTTGGATTCTGATTGCTGGTATCCGGATGACATGATGTCGTCCAAAAAGCCCCAGCCCAAGTAACAAATTGACGCCTACTATAGCCGTTGCTGTCTGGATGGCTGACTGACTTGCTTTCTGTTTTTTCTCTTTTCTCTGCTTTTTGTTTTGTGTAAAGGCAAAGAGAAAATGCAGTAATTTATTTTTTAATCGCAAACAAACAAAAATGAAAAAAATGAAACAAAACAAAGTGGCGAGGCTCTGGTGAGGCGCGGGCGGGCTGGTTTATATACATTAAACTGCGATTGGGGCGATGGCTAATAATTTGCCATTTATGCAAAACAACGCCGACTGCAGCTGTTTTTGTCTTTTTTTGGACAAATGATTAACTGTGAGTGACTGCGATCGAGTCTCGAGGGCAATTAGACAATAGCAGCATTAGCAAATAGCAATAAAAACAACAACGGCAAAACTAACTCTGCGCCATATTTGCTTGCTATTCTTGTTGTTGCCTTGATCGCTTGCTCTAACGGCACTGTCATCTAAATTTCCAGTTCCGCTTTGCTAGCTCTTCGCCATTCTCCACAATGTTGTCTTCATACCCTTGCACAGAAAGCACATTGATTTTCAAAGAAATCGAGATTATTAATAATTTGGATAAATGTATAAATGCCAATCAATTTGATTTAACTGATTTCATTTACTTTAGTTTTCTCCCAAAGTAAAAATCTAAAATATCTAAATCCATATATGTATGTATCTAAGTTCAAAATCCAATAGGAAGAATTGATGGTCGAGTCCTTTTGCCAACTGGCGTATGTATGTATAATTAACACTATCCTTTATAAGCTAAAGATTCAACGTTGCTCCAAAATGATATTAGATATAAACATGGGGCTGGCAAGGGTATAGTTACTTCGGCGTGGTGAAAACTAGTACGGACAACTACTTTTGTTGTTGGTTCTTGCCACTCCATGTCTAATTCCCATGCCAAGTTGGAACTGAAATCAACTCCGGTACACATACACACACACACACACACAGTTGCACGCATAACTATTTATAATCCGGCACAACGACACAAACGGGAACGGGAGTCGGAAAAGACGGAAAAGAAGCAACACAAAACATGACTATGACAATGCACGCAATCTGTTCTATTTTAGTCGCTGAAATGGATTAAGTTAACCTTACAAGACAAATACACTGGAACTCCTGCTCCTTGAAGGCCTGGCGCATTTGGGCCACGGCTCAGCCAATTATTTCTCAGCAAAAGTTTATAACAAAATATATGAAAAACAAAGTTGACGCGAGTAACTTTAACCGCACACACACAAAAACAATATGAATATAAATAAGTATAAATGTTTGCAATGTTAAGTCACTGTTGTGATACCGTTGATGCGAGAGTATTAGGCGACAAGTGTGTCGTCACTCAACAATTAGTTCGTACTTATCACTAAGCGCAGGTTATAATGGACGACACAAATTAGTTAACAAATATAAGACGTTAACTTAGGCATGAAGACATCCATTTTTCAAGATTTAATCACTTTATTTTAATAATTTAAAGGTTAATACCATGAAGCTTAACATGCACGTGCATGTAACCCCCTCAAAGTAATGAGTATCATAAATTCATCCCTGGTTATTGGTTACAGTTTGTTAATAACAGTGTATGATTGAGTATGTTAACCCAAGTTATTGACTGTTAACTCATGTTGGAGTATGTTAACTCAGTGTGAGATCGTTAACACATTTTGGAGTATGTTAACTCATTTATGAGTCTGTTTTCCCGGCTTTTGCTAGACGGTTACACTTGAAGTTAGTATTTTTCGGCAAATTCAGCCAAATAGCACTAGCGCGAAACTAACTGGGAAAAACAGCGGGCACAATTTTATATTTAAGCAGTGCCTTTAGAAATATATTTTAGTGATCATTTTAACTTGTCTCTTGCCTAGTTGTCCAGTGCTCAGTTTAATTCCAATAAAATGGCAGAAGTACCGCTACCCGACGAACTGCAGCAGCTTTTTGCGTAAGTGAAAGCATTATACCTATGTGTGTGTGTGGGTGGGATGCGGATGCAGGATGATAAGTTATCTCCTCTTGTTTGCCACTTATTGCTGGTTTTATTGCTCGGTTTGATAAAAAACCGCCCTCGTCGACAACACTGAGGATTTACAGCGACAAACAATAAACAAGATAAGGAGGTTAGGGCTAAAAGAAAATAGAAATTTGCACGTCCATCTTGCAAAGCATATTTGTATACCCTTTCTATGCGACGATTACTTTGACTTTCTCACAACACTTGTAACGCCTTCAAAATGAAACTCAGCATTGAAAAATATTAAATTTATTAAAAAAAGGAAGGCAATTATATCCTTGTATACTTATACCCGATTTAGATTGTAGATTGGATTTTATTTTTTTTTTCTGGTTTTTTCACAATTTTTTGTTGGAGTAAAAGAAAATTCTTAGTTAGGTAAATTTTTGCTCAATAAAATGTTTTATTTTTTGTTTTGACGAAAGAAACGTTCTTATTAGAAATTTCTTATTGGCATAAAATGCTCTATCAAGGGTATATTTAACTTCGTAGCGTCAGGAATATACATATGTACATTAATAAACCTCTATATTATTTTTTTATTAGTGCACGCTCACATAGATAAATATGTGCAAAATGATGTACATGCATATATCCATAAATACATACATACGTGCATATCACACACACACACACATATATACAGACAGACAGGCAGACGAAGGTGATTTGCATTTTATCATGGACCTCTACTGGACACATGCATAGGAGTGGCTTATTGTCTGGTTTGCCTCCTATCTACTTTCTTTGTTGGAAAAACTCATATTTTGTGGTCACTTCTCCACTTGTCTGACCCACCCATAACCGCACATATAGTATATGATTCTATTACTTTTCTAGAGCAAATTAAATGGTGACATGCGGTTAACTTTTAATCAGTTTCGCACGTTCTATATCTCGGATAAGTAACAGCCAAAGTTCTTATCGCCCTGTAATCTTATATTTCAGGTTTGTGGATGGAAAGAAAAGCGATTACATTGATACATTGAAAACCGCAGTGGCCATCCAATCAGTATCGGCTTGGCCTGATAAACGGGGTGAAATTGATCGTATGGTTAACTGGACAGCAGATAAATTGAAGGCTTTGGGTACTGAAATAGAACTAGTGGATTTGGGTAAACAAACCCTACCATCTGGTGAAGTGATTCCCTTGCCAAAACTTTTGCTTGGCACTTTGGGAAAAGATACAACTAAGAAGACTGTTCTGGTATATGGACATTTGGATGTGCAGCCAGCTTTGAAGGAAGATGGTTGGGATACAGATCCTTTTGTCTTGACCGAAATCGATGGCAAACTATTTGGACGCGGTGCGTCTGATGACAAAGGACCTGTCTTGTGTTGGGTTCATGCCATCGAAGCATATCAGAAACTGAACATTCCTCTACCACTTAATATCAAATTCGTATTCGAGGGCATGGAGGAGAGCGGCAGTGAGGGACTTGATGACTTACTAATGGCTCGCAAGAATGATTTCCTTGCTGATGTTGATTATGTGTGCATTTCGGATAACTATTGGTTGGGCAAGAAGCGTCCCTGTCTCACCTATGGTCTGCGTGGTCTGGCCTATTTCCAAGTTGAAGTTGAATGCGCTGTTAAGGATTTGCACAGTGGTGTATTTGGTGGCACGGTGCATGAGGCCATGCCCGATCTCTGCTACCTACTAAGCAAATTGGTCGACAAGGATACAAAAATTCTGATCCCTGGTGTTGATCGAGATGTAGGTAATTCTCTTTCAAACCAATTGCTGTTGCTAATGCTTTGTTTATCTTAATAGGTTGCCCCACAATTGAAGAATGAAAGCTCTATCTACGAGAACATTGACTTTGAAGTGGCCGAGTACAAGTTAGTTAATCTAATCGCTAGTGGCTGATCATCGTAAATCACTGCAATCTATGTATAACAAAATCTATAATCTCTTTAGGAAAGATGTTGGTGTTAACCACCTGCCACATAATGGTGATAAGACCAGACTCCTGCAGGCTAGATGGCGTTATCCTAGCTTATCCATTCATGGCATTGAGGGAGCTTTCTATGAACCTGGTGCCAAGACTGTCATACCCAAAAAGGTGATTGGCAAGTTCTCCATTCGTCTAGTACCCGATCAGGATCCAAATCACATTAACGAATGCGTTACCAAATACATCAACGATATATGGGCAGAACGTGGCTCACCAAACAAGATGAAGGTTAGCCCCAATTGACAGACTCTCTTTTGTCTCATTCTGACCACAATAATTTACTATGTAGGTTATTATGTTATCTGCTGGTAAACCATGGACTGAAGATCCCAATCATCCACATTATGAAGCAGCAAAGCGGGCCGTGAAACATGTCTTCCATGTTGAACCCGATATGACTCGTGAGGGTGGTTCCATTCCCGTTACCCTTACTTTGCAGGAAGCCACTGGAAAGAACGTCATTCTGGTGCCTGTGGGTGCATGCGATGATGGTGCTCATTCTCAGAATGAGAAAATCGACATCTACAATTATGTCGAAGGTGTAAGTGTTATAAGAAAGTTGTTAACAAAATGTTGAAAACTAATCCATGTATCCTTTTCTTCTAGACCAAATTGTTGGGAGCCTACCTACACGAGGTCGGTAAGTTGTGATACTACGATAGAGGAACTCGCATTCAAATATAATCACGATGAAACATCACAGCTGTGCACTTACTAATATATATCATTATTATACAATATGCTATGAAATAAGAATGTAATATCAGTTTTTTTTATTTCAAACCGTTAAAAATATCCATATGCATTTATAAAATTTGGCAACAATTTTGTTTTGGATTTCTAAAAGTTCTTCAAAAAATCGGAATTGAAAGTGTGGGTATATGTGTATGTGACGAATAAGATAATACTTTTTCAACTACATATTTGAACTGCGCGCTCAATTTGAATAGTGTTGGAAAGTGTGCAATTGTGGTTGGTTTTGTATGAATATAGCAGCACTATTGACTGGTTTTATTGTTGCAATTTGAAAAACTGAAAAGCTGCTTAAAATGATTTTGGTATTAATTCTGACAAAAATTTAAAAATAAGTGATAAGTGTGGGGCTAAAATTATTGACAACACCAATATTAGGTGACGTGAATCTCATAAGTGGAATAGGAAATCTCATATCCTGAAGGCCTCAATCTCATAAAAGTATTTGTAATAAAATTACTTTATTTCAAAGTAAAAATGATTTTATGTGGAAGTAAAGAAGTAAAGAAGTTGTTATTGGGACGGGGAAAGTGCTTCTCCACTTTTTGATAAAAGAACTTATAACTGCCTTGTGAGAGCCTAAAAGTATGCCATGAAATTTTTGGCTTCCAATGATTTGATTACTACGATTTAAATTTACCCACTATTAACATACGATATTTAATATTTCGTTGTTCAACCAATTAAAATACCATTGATATATCTAAATAATTTTTCTTTATTTAAAAATTAAATTAGAAACTAAATTTAGACGCGTAGACACTTTATACAACATGCTTAGTGCTTGTATTACATATTAACATATTACGATTTACGATATAGGAAAAGCTTTAAATAACAGTAAATGTATGTGTAGATGCTGCAGCTGAGATGTGGTGCAGAGGTGTTGAGTGTGTGTGTGTGTGTGCGTATAGGTGTATGTGTGTGTGTGTGAGGTGTAGGCAGGTGTGTAAGTGTGGCTGTGCAAGAACTTAAGCTATATAGAGTAGAAAATTGAACAAAATATTTATATAATCTCAATATTCAATAGATTTTGGGGTAAAGGCTCGAGGGGGTCAAAGGATCGTTATGGTTCTTTTTAAGATTGGGGTTAAGTAGTAGATTGCGTTGTCCTACTATTGGCAAATTCTTGAGCTCGTTTTAAGAACCTAAGACTTATGATTAAGCATTTCTTTTTTCCATTTTTTTATACAACATTCTGTACCTATTCAAGTTAGATTAATTTGAAGTGAAGCTGGAATTGCTTGGATTTCTTTTTTTTTTCGAAAGTTTCCGCACCAATGTGCGGTAACTGTGTGTGGGTATTGTGACTTTGAATAAATATATATCTATTTAGTGGGCGTGGCATGTTGGGACTATGAATAACAGCAAAGTGATACGTTGGCTAAATTACAAAATAGTTCAACTAAAAACGTGCTTCTTCATCTGCTCCACTTGGTTTACTCATTCTATATATATATATGTATATAAACTTCCGGATTGGATTGTTGGCCTAGAAGCGTTTCAAAAGAAGCGGCTTGTTTTTCTCCGCAAATGCCGTGTTAATCCATTTAATATCGGGCTTGGAGAAACGCACCGATTGTCCCTCACCGCAGTTATTCTCAGCACTGAAAACACCCTTTAGTCGAACATTGGAACCGCTGCCGCAGGCTAGCGCACTGCCCACATCAAATTCGCAGGCATCGAACTTGGTGGCACTGCAAACGCCGGTACCATCGGCTCCACAATCGCTACGTGCCTGTGCCGAAGTCTCTGTCACATGCATAATGGCTCCTTCCTCATGAACTATAAAAAAAAAAAACGGTTTAGTTTACCTCAATCATATTGATTTGCTATATCTATTTATACTCACTTGACAATGCCTGTTTACCCCAACCGGTGGTCACACATTGTTCCGATGGTTTTGGATCCTCGTCACTGATACAGATGGGCTGAATGTGGGTGGCAAATTCGAAACGCTTTTGCAAACGAATGATGGCCATGTCATTGGCATTAGTTGCTGGATCGTAAGCTGGATGCAGATCAATAGTCTGAGCTCCAGTCAATTGGAAGGGTAACGGTTCATTGGTACTTCCCAATTCCCATTCACCGGCCTTGATGCGGACATCGCCCACGGGAACACTAGTAATGAAAAGCTTAATAACACCTGCTAATTCCAAAACAACTTTGGATAGACTTACCCATTGACACAACCGGCTGTGGTCAATACGAATTCATCTCCAATGATGGCACCACCACAGAGCAGAGTCTTGCTGGATTCGCGCAAAATCATTGCCTGCCATGGAATTTCAGCAAAGTTGGCATCCAAATCCTTAATTCCTGTGGGCTTGGTGCTGGAGGCAAAAAAAGAATGTAAGTAAAATGCGATTGAAAATCCTAAGTAGATAGAACCTACCGTTTGTTGCGAGTAGCACACACGCCAGCCAGATTAACGGGCCATGGGTCAACATAGTTGGGATCGCGACAACATTTGCCGGGTGCTCCATTATCGGGCTGCAGACAATCGGTGAGTGGGACACGGAAGGCGGCTTCCATGGGACTCAATTCAACGGGTGAATCACTCAGGACACCAATGGCATTGCAGTAATTCTCAGGGGTGCAGACCAGAGCAGAGGCGCACTTGGCATAATGTTTGGGTACATCGACAGACTGGGGAGTTGGGAATATTTGTGGTGAAAGTAAATCTTCGCCACGATAGACAGGTTTCTCGTTGGAGGGTTGTGGCACACGATCGGGTTCATAGCGTGGTGGCTGTGTGGGACGTTCACGATGTGGAATCTCATTTACGGACACGGGTGGCAAATACTCATTGGTTGGACGACGAGTTGGCAATGGTTGTGGCTGTGGTTGTGGTTGTGGTTGTGGCTGTGGTCGCTGTGGCTGTGTCGGTTGTGGCCTTGGCTGTGGACGAGGTGGCTGGGTTGGACGTGGTTGAGGTGGAGTTGGTGGTGGCTGATAAACAGTACGACGAGTAGTCTGTGGTGGCTGATATACTGGACGACGAGTTGTCTGAGGTGGTAGATATTCGTTGGTTGGCCGTGTCGGTGGAGTTACAGTTGTTGGCTGTGGCCGATAAGTTGGCTGCGGTTGTGTGGTGCGTGGAGCAGCAGGCACTGTTGGATTTGTTGGCAGAGGGAAGTTCTTTTCAGGCAAATTAAAGATATAGCCGTCTTCAGTTAGAGTAGTTGAGGGCATACGGCAACAGATCTCGGGGGCATAACAACGATTTGGCTGCAATGAAGGAGAGAGAAACAAAAAAAAAACGGGTTAAAATCGATAGGTAATGGGTGTCAACGCATGCTTTGCCACATAAATTAAAACCAACACCAGCTATAGCAACAGCTACGTGCCATCCAAGCTGTGTCGTGGTCGTGCTTTGAAGTCCATGAGCCAGCGCATTAAATTACACCGACAGCAACGGCAGAAGCAGCAGCAACAGCAGCAACACCAACACCAACAGCAGCAGCAGCAGCAACATCATCGGCAGCAGCAGCGGCAGCAGTAGTAAACTCTGCTAACAACTTGACTGGCAATGTGTTGCTACCTGGTCATTAAAGTGGCCAATGCTGTGTCTGTCAATTGGTTTTTCTTTCTGTTGTTGCTGGTGTGAATGTTAACCCAGAAAATTTGCAGTTTCATGGTGCAATCCTCCACAAAACGGAGGTGGAGACATTTTGAAATTCATTTGATCTATAGATGCATCTACAACTGTATGCAGATGAAGTTACTTACTTGCTTTAAGTAATTGAATATTAACACAAATTTCTCTCAGTGTACACACACACACACGCCTACAAGTTCTCAGAAATTGGTTGAAAATTTGCAATTTAATCGAATCATAGAGCAAAATGATGGCAAACGGAAAACATTTGCCTTGCTCTGTGGGTGTCTGACAATGAAAATTGATGACTAAATAAATATTTAAATTTTTTTCTATGTTTTGTTTGATTTTTGTGAAAAATATTTGGATATACATAGATATATGTATACAATTGAGTATTTATAGAAATGTTAACAGGTTTATCAATAAACAATTAGTTAGCGGACAGCAAATTATATAATTTGTATTATAATTCTCAACATACACACACATACACACATAAGTATAAGAATTATGTTTTTCAAAATTGAGTTGAGAAAACATAATATATACATATTTAATAACATGAATGGTAGCCGCTGTTGAATTTCATTAGAATTTACAACATACAACATGTGATAAAACAGATATATATGTATATGTATATGTAATATATATAATATTAATTTGCATATATGTTGATAGTTAGGAGGCGGTTCAAAGCATATTGGGGGGTTAAGAAGAGTTGCGGCTGGAATTCTATTAAGTAATCAAACAAAGTTAGAATTTTATTCCTTAACAATTTAATTACTGATTATATTTAGAAGGAGTAGACGAAAATCCGATTCGCATTCCATCAAAATCATAATTTCTTTCTATTTTTCATAAGAAACTAAGTTGAGAATTTAATGGATAATGGATATAATGGATTACAGTTAAAATAGGTTAAGCTATTGACACTCCATAATCCGCCCCTGACACTGATGATGATGATACCATCAGACAGAAAAACTATTTATGAGTATTCTTTAGCTGCCTGCTTACGCAACCTTTGTGATAATCATCAACAAAAGAATTGAATAAACTTGCAGACTTCAACCGCAACGCAGGCTCTGTGTGGAGGTGTTGCTCTTTTATTGTAGTTGTTGTCGTTGTTGTTTTGTTGTTCCAGGCATCTTTTTTTTCCCACACGCAGTGGCAGCACAAGTCAAGATGTCAACGGGACACGACCTTGTGGTTATTGTTTCGCGCAATTTGTAACTCATAATTCAGTCAGAGTTCGAGGGAGCAGAGTAAGAGGTGTGTGTGTTTGTGTGTGTGTGTGTGTGTGTGGCATAAATGTTGGCGTGGGTAATGGTTAAATAATGTGATCATTTGTTAAAAATTAAGCGAGAAACCAGAACGCTGCCGCTATGCGATTGCGAGTGATATATAAATTAATTATAATAATTAATATATACATATATTTTCGCATATGTATGTGCTTCCGTTTGACATACTGCCGTCTGACTATCTGTCTATCTCTCTCTCTCTCTTTTGCCACCAATATGGCCCAATTTTTGCATCATTAATGGAATTAACCATTATCATTCGCCTTCGATACTTGTCCTTCTGTGACTAGCTACATTTAATTTCTCGGCATTATCATTAGGCGCAACTTGGCGACGCGATGCTTGACCCTCTGGCATAATTTTCATCAATTAAGCGTTAATCAAATGTTATCTTAATGTAGACATCAATCCGAATGGAAGAGCAAGCTGCTCACGCATTATTTAGCTTTATGTAATACATGTTATCAATTTGGTATGCCCACAAATTGAGTATATATACATACATACATATATATAATTTTGATCAATGACAACAACAGTCTGTGACAACGACTGCGACTGCGACTGCGACTGCGACTGCGACTGCGACTGCGACTGCGAATGCAACTGAGGTCCCTTCGTGGTTGTGTCGCCTTCCACCTGATCAACGATTACTTGCATTGCTTATGATCAATCATTTTGGAGCCAAAGAGATAACAAAAGCGACAACAAAAACCACAAGCTACTTGTGTACCAAGCGACAGCTAAAATATGTAATCATCAATAATAACAACAACAATAACAACAACAACAACAGCAACAGCAGCAACATTAACAACAACATTCAACTCCAACAACAACAACTACAGCAGCAACGCCAAAATGCTTTTAATAAATGTTGTTGTTGTCCAGACAAGACAACTTGCCCAATGTTGCCATTGCTGTCGCTGTAGTTGTTGTTGTTGTTGTTGTCTCTTGTCTCTTAGATTGCCTCGCGCAATTTGTTAATAATGTTGCAATTACTATAAGTATGTATACATTAATATATATGTACATATATGTACATATGTATATGTATGTACTGGTTTGTATATATAATTTAATGCCATTGCTAAGTGTGGCCAACAGTTCTCAAGTTCAGTGTGCCCAAGAGGCAGCAGCAGCAACGGCAGCAAACGGCAGATAAAACAAATGACTTAGGCGACAAACCTTAGTCTATTCAAATTTGTTTTGGTTACACTCAATGGTCTATTTGCCAAGGTGTGTGCGAGTATCTCTTTATGAGTGTATGCGTGTCAGCAATGCAAGATGATTTTCACATTTTGTTTTCAATGAATCTTCAGAATATTAGTAGCCATCAATTTGAAAATTATTGGTAAATGCATATAAATTCATCGATTGTTAAGCAGCTGCATTTGGTTTGAAAATTGCATTTTCAGTTATCGTTTTTAATAAAATTAAACAGTTTCTTTGCTGTTTATTTAATTAGTTTTTATGAAATATCTACTAGAATTAATTTCACGAATAGTATATATATCTATAATCTTTTTATATACATATATAAATCTGATTTTTTTTGTCATTTTTATCATATCAAAGAGAGAAACTTTTACTATCATTCAGATGGCCAACTTGTGGTTGGCTTCTTATTGTTTTTGTTTTAATTGAAGAGATTGTTCAATCTGTCATCACTTTGAAAATTAAAAAAGTGCGCGAAATAATATTTATGAAATTGACAAAAAAAAAAAAAACCAGATAGCTGTGGTAATTATCGACTCGGCTATTGATCAAGAATACATAAACTTTTTGGAGTCGGAAATGTTTACTTCTATGTCTTACAAACATGTGACCAATTATATTATATATTCAGCAAGGGTTTAATTATATCTGAAGTTTATTAATTCAAAATAATTTTAGAATTAATTTGTTTTTGTTTAAAACTTTTTCAACATTTTTGGGACAAAAAACTATGCAAACTATATAAATATATAGAATCTACTTAGTAGTTTGATGTCAAATTAAAGAATTTATTATAGTTATTTATTAACTTAAAATTCTCAAGTAATTTCATAGATTTCCATTTAATTTTTTTTCTCCAAATGTTTTAAGGAATTTGCAATGAAGAATCTGTCTCGTTATATTAAATGTTCATGGGCTAACCAAATCTAAATACATTGAATTTTCTCATAGACAGACATCAGAAATTTATGACACAAATGTCCCATAGTAAACATGAAATTGGTTTTTATGGCCACGTTAATGTGCTACTAACATGGCACTAAATTCTTTTATATACACATTTTTTGTTTTGTTTGGTTTTTTTGCAATGTCGTTGTTGCTGTTGTTGTTGTTGTTGTTGTTGATTTTGCTGTGGTTATTTTAACCAACAATTTATACGCCTATAAAAACACACAATGTTTTTGATATTGCTATTTTTTTTTTTCTTCTTTCATCTGCATAAAATTTGGTATGAGTTGAAGATACCTCGGAGGCTTAAAGTCAGCAACGGAGTTGGCCCTGAAGTGCAAGCAGATTGCCTGCATTTAATGACACAGGTTTCAGATACATAAATATGTATATACATATATATATAGGTATATACATATGTATGTATAAGCATATATACATATGTATATACTTATATATGATTGTATGTATCTTCTTCTTGATGCCATCAACTTCTAAGAAAATTTATGCTCAAGACTAGACAAGTCATAGGCATCAGTGTTAAATCTTTAATTTATGGGCAAACACTGGGTGTCAAATAAATTCGACTAAATTGGACGCAGCCTTACATAAAATAAAATACATATTAATTATTTGTACGACAAAGTATCATTAAAAACAAAAAAAAAAAAAAATACAATATGCATTTAAATTATAACAGAAACAAAAACCCAGTTCAGACATTTGACATTCGATCGATAAACGCGAGCAAAAACCAAGCAACTATAATTATAATATATATATACATACATATAATAATAATAATAAAATACGCATTAAAGCCAATGAATGATACATATATAAGTATGAGAGTAAAAACCACTATCAAGAGACCCATTCCAATATCAATATGAATACCAACAATATGCCACAATATAAATTAACGTTAAATGCTGTCAACGACTCTGCGGTGGTAACCACTCTCCATCTCCATCTCCATCTCCATCTCTGTTACCATCAACGTGGTTCCCTCTCCCCCCCTTTGTATACACATATATCTTGGCTAAAGTTCGACCTAGACCTTGAGGTGCCTGACTCTACTGCATATTGACGCGGACGTGATGCTCACGATATGCTCTGTTTGCTCTCTATTGCCGTCGTTGTTATGGTCGTTGATTCTGCCCCGTCTTATGTTTTTACAGTTTGTCAAACACTAGTGACAGTTAGTTACAGTGGCGGACTCAAACAGGGGAGAGGGGCTAAGGTCAAAAAATTGTCTGTTATGTATTATTTTTTTTTTTAAATTAACTTTTCCCTAAATGCAAACAAATTATAAGATTAATTATTTAATTAATATGTTTGCAGTTAGTAAAAGTTAATTTGATTAAATTGGTTGTGTTTTTTTTTTTTTGAAAGTTAGTGTAAAACGATATAAATATATTTGTATATATTTGTTTGCGAGAAACTGTGCCTTTTATATAGCTATGAATATAACTGATTTAAGAAGATCTATAATTGATATTATGAAAATTTTGGTACTATAATATATGTTAAAGAAATAATCAGTTAATTAGATACACATATAAATTTCTACACATGCCATTCGAAACATAAAAACTCCTAACAAATTGGCACAAATAATTATAGAATTATTATAAAAAGTTTATTTAAAAAGAAGGAAAATTTCCTTGTAAATTGATATTTGATCATTTTTCATATAGTTATTTATCTTCTTACATTATTTCAATCATATAGAAGTTCAACTTATATGTAATCAATTAATTTGTGATTAATTTGAAAATCAATTATTAACTTAATCAAAAAACAATTAAAAACAAAGTGATTAATGTTAATTTTTCTATACTATTTGGATGACTAACTGGAAAATTAGATCGGATAAATTGCAATAACCCCCTTTAAGTGGCATGTTTTTGTAAGAAAACTGGATTTATGAAACATATGTAAATTGATTTGAGTCCATGAATAAAACTTGAGTTCTGCCACGCAATGGCACAAGTTACAAAATGTAAAACATGCAAACACACACACAGTTGTGTGTGTGTAGACACTCATATGAAATGATAAATGAACATATTGGATATATATGTATATATATATATATATATATGTATATACCATAATAATATTCATAATTATATTATGTATGCCGAGTGTCCAAGTTCGAAATTCGTGTCCCAAATCGATGGTAAAGTTTGCGTGTATCCATTAAAACGATGTTTACAGGCAGGCGTTTAACTTAAATCTGTTATCAGGCTGGTTGTTGGTTTTTTTGCCAGTTTTTTTTTTTCATATATAGCCAGTTTTCCTACCTCTGAGCTTGTTTAGACCTTAAGGTCGGTCAATAGCATGGAAATGGAAAAGGCAGTAGCAATACAAATACAATTCTGTCCAGATATTATTGCATATATGTTATATATATGTATATATATATACTATTATTGGTATGTTGGGATCATGTAAACATTAATTGATCAGATATGCACATTAAGCGAGAAAGCATTGCACTAAGCATTGAAGCAAATGTAGATAAATGCAATACATACATATGTATAGATATTTATGTATGTATATAAGTATATATCATATATATATATATGTATGCATATGTATTCGCATTGCCCTACTTGGATGTCAGCCTTCAACGACCTTGTCGTGCATTCCGCACATTTTTCACTGTTAAACTACTCAGTTTATCCTCTTCGCACTCCTCTTGCAAATTAGGGATACTCGTAGTCGTTTATGTCTCGCCAACTTCAACTGGTTGTATCTACAGCTGTTGTTGCTGTTGTTTCTGCTGGACACTGATGAGTGCATCAGTGGCTTGCAACCGTCTCCCTAGAGTGCATTTTGTTGCATACCACGCAATTGGCGTCAATGCCTGCATAACTTAACGAGTTCGTTGCATTATAATGCGTAATTGTCGCTGAGGGTAAGGAAAATTATGATCCCCCCCTTCAACTAAATGAGGGACAGCGGGAATTGAAATGAAATGAAATGAATTCAATATTGAAAACAACACGACTATGAATTACCCTCTACATATATAAACTTGAAATTAATCTATATCGTTTGGAAAATAATCAATCTTTGGTATCTTTCAATGATATTTCGAAATAACATGATAAGCTGGTTAGGGCCTACAAAATTTAATGCTTCCCGATCCCAACAAAAGTTACAATCAAAAAAAAAATAAAAAACAGAAACAAAAAAAAATGATTTCGCTTTAAGTGCGATCTGTGCAGCTGTTCCAAGTCCGTGTGTCTGTCCAGTCCCATCATTCCACTGGGTCTGGGTCGCAACATAATTCACTTGCTGTGCTGATTTTTGTTTCTTCTTTTTTTTTTGTTTTGTTTCAGTTGTTGCATGCAACGACAGCAACGGCAACAGCAACAACAACAACAACAGCAACAGTAACGCGAGCAATGTACGCAACTGACCCGTTTTCTTGTTGGCTATTGCATGTAAACAAATTATGCAATTGCAAGAGACTTGGTGAAAATCTTAAAATTTCAACCCGAACCCCGCTTCAACTATATAGCAACAGCATCCACAGCTCTCACTTGGGGCTGCTTCTCCCCAATCTGTCCCTCTGGTAGGCCGGTAATTTAACACTTTTTTTTGTTGTTGTTGTTGTTTTTTTTTTGTAGTCTTGCATGCATATTACATTACATTGTAGATGGCTCAACTGCATTCCAACTTGATTTTGATTGCCGGTCTGATGTCAGACAGACGTCAAGTTCGTTGCCAAAGTCTTTCGTTTTTACCCAGTTGTGAGTTAACCACAATGTCATTGCCATATGAACTGACATAGACTAAACTCATTAGATATTGTAATTGTGAATGAAAATATAAAAATCAAACTAATTATGGTTTTAAGCATAAGTTTAGTTAATGTTCAATTTACCCTTTCAAATGGGCATTAAAAACAGATTAATTAGTTTACTCGTATTTCGATTTGTTTAATATAATATGCGTGTGTTCTCATTTGGAATGTTTAAAGAGCAAATCCTGTTACAAAATAATCAAAAAACTGTTTTCAAATTTCATTTTTATATATATATCTCTTAAATAATTCAAAAGATTCATGTTCAAAAGAAGTATTTTATATTTTGAGGATATTTTCATGATGGAAGTACGAATATGAGATATAAGTCTATCAATCAAGAAGGCAAATATGTCCAATTAATTTCATATTTAAATTGAATAGTTTTAAAAATTGAAAATTTTAAGGAAAACCTAAGCAATTTGGGGTTTTAATCACTGACGAAAAGCAAATAGTTTCGAAATTCTTTAAAATATTAGAAATTTTGACAGTAAAATGATTCATTTCGCTCTATTTCATTTATTTCAAAACAAAGAAATTTTGAGTTTTAATTACTATATATACTTATAGTTTCGAAATCAATGAACATTTTTGCAGCAAAATTAATTTGCCTTATATTATATTATTTAATTAAAGAAGAAAACTAAGAAATTTTAAGTTCTAACCACTGACGAAAAGCAAATAGTTTCGAAATTCTTTAAAATATTAGAAATTTACACAGTAAAATGAATTTTCACCTTGCTTCATTTACTTTAAGAAAAAAACTAAGAAATTTTGAGTTTTGATTATTGACAATAAACAAATAGTTTTAAAATTTTATAACTTAATATGTTTCCAATTCGAAGCTTGTGGAATGTTTTGAAAGATTAAAGCAAAAATTATGATTTTGCATATTACAATTGATCAAACCTATTGCATAAATTATTCAAGAAACAAAAATGGATTTAGAATATACCAAAATAATAACCAGCATTTCGAATTATGAACAAACAAAGAATTCTTGTTCTCATATTTTAAGAATTATTGAAATATTTTTCAAACAAATTAATTTCGATTTGTACTATTTAATCAAAGGGAAAAATATATTTTTCTTTTATCCTACTTTACTTGCACTTTACATTTCTTTATAAATTTTCCCTAAAGAAAAGATTCAGAATTTTCTTTAAGTTAGAAGAAGTTTCAACTACTCTAACTAAACTTCTATGTGGTTTAACTTTGTATATTAATTGATGACTGCTTCAATTAATTTTGTGATGTGGAAAGTCAGATGCTTGTCTCAGTTTAGGCAAATAATTCGCTTGTGAAAAATTCATAGAGTAGAGCAATAGAATTTCTGTTTCGACTTGCTAGCTAATTGTGTGTTAATAAGCTGTCAGAGCTTTGTTAGTTTTTCCCCTATTTTTGTTTTTTTTTTTTGGATTTTTTGTTATTGCTAATGCAAAACTGTTGTTTGCTATGTCTATTGCTGCATCGCTTGTGAAATTTTCTGTGATCGTTCAGTTCAAAACTGAGACTAAGACGAACTGCATCAGCATTGGCATCGGTAGCAACAGTAGCAACAGCAGCAGCAGCAGCAGGCGGTATCTTTGTTTTAGTTTCGTTTTTGGGTTTGGGTTTTTCTTTTTGGTTTTTTTTTTTTTTTGTTGGTATCTGTCTCTGTCCCTGTCTCATCATTGGCACATCAAAATGCGATTTTATGCAGCTAGTTTTCGTTAATGGTTTTATATTTCTCATGTCAGACCAAAAGGGTCTAGCATTTGTGGGGGGAGTGTGGGGGGAGGGGGGCTTTGCGTACTCTAATGATTGTTTTTCATTTGATGTTGTTGTTGTTGTTGCTGTTGCTGTTGGTTCCCCTCAGCTTAATTTCACAATAGTCTTTCCGTTTGTTGTTTTTTTTTCCTTTTTTTTTTTTTTTTTTTCTTTTGGTTTACACCAATTAAGCAAATCGACAAATGACTTCTGATTGCTAGTAGCAGTATGTATATACATATATATAACTTACCCCTTGCTTCTTCACATAGTTGATGGCACTGATTTCACCATTGCGGCAATCTTCTGGGGCGACACAATCTGAATCCCTTTGACATGTGGCATATGGTATGGGTGTGGTTGTTGTTGTCGTTGTAGTTGTTGGCGGTGCACGATATGTACAGCATATATCGGTCTCTGGTTCACAATTCTGTAAATATTAGATCAAAATTATAAACGATTACTTAATGAAGATTCTCTGTGTGTATATATATATATATATATATATTTATATTTATATCTACTACAAATTGACAATCATCAAGGTGGCACTCAGAGTCTATAATTAAGATTGCTATTGCCGTTGCCATCGCCTTTGGCAAAAGGTCAAGACGTTGCAGCCACTTGCATAAATGATGTGTTAAAATATACATAACCCCCCCTTCCTTCTCACCTCCTTTACCCCTTTAGCTTTTCATTTGTTTTTGTTTGTCGCCGGTGTTGCGCATTGAACTTTGCCGCGATTCTAACAAACCTTCAAGAGACATCATCTTGCTAATTTGATGTTCTTGCTAGTCTTTTGGTCAGCTGGCATTTAAACAATTGCAAATTAATAACTTTGTTAAGCTGTTTTTAGCCAAAATGAACAAAAAAAAACTAAATTCGATGTCAGAGTTCAACAATGGCCAAGGTGTTTAATAAAAATCGTACAGTAGTCAAAGTAGGCGTGACTCTGTAACCGCCCCTCTCGCAATCTATGTGTGAAAACTTTATTTATTTTGTTTAATCGACTGAAACTAAGAAACCAAAATGCATCGTATAAACGATATTTAAACAAAAAAAAAAATAATCTCACATTCATTTGAATTATGCAATTTTTTTTTTACTTCCTAGTCATCGAAAGCATCGAACCCCAAAAAAATAAAACCAGTTCATACTCTCTCACTGAATTCTTGTGATTTTATATATGTATATATATATATATACTAACTTAGTATACATATATCAATCAGACGCACAAAAAAATATTACAATTTAAACTGTTCAAGCTAAAATTGATGATCGTCTAATTTATGGTGATTTTTTATTGACCAATTCGAAATGGATTTAAATAAGTGTTTCAATGCCTTCTGACCTTGAAAATCAAATAAAGAGCTGGAACTAAAAAAATAAGAAAAAAAAACTCTAATGCCCATCACACAAAAGCGTGTAGAACATGATTTTAGTTGTTAGTTTTATTTTCAGTATTTCTTGTTTTCGAAAGTTCTTAACTTGAAAAAAGTTTAAGTGATTCGTTTAAATTGCTAAAATGAAACCTTTTGATTGGCATTTTAAAAAAGAAACATCTCGAATAAATGTAGCTATAGCACGTGGCTA
Organism: Drosophila sturtevanti; assembly: GCA_018150375.1. Classification (NCBI taxonomy): domain Eukaryota; kingdom Metazoa; phylum Arthropoda; class Insecta; order Diptera; family Drosophilidae; genus Drosophila; species Drosophila sturtevanti. The sequence goes on along the minus strand of JAECWJ010000324.1, from coordinate 3,346,118 downwards.
ATGATCAATTTAAAAGAATTTTTAATATATACGAGATATACATATATGTATATAATATAAAGTAGTATATATGTCACTGTTTCCCATCAAACCGGAGATGTGTTAGCCATTTGACGTAACATGTACATTTATAGGAGGGTTTTTTTTTGTTGTTGTTTTTTTGTATTTATTTTAAATAGGTTGATAAACCTTTGGAGAGATATTACAACCCGAACTAATTGTTAGGCTAAACTTACTCACACACCAGGCAATAACTTTTGACATCATCGTGCTGAGAATATTTTAGTTGTTGTATTTTTTTATTTTATTGTTGTGTGTTATTTTTTTTTTGTTTCTTTTCTTTTTCTTATTTGTATTTTTTAATTGCCAGTGTGTGCTCAGATATATTTTGCAATCATTTCGTTAATTATTCACATCTACATTTGCTCAGTGACGTTCAAAATATTTCTGAATATTTTTTCGTTTTTTTTTTTTTGTTTCGACTTCTACTTCTGCTTCTGTTGATTATTGATTTAAAAGCTTTACACGCTATCCGCAAACACAGAGAGAGAGAGAGACAGAAAGGCAGACAAACAGACTTAACAAACTCAAAAGAATTTGCCAAAAAAATTTCCCGCTTGTTTCACATCATTAAAATGTGTGAAAAATCAAGCCGATTTCCTTCTATTTTTTTTTGCTTTTTATTTTTTAAGCCCTTAGGAAAACATCAATTATATAGAGGATCTGTTTTAATAACTAGATACTATATACACACAATCGTACAATAAATGTGTATGTGTGTGTCAAAGTCAAGTTTAACTAACAAGTTACTTTATTTGGTTAAACAAGCCCAGCTTGAGACACTGACTCAGAAGTTTCTGTTTTTTTTTTGTTTTTGTGATTTTGGCACCCACGCGTCTGCGTGCCATTTGTTTTGAATTTGTCATCTATTTGCCAACTATGCATAGATCGATATATAAATACATACATACATACATATATAGTTTTCGTTATATTTGCCATTCTTATTTGCGTGGCAATTATCAAAAATTATTGATTTGTGTTTTTGTGTTATTGAAAAAATGCCTCCAATTTCCAGGTTCAATGATCTAAACTTATTTTAATGGTGATTAATTATGCTGTTGCCTTTTTTTAGTTTTCTTTACCATTTTGGTAAGTTTTAAGCTTCTATTAGTGTCAGCTATTTAAAATGTTTCTATTGATTTGGCTATAATCCAATAGACTTAACTTAATATTTTAACCATATATATGTTTTAAAATTCTTTTTCTCTCGAATATCTCGGGATATTCAAGTCAATATCTGCACGTAACTAATGTTGTAATTTTAACAGCACATTTTTTTTTTTCTTTTTTGGTTTTTTTTTCTTTAATTGACTTTGTCACCAATAAAAAAATTACATTTGTTGTTATTGCAGTTGCCAAACTTGTCGTAGTTGTTGCTGTTGCTGCTGTCGTCGTCTGGTCAATGGGTCAAACTGCACACTCCATTGCATTGGTAGACTTCAATAATTTTTAATTAAAAAACATAATTCAAGTCTTTTGCAATGCCATCCACACAGATATGTGCGAAATAAAATGCATATTTTATATGGCAATTTTGATAATTTTTATTTTGCTCCGCAAAGCCTTTTCCTTGGCCATCTATTGATAGGCATTGTAGGCCAGAATTTGGGAAATATTCCACTAGCACGAATCAGTTATATTTTAAAGATTTTTGAAGAAGTTTTTTAGTGTATAAAATCTTTCTAAACAACTTAACTGCAATCCCTCCTTAAGAAGTTACCAAATGGCAAAGTTATCTATCTCAGTAGATGATTTATTTAATTTATTTAATAATAATTATTTTAATAATTTCATGTAATTTGACTTAATAACTTTTGAGGTAAATCTAGAGTAAAAGCTTTAACTAAACTATTACAGAAAGTTATAGCTTATTTAAGTTCTGCTTTAAATATATACTTCTCTATTTTTCCATCTATTATATTATGTTTATCTTATTTATGTATACAATTTTTTAGTTTTGCGTTCCTTTTATTTTTCATATTTTTTGTATTAAATGTTTTTCTTTTAACTAGCACTGATTAAAAGAAAATTGTTAACGTTTATTCTTGATCTATTGATAAATAAATAATAATTCAAGAAACTTCTGTTCTAAGATAAATTTGCTTTTATAAGATTTTAAAGGCATTTTTATATTAAAATTTTTTGCCACTAAACAAAACTTTGAAGTATTTAAAACTTAATTGAATTGAAAAATAATAAAACCGATTCACAAATATTAAAAATGAAATCTTTATAAAAATAATAAAACTTATTTACAAATATTAAAAATGAAAAATTTCACGCATTTAAGATTAAAAAATAATAAAACATATTTACAAATCTTAAAAATGAAATAAAAAATAAATTGAAACTGTATTGATTTGTCTTTGCAACATTTCCATATTAATCCTTTTGCAATTCATTATTAATTTAAGAGAAAATTAAAGTGTTCCCTAAATCTTTCTTTCTAATATAATTGCAAAACAAATTGCAATTTCTGAATGATCTTTATCTTACTCAATTTATTCTCTAAGCCATTATAAATAAGTGATCTATTTCTAGTCTGAAGTAAATTCTTTCTCTCTTCTGATATGTAAACTTTTTCTTTTCCATATATTTTGCATTTTTGATTCTAATCCTTCTGCCTTTCTCTTGGCTTTCACCAATTCTTTTCATTTGTACTTTAAGTTAATATGTTCTGATCTCCTTACATATACTTGTATATATATATATTAAGTATATTCCCACCTATATGCTAATGATGATCCAACTTGGAATGAGTTAAAGTGGCTGTCAGTGATTTAATGCCTATTGGGCTACTGTATATAAGGAAGTTTATTTTCCATATGAAAAGAGAAAACCGCAAGCTGATATCATGCTCAGGTTTATTGGATGGACAGGTGCATCAATGGGATGCTTGACTTGATGTTATTTATGGACGCTTAAAGCAAACGTTCAAAGCCAAATAAATATGCAAAAGTATGAGGGGGAGCAACAACAACAACAACCAACAATATATACATTTACATAAATTTCTTTTTAGGTTGCGAGGTGAACTTGGCAAGGAGCAATTAAACATGAACTTCGATTTGATGTTGTTGTTGTTATGGTTGTTGTGGTTGTTGTTGTTGTTATTGTTACTTTCTGTACGAATATTACGAAATTGCCGACGAAAAGGTTGTCCGGCACGTACAAACCGGAAAATAACGGTAACTGTGCCAAAATAACAACCAACCAAAATGCGACTTGGCCAACAAGCAACACAAAAAAAAAAAAAACTCAAAATCAAAAAAAAAAAAAAAAAATGCAGATCAGGCTAATCAAGCAGCAACTACGACTGCAATATTTTCAACCTTATCATGGGGCAGAGACAGGCTTTTAATTTTTTCTGTTCAGGGCTTTATTTTGATGTTGTTTTTTTTTTCTCAGATTCCGAGCTGCTTGTCAAGACGATGCCATATTTATTATTATATATATATAAGTATATATATTGCTTGTTGTTGTTGTGATTGTTATATTGGCTTTCAGGTAAAACCCCAATCCAATGTCCAATTATGCAATAGACAACTGAATATTGAAAAACAAACAATAGCTTGACATGTCTGTCTCTCTCTATCTGTTTTCTTTCTCACTCTCACTAACTTACCTGAATTTTTGGCAATTGCTGGGTATAGTAACCATTCTGGCATTGACCCTGACGCACACACTGTTGACCAGGAGCACATTTCAAATACTCTTTGGGTGGCAAATATGTTGGTCCTTGAAAGGGTGATGCCTGCCGGCTAATAATGGCATGATTTAGAAATACATTCGATGATGGATTAACTGAGAAATGTGTCTCCGGTTGCTGTTTAATACCATTTTGGTATTGACCATTTAGAAACATATTGCCCTTATAATTTGCATTAACCAAAGCCAACATGGCCAATGGCAGGACTAAAGCCAACTGCTTTCGACACCGTGACATGATGATAATGGAAACTATATAAAAACAAAGAAAAAGAAAGAAGAAATGAAAAGTGTTATAATTAATTAACAATTTAAAATTTACATATATGTATATAAAACAAATAAATTGTGCCAAACAATAAATAATTCCGGTTTGTGTCGTCACTTTGTGATCGTGATGACATAATTTTCGCAACGGGATCGTGCTAATGCCATAAAAGTCCACGCAAAGAGTAAGCCTACTCGATGAGTGTGTCTATATCTAAGCATGGCCAGGTATGGAAATGGAGATTTCCCCCCCCTTTCACCCCTCACTCACTCTCTTTCTGGCATCGTCATGTAACATAATGGTTAACACGGCAAATGGCACTTGCTTCTAACTGACTGGTCATCTTTAACTAACTGGTCGCCTGTCTGTCTGTCTGTCTGTCTGCCCGTCTGTCTATTCACAAATATATTGTCTATGCACAAAAGCAGGAATTTCAAAGTCTCTGGTAGTTACTACTAAGGCAACTGGTTATGGCCAGGTCTAGTCCCAATGCAGCATTGACTTCCGAAGAGCTTCTTGCAAAAGATATCAGTGTGTCTGCGTGTGTATCTGAGTGTGTGTATGTGCATGCACTTCAATGACTGCTGTGCAATTTGTCAAAGATTCTTAGTTGGATAGATTACAAGCTGAATGCTGAACTGATGATGAATGGATTACGCAAAGAGGCGTGTCGTGTTGTATATGTTTTTTTTTTTTGTTTTTTTTTTTCTCATTTTTGGTAGGCGGACGGTGATAAGGTAATTTCATAATTAATGCCACCTGACTATTTAGTTTGGCTAAATGGTCTTTGCATTGATTGATGGCCACAAATTTGATGATATTTTGAATTATTCTGACAACTGAATCCAAAGTAAACTAATGTGAGATCCGGCTTACAATGATTTAGCTAAAAAAAAAAAACACAAAAATTCCCCTTTAACCAATTGCTGACTCAATCAATATCATAATCCTATATATATATATATATATATCTATACAAACACTATAGTTGTCTTAACTCGTAATTTGTCAACCTGAAAGCGGGCATCATTTGCATTTGGCCATAAACAAAATCTAATCTTGGCTCAAGAACTTGGCTCAGGTTAAGGAAACGAACGATTGGCTTAACTCTGAGCTAAATATTGCTGGATGCGTTCAACATGACTCAATGCTAAAAATAGTGTGAATAGCCGCAGTCAAAATAAATATATATGCATAGTATAGCTACCTATAGAAGTGTATATATATATATATATATGTATGTGTATACAGTCAAATCAAATTGCTGGTTTTACCACAAAAATCAAAAATTTGCATAAAATAAAACTGTTCGATTGACTATTAATTTGTGGCTTAGAAATTTTTGCGAGTTTCTTTTCTACTTTCTATTTCATCAGCATTGAGAATTGTCTGTTTTGACTGTGACTGTGAATATTCATAATTTGTTGCCTTGTTTATGGCTAAGCCGCGGGTTATTTCGAACATATCGTTGACACACATTTTAACGGGAATTGATGAACATTTAGAGAAAGATTCTCAGCCAATGAACTTTACGGATTGCAGCAAATAATAAATATAATAATGATGCTGATAATGATGATGATGATGAAATTTAAATTAGCCCCAGATTTTTAAGCATGAGACAGACATGGACAAAAGTTCTAATCGCATCACACCACAAACCACACTATGTTCTTGCCACTCGACATATGCAAATTTACTTACCCCCCCCCCATCTCTCTCAATCCACTTCCCCATCATTCCTCCTCCGTTTGACGCTTTTCACATAAATTAAAACTGCAAATGTTTGTCTTCTTGCATTTTGCAACAATGCAAAGTTCAGATCGCATCTCTAACAAATAAATTTCAACTTAGTTAAACACAATGCACAGCCGAAATGGTGGCACACAGACAGACGGACGGACGAACAGAGACTGGCAGTGAGACCGCAACCCAGACAGGTCTGATATACAGCAACTGAATCAATCAAACCATCCATCAATCAATCAACCGCAAATGAGTTTAATTTCCAACCAAAAAGCTACACCACAAAGTCATCGTCATTCCCGACAAAAAACTAAAGTCAGCCACACAAATTTCAAGTTAACTTTAACCTCTCTTCCTATTTTATGAAGGGTGGCAAGAGGGGGGTATAAGATAAACGTAGTATAAATTGTTTGTATATTTTGTTCATTGATTATCCTTGCACATCCTTTTTTTTTTTTGAAATTGAAACACACTTGTCATAATTTTATATAAAGTCTTTTGGCACTTGAGTCAAAATTTATGTTCATTCTTTGAATATTTTAAAAATTTGTTCTATTTTTTTTTTATTTTTTATACACAAATTTATATATTTTATTTAAAAAACAATTTTTGGCTAATGCTTACACTGAAAAAATACCAAAAATTTTGTTTGTTTTTTTTGTGGAACTCGAACGCGCGTACGTACACAACTTGAATATGATTGTGAATATTTTTACCAAGATCGCCTGTTTTATATGCGCCCAGCAAAAAGCGTTGTCAGCGTTTGCAGCGCTGTCGCTGCGCAGCTTCAACCGGCAAAGCCATACAACATCTAAAACAAAACGAACAAAATTAACAACAACAAAAACTAGAAGAAGACAAAACAAAAAAAAACAATACAGTCGCAGCAGTCGCTGCTGAAGATGCCAACAAGTGAATTAAGTGGTAGTAGAAGCTGCTGGCTACGTTGACATCGCTGTCGACGTCGACGTCAACGTCAACGTACAAGATGAGCAGCTGCTGCTGCTGCTGCGTCGTAACTTTTGCCAACTGTTTGCTGCTCTCTTTGTTGCTCACTTTCGTTTGTGCTCTCTCAGAGATCAAATCCCCCCCACACACACACACGCACACACACACACACACAACTGAGAGTTGGCTGCCAGAGCTTGATCTTGACGCGGGCGGTCTTTGGGCACAGCTCAGCTCCAGTTAAGTCTCAGTTTGTGTTCAGACACTGTCTTGGAAATTGGAATCTTTTGCCAACCAACAGCCAACTGTTTATTTTTGGTTTAATTTGATTTCAGCTTAGATCTACATTTTTATTAGTGCCCAGTGTTTTTTTTCTTCTTCTCGCTAATTGAATTTTTTTATTTTCTTTTCCGTAACTTAATTTAGGAATTTTAACATCTACCGCATTCTAATTCTATATAATGATAAAGGCCATTTGTCAAAATTGCAAGTGCCCGCAGTTTCGGATCCCCACGCAAATTTTCGCCAGACATGAACACACAATTAGAGCCAGCCGAATTAAATAGACGAATCATAATAAAAATAGTAAAAAAAACCCAAGCCCAAAATAATTAAGAGTTAAACAACAAATCCGGGTTGTTCTAGCTAGACGTCACCAAGTTCGTTGTCTAAGTCATTTGATTTGCTTATCGCTGTGAACTCGGCATAGCTGCACGCTGATTCATTTGATCGCATAGATATGCCGTAATAGTTAACAGCATAGTGATGGGAATTTCTTTCAGACATGAGTTTTGATACCCTTTCTATTTAGATATCGGGCAAGTTCGTTGTCTAAGTCATTTGATTTCTTGTCTTAAATCTGTTACAATTCAATTGTGCAACAATTCAGCACAAATATGAGAATCGAACTGTGTTTAATTATGCTATAGGTTTCTCCTAGATGTTATAGAGTTTGTTGCCTAAGTCATTTGATTATATTCTCGTCTAGGATTGCGACAGGAATAAATTCCAAATATCTGGAATCGGGTGACCACCAAAATTTGTACTAGGTATAGTTAATTGCTAGAACTATGTTTGTTTATAGTGGGGATTCTTTAACGTAGCTGGTGTATATATAAAAATATCAAGTTCGTTGCCTAAGTCATTTGATTTGTTTGTCGAACAAAGTTTGAAACTATTATATTTCGGTCTCTGCAAAGTAATTAGAATAAAATTAACTAAAGAGTGAGAGCATTTATCAATTGTTATAAATAAGCAAGTTCGTTGCTTAAGTCATTTGATTTGTTTATTATATTTACTTAATTTTGCATACCAAAAACTCAAATCGAAGAAAATAAACGAAAGTGAAACATAACACACAGATTGTTCTATATTTTAGTTAGCTATAGATAACCTATATATCTGTTTACTATTACTTCTGTAAGCTAAAATTCACCAAGTTCGTTGCCTAAGTCATTGCTTATAAAAAACAAATTTGCCTTGCATGAATTCGACTCCCAAAAATAATTAGCAACAAATTAACAAAAATCTTATTGGTGTTCCTTGCTGCTTTAGTGAAACATATACAAGTTCGTTGCTTAAGTCATTTGATTTGCTATGTGTCACACACTTTAAATTCAAGTATGCGACGTTGGGTTATTTAATGAAGTAACAAAATGCAAAGTGAATAAATGCAATGGTAATAAAATGTAAATATATTCTATATCCTTGATGTTCTATTTAAACATTTGAAGTTTGTTTTTTAAGTCATTTGATTTGAAGTTGTCGAAGGTATTTTAATTTGTAGCCAATTTAACCGTCCAGTCAGAGATAGAAAAAAATGATTGATAAAAGATAGAATTTATTAAATTTCTCTCAAATGTATATATATGCATATATATAACTTTACTTATAACTGTATATTCATTTGGTTAGAAAATTCTTTAATATAATCATGTGATCCAAACTGTTCCAGCATATACCAGATAAAAAGCAGCTTGTACCCAAATAACTTAATTGTTTTGTTTCCAGGAGCAAAAAAGCTATAAATAATAATTGATTACCATGCTAATTGAGAATATGTATATATAGATTATATATAAGAAAAATGTTCCCTTTTTTTTTACAGTTTTCTTAACAACTTACTATGAAAATGAATAAGCCCTGTAAAGGGTATGGCTTAATTATTTTTATTAATCAGATAACCAACTTAGTAGATGTTATCGAATAAACTGTTTGATTCGTGCCAATCGTCACGGACGCTGGCAATAAGCTTCAGGTCGATTGGGGTGTGGTCGACTGGTGAAATTGAAACAAGATTAGGGAGCTACATAAACCCTCTCAAAGATAAGCTATAAAAAAAAAAAAAAAAAAAAAATTGTGTTGAAACAGAAAACTAAATTCATAAACAAAATTTAATCGAAATAACTAAGCAATGGCATCGTGTTGTACAAATTGTTGCATAAATTGTTTATGTTTTGTTAATTTGTTGTTGTATTTTAAGGCCATGCTAATTATCAGTCGCTCTGATTTTGTGGGGTATTTTTAATTTTTTTTTTTGCATTTGCCAAAAAATTGTTCACTATTTGTTTATTTTTTTGATATGGCGCCATAGTCTTAATGATTATATGTATACATGCATGTATATATGTATATGTATATATACCCTTAAATGCCAAAAATATTTGTTACGCTTATCAAATGTTAGCACTATTAATGACTAGTTAATGGGGCCACCTGGGGTAGCTTTAGCTACATTAACAAGCGTTCTGTTGATGGTTAATGCGAGCATGGTCAATGGGAAATCGTGTCAAGGTAATATAGTAGCTACATATGTATATCAATTGGCCAGATATCAAATTCTTCTCTTTCTGCAATTCATTTAATCTGCATTGATCAAAATGACAGCCTTTTTTTCCTTTGAATTGATCAAATCATCCAGCCTTTCTTACTATTCAAATAGATATATATATATATGTATATATATATATTGTTGTAAGTCCAATTGTTATAGCCTTTGGAAAGAAAAAAGGGTCATGAACAGATATTGAGTTGATGATTTTTATGCTCCTGTTGCATTGTTTATTAATAATATACATAATAAGACGATTGCATATGAAATGATTTTAAAATATATTTAAATAATATAGTAATATAAATTGGTTTTATATATTTAAATAATAAAATTTTTTATAAATTTCTTACTTTATTGAAAGAAATGGAAAAATATTATGTAGTATTAACAAAATTTGTATTATTAAGTTGAACTCTTTTGATTTTGTATCAACTACTGAATGTTTTTTTTTTTTAGTTCAGTTCAGTTTAGTTTTTCAGTTAAGAATTAGTTTATAATTAAATGATTCACTTTTAGTTGTATATCTGTTACATTGAGTCTGCTGCGTGTATGTGTGTGTGCGGGTGTGTTTATTTATGGTTAAGTATACAAATTGTTTGAAAAGAGTCTGCGATTGCGTCAAAGCAATTTTTGATTTTTGCCCACCTCACTTGACCATTGTCTGTTTTTCTATGTGATTGTGATTGCGGTTTGTGTTTTTTTTTTCTATTTATTTTTTTTTATTGGGACAGTCTGGGCCAACATTGATGCCATTTGTGTTGAATTCGTATCGTGGTAGCACTCTGATGAAAGCAATCATCTTGTGTAATTATGCCGGGTCAATAGCAGCTTAATTCGCAAATCAAATGCACATTATAATTATCGCGTTTCGGTTGGACAGCAATTTAGTGAGCTAAAATATGGTTCAAATTCGATTATATATATACATATATATACATATATTTTTATATTTCACAATGCGAAACATAAGTGCATTGATTGGCTCTTAATTAATTGATCATTATGTTGTTGTTGGCCACATTAGTTTTTCTGGGTCACAACCACCCTTCAATAATGGCTAATAGCCAGTCTTAAATGCCAACACATACAATAAAACTATAAAAATGTTGATGTATCATATACATATCTATATATATATATATATAGATATGCATATATACAAACCTTCAATCAAATAGATTAACGCTTGTGCCGCTGTTAAGAATCACATCATAGAATCAGAACGGGTTAGTTTTTAAGTCTTCAAATCATAAATATTTATTAGCGTATCGTCTACCGGTTTTATCAACACTATGTATATGGATCCATTAAAACTTAAAATTCCAAAATCAAATACATACATTGAATGTCCCATCCATACTTCTGTACATATAAAAATACAATTTGTTTTAAAACTATTTAACAAAAAAAAGAAGAAAAAAAAAACACACAAGCATAACTAAACATTTGCATTTCAATATAATTGACTAAAGCTGATTAGTTTGCTCATTTTACACTATACAACAAATTAAACAAAAGTTTCCAATGAAGCCATAAATACTTTAATCAAGCGATTAGTTTTTCATATGGAAAATTGGAGAAAAAAAGAAGTGACAAAAAGTGACAAAATATCTATCTGAAATGTATTTCGTAAAATTATATAATATCTAAAGATGATTCATAATGGTCTTGAAAAAAAAGGTGATAACAGGTGAATGAACTATTAAAGTCATTGATGGCATTACTCATGGGTCATTCTTGATATGTTGGGGCTTGGACATGAAGGTCATTCTCAATGGTCACCTCGCACCTATTCTAATTAGATCTGATTGACTTTGACTTTGAATTTGATATCGATTTAGTTATGCCATGCAATGAATCAGCATGAGTATAGAAATAACCAAATGAGTTGGCGCATATAGACAATAGACCATTCACTAATCGGCTGACGTAACTGATTATATCGTGTACACGCCCTGCTTCATGTATAATATGTACTTTCACTTGATGATGATGATGATGATCAAGATTGATGAGGGGGCCTTCCACCTTCATTCTTTGATTGATCAAATTGTTTATAACACACACAGATCCTGTTCTAATGGCACGCAAATTTAAAACTGCACAAAGAAGAACAAATATTTGGTAATTAATAAAGCTTAATTTTTTTTTAGCCCAGGAGCTGTTTAATCGAATCATTTGTTTTGCATTGTGAATATATCTTTAAATCTAAAATAAAATGTTTCAACTTAATGACTCAACGTAATTTGAAATTTGTTACTCAAATTTGTTAAATATTCATCTATTATATTGATATTTATACACATACATATACATATATACATATGTAAGCTCATCTCGTATTTAGTATATATATGGTTATATTTGTTTGTTTCAAGAAAAAGAAAAAAATGCCGTGGGTGATGCTAACAGAACAACAAAACTATAAAATAAAATAAATTAAATATTTATTTTAATGGCAAACGGAACTAAATGCTTTGGCATTGCTTTGACTTTAAATTTTTTATTTTAGTAGTGGAATTTTTTTTCTTCTTCATTTTTTTTACTTTTTATGAAAATGGATAATTAAATTACATTTTTGTCTTGGAAAAAAAAAATACGAAAATTAATTAGAATAGATTTCACATTGAGTTTTCAACAAAAAATAAAATATAAAAACAAAATCAAAGCCACAACCACGCACAGAATTTATGCAAAGTGCGTGAAAATTGAGAATTCCGAATGGGCATAGTTATCTGGTGCTAAAAATATCGTAAAATATATACAAGTTGTAAATGGATTTTTAAACACGCTAAACGCACCATCGACAAACTAAAAACACCAACTCCCCCCTCTCCCTTCCACCGCCCTCTCAAACAGATTGTATCGTATCGTATCGAATTGAATCTGATGGCATCGTATCAAGTTTGACTGGAAGTAATATCATTTGGTTTGTGCTTCATTAATCAGAGTGCTGACAAATGTCTTTGGGCTACCGTGGGCCATATTGAAATTCTTGGCGCCGGGTTTCTTTGTTTTCGTATGGAGTACCAAAAAGAAAAAAAAAACAAAAAATAAACTAAATTCCCTGCGGTGATATGATTGTCGCCGATTAACTTTGGCCCATTTCCGGTACGGATATGCATATATGATCAGATAGATAACTTAGATCGCTCCGCATTTGTCGGCCCATAAACTCTCGCAACTTATGTACGTCGTGCCGCTGATCTGACATAATTGCTACGTTGCTTCAACGTGACCGCCACACAAAAAGGCGTTGCTATGATTAGCATAATATAAGCATAATCAAGTCATCTTGATATTTGATTTGAATTGCCATAGAACTAGAATTAGAATCGTGCCGATTTTATTGATTTGCAGTTGCCGCCCTTTATATGAATATATATAAATATATATATATATATATGTATAACTAGAAGTGGTTCAACACTTTTAAGATCAAAGAAAAACATCTGTGTACCCGTAAGTAAGTGTGTGAGTGTGTGTGTGTGTATGTGTGTAAGGTGTACGTGAGCCAAGACAAGCTATTGCTTAAGTTCTATATACTCTCAGCAAGATTTGAAGATGTTGCCGATGTGCCAGGTGTTTGGTGTAGTTCCGCCAACAATTTGTAATTATCGTTGATATTAATTAAATGGGCCTATGCTTCATACTTAATTTTAAATAAACGCACTCCATATACCCTATAGTTGAATAAAACATAGTTAATTATTAAACTTAAATTATTAATAAATTTGATTCTATTTACTTATACTTTCTCATGAAATTATCATATAAGTTAATTTTAATTTCTTTGATTAAATTAAGTGAATTTTTTATTATTTAGGTGTTTATTGTTTATTTATCTTATATAAGTTATAAAAAAAAGAATCGTAAATAATCGTAGAATAATTTCAAATATTTTAATCTAACTTGTTTAATAAAGATAAGGTATTAGACTACAAATGTGTGCATAAAGACTTTTGATTTAAAAGAGAAGTTATTGGACTATAAATGTCTACAAATACTTTCGCTTTAAAATATAAAGTAAAAGTTAAAATTTATATACATACTTATAAATTAGCATATACTTTTTTATCTCTAAAATGTGCCAAAAAATATATAATTCTTTTTGTATTGCAAATCAATCCTTTGCTAATATCATGACCTTAAGCCGGTTTCTTTATCTTCACATTTCAAATAAGTATTAAATTTTTTATATTTTAAATAAACACTTTTTGTTTTATCGCCATTAAATGTGCAAGATTTATATACCCCTATGTACATTAATGGGTATATCCAGACATAAAGCCAACTACATATAACAATTTCTTTCATTTCGTTTTAACCCTGCTTCATCACATTCCTCTCTGGCTAACTATTAACTTGTGGTCTGTTTCTTTTTTTTTGTTTCTTTTTTTCATCTTTTTTTTTTTAAGTCAAGAAACGGCCTTGAGATGTGGAAAATACATGCGCTTAAGATCCATATATTATTTATTGCCACTTGACCAGAGTCAAGGTTAGTCTTTGGTCATGGTCCTTCTGCATGGAGGAGGGAAATTTCCAGTGTCTACTTACATATCTAGTTTGTGGTTTTTTTCTTTTTCTTCTTTTTCCTTCCTTTATTGGAATGCGGTGGGACGACTTTGGATGCGTTGTCTTATTATAGAATTCTGGCGGATCTGGCGTTAATTGTCAATAATATTGTATGTATTTCTTGTGAAAGTTTAATTAATTAAATGCTGCAATTAAAATTCTTTTTATTCATTTGGTTGATTGTATATATTCTTTTTTTGTGTGTGATTTCTTTTTGGATACGAATTTTTGCGTAGGAAATTCCTTTATCTGTTCTTTACTACCCCGCCTGCCCCCTTTCTTCTATACATACATAGCATATAATTGAGAACCAGTTTGGGATTGAAATGTGGGCGTTTGCGATTGAAATTGGATTCATATTCACATTCGTATTTAATTTCAAATTCATTTAAACTTCATGTCAATGACGGTCAAATTCATAAATCGTTTGTTATGTTGTTTGACAAATATTTATGACAAAGTGAACTTTTTTTTTTTTAATATGAATTTAATAATTGATTTTTATCATCCATTTGGCATTTCCGAAAAGGGTAAAAACGAATCATACATAATGAATTCTGCATACAATGGGCTTAGTATCAATAAATGCAAAAACTTGTCGAATAAATAATAATAATAAAACATAAAACATAAATAGAATGCATAACATAACAATTCAAAAGTGGTCATTCAATCGACCATTTAACCATTGTATGATTGATGTATGATACACACACACACACCACACATACGCACACACACATATATTCATAGTCACAAGTTAAAGGCTTAACGAACCGAATCAAAATTGTTGCTAAATCAATATTTGTATTTTGCACACAAAATGTCATTTTAATATGCAAAAATTATAATGGGCAGCATATCAATCAAAAGATAAACTCATTTAATCACAATGGGAAATGACAGTGGGTAAATTTTATATACAGTAGCTTGACACATTTCAAGAGAATACTCTTAGCCATGTTAAAGTTTTTGGCAATTAAACTAACTAAAATTAGTTAATATTGGCAAGGCTGTAAATTCATCTTCAAGACATCTTTTGGTATTGAACAAATGTACATAAATCGCAGCGGGTTGTACACATATTTGAGAAATATTTTTCTGATAAACACAACAAATAATGTTAAATTGTGAGAAATTGACAGTTGGGCATGCATCAAATGTTTACCATGTGGTGGCCAAGTGTTGTCCAAGACAAAGTTGGAGTTGGAGTTGGAGTTGGTGTTGGAGATGGAGATGGAGTTAAAGTTGCAGTCGTTTGCTGTCATTTGTTGCAGTTTTATGACAAATAACAAATAACCGTTAATATTCACATTAGCATAGGTCAGTTATGTATGTGTTCCTCCGTTTGGACAGCAACACTTTGTCTTTGACTCGGAGTTGGACCCCGAAACTCGACTTATGTGAATGGCATTAATTATTCAATATGCCTGGGCGAAACCTTCATAAAAATGCCATTAGAATGGGAATGGCTCTTCTTACAGCACATACAGTTAGTCCCATAATTTTGCATACTATACAATATATTTATTATTTTTACAGTGTTTTAAGAAAACTTTCTCTCTTATAATATTAATTTTTGTTATAGAAAATAATAAACACACACACAAAATAGATATGGAAACTTAAAATTGAGAACTAATCATTTAAAACTGCTTAAAAATATATGTAAATTCATATATATATTTTGGAATTGTAAAGCTCCCTTTTTTTAATAAACTAATTAAGTATTTTCCTAAATATAGAAATCGCTATTTAAAATCAATCTAAACATACTACTAAACATTAATCCTACTTAAAGTCGTATTGCTGTCAGATCTGTTATAATTTCTTTACCGATCTTCTTTTTTTTGCCAAGTTCAAACAAGTTATTATTATTTTTAAAGCTCATAAATTTTATTGCGGTTCCATATTTCAAGATTAAGAACAATTTACTTTAATAAACCTCATCAAAAACATATTAATTTTTGATTCTAAGTAAACATGCTCATTATTGCTTTAGAGATTAATAAAAAAAGAGTTTTGTTTTGTTTACTTTTTAATAAGAAAGTCGATTAATCTTTAAGCTTATTATATTTTTTAAATACCGTCAGCTATTTTATGATATTACCTCATTTTTACAAGTACATTAAGGTATAATACTTTTTTGTACCTACTGTACTATATATACTTGAACTTTGACGTCAACTAAACAACTGAACAAACATTTCGATTGGTTAGGGAAATTACATAGCTATCTTAAAATAGAATGTTTAAACTATGTATGTCAAATTCGGGATTCATGAATAGTAATGAAAATAAAAATAACATAAATAAATATCATTAAAAAATTTTTGCCAGCTTAAAGAGTTTGAACTCCTTGTGTTTACAACCCTGAAAAAAGAAGTGACTCATATGTATATATATATCTATAAATATAACAAAAGTAATGAGCCAGATGACTGTTAAATTAGAATGCATTGCGCACCACACGACGTATGCGTAATTTTAAATTAAAGCACAGTGACCGCATTGTTAAGTATTCCAATTTAAATTGAAGAGGAGACAAGTGAGAGGCGAGAATTGGTATATATGAGAGTAGGCGTAACAGCAGCTGGGAATAAATTATATTATGCTCCTTAACCCTTTTCATTTTGTTGACAATTGCAACGGTAAAATTAATTTGGTCAATTATTTTATGTTATTTTGCATTCAAATTCAAATTAAGCGTAATTAATTACAATCTAAAAAGATTACTTAGTCAAAACAAAACGTTGTCTCTTAATGTGAGCTCATCAATTCAATCGCAACTTTGCCAGTTGGCCAAAAAAGAAGAAGAAGAAACTTCTAAAAGACACAGGCCAGGCCCACACGAAAAGCATTTATTGCACAATAGTTGAAAGCAATAAAAACAACAAGACAACCGAATTAATCAATTTTCTGAAACAAAAAGAGAAACTATAGAACAAAAAAAAAAACTTAAAAAACATAAAAAACATCGCCTGTGTGACGCCAACAACAATTGAAAGATTGAAAGGGGAATGGTGGAAAGAAGAACCCGGAGGAAGAGGAGCAGGAGCTGACAATGGAATAGAATGGAATGGAATGGAATGAGTAACCGGTAGCCGCATCGCGTTTTTGCTTAAAAAGTAAAAGTTTTCCTTTATCTTAACATGGTTGTACGAAATTTTAAAATTCTTTTTATTGCTAAACATTTATTAGTTTATCACTTAATAAGTTAAGGCATTTATGAGTTTTTTTATAACGTAACAACATATCGCATATTTATGTACTTTATACATATATATGTATATAGCTATGGATCTGTTTGAATATTGAGAACAAAAGAATTAGAATTGATTTTCAATTAATTAATATTAATTTAGCAATTCATTTTTTTTTTGTTTTTTTTTGTTTACGCTGCCTGAGCATAAATTAAGTATCCAAGTCAAGTATTAACGAAATTGGTATATGAAAAGATGAATCTAGCTTTGGTTTTTTTTTCTATTTTAGTTTTCAACTTAGTTTGTCTTGATCGATATACGTTTGTCTTCCTCAATGTTCGATTTTGTATGCTATTTTTATACACTTTCGAAAACAAAAAGATTTAAAGATTATTGGTAAAGGTTTGCCTTACATGGAGACATTTTATGAGAAGAACTAAATATAATATAAATAATACAAATAGTACAGATGTTATATATGTAAATATATTTCCATTTTGAGTATAAACTACTGTCTACTTTTAGTTGATTTTTGTAAATTGTTCCCATAGTCTGCTTAGGGTAGGAAAAGACACATTATATTTCTATATCTAATATAGAAATCGATTTAATCATAAGGCTTTCACAGAATAATGAACTACTTAGTTGAAATTGATTCCAAATCCAAATAATATATTACCATAAAAGTGATAAATAATAAATCAAAATGCTTTAAAATCTTTTTTTTTACTTCTCTTTGAAAATCTTAGGTAGATGGAAAAGGATATATGGAAATAGTTTTCCTGTAACTGAGAAGCATATTGTTATAAAAAGATTTTAAACAAACTTGCTAACTAATCATAGTAAAGTTACTAAACTAAAGTTTACCTAAGTAGGTAAAAGATTCTTCTATAATAAATGGAGAGATCACTAACTCATGTGCTGCTTTAATTTCTATGATCAGAAGATATATAAATATATAATAGATAAAAATAAAAAGATTAGTAAAACGAATTTCATTTAAAACTTAAATAACATTGTCAAACATAATAAAAAATTTGGCTTAAGAAACAATCGCTAAAAACGTTTCAAGTAATCGTAACTGAAATGGATCAGACTTAAAGTTTATTAAACTTTCGGGATATGTGTATAAGAGTATATAGAATTCGTTAACTAAAATTCATTTGGGTCCCTCTTTTTTTTATTTAGGTTTTGTTTTTGCTTTTGCAGTGGCATTTGCTTTTGTCTTCGCCTAAGAATTCAAATTTGAAAAAAAATGTCGATGAAATGAATGAAATTTGCATAAACTAACAAACACGTTACCAAGTTGATTATACAACCGCACATATATATGTATATATATAACTCGATAAAGACAAAACAGCAAAAAAGAAAACAACGTACAAATTAATAAATTATAAATATGTATAAATTAAATAAATGTGAGAGATTTCTATGCAAATCCAGAAAATGCGGCACTTAATAAAGCAAAACTCAAATTGATTTTAATAATTAAAGCAAAGAATGCGTAAAGTAAACAAACTAAAATTAAAAATAATTTAATTTATAAGAATTTTCTTTCCATTACAAGAATAAAATTTCTGTAAGTCATCAAAAATTTCCGGGTAATTCGGTCTAACCTGACCTCGTCCAAACTGAATGACAATTACTAAATTATAACATTATTAACTGAATAATCCTCTGATTTCAACACTCGCATGCCATTAAATTCAAATTTGCCATACTCACAAGTATAGTATGTGCTCATGGAACCAATGCAAGGACATTGACATTGAGGTGGGAGAAACCTCAACCTCCAAACCTCCAAATAAACCAGGTGCCACCTGCCAAATGACCAAGTGAACGAGTGACAGCAACTTTGATTGATGGAAATAAATGTCGCATTCAAAAGCCATTCGATAATGATAAAGAAAAACACATTTGTATAATCAAGCAAACGAAACGGAAAGTGAATTAAAGCATTTAAAACAAAACAACAATTATATATGACATCACTACCAAGCAATCAGATGAGGTGGGCGGACGATTAAGCCGCTTACAATTGGCTTGAAGCCAAAAAGATGAGAGAATTTGAGTTGATTTCGACCTCCGATTTGAATTGATTCAATCAAACTTTTGAGAGGCCAACTGAGTGACCCAAAGCAATTGCCTTAGGAATTATCAATGCTAACTAATTGCATATTTGGATTTGGATCATCTTTTATCTAAGCCCTTTCACGCTTTCGGCCATGAAGGTTAGTAAATATAGAAAATGCCTTAGACGATTATTTAATTTCTCAAATGTCATGTGTCAATCATATGAAGCTAATTTCTGAATTAATCTAAAAGAAACCCACTTGTTAATTAAAAAGTTCCTTATTATAGGCTATTTTTACTGTAATATAAGAAACTAAGCTTATATCCTTAGAAGTCCTTTTCAATAACTTCTGTCTGGCATCTATGTGGCTATCATTTTAAATGATTTTCACCAACTTTATAACTTATAGAAAATTTTTATTGATCTTTTCAATCTTTTTTCTTCTTTTTATTTATTTTTATTCTTCAGTATGGCCATGACCATTCCAATATAATTAAAAAATATTAAATATTTATTTTGTGCAATAAAAGTAAAAATATAAAAACACATTTCATGTTTGTTTGAATAATAAATAAGCAATCACAATCGCAATAAGTGTTGGTAAAATTTGCAATTACGAAGTGTTGTAAAGTACAGCAACCGAGTATTTACATAACGAGTATTTTTAAACGTTTACTTGAATAAATGTAACTGTTTTTTAATAAATGAAAAAATTTTAACTTATACTTTAGTAATGGACATTGTTTAATAAATAAATTAAACTTCAACTTACATATACATATGTATGCCCATTTTCTAAATTATATTCATTTGTCATTATCAAGAAATTGGGATTTTTATCTAAGTAAAAAATCAAAATTAACAACACATAAACCTAAACCGTTAACAATATTATATAAATTATTACATAAATAACTCAAGATTAATTTGCATAATATCTGCAAAGGCAACTAACGAAAGGAGTCTTATATATTAAGAAGAAACTAAATTTCAATTTAAGTCCCAAGGGCAATTTTGAAATAAAATTCTAGCACCCAGAATTTTAGGAATATGTTAAATTTTATTGCTAATAGTTTACTGCGAGAACTAAAAATAATCGACTTCATTAGGCGAAAGATGATCTTCAATTTTTTACGGGACATTTAGAAGCATTTTTGATGTGATAATGATGATTATAATACCGGCGACCGACAAATGCCGCGAAACATCAAAAATGAAAACAAAATTTTGAGCTGTGCAATTTATATGTAAATTGGCCATTTGCTTGGGTTCAGGTTTCCATTTCAAATTCAGGGGAATGCCAAAAAAAAAAAAAAAAAAAAAAAAATTGATCACAATATATCGAAAACGCATCAGAGTTTAATTAATTTTAATTCAAATCGATCGAAAAATTCAAGTATATGTATTTATATAATATACTAAGACAATTAATATGTAAATATAAATTTTTAATATTTGAATTACGCAACATTTTGAATATTCTCGTTGAGAATGTGTGTGATTCACAAGAATCGGGCGTGGGATTTGGCTGATCTAAACGGAAACACATAAATGCAAAGGCAACATGCTGATTCAATGTGTGTGGTGACTTTAGTTGAAGATTGAGATGGAGTTGGAGCTGAATAGTTGAAGCCCGCTTCTGGTGGTTTATTGTGCGTAAATAATGAGCGACATTAAAAGCGAGGCGTCGCCAGCATCGCCATAGCCATTGAGTGAGTATCACTCATACGCCCCATTGCTTACCATGGTGGCCGCGTAATAAAATTACCCATTTTACTAGACGAGAAAATAATACATCGTCGCCATAGCTGCAAGAATGTTTGTTTTTTTTTTCTCCTTTTTTTTTTTTTTGGTTAAAATAGAAACCACTAATTAATTAAGCCTCGTCAAGGAGAGACAAGTTGAAAAGATTTTTAGACGCCGTCACGTCGCGACACGTCAGAAGTTAAAGTTTGGATTTTTTTTTCTTCTTTTTTTTTTTTTTGTTGGAAGTTGAAGTGGAGATTTTAGTGATTGTGGTTGTTTTCTTCTATTTTGTCGTGTCTTGACTAATTCGCATTGATGCGACTTGAAAACTAATAGATCAGTTTCATATCAATCACAGTTTATGATTCTTGAACTGGTTTGAACACGCACACACACACACGCACACACATTAAGAATCCATAGAGGCAGACGCAGTCATATCCATGAAGATGAGTATGAAGCATAACTTGTTTCATGCACGCACTCACCTCACCTGCGATCATATGGAAAAAGATGAAGAAAAAAAAATGAAAGAAAAAAACAAACTAATGTCAAATAAACATTTTTGAAAAATTCATTTTGGCGCCAGCTGGTATCAGGCATCTAGCCAGCTGCTTATCGCACTTACATGCCGATCAATAAATAAAAACATTTTGCCGCTTTAACTAGAGTTATGATAGAATTTTCAGCAGGTTAGATGGTGTGTGATGGGAGAGGAAAGAGGTTGCTTAACTTGGCTATTGGCTACTGTGCCGACCTTTGAACTTTTTCATAATTGAATTGCTTTAAAAAAAAAAAAAAAAAAATGCCAAAATATTGGCACATTAGCTATTCGCGAGGGGTGGGAAACTCCAAGGCTATGACTGGACTGGTTAGAAGCGTAAAATAAAAAAAAAAAATTCAAATTTCAAATACCATAAGAGGGCGTGTATTGGCTTTAACCAACCAGAACCAGTTCAATTGCTACAAATTGACATCTTTTATGGCTTTTGTTGCATTTGCATTTGATAATTTAATGTGTGTGTATTTCAATATTGATTCGCTGGTATTCAAAGACTTATCGTAAAACGAGTTCTGCAAATTGAACTGAAATCATTTAATGGTATCCAGTCGAATAAGCAATTAATTGCCACTCAATACAATACGATGCAATTGAAATTGAAAGCAAGTCGCTCCGGTCGCGTCTCCCGACAATCTCTATTTGATGGCACTTCTGTTGAGGGTCAATTTCTTGATAGCAATCATTGTCCGAATGCAACATGCACATGCACGGCGTGACGACACCAAGAAAACAGAAAACCAACAACAAAAAAAAACCGAAAAGGGAGAAAAAAAAATTAAAGAAACCATAACAAATCCCAATCCCAGACGATGAAACGAACTTCATCTTCATTTCTGATTCAAGTGTATGATGGGACAGCGACTGTTGCGACTCATGTTGATGGTCTCCACACCAATGTTCGGTTTGGCGCTCAAGTTGTTGTGCATGTCACGCTTACGCTTGACCTTGACGCCTCCAACTCCAACTCCAACTCCATCACCAGCACCAGCACCACCTCCATTCATCTCTACCTCCGCCTCCAACTTCACCTTAAGCAAACAAAACATCACAGATAATCGCTGTGAAAATGAAGTGACACACGAGCACATCGAGTAAATTTTTATTTCCCTTTTTATTGCCTCTTTTTTTTTTTCTTTTAGTTTTTTGCATTTATTTTAGTGAAAGACCAGAGATGACCTGTTGATATAACTACATAAAGTTTAATTTTAATTTAGATACCTTAAATGTGAAATCATTTTCTATTCTATCAAGTCTCTGGTGATGACATTGACTTCCTTTTTTGATTCTTACAAAAATTCTGACTCAACGTCCGGTCTGTTTTATGACCCGGAGACTTTCACAAAAGACTAACCACAGTTGCTGTCATATACATAAATAATTAAGTATTATTATGATCCAATAAAATGGAAATTGTTGCAAATTCTATATGACGAATATTTGTTACTTCGCATTTATGAAAATTTTGCAGTCTCTTTTGTTTTTTGAAAGTTTTTAAATAATTGTTTAAAATTAATCTAAATTAAGTATTTAGATTAATGCAATTTTTATTTAGAATTATTTAGTTATATGACTTCAATTAGTAATTGATTTATTAGGGATTTTTTCGAAAGTTCTTATTCTATTATTTTAGCACTTAAATTTTCTTAATTTAGATTAGTTTTTAAGAGGGAAAACTTTGCAAATGATATAGAATGTTAATGAGTGTTATTTGCTTTAAATATTTTCTTTAAATATTTTCTTTAATTTAATAAATAATTAAATCAGAAATAATTAAACTGTAGTTTAGTTATGGAAAAAGTATTGAAAGGCAAATGTAAACAAATAGTGTAATCAACTATTATATCTATATTTTAAGTATCGATCTAATCGAGATCCCAAAAGATTATCCCAACAAATTCCGTCCACATTCTTTTCTTATGAAGTTTTAAATTTCTGCCCAAAAAATTGACATATTTTCTTTTGGAAAGGGTATAATCTTTAATAGAAACTAAATAAAGCCAATTTAACTAATTTAAATTAGTTTATTTTTTAAATTTAAACTGAAAACTATTAATATTGATACTAGTCATACACTCCCCACTAAATTTTTGTTTATTAACGGGTAACGCTCAGGAGCGTATTTATATATATATATATATATATACATATATATATATATATCTATTTATCCAATATCTGTTATCCAATACATCACTCAGACATAAAAAAATATGTCCCCTAAATTGAATTCTTAACAAATACCAATTTAACCATTGCCTTATATGATTAACTTACTTACTAATTCGTTTAAACAATAATCAAAGACCAACTTAAAATATTCTTTTGTTTCTTTACAGAAAAAAAAAAAACAACTTAGTCTTTTTCAGACGAAGTAATTATGAAAAACTTAATTTTTGATGTATCTCAGATATGTTTTACATAGAAATCATTAGCATTTACCATCTAAATGAAGACTAGACAAATTAAGCTATCTTGAAAATCTATTATTAACACAAATTTTCAACATTCTTCATTGTGCCCTTTCATCAGAATTTGACCTATCATCTGACTATGCTATAAATAAATGGTACAATAAATAACTTATCGCTATTTTGATGTTTGGGAATCCCCTTGGTAAATGTGAACCCATCTTTTAGTCAATCCGGTCCTGTTATTGACTTTTATTTGCTTTGGTATTTGGAATTTAAATTGTTCCCCCTCAAATCATATTTTTGACGCATTCGCAATTTTAAGATTGACGTTTATGGCATAATTAGAGAGAATAAAAATTTTAATGATAATCCATCCAACTCGGATTACTTTTTTTTTTTTTGGCGATCTGATGAGCTAATTGAAAAGCTCGAAAAAAAGAGAGAAAAAAATAAATAAATAAAAAAAACCGAAAACAAACAAAAAGCAAAACTGCCAAATTCTCAGCCGTAGTTCAGCCATAAAATACGAGAAATAAAAACTAAAAGAATTCAATTAGAAAGGTTTCGAGTCTTTGTTTTAAATTGTCATTAACATGAATAAAATGATTCTATATATATATATAAAATTGATGATAGTTCAGTTATTTTGTAACAGTTGCTCAATCGACTAACGGCAGACAAACAAAGTTTTTTTTTCTTTTTTGGTCTAAAGAAGAACCAAGAAGTTCAGACCATGTGGAGATCAAGAAAAATTGCAATGTCTGAGGCGCGTTAAACAAAGCGCTTCCGTTCGAAATGGCCAAAAACCTTAGCTCAGTTGGCATAAGATGGGCCTGGTATCCACATCCACAATGTAACTGGGCCAGCATATAAACCATGGACCAAGCTAACCGTTGTGCTTCAAGTTCATTTCAACGGCTGGTTGGGCAGCATTCGCATAGCTTTTCGAGACCTTCTCCAAAAAATGAAGAAAAAAAAAAAACAAGAAAATAAAGACAGAAACAACAGCAACAACAACCACAACCACAACATCAACAACAACAACAACAATAATAAACAAGAAACAGATACAGATACAGGTTAGATCCGCAGCTCATCGTTGTCGTGGTCGTCGTCGTCGTCGTCGCAAAGGCTCTAATTTATTTGTTCATCTTGATCTATGAGAGTATAAAATTTAATGGAGAATTATGAAAGAGTTTGGAGTTTGGAGTTCGTAGAACAAAAGACGCCTCACACTTGAACACACTTGGGAATGAGATGCGGCAATTAAAAGTGGGTAAAAGTCTCAGACGTTAAAGACAAGTGTATATATATATATATATATATATATATATATATATATATACATATACATATGTACAAGACGGACGACGACCAAGTGTCTACAGTCCATGTCAGTGTACAATTTGACAGGCACTGACAGCATGGACAGGCCGGACAGCTCTGGACAGCTGCACGTCACTGGCGTCACTGGCGTCACTGGCATCACTTTGGGCTTGGGTTAAACATCATAAATGAAACGCATTGCTCGGTGTTAATTGCAGATGCAAAATGGCAAATGGTCAGCTGCTGACCCTCCCTACCCCATTTGCGGGGGTGGAAACCAACCGAAAGGGGGGATAGGAATGTAGACGGTGACAGCCAACAATTAAACTGATATTCAGACACTGCAGCTGTGTCTTTAGCTTAAATGGCGCCAATAATGAGTAAGCAAAGAAGTGATTAGAAATCCAAAAAATAAAAAAAAAAAAAGAATTCGGTCTGCGGAAAAATTGGAGTCCAATACAAGTGAACATTCCCTTAGGATAACAATGAATAATACCTTACCAAATATTCGTTGTTTTTTTTCCTACATAAATTCAAATTGTATTTAATTTTTAATATTGTTCCCACATCATCGCATAACAGATTTTAATATTAATTACCAATGTATATATTTAGTATATAATATGTGGACAAAAAAGGTAAAAATTGACCTACACTATTAAATTTAAATGTCAGTAGTTTAACACCAATATTAACTTGTTGCCATAAATGAAGCAAATAACTTTAATTGAATTAAGCCATATTTATGCCAAATCGGTAGCAGAGACATTTAATGTTCTCTTTGTGTCAAAAACAAGTAGTTAATCAATGGCGTTGGCAACAAGCCAAATAAATATTTGAAAATAATTTATTTAAATTTTTTTATAAATACATATATAAATGCTGAGTTGAAGAATAGAATATATAAGACAAGAAAAGCATGCAATAGTAGAGGCAATTGTGGAAAATTGTAAAACAAAATGTTGATAAAGAAATAAATATACATATATAAATATAATATAAATATGATATAATAAATTAAATTACAAATAAATTAATTAAACAAATTGTAAAGAAGTAAAATACTTCATTAGAAAATTTTAGAATATGAAAATTTAAAATTAATTTAAATTAATAAAAAATAAGCTTTAAAATCCCTCTTTTCAACAAAACAAATCTTGCCCGTGTTACCTCTGATCTTTCGTATATAATTGTCCGATCTGACCAATTCTTACACTTAATTTAGGTAAATGATCAATGAACAAAATGATATGAGTTTTATTTACGTAGCTCAAAATTTAAGTTCGAAAAGATACAAAGAAACAGACAGATGGACATGGTCTTATCAGCTCTGCTATTGATGCTGATCAAGAATGTATATATACATACTTTATAGGGTTGAAAAGGTTTATTTCTAAACATCTGATGAATTTTATTATACTCTCTATAAGGGTATAAATATAAATGGAAATAAAATTCTAAAACCCAATAAAAATTTTAAAAGATCTCAATTAAATTTTGATAAAGTTATACATTAATGATTAACAAACAAAGTTATAAACAATTCAATAAATTTCTCAATTAATGAGTTTATTAATAAATACAAAGTAAATCAAATAATTAGGCTAAATAATAAAATTTGGGAAACAGCTTTGTACTCGCAATATTAATTCTTATTATTTACTCCATTTAATAATTTTCCATTTCTTTATGCCAAGTTTTAATAAA
Organism: Drosophila sturtevanti; assembly: GCA_018150375.1. Lineage (NCBI taxonomy): Eukaryota > Metazoa > Arthropoda > Insecta > Diptera > Drosophilidae > Drosophila > Drosophila sturtevanti. The sequence goes on along the minus strand of JAECWJ010000324.1, from coordinate 3,318,945 downwards.
AGGTCAAAGCAATCGAATTAATATTTTTTGTCTATATGGTATAGGCTTCTCTTTTCCTTTTTCATTTTTGGATTTATTTGAACTTTGTTTTTGGAATTAATCAAGTTTCGCCCAGCGACAACCAAAAAATGCCCCAATTTCATGATTGTTTGGTATTAGATGATGAGTTGAAAGTGAAGCCACTGAGAGCCACTGTTTCAGTCAGTCACCCAACTGAGTTCCAGATCCAGTTCGTAGACGGATGTGAATTTCGGGTTTTTACCAACAAAATAACTGACTGTAAGTTTGTTTTTTTTTCTTCTCTTTTTTTGTTTTTATTTTTATTTGGATTTTTCTGTTGTCGTTGTGGTGTGTGGCTTTTACTGTTGCTGTCCGAGATGTCGCTGGATCTTCAACTATTTGTGGCTTAAATCTAGAATTTATGGCCTACTGTGGGGGCTTTCGTTTTGCCGCTTTTGTAAATTACCTGTGACTAAAACATCTTTGGATAAATTTCATTACTACAGAATGTTGTATATAAATAAACCACATTATAGATATACATATATATATATATTTGATTCGATTAGGAAATATGAAAAGAAGGTCAACATGATTCACAGCCGCAAGATGGAAAACCTACACAAAAACTTAAAAGTCATCAGTTCTTAATTGTTATTGTTATTGTTATTGTATCTATATATGTAAGTATAGGTTTCTGTATCTGTATCTGTATCTGTTTCGTTTTCAGTATCTATATATCTCTCTGCACAAGTAGATGCATAAATTAATGAAAAGCATGTGTATACTGCCTTTTGATGGCTGTCAATGGGCCAACAAAAAGTAACATTCAACAAAATGCGTACAACTAATAAATACATAAACATCAAATCAAAAATCAAAAAAATCGAAAATCGCCAATCGAACAAAAGATATTAAACGCACTTGAGGGCTATTCATTAATTTCATGTTAACTGTCAGCGTATTAGTTTTATGTTTAACAAGTGAAGATGCTGGAAGTCAGTTTATGAATTGTAAAGATGATTTGTGTTGATGCAGGTACAGATAGTGGGGCGTATATATACATATAAGTATATATATATATATGTATGTATAGGATTGGCCATGTACACATTTACCCTTTGTTGATCATGAGAAATTAATGCTGTCGCTGAAGGTCACATGTAATTGGATGAAGATCATCGAAGGTTTTGTCCAAAGATTACATATGTAAACTTTAAGAATGTTTCCACAAATGCCACATGTCTGTAATTACTCCAAACATACAATGTATAATATCTAGGTACATACATATATCTACAATATACCCATTTGGATCAGTAGAGGAACCTGTTGGTTGTGTTGGCTCTTATCTAAATTCCATTTCACTTGGTTTTCCCTAACATAACTGGACCATTATACATACATACATATGTATGTAAGTATGCATTGATTTACATTTACAATATACACATTTTTTTCATCATGAGTTTTGGCATCAAAAGCAGTGATACCTGGCTAAGTAATTTTTTGATTCATTGTAAAAGTTCTCTTTTTTAAACAAATTTCTTTGTTAAAACATTCAAGTTCAAAGGTAGTCTTTATTAAAAAATCGATTTTCTATATGATAGAAATAAATAATTCTGAATAAAGTGAAGTCAAAGTCCTCAAACCAATTCAGTTGAGCCAAAAAATAAGACTTTTTAATATCCCTTTGAAAATAAATTAAAAAGAAATATAAAAGCAAAATCGAAACAAAAAGAAACTTTTATACTTTATAAATAATGGATCTTTTCACTTAACAAAATTTATTTATTGGGGTGCTAATTATTGAGATATTTTTTATTTTTTATTTAAATCTAAAAAAAAGTCAAACCTATTCATTCTTATGTTCACATCTTAGATCAACTTTTAAAATATTTTTGGTATTGTTTTAAAATTTAATGCAAATAATCATTATAAGATTCCTAAAATTATTTTATATTGTAGTATATACACCTTATATTATATAATCTTTTTGTTTGGAAGACAAATCTTATTCATATTATTTAACAAGACATTTTTATTTTTTATATTAATTATATATTGCCACATGAATTTACTATTATTTACTGTATATATAATCAAATAATTAATGCTGTATATTTTCCATTACTTCTAATCGGCTTATAAAAAAAAATTAAATAAATTAATTGGCATTTTAATTGCGTGCATATTTTGACATCAACATTTGTGATGTTTGGATAAAATTCTTGAATGAATATTGTATAGACTTATTTTAATACAATTTTTACTACATTTTTTCTGAATGTATTTGAATACAATTTTTTTACATTTTTTTTCCGAATGTAGTTTAAAGATGTTTTGCATTTTAAATTCGGTCAAACAGATCTAGCAGCTGGTCAATCAATGCCAACTTCATTTACCTTCACATATTGAGGAAACCTTTTGATTTGGAAGATTTGGTCAAGAACCCATGCTGGTTACAAAAATTCTGCGGGTACAAAATAAATGCTTGATTTTATTGTAATTTATTGTAAATAAAAGAATTAATTTCCTGCTCATGTAAAATATATACATGTGTACAAAGTACAAAACCGATTCTCTTGTGATTTTCAAAGATCAAATGTTTAAAGTCTTAGATTAATCTTAAAGTGACTCATTCCGCATGTTTTCTAAAGTCTTTCCAGTGGGCTTTACTGTAGTCTTAATGTGTATTAAGCAGTTTTGTATCGATATATTGAATATTCATGAAATTCTCCATTGTCCGATGATCGCTCAAAAAAATAAATACGCCCACATAAATTAACGAGCATTTAATTTACTTCCATTCGACACTTTTACTACATGGGATGGTTTTTTTTTTGTCTTTTCTTTTTTGTTGTTGTTGTTCCTTCTTTTCATTTAGTTCCATTTATTGGATATATAAATTTCATGCCATTTTAATTTGCTTGGAATCGACAACGGCACCTCACTCTACATTTGCATAATTTTTTTCGGTTTTTTTTTCTTTTTTTTTTTTGCAACAATGAGTTAATTTGCTCCTTTTTTTATAGTGGCATGCCGCTCGTGCTACGTTTTAAATTTAACGTTCAATTAAATTTTATTGTTTCGTACATAATGAAGAAATAAAATGCGCCGCAAGCTACCGCTTCATCTTCCAACTTCCAACTTCGATCTTCCATCTACCATCTACCATCGACCATCTTCCAACTTTAACTTCAACTGCAGCGTGGCCAATCGCCACCAAAAACCGCTGTTGAAATGCCGAAATGCCGCATCTGACCTTCAGATCTCGCACTGCACTTGATTTTCCAATTTTTGTTGATTTTTTGTATATTTATTTTTATTTTTTCGGATTGCTCAGTTGGGGGCTATCATTCGTTAATTATGCGTATTATTTGCAAACTTTTTTTTTTTTTAGCATGTAATTTAAATTCACAACTGAACCTCAACATTTAGTAAAGAGAGTCTATAAAATATGCAAGTATGTAGTATAGTGTATAAAATAGTGTTTGTCCTTTTAAATCAAAGATAATCATGTGTGGTTGAATTCTAGAAACTCCATAGTCTTAATTTGTGTTGTTATTTGTTAATTTGTCTTATTGGTCTGACCATTGATTTTGTTTCTTAGTTAAGTTAATTATCGATGCGGTTTAATGAACTTAAGACTAAAATGGCAAGGACATTTGAGGCACGTACCACACAGATGCTAAAAACATTACTCAATGGCGCCCAAAGAAGCATTTATTATAAAATTAATACATATATATATTAAAGTTTAAGCCATAATACACACCGTTAAGGTTGTTAATAATCAATTAATATTGTACAAAGTCTCAGCTGCTTTTTGCTTGTTATGGCCAGCCAACCAACCTGAACAAATGCGTCAACATGGTGCTGCTAAATTAATGATCTCTTGATGACTCTGTCTGCAAACCAATGGGATCAAGTATGTATATATGTATGTATCAAATATCATCAGTAATTATCTAATAAATGATTTCGCAATTTGCAATTGACATATAATTTAACCACCCCCACCGCAGTTTACTTAATTCCATTTTAAAGCCTTCTCAAAACCTACTAATCGTAATCGTAAATATTCAATAGTTTATTTTATAGTCCTCTAGATGAACTTGAACTTTGCATTGGTCAAGCATTTATCTTGTAAATTGTACAATAATAATTTTTAAAAATCGCAATTTAAGTATTTATTCCAATGACCTTTGCAATAACCAATAGAAGAAGTTATCTCCAGCTACTGACATTTGGTTTTTTTTTTTGTTTTCTAAAAGGCCAAAAACCCAAAACAAATGCGAAGCAATTAGCAAAATAGTTAAGTTAAGTGGCGATACTTGAATATATATATGTATCTGTATATGTATATTTATTTTATATTCATTGGTCATAAAATACTCGTAATAATTATTCACACTCGGTCAAAAAATGATCTCAATGACAAATGGAAACATCTATTAGATAGGCATATCAACCGTAATGCATAAAGGTTACTTCAGCGGAAACGGTAGACATGGCATTTCGATTACGATTCGGTTTTAAATTTGTATGAGTAACATACAAACATTCAGAAAATAAAAATTTAATAACGATATTTTATATAGGCATTGTCAAGTATATACACTTTAGGTTTTAGAAGTATATGTATCTTTATAACACATTTCAGAATTATTATTATAAGTTTCATTATTATATTTGGTTCTAAGCATTCGCAATTGCTTTAAATTTTAGATCTTTTTACTTAAAACAGTTAGAAAAATTTTTCCATTTTTAAATCTAATAAACTATTTTTAATATTTCACATACTATGAAATTGCGCTGTAACTTTTGGCATCTTAATTAATTTCAAAGAATGTTAGACAAACAATAATTTTAGACTAACTGCTTAATCTATCTATTATGACCAAGAACATTTTCAAATTAAATTAGTTTATTTATTGAATTGTGTTAATTAATTTCTTTTATTGTCTCAATTCTGTTTAATTAGAACATTTAGAGCTTAATTAGAACTTTTTGATTATTTTATTTTATGTTTATCCATTTTTGGTATGGCAACCCTACTTTAGCGTTGCCATGCCAAAAAATTCTGTCGTAAAAATGCCGCTGCAGAAGTAATAGTAAATTGAAATAAGTTTAAACCAAGTTAAGAAAACATTTAAAAAATGGTTAGTTTCAAAAATTTAAATTCCAATTTTTTTCTTACGAATTGACAATTTTTAGAGGTTAATCTTTTAATGGTTTTCGGCAGTCAATAAAGGGTTTTAGACCGTAGAGGGTCCGATTGAAATCCCATTAATATTCGACAGGTTAACAACCATCGACTAAGCTTATCCCAAGACAATGGTGCTAAAATTCCCCTTGGGCCATTTATGCCAATCAGATTTGTGACATTATGGAAAGCCCATTTTAAAGGGCATTCCTCAGATGCAAAACATAGATTTCAATTTCTGTGGGTCATGTCCGCTATCAATCAATCGGCAAAGCGCCATCCCATAACCTACTATTAACACATATTTATCGAATCGACCACTGACCTAAAAGGTCATCACAAACAGTTGCCGCCTAATGTATGTAGGTATGGTGAAAGTATGTATGTATAATGCCAATGCCCATGCTCCTTCATATTTATATAACATTTAACAGATACATATTTTTATTGTATTTCTTATGTTGACTTAATTTAAACGATTCGGTCGATCTGTCGCAAAATTAATTAGAAAATTCGAACGACATCGCAGTCCCATACGCAGGCTTTTATTTATGGCAACTACGCCAACGGCAAATTAGTCAAAGACATAACAACAAAACATGGCTTGACTTAACAACAAAAAGAAAAATATGTATAAATAAAAAAAGTAAAGAAAAAAAAAAATAAACTGGTTGCGTCGCTTGTTACTCGTTACTTAAGGGCACTTGAGGTGTACTATTGGTAGGTACTCTTCTGTCAGCATCTATGCCAAAAATAGATATTTCCCTTTCAATCGATAGATAAGTTGCTCACATTCCTTTTGGTGGGTTTCATTTTCGTTTTTTTACTTCCGATTGCTTTGAGAACAAAGACTATATGTATCTCGAGTGAACAGTAAGTCAAAATCGTGATGGCCTATGCCCATGCCGAAAAAGAAGGAACCAAAAAAGTAGTCGAAAGGCACATGACATAAGAAATTGTTATGATAATTTATGGAATCGTCTTGTAGAGTAATGGAACACACTTGATCATAGTAATGAGCGCCAACGGCTTTAGCTTTGGTGCGGCATGATTCGTTTGACCTTTGGTGTGTTAATTGCTATTTTCCAGCAATTGCACTCTGGGGGCCTGGGCTAGAGAGATCAGCTTGGGTTAACCACTGTTAATCCTAAGTGCGTACCCGCGGCGTAAATACAAGTAATTGCTATGTGGATTTGGTTCGCCCTTATTGTACTTGCTACCAATTGCTTCTGCAATTGACCTCGTAATTTGTTTGTATCTTTAACTGCTTGACCATAGCGACATCCTCTTACCACTAACACACACTTTTTTCTCTCTTAATTATTAAATAGTTAATACCCTAACGGGCATAGATATGTATTCAAAGTCAATATTCTTTTTTTCTCGAAGGCTTTAGTCTATATGTTTTCTGAAAAGAAATCATTTGTCCATTTATTTGTAACATTAATTAGAAAAATCTTTAATTTTAAATTAGTGTATATTAGATGCGGTGGCTTCAAACTTACATTTTAGTTAAGTTTTTCTTCTCCAACGCTACGTAACTGCGGAAATTGGATTTCAGCTACTTTTTTGGTGCATTTTTTAGAAGTGATAAAGATAGGTTAGTTTTAAGGGCTTGCCCTCTAATCTATTCATTGTCCAAACGGGAAATTGCACCTTCAGCCATGACTTGCAATTTGGGTAAGATTAGTGGTAACAATTTAATAAGTTTCTCAGTGTGATTGCTTAATTTTTCTTTTTATTTTATATTTGTCAGAAACGGGCAACTCTTAGTTAACTTCAGTGCTTTAAGTCTTATCCAGATCAGCCTCAACAACTAAGATACACTAAAATAAGTACCAAGCTAACAACATATTTGAATATTCTTTTACAACCGTTAGTTATCTGTTCGTATAAAGTTAGGCAACCTACGCCCTTCTAAGGAATTTTTAAGAATGTTTGCTCCTTAATAATAAATAACCTTCTAAGCATCGAAATTGGTTAGAAACATTTATGTTGTTAACTTTCGGCAAGATTTATTATTTCCATGTCCAAGCCCTAACCTAATAAGCAAATTTTTGGCGCCTTATTTTATATTTCGATAAATTAGTGAGGCAGTTAATTTTCTGTTGAGCCGAAAGTTATGCAACACCAATTTGAACAGTGCTCGCAAATTATTATGTTAGTTAACATGGTTCCAAACTGTTAAAATTTCCGTTTAAATTTCAAAAATATAGTTTGAATTGCCAATAAACATAGTTCCAAAACTGGATTAATGATTCTAATTTGGTTTTCCGATTTTGATAAGAAAGGAATTAAGTACATATGTATTAAGTTTGTTTCAATAAATGTAGAGGATTTTCAATTACGGCTTTCTACTCTAGTTAAAAAAAATTATTTCAAAACAAAGAACAAACTACTACAACTTTTTTCTTATTTGTATCTATTATATTTTTCCTTTTAACTTGCTGACCAAAACTGCTGTCTACCTTTTGTCTAGGCTTTACTCATGCATTTTTCTACTCTATTCCTGACTAAATTATTACATTAGTTTGAGTCTTCCTCTGTATGACTTTTGCATTAAAGTTTCTTGTAAGCATGGGAAACCATAGTGACATTCCAATCTACCAAGTTGGCTATAAATATACATATTGTCATAAAGCCTAATAAAATGTGAACATGCAACATGGTAAAGTAAACAACGGGAGGCACTTACAGCTATTGACAAATCATTAGGGTACGAGTGGCACACCATTCAAAAGGGGGGAAAATAGAAAAGAGGGTGGCTGTTGCTCCCAAATACTTTTGTTATTTCACTTTTTTGCAATTTCAAGTGTACACACGAACACACACACACACCCACACTCCCTGGGTAAAAAGGAGTCATGTCCAAAGTGCCAGGGGATGGTAGAGAGGAAGTCGCGTACATGGACATTGTTTGCATTACATTTCCCGGCTATTTACTTTTGCTTTTTAATGCTTTTATTGCCGGCGATTTGCCCAATGAAAAGGAAAGTAATGCCAAAAATGTAACCAAAAAAAAAGGTCGAGAAAATTTAATATTAAAAGCAATGTAAGCTATAAATTATTATTATTATTAAATTGTTAAATTATTTCAATATAATATTAAAGACTCGGTATGAAAAGAGTTTGTTAGAAATGTAAATCTTGTCGCAATATATCCGAGTCATAACATTGATTTATTATTAAATATTGAATTCTCTCTGAAGAATAAAGAATTAAACTTTGTAATTTGATCTTTTAAAATTATTGTAATAATCGATTTCCATCTTTTATATAAAAGGGGATAAAACAATTCCATATTGATCTCCGTTTTATTAAATTATTTTATTAAATCTCTTGTTACTAATTATTAGTCTTATAAAATTGACAAAGTTAAAGGTATATAATTCTTAATTTTAAATGGATATCCTTTAAATACTTCATTTCCAAATTTTTTGTTGGTTTCATTAAAATATTTATGCTTTCATAAAGATTTTTCTTAAAGCATTTCGCTGGAAAATTGATCATGAAACTTTAGCCTATCGCTGATCAAAATAATCTTTTAAAATGTAGTTAATCTTTTCAGATTAAAAGTGAACCTTCAAGTTGAACAAAAACAACTTCTTCTCCCCCTCTATAAATTTGAATTGAAAGTATTAAATTTATCAACAAATAGCCCAATTGCATTTCAATGCCCGACATTTCCATTGAAAAGTTTTCCCACGCATTTTAAAATTTTTTTCGGGGGGAAAACATAAATCCGTTAACGAATTGGATTATATTAAGATAAACAGGCGAAGGGGGTTGCGACGAAAATGTTCCCAATATAGAATGAAAAACTAAAACAAAATTTCCTGCATCTCTTGGCAAATGATATAGCCAAGAATCTCATTCAGAGTCAGACTTTCAGTTGCAAAATGCATGCATTACCCCTTTTTTTCTGACTTTTCAACTTTAAGAACTTTTACAATTTCCGGAAAATTGTCAAAAGTGACCGCACAATGAGTTTGCCGAGATATAAATCGTTTAGACGCACTCTTGAGACATCTAATTATTCTGAAAACACACACACACACAGAAACAAATTTCCGGTCACGGTTTCTTTTTCTTACCTGCTATTCAGATACTTTATGTCTTTACCAAATTATAATTTACAGTACTCGAGACTCGAGTGTTTTTATGATTTTCTTTAAAGTATAGAGCAAAATTTTTAGAGAATTACCAATGATGCCCGTAAATCACTTTTTATGATTCCAAGTGCCACACAGAATTTCAACGGTCTTTCCAATGAAATGGTTAGTATGATGGGCAATTTGCATAAAGGCAGGGGAGAGGGCGAGAGAGTGACTTACTTAGAGGGTCAGACTCAGCTGAATAGCGCCAAAATTATATTGAACAAATGCTCATTAGTGGGCCACGTGGCGACGCCACTTTATCTTAAACCTATCCCTTGCCCTTGTACAAGGGATCGTTAGTGCCGACAGCTAAACAAATCCAAATTGTACACTTGGGGGCAGAACAAATAGTAACAAAACAAAAAAAAGGAGGAAGTAAAAAGCTCATCCCCAATGAAGTGCAAAATGAACGTCATAATCACATTTAAGGGAAATTGTTTTGCAGCTGAGATTGTACACATTCTCAAACCCATGCCACAGCGGGGGGGTGAAGGGAGTGGATGAGGACAAAGAAGTTACATTTTCACCGGCAATCCCTTATAGAAAACTCACCTGCCTTCGATCTCGTTTTGCCATTTATCATTGTGAAACAGTAGAAATCGATTTGGGTCGCATTTTCACATGTCGGAACAAACCAAATTGTTCACATTTGTCATTATGTTTGGTCATAAAAAAGGGAAACAGCAAGTCATGTGAAAATTGGCCACAAAGATTCAAAAAAACGAAAAAAAAAAAAAAGAAGAGAGGAAAAAAAACAATTTCCATTTAGAGAAATGTGAAAATGAGTTGATCCTTTTCTATTTAAGTACAAAAACGATCTGGCATTGAGTTGTTAGCAAACAATCGAATTTCATTTCGTTTTTTCAGATATTTTTAGAATCGAAAAACGTTTTATAACCCATCAAACGTATGACCGACCCAAAGGAGCAGCCTAAAACTTGACGATAATGCAATAAATTAGATCAAATGTCTGACAAGCTTTGTGGGGAATGGATGGATACTCCCTGAACATGAAGACCCAACCATTCGTGTGCCGTAAATAAGAAGAGGAAAAAATATATATATATATAGAAAAGAATCGTTGCTCCCCCCTTTTCATTTCCCCAATCAATTGGTTTTAAATTTAGCCATTTTTTTTTCGCCTCCCATTCAAGAAACTGCCTGATAAGCAAAGGCAAAGCCGCTGCCGCCACATCCTGTCTATCACAACCAAGCCCACAAGAGCCCCAAGTGTAACGAAATTCAATTTGCCAGACTTAGACGCCGCCGCTGATGCCATTTGCCATCACCAGCTATGGAAAATTAATAGCCAAATTACATTAGCACGCGACAACGATGGGCACAGCCACATTACACGGCCTAGACTCACTCGATAAAAAAATAAAAGGAGGAAAAAATAAAAAGGAAAAACGGGGTAGAAAAAAAAATGGCAAATGTGAAATCGCTTACGCCAAAGCTGTGACAAATTGTTGATAAATATTACGAGTATTTCTTTAATACAATTGAAATACTCTATATACAAGATGTTGGGAAGATTATTTTCAAGGGTGTAAGTCCAACTAAGATATCTATGTAAATCAAATCTAAAAGTAATCAATATAAATAATATTTTTATAGGAATCTATTTTAAGAATTGAAGAATAGTTTGTATACTGTTGGCCTTATGGTTATATATTATATATACATATATATATAATACTATATATATATTAAAATTTATCATTTTATGCATTCGAAATTTATAACCCAATAACAATAACTTCCTGTTTAAGCTCTACTTAAGAGGACTTCCGCTTTTTACTGCAGTTTTTGTCATAGGATAAGTTTTAAAATTTAACAAATGCAATTTTAAAACTTGAAAAAATAAATTTTTTTAAATCATTAATAATTGGAAATAATATATATACAAAATAAATGCTAAATCCATAACTAATAAGGACTACAAGAGCTTCAATTTTATAATGAGCCTAAAATAAAAAGATTAAAGTTAAAATAAATACATAACAAAAAATAATATAAAATAAATAAAAAATTTGTTTAAAAAGATTTGGAAATTTACCAGAATAGTTTAAAGTATAAAGCAATGTTAAAAAAACCTTAAACTAAAAAAATTAAAAAAAAAACTAATTAAAAATAATATAAAATAAATAAATCAAATAGATTTAAAATTTTATTATTCATTATTTAAAATGTTTAAATAGTAAGGAAATAAGGAATAAGAACTGCAATTAAAAGAAAAATTAAACTAAAAAAATTAATTAAAATAAATAATACAAAATAAATTAAAAAAATTTATTAATAAAGAATGAATAATAAAAAACAATATAAAATAAATAATAAAAAAGATTTCCAAATTTATCTGAATAGTTTATAACTAAGACCAATATACCAACACCAAGAGTTGCAATTGTAAAACGAACTCAAAATAAAAAGAAAAATACATAAAAAAAAATTATATAAAATTAATAATAGAATAATCAATAAAAAAGGTTTGAGGACATATCTAAATAGAGAATAGTAAAGGAACAATATAGATTATATACAAACTTTCACAATAATATTTCATATATTTATTTCTTTAAATTACATTTTTGTAGTTTAGCCTATCAAAATATATATCTCAAACGCAACCCAAAAACCATTGGACTTCATATAATAAAAGAGTATACAATTACCGCATATATGAACAATACAACCCTCTAATTTCCTTAAGGTTCACTCAACTTTGACAACTGTTGAGAATCGCAAATTGATGATGGCATTTAATTGAATAGACTATGATTAAAGCTAGATTATAAAAATAAAAAAAAGAGTCAATCAATAATTTAACCCATCTTCAGTAAAATAAAATATATATCTTTAAATTTAAAATTTTTATCTGAAAAGTGGTGGTCTTTATCTTTTTTTTTCTTCTACTATCGATGTACATATTCACATAGTTTACGTATCTACGTAAATTTCTTGGTCCCTGGGCAAGTCTTAAGGCAATAAAACCCGTAAGAATTGGAAAAAGGGCTGGGGCCACCCCCCATTGCGGTGGAAAACGTGACAAATACAGACTTTTGTAGATTAGTTAGCGGAGCAGCAGCAGCCTTGTGGGATCTTTTTCTCTTTCCCTCTGCAGCTGTGACGACGCTTTTCAATCCACTTAAAAATTCATTCTTACTAAAGAAAAAATTTGTTAGGCGCTGTGAACCCTCGGTTAATGCACTTGAACTTGTATGAAAATAAGGAAAGGAAAAAATGGAAGAAAAAAAATCTGTCTAAATTTCTCTCTAATTAGAAAATTCAATTCAAATTGTTGGATTTTTCCAAACCACTCGTATTAATTATGTGCATTTACCAATGCCAATGGTAGGATAGATAAGGAAGTGGTTCAGGCCTGACTTATGGTTGAATTCACTTGATAAGACCAAAGACAAATCCACTTAAATGTTTTCTCATTCCAACCATTTTCCGCTGTTGTGGAAAAATTGATTTTATTTTAATTATTTTTCGTTGCAGTCGAGTGCATTTTACAATTTGTGTGCATGTGAATATGGGGAAATGCTCAAGTCCTTTTTTTTGTTTCTTTTTCCTTTTCCTTTTAACAAGATAAATTTTTATGCCTATGGTTACAATATTTATCGATTTTCTAACACAACATTCATACATTGAATGGGAATCATCCCCCCTGGATGCCATATACTATAATACTAGATATAGAAAGAGCTCTTCTCTCCTCTCTCTCTCTTCACTCAGTGGGTGGAGAGAAAAAAACGACAAGAATCCAAAAATCCAACTCGCAGTTCATGGCAATTTATTTGCCTTTGGACTTCGCCTTAATAATAAAGTCCTTTAAATCTTTTTTCTTTTTTTTTTTTGGTCAAATTGCATTTGGGTTTCGACAAGGCAAGCATTAAAAGGATAAGGACAAAGTTTCCCTCTATTATTTTTTCTGGGGGTTGGAATTAGATTGGCCCGGCAATGTCAACATCGAATGACGATGCGTTGTCATTTTGGGAATGGGAACAAGCAAATTGTAATTGTGGGGATGGAAACAACAAATGCCTAGAATTCCAATATGAAAAAAAGAGAAAAAAAAATACATTTGCTTAAGGATCCATGACTGATTGTGAGAATTCGCTAAGTAAAATTAATATTTTGTGGGCAGAAAAAAAAACAAAAACAAAAAACAAACACCTGGGTATCATCTTAATCCATCCATAGTTAAATGACCCAATTTATAGTGAATATAAAATTGAAAAACGTAATTCCTATAACAACAGAACACAATGGATAAAGAGTGGAGGGGGGAAGGGGAATAAAGAAATTCACATTCATCTTCAGATCGACGTCCTCGACACATTTACAATGAGGTTCAGATAAATCTGCGACTCTGTACAAAATGAAATGTTTTCGGTTCAATGAATTTCAAACAAGAAAAATAAACAAGCAGTATACCCAAAGCAACAACAACAACAATAACAATAACTACAATCTACAGATACGCACTTAAAAGACAGCTCAAGGTATATACATATATATATATATATATACATCTCAAAGATACATACGTAGCTCGAAAGATTCAAAACCCTCTGCCTCTGTCTTTGCCACTGGGTTAGGCCAATGTTTTGTTTAGATTTACATCTAGTTGGGAATTGGAGGATTATGTTTGCCAAACGAAAGATTATGTATGTGAGATAAGCAAATTTAAATATTTCACTACGCATTCGTATTGTTCTATAGAATACACATACATATTGTATTTCAGCTGGCTTGGCTTAGTTTTTGGTGTGCCAAAAACGCCTTTGAAAACAAAACAAAAAATACATATACATACATACATACATGTATATATATATATACATATATATCGCGCTCTTTTTGGATCGCCTTTCATGTTGTTGCCACTGGCCTGGGCACACGTGTTGCACACGTCCGGTTTGTGGGATTAACATCGTAGAGAATCAGGCTTATTTGTTATTATAGCACAAGATTTTCCAACACCAAAATAGGGTAAATAACGGTATATTAACTTCATTAAACAGACAGTGATTAAAGTATGGGCAATGAGAATAAGTACTGCATTCTTAATTAAAGAATTCATTGTTTCAATGCAGTCAGTATCTGACAGCTGGCGATGAACACACATGTACATATACATATATATATATAGGATGTATTTAGAAATATGAGGGATGAGTTTTGTATAATGATTTTAAGACAATATCTCATACGTTGCACACTTTTCACAGCTGTTGCACTCTAGGCAGGACCCTGCCACACATCCTGCCGCAAGACTTCTCATATCATGACTTGCGGTTTCGTATTTCATCTTTGAAAAAAAAGGCAATCAATGAGCCATGTTTTAAGGAACTCAACCCTGTCCATTTACTTTAAAGGTTCTGATCAAGGGACCAAGGGAATGCGTAAAAGACAAACACCAAAAAAAAAAAACAACAACTGAGTAATGTGCCATGAAATGAAATGCCCAGAAATTAAACTTCAATTTGTTTCGAACAGCAAAAAAAAAATACCCTAAGCATGAGAAGTAAATCCATTCATTAAATATATGTAAATACTTAAGTAGAAAAAATAAGTGATGAAAAATAACATAATAGTTAAAAAAATTAGTATAGAGTTAAAAATTTTAAACTAAATGGATGGTTCATCCCGAAATACGTTATTTATACTAATAACTAAAAGGATGGGCTAACTTCTGATAAAACTTAGTTGTGGTATTAAAAAGTACATTCGGTTAAAACATTCGTGACATTCGGTTAAAAATCAACAGAGTTATTGAGGTTAAACCTTATTCATGACCGATCAATTCCTATGGGAGCTATATGATATAGTCATCCGATCGGGATAATTCCCAGATATATAATGCCTACAGCAAAAAGTAGCCTATGTTGAAAATTTCAGCTCTGTCTCGGAGAAGAAGCTGTTAATCCAGACAGACGGACAGTGCTAGATCTGCTGATCTTGCTGATCAAGAAAATATATACCTACTCTATATAGTCGGAGATGCTTCCTTCTGTGCGTTGCAAACTTCTGACCAAAATTAATATACCCTCTGCAAGGGTATAAAAAACAATCCAAAAAAGTTTGTACAATGCGTACCTATGTATATATATGAACACAGATTTCTTTATAATAAAAAATTATACAAATTTGTTTAAAAACACACAACTTGTTTCAGTTTCAATATCTAAAGTAACTAAAACTCTAAAATGTCATTTAAATCAAAATAGTTGTAGGTGTAGGTGTGGTCATTCTTATCAGTACCTAAAATTTTGTTTTTGTTTGCATTCTCCCTGAGGAAATTCCAAATAAAATCTAAATATGTCAAACTACTCCCAGAGGAGCAATTAACACAGAAGATCTGTGGGATCTTCATTCCATCGTTCTCCTAAATTATGTGCGAGGACAAGTAAATATTTTAGTTTGGAATTATAAAACAAAAATGGACTATTTGATACCTCTTACAAAATAATAACAAGCTATGTAAAATTCATAAGATAAAATCTCTCATGAGTTCGCTAACCGAAATCCTAATTAAATTGACTTTTGTCCAACGGGGGGTAAAATGAATTGAATCACCCTATATAATTCAATTCATATAGATGGATAGATATGTTTGAGCAACCCCTTTTTAAGAAATTTAATGGAAAGCCACATTACTAATTTTCTTGTCATTAAGCATGACCATAAAGCAACATATACATAAATACATTAACTAATGGAGATAGTAACAAAGTAGAAATTATGGAAAAAACTAATATACAGTTGTTTTGGGACCTAGAGTTCAGTTCATATATACGAGTATATAGGTAGCCAACGTTGACGACCCAAGGGGTGCATAGAACTGAAAAAATAAAAGAAAATTCATTTAGGGGTTGCACTAGGTTAGAATTAAATATATGTGAAGTCGTTGTTAATTAATAGATAATGCGAATTTCCCTAGCTAAATTATATTAATTTGTATATACATATGTATGCATATATATATATTTTTTTTTTTGAAAATTAACAATTAGCTATTCCAATCCTGTCAGGTAGGCAACCTTTTCAGCTGCTGACCAATGAACTGAGAGTCAATTATTTGAGGTTCATCCATCAACTACTGAATTGAATATACAAAGGAAGCCGCCAACTCGAGATAAACTAATGGAAAACTAAGGGAAAATTGAGCATGTGTTTGGGACTACTTTGGATTCTACTTCATATTGAAATGGATAGTGTAGTTTTAGTGCAACTAGAAAAAATATGACAAGACCAAAAACCAAGATTGGTATTTGCACCATTCGAGTGTGAAACAATAAAAATTTTTTGTTGTATTGTCTACAATTTGACAATAACAAATTTCACACGCACTTCTCCACCTCGGGGCAGACAAAAGCGCATGGAAAGTGTCACAAAAATGAAATGGGATTGGTTATGGCCCTGGGATGGGAATGTGAGAGGATGTGATGGAAGATTATATCAAAGACAATATGAAAATCAAAGACAATGAAAAAAAAAAATACAAAATAACAATAGATAGAAATTTGTCATAGAAATAGATATCATTTTCAGACAGACATGTAACCCTCCCATGGTTAAAGAGATAAATAGAGAGAGAGAGAGATAGAGGAAGAGGGAAAAGGGAACTGAAATGCAATGTTCTGTAATTAATGCGAATTTTGCAATTTTAGTACATTTTCCATTTGTTTATACGGAAACACGCAATGGACAATGCTTTGACAGGATGTGCGCAACTTATCGTTATCTGATAGAAACCTCCATTAACTGAAATTTGATTAGGATTAAGTGCCTACAGCAGCATTTCACAATGCAATACTCGTACAATAATTTAAATGGACCGCAGTGGAGGAGAAATGCGAGTCGAACGAATCCTAAATAAATAAATGCTTAACTGTGTCTGCCAAGTAGCTGACGGAGCCTAATGAGACCTCGAAGATGAAACCAAAGATGCACAAGGGGAAAAACAATTAGATGTGAACTGACAGACAGGCAGCAGACTTGCCAGTCAGTCAGACAGACAGATAGAACGACAGATCGAGACTCTAGACAGGACTCGGACTCGGTCTCTGTCTCTTTCTCAGACTCGGACTCGGACTTGAAATCGTATTGGCGTACGCTAAGGAGCTCCTTCTGTTAGCTCTTCGGTATCAGCATGTGTGAGTGCCGCTTGGCCATCTTTGCCAGCCTCAATTGCATCCATCTCTTGTCTCTGATCCGTTCCCTATGTAAACAGTTGCCAGTTGCCGCTAAATCAGGCGTGTACAATTTCTGTATGCTACATTTTATGCCACACATTATGCCCTGCCTCTTCTCTTCCCTTCTCACCCTCCTAGTCCTATACACTTGGTTTCGCCCTCTATCTCTCTGTCTGTCTGTCTGTCTATCTGCTTTTGGAAAGAAATTTCAAATGTTTTGCAGCAGATGTTTTTTTCTTTCCTTCATCTCTTCTTTTCGGTTTTGTTCCTTTACATTTTTTTTTTTTTTTTCAAAAATCGGCTTTTATCTTTCTTTTTCTCGTTTGCTTTACTCAAAGGCTGGCAATGATGCGATCTGTGGTCTTTCATGCATCGCCTGAAACAATTTTTCCTTCGTTTGGTACATTTCGTTTACGAAATTATGATAATGATAATACATACATACATACATATATGGACGACCCATTTCTGTGAAAGAGCTAGATGAGATCCTTTTGTTCTGTCTTGTGTGCAGTCCTTTGACACCGTATTCAAGTCTCTGGGCTGGCCTAATGAGCCTTTTGTTGATGCTGTTGATGCTGCTGATGCCAAGAATTTGATAGCTAAACGAAATAAGAATAAGAAGGCGCGACTGATTTGTCATTTCAATTATAGGTTAGAGTTATGAAAGCTTCAGATGAAATATCGACTATCTCGAGGGTGAATCTTTGGTATGCAGATATTATTTTAAAAGGGTTTTGAAATATTTAAAGTGGTTGAAATTCCCATAAAGGTTTAGCGACTTGTCTTTGTAGGTGAGGTGGCTAAAATGGAGACAAGTTATTAAACTATATTCTGGTTTTTAGGACATAAATAAGACTAAGGATATTCTTCATAGAAAGGGAAAAGATTTTCTTTCTGTTCTGCTTTCCTTTAGGTCCTCTATAAGTATTATTATAAATATAAATTTGTTATGTTTTTATGTTAATACTTTTAGGTTTAACTTTCTGGTTTAAGAAGTATATTCTAACTTAAGTAATGGAAAATTAATGAATCAAAAAACTACGTAGTATTTGGGTGCTGCAGTTTAGACCAGAGATCGACTGGTGATTTGTCCCTGAAGGCGGGAAAAAAAGCTGTACGTGATGATGCAGCCGCCACAGATTTGAGATTTAACCTTCTTATTAAGATGTAAATATTAATTGTATCCTTTATGATCTTATTATTATGTACACCCTTTATACAATTTGCTTTGCTATCCCTCTAGGATAGATTGCAAATAAATGACCAAGAGAAAGAAAAAAACTATTTGGGTGAAATAAGTTCAATTTATTTATATTTGGAAACAAAAAGAATAATTTTAAGAAACAATCTTTAATTGTTCTTTTTATTCCCATTTTATGAACTTTCATTAGCTTCATTTTACGCTTTCATTTTAATTTAAGAAATTCTTTTTTATCCATAAGTATATGAACTTAATGAGTACAACATCCACAAAAAACTGAATAGAATTTGTTATCCAAATATTAACCACAACCCATACATTAATTTCTTTAGTCTTTAGCCGTACACTACTAATTTATACGGCTAATTAACAATTTAATGACAGATCCCATTCATTCACACACTTTCATTTTATTTAGCTAAACAAATTGCAAGACAGTTGTAAATGCAGTCGGTCGTATGTGGAAAACAGTTCCGCTTCGTAGCGGAAGGAAATGCCGCGGCATTGTTTGGGTTAAGGTAAGGAAAACGCGTGCCGATCGCGTGTGAATCGAAGCGAATGAACCTACATACATATGTATATGACAGAGGAAATATGTATGTATGTATGTCAGTATATATGCAGTCACTGCAGTAGCAGCTGATAAATTTTCTTGTCATTGACTTGACAACGGCTGCAACATGGAAATATGAAACTGCAGTCTGGTTGTGGCACCTTCAAGGATTGCAAAAAAAAAAAAAAAAAAAAAAAAACAGCTGTGATCGCACACAGTTACCTGAATTTGCATAGAAAAAATGTGCAATATTTATTTTATTTTTATTTATTTTTTTTTATATATACTTTCTTGATTGAATTCTCAGCTGCTAACTCTGCACTTCCGTTTCCTTGTGCAATTTTTTTTTCTGTCAAAAGTCTGTTGTTAATGTCCTGGCAAACATCCTGTTGTCCCGTAACTCCGTGGGTGTTCCCATGGCGCATTATTGGCATGCATTTTAGTTATGGTCATGTCGAGACTTGCTTCTGACAATACCCCCCGTCAAGGCAATGTCTGACAGATAGAATATTGAAATTAAACTATGTATAGCTATAGGCGTGCGTCAAGATAATTGTAATTTGAACGGGCTGCGTTTTGTTGGTGACAACAATGTCTATTTACTTAAATTACCAGCACCCAGTATATTGGAGGAAAGGTCTATCTACGACGGAGGGTAAACACCCAACCAACAGACACAGACACAGACAAGGTCAGAACAAAGAATAGTAAATCGAGAATTCAATTGTTCTTCACAAAATAATACAAATGGATTTTAAATGGCTGATTAGACTCAGTGAGATCGGATCAACAACATATCGGGTTCTTGTTTAATATTTATCGCAATGTTATACATACAGATTTATGTATATATATGAACATAAATGATGATACTAAGTGAATATGTACATTGAAATCCTAATATTGATCGTTCTATAAGCTACTGCTGTGATAACCAAAATCTGTTGGAAATATAAGTACCATTATATTTTTGCATTTTCATGATGCTAAGGAAATGGAACTATTATCTATACCATTGTTATTATCTGTTACTTGAGTATTTATTCATAGCTGAATGAGAACCTAAGTTCTTTAGTTCTATCTGAAAATAACTTCTAATCTTCTAGTCTAATTTTGGTCGATTTTGTTAAAATATATTTTTATTTGCCTTCAAGAATCGCACCTTTCAATGGGCATCAACATCTGGAAAGCCAATTTTTAAACAAACTAAATAAAATAAAACTTAACTAGATTATCAAACAAACTAATTTTAAAGCGATTGAATAGAAATCATAATTAATAGTTAATAGTTATATAGATCATTTTCAAATGATAAATCGACTATGTACTTATAATCAAAAAAATGAAGAACTTTAATGTTAAGCAACTTTTCCTGATTAATAAAGGTCTTTTCATTTTTCGTTTTCTAAAAATTTATTATTTTGGTATAAAACTAGAATTATTTATGGCAAAATTTGTAAATTTAGTTTTCTTAAAAAATAGTACCGAATGAAAATTAATTACATAAAAATTACACATTTTTTCGTTGCTCTTTTAGAAAATATTTTTTACAATTTAGCAATCGATAACATTGAACTTTATTCCCAATCAAGATGTGTGGAAGTGGGTGAGTTAATTAAATCCAAATCGGCCTTGGCTGCCGCACACATACATATGTAAATATAACAATAAAAAAAAACAAGTTCATTAGGTCTGACGCAACAAAACAACAACAATCAATGGGCTAAATCTAATATGTAATACATATACATATGTATATATACATACATATACACATATGTACATATATATAGGTTTGTTTATATTCCACCTATGTATGGACACAACAAGGCAAAGAAAATTACATTTGTGGGTACAGATTTCTTGAAACTCTTATTAATAGGATTCCCATCACATGCTGTGCACAGTTTGCTCCATGCTCAAGACGGAGTGAAAAAAAAAACCAGGTTTTATAGTTTATATGCAAGACAAAGCCGGCATAAATTCTACATCTGAAATCTGTATCCATATCAGAGAGACATGACAAAGCTGGAGCTAATGAAAAATCAATTTGATGCTAATGCGGCGGGGGCTAAAAATCAGAAATCATGGCCAACAATCCATTGGAAATACAGAGGCCACAACTGTTGTTGTGTTGGAAAATAAAACAAAAAAAGAAAAAGAAAAAACAAAATCAAACTGTTTAGTTTCAGGTTCATTTTACAACACTTTTTAGCAGCATCATAAAAATGTACACACATCTATGTACATTTACAGCACACACTTATGCATATACAAATGTATATATGTGTGTGTAGACTTTTGTATATGTTTGTATGTATGTGTGTATCTCATGTTTGCTCAATATTCACGTGTTGCATGATTCTTCGTCGCTTTTGAGCGATAAACAAACAAAGCGTCAAACAAATTTCTTTCATAATCAAAAAGATTTTAGACATGACCATATACATATATGTGTACATACATACATACATAAACAAATATACATTTATAGTACATTTCCTATATTGACGGAAACAATTTCTTCAGCTCAGAATTTACAACTGAACTGACAATCAGAGATTTTAATAATTTTATCTCATCTGAACTATTCACACAAACTGCACTAATTTTAACTTTACTCTATCACAATCTAAGCTGCATAATTTAAAAACTACATAAGTATAATCAAATATTTCACAGTTATTACCGGAAGTTTTTGACGTCTTAGGGTCACTTCCTCTGCCACCTAAAAGATATAATTTTATGACTTTTAAATTGCCAAGCCAAATGTTAAAGAAATATATAGACCAATGTGTAAGATTTTTAGTTTCATAATTTCTTAGGGAGAAAATGTTATATCAAATATAAATTTTAATAAAAATTTTACCCAATAGTCAACAAATATATTTTAAACAAAACTGAATTTGAACAAATCTCATAAGAATTTTCTTTTTTGGGTTTTAAACTATAAAAATATAGATTCATAAGGCAGTACAAAAATAAAAGATAAGTTCTTAACACATTTCGAACTTTGTGGTCCAGTTACTAGTATAAATTAAGCCATTTTCGATCTGAAGTCTGAAAATTTACGATGTAAACTCGCTAGACAATAGCTACAGAAACAAATACTTTGAACAATTTCTAAGCAATACCATATATTTCTTTGGTATACATAAAAATGTTGTTGTTAATACAACCACAACTTAATCTAAAATTCCTACAATATATAAACAAAAAACATAAATAACAGACTTATGTTTAGATTAAAGTTTCATTCATATTTCTGAGTGAAAGATTAGTTTGAATAGAAACAAACAAAACAAATTGAATATTCATATTATACACACCTTATGAATTTAAATATGCTTCCTACTGTATTAATTTGCTATTTTTAATTTAATTTTAATATATTAATGTATTAAACATTTGTTTGTCAACATAACGAAATACAAAACTAAATATGCGAGCATTTTAATGATGAATATATTTTTTTTTAAATTTTGCATTAATTCCTATATTGATCAGATGCATTAGTGATCCAATACAAGAAGTGAAAATTAAAATAAATTTCAACCGGAAATAATGCATAGAACTTGTTTTCCAAGGCAACAACAACAACAATTTATCGACGAGTCACCACTACTCACTATACGATTCTAAAGATTGAATGTATAAACGCATTGAATGAGAAATCTTTGCGGTTAAATAAAATAAAACTAAAAGTAAGTGGAATGTACGAGTAGAGTACAGTATGTAATTTGATAACTTGGACACACAATCAATCCTTAAAGTTGCATACAACAACGTGACCACTACAAAATGCACGAGACAGCAATTCAAGCCATCTATCCACATCCATCAACATGGCCCTGGACTGAGATGCCAACAACAAGAGCAACAACATGGGCATGAACATCCCGTGATTTCGACGTGTTGAACGTTGGCCGCAACGTAAAAAAAAAATATTGAAATGCATCTAATTGGTAATTATGTATAAGATGAGCGCGTGCTTGTTTGAGAAATAACGAAACATCGACAAAGACAGGGCCCAAGACCAGACAAAAGTAAAAAGGGTCCCAAACCAAAAAAAAATAAAAAAAAAACAGAAAAAAAAGAAGAAGGGTCAGACACAAAAGGCCTGACCACATAAGCTTCTTGATATGTATGGGGATTGGCATTGGCATTAAGATGGACTTGGCGGACTTGCCGGACTTTTGCCTGGTTTGCGATGGGCCATAGCGGCTAATTTGCGCATTTGTGCTGTATCTTTGCCTTATGATTATGCCTAATTTTGGCTCTACCCTTACCTTGAGTTCATTGCTGAAAATTGAAATTATATGGTCAGACCATATAGATATATACATACATACACATTATATACTTACCTACATATGAGAGGCCAAAGTGGTAATTGTCTATAATGTTTGTGGCTTTAAAATGAACTATAATATATATCTGTCTATCTGATTGTAAATAGTTTCCAAGTACCATTTCAAATCTAATAGTTTAAGTATAGAGAATAGTCTCACCCCAAAAACTAATCTACAATGAGATATAACAGATTTTTGAAATACTAAACGCCCTCGAGAAACTCTAGATTTTTCACAAATTTTTTTATTTGTTTCCAAAACATTTCGGGAATCGGAAAATGAAAAGTCTTCATTTATGGTTGTCCTGCAACATGACAATACATATATCACCCTCTATAGAATTTTATATACATACATAAATTTTAGTATGCGTGTCTCCACACACACACGCACACACACACACACACACACGCATACACACATTATGTACAACATTGGGATTTGTGGTGTCTTTCCTCCACGATGTTTGTTTGGCTTCATATTTTGTATACTCTAACGAAAAATTGTACATTTCCTTCGACATTTGGCTTGGGAAATTGTTGCCTCTTCTCTTTAACCCAATTTCTTTGGTTGTGTTCTTATTTTTAAACTTCTCTTACAATATTTTATTATCACAATTTTAAACTATTAAAAATGGTAACAGTTGATCAAATCGACTATTATTGCTATACTAAATTCGAAAGGGTCTTCGAAAATCGGTATTTTATTAATTCCTTGTTGGTCTTGAATGAGCCTCATTTGTAGGCAAAGAGGCAGGGATGTTGAGTGAAGACACATGCGGGAGCAACCATTTTACTACATTCAGAATACTCTCTTGTCTGTACCTTTAGTAAAGTGTGAAAAAAGAGCAATGACAGGAGCAGGGGCGGATCTACCACAAACAAAACAAATAAGGATTTTCGACTAGATATGGGATATTGCAAAAAGATTAATTTTTAAACCTTTTAGAATTCTGCTCACTCTATATTTACCTTTTTCATGTAAATTCGTTCTTCTTATTAAAGTCCATGATGACCTTTTTGCCATTAATCAATGGGCACAGAAATTGAAGGAAGTTTGTTTAAACCATTTTTATTCGGACTTTAGACAAAATCAGATAATACATTGAAAGTTTTTTATCAGTATAAAGTTTTTTTAATTTACATATTTACGTTCAGAATGATTGGCGCGCATCCCTATGTGCGGAACTCTGTGATCCATAGAGACCTTGCTGTTCCGTCAGTCAAGAGTGAGATCCGGAAGTACGGTATTCGGCACTGCTCCAGACTGGAAGCACATGTAAATAATTTAGCCCTCAACCTGCTGGACATAGATAATCATACAAGACGACTTAAAAGATGTCACCCTCTGGATCTACAATTTAGGCCAGAGATGGACTGGTGACTCGTCCCGGAAGAACTTAAAAGGTGATCGCAGCCCCCCCTCTGTCATAGTCAATACCTTTTTAAAAAATTTTGCTTATTGTCCACCTGGACAGATTGCAAATAAACATATGCATAAAAAAAAAAAAAAAAAAAAAAACATATTTACATTTGAGATGTAAAGCTAATTTTAATTTATAGTCTTCAGTTTAATTAAACAAAAATATGTACATAAATATAAGACAGTATAACTCTCCAAAAAAATAGTTTTATGGGTACGCTCAACAACAATGGTAAAGAATATTCTAAACTTTTATCATTTTATAATTTAACAGTAAATGGAATGAAAAATAAATTTCCAAATATTTTCCAACTTTGTAGTTGCACTCAGCTATTGTGAATAAGTATATATGTACCTCTGCAAGGGCACAACCTCTCCTGCACTGTCTGCCCTTTTAGAGAGCAACGGCCAAACGGAGAGAGAGCGAGAGATTCAAAAACCGCCTCTGCGAGAGGGCGAGGGTGTGTGCGAGGGTGTCTCTGATCTTTCTGTGTATGTATGGGAGAGAGTATGCTATTACTGTGACGTCGTCAATGAGATGCATCATCGATGCCATGTCGGCAGCGGTTTTTTTTTTCTTTTTTCTTTTGAGATGGTAGTAGTGGTGGAAATGGTGGTGGTTGTTGTTGGTAAGAGTCGAGTCATATAGCCACGCTATATACAATGCACAGACATTAACGACGACGTCGCCGTCGACGTCGACGTCGTCACGAACCGAGAGAAGTCGAAAAACAAGAGGTAGAAGAAGCCGTAAACACAACAAACGCAGCAACAATACAAATCAGTTTTTGGCGGTACGCGTTCGAGGAAGGTTCACAGGCAACGGTGCGGTTTATTTTGTCGGCCAATTTCGAATTTTGGCTAAAAACAACGAATACAAGAAAACGAAGAAGAAGAAAAAAACGGATACAAGACTCGTGCGTAAAATTGGCGCGTAGAACGTGTTTACCTTTGACTGAGATGTGTGTATGTGTGTGTGTGTGAGTTAGTGTGTGTGTGATACTAAGGAAATGAATTAGGCAGTTGGTTAAAGCATCTATATATACATATATATAAAAATATATCATCTAAAGCAAGAACCAAAGTGAAAGGCCTAATCTTTGATAAGCAATACTGTTATCTTGATTTTAATCAAACGACATAATGACGTCGCCAGCTCCCATTGTTTTTGAAAACGGCACGATGCTCGGATCGATGAGCCATGAGCATTCTCTTGGAAAGCATCAGTTTCCGGGCAAGCAGTCGCCATTCATCATACCGGAAATCGTAATTAGTGCTAGCCAGAGCAACAATAGCCTCCATCGCAGTCGGAGTCGCTGTGACATATCGAATACCATTGCTGAAGAGCCCTCAGCTGAACATACAGCACTTTTGGATAGCCAACTACGCGAACGAGATGAAGAAGCTGAATTCGAACAATTTGTAATGAACCGGACTACCTCCGAAAGCAATATACTTGAATCGAGCATCTACAGCGAATTGCAGTTTCCACCCTCGCTGTGCGTTGCTGGACCACAGACGGCAGTGGTAACGCCGCCGCTTAATACCAGTGCCTGTTCACGTACAGAATCCGAATCCAGGCAAGGTAAACGTACGCGTCGCAAGGGACATAAGAGTAAAGCAAAGTGCAGTAACAATTCCCTGGCAGGAGCCACCACCGGAGCTCCAGCTGGAGTACCTGGTGGAGCACCTGTTGCCGTTGGTGTCGGTGCTGGTGTTGGTACCTATCCGCCACAATATACGACCATTTTTCTGGATCATCATCATCATACTGGCGCTGCTGTGGTGGCCAATCCCCCACTGGGCAATACAACAGTTCCATCCCCATTTCTAAATGGCAGCACGATGCAAGTACCTAGTTCAGAGGCGGCTGGCTATTTGCAATATCATCAGTATTATCAGCAGCGACCGATGATGAGCAATGCGGGCCAGCTTGGACATGGACATCATCATCTACATCACGCGCGCAGGTAAACTGAAGTGCCATAAAACTGACATAAAAAACTTTTAAACGACAGTAGCCACCGGCGTTCACATTAAAAATGGCTTCTGTCTGATCTCCCCAGTCGAGCTAAAAGTCTGTGTCTGCCCGAAACTGAAAGTTGGACAGAGAGACCGAGACCGAGACCGAGACGTCGCATCGCATTTAAAATTATAATTGGCGTGCTCCCTTCCGCTCTCGGCAATGACGGAAAGACGGCCACTTCTGATGAAAATGGAGCATTATCATGCCATGTTCCATCTTCATACTGCTCTTCTGCTGTTGAAATTGTCTTAGCCTTTGCCCCACTTTAGACACTATTGTTGTCAGCCAATTGAGAGCGGGGGGGAGGAGGTGCCAGAAATGTGGGAGGGGGGGACATTGGCATTGATGATAGGAATACCAGGTCAGGCGTACCCATGTTCTTGTCTTTCTATGTATGTATGTATGTATGTTTAACATGCTCCAAAGATGCTGCTAGATTATCACAAATATTTTTCCTGGAATTCATCAGCTAGCAAAAGACATGAATAGTTCTAAAGTTATAAATTTAGAACATGAAAAACACTTTTGATTAATTATCATACATTTTTCTTAGGTCACTATAACCGAAAATACATGGATATACATACTAGAATTTATATATATGTATATAGAATTATTTACATTTCATATTTATGCTTGGCAACGATATAAACATTGACTTGAAGTCATATTCTAATCGAATATCAATACTAACTAGCACTTCTTAACCAAACAAATGATTATATGCTAATTGACAGACCAGATTGAGAATGCTAACGAGACATTTCTGATTATCTCGAATACCATAAATGCCACAAACTTATATATGTATATGACTGACCCCAAGTGACTTCATCTCTGTCCCAAAATAAAAAAAAAAAGACACTCGTTTTGATTTCATTTCTTATAAAAAAAAAAAAAAAAAGAAAAGCCAATAAATGACACTTGTCTGTTAATTGAATGCATGTTTGTTATACCGCATGTCAAAATATCAATATCAATTTCAAATTACAACAAAAGTTTCTTCCCCAACGGCCGCATTTCATTGGAAAAATTATTTTAAAAGAAGGGCTTTTGATGGTACCTAAACAAACTCAAAGAAAAAAAAAAACAAATGTATTTGTATTTGTGGTACCTAATAAATTGACAATCTGTTTTTCTATTTTTTGTTTTTGATAATGTGAATTGCTATGGAAAGAAACCCAGAATCGATATTTTGTGACGCTTGAGAGAGCCCTTCATTTCGATCAACCGGTTCTTTGAACTTCAACACAAGTCTTACCAATATATATCCATGGTTGGCATTCTTTATGCTTGTCATTTGACACCATCAAGGGTAAATGAACGAAAGGAAGTACATATACACACATACACGCATACACACACACATCAATAGTCAGTTTGGGTTTCAAATTTGTGGTTGGTTGTGCCGCTTCATCGGTCAAGGCACTTAACTGGCACACACATTGCCTCAATGGATTTGTCTTCACTCCTCTCCTTCAACTCCATCTCCAATTCCGTCATATCCTTAAGACTGAATGAAAAGGACTTTTTCTTTTTTTTTTCTTCAGTCATAAGCGTAAAATATCTAATAACTTTACTCTAATCTCTGCCACGCACTCGGAAGACCGTTTTTACACGTTTTTGCCACCCTTAAACCCATTGCCATTTATTTGTTACATCTGACAAACTCCCCCGCGTTTTATATTTCTCCTTTTTTTCATTTTTGACGACTTAAAAATCATTTTTTCAAGTAAATTGAATTTATATTGCACATTTATCACCCATTCAAATATGAATATATATATATGCGGGTGTATAACCGAGATATCCCGCAGCATCCCAGGAGCCTTTCGGACATCCCCCCAGAAGAAAAGCAGATGATAATACTATTCCATTTCTCAAGTGCTTGCTTAAGGGATGCACATACATATATATACACATATAATAATTTCTGATTTATAATGAAATGTTGTCCAGCACCCTTATCGCAGCTGACAACATTTACCGTTATTGGCTTCGGCACTAAGTCGCATTAAAATTTCCAATAAAATTACCATGTGAAGAGCAAAGCTAGAGAAAGATAGATAGATAGAGAGAGAGAGAGAGAGAGGGGGGGGGAAAAGAATCCATTAGTTGAAGTCCAGTTGCGGTCCAATGGCCCCGACTTGACTTAAGTACAGCTTAATGTGGGCATTCATTAACAATAGAGGAAGAAGAAAAAAAAGAAGGCAGCAACCCAGCAGTCCCGATAAAGGTCTATGGAAAGAAGAAGAGTGAATGGCCCGAGGTTATGATAGTGTACACTGTACAGAGCTGTAGAGACAACATAAAGGCTCATCATCATTTTTCTTCTTTCCAAGACACGTGAGTGGAACAGTATAAGAATACCAGTAGCTCGACTTTAACTTTTGAGCTGATCTTTGGGCTTTAGAAAATGGGTGGCAGACCTCATTTCATTGGTATTGTTGGACACAAGCCGAGCTGTAAACAATAGGCCTAAATATCATCATTATATATACTTAAGCCGATCAGTGAGTTTAAAAGAACCTTTTTCTCTTCTCTCATTTGAAATGTGACTACTTAGTGTCATGTGCTTTGACTTGAAACTTACGACATTTACTTAAGACTTTTATTTATAAACATAATATATTTTTAATAACTTTCTCACAGCTAGCCATCTATCTACCTTACCCTGGGCACCAGTAAAAGCGGTTAATTTCAAAAAGATATTTTTCCCCTTCCCAATTTTTTAATTTTTTTATGCCCATTCCCATACCGAGTCTCATCTTAATTGTATTCACATTAAAATTATTTTCCTTTTGCTTTGCACGAACTTCCTTCAACTCGGTTTGGTCTTCGGTTTGGTTTTTGTCTTTTGTGTTTTGTTTTTGTTTTTGGCACCCAATCACTTTATTCTGCTATTGTCGTTCCTAATTATGACCCAATGTGTAGTGTCTCTTATACAGTTGCACAAGCTACGCATGCGTAATGCTAATGTTTGTCTAGAAAATGCCATTAGGGAAGTAATTATGCCTAATGGCTTACAACTGTGGTTGTGGCCCAAAAACTAGGCCAACAAGTGCTTATTGTGGCGGCAAAGAAAGTTAGTCAGGTTAGTCAACTAAACGGAAGTTGAACATTGAGTGTGATGCGGCAAATTATAAACTGGCATCAACTATGAGTCTTACGAATGGGAAAAACAATCTAATAATTACAAAAATTCATAAATCTAGAATTAAATGATTAAATGACCCGATTTTAAAAGTTAATGTTTAAGTAGTTGGGAAAAGCAATAAAGAAAGTTTTGAACTTAAAACAAAGTTATTACAAGCACTAAAGATTGCATAAACTAAAGTTAATTCAAACAAATCAACTTCTGAAAACTTCAAGCAATAATTATTTTATCAATATCTTTTATAGAAGATCAAAATTTGTAATTTTTGTTGCATTCAGCCTTAAAGATAAAACCAACACATTTTTGTTATATATCGGTAACTGAATTTTATCCAGAGTGTGTAAAGTTTAATAGTTTCGTTTCAAAATTCATTTAATTCACCTTTCAGCCCTATTTTTCTACTTTAAAAACTGAGTCTTTTATAAAAATGATTACTTATATACGATATTTTGAAAATGAAGATAATTTTAAGTTTCTGACACTAAGACAATTTAATAATTGTAAGTCTTATATTTATTTAAAATTCTATCATAGATACATGCATTCGGATAATCCCTTTAAAATATTCTGTTTAGTTCACCTAATAAAGTTTCTAGTTCTTGGCATTTATAAAGATCGATATAGGAATATATACATATACATATATACTCTTTTGTATAAATCCACTCTATTACCAATCTTTTGTATTCTCGGACAAAAGACCATAAATTAAATGCCAAGAACAACAGAACAAATGGTGGCATAATTTTCCCCTATATATATATATCTACAGATACATAAGTCGTTAACACACGATGGGGCATAGAACACATAGTTTTGCATATCTTCTGGCTTAAGATGTGTCAAATAATTCACTCACTTCACGATCACACTATTGACAAATGATCTAAGAGCTAATCTTCTATATATATATGTACTAATGCAGGTCTTGCATAGTTTAATTTGTCTAAAGATAGCACTATATAGAAATATTCAGAGGAAGCTAAAAAAAATCGTTTTTTTTTCTGTTTCATAAATTGAAACTCAATCTACATTTTACTTTGGAAATTGTATCTTTTTCATAACCACATAAATATCTGTAAATAATCGTAGTGTATCTATATATATATATATAGGTTCAGCATCATAATAATTTGTGTCATCATAAAGAATGAGAATAAGAAAAGAAAAAAGTGTTTTTTTTTTTATAGAACTCATTCGCTTCGCAGGCTAATGAAAGGGCAACTACTTGTATGATAAATATGAAATTGATGAGTTCTCCTTCCCTCCCTCTCTCCCTCTCTCACTCTCTCTCTTTCACTCTTCACGCTCCAATCACAATGGGTAGATACATACATACATACATTTGTACTGGCTTTTGCGGTGCTTTGATACTTTTCCGTTTCTTATATGTATGTATTTTTTTTCCTTATTTTTTATGATTATTATTATTAGTAGAGAATACCGCATCGCCGCTGCCTTGATGACAAATTAAAGGCAATTGGGTGTGACGATATTAGGGAGTTTCTACTGCTGTCTAACCCGCAGCTGCTGGCGCCATAAATAATTCAATTAAATCACAAAATTTTGTTACTTTTCGTAACTTTAAAGAATATAAAAGCTTTTATTAAGAAACATTAACTAAAAATAATCAAAAAACAACAAAAAGAAATAATCATAGATATTTGTATATCTTGTTGATAAAGTTTCATTTGCTTTGTCTCTACCTGTTGCCATGTCCATTAAAAAATACCCTTCATCCAAGAAATGTAACCCAAATCAAAATGAACTAAAAGAAAAGAAACAACAAATAAACAAAAAACAAAAAAAAAAAGAAAAAAATCAAATGAACAACAGCTGCTAGTCTTAAAATCAAATGGGCCACACAAAAATCCAGAAAAAGATCATTGGGACTCGGCCATTTGGTCTGGCAGTAGGCAGGTGCAATGTGTCGACGTTAGAATTTTCAATTTATGCGGGCCAACACACAAAGGGATCGAGAATTATATACACATATGTGTATGTGTGTCTGTGTGTGTGGACGTTAAAAATGATCAATAGACAAAAAAAGAAAGAAAAAGAAATAGAGGATAATAAGAAATTTTAGGGATGTATGTATATAGAAAAGAAAAGGACACATCACATATGGGCAACAAAAGGATCCCAGAGAGTGATGTAATGCAAGTTAAGCAGGTACGATCATGTACCTGCTCAGATCTAGTTAGATAGCCACACAGTAGGGAGCCAACCATTTGAACTAAGTATCCGAAAAACCAAACTAAAAGATTATACCAATTCCATTCATTGCAGGACACTCTTGGACGTAGCTGTACCGCTGGCCGGCAGCAATGTGGAAACTGGGAATCATTTGGCCACTGCAAATATAACAACAACTAATGTAGAGCTGGGCGGTGGTTATAGTTTTCGAAAATGGTTTGCGCGACCCTCGCTACCCTTTGTCATTGGCATATTTGCTCTGGGGGGCGTGGCATGCACTCTAGGCGGCATTGTGCTCGGAAGTACCGGACTAATTGAACATTCAACACAATATCTGAGTGCTGCACTTTTAATGATTGGCATTGGAGTCTCTTTATTGGTTATATCGGGTGCTATTTGGCGTTTGAGTCTACCGGATGATGTTGATGATTGTCCGTGCTTTAGGCGGATGGAAACTTGCCGAAATTGCAATAGTCCACACTGTAATAATCGCTTACTGCCGGGCAGTTATCTATATCCCGAGTTCCAGCATCGTCCGCCGCCGCCATCGTATTTAACATCCTTAAATGAATACGCTTTTGTTTATCATCCGAGCACACATCCGACAACGGCAGCTTATACTGCGGTACGAATGAACACTCCTCCGCCGCTCTATAGATCCACATACTCGCTAAAGTAAGTTCTAGATATTGATTTCATATTAACACCTTTCTAATAATCAATAAATCCTATTTTACTTTTTAGTACGTCTGCGTCACATGGTCTAACTACTGGTCCCACATTGCCACGAACAAGTGAACAACCAGGTGATGATCAGCCACCAATTCTTCTAACTCGGGAAGCCATCAGTCAAACTTCATTTAAAGAACTTGAAATAGTTGAGATTCCTGAAGATCCTGCGGCAATTCCATTGAGGCGTGAACCGGAAAATCAACCACTTTACAAAGAGGCGGAACTCGATTAAGAAATCTTACATATCGATCAATAGTGAAGTCTTGTAGTTCAATAAGATATACAACTTAGTTATTTATTGTCTGACTGATTTACATTGTACATATATCTGCTACATATATCAAAACTATATCTATATCTGGGTGAGGAATTTTTGTTCGAAAACTGTATAAATCTAAATTTGTAAACATTTACATAGTCATTTCTCATGGGCACCTGTCTTACTCATACTATTAATTTTAATTAATGAAGCCAGTGATCAACATTTGGTCTTAATATTATGTTGATCATATTCTAAATGCCAAATTTATGACTAAATAAAATAACAACAATTGTGTGATTAAGTGGTTAAATTCTGGGCCCAGCATTTTCATTGAGGGAAAGAGGAAAATAATTTATTAATCAAGAAATATATATGAAATCTGGGAACAAGTTCTATTTGACAAAACGGAATTTCAATTTAAATAGAAATAAAAAAAATCTATTCGATTTTCAACTGAAAACCTTCAACTATTTTATAAAAACAGTTAGGGGAATGAAAATCCAAGTTATTGAACTGAAAACTTTCAATCATTTTACAAAAACATTTGAAGAAATGAAAAGCTAGATTATTTTTTGTATGCTTCGATATAAAAAGTAAGTTTTTTAACTGTTTAACCTTATTTCCTAAATACATCAGGATCTCTTCCTTTCTAACAAAAGAAAAAATAAAAGCTAATGTGGAACTCACTGGAACTGGTTCGTATCGCCTTTGAAGATTTAAAAGGAACTACTTTATCTAATCCACACACACAACTCTTAGTCAGTGAGGGTTTGTTTCCCAACTAAAATTCGAACACTGCAATTCACATACAAGAATCATTACTTCGTATTATAGGAAATCCAAATCTTTGAGAAATGCTAATTCACTCTAATGGAAATAGTGGTAAAATCTATAATACGTATTAACTGACATATCATGTGACTGACTTCTGATGTGTTTAAATTATCATAAAAAAGATAATGTATATGACGTCTGAGGCTTTACCTTAAAAAGTATTCCCAATATTATGACAATCTTTCTTGCAGCCTTTGAAAAATTGATTTGGTCCTGTTTTTGGCCTACATTTGATTTATTATTCTGACGGGTATTTTAAGTTTTCAAGTAACATGGTTTCGATACAATGCTACAAAATCTTTTTACATAAATTTATACACATCTGCATTTGATTAATACATTTACCTTGTTCAGATAATTATAACTTCATTTTGATTATAATACCTATATATTTCGAACAACTGATTTTTATGTTTCAACGATCAAATGGTGTGGGTTTGCATCCTCACTAGATTCAATATAAGACACGCAGCGAATACGCGAACCACAGAAGGTAAAAGCTTACCTGTTGCTCATAATCTATGAGAATAATATAAATAAATCTATTTATAGGGAAAAGAGAACCTTTTACGATTTGTAACAACTAAATTAATTAATTTGAGCCCAATTTGAAAATACATACACATATACTTAAAACAATATGCCGTAATAATGCATTTTAAATGAAATTTATAATAATTATTTGCTGACATATCATTAAATCACTTCAAAATATGGGCCATGGCTTAGGACATGTTTATTAGTCTAGTCCATAACACCAATTTGTTGGCTTATTAAAATTTCATTAAAGTTTAAATACGATGTGGCCAACAAGTGTATCACGCCATGAAAAGAAGGACCTCTATAAATGTGAACAGTTTGCCACGAAGGACCTCAAAAGCCTTTTGCCAGTTCAAGTTGTCATGTATATAAAACTTATAATTGGATTCTTTTTGATTTTGCTGCAGGGAGCACTTATTGGCTTTTTAGGCTTCCCGTTGGCCTTCGATGAGCTGCTCCAAAGGGTGAGTGAAAGTCAACAAATAAAATAAAACTTTTTGAAAATCCGTTTTTCTTTCTATTAGAAAATCAATTTAAAACCCGGTACTCAATCACGCGGTCTATGGGAGAAACTTCCGTTTCCCTTGACCTACAAAATATATGTGTTCAATGTGACCAATGAAGATGAGATAGGTCAGGGAGGAAGGCCTAAAGTGTCCGAAGTAGGACCCTTTGTCTTTGAGTGAGTCACAGAAATGTAGATGGATATTTAGTTATCATTTCAACTTTTGCAGGGAATGGAAGGATAAATATAATATAGAGGACATTGAAGAAGAGGATGCTGTCAGTTTTAATATGCGTAACACATTTAAGTTTCGTTCGGATCTTGGACTAGATGGAGAACAATTTATAACCATGCCACATCCCCTGCTTCAGGTTAGATAAATTTAACACAGATAGAGAAAGGCAGCTAATCCTTTTTATTGGCAGTTTATGTCCATTTCTACTCTACATAACTCTCCGGAAAATCTTCCTGGTCTAGCTATGGGACTGGATCTCTTGTTTAAGCCCCAAAGTGCATTTGTTACAAGATCTTTTATGGATCTTTTCTATCGCGGCATTGATGTCAACTGTGCCGAGGAGCATCCTGCAGTGCAAGCAATTTGTGACAACTTCAAGAAAGGATATGTACCTGGAGCTCTACCCATAAATGCCACACACTATAAATTCTCGCTTTTGGGATCGGTGAGTAGTATAATAAAAACATAAAGCAAATTGAAATCTAGAATTGAATGTTATCTATTGCAAGACTAACCATACAAATGCTGGAAGATTTAAGGTGTCACGGGGTAAATCCAAGAATTCCACTCTCGG
Organism: Drosophila sturtevanti; assembly: GCA_018150375.1. Classification (NCBI taxonomy): domain Eukaryota; kingdom Metazoa; phylum Arthropoda; class Insecta; order Diptera; family Drosophilidae; genus Drosophila; species Drosophila sturtevanti. Next base: position 3,282,780 of record JAECWJ010000324.1, on the reverse strand, counting down.
TCGTGTGCTTACTTTTAATGAACAGGAAAAGCTAACAGTTTGGCCAGAAACTCATATTGGTAACTGCAATCAGTTAAGTGGCACAGACGGTACCATCTTTGCCCCGTCTAGACGTCCACTCAAAGGTCTCTGGACATTTTCCGCAGCCTTGTGCTGTTCCCTTCAGACACGTCTTGTGGGTCAGACCACTTTCTATAATCTTCCCGCATTGAATTACGAAATGGATTTCAGAGATCCTAATGTCTGTTGTAAATCTAATACAAATTGGATGAGTGGGACTGTAGATCTAGAGAAGTGCACTGGAACACCGATGTTAGCATCTTTACCACATTTTCTCAAGTCTGATATACCGCTTGATAGATTGGTAGAAGGATTAATGCCCAATATAGAGAAGCATTCGAGTGTCATGATATTTGAACAGGTTTGAAGTATTAATAAGATTTTAAATTACAAATTGTTAGATTGAAAATTTTATTTAGATATCTGGAACAGTTCTCTCAGCCCACAATCGTTTGCAATTTAGTTTACAAGTTGAGCCAGTTGCTGATATTCCATCCATGTCCAAGTTAAAGAATCATATAATGCCCTTGTTTTGGATTGAAGAGTCCATTGAGTTGAATGAAATGTTTGCCCAGGGACTGTACAAAAAGATATTTATGTAGGTTTAAATTTGAATTATTAATCCGAAATTTATTAATCTGAATTTTCCTCCTTAGGCCCATGAGTATCAATAAAATATATCGTTGGATCAGCATTATAATCGGTGCCTTGGGAATGGCATTGGGAATCTTTCTCATGTATCGGCAGGAGAATGTCAAACGTATTGATACAGTTAGAACAATCCATACTCCAATGCAATAATATATAACATTCTATGGATTTTCACATAACTTATTTACTAAACTTTATTTGAATTCAACTTTTCTCAATATTTTGCAGACTTTGGTTTAATTTGTTTTTTAAATGGGCAAAATTCATCTAGGCTATGCGAAAAGTTTTGTACCGCTTTGTTAATTATAAATAAAGTAAATATATACAAGGTTCTCCTCTTAAATATAGCCCAATCACAACAAACCCGATTTTTAGATCAATTTGTAAACTGCACTATAGCTAAACATCTTTCTAATATATATATATATATATATATATATATATATATAAGTACATATTTGACATTCTACAGCTTCTTGGACTTCTTTTTTATAGCTGTGGGTGAACTTGGGCCAGTTACGTGCAGACTGCGCACCTTTTCCGTTCGGAAGTCCAATCGCTTTAGCAACAAAACAAGCACATAGAAGGATATTAAATAAAGGGCCACCACATCCAGAAGATAATATTGCCACCAACTGTTAGGATAATTGAAGCAACATTAGCATAATTCATATCATAATCTGAGGGATTAAGATTAAGTCCTTTACCTTAAATTGCGTGCATGAGCCTGCAGATGATAGGCACCTTTGTGTCTCAGCACATATTCGGTCCAATAGATGGCCGTTTCCAATGCTGTAGATCTCTGATCTAGTAAAAGATTCTGTCGGTATCTGGCAGCATTTCTATACTGTGGATCGTGTATCACTTTCATAATGGCCTTATAAAGCTGATTAGTTGAAAGTGTTTCCAGATCCAATTTGATGGCATATCCATCAACTTCTGCCTTGGCCGAATTTACATCATGATCACAGAAAACAGGCATCGTAACGACGGGTACTCCATGATACACTGTCTCAAACATGCTCAGCAAACCTCCATGGGTGACAAAGGCACGCAATTGCCTATGACCCAAAATATCCTGTTGGGGGAGCCAACGTGATAGCTTCACATTGGGTGTCAGATCCTGCATATCGGCGGCACTGCCTTCGTATTTCCATAACACTTGATAGGGTAATCGTGCAAATGTTTTGACTAGCATACGACGCAGTGACTCTGGCATATTGGCGGCCTTCACAGAAGAGCCCATCGATACATAAATAAAACCTGAAGAACCAGAGGCTTCAATAAAATCCTCCAAATCCTTTGGCAGGGCTCGAGCTGGCTTACAATGTATGCAAGCAACCTCAGCCACATTTGGATTAAAGGCTCTGGGATATGAGACAACTGCATGTCCATTTTGCAGGATAAAGCTTACATTTCGTGACATCTCATAAGGATGCGGAATGCTCTCACCCAGATGATCACGTAAAACACGATATGTACGACGTATTACATACTGTGGAGAGAAAGAGACAAAATATTATCAATGGATTCCAAATGAAGGATCTTTTTTTTACTCACACTGTGCATTAGATTCTGTCCGATCTGCATGCCCGTATTAATAGCTCGCTCATAGAGACTCATATTGTCCGTGAAACGTGAATAAAAATTTGGTGTAATGGCATAACTAGCCGGATTACCAGCCACAGACAAACTGCCCGTATAGAAACCAACCGTATTTATATACATGAATGGAACCTTATATTGATGTACCATCCCCAGCACACATTCCGGATATGCTCCATCCAATATGGCTAAATCAAAGCTACGATTGGCCAGTTCTATGGTCTCTGCATCGGCCAACATGGCATCACATGACTGGAAAATTGAGAATTATTAGTCGATGAAAATTGCATTAAACCGCTTTGACCTTACCTCAAAGGCATAGCGTAAACCATCCCATGGTTTAATGGGCATTTCTCCTGCCATTCTGGAACCCAATAGATCCCAATTTGTATAATTATGTATATACTCGACCAGACCAGCTGGTGTTACCTCATGCAGGCCATCCAAATGGAAATCGGCAGGAAAACCACTAAGAAATGTTATATTGTGACCTCTGAAAGACAAAAACAAAATAAAAACTTTTAAATAAATTGGCACACATTATAGTATATAATAATCGAATCGTTAATAATTAGTTTTTGTTTGTTTTTTTCCGGAAATGTAAATTTAACATTTTACCGGACATGTGTCAGTAATGCCTTTTAGTTTAGCAATTATTCAAGTTTCAAGACATTAGTTAATGTAAAAGCTAATTATTCAAATATGCATAGTTACAATATGAATATATATATATTTATATAGATATGTCACATTGATCTTGAAATGCAATGCCTTAACTCAAACCAATAAATATTGATTATACTTTTCTTCATTTATTTTTCCATTTTTTTGTTGTTGCGAATTTTAACAAAAGCATCAGAAAATTGTGCAACAAATGTCTGGCCTTTGTCAACTTTCTGGCCAAATCATTTGGCATATATATATACACATATATATTCACTGCGTTTCATTGTTCATTTTGAATCTTTGTTTACAAATGATTTTGACCATTTTGCACATGTTTTCTGTGTTTTTTTTTTTTGTTTCTTTTAAATATTTAACTTTTGAACACAATCACATACACACACACACTCAATTAATCACAACTGTCAGAGTTGAAATACACACCTGGCTATCAATCCCTTGGCCAGCTCCCAGAATGGTATTTTATGTGACTTGGTGCCACCCATTGTGGCCATTAAAATATCAGCGGCCAGAACGCTGCCAGTGCAGACGATCAATAGAAGGCCACTAAAATATTGCATCGCTATTTAGCTATAAAAAACAAGAAAAAACCATTAAAATTTTTATAAAATTAGATTAGTACTAAATATATATTTATATTTTAACTATGTATTAAACTAGGTATACTTTATTTTATATATTTATATTTTAACTATGTCTTAAACTATAATACCTTCAATCAATGAAACACAAAAACAAAAATTTTAGAATTTTTTTTTTTTTTGGTGCTCTTAAACCGTTTACTTCGAAATCCGAACCGTATTTAGAACAAAATTTAGTTTGTCGGTGGTCTTTATAGATTTGATATGTACTTATTTGACCAGTCGACATGCGCAGGTTATTTAAGTCACTTAATCGAGCGTACTAAATGCGACCCAAAATGTTATAATGTATGTAGTATAATTGTTGTATTTTTTTTTTTGTTTTTGTAGCTGTTAAAAGGAATTTTTTCTACTAATGTGCGCTCACGCACAGTGTCAGCAAAAAGTCAACGGGCAATAAACTGAAAATTCCATATATCTACATACATATACATATACATACATAGATAAACTTTAAGATAGCCTGTGAGTGTCATGTGCCAACAATTGAGCCACTTCCACTTCCATTTCCACTAGTTAAGGTTCTCACCATGTACTTAATATAATTGGTTCTACTTTTAACTTTGGTGTAGTAAATTATGACGTAAGTTCATTCCGATAATAATAACCGTAAGCATGCCAGGATGAGGCCAAAGCTCTGACCTATGGTAACGACTGGTCAAAACATTTAAACATAATTAGACTTATGGCTAAATCAAAAACAAATTATAAATAAATCATATATACACATATATATATCATATGATGTCATTTATTTTTTTATTCATTCAACCATAGAAATATTGCAATTTATCGTTAATTTTGACTGGCCGAAAAAAAAATTTCACATTAGGAATGGAAAAGTTTTCTAATGCAATAACAAATACAATTTTATATCGAGTTCAAGGCGCAAGGTGCATTGCACTACCGAAACAATCGAAACTAGATTAAAACTAGTTACTTACTTTGCAATCGTAATTATTTAGCGGTTTTTTTTTTTGGACTTTGGGTGGATTACAAAATTTTGAGAGTAGTATGTTTAATACATATAAACGAACTCAAATAATCGACTTTGGCGTGTGTACTACATACGTATGTATATATGTATGTATGTATGTACATTAAAAGAAGTCACAGACACGTGCTTAAACATATTTTTGTATTTCTTGTTTTTTCGTAATTAAATCAGTTAAAGTTAAAAATAACAGATTATTGATTTCTTTTTTTTTGTAAACCGTATAATTGACGGGAAAGAACTTGTAGAAGTTATTGAAGCATTTCGTATATAGTCATTGAACAGCTATTAAAAACACATTTGACTCCAACAACACTAATAAAAAATAAGAAAAAACAACAACATCAAATTTATCATATACATATGTACATATGTATGTATATATGTTTGTTTGTTTGTATTGGTAGTCTTGCTCAATTATTATCTATAATTTAATGTCAACAAATATTTTTAACAAATTTCAAAACAAGAAAGCCAGAGGGCAGTGCTAATAATGAATCTAATGAAGTTTCCATACTCTTGCAAAAGAAGAGTCTACGAAATATGAACTGAATATGAATATGAAATGAATGAATTTAAAAATGATTTCATAATTGAGTTGTAAATCTATATAAAATTAATGTAAATATATAAATATATACAGGGATCCCTATCATTTTGTATGAGTTCTTTATTGAAGCATTTTACCAAAACTATTTTAGGGAATTATTTTACCTTATTATATATATTACCTTATTATATATTATATGTATCTAAAATATAATCTAGATAGATGTTTGTGCATTTATATATTTTATTGATAGCCCAGTCGATATGACCATGTCCGTCTTCTCGTCTGTCAATTTCTTCGCAGCTCTTCGAAATTAAATTTTGAGTTACTTAAATAAAACTGATATGATTCTGTTCATTGATCATTTATAAAAATCAAGTTTAAGAATTGGTCGAATCGGACAATTATTAAGTATAGACCAGAGGAAAGTGTTTTGTTCAAAATATTTCTTCTGACATATCTCAAACAAATTTGGTATACAGATGATAATTCTACTTTTACACCATACCAGAAAGTTTGAATCAGATCGAATAATTAATACCGGCTTAAGTCAAGTTTAATCAATTATCTTTAATTTTTTTTCGTATTTAGTCATTCACACATACGAAAATGGTTTCTATTTCAAAAACAAAAATATGTTCAGATACAGTATACAGATCATGGATAGATTACCATTCAAATTAAAAATTAAATTTAAAAATAAAAGAATAAATTACCATAAATATTTATTGCAAAAGAATAAAAAATCTAAAACCTAAGTTTTCCTTTTTTTTTTTACACTTGAATACTATTTGTTTTGTCCATTTTTGCAAAGATCTTGCCAAATTGAATGTATACCGTAGGCATAGAGAGTATAAAAAAAATGTACCTTAAAGTCAATGGGTAAAGCGAGAAAAAAAATCCAATTACGCAAAAGAAGCAGCTAAATGAATATAATAATGAAGAGCGGTTTGTCAAGTTCAAGGCGAATGCTGTCTGTCAAAGTCAAACGGATGCTTGTCCAAAACTCTTTTGTTATGTCGCTTCAAATTGATGATTTTGCTTTTACCCCATGGACACATGGACGCGGGGCATTAAATAGGGGAAAAAATATATTATTAAATCTATTGAATGGATTGGTTCGCACAGGTGAATGCATGTTCAAGTTGTATGTAAAGTTTATATACTTGATCAGCTGATATATGAATGATTATACATAGTATACAGATATTCAAATTCCAAATGTGAATCATGCGAAAAATTTGTTGTTTGTAAAGCCTGAGTAGAAATTTTTGATGAATTATTGAATGAATGAATTTTTGTGAATTATAATTATATTAAAGTAAATGCTTATTTTGCCCAGAGACTAACCAATTTTTAGTTTTAGTTTAATATATTCAGCCAATTTGTTTGTTTTTAGTTTTGGATTAATATATTCAGCTAATTTGTTCATTTGCATATGGATAAATCGATTCCAAAGACACATGTCTAATAAAAGAATTCTTTATTAACATCAATCAAGTCGTTTAATCATAATTTATCTCTTCGATTCTTTTGATTTTTTTATTGACGAATTTGTTTTAAACATGTTTTAATCATTTAATCATCCATAATCATACCATTTCCTAAAGAAATCTTTGATAGATTTTATAATGTCAAACTATGTAATATTTTTTGACGAATTCATAAAAAGTTTTTATCTTTAGATGTACGTGAAAAAATTGCTATAATCTTTTATTGGATAATAAAAAGTCAAACAATTAGATCGGTGGCAAAGCTTTATTATTATGATATAAGAAATATTTCACAATTATAATTTGATTTTAACTTTGTGATGTAAATTATAAAATAGTTGAAATCGCATAAATTAAAATTTAATATTTTATATATAATGACTGTACTTTGTATACTTATTTTCAATTAGAAAAACTTGGCTTTTGGTTTATGAATTGTTTAGCTTTTTCTATGAGATATTTGGGTACAAATATTTCTAGATTTTAACTTCCGCATGTTCTTCTTACAATATTTATCCAATTACTAATTATAATCTAATAATATTTAGTCTCATTTAAATTTTAAACAAAGTTGCTTTCTTTTGTAAATAACAAACATTTTGAGCATACATATATGTAATTATTTGAATGGTGTTCGGGAAAATAATTATTAACTGATTACTATCTGATTTATTTGCATAACCTTTGCGGTCAATTCATACCTCTGTGTCTACATTTATGTGCTCCACTTGAGCTTGACAACATTCAAATTGGAATTTCACGCCCCTGTTCCAATAAGCGAGTTAACTTAATGCCCGACACGTTCAATTGCCAAAGTTCGCGTTTATGGCCAAAGATTGCAGTAGTGCAATATAGTGGTAAGTAAGTACCGGTATCACACATATATATATATATATATATATATATATATATATATATATATATATATATATATATATATATATATATATATATATATATATGTAAAACCTGCGTACCATCCAATCAATTTCGTAAGCTCTTTTATGCGTATGCATTTCAAAAAACCAAAAAGAGACCCAAAAAAAAAACAACAACAAAATAACAAATAATATTTAACAAACGCAGAATGCGTAACAAAAATAAAACAAGAAACAAAAAGCAAAAAATGTTAAACGTTTTGAATGCGGCTTTTTAATTGGTCATGGCATCAGGCGAGGCGTCTATATATGTATATATATATGTACCGGGGGTACATACAGTGTAGGTTAAATCAATAATAAAAATGAATAAAAACAATAAAAATACAAAAAAAAAAATACCGAAAAATACAAAAAAATTTTAATTAAATTGTAATGTGTTTGGCTTTCACTTTTCCATTGTGACCAATATTTGCATATTGAAGTTCGTTGGTCAAATTTCTGGAGCTAAACTCCTTTAAGTAATTAGGCCTCATTCCAAAATTAGTTAAAGACATGACAAGAAACTGACACAAAGAGAGTGTGAGAGAGAGAGAGCGAGAGAGAGAGATAGAAAATAATGGAGTGGGTAGAATCAATCGAACGAATGCATTGCTAAGAGCTCTCTGCAAACACTAATAAATGTGCTGAGGCACATTTCACTGCAACTTAAAGCAGCAACTGGTTGCAGCAGCTGCTGTCGGCAGCAACATCATTATGACGCATAGTCGTATCATCATTATCATCTGGGTAGGATCAGGTTGAATGCGCTGAAAACGAAAACGAAAGTGCAGGCGTTTCATTCGGCAACGTTAAGAAAATTGAAAAGTCTGCATCTCCCCACCAGCAACAACGACAGCAGCAGCAGCAACAACAATATATATATATATATATATATGTATACGTATACTTATATCTATCTATGTATAAGTTTGTATATATCTATCTAGCTGTGTGCACATGAAAGTATTTATATAGTTACATATCTTTGTGTAAAAAAGGTGGAACGCCTCATTTAGTCACAACAGACCGCGACTTGCTAAAAAAAAAAAAAATGGCATAACCAGAAAGCTGCTTTTAGCCTGACCAAGCCTACCCAAATGCTTACAGTTAAAGTAACTAAAAATCAACGCAACAGATCAGATGCTATGAACATTGTGTTGACACCAACCAACTGACTGACTGACTGACCGACTGGTCAGCCAACTGACTTGACCTAGAAAGTAGAGTCATCTGGTCTCCCCTTTCCAGTGAAGAACATGGAACGTGTGGTGAAAGTGAACTGTGAACAGACCAATAATCAGGGCAGTAAGAGACCATTAACAGACACACACACACAAAAGCCAGAATACTTCAATCCTTGGCAATTATAGTTATACAAAATTGCAACAGGAATACACAGAGAAAAACGAAGGCAGCTATATATATATATATATATGCCTATATATTAGCAAAATATTTTTATTTTAGTTTCCCAAAACTTTCTTAACACAATAAATATGTGTTTTTAAACAAACGCTTGAATACTTTCAACTGCATTTCGAATGATATATTTAATTGTTTAATAATTTACAATAATTACACAAAATTTCCTTAACCAAGAAACACAAAAAGAAAACTAAGTATGAAAAATGTTTAACGCTGTAAAAAGAAAACAAAACAACAGAAAATAAAGCAAATTCTTACTGATTCATGAACGTTATTCATGTTCAGAGTTTTATTCGTTAAAAAATCAATAATTTTTTTATTCCAATGGACTAGCTCTAGTATTTTAAGTTTTAAGTTTAATTTTGCTTGTTTATAATTTACAAAAAAATAAACAACCAACAAAAAATGCAAATATAATTCATGACTAGTCAATTATATTGCCATAAGAGTTGTGGTTGACTAACTTTTAATCACTAATCTATTTGATTTAGTTTTATTTAAGTTTTTTTCGTAGTTATTATATTAAAAAGTAAGTGTGGTAATTAAGAAATGAATTACAGAATAAGTCTGGTAATTAAAAAAGAAATAATAGAAATATGTTGGTAAGTATAAAAATCAAAATTTTTTGTTTCTTGTGGATGTTTTTTGTTCTATTACTATTTGTGTAACTTTAATAATGCATAAATTCTAATATTTTCATTTAGTATTTGAGGCTATAGAAAATAAAGTTTCAGTTTCAAGTTCTTACAACAAAATCTATTTAAAAGTTATTAGCAACAATTATCAGGTAGATCAAAAAATACTTTCCCTTTATCTACAATATTTTAATGTTAATTATAAAGATATATCCTAGAACTCATTATTTATTATTCTTTAATATTTCTCAGTGTAAATCATGGATATATATATATATATATGCATATATACACCCAAGTCCCAGTTTGCTTTTTAAGTGTTTTGCAAAACGATACCCCCATCTGGTATCTACACCTTTGTCACATGAAAACATTTTAGCAAGTATTTCGATTGGACGGTTATTTATGGGCCTTGTTTCGACTTGGTCGACAGTTGCTTTCTTTTACAACACTCTGACGATCAATATAACTTTGGCTCACATAATGCCAATTTTGTTCGCATTTGTTTGTTTCAACTTTGCATCACACACGCACACACACACACACACAAAAACAACTACAATTTTTTTGTTTGTTGGGATGACTCAAATATAGTAACAAATAAATGAAAAAAAAAAATCTATTATAACATTTTTGGCGCTGATATGCAAAATGTTTTGGGTTTTGGCTATAGTTTTGGCCATTAGCCTTTAGTTGGCACCTTTGCCATGTGGCGTTGGCTTTTAAAGATATGGTCGTATGTAACCCAGATTTTGTAGTCGCTGATGCGAAGCTGAAAAGCGCAAAATATTTATTATTATTTTTTATTATTTAAAATATACATTTTGTCTCTCCATCAACTAATCAAATTGTCAATAATTTAATGAAACTGGGAATTTACAGAAAATAAAAGAAGAAGAAAACACAGGTGGGACCGGCTAAGTTTTGTTGAATTTTGAATACCCTTACAAATACTTTTTTTGATAGTTGTATGTATATACTAACTTTAATAGACAAGTAAATTCTTTTAATTAAATTGGAATTTACATTGATTAAATTGAAACACTTTATTATAGTCCAACAATTCTAAATTTATTTGAGAATATTTTGATAAAGTTTTAAATGAAGTGAAGTGATGAAGAATAACTTGCAAAAATTACCATAAGTTCTAAGGAAAATATATTTTATCCCGAATAAAATATGTTAACCTAAATAGATATAGATAACAAAAGATAGTGACTTCTATTGAATAAAACTCCAACAAATCTAATCCAAAAAGATAATCAAAAAGTAAATTAAACATTTGCATTGCTTCTTCAAAATTGCAGCTTACCCTTTACTTTTTGATAGAGTAAGATGAGACAATAAATTAATCAAATTAAATAACACAATTTGGCCATTTGTTAGTTATGCAAATAACACATGTACTTTTAAGACGCATCATCCAACCACCTACAGCAATGCCAAGCAATTTTCGAACGTATATGTATAAACAATATTAAAGAGAAAAACAAACTCTGATTTCTCGCAATTTCTTTGTCATTTGTCTTTCGTTACTGGGACATTTAATTATGCTAAAGAAATCACTTCTCATAAATTATTAAGAGATGAGACAGAAAACAAATGACAGTCGCGACAATAACAATGCTTAGTGACCTTGACCAAATTTTGCCTAAATTTTTGAACATCTACATATATAGACATATTATATATATACATGTGTCTATATATGTAGTAAACTTGTACCAACTCCTAGCCGTATAAAAGTAAAATATATTTTTATTCCTTTATGTAATTTAGTTCATTTTGTTCATATCTGGTTTTTGGTTGGGTTTTTTTTTTTTACTTAAAAATTATGACGATGGCGGCAAGTTCGTGGCTTAAGTCTTTTGTTTTTGCTTTATTCCTCTTTTTTATGATCTTCTTTTAACTATGTGAGCAATTTTCTTGAATTGCATGTGACCTTGTGGCAACACCAGCCCAACGTACTTGCCACACTCGACAATATTGTTTTTTGCCATTTTCCGGTTTATTTCCATCTTTGTGTTTTTTTTAATGGTTTACGCAATTTGGCATGCTTGTAGCAGATGTATACATATATATACAGAAATTTATATGGACAGACTTCTTACAACTTATTTTGTTTCGACAAGAGCAATTTTAGTTAATTGTTATAGCACTAAAAACGAAATTACATGTCTCCCTCTCTCGGAACATTGATTTCGAGTACGAGTAGTAAGCATGAGTGCCAAAAAGTTAACCACATTCATTTAGCGCAATTTAGTTATTGACATGTTTGGCAATCTCTCAAGTTATGTAAATTATCGAAATACCAATTTGCACAATTCGTTCTGTCAGTCATTTGAACTTACATTGATTAGATACCACATAAACTAAAACTTATATACATTTGAAATTTGGTTAATTGTGGAACTTTATATTCATACCTATATGCAAATGCGAGATCTTGACTTTTGTAAATTAAGACACTTTTAATACGTTTTGTTTTTCTTTTTTTTTTTGGTTTTTTTATGGGTAGCTATGCAAATTGGAGCTTTATTTTATACAATCGCATGATAAATTTGCGTTTTTATTATGTTGCACTTTTGACCTGCTCTGCACTTCACATCTACGTTTGCATCAATTTGGCCTCGGCCTGAGAGCTTCGTCATTCACATTAACTTTCCGTTGGCCGATTCAATTTACTCTCTTCGGCGCACTCTCTCATATGCAAAGCTGTTAACACACTTTCACCAATGCAAACGTATTATTTAATATATACATACGATTTAAATACTGTGATAATAAAAACGCAACATATTTAGGGATCAGAGTTAACCGTTTGCGCCCAATGACTAGTCCCACTACTACTTGGCTTTTTAATCAGAGTAGAGTAGAGCAGAGTCGCAATATCGTAAACACTTGCCACTTGTGAGGTTGATAGATTTATGCTTTATGATTTATGCGCCACTGTTCGCGCTAACCAATTGAACTTATTGGCCAATTGACACTTGGCTCAGACACAAAAACACACCAAAAGCAACAACAACAACAACAGGAACAGCAACAACAACAACAATAATAATAATAAACGTCACTCGAGCGAGTGACTTTTCACTTTTCTTTCGAGCTCAAGCTCGTAGCACGTAGTAGTTTCTCCGCGGGTTAACCAAAACCAACTGAACAGTGGTTTTTTGATAAAAGCGTCGTCAAGCTTGCTTTTTGGCGCTGTTTAACGTAACGCAGAAACTGTTGTTGTTGCTGCTGCTACTACTGCAGCGGAATCCCATGCAGGACCGGATTGGAGATCTTAAACATATGTACATATGTATTTCTTAAACTAAGAAAACATGACTTAGACAATCAACTGACTTATTTGTGGTTATGAATCCATCCAAGAAAATATGATAAACTTAAGATCTAAAAAGATAGCAGGCTAAAAATAGAAGTCCTTCGTTTCTTAAGTTTCTTTTTATTCTCAAATGTTTTCAACTTAATCACTGACTATTCAAACATTTTCAATTATATCTTAAAAAAGTGCGAACGAAAATCACATAAAATATAATTTGGTTCAACATAAGGTTCTAAGGAGTCTGTACCTCGTCGACTTTTCTCGCTTAACTGCACTTAATTAATATTAATCCGCACCTGAACAAATGCATACTTGTATTTCATGTAAGTCCAATGATAGAGATCGAATTGGTTTTCGGTTACGTTTGTGGCAAGTTTCGTCTGCAATTGCATTCGCCATGGGGGAATTTTTGATGGCATTACACATACATTACATATATGCATGTGTGTACGTATCTATATAATCCTTTAATAAACAAAACTTTATCAGGAAGTCAAATTGAATTAATATTAGACAAGTTATACAAAATGTTTGTGCAAAAGAATAAGCAAAAGTTATCTTAATTAAATAAACTTTACATATTCATATGAGGTAAAAGTTTACTCTTTCCTGTTCCTGTTTTTGTTTTCTTGTGAAATAAGACATCAAATCTTTAAACAAAAATGTGTCATAAAAACACAATTGATTGCTTGTAACAAGTAAAATAGTAAAATCAAAATTACATAAATACAATTGTATGCATATTAAAACCGTATTAAAACATATTAAAGCTAGGTTTCTGTTTAAAAAATATTTGTTATTTAATATTTATTATTTACGTTTTTGTCTATTTCTCTGGTGATTCGTATTTGGTATAGTCAAACCGGCGTACAAAATAGATTGGTTACGATAGGAAACTAACAAATTATCGTCTCTGTCGTATTTGAACTAAAGATACTAGCAATATAATATCAGCTGATCTGATATATGTAGATGATTTTTTATTAAATAAAAGAAAAAGAATTCTAAATAATATGGAATTTATGGATATACCTTTTATTCATATTTGATCTTCGTCCCCATTTATACCAGTTTCCCAAAAATTTAATTACGCTAACTAATTAAGTCTTGTATTTTTATTCTGATTTGACCAACATCGATAGTTTTATTATTTTTAAATCATTTTTGGTTTATTTTAACCATACTCTAAAAAAGATGTTAAAAGGATGCGGCAAATTAAAAATACTAAAGTAATTCTTAGGTCGATAATAGTCTTCGTTGCAGAGTTAATAGATTTAAATCAATGTAAAATGTATATATATCATGAATTGGTTAAAAAAATTAAATTTAAGTGACGATACGAATCTCCTCCATTTATATCACACCTAGAGTGTACATTTGGAATTGCTAATGTGAATGTAATTGCAGGCAGCAGCAGAAAATTATAAATAAATCTAATTTTTCTGTAATTAGGTTTGTCGTCGTGATTGACGCAAATTTTTCTCGATCTCGAATTGCCGTAAATCAGTACGTTGTAGAAAGTCCTGTCGTTCCAAATAGCTGAAAAGAATAGCATGTTAGGGTTATTTAAAGTAAATAATTTTTATGCTTACCCATCTTTGCCCTTGTTGTGTGTTTGTAACTCCTCGTCAATGCCCTCATCCGTTTTAAATGTTTTCCAATCCAATTGCGATTTTTCTAGTACAGACATTTTTTTCTTTTTTCCCAGTTGGTTTAGGAAAGATCCTAAACCGCCACCATTTGGTTTTGCTGGCCGCTTACCAGAAATCAATTGCTTCTGATTTTCCTTTGCACTGGAACTGCTTACGATTTTCTGCACAGCCACTTGTTCACCGGCAAAGTCTAGGACTTCTGTGATTTTTGTCACTGTTGTAGAATTATCTGTCGGTGGTGTCTTTGAAGTCTTTGAAACGACCGCCTGTGACTTTTTACTAACCTCCACTTCATCTGATTTTTCTTTTTTCTCATTAGACTTGGGTTTACTGGAGCTCTCGCCACCAACATCACTTAGGAAATCTGCCCAAAGGGCATCTGAACGTGATTTGTCGACCTCTTCATCCGACTCCAATTCTTCCTTCTCCACAGTATTTCGACCGTTTTGAGTGCTATCAGAATGTCTTGTTCTGCGGGCGGAATTGTTAGTTTCAGCACTGGCTCCTGGACTATCTTTGGATTTTTTGCTATTCAAACAAAAGAAAAGATCGTCAAAAATGTCATTTAGCTGTGGACTGAAGGAAAATACTTACCGCATTGGGGAAATGCTGTCTTTTCCATTTGCCTCTTCCTCCCCCTCCGACGACGATTCGGCACTTTCTTCACCACTACCAGAGTCAGCATTTTCATTTTCAAGGCAAAAGTCCTCATCACTTTCACTGTCCGAGGCGTATTCTTGATTTAAGTCCATGTTAATTTTACCTATAAATTATATTTGCTTTCCGGTTTTTCTCTTAACCGACTTGCTTTGCGCCAGTGCTGCCAGACTATTATAATCGATACCTTTGTAACGATTTATACTCGATACTCTTTCGATACTGCGACGGATAAATAATGAAATTTAAAAAAAATAAGTTTAAAAATTATTTAAGATTATTGTGTACACAAATATATTAACGTAATGTTTTTTCCAAATAACTCGATAAAAGTTTTAAGGTAATGCTAATGAAACCCAGTAAAAACAAAATTTAAATAATTGTAATATTTCTATGTTTTTCTAACAACAATGGCGGTTTACTCAAAACAAAGAACGTTATTCCCTTAATAACTTAATTGCTTTCTTAAAAGCATTTCTATTTTTTAATAGAAGTTAAGTTAATCTGTTTCGTTTTCATGCAACCTGTGTCATCCTTTTCTATGTTGTTGGCTAGTTTGCACTGCTTGCAAGCAGTCAATTTTTTGATCATCTTAAGCGCGCAATTAAGTCGATTCAGGATTATTTGAAATCTTAATTGAAATTCAAATATAAATTAAAATAAATAATTCCAGAAAAAACTGAACTCTGGGTCAAGATAATCATTCATTCGACTTTGTCCTAGACCTAGCCTAGGGTGAACAGGAATCAGCTGATTTGATAGAACACACAGCTGTTCTTTGCGTGCATGCATGCGCATGCCCATTTTTAATATTCTCGATGCACTTCATAGCACATGTTTACGAAATATTCTCCCATAAAAATTCGCCGGTTTTAGTTTTATTTGAGGGGTAGCTCCTTCTCATTATTGTCTTCCCAGGGACTCTCTACGCTGCAGTGTTTTTAGTCAAACAGAAAGCTTCCGAGTAGAAACATGTACGTGATTCATACGGGATATCTTGGAACGAAGAAGAAAAAATAGTATAGAGATAAAATAACGTTTATACGCAAAAAAATGTTTCACAAAGTGTAAAAAATTAAAAAAAAAAAAACAAAAAGGGATAGCAAAAAACTTTAAAAACGTTGTGTAAAATTTAAGTGATTTGTTTCTATTGTTGTTCATGTAAAAATTTACGGTCATGATGTATTACCCTCTAAGAGTATCACTTTTATTTAAAAAGGAAACATGAAATAATTTTGGATGCCATCTTATGACCTTCAGATTATGTAAAGTCTTAGAATAAAAAGAAAACCATACTAAAAACTATGGAGAATTCGCCGTCTAACTCATTAGAAAAGCAAATCGACAGCTTTCTAGAGCACTTCAAACGTAGTGCTTCCAAGGCCATGGAAATTGATGGCGCCGCTTCTGTGAATGGCGTGGGTCAATCCGGAAGTCCACTTCGCCATAATTCCACATATCTAATTCAAAGGACAAGAGGCTTGGAAATGACTGAACCATTTTCAGGTAATACTTGTTGTACTTAAGGCCAAGAGCGGGAGTTTGAAGGCCACTCGAGGCCTACTTCCAGATCCACCCATACATTTTTGTGCATGTATTTGTGTATCGATTTTCCACAACATGATTTTATATATGTATGTATGTACATATGAACATTGATAATGTATGTATGTATGTACATATGTAACATGCATGTAACATTTGATACTTTTCTTAATTGCCAAATTAAATTCTTTGCCACTTTTGCAATTCGAGTACAGAAGCGTGAAAGTTGTTGCAGTAAATAACGGTGGTTGTAAGGGTTAACGGAATACATTTTCAAGTTAATTTGCTATGCTAAAATGAGGGTGCCCAAAGTATTTACTCTTTTAAGGACATTGCATTGTGACGTCAGCGTAGTATCTATTACATTTTTCAGTCTAGTTTGTTTACTTATTTTAATTATTAAGACATATTAAACCTAAATAAACTTAAGACCAATAATGCTAGTTTATAACTGCCTGTTAAGGTCTTTGACCTTAATGTGTCTATTTTTGTCTAATAAGCACATTTCAAATGACGATAACATTTTATGAGTCAAGGGGACGTTAATTAAAATCTTTTTAATATTTTGTTAAATATATTAAGGGTTTTAACAAACTTTGTTAATGTTTGTGTGATGTTTTTATTTAGATAACTGGAAGTCGATTAAGAGTTAAAGGTTCTTACCATTAAATTTAAGGCTAAGTCGAATTGTTCTGACTATTGTGGCAAAATATTAAAGATTTGTTAACGATATAAATAACCGAATTCTGTTTATAATTTTAACTATTTAGCTGCATATGTATATACATAAATAGTTGACTTCCCGTATATAATTTAATCCATTTTTTACTATGTGTAGAAAAACATTCAATATAAGTGTACTTCGATAAAATCTAACCGTCAAGTAATTTGGAAGTAGACATCCAGTACATAATTTGTTGGAAAAATGTCAACTTTTTATATATGTATCTATGTATATATATATATATATATATATACATATATATGTATATAACTGCACTTAAATGGCCGCTCTTATAAGAAATACGCCAAGTGCCGCAATGCATTTATAGTAAGTCTTAACGGCGCTTATGGTTTGACTAACAGTTTTTAGAGCAAAAAATTGGAATGCCAACCATTACAAAGAGTGCCAAGAATGTTTTTTTTTAAATTTCTACCCCAATTTGTTGTTTATTTTGAAAAGCATTGCAGTAAGTAATGTTTAGAGAGTCTTAGTAGCATCAAATGTACATATGTATATATGTAGCGGTCATGGTCCTTGGTTTCGTGATTTCTTGAATCTTCGGTTTGGTGTCTGAAACTTAAAGTTATTTTGCTGCTAAGAGAATTATTTCACCAATTGACAATACTTTTGTAACCAAAGGGTCTTAAACTTTAACTCAGTATGCCCGATAAAATCTACCACTGTCAGACTACTTTTGATTGATCGTTTTGAATCTGTGCGCACCTTTGATATTTTTGTTAGCGAAGATTGCTGCCCATTATTTCTGGATAAACTTACCCC
This sequence comes from Drosophila sturtevanti, assembly GCA_018150375.1. Classification (NCBI taxonomy): domain Eukaryota; kingdom Metazoa; phylum Arthropoda; class Insecta; order Diptera; family Drosophilidae; genus Drosophila; species Drosophila sturtevanti. The sequence continues at coordinate 3,264,433 of JAECWJ010000324.1, read as the reverse complement.
TATTTGGTTGATATTTGCCGCTGCTAAAAACGAGTGAAGCAAAAACTTCAATGTTAATCGATATATATCGGAAACACAAAATTGTTTTGAATGGATCTGCATTACAATAATTCCGATCTCAACCAAATTAACTCGAAAGGTACATACATAGTACACCAAATTGAGATCGCTTGTGAACTATAGAGATCAAAATAATTAATTAATTACTAATATTTAAATTTGATCCGATTCAGCAAGGTTCGTTTTTTGTTATCACTATTATTTGAATAATCACTATCGGTACTATCGATAGTGGCATGATATTTTTGCACCACTACTAAAAACCGTGCTCGGCTGTTATATCAATTTAATTATAAACAGAACTTTCTCATAAATGCAATTACGTGAGTTTTTTAAAAATAAATACGTATATAGTTTGTGAATAAATCTTACTATATGCCTTAATTGTTTATAAATATGTGTATAGCAGGGTCAAGGCCAATACAAGTCACTTGAACTTCCACAGGTGACCGGTATAACTATTGTTACTCGAATTGTATATAAATTAAATAATTAAAGTGTTTTAAAGTTCGTTCTAACGGTCGCTGGAATATAGGAAGTGAATCATATATGTATTTACATTCATATGCTTCGTTTGTCACGAATTATAATGCGTAATTATTATGCGGGACTCATGACAAACTCCCAACGATAACAATCCCATATACGGTCTAGAGTTAAGAATAACTACAATTGAAATTGAAATTTAAAAGAAATATTCACCAAATTCGTACAAACGTACATACATACGTACATATACATCTATAGTTGTTAAATGTGGTGCAAGTGCAAATATAAATATGGAATGGATTAGTTGCATGGACAGCTGAAGTTTTGTTTTCTTTTTTGCTTATCAATGCAACAAAGACAGCTGTGCACAGTGGCTCTTCCTGGAATTAAAAAACATTGCTATATGCACATACATCTGTATATATGTATGTACATAGATATATACATATAATTTATGTAAACGGTACTTGAAGAAAGTCGGACAAGCGAACCGACAAAAGCAATCGCTCGCGTTTTTATACCCTACAATAAAAGAAGTGTCTACGTTGATTGAAATTGTGATACTATGTGCAACAGACCAAATAGCCAAAGCATACTATATACATACATATATTTGTGTAGATATTTAACATATTTATTAATAACTATTGATATACTATATGAGTAGGAAATCCTTTTAAAGTAACGATTTACCTAAATCATGGCCATGAATTCAATACACTTTTGAGGTTTTTAATCAAATTTTCTCCTATATATTTACTATAGGGAATGTTAAACTGTTAATCGGTGTTCGCAACAGTCATGAATTGTATTAAAAAGAGTTAATAATAACTTTTAAGTCATGAGTAACATGGAAGCAATCCAAAAATAGTTTAAATTTTATCAATTTTTAAGCATTTCTCATACAAAACTCTTTGACTTTTCTTATATCAAAGCATACTTTATAATTTAATAAATTATATTTAAAGCTAGTCGTGATATATATTTTAAAAAACAATAGAAAGTAAGGTTTTTTTCTAAATAAAGGATATTATGCGGATTACTTTTTCAAATACCAAATTCACCATGGTTTTAATATAAGATGACTTCTATTAAGTATCGTATAACCTTGACAGAGAGTATTTGAAGGTCGGCGCATCAACTTAACTTGAAGTACTTTTCTCTCGGACCTTCAATTGTAATGTTTAAGAGTAATTTTGCAATGAAATCAGCCACAGCTCACAGATATAGTTTGTCGTTTCGCCAGTTGGGAGCAGCTGATCAACCAACACCGCACTGTGCCGCTCCGCTCCGTGTTACTCTCTGACTTCTTTGCGCCCGCACTTCATTCCATTCTGTTCTGTTCTGTTTTGATTTTGCTGTGAATCGAATGAGATGTGGTGTTTGGGCCGGAAAATCTAGACTAAAACACGTACAAACATACGTATTTAATTGCGTAGATATGTATTTTTGTGTGTGTACCCATAGATACGAAAACTCACGAAATAATTTGGTTACAAAAAAGTGTAGAACATCAGTGTCGTTATCTATGAGATATCAGTGTCCATATCAAAACTAATAACTCTCTTATGTATAATGGGAAATATACAAAGTTTGGTTGACGGTATGTCTTTCGAACACATAAAAAATGTTTTTTTTTTAACATCGTGGGCCAGATTCAATCATTAAAAAATATGTCAGATGACCCCATGTTATGATATTATGTATGTATATATACATACATACATACAAACAATGAATATAAATTCCCATATAGAAGTCAATTGTTACGTATACGTACTGGTGGGTTATGTAAACTAAGAAGTTTACGAGTGCAAAAAAGATTTTAATGATAATTTTATATGCAAATAAGGGATATATACTCATACGTATGTATGTATGTATATGAAATGCTACTCTATTCGAAAATTGCGGAAGATTTGTATGAAGATGTAAGCTTGTGCAGCATGTTGTTGGCACCTATTTATCATTAAACCGCAGTAATAAACGCCACTGCACAATCCAATGAATGAATAACTTATGCTACGTAAAGTTGTAAAATCACTTGAGTAAACAAAACCAACATCAACAGCAAAACGCAACGGAGTGTACGTAAATGGGTCAAATTAAAGCTAAAAACAAAACGCACCATCGTTATGCATAGTTTCTAAAAATATGTACATATACTATAAGTGTTTATGTTGTATGTACGCAAACTGACAAAAAAAAAAAAAAAAAACTTGAAAAAAGAAAGAAGAATATGGAATACCTTGAGATGCCTACTCCAACTTATTAAACACGCCTCAAAATTCTCGATTAATTCATTAATCATTCCGTTTTCTCTTCTTTTTTTGTTTTTGTTTAATGCATTCCAGCAGACAATGATGTCGAAAATGCGCTGGCCGAGTCACAAGCAATTGTGGTAAGCGCTTCTCAGAGCCAGCAGCAACAACAACAACAACAGCAACAACAACAACAACAACAACAACAACAACAACAACAACAACAACAACAACAGCTGCAACGTCAGCAACCATTGGCAAACAATCAGACCCAGAGTCAACATATGATTGACTCACAGATTTCAGTTAGTAGCGGTGCATCCATACAGACAGCATTCTTCCAATCCCTTACCAATTCACCGGCCCATCAAATTGGCCTACAACATACAACATCAACAATTAGTAGTAACTCGACGAATTCGGTTAACTCTCAAGGTGTTTCATATGCCGCAGATGCATTGAATGGACATCGATCAATACCCAGTGGTGACCGCGACCATATCAACTCTCTGCTGGAGCATATTAGTCCCGCCCAAGCCGCTGCGGCAATGAGCGGTGAGGGTGTTCTTAATATAGCCGATGTGGCAGATTTATTACATCCACAGCACGCCATCATCACTGGCGGTCGTTCACAAGAAAGCTGTCCTCTAATCATATTTCCGGATAATAATAATTTTAATTCCCTAGATGAAGCGGATTACCAAAAGTTAATTTTGTACCTTAGCTCCGTGCCGTCGTAAGTACACACAAACACATTTGGAAATCATTCAAAAATTATATCTTACATTTCATTTATTTTTATTTTACAGCCTACAGGATGCTGATCTTGGTTTTCATTTGATTATTGATAGACGCAAGGACAGGTGGACATCGGTGAAAACAGTTTTACAACGAATATCGGTATGTTAGTAGAAAATGATGAATATAATCCATCTGTTAATTATTATTTCCCTTTGCAGATCTATTTTCCTGGTATTATACATGTAGTATATGTACTACGTCCCTCCGGTCTCTTCCAGAAAGCTATATCCGAAGTTAGTACTAAGTTTTCCAAAGATGAATATCGATTTCGACTTGTGGTGTGTTCCGCCTTATCAGATCTTCATGATTTTGTCGATATAAGCCAATTAACTCCAGATATGGGAGGATCCCTGATCTATTCTCATCACGAGTGGATACAACAGAGAATCGTAAGGGTTTAAAAAATTAAATTGAAATAAATTTTTAATTAAATTCTTCATTTTTTCTAGTCACTTGAAAAATTCTCCAGCCTGACACATCAAGTTTCCGCTGAATTGGATATATTTATACAAGCTATACACGATACGGAATTTCCAAATTCTGTTGAAGCAACTAGAAAGCTTTTAGAGGATCAGGGCGTTGATTATGCACGTCTTAAGGTTAATATTATAAACGTCCTAAAATGTATTTGTGACATTTTTGTAATTATTGAAAACTTTAGGAGGAGATCCTGGCTGCAGCCAAACACGGAGAAACACTCTTGGACAACATCAAATCAATTGAAGAACTAAAAGAATTCTCCGAACGGACTGGTAATGTCAGTGCCATCGAAAGGTAAGTCCATAACCGTTAATTACTTCTAAATAACATCTTTTGCAATTTCTTACGGATATAATCGTTTGTGTATTAACTATTTAATGTTTTTATACTAACCAAATATCGATTCGGTTTCTTATAGCTCTGCACTGGTTTTGTATTTCCCTAATTTTTAATGAAAACGTTTTGAAGCCAACATTAAAATTAACGGACATGTTTTGAATTCATTTCAACTTGGCCAACATTAAATTGCATGCACCGATATTTTAGCAAAAGAAAAAAAAATATATAGAAGAAAGAAAAAGTTTACCAATTTCACAGCATTTTTAAATTAGCTTCATTAATGTGTTATATACCATAAACTCATATGTTTCGCTATTTGTTTACTAGAAGTCAAATTTGAATATACAAATTTGTGTTCTATTTTAAAATCACCTTTTGAAACTTGTGAATGTCTTTTTTTTTCTGCTTCAAACATGCTTTGTATACCGAATTGTTTTAGATTTCCATTTCGAATTCAAGACATTCATTATGAATTCTCTATAAGTTATATAATGTTAAATAATCTTACATAAACAAAATGTGAAGTAGGGAAATACCTTTTTTGTTTGTTAATTATTATTTACTATTTATTTAGTAAAAGCCAGATAAGAGTACCATGTGCTTTAATGCACATTCTTTGCAAGTAAATTTAAGTGTTGAAATCTGACCAAATCCCTCTATATCTTTAGATCTTGTACATCTTATACTATAAGTATATAAGGTGGTTTAAAAGTATTTTAAATCTCGGAGTATCGACTTGACATACAATAGCTTCTGTTTCTTGCATGAACAAAATTTTCATTTACGTTTTCAATTCGTTTTCCTTTCAAGCGTTTATTGTAAACAGAATCTTCTGACTAATATTATGACCAAATTTACTAGCTGTGTTACTGCATGTATATATATTTGTACTCGTTCTGAATTGGTTTACTTCTTAAATACAGCTGAAATATTAGAAAATGTATATTATAAGGTACAATTTACGACACTCATCAATGACTCACTGTAATTGGCACCCTACACTGGCGATAAATATATCATATATGTATTTACATTGTATTTCACAATCTGAAATACAGCACAGAACACTGAAAACACCCCATTAAACTTCATACACATTTGAATCTAAAGACAACTTGAAAAATCATTTGAATCCCTCGTATCACCCATATTGCTTAACAAAGTTGTTGCCGTCTCTTGTCTCTTGTCTTTTGTCTTTCGCATTGCTCGCTCGGCTGGCAAACATAAACATTTCCAAAAAAAAAAAAAAAAACATTTTCAAAACGATATAATTTATACATATCAAATCAAATCAAATCGATATCGAATTTTATGCACTGTTCGTTCATAAATGACAACCACCACCCAACAAACTGTTGTGCAGATCCAGTGCAGGGCAACCGATGCATCGTCAACAAATTATTTATCATCAACAATATAAATTTAAACAACCACAACATTATGATGACTGTCGCGATTATCGTAGACTGCTTGTACAACTGGAGGAGACGGAACGTCGATTCGATGAATTTTGGCGCACCCATCGCAATCGTTTGGAGCAGTGTCTACGTTTGCGTATGTTCGAACAGGATTTCCGCGAGTTCCAGGTGAGTAACACTTTTTTAATCATTTCTTATTAGTCATTCGGTAATTCTTTTTTCTTCATATTGCTTTATAGAATCTCTTCGATGGGCACTTAAAGACAATTTCGGAAATGACTGAAATAGGCGAAAGCGTGGAACGAGTTGCGACACTTCTAAAGGAGACCGAAGAGTTTAATGTGGTTGCCAAAATAGATACAGAACGTGCCGAAGAAGTCATACAGTCGGGTCAACAATTAATTGGCTCGCGTGGTGTTTACCCATGGGAGGTAGTGCAGCCAAAGTGTGACGAACTGCAGCGCGTTTGTGATATAGTCGCATTGCGTGTCGAAAAACGGCTGGAAATCCTGGCCAAAAACAGTGAACTTATGGAGAGAGTTGAAAAGGTAAGCCAACTTGAATTGATATCAGAGATTCTCATATTAATATAACTTTTCTTTTATAATTAGGCTAATCAATGGTGCGCAAACGGAGTCGAATTATTGGCATCGCAGCGGATCGAAAAGTGTTCAGTAGCTGCAGACTTGGCAGAGCAGAGTCTTCAGGAGATCCAGGCATTTATTGCCTCTGCTTCCGATTTTAAGTTATCCAGCCCAAGTGAATTCAAAAAGATTTTCCTTGATAGCACTACACCGGAGACTAAGGCACTTGTTTCACAGGTGAGTGATTAATATTTTTTTTGGAATGTAATTGTTTTTTTATGGTTTTTTTCACTTGTCTGATATCAAAAAGTAAAAACAGCTGTAAAATTAATTAATAAGCCTTAAAAAGGAATCAAGCTTTAGTCATTCGAATTCATTTGAAAGAGAATGTATTGAGTCAATTTAAGAGCTATATTTGATGGACAGTTGTATAAAGTTTATAAGTATAAGTAAGTATTTATACTAATTACAGCATTTTCTTTCATAAGAGTCTTTATAAAGTGTGTCATTAGGCAGGTTGTGCTTGCTCACCTAATGATAGAGACGATTGAGTATGAGAATGAAGCTAATAATTTAAAATATTGTAAAAATCAAGTATAGGCAAAAAATATATGGAATATCACATTATCCAATTAAAAAATTATGTTTGCCCCTTGTTGGTTTATCTTTAAGGTAACCATTTTCTTAGTTTCTTATTGTTCGGAATTTCAATTTTTGAATAATGGGGAAATAATCCAAAAAATAGAATTGACTCTTATTTGAAAATGCATAGAAAGAGGTAGCATATATAATGTACATTTAAATGAAAACAAATCCACAGCCATTATCAACTTGAATCAAGCTTATACTTCTACAACTTAAGATCTATTTTATCATATATGGATCGTTGATTCATTTTAAGAATTTTTAAATAATGACTGCCTAGGTTTGTGAAATCTACTTTTTAATATAAACTATAAAAGTAGGGACTGTTATATGTATATTGTTTAGCTTTATATATGTATGCTACCCATGTATGTAATTGATAAGCTTATATAATTAAGATGTTCTTCATATAAGAGGTTTTCACATTACTTTTTTCTCTACGTCGATTACCACTATTATGAGATTTTTTTCAAGAGTTCAGTAATCACTGTTCATTTATATTTAGTTTAGGTTGCAAGAAATATATTTCATTTTAAAAAACATTTTTAAACTACACTTTGAAGTACAAACTTCTAAGAAAATTATAAATTAAAGAGGCACTTCAATTTATAATTACAAAATCTCTTAAAACCAAATGATACTCATTAAACCTGTAACTAAAATGCTATACAAAAAAAAAACAAATTTAACGAATGGTTTATTATTATGTATATTCAAATTAATTGATTTTATTATTTTTTAGTAACGAAAAAGAATAGTTAAACTTAAATAGAAGTGTTTAAATTTAAACAATCAACTTAATATCAACATACTGTCAATACTATAGATTATTTGTTCAAATTAAACCAAGTTACATTGTGCCTCAATGCAAATGAAATTGATAAATAACAATAACTGAAACTACTCTTGGTGGCCATCAAATGTATTTCAGTGATTTAACCCATATTTGTCTAAAAGCGACAACAAGTAGAGTGGTTGTGACACCTGTCTACTGGAATGTCAACGGGATTATTAAATGTTGTAACTTGCCTTAAATGCTTTGTGTATTAAATAATTTCATGTATTACCAAAGCGAAAGGCTACTGACCCCTCCATATGAAAGCACTTTTTCACACAAACATTGCACTTTAGGCGTTTATTAATAAGAAATCACAACAACAACAACAAAAACGTATGCATGTATGTATATACACATGACCATAGATCTAAAAGCCATTTGTTTTTGTACTTTCATTGGCATCTTTTACAGCAGATGAGAAAGGAAAGAAAAAACAAATGCACGTTAGTGTTGTTGCAATGTTCTCTTTCTTATTCTTCCCCATTTCTGTACAGTTAGATAACAGGAATTGAAATGGAGTTGCGCTGTAGCAGCAGGAATAGGCGTAATAGTTGTTAATTCTTTTAAATGCAATCAATCAACCGGTTATACCAGCATTGACCAGGTGACTTTCTATAAGCGCAAAGCTGGCTTAAAGAGTGGGCGATTCAAAAGAAATAAGAACTTTTTTTATTGTGCCCAGTTAAACGTAATTTATGGGCTATGTTAACCATAAAGACAAGGTTTATCTACCTACATACCTATAAAAAGAATACTAATCACTATCTAATGAACTCTAATGAAACCTAAAAATGTATTTACAAAAGAAATATACTTAAATTTTTGAAATAATAGCTCGTTTCTAAAAATAAGTTATCGACTTAGTCTTTATTGGATTATTATCATTAATCATAATTGAACTGAAGACTTGGATTTTCTTTTAATAAGGAAAGTTCAAATGTCGTTGCATACTTCTAGGCTAATTTTATTTTAATTTAGTCGCTCATAAATTAAAGTAAATAAGTCATTTTAACTTAAATTTATTAGACTATAGTTTCGGTTCTACATTTTTATAGTTTTTCAAGAAAATTTTTAAGCACTAGATTACAAGAAAACACACACATATACATACATATATAATTGGTCAAACATCGAGCATGTTGTACAACATGTTCCATTCAATAAAAACGACCTTTTTAACTTAATTTTTTGAATTTTCGACCATTTATATTAAGTGGGTATGCATTACCTATATAAGCAGACATGTCGATATTTAATTTATGCCTTCTTAACTGGTTTAAGATACATTTTCTGTAACAAGAAAACTTAAAGCAGAATACAAACTTGCTTCTACTGCCCCATATATTCAAAATGCATACTAAAAAGGGGTCAATTGAAACCAGTTTGTAGCATTTTTTGTGGCATTTTTGCCTGGATATTAGCTTCTGATATACTTGGCATATTCAATGAACCTGACCCATTTTGGTTGCTCTGGCCGATTTCATATGAATCTCTCGCGCTGTGTATGGAGGCCATCACGTTTATCCAGTTGTAAAACTGGTTATCCTTGCAATTTGAAAGAATTGCTATTATGCTATGGCATGGCGTAACGGACATATCTATTGATTATACAACTAAATTCTTAAAGTCTTGCGACACGATTATTGTTACGATAGGAGAGGATAACGAAACTTGATTTGATTTTATTAGGAAAACAAGTAAATCGAACATATTATTATCGAAAGATGCCCGAAGTTAAAGATTAACCAAGACATTGTTTGGTTTTACCAATAAACTTTTATAATACGTCTTAAGTGGGGTTAATAGTCTATCAACGACTAACCATTTTAACCATAAACCGTAAACATTTTGTGTATAAAACCATCCCGATATATGTAAAATAAAATAAATAATAATGGCCGATGGGATTCAACAACTTTTGTAGCGTAACAGCAGGGGTCAATGCTGGTCAAAACGTGGTATTAACCGGCTAGGAAGAAGCTGCATAATTTTTTTTGTCGTTGTTCAACAAATTGGCAAGTGATTTTCTCAGTTAATTTAAGCGTGTTTCTGTTTTTTTTTTGTATAAACTTACATGTAGAAAGCCAATTGATTAGATTGACTTATACGTTATATCTAGGGACAGTCACAGCCTCGTCACCTGACAAAATATTTGCATTAAGTAAACATGTTTAGTTGCACGTGTTGGCTAAAAGGCAAACTGGTCAACTGACAATAGATCCAACGCCTTTGCATTTCTCAAGACCATGTCTCTATGCTGAAGATGCGCATGGAAAACCCGATCCCGACAAAAGTGAAAGTGGCCAAAGACCAAGTGGGGTCGCCTTGAAGGAGGCAATTACGTAAAATGTCAAACGTCATGGCATTGCTATTGCAGCTATCCTCCTTCGCCAGAGCCTAACATTATGCAAGATGCCAACAATCGATTATTAATAATGGTTAGAGGAAGTAACAAATATCACGAGAAGGCAAAAGTTAAGCTAGCTGAACTGCAGTTTCCCCAAAAAAAAAAAAAAAAAACATACGTGTATCATCTGTATAACAAATATTTTGGGCATATCATCTTAAATAAATCGTCTTTGCACGCTTCTCAAACACTTTTCACAATCTTAACTTTGAACAATTGAAGATAAGTTTCCCCCAGATCGACGATAGCAAAAATTAAATTCAGTTGCCTGTTGTGACAAATATGATTAATTATATAGTATTCGTGCTGACAAACAAAATGCACTGTAGGCCAACAATGCTCCCAAAAAAAAAAAAAAAAAAAAAAAAAAAACAGTCAGCCAACAGCACACTGCTGACAGGCAGGCAAACCTCCCATGAGCAGTCTACTGAAAAGCCGCAACACATTTGTGCCAGGGCATCATTTCAATTGTCTTCTACTACCAGTTACCTCAAGCCAAATGTTCAACACTCGGCCCGAATGCCGGTCATGAATCACTCGTACTTTCTTTCGAAAAACTTTTCCATTCAACTAACAACTAACAAAAGGAAAACGCACATGATTGCCACTAAATTCTGCTAAATAATTATTATATATATACAAATTGTACATACTATACATATCTGGATGCATACATACTTACATATACATATATATCTAAATATGTATATATGTTCATGCAAATTGGGCAACTGTGTGAGTGTGAAAAATCTTTGTTATTTATTTTTTCTTTTTCTGTGGTGCAGTGCTTGATAAAGTTTTGTTGCACTGCTGCAAACTTGGCTAACGCAAAAGAAAACCATTGAGATTATTAAGGTGAGATTATTATAAATATGAGTTAGTTTTTTGCCAGGTGAGGATTAAATTGAAAAATTCAAAATAATGTTTTCAAACTTGGTTGGAATTTTTTTTTATTTTTTGCTAACTTCTAACAAAAAATTTTAAGAAATTAAAGTATTAATTAAATAATTTATGTGTCATCGACGCATTATTGTCTATTTCATTCATAATAGTCAACACTTTTATTTAAACATACTTTCCTTCAAGACATGAAACCAAATCTATATACATACATATCTCTTTAAATAATGTTCCAATTTATTCAAATATGCATTTCCATATTACTTTCGACATTTAGAACTAAAAAAAATGTATGATGTATTTTAATTATAGTTACTTTGTATATGAATATTAACTATTTTATATACTACAATGATTTTGTTTTCATAATAAATAAATAAACATTGATCAGGTATTTGGAAAGTTTTCCTTGGATATATTAATAATAATGTTGTTACTTCAAAACCTATTAAAATTCATTTTTATTTAGATTAAACTTAATATTTCAATCTTGCTTCCATTTTATAATTTAGTTTTGGAATTCTACTACATATATCTAACATTAAAATTTAATATAAAAAACTTCTTACTTGACATTCTATATGATATATATATACATATATGTATTAAATAAAATATGTAATTCATTTCTAGTTAAAGACTTTTATTTGTATTAAGGATAAACTGTCCCTTATAAATTTTTTGTTTTGAATTAGTCTTTGATTTGAAAGATAATAGCTTTCGCATTTAAGTTTTAGTTATAATTACCATGTTTTATTCCTATTCAATGCTCTAAAGATTTAAATTTTTTTTTGTGCAATGTTCTTTATTTGTCGGATATACTATACAAAATTTTCATTGAGAACTTTCACAAAAATTGATTTAATTTTATGCATTTGCAATTATATAGGGATGTTATACTCCCCTATATTTGTAGTTGCAAATTATTTAAGAGTTAAAGCCATCTCTTGACTGCTTCAAACACTTGTTAGCCAAGTCATTTGTTGCACTCTGTGAAAATGCAGGTTAATCATGTGTCCGTTAGCTACATAAGCAAGTTTCGCATTTGTGTAAGACATCTCGTTAAAAACAAAATAAACTCACTTGAAGAAAAACATGGCAAACTTAATTATTGCAAAGTGTTTTTAATTAACTGGAAAATACCAACATATAAATAAATACATGCAGGCGGAAATGTTTTGAACAGGATTAAATATATATTAATTTGCTATACTTTAATTACTGAACTATATAATAACATGATCTATTATGTTCTTATATCATTTTGCAGGTACTTCAACGAATCGACGATGTCTCCTTGATGTGCGACAAACGTATTGCTAGTCTCAAAAAGTTGGCATTGAAACCACCGCGACCTGTACAACAGGTGAATATATATATATATATATACTTTGGTTCTCTTACAAAAACTACTTAAAATATTTGAATGTTTCTTTTTTTTCGTTCAACAGGTTACACCGGAGCCAGCTGTACCACTTCAACCACCCGGCGGGGCACCACATTTATTGCGGCGCAAACTCAATAAGGTAAGACGAATTTATGCATATTTTGCACTTTAATGAATCAAATTAAATGAGCTAATTAAATTAAATAAAGCCAAAAAATCCCAAAGATTTCCACTAACTGCCAAATAATGAAATAATTAACTATTCCGTCTGATATATGCATATGTATGTGGTATATAGGAGACGAAGATTAAGCTGGTGAAATTTGATAGAGTATTTATACCATCCATGGGTACTCATAACCTTTTATTCTGATTTAAGTGAATTGTAACACCAACGCAGTGATTTATTTTTATAATTTTTTTTGTTTTTTTTTTTTTTTTTGTTAGTTTTCTCCCCTTATTTTCTGATTTCTTCTCCATTTGTTTTACAAGTTTCAAGTTCATTGTGCAAAGTTCACACGCTGCTCTCGTTATCTATTCAAAAGATGCAGAGCTTTGCCAGCTTGTGGCTACGGGGCAATTGTTTCGTTTGCAATAAATATGTTGTACAAAAGCTAAGGGGCCAGGGCGAATGAAAAGTAAAGTCGGTTAGTTTGACATGATAAGAAAACCACAGCTGACAAGTTTCACTTTTGGTTGGTATCTGGATACAACATTTGGATCGACCTAAAGCGGAGCGAATCCGTATAAGTTTCATCAAATGTGCCTGACCACTTAGTATACTCAACGGTACTACGTACTAACAAACACAACCCACAGTTGTGTAATGACCCTATATACAAACATATATATACCCTTACCCCTACCCCCCATCCCTTATCCACCTATCTTTAAGTTGAACGGTCGGTGGCATTTAGCATTATGATCGTTTTAATGACAACAACAACCAGAAATGTTTACAGAGCCACTTTATAAGCGTTTCCTTTCATAATTGCTTAAAAAACACTAAGAAGCATGTGGGGCAGGGCGACATTAATAGTACCGCAGCGGTATTTCTTTAAAAGTTATGTAAGCGATGCACACAAACAAATTGCTTTCATCCAATTGAAGAAGGAGAACAAGGGGAAAGGGGCATAGACGATCATTTACATTGATCACCAACCTATCTATGTATATATGTATGTATATACTTCGTCTTTCTTCTACGTGATTGTGCGATTCTAACAGCATTTTGCGATAATTCACACCGAAGGTTGAGCTTTCAACTGCTGCATTTCCGCAGGAAAGCAATCTCTTTGGTGAAATCATTTTCATAAGTGCCCAACTAACGGTGCATTTTGCCGTTGTTATTTTTCTTTATTTCTATTTTCTTTTTTTTTCTCCTTTGAGCATTATTCAATTTGGCTCGTGCTGGCTTCTTTTTAGATTTGGTCAATTCTGCTGGCGCCGATATTACAATTGTATTTGGTATATAAAGTATATAGATATGTATATAAGTAAATATATATATATACATATGTATGTAGGTATATATATTTATGCACAAGAATGAATGATGGGGCTATAATCGCCTTTTCTTATGGTTCCCGCAGAGTTACACTTTTTATATGAGGAGGGGGAGAGGAATTCTCTTTTGTTGTCAGCGGCACAGTTTTTTTTTGTTGTTATTTTCTTTCAGTTTTTAGTTGTTGCCACTTGATTGATGTTGATATCGATTTGTGTCGACTCTTTTTTTTTTTATTGTGTAGCAATGTGTAATTATGTTTGTATGTCATCTTTGGCCAGAACATACCGACCAATGGTAGAGAGATACATATGTATATACAACTAAAAACTACATTTATTGTGAACCAAATGATCTTATAAAATCAAAGAGAGGTCTCTATTTACGCACCTCAATTGCAATCAACGATTTCACCTTATTTTTATTTATTTATTTATTTTTTTTTTTTGAGCAATGAAAACAAGCAATTTAAGTAAAGCAAATTGGCTTTAGTTTTAATCTTTAAAAAATCAATCAAATGTATTCAAAATTATTGTTTTAAATCTCTCAATAAGAGAATTTTGTTGGACTGTAGTAAAAGTGAAGGCCTTTGTCTCAGTCTCTTTCCTTCTCTCTCTGTCTCTCTCTTTCTGATTGCAATTGTTTAAATATACGATTTGTAGCTTTTCCATAATTAAATAATTAATTCGCATTTTTAAGCCCGTCAATGAAGCGCTGTCGCTCTTTCACTTTCACAATTATATTTATATATATATATATACATATACATATATATGTATATGTATATATGTATGTATGTAATTAGTATTATAAAATTATTAGACAGCTGCATTTGAGTCGATTCAATTGAATTAGTCGCAACCATTCGAATATTGTGCAAAGAAATATTTTCTTTCTTATATACTATATAGCTATAGCCTTTTGTCATTGTCAAATCAAAACACGTAAGGTTAAGCAAGTGCAGTAAAAGTAAAAACAAAAACCACAAAACAAAAATCACCTGTAGATATGGGCACTTGTAAAATTTATAGGCACGCATATTTGTATATGTATATAAGTATGTATATATATGCAGGTACTTCCAAAGTTGGTCGCCTGTTTCAGTCTTTTGCATGTCTCTCAACAATTGCCTCGCCCCCACATGCTCATATGACACTAGTACCCACATTTGACTATGGCAAAGCTATTGTTAAAGCGCATTCAACTTTTAAACATTGTTAATTTAAATAAAAAGAAAATACTTGAACATACATATGTGTTATTTAGGTACATTGATATATTAACCTTAATACTTACCTTAATGATCGTAAAAAAAATATCACAGAATTCAGTGCACTCGGCCAATGTGAGAAGAAACGATTTTTATTTTCTTTTATAAACTGAATAGACAAAGAGTTTGCACTTTTTCGATGTGTAATTAAAGTACCACATGTTGGTAAACGGGTGGCAATTTACATATATCTAAAAAAATATATATATATATTGAAAGAATCAAGAAATAGATAGATTTTATAATTATATTCAGCAACCCTTATTATGTTCAGTCAAGGTAAATCCAAAGACAAATTCAAAACTCAGCAACAGAATGAAGAAGAAATTGTAAATTGACATTTAAGCTAAATAAGCTAAAGAAATTTACCTAATTTAAATAAGGGATTTAGTTGTATTTAAGCCATATTAAAACATCCAATATATTTTCTACTAGTGAGTTAGGGAAGGGATTCATAGCAGGTAAATTAATTAAAGAAATTATATATAAATCATTTGGTATATAATCTTTTAAGATTGATTAAATAAAATTTACAAACAGCAGTCAATTAGTACTAGAAAAGTAGTCAAAAAATTTGTAATATGTTTAAAAACTATAGCAAAACAAAAGTTAATACTACATATGTATGTAGTTAAACTTTTCTAATACCTTTTAGTTAAAAATAGATTGGTTAATTTTAACTAATTACTTAAGTGAGTCGTCCAGATTGCAAAAAATTTTTTCTATTTCTTAGAATACATTAAACTCTTAAAAAGATGTTGGAAAATTTTGCAATCTTATAACGTTGGGAGTTCTAAATATTGAATATATTGTATTCTCAAAACGAAATTTCTTAAAACTGTGCCATAATATTTCAAAAATTATTAAATGAACCTTATCTTAGAATTGAAAAACATCTAAAGAACATATACATAGTAAATGTTTAATTAGTAATTAACTGAAACTATTATATGATCAAAAATTTATTAAAATGGCTTAGTTATGCAAAACATCTATATTTTAATACTATTTTATTTCAATAATTTGTCAAACTTCAACAAATTTTGCAAAAAGTATATTGAAAAACAGTCATTCATACTAAATAAAGTTATACATGCATTTCTCCAGGATTATCGATGAGTGCTTTGATAGAAATACTGGATTACACTTTCACTCCTCTGTCACAATTACAACGTGCCATGCATGCCAATCAAGATTCAATCGGAATAGCTAAAGCCGAAAGCTGAATGTATGCACAGAAAATATACATATATATATATATATATATATACACAACCAATTAACCTTTCAATCTGAAATGTAGCTCGTGTCTATGCCAAGTCAAACAAGAATTTCACTTCCATGTAAGATGGTCATGACCCGTGCAACTGGTAACTGAAATTTGGCCGGCAATTTGCAAAAGTTTCTTAGCCCACTATTTGTAGGCATGCCATTGGGCCTTCTTCTTCAGATCTAGCGACAGTCGTTTACACGTAACAAAAAGGTTTTTGTTTTTGTTTTTGTTTTTGCCAGGTACTCATCCAACAATCACGACGGCATAAATCACCGACCTTTGAGAACTTTCACGCCATTTCCGCACTTTAGTTTTCAGTTGTCTTTGGTTTTCGGTGGTTTTTTGGTTTTTTATTCTCTGTGACATTAAAATTTGTCATGAATTATGGTCAACATTTCAGAGTCTAAGATCAGGCAAAGTTATGGCATTCGTAACATAGATGGATGGATGGATGGATGGATAAGCATTAAAGTGAAATTTGTTGATTGTCCAGTTCGTTTTATGAGATCTTGGGCAATAGTTTGTCATTGTGTGTGTGTGGTGTGTGTACCAGAAAGTATTTATTTCGCAATATGCAGAGCGTGTGTTTTTTATATAAATAAATCTAGAGTGAAATTGCCGAGTTGAAATGAGATCTTCGAGAAGAATTCCGGCGCTTGATTTTGGCTGCTAAGAGCAGTTCGCCCACAAAAACCAATATTGCTACAGTGGCTCCCAATACCCAGACCAATAAAATTCCAGCAAAATTTGACATTCCCAGTCGAATGGGACCAATATCTTCTTGGCTACTGCTAGACATTGAACTCTCCACTTGCTGTTGTATCTGAATGTTAAGATTGTCAGCTACAACACGATATTCCCAATATTTATCAAATCCTGAGGAATGCCATCGATAAATCAAAGAATTAAAATGTTCCAACAATGGCCACAAACGAGGAACAAAAGCGACTGTATATTGATAGTACAAATCCTCCTGCATGATAACCATTTGATCAATCGCTTGGGCAGTCAAATAGTCGCCAATGGCAAAGTGTCCAAAAGGTAGACGTTCCAAAGTGAATCCCATATGGACATCCTTGCTCTGAGCCAAGTCGAGTAACTGATTATCGTTATATATGCGAAAGTTTCTCAAAAGATCCAATACCAGAGGCTGAAAAAATAAAGCATTATGTGGGAAACCCGAAAAAAAAAATTATTTACCTACCTCATCTGAGCCACGTATGGAAGAAACCCATGCCTCTGAGTTAGCAGCCCAGTTAAGTCGGTGATCCCGCAAACGTTCCACCGTATCAGCTGCCTCATCCAGACTGGGTATAGTCAATATGCTAGCCAAACCGCCACCATATATGCTAGTGATTATAATGTCATTCAAAAAACAGGCAAAGAGCAAGACACGCACCGTAGTGGAACGAGCATTGCTGTTCCCTGACTGTGAAATGAAAAGCATGAAGGTGGTGACCAGAGCAAATTTACAACTGCTCAACCACCCATCGCGAGCTGTCTCTGTCATCACATAAAGTTCTTGTTCACTTCTATGGGCCATAATTAATCCCAATATTTCAATGCTCAAGCAGGCTAACACAGCGGCCCAAAGAGTCCCCTGAAATGGCTGTAATGGTAGATACCAACTAGCTAGCCGCCTGGGAGCCGGTACCAGGCAGGTTATACCCGAACGAACAAGATACATGGATAGGTCAAGATATGTGTAATCATCATGCCATGAGTACATGGCTCCAATACATATGTCAGCCTTATGATTAATAATCATACCCATGGCTCCATCTCCCGTCATATTGGTGTAAATTGTACCCCAATCGTCTGCGTCAGCTGTGTGAGCATTCAAGAGAAAATATTAATAATAGAAGATCCTTTTAAGAAGTTTTTGGCAAATGGAAAACTTTGCAAAATTATATAACTTATTCAAGACTTTAACTAGTTGAGAATTACAACTAAATGAAATGATGAATGGAAGACAAACCGTAAGAGTCAGCTGATGAGCTTAAGAGCTTCCACCTTCATTTAACGGTACTCACATGTATCTATTTGCACAGTGCAGTTAAATTGAGCGCAAAAGGTTAAAACAACTTGCGTTTCGGTGCCATCTATAAAAACTCCAGCAAATTTCGAGTCCAATGGCACTCCTATATCACGAGCATTAATGTTCGAGTTCTAAAAAATTATATCTTAAGTTCTTAAATTCTCACGTTCATTCAGGTAGGAATACTTACGTGTTTTATAACCGTATATGGCCTATAATCAAAGCAGGCAATAGTTATCTCACGACCCTGCAAATTGCGTAGTTTATCGGGAAATAAATTGACGCCAGAATTAAAATTTTGATTCAATAAACTAAAACGATCTAATAATATTAATTTTGCCTGATTTTTAGCTTTGGGTCCCACATATTTATTAGATTTCAGATCAAATTGTGTGCCATTCGCATAGTTTCTTATAACAAATAGAATATTGGGCTGATCTAAATAAACGAAAGGAGTTATAATTTTATTAATCGAATGTTATTTCTATTATTATTTACCCTCGAAAAAATAATTGTCAAACCAATTCTCATCTAGATCTTCAGCTAATAGTAAAAAAATAAACTTATTTTGCATCGAGCGCCAAATTGAATACATCGAAGCTTTTGCAAAGGCATTGACAAAGCGAAATATATCCTTGCCAAAGACAACAAAACTCTACGAAATATAAGTAAAGGAATTAAAATTATTTATAGTTTATAAACTCTGACCTACCTCACAGTGTGACGTCTCAATGGATATTGTTAGCTTTAGCAATAGATTGTCATATGGCAAATCTCGTTCATAAAGTTCTTGCTTTTTAGTCCGCACATTGACCACATTTTGTTCGAAACTTTTGGCCAAAGAGGATATATTGATACCCACAAAACTTGAATAACTTGTAGCTGAAGATTGAGGCACAAACTCGTAGACATCATTCCAAAATAAACAAATTGTACTTCCATTTAAATAGTTATGTACTTAAAGAAAAAAAACGTTGAGAAAAATGATTTTATAGTTTATTTCTGTTAAAAAAAAATATTATATTTAATAATAAATATAGGCATAGAATAAGCTTTAAATCCATCCTTGACTGTCATGTATTAAACTTCAATCACAGTTTTCTTAAAATTTATTTTCTAAATCAACATACTTATCAAATTCAATATTAAGGACCAACCCTCATTCCTTTGGTCTACAATCAACATTTTCGTTAATCTTTTTTGGACTCTAGTCTTAGGTATACTGATTTGATTTAGGAATAAGAAAAATTGCGAAAATAGGTTTATATATACCAATTTTGATTAGTTGGCAAATTAAGCAATTGACCAATTCAAATATAAATGTTTGTCTAATAACAATTTAAATAAAGTTTACTCAGTCATTAAGTCTCCCATATGCAAATTGATCTGTCATTTGTTTTGGCCATTTTAGCTAGCTTGTTAAATACAACAATAGATTCTTGTTAACATGGATTGGAAGACTTATTTTTTTCCTTTATTTTTTAATTTTTTGCTGATTGTGAAGTTTTTGAAAAACGACCTGATCAATGGCCCAGTCATCACTTCATTAATTACAAAATCATAATAATAGTGTTTGAATGTTAGCTAAACGAAACTGTTGATTATTTTTTAGCGAAAGGGAAGTCTTTGTACGTATAAAAGCGGAAATTAATAAAAAAACAAAGTGTTTTAGTGTATAAAGTGGATATAAAGAAAACGGGCAACAAATGCCAAAAAGAGAAATATTTTAATTGATTTCGAATGAGAGAAAAAAAAAGTAAAGAAAGAAAATATGTATAGATACATATGTACATATGTACATTGGTATTAGCGTGGAATGTCTAGATACCGATATAGATACAAAACGAACAGATAGATATATGTATGTATACATATATATTTCCCTGTACATGCTCTCTACACCATTAATACTTCAGTATATCAGTAAAAGTCCAAGACAAGTATTGAAGTGTTAAGGGTCGCTATATTTCGACTTTCTACAGCTTAAATACAGAGCAATCTGCTACCTATATATGTATGTAGCTATTTATAGACGATCCATCATTTGTAGACATATATATGTATATATATATATATGTACGTATGTATATACGATTCGTAATACGTGTAGAGTAAGAAAAATTAGTTAAGCTAAAGGTACAACTCAACCATTATTGTTATTATTATTTCATTTAATTGTTCATATTTAGACATAATTTCGCATTGTTCGAGACTGTCAGCCTTTAACTTACCTTTTAGCCGATTTCCTCTTGTTCATGGGATTTAAGAAAAAAAAAAAAAAGAGAAGAAATAAATTTTGTTTTCAGTTTGGGTTTTTATGCTGCGTCAGTTTTTGGCTTTGAATTTAATTTCAATTTATTTGTGTTTATTTTTAATTGTTTGTCTCTCTGTCTATTGTGTGTGTGTGTGTATTATAATTTTGCATTGTAATGTACTCTTGGGAAAAAGTAAATTTTAGTTTAGGCCAACAAAAAATAAGAAAGTTTTTTATCTAATTAATGTCAAGATGTCCTGGAAAATAAGAATTAATTGAATATTTTGTTTTAACGATGACAAAAATCACGAAAAATTAGAATTAAATTTTAATTTCCAATATTTAATCTTTAGAGTTTCTGCTAAAGTGATTAGAATAATGAATTTAATTAAACCAATTAAGTGGTTTAATTTTCAAAATTTGATTTTAATTAAGGTATACAAACTAATAGTTGATGATATAACTAATAGTTAGTTCCTAGCTTAGAAAATTCTTTTAATTAGATTATTTTGCTTATATTTCCGGTTAGGCATATAAAATCATAATATGATATGGTCCAGATTGGTATCCAAAAATAAGAGTTAATTTTTCCAAATTAAATGTGAGAAACTTTGCTTCATAGAGAACCCTTTCGTCATATCTCCCGCTTAAACAACAAAATTGTAATTAAAGAAAAATGACAAGATGCAACTTTCGATTTCATTGAAAAGAAGCTTACAACATCTAGTAACCAATTGCTGCATATACTATTAGTTATAGCCCAATTCATTACGCTATACCATTTTTTTTAATCGGTTGCAACGCCACATTAGGGACTTACCACTTTCAAACCTTTCTTTTAAAGACAAATTGCAGCACATCTCTGTACTGAACTTTTACCAGATTATTTTGTCTGTGTCTGTCTTGTCATATAAAATGATAAAATCACAAAGTTTCAATCCAATGCTACAAGAAGGGCAATCCAGCTTCTCTTTTATGGCATACACACGTATCCGAATGTCTCCATATACAATATATGATTATATATGTACATATATATATATATATGTGTGTGGATTTATGTTTGTACATATTTGTATTTGTATTTGTTATGCGATAATTTCTCTCTTTGCGTTTTGCTTAATTTAATTAATGAAAAGCTGATTTTTCAGTTTCATTGTTTTCGGATGCGGGTTTCACTTTCAATTGAACTTTCTGCTGCTGAGGGTTCATACAAATACATATTACTTTTTTTGACTATTTCTTTGACAATAATAATCATGTTACGCTCAACTGTTGGTTTTTCGGCTAGTCACACTTGGCCAACGCACAATTGCCTCTTGTTTTCGTCAGGAATTAAGCAATATTTTCTTTTATTATAATAAAAATATAAATTAGGAAATAAACTTATATATATACATACATCAGAAATTCCTTTGCATTGTAATTTAAATATTTAAAAATGATTATTATATCAAATATTATGTGAGAAGAAGCCACTGCGCCACGCTTAGAACCAGAGCAAGGTGAAAATAGAGAAAGCCCAACAAACCCCCTCCAAACACAATCGAACGCTTAAAGATTACGGCCAATAAACTGTACATGGACGCCACTAACTAACATCCAACTACCTCCCAACATGTTGGATCGAACCAAATGTTAGAGCCAACATTTCTTAGCCGCTTTTGCGTTCTCTTTTGAGCCATGGTTAGTCGGCGACGAGTTTTCAACAACGAAACAACAACGTAGCGCGTGGAAACGTGAAAATTGCTTCAATTGACTCGGGATTTTTGGTTAATTTACATAACTATGATCGGGTTCATCATATATTTGTCGCATCATAATAGATTGCCCAAAGGCCAGACATCATAATATAACTAAAAGCGATTAATTCCTGTTTAAATCCGTTATCAATAAAACAGATTTGACATACAAAATGCCAAATATGTAATTGGTCCATAGTCGGAAATTTACATGTGAATCGAAAATCAAAGTGTGACTTTAGTGAATGCGTTCAATGTGTAGCAATCAATATATATATATATATATATATATATATATATATATATATGAATATTAGTCTGTTGGACTGTTGCAATTTGTGGTCTTTATTTATTGTGTATAATGCCAATTGACCTGTTAAACTTGACATAGGTGTCAAACAAAGAGTTGAATTTAAAAAAAAAAAAGAAAAAAGAAAAACAGATTTCGGTCTATAAAACAATGCCGATTGGCAAATTACCCCAGGTCTCCCCGTTGACCCGTAAATTGTCAACGGTTGAGGTATGCGGTCAGGATAGTACAATAGATTCACGTATGTCCCACATAAGTAGTGGAGATATACCAAAAATGGAATTATTAAAAGTGAACTATGTCCATCAGTGTAAACAGGCCATAATGCATAGGACTAACGAAACACCACAGGCTCCGCGTCTAAATAATCCGGCACGTTTTGCTGGCTATCGTCGTCAGCCAACGCAAGGAAAACCAGCTGGACGGTTCCCTGCTCAAGATAGAATAGCCTTGCCACAAATGCCACCACCAACAATAGAATCATGGCAATTGCTACTACAATCGAGCAATAAACGTTCATCCCTTCCCAGGCTAATGCCCCATCCCCAGTCGGTGCAAAGTTTTGATTGCGATCAATCGCAATGTTGTTCCCAATCGGCCTGCTCATGTTCCGACTCGAACTCTGACTGTACTGAGGCCAGCACCGTCATTCCGGATTGTGAAAAGTCGCATAGTTGGAATTACCATGCCAAATGCTCGACACGGGATATGCAACGTGACTTGGCACGCGCAACTGGAAGCAGTGGCATTAAATCTCGGGCGGATCGCATAGCTCGCATAGAGAACAGAGAATGCGATGCACCTGCATCGCGTATTCCAAAACCCCTGACACATCGTGATGCTGCTGGACCTCCACCAAAATGGATGTTTCAAAGGGCCGGAGGCAATAGCAGCGAGAATGCCAATAGGCCAAGCAATGGAACTACAATTGGTGTCCAATTGATGCCGCAGCAGCAATCGCCACGAATGCAGCAAAAGACAAAACTGGAGCGTATTCATATACGAAAGAAACGACAACCTCTGCTGATCATAAACCAGTTGGCAGTTGATCCAGCTCATCGGACTAATGGTCAAAATGGACACAGTTCTAAGAGTAGCAAATACAAATCGCAATCTCTGATTAATCCTAATGCAACAAATGACGTAAAACGTTTCTCTCTTGAAAGCTGTTCGGACTCTGGTGTCTCCTCATCAAATGATTGCAAACAACAACAACAGCCGCAACAACAACAGCAGCCGCAACAACATCAACAGCAGCAGCAAAAACCACAACAACAACAACAACAGATTAAACAAACGAATTTGCGACAAAATGATAAATGCGTTGATTGCGTAAAAGTGTTGGAAAACCGGGTACAGACGAAGCAACAACAATTTGAAAGGCAACTCCCCTCATCCCCCAGTTCTGGCCAATTGGCAAAGAACCATGTCGACCCCAATGATGTACAAAACTTTGCAAAGAAGTCTCTGATTAAGGCCACCACAAACGAGTTGCTGACAGCAGCAACGGTTCACATAAAGCAATGTAATATCGAGAAAGAACGCAAATTGAACGACCTTAACCTAAGACGCACCGATAGGCCATCATCCACGAAGATTAGTATTGATGAGACATGGGTACAAGAGAGTACCATAGATCCCTGTGATGACTACATGGATACTGACTCTCTAATGCTACCATCATCCAATAATGAATCGCCATTACCTTCACGGACCAACAGCAACAACAACAACTGCTTAAAAATCTATGTGGGTAGCAAAAATTCCACTAAGGTTAAATCAGTTGAAGAAAATATCTGTAAAAGTCATGGATTGGCACTATCATCAAACACCTCCTCAACATCATCATCGGGATGCGGTGGCTCTTGCCGGGACAACAGTTCAATATGTGACTCTGAACAGGATTGTTGCTCATGCATCGCCAACCCACAGACCCCGAATCGTGTATCCAATGACTGTTGTAATGCAGTCGGTGGGGTTTTCTGGAATAATGCCTGCTATGAATTTGGTACTGATATCGGCGGTGCCGCATGCTGTTGCACCATGTCCAGTTGTGACGAGGATGATTGTTCCTACTATGATGGTGATTTTATCGTTGATGTTTCGAGACCAATGCAAGGGCGAAATCGTGTTTGCCATCCACATAATACGCATCACAGCGGCACTGAAGATCTTATGCGAAATAAAAAGTTGCTGCTGCGAAAGGTAGGAATTGAGAGCATGGATGGCGGCATGCTTGCATGTGCATCACCCCAATAATTACTTGGTCTAATTAGGCGGAAGCCATGTCATGCCAATGGGTAGATGGGGGAGGGGCAGGTGGGAGTGTCACATTTACAAATTTCCGCTTGGTTCAGACCAATTCGTTAATTCATTGGATCGTGAATTTCCTCAAGTTATGAGCAAAAGTTAAAAGATTTCAATTAATTCACTTTTAGTTAAATAATATATGAACCATCTCCTCCTTCTCCTCCTCCTCCTCTGTGTGGTTTTTCAATTTTTCAAATATTTCAATTGGTGAATTCTTGCCATAGATTTATCTTCAATATGAATACCATATTTTCCGCCCACAAGACAGAGCACTGGGTAGTGCCATTGCCATACTCCAATGACACGAAACAGACAACAACAACAGCAAAAAAAAAAAAACAAATGCCAACACGGATATGTAAACTCATTATATATGTATAAATATTAATGTGTATCTATATATACATATATATTTATATATCCACCATGCGTACTTATGCATGGTGTGTGAATGTGTGGTCTTGTGTCTTATATAATCAAAAATCGCACATCCGAAACCGAAAAATAAAAAAGCAAAGTCGGTTCGACCAAAGGTGAAGGTAGACGAATTGAAGTGTTGTTAGCGTGTGCCAGGAGGAAGCTTCGCTTCATTAATAAATAACCAACAATGGATAATCATCAAGAAAAAACCACATACCACATACACTACTCGTACAAGTGTTTAATTTTACATGTGTTGTTTGTTGTTTATATATTTCTCTTCTTTGATTTCGTAAGAAATTACACGTTAACTTCACATTATGCAGTGTCTATCCACATAAATGTTAAACACAAAAAGAAAATAGAAAAAAAAAAATAAAAAATAATAACAAATTCATTTAGTTAAACCTGGGCACATAATCTTGCTACAGCAAACCGTTTTGGGAATACACTATATCCAAATATAGTTAAGGGTATAAAAAAAACTTGCGCAAATCCGAAAACCTTTTTAAGAACTTTGTTGGCCATGGCACGTAGTTTTCTCTATATAAGTCTTTGTATATTCTTTAAAAGTGATTTCAAACTTCATTTGGAAGTAAGCTAAAAATGGTATAAAATAATGAAAAGACTTTGAGAACTACTAGAATAGGTATTAATTATTACATTAGTTCGGAAATTGCTTAAGAACTACTGAAATTGGTCATAATTAGTTCTGAAATTGTTTATGAACTGGTGCAATAGTTCATAATTATTACCTTAGTTCTTAAATTATTTACAAATTTCTAAAACAATCGTTTTTTCAAAGTAAACAACAGAATAAGAGATAAACAAAAAATTGTTTAATAATATATGGAATGTCTAGTAAACTAAATCCAACTTTTTAGCCTGAAATAGATCATAATTGTTACTTTATTTCTTAAATTGCTTATAAATCTGAAAAACAATCATTTTTTCAAAGTAAAAACAGAATAATGAATAAACAAAATTTTTTTTTAATAATATATCGAATGAAAAGTAAAAGAAATCCAATTTTATAGACTGAAATATGTCATAATTATTGCCTTAGTTCTTAAATTGTTTATAAAAAACAATCATTTTTTTAAGTAAAAAACTGAATAACAGATAAATAAAAGTTTTTTAATAATATGTAAATATTAGAAGTAAGAGAGATCTAATTCTATAGATATGCAGATATTATTTTGGAAATAAAATTACATATTTTTTAAGGATCATAAATCGAAAATCGATAAAAAAAAACACCCCAATTTCATATAAATAGATAGTGCCTTAGTATAAAATTTACAAATTTAAATTTTCCTATTCTAAACCTCCATATTTAAAGGGTATACAAACTCTGCTCAATTTTATTAATAATGTTAAATCATCAAACCAAAAAAAAAATAGTGTGAAAATCAATTATCTTTTATCCTTTGATGCTTGTTTATATTACCATATATGTATGTAAGATCGTAGAGAGATTAACTTTTCGATATTGTATCGCGTTGATATATGTATACTCTTGTTCAGACCAAATGATCAACATACTATTCGGCTATTCATCGACACGCATCTCTCATACATACACACATACATATACATACATATACCGCTAAGACCTTTCACTTTCTCTATTGTCTGTGCATCACAAATACATACAAATGTGACACACCACACATGCACACAGTTCTGTGTAATGCGATTTTGCATGGTGTGTGTATGCGTGTGTGTGTGTGTGTCTGTAAAATTTATGTATATAAACAATAGATAAAGCATAGAATTTATGCATTTCAACTTTCTTGCAGTCCGTCACTCATCAACAATTTTTTTTTTTATATTTTATGCCGAAATTCTTTCGAACTTTTGTTGATTAACGGTATCGCCGAGAAGCAATCGAGTTTCTCTGCTCATATTAAATGGCCTAATTTTCAGTCAACACAAAAGAAAATTCATTCGTCAAAAACTTGAGCAAACGACAAACCAATTTGACGACCTTCACGAGTTCTCGAATATTGAGGAAAAAAAAAGTGAATGGTCTAATTTTTATTTTTAACAAAATCAGTTTAAAGATTGTTAAGTTCAAGGAAGAGTGTGTGTGTGTTTGTTTCTAACTAAAAATATAAATATTATTAAGCAAATACAATTTAATTTTATAAAAAATATATAAATATTTTTTGAGAAGATTTTAACTTTGAGAATCAAGTGAAAAGTTTGAGCAGTATATATAGTAAATATTTAGGTATGAACTTAATAACTTAATTAAAAGAGGAGGATCTTATTATTCCAACATCGATTCACTTTTCTTGCTTAAGTAGCTTAACTACATACTTAGTATAAGTCTTTAGTTGTTACTTCTTAATTTAGAGCTTTGTATGTCTAAAGGTACTTAGCAGTTTCTAATTTCCATGCCCTTATTTATGTGTGGAAAGTGAACGAAATGGAAATGGAAAACTGAACCATAGAAGTGAGTCTCTCAACTGATATACATACATACATACATACAAACAAACATAGTTACACATACACGCTTAGTACCTAGTTACAAACATATATATATATACATATATACCTTTATAATAAGCACAATAAAAATTTAGTCTAATTAACAAAAAGAAAAGAAGTTTTAACTAGGTTACAACGAATTGTTTTTACCCTTTTTTTTAGTAGTTAAGATTGAGAGAGAGAGACTTTGAGAGTACTTTATATACTTCTCTAGTGTTCACATTACCAAAATACTCGACATACATGCATATATGTATACAAGGCCATATATAATAATACTTGATATGATGTCAAAATTGATATACCCGTTTGTAGAGAGAATTAAGTTAATTCTACCAAAACAAACTATTGCTAAAGCAATTAAGAGCAGAAACAGACTGTGCATGTATCTAACTTGGTTAATTTAGTTGGCCGGCTGTTTTTTTCTTTTTTTTTTTTTGGTTTAGAAAGCGTCCAGTCACTTAAAATCAGCGGCAATTATCTAATATTCACTGCACTGCGAAAGGGCGATGAGGCGAACTGTTTTGATTACCATCACATCAACAACTGTCTAAGAACCTATGTATATTAGTGAATTACCAGCTGTAGGTTGGTTACCAAAGAATAAAAGAACCAAGACCATGGAAAGTCAAACGCATTTAGTGATCTGACTTAGCCACGGCCACGATGGTGGGCAACAGCAGCTTGGCGAAAGTGGCAACCAGCCATCACAGCCACAAGCTAACTTGGCTACCGAAAAGAACCGTTTTTCACATTTAAATAAAACGTTTGGCTAGTTAGAAAAGTCTCTTTCTTTCTGCTGGCCGGCGATTTGTTGGAATTAACAGCAAAAAAAAAACTAACAAAAATACTTGGCCTTTGTCATATACTTAACTGAAACTTGGCCCA
This sequence comes from Drosophila sturtevanti, assembly GCA_018150375.1. Classification (NCBI taxonomy): domain Eukaryota; kingdom Metazoa; phylum Arthropoda; class Insecta; order Diptera; family Drosophilidae; genus Drosophila; species Drosophila sturtevanti. Next base: position 3,235,316 of record JAECWJ010000324.1, on the reverse strand, counting down.
TCAACATGGGCGTAGCGAGAGGAAGGAAATCGTTTTCGATGGGAAGATTCTTTGATTCTCTATTGTCAACTATTCTCCACACAAAACAATGCAGATTTAAAAAAAAAAATTTAGGCCTACCGAAAATTATTGTGAAATAATCGCCGAAAATAGGTCAAATAAAAGTTTATTGACTTGATTTCAAATTGTTGTCCAATTTTGAATAGAACTTATTAGACACACATATTTTATTTTATTGATCTATAAATCTGATTTTAAAAGTTTTAGAATCTGTTAAATGTGTCAGATATTGTTTATTTAATTTTGTTTTTTAGTTGTAAAGTTTCCTAAATGCTAGTTTAAAGATTGCTAAACATAGTCAAAGTTGAGACATAAGGCAATTTTTTTTTGTTTGACCCAATTTTTGTAAGATAATTTGTGGCCTAATCAGTTCAATAATGGCTTGAAGTGTTTTTAAATGACCTTAATCTGGAAAATACTTTTATAAATTTTTTTTTGCAAACGTAAAGGTATTTCACTTATTCTCCCCAGTAAATCAATTTAAAAAAAAAAACGAATCTCGATATCAATTTGAATTATATTCTTTCAGTCAAAAGAGATATTTGATATTTTTGTATAATAAAGGAGATCATAATTTATCCAATTTTGGCTAATGGAAGCTTTCACTGCATATGATTTATGCTGATTTATACTTTCATTTATTATATATTCCATCAAGAGTCAAATTGCATAACTTTATTGAATTTATTTTAATCACATATTGATAATCTTAAACTTAATTTTTGCAAAGAAAAATTAAGTCTTTGTATAACCATATTGAATGATAACTAATCTGTCATACTATGTATATACCATAGATTGCCAGGACACTACCACTTATGCGGTTATAAGTTGGGGATACTGAAATATTATACATACTTATATCTGAATCTGTGAATATAAATTTCTAAGTAATAAAAGAAAACTCACAGAACTTATTGCTTGGTGAATAGTACATATTATAATCCATAAATTTCCATTCCATTTTCCTTAAAATTCCCAATACAAAGTATCCTTTGTAAATCGAATCATATTCGGAACTCATTCACATTCATTAAATTGCAAAAATCATGTCGAAAATATGTTTTTGGATTTAAATGCCAATTAAATGGAGATCCTAAGAAACAAATTAAGACTTGATTTTTGAAAATCGGTCATGATCGTTATGATGATAAAATACTTTTGCCAGAAAAAGGACAAATCTATTTTGACTTTTGACAAAAGAAATGTCTAAAATATTTGAACTGTAATTAAATTGTTGTACTACATGTGGTAACATGGTTAACTCATTTTTTAACAGAGTTCAACAACATTTTAAGCATATAAAATATAACTTAAACAGGTTAATTTCAGCGAAGATCAACCAACTATGAATTAGAGTTAAGACTATATTTATGAAATAGAATATCCAACATATGATTAACAAATTACAATTTAAATTCAAATTCTTTGCAGACTGATGGCATACACGAGTTAAGACCCAGATCTATAGACGGTGTAGCTGATTCGGGCGTTTCGATGAACGGAGATGCTAGTTCCAGTCCAGATAGCGGCGATCATATGCAAACGCAACAGGTAAAATATTATAATAATAATAAAAATGAAGTAAGCAAGTCGTCCCAGCCGACTTGGGGTATACCCTGTACCAATAAGAGATATTTCATAAAATCAGTCGCGGTCGAAATCCTCACTAATTGAATATAAATTTACTTTATATTAATTTATATAATTATATTAAATACTATACTAAATTGGAGCCCACTAAAGTAAAGATTCCTTCAAGGGTTTTCTCAGTTGTCCTTTAGAAGGACTTTACCAATATTCTTTAGGCTCTAAGTTGGCCATCTTTCGGCCGATTTTGAAAAGTTTTAGATCAATCTTTTGGATTCTTTCCGTAATAAAAAAACTGCATTAAAAGTTGAAAAAAGTTGGAAAAAAAATTTTGACCAGATTTTTGTAAACTTTTGCAGTGTAACAACCTTCGTTAAAATTTGCGAAAATCGAGTTGAAAATTAGTTTTCCAGATTTTTATGCTAATTAAAAATGGCGATTCTAAAAAGCAAATAAACATATAGTTTTTCAAAATCAGACGAAATTTGACTAATTTGGAGCCCTCAGAAGTAGTGGTTCCTTCAAAGGATTGGTCCGTAGTCCTTCTTTTCAAGGATCTTGCCATTGTTCTATACGCTATAAGTTGGATCAGACGGATGTTGACACCAAGTTTGGTTACTCTGGCTCTTATAGTCTCTGAGATCCAGGTGTTCATACGGACGGACGGAAAGACGGACAGACGGACATGGCTATATCGACTCGGCTGTTGATGCTGATCAAGAATATATATACTTTATGGGGTCGGAAAATTTTCCTTCTGCATGTTTCATACATTTTAGCGACTTTAATATACCCTTGAACCCTATGGGGTACAGGGTAGAAAAATTATTAAATATATTCTTCATAGCATAAAAGAAAATTAAGTCTTTGACAGCAATAACTTCACGTCTCTTCACTACCTTGAGTTGGCAGGAAACTATTACATTTTTCTGTGACCCGATTAAATTGTCTTCCAAATGATAGACAAAATAAGAATTGAAATATTAAAAATAAATTAACTTTTTTCTTTTTGCATAAATTGTAGGACGCTGAAGCGAGACGGCTTAAACGTGGTCATGTTTTGACTGAACTTTTGGAAACGGAACGCATCTATGTAACAGAAATGAGTTCTATTCTAAAGGTAAGTACATTTACTATATAGGAAGTACTTTAGTTGCTATTCATTTATTGTTTTTTTTATATGTAAGAGAAATTAGTACAAGTTAATAGCTGTTAGTTAGAATAGGCACTCCCTACCCATGATCGTGAAGCATAAAGATATTACTTATTCTATGGGATTTAAGCTGACCAGTGGTCAGCCAACTGCAGCCAACTTTTGAGTGTTTTTTTAAAAAGTCTAACTAAAGTTGTTGTTTTTCAGTACTTTGTGAAGCCCAAAAAGACTTGCATGAATGCCTCCGTTTGTTATTAGTGCATTAAGTTCATTTTATTTACAACAGAAGTAAACTTCTTTAGATCTATAACCAATGGTAGGCCTTTAAAGCCAACTGCAAGCAATCATTTAACGTTTGCCTCTCATACGGGACGGAACAATCTTTTATTTTGTTAAACGAAAATATATATACATACATATATAGACTATATACAAATCAATCAGCTTTAAAATGCGTCATGGTGGCTATGATCTTCACAAGGCTTCAAAACCAAAAATTCCAAATACACAATATTCGTTTCGATTACGACGTGTACAGAATACGGCTTGTAATATTGTCGGTCGTTTCAATTTAAGTTTTGGTGATTCTCTAATCAGGCGCTTTAACACATCATTGAGTGAAGCGAAAACCCCTCGCGAATCGCCGCTCTCATTTCAAGGATCCCTGTTCGATTCACAAGCATCCAATGCTGGCATTAGCTATAGACCTGCTGATTTTCGACCCTATTTCAAATCATCATCGATCGAAAATGGTGATAATTATGTTTTTGGAATGAATTTTTGTAATTTTGCCACACGTAATATGCTCAATGGCAAATCGACGGTTAAAATTATAAATTCACTGCAAGAATGTGAAGGACAATATGGACAATATACGTCAAGTGAACAGGATGCATATACGGTGGAACAGAAGACATACACATCAACGGGAAGCAATAGTTTGCAGCGCTTAAAAGACGATAGACGTACAATATTCAAAGAACTCATTGAACTATCCAGTTGTGATGAATCTTTGGAATATCGTCTGGTTAAAGATTATCTAGAGTCAAATAGTTACTCGGAAATCGAAAATGATAATGAGTTCAAGGATTATTTGCAACGTAAAAATTATACAGATATATTAGCTTATTTGGATGATAGTGAACCAAAGAGTTTTCTATCTGTATCCTCATCTGTGGCTCGGGCTCAAAGTTCTCTGGGTTCTCTTAATAATGCCAAAGTTCTCTCAACACCAAAATCATTGACAGCACCAAAGAATATTCCAGCAGTAGAGAGCTACATGTGTACCTCATGTCGTTCTAGTTTGGAGAACAAATCAAATAAATCCAACAAATTTTCCCCTCAAAAGAATACAAAATTCAACGAGAATCAAAAGGATTCATATAAAGAAATTCTAAAATTTTGTCATGAGTTTTTTGAAGATAGCTTTCTGAATGATAGTTTCGGTTGCGATCCATCAAAACTGGAAAAAACTCAATATAAACCAGTCAAATATGAACAAATTCTCAAGGACTTTGTTAAATCGCAAGGATGTCTTAATGTTGACCAATATGTTGAACAGAAATTTGGTCAATTTATTAGCAAGGAAATGGCAGCTTTTCACAATTCTGAAACATTGAATGTAAACTAAATATTTTATATTGAACTCTAGTGAAATTATTGTTATTTAATCTATATAAATTTTCGATTAATTTAAGGGTTACTGTGATCAAATGCAGTCAGAGGAACTCATGCATTTGGTGCCCGCTAGCCTACAAGGAAAAGAGGATGTCCTTTTTGGTAACTTACATGAGCTCTATACCTTTCACAACGATGTTTTTCTTAAGGATCTAGAAAATTGTATTTCAACGACCGAGCTGGTCGCACTTTGTTTTGTGCAACGTGTAAGTGCCACTAAAAGTAATGATGAAATTGTTTAATATAATATATTTGAATTATTTTTTCAGCGCGACACCTTTTATAGGCTATACTCGTTTTACTGTCAGAATATTCCGCGTTCGGAACGTTTGCGTGAAACTCTAGTGGATACCCATCTATTTCTTCAAGAGTGTCAAAAGCGTTTAGGCCATAAGCTTCCATTAGCTGCGTATCTACTTAAGCCAGTACAGCGGATAACCAAATATCAATTGTTATTGAAAGATCTGTTGCGGTTTAGCGATAGTGGCAGCTGTACAAAGGAACTGCAGAAGGCACTTGATTGCATGTTAATTGTGCTCAAATGTGTTAATGACTCCATGCATCAAGTTGCCATAACGGGCTTCCCGGTTAGTCTAAAATTACTAAATTTACTAAAAATTACTAAAATTACTTTTAATATTATTCTTTTCTAATTTTAATCATATTTTATAGACTGATCTAGCACAGCAAGGAGAATTGTTACTACAGGACTCTTTCCAAGTGTGGACAGAATCGAAAAAGGACATTCGTCTGAGAATTAAACCGCAACAGCGACACATATTTCTGTATCAGAAGTCCATGTTGTTCTGCAAACAAACCTCCAAGCCGGGTCACAACAAAAGCACCTATCAATTTAAACACCATGTTAAGGTGGGTAGCCTTTCACTCATCTCCATCCATTATGGTTATATTAATGGATTACTATACTTTTTTTTCAGATGTCTCAAATCGGTTTGACCGAATCAGTTCGCGGCGATACAAAACGTTTTGAAGTTTGGCTACAGGGCCGGCAAGAGGTGCACACTCTTCAAGCTGCCACAGTGGATATGAAAAACAAATGGGTGGCTGAAATTAAACGAGTTTTGCTTAACCAATTGGAGGAGTTAAAGGGGGAGAAAATAAAGCAATATGGTTTAAATAATCGGGGTCTAAGTCTGCGCCAAACAACATCATGGGATACGCCAAATATTATATTAGGCACACCAAATCGCACAATCAACTGTGATGCCTCTTCTGAATCCTCTAATCGTAACTCAAACTGTAGCAGCGAAGATAATGTTGTAGCTGGGGCATCTTGTTCCAATTTTGCCACCGGCACTACAGACAAAGACCAACAGGAACAATGCGGTTGGAGCTCAGATTATTCAAATAGCGAAGATGAAATGTCATTGATTGAGGACAATAGCACCCCGGTAAGTATTTGTTAACAAAACTGTTGACTGGATATGGTGCGCCTATTTATCAATCATAAATTATCATCATTATCATCATCATCATCATCTTCATATATATATCACATAGTTTTTAGTCTATAGTCATTCATTATACAAACTGGTTTATCCATATTATTAATGGATTTGAATTTGAATAGGATAAAAAACAAAGTGTGTTTTTTAATGAAGCGGATAAATTTTAAAAAGATTATTTTGAAATTATCTTTTTTTTTAATTTTTATTTTAATTGTTTCATTTTTTTCCTTTATCTGTTTCATTTTGTAATAAATAAGTATTGATATGACAGAGACTATATACTTCAATTCAGTTTTAGTTATTTTTTATAAAGGCATTATGTCTGATATATTTGGTTATCTTTTACTTTCATGCACAAAAAAAAAAATAATAATACCCAACCAAACCAATAATAATAATAATTCAACCGTAATTGTACAAAATACAATATGTATAATCTTACACAACCAACTGAATACCCATTTATCCATGGCTTCTTTGTGCAATGAATGATTAGCGTTTCCGGAATTTACTTGCACAGTGGGTGTCGAACAATTCAGATGGTGGTGCTACATCCGCGGACTCCTTTGTGCGCAACAGCAAATCGAATTCCAAATTTTATGTATCCGTCGATCACTGAACTGTAACTACAACAACAAAAAAAAAACAAATTCAAACAAAACAAATTGCATACTAAAATCTCGGAATGTTTTCAATTAATGCTATTAACATGCTAGCAACAATATGGCTTAATGCTTAGACTGCGCCTTAAATAGCACTCACTGTTACCCATTCGATATATCACATAAATTCCAAAAAAAAAAAAAAAACTAGTTGTCTATTTGTATTTAAACTTTTGTGATTGGAATTTTAGTTAAGTAATACATTTAAATATAGTATCTAAACTTAGTTTCATGTCGCACAGAACGAATATTCACCAAACCTAATATCTGTTCCAAAAGATTCTAGCCAAAAAACATCTTAGAGAATTAAAAACGAAACAGGAATCTTATAAAATAATAATTTAAATTAAAAAGAAATGATCTCGAAAACTAAGAAATATCCTAAAACCCTTATATACGCATACTGCAAGCTCAACATATACATATAGATATATAGGTATGTCTCACCTTTGTTTCCATATATGTATGTGATTGTCCGATCTAGAGAAATTGATGGTAGGTTAAAAAATGTTTTGGTTCAACGTATCTGATCAATTTTGAACAACTTTTCCTTAAAAACAGATTTGCTTTTACTTAAAATTTGTATTCTCCGATTTAGAAAGAACGTTGTGCCTTATCATATATTTGTTTGGCTTTGCTTAAGTTGTTTGTCAAAAGTTATTATCCATATTGTGTTATATTTTTTGTGTGTAAATACATATATCTTGCATCTTATTGTTTATGGATACTTGTGCACTGTCAATCTAAATTTATATTTATATTACACATTGTTTTGTTCTATATACATTGTTCATATTGTTTATCAGTCATATTTATAAATAATATTTCTTTGCTTTTTACTTTGCAATTATGAGGGAGATAAATTATTTTGGGGCAAAATTTTACATTGTTTTGCCTAAGAATAGAAATTAAAAAAAAATCTTGGCTCAGCTTTTCAACCATTGATTTCTATAATGATATTCCAAAGAATAGAAGTTATATACATAGTTATTTAAGCCTTATGAGACTAGAAAATTGTCCAAAATAAGAAATTCCTTAATATATAATTAGTACAACAAATAAACCCAAATCATGAAACTTTAGTTTAAAAACAATAATTATTTATTTATTCGGATTATATTATTTTGCTTGTATATAATATATTATTTCAAGATTCTACATTTGTTTGAACCAGCTATATTTTTTACCTACACGTAGTTTGTTTACTTTTAGTTAGTTACCTTTTTAATTTTGTTTGAAAGTGAAAAAATATAATATAGTCGAGGCATGAAATTATGAAATCTAGGAACCTCATCCAGAAATACATACCTATTTATACATATATAGAAATTAACTGTATTCGTATTCATATCAACTAACTCACTGCTAAAACTAATTTTTAAAACATTTTCTCAATGTGAAGTTAATAAATATTAATAATAAGCTCATTTTTAGTAAGTTTATACATATATAAGTATATACTTTAACTGAACATTGAGAAATTGGCACTAACTGCTACCCAACTAACAAATCCAAATTGTATAAATTTTAATTTAGGGCAGTAAATTCATTGCCCTGGCTGATTATACAGCTATGGGACACTCAGAAGTTTCTATGCGGGAAGGTGAAAATATCGAATTACTGAAGGTGGGCTGTGCTGGCTGGTGGTATGTGCGAGTTTTAGGTAAATCTCTTTTTAACTAATCTCTTTCTTTTTATCTAATGCATGACCGGTATATAGAATATTGTGTGTTAAGAGCAATTGCAAAAAATTTTATATATTAATTGTTCTGTATATGATTCATTTGATTTTTTTCTCAGATACCAATGCAGAAGGTTGGACCCCAGGCGCGTATCTGGAATCGATCAATCGAAAATCTTCTCGATCATCGAGCTGCAATCAGGAGCGAATAAATCTCAAATAAATATACATAAATATAATGGCATAGCTTCGACCAAAACTTAATCTATTATCCTCTATAGATAACAGAATTTGAGTTTTCTCTATCTCTTTCTGCAACCTAATCTGATCGAATCTAAAAATACTTACATATATATAATCTCTGTTATTATTCATTTGCAACATCTGATCGAATCATTGTACAATCTCTGGCCTTAGTTTCCCTCATAGGTACCTTACAAATTTTGCTTCTTCTACTTAGAGGATCAAGAATAGGAAATATAGAATATGTATTTATTCATAATCAAGTTAAAATAATTCTATTTCCTCCGGTTGAGTTTATAAGGTAAAAAATATACATATTTACATAACGACTAGTCTATAATACTATTTATTTCAACAGTACTATATAAAAATCGTCATAAATTTGTACAATTTAATGTAATGATATATATAAATATAAATACATATATTTTAATACTTATGACTGTTATAATAAATATATTGTTATTCTGTATCTGCAAAACAAACAAAAAATAATAATAATAATAATATATAAACTCAGTCAATCCAATTAAGAATTTATTCACCCATTTATATGTAATGCACATGCAGGAACAATCTCTTGCATACAGTACTACCTTAATCAACTTTAATTTATAGCTAATATTAATAAACCTACATATATGTAATTTGGCAGAATGTTACGTTAGGTTGCCAACACAATAAACAAAGCAAATGAAAATATTTCAATTGAACTTTAAACTCAGCTTTTCTACATGTAAACGCCAAATTTACAATCACCTAAATATTATATTAAAGTATGGAAATTTTATATTTTAAAACGCAAGCATAAGTCGGAAAGATAATTTAACAAATGAAGCAATAAAAGGTTGGTATATATGTATGTATGTTTATATGTATACGATAAATATTCTCTGGTTATGTTGGGAATATTCTGAATTTTTCGTAAAATATAGAATTTAACTATATTTAAAAATATATAAAAAATTATCAATAGCATCTATAACGGAGCAAAAAATTGTGTAACCAAATTACATAAAATAAAGGAACGAAGCTGAAGAATTGCCAAAATCGCTAATTAAGAAGTCAATATTAAGAAGACTGGTAATTGGCTAAGATGACGTTGATATTTGTTACATAACATTCCCTCTAATTGGCAAAGATTTTTTGAATGATCGGAAAATATTTTTAAATGTTATTTTTGAGTTATTAAAGAATAAGTATCTTCAATAAATTCTTTTAATTTAATTTGAATTTATCGCCTAATTTAAAACGACATGTTTTTCGATATTTTCTATAGAAAATATTACTCTTTAAAAACCAATTAGTATTTCAGCTAGTTACTTACTTTCTCAACAGTTATCTGTACCGACTTAACCTTACTCTGCAATCCAAATTGACAAATTTATTGAACCTGCCATCATTTGAAACTAAATTCTTTTCCCAGGCTTGACATTGCAATTTGGCTTTTTTTTTGCAGAGTATAACGTGACATAAACTTAAAATAATCTTGATATGCGTATATAAGAGAAACTCGCTTTCTCTTCAGTGTTTCCAGCTCGATGTAAGTGTATGTATCACTGAGTCCAACAGTATTTTAATATTACTGCTATGTAATATTCAAAGAAATAATAAAACATAATTTAAACAAGGGAAACTAATTACATAATAAAAGTCCTATGAGTAGTAAGACGTCAGTCGCATCTATTTCAAAAACTGTGTTAGGCTAGGTTTATAAGGACTCACAATCGTCGTATCGTCGAAATTTTGAAATCTTTGCAGATTCGTTAATTTGTTTAACAATATACATTTATTTTTGAATAATACAATTATTGAGGATACTTATTAATCAAGAAAATTTACGATTGACAATTGATCTAGAAGACTGTGGCTTACTGTGAAGTCGACCGACATGAATACAGTGTTTAATAGGCATAATTTTGCCGCTGATATTCTATTAATTAATTTTGCCGCTAATTAACAGATACATAGATGAAAAATAATTAAACTGAGGAATGTATTTTTTATGGACAAACGAATATATTACGTACATATACTGTATAACTGAAGTTTAAGCTTAAACATTATAATATTTGATTCAATATACACTCCAGCAACAAAACTTTGGGAATATTATACAATAAGTAAAATGAATTTAACAAATATTTTCAACTGAACATTTCAATACTAATGTGTGCTGGATACAAAGCTGATGTTGTTATCCACTTTAGTTGGCGGTTACCCTGCTATTCATGTAGAACTGCTGGGCAGAGAGAAGCAGTGTTAAAACGTAGATGCAGGCGGCAATCCAGCAATTGTAAGCATTCTGAAAACGAAAATAAATTATTCTTAACATAAGCATACCAATGATTGACATATCTACGGCCAGTCATACATAATCTTCCTATCTGAGCGTACTTTGACAACTTTTCGACTTGAGGCGACTCAAATCGGAAGAATATAGGGTCGAGTGTATACACTTAAGTGCTGATCTTAGATATGAAAACACTTTGCATTCATCGAACGGATCACAACATCCTGTTCCCGTACTCAATAACTAACCTGGTTGTATGCCCTGTTCGCTGCTGTATAGAATTCCTCAAGGGTGTGATACTCCTCCTCCAAGGGCAAATCCTCAATCAGGGCCACACTATTGATGTAGAAAAAGAGGCCCATGAGAACCTAGAAGGACAAAAATTGTTGTATTAACAATATTTTGCATGACTATCAGTCGAGTGGTGATCTTGTGACTGACACAAAGCACTTACCCCACCCCCCACACAGTTAAGTTTGGGGGATGGAAAAATCATCACAAGCACACAATCTTACTCACCAGTTGAACAATGCCCCAGACAGAGATAATCAGCCCGCAGAGGGACAGTTTTGGACCACAGATTTTCATTTTTGGTTGCTGCTGGCTTCGACTGGGTTACAATATGATCAAACCTTTGAATTTTCCTAGCGCTCAAGAAAATTCTGTCGTCAAAATTTTGCACTGGAACAACTGGAACTGAGCAAAAACTGTCAGGTGAAAATCATGTGACCGAACTTCAATGTGGCCGTTTAGTGGAATATCAAAAATACTGAACGTGACTGATAATAAGACGTGCACATTTGGCAACACTTAATTACAGGCCATCTCTATTTAAACTTACAAACCTATTAAGTTAACTAATAAATCAAATAATCCACTATAAACTATTCACATATTGTACATATTGTAGAGCTAATAAAAACGAAATCAAAATTTTAAAGCGGTTGCTTCTAAAGCCTTCAGCAGCCACTTGTATCCATTATTAACTCTTAATTACAAAAAGAATATCATTTGAAGTGTGCGTTGCAATAACCATCGATAGTTTACTTACATACAAACTCTCGATAAAATTGCTGTAAAACAAATGCCTTCCAAATGTTTTCTGGGTTATTGTCATAGGTGCTATATAAGCTATGACTGAAAGTAATAAAAATAAAACAAACTTAAATGACTACAAAAATGCCAACTTCAAAAATATACCACGAGAAGCAAACGAGGCAATTGTGTGCTCTACATGCGCTAAATAATTTATTTCAAGGTAAGTTCCCTTCTGTTATACAAGAAGCTTTAGTTAAATAATTTGGTCTTTCTTAACAGGTGAAGAGTCCTTTTCCAAAACCGAACTTGATGAAATTTGCATTAATCTCAGCCCCAACGTATGGATAAATCCCCATCGCTCTGTACTAGGTATTGTAAGACATCACAAACGAAACCTCAATGCTTTCTCTAATTATATGCCAATTGTAGGTCTTGGAAATTATGATATTAACGTTCTTATGACTGCACTCGAATTGCGAAGATATCAGACAATTTGGTTTGATAAACGAAAGGATCCAAGTTGTATTAATCTGGATGTCATCGTTGGCTTTATACTCAATATTCCATCTGACTACAAATTTGGCGTTGTCACACTGCCTTTACGGAGACGTCACTGGATAGCTGTGCGTCGCATAGGTCCGGGATCAAATTACTATAATTTAGATTCGAAACTACGTCAGCCAGAATTGGTGGGCAATGAACACGATGTTTTGCAGTTCCTACGGGAACAACTGGCGCAACCAGATCAGCAACGCGAAATCTTTCTCGTGATAAAACAGAATCCCGGTGGCAATGATTCCACCACACAAAGTTGGCTCAAAGAATCTCACACCAAGCATAAAGAGGAATCCAATGATCAATTGGAAAGCAATACGCACGAACATTAATTTTTATAAGGCTCTCTGTGAATAAATTTAGTAGTAATGCAAATTATCTAGTTGTGTATGTATTATTTAAGTTTTTGTGCAATGCGATGCAATTTATATACGCAGAATGTTCTTGGCCTAGTTGCAGGATAAAACATTTAAACAAATTCCATACCCATAAGTTTTTTCTAATTGTAATAGCAAAAAATACACTTCTACTTAGTTAAACAGTGGCATTTATTAAAATAAATAAATTTTATTGAATACACAATAAAATAAAACATACATACATATGTATAAAATGGAATATGTAAAGTTTGTTCAGTTTTTCGTTACGGGACGGACAGTTTGTATACTAAACCTAAGTGCACTTGCAGCTTTGTATATAAATTGTTTTGTAGAATCGATATAATTATCAATTACATAAATATTCGAAAAATTTGAGTTCGTTCGACATTGATATTTGAGTCAAGTTAAGTTAAGTTAAGCTTAATCTAAATCAACTGAATGTTAATGGACGGAATGTAGACAAATGGATATACATTAAACAGGATAAAATGATAATATTCTTAAATGTCCGTTTGGATGCCTCCTGGGACAGGGGCAGGCGGCATACGACCTGGCTGTGGACGACGTGGACGGCTTGGCTCTGGTGCAAAGTAGGACTGAGGAGGAGAGGGCGCAGACGGTTGCGATGGGCCTGGAACATCAGCAGCGGCAGCGGCTGCAGCCTGATGCTGATAATAGTCATCTCCATATTCGCTCACCTCTCTATTGCTGATCTCATTTAGTCGTTTATATCGTTCGCGACGTGCCTCTACCATGTAAAGAATTCCCGCTGGTAGCAACATGACGGCACCGACAACAGCTAGAGCAAAGGACCATCCCATATCATTGGTTTGCCAACCAGGCATCCAATCTCGTGAATCTCCTTTGGCACCAAAAATGACCACCGCAATGAATCCAAACAATGAGCCAAGGACCTGACAGGTGCCTATTGTAAGCAGCAGAACAACATATCGATCATCGTCTCGAGAAGTACGCAAAAAGGATAGCGTAAAAGGCAATGCAAGGAGGCACATGACAAAGCACAGAGTAGCAAACAGTTGAACAGCTATGTAAAATCCTGGTAGCAGGAAATCATGTATAATATAGTACTCCTCCTCGAATACCCACATACAGCCACTGAATCGAATGTCATAAAAACGGTGGATATCCTGGAAGTTATTGAAGCACACTTCCCAAAGCCCTAAATTGGTAAATTTTGGGTTTCGTAGGCTTCCATCAGTTACCAACCAATAGGGCGTTGCGAAGGCAATGAGGAAGAGTAAAAAGGAGACGGCCGATATACCAAGGGCGACCCTTGTGTTACGATTCGACGCCCCCATTGCTTTTGCTTTCTGTGAGTTGGGTAAACAACAAAAAGTTGAAAAAACTAAAATTAAACAAACTAAATTAAATATACTCGCTCTGACTCGTTGTACACGCCCTGAATACGAATTTAGTGTGACCAGAATATCGTGTTTAAATCGATTAGAAGCGAGGATTTATTATGTCGAAAAATCGGTGTCGTGGTGAGAAGACGAACACTGTTAGTTTAACAGCATCTATCGCGAGTGCTGTTAAATTGCATTAGGTACAAATACAATTTTACAAAAAAAAACCTGATATTGCAGGAAAATGCGTTGCGTGTTCGTACTTAAAATCGGCTTTAGATCCTGAAAATTTGCTGCTTAAACGCCCAAGATTAGAAAAATACTTTTGATTTGTTTAATCTTTTCGGTTTTGTTGTTGTTGGTGGTGCTTGGAGGGACGCGTTCTGACGCCGGGCAACAATAATAACAATATGGCTTCCGCTTCTGAAATTGAAAAAAGTTTGGTGGTAAACATTGGCAATTTTGAAAAGATTCAAAACTTTCTCAACGATAAAGAAAAATACAAAGAAGTCCTAGAAAACAGCGAGAACTTCAACACGCGGCTATGCATCGAGAGACGACTGCGGATGCCGTTCCTTGACCCCCAGACCGGAGTCGCACAGACACATTGCGCGTTATTTATGAAGCAGAAGCAAAGAATGCCTGGATTTCGACATGGTCAGATTTATACTTATCCCTCATCGCGCTGGCGGAAGCCAAAGCGCCAGTATTTATTGAACCCGAATCATGGCTACCGTGCTTACCAATATCGGGATCACACCCATTCCCATTCGCATCAGCATCTCAACCAGCACCAGCATCACCATGTACATCATGTGCCGACATCGGGTACGTCCAGTGCACGTGACCATCATCCTCAAACAGAGAGTGCAGGTAAGTGCCGCGCCAAGTTGTTGCAAAATCAATAAAAATGAAACAATCGTTCTGCTTTGCTTTGCCTTTGAGTCTGCACCCACTGCACAGTGGGTTTTAGTCTGAGAGAAATGTTTGGTTACAAGGTTTATGCTTCAAAAAACCTTCACGCGAGTTAAGCGAAAAAAAATTAGAAAAAGAACTTGCATTCTATGTTTTAAAAAATAAAATAATTCAGAAGTGCAAAACTAAGACCAAATAAGAATCAATAAGTCGTAATCTCATAGGACGTATTGTAATACGCAATACGTAATATCCTTGGATTAGTTAATCAAATTTATACAGGCATTATATTCTAAATTATATATGCATACACACTTTTAATTTAGATTTTTTAAATAGCTCTGGGTATAATTTGATTGAAAGTAATCTGATTTAAATTGGTGCTAATTAATAACAAATAAATTAGTGTAATGTTCGATATATGTGTGTATATATTTATGCTTAATTTTATATATTCTAGTAAAAATTAAACTCAAAAGTTACTAGTTTTAAAAAATTAATTATTATTGCGCTCGCACCAATTTAAAGTTAACCTGACCCACTGTGTCATTTAAAGCTGTGTTTACTATTGGGATCCCGACAGTTGCATTAGTATATGCGAGTATGTTTATGTGTGCTTAGGAAGCATTTATGCATGTGTGTGTGTGTGTGTATATATGTGAAAGGGCAAATTCTTAAGTTAAACCAAACCACCCCACAACAGACGAAGAGTCAGAGACAAGGACAGAAACACAGACAACAACATGATTTATGTTCACTCCCTTTTATCGGATGCGCTTCTTACAGCAATTGCTGCCACAGATGGAAACTCGATGGGAGCATCGGGGGATAATGATAGCAAGGACTCGCATGCCAATGCCGAAAAGGAGTGGTTCCACGAAGACTTGGACTCCTCCCATTACCATCACGGCGATGACTACGAGGATGACTTTGATTCGGATAACGATTTCGATGAATCGTATAGCAGTAGGGGTAAACGGAAAAGGGGCTCACGGCCACGACGGTCAAATGCCAATGTTGAGGGGACACCCAAACGTGGTCGGAAAGGTGGCGGTGAGTATAATATTCAAATGCAAATACTTTATTATGGTTGTCTATATGTATGTATACATATTTCTTGTGCAGGCAACCGTCGTCGGAATGCTGGCAATGATGGTGAGTCGGATCGTAGACGTCGTCCTGGCACAGGTACAGGTGGAAGCAATAATAGTGCAAACACGTCTGCAGCTGCGGCGGCAGCTGCTGCTGCAGTTGCTCATGCTGCCAGTACTGCAGCTGCTGCTGCTGTAGCCACGACAGGACTGTACAATACGCACTCCAACTCAGCTTCTCCGATTCCCACTAATGATGACACTTCTCAATCGGCCCTTGCTTTGCCGACCAATGCGGCTTCGTCATCTTATGATAAGACTTCAAGCGACGCCGGTGCTTCCAATGACTCCATACCATTGGCCACGATGGCCGGTATGGGTATGATGGCAACTGCTGCCGCTGCCAGTCCAGCAATGTATGCAGCCGCAATAAATGCACCAGCCGCAACCACGGCAGGAAGCCCCAAGAAGCAGGCACTCAAGCTGCGTGCCGAAAGGGAAGTGGCGCAACCATCACCTTACTGCGATTTCTGTCTGGGCGATCAGCGTGAAAATAAGAAAACCAATATGCCAGAGGAACTTGTCTCCTGCTCCGACTGTGGCCGCTCTGGCCATCCGTCATGCCTGCAATTTACGCCAAACATGATCATTTCGGTGAAGCGGTATCGCTGGCAATGTATTGAGTGCAAGTATTGCTCGATTTGCGGTACCTCTGATAATGATGATCAACTGCTCTTCTGTGACGATTGCGATCGTGGATATCACATGTACTGCCTATCGCCGCCTCTGGTCACGCCTCCAGAAGGTTCCTGGAGCTGTAAACTGTGCATGGAGGAGTTTCATAAGCACAAGTGAAGCATATAACGTAAAGCGAAATAAATGCAAATGTAGTTAGTTCCCCCCCTGACACTCATCCAGTCGCTATAGTTTTCCAAAATGATTTTAATTTAGTTGATAGGGTTTTGCAAGTTTTCAACTTACGTACAGGATTTTAATTTTATTTGTAATTGTAATTACGCTTAAGTCAAGTCCCAAGTATTTTTGTAAGTATTCCGCGCAGCTTAAAAAATAATTGTACGTACTTGCGATGCGAATGTCCATGTTTGTGTTTAGTCTTGTCTTTTAGCCAGTAAGAAAATGCAATCCATATGCTATAAATTCTTTATACCCAAATGTATGCATGTTCATAAGAGACACCCTAAGAAACTGCGTAATAATACCATAATGCCAATAAATATTGCGATTGTTCTGGCATAATTTAACCAATTATTTCGTTTATTTAACTTAAAACATAAAAAGGATTTCTATACATCAATTCTGATTCCCACAGCCCTATTTGGAGATCGTGGTGCATTCCGTTCTTAATTATTGTTGCTGTTTTTTCTTGTTTGCCACAATTTGAAGTGTCAAGTGGCATCCACATAATTCTTTTGTCGTTAATTTGTTAGTGCAATTTTTTGTTTTTCATGGTCGGTGAAGAAACAGTTTGTGCTAATTAATCCAGTAACTTTTCTGGAAGCAATTTGGAATCGAATGTTAGTTAAACTTCAAACATCAACGGATTCAGAAGTATGTGGCTTTTTTCCCTCTTAATTTTGTGCTCGACCTTACTTCCACTTCAAATAGAAGGCAACACTCGATTGAAGAGATTTCTAATCTTTCCACGACAAGCACCCACAAGACACCAGGTGATTTTATGGCCTAATGTCATATTAATTGGTAAATAAGTGTTAAGAAATTTATTTCTCCTCAAATTTCAAGTTTATTGCTGGCATTGGAATACCAGCTGATCTCACCTATGAATCACTTACGGTGGGTCATGTCCTTAAAGCGATGTTCTATTTGCCCTACAATGCAACAGTTTATCGAGAAAATCCTTTTCTACCTGAATACAATGGAAATTTAACCTTGAATTATACAAATGAACGCAAATTCTATGAAAAGCCATCAAAAATTCGATGGCAAATGTATGAGTACATTGAACACATTTTGAATGGGTAAGTACTGATGGTTATGTACTGATATTTTCAATATATATATACATCAGTATATTGGTTTTATCACAGATATGGATGCAACGGACACCAGTGTCTGTTGAAGGCAATCTGTGAAGCAAATTCCATTAAATTTTCAAAAGAATTTAGTGTTGTAGCTGAGTTAGTCCATTTGTTTTTAAGGTATATCAATGTGATCTTAATTTTTAAATTAACCAAAATTAATGCAACTTTTTAATTCAAATTTAGTCCTTCTTCAACATTAAACGATAATGCCGAACCATTAGAATCCCAAGATTTCATAGCCGCTGAGGAGGCTGCCGCTGGGTCTAAGAAAGGCAACTGCGAAATATTTGATTGTAGCATAAGTCTATTAGATTGGATTTCCAAAATAATGCATCTGGAAAGTTGAAATCTATTGAAAATAAAAAAAGGCGTCCAAATTGGTTATTAACATTTAAAACTTTAATATTTGGTTATTTTATTTACACTCGGTTTAAACACGGTTCTTTACTCGAACATATACCTCCGACTTGGTTCGTATCAAAATACCAGCTAAGAAGCGAAACTCATTTGGATCGTCTAACGGTTGAATTTCAAAGGTTTTCAAAACATGTACCAATAGAGTTTTCATTTCTGTCATAGCGAATTTCTGCCCAATGCAATTGCGCCGTCCTGCGCTAAATGGTATAAAGGCGTAAGGATGTCGCTGATGAGCATCATCATTAAGGAAGCGTTCCGGAATGAAGTCGTTGGGTTTCGAAAAATACTTTGGGTTACGATGTATATCGAAAATATGTACTATTATTTGAGTACCCTTTGGAAGTATCAGATTGTTCAGTTTCGTCTCTGTATGGCATTCGCGCATTATGCCTGGAACAGATGGGCACAAGCGTTGAGTTTCCTTAATAACGCACTCCAAATACTTGAGTTGAGTTAAAGTTCGATTGTCTAAGTTACCGAAATCGTCTGTCGGATAAGGTATGTAAATATAAAGTGGCAATTTAGTATTAAAAAAGCACAATAAGGTAAACTAACCATCTATGAACTCCTGGATCTCATCGAAACAACGCTTTTGCTTTTCCGGATGGCTTGCTAGAAAAGCCAGGCAGAGTATGAGATTCATTGACGTTGTATCGTAACCCTCAAACATAAATGTATCAACTTCTTCGCAGATTCCAGCATGGTCAATATGACCTTCTTTTTCGGCCAATAACATTGTGTCCAGCATTGCGTAACGTTGTTTGGTGTTTAGGTCACTTAAATATTAATATTGTACATATGTACGCACATTCATATGTATATAAATGTAAGTATTTGATTTTTTAATGACCAATTTGATCATTTGAATATTACCTTGTGTCCATTTCCTGTGCTTTCCTAACACTCGCTTCATCAAAGTTCGATCTCCGTTGTTGAATAATACCGCTGGAGAATGCGTGCAGCTTCTTTAAAGTGCTTACGTCTTTCCTGCCTTCACCCAAATTGTACAAGGTGTCGCTAGCCATAAGAGGGTTCATAACACGTTTGATAAAGCTATGCTCCGCAATAGCAATATTTTTACGATATTCATCCCCATCTGAACAATCATCTAGCTTAACACCAAGCGCCGTCTCTATGTAACCACAAAATAAATATACATATAAGTATATGAACTTCGAATGACTTTATATTATTTTTAGGTACATACCGCATATGCTATTTAGTGTGAATCGTGGTATTAACTCATTTAAGTTAATTTGATCAACTTCTTTTTGGTGTTTTTGTAATAAAGCTACAAATTTAACACTCTCCTTTCTAATTAAGAATCAAAACATTTGATCAAATATTCCAAACTGAATTTAATGAATTTTGTAGTAACTTACTTAAAAACCTCCAAAAACTGCTCCAAAATCTTGAAGTGGAATGCGGGCGTTAAAAGCTTGCGTCGACTATTCCAATATTGACCTGTAATTCAAAGTTAAATCAATATATATGTACCTACATATTTCACAATTATTACTTCGGGTCAGTAATGTCTGTCAGAATTTTATGATTTTAGTAGTTAGATCTAATCACAATAGCTATGTAAGTACATGTTCGTATCATCAAACAATAAATTATTACCATTATCTATATGGGCGTTATATGTGATATAATAAATACTGACCTGTGCTCGTTAGAAGACCAGTTTTTAAAAATGGATGGAGAAA
The DNA here is from genome assembly GCA_018150375.1 of Drosophila sturtevanti. Taxonomy (NCBI): domain Eukaryota; kingdom Metazoa; phylum Arthropoda; class Insecta; order Diptera; family Drosophilidae; genus Drosophila; species Drosophila sturtevanti. The sequence continues at coordinate 3,214,956 of JAECWJ010000324.1, read as the reverse complement.
CCGGTACATGTCGCCTTTGGTGATCAAGTTATTATCATTTAATACCAGCTCTGCATCAGCTGCATCTATAATATTGTACACCGGAAATCCAAAAACATATTGGATATAGCTTCTCTTAAGCTTTTCAGCATAATCTCGTGAATAGTAAAACAATTCCTCTGTGTTAAAAAATGCTAAAGTTTTAACAAAACCAAAAAAAAAAAACTTTATTTTTACCATACCTGAGGTCATTCCAAGTGTATCAAAAGTATTCCCGAATATTGTGGTACCCTCGCCTCTGGCAACTGTCAGATCCAATGGTCCTCCATCAACCGTCTTGAATCGTCGGCATAGTGAGAGAATCTCATAATCTTTATGCAAATGCCAAGCATAGAGAGCAAAAATTGTGATGAAGATTAGCAGTAATACGAGATAGAACATGACAGTGTCGCACTAGTCTCGGGTGCCAATTAAGGAAAATATTCTAATACACTATGGTATCAGTCCAATCTCGTCTAATTCGTTCAAGCGTATTCGGCCAACTGAATTAATATTGCGACTTTCATTTCATCATATGTACAATTGGTGTACATATGTATGTACATATATATATGTATATATATACATATGTACATACATTTGTTCTAATACATTGTCAAATAAGCCAGGGGCGTAGTATCAACTACAAGCTTTTATTGTTAATAAAAACCAGAAGACAAACTTCGATTATCTCGAAATTTGTATACCCTTATTACTTTTATAGAAGTATTATAAAAATAGTCTAATAAATTAATGAAAGTAATATGTATTTGTCAGGCCAATCAATTCCAAAAAAGCTATCAACTCGTTATGATGATTCATAATATTATGTATCCATTCCATTTGTAACCACTATGAGACCTATGTATGTATGTATTTATGTACATATATAGCTCATGTAGGGTCATATATGTAGGTACTACATACATTAACAGATGAAAAGTATCTCGCTGATTATCTTACTGATTAGTGTCTCCTTAACCAGTGTTCGCAACAGCAAAAAGATGCCCTGCCCTCAAACCGCCTAATGCTTATACATAGATTGACTAGGTAGTATGATAGGGAACCCAACACATAAGGAAAATGCCCTTGATTGGATGTGTTGGGAGAAGGCCAATTTTTAAGTTCTGCCAAACTCTAGTTTAGATTGAAAACCAGGGAAAGGACTTCGACTAAAATCAAAGGAGAAAATAAAGGACACCCAAATGGCACTTGGGTAATATTAAGCACTAAAACATCTTAGGCTGAAGGTGTTCGTCTTTGTTTAAATAGGATAACATCTACGACATTCTATGGAACAAAAGGATCTATAACATGTTCTCGATTCGAGCGTGGCATTTGAAGCTCAAGCTTCTCTATTCGAGAAGAAGCAAGCACTGAATCGAAACCCAAAACTAACCGTGGTTGCTGGGAGTGGCAGCATCTCTTTATACATCAAATTAAGCAGGCCTAAAACATCCAGTATTTGCACTTCGGAAAGACGGCGTAAGGCTTTAAAATAACAGGTGGAAGAGTTTACATCTTGACCCTTGATGATTGAGTGGAAAGGGTCCTAGGTTCAAAAATGTTTGCAGAGTCAGTGATCGTGAAAGTAGGGTCCCTCTTACCCAGTTATATGAGCCAGCTTCAACTTACACTTCCACGAGCGATACAGCTAAAGGTCCTAAAAAGTTATACAAGCAAATAGAGCCTATGCCATAGTTTTACTATTACCGGACATATGTGTTTCTGTTCCTGGATGTTCATGATGGTGGAAGTTCCTAACCCTTGAAGTACTTAATATGCGAAGACTCTGCCCTATATTTGGAAAGTTATAGACACTTAGACGGTCACCTTTTGGGACCAATACGCCAAACAATCAAATTGTACTGAATGTGACCCGTCCGGTAGATGAGAACCGAATGCCATTAGAAACTTACTTAGGTAAGATCGCCTTGTAGCGACCCACGGACTTACCTAAAGACTGTTTTCGGTAAAACTACATAAGGACATATCCAATCAACAAAAATTTTCAAAATATTGTTCTTATCCTTTTATTTCTTCACACAAAATTACATACTAGCCTTAGAATTAGGAAAATATTTATTAACAACAGATAAATCTTTTCCATCGTACACAATACACTCATAAAAAAACTTTCGGTTGACTCTGCACTGGGGACCACACTTCGTTGCTCCGCAGGACAGGCATTCTGACCAACATCCATCGCAATCGTCGTTCATGCAGTCGCAAACATCGAAACCATTAGATCGAATGTTCCCATACTCATCATAGGCGGAATTTTTGGCATAATGGCTTCCTTTTTTCTTGCCCCTTCGCTTGCTCTTTTCCGATTCTACGGGTACATCTTCATTTTCTGCCTTTCGTTGACGTTGGCGCAGATTACGCCGAGTGCCAGTTACCGTGTAGTCGGGGTCGATATCGGAATTCATTTCCTGAAATACAGCATTCAATTTACACCCAGACTTTAGCCTTTTGATAAATTATAAGTCCCAGGAGCGATTTTTCAAGGTTTGTTTTGAAACCTCACAAAGGTCCACCTAATTGTTTACAGAAGACTTTGCGTTTTTAAGAGAAAACTCCGCGCTAAATATTCGCATTCTTTATAAAACGCGGCAGTCTTAGTATTATACTGGTATTATTGCTCGTTTGCCACAGATATTTAATTGCACTATTTAATAATTCAAACACCTTATTTTTTAATCCTTGCCTTTTATAATTAACATTTTATAATTATCGATAGGCGATCTACGGTGGAAAATAAGGTGTGAATAGTGCTGGAAAATTAGGTAAAACAGGGAAATTTTGTGTTTGCCTTGAACTGCTAATAACAGAACCAGATGAGTCTAACAGAGGAGATTAAGGAACTAAATGAGACTAACAGAAGAGAATAATTGAAAATTGAACAACAAGTACAGTGGAATTAAGAAGACGAAACCTAAACTTAAAATTTATTTGTGTTTTCATGCATTTTATGTCATGCGGCTTGATGTCGCTTGAAACTGTTTGTGGAAAAAACACAAATGGTAATTTCGCACATGAACGTTTCGCTTAAAAACCAACTCTGGGTGTGAAGAAAATAATTTCTGCCGTTACTTTTGGAAGACAAACGGTAAATTGTTCTGAGCTGAAGATGGTCAGAAAAAACTAATAGGCTGCAAGTGGACACCTTATTATATGAACGCCGATCAAGAATATATATAGAAAGTGTATTAGCTTTCTATGGACAAGAACATCCTCAGAGATTTTTCTTTATTCCAAATACGTACACATTTGGGACTGTATCTCAAAAACGAGTGCAGATTTGATTAAATTTGGTTAAGTAATCGCTGAATACGTAGACCACAATCTGACATATCGTGCATTGCTTGACTCGTTTTGTGAATGGTGGTATGGTGCTTATTTTTTTAACATCAGAATTTTAAAATTATTCCTGAAACCGCCCAAAAGTCAGTAGAAATATGCTGTTTTTAATAATTTTAAACTATTTTGTCTTAAAAATAAATAGCTTACAACTTAATTTAAGAAATGTAAGCAGACCGTCGCTATCTTAACGGACATATGTATGTATCTTAAACCTTTGGCGCCACCTACACTCCACAGATACTCAACACTGCTGAAAGTGTGGCCGAAGTTAAGGGAATTTTATTTAGATTATTAGTGACTTAAATTTTTATTGACCGGTTTGTTATAAACTTATCAAACCAATAGTATCGCCGCAGGATTTTAAAATTATGGATGATCTTAATCCTTTAGCCGGCACCGCTCATCTGTTGGAAGAAGTGGACAGTAAGTGGTGTAAGTAAGGAAGCTCTAAAACGAAATTACATTTTCTTCCATATGTATTTTTTTTTTTAGAGAAACTAATGGTTCTGCTGCGAGATGGCAGGACGTTAATTGGATACCTCCGTTCTGTGGATCAGTTTGCCAACTTAGTTCTGCAACGTACCATAGAGCGCATTCATGTCGGCAACGAATATGGTGACATTCCTCGAGGTGTGTTCATCATAAGAGGCGAAAATGTAGTCCTTCTGGGAGAAATTGTGAGTAGGACATGTCGGTATGTTGCAAACAGAATATATAGAATATATTACCCTTACTATGTCTAGGATCGTGATAAGGAGCAGAAACTGCCATTGAAAGAGATATCAGTAGATGAGATCCTCGATGCACAACGTCGTGAACAGGAGCAGCGACAGGAAAAACACCGTCTGGTGTCTAAAGCGTTAAAGGAACGTGGCTTAGCCGTAAATGCCGAATTAATCAATGAGGACTTTTGCTAGCTTTTGATACCAAACCTCTCAATCGATTCCGTTTATTATTTTTTTTTTTTTCTTTAATGTATTTTTTGTACTGCATTAAAAAACTAACTTAAAAATTACGTATCTTGCACAGAATCAGTAGAGCCATCGCCCCCTTGACTTCTCGTCTCCTCGACCAATATATACTTTTCCAGTATCTGATACATCTCAACCTTGGCTTTGATCTTGTGCACCCGAGACAGTTGACGGAGATAGGCGGCAATAGATTTACAAAAGAAATCGTCTTCCGTTTCAATTATCGACGCATCCGAGATTCCCCCACCTCCTGTATTATTTTTGCCCTGATCCGAGATGCACACCATGTAGCCCAAATCCGATGATTGACCGCTATGCTGAGTCACAGTTACGGCGGCAGTGGGTGTTGACGTTGTACCAGCGTTTGTGGGTAAATCATCCCCTGGATTGATGGTGATTAACCGCGCCTGCTGGATGCTGGGCAATATTTTTCCATCTGTGGCCTCCTCTACTACATTGTCCCTCATGAATTCAGCATAGGCGTCTTCCTGGTCATCCTCTTGACCATCATCTGCCTCAACTAAAACCGAATAGGTTTCCGACTGCGATGTCTGAACTTCCAACTTGGTCTCATAGTTGTGATCCTCGCTCTCCTCATAGGAAATATGCGCATCGTTCTCGTCAATACTTGAATCTGTACCAGGCTGCAGTTTCACAATCTGCTTGCGCATATCCACTTTAAGCCACCCAGAAGGTGTTTGATTGCGGTCTCTGCGATTGCGTTCTCGTCGCTTCCTCACAAAATCTCTCAAGAAGTCCATTTTCCTAAAAAAATCGTTGCGCCCAAAATCACTTGACGGATGCAATCGCATTTGCTTTAGTTCACGCGAGTAACGATCCCTTAGGCAAGTCCATCGGCGTCTGGCATCCGCTGGTGTTATATTGAGCATTTCAGCCACTTTCATCCAATCCTCAGTTTTACGGTGTGACGCCCGAAATGAGGGCAGCTGCGGGTCGTACAGCGAAGGCGTTTCTCGTATGACGCGTATAAGTCGCACATCCGACTCGTCCAGTGGTCTGTGATGGGCACTCATTGTGTGGGATATTGGTACTTTTGTGTTTTATTCCAATAAGCCGCCAAAAATGATTGGGAAAATCTAGTAATCATGGAAAATTGTATTATTTTCGTTTTGCTGGCGTTGTCAGTGTTGTAAAGCATTCGAGGGTCAGTTGGCATCAGTTGCGCAAACAATCGATATTGATTTAGTCCCGAACAAACATTCGATACATTGCAAGTCAACTCTATCATATGTCGACACATCTCTAGGTGGCAGCCATTTTTTCAGCTTTGTGTAAAAAAAAGTTGTGGAAATTTTTAATTTTTGCTTAATAAATAATCCGAGAAACCATTTAAAAAGTGTGCTTTTTACCTACGGAAAGTATGCAAAACAGAAGATTGTGAACGCGTGCAGTGATAGTGAATCTGAATCCACGGAAACATCAGCATGGAAACTGTTGTGGCTTTCAACAATGAGGTAAGCGAATAGGCTGTCAGGACACGATCGTTATGATAGGACAAGGAGCGGTCCTTACAAATGCAATAAAATAATAACCTTGGGTGCAAAATGTGATTATACAATAATCCAAATGAGTTATCAGATTTGAGCAGGGGATAAAACATTTTCTTTTTGGGTTCTGGCCCATTTTCGCGACTAGCACCGCTCAGAGTTGCAATTTGTATTTTTATTTTCGATAACGATAACCCCAGACCTTCACCGTCGACGGCAACCAACTGAAACTTGACTGCTTCCCTGTGGTCTCTTTCTTTTATTACTTACAGCTTTCCGGGCTCTATGACAGCCGTCCACCCATATCCAAGGCCAAAATGGCCGCCATCACCAAGTCGGCGATGCGTGCCATCAAATTTTATAAACATGTCGTCCAGAGTGTGGAGAAATTCATCCTCAAGTGCAAGCCAGAGTATAAGGTGCCGGGACTTTATGTGATCGATTCTATAGTTCGTCAATCTCGGCATCAATACGGCACGGAGAAGGATGTCTTTGCTCCTCGATTTCAGCGGAATCTCACGGAGACGTTTGCCAATCTCTTTCGCTGTGCCCCCGAGGACAAGAGCCGTATCATACGAGTCCTCAATCTATGGCAGAAAAATAATGTATTTAAGTCGGAGGTGATACAGCCTATATTTGATTTGGCAGATCCTAATCATCCGATCTATCATCAAATGCCACCTGTTGGTAGTGGTGGCGTCGCCGGAGGGGGTGGTGGAAATGTGGGTCCTGGTCCTAGCAGCAGTGGCGCCTTAAGCCTGGCGGATCTATCAAGTGGAGCAAATGGATTGAACAACAGCATGGACATGAGCATGGGAAGTGTAACAGATGATAAAATGGGTGGGGCTATGCCTGATTTATCGGTGAGTTTTTTTTGAACAAATAACTATATTAGATGCCAAATTAATAATTAAATTGGAAACGTAAAATATTCTAACGTTATTAGGGAATTAACATTTAGGAAGAATTTGCAGTTTTTTTAATCAATTTATTATTATATTTATAGTTCAATATTAAAACAAACTATGACCAAAAATAATTATAAAAAAAGATAATCATAGATAATTGTATATCGTAGACTAGTTTGGGAGATATTAATTTTTAATCATATATATGAATTTTTTGCCGAACATGTCTTGCTTAAACAATCACACGCACCTACCTTAATCTACACATCACACACAGCATGATAAATGCAATGTTGGAGGTTCCAGCAGCAGCAATTCGAAACGGCACCATATGGAACAACATTATATAATGAAACAGCAGCAGCAGCAGCAGCAACGTCAATCCCAGTCAATGGCTGCCTGTAGCTCAAAATCAAGTAAATCTCATCACCATAAATATGGGAGTAGCAACAAGTCAAGTTCCCATGAGATTGACTATGATGTAAGAGAGATTATAGACGATGAGGATGAGGATGATATGCAGATGCTAATGTCCGATGATCATCATTGTGTAAATGATGATTCCCCGCCAACTTCATCAAACCTATTAGATGTATGAAAATGGATTTAGCCAAGTTTTTTTTTTTTTTTTTTGTATTAATTTATATTTATTTAAATTCTTTATTTTCTTTAGTTTGGGTTAAATTAGATTATTCTTTCTTTTTTTTTTTTTTTTTTGTTACTAATATATTTTTTATGTTATATTTTACAGAATAACAATCTGAAGCAACTGCTCAATGATCCAAATGTGCTACGTCAGTTGCAAACTTTGCAGAATTTTCAAAAAATTAAGCAACAAGAAGAGAATCAGAAGATACGCTATCAAGATGATGCACTCCAACAACATTTGCAGAATGTCTTAAAGGTGGGATTGTTGAAGGGTAATGTTTAGGGGCACTTATCAAAATGCTTTTGCATTTTTTTTTGTTGTTTTGCAGGGTACTTCTGGCATGGGCATGGGCATGGGAATGGGCATAAATCTAAATCTCAGTGATGTGTCGGATATGAACAAGGATGTGGAATTTATATCGGAACAACAGCCTATTGAGGTATAAATTAAATTACTATTTGAACTATTTTATCTCTCTATACTCAATTTTGTATATATTTTTGATCTACATTCTCTGATCAAAAGTGTAGACAAATTTAAAACCTTAGCGTATATTAAACTTTTAATTTAGTTAAAGATATTTAAAACAATTTAAGAAATGGTAATCCCATTTTCATTGTGCTGACGTGCAGTTAGTTAAAGAACTTAAATGAAAGACAAAAAAAATGTTGTTATAATCTCGGGGGAGTTTCGATCAAATGGGGCAAAAAAAAAATAATAATAATAATTAATGAAAAAAAGAACCAAGAAAAATACAAAGGGGATCCCAAAACCATTTTAAATATTTTTCAACTTTTGTTAATTTCAAATCCATTAAAAGAAAATCCCTTAACAAGTTTTTCAAACCAATTCTTAAAATTATTAAACTAAAAAAAAACAAACAAAAAAAATTGTCTTATGAAAAAAAATGCTCAAGAAGCCAAAGGTAAGAATTTATATTAAAAAAAAAAAAACCCGGCGGAACACCCATTACCCGATGGCTATAACAACGTTTTGGTAAGTTTCTTAAAGTAAATGTCTTAAACTTCCCAAATTCAATTCAAAAACTTGCTCGAAAACGTCGTCATCAAATCCAAAATGAAAAACAAAAAAAAGAAAACCGAAAAAAGAACAGATAGCAAAACGAACAAAACACACGTCAACACGCCAAGAATGCAGTTTTCTATATCTATCTATATGTAGAACCTCCCAAATCCATCTCCCAACCACATCCTTGCCTCCTAGAAGCCAAACATAATCTATGCAAAAAAAAAAAAAAAAAAAAAAAAAAAATATCACAAAAAAAAAAATCACTTCTCTCAAATCTTCTTGCAAACACTTCCAAACTTCCTTTTACGCTATAGGTTATCAATCTGGATGGCGCCGATTCGCGTAGTCCCACACCGGACCGTGATCGCTATAGCAAACGGAGTAGACGGAGCAGCCGAAGTCGCAGTCGTTCACCGCGCGGTCGAGGCTCTGGTGGTGGTGCTGGCGGAGGAGGCAATGTTAGTGGCCGACGACGTGGTGGTTCCTCACGATCCCGCTCACGTAGTCGTTCACCCCGATCAAGTCGACGACGCGGTGGATCACGTGATCGTGATCGCATGGAACGCAGCAATCGGGACAAGGAGCGAGATCGTGAACATGAGCGCGAACGACGCAAAAAGGGTTTGCCTGATATCAAAAAGGAACATTTAAGTGGTAACTATATATATATATACATACATATAAAACAATTGTGCACCTTCGAGAGAAAAAAAAGAGAAAAAGCTGTGGTTTCATCATTTTCGAATCTTGCCAATTGAGTCAAAAGAAAAAAGTTTATTTTGTTTTCTCTTCTAATCTACAGCTCCATCTCTTGGCTATTGGTTGACGTGTGTGTTGTGTGTGTGTGTCTGTTTTAGCTTTAGTGGTTCGAACTCCCCCCTATCTTACATATTAGATATATATTTTAATACTCATTTTGAAGAGGCGTTTTTGAGCAAAGTTTTTGAAAATTGAATTTAATTAATAATACTACAACACAAAAAAAAAGGCTTAAAAGTAACGTTTAAAAAAGTTACTTGAACTTATGTAATCTAAGTTCAACAAAAATATTTTATGTATATAAAAACTTTTAAACTACGATAACTTCATAAATTTAGGTTAAATCTATGATCAAACCTTTTAATCAAAAAATCTAAGCAAATACTGCTTCAATTTTATACAATTAAATGAAACGTTATGCAAAAATATATATATAATAATCATAAATATGTATATATATCATTTAGGGGATATTATAAAAACAACTAAAGCTCTAACTGCACGCACAGCCAAACTCAAACAAACCTTTAATTTAATTTTGAACCATACTTAAGATAGTAATTGTTTCACCAATCCCTAAAACAATATTTATGCAAATCAAGGCCTCCAATCAAATTAAAATAACATTCATTTTAATTATATATTTACATATATACGTAACGAACGTATAGCCGAACATTATCTCACATTATCTCTAATGCTATTATTTTAATTTAATTTTTGATCCTAATTATTGGTTTAGCATTCATATGACAATATAAATATTCATATAAACATATATATGGATATATATATATATATACATATATGGATTAAGTTTTTCTCCATCTTTCATATTTGAATTCCATTTGTTTTATTCCAGTTTGCAGCACAACTCTTTGGGTGGGTCACCTATCGAAACTGGTCTATCAGGAGGAATTGTCGGATACATTTGGTGAATTTGGCGATATTGTGAGCATTGATCAAATTGTGCCACGAGGTTGCGCTTTTATTGTAATGAATCGTCGCCAAGATGCTCACAAGGCGATGCAATCTTTAAAAAATCACAAGCTCCAAGGCAGAGCCATTACCATTTCATGGGCTGCTGGTAAAGGTGTGAAAAGTAAGGAGTGGAAAGATTTCTGGGATTTGGAACTTGGTGTCACATACATACCATGGAATAAATTGAGCCAGGATACGGATTTTGATAGTCTGGAGGAAGGCGGCATGTTTGATGAGGATACCATGCCTTCTTGGATGAAGCAGAAGATTAATCAGGGCAAGAATCCAGTCAAAGATAACAAGTCAGTGGATCTGACGGCGGTAGCTGGTAATGCGGCACCGGTTCCAGTGGCGCCTCCTAGCATGCTCTTTGGCATCGACACAACTCAACCACCGCCAGTTGGACCAGTGCCAGCAGGCGGTCCACCGCCTCCAGGATTGATGGGCATGGGTATGCGTGGTCAATTTCCGATGGGTCCCCCAATGGGCATAAATATGCCTCCGCCTATGATGATTCCGCCGACTAATATGCCCCCACCCATGATGATGCCGACAACCACTATGCCTCCGCCCATGATGTTGCCACCGTCAATGATGCCGACCGGTTTTCCCGGCATTGGTGGTCCTCCTCACCCTATGAGTCTGCCTCCCGGGGCCCCATTTCCACCGCCTGGAGCCGTTCCACCACCAATGGCGGGTCCAGCGCCTACAGCTGTTCCCAGTATTGTAGGTGATGATCAAATGGATGTTGAAATGGAATTGGAGGATGCTGCCCCACCACCGCCGCCACAGCCACCGAATTTTAATCCACTGCCGCAAAATCATGTGGAGGCAGCTGTAGCTGCTGTGGCCAACGAAATGATGTTCCAACGGGAAAGAGAGCGTGATCGGGAACGTTCACGAGGTCCTGGCTCTCGCTGGGGCGGAAGAGATGATGTGGCCGATGCGGCGGAACGCTGGCGAGCTGAAAATGGTGGACCAGGTGGACCAAATAACGCTTTCAATGAAGCTCGAGCCCGGCTTAATCTTAATCCCATGGATCACGGAGGTATGCCACGGCCCGACTTCATGGGTGTGGGTAAGTAGATCTAGGTTTTTTCCCTTTTATTTTTTACTAAATCAGCTGTCGCCCGTTTTAGACTTTGATAATCGCGGTGGTCCTCCACGTGGCATGGGACCCGGACCACGCAATGGGAATCACAACGGAGGCGGCGGACCCGGCCCCGACTTCTTCTCCTCACCCAATATGCAACAAAATCGGTTTAATCAACCAACCAGTCTGATGCAAATGCGGATACCACCGCCAGCGGCCTTCAATCAACGAATGGGAGGACCACCCGGTGGCCCCGGTCCAGGAGGTCAACCGGGTAACGGTGGTGGCCCAATGTTTATGCGTAACCAGGGAGGGGGCCCAGGTGGAGTTGGTGGTGGACCAGGAGGTGGTAGACAGCAAGGACCAGGTGAGATCAAGTGGACCCCTGCCAATGAACTACCATCTCGTAGATGGAATGGTCAAAGATTAAAGCGATTCCCTAAAAAAAAATTGAATCGAAAAATGAAGCGGTATCGCCGAAATTGACGATCAATTTAAAGCAGTCGTATGGTTGAAGAAAATTTCCAATCAAAGCAAGAACTAAATGTTATCATTTTTAAATATGAAATATTCCAAGCAAAAATGTATATAATTTTTCCATTCACTATATCTAATATATATATACATATTATATATATTTACTGTCTGAATACCCTAATCCTTTATTCAAAATGGTTTTATTCCATTAATTATTAACCAATTCTGTCATATTGTTGTGTCTACAGGTTTCTTCAATCCCCGCAATCCATTTAATGATAATCAACGTGGACGTGGCGGCCCAGGTGGTGGTCGTGGAAACATGGGTAGTGGAGTACCTGGTCGCGGTCGCTGGAGTGACGATGAAGATGAAGCGGGCGGAAATAATTTTAAACGTCGCGGTGGTCCCGGTGGTGGCAACGGTGGCCCCATTAGCAACAATCGTTTCCGTGACCAAGGTGATGATCGCAGGGCAGGGAATTCACGCGGCAATGGCGGACGTGTATCTCGGGATGATCGTGCTGGAGGCGGTAATAGGCGGAATTCACGAGATGACAGCAGTCGCCATTCGATAAGCTCCACCGATGAGACCATAAACAATAATAACAGCAAGCAACTCACAATGGAACCGGCGGCGGATTCCAAAAATAATTTTGGTAACAATCAGGACAGGCAGGACGATTCCAATGTAGCAACAGATACAAAGACTTTGATGACAACCACAAAAACAGCAGCAGGAACGACCGTGGTAGATACCGAAGAGGATTGGGATCGCGAACTGCAGGAATATGATGCAAGAATGGAAGCAGCAGCAGCAGCAGCGGAAGCTGCTTCTTTTAGGGAAGTGACGGAGGCCACTAAACCAGACACGAAACCAGAGGAGTTATTTGTTAAGCCACCGGTGGAGGAGACTTCAAAGCCAACAAATGCGTCACCCGCCTGCACGCCACTCTATGATGAATTACCGCCACCGGCGCTAGCTTCTCAAGCGCAGTCACAGCCTGTGGTGGAGCAAGATGAAGTAGCTTCGGAGGATGCACCGCCAAAAGCTCTTCCCAGAGCTGTTACACCATCGCCACCGCCTGCTGTTCCAGATGCGGAGCCTAAAGAAAGCGTTCCAGAAATGGAGTTTTCACCTACCCACGCTCCATCCACCATAGAGGAAGAAGAGACCTTTAAGGAAACTGAATCGGAGACATAGAACAAGCAGGAAAGACCAACACTTAAATGGCTATTTACGAGAAGAAACACCCTGTAATTTATGATTTTCCTTACCATGTAATTTTACATATATGTATACACAATTCGGACATTTTTACATAAAATTTTTGTAGCTTTTTGAGATTACAATTACACACGCATTTGTTGACTAGAACGCGTCACTATTAATATTCATTCAATTTCATTATTATTTTAAGATCAGCCAGACAAACAAATCACTAACAACAATGGGTATATACCGAAGATCAAGTCCATAACAGTTCTAACAGAGTTAAAAAATACAAGACAAACATACATCAACAATTGGTATATACCGGGATACAAATATGTAAGGGAATTCTAACAAAGTTAAGAAATAATTAGCAAAAATCATCATAGAGACAAAACAACACACACAAACAATTGCAATACACACAATTGGAATGTTTATAATTTTGTTACGTATTTAATTTTAAGCAGCCTATTTAACACATAAATTGTTTCTAATGCGCATATTTATATATGCACGATTTAAATACAATATCGTGACTATTAAATAAAACCAATTTGAACAAAAGATTTTTACCGCAAAAGCTTTGAAATTGGCTGCGCGCATGAGACTAATCGTTGTCAGCTGTTTCTACCGATTCCTGATGGCAGTATTAATCGATATAATTGCGCATAGTCGATATAGATGTTAGCAATCGAGTAGTCGATAGCAGTGTAAATTACTCGCTCCATAGATACAAATACATACGAACATTCATGTACACGCACAGCGCGCAGTTGGGAGAAATAATGTGCAAAATTGTATCAAAAAAATCCATAGTGCATAATTTTTCGAGAAAACCGTGTGAAGAGTGTGTGTTGAATTGATCGCAAACCAAATTGTTTATGGCTTGAAACGAAGTAAATAAAAAGCGTTAAGAAAAAACAAAAAAACGTGTGCAATTCCCATATATTTGTGTATAAGTGTATATACATTTGTGTGTATGTGTGGTATATATGTGTTTGTGTGCGAGGAGTGTGAAAAAATATACATAGCCGCCAACAAACCCAACAACAGCAGCAGCACAGTTTCCATTATCCCCCCACTGCCCCTCGTATATAAAAAGTAAACGTAATCGTTGTCGACGTTTGCAGCAGCACAGAGACAGCAGAAGGCATCCTTATTTCGTTTCCTGGCACACTCTCTCTCTGTCAAGCTAAATGTGAATGTGGATGCTGTCTGTGCTCCCGCTCCGCCTTTAGAAATTGTGGCCCATCACCCCCCTCTGGGAAACTTTTCATTTATGACGTGCGGTGCTTAGAACAATAACGTTATTATTATTAAGTCATAATTGGCAATTTTGAACAGTTGTCAAAAATTCTTAAATGTTTCTCTCATTCTGATTTAATGTTGTTACATTTGCCGTGAGTGTGGGATGATCACATACATGTGCTTACACTCTATGTGTGTGTTTGCATGAGACTTTGTTTTTAGATATTTTTAATGCAATTGGAAAAGTTTCAAAGAAATACAAATTTTCTAACGATCCTCGCATTGCAAAACGTTTGATTTGTTGATTTAATGCGAGTTTCTTAATAAAAAGTATAAAAAATGTACAAATTTTGGAACTACTCTCAAAAAATAATATATATACATACATACTTGCATTGTTAACTTAGAATATTTAAAAGAATGCAGCCGGCGGGTAACTAAATGCACACACACACATCTGAATAGTGACACCTTTTGAATTGGCTAACAAAATGGCGCCCACACAGATTTGCTCACAAACACACATCTAGCAAGGATAATTAAGCAACAAGCCTCATACCCTTCCCACACTTTCCAGACATTAGTAAGCTGAGCTTCCTGCAGGCGCTCCACTTTTGGATGCTATTTATAAACAGTTTTTCAACCCGTATACATACACACACACACACACACACACACATAAACAAATGATTGTATGTGATTCGGATTCGGATTGTGACGCTGCTGCTTCCTTTAAATCTGCATAGTTCCGCTTCCGATTGAGTTGTTTAGTACAGCGCAGCCGCAGTTTAGGGTCCATAGTGATGCTGTCCACGTTCCACTTCACACTTAACCACCGGGTATCAGCAGCTTCCACACATGTTGAGACGCGTGCACTTGTCTGAGAAACAAGGCTTCTTATTCGTGCTTATTCAAGCTTGTTCATCATCTGTGTATGTGTGTGTTTTTTTTTTTTTGCCTGTTACGTCTGTATACATCAACTACCTCCCCTTCCTCACGGAATTTCATTGATTTGTCATCGAGTGGAACAAGTACCGTTTATCGTTAGGTTTACAGTTAAAATGTCCCCTCATTGATGGAACAACCCTCCTCAATTACCCGATATTCACAGGTGTGCAGAAAATATATGTATATATGTATATACATACATTTATTTGACAACAAATATTATAAATTCTTATTTGAAAATTTTGCGGTGACTTTTCTCGGGCAATGTTTATATGTATGTACATATGTAAATTTGTTTATTTTCGCAAATGCATATGTAGAGGAAAAATAAGATAAAAATGATTTTTCAAGTTGAATGTCAAATTTGTCTGGGAACTGCACACCCACTACCCCACTCACTGTAACAGAGAAAAGGTGTTTTATATCCTTTTCACGTCTGTCTTCCTCTGATATAAAGTTAGTAGCTGATCTGCTTGAAAGCGTTAAATGTTGATTATTTGTTACATTTACGTGCATATATGTATATGTACATACATACATATAAAAAATGTATACATTAAATAGATTGACCGCATTTTTAGTACGCCCACACAACCACACACACGTACACAGAGACAAATATTGCAACAAAGCGAAAGTGCAGTAATGAAAATAACAGAATTTAAAAATAGCTCTGTTGTTTAGTTTCAAAATACATATAGCTGACGACATTTAAGAGGACAAAACACTTTAAAGTAAAGATATTTTTTTACTTACTGTTTCAAAAAGATAAAACTTAGCCATAATGATCAAGTAAGATTGATTATCAATATATCCCAGATCATATTGATATTTTGTAGGTTTAAAAAAAAATTTGCTAGGTATGTTTGCAATTTATTGGGAAATGTGAATTAAACCAAAAGATCTAGATATTTATTTTCCCCGAGTTTTTACACTCTGCCAATATATGGAACTACTCCTTCAGGTTTTCACACAGACACACACTAATAATATGGTCCCTGTAATTTATTTTCATTTTTTCTCACGCTCTCTCGTTCCCCCTAGTGTAGGAAAAACGTGAAGAACAAGCCGGCTCAGCAGGAGGTCAACGCAAAGCAAAGCAAAGTAAAAGGAATAAAAGATTATTTTATATATACATATATATGTATGTATACATATATATAAATTGTATTTGGCATTACGCATGAGATGTTGGTGGATGAGAAATGCCTTCGTACCGGCAGCACCAGCAATCACATCGATATCGATGCCGTATTCAACGCATCATCAGAGCCAGTAGCAAGAAATCTAATAATTAAGTGAATAAGTGAATAAATTGTGCAGAATTTAAGTGAGAAAATCTCATACGAAACAATTCATTTATATAAAATTAGATGAAGTAATAAAATAGTGTAGTGCATCCAAAAACGAACAGAAAATTAAAAATAAAGAAAAGGTGAAGAAATTTCAATTTCAACAATAATTATTCAACTATAATACACAACAAGAAACAAAAAAATGAAGCGACGCAATGCAGATTACGGTAAATTGCGTCGACCGATGAAGCGCAACAAAATTACAGAGGGCATGTACGGCAGGTAAGAAGAAAAACTTTTGAATTAACAGTGGGGTTAACATACCAAATATTCTATGCTGTTTTGATTATTATTTCTTTTTTCACTTTTGAGGCGTTAAAAGCAAACAAAAATTGTTTTTGCATTTTCTTAGTGTATTTTTTTTGATATTTTTATTATTTATATGTTTGTTTACTTTTTGATTTGGTTATATGTATATATGCATTTGTTGTTGCTTTATGATGATGATGTTATACATGAATTTATTTGGACGCTACTCGTTTTGCTTTTTTGGCTCTCTCACTCTTTCCCTCTCTTGTTTTGCTAATCTCATTTGACAGTTTTATTGAGTGATTGATGAGCACGAAGGCCAATCCACCACTCATGCCTATTGGGTTTGTGTAATGCTCTGCCATTGATATTTGTTGACAATATGATTTCTTTAATGACAAGAGTAAAATTGTTAACTAGTATCAAAAATAGACAGTTTAATTAAGGACATCCGATAATTGGAGTTAGCGTTAAAGTATACATTTAAAGTATGAAGCCGTTATAACTTATTGATACGTTAGGTCTTGCAGATTGTTTTTGGTTTATTATATCAATAGGAGTGACTAAATCTTTTGCATTTAAATTAACTGTATTTAAATTGTGCAGATATTTGCCGATATATATGTATATACATAAGTATGTACATATGTATATTATGTTACAACTGTAATTGATAACAGATCGATTTTTACATATTTTACTGTTAAAACATTGTTAATTATCTTAAGTTAAAGTTGGGTGTACTTTTACCCCTGTTAAATATTTGCTAGTAAATTCAAATATTTGACTAATGTCAGATTTTTGTCTTAAAAAAAGACAAGACTCATTTCCATTTAAATACATACATATGTACATATGTTAATTATATGCTCCTTGATTCTTTTTTTCAAATTGCAGCACAACAGTTTTATATATGAAATTTCTCATTCTGTGGGCCATAGTGATGGTTGCTGATTTTATGTTTATGTTCCGCTTCGAATTCTTATGGCCATTTTGGCTATTATTGCGCTCTGTTCACGATTCTTTTAAATACAAGGGCCTGGTGAGTGAAATGAATGTGAATGAACTAAATAAGATCCAATTTGAATGCTAATAATCCATTTTGCAGGCTTTCTCCGTGCTTTTCGTGTGTATAGCGATAACATCGGATTTGGTATGTCTATTTTTCATACCTGTTCACTGGCTACTCTTTTTGGCCAGCACATATGTCTGGGTGCAGTATGTGTGGCATACAGGTATGTATATGCTTAGGACTCTTTTTATTATTTTGCAAAACTTTATTCATCTGTGGTATTTGGTATTGTTAGATAAGGGCATTTGTTTGCCAACTATAATACTCTGGATGTTGTTTGTTTACCTTGAGGTTGGCATACGATGGAAAGATAGTCGCCATATGCCGCATTTGGATCTATGTCGGCCCTTCGCCGCGCATTGGTAAGTTTTTTTCTTATTCAATTATACGATCCATTTATTAACGAAATTTTGTATCTTTTTTTTAGCATTGGGTATCCGGTTGTCACGCTTGGATTTGGCTTTAAAAGCTACGTTGGCTACCGTATGCGTCAGCGCAAGCAACGCGAAGTGGCCAAAGAAAATGAGTTTTATATGCAATTATTGCAGCAGGCTTTGCCTGCTGAGGATACCCATGAGGATACAGCGACGACGACAGCTACCAATGCCACATCCAGCACAATTGTGATGGCCAATGGTTCCGCGACAATGGCAGCCGCCGCCGCCGCTTTAACCCCCTCATTGTCAGTAGCGAATGGCATTTTAATCGCAGCGCAAACTCATCATGAGCATCATCATAACAGCAGCAGCAGCAGCAGCGGCGGCGCCGGCGCCAATAGCACTTCGAGCAATAGTAATCATCATCACCAACATCATCATCATCATCAGCAGCAGCAACAACAACAGAGCAACAACAGTAACAGTAGTAATAATAATAATAATAGCAAGGATAATGCGACAAATGAAACAAATGCCACCGCTGCTGCTGGCATGCCTTCGTCCTCGTCTTCAGCTAAACAACAACAGTCGTCGACAGCAGGGGCAACAACAACACTAGCTTCGGCAGCAACAACAACAACAGGTGCCACATTTACTACAACTTATCCAACAGGATTTGCCAAAGTCTACTATTCATCCATATCCACTCTACTCTCTGCCTGTGGCCCACCATTTGGTCCACTTGGCACTGGCGATAGTGATGGTGGTTTTGTTGGTGGTTGTTGTGGTGGTAAAATAATGTTTTGTGCTGCTTTCTTACTTACTCCAATAAGGAAAAATAAAAAAAAAAACTTCACTAACAGTTCAATGTTTCTAAAATTGTATTGAAAATCGGCTAAAAGCTAAAACTATTAACCTCGTATAAAACAACATTTTTCGATCCTCGTATATCTCCAAAGTCAAATAAACGTAGATATAATCAGGAAATCAACTCATAAATAACATTCTTGAGATACAGTCCTTCTACATATTTATCTCTACTAATTAGTTTAGAAATTTTGTAGTCATTATGAATACCAAATTTATTAATATTAATGTACCGATATGAAATTTGTACGTTTATTTTCAAAAAAAAAAAAAACCAAATGCAAAGGAAACGTTTATTTGAGACTGAAATCGTTGACTTTAAAATGATACAATTGAATTATCTATTGAGAGTGCAATTACTTGATATATCGCTTTCATTTGTCCCCGTTTCATTCGAGAAGCAAAAATGTGTTGTATAATGTAATTTATGTTAATGTCTAATCCATAAAAAAGAGCAAAACTTACTAATTACCGTCAGCATAAAACTTTTCATACCGCACACATATACGCCGGCACAACACACACACACTCACACATACAAGCACACACAGACAAACAAGAGCATTTTTCGTACATATAGTATCATTTTTACCATATACTAGACTTACCCCTTATTTTCTGGTGTTTAATTATATTAAATCCATTATTACTAAAAGTAACTAAATCCATTTCTTCTGTATGATTTACAGCAAATGGACATGCTGGAGGAGGTAGTGGCGGATCAAGAAACCATCGCCGCAGTATGGACAAAGAAAAGAATCGGCACAAGGGCAGCAGCGCTGAGGTGGAAAGCAATAAAAATAATAGCAACTATCACCAAGTGGATGGCAATGCAGCAGCATCCTCAGCGTCAGCTGCCACAACCAATAGCAGTAAGGATAAGGATAAGGAGAAGTCAGACTGGGATTGTAGCAGTAGCAACTATCCACAACAACAACAACAACAACAGGGTGCAAAGGATAAACAGGGTAAGTGTACCGATTTATACGATATTCAAATATTAATATTTACTTCATAATCTTTTAGAGAAAAAGGCTTCCAATTCGGTGTCCAATGGCAATGTTATGCAAATCGATACAGAGGAAACAACTGCTCCTGAGCCAACTCCACAAGTGGAAAAGGCCACAAAGAGTAAGTGTAAAAAGGCAATGCAAGCATAAACTATATATTCTTGATGTGCATGACAAGTAGAGTTTATGTCGCCTCATCCGTCTGTCTAGATTAAAGCAAAGTGATTCTTTTTTGTATGAGATCAATTTAATTCTAATCTCTACTTTTCTCTTTCTCTAGGTCGCCGTAATCGTGGCAAAAAGGACAATCATAGTAGCCAGCAACAACAACAACAACAAAATAAGGATAAAGAGCCATCATCGACTCATAGCAACAGCAGCAGTAACAATAACAACAATAGCAATACCAATAACAATAACAACGATGCCAGCTCAGTGTCATCCTCGGCCAGCTCTACAACATCTAGCACATCCAACTCCAATAATAATAACAATAATAATAATAATAATAATGCAATAATCTCACAAATTGCCAGCAAAGTTGTATCAAAAATCTGTGAAACCTGCCTCAAGCTGGAAGCTGATGTTAAAAAATATCGTGCCGAAATCAGTCACATGAAACAAATAGAGAATGAATTGCGGCAAAAGTTAGATGTCAATCTAACCAGCAAATCCTTGCTGCAGGCCAAGCAAAAGGAATGCGATGAATTGGAGAAACGCGTTCAGGAGCAAACAAATGCCCGTCATACGGATATGCTATGTTTGCAAACGGTAGAGAGACGACTACATGAGGAGCGACGCCAAAAACAATCGCTCGATGCTCAATTGGCTAACGAGAAAAAGGCACGTAAGGCGGCGGAAGAGAAGGCTGCCCGTCCGGAATGCAGTACCCAGTGCAAGCAGCGTCGCCAACAAATGGATGAAGAGTTGAAACGTTTGCGTCAAGAACTAAAACAAACGGAAGAGGCTAAACAATTGGCAGTGGATCATGGTCGCAAATTCGAGCAAGAGGTAGATTAACCATGGAATACACCAATTATGGAATACACCAATACTAAACCATAATCTATTATTTATATTTATGTATTTCTTGTAGTATCATATACTAGAGGCGGAAATGCGAAATCGGGAAGCCGCGCAATCTGATACCGAATTGTTAATGAATGCTTTGGCTAATATGCAGGATAAGAATAAAACATTGGAAAAAAATTTATCTGCAGAGACGAGAGTTAAGCTGGACTTATTCTCGGCTCTCGGAGCAGCTAAGCGGCAGCTTGAAATATCCGACTGTAAGTTTAAGAAAAATCCTTTATTATTCGAATTCTAATCAATCATTCTTATATAAAAAATATAATGTGGGAATCAAATTGGTTCAAAATTTAATTTTACAAAATAAAATTGTAAGAAAATTAACTGAAAATTTAGACGAGCTCATTGATATACCAGTTTCAAGTGGCCATTCATCTGGGTTAAGCAATTTAAAATAAAATAATACTAAACAATCAAATAAAATAACTAAAAATAAGAAATATAACTGAAAATCATTTTATTAATTCTTTTCTTTTTTTAGGTAATCGCCGTTCTAAGGAGGATGAGGTCATTGATCTCAAGGCCAAAATTGCCCAATTGTTGGCTGTAATGCCCGACAGCATGTGCATGAATACCGGTTCGGCTAGCAGCATGCTGCGGATGAATGACACACCTCCATTGCAAACAGGACCAGGTCCCGCCTCGCCCTTGCTTACCCTGAGTGCGGCAGCACAGGATTATCAGCAGCATCAACAACATCAACAACAGCAGCAGCAACAACAACACCAACAGCAACAACACCAGCAACATCAGCAACAGCAACATCAGCAACAGCAGCATCAACAACAGCAGCATCAACAACAGCAGCATCAACAACAGCAGCAACAGCACCAACAACAACATCAGGTGCCTGTTTCCCAGCAGCAACAAAGGGTGCCAGTGAGTGTCGCTGCTGCCCTCCAGGTGGCTGCTGCCAATGTCAATGGTGGAGTCTCCACTTTGGATCCCAATGCCAGTGTTTATACGCCCAAGGCCGGTAACATGATGGTTGTTTCGCCGGTTGGAATGAATCCTAATGGAACGGATGCCTGACGCCAGCAGCAACAGCAGCAGCAGCAGTCGTCGTCCTCGCATTTGCATCTAAGACGACAAGTTTGATGAGATTATTATACTTTATATGATGAGAATAAAAAGCAAACGTACAGATGAGCCAGGATTAGGAGCCCGAGGAGTCGGAGTCGTTTTGCCTATGATATCTGAATGTCCGTAATAAGCATAAGCAGTTTTCTTTCTACACACAACACATACACACTTACCACACACACAAACTACAGCCCATCACAGAGGACACTGACTAAAGCAAATAACCAATTTTCAATTCCTATTTTTCAACTTTAACCCAAACAATTTGGCATTCCACCCACATAAAAAAAATTGCAAAACAAAACAGTGAGGTTCTCAACGTGTTCCACAACACACACACACTCATACACCCAGACACATACACACATTCTCAGTCTATCCCCCACTCCTCTCTAAAAAAAAGCATCCTTTTACTTTAACAAAATACTGATTTAAAAGAATTTCTAAAAATAATAACGCAACAAAAACGAAAAACTTACAATTTGTATTTTATAAATTGATGATAATCCTAAACTACCTAACTACTACTACCTATTTGATATGATATACTATATATTTTATTTACCGAAACGCTGTGAGAGAAGTTGGATCAGCCCTAAGTGATGATGGCCCTTGGTCGTATTTGTGAGGATGTCAATAGGGGTGTCATCCTCCATTTTCGCCAAGGAATTTATATATTAATTTTTGAAGTCTGCTCCCTTGATTTACATTATCTCATTAAATTATTTTTTGTTATAAAAAACACACACACAACCTTAAATTTTATGGTTTAATTTAGAATTAACTATTATTTCTTAATTTGAAAAATGAGAAACCATTCATACAATTCTTTTTAAGTTTTAATTTATTTTTGTTTAACTTTTTGGTGTTCCTAAGAAAAGAAAAAAAAACAACGCTTAAGTTTAATTACGAATGAAAAGTGAAACGTCGATCGACTATTTTGTTTAATAATAATAATAATAAAAAAAAAAGAAAAATAACAGGCTTTTCTATGTAAAGCCAAGACATATTAATTTTGTATTATTTATTTATTTTTGGTTTCTGTTTAAATTTTCTTTCGTTTTTATTTTAAATCCGCCACTAAGTGGAACAGAATTCATTCATAAAAACTAACTTTTGAATATGCATGTTTAAGTTTTTCCACATGGGACAAGATTATACTGAATTGGTGCATGGTCATATTAGGGTTTCTTCGAGGGATGTGCTATATGTCCTGCTCATGCGGTATTACGCATAATTGGATTAGAGACCCAAATGGTACTTTACCCTATTTTACATTATAGGTTCTACATTATAGTTGTCTAGTAGACTAGCCAATCGATCCAATGGCAGCTACATATATGATAAATTCAACCTTTTTAATAAAAACTTTGTGGAAGTTTACATGTATGGCAAACCTGCAATTAGGGTGTATTCTTGAAAACAATCAAGTTATCTTGCCAAAATTTAATTTTCGACCGTTGGTTTCCACGGGAGCTATATGTTATAGTGTTCCGATCGGGAATATTCTGAGAGATTGCGTTGATAAAGATAGCTGGACAAATAAACAGACTGACAATGATAAATCAACTCCAGGTCCTCCATTCAAAGCCAGATTTGCCAGTTTTTTTCTGGAAACTTCAAAAAGTCGTTTTAGAAACTGAAATCCAAAATCTAACACATACATTCATACATACATATGTGGTAGAAAAGGAGCTTAGGTTTTTCTTGTCTATTTTGAACAGTGTTACACAAAAATAAAATTTATCTGCCAAACGAATTGGTTCACATATAATAATTAATTTACTTAAAACTGTAGGTCCTGAAGCTGTATAATAGAAAAAACTCAAAATGGTCTTTGATCTGATCTATATGCTGTTAAACTCTATTTCAATTGGCACTTACCATACAGTGGTAGGCGTTTGGAAAGTGGAAGGTAAGATACTGAATAATTCCCTTCACCATTCATAATATCTGAACAATCCTACAGAGTGGGCGATTAATTTCATGATGACATGTTTTCTGTTCGCTCTACGTGTGGCGTGTCATCCTCTGCTGGTTGTACCCGTGCTTCTATTCGCAATTTATTCGCTGCGCAATTTTTGGCAGCGCCGTCGCAAATCCGTTGTTGCTAGTCAAGATGGGGAAGTAAGCATCATGTCACCCACACCACGTACTTTTAGTTGCGTGCGCAGTCCACGCATACGCTCTAATCGCAGTCTAGGAAACAAATCTACCCGCAGCAATGACAGTCGTGATGCATCCGAAGAGGATCGCACTTCATGTTAATTCAAGATTATTTAGTAATACGTACATAAAATTTATTCTGGACTAGTAGTTTTTATTGACAAATTTTTATGAAAATGCACATCATTTTAGCATGAGTTTAGCAATAAATGAATTAGGCTTACAGCTACAACTTATATTTTTATTTTGTGCTTAAAATACTGTACAGTCTTTATTCCTGCTCGATCCAGGAACGGTGTCTTATGGCCTTAATAAACTGCCGGTATCTAATTTACGTAGAGCGTCCCTCACCTTTAGCAGAATGCAACTGCTGGTTGATTGTGTGGTGAGGTTAGCCAGATGTTGCATATATTTATCAACATTGTCCACATTTACGCCATCGGGTTCAAGTGGCGGCAGTCCCGGAACATTCAAGGCTATTGATAATTTAGTGCGCAAACCATTTAGGTACGATTCCAGGCGTTGATTCTCCTCTTTAAGCTCCTTTACCTCGGACATGACTTTTGCATATCCCGCCTTGGTATTATCTACATGTTGCTCTAACACTGCATTTTGCTGTTCGAGATCTGTTTTGGTTTTCCGCAGCAAGCGCAGCTCGTTCTCGGTACTGCGATTGTGCTCAAGGAACTCGTTGGTGTAAATGGGTATTTCGCCAGCTGGAAATGATCGCGGTAGTGAAGGACCCGATGGGTGCGCTGGTTGCGCTGGTTGTGCTGTTTGCGGTGGTGGTGGTGGAGTGGGTGTACGTCGTTTTACCTGAGCTAGGGGTATATCATCCGGATCAGGTTCACTTGCCCTTTTGTTGGTTCCTGCTTTTGACTTTTTAATTTTTATCTCACCTTTGGTGGGCTTAGTTGCTTCCATTTTGTTGGCTTTTTTTGCTTTGACCAACTCTTTGGCAACAATTTCCGGATTTTCTTTGAAAAACATATGTAGCTGTTCTTGGTATCTAAATATAAAAAGGAGGAAAAATACGAAAGAAAAACAAACAATATGGTTAATATAGAAAAACGAAACTAAGGCTACTTTGAATTTAATATTTTGACATACATGGCTTTATCCTTGGCAGCTGCCTCCATATAAGGCGCCTTTTTCTCTTCAGTTAATTGATGCCATTCCTCACCAATGATCTTTGTATGCTCTAGGGCCGTGCGCTGTGGTTGTTCTCTTCTTAGCTCTTCTCGCCGGTCATTCATGAAGCGCACATATCCATTTAATGGCATCTTGGGTGCTCCGGCAACATTGATGCGACGCTGGGTAAGCTTTTTGAGTTTAGAATCCAAATCTGTATCGGAGCGCCGACCTTTTGCACCTTTTTTACCCTTTCCAGTTGCAGAAACAGGAACCTTCTTTTCGTTACCTTCATCATTATGGTCGTTGTGGATAGGCTCATTTATTTCTGTGGTAGTAGTATCCAGTGATGGCGACTCGGAAACCGGAGCCGAGGCTTTACTTTGTATATCTTCTATCTCAGTTGCAGCAGGAGCAACTTCCTCATTATCTTTTACCAATTCTATGGGCTCTGCCATGGCTTAAATCAGCTCTAAATATCCAGTGATACCACGAACGTTATTTTCTGAATTATATATAATATTTGGAAACCAAGTTTCAAAACGATAAAAGACACGTGCCTTGAATTATAAAAAAGTGTTAAGCATTACACCCAATGCATAAGCTTATTATTTCGAATATGTAAAATAGGAAAAACCAAAATAAAGATATTATTTCTCTTTTTTCTACTGAGGGCGAATTTGTTGTTATATACGCACATACACCCACACAACCTCAACACGCCCTGTTGGAAAAAATAATATATTTCCGACTAGTAACACAGCTACAAATTTAGAACACATGCGGTAAAGAACATTTTTCCAACAAGGAAGGTAATAAAAAATAGGTAGTTTCTAAGATAATCGATTTTCACGATACATCACTACAATACACTTATCGATATCGGTTTTGCGCACTTTTTTAAATATTTACTTTGCCGAACTGGATATACTAATTAACACTAACAATAAGAATATCTATACTGGATTTTCCTTTTTTGCCCCGAATCAGTCAAGCTTACGAGTAGCTACTCGTGGTGACCTCACTAATCCGACTTTAAGAAGTATTAGTCATCAGAAAGATTTACTCAATTTATGTGTAGAATTTCATAATCTTATCTTTGTCAGTCACCCCACACAAATGGACAAACAGACATTCATACATATATTTTTTTTGATTTTTGACCCCAAGTAGCATCACCATATGAGACGCAGTAGCTTGTTGAATAAAAATATTTTGCTTGTGCGTTTTTGAATATACATCTATTATATTCTTTTTTTTTAAGAAAATCTTTACGTTTTTCTGTTAGTTATTTTTTTTTTGAGCACATTGAATAATTACACTTACAAAAATGTGTTAAATATAAATGGAAATCTTACAAATAAGCTTAGTCAATCTGATTAAATATCAATTTGTATCCAAATAAATCTAATATATATGTACATATATATATGTTGTATATAAAGCCTTTGATGGCAAAACAAATTCTATACAAAACTTAACAATAATTACAGATAAAGAGAGAGAGTAAATTTGCATTTTTCAATTTGAAAAATTGTCTAAAATAAAATTGAATTTAAATTAAACTGGGAAAAAGTTCGTCAAAATCACTCTGCCACGGAAAATCCTCATCCTCATCAGTTATGGGCAAGGTGAGGGTTGTTGTATGTGATGTCGGTGATCCCATTAACGACTCATATCCATGATCAGAAATGACCGAATGGGAGTGCAGGGACATTGCCGGAGATTTAGCCAATG
The DNA here is from genome assembly GCA_018150375.1 of Drosophila sturtevanti. Taxonomy (NCBI): domain Eukaryota; kingdom Metazoa; phylum Arthropoda; class Insecta; order Diptera; family Drosophilidae; genus Drosophila; species Drosophila sturtevanti. The sequence goes on along the minus strand of JAECWJ010000324.1, from coordinate 3,187,652 downwards.
GTGAAATGGCTTTTATCGTACGCGGCGGGCAAAGAAACTTTTTTATTGGATCAAAATTACTCTCAATATCTGTATCATCATCTGAATCTGGTGTGGCATTGATGACATTGAGATAGACCTGTGAGGGTGATGTCGCTGGCGGGGAACATTTCATCATCATGACATTAGTATCATCATCATCATCGTCTTCAGCAGCGGTAACACCCTCACAGTAAATCTCCTCAACGGCCTCATTAACAGGCACAGCATCGCCATCCATAACAATTGTAATGGAATTTGTTTTGGCATCATATGTGCCATAGACTGTATCTGGAGGTGCCGTATTAGTGATGGTTGGGCACGGCGCAATTTCAGCTTTAATCGTTGTCGCTTGCTGTCTATTTCCATTTATATTTAACACCTGCACATTTAGGCTCGGTGTTTTATTTATGTTCTCTTCCTGGTTTAAGCCATCAACTCTATGCCCGCTGGATTCCATGCACTCTGCTGTGGTCCCCACCACTGATCCAGGCAATCGCTCTTGGTTGCCTGCATCTTGGGAAGCAATTTCATTGCATGCTCCAGTGCTTGTTTCAAGGTCGGCTGCGATATCTGCGAGCAGAGTTTCGGCCAGCTCTTCGAGCCGTCGCGCATCGAACTCTTCGTCGTCGACGAGCAGCATGTCTTGTAAAGTAGGCAAAGCGCCACAATCTTCCAGAGGGAGGCCATAGTTCGACTGCTTTTCAACTCCAGCTTCAGTTCCCCTATCAGCGAACGCGCTGACGACTGTGTGTCCACCAGTTGTGTTAAACCCTTCGGCAGAGGGTCAGCATTATTATTGGATGCTGCAGATCCAAGGTTTGTGGACGCACAGCCCTCAGCGCCTAAGCTGACTGGGGAGCTAATGCTGTTGTTGGTTTTGGCTTGTTGCTGCTTCATTTCGGCCAATTCCTGGCGCAATTGTTCCATTTCTGTATCGAGCTTGTGATTCTTGGCTAAAAGTGATTCATTGATGACCTGTAGACTTTCACATTTGTTTTGTAATATTTCCGTTTTATCTGTTAGCTCTTTGATTTCATATTCCATTTCTTCCATGCGAGCCTTTTTGCGGTCTCGCGATGTCTGTGCAGCTACACGATTCTTTAGCTTCCTATAATATAAGTTAAGAGAAAATATCACATTATAGCAAATGATTCGACAATATAAGTTAAGAGAAAATACCACATTATAGCATATGATTCCCATTCTTGCTTTTATTTCTACTACAGACACTTACTTTCTCTGGACTTTTTCCTCCCAAGTTAAATGATCCAGACGGCGTTTCTTGGCCTTAGGTGGCTGTACCACCACCTCCATTTGTTCTTCATCCATTACAGACGATGACGAGGCGTACCCCGAACTTGAGGGGGGCGAGTCTCCACCCTTTAACAGCGCAGCTGTTATGGGAGCGGGTGCTGGTCCAGGCCTTAACTTAGGTAATGTTACAAAAATCGCATTTGTTGTTGATGCTGGGGGTGCCATGATTAGGGTATTTCCGTTTAATAAAATAAAATTCACTTGGTTTTGATAATTAAAATTGCATTATTATTGATTTTGTGAGAGGTGGAAAACTCCGTGTTGTGTTCGCACGGCCTCTGAAATTTATCTGATTTTTATATTTTTTCTTAGTTTTGTGGCTTCTGCATCTTCTGCTTAGCGTTATTTAATCGGTTTACGATATTTGCTTGCTTCATGACCACTCAATGGTTTGCTTTTCTCGCGCAATTTCTTCTATAAACTTTGTAATTCTACGTGGTTCAATTTCTACAAAAAGCTGACGTGGCTCACTTTGGTTGGACGTCGGGCAATTAACAGTGTGCCCTGACGTTCATAATGGAAAATGCTACATTTGTGTTTGCTGATAAATGGTCACGCTGGCTCATTTTTTAAGTATGGGCACATTAATTAATACCCCACTTGTTACAAATGTTGCGATCGAGTTTAATAAAAGTTATTTATAAAAATATATCTAGAAAATCTGTACGATGGCAAAATACAGCGGCCAACGAGAACCTTAGTTCGCGACAAAGGGCTTGGCAGGTAGCCAGAGAGCGGTACAAAAATCATGAGAACATTCATTACAGCTCGGTCATAGAGACAAAAATAATTCCTCAAAGGTCAGTGGCTGCTGCAGGCTTACAATCCTTTCTTCCCAACAACTGGATGGAAGACTATGAGTTCTATTCTGGAAATGCAAAATCATCGGATGGTTCAGCGGATTCCTCAATAGAACCATCAAAAGTACCTTGCAGTGGATGCGGAGCTAATTTACATTGTCGCAATGATGCGCAGCCAGGATATATACCCAGTGAGATATTTCAAGGGCGCACGGAAGCGGAATTACGCTCCATTATCTGCAAGCGCTGCCATTTTCTGAAGAACTATAACCTGGCGCTGGACGTGGAAGTGTCTCCTTCCTCATATGTGGATACAATATCACGCATTCAGGACAAATTTGCCTTGGCAATTGTATTGGTTGACTTGCTTGATTTTCCTAGTTCCATTTGGCCAGACATGTTGCAAGTGTTGGGCCCAAAACGACCAGTTTTTCTAGTCGGCAATAAAGTTGATCTTCTTCCAAGAGACTCCAATGGCTACCTGAATCATGTCCGACACTGTTTGCAGCAGGAGTTTATTAAATACGGCGGAGGCCAGGGCATGAATATCAAACACGTTAGCTTGATATCAGCTAAAACAGGCTATGGCATTGAGGAACTTATTACACAGCTACATAAGATTTGGTCGTACAAGGGCGATGTCTACCTGCTTGGATGCACGAATGTGGGCAAAAGTACGCTATTCAACATTCTGTTGAATTCGGATTATTGTCGCCCAGAAGCAAGTGAATTGGTACCCAAAGCCACCACTTGCCCGTGGCCCGGAACTACTCTAAAACTGCTGAGATTTCCAATTTTTCGTCCATCTGATATAAGGGTGTACCAACGGTTTAAGCGCTTATTCTCGGAGCGTGGCCAGCGGGCAGCCTTGGAGCAGCTACGTCGGGATCAGGCCAAAGAAGGCAAGGGAGCTTCAGCAACATTAGCTGCTCAACCAATGGCCGTAGTCGGCCGAACCTTCGATGGTCGGAGCGTGGTTAACGATGTGTTTGCCATGGCCACTGGAGTTAACCCCATAACTACACTAAATGAAAGCCGCAAAGAATATCGTGAAGCGCGCTGGGTCTACGATACACCAGGAGTAATGCAACCAGATCAACTCACCCCATTGTTAACCACTGAGGAGCTATCGCTACTGCAACCTACGAAAATGATACGTCCTCGTGCCTTTCGCTTAAGACCACAGATGAGTCTCTTTGTCGGCGGATTGGCACGGCTTGATCTCTTGGACTGCTTATGTGACACAAGCAAATTTGGGTATCTTAAAGTTTTTGTATTTGCATCGGAACAACTGCCATTGCTCATTGTGGATACCGAACAGGCGGATTCGGTTTATGAACGATATCTAGGATCTGTCTTATTGGGTGTGCCTAATTCTGGGCAGGATCAGAAAGACACCGACCGATTGAAACGATGGCCTCGTCTCCAGTGTCCCAAGAATGACATCGTTATTACTAAAAATGAAGAAAATGATAGGAAACTTAATTGTGATATTACTCTTAGCTCGGTTGGATGGATCGGTCTGCGAATGCCTAGAAATTCCGAATGCCATCTACGAGCGTGGACCCCAATGGCTTCTGGTATATATGTACGGGAACCTGCACTTATACCACTTGCCGATCGCCTCGTGGGCAAGCACATACGGTATTCGCTGGCGTATAACACATCTAAACCATTTGTTTTTCAAAAATAAATAGTTAATGACTATAAGTAATTGTTATTCATATTCTGAACACTTATTTATTCTTATCATTTTAATAATTTTCTTCATCCTACCATTCTAATGTTGACTTTCAAAATATGCATAAGTCAAAATCTAATTTAAAAAATATCGTTGACAGTGTTGCTTAATGCGAATAATCTTGTGTAAAATATTACTACATATATGTAATATTATGTAGCTGTCTGAACCAGTGTTATACAGCGGTGGTTTTTTCGTGAACGGGGGTAACTGTGACTCGTTACCTTAAAAAAAAACTTGGACAATGTAAGTCTGCTCATCTCTAATCTAATCGTTTGGCGAGAGGAGAAAAAAGAAAGCAGCATTCAGCGAAAGCAGAAGGTGAGTGTTAAATAGAAAAATCGCGTGAGTGTGTATTTTAAATAAAACAATGAGTAGTGGTAAAACGTGTGCAAAGCCTGAACGAATTGTAATTTATACAGTCTTTTGCATTTGAGGTAAAAGTACAGATAAAAAAGTCTAAAAGTTATTAGGAAAGTGTGCGTGTGTGCAAAGAAAAAGACACAAGTGTATATGTGTTTGTGTGTGTGCATATAGCTGCGTGCATGTGAGTGTGTGCGGTGACTGTATGTGCTATGCTGTGTATCAAAATGAAACAAAGTAAATCGAAGCGCGACCCAATTTTTAACACCATATTACAATAATATTTGCATAAACAAAAGTACAAAACGAATATTTCGGAGAAAGAAAACATTTTGCTGCTCTCAATTGAGTAATAATCCAAACTCAACAACAACATATCTGACAGCAGCACCGAAACGTATTTGGTGTGTTGCAACTTTCCTCGTCGCTCGCTCGCTCAGTTTGGTCTCTCGTCTCTCTGTTGTTGTCTTGAGACTAACTCACTCACTCCGAGTATTAAACACATTAACTTGACGGCCTGCAGTTGTGTAGTGGGTGAAAAATCAATATACTAGAACGGAATAGTAGACAAAATTTCGACATAATGGTTTTTTTTCTATTGCAACAGAGAGGAGGCATTGCAAAGAGAGTGCAGTGACAGCAGAAAAAGATAACCCCTAAACACATAGGAGTAAGCGAGATAGTGGCACGCTCACACAAACACACATACACTAATACTAACCCATAAAGTTGAAATTTCCAGTAAATGTCGGCGGTGCTGCTGCCTTTTGTTGTTGTAATATAATTGCGAAATCATAACGGCAGTTGAAAGTTAAGAGCGTGTGAGGAGTGTAAACTTTAAGCTCTACAACTTCTACTTTACCTTACAACTTTGGCTTTAACTTCGCCCACACACATATGTGAGTCCAAGGCGTCAGCCGGCGCAAGTGTAGAGCATATGGCTTGTCAACATTAGGCCGTGGGTGAGGGAGGGGAGGCAGAAGTGTCGAGCTTAACACATGTTGTGTAGGGACAGTGGAACAATAACAAATGAATGATTTTGAACTTAGTCTCAAAGGCTTTTATCAATTTTTCTAGTTAATTTATTATTTTTATTTTTATTTTATTTATTTTTATTGTTTGTTTATTATCATTTTAAAGTACTCTAAAAAGTTTGCCTTACTTTAATCGAGATTATGTAATTTAGATATCAAGGCGGACGTATTTCCAAAATAATTGCACTAAGTTTACAGTTACCGATAATATTTCAAACATTTTGTTTCGGATCAAAATTTAAGCTCACCTAGGGCCACTGTGCGAGCACACATTCAAATAAGCAAAGCAAATGACTAAAAATGCAGAAATTGCCTTGAAAAGTGAAAGGCATTCAACTGAGAGTTGATTTCAGACTCTGAGACAGAGACTCAGGGCAGCGAGCTTTGTTTAACCTTTACTTGCTGGCTATTGCTTTGCTTGCACATTTGACATTTTCCAGCACACTCACACATACACATACATACAGAGTGAGCCCAGCGCACATTCCACAAATTTCCATTTTCATTTAGCCTTTGAATTTTTAACCGTTGCACATGCGCGCCAACCTTTTTAATTTTTTTTTACATAGAATAATGTTTTTTAGCTGTGAGTCGTTTACGTTGCACTACTCGTCATTGTCTTGCGCAATACTTAAAAAGCTTTTCAAACATTTCACCAAGTTTTGTTGTTATTGTTGTTGATTAAAGTTTTCCACTATTCTTAATTATTTTTACAGTAAACCAAGTGATCGAAGGCTCAAGTACATTGTACTGGTATTGAAGAAAAGCTACTTAAAAACGAAGTTGTGGAAAACCTTTCGGCCAATTATCAAAATTATCGCTCAACTTCCTGCCTGACTGGCGTTGCTTGAGCGTAAATTAATAAAAATACACCAAGAAGACAAATTAACAAAACAGAAAAAAAGCTTCTACATGATGTCGTCGGATCAACAGTTCTTTTTAAAATGGAACGATTTTCAAACAAATATGGTGACCTCGTTCCGTCACTTGCGTGATGAGAAGAGTTTCACAGATGTAAGTATCACAGTAATAGAGCGGTAAAGAGACAGATATGTACATATCTGTATGTATCTCTGAGACGTCGATAAATATTGGCTGACTCAGACTCTATATAAAATTGTTAAAAGTAACACACTTATAATTATAGTGTATATATACATTTACGTACTCTACTTAAAGGTTCTGTGACATCTTTGCCCACCCTTAGTCCGCTCCTGTAGTCAAAAATCTACCTGTCTCTTTTATTCGCTCGTTTATTATTTCTACCTGTGGATTTTCTCAGATTTTATTTGATGATGATTTCCTCTTTTCTGCTTATATTGTGTAGAGTTTATTCAATGGGAATTTTCTTTCATTTATTTACAGGTAACACTCGCTTGCGAGGGCCAAACTTGCAAAGCCCACAAAATGGTGCTCTCCGCTTGCAGTCCCTATTTTAAGGCGCTTCTAGAGGTAAATATTACAGGACTACGAAAATCTGTCAATGGGCATGAGCTAAGTGAATGTTATTTATATTTTTATAGGAAAATCCCTCAAAGCATCCAATTATCATACTGAAAGACGTTTCCTATATACACCTCCAGGCTATATTAGAGTTCATGTATGCCGGCGAAGTAAATGTATCCCAAGAACAACTGCCAGCATTTCTCAAAACCGCCGATCGTCTTAAAGTGAAAGGCCTGGCAGAGACACCCAGTTCAATAAAGCGGGAGGGTTGATGATATTAAGCAAATAAAAAATAATTAACAAAGAAGAAAAAACAAAAAAAAAAAAAAACAAAAGAAAACAAAACATAAACACAACTATAAGAAACTTATATGCAAGCAACAAAAACAACAAAACCCACAAAATTCCAAACAGAGCAAATGTGAAGAAGTTAAGGAAAAAGGAAAATAGAAACAAGAAAACAAACACAAGATAAGGGAAAAGAGGAAGATAAATGTTCAACCTGTAATAAAGTTAAATAATAATGGTAATACACCGCCGCCGTATCTATTCAACTATCCAATTCACACACCCCCCTTCACAATTTTTGCAATTGATTTTCCCAAATTTATCCATTTTAATTTTCTGCATAAAATAGTTTGTAATATATTCTTAACATAATAATAATAATAATAATAATAAACAAAAAATCTGTATAAAAAAATGGCAAAAATCTGTGGATGGACAAAAGAAGGAAATTACCCCAAAACAAAACAATGAAAACCCCTTTCCCCTCAACCCAAAAGCACTTTTGTAAAGTAATTAAAACGAAAAAAAAAACAAGATTTCATATTCATGAGAAATAATTAAAGAAATAAAGATAATTATAAATATAGTGTGAAATGTGCAAGTAGAACATTAAACAAAGAAGAATTAAATATGATGAGAGAACATCCGCTTAAGTAATGGGCGCGAAATAATTATAAAAACACATTCAGTTAGTTCTTAAGCCACTAACACACCCCCCGCCTACACATATACACACTCACACTCTTACTCAGACAATTATCAGCATAACTCACGACTTTTCCCTCTAATCCTCCAAGGCCTCTTATCATCTCTTATACTTAACAAAAATTTGTACTTTAATTTGTTTTCTTCTTTCATGTCAACTTTTGTCAAATATTTGCAACATTTTTCATTTATAATAGTTTTTTTTTTACATAATAGCGCAGGCAACGATTACTGAATCCATAATATGTGTTGCAACTGAAGCTATCAATTCTACATAGTTTTAAAATTTTGATGGAAAAGAGAACTACAAAACAAAAACAATACTTCAGAAAGAAATATATAAGAACTATACTTGAATATTATTACATAAAGTAAAATATTTATATGTATGTATATGTATACATGTGAGCATAGATTTAAATAAAACTACGGTAAATAAACAAAAATAATTCCAAAAAAAACAGAGATTTTCAATTTATGTAGTCATCGAATTATTTTTTAAACAATAAAACCAGCCAAAATCTATTTGGGATCCACAAAAATAAATTTTAAAGTATCGCTTAATTGTTTCAAATTGTCTGGAATTGGACTATTTGTAAAAAAAAATGAAAGAATGAGCTATAGAAAATTTTTTTAAATTACAACAGACTTTTAAGTTTTAAGAAGGTAAGTACCCAGCTAACGACTAACGACCCTATAATAATAACCCGTATTAAGATTTTCGTAATATTCAAAAGGTAAAGGTTGATTAATTTTAAACCACATCATCCTTCCACCAGCTGTATATTCGATTTTAGTTATAGAAACTATAATACGTATGTACTTCTGATATATACGTATACATATACATATGTATGTATACTCGCAAAATTTTGGCTATTTAAATATTCAAATTTATATAGATATGTATACATAACACATGTAGAATTAGCGTAACTGATTATATAACATGAGTCTATTTAATTTTAGTCTTTTTTTTCTTTTAATTGCTTTATAATAGATTTATAAACTTTATTTAATGCTGTAACAATCATAAATACGTTTTTCTTCCTGATAAGTAAATTTTAAAATACATGAAGCATAAACAATTTTCACAATTCAAAAGTTGAGAATCGATAGTCAAGTCAAACATGCAGATAAAATGCAAAAAGACTTAAGGATAACATTGATCAATAAATATTATAGTTAATAATCAGAACTCAGATGAAGAGTAGAGTTTGGCTAGAATTGGCTCCCATTATCATTCACTTTAATCCTCATCGTCGTCATCATCGGATGGCACAAACAAATCGTTCTCTTCCAGAAAGTTAGCCACGTTCTTACTGATAGTAGCTCCCACGAAGAGTCCCGGAATCACGGCGCAGATGATGGCCAGCAGACCAAAGGGCATTTCATCGGGCTTTGGTTTGAATGCTCCACTGCGGTACAAAATTCCTGACATGTGGCGTCGCAGCAATTGGAGGCTATTTTTGTTGCTTGAAGTTGGTGATTGGCGAGCAAATTGCTGCAATGCAGCATTGAGTGGGCATCCCAAACGTGAGACGATCATTTTTTTCTTCTAAAAATGGAGAAATTTGTCTTCCTTTTGCTATATGACACACACACTATAAAAAAACAACAACAGCAAAAAATTAGCAATTTAACAGAAAATGATCGATTTCGGCACACTCTATAAAGGTTTACCTTGTTTCTGTATTATTCGGCAAGCACAAAACAAATCTAGTTATTTTTATTACGTTTGAATATATTATGACAAAAAAGGTTCATAAGTAAGTAAATTTGTTGCTGTATATGCGAAATATACACAGACAAATTTTTTAGTAAGCCAGGAAATTATGTTACAAGCAAAACGCTCTTGCAGAAAAGGGTATAAAAGAGTACCTATGTTAAGCGATAACAGGCATGCTTATTAACATTTTCTCAGCGGGCTGACAATTAACAGCAATGCAAAATTTAAGACCACAGGTGGCAACTCTAGTGTAGCGGTAATTCAAATGTACATATAAATTTTTTATTTTTTTAAGCTTAGATTCTCTCTTAGAAATTTATCTAAGGGTAAGAAATTTCTAATTATGAAGTCTTGGTTATAGTTATAGTTTAATTTCTAGTCAGCTAACTTCACTCTGTTACTTTGGGCTCGCCCATTCAAAATTTCAAATGCCCTTGCCTACAAACGGAGTTTGCAACGGTAATTGCATGCAACGCAACTTCCGTTTTGGCTTCCTTTTCCGTCAACCCAGTGCACCCTTTAAAATGCAGGCGTTTGCTTACCACAACAATTCGCCGCAAATTAACTGCCATTTTTTTGTTGTGGCACAAGCCACACTTCAGGCTCCACCCTTTCTCAACCAAATTTAAGATAACCTCCCTCCTTTTATTTTAGTTTTCAAAGGACACGTATTTAAACTTTGTAATGGGCTTTCATAATTTCCATAATAATTGTCTTTTAGCAATATAAAAACCTCAATCAATAACACTTACACCCTTGCTACCTACCTGCTGCCATAATTACAGACGTCGCCTGTCGTTGCTTTTGTTTGCACTACAAAAGACGTTGCCGGGGTTCATATAAAGCAGGACCCCCACAATTTGCCCAAAGGAGTGGGAAGAGGGGAAAGGAGGGGGGAGGTGGGGGGATTGTATCCTACGTCTCTTAGCATGAAAACAAACGAAAAATCGAATAAACTAAATGTATGTGTGAATATTTTTTAGCTTTGCGTGCCGTCTTCGTCAACTTGGATGTGGTGTTTCAGTTTAGTTTTGACTTTACTAGAAGCAGCAGCACCAGTAAAAATTATTCTCTTGAAAAAATGTCAAATTTAAACCCTCGTGCCAACGTATTTATTTTGGTTAATTTGGGCTGCGAGATGTTATATGTGATTGATCAAAGATTGAAAGCTCAAAATATACCAGCTGATAAATCGGTTCAAGGTTTGCTTCAAGCAAAAAAAAAAAAAAATAATTGAATAAACAAGTTATTTCAGTAACTTCAAGTCGATCAAATAATCTTAAAGAAAGCCAATTAAAAAGTATATATGTATATATTAGTTGAACAAATGTAGTAAGACAGAATTACTGTGTTAGACAATAATATGGCTTTAGTTTTTCATGATTGGTCCGTATATTCTTGAAAACAAGACTATGAGAATTAAACCATTTAATTTGTTATGTAGTCCACCCTCTCTCTCACACACAGTTCCGTAAATAATAGTGTATAAGATTTATAGTCCTGAGGGAGTGTAAGTATCCTACTCTATTCTCCAGTGAGTTTTAGACTTACATTAAATTACAGTTTTAGAACTTTCCCAAACTACATAGATCGAAGCCGTCCTAATAAGCATCTGTATTGTTCTCATTCATTCTTTAATTATTTATAAAAAAAAAAAATAGTCGCCTCTAGTGACATTCTTTTAAAAATAAATTATATAAAATTGGAATTTTATTTGTTGGGATATGCCATTTGCAGTTATACATGATGTGACAACAGTTTTACTGGAACCAAAGTTTATTGATTCATTGTTAAATGGTTCGACCCATCGAAATGCCCAAATTTTAACCACTGAGCATTGCAAATTTATGCTAAATGATATAGCCACTTGTTCGTTAATGCGTCTGGATGAGTCCTCAATGGACAAATTATGGAGCCTAATGACAATGATGTATAAATGGCAATTGTTTGTATCGCGACATCAGTTACATTTACTCGAGATCACATTTCGTCATCTGGATGCAATTAATAAATTGTATCCAGATACCAAACGTCATATGTTAATTGATTTTACCAAAAATACTTTGTTGGACTTTTGGAATGCCGGAGGTGAGGATATGCAGCTAACCATATACAATACTAATAAGGTAAATGAAATTAACTAAACACAAATTTAAATAATTATGTATTAAGAGAAAATGTGACTTTTTGCTTTACTTAATTAAGGCCTGGCTACAATGTTTCAACACAAAGATATCCTTGTTAATTCGCTTGGGATTTCAAGCCATGGATGGAAGTTTCATTGCAAATGTGGATCAAGATTATTTCAATGACTACGTACAATCCATTGGGGATAATATATATATTAAGAGTACCACACAATTAAATCAGCAGCAGCAGCAAAGCGAAGCGGAATCGAATAGTATGAATCAATTGGCTAATCAACTAAATATAAATCAATCGTCTGGCGAGGATTTGCAACCGATTTTTGCCGGACAATTTCAACAACAATTTGAACAAACATTTAGTAATATGCTATTTAATGATTTCCAAATCGATACAGCAAATGGATTAGATGTCAAAAATCTGGAATATGGCAGCAGTAACACATCGGAAGGTTGTGAATTTGTTCAAGTTCAAGGAATGTCTTTAAATGAACACACTGATTTGGTTAAGGACACTACCAGTAATGGTTCAATATTGAATCAAAATCTATTAGATTTATATAGTAAAATGTCTTAAGGATAAAAAGAAATAGTTTTTTTTTTCAATATTGTATACCGAAATGTGATTACAATTTTATATGGACATTCCAACGAATGTGAAACGATCATTAAGCTTTAATTTTGATTGATATAATATTTTTGGATAACTCCAAATTCCTGGATGTGAGTTTTCATTATACGCTAAGATTTTAATTTCCAGATAAGTCACAAATGAGAAGTAATATTTGCATATCACTGAAAATTATGATAAATTGAAATTACGAATGTTCGTTAAAATTTCGTAAAAATTAAAATATTTTAAAATTCATAGATTATTTTGATATGATCGATCAAATGCTAGACATATGTAAGTATCTATTGCTTTCACTGACATAAATATATCGAAAAACGATATAATTTTGGAAAAAATGAAATAAAATATACTCGGAGAAGCTTAATCACTAAAATAAATAAAAATTCTTTTAGTTCGAAAATATTGTATTTTTTTTTGCTTTGTAAAATAATTACAAAAAAACGTTGTTTTTAATTTCTTTTTGTTTTTGTTTTGTTTTTGCTTCCGAAGACATTAGAAATTTTGAGCTTACCGACTTTACTTTGTTCCAGGTTGGGGGTTGTAAAGAATTAGGTGATTGTTAAACAAGAAATAATAGAATCAAATTATATATGTAGAGAAATGTACAATTACAAAGATTAAAAAAAGTGACACAACTAGTAGCTATGTCAACTTTAGTGAGGGGGGCGGCGAGGGAGAAAAAAGATTTTTAAAAACAAGTTTGTCCGTGCTTGATGCTTGGTGGTGATGGCGGGGCGGGAGGGCATTGTGCATTTGTTGGTCTCGAAGATTACATTTTGGCCTTAAGCGGCACTGCATCCACCATAATATGCAAGGCCATTTTTAAGCATTCCTCAGCAGAGCTAATTTGCTCACAGGGATAGGAGGTCGCATATTGTGTAAGAAAATCACAATATTTGCGATAGTTACTAGCAGCAAAATCGTAATTATAGGCACCCAATGACTTCATATCCCGATCATCGTTAACAGAAGGAACTGTGGCCTTGCGGGGCATGCGAACAAAGGTGGGATAATCCAATTCACAGGCTTCGCATTTACAATTGAAACGATATTGCATGGACAGAGTCTCCTGACGTTGTTTCTTGCTAAAGATGGCAAAATGAGCGCTAAAAAAGAAAATGAAACAATAATGAATAAATACAATGTGAATAGAGATATAAAGATATTCATTTGAAAGGAATGCTTACCCATAATTATCATAAAGAACATCGCCAGCCTTAATGGGCCGCAGGACAAATAGATATGCCTTCGTTCCCTCATATATACGCAAAGTATTTGGTGCACATGAGTGATTTAGTAATGATAGAAAGGCATATGCCCCAGACGAATGCGTTTGATCGTCTTTTGTTTCATTAACCTGCTCAACCAAATCGATCCCATGCATATTCGAGGGTGATGTCTGCAAATGCCTGAATAATAAATCCGTAAAGAAATTTCTGCCATCCTCACCGCCCAAAAATTCTTTGAGCGGTGTATACTCAATGATGAAATGCTTAAGGACAGCACAGACAACTGAGCGCTGAAAGAGATCGGATACCGAGCGGAGATGTTGATTCGTCACTAGCCCATGAATGGCTCGATAATGCTCTTGAGGCGTCAATTGGCCATAGTCTAGGTCAAATGCGCATTTGTCTTGATTCTCGGGCTTGTCGCAATAGGTCATCAGTTCCTCAATACTCGAATATAATTCAAGGGCAGCCAATGTAGTCCTAAGGGCAATGCCATGGATCTTGTTAAACATGCGATGTAGGAAATCAATTATGGGACACTCGTAGCGATGAAATGTTGTGATGGCCTTTGTTTTACATTCCTCGGAGCAGAACATAACCGAACAACAACTGTCGCAGGGTATGAGAGTTAAATAGTTTTCCACTTTGCATGTGGCACATCGTATATAGCGCATGGGTGGTAGGAGAGTGGAACAAAAGGGTTGCTCAATGGCGACCAAATCGCCAACAACCAAATCCTGTTTGGTTACTATGAAACGTCCCTCATCGGAAGATTCCCTTAACTCCAGGCAATCAGCTACATAGGGTAACTGAGGATGCGGCTCAAATCCTAGCTTAAACTCATATGGCTGGACATCCGGTTGTTGTTGATCTAATAACTGCTGGCAATCGCGTTCACGTTTGTCCAACTTGTGGCTAAGTCGGGCAGGATAATTGGCTTTGCGTGCTAATTCTATATTCGCCAGACATTCTCGATAACGTTTCCATTCAAACAATACTGCCGATCGGTTAGCATAGCCTATGGACAAATGCTCCGAATTCGACTCCGCATAGCAAATGCTTCTGTTATACAGCTCCAAGGCCTAGAAAGTTTAATGTATGGATCAACGATTTGAAAGTTAATTAATATGTTTATGTCTTACCTGGAAGTATTTTCGATTCTTTAATGAGAATTGCTCATTGCCAAGCATGCGAAATTCTACGCTTCGCTTATTCGACTTATCCTCCCGCATAACCACATTTAAGTAGATCTTTTCAATATACTTGAAATCGATCAGGGCATGCTCTACAAAATTGACTTTGGAGTAGTTCTCCTTGAGCTCTCTAAATTTGCCCGATATAATACCAATTAGCTTCCAATCGTTAAGTTTTTTCATTAAATCGTCAATATACATATATATATCTATATCCTCGTTAACGTCGTAAACGTCCATAGTTGGTGGTGGCCTCCGGCTCCGTTTCGATTCCGTGCGTTCCGTCTATCCCTCGTGTTTGTGATGAGATTTCTGGGTCTAAGCCGCCAGAAAATGGCTCTCTCTCTCTTCTATATTATGCACTGCGTAATCGTCCCTATGATCGCCCCTCGTGTGGACCAACAAATTTGTAATTTCACAGATAATTTAGTTTTTGTTAGGCCAAATACCGTGTCTTGCAGCTTTCAGTGTTGCCGTGTCTGCCTCTTGCTACTTTAAAGTATGGGAGCACTGCTATAGAGTTGCCAGAAACTTATTGTGTTCCAATTTCACTTCGTACAGCGTTAGCGTTTTGTTTCGCCAGAGTGCGCCACTGCACCGTGTACGTTACAATATCGAATTCATATTGAAACGGTTAAATAATGGAAGTTAATTTCACTTCTAAATTATTTTGTTACTCAACCGTCTTTCAGCCATCACATTTTATGGTGTCCTTCATGTTTCAATCAAATTTACACGAAGTTTAGAGTATCAACCCTTTATTTTACTGTTCGCCCTGATGTTGGCGTGTCGCTTTGAATGAAATAATGTAAAACAGCTGATCCCAGTCGCTGAGGTCTTGTCTTTCCATTTTTCACGTACACACACTTAGCAAATAAGTTATATAGACTTAAACGTACATTCTGCGACGCATAAGACTTAGCAATATTTATGCGTCTATAATTTCTATACTGCGTTCATTTCTTGGTTTTCAAATAAACTTTAATTAAAATATGCTTTATTAAATAAACATAATTATAAAAAGTAAATTATTATATTTGTTACAATTTGAAATGAATTATATTACTGAACGGTATTTTTATTTGATGATAGTAACCACAAGGTTAAAAGATTTCTTTTTTATATTATTGGAGTAAACTTTAATTGAAAGCAGAGAAAACTTTTATAAATGAATTTAGTTCTAGGGTATAGAAACTTCGGTATTCCCCTAATAACTGATTTTTTTTAAACTTTACACAAGTAGATGACTGTTGTATTAAACGTAAATATTGAATTCAATTGCATACATAAGGAGATCGAGAATTAACAATCAAAATATCGGAGCAATCGTTTGTTTGTATTTATTGAAAATGCTAGAAGATTTCCAATTGTTTGTGATTAACAGATAATTCAATATAAATAAAGGGGAGCGGGTAGTTGCTAAATGCAAAATGAAGTAATCAGATAGGCAAATCGAAGTGAACAAGAGCAAGAAGAAAACAAACTGTGTTGTCATAATCATCATCCTAAATAAACCGATCCCGATAATGTCGAGCCAGTCGCAGTCTCGTTATCAATGCCACGAGATGAATAGCAGCAACGGCGATCAGAATTCGACTGGAACTGGGAGCGGGACTCATCGAAAGTTGGCAACTCTATCCCCTGGTTTAATGTTGAATGCTAGTTTGTTGCATTGGCAGCGTCAACAGTATGGATACGATTTGGCCCTGGACGATTTGATCCGTCGTCGTCTACAATGCAATCCGGCCTATATTGATCGAATTGAGCTGGAGACGTTACTAACAGGTCATGAAGGCTGTGTCAATTGCTTGGAATGGACCGCCGATGGCCTGTGGTTGGCGTCAGGGTCAGATGACTATAAGGTTATAATATGGGATCCATTTCGGCGTCGACGTGTTTTCACGCTAAATACAAAGCATTTGGGAAACATGTTCTCTGTGAAATTTCTTCCCAAACATAATAATAATATTGTGGCCACCTGTGCGGCAGATAAGTTTATCTATGTTTATGACATTAACCATCCGAATGAAACTCTATATACCTGTAATTGCCATCTAATGCGGGCGAAGCGATTAGCCACTGCCCCAGATTCACCATATATTTTTTGGTCAGCGGGTGAGGATGGATGCATTTTGCAACTGGACATGCGGGAACAGCATCAATGTCGTTCTGAGGAACGTAATTGTAGTGTACGTTTGCTGAGTCTAAGTAGTCAGGTGGAGTCGACCACCGAAGCCAAATGTTTGGCGATAAATCCTCGGCGCACCGAGTATTTAGCTGTGGGCGCAAATGATGCATATGCACGGATTTATGATCGTCGAATGTTATCCTCGCTGGACACTGATGCAATAGGTATATATCTCTTATTTTCTTGATACTACCTCCAATTATTTGTTATTTCCATCTTACAGGTGCTGTCAACTACTATGCTCCTGGACAGATTGTAAAGAATATTAGCTCGAACATTGTCCACGATCCACGAGCAATAACATATCTTACATTTAATGCGAATGGCACCGAATTGCTGGTCAATATGGGCTCTGAACATGTATATCGCTATGATTTGAACAATGCTGTGCCACCCGTATTTTATTCTCCACCACTGATTCATGAGGCTATTGCACCAGCGGATGGAATGTTGGAGGATCAATCTGAGGCAGGCACTAAGACCGAAGAATCACACAAAAGCCGCTGGCTTCCATCCAGCATAGAGGTGCATAAGAAGCAAGGAAATGAATTCCTTCAAAGTGGAAAACTAATAGCAGCAATTGATGCCTACTCTTCTGCTTTGGCGAAATATCCTCAGGGTGAGGTTCTTTATCTAAATAGAGCTACTGCTTTAATGCGTCGCGGCTGGTTTGGTGATATCTATGCTGCTTTACGAGATTGCCACGAAGCGTTGCGTCTGGATCCCGGCTACGTGAAAGCTCATTTTCGTTTGGCCCGAGCCTTGCTTGAGCTACATCGTCCACAGGATGCCGATAAATGCCTTCAGGCTTTAATTCAGCGTTTTCCGAGCTTCGCAAACAATCATGGTGTACTTATGCTCAACAAGGATATCAAGGAGAACCGTCGACAGGCTCAAGATAATGAGCAGGAACGTAAATCGGCGTTCGAATTCATGCCATTGGATGGTGATGACTATCGACATCGACATTTCACAGATACTGAGTTCTCTTTACGGTCGGCATCTAAGGATTATACCCAACGTTATGTGGGTCATTGTAATATCACCACCGATATTAAAGAGGCCAATTATCTGGGCAATCATGGCGAGTTCATTGTGGCCGGCTCCGATGATGGCAATTTTTATATATGGGAGGGAGACACGGGCAAAATTCGTTCCATATATCGTGCTGATAGTGCCATTGTCAATTGTGTACAACCTCATCCTAGCATATGCATGCTGGCCACTAGTGGCATTGATCATGATATTAAAATTTGGTCTCCCTGTGCACCAAGCCCTGCTGAACGACCAAGTCTCATAACGGACATCACACGATATGTCGAGGAAAATCAGCAGAAGATGCGATCCGATCCATTTGATCTAAATACGCCGAATGCGTATTGTTTTAATAACTAAAATGTTAAATAGTAGGTTATGGATATATATATATATGTATATATATCAATTGTAACTAAATGTAGCGAATCGGGCAATATCAAACTGTAGTCTAATTGTAATATATGTTCAGTCGTAAACTTCTTATTTCGTTAACTTTTAACGGAAAATGCGATACTAGCAGCTATGCAAAATTATATAACGATAATGCGAGCGTGATACCAGAATTTGTCGTGGAGAATGTAAATCAAAAATTATATAAATTAAAGTTTTTGAATTTTCACTGCAAATAAATCCGTAAACTGGAACTGATTTCTGAATTTCTGTTGATTTTGATTTCGTTTGCGTTAAATTGGGTTTTTCCGATTTGTCACCTAGATTAATAATCTACAAAATGATTTTAATAAAAATATGAATTTAATATTCGAAAATTTTATATCTACTCCGCCCGATTTCAAGTTATAAAAAAGGTACACCAGTTGGTTTTTTCTTTGCCGAAGTGGAATTTTATTGTAGTTAAATTTTTTCTTGTTACTTTTGGGGATGTTGTGTATAAAGTTCTCAATCTGCTGGATTTGGAGCGCCCTATTACAGTTTTTACCTCAATCAATTTAACAATTGTGTTTTTTCATGAATTATACAATTTATGGTACATATATCCAGCTATAGCTATATATATATATATATTATTTGATAAAAAGTAAAAGGTGTTTCATTCTCATTCGCTCAGTTTCTTGTTTTTGTTTTTTTTTGTTATGCGCTTCAGCAAAATACTTCAAAATTTTACCATCAATAAATCATGTTTATATATTATTCCAATTCCGGGTTTGGTTATTACATTTTCTTTTTTACGTTTTTCTTTCTCATTTTGTTTCAAATATAAAGTGGTTTTTTTGCAATTTTTCAAAGATTTTACATTTTTTTGCTTGGTTTTTTCTATTTAATAAAAAAATATGAATTTATTAACCACGTGCACACACCCAGACAACCACCCAAAGACACACCTGGAGAGTGGGAATGGGGAGAGCGCCGATCGGCGGGTATGCACGCGGGCCCTATATTTTTTTTATGTTTTATATATCCGTTTTTATGCATTGGTTGTTGTATTGTAAAAACATTTTTTGTATTTTCTTCTTCCATTCTTATCGTTTATTATTTTTCTTTTATATATAACAAAAGGCTCTGAACGCAAATAAAAAACATGGCGTTCACGCTTCACCTACCATTTTTTCTTCTATCATTTTCTTTCAGATTTTTTTATTTTCAATATAAATTGGATAATCATCAACATAAAAATATTTTGCTCTTTGTTTCTTACGAATCGAAAATCATTTATCATCCATAAGTTGTTCACGCTTTAGCGTTTATCCTCAATCTTTATTTTAACTTCTTGCTTTTCGTTCTATATGTGTTTTGTTGTTGTTGTTGATGTTTTAATATGTGTATATAATATATATATATATATATGTTTGTTGGTTGTAGTTTTTCCTTTTTTTTGGGTTTTACATAAGATTTTGCAATTTTTTTGTTACATTTTTTCTTGTTTTTTTCTTTTAAATTGTTTTAACTTTTCTTGTTGCTTTCAACATATTCTGTTTTCTTTATTTCCTTTTTTCAAAAGTAGCAAAAACTTGACTTTCATATTTCTGCGGTACATCTATCCGTTTCTCTTTTTTCTTCTACTGCTTCGCTTTCATTTCAGTTTGTTTCTTTTACATTTTTTCGTTTTTTATATTTTATACGTTTTTTGCAATTTTTTTTGTATTTTATTTTTTCTTTACTTTTGTTTTGTTGTTTTTTGTTTTTCTTCGTTAAAAAATTCTCAAGTTTAAGAACAAAAAAAAAGAAAAAATTACATTTTATCAAAGAAAAAATTTAAATTTTGGGGACATGTAGGAAGAAGGGGATGGAACACAAATTTGCTCAATTTTTTCAGCTTTCTACAGATTTTCGCTTTTATTTCGCGTTTCCTTTTCTATGGTTTTTTACGTTTTTGTTTTCTTTCAAATTTAGGCAAAACACAGACAATTATTGGTTTTACATTACGACGGTATGTAAAAAAAATTTAAATGTAATATATATATACACACATATATATATAAATATATATATATATATATGTATACATATAAATACACCAAATGTGTTTCTGTTAATGTGTATGCTGTGTATGTAATAACATATATATATATAAATGTAATGAAGGTAAAAACCATATTTAAAAAAAAAGAGAAAAAGAAAACGAATTACCATGTATCGGTTCTTTTTCTAAATTTTTATCATTTTTATCATCCGCTTTTGCTTTTCATCATCTTGCTTTCTTTTTCTCCTCCTCCTGCTCCTTTTTTAATGATTTTTATCAGCATTCATTTTCTTCTTTTTGATCGTGTGTAACTTTGCGTAAATGCGTTCGAAAATAAATGATTGAAAAAACTGGTTTTTCTTTTTTGGTTTTTTCAAAGTACGAAAAGTGAAAATTGACTGAAGTGGTAATGGGATTGCGAAGTAAAGGCGAGGGGGGGGCAATGAAAATTTGAAAAAATAAAAATATAAAAAGTAAAGGAAAGGTGGCGGAGTGATGTGTTGTTTTGTTCATGATCCATTCTTTTCTCTGCCTGTGTTGCAAATTTTCTTCGAGCGTGTTCATTAATTAATTGAAAGTGAAGAGGAAAAATCTGTAAAATTTAGAATTTGATTATACCAACAATAATACACATAATAAATTTTGGGGTATAGTTAGTGGGTGTACTTACAATTTTTTTGGGTGTCGAGTGTTCATATTTCATCCGCTTTTTCTATTTCTACTTTTTATTTGTCGAGCTAACATCTCCCCCTTCTCTAGTTGGCCGGCTCTGTGACGCGATGCACCTGGAGGACAGCAACAGCCTCCTCCACTTTGGCCTTGAGGGCTTCTTGATCATCAATCATGTGCAACAATTCAGAGTTTTCAATTTCCAATAACATGCCAGTGATTTTTCCAGCTAAAGTAGCATGCATGCGCTCAATCATCGGATACAGATGTTCGCCCAGGATCTGTTTCTGCTGCTGGGGCTTGGCATTGGCCAAAAGTGAAGCGATGAGCTTCTCGGAATCTAAAAAGGATAGAGGACAATTTAATACAGGGGTTACACTATGTAATAAGCTTTGTTAAACTCACCTTTGCCCTGCAACTGCTGTGGCATCGGCTGAGCCTGTTGCATAGGCTGAACGGGAGGATTACGCATGTTGGCGGTGTATTTGTAGCTGGGAGCACGTTGTGGGGCACCACCTGCAATCTGGGCACCGGCAATTTGAATATTGGGTGCGGCCACCGATTGCTGACCGGTTATGGCTCTGGCGCCAGAGTTGCGCATGTTGGCAGCAGCGGCGGCGGCAGCATGTGTGCCTTGGACCTGTTGTGTTTGGGCACCGCGGGCTCCAGCAGCAGTCTGTCGGAATTGGGCGGGCACTGGTCCAGCAGCACCTTGGAAGCCGCCAGCGGCGGCGGCAGCAGCAGCAGCTCCAGCCTGGACGCCTTGTACTGCGGCAGCGGGACGCACTTGAGGTGCCCAGCGTGGTGTATTGCGCATCTGTGTGGCTATTTGGGGACCGAAGAAACGCTGACCTGTAGCCATGGTTGGGACATAGAAACCACTTGGTGTGTTAGGCGGGAAGATCTGTCCCAATTGCTGCATTCGCATGCCAGTCATATGGCGCATGTACTGAGAGGCCAGGTGTGCCTTACGTTCCTCCTTACGCTGAGCAAGAGCCACATAAAGAGGTTTGCTGCCTACAACGCGACCATTAAGCTCGGTAACAGCACATGTGGCTTCATTGGGCGAGATAAAGCAGACGAAACCGAAGCCCTTAGAACGACCTTCCTCATCGGTCATAACCTTTGCCGAAGTGATGGTACCAAACAATGAGAACTCCTTGCGCAGTCGTTCATCATCAATAGAATCGTCCAAATTCTTAACGTACAAGTTCACACCGAAGACCGAATCGTGTCGTTTTTTCTTGAGCTCCTCGAACTTGCGCTTCAGTTCCTGTTGACGTTCGGCCTTCTTCTGGGCACGGGCCACATACAGTGATTTGCCCTCGCCCATATCCTTGCCGTTAAGGGCCTGAACAGCTGCCTCTGCTGCTTCCGTTGTCTCAAAGGCCACAAATCCGAATCCCTTACTCTTGCCATCTTCCTTGGACATAACCTTGTAGCTAGTTATTTTACCGTATGGCTCGAAGAACTCTTTAAGCTTCTCATCATCAAAGTCTTCTGTGAAATTCTTCACATAGACATTGGTAAACAGTTTAGCCTTTTCGCCCAACTCCTTCTCGCGCTCCTTGCGCGGAATGAATTTGCCCACGTAGACCTTCTTGCCGTTCAGCAACATACCATTGACCCTTTCGATAGATGTATTAGCGGCCTCCTCTGTTTCAAAGTGAACGAAGCCATAGCCCTTTGAGTTGCCTTTCTCATCGAGAGCCACTTTACAGCTCAAGATGTTGCCAAAAGCGGAGAATGTATCATAGATGGCTTTGTTATCGATAGCCCTATCTAAATTCTTTATGAAAACATTACCCACACCTGAGCGACGCAATGAGGGATCACGCTGAGACCACATAATTCGAATGGGTTTGTTGCGAATCAAATCAAAGTTCATCGTATCCAAAGCACGTTCGGCTGAAATAATTTAGGGATGTGGTCAAGATTAGTAATTACTAATATTAGAGGATCAATAATATATCGATCAGGAATTATCTATAATTGATAAGTAGGCAAAAATGTAACGCTTCTTATTCTGCAAATAGTAACCACAATAACCTTTTTGCAGGGTATGTCACGCATTTTCGTCTGGCAACTTTAATTCTTAGTTATCTCGAAAAATGGGAAATTCGACCAACCAATGAGAAGATGCCTTCCCCGAAGAAACTTAGTTTTTATCATGAATGTAACGCTTCTTCTTCTGTGAACAGTAAACAAAGATAAACCTTTTCACATGGTAAGTCACGTCCTTCAATCTGGCAACTTTGAATCTTAGTCGTATCAAAATTGAAAATATAATTCGATCAACCAATGGGTAGAAGCTGCTTTTTCCTAGAGACTTCCTTGATTATGAATGTAACGCTTCTTCTTCTGTGAACAGTAAACAAAGATAAACCTTTTCACATGGTAAGTCACGTCCTTCAATCTGGCAACTTTAAATCTTAGTCGTATCAAAATTGAAAATATAATTCGATCAACCAATGGGTAGAAGCTGCTTTTTCCTAGAGACTTGCTTCATTATGAATGTAACGCTTCTTCTTCTGTGAATAGTACTCATGAACCCAATTCACATGGTAAGTCACGTTTATTTATCTGGCAACTTTGAATCTTAGTCGTATCAAAATTGAAAATATAATTCGATCAACCAATGGGTAGAAGTTGCACCCTAACCTCAAACAGCAAAAGCTCCGTGGTAAACTCAAATCTTCTACAGATCAGCATTATTTAATTCTTAAAATCGATAAATATGATTCGAATGATTCGGTAAAATAGCTCAAAAAAAAAAACGCATTTAAATTATTGAAAACGAAAGGGCAAAAAGGGAATTGAATATTAAAAAATAACATTAAAAAAGTTCAGTAAACTTTATGGAATGCGGACGAGAGAGAAAGAGAGAAAGAGCTTAATCCAATGCAAACTTCAACAATAAAATAAACAAAGCCAAAAAACAAGACGTCGGCAACAACATTATGAGACAAGTGAAAGTTTTGTTTTCGCTTTTGGTTTCTGTTTTTGTCAGTCGAATGAATGGGGGAAGGAGGAAATGTGGAGAAATTGTAGTAGTAGCAATAATAGTAGGACTGGCAGCGAGTTCACTGGCACGACAAGAATTTGATAGT
Source organism: Drosophila sturtevanti (assembly GCA_018150375.1). NCBI lineage: Eukaryota > Metazoa > Arthropoda > Insecta > Diptera > Drosophilidae > Drosophila > Drosophila sturtevanti. Next base: position 3,163,587 of record JAECWJ010000324.1, on the reverse strand, counting down.
ATGTATTAATAAAGACATGGAGTGAAAACAAAAAGAAAAAAAAAAACATGAATGAACGAGGAATAGGCCAATGTTAGTGTAGTGAAATCAAAACAAAAATATATCTAATTCATATTTTTTATCTAGAAATCATGCCGGAAAGAGCCTTTATGCGATAATACTTCATTTGATAAATCGATAAGATCTGATAACAAAAGGAATATACATTTGCATGCATAAGAAAACTCAAGAGCGATGAGTTGGCATCACTATATGGAGGGGGCGTGTGTTGGTAATGATAAGCCTAGCACAAACACAGATACTGTGCTGCTTTGTGGAAACATTAAACCATTTATAATTGCACTTTATTTCTAGAAACTTCCACAGCTGACAATGGGCAGCTGTTTATATTGCTCCAACAGGCGCCATCACTGCCCTTTACAGCACTCCCCCCACCTAGCTTTGTTTAGATATTACTTCTTAGAACAGGAAATTCTTTGCACATTGGGATTAAATATGAGCAAAAACAGATCACTTGTGTGCGGAACAAAAACATTTCACTAGAAGTTGGACTTTGCACCACTGTGCATGCCTACCCTTCTCTGTGTGCGTGTCTGTGTGCAAAAGTTGCACACGTGTTTTCTTCTTTCATAAAACAAAGAGTGGGGGGAGGGAGGAGGGTCGCGAACGGGACAGCGAATGGCAACTTTTGCCATTATTATTATTATATTTCATGTGTCTATTGTTAATTTCTTTTTTATGCTATTTATGGATTACTCACCATCAGCTGGCTGCTGGAAATTGACGTAAGCATAGCCCAATGAGCGACGAGTAACCACATCGCGACAAACGCGAATGGATAGAACTGGGCCAGCAGTCGAGAATTTTTCAAAAAGTCCTGCTTCGTTGATATCGTGATGCAGATCACCGACGTATAGAGAAGCCATATTTGGTGATCAGGTCTACCTACAAGAAACAGAAAGCACAAAATTTCAGTAAATTTCCATTTGTTCTTTTTTTCTTCTTAGTTTCTTTTAGTCGTTAACGAACCGGATGGAACGGCAATTGGCGAAAAAAGAAAGAAAAAGCGGCGTGGCTTTTGATTTTTAGTTCGTACGGTTGTGTGTGTGAGTGCGTGCATGTGTGGCAACTCTGACGCATGTGACAGCAGTCCTCATGGCATGGCAACACTGGCATGTGCTTTGTTGTTGCTTATTACTTCTCTCTCATTTTGTTGCTTGGAAAATTTCGACATATTTATTGCCCCTCACATACACACAAACGCATTCACACATTTGCAGAATAGTAAAAATGCAATACAGTCTGTTATAAATGTCACTAATTTATACAAATTCCTATTTGACTAAAATGTTCGGCCATTGGAACTGGGGGGCTGCGCCTTTGTTCACTTTTCTTTTGCACGTTTTCATTGTTGGACGTCGCCATCTTGCGTCAACGTCACACAGCCACATTTCACCATAAAAATGCATACTTACGGTTTCAACACTTGCTCGAAATTTATATATTTTTGCTACTTTTTACAATTTTTTTTGTTACTTTTTATGGATTTTTTTAATATTTTTTTTGTATTTTTTATTATTTTTTTTTTCTTCACAAAAATATGTGATAAGCCGTGTGCTACAAGTCCACGACCGCTCACTTTAACGGACTCTACTCGACTCAGAAAAAAATTAATATCGATATCGATACATGAAAACACAAATACTTTCGTCTTAATCACACTGTACTCAAGTCTCTTTAGTTCTGTTAGTCTAAATTGGTTCTGTTAAGTTATTTTACAGAAGGTAGCACTTGTAAAAGTAATTTCCCTGTTAAGGCCCTTCTGGTTCTGTTAAATCAAATTGGTCTCTTTTTGTCTTATACTATTACTATATATTGCTATACATGAACAGATACATTTAGATATTTTGCTAAAAAACCTTTTTTGACAACAGCTGACATCAATGTTTTTTACTGATGAACCTTGTTTAATTGAAGGAAAAATAGAGTTAACCAACTAACGAATGCACCGATTGCAATATGCTAATTAACAGAGCAAAGCGCGAAAAATTTAATGAATTTAAATTTTTATATCTACATATTATATATCACTTATTTCAATAATTCACGCGGGTTTTGAAACATTTCGTTTGAAGAATTCTGGTTAATGGCCTTGACAACTTTTGACAAACGAAATTATGAAGAACATTGAATTTACCGAAAAATTGAATCTCACTGACTTACCCAAACTCTTGCACGGAAATCCACCTGAAATTACTCAACTTACACAGGAAAGGCACCAGAATAAATACCAAATACAAAAAAAAAAAGAAAAAAGCGAAGAATCAACCGAAACTCGTGCGATATAAAATTATGAAAAGTTTTTAAAGTTTTTTTTTAAGTTTGTTTTTTGCACTTTTATACGAAATAAACAACACTCAATCAAGTTAACCCGTTATGCCCGAGTATATCAAACCGTTTTAAATATATAATATAATTATATTTTTTTTTTAGTTTTTCGTGGCAATAAACCTTTTTTTGTAATATTCTAGATGTGCCCTGTGTGGCTTTCGGGTACCTAATGAAGCCGGCCAGGTCGATGTGATAGAGTTATATAGGAATTAGCAATGTCAAATGGAATAGCAAAATGCCATGCCTACTTTGATGCAATTGAAAACATTTTATTTCGATAAATTTTATATTTTACATACGCACAAATATTATTTGAAGATAAATTTGTGGACTTTTACGGGACATGAGATTGATTAATTGTATTTTCCTTTTTGATGTTTTTTTTTTGTTGTTTTGTTTAGCGTGTTCAACTCGATTTTGATTTGATTTTTGATTACTTAAAATTAAGAATTCATATTGTATTTAAATTAAAACTAAATTATTTATTATTATTGTTAAATATATATAAAGTTTTTGTATGGTATACGTTATTAAATTTTTTGTATGCATTAACACATGAGGGGATTATCATATATATTTTTCGAAAATATATCAATAAATGTAACTAGATTCTAGAGAACAGACAGAAATTAATACATTGTTTTATCTTTTCATTCAGCGGATGTTGTTAAGTTCTTTTTTTTTTTTTTTGTATATTCTTTGTGTATTTTTGTAATACTTGAAATTTGCCAATTTTTTTTTGTTTTTTTGTCCTATTTAACGACCATTTCAACTGCCATTGCACAATAAGAACCTGTATTTAGTTGCATTTGTTTTCTTTGTTTTTTTTTTGTTTTTGCTTAATTTAATGCCGAACCATAATTTTATTTTGGCAGTGGATTGGATAATCATTAACTTTTTCTCCTATTTTTTTTTTTATAATAACAAAACAATAAAGAATAAAGAACAGAAAACTGAAGGAATAATAACACTATGCCTAAAAAAAATCAAAATATGATCATTTCGCCAACCCGGGGCAATTTTCAGCTTTGTATGCATTAATGAAAAATAATGGAATAACGTAATAATATAATAATAATAATGATAATAGTACGATGTTGCAATATTTGTTTAGTTGCCATTTGTCCACTCCACTAGATACTGTACATGACCATTTCCCATGCGGCGTTTGGCTCGAATTGCAAAGGATTCACCCGCATCGATGCGATTGATGGCGCCACCGAAATACTTGTTTACCGATTGCTTTAGATCCAACATGGATGCGCCATTGGAAGAGGTTGTAGATGATGAAGAGGATGAGGAGGCACTGCTAGTATTGGTGGCAGTGGAAATCCGACGATTCTGATTAAGTGTATGCCGTGCTAATTTTTGTGGACGTTGTCGCAATAAACGGCCATGCGATGGAGCCAATATCTTGCCGGTTGGTGGTGGGGGCGGCAGCGGTGGCTGAGTAGATGATGATATAACCGGTGCCACTACAGGTGGATGCAAATCTTTGGCATAGATGGGAAAATAGTGGCTAGGTATAGGATTAATGGTGGTGGTATTGATTACCTATTGGATAAGGATAATAGAATTGGAATTAAAATAGAATAGATTAGAATTATAATTAGATTAATTTGAATAATATTCATGTTAGCAAAAGACCATATTTTTCCCACTTACCTCCATGTCTGTGATCAGGCGACGTGTTCGGCGTCGACGCACCTCCTGATTTGGCCCAATGGTTATATCTTTGGCACTCAGTTTACGCTTAATGGTTCTCACCATGCGCGGCTGTTCCTTGGCTAAACAGCCAGCACCTCCTCCATTTTTTTTCTTAAAGAAGCTATTGATTATCCCAGCTACACCTACCCCGACACTACCTGATCCTGAACGTATCTGTTGTGATTTTTTAGGCGTGGCCATTAGGAAGGGATTATTGCGACCCAGAAAATTGGCTGGGGCTGGTATAATAAGATCCAGGGAGCTGGTGCCACGACTGCTACTTGAGTTCTCATCAGATGAAAGATCACAGTGACTCCGGTTGCTGTTGTTAATATCATAACGCTTGGATAAGCGAAAAGCCTTTCGTTTACGGCTGCTATTGGCCAACTCAACCATTTGAAGCTGTGTGGGTGGCAGGGAAGTGGGTGATGGGGAAGGATTATTAACAGTTGTCGCATCATGGGCATTATCATCCGCCGGCGGTGGCTGTGGTGGCTTCAATTCTCTTTGTTCAGCCTGCTTTTTGACCTTGTCAATAATTTGTTTAATGGGTATCTCATCCTCCTCGCTAGTAGACACTTCAATTGCCTCTTCCTCATCCTGATCGACTTGCATTTGTTGGGGCTCTTCATCCTCATCTGTGTGAAACTCATACACATCTTTGGGTGCTCGCTCATCTAATTTCTCCTCTTCCGGCAATAGCAATAGATTATATTTATTAACCAGTAGCTCATCAGAGAGCTCCTCATGATCGTGAAGAAATACTTTCGGCGTCAATGGTGGTCCACTGTGGCGCAAAGCATAATACGCTGGATCACGCTTTACTTCACGACCGCATACAAAACGATCAGAGTAATCCTTAAGCGTTTGCTTTAAGCGCTCCATCAATGTTGTCTCCGCTAATGAACGCCATTCCTCACATATGGGCAATTTCTGTCTTTGCTCCAATACAAATGGCCATATATCCTTTAATAAATGATGATATTTCTGATGCTGATGCTTGCGAAGATTATAGAGAGCAATATGAAGAACATCTACCCAATCAATTTGAAGACGACGCACAAATTCCACACCATTGTTGCACACGGTGCAACAGAACACAAAGAAACTGCAATAACAACAATTGATTAAAGGAATCCATATTATTTAGGATTTGGATTTGGATTTGGATTTGATCAATTACTTACATATCACCGCGCAGCAGTTTTCTTTTAAAATTCTGCAGACATTGGGTGTGAAACCAATTGCGACACTTGCAACATTGCAACATATTTTGATCAAATTTTCCCGGCTTGCCGCAATAGCAATAAATTTGCTCTTCATTTACCCTGTGCTTCTCATCCCAGCTGAGTTTATCCGCCTAAAAGAATTTAGTTCAAACAATTAATCAAACATGTAAGTTTAATAATTATTTAGAGAAATGTGACTGAAATTCTTTTCCTTCTACAATAAAAATGTTTAAAGACATATTTACTACTTAAGGTATATTGTTTTGGAACTAAAACCATGTGAGCCATCTCTAATCTGCTTTCTAATAAACAAATCTCATTCTTATACCTACATTATTTTTCCTCTTATTTTTACTTAAAATGCATAAACAATTTTTCAATTTCTCACACATACATACACGCAACTTACGCTTCAGATACTTTACTGTGTTATAATTATATACATATTAAGAAAATACTCTCTATTTCTCTTAAAATGTTTTAATTCCTTGAAGTTTTGTTTACTTTAATGGATTATTTTGCTTTAATGAGAAATTAGGGGTCTCTCTTAATCTCCAGTTTATGGGGAAAACTGAGACTTATGACCATTAAGAAAGTTTGTGATACTTTGAAATAAAGTGGAAGAATATCCATGCATCCATGATTGAATTAAAGAATAATGCTAAAGAAGGTACATCAATTTATATAATGGATAAGCATTGTTTTGGAACTAAAACCATGTGAGCCATCTCTAATCTGCTTTCTAATAAACAAATCTCATTCTTATACCTACATTATTTTTCCTCTTATTTTTACTTAAAATGCATAAACAATTTTTCAATTTCTCACACATACATACACGCAACTTACGCTTCAGATACTTTACTGTGTTATAATTATATACATATTAAGAAAATACTCTCTATTTCTCTTAAAATGTTTTAATTCCTTGAAGTTTTGTTTACTTTAATGGATTATTTTGCTTTAATGAGAAATTAGGGGTCTCTCTTAATCTCCAGTTTATGGGGAAAACTGAGACTTATGACCATTAAGAAAGTTTGTGATACTTTGAAATAAAGTGGAAGATTATCCATGCATCCATGATTGAATTAAAGAATAATGCTAAAGAAGGTACATCAATTTATATAATGGATAAGCATTATAATCATATAAAGATAACTATATAATTTAATCTCCTTGGTTTTAACATAATTTGCAAATAAATTATATACTCGCCATATAATAATCTGAATGATTTTAATATATGTATGTATAAAAATACTAATACTATTTTATTTTTCTCGTTTTGTTTCACTTACATGATAGGGCAATTGACGGCAAATTCCTTGAGGTTTGCTAATCAAATGATGTTTCAATGGTGGATGCATTTTCATTGGCTTGGCACAACGCTTGCAACACCATATGCCACTGCCAATAACAATTTCTGTGGTACAGCCACGATGATATCCACGTCCACAACGCTCACATATTTCCACAATGTCCTGTAAATTGGAACGCTTGCAGGCTACACACATGGATGAGCATGTTGAATTGGTATTGGTGACCGTACATGATGAATCCACATTGGTAGCTCCGCTTAAATTTGATAAATTTGTATTACCGCTGCCTCCGCCCAATTTTCGTAGCTTTTCTGGTCCACACCATTGCTCCGATTGATCATCGAATCTAATAAGGAATTGCTCTTGGGTTTGTTCAATGATCGTTCCCAAGTAGAATCTGCCATCTTGACATTTAATGAAAACATCTTCTTGAAGAGTGTAAGTGATTACAGTAGGTGCTGGCGGTGTAACTGCAGCTGGAGCAACTGCAATTTTGGGTGAGGGAGGGGTAGGTGGCAGGCATGTGGTCTCATTGGATTTGAAGCTCGGCTTCATGGCCGATGACGGTGGAGGCGGTGATGGTGATGATGCTGAAGATGAGGCGGAGGATGTATTTGATTTTGATGGAGAACCGATTGTCTCCGGTGTTGTTGGTGGTGTTTGCGGCGTTGCCGTGGTGGAATCCGGCTCATCAATTACAATAACAGTTGTACCAATGGTTGAACCAATTTCTTCTATGCCTCCATTGGATGTGGTGCCACTTGTCAAACATCCTCCTCCTCCTCCTACTCCTCCTCCACTACTACCATCTTCATAGCTACTGCTTGAGACGGAACTGCAACTGCTGTCAATTAGAGGCAACAACATCTGCGCCTGAGTCTTATGCTGTATAGCTGGTATAATTGGCGAGGGTTGCTGTCCAATAACTTGCGTTGGTGCCGATTCGGCATAATGGTTATTAATGCAAATGTTAATCCCATCCAATACGACAGTGGAGGGCACAACAGAGGCAGCAACAGATGCAGAGCTATTACTCACCGGAACTAGAGGAGGCACTGGTGGTATAGTTACCGAGGATTGCTGCTTGGCCAGTGTATTATTGGCAACCAAACGGTTCAATTGGCTTGGATTGCCAGCACTCGGTAAATAATAAGATTGGACAGGAGCATACAAGCCATGTTGTTGCTGTGCATCTGGCATCGATTTGTTTAAACTGTAGATATTGGGAGCCGTTGAAATTATGCGAATATTGTTGGCTTTGTAGGCAATAGGGTGCGGATTGGATGTAGAAGTGACCACTGCTGCGGTTGGTGCCTGTTGCTTTCCGAGAGTGGAAATGGTATGAACAGTCGGATTTGTGGTTGTCGTTGTGATTTGTATGGTGCTTGGATGTGTCGTGGTCGGTTGCCAACGTTTAGTCAGATTCTGGCCAACCGGCTGAGTGTTAGGTGGTAGTATTTGATAGGTCATCCATTGACCCGGCGATGCCGCCGTTTGTTGAGTTGGCCCCGACATGTAGCCATATGTTGATGCAGCACTGCCCACGCCAACACCGCCGTTGCTCGTTCCCGTTAGATGGAGAGGATTTGTTGGCGCCGTGTGATAATGATTGTTCATCATAATGTAGATGTGTGTGGTGTGGATGCTCGATTCGGTTTGTGCACAGTCTTTTCTGTCGAAAAATACAACAATAAAAGGAAAACAAATGTATGTGAAAATTTATAATTTATTGGCCGGCATTTTTGTTGTTTTTCCACTTGCTTGGCGCCTTTTTCAATTCAGTTTTTGTTGTTGTTGCCTCTCACTTATACATATGCAATTCTTTTGTATGCTCAGTTTCTAGCTCTTTGGTTCTTTCTTTTCGTTTCCTTTTTTAAGGCCATTTTTAAATGGCAATTTCTCTTACATTTTGGTGTGTTCCAACACATTAACTCATTTAGTCTTGTCTTCAAATGTATCCATTAACATAATTTATATAGTTAGATGACAATTTCATTAAAAATCCTTTAAATACGGCAATTAAAAGAGTCGGCCATTTTTCAACTTTAACGCAAAAAGCATCGATGCAGTATCAATGTACTCACAGTACCGATGCCAAGTATCAGTATACTCGCGATACCTATGCAAAGTACTGTCAATATCGATATGAAGCACTTAATCGATTTTTATTAAATTTTAAACGCCAGATGGCGACACTGGGAATACACAAGGAATCGCCAGTTGGTTGTTAAAAGATCTGTTAACCCCAGTTTGAAGTGAAAAGTGCAGAAAAGGCAAGTAAATCAAATTCAAAAAAATATGATTATTAAGTTAATAGTGACAGTCTAAGAAACTTAAAACAGGAACACAGTACACAAACAAACAATGATAGACAGTCCCGAATAAAAAAACTGGCTTAAATAAGTGATCTTGATTCGTAAACATTGGAACTCAAGGTTTTTAAAATTTAATAAATGGAGTAATACTAACAAACGCAATCCTGAACCTCGGGTCTCACTGCTGATTCAATCAACGTGAGCAATGTCGATAATTCGATGGTCAGAAATAATCGGTACTGGGAAAATCGGATAAATATTTACCGCTGAAATACTCGGATACTATTCCATCTTGTTGGTACTTTTTTCATCAAGGCAATCTTTGCGATGAATTTTATTCCCGATACTATCCAATAGTGGAAAAAGATGATAAGCAAAATTCCCAACCATCGATAGTTTCAATAATATCGAGACACTACACCATGGAATTTCAAACAAAATTTATAATTTTATTTGCTAAATAAAATGAACAATTGGAAAACATAATTAACATTTAGCTTAAAACCAGCTATGCAACATGTCAAGCGATGTCAGTATTTAAAGTCGCGCCAGAAGGTGCCAGAAATTCCGATTACTTGACAGACAGACTCAAAAAAGGTATAAATAGACACAGGGTTGATTTTATTCGGTTTTACCAATTTAATCATCGATAGCGATAGACGTTGATGGAACAAAGTGAAGAAGGCGACAAGAGCAAATACAAGTTTTTTGTGAAATTAAAAATTATTAATTCAAAGAAGTGTGCAATACATTGTAAAGACGACATTTAAATCGAGTGCATAACGAGTTTTACAAAGCGAAAGTGTTAATCAAGTGATCTCTTTTCCGCGAACTTTTATTAAGTGTGTTAAGGTAGGTACGAAGAAATAGAAGAAGAGGCATATTGACTCAATTTGTGCAAGCTAAAAGTAATAGTGACGCAGTTGAGATCATTAAAACTATTACTAAATTGAAGCAAAAAAAATATGCACAAACTTTCACAGCAAAGAAACAACACTGTTTGACAAAGTCTCTGTGTGCTCTCCTCTCATTTTCTCTCCCTCACTTGCACACACACACACACACACACTTGTATATATGTACATACATATACATATTTGTAACTGTAACAAAATTGGACTGTGGACCAACAAAAAAAAACTAATTTCATTGATTAAACTTTATATTTTCCCTTTCCCTTTCAGTTTATTGACTTTATAAACACTCCTACTCATATATATATATATATATGTCCAGACCGTCGCGTTCTAGTGCCAAAGCCGTGCAATTTAAGCACGAATCCACAGAGGAAGAGGACGACGAAGAGTTGGAACAGCAGCGCACAAAACGTCGCAACATGCACACGTTTTCTGAACGAGATGCTGGAGGTAATGGTGGCAATGGTGCCGCTGGCTCTGGTGGCGGAGTTCCAGCCTTTTTGGCCAAACTCTGGCGTCTTGTTGATGATGTTGAAACTGATAATTTAATTTGTTGGAACAAGGTAAGATTCAAAATTACAACATTCTTTTCAATTTCTTGTTTTTGAGACACTTTCTCTATGTCATCGGTGCAGGTTTTGCTTTTGCTCTCTCTGTCTCCCTCTCTCTTTTAACCTCCCACCCAAGTATCTTATTGTTGTTGGTGTTGCCATGCTGCTTTGCACGTATGCAAGTTGTTGTTTACCATTTGCATATATGTATGTATGTATGTGCATATATATATCTGTAGGAAAAGAGTGCGTGTCTCCTCTCTTATTTTCCCAGTCCGTTTGTCTGTCAGCTGTCATTGTGCGTACGTGCAGCCATCGCCTGATTGAGCTTTTGGAAAATTTAATTTCCATCTTATCATTCTACCATTCTTTTTTAACTTAATCAAATTAGGATATAAAAAAGACTCAAAAATGGAAATATATACCTATATTTACATATGATTTACTTCTATTCATTTTAACACTTAATCCCTTAAAGAGTACTCAGATCAGTAAAAGCCAAATCAAATGTTCCGTAACAAATGAAACATTTAAAGTAAATCTAGATTTTCTGATAGAAATAATATATGGAAATGAAATTGAAATCTAAATACATTTATAAGTATGTATATGAAAATGAAATTCAAAAAGGATTTAGAATTCATATCGATTAAATAATTGATTTTGTACTCAAATTCATATCTGCCAGTAAATAAAAATGAGCATTTGTTTTTAGTTAGTTAATTTACGACAAAAACAAAACTGGCAAACCTTTTTTGCCTGCCTGATTTGGCCTCCCCTCTTATCTCTAGTTATAAACTCAACCACAAAATATATACATAAATACATTATATATTTTGTGGGTTTTTCACTTATCAGCATGATTTCCGTTTTTTTTTTTTTTTTGTTTTCTTTACCACATTACAGGATGGTTGCAGCTTTATCATACAAAATCAGGCTCAGTTTGCCCGGGAATTGCTGCCCCTCAACTATAAGCATAACAATATGGCCAGTTTTATACGTCAATTGAATATGTGTAAGTATATATAATAAATATGAGAGATTCCTTTATCAGTTTTTTAAGTTTATTTTCAATTTAATTTTCAGATGGCTTCCATAAGATAACCTCGATAGAGAATGGTGGATTGCGTTTTGATCGCGATGAGATTGAATTTTCTCATCCTTGTTTCAAGCGTAATTATCCATATCTTTTGGATCACATCAAACGGAAGATATCCAATACGAAATCATCTGTGGATGAGAAGAGTGTGATGAAACAGGAGACTGTGTCTAAGGTTCTCAATGATGTCAAGGTCATACGTGGACGTCAGGATACAATAGATTCCGGATTCTCTGTAATGAAGCAAGAGAATGAGGCATTGTGGCGTGAAATAGCCAGTTTAAGGCAAAAGCATGCCAAGCAACAGCAGATAGTAAATAAGTTGATCCAATTCCTTATCTCGATTGTTCAGCCATCGAGAAATATGTCCGGAGTGAAGCGTCACATGCAATTGATGATCAACGACACACCAGAAAATGCACGAGGTCGTACAACTAGCGAGACGGAGAGCGATAGTGGTGAGGGACCAGTGATACACGAGCTAAGCGAGGAATTGCTCGAGGAGGTGATGAATCCTCAATCGGCACCATCTCCTTATACGCAGGAGAGTGTTTCGCCCCTGCCAATGGAACGTCCACGTTCAAATTTGAGTATTAGCTCACATAATTATGATTACTCGAATCAAAGTGGCGGTGACGAGTTTCTACAAATGGCTGGCAATGGAAATAATGGAGGAGGAAGTTCAATGAGTGGTGGACAAACACCAAATGTTCTGTATACAGTAACAGAGGCCCCAGACTCAACGCACATTCAGGAGTTACCCAATAGTCCTCTGCTTGCCGAAGAACAGAATGTTCTTACCACACCCATGGTTAGACAGCAAGAGGAGGAACGTAAACGTCAGCAATTGAAAGAGAAGAATAAGCAACGCCATCGGGAACAGCTAGACGATAGAATCTCTTCACCAATACCCTCAAAAATTATGCCACAACCCATGCAAGTTAAGCAGGAACAGCTTGAAGCCAATTCCAATACTGGCAGAAGCATGCCTGTCTCTCTAAATGATTCGGATCTCTATAATGTGGATTTTATTAGCAATGATATGCCTACAGATATCTTTGAGGATTCCACCTCATTGTTACCATCTCCAGCTGCCGCTTCTACATTGGAAGAGGCTGCTCAATTTGGTTTATCCACAGTTAATAATGGCAAATTTGCCAGTAATCAATCGCTACTAGATGCTAATCAGGCATCCACTTCAAAGGCTGCAGCAGTCAATGAGCAACAGAAACAACAGCAGCAACAGCAACAACAACAACAACAGCAGCAACAGGATGGATCAGGATCTAACCAAATGGCAGTGACTAAATATACTGGTGACAATAGTAATAGCAACAGTCGTGAGGCATCGACAACGGGACAAGGGAATGGCTCACTTTTGAGAATGAGCTCAGTGTTAGTAGAAGATAAACCATTCATTTCTATTCAACCGGATGTTATGATGTCTTCTATCTCACCTTCTTACAGGGATGATGTGCATGGACATTTGGATAATATGCAAGATGAGCTGGATACTCTTAAGGATTTGCTACGCGGTGATAATGTTTCAATTGACCAAAATATGCTCTTGGGTGTAAGTATATTTATCTTAAATGATAATGAATTTAGGTCAAACCTATTTAATTATAATTACATACAACAATTAGGCAGCGCGAAAGACGCCTCTTATGCAGTTAACCGATGATGAGCTGCTATTGAAGGTCCGTCTGCCAAAGATTTCGTCTATATATAAAATCCAAAAAATGTTTGATTACCAAGCTCTATTAATACATATGTTTTTTATATTTCTATTTTCCAGCTGTTTAATGACTCGGATCTGCTGGACAACTATGGTTTATCCTTTCCCAATGACAGTCTATCGGGCATGGATAAGAAAAGTAAGCGATTGCTAATAGAATAGAATCTTTATATATGATGATCTCTAATCTCTTTTTTATATATATTTTTCTTTTGCAGCACCAAGTGGCTCTGAGCTAATTACCTATCAACCCGGCATGTATGACTTATCTGATATTCTTGATGATAACAAAAATCAACAGAACGAGAATGGAGGACGTCAAATGCTTTCGCATCAGAATTCGGTCTTGAATACACCAAAACATGAGTCATAGACTTTCCAATTCGGATAAGAGGATATAGGACATGAATTTATTGTTATTCGCAGCGTTCTCTCAGAGATCAAAGAATTTTGTGTTTTATTTTCTTTTCTTTTTTTATATTTTGTTTGTCTCTCCCCCCCATGTTAATTTGTTTAACTGGACTTATATTGAAAATTTTTGGACATAATTTTCCCCCAGATTTGAGTTGTTGCGTTGTTTGAGAACGATATATTTTTAAAAATTATTTCCTCGATACCTTTTATACGAACCATCTGTATACATATTATTGTAACCAAAAAGAATGAGATCTATTGGTTCCAAATTGGATTCTGTTTTCGGGAAAGTATCGATATACTTAATCCGATGCCAGAGCAAATCCAACTGAATTAAGAGATCAATTTCTTTATACATATACATACATATATATGTAGTTGTTAATTTTAACATATACATAAATAACAAATATGCCTTATGCTCTTATATATCTAATATATAGTCAATCTTTTAAACAATTTACAAACTTTTTATTTTTTTTGTTTTTCAAGTTCTACGGGTTTGAACCGTCAGAAAAACGAAACGTATTGGTTATTTTTTTTTTACAACTCTAAGATTAATGTGTGTGTGTTTATCGTATAAGAAGAAAACAACTACAATGCTACTAAACTTAACTAATTTTCATTATTTTTAATAATATTTACATAAAAATATAAAAAAAAAAAAAAAAATACACAAACATTAATAAAAAGAAAATTTGAAAAGCTCTGAGCAGCTACTTGAATAAAATTGGTTTTTAATTTGTAAAAAAATAAACTAGAATGGAATGTTGGAGTGAATCCGTAAAAGGGGAATTCCGTAATTAGAAAGCACCTTTTCAATGGTATTGCAGATAGAAAACTTTGCCGTGTTGACATAGATTATGTATGTACATATGTATATACGTAGGTGTTAAACATACAGACATGCAGTAATAAAAATAAACTATAAGGCCGGCCTAAATTCGATCGTGTTGACTTTTGTTTACCCCTGCGAATATCTAAGTTGGCAATTCAATGTAAGGGAAACTATCCTCTAAGAGCGAATTCTGATTAAATTAAAAAAAATCATTAAGATCTATAGAAAAAATTGAGGGAAAACCTTAAGGTAAAAGAAAATTTTTTCTTACCATACATTTTTTGGACCGATGGCAATTTTAGTTAAATTCCGATTATTCGTATCAATAAAAACTACGCTCGATTCGGATAATAAGATTTTAAATATTACTTTACTATGTTATGTAATATCAATCGACTAAATTTGTATACACACTTGTTGAATAAATAAACTTGCTTAAAAAATTCGGATAATTGGAATTCTACTGTTATGACCAAGTCAACTAAATATATCAAAAGTTAGTATTCTATTTGTACTAAACATAAAAATAAAATATTAAATTTTTTAACTGTCGTTTAACTAAGTTATCGATCGTTTCTGAACATACATATGTACATATGTATGTACATATATACAGCGTACCTCAGATGGACTGATGTTTGTGATTGATTGGAGTTGATAATATTTGCATATACATCATATCATTCGTGTCATAAATTCCGAGTTCCTTCTTCTATGTGTTGCAAACTCCTGACCAAAGTGAATGTACCCTTTTTTCCTAAAACTAATAATTACTTTCAATCTAGATAAGAAAGTAAAGTCACTTTGGTTTATGGGGGGCACCTGACATAACATATAGAAGCATATAGTAATTCATTCATTCACAATAGTTGTTTGACGTATTTAATGTAAAAGTTTCAATTATCAAATTGCATTACCTTAATAGAAGATTTTTAAATCGATTAGGTAAAAGTGGAGTAAAATATATGTATATCTAAGCTCCCAGTCCAATAATAAAAAATAAAATAATTAATAATGCATTTAATTAACATTTGTGATTTTAAAGAAATCAATTCGATGCATTGAAATAAATTTCGTGCATTATTTATTTTCCATTTATGTTTCATTTGGTTGATACAACTGAATAGATATGGACACATATTATATCATTATTATCATTATGATGGTAAAACTTACCGAATGCTAACTTTGGTATACCAAAGTTTTTATACCCATGCAGATTTCTTGAGAGTATTTAAAAAAAAAACTATTAACTTTAAAGCCTCTTTGTTTCAGCATTTCATCAAAGAAAAAAATTGATCATTCCCATTAAAACTGTATAATAAAGTTTAACTTAATTGAAACGATTAAATTTTACATTTCATTTGGTTAGTTGATGGGAAAAAACATACTAACGGAAATGCTGTCTTTTATATTTCAACTAAATAATAATATCTTTCACATCTGCAAGGGTATTAAAACTATTAAATATAAATTAACTTATTAGCTTTAGCCTAGCAAACGTATCTTAAGTAGTAGAAAAATTTCATATTAAATTGCAAAATACTTTCGATAAAGTAAGGTGGAGGGAGGGGATAGGTAATAAAAAAAAAAATAACATGAAAATTGTACGTATAAAAAGAATACGAACTAGATAGATGGAGATCATGGATCAGAACGATTCCCGACTAGGTGATGCTGTTAATCTAGGACTTATGACTCATCCCTGTATTTGGCATCTTTCAGAATATTGGCAAACTCAAATTTAACCCGTTCCCGCTCTGAACGTGGCATACTTCGTAATGTGTCAACCAAAGATAAGCAATATAACTCAATCGGGTCACTCATGGGTGTCATCGAAGATACTGATGCAGGCAACGCTTTACGCTTGAATGGATTGCCCAAAATATCTGAATTGCCCATTGGGCCTGCTCGTCTTGTGACCTTTGGTTTGTAGATGGGCTCAATTGTAACCTCACCATTGCAGAGAGCTTTTGATTTAATATCCTGTTCTGGCTCCTCTTTCTGGATATCATCTCTGCTATTATTGCCATTACCCATGACCACCATTGGCGTTAGTAACGGTGATGAGGCCGGCGATGTGCTAACTCTAGTATCCTGATGATAATTGCTGCTGTTTCTACCATTTCCATTGACTGTGGCATGATCGTTATTATTGGAGGATTGAATCGTGACATCAGGCTTTAATTCATCGTCGGCAGCTTCATGCAATAATTGTAGCTCAGGCAGTAATTCATTATCATCATCAATGTCACAATCAACATCACGTTCACGATCACTATTCGAGCCATCTTCACTATTGTCCAAAACGATAACATCATAGTTGTCTGTGATGCAGCCATCGATACGCAAATGCTCCGGATCCGGATAGACATAACTATTGCTATCATTGTCGTTATCACTCCCAGCTCCGCCACCCCCACCTCCACCGCTCCCACTACCCTTATTTTGTGCTATATACGCCTGTGCCTTCTTCACATTGTATGTCTGGGCGGTATTCTGCAAGAAGGATAGATCCTCGGTAAACCGTCGTTTGCGCACATTTGGATTCACTTGACCTGTCTCGAGAGCCTTGATCTCTTGCAGATAATTGTATCGTATATTTTTCCATTTGGTTTGCAGAAAACGAGCTAAAAAAACAGAGAAAGAGAGTTAATTAAGCTTTGATAGAATCTTGGAAAAACTTTCAAAAAGCTTTTCTCCAATCATTTTTTTTTGGGATTTAAATAAAAGATTCTTATTCATTTAATAATAAAAATTTGTTTCAATTCTTTCAAATCTAAATAATATTAGTTATTCGATTCGGATAATATTATTTGATGATTGACTAAATTATTAAATTATAAATTTTTATTTCATCAAGGATAAGTTAATTAATATTAATTTTCTAACCGATCGTTTCTATGGCAACTATTTAATTTATATTATACGTATAAAGGACTCATTCGATATTTAGAATAATATATTAAGCCGATATATTTAATAATTAGAACTAGAAGAAACCTATAACATATGTTCTTCCGGTTTTTATTTTAAATTATTATTTCATTTATTTGCATAAATGGAACAACATGACCTACATTAATTTAACTAACATTGCCGATCAGGAAAATTAAACTAAAAGAAGGATGGATACGATGGCTTTTTCCATACATTTCTTACTTACAGGAGGCACCTAGTTCGGTGGCAATGCGATCCCAGATGTCAACTCTCACCGGATTGCGGCGATAGTGCGGATGACTGACATCATAAATGGCCGGATTAGCGCGTACCATTTTTATCAGGCGATCGTCTGGAAAAATTGGGAAAAATCGTTAAATCTGGCTCTACCTCTTTTCTACATCATTTGTGGCTACATTTCATTTCATTTGTGTGCGTGCGTGCTTTTGCGTTTCTTCGTAAGCAACAACCCTTAAGCTGCTGCAGAAGACACGGATACGGCAAGGACAATCGTCCTGCTTCTAGTTCACTCTTTGGGGGTTGATTCTGCGGCGCAATAAACACACTCATAGACGCACACAGACATACGCACAGAGTCACGCACACACACACAGAAACACACAATCGTACCAATAAAAAAGGACACAGAACACTTACCAAACTCGGGTCCCGTTGTCTCGCGTTCTGCATAGTACCGTTGCATTTTTCGCTTTAAAACAGTTCTTAAGTTCTTCTTCTTCCTCTGCTTAGCTTTCTTCTCTCTGGTATCTTCCGTAGTTAGCAGGGACGACAGTTTGAAATTGTAATTCTAATTGACACGGGGGAGGAGACAATCAATTCGCTTTAACAATTTGCCAATCAATTTGTTTATAGTTGTGGGCCGTTCTCCTGCACTCTACGTCGTCTTCTGGTCTTTGGTGTCTTGTGTGTTTTTGCCTGTTTTGTTTTACGCGGCGCAGGCTCACAATAAACAGTGCTGCCAACTTGGTATCTATTTGGTAAAAATTAGACCATTTTTATTAGAGCTGGGCAGGAAAAATTTTTAATATCGGTTAAACTATGATAGTTCTGAAAAATTTCTTTAATTTATAATTTGATGGCATAAATGACGTTATTCTTAAAATTATACATATTTCTTATAAATATATACGTAACAAGAACAGATAATTTTCCTTTTAATACTCAAAATTACATCTAATATCAGTAAGCGAAAAAAATTATTTAACGAGTAAGGAAGCAGATTGTCTTTTAATAACAATTGTTTGTTTATTTAAAAAACTTAAGTATATTGCAATTTTTCAATTTGCATTGCAATTTTTCGATTATCGATAGTGTCATCACTAATTTCTTACATCACTAGGGCGTCTCGACGATTTGTTGGTTTTATTTTCGCATTTCTTGAAGCGCCAAGAATAACACAAACACGGCTTGGTATTGAATTTATGTTTTAAAATTTACACACGCTTTCGCAGGCTCCTCCATACGCACACAGACGACACAGCACGGTATTATAAAGCACGTGTTGTTTCAAAAAATATGAATAACGGTCGTTATGGAAGATTCGGAGCACTCATTGGTATTTCGTACGTGAGCAGCACGCACTGCCGATTTCTGGTAAGCGGCCAAATGCACACAAACACACATACATATGCACATAAAGATACACATACATACAGCCAGCTGACTCAGAAATCTATTTTGAATTTTTGATATTTTATTGCAGATATATTCCACACGCAATGCAGAAGTTTTGGCCTACCATGAGGTGAAATTACGTCAAATAGTCCATCAGGCCGGTTGGTTGGAATACGATCCGGCCGAAATATGGAAATTAATGCAAGAGTGCATAGAGGTAAGCTCCATATGAGTATTAGTATGCAGTTATATCATCACTTAAAATGAAACTTCAATTGCTTGCTAGACTGCCTATAAGAATTTGGTTACACTGGAAATCAATCCGCATGACATCATAGCCGTGGGTATAGTAAATCAGCGTGGCACCACAGTCCTATGGAACAAGCAGACAGGTCATGCTCTTCACAATGCCATCGCCTGGAGCGATTCCCGTTGCACTCCACTTCTTAAGACTTGTATGCATAATGTTAAGCATAATGTGGATTATGTGCGACCTCGGAACGGTCTTCCACTGAGCAGTTGTTTTAGTGCCCTAAAGATTCGGTGGCTAATCGAGAATGTACCATCTGTGGAGAAGGCAATTGCGGAAGAGAAATGTCTATTTGGGACATTGGACTCATGGTTGCTGTGGAATTTAACGGGCGGAGTGAATGTTGGTGTTCACTCGACGGATGTGACAAATGCCCATTACACTGGACTTATGAATTTGGCCAATGAACAATGGGATGCCAAATTATGCAAATTTTTCAAACTTCCAATTGATATACTGCCAAGAATACGTTCCAATTCCGAAATATATGGTTATGTATTGGAGGGTGCACTGCTGGGGGTACCCATAGCTGGAATTATGGGTGAACAGCCAGCCGCCATGTTGGGACAATTATGCCTGAAGGCAGGACAGAATGTTTGTACTCTAGATGACAGTTGCTTTGTCCTTCTTAATACGGGTCGTCAATTGGTGACTTCTCAAAATGGACTGATTAGCGGAATTGCTTATAAACTGGGCTCCCATGCGGATACGTATTATAGTTTGGAAGGAGCCATTTCTAATGCCGGCTCCACAGTAAACTGGTTGCGTCAAGGACTACGAATTAATACTGAAATCAATTCAAATGATAATGTGGTAGAATCTCTTACCACCTTCCTGGGTGAAAATTCAATGATTTCGTCTTCATGCTCATCCTCGATGCTCAATGTGGAATGCGGTTTGGCTGCCAAACGTTCCGAGGTCACATTTGTCCCAGCTTTCCATGGCCTTTATGCTCCCTATTGGCGCTATGATGCAAGAGGGATACTTTTAGGTCTAACTAGTCAAACGACAGCAGAGAATGTAACCCAGGCAGCTTATGAGGCGACTGGTTTTCAAATCTATGAAGTGCTACAGGCCTTTAAACGAGATACACCCAATTGGGATCATTCCCGCTTCCAGCAGGTATTGACCTTTGGGGGGGAATATGCTGAGAGTACGCATCTGATACAATTTATATCAGACATTATTGGCTTTATGCTTGAGAGACCTCAGACTACTTCACCATCGGGACTGGGTGTCATGATAGCTGCCGGTGTTACCATGCGAGCAGTTAGTTTAGAATATGCTATCAAGATGTATGCACCGCCCACAGATGTCTACGCCCCTACAACCACACCGAATCGTAAGTTTCAAATACAATATTATTATAAATATTTTTGTTAAAATTTGTTGTCTTAATTTTCTTCTCCAGGACGTGAATTGCTTTATCGACGCTGGGGATATGCTGTCAAACGTTGTCTAAATTGGAACAATTATGAAACCTATGAGGCCGATATTGAGCTATTTGCTCAGAGAGAACATGATCCCAATTTTTCAATACGACGGTCTCTGCCTGGAAGTCTATTTATAACAACTTCTTTTGCATTATTTCTGTTGGCCACATATCTAAAGAACAATTCTTTGAGTTAGACAAAGAACAGAGGGAGGGGATAATCCTGGAATGAACCTAGTCAACCAAATATAGAAAGCCAAGTTGCACATTCAAAATTTATGGTTTAGTTTAGCATTAAATTTGTACAGTTAACTTTCGTTCTATTAATTCTATTCTATTATTTAAGCTTAGGATTGCTTTTCCTATTTTGTAGATCAAATAATTGTGATTCAATTTTATATACTTGCAACTATATTATAATTATTATTATATACATGCCACCTCCTCTACATAGTTTCTATTGTAAATTTAAGTTTAATCCTTAAGTCTGTATTTATTTTCAATGAATTTTAGGTTTTTTTTTTTAAATAAGCACACACATAAAGACAATTGTTAAAGCTGTGGAAAAATGAGGGAAAAGAGAAAGTGCATAGATACACAATTAGTCTTGTGAACTGTATTTATTAATAATACAAAATATATACATACATACTTATATATTGTTAATGAAATTTGTTACATTTTAGAAAGCATTTAACTAGAATTCTCTTGTTGAAGACAATATTTCGATCCTTAAATTGATCAAAAACTAATACATTTTTTTACGTTTAAAAACGTGTTTTTGAAATCCAATTCAATTATAACATCTGACGATAGGCTTTAAATAAAATAAAGAAATTATAAAATATGAATATGTATGACCTTTTCTTCAAAAGATTTTTGATAGTATCATTGGTTCGTATTAAACAACGCAATTGATTTTTAAGCCAACATTTTTATTCAAATTTGGCGCCCATACAGCATAACTAGAGATGTGAACAGTAACGAATCTTAAAATCGCATTTTCGATTCTCGCGCCATGTCGATGTGAATCGATTGCTGGTTGCTGAGAATCGAATAATTTTTGGTAACACATTTTCAGTGTTGTTAAATTTAACCATTTTTTCTTTCAGTGTTGTTTGTGTTCTTGGAATGTAAACACGTTCTACGCTCGGCTTTCTTACGCTACGCAAAAATAAATATTTATGCGGTACTTTATAATTGAAAAATCGAAAAAAAAAGAATCTGAACTGTTTGCGGCAAGGCAATTTGCATAAACATTTACAATAAGGTAGATTGGCAAGTGTACTTTACATAGTGGTACAAATCTTTAAACGTTTATTCATAAGTTCAATGGAAATTCGACAAATTGATTCGTTGCGCGTTAATCTGAAGAATCCAAGAGGTGAGTGTGAGCTATTTTGTTAATAATTCGTTTTGAGCTTAGTTAATTTGGCTAAAAGCATAGACGCCCATTGAACATGTGCGCTTGAAAGTGTGTCTGCGTGTGTGTGTGTGTGTGCCGCCGTTTTTGACGCTCAGCTGTTTGGCTCTGTTTCTGTTTTTTTGTTGCTGTTGTTGCGCAGGCCGTTGCGACAAAACCCGGAGTCATGAGTGAATGTTAAAGAAGGGGGGGGAGAGGGCAAAAGAGGCAAAGAAAGAGAAAGAGAGAGAGGGTAAGTCGTAGCTAGAGTAAAAGACCGCTTACATATGTATGTATGTATGTAATTTCAAAAGTGAGAGTATTTTTCAACAATTTGTTATACCCTGCAATCTCAATAATTAAAAGGGTGAATGCAAATATTCGATACTTATGTACATATGTATGTATGTATATATGTATGTAAGTGTTAAATAGGGAGAATGTACACATCTATGTATGCGCATTTATATTTGCGCTTTTAATCAGCATTAGTAATGATCTTCGAGACTGTCAGAAAGATTGCCTCTTGTGATGTGATTGAGTAACGTAAAATACAAGTAAGAAAGGTACAAGGTACTGAGAAACATCTTTCAACTTACATGCCAAAAAGGATGCATTAGCTTCAAAGATTTGAAGTTGTTGTGTATGTATGTATGTATGTAAACAGTAAGTATGTGAGATCCTGAGCTTTTATAGAGAGCTCTGTCTGGATTTATCTGTTTGTAACGCTATTAGAGTTTCAGATGCAAAATTTGCACGTCGGCAAAATATGGTGTTTGATTTACATACAAATGTGCATATCACCTGTATATTTTCATCCATGCATAAGGGCATTTCAAAGTCGGTCTAACTGAAACCGTATTAAAATTTTATTTTGTTGTTTCAATTGGTTGAAATGGTACTGCATTTATGGCTAATTGACCAGCCACTTGTCATCTCTCTTACACTCTTTGACTCTCTTCGATTGTCATTCGCACTATCTTTTTTTTTCTCTGTCGCACTCCTTGCCTATTGTTGCTTCTGACAAGTTATTTCAAGTTCAATTGCAATTTAACGCTCCATTTGAGCAGTAAACATTTGTTTGTCCCTACTGTCCCCTTCCCCCCACATCGATAACTTTTATCGCGTGCCCTGTCAGGAGACGTCAAAGTTAATTGCCCGATTTTTTTTTGTTTTTATACTTATACATACATATATACGTACATTCCCATGTATGTATGTATGGATATGAATTCGTACATATGTATGTATATTTTTTTTTGTGCATGTCAAACTCTCTGAAATGGTTCGGTGACTCGCATTAGCGATTCATAGCATGTTCTAACAATAAAAAGAACAAATTATTACGTAAAGTAAACATTTAAATGCACATTAAAATAAGCGCGAAAAAGTCATCAAAGTTGGCTTTTCTTACTGTTCATTTTGCTCTTAAATCTCAAAAAATCCTCTTTCAAACAATCTTATTAAATGAACGAAGGGAGTGGGTGAATAAGTTGCGTGTGTATGTCTGTGAGTGCGGGAGCATCTTGCATATGTTCATTTTATGTTGTTGGTCTCACATGTTTATGATGTAATGACAAATATCAGCAAGGAAGCAGAAAGAGATAGAGAGTGAAAGAGATAATAGCGCGACCATACTGTGGGTCAAATCTCAGCTTAAATTTAATTAGCATTTTCGGCATCGAACTTTGAATACTCTGTATCAAGTACGAGAAAATTAAACGCGTTTTCAATGTTAAAATATCCACTTTCTATGACTATACAAATATTTGTACATAAAACAAAGTTGTTTTATGTGTAAATATGCAAGTGTAATTAGCACATCTGAACCAAAATGAAAAAAAACCTGTAATAACAAATATTATATGCTTTTGCACATTGATGTTCAATACTCGGTTAAAGTTGGAAATTAAAATTGTAATTTTAAAAAAAGCAAAAAAAAGTATTGTGATAAGAGAATCATTTATTCGTCATCAGTTTATAGGTGTTATTTACACTTTATATCTTTATTATTTGCAGTAATATTAATCAAATAAATTAAATAAAAAAACCTTCAACAAAAGATGAATCCAGAAAAATATTTAAAAGGGTATGGAAAGGTCGTTGGGAAAGTCTATTGTTTTGCTTATGAATGAAGGCGTGTTTAAAAATAACAATCCAGAATTCAGTACAACGTCAGTTAATTTATTTCTGATTTAAATTAAGAGATATGTAAATGGAAAGCAAAGAACAAAAAATTGCATGTAATGTATAGGAGCAAAGCCCACGGTTTCTGAATCTTTTTTGTTTCAACAGTAGATGCTGTTGTTTTTGTTCATGGCCAGCAGGTGGCCTAAGGCGAAAGGGAGACGTAGAGCATGGTCGGTTGTGAGCGGGAATTGATGATGATGATGTACATAGTTGCCCATCTTTTTCCCTCTCAATTGCACACACATTGCACTTAACGGTATCCCCAAGCTTTCAAGTGCAAAAGCCGATGTGGAGCAGACAAAGTGGTAGAAAGATTGAGATGGTGTGCATGATGTGTGTATATGTGAATGTAGATATCTATACGCATACATACACACATGCATACTTAGATCTGGGGCAGACGCTAAGACAACGCACGCAAAAATAAAAACCGAAAAGTTAGAAAACTGAAACAGAAAAAGTAGACTCTGTGAAATGGTTTGGCAATGAAATGGAAAAGCTTAAAAACCGACTTTCTTATGCCCTAAGCGAGAATGGTTAGAAAATCCACAGGACAAAATGTGCATTTATGCCTTTTTATCACACCAATGAATGTATATAAGTATAAATATATTTGTATGTATGTATGTACATGTTTTACAAATCTTTACATACCATTTTCACCGTGTGACTGCAGGGTATTAATATGACGCAGGTCGCATTTAAAGCGACTCTTAAAGCTTTCCAAATGGCTTGTTTGCCAGGCATTTTAAAGTTTTGTTTGTTTTTTGCCTCACGTTTTTGTTGCTTCTTTGTCGCTGCTGTCGTTGCTCTAATTGTTGTTGTTTGTTTATAGTTTTATTTGCATGCGGACGACGCGCTTTGTTTGTATATGTATGTATGTATGTATGTGTGTGTTGTTTGTTTGCTTGTTGCTTTTTGGTCAGCAGGTGACCCAGGCAACAGCAGCATCTGTTATCCCATTCCCCGCAAACATCAACGCCACTCACCCACTTTGCTTTGCAATAAAGTACCCTCCCCCTCATTAAGCCTTTTGCATACTTTTCCTCCTTTTATCCTTCTGCCTCCCTACTCACTCACTCACTTGCTCTGCATTCTCTTTTGTCCCGCTGCCTCTCTTTGAGACTCGGATACTTCTGCCTTTGCCGGCAGTTGAAGCTTTTTTATGCCATTTGCCTTCCAGTCACGCGCACTTTGCACATTTCTCCATTTCCTCCCCACACACCCCTCACCGGGTTTTTTGTTTTTTCTCTTTTTTTTTTGGCTTGACTTTGGCACGTAACTCTTTTATATTTTTTTATATGTATGTGCACCCACTGGCTTTTCCTCCCACTCACCCGTTCTGTGTTCCACCTTACATCATCTTTATTCTCCTACGTCGCCACCTTCTGCTCTTCTTTTATTCAAGTAAGTGTGTACTATATATGTATGTGTGTGTGTATGGATGTGTTTGTAGGCGTTTTGATGAGCGCAATCTTCTTCCTTTTACAAATGACTTGGAGATGTCAACGGTTTTAGTTTCGCTTTAGTCTTTAATGTCATTTAACCTCAAAAGCATTAGCAGGGTAAGGTCCACATTTTCTCACACATGAACATACATAAGTATGTATTTAAGAGTGCCTACACACACTTATAAATATACACCTATATATGTATATATACATACATATGTACATATAAATATATACATATATGTATATATACATACATATGTACATATAAATATATATATGTATATATAAATATATACATATATGTATATACTGATATATACAATTATATATAGTATATATTCCTGACCTCATTATACCCTTTTTCGCTGTACGCTACATATATATGCATATCTGAATATGTCGGAACCAGCCAGATAGGAAGTCTATATCATATAGCTTCCACTGGAACGATCGTTGGAATATAAGGTTTAACATCAGTAAAGATATTTTTTTAATATTTGTAAGTTTAATATACTTCTTAAGACTTCCATCAAGTTTCAACAGAATCGCTTGACTATATCATATATCATATGTAGCTTCTAGAGGAATGATTGGTCCAGGAGAATGTTTGTATGAAACATTATTTTTATGTCAAATTAGTGACATTAAACATAGTTTTTATTAGTTTCATATACATCATAATACATTTCCTAAAAGTTGTGAAAATCGGTGGACTATAAAGCTTTCATATAGAATATGATCGGTCAAAAATAAAGTTTTACCTCAATAACTTGGTTGATTTAAAAGCGATTGTCACGAAACTAAGTATTAGTGAGTTTATAATATATATGTATATAGAAATATCTCTATGAAGTTTCACCAGGATCGGTCGTCTATATGCTATAGCTGTTATAGGAACAATCGCAATAAACAAATTGTTTGCTAAGAAAAAATTTGTTCTCATATGTCATGGACAATTTATACCTTTTAATGATTCTTATAATTAATTCATAATTGTCTGAGGCATTATGCAAGGGTATACAAACATCGGCAAGTCCATATTTCTAGTCTTTGTTTTCTTTTGCAACATCCAAAGAAATAAAAGAAAAAGAAAAGGAAAAATCGTTGCTTGATGCCAAATGATAACTCTCTGACTTTTCTCTTAAATTTCAACAGACTTTCAGACATTTTACATTTTTCGCATACTTCATAACAGCTTTATGCATTTATTTATTCAGTTTGTTTGAGTAACTTGTATAAGAAATTTTTTATTTTAGGTCGACTTTGGGGTACCCTAGTGGCAGCTACATCTTTTATACATATGTACATATACAGTTTACAAAAAGTATTTTTATTTTTTTACACTTAATAAGAATAAAAATACAACATGTAATAATAGTAATGCGAGAGGTTTTGCATTTAACACAAATTGTGTAAGTTCCACTCTTCGTTTCTTAAAATAAATACCTATTCCTTTGTTCTCACAAAACTGTTTATGATAAGGATATATCTTATATAGATGAGTAAAGTGAAAAAATGTATTTTAAATTGATGTCGGCGTTTGTGTCTTTTAAATACCTTTAGTATTAGGTTTTAGGGTAAGACAAAGTCGGCTAACACGATTTGCTTGCTTTATTTGATGGCAGCTTTTTTGGGCAAAGGTGTTTTTGCGATATTTTATATATGCATATTAGTAATAAAACTTTATAAACTACACAGTAAATAAACTTTATATTAACCATGTTTTTCTACATATATAAGTATATCTGTAGAAATACTTATTTTATATAATTTAAGTTTCAAAAAAAAAGAAAACATTTAATTAATTTACTACTATTTGCTTCGATAAAATCAGTATTTGGAAGAGCAATCAAATTCCTCTATGAGAATACAGTTTTTAATGCTGTTGCGTAACTTTCATCGGCTTGTCCGAAACTTTCTTAAAAGATAATACATATTGCTTGCAGCTTAATAATAATGAAAACTTTTGTTTTTTAAACTTTTCGACGTTCATCCATGTAGTTTAAAAAAATAAAAAAAACCTTCGTTGAAATGTGATATTGGCTTAATTTACATATTGATTGATGCCAATAATTAACAATATTATTCAGCGAATGTCAGTTTACTTATTGATTAACCTTCTTGTTGGTTTATTTATCTTTGTTTAAGCGCTACCCAGCGAAATGTTAAGTAAACGAATGAATCAAATTCTTTATTTATAGGAATTCAATTCTCTGGCTTTAATTTAAGTTTTCTCTTTCATTGTTAATTGAGCTGGAGATTTAGACAAGGGGATTTAAATATGATAAGATTTACCATCTTAAAAGGTATATAATATAAATATATAGCGATTCTGATGATGCTAATATGAAGTAATTGTGTATATTAAGAAATTAAAAAGTAATTAAGGTTTCAATAAGTTTTACGAAGTTTTCTGAAATTTTATGCCTACCTAGAAGTTGATTTAACGGATAAATGAACGGAATTGTATCTACATTATCTTGTTTTTTATAAGAATATACAAAATACATCTTAAAGAACTAAATTTTCAGCACAAAGCCAGCCTCCCTTTTCTACTAACAAAAAAAAGAAAAAAATTCAGTTTTGTGTTTTGTTTTTTTTTTGTCGGTTCTCCTATTTCGTCATCTGCTTTTGCCAGTTTCTTGGCCATAAACAAGTGCCAAACATAAACATGGCATACATTTTTGTTGTTTCAGCCATATCGCACACATACACATAACCACGCCCACAAACATTTCTGTCAGCATCTCCAACGTTGTACGCCCTTTTTTGTTGGGCTTTTATTATAGCCACAGCGCGACTATCAATAAAGTTCGATTTCTGTCTATCTATATACATATGTATATATGTATATGTATATGAATGCGAGTGTATGCGCGCTTCTGCTTCACTCATAAATCAAGTTCAACTAAACAAAATAAAAATAAAAAAAAAATAAGAAAACAACAAATAAATTTATGTTTGGCCACGATTACTAGACTTGTTGTCAATAATTTCTCGACATTGCAATACCCTGTAGACAATAGTTCAAATGGTTATTCTGAAAATGACACAATGACCCGGAACCCTTAAAAATACAAATCAAAAGAAACACTAGTTAAAAGATCTTTTTGGCTGGCTTAGTCTTCGCATAAATTTAGTGATTTAAATATGTATAAAATTGGTTTAATGCCTACTCAGGTTAATGTCCTGCTATTCCATTAAGTATAGGGTATATCCGTTATCGAAGTCTCGATATAATGTACGGAAGTTTTGCTTCTTTCTATCGTTTCCGTTTTCTAGCACGTGAAAAGTGCTAGCTCAGGACGACAACCAAAAACGACTACTAATATGTTTAGAACATCTCGTTTACCTAGACTTTTTTTCTATTTTTCTTCTTTTTCTCTCTCTCTCTCTCTCTCTCTCTCTCTCCCTCTTCCATAAAGGCAAAACTTTTTTGTTTTTTATTGCTTAATATTTCAAAGCGTCTTTTTCCAAAGCCAATAAAAAAATGTTATGAGTCCTTTCTCCTATGCTTCACATCAGTTGTCCTTGTTATATGTATATATGTGTTTGTGTGTGTATGCTTGTTACTTCGAGCAATTCTTTGCAGTTGTGCTTCTAAGGTTATTGAAAGTTATTTGTATTTTTTTCTCCTAAGGTATTTGCTTTGTTGAAACTAAGAAAATTGAATCGATGTTAAGTTTTGAGAACTAAGGTAACAATTTCTATGGTTTAATAATACCCACCCGAATTATGACATTTGTATTTAAATACAACAAAAGTAAGCAAAACACCAGTATATAAAGAACGTATAATAAATACATAGGTTCTTATAAGAAAAGCCAACTAAGATAAAGAATAAATAGTTTTTGATGGCAAAACTTAAGATCAACAAAACAACAAATTTAACGAATCGGTTACTTTTCATTGAAAAGTTATTATTCCTTTTTTAAGAGAAGGGTGGTGAGTAGGTTAAGATTGAGAATCAGAATAAGATTGTTGGGCAAAGAATACAAAAGAAAACATACATACATACATACAGGAAGGTTTTATATTTCTTATGTGACCTTCCATTAAAGATTAGAAAATAACACCAAAATGAATGATATACTTTTTAAAATTCATTAATAATTTTTGCCAGTTTAAGCAAAACTATAAAAACTACAAATATATGAGTATTTTCTTTTTTTCTCATTCTTAAAATAGCAATGAAAGAGTATATTATTAAATAATTTATTATTAAATATAAGCAATATTTTTAGAATCTTTTGTATTGATAGTGGACAGTATTTACATATGTCATTTTTCCTGAGTATCTTAGCTATAATAAATATTATTTAATTTATTATGATTTTTAATGATTTATCATTGGAACTTAAGTATGTTAAAGAATTATGCACTAGAAATACTTGTAGCCAGATAATTCACTATGTGGAACTGGTCACTAAGCAAACTCAAAGACAACAAACATATACAAATCGCTTTAATTTTAAATAATAATCAGAAAATTGTACTTTAGATAAATTGATTAATCGCAAGTCAACTAATTTATCGTTGATAAGCAATGACAAAGTTTTTCTACATATGTACATATGTATGATGCCATCTCTATCCAGATATCTCTAACCATATTCCCATGCCTATAGCGATTGTAATTGAATTATTAACTCGCCCCAATTTATTCACCATTGTGTATTATTTTATAGATTTTATTAATGTTCTAATGCATTCCACAATATATGTATGTATAGTAATTGTTAAAGTATCTATGATTGTGTGTTCCAAGTTTCATTTTTTTCAAAAGAAATACTTGCACTACTATAAAATTGTGTTGCCTCCCAGCTAAAAGAAAACAACAAATTGTACAATTTTTTAAAAATGACATCAACAACAACAACGACAACATTTTTTGGGGGCATGAATTTATGGCAACAACAGCAACAACAATATAAGCAAAGCCAAGGAGAGGCACAAACAGAAAACTAAAAAAGAGAGAAAAACAAAAGCAAAAGAAAATTGAATGAACTGAAAAGCTTGGCATGTGGAGAGGAAACTAAAAATACAAATTTATATGCAAAACAATTTCGACTTTTGCTTGAATATTAATTTTTTTCTTACCAGCAGCAGCTTCTTCAACTCACTGTGTAGTGTGTATATATGTATGTATGTGTTTATATATACATATATGTATACATATATATGTATATGCTGTCATTTGTATATTTATACAGTGAATCAATTATGTCTTTGTCTAACATTCGAAAAACTAGCTAAAGTCTTAAAGAGCTATTTAATTAATCATGAAATACAAGCAAACATCGCTTAGCATTTATAACAGAAGTTTTTTCAGATTTGAATCAAATAAGTTTTTAATGAAACTGTGGAATGATCCGTGCGAAAATATCTAATTCAATTTATAATTAAAAACACAAAATGATAAAAGCAAAGTTTATATTAATCTTTATCTTTATTATTATATTAATCTTTGCTTTTAAAACTTATCATATCTTATTTATAGAAATCATCTAATTTCTAAACCATCCCAAAGATATAAAGTTAATTACTTAGCAGAACTACAATAATATTGAAATGTTAAGCTTTCGTTACAACGAATATTTCTAAATTTATTAAGTCATTTTTATCAATAACAATTAGCTTAACTGCTGTATGAAGACATTAATGACCGACAGTTACACCTACTCATAGCTATTGCACATGTGTACATGCCCATATTTGTTGTTGTTGTTGTTGTTGGTGTCTTGTCATTCATGTGAAGATGTTTGTATGTATATAAGCGTGACTTGGAAAAACTAGATGTATTTAGTAGATTTTATAATTTATTTAAGAATCCATCTCTAGCTTGGGTCCTTGAAACTTGCAACAAGCAAATTTTGACATTTTGACTGCGTGTCGCTGCCGCCTAGATATAGCATGGTAGAAGAGTGAATGCTTCTTCATCATCACCACCCCACCACCCACTTTCTCCCTTCCTCCACCCTCATCATCAAAGAGCCAGTGAGTTGTTGGTTGGTTTGGATGAGTAAGTAAGTGAACGGGCGGTCGGTAGGTTATACTCTGTGTATATTCATTTGCATTTTTATGCGCTGTTGTTGTGTCGCTGTCGTAGCGTTGCGTTGCGTCGCCTGGTGGCTGCGGTTCGTGTTTTTTACTTACGTATGTATATATGTGTGTATGTATATCTTCTTTTTTTGGAATTTCTTCGGATTTGTTGTCTACCTTCACTTCTACATTTACACCCCCTCGCCGCTCCTTCTGTGTTCGTCTTACACTTCACTCCACCAAACTCAATTAAAATTTCACGCAGCTTTAGAGCAAAATGGCAACAGCGCATACGTGATGGGATCATATTACGCTTCAATTATAATCCATAACGAAATGACCTTGGCAATATATGTGCATACATATGTATCATTGAAATTTTCGAATTGTAATTGATGAAAACAAAATGCAAATTAATCTAATCTTAAAATATAATTTATCCTGTAGAGGGTCGGTTTTGGCTTAGATTTTAAGTTTTTTTAAGATGAAACCGAAAGTGTGAAATTTTCTTTAATTTTAGTTGTAATCATTAGTAAACACTTACTTTTAACTACATAGATAAAGGTTTTATCTAACTTTTTAAAGAATTTTGATGAAGAACTTTACGACTTTATAAAAGTTCACTAAAACTTATGATTTTAATGATATGATATATGTATGTATATGGTGGATCATGCAAAATGTTCTTAAAAAATTTTGTATTTAAAATTTTAAGTTCTAACAGTTCTTTTAATTTTAAAATAAAACATTTTTTAGATATACCTTTTCGATACTTTTATTTCAATATGTATATATTTTCCTTTAAATAAGGTGTGTAAGCGATTGTTTTGAGCTAATTATTTGTAACTGCAAACTTTAGCAGTTTAACTTGTCGTACCGCTATTTCACCATTACAGTTAATTGAAACGCAGACAGCGAAACCAGCTAAGCGCTAAACACGTTAGGGAGATAAAGAATCATATCAAGCACGTACAATACATACAAACATACATATGTACATACATCCATACATACATACATTTAATTTTGTTAAGTATTAAAGTCAAAAGCATTCATATCGGAAGATAATTAAATAGTCGAATAACCATTAGATCAATAAAGTAATGAAAATATTCTAATAAATGTAAACATTAATGTGATGTAATATACATACATATGTACATACATCATTATATTAATCGTATATATGTACGTATGCCTCTATGTATGTATATATGTATATGCAACTGTGTAACTCAGTTTATGTGTGCGAATTTGAAATATGCTACTTTTAATTCGCGCCTCAGCGCATTTAGTGAAGTGGAATGACTAATTATGGTGGTTCATATCCTCATTAGTGGGACATAAAAGACAAAATAATCGCCACTGAAATGACCTTGACTATCCCAACAGCAATAAGACGATGAACCACAGTAAGATTTTTAATTATTTCTTATATTTTCCATTGCCACAAATTAAATTGGGTATATTGGAGTTATGTAATCACTTAAACATCAATGTTTAGGATTAATAAACACAGATACAGGTTATACCTTTGCTACTTTGATCATTAATTGTTCGTACTAAAAGTAAATACAGGAGATAGGACAGGTTGTAGGACGATCTACTAAGATCTGGGGTATCTCTTAATTCAGAATCCGTAGATACATTCATTTGTAATTTCAAAAATTAAATCATTCACTGAAATATTTGCTTAATTTACAAGAAAGAGGGTATTTTTAAGTTCCCCACTCTTTGAACGATTGTATATTTTTAGTCGGTTTTGTAATACAACATATAATAATGACGTTTCATTTCGATGTCTGGTCAACGAACCTGTTGCTGCTCGGCCCAACTCGCCTCCACTTCACTCCTTACACTCCTTACCCCTCCAATGTTTAGCAAATAAACACAAGTTGTTAGTTTTTATTATCTGAAAAATTGACAAACAACGCAGCAGCAACAACAACAACAACAATGTAATAACAACTACTGACTGTGGATACATACATACATACACACATACATATCTTTGTATGTGTGTAAATATGTAGTTGGCTGCAATTTGAGCTTGCTGTAGAAAAAAAAGATAGAGAGAGGAGAACGAGCGGGGAAAATATGAGCAGAAATTATCACAACGAGACGAACTTGACTACAGGTGGGAGAGACAGAAGAGCATAGGGTGCGAGAGAGAGGGTGAAGGAGAAAGAAGCTGGCTAGTTGGGCCAGTTTTGGTTTACCTTTGCCAATTTTGTTGTCGAACCCAAACTCAACACGCATTTTCAATTTCAACGAAAGAAACAAAACAAAAAAAGCGAAAAAAAGTAGAGGGAGAAAGGAAAACGACAGAAGAGACCTCATACACAGACATCCAACATTTATACAAACCGAACAACTATGTAGAAATTCACTGGCAAAGGCAACCGCAAGACAAGCTAAACACCAGAGCAGCAGGTGGTGTTGGGGGGGTCAAATGTCTCCACAGTGGGCAATTGTCAAAGTAAAATGTATTGTTTTTAGTTATTTGGTATTAAGTAATAAGTATGAATATGATTTTTTTCTATTTTCGCATATTCTGTAATGTTGTTCTTATGACCAGTCACCCATATAAAAAGTTGTTGCTATAAATATACATATATACAAACTTTGCTTAAGATCTAATGCATATGTATTATAATATAATTGATAATCAAACATAATCTATGTATATAAAATGTTCTTGATCAGCATGTTAAGCTGAAACCAGAAAAATATCTGTCTGCATATGAGTCTGCCCAAATTGACGTAAGCTTCGCCTTTACTTTATATGCATATGCATGTACATATATGTATATTATATGACTCTCATAGAAACAAACGATCGACAATAAAGGTCTTAACAAATTGTTCAGTTTCTAACCGAAATTTGAGATTAACGTGACAGGCGATTATTTAAAATCGGGAAATTTGGGAATGCTTGGCAATTTATTTTTTCAGATATTTTAAACTATTTTATTGCACTGTACCTCCACTGCGTCGCGATAGGTTTGACAACGATAAATTGTGTTTATAAGTATTTGTGCGCAAACATGTATGTATGTGTGTATGTTCATATATATTTTTGTGTCAGAAAGAGAAAGCAGGAATACAAGCTGCACTCGCATTGAATTTGAATCGTTTGCATCCCAAAGCTCCTTCTGCTGCAGATGCTGCTGCCTCTGTTGCGTTGGCGTATTTCTGGCCATAACAGCACTTGACGCTGAAAGCGTAGCAGCAGCTTCTGCGAATGCATCACCTAAACTAAACTAAAGCAACTGCTTGTCTTTCGTTTCATGTGCGCTTATCACATTATTTCGCTATTTATGGTTTAGCTTTTCTATATACATACATACATATATATGTACATACATACATATATTTTTTGTAATAATGGTACATAGTTGTTGTTGCTGTTATTGTTAGGGTTAGCTGTTGCTAATATTATTGTCGTAGCTTCTTATACCCAGTATTTGGTTCATAGGAAAAAACATTAAAGTTTATGCGTGTGTTTAAAAAAAGTGAGTATATCAAATTTATATTGCATATTTATATTTATATTCCATATTCATATCTCTAAAAATTAATAATAAATAAGCAACAGAATTAGGTTATAGATTCTTTTATAACCTTATTCAATTGATTGCATTCCTATAGGAACTATTACCATACTATTTGTTTCTTAATTCTTTGGGAATGTACATATGTATGTACATATGTATGTATAAACTACGAGCTAAAGTAAACGAAATACAATTTACACCCAAATGAAAGCTGCGAGTGAAATATGTACATACATATGTAGCTTTAAAGCTGTTCGCTTTGACTCTGATAAAAACGTACTTGGCTACACAGCTGATGTTGTTGAAGAATATATCGCTTATTTAATCAAATACCGTTATAAGTCAAAAAGGGGATTTGAGACTCAATGATGCAGAATTATTTGCTGTATCACGCTTCATGTCGTCTATAAATTTCATATTATTACCTATGTATGCACATATGTATGTACATATTTACCTACTCGCTTCTCTGCTACGAAATAAGCCATTATATAGATTGAACAAATAAGTTTTTTTTCAGAAAATCCGTTTTAGATATATGACACTCTCAAGTTTAATGAACGGTATGCACTCTTCGCACACATATATGTTCGAAACAAAGGTTTTTAAATATACTAGTTAAAAATGAAACAATAAAGTACAAAGATATATTCAATATACATACATACATATATACGAGTTATATTCATAAATGTGATTTATCTTAAAATATCTATTACAAAAAGATTACTATTCCTTTTTATGAGTTCTAACATCATTGCACAACCAATATAATAAAAGGTATATCGATATCGAATACCCAATTTAGCGCTTCAATTGCAACGACAATTTCTGATGCGTTTGTTATGCTATACGTGTACATACATACATATATAACTCGTATATACATATGTATGTACATGTATATATATATATGTATATATATGTATTTCTTTCATTCTTCTGACTTTGCCTTTATCGGTACACTTTGCCTTGTCAATAATGCAATCAATTGTGTTGTTTGATTAAAGTAATATTATTATTTTCATCATACACATACATACATATGTATTTATAGATATGTATATATGCGTGTTAGTGGGTGTATCACTGCGATTCTGTGAATGAGTTTGTATTACATTTATTGTTCAATTGTTAATGCAGTTCGTGGAGCAATTTGCGGTATTGGGGTAGGACCGAATTCGAAAAATATGTAATTACAGACACTGATCAAAAGTTTTATTGTGTAAAAATTTCATTACATTTAATAACAAATTCTGATTTACGCATTTTTTCTTATTAATAAAAAAATTTAATAAATTTACTTTTCTTTATTCCCATACCTTGAAACTAGAAAGTGAAAGAAAACTCTTTTTATACAGATCAGAACAACATTGGGGGGACAAAACTAGAGTTTATTTAATCAGATTTGAGAAGGTACACGGCCCCCAGAAATGGGATTTCATGAACCCAAATTGATTTCATAAGTTATTTATAAGTTCCCCCCATCAATGATTTTTTCTTTGGGTAAAATTAAGGCTAGGCGGCTAACCAGGAAAAATAATAAGTAAGCTAATCAGAAACTTTTTCTCCCCCAAATACACAATTATTAAGACTACGAACACCATCAAAAAAAAAAGAACCAAAAATAATCCAATTAACATTAGATGGTTGAGCTGTCCGCCCCACACTTTGGACAAATGAAAGCAACACGGTAAAAATTATGCAAAGAATTTTAGTTCTGTTTTGTGGCCACAATTTATTATAAACTTTCATATTGCACTTTATATGGCTGTGAGTCTAACTGTCTGTGTGTGTGTGTGTGTGTCTATGCAACATATTGCAACAAAAGGGAGAAAAAAATACTACCACACATTCTGTTGACAACGGGCATTGTGTTGCCCGCACAGCAGCTCCTCTTGTGGTCCTCATGGAACGCCGCTTTTGGCGCACAAATCTCAATTTAAAACAATCAAACGCAATGAAAAACATAAACCCAGTGGAAAAGTATTATGGCTAATATATTCTACCTAACTAGAACACTGTATACCCTTAAAAATGGGAAAAATGTTGTCCCCATGTGGGGTGCAAGTACATGTGAAAATATATAATTAGTTTGGTGGTTTAATTTTGTAATAAAATTCCAGACGATTGCAAGTATTATAAGTTGAAAATAGATGGTAAAAATATATGTTAATTACTATTTAGTATTAAACGCTTAGATCATTGAAAAATAAATAAAAATAACTCATCCAATCGTACTTACATTTGCATTAAACAAGCATTGTTTTTCCGCTTGAATGAACAAAACTAGTTCATAACCTCGATTGTGCTTTCAAAGGGGAAAATTCAGTAGGTACAATTGTAACGTTGGCTGGTGGGCACCCTTATTATTTCTCACCCATATTATATCCAGAGCTTATTTGTTTTCGATCATTAGATTTGCTGAATAAGATACGAAGGTCTAGAAATTTGTTACATTCATTATTTATTTGCAATAAATTTAATTCGGTATTTTACGTATTCGGTTATTCATAAAATTTGTATGCCATACGAATATTTGCCGATTTATAAAGCTTATCTAACCATTACTTACCGTAAAAAGGTTTTTTACATACTAATAAATTCATCAATTATGTCTTTCAGAATGTTCCACTACCAATAAAATTATTTAATAAAATAAGGTGAGTTTACAAAATCAAAGACATGCATACATACATGGTTTTATTTAATAAAAGCTTTGAATCCTAATAACTTTATTAAATTTACGTATGAATATACCCACCCGCACACTGATTCATCCTATTTATGATATCAGGCAAGTTAATTAATCTTAGGTTGAATTTCTATTAAAGATGTGTTCTTTTCCAATTAGTCAATGTATCTGCAGCAAAAGTCATAGGTAACGTCAGTGCCTCCTGGTTAGAGTGAGGGTATCAAATAACGAAAAACTGTAAACAAACGAAATGTGCACAAAAATATGTACATATGTATATACATTCATCCATACAAATGAAAATACATACTTATGTACATATATAAATATATATGTATGTACATATGTACATACGAACCCTCAGATCAGGCAGACCCAAGCAAATCAACTCGGCGATGGCGCAATATATGTACGTATATACACACACACACACATACATAAATACATACATACATACAAATGCTCTGGCTGTTTGTTCACCACACTCAGAGCGTGAGGAAGTGGGAAAGTGAGTCAGAGTCAGTTCGTCAGCCAGACGGTCAGAGCAACAAAAATGTTTCATATCCCACAGTCGAACCGAACGACCGAGTGGATGGTAGACTCGTTGCACATTTTCATTTTCATGTTCCGAACGTACTCACGTGCCAAACTGAGCGCGGCACGGTGGAGTGATTACTTTTAACAAAAAGTACAAATTGGAAAAGAACTCATTAAAATTCTTATAAAAACATGTGGTAATGCTGAACATTCTACATTTATTGAATGTTATCGTTTTATTCCACTTTAGAATTACCAACTTATCACGTTAATGATGCTAAAGCCTTTCCAGAGCAAAAATGGCTTTCTTTGTTTATCTTCTTAAATCAAAACAGCGCAATTGGTCCCACTGTATTTTCATGTTTCGTAGTCATTCCATTTTGTTCCACAGCAATCGTAACGTGATGATTCGTCTAATACAGGGAGAGTTGTCTTTGAATACAGGGTTAGAGCAGCCATAAAATACAAAGCACCTGAAGAAATAGTAGAATATTGCAGATTTCTGAACTTTTTTGCGAGCAATCTGCTATTTTCGTTTTTGGCTTCGCCTAGATCCAAAATTTCGAGACTTATAAAGAGAATAAAATATAAACTCTATATTGTACACAGTGCCTTATAAAATGTTGTCTGGGCAACGATTTCCATGAGTGGCTACAAAAATTGCTCCCTGGGTTGTTGTGTTTTGGTTTTCTTAGGGAACGGTCGCATGCGGTCGTGAGCGCGGATGTTTCGTCGTGCACTGCGAGGGCGGATATATTGCTTACTTTTACTTAACGTAAAATAAAACAATTCAGTCGCTGCAAAAACGTAAAACGTGAAACGTGTGCGAGGACGAGTCTAAAGAACAGCGGCAAATAAGGAAAAAATATTCGGTATAAATGCGAAGAGAAGAAACTGTGAAAAAGTGAGCAAAGACCGACGGCAAAACTACTATAACGGTAAAATAAAACAAAGCGAATTAATGACGGCAAAAGGCAAGGCTGCTAAAAGTAAACAAACTAAAAATCAAAGAAAATAGATTATTATTGTAAGTATTGCCAAAAAGAAAGCTTTTTATAAATATCCATATCTATAGATATGTGTACAAATATGTATGTATGTATGTAAGTGTGTTTGTATGTATTTTTGTGCAAGTGTCAAAAAGCAAAGCTGCAGTTGGACTCTCTGTATGTGTTTCTCTCCCCGTCTCTTGCTCTCTCATATTCTCTTTTTGTGGGTTTAAATAGCGCACAACAACAACTACGCAACACTAGCAACAATTAAAGATATTTAACGAATGCGCTGCTGCTGCTGTTGCTGCCTCATTTACGTCGTTGTCGTCGACGACGTCGTCGCGACATTTTGCACGCATATCACAGTGCATAGTGTAGCAAAAGCAATGAAATATTCTGTAATATATTAAACAACTCATTAACGTGGTTAACGAACTTTCTCATACCACTGTGCGAGAAAATCTAAAAAAAATTAGTGAAATTATAGGAAAGAGAACAACAAACCAAAAAATGAAAACAAAATGAAAAAAAAACAAAAGGAAATCCTATAAATAATAGCAAAGAAATTTTTATCAATCGTGTGGTGAAAAAAAGGTGCGGGCAAGAAGCAAAGTTTTTTAATTAAAAATTTAAGCAGAGCAAAAATTAAAATTTTGTAAAATGTTGTTAATTACTAACAAACACACACATATCCATACATACATATGTATGTACATATATACGCATACGCTTTGGAGCCAGTCATGTTGGCGGCTTGTGCTGGCTACGACCCCCCAAGTGACAAGCCCCCGCGTCTGATATACAAAATGATAAGTCAAAAAAGCAAAGAGGGTAAAATTGTTTAAACTTTAGTGAATGAAATTTGTCAGCAAAAAATGAATACTTATTAAAACATTTATGATTCCTGGAAATTGCTTAAATCGCATTATCGCTAATTAAATTTCCCACCTTTCTTACAATAGAAAAAGCAAAAAAAAAAAATATGCTAAATAAGCGAATTATTAAAATAATGTGCATACATACATACATACATCCATGCAAATGCATACGAAGATATGAAAAATGTCAAAGTTAAGCGATTTAAGTACATACATATGTACATATGTATGTATTATCCTTTTGCACCATATTCGTATAATTTGACATGTATAATTAATTTAATATTTAAATTTCATCATAGTACATAATACTAAACATTAAATAAACGTAAAATACATATGTATGTATGTATGTATGAATGGCTTATTAGACAACTATGAACAATCATCTGCATTAACTATCTCTGTATGTATGACAAGAAAGATTGATCATTTTCTTTGTTTTAAAACCACTGAAAATTGAAGACTAATTAAACACAATTACATGCTTAGGAATGAGTAGATAGTGAATCTATGAATATGTTGTATGCATATATGTGTGTGTGTATGTATCTATGCACATATGATACATAGATCAAGCGTGTATACAACATATTCTGCAATAGTTTTTGGAATGTAAAACCAAATTGTTGAAAGGCTTTTAAATAGTTAAACTATATTCTTTAGTTTTATTTAAATAAACCATTTATTCAATTTATTCAGTAGTCTTCTTAAAAATTTTATTTTGAGCTTCAATTTATTAATTGATTTTTTAAATAATAAAATATTTATTTAGTTCATTATTTTGAAAAACCCATTAATTTATGGTTGGGGTTGAAACCATTCTCTATTAGCACTTCAGCAGCTATGTATGTATGTAGTACATATATACATATTTCAGTTAGTATAGGGACAGGAGTCAATTGTTGTCCAATTTCAAAAAATACAATTGAATGTTGCCAAACTTCACAAATTGCATACTCAGATTATATAATTAACATAATTGATCGCAAAATTGAATTAATTAATTTGAAAACTATTTAGGCGCAGGGCAATTGAATGCAAAAACAATTGAATGGAAAACTCGACACTCATCACCTCCCCCCCCTGGACTAATTTATGCAATAGATCCAAAGAAAAATAATTAAAATACAAAATTCTAAATTTTTCGCTTTGACCTCAATATGCGTTGCAATGCAAAAATTCTCTTAAATTATACGAAATTACCAAGCCAAACGTAAACGCCCACAAGCTAAATTCAGGCCCTTTTCATCTCCCGTGTCCTCTTCTCATCCTTCACAATAAAACGCCAATCTCATCCGATACGATAGCAGCCCCCTCTCCTCTCCCTTCCCAATTACCGATTCTACCAATGGGCATGTTTCAATTTCATTAAAATGTCTGATGGCAATTAAATTTGCATAAATTAGACATGGCAAGCGCATTTGACGCACGCATGTGCGTGTGTTTATGTGCCTGTATATGTACATATGTATGTATGTATGTGTGTGCAGAAAATAAAAAAATAAAACGTGCGTTTAGGAAAAAAAAATGTGAGAAAAAAGGGGCAAACTTTTGCATTGCCGCTGATTCCTATACCCTTAAAAATATGGTAATCTAATTTTTACTAAATCTGGCATCTGTTGAAATAAGCCAAGAAACAATAAAAATATCTCAAGGAAGTGAACGAAGAAGTTAAGTGATTTAAATCATGTGTATGTATGTAGATAGATATGTACATCTATGTACATACATATGTACAATATGTAAATAGATTGTCATTTTTATTCCGTTTTCTATACTTTGTACCCATAGCGTAAAAGGGTATATTTAAGTCGCCAAAATGTATGTAACAGGCAGAGAGAAACATTTCCGATCCGATAAAGTATACATATACATACATATGTATCTATCCTTGATTAGCCGAGTCGATATAGCCGACCGTCCGTATGAACACCTAGATCTCGGAGACTATAAGGGCTAGAGGAACCAAATTTGTTGTCTAGGCACCTCGGCCACTTCCGCCCCCGCAAAATAGAAAGACGAATAACTAGAGTTGTACTGGAGCTATCATATTTTGTTACACTCAATTATATAGCCAATATTTAGCAATTGACCAAATTTCGTTGAAATCGAACAATAAATATCGGAGAATATCGTTTTGCACTGAAAGTCAATTGCAGCAGCGGCTGAATGAGCGAGATAGAAGATATCAGTTTGCCACTATGTACCTAACGATGCATAAGTTTCGTTCCCTGATAAGGAGTGAGCGAGAAAGCGAGGCTTTGCGGTTACGGCTTGTAAAGTGAATTTAATAACAATTTTTATATTTAATTAATGGCGATTTCGAAGGAGTACAGGTACAGGATATGTTCCATATCGGCAGGGACAACTTTCTTGCTTCATTTTTAATAATACATACATATATGAAAACAATTCTACTTAATTAATCATCAAACTTTCCAGAAATCGCTCATCTAGAACCATGTGAATTATGGGCGGATGGTGCTGTTCTGCAAAGAAAAAGGTTCTTGGTGCAGTTTCAATACAATAGTTTCAAACAATAGCTGTGTTAATAGAGATATAAAGATAAACACGGCCATATACATATATGTACATACATACATATGTACATACATATCAACTGCGTCATCATGTTCTCTAATAAACACAAACATACATACATATGTAATTACATACATTCATACATATGTACATACGTAGATACATACATAAATATGTATGTATGTTGCAAAAGGTTTCCAAACTTTTCGTTAAAAATATTATACCCTGTTTTCAGTAAGAGTATAATAAAACAATAAAATAGAACTTAATCGCATAATCTATGTATGTATGTGTTGCTTAATTAATTACCACAACGGTAATTTGCACATACGAGCCAAAAATAAATAAATAAAAATAATAGCAATAATAATAATGAAGTAAAACTAATTTCTAATTAAAAGCAATATTGAAACGCAAAGCAAAATTGAAGACCAAAAAAAAATGAAAGAACGTTAAAACAGAGCTAAACGCAAAACTAAGCAATGAGTGAAAGAGAGTGATAGTGCGAGGGGGGGTTGGCTGAGAGAGAAATAGTCGGACAACGGTGTGGAAGGGGAGTTAGAGCTACAGTGAGCGAGAGAGCAAGAGAGAAAAGCCAAAAACCGAAAAAAAGAAGCTGCTGCTTAGCGACAACGACGATGGCAAATAACGAGTTTAAAGCTCCGCTAGCTTGGAGCTCTACACTTATACATACAAACAAAGATTCGTACTCACATACTCATACACACAACTATACATACATATATGCACGCACGGAACTTACAGTCTGACAGACAGACAAACAGCACACACACATACCACTGCGTAAAAGTTTTACGCTTTTATTTTTTATACGCGCAGGGGCAGCCCAAAAATAATCGCATTATGATAAGAAAAAAAAAGAAGAAAGAGCACATGCTCGCTCTCTGTCTTTCTCTTTTTACCTCTTCACTTCTCGCTCTGTTTGCGTAGAACAAAAACAAAAAATAAAAAGAGGTAACAGAGCTAAAAGAAGCACAAAAGGTTAATCTTAATAATATCAAAGCTTAGATACCCTTACTTGATTCATTTATACATATACATACATACCTACATATATTTGTAGGTACCTTACTTTTATTTTTCGTATCAATTACTTTGGTTTAAATAAGACTAAAACAAATCTATAAAATTCTTGTAGATTCGAAATCTTTGACAAAATTGCAAAAAAAAATTGGGCTAAAAATAGTTTAGTTTAATCTTTAATCATTAAATGTATGTACGTACGTACGTATATCACAGACAATAACTTTCACGAAATAGTTAATTAAAATGTACATACATAAGTATGTACGTACGTATGTATGTACATACATATATAGAAAACATGTGTTGTGAACCAGAAAATCAGATGGTTATTAGAAATAAAGATGGAATTTAAAGTTAAAGTATTTTATAATATTGTATCATAACTTGTCATCATAATTTCTGAAGTAATATTGTAATAGTAGGAGCTACCGAATCTTGAAAGCGATTTAAACTTCCAGGAAACATACTAAAAACTAGAATGGCCCGATTTCACAAACATTTACAATTCCTAAAATCATTAGATCAAAATTAACTAATCAAATGTAAATAACATAT
This sequence comes from Drosophila sturtevanti, assembly GCA_018150375.1. Lineage (NCBI taxonomy): Eukaryota > Metazoa > Arthropoda > Insecta > Diptera > Drosophilidae > Drosophila > Drosophila sturtevanti. The sequence continues at coordinate 3,118,859 of JAECWJ010000324.1, read as the reverse complement.
TTTTGTTTTTAACTCTTATACTCTTAACCCAATTACTCTTCTCTACCAAAAAAAGAGTATAAAAACATTTAACAGAACGAAAGAAAAAAAAACAGCATTGCGGCGGAGATTCAAAAAGCAGCGCTGCCTACTGCAGCGTCGTACACAATTTATATTTGCTTTTAATGCTTGTTGCTCGTTTTTTTTTCTCTCTCCTTTTTTTTTTTATATTTTTTTATGCTGCTTGCAAACAAATAAAACTGGTTTTCAAGTCAATTAAACAAACCCAAAACAAAAGCAGCAACAACAACAACAACAAAAAAGGAGCATTGAACACGAGAATTGTATAGATAAGGAGAGAAAAATCGAAAAAAGGGTAAATTTTTATACTAGAAATGCAGATAATCTGGGGAAAAACAACAACAAAGTATATTAAAAATTCTTATAACTAAAATTAATTATATTATAAATAGTAGATTAGATACATTTAAAATGTGTATGTGATATCGTTAAACTATATCAAATTGGTCAATATTATTTGGAAGTAAATAAATGTATGTATGTACATACATACATATATACATATGTACATTAAACTGATAACAATGTGCAATGTTTTTAAATTCGTACCTATAGAAACTGATTAATCTATTTTACTTATTTTTATTATTTTATTTTTGTATATTCACATATGTACATACTTATGTATGTATGTACATACATATGTATAAAACCGTTTAAGTCCGCGTGGACCATCACGTATTAATGCGCATTAAAGAAAAGATGTTAGCTCATCTATAGCTATCGATAGATAAAGGCGAGCTTGATGGCCAAAAAAAAAAAAATATATATATATATTTTATATATAGAATAATCTTGAAAATCTAAATCAATATTTTTAAAATGTTGGAAATAATTTACATCTGTGGATATTCTTTATCAATATTTACAAATTGTTGCATATAATACACCTTTTTTGGATAATGCTTATTATTTAGAAAATGGTTTCTAACTACCAAAGTTTTTCTGCTTCAAAAAATAAACTTTTTTGCCTTAAGTTATTATAGTTTTAAGAGGAGAAACTATAAATTAAATATCTATAATCAAATATCTCGTATAATACACTATACATTATATGGAAAATGACAAGTAAATTTATCCTGTAATAAATCTATATATGTATGTATGTAACTGTATAGTACATAGTATAGTGTGCATGCCCCATTATAAGGTATTGGTTCAATTCTATAACACTTGAGACCGAAATCGATATCGAAACCAATTTCCTTTTAATGTCAAAGCAAACCTACAAAAGACTCAATTTAATATTGCCATATTGCAGTTGACACATTTAACAATTGAATATTTAATTTAATTCACATTTATTTAAAGCCATTTTACAACCAACATATACACACACATACATACATATACACATTTACAGTAGTTACACTCAGTGTGTATCCTATTCCATAGAATTTTCAAGTCTTTTGTGGTTTGAATTTTATAATACCTTTAAGCTAGGCATTTTCTATGTTTGTATGTATGTATGTACATATGTATGTATGTTTTATGTATAAAAATCAGAGCAAAAACTTTTATTCCAGTAATTAAATACATAAATCTGCAAAGAATTGTCAAGTCAAGTGCAAAAGGTAGTAAAATATATTTAAATATATAATAAATAATAAATATGAGGTGGAAAATGTGTGAAAAACATGTGTGCACAGAGCATAATTGAATGAAATTCGATACCTGAAACTGACCACAAAAGTGAAATGCAAACATATTTCAAAAAATTAAAAAAAAAAATGCGGGAAAAAAAATTGCGTGTCTATATTCTGACCATGAACTTTTGAATACTCTTTATATAAAATGGTTGAAAATTTAATTAAAATAGATAAAATATAGATTACATAAAAGTCAAAAGCGTGGTTTAAGAAATACAAGAGTTTACTCCTCTTCAAGATTTTCTGGTTTTTATTAAATTTCAATTTGTATACATATTATTATTATATTCAGAAAAATGTACATATATGTAAAATGCAAGAAGACTTTCTGTTTCGATATTAGCTGATAATGATGTTGACAAAAGAATGCCAGACAATGATGTGTTTAAGAGAGGATATTGAAATTATTTTACCAAAATGTATAACATTTCTAACATTATGTAGATAAGAGCAGAATCAAAGAGGGTTATGAGGTTTTAGCGTGCCTAATTCAAGCCCTACAGGGTGCTAAAATGTGGAAAACTTTAAACGATTTTTAAAAACAAGTTCGAAAATTAAGGTCCCTGTATTGTAGAGCTTAAAATTAATTTGATGAAAAATGAATGAAAAAACAGTATTCCTCTCACAATTCTCTTTTATTTTTCGTTTCATACTATCTGTCCTAAATTTCTGTTTAAGGATCCTTCAGAGATTTACCATATTAACTTTCATAATATTTTTGATATGAATATCAACTAAAATAGCCTGAAAATGTTACAAGAGGAAAATAAACTTTAAATATTCTTTATAACTTGCATTATTATAGGCAAATTGAATGGACAGACTTTCTTTCGCGAACAAAAATAAACTTTTTTAAAAGCATTAAATTTTTTTGTTTGGTCCGAATTAACCTTTGACTAACCAATCGTTTTATTGTTCGAAAAGTACTCCAAACATACGACAGATTACAGCAAATTGGCTTATATTGGAAATTTCAGTTAACAACAAGTTTGTTGTTAGAAGAACAGACAGAAATGAATAAAAATAGCATAATGAAATTATAAAGCCTCATCTTCAATAGGTCAAGTAATTTGAAGAGTTTTAATTAGTAGTTGTCTTTTTAGCAATTAACTTCTCCATTTTGTGACTGACTGTTAGTGAGACTTGCTCGAACTCAATGTAACCATTCAATGAACGAATGTGTAGGGTATTAAAAATCCTTTAGCTGGCAAATATTTAATGTCCAGCAAGAGAAAGAAATTTTAAATATTTCAAAAGGGTTGTTCGTTCGTACGCGCTTGCCTTTTTTACAGTTTGTTGTGTGTGAATATGTGTGTAGATGAATGTGTGAGAGAGTGTGTGTGTGTGTGTGTCGGATCCTTCCGGTCGGTCTACCATGGCTTATCATTTAGACTCTCTCTCTCTGTCTCTCTATCTTCTCCTCTCCCCCTTTTTTTTTTATTTCTTTCTCCATTCGATAAAACAATATTGATTTAAGAAGCTTTTGTTTAATTAAAGACATGAAACATTTTATATACTTACATACACATACAGTTTGCTACAAAATTTGTATATAAAAAGCAAATGACCATAAATTTATTTTTCCTTCCTTTTCGTAAGAAAAATAAGAAATAATTAGGCTAAAAGCCAAAAATGAAGGCAAAATGAGAACAATAAAAAATTGAAGAGCGGCCGGCCTTCTCGTTAGGACAGTTAAAGGCTCTTGGCATCTTGGCATTTTGACTCTGAGCTGGCTCTCTAGATCTCACGATTGTCGAGTGAGTGGCCAATTATAAAGTATTTTCGCATTTGAGCCTATGAGCCCGGGTGACTTTAAACCAGTCAGACAGACAGTTTTAGACATGGATATATTTGTATCTAAATATAAATTGAAATATATGTATATATACTTTAATCACCAGACTTTACTGCAGCTTAACAGTATTAGATTTTTTTTTTCAACTCTGAATGTATTTTGCATAGAAATAGATATAGATTTACGGATATATTCAATTAAATTCATCCTGGTAATCCAAATATATACATATATATATACATATAGACCTTTGAAGGTCGTAGTTGTTTTTCTGAGCAAATTATTGATAAGTATAAAACAGTATATATATTTATATATACATATAAATTCGCTTACTGATTTCTATTTTTGACTTCAATTAAGAGCTCATAAAATATTGTTTCGGTTTTTTTTTCACATGGTTAGAATTCCCGCTTAATTGAGGGCGGGAATTCGAACTGATTAAAAAATCACCAACATTATTTATAATAATATACAATCGATGACTTATCGAATATATTGAATTATTTATACATATGTATGTATGTATGTATATGAGAGACTTATTTGGGAATGGCATATACACATGTATATAAAAGTTAATAGAAAGTAATCCCAATCGAAGCATTTTCAAGTCTTTGAATAATCCATTATTTGATAAATTCATTCCCTTATGGCTCTCGAAAGTCATCTGAAATTTTCTACAATAATCATTCCATTTGGGTTTCTCCACAGAATTAACAATGCGGATTTTTCTGAGAACAAATTAAAGTATCCCATTTTAAAGGAGTATAGTGCTTTGAATTTTGGAATAAATTATAAATAAAAATATATAAACATATGTATAAAAAATAATTATAATAAATTCATTATATTATTATAAGACTTACATATGTAATTATACATATTATCATAAGAGGCATATAGAATTTGTGTTTAAGAAACATCTCTATAACATTTAACTTTTTTTCTAAAACAATATAAGTCTTTTATTTTGAAAGATATGTTTATGGAATGCAAAATTGAATTAAAATTTAACTTTATCAGTATGAATCATGATCAGTATTAATAGGCGAGTCGATATAATCACAAATATAGCACAAACATTTCCATGAGGAATGAGGAATATTTAATCAGAAGTTTGGAAAGCGTAGAAGGATGGATTTTTGGCCAATTATTATATATATCAAGCTTATATACCCCTAATTCAGGGTATACCAACTTCGATAAACTCAAAGTTAGCTTATTCTTTTATTTTTTATTAGAAGAAAATAGAAGTAATTAAAATCATGCAGACTTAGATTCTTTTATTGTTAAAATGTATACATATATTCTGAAAAATATAAGTTCTTATAGTCCAACCCTAATATTTAGCTATTAAACCGTGTATTGAAATGCTTTAAGATAAGTATCTCCATAGACTAATTATTTTTACAGCACCTTTTTAATTGCATGTGTTAAAAGCTTTTCCGTAAAGTCCTTTTCATCCTTTAAATTCCACACAATTCGTATAACTTTTTTGTTTTCTTTTTTTATTAGACCACCAGCTGAAGGGTTTTACCCTAAATGCCATTTCATTATCAAAACTTTCCAGTTTCCCGTTGTCTGTTGCCTCTTTGCCAGCCAACGAAATCAATAACAAGAATCATACTCAATAAGACGCAAGTGTATGAAAAAAATTTACATTAATTTCAATATGCCACAAACCAAAAAAAAAAAAAAAAAAAAATGAAAAGGAAAAGCTTTTTAGAAACAAGGAATCATTGGGAGAGAGAAAAAGGAGGGGCACGAGTCTAGTTAAGGGGGGAGATGTAGTGGGGTAAAAATTTCCCATCTTCATTTCCATACCACAATAAAAAAAAAACAACAACAACACCGACCTCAAAATTTGCATGGGTCGACATGCTCAGATTGTCTGGCCTGGACCTACTTTCCCTCCTTGAGTCACCCCCCTCCCCTCCCCCATCTCATCTTACCATCTTTCTTGTTGTTGTTATTACTCCGCCTGTTATACAATGTTATACGAATAGGCCTGTAAACAATGGATCTGCTACATGAATATAATGCACATTGAAATCGGGCCAACTGTGTAAGAGGAGAGAGGGAGAGATAAAATCGGAGTGACAGAGTGAAAGAGAAAGAGAGAGAGGAGGACGGAGGAAGGAATTACTATGTATGTACATGGCTTGAGCGGCGGAGCTGCTGCTGTTGGCGGTCGCTAGGGGCCAGAGTGTCTAGGCTGACGAGCGTTGACTGCTATACCAATGCGATGGGACAAGGGAGGAAGAGAGGAAGAGAGGGAGAGGGGAGGGGATGAGCTAATACTAAGGGTGAGCTGTTGTCTCTTGAAGGGCACAAAGACAACCCAATTTTTTTTTTTTGCTGCCTCCCCTTTTCTTTTGCTTTCTCTCCTCTCCTTTTTATTTTCTTTTTCATTTTGCAAACGCGCTGTTGTTATGGAAAATAAATTGGCTGAGTTTATTTGCTGCAGCGCACTCAGGTTTTTGCCGGCTCTTTTTCGGTTCTGATGAAGGAAAACAAAAACAAAAAAATGGCAAGGACAGAAAAACAAGCAGAAAATAAGGGAAGAGACGTAGAGATATACAGCATGTCAGGCAGACCAAATACTGTCAGAATTTAACTGAAACTGAACAACAAATATGACAATTGAAAGCACAGTTATTGATGATAAACTTGTTAAAAGATCCAAAGATTCCCAGAAGGAAAACGTACCTACCTATGAAGGAGGGACTAAGGTGTCACTTTGGTTACGGCTTTTCCAATTATAAATCAAATATACAAATAACAAAATCTTATTTCCGTTAGCCCACATATGATTATATCGAAAGTCTCCGATGCTTAAAGTAACTTATTAGTAAATTATTTATTTGTTAAATTTGGCCTATTATCTTTTGCTAAATTTAACGCCAATTATCAACCGTTTCTAATTGTGTTTACTTTTCGTATTTAACTTTTAAATTGAATTAACTTTCAACAATTTAACGGATATTCGAAAAAAAAAATTGTTTAATTTTTAGTTTGAATTGCAAACCATTTTGGACTTTTCCAGAGTTTCCAATGTTGACTTTTATTTCTCTTTTTTTTTTTTGCTTTCCCCATCAGTTGGCATTTAATTGTTTAAAGTGCAAATGCAAATATAAATAAATCCATAAAATATTGATTACAAATTTTCTCAAATTTCCTCCAAACAATGCGACTTAAATGAAATAATTCACATTATTTGCCATGTTTTTGGTTTTTCGTTTTATTTGGAAAGTTTTTTTTTTTTTTTAATTGTTTTCATTGATGAAGTGCTGAAAAACGAAATAACAATAAGCAAAGAATATTTAATGATAGTGTCGACTATACACTACCCTTTATCGAGTAAGAATGTTTTTTGTACAATTTATTAACTGTAATTTTTTCAATCTCTATTTTGAATAGGAAAATCTTGATTTTTGCCCATGCTCTTCCTTATTCACTTTATCCATCTAGTCGTTTATTTAATCTATGGATTCTAGAGGATCAATAGTTGGATATTTCTTTCAGCATGGATGCTTTAGGTTACATCTAGGAACCGACGAGGATTATTTGACGTTCCTTAGGGAATTTCTAAGTAAAATTTGTAAGCAAATTGTGAGTGAGCAATACTAATGGAATTTACTATTGTTATTTCATATGATTTGAGGTATAAAGAATTGTTAAGAAATATTAGATGAACTTCGAAAGTAAATAGAGGGATAGAAGAATTAAGTAGAAATCTGATTAATCATCTTTATCCAGATATTTATTTGATTTGAATATAGCATATAGCTTCAGATTCAATTTAATTTTGTCTTATATAGATTCTTTCTCATTTTAAGTTGTAGATTAAAGATGTATAGTTAACAGATCTTAATATACCCAATTACTCAATGATTAGAGGGTATATTATATATTAAATTAAATACACACAAGGATAAGCTTACACATACACACACAAACACAGTCTCTCTGAAAACATGCAATTAACTGTACATGAAAAAGAGGAAGTCTTGGTGCAGTGGGAGAGTGTAAATGGAAAGCATGAGAGGAAGGGAGAATGAATGATATTGGGTGGGGTGTGGGGGGTAAGAAAAGAGCAAACCAAAGGCGAAACAAAATCGACAACAAGGCACATTTTGCGGAAATTGTTGGTTTGTAATTTGAATTTGCGCCATTTGCATTCAATGAGACACAATGAATGGTGTCCTGGCCACCCAACTTACACTCTTCCTCTTTCTTACACACACACACACACACACATAAATAATTGAATGTATGTATGTGTGTGTGTGTTTTTGTGTTTATTAGCCTTTGTAGCGGTCCCCGGACGTCTTCTTTTCTGACACACGCAACGCGGATTCGTCCGTGTCTAAAGCTGGCAAGCGGATGTCGGCAAGTGTAGACATATTTTCTTAGCCAACTTTTTCTCTCTTTCACCCTCTTTCACTGCCCTCTCCTCTGCCTATGTTTCTCTGGCGCTCAACTCTAGTTGAAACTTGTAGGAAAAGTTTTGTTGTAACGCCAAGTCAATGAGTGAGCTTTTTTTTATGGATGGTGGTGGTGTCTATAGAGAACATGGGGCAGTTAAGAGGGTATACTATGGAGGGGTGAAGTTTGTTTACTGCTTTTGCTGTGGGAAAATGAAGTTGCTTGACTTTTGCTTTTGATTCTGGTCCAAAAGTGTATTAAGTTGTGGCGGCGAGAGAGAGGATTGGATGGGATGGCATAACCAGAAATGGGTTGGATTGTAGGCGCCCACATACACACACACACACAAACCTACTAACACCCACACATTCGCACATACATATACTAAGTAACATCTCTTGCAATTTTGTCACTTTAAGCGGATTTCGCTGTAAGTAGGCAAAAAGTTATGCCAATGTTTCCTTTCTTTTTTTTGTTTTTCTGCTTTTTTCCCTTGCTATTTTTTCTTCTTTTATTTCGTTTCATTTCGTTTCGTTTCAAAAGTTGCCACTAAAAGTTGAGACATTTTACTAGTTGTTAGTTTGTCAGGCGTACGAAATGATCAGAGGAGCGAGATTACTTTGAGAAATATGCACCTATAATTTAGACAATATATAATTTAGAAAAGTTTCTTATGCTATAAATATAAAATTTTCGAACCGATCAAGCACGAGAATAAGCAATTTGCAAACTTTCTAGCAATTTTATTTGAGCCATTTCAAGGGGTGTATGAAAATTGTAATTAAACTTGGCGCTGTGACTATAAGTATCATTTAATTTTTATTATTACTTACACTATAAATTTTTAAACTCAATTGAGTTAAATCTATAAAATCTTGAACATGATTAATGAAAATTAATTGTAATTTTCTTTTAAAACCTTTTCTAAAAATATGTTTTGCTTTAGCAATTAAATCATAGAACAAACAAATTATACATATACACTGTGTTTTGACCGAATGTCCGAACACTGGCACTTCTGACCTATAATAATGTGAATTTTGTACTAAAAGCGGAACTGTTCAGAGATACGTTCCATAGATATGTAGTTATTGGGCTAATGTAAAATGAAATTTAAAGGAGGCAGAGGTTGAGGTTGGCCAAAACCTAGAACTAAAAAAAAAAAACAGTTTAAAGGCAAGCTTGAAGGTAAACTAAGCAGGTATAAAAAATATAACGAAGGGCGTCAATCGAAAGTTATGTGCAAAAATCAGCGATTGATTTCTTAATTTATGAAATGAATAAAAATTGAATTTTGATTGTTAAGTTTTGATATACAAATAAAACTATGTATGTGCAGTTTCTTTTCCGTACATTCCTTAATATCCAAATGTGGGAATATAATTGAAGTTAATGTAAGTACAATCGCACTTCAAAGCTAATAGAATTCTTATCAGTTTATTATATATTTCATATACATACATATGTATATATGTATGTATGTTAAAGTGAAAGTCATTTTGCCTTAACACAGCTGTATGTAATGGAACATTTCCTTTTCTTTATCTTTATGTGCGATAGACATTGATTTGACCAACCAAAAAAAAAAAAAAAAAAAAAAAAAAAAGAACAAGAACAAGAAACAAAGCACTTGACACAAGCCATATTCAGGGGGGAAAAACAAATCTGCACCCAAAAGAGTTTCCATTAAACAGTTTTATGACCTGGGTCCCAATCCTTCGCCCATTCTTTTACCCACCCACACACACTCACACACACACATAAATTTTCAACTTCAGAGGCAATAAATTCAGGGCATAAATATCGACAATGACGACATGAGGAAAGAGAGGAAGTACCTTGAAGAAAAAAAGAAAAAAATCTCTAAGAAAAGCAAATGGCGTGCTATTAATGAGGCGTAGCCATTCATCCCTCCCACCCCACCTATTCCCTATCCTTATCCCCATCCCCATCCACATCCCTTTCGTACTTTTTCTCTCCATCCTTTCTTCCTTATGTTCGTACACATACAATGCGTGCATTTAATATGCCGTTAGTTTAATGAGCAAAATTAATAGTAACCACTCAGTAAAGGTAAAAGAGCAATGTACAAAGTGAAATGATTGTGAAACGGTAGCGAGTCAAGCATAACATGGACATAGATTTTCCAAATAGTCAATGGATGGAGTTTTTCCCCTCCCCACCCCCAGTAACCACGCACATGATTGCATGTGAGTGTGTGTGTGTGTGACATTTTGTCAACTTGATGACGCTGACAATTTTCGTTTTGCTTTTCGTTGTTTCTCTCCTTCTTCTCTCTTCTCCTCCTCTTTTGCTCCTCCTGTGTGGATCTGGTTTGGTATGTGGTTACCATAAGTGTATACCACATGTAGAGACAAACTATGCAAAAACCAAATAGAAAAAAACCAAAAAAAAAAAAAAAAAAAAGAAAACGAAGCAAATTGTTCCCTCAAGTCGACACGACGACTTTTAGATGCGCTTTACCGAATAGGGCTGGTAATTGAATTATCACAAATGGAAAATCTTTTGAATTGTTTTTTTTTGAAATTCTATTGTAATTTATATTTAAATGCAAATACGCTAGTTGTTCCAATTAAATCAAATATGTATGTATGTATTTCAAAGAACGTATTCGAGTCGATATATTCTCTTAATTATTATATTATTAACTATTACATTATACAGTGCTTATCATATTTATAACCCACTCTTGAGCGAAGAAATCAAAATTTTGGAAAACGTTTTCCAAATGATATATTCGTTCAAAATATTAAAAAAAAATAGTTCAATATATATATTTTTAATAAAGCGAAATATTTTCAAATAAAATTAACGATTTCATATGGATTTCTAAAAAATAAAGAATAAAAACCTATTTTCGCTATATCAAAATTATAACCCACATTTATGTTTGGTAAAAAAAAACTGAAATTTTTGTGTAACGATAAAAAAAAACCAATTAATATACCAATTATATAAACATATATGTATATATAGTATATCACATTAACTGCGTATTGGAATCTATTTAAAGATGACCCCTTAAGCACTAGAGGTACTTCTTCACCAGCTTCAGGGACAAAAGATCACGGAGTATTATGTGGAAGAACGACTTATAGACTTATGTATGTTTACTTATAACTTATGTTCACTCTATTTCTGGAGGTTCTTCATATTCACATGACCATCTAAAATAAACCTTTTTCGTATTTTTCTCTCTTTCTCTGATAGTTTTGAATTTTAATATACAAAAGTGTAAAAAAAAATATTTTTGACTTTTACATATATTAAGCAATAACAACTTATGAAGATATATGTATATACAGTTGGTGGGTGCCATCGTTATCTTTTATGTCGAAAGGGTTAACAATTGTTAAGTAAAATCAATTTTGACTTATTCTTATTAAGTTTTTAGTAGCCTAATGATGATGAGGTTTACAGGTGAAAGCTATATGTATTCTTGTTGCATTTTCCATTATTTTTTCTTTTAAAAGTCTCGGGTGATATAGCAGAGATTTGCGACACAAATGTTTGGCTTAAGGTCTTCAGTGGTCTGACCTCAAAAAAAAAAAAAAAAGTTCACTGGTTTTTAAATCTGAACTGAAGGGCAATTTTCAATTGGTGAAAGCGATTTATAGTTACATACATAAATTTAAATTGAAGTTACAAAAACAGAAAATAATAATTTTGTAAATTTCAAAGTTTTTCCATATTTTAAGGCATAAATGATGGACACACACCCTGTAAACAAATGCGTACTAATACTTAGTTCTATAGAGTAGCATCTACTGTTAAATCCTCCTACATATTTGTCTAGTTTTCTATTGCGGTTTTGTTACGAGAAAATTATTTCTTCTGAAAGAGACAAATAAGTAAACTTTAACTTTACTCAAATTTTGGCGTCACGACAAAAGTCTCTGAGGTTAGTACTATGTATGTATGTATATATACATATATGATAAAGAATCACTTTCATCATCAGTTTTCCTGACACTTTTTGTGTTACCCAAACGTAAGAATTATCCTTATACTCATTTTCTTTTCTCTATATGATTTATGGTTTTAGTGTAGGAAAAAAGAAAAAAAAAACACAAAGTGATGCACTAGTATTACTACTATAATATTTATTCCCTTCATCGTTGTGTCCAATTTGAGTTCATCTATCTTTTCAAGCTTATGAAATTACCGTACGCAAAGGAAAAAAACAAAAAAAACAAAAAGAAAAGCAAATCAAGAAAAAAAAGGAAAAACTTTTACTGGTCGCTCGTTGTTCGTTTGCTTGCTGTTGTTGTTGTTGTTGTTGTTAGCTGTTTTGCTATCATAACTTTTCATTTGCACCCAAAGTTTATCTATTACTGTCCAGTCATGGTCTGTCTTGTTATTACCCTCCTCTTTGTTCCCACTCCAATCCCACCCTTCCCCTGATCCTATAGTATTAACCTGCTTGGCTGCATAATTAGGCAAAGACAGGCGACTTTATGGTAAGAGAGAGAGGACAGAAGGGGATAGAGCGAGATAGCAATAGAGAAATGAACAGATACCGTATTTGGGGGGTGTACATAAATTTGTTGTACTTGGGCCAATTATTTGCCATTTTCTTTGAGAAAACGGTAACGTGTTGCGGTTATTGCGGTTTCTGTTTGCAGCATTTTGTTGTTTTCGTGCTTCTCTTTCGTCATTTGCATGTTATTTTCATAGGCTTCCCTCCTTTTCCCTGTCTTTTTGTTGTCTCATTCAACGTGTCTTTAACTAACCGCCAGCTAAGTAAATGTAAACTTTAACCCTAAATAATGACTAAAAATCTTCCATTTCTCTTTCATATATATATGTAAGGTATTCCTAAACTATTCTTCAGTTTTTTATTAATATTTAAAAATGTTGTAATATGTTTAAAACAATATTTAAGCAACGATGTATGTGAAGTCTGTGTTTCCCATTGTTTCTAATGGAACTTTCCGCTTCTTATAGCAAGTATTGTAATTCCTTAGTAAGAAACTTCCTTAGCCTTAGAGCTTAGTTGACAAGGAATGGTCTTTTGCTGCAGTCTCTCTTTCAAGTACACACACATACACACACACACACACATAAAAGAAAGCAGATAGTGTTGAATAACTCTGGAACAAAAAAAAAAACTTCCCAACTTGAAATCACAAAAACATTTTTTGACAGCTGTCAACGACACAATAAAGAAAATAAAAATTGTCGTAGTCTTCCTTTTGAATTGTGTGCCTTAACACACACACACAAGCACACATCATACTAACTTTTATACTTATGCCGAGTAAAAAAAGTGTACAAAATTTGAGGGAAATATATTTATAGAAAAAAAATAAGAAAAATCCTCCAATAAGATAAAAGAATAGTAGATTTCTTTCGTTTACTGTTAGGATAATGGGCAATGTATTGGCTGCATCATCACCAACATCATCATCATCATCATCAGCATCATCGACCACAATGGGTGGACAACCGGGGGGTGGTACAACCGGGGGTTTTCCATCACCACCAATGTCTACTCTGCCGCCATCCTTGACAGAGGCAATTGCAACCGAATTAAAGGGTATGCCAATTAATTTAGAGAATCCTGGAACTGTTGAGGAATTGCATAATAAATGCAAGGATATTCAGGCAAGCACATTCGAAGGTGCCCGAATTATGCTGAACAAGGGATTAAGTAATCACTTTCAAATCTCGCATACAATTAATATGACTACCATGGCAAACAATGGTTATCGCTTTGGGGCCACATATGTGGGTACAAAACAATATGGACCAAGTGAAGCATTTCCCGTTTTACTCGGCGACATCGATGCATCCGGTAATCTCAATGCAAATATTATCCATCAGTTAACGTCACGATTGCGTTGCAAGTTCGCTGCACAATTTCAAGATTCTCGACTCATTGCCACACAATTGACTAGCGATTATCGTGGTGATAATTTTACCACATCCCTGACATTGGGTATTCCTGGTTTCGTAACGAAATCCGGTGTATTTGTTGCCCAATATTTGCAATCGGTTACACGCCGTCTAGCTATGGGGGCCGAATTGACATATCAATATGGTCCAAATTTTCCGGGACGACAAATAGCTCTTCTCTCTCTAGTCGGACGTTATGCCAATAATGATTGTGTTTGGTCTGGTACTATGGGACTTAGTGGATTGCATATCTGTTACTATAGAAAAGCCAGTGATCAGTTACAAATTGGTGTTGAAGTTGAGACAAGTTTACGTCTACAGGAATCCGTAACAACGGTGGCCTATCAAATTGATTTGCCCAAAGCCGATCTAATCTTCCGTGGCTCAATTGACTCCAATTGGCATGTTTGTGGTGTACTTGAGAAACGTTTGCAACCTCTACCCTTTGCGTTTGCTCTAAGCGGACGTTTGAATCATGTTAAGGGTATCTTTACGCTCGGCTGTGGTCTGATGATTGGATGAACCAAAAAACAGTTCAAACATTTTCCCATTTGTTTTTTTTTCTTTTTTTTTTTTTTAAAACTAAAAATTCAAAATTTTTGTCTTATTAACTATATATACTTATAATTGGATAAAAAAAGGTGTGTAAATATAATATATATATATATTCGTGGTAATGAATTATAATGATAGCGACAATAAAACTACAGATATATTTATATTTTCCCTTTCTCTTTTTTTTTGTTTTTCTTGCTCCTTCACTCTTTGTTGAGGTAATTGAAAAAAAAAAGTTGAGTGATTAGTCAGCAAAAAAAAAAGAAAAAATAAATAATAAAACATGTTGCGATTACTTAGCCAAAACTCGATGCATTAAGTATTTATAAATCATGCCCCCTCCCCTCCCTCTATCGTCTAGCTCTATCTTTTATAGCGGCTTTTCTTTTGCTTTCGGTTGGCACAGTCGTCTTTCATTCTCAGAAAATCATCGTGGTGAAAGATTTCTGTAACTAATTACCAAAGCCGATTAAATTTAATTAATTTTTTAGTATCGTAGGCAGAGGAAGAGTTTTACAAGACTTCATTTCGGATTGCAAATTTAATGCCGAGGGAATTTAATTTTAGTATTCTTCTTGTCCTTAACCATAAAACCATGAGGTTATAGCGAAAGAGAGAGTGAGAGACAGAAGGGGGGGGAGTAAGAAACTGGAGAGGGAATAAACAGAAGAAGGTAACTACTAAAACAAAGCCACGCAAACAATGAATAGAGGAGTTAGAAAACAAGAGAGGAAGCATGTCAAATGAGTAGCACAAGGCAAAAGTCCTCGCTAAAACTTTCATAGATAAAACGCAGTGTGCGTTAAATTTGGATCATGAGGTATTTTTAGGGTGTATAAGGCTAAGGAAAGAAAGTGATACGATTTATATATGAGGGATTAATAAATAGCTAGTTATTGTTTTTAGGTAGATCTGCCCTAAAACAAATGTAAATTGAAAGTGATTATAGTATTTTTCAAGTGTTTGATAGTTTTATGCATATAATAGAAAGGATAACGATGATAACTGATGATAAAAATTTGTACTTGAATTGTTGTATGCAGTTTACTGAAAGGATGAGTTATCCTTTTGTTTATGACACCTCTCATCTTCGGTCTTTTCAGTGCGAAGTACTTTGTTCTTCGATCATTTACTTTCATAGTAGCATGATAATTAAATTAATTGAGCATATGAAAAATTGCTACCGTCGCCTTTTGGTTATCCTTAAAATTGCCACCGCTATTCCCAGAGACACTCATCATTCCTGGCGTCTTGAAGTAGGAACTTTTACTCCAATTCGTTTATTCCATACCCTACATTTTAATTCCCTATCAAATCGGAACTGAAGCATGAAAGTCTTAGACCTTCAAGTTTTCTACTAAGAAGGTTTAATGCAGGGCATCAATTAGTCGAATCTAATTAGTCATTGCCCTTATGCGCGAGTAGAGTATATATATATATATATATATATATATATATATGTATATATGTGTATTTTCGTCTGCGTGTGTTTGTGTATAATCTTAATTAATGACACAAGGATACAATTTTAGAAGCTTCCACCACGAAGGCAAACGAATCAAGGCTATAAGATGGCTTGACTCCGCCTTTTGCCTTGAGCTTTTGACTCGCCTTGTACATGGACACACGCAACCAATAAATAACAACAACAATAGCAATAACAACAACAACAACAGTAACAACTAACAAACAAACAACACAAACATACATGTGCAGCTAGCCACAGAAGCATACGAAAGTGAAATATTGAAATCACACTCAATGTTAGATGACCCCATAAACCTTTCCCTTAACAACATTCTGATAACTTTCACACGTTTATTTACATTGTTTTGTGAAAAAAAAGAACAAAATCAAAAATTCCCCAATAAAAGCGCATTTTAATTAGCGGACGACCCTCTATCAAATAACACCCTCTGAATAGTACATACTACACTTGAATGCGCAAGTTTTCCAATCAACCAACAAAGAGAGACAGAGAGAGAGAAAAAAAAAGCAAATCCCCTAAAAAAAAGCGTAAAGAAAAACACGGAAGAAAGTGGGTAAAAAATGTATGGGAAAAAATTTTTCGTTTTAGTTGAAATAGTTTTTCCCCCACTCTATTCTTTTGTTTTGCAGTTTTCCTTTTTTTTTTTTTTTGTAAAAAAGTTGGGCAAAGCGTGAAAAGCGTTGAACTTTTGAGTTGTGAAAATTACGAAGGAAAAGAGATGATGCAGAAAGAGGGAGGTAGAATTATGTGGAGAATTGAGAGGGGGGTGGGGCAAGGGATGATGATGATGGGAGTCGATAGTTCTGCAATGCTAATGCAATGCAATGCATACGCCATTTTGTGCTTTGTATTTGAGTAACGACACGTCATTTTGTATTGACCTTGCGGCCGATAACAGAAAGCAAGAGGGAGTGAGATAGAGAGAAAGAGCAGCAAATTCGAATCGAACCAGATGGGTTGGGTAGGTTAGAGGTAGGGGGGGTAAAGTGTTGCCCGCCTGGGGATTGATGGGATTCTTGATTTTGAATTGTGGCTGTGTATGAATACATGAATATTCTATGCTCTATTTGGCCACCATTTTGATTTTGGCCCCTCTTGCACCATTTTTTCTCCCCTAAAAATTTAGGTTTTATTTTTTTTATTTTTTATTTTAAGTGTGTGGCATAAACGGAAGTACCTGAACCAAACGGAAATTCCATATACTTTTATTTTTATTTGAAATATGAATTATTCATTGATGTGTATTTTTATAAATATTTCGAGTACCTAAAAAAAAAAAATGTAAAGCCAAAAACTTTAACTTAGTTATCCAAGCTTTTAAAGTGAAGCGATGGAAAAGTTTTCCTTTATTAAAGCAGCTCTTATAGCGAAATATATGAAATACACATTAAATAATCACAAATCTTACTTAATTTCAACTTTTACTCGTATTTTATTACCTGTGAATAAGTAAAAAGTTATGTAATTTTCATTCTCTTGTTGCTATACCTTGAATCAGAGTTCATTGTACATTGTATTCGAAAGATATATAATGGATATATAAAGAAAATTACATTTACAAATTGAGAACAGTTTGATTTTTGATTTGAATTTAAATTTTTTTGTTGTTTCAAAATAAGATTATTAAACTACTTTTTCTTTGTTTTTATTAATGATTGTTCATTAAATTGAGAAGATTTACAGATTTCCTATGATTAAATGAAAATCATTTGGGTGATTTTGTTTTTTGAACCTGTTTTGATTAAGTCTAGTTTCAAGTGTAGCAAAAAAATTTAATATATCATTTAATTAATCTAGCAAACTATTGTGATTCTAAATAACATTAATCATGTTTAATGACATTAAAACATTTAAATATCTTTTATTTATGTAAATGAAAAAATTTTAAACGAGATTTTTTTCGTTTTTAATTTGACATGCAGGAAAAACATTTCGCTTTAGATTACATATTATCTCTTCTCAACGATAATTTAGTGATGATTTTTTTCCCACTTGTCACGAATAGATAACGATTACTAAATTTACATTTTGAATAGTTTAATGTCACAATTACTTACATACATACATATATATATACTGGGGACAAAGGGGAAAATGATTTCATCAGTACGATGATTAATTTAATTAAATTACATTCCTTTACTTATAGTATATTAGTGTAAACTCTGTTTATTGACTAACAAGAATGTGAAATCAATAAATCGCAATCAAAGTTAAATAATATGCACATACATTGACATACCCATAATTTATTCAGGTTATATATTTAAGAGGGCATTTAACTATTGCATTTCAATGGGATTTTAGTTTTATAATACAAAAACAATAAGAACAATAACAAAAATAAAAACAATAAAAACGACCTTCACACAGAAAATGGCAAATAAGACGAAAAACTGAATATTTACGTGCAATAAATTTAAAAAAGAAGAAAAAGTTGACTGAGTTAGGTGAGCATAGGATAAAGTAAATTTAATCCAATACCGTTACGGATATACCCTAACAATCATGAAAATGAAAATGATTCGTTTATAAACTTTATTAGGAATAAATATACATATATATATATATATATATATATATATATATATATATATATATATATATATATATATATATATATATATATATATATATATATATATATATATATATATATATATATATATATATATAAATGTATATTATAACTTGGCCAATATCGATCTATGAAATTTTAAATTGATACATTTTTAAACTGTATTCGATTGGAACTTTTGTTAATTTGTTGATTGAATAAAAGCAAAATTTGTCAGGTTAAATTGTTAAATATATTATCACAGAATATTAACTTCTGTTATATATAATAAATCTGTCAGATCTACTTTTTGTTTGAAGCTATATGGTATAGTCGAATAATTATGATAATATATACATAATCCTATGAAACTTATTTATAAATTTATTAACACTGTTTTTAATCAAAATTATTACAACACTCTTTTTTTGACAATTGTTACTTTGAGAATTTTTTTAAATGTTGAAGAATCTTACTTTACAAAACTTTTTTAAATAATAATCTCTTTAAACTCTTCTCTCCTTTTTTAATAAAAGAAACTTAGATATACATATATGTATATACATATACTTATTATTATTGCTGATTCATCTTGTACCAAATTCTATTTTATTGTAAAGGTTCTGAAAAAGCTTTAAAATTAATATTATTTTTATAATATATTTATTTATCTATAGATGTAAAATTTAAATTGTTCAATCCAATGTGAATACATATTCCTTTTATTTTTCAAGAGTATAAAGAATCCCAAAGAACTAAACATACCCACCAAACCGCTGTAGATGCGACAGTGATAAAAGTCGAATAAAAGAAGGCAAAAAAACAATCGAAAGAGGCCAAAAGAAAAAGGCAAAAAGCAATTTTTATTTTTTTTTTTTGTTTTTGTTTAGTTTTGTTGTACTCGAAGAAGTAAGAAGTGGGCGGTCAGTGGGTGGAGTTTTTGTGCTGACAACAAAGTTGTTATTTGTCTTTTGGTTGAACGACCGACAGGAGGAGGAGGAGAGAGGAGAGGGGGGATAGATGCAGGTTAGTGGAATATGGGCATAACAGATTTATGATAACTGAAGTTAATTGGCTAAATTGTCTACTCAAATTGACAAAGCGACAAGAGTTTGACCTTTCCGTACTGAACGTAACTTAACTAAGAAGGTGCAAAATGCGTATACAAATAATTAAAGTGTTGTCGTCTTCAATTTGTAAATTGAAGAAAAGTAAATATGTATATAGTGTTAACATTGGCTAATATAGGCATTTACTTGAATATGTCAAATAAATCTACATATATATGTACATAAATTCCTTCTATTTATGTATCTCAACGGGTAACAATAATATGAATTTGTTTGAATGGCATACAATTAAAATTGAAATTAAAATGGAAATCTGTGAGAAAATTGAAAATGAAAATGATATTTGTGTTAGAATTCATTGTAGTTATTTATTTAATATTAATATTTATTTAATAATTAATGCAATTAGCTTATTAAAATACATACTATAGAGATTAAACTAGATTATGATACTTGAAATTGATATAAAAACAAGAAAAGGCATTTCAGAATTACTTTACATGGCCATAAATCGACAATTAATAAATTTTTGAATTAATTTTGGATAAAAATGTTTATTTTTAAATATTTTATATAGGCAAAAATAAAAATTTTTATATATATAATAGAATTAAATACGTGTTAGATCGTCCTTTCCATTTCATTTGATGGCTTGAAAAGAAAGTTCTATTTAGACGAATATATCGATATCAAAGATTTCAAAGATATATACATATGTACATATGTATATGTAAATATCGGTAACATTTCGTTTTAATTTTCAGTCACTATAAAATATAAATTATATATTAAATTTCATTATGATCATATTTTGTTATTGAAAGTTTAGTTCTAAATAATTGAAATTTATAAGAGAGTGTATAGTAAATTCACTATGATGCCTTTTTATAAATTTCAATTGTTAACCCAAAAGTGTAATATTTTATTCCCTTTTAAAAGTTTTTTTTTTCTTTTGCTTATTTTACATTTGCTTTGTATTTGTCAACTAATTTCTTCAATTCCCTAGATGAATTTTCAAAGAAAAAGTGCTTTATATTCTGCTTGTCATCCACTCGTCACATCTTCAGTAGATATATATATAGACATATATACATCCTGTTCATCTTAGCGTGTATGGCTGTCAAAATGCCAACATGAACATGAACTGCCATAGAGCAATCCTCTTGTCCTGTCTCTTTACTTATACGTTGTTAGTTGACACATCCCACCATCCTCTAGAAGAAGACTTCCTTTTTTATCTCAAATATTGGGTACATAAAAGTATGTATGTACATATGTACATATGTATATGGGCAGGTACATATGTACATAAGTGGTTGCATTAATAAGCCATAACATTAGCCATTCCCACTCCCCCTCCTCCCCCACCAAACAATGGTTAAAAACTTCCATTTCCATTACGCTCTTTTGTCATGTCAAATACATTTACTATTACATTTTCTATTTTTATTTCTTTTTTGTTGTGATTTTTTTTTTCTTTACTTATTCCATTCAACGCCCACAACAAATGCCATTTTGTTGTAATTTCAATTTTACACAAACACACACATACACACACACACAGAGAGAGAGAGAGAGAGAAAAACTGAAACGAAATAAAATTAAAGTGAACAAAGTGCAAACGACGACAAAGTATAGAATAAAAGAGAAGAAGAAAAAGGGAAAACTCAACTCGAACTCTTGCCAAACTATTTCCAGACTTGCACACACACTTTGTCAGTTTTTGTCAGTGGAAAAGTTTTCATTCGCTGCTTTTCCTTCGCATGGGCGAAGGAGTTGAGTTGAGTTGAGTTGAGTTGAGCCAAGTTGCTTGCTGAGTTTTCTCCATGCGGAGTTCAGGAAAATTACAGTCTTTGTCAAATGCAGTTGGCAGTTGCCCGCCGTTTGCATCTCTAGCTGTAGTTAGTGGAAAGGGAGAAACGAGTTCAAACACAAGGTATATAACAAAAGATTTGCTGATAATGATGATGATGTTAATGATAATGATAATGATAATAATGATGCCGATTCCAATGACGATGACACGGGCGGGCGATAGATGAAAATTGTTTGGACTTGCAAGTCGAACTCCAAGTCCAACTTCAAGTCAATCCCCCCTCTCGTCACCAAGTCCAGAGAAGGCCAGATAATCAATTATGTAAAAAAAATATATACATATATATACAAAAAAAAACAAAATGCGGAACTCGCTTGTCACAGCAATAAAACAAAAATAAAATGCAATCAGCACACAGTTCAATGAAAGAGTGAGAGAGAGAGCGAGAGAGAAATAGATAGAGACAGAAAAGGTAAGATCGAAAGGTTGATTGAGGAGGAGAATAGCCCGAGGAGAGGTAGTGCATAATTTTGCACGGCACATTGACTGATTATGACCGCTTCAATGAACGACGATTTATGCAAAGCACTGTGGCACAGCGGGATGGAGAGAAAGAGAGAGAGAGATAAAGAGAGAGCGAAAGAGAGCTACCACGAACGAACTGTGCGGCAACTCTGTGTTTAGGTAGGGTAGGGTGGGGTGAGCAGTGAAAATTTACAATGACAAATTAATGAAAATGAGCCAAAAGATGGCGCCTAGAAAATTATGAAAATGCTCAGGCAAGCAGACTCTAGTAGGGAGGGGAA
Source organism: Drosophila sturtevanti (assembly GCA_018150375.1). NCBI lineage: Eukaryota > Metazoa > Arthropoda > Insecta > Diptera > Drosophilidae > Drosophila > Drosophila sturtevanti. Next base: position 3,096,712 of record JAECWJ010000324.1, on the reverse strand, counting down.
GATGGAGAGAAAGACAGACAAAAGCAGGCACTGAACAAAGAAAAAAAACCTAAACTAACTTCTAAGACAGGTAAACATATTTGTTTGTACAGTGAAACCTTAATTATTACTGATTTCCGAAGAAATAGAGCATATCAATAATATATAAAACCAACTCGCAATAAAGTCAAAATAATAATGTTAAAGAAATTAACTATTGTTATTTGTCATCTTCACATCAGATTTGGTTTAATTAATTCTTCTTAATAGATAATAACAATACTTTGTTTTCATTAAATTACTTTTAAACTTAAATGAAAAACATTGAAAAAACATTCAAAGCGTAGAAAGCATTCTGAAACCCTTATCAAAATTCGTTTGAATTTCTTCAAATTCCGTCGAAAAAAGAACAAAAATGTGTTGAAGAATCGGAAGATTGTTTCCAATGGTTTATACCGGATATTTTGTTTTAGTATTATTTATGCAAAAAGTACAGTCACGAGCATGGTAAACAATGCTTTTTAAAAAAAAATCTGATTTTATCTTAATCACAATGTAAACTATACCACATATTTTAAAGTATACTTTTTAGGTTCCATTGGGGATGCTCTCCTTGATGATTTGTATTCATAAATCATTTTTAATATTTTTAATGATTTTCTTGTACTCATTCCATTCAATTTAAACTAAAAACTAATTTGTTTAACTCTTTATAAATAGTATTATTTTGTTCTTTTACTTCATTCATATTAAATAAAAACTTTTTAAATATGAAAATCAACATTAATACTGAAACTAAGTATTGTCTCTCAAACTTTAGTTAGTATTACATTCAATTGTTCAATTGTTTTTAGGGAAATTTAGGTAAAATTACAAAATACAAAATTTAGTATTAAAGTAAATAATTTTGTCAATTTTATCTATATATTATTAAATATTATTCGTGTATATTCTTCTTTTACTTAAACATTTCACCATAAGCGTAATTTTAACCAAATGTGGGAGAATATTTTTTGAGATTTCCAAACTGTCTGTTATAATAGATTTATAGCACACACTGTAATTGTTTTTGGTTCATTTGGGAGTTGTTATATAGTTATATACATACATATTTCCAGAACCTTAACCATCCGTATTGTGACAATTTAAAAAATTTTCAGCATTTAAAATGAAAAGAAATTTTAAATCAAAAACAAATTGAAAAAAAATTTGCTTGAAATTCACTTAAAATATGCAATAAAAATTTTAAACTATGATGCAATAATCCCTTTAGATTCCAAGATTTCTTGCGAAGAGTTTAAATTTTTTTTATGACATTTAATTGAAAAATAATCATATTCAAAATAATTGTCTTCTCTTAAAACATTAGAACTCTTTAATTTATTTCTTATATTACAATATTATATATTAATATTACCAACAAAATATTTGAATATTCTGCGTTTGGTTAAAATTAATTTCATATGCAAAATCTTTTACAATCAAATTTTCAAAAATGGGCAGGATTCATTCATAATGTGAAATAAATTTGAAAAATTTATGCAATGACTCTTTGTTTGTAGTAGATATACATATATCGTAGATACATATATATACATACTACAATGTTCAATGATGTAGAATGTTGACCTACTACTAGATGTCTATTTTATAACCGTGTTGGCCATTATTTGACACTCGATTGAAGTGGAATATTGTTTGATTGTATTTTTATAGCCATTTTCATTTTATTACATATCTTCTCACACTTTGCCATTTCAAGTTTTATTACCGCAAATATCTTTTAAAATTATATGGTATATTTATATTTGCTGATTACTTCGGTTTCATTCCTTTAAATAAGGTTAGATAAAATTTATGGTACATATTTAAAAAACTTTATAGAATTTTGTTTCATTTGTTTGTTTGTTACCTTTTTATTTTTTTTAGCCATTTAGTAAATTAGTTAGCAATCGTTTATGCACATTATGTCACAAATAACTTGGGCATGTTTATTTCGTTTTAGTTATAATAAAACTAGTTTGTTTGAACGACCAAAGCAAAACCAGTTAGCATCTTAATTTCAACTGCTTTCACAAGTTGCCAACTTATAGAAGAGAGAGAGGGAGTGAGACAGACATAGAGAGAGAGAGAGAGAGAGAGAGAGAGATAAAGAAAAACGACAGGGGGGCGAAAGAAGAAAGAGAAGAGAGTAGAAACCCAGAACCATATATCATTCATGCTCCATGGATCTTCTATTTACCACAAAGCGCATCAACACTGTATCCACACACACATACACTACACAGACACACACACGCACACAATTACAACCCTAAAAGCAACCCTTAAATGCCCTGAACTGTAAATTTCAGTAGTCAACTGACATTTTTTTTTTTGCTGTTGTTGTTATTCTTGTTGCTAAACCCTTTTCCTTTTCATACTCTATATTCTCCCCATAGGATGAAAGTGTTGGGTATATTGATTCTTTAAAATGTATGCGGAACAGTATATCTATTCTATATAACAGATATATTCTAGGTAAAATTAAAGAATTAAATAAATAAATTAAATGTATATGTATGGGAAGTCCTTTTCTCATAAGCTTATATGTATAACAATCGAAAGTGATGAAAATAAAGAAATTTTAACCAAACAGCAGAAATGTACCTAGAACAGGGTATCTCAAAGTCGATATACTTTCTTACACTTGGATTGCTTTCCTCTTTTTGCCCCCTTTGTCCTCCAAGCATTGTGTAATTTAATTGCCAAGGCATTGTATATCAGGGTCATTGAGTGGGTAGACTGTGTGGGTCACAATAATGGTTGGATACAGGAGCGAGCACCGGGAGGGAGGGTAAAGGCTTGTAAAGAAGTTAGCCGGCCCTTGAAGGAAAATTTATGCAGAAAAATATTTGAAATGAATAATAAACACAATATTTTGAAAAGTATTTAGTGGAACAAAAGAGAGAGAGAGAGAGAGAAAGGCTAAGGCAAGGCAAAACAACCAAAAAAAACAAGAAAAATGTATAATGTTTTTTAATTAATTGAGTAACAGGAAAAACAAGAACAACGAACAAGTGGATGCAAAACTGGTAGTAGTAGTGATTAGTAGTGATAGGACTTATATTAATTAAGTTGGAGTCAAAATGAAAGTGAGATCTGACCTCAAAAGAAATTTATAATTGGCTTGAGCACAGCTTATAGAAAACAGGAAATTGTAATACTGCATTAGCGCAAATTTAAAATGATTTTATATTGATAATTATGGTTTGTAATAAGGATATTAAAAGTGGATAGAAAAACTAAAAATTTTTGAAATTTAAACTGTCATCACGTAAATCTCATGAACTTAACTCAAAATCAACTCAAATTTAATTTATATATCAATTTTGTTATAAATTTAAATGAATCAAAAGAAGTTTATTTAATTTTTTGGTAAATATCAATTTCTTTTGATCGGTTTTTTTGGTTTTATAATACTTAGATAATGGATAAAGTGCATTTTGTTGCCATGCGGCAAAGTAGTTACAAAAAAAAAAAAAAATGATAAACATTCTGTAAAAACTTTTAATTGAGTTCTTTTTTATTAGACAACAAATAATTCTTACCATTCAAAATCCCAGCTCTAATATTTTAACAATTGATTGGAATTACTTGATCCTTTTCATTTGACTTAATTCTTATACCAATAATAGTTTTTCATCATACTAGAATACGCCAATTATTTAAATTTAAATAAAAATATTTTAGACTTTTCACAATTCAAATATAATTGCTTGCACTTATGAAAAGTCCTTTACATGGATGGAGCAATTAGATGGATCAAATATCAAATAATTAATTTAAACTACGAATCAAAAAAAATGAAATGTTTGGAAAATGGAAATGAGAAACGAATCAATTTGCAGCCCAATAGTTTAAAGTTTTTTTTTTTCATTTTTTCAAATCAATTAGATTTGTAAGTGGAAAATGGTTTATAGCAATAGCTAAAACACGAATCAATTCAGTTCAAAAATGATGGCTTAAAATGAATGCCATTGATTACGTTCAAAATGTAATGCTAATTTTATATGTGTTGTTTACTGCATATCAAGGCCATTCTCCCTTCCACCCCCATGCTTGTTTTTCCCCCCTCTTTACTTGTCTGTAATACGGCCCACAGTTGTTGTATTCTCCTCACGAGGGCAAAAAAACAAAAAACAAGAAAAAAAGAAAAAGAAATAGAAAAATAAAGTTTTTTTCAATGCCATTTGAGTTTGGTTTCCAGAGCGAATCGTTTCACACGTTGCCCGTTTGCTTTATTCGCTTGCCTCCAATGTGGGGCATATCCAACTACGAGGCATAACAGCAACAACAGTAACAACAACAACAGCAAGAAAACCGGCAACGAAATAGGAATTCCAAAATGCAAGTTAACGTTATAAATATGTATGAAAGAATATATGTATGTATGTATGTATGTATGAAATATATCTATGTACCATATGTATGCACATGTTTGTATCTATGTAGTATGTAGTAGTGTATACTAACTTATGTATAGCATTTTGGTTTAGAAGGCAGAAATTTGATTATATTTTCCAAATGGTTTCTTTTCGTTTTGTTTTTTCTTTTCCATTCCGTTCATCATGGTACCGAACTTTCTTCTTACCATGCCACGCGAGATATATATGTATATATATGTATGTACATATATATTGCCGAATTGTGGTTCTCCTGGGTCTAGTCCATGTTGGCTATATGGTTTTAGTCTTCTTTTCTATGTACAACATTTTCTTGTTTTCTTGAAGGCAGCGAAGAAAAAGCCACTTTAGCAACGACGACATCGTGGTTCAAGTGTTTTCCCTCTATTTTGTGGGCTACAATTGTAAAATTGCTTTTGATGATTGAGGCAAAGCAGACAGGCAAAAGCCAGCCAAAAGCTGGCAGCTATGTGTGTGTGTGTGTGTGTGTTAGCTAGTTAGTTAGTTGTTGTCAAAGGTTAGGAACTTTGGAAATTGTTTTAGCATTTGTATGGTAGCTAAGAATTGTTTATTTCAAATGCTGATGATGATGATGATGATGATGATGATCATTCCAAACAACAATCAGTTTGATGGCATAGCAAATTGTTAAGAAATATGATGTCAGGCAATTAAATCATTTAGTTTATTAACAAACTTATGAATTCACCAACATTTCACTTATATTAATAATAATTAAAAGTTTTTATGTCTACCTATAAAATGAATCAAGCAATGATTATAATGAATCTCCTTATCAATTATTTCCCCATTTTTTATTGCTTTTTTATTAGAACATTCACAGCTAAAGTAGAATAAAGTATATATAAATTATATGTACATAGATAGTATATTATATAATTTCAAATATTTTTCAAAACAATTTTTGAAGGTTTTTCTTTTTTTCTGATGAGATCAATATAAGCATAAGCTTCTAGAATGGTTTAAGTTAGGCTTTTAAGGGATCTCGAAGTACTAAGCTAACTAACCGAATTTGCTAAAAGTCTTAATATATAAAACGAAATTCTTTATATATCACTTAAGCTATATTTTTGATGATATTTGTATTTGAATTAAGCATAAGATCGAAATATAATGCATTTATTGATTCTTTTTGTAAGATACATACAAGATATCCTTTTGATTTATATTTAATACTATCTATCAGATAAAATACAATGTTCTACACAAAGAAATATATATATAAAAATAATAATAAATAAATAATTATAAAAATAAGAAATAAATAAAAAAAATAATTTAAATAAAATGAATAAATTTTATTTCTGATTTTGTTTGATTTTTTAATCAATTTAAATTAGAATATGAAAAGAGATATATATGATGAGAAGATATAATGAGAAGAGATATAAGATTTCCAATTATAAAAAGATGGCAAAATCTTTGAAATTTGTTGGATTAGTTTTCATGAATCACATATAATTTACATATAGACATATATGTATGTATATATAATGATGATCTAAATATACCCATTCATTGTTTGTTGTTAAATCAAAATTCAATATTTCATTAATTATGAATATTTCACACACGTATTTTGTTTACAGTGTATAATTATATATTTTTGAAAATGATTTTGTTCATTTAGATCGTTTACATCATTTGCAAAAACCCATTTATGTTTGTATGTATGTATGCAGATGCCTCCTTCTCTCTTTCTTTATTGAATTCATTCAAATATCTAAAGAAATCAAATCTTATTTGCTTTTCGCATTTGTGGCCATATCTTTTCCTTCCTTCCTCCTACCTAGACCCACCTACACTCTCTTTTGCTTATTTTCTGAAGGTCAAATTGAAAATGAAAATGGTGAAACATGGCACCCAATTTATTCTCGTTCGTTTTCCGTTATTATTTTTTTTTTTTACCCCCCAATCTGATATCTAAGGTGTGCTTGCTTACGAAGGAGGAGGGTGATAGGAGGGGGAGGATGTTGGACTGGCAAACTCAGTCAGTCACTCAACCATCGTATGAATTGTGAAAAGCCAAATAAGTGGAAAAATAAGTAGGAAAATAACCAGAAAAGAAAACATAGAAAAGGCTTTCATTACCTCTCTACACAAATATACTCATATATATACATATATACACATGTATTTAAGCATATATGTGTGTAAGTTGTGGGTATGTGCATATGTATGTGTGTGTGTGTGTGTGCCGTGTCTGTTTACAACGATAACTTTTTTAGAAAAATATAGAAAAAAAACGTCTACTACTCTATCATCAAAACGAAAGAATAATAAAAAAGAAGCGAAACTAGAAATATGTTTAACACACAATATTGTTGAAAATTGTTTATTTTTATACCCTGTAAATTATATGAGAAAAGGGATACAATTTTATATACTCCTTATATTCTTGATTAAAACTCTTGACCGAATTAGGACTCATAGCTTTCAATTTATTTGTTACCCTCGATGGCCTCAGCTTGTATTAAATTGTTAGAAAGTAACTAAAGAGAACTCAAAGATTAATTAATTAATTGAAAACTTAAGCCAAATTATGGTGCCTATTTAATCTTATTAATTTACGGGGTATTTTAAAAGTTGTTGATCTGCCTGCCTGCCTAAGCATACGTTTTTATTATTTCTGTTTTTGTTATTTTGGTCTGTGGCAGCAATAACAACAAATAGACAACATGGCAAATTTTGTGTAAATACAAAAATTTTGACTAGTAAAAAAACAGAAAAAACAAACAAATTTCAAAACATAAAAACTTTTTTATACTCTTCTTCTTTTAATACGTGTTACAAAGGGAGAATTTAGAAATTGCAAATGGAATAAATTTTGATTACCTTTCTAATATTCCAATCGTAATATAACCTTACGATATCTGTATAATAAAAGCAAGAGATGTTTATTCAAATAATTTTAAATAAATAATTTAAACTTAAAAAAGTATCTTAAATATTATAAACAAGATTGGATAAAAATATTCTACTGAAACATCAGTCTCTCAGTCTTAATATATATAATACAATACAGTATATAGTATATTTTAAAAAATAAATATTTCTATATATGTATATATACATATATTATAAAATTAGCAGATTTGGCGGACTAAAACTTGTCACAGTCGCTTAAAATCCAACTCATAAATGAAATTAATGAATAACAATTAAATAATTGATCCATAGCTTCATTTTTGACCGACTATTTCTATAAGAGTTCTATGATAATCGATCTGATGGGGTTCTAAATATAAATTTTAAAAATGGAATTTCCAAAGAGAATTTACCTCAATTACATTAAAACTGAGAATTTAATTTCCATTATGGCAGACTGACGGATGCACATATGAAAGAAAATCATGCTGATCAAAAAGATATAAATATATACTTTAACAAATGCGTAGCAAACATCTAAATATAATTAATGTAACCTAATTGTAGCTAGGGTATAAAAACACCCAATGGCATCATAAATATAACGTTCAATTGTGTCAACAACAACAACAACACAACTCCATGTTGCTAATGGTGTTGTAGTTGTTGTTGTTGTTGCTGCTGCTGTTGGTTTTTTAAGCACCCCGTGTCTGTCGGTGCCGTGGTTCGTTCGTCCGTCCGTCCGTCTCTCCGTCTGCACACGTTTCACAAACAAATGAATTCGTTAAAATTTATAGTGCACATGAAAATTGCATAGCGAGGCGACAAAATTGATGATTTTTTGAGAGGGAGGGGGGGTGGTGCAAATCGACAGTGGCAAGTGTCGCAAGGGAGAAACACAACAGTGTTAGAAAGGGCAGTTGGTAGATTTTTGGGGTTAAATAAAAATCAAATTGAAATCGGTGATAGCACATGATTTCAAAATTGTATATATATATATGTGTGTATGTATGTACATATATACAGTTCCTTAAATTGTCACTAATTCGACTATGAGTTTATCTTAAATCAAGAATTAATCTTTTCTAGAGTTTAGCTTATACCAAGAAATAACCTATCCTAAATCAACACCTGATAAATTAATACAATTTTTGTCCTCTAATAACTAATGTATGATGTAAGTTGCCTGCGGTATGTCCTCGCTTGTAAATTATTTCTGCTAATATTTTAAAAATATAACTAAATGATAATTAATATTTTATACATCTTATACTGCCCTTACATTTTGCAAGCTCTCATATACCTCCATTTGCTTCTGGCAACAGAAAAGGAAAACAGGGTATGACAAACACCAACGAGGTAGAAATGAAGCTATTCAACTTGGGGGCGGTCTCGATAGGTAAAAAAATACGCGTTCATTTACGATATCAAAGCAAAAATTACAAAATTTCGCAATAAGAAAAGAAACGAAATTAAATCATTTTTGCAAATTACTTTCATTTTAGCTAATAGAGTGTAACAAATTTAAGCAGATTGTATTCCTTTTTGTAGAATAATGTTTATAAATAGCTATTTCTTTGATGGTTACACAATAATGACAATTAACTTTTTGTGGTCTTTATTTGTTTATTTTTTTTTTCGTCCCCCCTTTTATCTTTTACTTAGTTTTCAAAGTTTTGCTAGTAAAACCACAACAGGCGGTATCACCGTCTCACCGTCTTTTTGGTTTACTAACATAAAATACTTAATAAAATTTAAGTAAACAAGGGAATTTCAGAAAATTCTTAATCAAATTTATGTGAAATATGAATTTTTACCGATAAAAATTTAGTTTGGGCCTTTGTGGCAGAGAGATTAAATTCTAATTAAAAAAGTAATTATAAATGAAACAGAAATTACAAATAGTTTTGCATTTACTTACTATAAATAAAAGTAGAAATTGGAAGAAGGCTTTCAAAATTATTTATATCTTTTACAGATCTATATCAAGTCTATATATGTACGTATGTTCAACTTTTAGCAACAGAAATATTTATCAGAAATCGGAATGAGATCCCCCTTGTTGATGCTGTCGTCAGGATTTTCATTTTTGTTTTTTGTTTTTTTTTTTGTGCTCCCATGACCGCACAATTTCTACCAAAAACCTCATCTCTTCAAAAGCAATTTTTATTTGCATATTTTAAGGGGCGCGCGCGCGAGTAATGGGAACGCGGCATCGAAATACTAGAGAATGAGCGGGAGGAAGAACGAGAGAGAGCATGAGAGAGGGTAGAGTTGGATGGTGACTCTGTTTGTGTGAGTGTGTTTGTGTATTTTACGCGCGTGTGTTTGTGTGTGTGTGTGACTGAGTGAGAGAGAGAGAGAGCACAGAAGGAAATTTTAATTAAAATTTAAATATGCGGCATGTTGTTGTTGTTATTGTTGTTGCTGCCATCGTGGCAAAAGCCAAAGGCAAAACCTGACCGAAATGTGGGCCAAAAGCAAAGCAAAGCAAAGCAAAAACAATTGGAAGGAACAACAGTTATAGGGACAAGAGTCGAAGAGGGGGGGGTGACAAATGGCAAGGATATGGCGAGAAGAAAAACAAGTTTCAGTAGATTTTCCCTTTTTTGTGTCGTAACGCAGTGGTTTTCAGTCTCCTAGCGGAAATTGTCAATTTTGATAATTGTGTAAACATTTTAATGAACAAAAACAAAAAAAAAAGAAAAAAAAGAACAGGAAAAAAAGAAAAGAAAAAGAAAACTGCGATTTATTCGGTGCCTGCTGCTATTTTGTTTAAATATGCATGTAAATAAAATTAGTTCATTTGTGGAGGGTTTCATGTTGAAGCTTTAAGCTATTTGTTGGGAGAGGGGTGGGGAAAATAGGGACTTTTCATCTTTTTTTTTTGTTTTTTTTTTGCACATTTCAATGTAGGCGTTGTGTTGTTTGTTCTCATCTATGTCCTCGTCCTCGTCCTTGTCGTTCTGCGTCGTCAACAGCAATAACAAGGACTCCCCTAGATCACAGGTGTTTTTAATGTGAAATTGAGTCCTTTGGGAGTGCAGCAAATTTGACGCTAAATAAAGATACAGCAGATATAGGAGACGCGTATGATTTTAGGAGAGAGAGAGACAGGGAGTGAGAGGAGGTGAAGAGGGGAACGAACACATGGAACATGAGCAAAAACAAATAGCAAAACATTTGTCTATTTGCCTGTTGGCCAGGATATTTGTGTATGAAGTGAAAGGTGCTAAGAATGGTGAAGAGGGAATGAAATTGTGGGGGGGGGATGGGGGAATAGGTTATACATGAGAGGACAGGGCAATATAAGCAGCCGGTCGACCTGCATATGTAATGTATGTACATATATATGTCAATGTGTGGGTGCGTGTACGTCATTATTAAGCACAGCTTAACACTTAGATAGCTATAGATATAGATATAGGATATACGATATAGGATATATAGGTATGTTGGTACAAGTATAGACCTATACGATTCAGGTTTAGTAAAAGAGGGAGAGGGATAATTTAATGTCTCGGCATTATGGGATTTACACAGGATGATGATGATAATGATGATGATGATGATTACAATAAGCTCACACTGGGCATTTCATGTTCATGTAACTCCATCTGTGTGCGTGGGTGTTTGTGTGTGTGTGTGTGCCATTTGCAGAACAAGGCTTTAAATATGAATGAGCCAATGTGCGTGCAAATATATTTACATTTACTCTACGATTATTATGCCCGCTTTTATGGGAATCAACATTAGCTATGTATTTACTACTACCTCTGTTGATTCTATTTGTATATTGTAGTTAATATTTACCTTTACCAAATCAGACCGACCTGTTGTTATTACAATTCAACGGGTAGAAATTAAAAAGGATTTTAGTATTTAGTGTAAATTTCCTCTCCTTTGCAATTTAAGGACTTGTTGAAATAGTGTAAAATTGAATTTCTATTAATAACTTTATTTGAAAATGCCTCAACAAGGAAGGCCAAAAATCAGCTGTCTGAAATGATAAAGATAAAGGTCTAGTTCAAGGTTATGCAAATGCTTTATAATAACGCTCTAATTAATTGGTAATCAATTAGTACTTCTGTAAATTTACTCCTTTATTATAATAGTTTGATTTTCCTATCATAAAAAGATTAGGTTAAAATAATTGCATATATAAATTTCCTTCTATATTACTTTCGCAACAAGTAGTTCAACTTACTTGTCAAAAAGAGGAACTATTTATAAAATATATTTTTTATATACATATTTTGTTTTTTATGTATAAGTTTAATTTTTATTTTTGTTATCCTTTTCTTTAAATGTTTTTAAAGATAAGTATTGTTTTTTTTATTCATATAGTTTCATTTAAACAATTTCCATACCGCAATCCAAAATACTTTGGCGACGCACTTATTATTATTTTTATCAAAATTTTCTTTTTCATTTTCCATATTTTTCCACTTATGCAACCAAATCTAAGTGGCAATCCAAACAAACGAACACTTAAATAACCTTATCAAAATAATCGCTGAAATTATATAGAGAAAAAATTATAATAAAGTCGTTCAGAGTTGGATATAAAAATGAATTTAGATTGTAAAGTTTCGTTTTGTTGCCAGGCGAAGCCATTCTTTAGCAGAAAATGTTTGTACTCTAATGCTCCAAAGCCAGACTCGAGTGGAATAAATTTTCCAACAAAAATTTCTATACTATATTAAATTGCAAATTTAAACCAGTCGACAAAAGTATTTCGAATTGGAAAATATACAAACATACATAGATAAATAAATATATATATATATATACATATATATATATATATATATATATATATATATGTGTGTGTAGGTATATCTGTATTGTATGCATACATACAATACTTGGGGAAAAAATATGCCGAGACTTTTTTTTGTTTTTGTTTTTTTCTTTTTTGTTAGTGACTTATGTTCCGGTTTCATCTGTCTGCCTGGCTGCCTCCTAGCTACCACTCTCGCTCTCTCTCCTTCTCTCTTCTGTCTCTTATTTTATGCAGCTTTGCATCCAGTTTGCTACAACAATTGCAACTATAGAAATAGGTTTTTTTGTCCTTTCTTTCTTTTTCTTTTTTTTTTTTGTTATTCTGTTTTTTTTTTTTTGTGTGTATTTCTTCTACTTTCTGGGCTGCATTTGCTTTTTGCATTTGCACGAAAATCTGTTTTCGACTGGCGGAATTTTTTTTAGTTTTTTTTATTTTTTATTTTAAAATACCCTTGTAAAAAAGGTATGGACATTTTGGCGACTTTTTCGTAACTTAATGGAGGAAGAAATATTCCAAATATATTACTTTGAAATCTTAAAGTCCTTTGCGGCATCAAAATCAAAAATAGCTTTGATGAATTAGAATCAAAAGAATAAAAATACATACAAAATACTAAAAATCTTTGTCTAAATTGGTTGTCCTTGGGCGTCTAAAAGGCATTTGAATCATACATCTAAGATGGATAAGAACATGATCAATGATATTGCCATCGTGTATAATATTTGAAATCTTTCTACTTATAGAAAGACATGCTTATAAAATCTCAAAAAAAGTTACTTTATAAAAATCATATCAATCCGTTAATTAACTGCCTTTAAAATATTTAAGATAATTTAGTGTACAAAATTTGTTCTTATATGGTAGGGGAAAATTTACAAAAATTAAAATTAAAAAATAGAAAAAAATTAAAAAAGATCGAGTGAATATACTTTTATGGTTTCAAAGAAGTGAGTGATTAAATGGATAAGCTAGTTTAAAAAGGGTATTAACGCGACTTTATTATTACTTTTTTGAGTTAAAAGAGCAGCAGAGTGAGGTAGATAGATGGTTTGGCTGGTTGGTTTGGGCTGCTTGTTTGGATGCTTAGAAGTAGTTCGTTGCTGTATTGTTGTTGCTGCCCTGGTTGTTAGTTTGCAATCCACAAAAACCGCCAGAAATGGATAAGGTAGAATGAGAATGAGTCTGAGGAGGAGCTCAGCTCACTCACTCAGTTAGTTGCCACAGCCACAATTTGCCATGTAAATATTAATGCACAGACTAGACATGACCAGAGAGAGAGAGAGAGTGAAAGAGAGGAAAGGAGAGAGAAAAAAGTGAAGGAGGGATGAAGTGTAGATTCAACTAGAGAAAGGGGGCGAGAGCTGTGCGGAGTTTGGGGGAGAGAACATCGTCTGTGCTCAATTTTTCAAAGCTCGTTTGTGTCGTTGCCTCTCCCCGTCCCCCCATCCCCCAACCTGCTCCGCGCTACTATTGCTTTGCCTGGCTATGCAAATAATGAATGCAAAATGCTCTTCAAGTGCGTCTAGAGAGGAGGAAGGAAGAAAGGCAAATGAACGGTTACGAAAGACAAGCAAGCGGGTGTGGAAGTAAGAGATGAAATTCTCTAATGGAGAATTTTTGGGTTCATTTAAAGATTTTAGTCTGGGGTATCGAGTTTCAGCACTAATTAAACTGTAAAATTAATTTGCTTTATCGTTTTTCTAACTCTTTCATTCTCTTCTATCTTTGTTGCAGATTCTCTATTTCTATTTATGGACAGTTCAATGGAATAATTAAAACAACATTAAAAATAATACAAAATAAAAGAAAAAATTTCTTTACTTTTTGCTAGTTGGCAACTCTGGCATTGATGCAATTAAATAAAATGAAATTTAATCGTGGATATTTATGTGCAATGATTCAATACGATTTTCAATGCGGTTTAACAAGAAAAAGAGTCCATCGATAGACTTTTGATATATCACAAATTTTTTGGCAATGAAATGCCATTCATAAAGTCCATAATTTGTGTCGCTATTTAAATGAAATTCAACCTCTCGCGAAGGTCGTGCATAAAAAGAGAAGTGCAAAAAGTAAATTAAAAATTACAAAAAAAAAAGAAAAAGATTATACATAAAAAAGAAACGCGCAAATTAAAAGCAGCAGCTTTGTGAGATTAACTTTTAGACAGACAATTACATGGATTATGAAGTTAACAAAACGTGAAATAGCAAATGAATATTTTAAAATATATATATAAATACTGTGAAAATGTGAAAAAGTGCAAAAGAGATAACAAACAAACAAAAAAATAAACAAACAAACATCTGAAAGTTAATTAATTAATATACTACCAAGTGTAAAAGTCAACTTCAACTGAAGGCAACAATTAATTAAATTAAGACACTTTTTTCGGTTTGCCATGGATAAGAATTCGAGAGATAGTCCCGGTGATTGTCGTGTAACTCGTTCTTCCTCAAGCAATATGACGCCCACTTTAAGATATGATCGTCATCACTCTAAATCGAAATCAAAATCACCAACTCCACCACCGCCAACTGGAAGTAAAGTTGCTAAATTGCAAGCGGTTGCAGCAGCAGCAACAGCAGCAGCAGCAGCAGCAGCAGCAGCTGGAGCAGTAACAGCAGTTGCAGCTTCAGTAACAACTTCACAGCAACAGAACCAGCAACAACAGCAGCAGCAGCAACAGCAACATCATCAATTCCGTGCACCCCAACAACAACATGGGCCAAAAAACAGATATAACAACAACAAGACATGGAGTAAACGTCAGCACAATAACAAAACCGGAGGCAAACATAATACTGCGGGCGGAGGAATCACCGCCAGCTCACAATCGAATGCCAATGGCAGCAGCAGCAACATCGGTTCAATTAATGCAACGGGAACAAGTTCACTCTTACCAACAGTCACGGCTGCTGCTGTTGTTGCTGCCCATAAGGCCGATTTGGAGAATATACAGAATATTAAAAATCAAATTGCCGGACATGGTGGTAGCGGTATGGGCGGCACTCATCACGGTGCATCCCATCATGGTGGTGGGAATATTGGAGGAGGAGTAGGCCTTGGTGGCAGTACAGGCACTAGTGTTGGTGGTGGCGGCAGCTCTGGTGGCATCAATAACAGCAACAGCAGTCATCATCATCATCAGCACAATACAAGATTGGCACAGAATGCATCAGCAACTGGAGGAGTTGGCAATGGTTTGCCCATTGGCCCTTTGGACAAACACGGACTGAAGGCACAGCAGCAGCTGTATAAAAAAATGCTAGCACACAGGTAATTGAAACATATCGGTAATACATATCATAACGGTTATTAGAATAAGATAATATTTGATATGATATATATGTATGTATGTAGAAACTCTAATTTGGAATGAGAAGTGTCTACTCGATGGTTGATTAACTTAGCCTTTTAGAAAGAACCGAAACCCATATCGGTTATAAATCCTTTATTAAATATTCTTCTCCTCAGAAGTATATATGTACATATATCTAACCTAAATTCTATTAGAATCCAATATGAAAAAGCTAACTAGCTAGTTTGATAGATTCAATTCAATACAAAAAAAAAAAAAGAAAAAATCTTATCAATTCAAACCCAATTGATTATTTCATTTTCTCTTTCAATCTCTTTTTGTACGCTTTAGGGGACATCATAATCATGTGCTTTGTGCTGGTAACAATGCTAATCACACTTGCTGCCTAGTGACAGGATGTAATGGGAACAGTGGTGGTGTCATTGGTACTGGCAAGGATACACAAAGTAATAAAGATACCAGTTCATTGAGCGGCAATAGCAGCATATCGGGCAGTGTGGCAGCAGCAGCAGCAGCAGCTGCCAATGCAGTCCACTATTGTTGCGGTCGTTCAAAATTCTTTTTGCCAGAGCAGCGATTGCGCAAAGAAGTGATTGTGCCGCCCACAAAGTTTTTATTGGGTGGCAATATATCGGATCCGTTAAATCTCAATTCGCTACAGCATGAGAATACATCGAATGCATCATCAAGCAATAATACGCCAGCTACAACGCCGCGTCAATCGCCCATAACGACACCACCAAAAGTAGAGGTCATAATACCGCCCAATATACACGATCCTTTACATTTGTTGGATCCCGTCGATTCAATGGAATATGAGAAACAACTTACTTCACCCATGAAGCGAGGCGGTATGATGACACGAGGTAGTCACTTGAAATTGCAGCAACAGCAACCGCATCATCGTCAGCATCGACCGCGTAAGAATCGGAAACGGAGGCGTTACGATTCCAATAATACATCCCATGCCGGTGATGATATGGGCGAGGGTAGTGGTGAAACGCTTTCAATTTCACTTGACGAGGCAAGCGGTACGGCGGGAGGACCTGGCGGAAACACATCATCGTCGGCAGCATCGCCTGTGGCTCCATCGGCTGCAGCAACAGCAGGAGCAGCAACAGCGGTAACAAACGCAGCTTTGTTGCTGAGTGAGGCGGCATCGGCAGCTGAAACAGTGGAAATGGTTCAACAACAGGCGCATGTCCGCTCTCCCCAAGCTGCGACTATAGCCGAAATGCCACCAACGCAATTGGAAGCCGAAGCTTCAAGTGCCACACAATCGGCTTCATCTTCGTCATCGTTAGTGGAACAAATGGAATGTAACACGAGCACATTGCCGGTTGCTGTTGAAGTAGTCACCACATTGTTGTCGCCGCAGCAGCAGCAGCAACAACATCAACAGCAACAACAACAACAACCACAGCAGCAACAACAACAGCAGCAGCAGCAGCACCAGCAACAGCAACATGTGTCAAATACTGCCGCATCTGCCACAGTCGAGGCCATCGTTACCGATGAACAGCAACAGCAGGAACAGCAGCAATCTTTTTCAAGTACTGAGCGCCTGCTCGCTGGCGAAGTCACCTCAGCTTCTACATCAGCTGCAACGTTAGCGGTCGCGTCAACGTTGGCTGAGAGGAGAGCTCTGGCCGGCCGGGATTTACGCCTGGACTTGGGTAGCACGTGCTATGGCGTTGGCGGCACGGGTTTAAGTTTTGGCACAAGCAGCGCTGTCAGCGTTGGAAGTGGTGGAGCAGCAGCTAGCGGTGGAGGCGGCGGCAGCAGAAAACGCAAAATAAGCGAGAGCAACAATTCGCTTAAAAGCAAGGTGAGTACGAAGTGGAAATGAAACAAAATGTCTGAGAATGGGAAATGTAAAGAGCTTTAAAATATGGATAGGGACAGAGAGAGCGAGGTAGGAATAGAGAGCGGGTCTATCCAATGGATGAGAAAGAGAGGTAAGCTACCTCCCTTGGCTGGCTTTAAGGGCATTGTGGTTTGGCAGCAAGTCAATCGCTGGCTTTGTTTTGATTGCTTTTGGTTATGCTTTTCTTTTGCTTTTGCCTTTTGTTTGCCTTGCAAATATTTTTTCCTTCTTTCTTTTTTACTTGTCGTTTTCATATTGTTGTGATTTTGTTTTTTGTTTTTTTTTGCCTCATTTCTGACTTGGAATTGAGGTTAGAGGGTCAGGGGCGGCCATTTCGAAAAGCATCCTCCTCTAGGCAAAAGTGCCTTAAGGGCGGCAGCCTTACGTTTTAATCTAAATTATGACAATATACAAAACTAATGGAATTATAAAGTCAAGTCAAATTAAATTATATATATATACATATATATATATATATATGTATATATACATAAATGTATACGTATAAGACCAAGTATTTAATTTAATGAAATCTTAACAATTCATTGAATAGAAAATTTCATTATTTAAGACTAAGCTTATTATCTTCTTTTGTGGAAAGAATGTGTTGTTGCTTCCCACAATTTGGGTTGTTGCCTGCTTGCCCCCTATTATTTTGATTTTAGGCTCTAGAAACTTGGCTTAAAAACTTTGCCATTGCAAATTTTCCTTTTTTTTTAACTCCTTCCCATTTTTAATTAATTATAGGTAGAGAGAGGCACAAGGACTCTAGCAAATTTTTAAAATTGTTGACATAATGCCAAGGAAGTAGAATGGAAAAATGTTTAGGTTATACTTATTTTAAAAGCAATTTAATTTAATATACTTTTATTATTATTATTTTTACACTGTGGCCTAAGAGATAAAGCTAAAGATATAGCGGAGGGAGAGGTTTAGCTGCTGGCTGTTTAATATTAATTAGTTTCGGTTTTTGGTTCAATATTGGTTATTTGTCACATACATATTTCTTTATTTTCTTCTTCTCATTTTGTTTACCAAATCCATTAAACTTTGCTTATTGTAATATATATATTTAATTCATTTATGTACTATATAAAATACTTTTATATAATTGGTTTAAGTACCAATATCTTCAAAATACAATTATTTCTTGCTTAAACTTTGTTGCCTTAGGATTTTGTATAGGTTTTTCATTCATTTTTCATAATATATAATCTGTTATAATCAACGTGATTATATATAATGGAATAGATAGATAGATAGATATATATAGATAGATATATATCAATTTTTACATTTTAATATCTTGTTAATGGTTTTTTTTTTATAGAAATTTCATCGTCATGATGCCATGGATAAGATTGTTAGTCCAGTAGTGCCACAACCAGGAGCTTGGAAACGTCCACCACGAATCTTACAGCCAACGGGAGCACGAAAACCGAATACTCGACGATCAACATCGTTCAGTGAAACAGAGTTGCCCAGTCCGGTTGATGAATTGCCTCCAAAAGTTTTGCCTCTGATAGATGGTAAGTTTTATGCAATACTCAATCAGATTTATCTATATCAACATATGTATATTTTATTATTTTTAGTGGAAATCCCTCGTGATGATACGCCCGAACTGTCGGAACATGGTCTAGGTAGTCCATTGAGTACTATATCGGCGGCTACATCACATACTGGTGGTGAACAGGACTCTTTGTTAGCAGTAGAGGCCACCACTAATAGTAGCGAGGCTTCAACGGCAGTGGCTGG
Source organism: Drosophila sturtevanti (assembly GCA_018150375.1). Classification (NCBI taxonomy): domain Eukaryota; kingdom Metazoa; phylum Arthropoda; class Insecta; order Diptera; family Drosophilidae; genus Drosophila; species Drosophila sturtevanti. Next base: position 3,077,666 of record JAECWJ010000324.1, on the reverse strand, counting down.
TCAAGAAGACCAACAGCAGCTTCAGCCATTGGCCAGTTTAATGGTTGAACCGTTATCGGTGCTGCCACAAAATAAATTGCCCACATTTCGAGCGGATGGACTTAAATATCGTTATGGGAATTTTGATCGTTATGTTGATTTCCGGCAACTGAATGAGTTTAGAGATGTGCGACTTCAGGTTTTTCAACGTCATGCCGAATTGTTCCAGAATAAGGATATATTGGATATTGGATGTAATGTGGGACACATGACAATTACAGTGGCTAGACATTTGGCACCGAAAACGATTCTAGGTATAGATATCGACCGGGAACTAGTGGCTCGGGCTCGTCGTAATCTTTCCATATTTGTGCGCATACCTAAGGAAGAAAAACGTTTGCCACAAGATCTAAAGACAGAACAGATTCCAATTCAAATACCGATTGAGAAGACAGAACCGATGGAGGAACCTGTAGTAGAGATGGGACCGGTGCGCAAGAAAACACGTCGAGGAAAGAAACGACGGAAGGCACAGGAGCAACTGCTGATGCAGCAACAGCAACAGCAACATCATCATCAACATCAACAGCAGCACCATTTACCATTACACCATCATCATCATCACCATGATCCGCAGCAGGAAAAATTGGATGCTCTGCTGGTGAAGCCACATGAATTCTTTCCCATCTCATTCCCACTTACCTATGGTGGTATGCCCAATCTGCCTACATCCGAGAAATCCCCTTCCATTTCCAATAAAAATCAATTCCCGCAAAATGTCTTCTTTCGATATACGAACTATGTGCTCAAGGATGAATCCTTGATGACAAATGACACACAACAGTATGATCTCATTCTATGTTTATCGGTGACCAAATGGATACATCTCAATTTCGGTGATGCGGGCCTCAAATTGGCCTTTAAACGGATGTTCAATCAATTGCGTCCGGGTGGCAAACTCATCTTGGAGGCTCAGAATTGGGCCAGCTATAAAAAGAAGAAGAATTTAACTGTAAGTATAAACTAATAACTAATTTGTATAATTAATTCTAATTCTGCTATCTTCTAATTTAGCCGGAAATCTACAATAATTACAAGCAAATTGAATTCTTTCCGAATAAATTCCACGAATACTTGCTTAGCTCAGAGGTGGGATTTAGTCATAGTTATACAATGGGAGTGCCACGTCATATGAACAAAGGATTCTGTAGACCCATACAGGTAAGACTTAACCTTTGAATACTCCACCCTTGACCATTAATTAACTTCGTTCTACATCACTTTCTCTCTCTCTCTCTCTCTCTCTCTCTCCTTCTCTTTTTATCCAAAAAAAAAAAAATAGCTTTATGCCAAAGGCGATTATACACCGAATCATGTACGTTGGAGCGACGCCTATTATCCTCAAACTCCATATGAGGCATATCGTGGCATCTATGCCACTTTGCCAGCTCACCGAATTGGCGGTGGAGGCGGCAGCAGTGCCAGTGGCAGTCATGGAGGGCATGCCCAGTTGCATATAAGCAGCTCGACACGTTCACAGAACTACGATACGCCACATTATGCGGGCAGTGCTTCGGGTTCGGCTAGTTGCCGGCAAACACCAATGTATCAGCCCACCTACAATCCACTGGAGACGGACTCCTATCAGCCCAGCTACGATATGGAATATCTAAATCACATGTATGTGTTTGCATCGCCACTATATCAGACAGTATGGTCGCCACCGGCATCGCTAAGGAAGAGCTCTTCGCATACGCCGGTTTTCGGTAGTGTTCGGGATGCGGAACTTGATGGTGATGGCAGTATTGGAGGCGGTGGTAGTGGTGGCGGTAGTTATCACCGTCATGTGTATCCACCCAATGATGATACCTGCTCGCCAAATGCAAATGCGTGTAATGCTTTCAACTCGATACGAGATGCGGATACAGATGATTCAAATCAACTGCCGGGTGGTAGTCGGCGACATGTTTATGCAACCCATTGCGGAGAGAGCTCCTCCTCACCGCAGGTGAATCACCATGAGGCCACCGGAGAATATGTCGATGCCTTAATGGAGGATGAGCAAAAGACATCGGCTGCTGGCAGCGGCACTGGTGGTGGTGCCTACAGTGATCTATCAGATGCCTAGGAACAAACGCAAACAACACCGGATGCTGGAGAAGAAGATAAATGTGTCAAAAAGAATTCAAGAATTACAATTAAAAAAAGAAAAAAATACAAATTGAAAAAACAAAATATGTAAACGTAAACGAAACGCTTATGATTTTTCTATATGATAATTACATAAATACATACATATATACAAATATATATATATATATATATATATGTATACATATATGTATATAGATATTTTTATATATATAGTAATATAAAAATAAATTGCATATATACACACAATTATATATATATATATATATAGCTAGATATATCTATACAGTTCTTATATGGAATAGCCAAGATGTTTTTTGCTATAAATGCTTTATATTACATTTTTGTTTTACTTGTTGGCAGTTAAATTTATAAACTTAGTTTAAAAATGTAACTATTTAAGCAATACACCCACATTTATACACCACAAACACACACACACACCCATACACACAACAAGCTGTAGCTTTAAAACAAATGATGAAGAATTGAATATTGAAAATAAACAACAAAAGTCAACTATTTTTGATTAAAGATTTTGGCAAACGCTGCAAGGGACAAGAAAAAAAATATATATATAAAATAAAAGTATACACTTATAAGCATATACATATACATATGCATGTATGTGTGTATAAGAAGCAAAATTCAAAATTACAAGCATAACAAATACAAAAAAAAAAACCAATTTATATTAATATTAATATTGATTTATAAATGAATCCAAGTATATATACGATACTTATGCTTACAAATTGAAATAAATTTTGTAGTCTAATCGAGTTTATATATATTACCACATAGATGCAGTCTTAGCCTAACAAACTAACATTATAATGTATAAGTAAGAGATCTTTATGAATCCTACCTATCCTGTACCTCTTTTTTGCCCCTCTCTGCTAAACCCGCCCCCTTATTATTATAAGTCGTTTATATTAACAATACACACACACAAAAAACATACAGAGTTAGACACAAAAAAAAACAAATTATTTTATTGCTATGTTTTTGAAACATTTTAATGGAACATCCTTTTTTTCTGAGAAAATGAAAAAGATTTATAAAAATTCTCAAAAAGATATATATATATATAAATACATATATATGTATATATATACATATATAGAAAATAAATACATTATTATATGAAACAAATATAAAATCGTTTTATGATTAATTTCAAATACAAAATTGGGTAATAATATAAACGGCGGATGAATGTGTACAACATATAAGTGGGGTTGGAAAATATCACAAATCAGTGTCAGGTTATATAAAATATGTGTTGAATCCAGGTTATAGAGAATAGTTGGAAACAAATTGCAAATACATATTTTATAATAGAGACAAATAGATATAAAATTGAATCACATTTATTAATTACATATGAACTTGTTTTTTAATGGGGGCATATTTTTTTTCGCTGCTTCAGTTTTTAAGTGTTTTTTCTTATTATCTGACAAACTATTAGCCAACTTATTGATTAAACATTGATAAGTGTATGTATATACAATAAGTTTGCTTTATTGTTTTGTCATTAATAAATCATATTAAAGAATATTAACAAATTAGATCATCTTTGTTCTTAATATTTTCCTTTAGTTTGAAAAAATAAAAATTAATGTCTACTTCAAGTATATATATATATATATATATATATAGAAATATAAAGTTTTTAATTTTATTTTTTACTTATTTGTAGTTTTGTCGAAAACTAAATAATTTTGATTGTTGGTGGGGAACAACGGTTTCTACATTTTTAAAGCACTGTTGTTCCACTGTGGCTCTCAGCTGATTGATCGCCATGCTTGTCAAGAGCTCAGTCTGTTGTTCGTGTATCTCTCTTCGTGGAAGCTTTCCAAGGTACAGTGGACTTAGCGTGACAATTTGCTAGTTCTCTGCAAAAAGTATAATTTAGAGCTGGAAAATTTTAAGTTAAGATGTATGGTAAATGTAATGTAAAGTGAGGGAATTCGATCAGAACCATCTTATAAACAAACTGTATGCATTTATATCTGAAGTCATTTCAATGCTATCAACTGATAGCAACAATAAGAAAATTTTATTATTATTATTATTAAAGTATAGGATATAGTTGTAAACTATCAACCTAACTATATTTTACAAGCACTGGCAACTAAGGCCTTCGGCTTAGACGAATACTACATCCTATAGCCTGGGATTCGAACCCGGGTCCTCGTTGTTCAGTTGCCTAAATGACTGGGCCGCTTAGACAACTCATCTATCGAGGCCTGCACAATATGAAAATAATTTAAGCGAATGTAAATAAAAGGGACTTTCTACTGAAAATCGTTGCTTCTGACCCACAGTGCAGTCTACAAAAAGCTCATGTTGAGACTAGAGAGTAGCGTTAGTTGACATTGTGCCCGCGTCGCGATAACATTAATTACCTATCAAAGGAGAATCCATAAGTGATAAAATAATTCTGTGGCAATTCATTCAATGTTGTAAAAAAACCGAAACATGATGAGGAACTGCAAAACTAATGATAAGACGAACGCGTGGCATTACCCACTAGCTGAGTAATTCTACCCCCCACCACCGTTGTTTTAACTCAAGATTTGTGTGCTTTTAGCGAGCTTAAGCTTTACTGTTCGTAAGTCAATTCCAGTTGTCAGTTACAAATTTGACTTAAGAAACGACGGAACAAGTTTGGGGTCTTTAAGTGGTTGGTGTATATCAGTTAAACTTAACATACATACAATCATATCTATGTATCTGTGTGTGTGTGTGTGTGCTGTGCGTGTTCATGTATCTTTGTGTGTTCAAGTAAACAATATTTAAATGCTTCAAATTGATTTTCTCAAATATAATATTTTTTGATTACTTTTTTTGTTGCCCCAAATTTGTTAAATTGTTGCTTTTTTCCAACAATTAGTGAATCGTGGATCATAAGCTACTGTGAAAGCCACGAGACATACATACATATGTACATATGTATGTTCATATGATTCACCAATAAACATTCCTTTATGCACACTCGTATTCAGTTGGAAAAGGGCTTGATTACAAAACGATTTTTAAATATTCGGTAAGTTTTCCTAGTAAATAATAAAACACACGTGCCATGCAAGTGTTTGGCATATCACATTGAAATTATTGAAATATTTTTGAAAATAGCTTTAAATATGTACATACATACATATGTATACATATACTAAATTGAGATGGAGGTCGTTGGGGCACTCTATTGAAAAGAGTTCAATATCTATCTATGAATATTAATAACCTTGAAAATAATCTGTTTACCGGTTTTCGTTTGTACAAACTCTGTATGCTCCTTCCAAAGGTTATCATTAGTGAAATTCTAGTGGGTATGTTCGCCTCTTGATTATCTAGATGGCATTCTGTAGTCAGACAGATCACTTTAGAAAACTTGTCAAACAATTATGAACTTAAACTTAATCACTAAAATTGTATATCACGATTGCGAATTGTGTAGAACAGAACAATCTCTGTTAATCATTTCACGACAATTTCTTGATATTGTTTATTTTTAATAAAGTCTTGAATGATTTACCATGTATCAGGTAATTGACACACGATCGTATTTTATTATATCGTTTTTCTGCTTATTTAAAATATGATTAAGCTTTTTTTCCTTCTTAATAGAGGGTAAAACCAAATCGGTGCTCCGTACAGTCCAAATAGCTAAACAAATGAAGCTTTTCAAATTCAAAGCGAACAGCATTGTATCTATGAATCTACATTCAGATTTATATACTTACTATATATATGTATGTAAATATGTGCATATATAAAACTATTGCACATAAGAACATAACGAAATTTATCTCACTTAGAAATGACAAAAAAAAATTTACATAGACCCCAGACGGAAATATAGGAAAAAAGTATTTACATATATCGCAATTGTTAATATGTGCATATATTTGATAAATACAGATACATATACATACATGTATGTATAGTTATCTTATCTAACCTTTTTGTTTTGTTGTGATATTGAGTACAAACAAAATGTTAAGGTATTCTAGAAAATTGATATTAAAAGTATAAATCAACAATTGGTGAAGTCAATTTGCCCAATTTAAGTTTATTATATGTATGTGTCAAATATGAGTTACCATTAGTTTGCATAACCAAAACGATATTGTATGTATTAAACTATGTATATTTGAAGCATATCATTAAGTAATCCTGGCTACAGAAAGACTTCTAAGATATCTATCTTAAACCGAAATGATACATTTTAAAACCTTATGTAGGAGACCTGAAATCGTTTAATGAAAAACTACTTTCATAACAAGATATTTTTTGGTAGTATTACCTTAACTTAGATAAGAATTTCAATGAGCTGTGCCAAAAATAATCTTTACTTCTACAATAAACTATTTAGATATCTAAATTAGAATGGATTTTAAAATTCCATACCAGATAAGAGACCATACATATGTATGTATATGTATAGGGTCATGGAACAAAAGTATATTGATATTCTACTGAAATTCTGTGTACATTCTATAAATCCCATATAAATATATCTTACGTGTGATTGCCTTTCCATGGGTGCACTATATGCTGGGTGTGTCTATTGATTATAAAATTTAATTCAGCAATATATGTACATATATACATGTTATATGTATACATATGTATCATTTCTAGTCATTTTATGCATTAAACTAATAAAAATCTTATTAAAAAAAGGGCAACATATATAATTATAATTTCTTTTTTCCACTATAATGTTGGGTATTAACATTTGGGGGACCCCAATTGCTGAAGATTAAATATAAATAATGAGTGCTGATTACATGTACATACATATATACATATGTAGATTAGATAAGATCACATGCAGATATATACATAGTACGTAAATGTCTAAATATTGCTAGGTAAGTTGCCTAAGGTTTGATTCGTGATAATATTATTTATACATTAGGGGTGTGGACACGGGACTTACAATTATAATATAAAATTGGAAATGAGTCAGTCAATCGGATCCTGAGGAAATATAAATATAAATACATTAAAGCTAACAAAGCTCGATTTTAGTAAAAGGTTTGATAACAATAGGCATATTAACTCATTAAGATTAAACATATAAGATTCTATAAGATGTACAACTGTTATCATAATTGGCAGCTCTTCTGACCATCTTTACATTAGAAGCTAGTATCTAATGTTTCAGCGAATGGGCTGAGTCACAGTCATCGGGATCCCAAGGTTGTGCCATAAAGATAATGGTCTATTCAATGTAGGAGAAACATGTATGTACATATACTTTTCTGTCTTCTACACATATAAGTCTCATGCATTCGTAAATTACATATACATATGTATATCCTGATCTGTTGATTACGTATACATATAAGACAATAAGTCTTAAACCAAATTTGACTACGGAGCTTCTGCTTTTTTTAAGGAACTCTTTAAGACTTAATTATTAGTTTAACTTCTAATGGAATATACACTATAAATAAATATTTATATTACGACCCAAGCTAAATCTTTATTCAATTTTTGAAAAATGTTTATCGAATAAGCATTTGTTCAAAAAAGCTTTATCAGCTGTTTTTTTGGGGTCTCCCACAGCTGTTTTGTTGTTCCAACTTTATAATCTACGCTATCTCTAGCTCACGCTCTCCCTCTCTCTCTCTATCTCTCTCTCTCTCACACACTCTTTGTTTAGAGAGTATGAGAGAGTTGAAGGGAGAGTGTTAAGCTCTTTGCGTTAATGTTAACCGTTTTGGCAAAATGAGCTTTGGCCATCAAGCTAAAGTTTAGTTACTATTATTAAGCAAACTGTCGGCAAAGTTGCCGCAACGTTTACTCTACGTGCGCGGGCGACTCACTGAACGACGTTGGAGCCAAAAACGACGCATTATTTACCGTACGGTATTCGGTTTACGGTTTAGAATGTATCTTCATTTCTTCGGCGGGTAAAAGATAGAGAGAGACAGTGACAGAGCGAGAGAACGAGAACGAGAGAGTGAGATAGAGAAAGAGGTGTAAGACAATCGACATTGTCAACGTTCCGTTTCCATACATCGTTCTTGGTAGTGTCGCAACGGCGTGGCATTTTCTTTTTTTTTTTTTTTTTTTTTCGTTCTTCACTTGTTTTTCTTTCTTTCTTTTGTTGTCGCGCTAAATTCTTGACTGTAACTTCCGTTAGTCGGCGGCAGTGGTAAAAGTAAACAAATCTAAAGAATTATCAATTTCGAACACCGCAAACGTGTTTATTTTGTGTTTTGCATCTTGACTCAGACTACCCACCAAAAGATGAAGTCGAGAGTGGGAAATATATGTATCTACAGAGTACTGAAATAATTACACCTGTGGCATGTGATGGAAAATAATCCATACATTTTTCAACCATTAATGGAAATACATACATACATACTTGCAACATAATTTTGTTTTTGCACTTTTTCCGAAAAACTAAAACAAAATAGTGTATGTGTATGTGAGAGTGTGTGTGTGTGAGTGAGAGTGTGTATTGTTTGTTGTGCAAACTTTTATATGGAGTTTAAGTGCAAAAAAAAGCAAAACATAATAATAATAGTAGTAATAAAAATTTCAAATACAACAAAATTTGTTGGAGTCTCCTTCACAGTTTTATGCCAATATAATGAAATAAACACACATATGTATGTATGTACGTATATACGCATATGTACATACATATGTGTATATAATGATGTTAATGATTGTGAATGAATTGAATCATTTACTAATGCAATGTTTTAATCTTTGTGCGGGGGAGATTCAAAAAAATAAAAACAAAAATTAAACAAAAGCAAATTGCAACATAAAGTTTCTTTTAAAAATATAATAAACAAATTCATGGCCTTTTTTTTAACAATCATAAAATTCAATAAATGAACTCATAAATTATGAATAATTTTGTGCAAGTTTCATAAATTTATCCTAAAAATTGTGTGCAAACAAATATTTCTCATGACAAAATAAATAAATATAACCAAATAATAAAAAAAAAGTTTTGACACAAACATTAATAATAAATGGCTAAAGAAATCAAAAAACACAAAAAAGAAAATACATACAACGAAAATAACAAAAATCTACTTATGTTTGATAATAAATATAGACCTATAATATAAGATATCGATTTCTTTAAAAGCTGATTCTTATGAGACCCTTGAGATCCCTTATAAAGAAAATGGAACATTTCATTAAACTCAAGTCCCTAAAGATTCTTTGACATTTTAAATAATAAAGTGAATATGAGCTCTTTCTCTTAAGATCAGTTAAACCGTAACCCTCTATTTAAAAACTATCCAAAATTGTAGTGCCCAGATTAATTTGATCTATTATTAAAGTCTACTATAATATATATAATTTCTATCTTAATGATCAACTGAGAACATAACTACTGGAATAATACTGATATTCTCTTCTTAGAAAGTGTTTTTAAACTGGATTAACTTATATACATATTACATAAAAAAAGCTGATCACAATTTGTCAACCGTTTATATACATATATAAATGATCAGTACTCAAATAAGAAATATGTAATTATTTATTGTTCATGATCAATATTTAACCCTTCAATTGCAAATTGTAAAGTTTAGTTTCATAATTCTATATACATATATATTTATGTACATATAAAGCTTATATCCAAAGCTAATATTAATAATTAATATTACTTTATATTTAAAAATATAAAGTGGATAAATTTATTTCAAAAACCAAACCAGAAGTATTAACAAATAAATGTTAATTAAGATGATTAACAGATTTCATAGAATTCTGAGATATAATCATAAAAGTTTGAAATTAAAATGTTTTAAAAATTCAATGAACCTTTTAAATCCAAAATTATGTTAACACAAGTGACTGAACCTTATGTTTTTATTTTGTAATAAGTTTTTGAACTTTGCCTATTTTAGTTGTTTACTTTTTTTTTTAACAACTTTAGTAAACATTTTATGTCTTTATATAGTAATGAGTTCATTATCGTTTAACCCTTATCATCAGAAAGCTATTAAATAGCACTAGGCATGTTATGAATCACTGTTTGGAACTATAATGTCCAATATTAAGATCCAAATTAAAGTTTCCTTTAGGTCTTCCAAAATCTTCAAACCCATAATCTCTTTTTGAATTGATGAAAAGAAGTTCTCCAAGAATCGGCTAAAGTTTGATGGAATATTGTGATATACCAAATAATATATATCTGGATATGAATCCGAAATTGAATTATAATTACTGCTCCAATTATATTGGATATACATACATATGTGTATATGTAATTAAATCTTTAAAACAAATTAAACTCCATAAATCTTATATAAATATATCGTAAAAAGTCTTTGATCTATCTAGTTTAAAATTACTTAAGTCATTGACTTGATAAATATTTATGTTTTTCTTTTTGCTTAATCAGCCATCCCAAAAGATAAATGTTTACAAATGTTAACCATAAATTGCTGAGACAAATTGCAAAATGCAAAATAATAACCAAAATATACAAATAATACCAAATATTATCAATATAAACGCTATAAAATACCAAATTAACAAGAAACCGACAATAAAATGTCCCAACCACCACCACGAATAACAGATCCACGTCCATCCACTGACAATGACCCAGCGTCACAAATGAAGGCGCAGGAGGAGGAAGCGGATCCAGTGCCGCAACTACATTTATATGTGGGACGTCATCGACGGAGCATTTCACAGCTGATGGCCAGCATGGGTAAATTTGATTGTTACTTCATCTCCAACATTAGTCAGAGAATCAATGAGTAGTCCGGGCTAAACTTAGATCACTGCGAAATGTATCTTTAACTCTGTCTAACTGTGTGTGTGTGTGAGTGTGTGTGTATGAAGCTTTAAATTGTTGTTGAGATACAGAGATACACAGTTGGTCCACTTTACCTGTTTTGTTTGCTTTTAGAATAATTTTTAACCTGTTTGACTAGCCGGTTACCAATTTGCCTTGTGAAAGTGAAAAAGAATTTTGTATATTTTATAAGTCTTTTTGCGTGGGTCATGGCGAAATATTTGATGGAAAATTTTGTAAAACATTTAAGGTGTGTGGTGGAACACGCCCCTTTTTTTGTTTTTTTTTTTTTGTTTTAAAAGGCCTTCCCAACTGTCTCATTGATAATAATTGCTATAAATAAATATTTACATATGCATACATACGTTTTACATATCTAATAAACAGGAAATTTCGATTTCTTTGGCATTAAATTTAATTCTCATAGAGCACTTGAAGTTGAAAGACCGCAGTCAGGGAGACCTCTCATAATGTAACTGTTTATATGTAAACGCAAGCAAAAATAACAAAAAAAAACTGCTAAACAAAAGCACGCAAATTGTACAATACATTTACATATATATACATATACATATGTATATATTTTAGTGGCTGTAGATATCCTATATATAGAAATTGTAAAAAGAGTATATCCGTTTTATAATGATAAAGAGAAAGAAACAATTTTTGAATTTGATTAGTGAAAATGTTTAGAATTTTAAACAAAAATTAAGTAATTATTAGAATATTAAATTCAATTTCGTAATTTGGATGAAGGGGTTATAAATGAATGATAAAATAAAAATGGATTAATAAGGCTTTAAAGATCAGTAATATGGCTAGTATACCAAAGCTAATCTTCTTGATTCTTAATATCTCTAGAAGGAACAGAGTAGAGGGTCAGTTCTAGAGTAGAACAGATAGAATATAAGTTAATTAGACTACAGTAAAATCTTCCATTAGGTGATCCATTAAGATCCTAACATTTTCCATCCTTAAACAGATTTTGTAGTCCTAATAGCACATTTAGAATAAAATGCTTTCACAAAGAAAAAATTTATTGAAACCGACTTTATACTACATAAGATATTTTTATTGGTAGGTAAATCATAAAGAATTGAAAGAATATGTATATAGTTTTTTAAAGTTTCAAACTCCGAGTTCTAAGGATCAAAATGTAAAAATTTTATAATTATGTAGCATCAAAATGTTCGGAAAGATATATTATATTTATATGATTATATAAATATTTAATCGTCAGAACGTCGAGCCTGGAAAACTTAAATATATATATATCTTCATTGTTATGGTATACACTTTTCAACTAATTATTGGATTAATTGTATTGTGAGAATAAGTAGTTAAGATTTTTAGAAAATATATGGATAAATTAATGGAAATAGAAGCAAACGAAGAGAAATATAAAAAAAATTGAAATACATTGACATGACATATGACACGAATTAATAGACACTTAAACTAGGATGCTATATATACATCTATATTAATATACATATATTAATAATAATATCTTAATATAATATTTGATATTATTTATCTCTATTATTATTCTCTCATTATACATATAAACTTCCAATTAGTATGTGAAAAATAGGTTGAAAAAACTTTTTATTAAATTGATTATTTAACCAAAGAGTTGGAAGCATATTATATATCTATTTATCTAAAATCTAGCCAAAAATAAAGGTTTTTCAATTATCGTGAATGTTTGATTTTTAAATTTGAAATATTATTTAAATTATTTGAATTAGTTTCAAGGCCAAAAAGGAATTATTTCACTTAATTATTATTTATTTATTAATCAGATTATGTTTCAAAAACACATTGTTGCAAATAATATTTAAATAAAATTAAATATTTTTGGGAAATTTAAATCGCTCTCATTGATTATAGGATATCTGGTAGTCGTTGCAAAAATTGTATGGAATTTTTTCGTTTTCGTTTTTTTTTTTTTTGTTTTTGGAGTCATTTTATTATCAGTTTGACTTCCACTCCGAATTTGTCTGCGTGAGTCATGGCCGAATGAAAATGATAAAAACCTTTGACGTGTTGCTTAGTTAACGAATATTTGCAATCATTACTTAAGTTAAAATATCTACTTTCAATTACATACACATATCATCAGGTCTTTCAACTTTATTGTCATTTATTTAAAGTGATTTCTGGTTTATATTGTTAACACAAAATGTTCCATTGCGGTTACACATATTGCCGTATTGTGGGCTTTTATTTTTTTTTTATACTTATTTTTTTATCAAAATTAAATTCAATTCGAACTGAACGAGCTAATTGTTTGCATTGCCTTTTGCGCATTCTGTCGTCTTTTGTTATTTTAGCTGATAAATTTTTGTGGCTCTTTTTTCAGGTTCTTTTTATTTTTATTTCTTTTTTTTTTTGGTGTGCTCTTTTTCTTGAAAGATATTTTCAGTATGCGTGCTTAAGTAATTTGTACTCTTTGATATATTCATTTGTTTAGTTAGTATTTATATGTATTTTATGTGTGTTAAATGTGTTAATGAATCTAACAAATAATGACACGAAATGAAACTGAAGATTGGCTTAAACGGTGTGTTATTACCTTTTGATTGACACTTATGTTAATCAATTGGTGATTACACTGACCAACAAAGTGTGATTATCCAACTAATATGAATGCCAAATAAATAGAAGAAAACTTCTTTAAATGACTTTGGGGATTTAAGGGCTATTTGTGCTACATAGATAGAGTCTATTAGGGTGTATATAGAATACATTTAATTTAAGATAATCTAAATTAATCTTATTAAATTGTTATGGAAACGTTACTAGTTGTGTGTATGGTAAATCTAAATTATATTCTTTCATTCATGTCCTTATCTCTTTATTTACAGGTTAGGAACTTTTTATTATGTATTTTCGTTTGCCAAATAATTTGATTAAACTATTTGTTTTAACATATATTATTCATTTAATTGAAATATATAACATATGCAAAGAAATACCCATCGTAGTTTAATATATAAAACAATACCATAATTAAGTTTTGAAATTGTTTTTTCACGCTGATGGGAATATAATACATATTTTTAATAATTTATGCGATCTATAGATATATATTAAGATATATCTACATATATTCGTGCTTTGATGATCGCTTTAATAAGTCCTCTAAGAGAGCAGCTGATGCCACTTTTTTGTGGCTCTTGATACGGCTAGTTTAATTACCTCATAAAAAGTAAATTAGTCGTTAAAATTATACTTAAGATATATATACATACATATATATATTATCTAGCTAAAAACAAGATAGACTGGAATTATTATATTATTTGAATTAATGACAATTTGCAAGTAAAGATACATATGTATGTATATAAGAAAGTTTTTGGAGCCCTGATAAAAACATGATATTCTCTATATATATTTAATATAGCTTCAAAGTTTGTCAAAGATTGTATTTCAAATGAGACTGTATTAAGAAAATATTATTCGATTTGTTTCCGTTTCCGATTTTGATAAGTTGAAAGTGGCCATTTTGAAATTTCACGTTTCGCAGAGTTTTTTCAACACTAAAACGGAAGCAATAAAAATTGTAATCGATAATAATCGATAACAATGACAAACATTTCCTTTCGAAAAGTACTCAAAAATGGAAACAGGTGTGATTATTTCTAACAGTTTTCTCTAAATTAAACAATAAACAAATTAAAGATTAATTTAATAAATGCAAAAAAATCCGAAATGTATAATTTATAGTATACATTTCGGCCTTAATGAGGCTCTACTGTGGTTATAATCCTTCTTTTTGTTGTTATCTATTCAACAAATTGCAATAAATTTTATTTATGTCGATTTGTATCAATTTTGCTAATAGATTATATACTTTTCATAGTATAGGTAACTCGGCTATAGGTATATATAGATACATAAATATATATCGTATATGCCATATATACCGATGATATATCATACGACATTGGTAAATGGCAACAGTTCAATCAGTTATCTAACTAACTAACTAACTAACTATCTAACCTACATAAATCATTATTTAGTCAAGTGTTTTGATTAGCAGCCTATAACAGGTGTCCTCTTGATTCATTTACATAGATAGTATGTATGTATGTAGTTGTGATTAATATGTGCATGTAGATATATTATATATATACTATATTGTGTATATATGGGTAGACAATATTTTATATTTCTATGTGATTTGTTATAATTTCCAGCTTTGAGCTTATCAAATTGTCGAACCGACTGACTGGCATCCATTTGTATTCGATGTTGTTTAATGTGTTATCAATCTATGGCATTATTAGATTAATTCGCGACATTATTTTTATTCGTGGAAGGCTTTTGCATTCATGAAAGGAGGTCCCCACTTCTAAACAATACCATTCTTTAAACAAAACCGAAACATACATATGCCAAAGAAGTTTCTTTATATATAATTTTACCTTATCTGTTGAGCATTTAACTTATCAGTCAGAAATTTATTATACTTTTTTTATGCGTTCCTCTCCCCACAAACTTTGAACGAAGGGAAGTGGTAGAAACCTTGACATTCTTAGTGATACGATAAAAAAAAAATACAAAAAACATGAGTTCACTAATATATATATATATATATATATATTTACTACGTCTTATTAATAGGTGGAGTTAACTAACTAACTAATGTGCCTAAAACTATAAAATTGTACAATTTTTCCCCTTCATTTTGTGGTTGTGGCAATTGTAATCATAATTTTTTTATAACTTTTCGGACAATGAAAATGCGAAATTGATATAATGCTAATGTATTTATTAAAATTGTAAAAAAGTAAAAACAAACAAAACTAACATGAAATAATTATTCGATAAAGTGTTTATAATTTTTACAACTTCTCAAAGAGAGGAAACCGACAATAATTTATGAAAATATTATGATATTGTACTTAAATTAATAAATTTTTAATATCAATTAATTATATAATAATAAGTCTATTTTCTACTTGAAAATTCTTCCTTTTGCTAATTTTGTCCTTTAATATAGTTAGTTAAAATGAAATATCAAATATTTAATAAGCTCCAAGTAAGACAGTTTTTCTTTAAGTGTAGTATTTGATAAAAGAAGGTTCAAAACTGACTTCCCATTCGAATGCATTCGTTCATTCGTGTTTTTCAAAATAGTTCAATTTTTAGATGGTCTAAATGGCTTCTGATATAGAAATACTAACTTTGATTCCTATTTATTTCGTTCTATATTCTAAAATTACATATTAAACTTTCATATAATAAAGAGAATTCGTTCGTTTAAATGTAGTTTGATAATTTTTAATTACCTAAAATTTATTGAAATTATTTAAAAAATTGATTTGGAAAATGCATAGCATAGATATCTATATACATATATCCAAAAGCAGTTAAAGTGTGTGCTTGACATATCTTTTGGCTGGATATATTTCTAAAAATGTATTTGGGAGAAATATTTGATATATTATTTTGAAATACATTTTATTATTAATTATTTAAAATATTTGGACTATGTTTAAACTTCTCGTAATTGCTTAAAAAATTGATTTAGAATTTAGATTTTTAGTATACATATCCATGACCAATTAAAGTGTGTGCTTAAGATGACAGATCTGTTATATCTGGATGTATTTCTAAAAATTTAGATAAATTTGAAAGATACATATATTTGGAATATTTATTCGAGACACATATTTGAGAGATATATTTGAAATATATATTTATAAGGTATATTTGAAATATATACATATTTGAATATGAACAATGATATATATTTGAGATACATATTTGGAAGATATACTTGAGAGATATCTTTGAAAGATATATTTGAAATATTTATGCGAAATATATTTGTATTTAAAAAATATATTTGAAAGATATACAAATTTAAAATATATATTTGAGAGATACATTTGAAAGATATATTTGAAATATTTATTCGAGACATATTTTTGAGAGATATATTTGAAGGACATATTTAAAATATTTATGTGAAATATATATTTCAAAGACATATTTAAAATGTATATTTGAAAGATAACAAATATTTAAAAATATATATTTAACAATAACAAATAACAGTAACAATAATTGCATAAGCGGTAGCCGCGACAAAACAGTTTTTTATAAATTCCTTATAGAAAATGAACAAATAATCATAATTATTTTATTTTTATAATGTTTAAACAATAAGAATTTGTAAGAGTTTTAATTAAGATCAGAATAAGCAGAATTAAAAATATATATTCAAGTATAATTGGGTGTCATTCAAGCCGAAAAATGAAACATAAAACTCATGAATCATAAAGAAATGATTAAAACTTAAAATTCTTTATTTCTGGTCTCCAGAAGCGTTTTACAAATAATAAATAATGTCACATGATTAATTTCCGTAAAAAATTAGTCGCAAACAATTTTGAATGTTCGTATAATTAAAAAACGTTCAATGAGTATAGAATAAGGATGGGTCTTGGTCTTCAGATCGGAATTATACTAAACTTATGTGTTTAAAGGGATACTGTTGAGGAGTAAAGTTTGATTGTAGAAAGTAAACTATTAGTTGTTTATTTTGGGATTGTTTTTGTACGTTTAGCCTTCAGCTTTCAATCAATTTCAATTGTTAGTAAAGATATCAATCTAATGTCTAATCAGACCTGAAAATCTTTTTAAATTAAGATCCTACTAAATGCCTTCCATTTGGGCTTTTTACTTCACTTTGACCCAAATTGTTTTGACCTAAATTGTTTTGACCCAAATTGTTTTGACCCGTTTCGTTGAGTCATGAGATGATTGCTTGATAAAAATAATGATTCACAGATAAGCACTAAGATCATTGTCTCTTTTGTTAACCAATTGACAATGAAATTGTTTAAAGAACACTTTCGATCCTTTATTTGAAAATTTGGATAAATGTATGTAAATTAAAAGTGTTTACTTCTTAATTTCTATATGTAAAGTATCTCAATGAAGTTTCCTTTTGATCCCGACTGTATAAAAAACTACTCTTTTGAAAATATTAAATATATAAAAATATTTATGCTTGAAAATTGGAAACTTATTGAAATATAAAATTCTATTCACTTGTTCTAACGAATGCATTTTCAAGTGCCATATAATTTAAAAATTCTTTTCCTTTGTTCCTTATACCTAATAAGAGATATTGTCGTAATAAGAATTACAATCTAGCGATAAGATTTATCTTTGACTGTAGACAACATTTAGAACCTAATTTATTAGCATTTTCAAGTGGTCGGTCATATGATTGTTATCAAATAATTGTTTCTGCTACGTCTTTTGTTATTATTTCAATTGTATTTTTAGAAACAAAAACTTCATTTAATAACTTTAACCAGTGTCTAAGGTCAAAATGAAGGGGTTTCCTATGTCAAGATCGTGCAAATGTCTGTTTAACTTTAAAGTAAACCATAATAAGATTGAACTTGTAACTAGAAACCATAAAAAATCAAAAAATTTAAAGCTAACCAAAATTGAGCATGTTTCAGTTGTAGTTAGTTGCAGTCTTGGCCGATAAATTACACGTCTACTTATACATATATATACGAGTATCATATGATATTACTTTACAAGTTTTATATTGACCTTGGCCATCGCTTGTGTCGGCTGTTTTTATTTTCCTCTTGTTTATTGCACTTTACAAGTGCTTCAACAGTTCCAAGTTTAATCAAAGAATTTATAAATTGTCAACTTAACAATTAAAAGGAACAAACTTAGTTGAAATTGTAACGCAGTTTCTGTATGACAAACAATTGCAATTTTTTTTTTTTATTATAAAATGTGTAACTGTATAAATATTTTAAATTGATAATATTTTTCCTCGAAATAATACGATATTTTGTTATCAAAATATCGAAAAATAAATAGTTTTTTATGGCCCTTTTTTTATTTTTAGATAAAAGAAATTTCCATTATTTTTTCCCCATTATTTAAATTTTTTTTTAAGTCTACAAAAATGTTATTTTTGAGAGATAAATTCACAGTACCCGTTTCCAACTCATTTGAAAAGTTAAAAATTTTCCCAACACTGCTTAAAAGTGAACAAACGTAATAAATCGTTTGAAAAGTTAAAAATTTTCCCAACACTTCCTTAAAGTGAACAAACGTGACGACTCTACAACACTAGAAAAAGGATTCAAAAGAATGGCCATGCCAGCCGAGCCATGTGAAAAAATCTGTTACGCTTAAATGATCATTTAAAGGAAATATATAAAAAGAAATATATTTTTTCGCATAATAATACATATATACAAATCACAGACTAATATACATTCAAATCAATTAACAGTTTTAACTTGAGAATTTCGTATTAGATCATATCATCATAATATAATTCGTTAACTGTTTATTAAAAATGATTTAATAATGAATAAAATAGTTTTATAGAACGTGGCCTATCAGCGGTAAACAGAAATGAGTCATCAACCGAAATAGTTAATAATAGCGATAAATTTACCAATACATTTCAGAGAGTTGGCACTTTACTTAAAACAACAACCTCAATTTTTAACTAATTGAAAATTGAGCGCAAGTGCAATACTGTAAATATTGATAAAACGAACTAAATGTACGTGTGTACATATATATATATATATACATAGACATATGTACTTATTTACATATTTATGTGTGAACGTACATATGTACTACGTACATATGTATGTCAACCAAGTAAGGTTCATTGGGGCACTCAATAATTTAGATTTTTTAATAAACGAATCACTTAATGCGAAATTCTTTCCCCTAATTAAGTTTCTTATGTCTTTCTTTTCACATTTTCCAATCAAGTAGGCTCTTTGCTCTTCTTGTTTCTACATACTTATGACGTTTCCATGCTCCGTTGGGCAGTAAACTTTGCCAGTGTTGCAAAAGTGCAGGAAATAAAGTAATGTGGAGAACAGCAGGATAATAGGATAAAAACAGAATAGAAAGAAAGATGGTCGGAATTCGGAATCCATACAGGAATACATACATACATACATACGTATTTAACGGTGTGTGCACCGTTCCAAATTCAACAACTCTTATAGAATAACATGAATTACATAACTTTGAAAACTTATAGAGAACTTTGTAAACGTAACCATATTACGTGGGTTATTTTTTAATATTTTACTAACTTTTCTTCTACCCGTAGTATATTTCAAGACCTCTTACCCTTCAGTTTTCATTTAGTAAACTACATTAGGGTTGCCACCGTAGAGTTTGGAAAGCGTAAAATTTAAATTTAGCTTAATAAAATGATAGATCTTTCTTGAAACTACGTGATGAAAACCTAAGCCGTACTTCTATAATGAAGTAAGGTACATCAAAGAACCTCGACCACGGAATGGGTTACGTGGTGTGGGTAGTTCTTAATTAGATTCTATCTAAAACACTTCAATTCGTTTTTATTTCATACACTTTCTTCCTCTTCTTTAATTGCAGCTGAAAATCCTTCGGATGATGCTTATAGACCCACCCATTATGCTGGCTATGTGAATCATGGCTATGATAATATATTAGACAATTCCTACCTCTTTGCACAATTTGAGGCCAACGCTGCCATGGCTGAGGGAAACGTTGGTAATGGTGCTACTGCCCTGCCACCATATACCATTAATCGAAATTCTCATCACTATATGGATGAATATAATGATGAAGTGTTTCAGGATTGTACTGATGAGGCTGTTATCGAAGAGGAGGATGAGCAACATCATAATCGATGTTTACCCGAATTTCAATTCTCCTTGGTCGATTCGGAATATGATGAAACGCTGGCGTTTCCCGATTCTGTAACCATATTATCCAATGTGGGTGATAAACCGGTCCTTGTGGAACGTAAAGAGACTGACGATGATGACGAGGAATATGATGATGATGAGAATAGTGTGGTAATAAGACAAGAGATACCATTTCCCAGCATTTATGGGCCCAGTGTTAAATTTAATTCATTTCAACGCAAAGTATTCATACCGGGACGTGAGATCCATGTAAGAATTGTTGATACCGAACGGAGTGTAACAACCCATTTGCTGAATCCCAATCTGTAAGTGTAAAAATCCGATATCTGAAGTGATTGCAATCATAATTCTTTTGACAAAGTATTTCCTTTAAATGAAGCTATGAATCATCATATAGTAGAACTTGATAATACTTAATCGAAGTAGCAAATATTTGTACATTATTTTCAATTCTTAAGAATTTGTACTTATTTTTTTTTTTTCCTTAATAGATATACCATAGAGTTAACCCACGGACCATTCAAGTGGACTATCAAACGACGCTATAAACATTTCAACTCTTTGCATCAGCAATTGAGTTTCTTTCGGACTTCCCTTAATATACCCTTTCCCAGTCGAAGTCACAAAGAGAAACGTACTACACTTAAGGCAGCTGCTAGCACAATGGCCGATGAGTCCACTCTTAAAGATTTACCCGCTCATACCAAGGTTAAACATTTGAGTACTCCATTAAATAATAATAATTCGGCTAGTGAACCAACTACGGTGATAAGAATTCCAACCCACAATTCCCTATTGGCTAATCTAACACCTCGTCGTAGTCAGAGAAAACGTAAAAAAAAGAAACGTAAACTTCCACGTTTTCCCAATCGTCCAGAGAGTTTGGTAACCGTTGAGAATCTAGCAGTTCGTATCAAGCAATTGGAGGATTATCTATATAATCTATTAAATATTAGTTTATATCGATATCATCACGAAACTGTAAGTAATTATTCACTATACATATTCCATAAATAAAATCTATATATTCTCTGATCTTATCTGATTTTTAGCTAAACTTTGTGGAGGTCTCCAATGTATCCTTTGTCTCTGGCCTGGGCATAAAGGGTAAAGAAGGTGTAATACTCAAACGTACCGGTTCGACACGTCCCGGCCAGGCTGGTTGCAATTTCTTTGGTTGCTTTCAAAAGAACTGCTGTGTCCGTTGTAATTATTTCTGTTCGGATGTTGTGTGTGGCACATGGAGGAATCGTTGGTTCTTTGTTAAAGAGACCTGTTTTGGTTATATACGACCCACCGATGGCTGTATACGTGCTGTTATATTATTTGATCAGGGATTTGATGTATCGACTGGCATTTATCAGACTGGTATGCGCAAAGGCCTACAAATTCTCACAAATAATCGGCATATAGTGCTTAAATGTTGGACACGTCGCAAATGCAAGGAATGGATGCAATATCTTAAACAAACAGCTCATTCATATGCCAGAGATTTCACCTGCCCAAATCCACATATGTCATATGCCCCCATGAGGGCAAATACTCAGGCCTCTTGGTATGTGGATGGTGCTCAATATATGGCAGCTGTTGCCGATGGCCTTGAAGCGGCCACAGAAGAGATTTATATTGCCGATTGGTGGTTAAGTCCAGAAATCTATATGAAAAGGCCAGCTTTAGATGGTGATTATTGGAGATTGGATAAGATCTTATTGCGTAAAGCCGAACAGGGAGTTAAGGTCTTTGTTTTGCTCTACAAGGAGGTGGAAATGGCATTGGGCATTAATAGCTATTATAGCAAAGCAACTCTGGCCAAGCATGAAAATATTAAAGTAAGTGAGAGATCATGAAAACTTTATCTAAACGAAAACTAATTCTCATTATATTATCACGATCAGGTTATGCGTCATCCGGATCATGCCAGAGGTGGTATTTTATTATGGGCCCATCATGAAAAGATTGTGGTTATTGATCAGACCTATGCCTATATGGGTGGTATTGATCTTTGCTATGGTCGTTGGGATGATCATCATCATCGTCTTACCGATTTGGGTAGCATTTCCACGTCATCAGCTTCGGGCAGTACACAGCGCAATTCCAGTGGTTATTTCAATAATAATAAAGATGATGCCGATTCAGCTTTTGGTTCACGTAAATCATCACGAAATGCTCACTATGATACCACTGCCAAGGGTCCAGCACCCGCACCTCCTGTGGCAGGTGCCTCAAATAGCATTGAGTTGAGAACATTGAAAACTGGAGATCGTTTACTCATGCCCGAATTACTTTCTGCTGCATCTAGTGATATGGCACCGGATTCCGCCGATCTAGAGGGTATAAAACTGAATACACCTGAATTGGAGCGAAAGAATGTTTTGGATCGTCTCAAGGATAATGCCATGAAGGGAGCACGAAAGGGTAAAGATTTTATGCAACGTTTAACTGCCAATGAAACGGGCAACACCAGTACCGAGGAAGAGGAGCCTGACAATGTGTTTAGCATAGACACTGTGGATGTCAGCAGGGTTAAAGATGCAGCCATGGCTTCCACTTCTGCTGCAAATAATACGCAAATTTATAGCGAATTTTATGGTCAGGCAAAATATTGGTTTGGCAAAGACTATTCCAATTTTATACTCAAAGACTGGATGAATCTAAATTCACCATTTGTGGACATTATCGATCGTACGACGACACCTCGTATGCCCTGGCATGATGTTGGCATGTGTGTGGTGGGTGCATCGGCAAGGGATGTGGCACGTCATTTCATACAACGTTGGAATGCCATGAAATTGGAAAAATTAAGAGATAATACAAAATTTCCTTATCTAATGCCCAAAAGTTATCATCAGATTAGACTGAACTCTCAGCTCCAGCAATTGCAGCAACGACGCCAACAGAGAGTTACCTGCCAACTGTTGCGTAGTGTTTCCGCCTGGAGTTGTGGCTTCATCGAAGGAGATCTGGTGGAGCAGAGTATACATGATGCCTACATCGAGACAATAACAAAAGCTCAACATTATGTCTATATTGAGAATCAGTTTTTTGTAACCATGCAATTGGGTATGGGTGTTCCAGGTGCCTACAACAATGTGAGAAATCAGATTGGAGAAACGCTCTTTAAGCGGATAGTAAGAGCACACAGGTGAGATGATTAAACTACCTGCAATTTATAGAATAAATATGTATATTTTTATATACATATATTATAATCTTTCAGAGAACGTAGAACCTTTAGGGTATTTGTGATTATGCCCCTATTACCAGGTTTTGAGGGTGATGTGGGTGGCAGTACGGGTATTGCTGTCCGAGCTATTACTCATTGGAATTATGCTTCAATATCCAGGTAAATGTATTAAATATGTGATTTAATTTGAAATTAATTTATTAATATGCTTCCTTATCTCTTAAGGGGTCGCACTGCCATTTTGACACGACTGCAGGAGGCTGGAATATCTGAGCCCCAGAATTATATATCATTCCATAGTCTACGGAATCATTCCTATTTGAATAATAACCCGATTACGGAACTAATCTATGTCCATTCCAAATTATTGATAGTGGACGATCGTGTTGTTATTTGTGGCTCAGCCAATATTAATGATCGTTCCATGATTGGCAAAAGAGATTCGGAAATAGCGGCAATCATTATGGATGAGGAATATGAAGATGGTCGCATGAATAATAAAAAATATCCAAGTGGCATTTTTGCTGGACGTCTCAGGAAATATCTTTTTAAAGAGCATTTAGGTTTGACATTCCCTCCGAATAATATATATAATTTAAAAGACTATATAATTAATTAATTTGTTTTCTTTTAGGTCTTCTCGAAGAAGGCTCTTCCCGCTTGAATATGGATATTAGTGATCCAGTTTGCGATAAATTCTGGCATGGCACTTGGCGTCACATCTCTACCAAAAATACAGAAATCTATGATGAGGTATTTAAATGTATACCCACAGATGCAGTCACCACATTTGCAAGTCTGCGCAAATATCAAGAGGAACCGCCATTAGCCAAAACTGAGCCAGAAAAGGCCGCCAAGCGTGCCAATGAAATTCAGGCAAGTTTCTATTTTAATCTTAAATCACATTTCATTAAATGAAAAATAAAAATTACTTAATTACAGGGTTATTTGGTTAACTTACCATTGGAGTTCCTCAACAAAGAGGTCCTTACACCACCCGGTACAAGCAAAGAGGGCCTTCTACCTCCTCATGTATGGACATAGTCTGCCAAAAGTCTTCAAGACAAAATACTACTAGAGTTTCCTTTTAAATCAAAAGGATTCGCCGTCTTAGAATAAGTGAAATTTTTTTTATTTTACCCCACCAAATGCGCTTAAACTTTTCAAGTTATTATATTGCCAAGTCTTATATATTTCTTATATATTTCTATATATATATATACGTATGTATGTGCTTACATATGTATATGCTTATAGTACATATTAACAGTTTTGCCTTTATTATCAATTAGTTAATTTATTTTACGAAATTGTCCAATGTCCCCCCCTATTATAATTAAGATATATTTGTTACTTTATTTCGTAAGGAAAACGAATGTTTAAAATCAGTATTTTTTAGACAATTTAAAAAAACATATGAAGATAAACCATAAAATGACAATTATTGTCTAATTTAATGTTGGGTGAAACGATATGATTTTGAAATAATGAAGCAAGCAAGTTGTCCTTGCCGACTTGGAGAATTACCCTGTAGAAATATATTTTATATAGTCAAACTGCCTGGAAATTGCCATTAATTTAATATAATTCAGAGTCAAAGAGTCACAATCTGACTCTTATCAATGCTACACTTGAAATTTGAGTACATAAGGTTTATGTGGATATCTTCGCTATTTATTGCCCGATTTTAACAGCGTGGCAAAAATTGAAACTAACTTTATCCACACTGATGTTATCAAACTTGCTTGCACTAGTTCTTATAGTCTCCGAGGTATAGGTGTACATAAGGACATGACCAAATAGACTCGGCTGTTGATGCTGATCAAGAGTGTATGTATATATCTGATGAAGTCGGAAATTATTTCTTCTGCCTGTTACTTTAATATATCAAAATAACCTACAGAAACAATCATTAAGAATCAATATTGTTTTTTCATTCACAGATTTTATGAAAATTGTTTTAATTTGTTTTATATAAAAATTTCAAAAGGGCAAAAAAATTCAAAATAAAACTTTAAAATCCAAAAACTTTATTAAAGCAATTTATTATATTCACAAATTGATTTTTTTAATTTATACAAGCAATAGTTTTAATATTAAAAAAAATTAAAAGAAGTTGAAACCTTTTACGATTTGGCTGGAAATTAGATGGCTATTTTTGAAATTTGAGTGGACAATATGATTAGGCAGTAGATAAATACCTATGACAAATCCGAATAGTCCACTATCCAAGCGTATCAACAATAGGTTGAAATGCAACAAACGATGGCGCAGTGGTTTGATAACCCAATATGAATACGTATAGAATAAAATTGATCAAGTAAAAATAAGAAAATTTATAAATCATGACATCTTGCACTTGTTGATAACCAATAAAATAATGGTACAGCGATTTGAAGATCCTGTAGGTTTGATATAAAACAAAATTATTGTATAATATTATTATAATCCATTAAAAAAAAAAAAGGTTGGGCAAAATTTACACAACAATTAATTGACTTACCGCACATACATTTATGGATCCAATAATAATGAAACAATTAGACATAGTTTTGTTGCGTTTGCGAAGACAAACGATTGAAAAAGAAATATAGATCACGTAGATAATTCAAATTCGGTCTGAGACGAGGAAAGATCCGCCCAAGACGTCTAACCAGTTGCGGCAGGAGGGTGCTGATGCTCCGACCTCTATTTGGTAAGAGGAAATAGTCGCATATTGGTCTGATTATATCAAATGCTGGGTTTAAATAGAACGAAATTAATTTTAAAAAAATATTAATTTAATATGTACACAAAATTTGTTGACTTACCTTCGGTAAAGCACCTATATACCAGTATAGCAGTATCCTATTTATCGTATAAAGTAAATGATTAGTTGCTTGTAAATCGAGGAACTACCAAATTGTAATGAAATTTTATTTACCATTTTTGATAAGGAATAAAAAACCTCTAACCGTACTCTCCGAAAGATTACTAGATTAAAAAAATTTTATTCTTCTGCTCTGTGTGTATTCCAGCTGAAAGACTTGAAAAAAGTATCGATTAGAATATAGTTTCTATTTTTTAAGACAATCGATAGTTTTTAAAAAACATGCATCTCTTCTTTTGGAAATCCCATTTTGTTACGGGCTCAAGAAAATTTACAATATTGAATGGTAATAAAATTATACTTAAATTATCAAAAATCAACAAAGAAAATAACATTGATTGTAAAAAGAAAAACATCGATAGAGCGATCTTTTTCTTAAAAAAAACAATCGATAGTGACAGATAGCGATTGCTTATCGGGCTTATCATTTTTAGGAACGGCACTTAGGGTGGGGAGCAGAGTATACATGATGCCTACATCGAGACAATAACAAAAGCTCAACATTATGTCTATATTGAGAATCAGTTTTTTGTAACCATGCAATTGGGTATGGGTGTTCCAGGTGCCTACAACAATGTGAGAAATCAGATTGGAGAAACGCTCTTTAAGCGGATAGTAAGAGCACACAGGTGAGATGATTAAATTACCTGCAATTTATAGAATAAATATGTATATTTGTATACATATATTATAATCTTTCAGAGAACGTAGAACCTTTAGGGTATTTGTGATTATGCCCCTATTACCAGGTTTTGAGGGTGATGTGGGTGGCATTACGGGTATTGCTGTCCGAGCTATTACTCATTGGAATTATGCTTCAATATCCAGGTAAATGTATTAAATATGCGATTTAATTTGAAATTAATTTATTAATATGCTTCCTTATCTCTTAAGGGGTCGCACTGCCATTTTGACACGACTGCAGGAGGCTGGAATATCTGAGCCCCAGAATTATATATCATTCCATAGTCTACGGAATCATTCCTATTTGAATAATAACCCGATTACGGAACTAATCTATGTCCATTCCAAATTATTGATAGTGGACGATCGTGTTGTTATTTGTGGCTCAGCCAATATTAATGATCGTTCCATGATTGGCAAAAGAGGTTCGGAAATAGCGGCAATCATTATGGATGAGGAATATGAAGATGGTCGCATGAATAATAAAAAATATCCAAGTGGCATTTTTGCTGGACGTCTCAGGAAATATCTTTTTAAAGAGCATTTAGGTTTGACATTCCCTCCGAATAATATATATAATTTAAAAGACTATATAATTAATTAATTCGTTTTCTTTTAGGTCTTCTCGAAGAAGGCTCTTCCCGCTTGAATATGGATATTAGTGATCCAGTTTGCGATAAATTCTGGCATGGCACTTGGCGTCACATCTCTACCAAAAATACAGAAATCTATGATGAGGTATTTAAATGTATACCCACAGATGCAGTCACCACATTTGCAAGTCTGCGCAAATATCAAGAGGAACCGCCATTAGCCAAAACTGAGCCAGAAAAGGCTGCCAAGCGTGCCAATGAAATTCAGGCAAGTTTCTATTTTAATCTTAAATCACATTTCATTAAATGAAAAATAAAAATTACTTAATTACAGGGTTATTTGGTTAACTTACCATTGGAGTTCCTCAACAAAGAGGTCCTTACACCACCCGGTACAAGCAAAGAGGGCCTTCTACCTCCTCATGTATGGACATAGTCTGCCAAAAGTCTTCAAGACAAAATACTACTAGAGTTTCCTTTTAAATCAAAAGGATTCGCCGTCTTAGAATAAGTGAAATTTTTTTTATTTTACCCCACCAAATGCGCTTAAACTTTTCAAGTTATTATATTGCCAAGTCTTATATATTTCTTATATATTTCTATATATATATATACGTATGTATGTGCTTACATATGTATATGCTTATAGTACATATTAACAGTTTTGCCTTTATTATCAATTAGTTAATTTATTTTACGAAATTGTCCAATGTCCCCCCTATTATAATTAAGATATATTTGTTACTTTATTTCGTAAGGAAAACGAATGTTTAAAATCAGTATTTTTTAGACAATTTAAAAAAACATATGAAGATAAACCATAAAATGACAATTATTGTCTAATTTAATGTTGGGTGAAACGATATGATTTTGAAATAATGAAGCAAGCAAGTTGTCCTTGCCGACTTGGAGAATTACCCTGTAGAAATATATTTTATATAGTCAAACTGCCTGGAAATTGCCATTAATTTAATATAATTCAGAGTCAAAGAGTCACAATCTGACTCTTATCAATGCTACACTTGAAATTTGAGTACATAAGGTTTATGTGGATATCTTCGCTATTTATTGCCCGATTTTAACAGCGTGGCAAAAATTGAAACTAACTTTATCCACACTGATGTTATCAAACTTGCTTGCACTAGTTCTTATAGTCTCCGAGGTATAGGTGTACATAAGGACATGACCAAATAGACTCGGCTGTTGATGCTGATCAAGAGTGTATGTATATATCTGATGAAGACGGAAATTATTTCTTCTGCCTGTTACTTTAATATATCAAAATAACCTACAGAAACAATCATTAAGAATCAATATTGTTTTTTCATTCACAGATTTTATGAAAATTGTTTTAATTTGTTTTATATAAAAATTTCAAAAGGGCAAAAAAATTCAAAATAAAACTTTAAAATCCAAAAACTTTATTAAAGCAATTTATTATATTCACTTATATTCATTTTTTTAATTTATACAAGCAATAGTTTTAATATTAAAAAAAATTAAAAGAAGTTGAAACCTTTTACGATTTGGCTGGAAATTAGATGGCTTTTTTTGAAATTTGAGTGGACAATATGATTAGGCAATAGATAAATACCTATGACAAATCCGAATAGTCCACTATCCAAGCGTATCAACAATAGGTTGAAATGCAACAAACGATGGCGCAGTGGTTTGATAACCCAATATGAATACGTATAGAATAAAATTGATCAAGTAAAAATAAGAAAATTTATAAATCATGACATCTTGCACTTGTTGATAACCAATAAAATAATGGTACAGCGATTTGAAGATCCTGTAGGTTTGATATAAAACAAAATGTATCCATTAAAAAAAAAAAGGTTGGGCAAAATTTACACAACAATTAATTGACTTACCGCACATACATTTATGGATCCAATAATAATGAAACAATTAGACATAGTTTTTTTGCGTTTGAAGACAAACGATTGAAAAAGAAGTATTGATCACGTAGATTATTTAATTTCGGTCTGAGACGAGGAAAGACCCGCCCAAGAGGTCTTACCAGTCGCAGCAGGAGGGTGCTGATGCTCCGACCTCTATTTGGTAAGAGGAAATAGTCGCATATTGGTCTGATTATATCAAATGCTGGGTTTAAATAGAACGAAATTAATTTAAAATATTAATAATTTAAAATGTACACAAAATTTGTTGACTTACCTTTGGTAAAGCACCTATATACCAGTATAGCAGTATCCTATTTATCGTATAAAGTAAATCGAGGAACTACCAAATTGTAATGAAATTTTATTTACCATTTTTGATAAGGAATAAAAAACCTCTAACCGTACTCTCCGAAAGATTACTAGATTAAAAAAATTTTATTCTTCTGCTCTGTGTGTATTCCAGCTGATAGACTTGAAAAAAGTATCGATTAGAATATAGTTTCGATTTTTTAGGACAATCGATAGTTTTTGAAAAACATGCATCTCTTCTTTTGGAAATCCCATTTTGTTACGGGCTCAAGAAAATTTACAATATTGAATGGTAATAAAATTATACTTAAATTATTAAAAATCAGCAAAGAAAATAACATTGATTGTAAAAGGAAAAACATCGATAGAGCGATCTTTTTCTTAAAAATAAAACAATCGATAGTGACAGATAGCGATTGCTTATCAGGCTTATCATTTTGAGGAACGGCACTTAGGGTGGGATTCCCCTTTTTCATATTTAATTGGGAGTGACGCAATTTGATCGCGCAATATAAAAAGATTCATGTATGTACATATGTTTGTAGCTACTAGCTACCTACATATGTACATACATACATACATATGTATACTATCATTTCGTATTTTCAAATTGAAGATTAAAGCACATTAGTGTTTTGTGAAGTTTGATATAGGAATGATTTTATTCTTTTTGAAGGAAAGCTTTAATGCTTATGCTTTCTGCCTACATGCAATTTGGTTGGTAAACATTCACAGGATGATTTCATTCGATTATTCTTGGTATTCCAATATATTAAAAGTTTTAAATAACAGAATTTTTTCTTCTATTCGTTTGCATTTATTTTAAATCAATGAACAAATTTTACCGCTTTTATTTTAAACCTAAATTTAACGGCACACTGACAAATGCTGATTGATACAAACATTGCATGGATCGTATTAGCGAGGCGAATTTAAGTTTCATACGTTTTACTCAGAGATCATTTAAGCGAAGCGAATTCAAGTTTCACCCACTGATAAAATTTGATTCTATAACAAATATCAGATCATAACTAATATACTCTCTACGCGCGTCTGTGCGGTATCAAAATGCAGTGTGATTGAATATGTTCGCAATGCAACAATCGCGTTTTTGTCCGTTTGCCGTGGTAATTGTAGGATTCTAATTGGAAAATATTAAGTGAAAAGAAAACAGTGCAAGGGTGACACTGTTCTGTGTATGTGCGGGTATGTGCAAAGTTCTAAAAAAAGTATATACATATTTATAAATAATGCAAAACTTAATAATAATAATTAATAAGCAATGCGGTACAATGAAATATGCAAAGTCAATATACAACAAAAACAATCAAAAGAAAAAACAAAGCAATAATCTCTCACCAACACAAGCAAATAAATACGGTTATATGTGTTAAGTTTGATGCTCTCTCAATTGCATCACAAAGTGCAGATAGAAAGAGAAAAAATACATATGTATGACAAGCATAGATATGAAAGCGTGAGTCGATCGTTTATGTGGTTGTAAGTAATCAATTGATAAAAAAGAGAATTAAGTTCAAAAAGCTCACTGAAACTATGTATATTCATTTGTTATTGCAATTAATAATTGGCAAGTAACTCTAACTGATGTGTGAATTTTCTCACGCTGCCATCACTACTCCCTAAACGCACACACACATACGCATATTCATCTCACAAAACGCACACTTATCGTATAACGTAATAAAAGCACGTGTTGGCTTTGATTGTTTTTTTTCTTTTGCCTTTTCTTTTGTGTTCATAAAGTGATTTGGCATCTTGCTTTCAGTGCGTGCATGTGTGTATGTATGTATGTACATATGTACATACACATGTATGTATGTAAGAATTTTTGCTTTTCGTTTTCTTTTTACCTTTGCAACTACAAGCATAATAGTTTTAGCTTCTTACCAAGCTCAATAAAATAATTAATTTAATGCATTTTTAAATGATTATAAATATCGGTTAACTATGTACATACATAGATACATACATACATATGTATGTATGTACATACATAAACTGTCTCCCATAGGAACAATCGTGTAAAATAATAATGTCCAAGTGTCTTGAAACTGTGGCCATGGTGTTATTTGAGTTTTTTTTTGTGTTTTGCCTTAAATTATGGAAATGAACTTTTGTTTCTTTTTTTCTTTTCGCTTTTGTTTCTATATTTTTGTTGTTGTTGTTGTTGGGGACGTAAAGCCGCGTGGGTTTTCAGTTTCGTTTTCGCTAGCAGTCCATGGCTGCGGGGTGCGGGGTGCGGAGCAGATCACGATGCTTTAACAATTGAGTAAATTAGTTTTAGTAGCTAGCTAAATGATAATATTTAATAGTTGATAACTAACTAACTTGTCTAAATCTTTTGACATACTGAGCCAAGAACTGACCGTTAAATAGAGAATTAATGTTTATTTATTTTATTAACTTTTTAGTTTAATATTTAAAATATTTCATTCATTGAAATTGTATTCTGATACTAAAAGGTTAAGAAGTTATACAAATTTTTTAAAAAGTTATAAAAATAACTAAAAAATAGCCGCAGATATTTAATTGATTAATTGATTTTTTCTTAAAAGTTTAACTATTAGGGAATATGTCTCTAAATTTCACATCAAATAAAAATAATCGGAGAATTTTTTATGATATTTTTAAAGATTAATTTTCAAAATGCTTCAATGTTAAAAAACTCTCGGATTTTCGACCTCAAAAAGTCTTGGCTCTTAATGGGTTAAGCATGAATTTATTATTTTGATTTAACAATTATGATTATAATAAATATCTATGTATGTTTAATATACATATGTACATACTATGTAGGTAATTCATTCAGTTGATTGTTTAAAAGTTTTCAAATTAAGTTTTCCTCTGAATTATAGTAATGATTTTTTTTGTTTAAAAATTTAACTCAATCGTTATTTTAGTTAGTCATATTTTCATTTGTTTTTAAAAAATTAATCAATTCTTAAGTTTGAATCAAATTTTTTTAACTTTATAATTATTTTTTGCTAGTAATTATAATCTTGAACCGGCAAAAAATATTTAAATCCTTTCCATATTTATTTTCATTTGCCCTGGGGAAAGTGATAAGCCAATAAAATTGTGTTATTTTGTTGATTTTTATTGTTTTTTTTTAATTTCTTGTGTTTTTTCTTTTGTTTAATTAAGTCAATAACAGCAGCGGAAAAAGAACCTATTCTAAAGCTTTAAATAAATGATAAAAAAATAACTTTAATTTCAATAGATTCATGATTTTTAATTACTTTGATACTCACATGATTGGGCTTGACATTTTGATAGTCGACATTAGCTCTTTCCGAATCATTTTTTCCGCATAGTTTCCTATTTTTAATATAAATAAATACATACGTACATATACTACAGTTCTTTTACAGTTTGTTTTAGTTTTTGTGTTTGTTGCCCATTATTGGTAACCGGTTTTTTGTTAATACCAACTGATACCATTTTTACTATCAATTTCATTCGCTCTTGTCTTGTGGTTTTCATTTTATTTTATTTAGTTTTTTTCCTTCTTTTTTTTTTTTTGAATGATATCAACAGGCAACCAAATTCAATATGTTTTACTATGTGTGGATTTACCACCCACTTGAAGTATCTGCAAATGCAACGCAGAGTAACCAAAGTCTGAACTTCACCGAAAACCAAAATACTCAAATACATATGTACATACATGTATGTGTGTGTGTTCATATCTACATGTATACGTACATACATACGTACTCCATCTGCTCTGTGGCGCAACAAGCAAAATAAAAAAAAAACTTAATATATGTGTGTACATATGTATGTATGTATATATAAACAAGTTAAAGCGTCGACTTTGGGGATACCCTGCAACGTAAAGAAAAATGCACATACATATGTACAGATTTGTATTTATTAACTTAAACTATACATATGTATAGATATGTATTTTGTTTATTATCTTATTGGCATAAGATTGTCGGATTAATTGGTGCCACACTCGACAGAAATACTGATAAATGGAATACGGTTAATTGAAATTCTACTATAATTACTGAATTATACAGTTTTATGTATTTATTTATATATGCTTGTACAATATCTTTATACCTTTTGTCTCTTTTAGTCGTGATAATTCTGATCTATGTATGTAGATATGTCTGTATGTATGTATGTATGTATGTTAACTTGCTACCTTTTCTTAAGATCGTAATTCTGCTAATTGCTAGTGTTGGAAAACAAATAAATCGGCTTGTCTCAACTGATCGTTACAGCTTAAAACATCCTGCCACATTACTTTCTCTTTACTAGCAAGTTATTCAGGGCTAGCATGTTCCTTACCCTTCCTACTCTCCTTACTTAATATTTAATGCTGACTGTTAAAGATAATATGTACATATATACATATCTGATGGTTATGGTAGCATGTAAATATTAATTCCTATAACTTTACTTCTTTACCTACAATGATCGGTTTTTCGCAATGTCAGAAGTTGCTCTTGTTGATATCTAGCAATGTTCAATTTAATTTCTATCAAACTGATTGTCGCTTGCAGATCACTTCGATTAATTAAATATAAAATGCCGATCAATAATATATATTTAAAAATCTCATAAATAACTTATTTATTTCTTATATCCCCTTCTATACTCTAGTATGGAGTGTGGTACTCTTCTATACATGGTTTGAGAAACTCAGCAACCGGCTGCTTTTACTTCTTCCTTACTTCTACTATACATACTGCTACTCCCTTCTTCTTCTTATCCATATGATCCAACCTATCCATAGTAAACATACCACTCCTGAGCACTCCTAAAACCTGCTGTCGCTGCACAGAAAACAGAAATCAAAAGTGAACATCGCCTCGCTTGCATATTGCTGCCGACTACTTTTCCGCTAACCGCACTCACCGCCTTCTTCCCCCCCCTCCCAAATCACCGTCGTAACTTTGTCGTTGTTGTCGGGCGCCTACAACAAACGAAGCCAATGTACGACAGTTCGTGTCGCATTCGTTCTTGTTTGAATGCTCGTTTCTTGATTTTTGCCCGATTCTAGTTGGCCAAACAGTTGTGGGGGCTCGTTCGGCTCTGTCTCCATACAACGGCTCGTGCCTGATCGGCCTCATACCACTCCACGAAAGAAAAAAGAAGAAAAAAAAAACCAAAACAAACGAGTGCTCCAACACAGTTGTTTAGCAGTATGTTCAGTCGTTTGCTGCAGTCAGCACACAAAGCAAGAGTAGTAGGGGCCGCTCATTTTGCGATATTTGCCAATTTTTTTCGCGTCTATTCCGATAATATAAAATTGACAATCTTAACTGTAATTGTTGGAAAAAAAAAAAAAAAAACAAAACGATAAAGCAACAAACGAAATAAAAGGAAGAGCAATACCATTCATTAATTGATGATATTTAAAAACAAAAAAAAAAATAGCGTACACGAGATTCCCAGACAAGTTGGGGCCCCCCTTTTCTATATACATACATTTATATACATATATTTATAATATTTGTTGTTGTCGTCAGTTTCG
Source organism: Drosophila sturtevanti (assembly GCA_018150375.1). Classification (NCBI taxonomy): domain Eukaryota; kingdom Metazoa; phylum Arthropoda; class Insecta; order Diptera; family Drosophilidae; genus Drosophila; species Drosophila sturtevanti. Next base: position 3,041,938 of record JAECWJ010000324.1, on the reverse strand, counting down.
AGTGTATTTTATCGTTGTCGTTTGTTGATAAGCCAACTTGTAGGCGTGTACGACTTTTAATTGTGTGTTCGTGTGTGTGTGTGTGTGCGTGTGAGGAGGTTTCACTGTGGCGTGCATATATTGAGTAAATTTGCTATTTGTTATTAAACAAATGCGTATTCTCAAGTTTTGCATAATAATTTTTTGATAAATGAAATGAGAAGCAGAAGCAGGAGAACCGGTTAAACAAAATTATATATACACATATGAACATATGTGTATATATATATATATATACATATTTATAAATATATACGTTTCATTTGAAGCACATTGCACCGGAAACAAAGCAACAACAATAATTATAACAATAACAACAATTGGCTATCATTCATTAAGCAAAAGAAAATTTAATAACATAAAAATAGAAGGCAATAAGTACATATTTCTTCCAATAGCCCACAAAAAGAAATTAAGAAAATAAAAAAATTGCTGATTAAGTGATTAAGTTCAACAAAAAAGTATGTCATATTTTTGCTAAAAAAAGGAGAAAAAAATGCAAAAAAAAATGCCTAAAATTCAATTTAAAACCATTTCATATGTTGCTTGTGCAGTAATTTGAGACGAGTGTAATAACAACAACAACAACACCAAAAGTGTTTTTTTTTCTCTCCTCCAACAAATGCAAAATCATCGAAAAATTTGCAATTTTCTCTCACACAGTCTCCTCCCCCCTTCTCCCCAAGTGAAAAGTGTTCAAAAATTTGAAATATAATAGTGAAAAATGCGCAATAATTTTGAAATAAAATTTAACAACGGAAATACAAAATATGGAATTAAATAACAAATTGTAAAATATAAAGAAAAATAAAAGATAGAAAAAAAGAGAGAGAGAGCGAGAGAGAGAAAAATAAAAATTGTTAGAAAATGTCAGCCATTCAGTTAAAGGATTCAAAACTAAAAACTAAAGAAATAACTAAAGAAACAACAATAGCAGCGGCGGCAGCAGCAGCAGCAATTATAACGTGTCAAGCCACGCCCATAGAATCAAGTACAACAACAACAACAGCAACCGCAGCAACAATAACCACAGCAGCCACAAAGAAAACTTTAACCTCAAATGCGGCATTGTCATTGTTTGATCAGCTGAAAAAAGGCGTCAATTTGAACAAGTTAAAAACAATTGGCGCCAACAGCAACAGCAACAGCAAAACCAGCAGCAGCAGCAGCAACAACAAAAACAACAACACTACCATAGCAACTATAAAAGCACCATTACAGCCGACTGCTCTGCCACCATCCCTACCATTCTCCTCATCATCAGTAAAAGCATCCTCATCCACATCCGCATCTGCAACCGTATCACCATTATTAAATATTGATCTAAAACCACCACCAAAGCCGTCTAGGCCATTTAGTACGCCCAGCAGCATTGGCATAGTTCATGGCACTAAACGGTCAAATGTTGGTGGTGCACAAGTGTTCGATAGTTCTACCAAATTGGACATAAACGTATTAAGATCTCAGCTCTATCAGGGCTCCAGAAAGACTGCAACAAGAGGAATACAACAACAACAACAGCAACAGCAACAAAGTGAACCACAAAGAACAGGAAAAAGATTTAACAAGAAACGTTGCCTGGATCGTTACGATTCATCAGAATCATCAGATAGGTAAGTGATAATTGACATATATATGTATATATATTTATAAATTAACCTTGAAATAGATTTGGTTATAGAAATACATATATGAACAATATATAACTGGTTACTAATAGTATATATATATTTAAGTAGATATCGATATGTACATACATATGTAGATGCATTATATATACGCACATATGTACATATGTGTATATATAGTTGTAAATTCAAATTAATGCAAAGATTTGAAACTGTTTTTTGCATCTACAAGTATCTGAAGTCAAAAAGTTTAAATTAGCTCAATTTCGGGGATTATTGATTCTCAAAAAAGTTGATTGATATGACATACAGTGGCGAGCACATGTGGATGCATGTTTCGATACTGTGACTTTGAATGGCTGTAAAACCCAGAAAAATGCACTAATCGATTCCAAATTTTGAACTAAAATCCATTAATAATATATAAAACGAATAACAAAATATTTAATTCACTTTCTCCTCCTTAGCTTCAAAAATCGAGAAAAAACTTAAAAATGAGCATGTCTCCACTTTTGCACGTATAACAAAACTTATAGATTAAGGAATTTTTTTTTAATATGTAGTCCAAAGGGCTTCGGCTTTAATCACACTATAAATGAACCTGGGCATACTCTCCGCCAATTTTTCTATCAGTCCGTGCGATAGAGTGCTCCTTTGCACCTGGACTCCACTCCAAAGCTCGTCCATTGTCCTTGGCGGAGTATCGTAGCGCGACAGTTGCTTCCTTAGCAGATACCATGGGTTTTCGATCGGATTTAGATCTGGGCTTTGAGCCGGCCACTGCATCTTCTAAAAATATATATAGATATATACATATGTACATAGATGGATAGATAGATAGGTAGATATATGGATAGATATGTAGATAGATATATAAACAGATAGATATTTAGATAGATAGATGTAAAGATGGATATACATATAGATAGATATAAATAGATAGATAGTTAGATAGATAGATAGATAGATAGATAGATAGATAGATAGATAGATAGATAGATAGTTACATAGTTTGATAAATAGATGGGTAGATAGATAGATAGATAGATATACATATATAAAGATAGATACAAATAAAGATGGATACATAGATAGATAAATAAATAGATAGATAGACAAGCTGTTATTGAAGCTAAGGGCGGTGCCAACAAATACTAAAAGCTTAAAAAATTGGAGAAAATAAGTTTTTTTTGTACAAAGTACAAATTGTCCGAATAATTTTTGTGCGTAAAAAAGGGGCCTTTTGGATGGTTTTAAGATTTTTTCCTATGCCAAAGAAGGGTTTTTTTGTTTTTGTGATTAAAATTAGTTTTAGTAACATGGATCTTCATAATGAAATAAAAATTTTTTGTTTATGTTAAATACTTTTTTAATTAATAACTTAAATGAATAAATTTGAATCATATGGGTGTCCGAATAAATGTTTTGCTGACTGTAGATAGTTCGAAAAATAGATAGATTGATAGATACATATAGAGAGTTAGATGAATAGATAGATATATAGAAAAATAGATATGTAGTTAGAGTATACATATATACAAAATGTTTTTAAAATTTATATATGTATATATAGGTATGAGTTTTTGGAATAATTTTAGAAGGTAAAAATTGTTAAGGGAGAAATGTCGCTATTAAAAATTAAAATGGTTTAAAAGTAATTTTAAATCTCTTAATTAATTGAACATATGTATATACATATGTACACATACATATATTCGTTCTACCCAAGCACACATACATAAAATTCGCTAAAATCTACAGATAAAATGCGATAAAGTTCTTCAAAACATTTCTTCATCTTTAAATCAAATTAGGGAATAAATGGATGAAATAATAGAACTACTTAATATATTATAAAAGGCAAGGTCCTTATTAGAAAAAGTAATCTACTTTAAGACAAGTTAACAAGATTCAAAATTTTCAAATTTTTTAATTTATTTCTTTAATTGTAAATTTGAATGTCTTCATTCTTTAAGCGGGCATCCCCTTTATTATACAATTTCCTCAGAGTTTCATTTACTTGAACTCGTAAAATACATTGATAAGATGCTATATATACATATGTACATATGTATACATATACATAAATACATATACATATGTATGTATATATTTATACCCTTGCAGAGGGTATAATAAAATTGGTCAGATGTTTGTAACGCATAGAAATAATCGTTTCCGACCCCATAAAGTATATATATTCTTGATCAGCATCGAAAGCCGAGTCGATATGACCATGTCCGTCTGTCCGTCTGTCCGTCTGTCTGTTTCTTCGCAAGGAATCGAACTTAAATTTTGAGCTACGTGAATAAAAGTCATATCATTCTCTTCATTGATGATTTATCTAAATTAAGTTCGAGAGTTGGTAGGATCGGACAACTATAAGTTATAGAAAAATAGGAAAGATCAGAGGTACCTCGGTTAAAATTTGTGTTGTTCAAAACAGTTCTTGTGAGAAAAACTTTTTTGTTTTTTGAGATATCTCAACCAAATTTGGCACATAGATGACAATTCTACTTTTACACCTTCAGATCGGATAATAAACACCGACATAAATCAATAAAAACAATAATCAACCCCCATTAGAAAAAGTATGTTTTTGTGAGAAAAACTTTTTTGTTTTTTAAGATATCTCAACCAAATTTGGTGAACAGATGAGAATTATACTTTTACATCATATCAGTAAGTTTGAATCAGATCGGATAATAAACACCGACATAAATCAATAAAATCAATGAATCAACCCCCATCAGCATCAGTATGTTTGCATATGCAGCCAATTAAATACGTTTATATTTGCTTTTATATATGCGTACACAAACAACATACATGGAAACATACAAACATACATACATACATATATGCGAACACGTGCTTGAAAAAACTACAAGCTGAGTGCGAAACAGAAAGAGACAGAAAACTATTTGTATTGTGTTGTTGTTTTCTAGAATTCGTCAGAAACTTTAGAGAGCGAGAAGCTGGACGCTTGCAATGTATACCGAAATAGCGAGACAGTGAATTATAAGTTTGGTAGCGCAATAGGTAGAGATCGATTCCAGAAATGACGTGAGCGGAGGTTCAAACCGGCCGTTGGCAAACTCGAATTTTTTCTTACTGTTTCTTTTTTTGGTTTAAATTTTTTTTAAATTTTATATTTCTAATTTTTAAAATATCTTGAATCCGATATGACGGAGAAAGTAATCAATTAATCTGCAAGGGTATACAAACTTCGGCACGGCCGAAGTTAGCTTCTTTGATATTTTAAAATAAATTTTGGATAAAGACGAACACAAACAAAGCAAAATGGGTGAATATTGCGAATGCTTTTTATGGCTGGTAAACTTTCAACGCAGCTTTTAATTCCTTTTCACGATATGAAACTCATGGAAATTGCAATATACATAAGATTTGTACCGCAAGTTGCAATAAAATCAAAGTACTTAAATTGTTGAAACGTTTTTATTGGAGCTTAAACAGCCATTTGCAAACCTATAAAGTATAGATACATACATAAATATACCTGAAAAGCATAAATAGTCAAAGAAATTTTCTTAAGCTAACTATCAAATTATTTCACATTGAAAATGATACAAAATAAATATATAATAAATATTTCTCTAATAGAGGCTCTAATTAAGAGTTTTTGTTGCATCAAGATCGAAATATGAAAATGCAATGCATAAACCATAAACAATTATTAATGACAAAATAAAACATTTAAAAATTCTTAGATTTAAAATTTAATTATTGCTTAGTGCTAAAAATTTTCAAAGGTTTTCCCCCATTTTAACTGACGTCTAAAATTTTCATTTTATGACTAAAAAGTTTCTTACCGAGAGCCAAATTGGCGCATTTTTTTTCGCTAGATAGACTACACTATAAAGGGAAATGCTTAATGTACATACATATCTATCTGTAAGATGCTTTGCCAAAATTGAGCTAAATATACACATGCACACACACATATACACACACATACACATGCGAATTCTTAGCTTGCCAAAATTGAGCTAAAAGTACCATTTAAATATATGTACATATGTATACAAACACATCTAAGATACTTTTGTCAGTCAAATAAGCCAAAAAAAAAAGTAAAAGAAAAAAAGAACAAAGATTCAAACTGAAATGCAGCGATATTTGATTTCTCATCTTTAACTTGTACTAATAAGCGAATAAATGAAATTTATCTGACAGTTAATTGAGGCAATAATCAATATATTTAAGCTAAATGCAAAGCACGCGCCGCAATGTTGAAAATTTATGACTTGTAAGTATACAAATGCATACAGAACATATATGTATGTATGTAGAAGATATACATACTTAGATATACATATACATATGGATGCATGTATATACAGATACATATAAACGTACATATATAGATATGGGAAGAGATTCTTGCCAACTAATTTCCGCTCATTAAAAATGCGCAGCGAAACGAAAACAAAGACAATGGCAAAGGCAAAGGCAGAAGTCAGAAACCAAAGCCAAAAAGCAAAGCCAAATGAAATTCATTCCAATGTGCTGCAGCCCACCATCATTTGTATTTAAAAGATACGCAACATGCGGAACATGCGTTCATTTATCAGTTGATGAGTTGCAGTAGCTGCTGCTGATTTTCAAATTTATAGCGCGTGGGCGCTGATCACATATGCATGTATATACATACATATACATATATGTAGGTACATACATATATACATACATACATATATAGTAAAATCAACAGCAGCAGCAACTTCAAAAAGTTTCAATCTGGCCTTTGATTTATTTTTTTTTTTTTCGTTGTTGCTGTTGTTGTCGTTTTAGATACCCTATAATTGTAGAATGAAAGAGTATAGTTGAGTTGTTAACTAGATTAATATACATATGTTAAGCAGATTAATATATTTTTGATAAAGAAAATGAACCTTATTCTTTGTTTCGATCTGTAAATCTAGATTTAGGATTAGGTTGAAATTGCTAGCCCTTGGATCTCATCCTCTAGAGTATGGGCCTTGCTGCATAGAATTCGATCTATTAATCATATATACTTAATATCAATTGAGTGTTTTGCGTATATAGTAGGTATATACTAATGAAATTCCAGAATGTTTTTTGATCGCCAAGATCCATATTTAATATTGCTCTAAGAATTGAATGGTTTAAGGTTACAGATTATTTAGCAGGTTGTGTAGATCATATTAATATCAAAGATCATAAAGATTATATTAAGAAATTTGTTAGAAACTATTTCCTATGACTATGACAAGAATTGCTCCTAATTAGGAAACTATTTATGAAAGTAATACTAGTCATAGTCACAGTTAATAATATTATAAATGGTTAAATATTTAGGAGTAATACTTACGTGTGTATGTAGATTCTTCTAAGAAAAAAAAAAGTAATTTTTTAGTCTTTATATATACAACTTGGAGGGAAATTATTATTTCTATCATTTTATCTAGAATATTCTTGTGTATCCTTAGTAGTAGGATCTACAGGGTATTTCCATGTCTCGATATCATCATCATCATCATCTCTATTTAACTCACCCAATATGTTGTTGTTATATATGCATATATATATTTTTTTTGTGGATTTTCTTGATCTCTTTGCATTTTAATTAATTTGCTCTTGTTGTTGCATGCAAATCATGCATAAATTTTACAGTCGATTCCCATCGATAAGAGTCAAAGTATCCGTATCCGTAAATGTTGTATCTCGGATTTGTAGATTCTCGGTTTTTTCGGTTTTCGGTTCTTCCACACGCAATGTGCATATCAAATGTTGCTATCTCTATCTGCTATTAAAATACTATATATTCTACCTATATTGTATCTTTCAGTATATTTAACAATGCCCTGTCCAACCCTGCGTCGTCCCCCTTTTGACGCCAGCTATCACCAAAACCTAAACCCCAATCGTCGGCTGGGTTCGTCAGTCATCGTCATTTAGTCGTTTGGTCGTTCGTTTTCATTCGGAAATAATTTTAACTTTTGGTCGTTGAACTTTTTGATTTATTTTTTGTTATTTTTTCGTCGTCTCGTCACAAAACATGAAAATTTCAGTTGTTGTTTTGTTTGCTCTTTATGAATGTGTGTGTGTCTGTGTGTGTGTATGTTTTTTTTTGTTTTGTTTAATATTTGTTTCTCTCTTTTTTTTTTGGGCCGCATTTTGATTTCTTTTTGTTTGTTTGTGTGTTTGCGTGTGCTTTTGCCTTTTGTTGCTGTGTGTGTGTTTGTTTTTTTGTCTTTGCACATTTGTTTCTTTGCGGTGCATTAAATTTAATTTGCACATCTTTAGCAATGATTTGTTTTTGCTTGTGTTTTTTTTATCTTTTATGGGCCTTATGAGCCTTAAGTGCCTTATGTGATGGCATTTTGTGAGAATTCTCGGCTACGTTCTTTTATTTCTTTAGAATCGGTTATTGCAATTTAATTTTAAGAATTCCAATTAAACTAAAAATATTTCATTTTAAATTAACTTTCTTTTTTCAGGCTTTTAAAGATTAATATGGTAACAATATAAAAGGCAATAATCGATTTAAATACAGAAATCAACTTTATTCCTTTTTTTTTTATCAAAAACCAAAGAAATGAAATTTTAATAATAAAAAAAAAATATTATTAATGAGGAATGTGAATCAAAGCGTTTTGTGTATTTTGCATATAATCAACATAAGTTCTGAATTATATAAAAAATATAATAATTGAATAAGAGAGTATGTCTTTTTATTTTGTTTTTAAATTATTATTTAAGAGAGTTTTTATTGTACACACAATCATTTCATATTAAAATGGATTATCGTCAATTGATAAGAAAAATATGTACATACATACATACGTACATACATATGTACATATTCATTTATGTACATAAATATATTGATTGATGGGAATTACATTTATGTATATAATTTTTTTTATCTGGGGTTCTTCTGCAATCTCAATCTCTCTATTCCCAATGTGGACAATCAGCAGAGGATCTTAAATTTTACATTGACTTTAAAAGGAGATAAAAAGAAAATCAAAATTGGGGGAGGCACTTGGGTATAATACTGGTTGTTAGGCCAGTCCATGAGGAAGGTTCCGGATGTGGAGTTTTCTTAGGTGTCCAACAGATTAATGTCTAAAGAGTTGATGTGCTTGTCCAGGCGATCCGAATGAGCCTTCGTCAGCCTGGGTATCTCTTCAACGACTTAGGGGATACCTAGTCTTATTATTATACTGATAATAATCAAAGTGCTTCAGAATCTACATACAAGACCTTAAAGATCTGTTCAGATACATCAGCTTTATTCCTCTTTATAACTAGTTACTTATACTATTTCTAGAGAAGTGCAATAATTTACTTTGTAGACTTGGTTTCTATGAATAGTAATTTTTATATTATAATTACTTGAACTTTTTTGGTTTTTTATGAAATTTTTTGATATATCTACATACATACATAATTCAAGTTTAATTTAAATGTTTCTAAACTTTTTTAAAGTTTGTTCTCTAATTTCTTTTTGTTTTATTTCTACATTCATAATCTGTTGTAGTGCCTCATAGCAAATAGAAAGGTTAATGTTGATCTTTCCCCTTTGTAATACCTGAATGACAACTTAACAATGATCTTAAGATCTTTGAAAATAATGTTTGTTAATAGTAATGTCAAGCTTTATCATTTAGTTAGTATGTACATATGTTTTTTTCATTAGTACTCTGTAGAATTTGTAGTCATTTTATTGAGTGTTTTAAAAATATAAAAGATTAATTTTTTGCTTATCCATTATGTGACCTCTGTTGTGTGTGTGTTTTTTTTGTTGCTGTTTTACCCTGTAAGCAAATGGGTTAGCTGGATTGTTGGGAATAACTTTTGATTTGTGATTACCATTATCTTTAGATCTTTTAATACTTTCGAACATCTATCGAGTGAATTGATTAACTAAGTATATAGCAGATATTTAGATAGATCAAGAATAGGAGATATAACTCTTACAGTTTCTTAAAGATTGACAAATTTTTAAAGATTTCTTAATATAAATATTTATATGGATATGCATATAGATTTGATCTTAAAGTTCTAAGAAGTATTTAGATTCCAGATAGGATAAAAGATATTTCCTTAATGGTGGCTAATTCCAATGCTTTTACAGGGTATTCCAAAGTTGTAATCATTCATTAATTTAGTCTTTGACTGTTTTTTTTCTTTAACCTTGTGAGCATCTGCATTGCAGCTTCTTCTGCATCCACAACTAGAAAGAACTAGCAAAAATACATCAACTCATACATACCACTCAGCTATTAAAAAAATTAATTATTTCATAAAGTAAATATAAAAAGTATTGAAAAAAAAAAACGAAAACAAAAATAACAACTACAAATTGCAATGCTCTTTCTGCTTTTTGTATCTTGTAGTTATTTCCGCAGCATTTAACTTTAATTATCGTTCATAAAGCAACTGCCGATTGCCGCCAACTGACGAACTGACTGACTGACTGACTGACGGACCGACTTGCATGTAGTTTGTCATCATTTTTCTTTAGTTTTGTGGATTTATCATACCCACACACACACACACACACACACACACACACACACTTACAGCCATAATCAACGAGTGTGTTTCTGTGTGTGTGTGTGCTATTGATTTTGTTGCCTCTTTTGTCTGTTACAGGTTTTCCACGTTTTTCCACATTTTTCCAAGTGCGAACCAAGTGCGACCCACTGCTCCAATGGCGCGAATCTTTTGCCTTTAAAAGTATCTTATACTTTTCGTTTCTTTCTTGTTTTTGTTACGCTCGTTTTTTTTTTCTTTCTGCCAAGTCATGCAAACAGAAATACACACACACACACACAGAGATACACACACCGAAACACATTGTGTAATCGCCCACGTTGATTTATCTCGTTTAAGTGACTCCAAAACGGCAGTCGATTTCAAAGACTGTCTGTCCAACTGTCTGTCCGTCCGTCTGACTGCAATTTTTGTTCGTGTCGTTTGTTGTTTTTGCTTGATGACGTTGAAATTGTACGAAGTAGTAGTAAGTAATGTAATAACTTGCAATTGCTCGCTATTTGTATTTGTAATTGCATCTTTTGCAGCATTTGTTTTTCTTTTCGATCTATTTTGGTTTTTTCCTTAATGCTTTTGGCCAACATTTATTATTCTGTGCCAAAGTCTTAACTCTTTTTATCTTGCATTGTTTTAGTTTAAAGTTAAAGTCAACTCAAATGGAGAAGTGCAAAGTGAATTAACAAATTAATGTTCAATAAATCTCTTTTTATTGCCAAAATAAAAGGTTAGGAAATTATATACCTACATAAATATTTTTAATATAAATTTATTTTGTTTATTTATTATTTTTTTATTATTATTTTTAATTATTTATTATTATTTATTCTGCATATAGATACACATCCCTGTTGGGTGCATTTTTCTTTACAATCAGAATTCTATAAAATTCTCTAAAGTATTTAACTACTCTACATATCTATTTATCTATATATAAGCTATAGTTTTGATCCTGATTGGGAATTGTTTAGCTGGTTCATTGGCAACTTTTATAAAAAAGTATTTTCTCTGATTTATAATTTTTGAAAAGTTCTTCATCTCCTAGGAGTTAATAAAGTAATTAAAATATCTTAAGGGTAATATTTTGTTAATTTTAAACTCTAAAAAATCTCAGTTAAAAATATCGAAACAGAAATACATAAGTTTTTAGTTTAAAATAAATATTTAAAAAATTGTCTAAATTTTAATATTAGATTATATAGAGCAAATAGAGTTCAATTTAGCAGAAAACTTTTTAAAATTATATATTCTACATATTTTTTAATAGCTATAATTTTATTGGAAAAAGATCAAATCCACATCCATTATCCATTATCCATTTCGTTAACATGAAAATATTTAGTCAAGATTAAAATTTCCATAAAACACAAAATGGATACTTGCAATCCAATTGAAATACAAATTTTAAATTTAGTTTTATTATTTGAAAATTTTTCCATAATGAAAAATTGTTTATTTATTTTTACCCAGATCAAACTAAAGCCACAAAAGACAGTAGCTATTAATTTAATATTAGTTAGTTTATCAATTATTCATCGTAACTAAGCTTTTGGCTTGGACTACATTTATTGAGTTGTAAGATAGAAGAATCAAAATTTAGTTTAGTTAGGCTTAAAATTCTTATATCTAAATTAATATTTAAGTTAATATTTAATTTTAGTCTTTAAGCAAAACTTTCTACATGTGATATGAGTTATATCATATTGATAAAATAGATCTTAATATCTACCATAAATACTCTTTGAGCATCTATTAAACAGAAATGAAAATACAATTTAAAAACTTTCCTTAAATTATACCTACAGCAACTTTGTGAAGAAAAAAAAACACAAAACTTTTCGTGGTTTTTTAACCCAAAAGCGCTCGATTAACATTTCCAAGTACTACATGGAAATTGCTTCAATTTTCGCCTATGGTTTAGTTATGGTCGGAAGCAACAGGTTTTTGATAGTTACGCCTTCGTCGGACTTTATTTTTTTTTTTTTTTTTTTGGGGTGATTATACTCGATTATCAAAATGAATATGTTTTGAGTGGGCTAACTAATTTAGGGCACCACCAACAGCATGAACAATAAGAACAACAAAAACAACAGCAGCAACAATAACAACAACAACAACAACAGTTGAGATTGTAAGTAGCCTAAAACTGTAGACCAAGTTTCTCTTCAACTAGCATTACCTAGCTGCCTCCTTCCTCTCTTGTTTTTGACTCGGTTATGGGCTTCACCATGGATATCTGTTAGATGCCACAATGTTGCCAACTAGCTGCCACGCCTATACAACAGTACCACACACCACCACCACCACCATACCGCAACCACTACCATTCTATAGAGAGCAGCAGCCGCCAACCAAACTGACTGCTGCCGCCCTGACTCTTGGCCAGATTGAAAATTTGCTTTTGTTTTCATACTTTTCTGTTTTATTTTTTCCATTTTGCTTTTTTTTCTTTTTCGGTTTTTGTCTTTTCCTTTTCCTTTTTATTTATTTTTGTTTTGTGTTTTCTTTTTCATTGTAATTTTTTTATAGTCTGCAGTTGGTTGTTGTTGTTGTTGTTGTTGTTGGTGTTGTTGTCGTGCAAGTGTTGGCAGCCCAGTCGCCAGTTCCCGTGTCCCCAGTTCCTATACCCCAGTCCCTTCAGTCCCCAGTCTCTCCAATGCACCAATGCTCCAATGCTCTGCAACTCCAACTACTGACTGCCATCCGTTCCCGTTCGTTTTTCACTTCGTTTTGTCCCAGCTTTGTTGCACCTCCTGCTGTCAGCCCTTTAGCCCTTCCATTTGCCTCAACATCTGCAACTGCCACTGCCTCTGCCACCACCTTTGTCTTGGCTTTTTGGGTTGCTTCCACTTGTTTCAACAAGATGTACATTCTTAGCTGGTTGTTCTACTCTATCCAAAAATAAAGTACTTAAAATAAATGGTATTACTAAAATAAATCTAAATATAAGAGGATTTGTTTTTTTTTTGTAGATATAACATTAAAATAAATCAAATAAACAATTTTTGAATTTTGATTTCTTTGTAGTGGAATAATAATTGGGGATATCGATAAATATGTTTTTAATTTATAAATATTTTAGAAATATTTATTAATTTATAACAAAAGTAACAAAAATTGAAGCAAATATTCAATTGAATAAATTAAAATTCAATATTATTTTGAATAAGTTTAAATATCGGGCTGGACTGTGTAAACCTTATATACATACATATATATAGTCGGTGATATTTAGAAAATTAAAACAATGGATTGGGACAATTATTAGAATAAGTAATAAATATATTATAATTAATATTGTTTTCAAACAGAGCTTTTATTTGGATTTCCGATACATATTTAATTAGTGCACAATAAATCATAATGACACTAAAAATATATAATAATATTAGCAGTTTGTTTACTATGAGTTCTTCTAGAAATATTTGGTTTAAAATAAATTTTTCCAAATTTCTATTAGGTAAAAATGAATAAAAATTTGTTTAGTTAGGATTAAAATTGTATAGTAATTGTTATATCTAAATTAATATTTCAAGGGAAATCAATTTGAGTCTTTGTAATTGAGATATATTTATTATAATTTATTTAAATCAGATATGCACAGATATATATAAATATATGTCGCTTGTGTGTGTAATATGTTATAAATTAAATTAATCCGATTCAATATAAATTTCGTAGTTCGTTAATTATATTGAACCCATTCATAATAAACTGGTTTAAACTTTAAATAAGAATACTAATACTAAAAGAACTTTGGATTTAATCTTACTATAATTATTAACCACAAGAGTATTAACATTCCAATTGTAATAGAAACGGCTTTTTAGTATGCAACCCGTTATGCATCTAATCGAACTAGTTCAAAATTAAACTGGTTTACAACTAATATAAAGTAAATTTTAAAATTAAATTATAGAACTAGTTTCGGATTGGTTTAAAGAGCAAAACACTAGAGTAGACCTTATACAGAAAGAAGCTTTCTATATTTTTTGGATCTTACTAGATTCTAGGATTTAAATATTTAAATTTAACCATAAATGCTTAAGTATTTGTAAGCTGATTATATACATAGAGAATAAATAGATGAGTATATATACATAGATAATAATAGATGATTATCTGTAATTCAAAATAGGTTATATACAAAAATTTATTATATAATATGTATTTTATTACAAAAAGAATTTTAAATCAAATCTAAAAGCTTACATTTTTGTACAAGAAGATTTAGTTATTATCTATGAATGTTAACTCTAGGCATCTAAATAAAGACATACATATATACATATGTACATACAGGATAAGTGAATCAAGCAATAATAATCATCACATAATGGCGAGGCAAGAGTATAATATGTTCGTCTCGCTAGTTAAATGCATTTTCCCTTTTTATGACTAAAACAACGAGAGGAATATAAAAAGAAAAAGAGAGTCAGAACTGAAAGCAGCTGCTTTTGATACTCTTCTCTCATATGTGTGAGTATGTGTGTGTGTGTGTGTGTGTGTGTTTGTGTGGTGTGTGCCTCTGTGTGTGAAAAGCAGTTTAAACACGAAATTAGAGCCTCGGCCTCCCTGGGATACCCACTTACCATCATAGGGGGGAATGGAATGGAATGGGATGGGATGGGATGGATGGGCATGTTTCGTGCTTCATTCTATCTAACCCTCCTCTCTCTCTCTCTCCCTCTCTCTCGCTCTCCCCTTTTTTTTGCCGCCGTCACCCCCCCTAAGGGGAGCGCATTAAGTCGTAATAAATGCTGGCTGCATGTTTTGTACATTGACCTCAAAACTGAGCCACAAGCAGCTCCTTTTTTTCGCCTCCTCTTCAACTACCCCTTTCATGTCCATGTTTATATACCGTTGCCTGTTGTTGTATCATTTCGATGGGATGCTGTGTATTATTTTTTTTTTGTTTTTTTTTCTTGTGCCTTGCTTTTGCTCTCGATGTTGTTGTTGTTGTTGCTGTTGTTTTTCGTGCACATTTTGCTTAAATAGCTTCTATTTACGTTCCATGGAAAATGCATTTTGCAATTGTAGAATGCAAAAATTTGTTGCTGTTTTTCTTACTCGCACGCTACTTTGTCTCTCTGTGCAAACAATGGCAATGCCTGCCTAGTTGATATGTGAGGGGTGAAAACAAAAGAGGAGTGGCGGGAGGGTGGGAGGGTGGTTGTTAGTTGGAGGCAGAGTTAGGCAAAAACGTGCGCGACTTTTTGGGGCCATAAATCAAGAAGGCAAACTCATAAAACTAGATACACTGTGTTCTCCTCTACATTGCTTTATGCTAAATTTTGGTTTTTTTTTCACTTGTATTTGGGTTAGAATAGAGAATGAAAATTGCATGGAAAATCAAGTGAAAACTGTTGATTCACCTGTCAATTGACTAATTGCATTGCACACCTAAAAGGTGAGCCCTTTTACACTCTTGCAATTTGGAAAATTTTACATTCGGATCGAATATAGATGACGATAGATAGTCGATTGTGAAAGGAAATGTAAGAAAGTTCTATAATAGAATGATTTATACAGGAATTTATACAATATTTTTTCTAACAATTCTATATTTGGTCTCTGACTTTATGAAGGATTCATTAAATAAAGTTTATAGTTTAATGCTATAACTATTTTTAAATCGATATCATTAAAATCTATCTTTCATGTTCCATAATAATCATTTTGCAATAAATTAAACCTATCGTAATTTAATCCTTTAAAGTTTGGAGCAACTCCATTTATTGGACTGCAGATGGAGAGACAGATATAATTCATTAATTTAGGTTAAGATAATATAATAATTCTTAGAAGAAAATAAATAGTTTATTTACAAACTAATAGACACAATGAATATACATTTATTTTTGGCAAGGGTATAAACAGACTTAATTCTATAGAATTTGGATTAATAATATTGCAACAAGTTTTGATTGAAATGGAACACAAATAGAAAATCCCAAGAATATATATATGTATGTATATATATGAATCTATATCTGCTTCCCTTTAAATCTAGGCAACTGGAACAGGTTTTGATTTGAGGTATGTATTATCATATTGTAATTGAATATATTTATTCAAAGTTGGATATGATATGGCTTACGTCTATTTAGTAACTTTAATTAGATATTGTTGTTAACTGTCATCTATAATTAGTATACAGAGCCAATTGATTAAAGAATATTTAATACAATTGACTTAACGTTAATTATACATAATATGTAGTTCATGAGGTAAAAAATATATATTGGGGTAGAATTGGAAATGAGATCATATCTAGCTATATAGGTGACAACTTTTCCATAAACTATTAAAAATTATGCTTCGACTTTAGTTCAATGTATGAACTTTAATTGCATTTTAATTTAGTTTCAATCTGTAGAGATTCATTATTATGGTTGCTAGTCTTGGCATTTATTCGTATGGGATGTAAATGTTTTAAAAATAATTACTTACATAATTTATATGTAACTCAATTTCCTCTTTGTCGGATATCAATTTTTTCACAGGGCAAAGATACCCATGTGGTCCATTTAACCATTCGTCTTTAAGCCAGCCTGATCTTAGACTAATTTTTGTTAAGCTGGCTATATTCGAGGGTTGATTTAATTTGTGTTATATAAAAAATCTTTATATATTTCCCAAATTTCAAACTAGAAATTGTTTTTAAACTGTCTAAACTTTTAACTTTCCATCTTTATACGACCTCAAATCTGATCACCTGATTGTAATTAATTGGTATAGACTAATTAAATGTATAATTTTCTTGTTGTTTTTAAAGTTTTTAGTATCTCACTAACTCTAGATTCCGAATTTAATTTGGTTGTGAAAAGCCCTTTAGATTATTAAATTTCTTTTTGTTTACAATAATCTAAGCTCCGGGTAGAACTATAAAAGTATAGTTCAAAGAAAAACGTTTTACATTTCAATCACTCGATTGACTTGAATTGCTGAGTTTACATTTTGAATATGTATTTATGAATAAATTATTCAAGTTCTTGCAGACAGTGCAACGTTTAACCTAGAGGGCATTAAATTTACATTTTTCATGTGACTTATAGAGTAATTAAATGCATATTAACTTGTTTAGCATTTAGCAACCAGCAACAACTGATAACCCTAAATGTATGAGGCACTCTTCCGTTGAGTGGCCATATAAATCTTTGCGTTGATATTAGAACTTAACAAAGAATTTCTAATCTTATAAGTTCAATTTAGCATAAGTAATAATTAAAATCTTTCCAAAAGAAAACTATCTATTTCTAGATAAAATTGCATAATTGCTTGATAAATTGATGATGGTAGAGGAAAACAAGTATAATCGAAAATCAATGGAAAACAGTATGTGGAATTTATAATTATTTCAAATTAGTCATTTGCAGGATTTGTGATCTCTTCCATCATTTTGGTCATATTTAGATGCATACATAAATTTATGCAAATTTACCAAAAACTCCAACCCCTTTTTTTTTTGTGTATTGGTTAAAACATAAAATGCAAAAACCCCAAATGGCATTCTAATGTTGGCCACCAAAATCAAAATCATATTAGAACGCCAAAAGTACTAAGGGGAAAAAGGATGGTGGAGGGGGGGTGGACAGAGATGAGATGAGATGAGATGATATGCAATGTTGCATCGTTCACACACATCAACAGACATGCAGAAATGTTGAGGGAAAATTTTCATTAATTATAATGTCAGTCGATGGTTGTTTTGGTTGACGGCAGGGGACATGGAGGCATGCAGCTGAAATAACAGCAACGGCCACGGCAACAGCAACAACAACAGCAGCAACAACAACAGCAACAACTGTGGCAGCAACTGAAAATGCAGCTGTAAAGCCAACAAGCCTACCGTCACTATCCCAACCCTCTACCCCCCCCCATTTGGCAAGGCGTCTACTGGCCAGACAGGCGTCCAAAACCAAGTGACGGCCATGGTAGGCATATTTGTTGTTATTGTTGTTGTTGCTGTTGTTGCTGTTGTTGTTGTTCCTGTTGCTGATGTTGGTATTGCAGTGGTTGTTGTTGTTGCATTTGCATTTTTGCTTTTTGCATTTGCAGGCAGCGAAAATTAGTCATTAACTTTTTAAGCATCGACTGGACAAACATGGCGTATGAGTGATGTGAAATGGCGGTCTAGCCACCACAAAAACCCAGCCCCTGCCTGTGGTGATAAGCCTCGACAGTCGAACTCAATTCTGTGGCACATGTGGCAATTATGTATGTTGTTGCCTGTGCAATTGGCGCTGGGAGTTGATGCGTTGCAAGTGTATTTTTTCTCTTTTTTTTTTTTGTATTTGTTTCCCAAACCCCCTTCCCCTACACCATTCCCCCCCACCAAAAAAAAAAACAACCTGGAAGTGCGTTACGTTAGAGAGGCAACCACACAAGAGAAAGAGACAGAGAGATAGAGAGACCGAGAGAAAGAGAGAGAGAGAGAGAGAGAGAGTTCGGAAAATGGGATGGATGGCACTTGACGGGATTGACGATGATCGTTCGAGGCTATCATTAAGTTTATTGGCTGGCAAATGGTTTGCAACTTGTTTGGGACTAAAACGATTTTCGAGTACTTTGGTCACTTCACAATTCATATCTGTATGAATTATTTATATATCTATTGAAATATTTCATTTTCAATGCTTTAGTTGTGGATTGAGTTAATGAGAAATGATGAAAATGCTTAAATTGTTAACATAAATAATACTTTAATAATATAATATCTATAATCAATCAACTTTTCATAAACTTTTTATTGATTTGTTTCTGATTTGAAGATTTTGTTAAAAAATTGCTCAATTTAAATTTATAATAATTATTAGGTAATTTATAAGTAATATTATTAAAATAAAAGTAATCAAAAATGATAAATTATTATCATATTTATGAAAATTTAAATAAATTAAAATTAAATCAAATTATTTTTCCATCAAATTCTGTTTAAAAGTTATATTTATGTATCTATCTTTCACTTTTTCATAATTATGATTGGAAGCATTTAATAATTGAAAACACATTTCTCACAAGTTCTCTAGTCACATAAATTAGAAAATATTTGGAAAATAAATAAAATTTATATGAGTTTTCAAATAGTTTCATTTTTAAAGCTTTTGTTGTAAATTGTTCACTGTTCTACATGTGTTGGTTATTGAGAAACAATATACAATTAAAGAGGAAACATTTTTAAGCACTTTAGACTAAAATACTTAGGTATATATAAAATATTTAAGAAATTTGTTGATTTTTCTTTAAATATTTTAGTTTTCAATTTGTATCTTTCCATACAATTTTATAAATAGATCATTGACATTGACCTTGACCTTTGTGTGTGCTCTACTTATGCACTCGACCATGAAACACAAACATACAAGCCCACACACACACACACACACACACGCATGTACATTTACATTGACACTAAGAAGCTTTCATAATCAAAAGTGTGACTGCAAAAACCAAATGAAAAGGAAATAAAAAAAAAAAAAATAAAAGCAAAAGCGAAAATCACATGGCTAATTTGACGAGAAGAATAGAAAGAGAGAGAGAGAGAGAGAGGGAGGGGGAAGAAACAAATAGATGGTAGAAACAAAAGCAAGTCGGAAGAAACCAATAACTACATCAACTACAACAACAAACTGGCTCTCTCTAAACAAGCCATTATAATCGGCTTAGACAATACAAAAAACCATCACAAAATAGCAACAAAAAAGTGAAAAAACCGAATAGAAAACATAGCATAGACTTTGGGATACCCTATTTTAAATTAAAGAAAAAGAGTAAGTTATGTATACTCAGAAAATAATATGAAACTTGTTAATTTTTTTTTTTATATATATATAAATATATTTAGCTTTTATCTTTAAGAGACATTTGAAATATATAATTGAAGATTTTTAGGCATATCTCTTATATTTAATATCATATAACTATATCGATATACCTTTTCTTTTCTTTAAATTTTATTTATCTTGCATTATATGGTTTTAACTTATAATAAAAATCGGTTTAACGGTCTTAAAGTGTGTGTTAAATGTGTCATATTGTGACAATCGTTTCAATTGAATTAAATTAAATTGTCAATTGGACGTGTTTTGCTACGTGTGTAAGTATGTATTTGTGTGACTGTATTCATGTATTTGGTCTATTGATTAAACATAAAATGTGTTAAAAAATTGTAGGTACCAGCCAACAACATAAAAAAAAATAAATAACATAAAACACCAAAACGATAAAAGGCAATGTAAAAAGTTTTGTAAATTTTATTGTATATATTCGCAATAATGTTTGCGCGTGAAATTAGTTTTTGTGGTTGAGAATTGATGCTGGTCTCAATGGCATTTATAATTACCTAATATAAAATCAAATTGATTGTATAAATAAATTAATTTTGTAAATTATATCTAATTTGAGAAAACAAAAATGAAAAAAAATTGTCCAAATAAAAACAATATATTGAACAAATAGTAAACGGTAATTAAAAGTTAATTACAACAAGTGTAATATAACAAATGAGAGAGAGAGAGAGAGAGAGGGAGAAAGACAGCGTCTAACTAATAAAACAACGAATTCCAATTTTAGAGGTGGTGACTAAAACCCTCAACTGTCAATTACATTCAACACTTTTGCCATAAAATTAACAATTTTTTTTTTCACACAATTTGCAAGCAATTTATACAAATTATGCCATCATAATGAACAGTTTGCTACAATAAGGGGCTCGACTTTGCAATACCCTAGTGGGAAGTTGTCATAAATATTTAAATTTGTAAGATTCTAATTAAAATTTTTTTTTTTTATTAAAATCTTTGACATTAAATTGAGGCTGCCTTTTAAAGTTATATTTGGGCATTTTTTCTTTGTTTTTCTGTTCATCTAGAAATGTTTAAAATTTTTAAATTTAAATGTTATTTTCTCTCTGTGTTGACCTATATCATTCTTTTAACAATTGTTAATATTCCTTTGTTTATCTTATATTCTTTTTCTTTTATGATTCTCTAGAGCTCTATAACTTTCTTTTTTTGGCTCTTTATCTTTTAATTTGTATCCCTCTGAATCTTTCTGCAATATCTGTAGTATCTTTAACATTATTTTGCTAGGTCTATCTAGCTGAATCTATATGTACTCAGCTAAAACTATATGTATCCATATATACCGATCTGTATCTTTTTGTATCTAACTATTTTTATCTGAAACTATCTGTATCTTACTATATTTATCTCTATCTATCTGTATCTATCTGTATCTATCTGTATCTATCTGTGTCTATCTGTATCTATCTGTATCTATCTGTATCTATCTGTGTCTATCTGTATCTATCTGTATCTATCTGTATCTATCTGTATCTATCTCTATTTATCCGAATCTAATTGTTTCTATCTGAATCTAACTGTATCTATCTGTATCCATCTATATCCATTTAAATCTAACTGCATCTGACTGTATTTTTCTGGTCTATCTGTACTTATATATATTTTTTTTCTATATCTATCTAAATCAACTGTTTCTATCTCTATCCAAATATATCTATATCTGTGTATATCTCTCTGTATCCTTTGCTTCAATTAGTTGTATTATCTATTTCTTTTGATTTTTTCCATTTCCCCCTTTTCTTCATATCTTTTCCTTTTTTACTCAACCCGTTTAACCGACTTTTTCTTTCTATAAATCTTTCTTGTTTCTCTCTTACAAATCTCTTACAAATAAACCACATATTCTTCCCTTGACTTATTTTAAGGGAGCTATCTAAGTTCGTTTTATAATTCAAAATAAGTTTTCATTACAATTTAAAGTATTACAGGGTATATATATGTGATATCATACCCAAACAAAATCTAGTTTTCAATACCAAAAATGTCATCGTCTCGATTGAGTTATGTTTATGATTACTACCCAATAAATATATAATTATTATTTTCCAATTTTTTTTTATTATTTATTATATTTTTATTCGTTTTTGCTTCGTATTAAAAAGCTGTTTGCTCAAGCACCACACTCACACACACACACACATATATATATATATATATAAGTATATATATAAATATATATGTATATTTATGTATATGTATATGTATACATACTTCAGAGACCTCTCGTCCAGCACTTGATTCAATTGAGTTCTCAACGAACTCGTCATTTTAATTGCACGGCAGCGAAATGTAATTAAAATGTTAAGCCGAGCGTCTGAAAGTCAAAACTCTTGAAGATTCTTTGAATCAATAAAATCAAATTTGCTAATTATCTTTGAACTTGGGCATTTACAATTGTAAAACCAATATATAAACATATATAGTTACATATATATATGTACATCTTTGTATATTTAAAGCGTAATAAACTTTAATAAACACTAGAACAAACATTTTGTGTTGATTATATTAACAATTACAAAATTTTATCGCTCATTTTCTCTGTGTGCTTTTTGGTTTGCTTTTGTATTATCTATTTTTTTTTTTTTTTTTTTTGCTTGACTTTGCAATTTCCACGCTTCGCTGCAATTATGCAACTTTTTTTTTTATTGCTTCTGTTTTTATTTTGCTTCCTTTTTTTGTTGTTGTTTTTCTTTTTTTCTCTGTATAGTTTCAGTAAATTGAATTGCTAATGAACTAAACATGAAAATTTAATTAAAATGCGCTTAAAGCCAATGCAGTGGCAGTAGCTAACAACAATTGCATTTACAACAATAGCAACAGCAACAGCAAACAAAATGCAAATTGCTGCAAATTTATTACTTTCATATATAATAATCTCTCTCTCTATATATGTATATATATAAATAGATATATATTTTCTTTTTTCTTTTTGGTTTTAAATAAATATGTATTAGGTAATAATGAAAATATGTTTAAGCAATCATAAATAAATCATTTGAAATAAACATTTCGCGGTTATATAATTAGTCAATTTTCATTTTTCATCAATTTTTATTTTTTTTTATTTTTGCCGAGTAATTAAGCGAAATAATTATCACGGGTTACTTAAAAGCAATAGAAATATTTATAAAAAAACAAACCAATTGACTTGAATTAGTTAGATTAAATCCTAAGAACTATGAAACAGAAATAATTATTATCATTTTAAATTCCGCAATCAAAGCAGTTCAGTCAGTTCTTATTCATAACACTTCCAGTAATTTTATCTTTATGAATTCCTAGGAAATATTTTTAAAGTCTTATCAAACTTTGTTTCTATGAAAAGAAAGAGAAGGAGAAATTGAGTAAATAATTAGGCACATAAAAATAAAAATAGTTAAACTCCTTTTTATTATGAATTCTGTTAAGTAAATTTTTATCAACATAAAATACTCTTTTATTCTATGTTTTATTGTATGTAGGGGAGGAAAATATTTATACAAAATATGTAACACAATGTAAAAAATACAGCAAAAATGAAACTGTTTGATTAGCAGAATAAAATTTGTCTCATCAACTTTTTGTTTTTTTGGAAGATGTGAATTTTGAGTGCAAAATGTGTATAAGTTTGCGTTCTGGATATGTTAGAAATAATACGTGTAAATGCCATTTTTTCTAAAGTTTTTCCAAATGTTTTTTGATCCCAATATGGAGATGATATAATGCTACATACTGTTAATAATGAGCTCTGAACAAACTTATGTATGTATATACATACTTATATATATTTGTACATCCGGAATAATTATTCATGCATAGATTGCAAATTGAAATTAAATTTTTAAAAATATATACATATACTTATATTATTTCATTTGAACTGGTTCATAAGTCAGACAGTTATTTATAAGAAATCTTCATGGTTATTTCTTTTATTGCTAAAACAATAATTTTTTAACAATAAACTAAAATAACTTCAATAATTGTTTAAAATATTCGAGTACTTATATAATATATAAAAGTACTTTTATTTCAATAGTGATTAGTGGCCAACTAGTTATACTTACTTAATTTGGAAGATATATTTAAGAAAAATTTTGATAATTTTTGAAACAGAAACTTAAACGTACTTTAATTATAAATTTAATTACGAGGGATTCTATTTATATTGTGGGAATATTGAAAATACATGTACAAAGTTCTTAAATTTGATTCACAAATATTTCAAGATTACATAGAAGTTAAAATTAAGTTTTTTTTAATCAAACAAAAACCTTCATTAAGGTGAATTTTAACATCTTATGCAGATTTAAGCGTAAAGGAAATAGTTAACTAAAAAATGGCATTTATAAGTTTTCCAAGGCATTATAAAAAAGTTATTTCTAAGGAGACCATGAAGGTAATTTTGAAACCCATCTGTTTTTTAATAGAATCAATTTCTAGCTAGACATTTAAAGGAATAGGACACACTCTGCGGTTGGTTATTCTATAAGAATTTTTCATCAATTTTAATTTGACTAAATTTAGCATTGATATTATTTCCCCTATTGCATAGACTTAAAGCCTTTCCAGTTAAAGACTGATTTGTTGAAAAGCTTTAACAATTATTCCATTCGTTGGCTCTCATCCCTTTAATCTAACCCCAAAATGAATCGACATCGACCCGACCAGAAAAAAGAAAAAAATCTAAAAAAAAAAAAAAACAAAAAAAAAAAACTTCACGCGCTGTTATCAACACGCGATTTTTGGCACTTTTTTTATGAGAATGCCATCAACCGAGTCGAGGACGGCGACTATCATGCTGAGTCTTCTCCACATTCTCATTCTCATTCTCATTCTCATCCACATTCATTCGCATCCTCGTCTTCGTCCTTCTCATCTTCGAGCTCTTGTTGATGCTGTCGTTGTTCCTGTCGCTCTTGTCGCTGTCGTTGTCGTTGTCTCTACACATTTTTGTCTCATTTTCATGGGCCATTTACGTAGACAAAGATGCGCGGCATGTTTATGTGTCCGTAAGATACATTTTAGGTTTTCTTGCTTTTTTTTCTTCTTTATTTATTTTTTTTTTTTTTGTTGTTTTCTGCTTTTTGTTTGTTGGTGTGTCTGGACAGACGTACACTCTCACGCACACACACACACGCTCGCATACACACACAGAGAGTAAGATCTTCTCTCTATCCTCTGTCTGGCTGCACTCTATATATAGATTGAAATACCGGTTCTGGGCAAAAAGTTTCAAAGTTTTAAAATAAAAATAAAAATAAAAAAAAAAGAAATAAGTTAACCCTCCCCCCCAACACTCCTCTTACTCAGTAAGGTTAAAATAAATAAATAAATACTTAACAAAGTTCAAAGACGACAAGTGAAATTTTTGGTGAAAATATGAAAAAAGTATGAAAATACTTAAGTTGAGTGGGCGTGGTTAACAACTCATAAACTATTGAAATGTGGGGCAAATGTTTAGTGCATATTTTGCCATTTGTCAGTGATGACTTTTTATTTATTTATTTGTTTTTGTTTTAAGTTCAACGACATAAAAGAAAATATTTATTTGTTTATATAACTTTTACCCGCTTTGACTTTATCAAATGTTTGCCCAAGACCTTAAAGTCAAAAACAAATATTGAGTAAAACAAATAAAAAGTATGTCTTGAACAGGAAGAAGAGAGAAGGGTATCCCCCCTCTTTTGAGGAAAAGAGGAGGGGGAACTAATTCGTAACAGTTTTTTCTTTGTGGGTCCGGCAAAGTTCTTCAAAGGTCTTATCAAAAATGTATATATTTATATATGTGTGTGTGTGTCTGTGCGTATGCCGCACGTTGCTTTGGAGCTTTATTTAAGAATAAAGAAATTATAATTTCAATATAGGGGTGGCGGAAAAAAGTTATCAAATTATTGGCCAACAGCACCCATATGACGCATTCCATGACAAAGAACCCAACGTTGGCGACCTGATAACCTCATTATTAATGACATTGGTGACTTAACTGCGGATTTTCTATTTGCTCATTGTGATAAAAAATAAAAAAAAAAACTGAAAAAAACTAAAAAAAAAAACAAAAAAGGGGTGTGAAATTCAACGAAAAAAAAGCGAACTTGAATCAAAATTAAATAGCATGTGCAATTTCCGGATTGGTATTTTCATATCAACTTTTGTATTGCATAATAACAAATATATATACACATACATATATAATAAGTATATGACTTGTTTTATTATTACAAGAAAAGTGCATATCGAAACGAGGAAATTATGAACCTCTGGAAACATGTCATTGTAAATTACATTAAAATTAAAAGCATATATCTAATATAATTGTTATATTTAATTTAAAACTGAAGAAACCTTATATTTTGAGATCTTTAAAGTTATCATTATCAAATATTATACAATTTTGGCAGCTTTATTTACAATTTTCCAAGTTCTTCTTATAAATATAAGGCTTTTCTTGTGTTTTTGTTGCGATCCCTGTTTCACCTTGAAGTTTTCCTAAGACTATAAAAATTTGGGAACCAGGAAAAAATTGTAGGGATTAATTTTGATGAACGTCTTCAAATTTCATTTACTGCTTTTGAACTAATTTTTTGGGTTCAAAGTGAAAATTTGAACGTTCGAATATTAAAGATAAAACAGGATGTCGAAATGATAAATTATGAGTGTTAAACAATTTTTTAGTTAATATTCTAGAATAAATGATAGTTTATTCTAGAATGAAAAAGAAAAGAATGAAATGTTGTTTCCCTTTTTGTAGTTTTAGCAATAATATTAAAAGCATTTTGATTAAATAGTGAGCTTTCTTATATCATAATATAAGTATATACTTATCTTGTTTATAAAAGTTATTAAAAAAAAAAGATAATATTTATATATGTATGTATATATCTTGCTTACAAAAGGCATTAAAAATTCAGTTACTTATAAACGATTAAAAAGTTCTTGAAATTTAGTTCTAGATTGTAATAATTATTTCACAGTTCCGTGATCGACGCTTGCATTACCATATTTTGTTATTTGAAGATTTTTAATCAATTTCAAATAAATTGTTTTCAAATCTTATTCAAATTTAATACATTTCATAGAATAGTCTACTGATAAACTTTGATTAATTGCAAAATAAAATATATATAATATATTATATAAATATAATATACAATATAACAAATTGCATCTAAGAATAAATTAGTTTCAAGACTTGAAAATATGTTTTATTTATAATTATATCTATTTGTATATAATTCTGCATTTTTTAGTTCAGTTTTATGTGATTCGGTATCTTTCCATCTAGAATATGGAAGATTTTCATTAAATCTATCTCAATGTAAAAATAGAAAACAAACTCGAAAAAGACTTGTCAAGAGGAATATTTACATTAATATTTTTTTGAATCATTTTCACTAATCATTTAAATTGGCATTTTTATAGAAATGATCGTAGAAGACGATCATCAAAAATAATTATTAATAGTTGCTAATTATTCTAAATACTAATACTAATAATAAATACTTTAAAAAAATTTTTTCATTTCAGGTAAGAACAAGTTTTCAAATAGTTAAATAAAAGGGGAAAAACGTAAGCACAAGTGAGTTGGAACAACATTTGATTTAAATTGATAATATAAAACTCAAATTGTATTTCAATTTAAAACCACAATCGTTATCTAATCTACGGAACAAAGGATTTCCATTGATCAGGTTAAGTTTTCTATTTTTGGTTACCAAAATAAAGTTTACCTTTGATATGTTATAAAAACATATATTTGGAAAGATTGAATTTTTCAGATAAAGATTTGTAGTTTTTTTTTTTTTAACTTTAGAATTCAAACAAAGTATTTCATTAGACCAATTGCAATATATTTGGTTATTGGCCTTGTTGACATAAACAAGTCTAAACATTGATTTGTTAATTATACATTTCCTTTAATTTTCAACTTATTTAACATACCCTTACCGACTTTTTATTGCATACAATATATTCAATTATGAACATGTCATCCTTAGATGGTCAATTGTAATCCCTTTTTGTTCAAATTTTTGAAATGCTCATTAACGGCCTAATTGTAATGTTGACAATAAAGCCAAATCGAAACACAATGTCCATCCTTTTTTTTTTTTTTTTATTTTACGCATGTTGGGTAAGGAAGTTTGTCCTTGGGTCCTTAGATGTTTACTTCCCATACGTTTTAGTTGTGTTGCCTTGTTTTGTCATATGTGTGAGTGAGTGTGTGCGACAATTGCTTTTGACACAAAATGATTTTAATCATAATGTCATTAAACACGCAACACGAAGCGACTGAAAAGGTGGAGTTGGCTAACTAACTATGTAGTACTAGCCCAAACCCTCGCTCTCTACATGACCCTTTTTGTCTTTGTCTCTCTATCTGTGTGTGTCCGTGTCCCGAACCCTAAAACCCATTTTCAAAACAACAACAAGAACAAAACTCCCCAAAAAACATGTGAAGATCCCATTGAGTTGATAATTTCTGTCACTTAATTGCCGGGGCTTAAACATTACAAAACTTTTATTATTATTTTTTCATTTTTTTTTTTTTTGTTAACATAATAAATTAATTTTTTCTGGCTATCAAACTCCACACCATTGCGCACTTCTTTGCCTCTTTGTTACCCCTTGAACCATTCGGTCCTTTCGTGGAAAATGTTTAATGTTAATTTCCGTTCCTTAGAAACTCGGTGGATATCTTATGACTGACTGAATAAATGGAGTTGTAAAAGCATTTGACGACAGATACATTTTGTGTTGGCTGGCCCATTGAATGATCGAAGAAAGGCGTTACTTCAGTAGTTTTCCACTCCTCCATGCCTCCAACATGCCAAGTCACGCTATATACATATATATACATATATAAGTATGTGTAGCATCTATATAAGAAGGAAGCCCCACAGATGTGGCAGGGTCAAGTTTTTTGTTGTTGTTTTTGTTGTTGCCGGTACTCAATGAGGGCGTTGACCAATGCAATTGAAGAGCATTGCCGATGGACTCTGTGGAAAAGGAAACCGCAACTAAGAACAGACCAACAGAGACAGGGACAAAGACAGATAGTGAGAAAGAGATAGAGAGAGTAAAGATTGTGGTATGGGTGAAATAAATTCAGTCAAAAAGGGTTGCTATACTCTCAAACCCTTGGGATTTTTGCTGGACAACGCCCACAATACGCTTGATTAAATATATGGCCAACAGAGACACACGAAGGGATATTGAAAATAATTGCAAGGGTTGTAAAGATATTACAAAGTTTACCCATAGATGGCGCTAGTTGTATTAAAAATTTCCATTTTCTTCGGTAGAAAAGTGAAATGATAATAAATGTATATATCTTTATATATCTATAAATACCTATAGCTATGTATATATATCTATATATATATGTGTATACTTATATGTGTCACAGTCTAGGATTTTTTCGAAATTTCAAAAATAAAAAGCATTTAAAAGTATCTTTTAGTGTGCATCTCGTTATGTATCCCTCACCTGGTCTTCATCCTTCATCATCATAATCCATCGAGAATAAAGCGAAAACAAAAAAAAAACCGTGTGAAATTCATGGAAACGGCTTAAAGAGTAACCAAGTGGAGTATTTGTCTCTCTCTCTTCTCTCCATCTCCCTTCCTCTCTTATACTCTCTTTCAATATTTCTTTACTCTCTTTTTTTCTCTCATTTGTCTGGTTGTTTTTCGGTCATTTCTTGAACTTTGCCAATGTCGGCGACTCTTTTTTTTTTTTTTGTTTTGGGGGCCAAACTGCAGTTGAAGATACATTTGTATCTGTATCTTCTTACCTGTATCTTTGGCACGTCGCCGTTTGCCATGGCCATGGTTTCGATGTCGATGTCGCTGTCGCTGTTGCTGTCTCTACATGTGTTTTTCTGTTTGTTGGATATTTGCCAGGTTATATATATTATTTTATATGCCGTGTGGTTTTTAGGTCTGCAACGCCCTTCTACCTGAGGTTTTAGCGACCTAAAACCTAAAACCTGAGCCTGAGCCTGTGCCTGTGCCTTAGCCCCAAGCCCAGCCTTAGTTTTAGCCTCAAAACTCAAATACAAACTCAGCTTCAGCCTGGGCCGCTTTGAAGATTGGCCATATGCCTTTTAAACTTGTTTCAAATAATTTCAGGCTAGACGTGCATAAATCTACTTAACAACAAAATGGAGATGAAAAAAAGAAAAGAAAATAAAATGAAATAACAACCCAACAACACCAAGAACAACAACAACAACAATATACAAAAGACAGAAGAGGGAAGAAAAAAAAAACAAACCGAAAACAACAAAAATTGAAAACTTCAAGTTCGCGACGTTGTTTCTGAGATTTTGGCCGATGAAGAAGTAGTAGCAAAAGTATGAGAAGTAGTCGGTGGCTTTTCTTTGTTGCCAAGTTTCAAGTTGTTGTTGTTGTTGCTGCCGCTGCTGTTGCTTTTGTTGTTGTTCTTCCTCTTGTTCGCATGCTAAATAATTAAGTTAGCACTTTTATGTCTCTATGGATGTGTGTGTGTGTGCAAGTGTGTGTAAGTGTGTGCTACGGATTTACAACTGACTGATGGACAGACTATAACATAAGGCAAAAGTGCGGCAAATTTACACTGATAGAAATATTTATATATTTCACACACGAGAACATTTAGAATTTGATTAGAACAAAGAGTTGAATATATATAAATATATATACATATATATGTATATATGTATATATACATATATACATTTTGGCTTTTTATTTAAGTGGAAACTGCTTTAAAATATTATATAGTTCTTTGATTATTAGTCATTTACTTGATTTTAAAAGTAAATTTGTATTAGTTCTTCACTTACTGTATTCATTGTGTAAATGCCATTATGTTTTAGATATAATGTAAGTAATTTCAAGGTTAAATGTTTATTATTTGTTCTTCAATCAGTACACATCTTATGCAAACGTCTGCACCATTTAAATTCTATGCAGTTGTCACTTGACCTGGAGCTGAGTTAAGAAATTTCTATTTATCAGATAGATAATACATAGTATAGATAGTTTCGTATCTTGTTTAATTCTATAAATATGTAAAAGCAAAGAATCAAAACTAGATCTTCTATGGGTGCTTTTTTCATCGTTAGGAAGACGTGTGTTATCGGTAGAAATTGAGCATAGATCCCACTATCACCTATGCTCAATTTCTACCGGTAATACACTTCCTAGTCAATGTTCCTTTACGATCATTAGCTAGTTTATAATTTTACCGTTATTTGTTAGATCTACATAATAATAATAATAATAATATGAAAAACGAAGGCTTTTACTTAATTTTCTATGAATTGTCTTCTTGAGTTGTCCTTCAGGTAATTAAATTTGATCACATATTTATGGGTGTCTTAGATTAGAGTTATGTTTCCAAATGTTGTATTCCTGTGTATCTAAGATTAGAATTATGTTCCCTATAATTAAGAAGCCGCTTGCAGTTCATTTTATAATTCCATAAACTGTTAAAAAATTGGCAGAGAAATGATGAATGCTAACATAAAATAGTTATTCAAAGATGGGAAACCAAAAGACTTTATTCTCTCTCCTAATACTGAATAAACTTTCATTTGTAATCGCTTTACAATCATATTTTAAATAAATAAATATGTAGAAATAAAGCAACAAGTATACAAGAGAACACCAAGAGAAGCTTACATCATAAGATGATACCATTTCCAATCCAAAGATCCAATGCTTACTAAACAAAGTATACGATTTCTCTAGTATACTCAGCTATTAGCTTATTGTTATTATTATTACTCTGTTACTATAGAATACTCTACATTCCCACAAATGTATTCTGCTTCATTGAAATTGGTAATAAAATTCATCATTATTTTCTCTCAGTGTACAATTGTTGACAGTTTCTTGCTAACACTTGGAAGAACTCTAAAAAAAAAAAAAAAAAAAACGAAAAGAACTTTTACTTTACATATGTTGAAGCTCTATGCTGCAAGCTTCGATGTTGCCTCCTTAGCTTGTCTGGCCTCGTTTCCAGCCCCTTAACCACGCCCCCGCCCCCGCCCGCCCAATCATACCATCAATTTAGTACTGACTCTTTCTTGCCTTTCCTATGAAAATATGTATGTACATATATATATGTGTATATATCTGTAGGACTTCTTCACCGACTTTATACTTTATACTATAAGCGCATGGTTAAAAGCCAAGACAAGACAACAGAAAACACAATATTTGTTGATGTTATTTTTTGTTGTTATACTTGTTTGTTGTTGTTGTTTCTGTTGAAGTTTCTTTGAGCGCACATTACAAATTCACGGGAATCCAATTTATTGTAGCAGAAAGCGACCCCAAAAAGCGGCTTCTTGACTCTGGGGACTTTATCTATGGCTATCAAATTTTTGTCGTTTTTATTTTATTTTTTCATTTTTGTTTTCTTTGCTATTTTTCCTCCATTTTTTACCGTATTTTTTTTCTTAAGCTTGCGGTGTACGGGAAGTTATATTTATATATACATACTTAACTTAAAGGCTGATTTCACTTGAAGTAAGAGTGAACTTGATGCAATTTTTACAAATTTATACTTTAAGTAGCTCTTCTTTTTTCCTTTTTTTTTTTTCATTGCCTCCGCAAATCCTCTGACATCGATCTGATCATGGTAGGTAGAGCCAGCCCTACCCAGTTTTCGTTTTAGAGACAGCTACATCACACTTTTATCACACTCAAGATGCATTCTTCAGATGACTCATACACTCGGTTGGGCAGCATTTTATTAAGCTTTTTTTTGTGACTCTTCAGATTGTCTTTTTTTTTTATTATTTTTTTGTATTTTTCATTCTTTCTTGATTTTGCAACAAGGTTTCCTTTGTTCGCCCATTGAAAGTTCTGCCTAAGTGTTTTTGATATCGCAGATATATATATACATACATATATATATATATATGTATAACGAAACAGGTAACGGACGATTGATGTTTGGGTAAAGGAAACGTAATGGGAGAAGAGACGTATGAACTTCCTTTTCTTTCTTTCTTTTTTCTTTTTTTTTTTTTTTTTGAAAACAAAGTAAACCAAAAAAAAAAGCAGAAACTTTTTAACTGTGTGAATTACGACAGTTCTCCAACAACAGCAAATTATCTGCATTGAATTGCATTCATTTTCATTTTTTTTGTTTTTGTTTTTTTTTTTGCATATTATTTTGTATGGGACGTGACTTCAAAAGAAGCCGAAAACTTATTTAAATATTTGCAAATGGCTTGGAAAATTGTTAAAAGATTGGTATGTCAATATATGTGTGTGTGTATGATTGCAACATATATTTTTATGAAAGGGGTAAGAGCCAATATTTTTGATTGTTCAGGCATCTACATGTACATATAGTATCCAAGCTGAGTATGCAAATACTATATATTGAAGAAAAAGTTTTGTCATCGATTTGATAATTTTAGTATTTCTTTACTGTGATTTAAGTCTAGATT
The DNA here is from genome assembly GCA_018150375.1 of Drosophila sturtevanti. Taxonomy (NCBI): domain Eukaryota; kingdom Metazoa; phylum Arthropoda; class Insecta; order Diptera; family Drosophilidae; genus Drosophila; species Drosophila sturtevanti. Next base: position 3,008,426 of record JAECWJ010000324.1, on the reverse strand, counting down.
TGTGCGTTTTTTATATATATGAGAAAAGGTAACTTCATACTTCTAATCAAGATGTTTAAAATGTGTTTACTACAACTTTAATTAATTAATTTAAATGCAATAATTTCCAATTTCGTTTGAAATAGGCGTCTGTCCTCTTGAAAGTTAATATTCTATTTCATTCTTTATCTGTTATAGTAAAAACCCCTCCAATGGATGCCTTTATCCTTATACAAAACTAATATCCTTTCTTTTTTTAAGAATGAGGATATTGATCATTTATAAAATGATTACTTAATTATTTTTTTTCTTTTTAATTTAAAATCATACAAAAATCTGCTTTTCTTTATCGAGGGAACGATACATATCTCGATAGTCTGACTATAAAAGTCAAAAATTGCTTTACCGGATGAAAAACAGATTTGAAGTCGAATGCCACAGATGAGTACAGAAAATGAATACAAAAATTTAAATCACCTTTGGCAGTTTAAATTTTAATATAGTGGATTTGTGATGAAAGATATATATATATATATATATATATATATATATATATATACTTACATATTTGTGTAACTGAGAATAGAGTTTTAATATGTGTGGTAACCGTTTTTGTATTAACTGATTTAATTATGATGGTAGTTGCAATTCATAGTAAAGCGTTTTTTTCTATAAAGTAATATGTACTACATTTCTTTCATTCTATACGTTATCGAGTTAAAATTTAATCAGGAATATATTTATACTAGATAAAGGGTCTACAAAATAAATCTTTCATTTAATCTCACAGTTGATAAGTTTTTCGAAGAAATTTGTCGGTTTAACGAGTGTTGCTATTTGGGGAACAATTTGATATGGTTTACTTAGGACTATATTTAGACAATATAGACTAAAAAGATACTGGCTATGAAGAAATTGGAATATATGTATAATCCTGGTAGATTTTAAAATTTAAAGAATAAATAATACTGGTAATTATTAATGGGGGAAATTAAGAAGATACCAAGTTTCTTGGATAAAGGAAAAAGAACTATTTGATTGGGAAAAGAAGATAGATCATGCATTAATTAAAGAGAGTCAAGGCTTAATGGAATTTAAATAGGTCTAATTAAAATACTACTACTTGCAGATAAGTCTCTCCCCCTCCCTCAGAGTTTGCTCTCATTGAAACGTAGAGTTTTAATTAAACATTCAGTTTCCATGACATTTCAAAATATTTTGAGTATATAATTAATGTTGATATATTAATTAGACAAAGTTTTAAACTGGATCTGTTTCTACCATGCTCGAGATTTACTAGAAAATTTTGTTTAGTTTTTATTGGAATTTAAAATAATTGTTCAAATTTGATTATCTACAGTTAAGCCCTGACTATATATTATATCTTTACTGTTGCCATGTTCCGCTGGTTATAGACATTTGTGTTGAGATAGATATGGTTTTGACATGGCATGCCTTCGATAATTTATGACAAGTATGTATCTACGTATGTATGTATGTATAGGCAACATTTAAAACTAATTCAAAAGCGCATGGCGTACTGTAATTAAGCATAATGCGGACCAAGTCGATGAAGTATCTACAAGATACTTTTGTCTATGCGTGTGCGAATGAGTCAGTCAGTCAGTCAGTCTATCTCTCGCTCTCTCGCAGTCTGTCCGTTTGTCTGTCAGTCAGTTAGCTAGATTTGCCCCAAGGCAGAGAAAAACCTATTAAAAAGCAAAACGTTAGGTTGGGTCGGGCCTCCGCCTCTGAATGCTGGTTTGTTCAGTTTGTTGGTTAGCATGCTAGTCTTGTTGTCTAGTTGTCGGCTGTTTTTGAATGTATGTATGTATGTATGTATGTATGTAGATACAGATACAAGTTCCTAGATACAAACTCGCAGATACTTTGCATGCATTCGACACTTAAATGCACGCTGTGCGGTAGTTAGCATGGCATAATGAAAAGCCATACTGAGACTAACATAAAATATATAAAGACAGAAATACATAGAGAAAGAAATAGAGATTAGAAACAGAGACAGAGATAGAGATAGAGTCAGAGACAGAGAGAATGAGTTAAAGGGTAGTAAACCAGTTGAACGCATGAAATTATCTTAAACTTGACTCGGTTTTTAGCCAAGAACAACCAACATCAACTTTGCTTTTCATTAACGTTTTTGGAAAGAAACCAAAAACTTCCTGGTTTCAAAAGAATCTCTACTCTTTTCTTGAACTTTTTTGTTTTCTTTAACTCTTCTCTCATAATCATTAATGTGTCCATAATTAATTGTTTTCAACATTTTATGGTTTACAGGCAAAATGTTGTAATAACTTGTGAAAAAAAACAACAATTTTCTTTTTTTTTAATTTTATTTTACAACTCTTAATTCTTTTGTTGTTGTGTTGGGTCATTAGCAAAACAACTTGTATATATTATGTCTATAATATAAGGCCTAAAGCTTATATTTTGTAATAATTAAAACGAAATTTATGTGTATTTAAATTACATTGCCTTAAGTTAGAATGGATAAATTTGGTACGAAAAAATTTGTTAGCAATTTTTCACATAAAATTTTCTTTTTTGCATCATCAATGTCCGATTCAAGTGCAATCAATAAAATCCATAAGCAATGCCATCAATATTATTTGTTTAAACATTGCAAAAACCAAACAAAAATACAGATAAAAATATATATATTTATATACACTTGTATATAGTATGTATGTATATATATATTTTCGCTTTAAATTCAGCATTTCAAGTTCATTGTCCAAATGCAGGCGAGGCGGCAATGTTGATGAAACCTTCACATGTCAAATCGATAGTCTGACAACCTTCACACACACACACACACACACACACACACAAAAGTTTAAAAAAATTGACAACTCATGCAGCCTGCCCCACCCTCTATGCACCCCGATTTACCTATATCTCTCACTCTCTCTCACTCTCTCTCTCTCTCTGCATCTCTTTCTCCACCCACTTGGATGCCTTGCGGTGTTTCCGCCTCTGGCCAACATCACCCACCCACAATAAATCTTAATTTCTCGCTGCCTATCTACCTACCGAATCCCCAATTCCCATTTCCTACCTCCCCCATCTTCCCCCCTGCAATGTGCCGCGTCGCCTTGTCAACAATTTCGAAAAATGACACATCAAATTAAATATAAATAAAGAAAACACAAATAAAGCCCAAAGGGGCCAGAACAAAATTCGTTTTATGCCGTCGTTTTGATACTCTGTCGAATGGATAGGCATGAAAAGTTGTCACGGGAAATACGACGTGTATATACATAAATGAAAAACATGTAAAAGATTAACCAAAGGGACAAGAAGAATTATTTCCATAGTTACATGTGTTTTAACTGATATTTTCCCTTTTTTGAAGCCGTAAAATCATACGACAAGTTTCTTACAACTTTTCTTCCAACTCGCTAAATAATGGCCACTCAGTCAACTAATTAATATGACTCATTAAGCGTTGATTATATCGGCTAATGTGCCGATTAATATACTCGCCGACAACTGTGTTTTGATCAAGATTTACAATAAGGCTGAATCTTACGAATCAAGATGTTTTCGCAATCTTCTAAAGTGCCACACTCTTTACAATGAGCTTAATATTAAAGTGCGAGATGATTAAACCTTTATTTCTAGTTCTAACTGTTAGATAAACATTTTATTATAATCAGATTATACAATTTTATTAGATAATAGAAAGATGTTGGTTTTTTTTTTTTACAAAGTTGTTGTACTTGTTATTAAGTAAGAAAAGTAAACCTGAATATCATTATTCATTAGTATTCATTATTCATTAGAATTAATACTTTTATTCAGATCTAGTATATTGATTTTAATTAAGTATTATTATAACTATTAAAAGTTTTCATTTACTAGTTGCATCATTAAAAGCTAAGGCAAACTGATAGATTGTTTCTATATACATACATAAAAGTTGTTTTAACTAATTGTTATTTTAGGAGCTGTAAACATGAATTTGAGTGCCCAATCAATAAAATCTATAAAAGTTTAAATCGCTTTTCAGCTCCCAATAAAAATTTCAATTAAATTTATGCCTTTTTAGCATTCAAGTATTCAAAACTTTTCAAAAACATAAAAATAAATTTATTAAATATTTATTTTACTATTTAATAGTCATTAGCAACTGTTTTTCCAATATCAGTATATATTTTATATATTATATGTCATTTGTTTTAACTTATATATTATATGTTATTTATTATAAGTTATATATATATTATATTATAGTACAAATAAAATTTCACTCACAAAATGTCCAAAGTTCCAAAAATTGTAATTCCCACAATTGGCAGACATGGCTAATGGCTTACAAATAATTGGCTAATATAAATATACCGTATTCGTTAGGGTATATAAAGCGTGAAAAAGCAAATTCCAACAAAGAAAAAAAAAAGAAGAAAAAAATTAGCCCAAAAACAAATTCCTCACAATGAAACTTTTGTTGCTTGTTGGTTTTTTTTTCTATTTTTTTTTTCGTTATTTGTTTCCCGTTTTAAGTTGTTTTATTTTATTATTTTCTTGTTGTAATGGTTAGAGATGAGGGCGGTGGCGGCGGCGAGAGAGAGGGGCGTAACAATTTGAATATGTCAAAGAATCATTTCGTTAAACTTTTACTTTATTATTCACATTCTTATCTTAATACAAATGCTTGTTTGATTTTTGTTTAACGATTTTTAAATGATTGCCTCTTTGTTCGATTCTGAATCCAAATAGACCACTTATGTGTGGTCTTAACATTCAGTTGACTAAAGTATATACATATATATACCTATTGATGTTTGTATATATTCTTTTTAAACGCTTCCCACATTAATTAATAACAAAGAGCATTGAACGTTTGAAAAACACATGTTTAGCCCCGGCTAATTATAAATTCACTTTCAAAATCAGCTACCAACACAATGACAGAAAAAAAATTACGTTCTTTTGAATGAGTAACTCGAATTTAAGATACCCTGTTAGCTAAATCATTGTGTGATAGTTCAGAAAATATAGATTTTTAAATAAATGTGAAAACTATTTGAAATAGATTATTTATATATGTATAAATATTAGTTATAACACCATGAAATCAACTGGTATATAATATATAGATAAATTTATGTTTTTCTCATACTTTTATAAAGCTCCGAGTTCAGTTAGGTAACTTTGAAAAGGTTAAAGATATATATATATATATAGATATATATATATATATAATTTTATGGATAACCTTTCCTATGTTTTAACTCCTTATATTCATATATAAATAATTTGATGGATAATCTTTCCTATCTTTCAACTGAAGTCGCCAAATTCCATCCCGGAAATTAATTTAAATTGAACTTGCTATATTTTTCATTTTAATATACCCTCTCATGGAAAGGGTATAAACATCAACGCAATAATTATAATAGAACAACAATAAAGCTATAAACTTTCATTGAGGCATCGTTGTGACAATTGTTGAATGGCAAGGAGAAGAGTAGCGCAAAGAGCGATAAGGGGGCAGGGGGCATGAAGAACAACAGACCTGTCACTGGCAAGTGCTAATGAACCGCAGCAACAACAATACAGTAACAGATAGATATATATACATATATATGTAGAAATGTGTGTGTATGTGTGTTTGTGTGTTCCCATCATCGCTATCTCTTTCGCTCTGTGTGAATATGCTAAAATATGTTAAACGACTTTTTTTTTTCTCCCCCTCCCCTCCTACTCGTAGTCGCCTGTTATACTCGTTCTCATTCTCATTCTCATTCTCACTCCACCCTCGCCCGTCGCACCGTTACCGTCAGTCACCTTCACCCTCGCCCCGTTCAGCATTCAACTCATTTAGGTAAACGAAACTTGTATTGAGGTAGTCTTAAATCTTTTGTGCGAAACGAAGAGAGAAAAGATCATCAGAGAAAACAGTGCAAAAATAGTTGAATACCTTATCTACCTGTACATTAGGATTGGGCTTATTTGCACAAGAAGATGAATAAGACATACAAACATATATATTTTCCCAAATATGTAGATCAAAATAAATTCATTCCGGTTGAAAATTGTACATTGCTTAAAGGTGTTAATACAAAGCGAAGAATAAACTAAATAAACTGTCTGTTTATACTGTGAAATCTTTTTCTATTCCTTGCGTATTTCATAAAAAGAAAACTGTAGAGAAATATGTGTATATGTATGCAAAAGGTAATGTTTAATTATTTGAACAATTAAAATTTTATGGTTTAACAATTCTATGATTATACTAGAATTAAGATCGATGTTTATATTTTATTGAAGCGTTTATTATTATAGTAAAGCGTACCCTTTAAGTTACTTACTAACTATGCTATATGAATTATTATATGAAATTCTTATTAGAATATATTCTATATATATTTATATATTATCAGAATATATTTATATTAAATATATTAAATTTATTGGACCAGAATTGGCAGGTGCCAATTATCTTAATAGGCTGGATAAGTTTGTTAATTATATAATAAAAGTATTTTACTTATCATTTAGTACAAGAAAAGAAAGATTTATTCCAATGATATTATCTATCTATGTATTATATGTTAAATCTATTTTATTAATCTATTATATTAAATTATTTAATTCAAATTTAATTGTTTATATCGAAGTCTTATTCATTTTTAAATCGATTAGGTTATATACGATTTAAATTATGTAAAACTATTGGCTAACTAGTAATAGTCTGTAGATTTATGAGTAGATCATTTAAGAGGCCATTAACTCTGAACAAATATCTCTTGTTAAATATAGATATTTCTTCCTAGACAGTCAATGACTAAAGATGACAAATCAAATAGTACCTATGTACATATATCTTCTGATCTTTAATGTGTTTTTAGCAGAACCAAGTAAATCGTTTACAAAGCAAATTCTTTACTGTTTATGTAATAATAATTTATATTACATTATTATTAATCTAATGTAAATAATTATTATTTAAATAAAAAGGATTAAGAATGTTTTGCCATAAATTAAAACTAAATTAATACTATGTTATATACAGTTGAAACATATGGAAATATAGTCGAAGGCAAGAGTAGCTAATTTTATCTATTCTGTGCAATAAATATTATTAATTATAGGTTCATCTGTTTAATACATATTAAAGTACTCACCAGATAAATGAAGTTCCGGTTTTGCTAATATTTTTTTACAATTTCTTTATATACTATACACCAATATAACCGGTATTGTTCATATCTACTTATACATATGACAATAGATTTTGGATTCGTTCCAATCAATAATGATGCCAAATTCTAACAATCGATTTCAAACGATTATTTCTTAGCATAAATAAGCACAACCCTAATCTATGTATCTACATATGTATATATATATATATATATATAGAAATAGTGTCTGTCTGCAAAATTGGTATAAATTTATTTCAGTTGATATTTATTGGCAGACATTGGCAGTAAATTTATGCAAACTGTTGACAGTTTGACAAAAACGTGTGAAATGCTTTGAAAAATCTGGAAAAATCTGTACGGAATTTGTAAGCAAATAATTTTTGATATTAGAAATCAAGCGAACATGTTGAGAATTATAAATAGCTTTTGTACTAGAGGACATTAGAACTTATTGTGTTGATGCTCTAATTGTATTAATTAACATTTTTTAACATTTTAAGTTAGTTAGAGATATAAATATATATATATATATTTTGTTTCCCATGTTCATTCGTTCTTTTGATTGTAATCTCCCACTCCCCTTGAAATATTTAACCAATTTGAGATACTCATAAATAATAGATAAGCTGAGCGAGCAAAAAGCATAACAAACGTTTGCATTTCCGGTTAATAAAATATAGAAATGCATCACCGTTAATGGCCAAAAGAGGAAACTTTACTTATAAATATGCATAAGTCTGTTTGAGGGATAGAGGATGAATTGGTGTGGGGGGGGATTGGGAATGGTATAATAAAAATATAATAAAATCAAATGAAATTAGATGGCAGAAAAAGAATAACGAACTGTATATAAGTATGTATGTAAGTATATTCAGGCACACTCGCACACACACACACATAATACCAACGACAAAACTCAACTCAAATTAATTAAAGCAGAAAATTTTTAACGTGTTTCTACCATGTGATGCATTTGGCTTCCTAGTTTGCCCCCTCCACCTTCTCCTTCTCTCTCCCTCTCCCTCACTCACTTATCCTCCTCGGTGTGCTCTCTGGCCTCCACCAATCCAAGTGAGTTGCCTGGCTAATTATTCATTCATGACATGTTGAATGCACATCAGCGGGGCGAGGGAGTACTATATAGAGATGGCAACCAGTGTATAGAGGTAATAGGTGGAAGAGGGGAAGAATCGGAGGGGATTTGCGGACATGCATGCACTCACACTGTCGAGCATTATTTACAAAGTTTCTTTTTTTTTTTTTTTGCTGTTTTTTTTTTTTTTGTTTTTGCTGTTGTTTCTTGTGTGTGTGCTGAAGCTAAAGTATCTGACAGATACGCATGCACACACGTAGATACAGTAGCCAAGGACTGGCGGGCGAGGGGTATTGCGACTCGGTTGTAAAGAGCATTAAAGCGTCAACGTGCTCACGTTCATCAGCGGGGCAAACAAAGCCAAAGTCAGCAGAGCCTCAGCTGAAACGGGTTGTGGCCAGTTGCTGAAGAAGAAGAAGATGGAGCAAGGTGGATGGAGGGCAGGCGGTAAGGCAAGCAGGCAACAGAAGGAACATCGACCCGATCTGTTGCCGCCCTAGGCCCAGCCCCAGCCCCACAATGCTCTTCATCGCTAAAAGCAACCTGCTAATAGCTTGTTTTGCCGTCGCTACAAATTAACTTTGGCTCTTGGGTTGCATTTTTGAGTTGCGCTGTTGGAAATTACACTATTTTTCACTTGGCCAGACCATGGCTCCAGTTGCACAGTGCTTCAAATGCTAATCAAATAAGCCCAATGTCAAAGTTCAAGAATAATTGCAAAACAAACTTTGGCCAATCGTGAGAATGTCTTGGCACTGATTCTTAAATCAAAAGTATCGATTCCAACAAAAAAAAAAACAACAACTAATTAGGTTTGTTTCTTGGCAAATAGTTGCTTGTTTATTTAAATTCTCGGTTTTGTTTTTATTTAATGAAGTTGTGAGTTTGTTCAATTTTTACCTACACTTGAAATTTAAATAGCTAAGACAATCGAAACCTATGGATCAATTGTGTAAACCATTTTATACGTAAAGTCTCCAGTCTAAGGTCTCTAACCTCATATTATGCAATCCCAAAATATGTAAATGGAATAAATTAAAAGTAATTATTAATACCATAATAAAATATTATAAATTTATTATAATCTCATACTCATACCGAATCGGTACGTTTTACGGGATCTTCTAAGTAAGAAGCTTTAGGGAAATTTAAATGAGAATTATTCAAGTTAATTTGAATAACGCTTTGAAATATAAGACTGGAAATAATGGAATAAATGTCTCTAAACGATTGAGTATTAAGAGTTGAGATATATTAAATATATTAAATTCATTGATAATAAGTTTGTGGTAACGTTTCATATAGTCAAAAATAAATCTTATTTTCGATTTTGTATTATTTTTTAAGCAAAACAAATAAAAATTATTAAATTGATCATTTTTTTAAAAAATATTCATTTAGTCCTTCAATATTCTTATTTCTTTTTATTATTCTGATACAAACAGCAACAAAAATATTTTTCACTGTGTGCTTTTCGAGAAAATGGAACGGAAAATTTGTGCATAAAGATTTATTTTTAAACTCTGTGAGTTTGTTATATTAAAATCTTGACTAAAGAAGCAATTTCACTGTCAAATAATTGGTATAAGTTTATTTTGTCGATATATAGAAGATTATTATCCTTTTTTTCTTCTCTCTTAAATGCATATATCACCGATAGTTTGGTCAGATATTTTATATCCCACAAAATTGGACTTATATGGAAATCATTAAAATTAGCATTTTGAAATTAAAATCATTGGTCTTTAATTAGATTTGAACCACTGTGCGATACTCATTGTGGTAGCCGTGTGAAATATGCAAAGAGTTTAAAAAACGAAAAACGGATGTGTATGATGTGTGCCGTGCTTTGGTTTTTTTTTCTGATTTTTTGTTTTTTGGGGGCTGAGAAAGAAAAACTTTACGCTGCTCTCACATTCTCGCGCCCAGGAAATATTGCAACAGGAAGCGGCTGACGGTACAGGCGACAAAAACAAAACCAGACCAAAAAAAAAAAAAAAAAAGATGGAGAGAGAGAGGGAAAGAAGAGGGAGAAAAACAAAAAAGGAAAAGCCAAAGCCAAGCAGCAGTTTCCCGAGCACAGTTTCCCCTGCCATCTGTCCAGGATAAGAGCGCTTAAAGTCGCACATTTAGTGACAGTTTTGTTGGATTTGCATGGCGACAACCACGAAGAACGGACGGACAACAGTGTGATAGAGTGAGAGATGATGAAGAGGGACAAGGGGACGACAACAAGTCGACGTTGACATGGCAGAGTTGTCATGATTAATGCGTAGCAAGAGCCAAAACCCTGGTTAGAGATTGAAGCTAAAACAGATTCTAGAACTACCAACATGGCTTTGAAGCTTTCGAGTGTCGAGAAGGACTTTGAGAAGAAGAAGAAGTGGATAGGCGTGGCTCGGAGGCAATGAAAGTGGGTCAAAAACCAGTGTGTTTGTGTGTGTGTGCGTGTGAAAGGAAACTAACAAGTGTTGAGAGTCTCTAACTGCAGGATTGATGTCTTTAACGACACACGTGGGAACATCCAAATTGCAACATACATATGTACCTATGTATATATCTACATATATACAAATATGATAATTTTTAGTTAACTAGATCAGACTTTAAATTAAATATACTCTACAAAAAAAGAAAAAGAAGAAGAAAAAAAAAATGTTCCTCTCATGCGCTTGTCCGTGCCTTAATCTTATGCAACAATCTGAAAAACTTGTACAACTTTTCGTGTCTCATTACATTAGAGTTGCTCTGGCGATTATCTGCTATAGATTTGAAAAAAATCTCCGTTTCTCTCACTCTGTTTCTCTGCTGATACTTTAATGAGTTGCATACCGTGCTAACTTTTGACATTTGGCAGTACCCAAAAAGGAAGCAAATACGAAAAAAACTAGAAAGATGGACTAACTTCGGCCGTGCCGAAGTTCGTATACCCTTGCAGATTTTCTCTATATAATTCATCAGAAACGTTATTGTAAATTAAACATACCAAATTTACAAATTCAAAATTTTGAGCTTGAGGAAAAAAATTTTTCATACAAAATTTTTTTTTGTACCGATTGTTCCTATAGCAGCTATATGATATAGCCAACCGATTCTGATAAAACTTGATTGAAGTATTAAGAAGTTTATTAAACTCACAAATATCAAATTTCGTGGCATTCGGTTGAAAAACAACAGAGTTATTAAGGCTAAGCCTTATTCATGACCGATCGGTCCTATGGGAGCTATATGATATAGTCGTCCGATTCTGATCAAACTTGGTTGAAGTATCAAGAAGCATATTAAACTCATAAATATCAAATTTCGTGGCATTCGGTTAAAAAACAACGGAGTTATTGAGGATAAAGCTTATTCCTGACCGATCGTTCCTATGGGAGCTATATGATATAGTCGTCCGATCGGGATGATTCCGAGATATACAATGCCTGCAGCAAAAAGGAGCCTATGCTGAAAATTTCAGCTCTGTAGCTCTTATGGTCTCGGAGGAGAAGCTGTTGATCCAGACAGACGGACAGACGGACAGACGGACATGGTCATATCGACTCGGCTATTCATGCTGATCAAGAATATATATACTTTATATAGTCGGAGATGCTTCCTTCTGTGCGTTGCAAACTTCTGACCAAAATTAATATACCCTCTGCAAGGGTATAAAAATAAAACCACAACGAGTAAATTAAATGTACAAAAAATATATATATATATATGCATTAAAACAGAGATGAAAAAAAAACATCCAAAAATAACGATGGAGGAGGTTGACTAAAGTTAGTAAGGGTAGGGTAAGGTGAGTGTATGGAGAGGTACCACCAGTGCGTGAGTTGATTCTGGTTAGTTTTGGATGGGGAGAGGAGGGGAGGGACGACATGGACGGCATGTTTGACTTCAGGGCAACAGCAACGAGTTACCGCTTGAAATTGCATGCAATTGGCGAAGCACTTCCCCATACCCCATGATGATGCCATTTACCCATTGCCATAGCCATAGCCATAGCCATTGCGTTTTTGCCATGTGTGCAGAATTGGAGGTTCTTGTTTTTTTTTTTTTTTGTTTTTTGTATGCACTAAAAGGCAGCACATTAAAATTTAAATTGCATTTCGACTGACGCGAGTGTGCTTTTTTCCCTGTTCTTTCTTTTTATTTTATTTTTATTTTATATAAAAATTCAAATTTGTTTTTTTTTTTATTAACACAAAAAGCGACGACAAAAATGCTAATCAGTTGCCAACTGATATTTCATTAATAAAACAGCAAAGACCAAGTTCAATGAACGAGAGAAAAACAAAACAAGAGACAGAAACAGAGTGTGAGAGAGGGGATTTCCCCTCTCTCTTCACACATACACACATACACACTTTAAAAATTTCAATTTATGCTTTTAATCAAAATGTGCAACATACAGCTGCATTTGCAATATTATCATATTTCCAATGTTATAATAATAATATAAATGCTTTGGGCCATTTCAAATATCAACAAAATCAAATGGCGGAAGGAAGTCATAGTAAAAGGCAAAAATACAATCAAAATCAAATTAAGGCCAAAGGGGAAAATGTAAAAGGGTTTGCAAATTGAGTAAACAATAAAAGAAAGATACATACGCATACAAACAAATATAATATGTACATGATTTAGTTATAAAGTAAGCCTCAAGTTATATACCATATATATATATATATATTTATATTTGTAATCGATAAAAGCAGAATAAGCATCATCAAGTTAATAACCAAAATACGAGTGCTTACATACAAGCAAAAGGACCAATTTAGTCCAAATAGACTTCTTGAACGGCTTTTAGTTAAAGTAGTGCATTTAGTATATATACGTATAAAGTTTCTTAGTAAATTAACTGGATTGAATTTAGTTTAGTTAACGCTCGTACTTATATTTGTATGAGTGACTTTTAATTGGTACTTGGGAAAGTGAAATTTGATCAAAAGGCTTGAACAGCAAAATAAAAAGAAATTTGGTACTAAACAAACTGAATTATATGTTTATATATAATATCTGAAAGAAAAAACATTTTTAATGAAGACCAAAATTTATTGGGAATAAAAATATAAAATTTAAAATTTTTTAACAATATTATTTATTGAACTTCAAGTCAGTTTAATACTTACATACATATATAAAAGTTTGATGGATACTCAAATAGAGGAACTCGGAATATAAAGCAATAATCAGACAAAAACCATAAATTTGTTAGGCGCAGCAAAGCATCAATTGGATTATGAGATCATTAAATATTCCTTTTAGTTTCATAGTCGCATCAAATATTTGTACTTATACATAAACAAATTGAATGAGCTTATGTATTTACTTGAATATATCTTTAATTAAAGTCATTGTCTTTTGAATATGGCTAATAATGATTATTATCAGAGTCTATATAGTGATTATAGTGCTTTCTAAATCGCATTAAAGTAGAGATTAATGTATAATAATGGAAATTGATATTTATACTTAAGGGGATTAACTTTAACAGAGTTAAATAAATTGCTTGAAAAGTGAATTTTTTTTGATGATGTTTTTTTGCTCTTATTTTTTGTGGCTTTTAGTCTTTCTAGATTATATTTATATATTATATGTACAAATATAAATATCATTTTATTGTACTACTATTTAAATGAAATACATATATATGATATTTTTTTCTTGATTATATGTGTATGTGAGTAAAATATGTATATGTAGATGGATATGTAAATATTTATATATTCCAAGCAGACTAATAAGATACTAAAAATACTACAATATATATATCTAGCTTTTATTACAGGATTTTAGGACTTACATATAATGTTTAAGCCTTTCAGTTCTATTTATTCCCTACTTTTTTGCTCAAGAACGTTTTAGGTTGCGATAGTTTAATTTTAATGCATCCTATTTAATATGACCCTTATATAATATTCATTTGTTTTATGTACCAAAATCTTTTCACCTATTAACACTTTGCGAAATCTTAACTATGTCGCCATCAAATAAATAAACATTCCTTATATTCGTATTTGTGGTTATATTGTTTATTTTCCTGCCTTTTAAAGCACTTTCAATATTTCCTCTTGTTTGTTTGAACTCTTTAATACTTTAATCATCACTTACTCAATCGGTGAACACTCTTAACGCCCACTTCATGCCCTGCCCTGCCCTGCCCTTGCCCCTCTACTATCAATGTTCGTTCTCTTATTTTTCCTGCGGCTCCACTTTCATCGCGCTTATCTCTCAATTCACTCAATCATTATGCAACTCAATAGTCAAGTGTTAAACCATTTCCAATGACTTTTCGAATCACCAGCAGAAATCAAAGAGAGAGTAGAAGGGAAGAAAAAAACAAGAAGAAAAACCGCAGACAACTTCTTTAAGTTGGACAGGGGGAAAAAGAGGGGCAGAAAGAGTAAAGTGATTTAGCTGTCCCAGAAATGCCGGAAACGGAAAGAAACAAAATGAAACGAAACGAATTAAGGGGTTAAAGCCGTAAAAAAAAGTTTTTCTTTATTTTTTTTTGTTTTTGCCAAAAAACTTTTTTATGACCCTGGAAGTGGTGGTAGGGGACGGACAAATTTTTTAATTACATTCTAATTAGCCATAGACAAACTCTACAACTTTTAGTCTAAAAGATATACTTAGTCTGCACTTTTGTTGAGCTTAATAAGGAAATCAATTAATAACAAACGATGCAACAGTAACAGCAGCAACAAAAACAACAACAACAGCAACAGCAACAAAACTTACTGTCTGTCTAATAGATTTTAAATTAAAGTTTGCCGCAGTTGTCGACACAGAGAGTCAGGCAACGAACGAATGGAACGAACGACATTGACTTGAACAACAAGTTGACTTCAGCACTGCAAAAGATACAAAGATACAAGAATGAGGCAGACAACGACGACTGCGACGACGACGACGACGACGACGACGACAATGATGTGAAGTTGCTGGACTACATGGCAATGCACTCAGACGATGGGCCATCCACAATTCAGGAGTAGAAGGAGGTGACGAAGAGAAAGAGGAGGTGGAACCATAAAAAAAAAAAACTTCCGTAAACAACGCGCCCGGGTAGACAACATTTTGAAGACGATTTTAAAATTAGAAAAGCAACAGTGGAATAGAGAGAAGGAGAAACAGAGTGGTAGAAACGTACAGAATGAGATACACCCAAAAAAAATACAAGAAAAAAAAAACAGAAAACACCGAAAGAAAATTTCAAATGGAAATGAAAATAAAATTGTCTATCCTCTAGCTAGGTGCATCAGAGATGACTACGTGTCACGAAATGAACGATTATACTCATGGGGTGGATATAAGAAAAGGATTCTAAACTGATTCTGAAAATGTTTTTAAATACATATATTGAAAATATGCAACCGAAATGTTAAAATTCCACTGGACGTGTTCGTGTCAAGTAATGAATGTCCTTAAGATTAAAAGACGATAGCGTTAATTACTCTATGTCGGTGATTTATCTATATCGTTTCAAGTAATGAATGTCCTTCAGATTGAAAGAGTATAGCTTTAAAATTGATTACTATATATTGGATTTGAAACATAATCAAATTAAATGATTTGTTTTATTTTTAACCTTTTGGAACAGATCCAAAATCAACAACTTTATTTTAACGATCACAAAAAGATGTATTCCAAATTAAGAAAGTGTTTCTAAAGATTTAAAAGAAAAAAAAAAGATTAAAAAGAATTGAGATTATAATTTTTTTTTCCATATATTTTTAGTATTTAAAATTTTGAATTTTAAAAGCAAACTGGGAAAATCTAAAACTTTTCATCAAGGGTCTAAAAATTATAAAAAAACTAATAGAAAATTATTCGTTATCTTTTATAGTGTTTAGATTAATTGAAAACATTGAATATTAGTTACAAATAGAATGGACAACAAATCTCAAGAGATATATTAAAGGGAAAAAATTGCACTTTCGGATTCTTTACCTAAGTAAAAAAAATCATGGATAGGATAAGTAATATTTATTAAATTAAAAAAAAAATAATATTTTGACTATTAATATTTCGTATTTATTATCAGTTCTCAATAAAAGCCAAATATATATATATAAAAAGACTAAACTAAAACGATTAAATCAACAAACAGGTGATTAATTAATCACCGCAAATAATTAGATAAACCCTTCGTAATTTTAAATCAAGAGAAATAATTGTGAATCGTAGTTAAATCGTTAACAATTTGTTTATATAGAACTTGCTACCCAATACGAATTCTTTTACGATAAAAATAATCTCATTTAATCGTGATTATCATTATGATGAAAGACTTGTGTGCTCATCTCTTATTGAGAAATAACAAGGAATATTTTGACTGGGGAATACTCGACATATCAGAAATGCTCTACGAGTCGCAATGGTGAAATTCGCCTCCATCGCCTGCCGCCTGGGGGCCAAATGCAAGCCAGGCAAAGGCAAAGGCAATCAAACAACTGAAGCATGACAACTTTATGCCAGGAGCAGCAAGCTCAAGAAGATGCTGCTGTTGCTCCCGTAGTTGATGCTGCCAATGATGATGATGATGATGATGACGATGATGAGGAGGATGATGAAGATAATGATAATGATGAGGTCGTTGGATAGTCAGAGGAGTGAAGGCAAAGACTTGGGTTCGTCCATCAAAACCAAACGACAAGCGGCAAAACGGCACATGACATAAAAATTAAATAAACAAAATTATGGACGACGCCGTATGTGGCCTTAGCTCGTACCATAGATAAGTGTAATGCATTGAGTCTTAGATAAGGTCTAAAACGGCTGATGGGGAAGGGGAGGAGGTCGTTCTGGTGGTGGTAAATACATACATATATATATATATATTTAGGTGGGAGGTGGAGTAAGGTGGTAGATTGTTTTGAAGGGGGGACATGGAGTGGGAACAAATCAAAATAAACATCGAGCGTTGTTGTTTTCGGAATTGTTGTATTTGTTAGATAAACAATGAGGGAGTTTTTATTCTCCCCGTTGGTTTACTTCACTTAATACGTACATACGTACATACATACATACATACATACATATATACGTTGCCATCCATCGCTGTTCATCCATTTGTTGGCGGTGGAAGCGTGAAGCGCCTCCGGTAAGACGGAGTGGAAAAGTTGCCTAAGCCTATGAGGCTAAACGAGATTGAAATGGTTAGTACTATGTAGAATGGAGTTGTTGTTTGTTGTTGTTTATGTTGTTGCCTTCAACAGCCGAAAAGGAGAGAGAACAAAAGAGAATGAGTAGCAGAGTAAAAGTAATGGAGAGAAGGATAAGTAAATAGCATGTGAGATGGAACTCAATTGTAAATCTATACCCTAAGGTGAAATAGATACCAAATTGGGGTTCGATTTCCAATAGTATAAAGTTATAGATAAAAAGAAAACATATCAAATAAACTGGCCAGACATTATTCATTAAAAAAAAAATAGCTTAAAAGGGGGGGAATAGTTGTAAAATGTTTAAATAATAGAAAAAATTGGTTTTAATCAAATTATTTAACTTTTTCAAACTTTAAATATATTTCGATTACCATCAACTATAATTCAAGGAATAATAGAAAATTCCTAACCTCAGAAACTCTTAGCTTTTTTCTTACATCTTTTCTTCTTAACTCTTTCCTCTTTTTCAAGTGATTTAAATAAATTCGTTTAATGAGGTAACCGTTTAAGAAAAATAACGTTAGCAGTATGAAAGGAGGACTTCATGGAAGCCAAAGCAATTGTCAAACAATTATTTTAAGAAAGATTTCAATCATGGCAAAAGCTAGCGAACAACTTTTAAGATTTTAATCCAAACAGCTGCAAGTATTATTTATTGTTATATACAAAAAGATTTTTTTCGTTGACACTTGTTGGAATAAATGGAACAAATATTGAGGAGTAGCTATGTCAGAGGAATATGTGAATTTCCAAGATGTTTGAAACAGACCCAACCTAAGCATGAAAATTAGTTTATAATTATTATTAAATTAACATTTAAGAAGATACTTAATTAGCCAAAATTAAGGAGAAGTCCTATAGTATTTTGAACTCCTAACAATATTCTTTGACAAAGGTTCCTATTTCGAAAATATGGACAACTTGAATTGCCAAAAAAAAGTATCTAAAGGTTAAAGCATTAACAAACAAAGTCTCATAGAGGTATTATATTCTTTTGCATTTATTTTAAGTTAATTGAATTAAAAATAACTTAAAATTAGATTTTTATTGAATAATATACTCTATTACAATCGATGGCAATTAAATTTCAAACTTGGCCTACTCCTTTTTCACTTATTTTTGATATCTTTAACTTCACTTAGCATTTACATACATATATATACATATATCTAGCAGTACCTACAGAATTACTGATCAGACCATTTATGGCATTACATATATATAAAAAACTCTTTGATCAACATTATAACATTGTTTAAATCGCCCTTTCGCCGCAATGTTTTTCTGTGTATTAAAAACAACATGAGGAATTATAAGGATTTCCTTATTGTTAACAAATTAATTGGTTATAAAAACTTACTGAATATCTAAGGAAACAAGTTGCAAAACTAATAAAAAACATTCTTTAAAGTATTTATGTAATCATTTCTCCCCATTTTGAGTTAAACATTCCAACTAATCATCTCTGAAGCTGCACAAGCCAATCCAAGTTCTCTCGTTTCACTCCTTATCAGTACGAACAGCATTTCTCTTGTTGCCGCAAACACATACATACACACACACACACACATACACAACTAAAGCTAAAGAATATTATCAAGAACATCAAGTCAACTTTGATTCTATTTGAACAACATTCCTGTGGCAAACGAAGCGTGCCCCAAACGGCATTTCCCTTTCCCTTTTGCCTCGCCGCAGCCATAGCCAGAGCAACCATCTATTGCTATAGCCATAGCCATAGCCATAGCCACTCAGTCAGTCAGTCAGTCAGTCAGTTAGTTAAGTAATTTTTGCTCAAAACAATTTCCATTACTGCAACTTTTTTTTTGTTGTCGCTCTTTTCATTTTTAATGCCCAGGCCATGCCCTCCGCCCTATCTGCCGCCTTCAGATCTGTTGCCTCTGACACTGTTATATGGTATGGGTATGGCTCCTCGTTGTTGCCTCATGTGTTGCCACTCAATAAAAGTATGCTTTATGAATTAATGAAAAGAAAATGTTTATGCCAACAGCAAGAAGTTAAAGATATGAGAAGGGGGAGAGGGGGGGGGTACAGTAAGAAGGCCATGGAGGGTGGAGCGGGGGAGGACTTTAAGTTGAAGTTGAAGCTGCAAAAGTTGGCGATAACCATCGCCAGAAGGCTACCACCATATGGTTGTGTGTGTGTGTGTGTGTCTCAGTGTGTGTGTGTGCGTGTCTAGTGTTTAATTTTACAGCTGCTGGTAGTTTGTGCTACCAAGACAGGTTTTCATTGCAATGTTACGCTAAAAAGAGAAGAAAAAAGAAAAAAACACACACACAAAAAAACAAAAATAAATAAATAAATAAATAAGAAAAGAAAAACCAAGTAAACTAACAGGAAAAATATGAATGTTCGTTTATTTTAAATGACAAACACCGACTTGTAGGACACCCTTTGCTAATTGCATTTTAATTAAATTCCAAATTGAAACTATTAATTCTTTAATACGATCTTTTTTTTGTAGAATTTTAGTTACAAATGTTGGAATTTGTCTTAAAAAATATTAATGTCTTTTTATAGTGACATAAATATTTATATTAAGTATTTAAATATTCGGTGTGTGTTGTTCTTGTATTTGGAGGCCACAACTGCAAGTGAAGTCTGAGATGACAGCTTGTCTTCGTTAAGATAATAATAAAATTCTTTGAAAACCTAAACCACTATATTAAGTTTAACAATTTAAATAGAAAGCAAAACAAAATGGACTATTTGAATTCAAATTTACATTTACTTTAAATTGAAAAACAAAAACCAAAAGAACAGAAGATAAAAATGCAATCCACCTGACAATTAAATATCAGAGAATAAATAAAACGAGTTTCTTACATTTAATATAAGTAGAGCTTGAACAATGAAATGCAGATTTTGTTAGTTCTAAGATGACTGCTGAACAATAAGTCATTTAGTTAATTTTCAAATTATTTCGAAAAGTCTTTTAAAGCCTTTTATATCATGAATATAGCTTTTATACATATATACCAGATTTTCATGATATACTGATTAATGCAAATGCATATAACTAAGGTAATTCTTTGTTATAGTATTTGTAATCATAGATTACACGATTAGGTTGCAATTTTTAAAATTATAAAGTATAAATTTTCCGCTATATTATCTATTAGAAGATATATATAAATTGCTTTACTTTAACCACAGTTATACAGTTGAAATATTTGTAAAAATAATAACAGTTAAAACTTATACTTTTTATAATATTTTTTATATTATTCCCTTATTTTTTAAATTTTTTTTTAGTATTTATTTATTTGATTACTCCAATTAACTTTACAATTTGTGATTACAAAGAAAATTAATAATTATTTTCGATTCTTGCTTTTTTATATCTTATTCTTATGTTCATTTAATTTGTTTTTAATTTTCTTTTATTTTAAATAGTTTCAGTAGATACAATTTGTTGATTGAATGAAAAGTATTAAATCGTGAATCTATATATAGGTATCACTTCTTTTTTCCTAACTTTCCCCACTCTGTGTTATGTTTAAACACGTTTACCATCTGCTAGTCGTTGAATTAATAAAAAGTGAATAGACTCATTGCATTGCATAGATATTTTTCATGAATAGGCCATCGTAGCTTTCGTACACACCTTTGTGGCATGCTGGTTGGCGGCACATACATAGATACATACATACATACATACATATGTTGCAAAAGACTCAACTTTGTCAGCTTGCCCCCAATAACCCTGCCATCGAGTAATTACAGAATGTCCGAACTGAGATCACACGCATAATTCTTGCCAAAGAGTATTTCCCCTATTACAATTCCTATACCTAAAACCTGTTCATATCCCTTTACCTTTTACCCTATTCCTTTTCCTGTTCATCTACCTCTCTTTCTCCCTCTCTCTCTCTATATATATCTCTATCCCTGTATCCCTCCCTCACCTCTCTGTATCTCTTATAACATGAAAACGGAAATTGATTTTCTGCAATCGTTCGGAGCGGAAATGATTGCATCACCTAATGCAACTGCAACCACGTGCCAGTCCAAGTCCAAGTCCAAGTGTTTGAGTTGAGTTCAGTTGAGTCTGTTGGTTGGAGTTGGTCTTTTGGTATTTTGCATGCAAATTGCGTCAAATTGCATATTTCCGGTGGTTTCTCCCTGAGAGAGATAGAGCAAAACAAAGACAAAAGATATTGAATATGAAAGAGATAGTAAGCGAGAGAGAGAGATAACAAGAGAGTGACTGAGTGAGGTAGCATAAATATTTTATGCTTCATTTTGTCTTGCGAGTGCAAAGTCTAGGAAAGTGAATTATGGCTAATTACAAAACAAGAACAAAAGGCAAGGGGAAAAACGCACACACACACCCATACACACACACACAGAGAGAATAGCAGTGAAATAAAAAAAACACAGCACATAAAGAAAAACTGCCTAGGAACCGAAAAAACAACAAAAAAAAAAATGAAACGAAGCACGAAGAACACTTCGACCATGGCAATCATCCCCCAGGGCGCTATAATGCGGTGCGTCCTCATCGTGGTCGCCGTCCACATCAACGACGACGACGACGACGTCCACACTTCTAGGGTTACAAGTTGAAATTTCATTTGGCTTTTGCCGCATGCCGCACTCACTTAATTTATACCTTTTGCCCACTATTGTTGTGGTCGCTCTTGGGTTTCCCTTTCAAAGTTGAGACTCTGCCCTCAACATTTTGATTTAGTGCACGGTCGTCGCGTAATTTAGATTTGTGGTTGAGCTATTCGAGCTTCACATAGAACCATGGATTTTCTTTTCTTTTTACTTCTAACCATCTCTCCCTCTCCCTCTCTCTCTCTCTCTCTCTCTCCCTCTGACTGTGTAAAAAGATCTAAGCAGTTTTTGAAACTGTTTTTAATTTTCCCATTGTCACATTGGTTTTTCTTTCACGTAGTTACCAAAGGTTCTTAAAGTGCCCCACAATGTGCGCTAAAAATTGCTGCTTTCACTGTTAATTGTCTTAATTAATTATCAGGATAAGTATAGGTCTACGAGTAAAGTTAGTTAATAAGACTTTCTGGTTTCGTTGGGATACATTTTAGTAATTGGGTAACTAAATTATTTTTATTCTTATCAGCATGACTTGGTAGGTATTTAAGCAACTTCCTTAAATAAAAACTGCTGCAAATTTAGGCATCTTAAATCATTTTAATTTAATTCATTTCCTTTAGTTTTAGTTCTCAATTAGTTCTAACGTTAAAGGAGGGAGGAAATGGCATTGCAATTACAAGGGTCAAGAAGAAAAACTATATAATATATAAGGATATATTTATATTGTATAGACTTTGTTGGTTAATAAACTATTTAATTTTAAACTTCAAGATTCTTTTATCTGTTCAACTCACTATATATGTGTATAATAAGTTTGGCTTAGAAATCCAATTTTATAACTTGAATTTATAAAAAAATATTACTTCAATCCCCGAGATATATTAGCAATTCTTAATCATATTTAAATTTAAAATAATTTATAATAATTCATAACCATTCACTAAAGGATAGATTTGCTTAAGTGATTTACTTAATTCAGGCAGAGATTTTCTTTAAAATGTCTTCGAAGTATAAAATAAATTAGCCAAATTATTTTCTGTTTTTAAAATATTAAGATTTTTAATGTATTTTTATTAATTAAAACTATATTCTTAAATAGATTTAGGCAGACAGAGTTTTGCTTTCAAATTTCATCGATAAATATTAAAATAAACTGGCCAAATTATTTTTGGTTTTTAAAATATAAAATTTTTTAATGCAATTTGAATATTTTAAATAATATTCCTAAATAGCTTTATTAAGAATTTAGTTAGTTAGTAATAAGTAATATTTAAAAAGATCATATTAGACATTTTTTAGGTTTTTTTGGGATTCTTTAAAAAAAAAAAAAAAATGTTTTTTAAAGTTTTTTCTTAATAACTTGAGTAAATATTTCCGCTCATTAGACCATATCAACATTGCTTGCATTGTCTAGATATACAATTGGTTAGTCCTCGAAGCTGTTCCGGCTTAATGCCATAGTTCGTTCAACTGCGTTTTAAGTCAAACAACAGGCAAAGTTTATCTTTCTGGTTCTCATCTCTCGACCACTTTTCTGCAAAGGCCCTTCAATTAGTCATCACTCGGAACGAACCCTGACCAAATAGACATGGATGGAGATGAATAGCGGATAGAGATAAATAGAAATGGATAGAGTAAGGTAGAACAAACGATACAATCGCCTAGCTAATTTCTAAAGCAAATACAAACTTCCTTTTGCTAATCTACATAATTATCCCATCTTTCTCTCCTTCTCACACTCTGGCACTCTTTCTCATTCTCTCTCTCTCTCTCTCTGTTTCTACTTTTCATTGGTTCAGTCTTCATTTACTTATACAACATTTTCCATTACAATTTCTCATTGCAGGTAAGTGAAACACATATACAAAGGAGGCATATTCCTATATATATCTACTTATATATATATGTATGTATATATCGTATATCGTATATACTATATATGTATGTATAGTTAAAGTATTTTTGCCTGGTGGCGTTAATGCGGTCTAATTTGCAAGGCATGTAAAACCAGCCAGTCAGCCGGCCACTCCCAGGTCTTCTTCGACTACTGTTTAATGGCCAAA
The DNA here is from genome assembly GCA_018150375.1 of Drosophila sturtevanti. Lineage (NCBI taxonomy): Eukaryota > Metazoa > Arthropoda > Insecta > Diptera > Drosophilidae > Drosophila > Drosophila sturtevanti. The sequence continues at coordinate 2,984,371 of JAECWJ010000324.1, read as the reverse complement.
AGTAGTAACAGCTGGTGCTGGTGTTGGTAATGGTGTTGCTGCAATTGCTGGACGTGAAACCAACCATTGTCAATATCAACAGGTAACACACATTCACACACATACAGGCACAACACAATTGCAGTAAAGCCGAAAAGAAAAACCACCAGTGTATTTGCATTTCACATTATTATTAAGCATTATTGTTGCTTTTGTTGTTGCTGCTGTTGCTGTTGTTGCACTTGGCCAATTTGTGCAACATTTCGACTCAATTTGCTACCTGCAAATGCTCCTTTTGGAGTGCTAATGGACAAAGCAAAGTTGTACCCTGGGAGCGTGTGAAAATTTCTGTTTTATTCTGTTCTCTCTCTGTCTCCCTCTCGCTCTCTCTGCTTTTCTGCATATGGCAATTTGTTTAGTACAAACGAATTGTAAAAAGGGTCTTGGTGGAAGCCCTCAAGGCTAATGTTAATTAAGTTGTGTGTCCGTTTGTCCGTATGGGGTCAAAAGCAAGCGAAACTTCAGTGGGCAGTTAACTTCCTTAATTAAGTTATCTGAGAACAGGATGTTTATATGAAATATTTAATGTGTATATACATAAGCATAACTACTTCTTCGTCCTTCCTCCTTTCATTAATCCAGAATGGTCAAACAAAATAGTCTAGGTATTCCCATTTAATAATGATTTTAAAAAAGGCAAGTAAAGATTCATGGTAAAAGTATTTAACAATTGATCAAAATCGCATTGAATTGATAGACCAAAACTGAATCTTGGTTGCAACCATGGGTGATTACCCTGTTGATGAAGTGTAACCTGTCTTGATTAGAAGGCTTTATCTATACCTATATATTATTTATAGTTTTATTATTTTCTATATTATTTTCTTAACCATATACAAATTAATGCCTCAAAAGTTTTATTAGTTGTTATTCAATTCTAAATATTAGAGACCTCCGACTTAAACTTGCGAATTTAAAATGCATTAACTAACCCTTAGCTGCTTGTCTCAAGAGCTTATAACGTTTAGACCTCTTTTTTTGTGTACCAACTTACCCTTCTTTTACCATAAAAAAAAATACATATTTTCTTTCTTTTTTAAATCCTTATCTGAGCTCAAGTCATTCAATTTGTTTTGTCCAGTCTAAAACCCTCATTTCGCGCTCATTGATTTCGACAGTTTATCCGAGAATCCCATTTCAAATGGCTTCAAAAACCATTAGAAATATTTCGCATCATTTATCTGGTCAAAAGCTTAATGCCAATCAAATATGATGCTGCCACAGTTATTTGTATTAACCAAAGCAAACCAAACCAAACCAAACCAAACCGCAATGATGTGAAGGAACCAATTGTCGGGCCTCCCCTTTAAGATTGTTTTACCCAGGGGCTTTGTCAAATATAATACTCTTGAATTGGCTACCCCCACATCTGTCTGACATGGAGTGCAGTACATAGAAACTAGAATGCACAATCCACGGTATCGTCCCCTCTCCCCCACACATTATAAATTCATATTCAATTACGCGTGCTTGCCACACTGTAAATTGGGGGTCATGACAGGGATCAAGAGGCGGGGGGGGAGTCGGGATTCAGCCGGCCATAGGTCGTGTGCAACACACGCCAAAAATTTGTTTGTTCTCTGGGCGTTGGCGATTTTGTGTTCTACTTCATTATTGTTGTTATTGTTGTTGTTGCTGCTGTTGTTGTTGTCGCTGTTGTTATTGTTTTGCCGACCTCCAATCTGCATGCGAGGAGAAAGGCCTATGAATGGGGAGGGATCTGAATAAGCCATAGGCTAGATACTGGGGACCCACTTTGTCGTTGACTGCATGCATTAATGATAAATGAAATATTTATATAGCTAAAATACGTAATTAACTTAAATTATAATGGGCCAACGCTCTCTTGGTGGTGGTGGATCTAGTGGTGGAGATGGAAGTTGGAGAATATGGACGACTCCCCCGCTATAATGACAATAGGCGTTAATTTGCTGCCAGAGCAACAAGAAACACACACACACAAACAAAAAAAAAGGAAGCATAAGGAAAGTTTATATGAACTCTTAAATACTCTTTAATCCTAACTAAAAACTTTAGTTTTAAATGAGTTTGAAATTTTTGCATATAATTTGATTGTGTAAAAGTTTTAATAGTTCCCAAAAGTATGCAATTATAAATGTAATAGAATGAAGGATATTTGTAAATAGCAAGAAATCTGTTCACGAAGTAACATTCTCAGTGCATTGGAATGAAATTCTGATTATATTTAAAGGAATTGCTCTTCTTCTCTCTTCTCTTGAATAATTTGTCTTGTTAGGGTATTCTATAACAATAAGAAACCACAAAGTATATTTAAGGGGGGGAGAGCAAGAATTATAGGAATGGTTGCATTGAGGGAAGGGGGGGAAGGGAGGGGGATCAGAGCATGTTGAAATGCATGCTGAGTGTGATTACAACAACAGCACCGACATCATCGTCGTCGTCGTCGTCGTTGTCGTTGTCGTTGTTGTTGATGGGGGCAACCCGCACACCAGACCCTACTATACAGTTTTACCCCTCCATCTCCTCGCTGGCACTCTCTTGATTCGCCCCAGTTTGGTTGCATTGCGTTGGTCATTATTTACTCATCGATTGCCAAAGGAATGCGGTGCAGCATGCGGTGCCCAAGAACGAAGCGAACCAAACCAAACTGAATGCTACCCCGGATCTCTGTCTCTGTCTCTGTCTTCCTCTCCTCTCCTCTCTCTCTGTCTCTCTACTTCTCTTTTTTCTGTCTTTATGTCTGTCTGCCTGGGAGCTGGCAATGCACTGGCTGCGGACTGTGCCTGCTAATAAATTCAGCAAAGCCAGCAGGTTGCTAGGCTTAAGGTTCCCTCCGTCTGGCCCTGGGTCTGCTCTGGTCTGGTCTGGTCTGGCCTGGCTTGAGTCTGTGTCGGGGTCTGTGTTGGGGTCTGAATAGGGAGGCAACAATAACAAATCGTGTTGTTAACTGGCAGCGTCGTCATTGGCATACGCACGAATGCATTTTGAGTCTCGGACTGGGGTTTGAGACTGGAACTGTGACTGGGACTGGGACTGAGAAGGAGTTGGAGACGGAGACGGAGACGGAGATGGAGACTAAGACTGGGTCTGGGTTCTGGCCAATGGTTACCCCTTTCTTTGCGCCTCACTCTTCTTCTGCTTCATTTGCGTTGGCTCCATCTTCTACTGGATGGTGCTTAGTATGCATGCTTCGTTGGATGTTGGCAGTTGCCTTAGTCTTGTGCTTGTGCTTGTGCTTGTGCTTGTGCTTGGGCTTGGGCTTGGGCTTGTCATTGACCTCCACTCACAGCACACGATGGCCAATTGTAACTGCAACTCCCGTACCCGTTCCCAATACCATCTACACACATCACCTGCTGATTCTTCACCTCTCTTAATCCACATAACTGGTCATAGACAATGTTGTGTGCGCTTTAATGTTTTTTTGACTTTTTGAAGTTGTTTTATGTTACGTTCGACCATAAAAGTCTTTGGGCCAATACCAACCCCCCCTCTCTTCTCCCCTGTTACACAAGGATGAAGTGTTGATTATGTGTGCTTTGTTATTGTTTTTATGTAAAAGCTGTCGAAGGCAAGTTACCCAAGTACCCAAGTTGAAAGCATATTGTTTAGGTGATCCTATAAGAATCAGACCTCAAACTCAAGTGCCGTAAACGGTAAGCCACACACACACACACACAAACACACATATACAGTAAGTTTGTTGTGCTACGGAAAATATGAAAAGTTTACAAATTGGGTCAATAAAGTTAAAACAAAGCAAAAGGAGAAAAAAAAAATGCAAAAGAAAGCAAAAGGTGCAGAATGACAAATAAGAATGAGAGTTGAACTGGCAATGGGAAACATTATAAATGCATTTGTTCAGAAATTGAAAGAGGAAACAGTGAAAATAATTGAAAAGAAAGAAACAATGAAAAGTATAATATAATACAGAGGAGCTGAAAGAGGGAACAAGCAATGGCCACAATATCAAGACAAAAGAAGGAAGAAAGCAAACAAGAAAGACATGACAAAATAATGGGTTAAGAAGAAAGAGAGGGGTTTAAAGAAGAAGGCAATGCAAAGAACGAATACACAAAACTGTAATTGAATTAGAATGCATCTGTTGATTAGCATAAAAATTATATATATATAGAATACAAAAGATACAAGTAATTGAACAAGCAAGTATATCAAAAAGTCAACAATGAAGTCATTGAATGAAAACTATGTGACATGATGTAATAATACTAGGCATTACTTCATATTTCATTTGATTTTTATTCATGCATGTTAATGTCTTTTACTTTCAAAACAATCCAGTTTATAAAAGAAATAAACGCTTCGATAAATGTTTCTGTAACTAGTGGGTTAGGTTAATGATATTATATTCCGAAATTAGTAAATGATATTAATACTCTTTTATTCGATATCAATCATTCGTCCTTGCTTTTGTGCCTGACTTGATATTAATCAGAATATAGAGAATCTTTAACCTGAAAAGAATCTAAATTTAAATATTAATATGGTAAAAAAAAGCAAACTGCATTAAATATTCATTCATTATTATTTTAAACATCCACCATGTTAAAACTTGAAGACCTTCCTCTCCATTCATTTCAGCTTTCGGTATTTTTTAAGTATTTTTTCATTTAGTATAAATACTACATTTTCCCTTTATGTTAGTATCTCCGAATTATTTCAAAGTTAAAATACTAGCAGGTATTTTTTTCAAAAGATCTTCCAATATTCTTTCCGTAACATCACCACCTCGTCTTGTTCTCTTCTCCGTATAAGTGATCCGGATATCGGGACACTAATTGCTATTGTTAATAAATATCTAGCAAATCAACAAAAGTTTTACTACTTGAAAGTTTTTCAGGCTCTATGTAATGAATAGCAACAGACTTTATGAATCTTACAAAAAGTGATCCAAGATCTATCTGCAACAGACTCCAAGACTTGCCATATCACTGCCGGAACTTGTTGAGAATTACAACTAATTGAACCAGGGTTCCGCCTTTGTGAGATTTACTCATTTTTGCGTACTATTAACTTTGCTTTTCTATATTTGACTTTCTTGGCGTAAAATAAAGTCTTTGTAGGACCAACTTAGTCTCTGTTTAAACTTAAATATATAAATCAGAGAAATCGATAGATTAATTTGGTTTATAAAAGTAATACCACCTACTAAAAAATTCTTGAAATTGTTATTAAAGCACGGCAAATTGTCTTAGCTGTTTTATTAAATTCTTTGCTTTAAAAAATTGTCTTAACCCTTATCCTGTACATATATGTACATATGTATGTATGCATATAGTGTTGCCTACTACACACGAACGATTAGCCTGTTGCGTCTCATGCAATATTGCATAGTTGATGTGGGCAATTTTTGTTGTTGCTGTTGTTGCTGTTGTGGTTGTTTCTGTTGTTGTTGTTGTTACTGTTGTTGTTATGTGTTCGTTTTGTACGATTTGGCTCTTCTGGTTCAAAGTTCAATTTGTGCTTTGCTTCATTATGTAATTATTAGTTTTGTGCAATGAACCGTTATTTTGTTGACTCTCTAGTAAAACGGAGTGCATGAGTGTGCGTGAATTATTTAGTAGTTTGACTGGACGAGGAGCGAGCAATCGGTTCTGCTTTGGATTCCTTCCTATGTATGAATTTTCCTTTATTCTCCTTCTTCCTTTTGTTCTCCTCGGTTTTGTTCTATGTGCAGACTATTATAAATTCTGTTCGGCACTTGTGATTATTCTTGTTGTTGTTGTTGTTCTTGTTGTTTTTGTTGGTGTTGCGTGCTTTGTTTAGGCATAATTATACACATTTGTTATCGAGATTTATGATATAGGGGCAATTAAATATTTGATTTGCAGTTATTAAATTAAAATTAATCGAATTACTTAGTATGAAATGTAATTAGTCTCTAACATTGCGACACAATTTGCCTTTAAAAATGACAAAAATTCCGACGACAATTAAAAAAAAAAGAAAAGATATGAAGTAAAAGTCTGATAACAGGTGACTAGTCCTAGACCATTGACAAAGACTTGTCGTTGTTTGATTCCGTTATGGATCTTATCGATATTGTGGCATGTCATCATCAGTGATTAATTTCACACCGAATAGTCAAGTCATGTTTACTTTTGGGGGGGAGGACAAACTCTCTATGTATTTGTCTCTCTCATACTCCATATTTTTTTCTTTGCATAAATATTTGATGAAATTTTAATATATTGTATGTACGTTAATATATATATATATATAGTATGTGGTGTGTGTGTGTATGTGCAACATCGATTGAAATTCGATAAGCTTGTGCGACTTGCGATAACAGTAAAGTTGACAATTGTTTGCTACCCTATCTGGTTGGGATCAATGTAATGCGGTAGCAAAGTCTTCGATTGTTTACTCGCGTATTGAGAACGACGCGCCAGCTTAACGACTCTGATAAAAGCTTTACTTTGCTGGATTTAAAAATCGTTAAAGTAACGTCAGATATATGTCAATGAAGGGGGAAATCAACACACATATGTACGTACATATATATATATATATATATATATGTAATAAGTAACAAAAAAGTACACGTAGTATATACGCAGTTCTTTATGGAAATTATTGAGATAAATGTAAATAAAATTAGAATTGGCGCCTTATGTAAAGGCAATGAAGGTGTTAAGGCTGAAAGGGTTTTTTTAAAGTAAGAAAATCGCCCCCTTTTTGTCGAATTTTATGAGAAAATGTGTGGTTGAAGGAAAATTGTTTCAACACATTTTATATAGGTATACTCTGGGTTTTTCCCTCTTTTTGAAATATTGATAAGGAAATCGATATTATAATTTATCCAAAAATATTAAAGCTCAGGTGGAATGATTCTTAATATATATTAATCCTTTACAAACCGTATATTAATTACCTTTTTGAAAATTTTTAAAATTTTTGTGTTTGTTTAAAAGAAAAATTGCTGTTTTAGACAGAAAGTAATTAACTTCACTTAATAAGATGAAAATTACTGCAACATAACACAGAGTATATAGAAAGTATGTTCGGAAAATAAAATGAATTGAATGAAATGAATTGAATGAAATGAATAATGTAGTTTTTAGATGGCAATAATCAGAAACTTTCGAAAAAACACTGTAGAAAACCAAGTTTACAAGTTGATGAATTGATAATTAATTGATTTAATTCATATAATACTTTTAAACTATGTAAATAAGTCTTGTTGGTAAATTTTGTCATCTCTTATAATATGTTTGGCAAAATTATATCTCAATTAGCTAAAGTTATTTTTCATTTTTAGTTTACAGTAGTGCGAAATCGTTTAGTTTTAATACTTTCTTGTCTCTTCAATAATAAGTTCTGATCTGTTTCGTAGTCAAGACATGTATAAAGTCAATTAATCAAAGTTCTAGCTATTTTTTAACTAACTTATCTACATGCTACATGCTTTCAGCACGCTCTATTAAGAGTTATTCTTTAGATTACCAAATGCCTACAATAAATATATAATGTTTTACGTGAATTTTTTGTATAAATCTAAACAGATTTGATAACATTTTAATGTTTATGGAAGATAACATTAAATACTTGCACCTTTTATAATTTAATACCCGCAACTCATTCTATAATCCGGACCTGTTTATAGTTATAATGAAATTTGGTTTTGATTTAATAAATATTTGGTTTTATTGCATTATTTCCAAATGAATAAATATATATGTTCATTTTACTCAAGTCACCTATGTGAATGAAAAGCTGCTGTGTTGTTCTATGCCTGAGGCTAATCTCAGCACTGAGAAATGTTCACTCAAGTGCCTCATAAAAATAAATAGTGCTGGTAAGAACCATATTCTGATCAAACACAAAGAAAGAGACAGAGTGAGAATAATAGTATGAGAGAGAGAAAGAGAGGGTGGGAGAGAGAGAGAGGGAGAGACGACCGAGAGGTGGCAAGCATTAGAGAAAGTTATCGTAGTGTCAGAGGCTTTTGAGCCTCCAGGAAATGTCTCATGCTGTGGGGGTATTATCAGGGACGGTAATCTTATCACATTGACTGCAAACCACTTCACACGCTGACAAATGTTAGAAGTGCATTTGCCATATCCCCCCGCCCCCGCACCCACCCCCTCCCACTCTAACTAAAGAAGATTGGGAGAGGGGCAGAGTGCAGTGGTGGAGTGGTAGAGAGGAAATCAAAGAGGACATTGACTGCAGTTTGTAGAGCATGACACCAGAAGAACCATAGCCAAACCTAAACCCGAACCCAACTCTCTAACCATGTACTGCTGCTGCTGCTGCTGCTGCTCCTCTGCTGCTGATGGTGGAGTCAATAAAACAAATATGACAGCCAGATGCAGGCGAACGACGTAAGTGTAATGATAATAAAAGTTTATGACAGCAAGCTCATGGAGCTTGTAAGGCTAATGTCAACGTGACATTTGGATGGTAGCTGATATGGTTGTGGGAGTCGTCAGATTCCTATTCCGAATGAATGAAGTGAAGTGTATGTACATATATATATACATAGGTACATCAAGCCATGGTTAGGGGTAAGCTAAAAGTATCTACAAGCTATCCCCAAGTAATGCAAGTGCGAAAAACGCTTTCATGCTTCAATGAGCCAGCCTGGCCCAGACAAAATGAACCAAGAATTTTAGCAGGTTATTGTGCAGGTTGCTTACAATGGCCATGTAACAAGAGCATGTTCGTTGAGGTTAATAAATTGACATTAAAAGACTTTTAGGTACATACAGATTTACCCATATATATATTAAAGAGAAAATTGAATATATAAAATTTATACAATGCTTGAATATATAAAATTTATACAATGCTTATAGAAATTTAGAAATAGTCTTAATTGAATTGTTAAATTATTTCAAACAGAAAAAGATAGTAATAGAGGTTTAAGGTAAACTAATATAATGCCCAAAAAAAAACTTTAAAGTAAGAAAAGTAAAAATGATTCACAAAATTAGGTCTCTTAAAATAGTCATGCGAATCTATGTATGTCTACTTATATCTCTTGTACTCCTCTATGTTGTTTTGGGTTAATAAAGATAATAATTATTCATATCTTAAATATGGTATGTGTATATTAGATACACATACTAGCATTTCTATAACAAGCAAAGAAATCACATTTTTCTGGAACTTATTGTTACTGTTGATTGGTTATTCACATTAGTTTTAAATTGTGGTCCTCGCATACCTTCACTTAAAATCAAACCCTCTCTTTTAAAGATGGGAAATGGAAGATATATAATTACACTTGTAATTAAATTATTAAGAGAGTTGAGACCTAGACTTTATCAGAAAGATCATAATTAAATTTCGATTCAAAGGACCTTCTTAACCTGTATTATTACAAATACATATAAACATTTACATAACATTTACATATTAGAAAACAAAGCCATTCTCTAATCAAAAACGATTTGGAACCTTTTGCTAAGTCTATTCAAATTAATAATAACCTTTAAAGTTAAATAAATGTAAAAGTAAAAAATGTAGAAATGAATTAGTAAGAAACTTAATGCAAATCTCCTGATTTATGGATACGATTTTTCTACGATAACTAGTATATAATTGATATTAATTTCAGATATTATATTTTTCCGCTTTTTTTTGTAATGTACCTTAAATATCTCCCAATTTTTACAATCGGAGGCGTTTAATTTTTCAGAGAAATTTGAAAATGAAGCCTCGTTATTAGGTAGTTTGATGTAATATTTTATTATTTCAATAGATAACGTTCTCTCTGTCCTACAAATTCAAATCCTGCCCATATATTAAATTTGTTATTTTATTTTATATAATTAATACAATTATATATACATACAATATCTATGTTTTATAGATAGCATGTAGAATAAATATATAATAAAATATATTTCGTTCATAAATAGCATTTAGATTAGACAGAATAGGAAATTTATTTCTGATTTATGATAGTCTAAATGGAATATTAGCCAAAAGGAGGAGCCAGCAAGAAAGAAAATTGTATTTACTTAATTTATTATTTATAGTTTTTTCTTTAAACAAAAGAATGGACTTACATGGTTGAACTTGCTAAATAATCCTTGAATATTTTAAAGCTGTCAATATTGTGTTATGGTAATTCTATTAATATGTAAATCTCAGCGCCAAGCTGTTACATTTTTAAGTCTTGTGCAAAGTAAATTAATTAAAATATTTCATTTCTAAGCGAAAAATATCTTTGGCTGTGTCTCACGTATGATTTGAAAGTTCCGATTTAAGAATCCCCATTGGAATTTGTTTATTTTGCTTTCAATTTCGAAAGTAACTTGTGTGCTGTCTAATAATCTACTAACCCCTTTCAATGCTTATAAGACATAAACACACATACACACACACATACACATATTGAGAAGGATATAAAGTCCTGGCACACTCCTGCCACACACTAAGGCACTGGCTTTGCTATCTTCTTTGCCTACCCCTACTGAACTTCAAACATACTTGTACCTAAAAACCTAATCCCATGCAAAGTGCTTCTGTTTGGTGTAATATGAGCGAGGAAAATGTATAACCCAAAGGCAAAAAAACGACAAGAACACACGCCTTTCCCATGGTTTCTTTTCTTTTTTTCCTTCTTCTGTGCTCCTCTCTGACGTTTTCTTTTTATACCCTGTACCCATAGGGTTCAAGGGTATATTAAAGTCGCTAAAATGTATGTAACAGGCAGAAGGAAAATTTTCCGACCCCATAAAGTATATATATTCTTGATCAGCATCAACAGCCGAGTCGATATAGCCATGTCCGTCTGTCCGTCTGTCCGTCTGTCCGTCTGTCCGTCTGTCCGTCCGTCTGTCCGTCTGTCCGTCTGTCCGTCTGTCCGTCCGTCCGTATGAACACCTAGATCTCAGAGACTATAAGAGCTAGAGTAACCAAACTTGGTGTCAACATCCGTCTAGTCCATACGCAGATCAAGTTTGTTTCGAATTTTTGCCACGCCCACTTCCGCCCCCGCAAATGAGAAAAAACTATAACTTGGGTTCTATTAGAGCTATCATAATTCTCTTTGGCAGACTCAATTATATAGCGAATATGTACCATCTGACCGAATTTGACCGAAATCGGTCAATAAATATCGGAGATAATACGTATATATGTTTTGTACTGAAATTCTATGGGCAGCGGCAGCTGAAATGTGTGAGCGAGATAGCATGCGCACGTTGCGTTCATTTGTACCGAATGACGCATTAGTTTCGTTCACTGAGATGAGTGAGCGAGAAAGCATGAATTTGGTCTTTCGGCTTGCTAGGAGAATTTTGTAAAATAATTTATATTCAATTAATGAGGATTTGGGTGGAGTTTGAGTTTATAAAATATATCCCTTATTGGTACAGGGTATACTCCAAGTCGGCAGGGACGACTTGCTTACTTCATTTTTTTTTTGTTGTAGGATAAGCCAAAGGGATATATGTATGTATGTATGTGTGTGTGTGTGTGCATGAATGGATGTATATTCTCATTCCTTCGCCTCGTCTTACAACAATGCGAGCACAAGCACACACAAATACAGAGAGAATGACACACACACACACACAGATGCATTTGGAGTGCTTTTTGTCATGCCATTCCGCAAAAGAAAGCGGAGAAAGAATGAGAGAGAAAAAAAGAGGAGAAGAAAACGAGGAGAATAGAAAGGAAAGGCAACATGAAAAAGTTTAGTTTAGCAGCAAGCGTCAAACGTCAAGCGTTCCCTAAGTTCTCCCATTTGAATTGTGCCAAATGGGGGGGCGGTGGCGGTGGCGCCGGCTCAATGCTCGAAGGCATTTTCATGATTACAACAACAAGGACACTTTCACATATGCACACACACACACACTTATACAAACACGCACACACACACACACTCACACACACACTTTGAAATTGATGCCACTCCTGGCAATAAGGAAAGGGATTGAGGGTTGTCAGTATAATGCTATACATATCTTTCTCAAGTCAAATTAAAGCTCTAAGGACAAGTTTAAAGAAAAAAGAACGATAAACGTGAAATTCTTTAATAATTATAAAGCATGAAAGGTATACGGGAATCCACATTAATGCATGGCCACGCCTACTGGCTTAAAGCTTCAAACTCGACTAAGAAGAGCTCTCTCTACTCTGGTTCTGGTTCTGGCTTTGGCTTTGGCTTTGGCTGTGGTTGTGACTCAAGTCAACAATCATTCATTCATTCATTCATTCATCCATCCATCCATCCATTCATTTAGTCAGTCATTCAGGCAAGCATTCATGCCAAATCCCCACAATGTCTTTAATTCCCTTGATATTTCACTTTGTTGGCAGTCCGCCCATCGTCGCACCGCCATCCGTCCCATGTAAACAGAAGCCACAAAACGGGCAAATGCCAACAAATAACTAGGTGTATATATTTAGTTGTCTAGCATAGTATACACTGACTCAAACACACACACACACACACACAGATACATATATAACCAGTAAGCTTAACCCTCTGGGTGCCTTTTGGGTGGGGTTGACGGGCACCCATGGGTGTCATTGCTACGTTTAATATTGCAAAAAGGATGCCCACTTTACCCCGCAGCATCCTATTAAGTCATGGTCGTAGTTTAAAGGATTTCCATTTATTAAAAAATATTTCTCAGACTCTCTTTAAGGTGGGGAAAAATTATTGAAATAAGTAGATTAGCAACTTTTCTAAATAGTAAAATTTATTAGTTTCAATATATTTCAATTTATTTGATTTTCATGTGCTTGTTCTCAATATTTGTTAAGATTTCTAATTAAAAAAAAAAAACATTATTATTATACTTAATGTACTTAATAAAGTTGCCTATTTTTTTTTTTTAAATTAGGAACTTTAATTATTAAATTATTAATTAATCTATGGGAATCTTCCTAAGATATTTTAAAGATATATATTCGCCTTTTAACCAAAATAATAATATATTATATGTATAAATAAATAAATTACCCTGTAATATACTTACTATAGGGTTCAAATAGCATTTAAACCAATTAACATGGGGTTCCTTTATTGGTTTAACAATTTTTTTTCCGATTGCTTTCAAGAATATTTCTTTTGGTTCCCATTCCAACTTATCAAGCTCTTAGACGGAACCCTTTCAGAGCTTATAAAAGTCCTAAAAAAAGGATTATACTATCCTTTCCCTATAAGTTGTTCAATAACTAAGAGTATTGCTAGTAGATTTTTTCCCCTTGATCCTATCTTAAATAATCAAATGCATTACCAACTTTTTGTTTTTACTAACAAAACATTTCTACCATAAGCCTTGCTTAAGAATTTGACTCAAAATATCTTAAATCAATCTTTTAAGGAAACCGTTTCCGTATGCCCACTAACTACGCCCATGTTCCAGACGGATATTTACTTTACTGCTGGCATTTGCTTTATGTTCGGAATAAAAAAAAAAAGGAAAAAAAAGAAAAAAAAACAAGCATCAGCCAAAGCTGGTTCCTTCTGGGCTTTTGCCTGATTTCTTTTTTGTTTGGGCGCTCACTCCTTCATTTTGCTGCTTTTGGCTGGGTGTAATGTTTGATTTAGTGTTTGTTGTATATTTTTTATTTATTTTTTTTTTTTTTTTTAAGTCCCGCTTCTGCCGCCTCTGTTCTTGTTCCTGTTCCTGTCTCATCGCCTTTATTTTGTGTTGGCTTTAATAAGCTTTTATTTCCGTTTTGATACCCTGCAATCATGCAGCAAATGAGTATATGCATAAAAGTTATTGTTAATTTTATAATCTACATACTGAACAGCTACTAACTAACTATCGTTAGCTATATAAATTCTGATGTTCTATATAAATACTGTTTTGGACCAAAAACTAGAAGCTGTAGGTTGAAGATATTGAGGATCTGGTGCAAGAATCTAAACGTTATAAAGGGTTCTAATCCATAAATAGTACTATATTCTGTGCGATATCTAACGGTACGATTAAGCTAATACTTTATGCATAACCTTTCCGTTTACTTTTGTTTATATTTTCTTGCCAACGAAACACCATTTATTTCTTTATATTGTTTCCAAGTTGTTTACTTTTTACGTTTCTTTCTGGATTTCCAGAATTTTTCTACCCCGAATTAACCGAAGTGGGTGCCAATTTATAGTCCGACTTTTGCCTAGAAGATCCAAGCAAGCATTTCAAAGTATCTTTACCCCTACTGTTTTTTTAAATTCTAATAATTAATTTATGTTTTGCCGAAAATCGAAATAGAACCTTTGGTTAAGAATACTACTGAAGTGTACATTGCAAGGCATTGAACCCTTTGAATCTATAGATATCTGTGTAACCCATAGATACATATATATAACTCATTCTTGTAGGTTCTTAATGCAAAATTCACCATATTAAATGATGAAAACTATTTATTTTTAAAAGAAAGTAGCGTAAACTAACATTTTGTAGATATAAATATGTTGGCACCACTTACTTTTATTATTATAAATTAGATTAATTTTTATTTATTATTTTATTTATTAGTTTAATTATTATAAATTAGATTAATTTTTATTTTTCATATTTTTTCCACTGTTATCCCTATTTAATCCAAAGTATTTTATAGTCGATCCTTCGTCTTATTTAAAGGAATTTGTTTTTTTTTCTTTTTCTTTGTGTATGTTTTACTGTTTTTTTTGTTATTGTTGGCGATTTTTACTTTCCTTTTGGCAGAATTTTTACCTCTCTTCCACTCCCTCTCTTTGTCCTCTCCCTCAGGCTCCCTCTCACTGGCCTCTCCTTCTTCCCATTCTGTTGATGTTGCCACTTTTCGTTGTTGTTGTTGTTGTTGTTGCTGTTATTTTTTTGTCCTGCTCCACTTGGCGCTTTTATTCATAGCTTTTAATTTGCGGTCGAAATGAAATAACAATAAATAAAATGGCCACTCTCTGGCTCCTTCTTCTTCTTCTTCTTCTTTTTCTACTTCTTTTACTTGTCGTTTTTGTTTTGTGGTCCCGCGGGTCGCTTATGCATATATATATGTTTGTGTGTGTGTGTGTATTCTCTTTTTTATACCCTTGCAGAGGGTATAATAAAATTGGTCAGATGTTTGTAACGCATAGAAATAATCGTTTCCGACCCCATAAAGTATATATATTCTTGATCAGCATCGAAAGCCGAGTCGATATGACCATGTCCGTCTGTCCGTCTGTCCGTCTGTCCGTCTGTCCGTCTGTCTGTTTCTTCGCAAGGAATCGAACTTAAATTTTGAGCTACATGAATAAAAGTCATATCATTCTCTTCATTGATGATTTATCTGACACAAGTTTAAGAGTTGGTAGAATCGGACAACTATAAGTTATAGAAAAATAGGAAAGATCAGAGGTACCTCGGTCAAAATGTGAGTTGTTCAAAACAGTTCTTGTGAGAAAAACTTTTTTGTTTTTTGAGATATCTCAACCAAATTTGGCACACAGATGAGAATTCTACTTTTACACCTTACCAGCAAGTTTGATTCAGATCGGATAATAAACGCCGACATAAATCAATAAAATCAATAATCAACCCCCATCAGAAAAAGTATGTTTTTGTGAGAAAAACTTTTTTGTTTTTTAAGATATCTCAACCAAATTTGGTGAGCAGATGAGAATTATACTTTTACATCATATCAGTAAGTTTGAATCAGATCGGATAATAAACACCGACATAAATTAATAAAATCAATGAATCAACCCCCATCAGCATCAGTATGTTTGCATATGCAGCCAATTAAATACGTTTATATTTGCTTTTATATATGCGTACACAAACAACATACATGGAAACATACAAACATACATACATACATATATGCGAACACGTGCTTGAAAAAACTACAAGCTGAGTGCGAAACAGAAAGAGACGGAAAACTATTTGTATTGTGTTGTTGTTTTCTAGAATTCGTCAGAAACTTTAGAGAGCGAGAAGCTGGACGCTTGCAATGTTTTTAAAGTTTGGTAGCGCAATAGGTAGAGATCGTTTCTGGGAGTGATGGGAGCGGAGGTTCAACTCCGGCCGTTGGCAAACTCGAAATTTTTGTTACTGATTCTTTTCTTGGTTCAAATTTTTTTTAAATTTTATATTTCCAATTTTTAAAATATATTGAATCCGATATGACGGAGAAAGTAATCAATTAATCTGCAAGGGTATACAAACTTCGGCACGGCCGAAGTTAGCTTCTTTGATATTTTTTTTATAAGAAACTCCAGAATTTTATGTAAAAATGTAGCCGCTATTTGTTTATATTTGTTATTTTATCTAGATGGCGTTGATTGCAGGTATTTGTGTGTCTTTTGTGGACGAGGTAAAAGGTAGATGATACGGCGGCAAAGAGAAAGGGGACTTTTGTAACTTGGGTACCCTGGTCATTGTGGTTGATTCAATGTGATTAAGAAGAAGGTTCTTTTTTTTACATTAAAAAAAAAGAACAACAACAAATAAACAAATAAAAAAGTAGATAAACAGATAGTATAGAAGTTGTGACAAAGAGAAACGAGATGAATGGCAACGTTGATTAAATATTTTTCAAATATTTCAAATTGATAGAAAACAATCCGCAAAGTTAAAAGAATACAATTCTGAACAAATCGTCACTTAATGTCGTTCAATAATTCCGTATGGCATTGTTTGAAGGGCGTGAAGTAGTGGCAAGTGGCAAGTGGCAAGATTATAGTGGCAATGTAGTTTAACCTACTCATCCAGTTCCATTTATTGTATGTATGTATGCCCCGCAGTTACCCTTGCGGCATACAACTTGGTACATTGTCTTTCTCATTCAATTGGCAAGTGCAGCGAGAAAATGGCAGAAAAGCAGAAAATTCAATTGTGGCTGCTGTTGTAATGTGAAACCCTTGCAACATTAATACTCAGGATAGAGATGAAATGCAACAGAACGGTTGAAACAAGAAGGAGTGAAAGAGAAAGAGTGAGAGAGAAAGAGAGTTGAAAGCTGGATGTTGCCGTCAGTCATTCAGTCAGCCATTCGGTCCGTCTGTCGTACACTCCAGTCAGCCACTCAAATGCAACATGGCCAATTAATTACGCAACAGCGTGGCACATTGCCAACCCATACTATCGCCGCTCTTTCCACACCTCATTCTCCACACCCATTACCACTTCACACCCACAACCACTCCCACACTCATTGACATCGACATTTTGCCCCACAACTTTCTTCTTTCAACTTCTTCTCATACCGCTCCTCCATTCCACTGTGACCACAACATTCAAGTGTCTAAACCATCCACACACACAAGCGGCAGGTGATGCCATTCCTTCCCCCTCACCACTCCCCCACCCCCTCTCACCCTTCATTTACCTGGTCAATGTAATCCACTTTCAACTGCCCCCTGTGTCCTTTATACCACTTTCTCTCCCCTTTTTGTATAGTTAAAGTTTTCCCCTTTTGTTTTCTTTATTCCTTGTAATTTGCATAAATTAATACAGAAAGAGAATAACACACAGAGCGAGAAAGATGGAAATAGAGTGCAACAGAGATAGAGGGAAAAAAGAAATTAACTTCAATTGGCAGCATTTTAAACTCTTTAAAAAAATTTAAATCAATTTTTTGTGTTCTTTAAGATTTTTTTTTCCATTTGTGTTTTCCCATTTTCTTTTCCTTTGGGCCAAGATTTATTTAGTCAGTTTAGTGCGTTGACATTTTGCTGTTTCGGACAAGATTTCTAAATTGGGTTAAAAACATATTTACTCTCTGCTAATTTATCAGACTCTTTCGTACCGAAAATGTACATAAATACATACATATGTACGTAGTGAATTTTTTTTGGTGGTCTCCCCAAACCATGTAGTAAAATTTGAATCTAAATATAGAAAAGTTTGTATACTCTTTCTTTTTTTGAATTAAGTTTCTTACCAATTCCTATAAGTGTCAAAGGAATTTTTTGATTATATATTTAAATACATAACCAGCTTATAATATTCAATTTTTTAATTGATCTGTTAAACGTTAGATTTTCTAATTTGTTTTAAAATTTTTTATTTTTCGGAACTATTTCTCATGAAGTAAATACTAAATCTTAATTGTAAGTTTTTGCAGAAAAAATGCTGTTTAAACTACCCTTGAAAATATTTTGAAATATATATTTGAAATCTATTTATGCGTTCTATATCTTATAGATTAGAAATTTCGGTTAAATAGTGGTAGAAAGTAAGCTTTATATCATATAAAATATCGAAAATCTGTAGGCTGATAATATCTGAGGTTAATGGGAATATGTAGATTATGTTTTAAATTACATATATTTATTATATATATTTATATATATTTTAATATTTATCTTCTAGATAGATTAATCGCCGCCCCTCAGTAGTTCCACTGTTAAATATTTGCAAAAATTTGTAAGCGGAAAAATGTATTAAAAAAAGAATTAAAATATATTGAGGACATTTTAGGCTGCATTATTGAAGAACTTTATTATCTTTATCATGTTGTTCATATATCCCCTGTATATATATATAATATTGCACTTACTTTTTTAATTTATTGCTTGATACTATTTGGTTCATTTAATATTGTAGAGTATATTAATTGTCTTCGTTTTGCTACCTCAATAATTTTGCCATGTTTTTCCCATTTCTAGGCTTTTCTTTCTTTATTCGTCTGATTTTTTGCCTATTTTTATGCATTTTTTTTTTTTCTTGAGTCACTTAATTTGGTTTTGCACTTTTTCCTTGGCAATTTGCCAGGCAATGTCCGTCATCTGACTCGCTCTAACCATCATCATTTAGTCTGGTAAAACTTTATACTTTAGCCATCTCTTTGCACTGACTCCCCCCTTTGTCTTTCTCTCTATCTCTCTCTCTTTCGCTGTTTCTTTTTCGCTCTTTTTATTTCCCCTAGATTTTTTTCTTTACACTGTGTATTCTCTTCTATTGGGCTAATTGGCTGCTACTCTGTGGCTCATTTATCTTGCTCGAGTTTCTCAGCTCAAGCTCGGTCACATCGTCGTTTTCCTCACTCTATTTTAATTTTTAAAAGGGGGTTCGGGAAATTTCTTTGTACTTATTTATAACGTTTTTCACTTCATTGCACTGAGGGTGGTAAAGATGGGCGAGTGGTTTTTGGGAGGTTTTTTTTTTGTTTTCTTTGGGGTTGGTGTTTTGGGTTCGGATATGTCCTTTAGATGGTTTTTTTTTCCTTTTCCGCATTCTGTTTTCAACTTTCCGTATATCATGTCACTAAATCAGCACAAATTGTTCCACTGATTTATAAATTTTTTTGGCCAAATGCCAACAATATAATCTTATTGCTAGTAGTTTTCTAACCAAAAGAAAGAGAGAGAGATAGAGAGAGAGAGAGAGAGAGAGAGATGGGGAGAGAGATAGTAAAGGAATCCATTCAATTCTCACTCAACCCGTGGGGCAAAACCAAATTGAAGCCATCATCGTTGTCTCTTTTGTGGGCCGCCATTTTGGCCATGTCTTGTTCTCTTTTAACTTTTGACAAAATGTTTCCCAAATATGTCAACGTAAACTGACAACTTTTCAGAGGTCTGAGGTCAACATGTTGTATCTTGGGGTAGGTTATACATATATACTTATATACATATATGTATATATGTATATACAATCGTTTCCGTTTCTTTTCATAGATTTACATCTGCTGCCATTCTCTCTCACAGTCAACCGAATCGCATTTTGCAACAATTATGCTCTCAGGCAACACAACTTCTAAATGTACTTTCCAAAATTGTTGGACGACCTTCAACAAAAATAACCAACCAACTAACCAGCCAAACGACGAATCGACCAACCGACCAACAGACAGACACCAACCAACTAAACAACTGGCAAAAAAAAAAAAAAAAAACAGCAATAACAACGGACGGCAACAACACACAAAAATTGCATAGGAAACTAAACAAACCAAAAATAAATATATATATATATATATATATATGTATATATACAAAATATAAACTGGAAAAAAATATGTATATAAAAATAAACTAAACGACGGAAAGACAGACAAAGTTAGAAGTCAGCGGCGACAGCAACTAGCAAATGAAGTCAACTACAAAACATTTGGCCAAAAACACAATAACGAAAATTCACAACGGTCTATAGGGTTCGAATCTCGGATATCCTGTAAATTAAATGGGCTTATCCTTAAATCTTTAATTATTTAATTATAGCTGAACTGAAGGTGAAAAAGTGAAATAAACTAAAAGTAATTGGGTATTTATATTTTGCTAGACTTATGTATTATATATTGCTTACTATATCTTTAACTTTTATTTTTGTCATTTTAATCGATTTGTTGAAATAGTTAGAGGAAAACAAATAGTTATCTAGACTTGGGTATAAACGATTTAAATAAGAACTTTCTAAAGATGTAAGATTTAAATTTAATACAAATATGTATATGGGCGTGAACCAAATAAGTACATTTTCGGTTAAGTATAGACTCGATTTTTTAGAATTTTCTCTATGATTTTGATTCTTCCTACGCAGCGAAATGTATACATCGAATAGTTTTCCTTTGTTTTATAAAAAGATAAGATGTAAAAAATAAATAATTGAAATCTAAACATAGAAAATTAAGATTAAACATATATATATATATATATTCCTATATGCATGCTTTGAGACTGATCAATAAAAGATATATATATATATATATGTATGTATGTATATTCATATATGTATATGTCTGAGACTGATTAATAGAACATTCAGCCTTGAGATGTTAATATTAGGGCATTAACACCTTCATTATTAAATTTTTGCATTAAAATAGAATTCATAATTTTGTTAAATTAACTAAAATTATTTATTTAGTTATACCCCCTCCTTCTTTTCAATATTATTCACCTTCTGCTTCATTCTAACTTTAAAAATTAAAAACTAGCAGCAATAGTTTTTAGATATTTACATAATCAAAATAAATGTCAGCAGATTGGCCAAACCATTCTAAAGATTTATATCATAATATTCAAATTAAACTCTTGCAAAACTCTAAAATTTTACAAATTGTGTAGCAAATTAGAATTTTCAATCCAGTTTTGTCGTCAAATCCCATGATTAGCATAAAACGCTTATACCCAAAATCTAATGGAACCAGTTGTAGCCACTAGTTTACTTTTTTTACCCCTGCAGGCACACCATCTTCACCTCCACGAATAGTTTGTTGTGTGCAGTACTCCTCTTGTTCTGTATCCTTTTTTCTCTCTCTTCACTTTATTTTTTAGTATCCGTTGATAGTTTTGACCATTTGCTGCGTTATTTTCAAATATTTTGTTGGCTGAAAAGTTTTTAATTCGTTTGTAGCAGCTGCACAAGCTTTGCATGTTTATGGTAATTGCAGTTGTCCCATTTAAGAGTTGTAGTGTTGTTGTTGTTGTTGGTGGTCTTGGAGTTGTTGGTGTCGAGTGTTAGTGTTGAGTGTCCAGTGAGTCCAAGTGTTCAAATGCGGGTTTCAAACTCATCATCATTATAAAGTGTACGGTTTATCATTATAGTGGCCAAGTTTCTATAAAGATTGGATGATTATTTTGCCCCTCAAGTATTTCAATATATATATGTATGTATTACAATACTACATGCATGTATTTATTTATTTCTTTTTTTTATTTCTTTTGTGTGGTATGAGACAACCAATACCCCTGAGTTTGATTTGAGTCCCGCATTTTTCTGCATGAGCTACCGCAGGAACGCGCGACATATTCAAAGTGGCGTGGCCGCCTGTTGAGGAGCTCCCACCGGGCACAGGAGTAGAGTAAAGACAAGCAGGGGAGAAGAAGGAGCAGAAAGGGGTCTGTCACCGGAAAGCAATCAGGAATATAATCGAGTAAAGCTTTAGATTCATGTGTATATGTATTTATATATATATATATATATGTATACTCATGTGCCTTTGCCGGGGTTAGCCTTTAGGGTTGTGATTTTGACATGTACAACAACAGGAGGCAAGTGCTTAAAGCCCAAACATCGATAGAAAGACCTTTTTTTTTGCAAATGGAGTGGTGGCACTCAACTCCACAAAGAGAGAAGAAAAAACACATTTAAATGGAAAGAAATATTAAATTGGTAAAATTTAAATGTCGAAAAGAAATAACAATAACAAAGAAAGAATGTGGAGAGAAAAATATATTGAAATTCGTAAGTTTTGTGGTTTTGGCAGTTCTTTAAAGATTATTTTTGAAGCCATTAAAAGACCATTGGAAAACTTCTAAGTTTTGTTTAGAAATATATAATTATATTAATAAATATTTAAGTTTAAATATTTTCTATAAAATATAAATATTTCCTGAACTAAATAATAAATATGAAACATACTTAAGACTTCTTCTAAAACTAAATAAAATGAAAAAAAAATGTTTAATGCTGTGCTTTATTTTTAATTTTAGTTGAAATGGGAAGGGAGCCTTAAATTTTATGTTTATAGGAATTTTTTCTTTTTTAAATTAACGGACTTGTGTCTAAAATTTAAACTAATCTGAGTAGCAAAAAACTTTTGCACCGATATAATATCCGAAGATAATGGTGAATATTTCCAATTTTCTGTTTTATAAATATTTTAACCCACCAATAATACCACCCGTAAAGGCATAAGTTATTAACTTAATAATAAAAAACAGTTTTGAAAAAAATCCGAGATTTTTTATGTCACATCTTTAGTCTTTTAAATAACTTGTTTAAATAAGTTCTGCTAATGATTCTTTATCCTAGTTTTTTAAACAAATAATTTACATAAATTCTGTTAATATATCTTTATTTCAAGCAGAAATATATATTAAATGAATTTCCATCAAAATTAAAAACGTACCAAAAACCAAACATGACTGTTTTCCAATTAACTTGTTATGTACATAAGTATATCAATACACGGATGTGTTTTTCTTTTTTTCCTTTTTTTTTCATTTTTTCCTTTTTGAGAATTTGTCATATGTTACAAGCCATGGATATTGACATTGATTGATTGATTAACTGCAATCAACAGAATCCGGCCATTGTCTGTATAACCCGGAACATATGACGCAGCATTATCCTTTATTCTTTGCCTACCAAATATCCAAAAAAAAAAAAAAATAAATAAAAATAAAGAAATAAACATATGCCGCTTATTAACTGTCACAAGTCTCTGTGCCCCCATAGCCCATTGCATCAGTTTGGTGACCCTGCCTCTTCCACATACCGCAATGTCATCTTGTTTTCGAATGTTCTTGCAACTGTGCGAACATATATCTGAAATCCCTTACTTGCTATTTAGGTATATATACTTATATGCATATCTTTTTTAAATGGGGGAAATACTACTTTTGAAAGGAATATGTCTATATGGACTAAAGTTAATGTTCTTGATCACAAGTCTTTTATAAGCTTATCAGTTGTATAAATATATGTATATAGACGAGTATAAATATACATATATGCATTTAAAATTAAATCACCAAAGGGAGACCTCCTGCCCTTTGAGTTTTCATCAACTTAATAGAACCTAAAACCAATATTTAATAGTACAGATGTCTTACCACTACTTAAGTTAGTTGAATGATTATCTTATACATACATACCTCTTAAAGACTATACAACACAATCTATCTAGTATGTGTGTAAGTTAGTTCAACCCTCTAGTTTTCTTCTTTTCTTTTTTCTTTTTTTGCTAGCATTTTATTTTCTCTGCATTTATTTTCTTTTATTTGCTTTTGGTTTTTTATGTTGTTTTTCTGGTTTTTTGTTTTTATTTGTTGTTGTTTTTGGTTTATTTTTCTTTTTCTCTTTTTTTTTCGTTTTTGCTTTACTTTGTACTTTGTCGATCCCCTTTACGAGTCTCGTTTTCCCATTTTGTTCCATTTGCCAACTTGAAATGCAATACAATGGGCATTAAGTAATTGTTGCTGTCGTTGTTGTTGTTGTTCTTGTTGTTTGCTGTTGGTGCTGCTGCTGCTATCGTTGTTATTGTTGTTGTTGTTGTTGACAAATCCACACATTTTTCATAAGCCGCCAGGGCAGGCAAAGTACTTGGCGGCTGATACCCCTACCCATACTTATACTCATACTCATACTCAAACTTAAACTCGTACTCATACTTGTTGTTGCACTAATACCCATTAATTATTAATCAAAATGGATATATACGACTTGACTAGATACTACATACAATTTTTAAATTTAATTGAAATAATAAAATTAATGAATCAATTTATTCGTTGATATTGGCAATGTATCTGATTGATAGATATTTGGAAAATGATTTTTCTAATATGTATTAAATATAAATCCTATATGAAGATAGTTTTAGTTGAGGTAACAGTTCTACCTTTAAATAATTGCTACTTTCGAGTGTTCTATCCTAAGCATAAAACCAGAATTAGAATTGGAATTTATTTACCTTCGATGGATAAGGACAATTATCGAATTCTTGAAAAAAAGTAACTTAAATCATATGATTTAATCTTGCATATATTGAAATCAGAACTCTTTCCAGAATGAAAAAGGGTTTCGGGTAAGGCAACTTCAATTACTGAGAACTTTCAACCAAAACAGTTAACAATATAAATCAATATGTAAGTACTTTCAACCGAAAAGTATTTTTTAGGAAATATTGTTAGTCTAAGCCAATTGACTTTCTTCTGTAACCAATTAATATATTTAAAACAAATTTCAAAAAATACTTAATAGTATTTTTATTCAGTTTTTATTCAGTTTATTATAATATGTAATTGCAAATTCTTTTTATTATCGCTTAACATAAATTTACACCTTACCCGCTTACCTTTAAATACAATAAATAAGATTTCAGCAGACTTTAAAAAATGTTTCCAAAAACATAAATATATCGAATCGACAATTGGCATACATTTTAAAATATAATTAATTACTTGCAGTATAATCATTCCCCCAAATCTTGTTGCTTGATATTTTAAGAGGATTTTTGAAATTGAAATTTAATGGGTATCCTGATAGTCGACTCTTAACGCTTTGTTCATACGAAACACATAGCTCTCATACTTATTGTAGGCAATTTTCATTTTCGTTGCTTGTCGTGCAGTTTTTTGCGCCTATTATGACGCGGACGTGGACGCGACGCTTCAATTGAAGTGGAGTGGCTCCCGTTTCCATTGCCATTCGCATTTCCATTCCCATTCCCGTTTTGATTCCCATTCTTATTGCCATTTGGCTTTGGTTTTGCTTTTGCTTTGGATTTTGCTTTTGCTTTTGCCCATAGTCGTCATATGACGGTTTATGAGGGCACATTATGCCATTTATCGCAGCTTAAATACCGCTCATAAACTCTGAAGACACAACGCATTGAGTGTGTTGCGGCTGCGATGGCGTATCCCAAATAGTCATTCTGTCAGTTAGTCAGTCAGTCAGCCAGTCAGCCAGTCAGAGCTGCACTCGCATCCCCCCACTCCACCCTTAGTCATCGGTCGGTGATATCTGATGTACTTATGCACACTCCATGGACCCACATGTGAATTATTCTCCATCTGTCTGCACTTATGTTTATGAATATTAAATTCAAGTTGTTTCTGCCAATCAATTAATTGAAATCATTATTATTATTATTATTATTATTATTTTTATCATTATTATAATCGTTATTATTACGATGCTCTGGCCAGACTTTCATTTTGAACATTAATTAAATCTGAATTTTTCATTTTCATAATTGTTATTTCCTTTAGACAATATTTCGCACAAAATGGCAAAAAAAAAAGCAAGAAAAAAAATATTAATAATAATAATAATTGTGCATTTACCTTGACTTTTGCATCTCTAACAATCCATTCATCCATCCATCCATTCAACCATTTATCCATCTATTATATAGATGTATGTATACATACATATATTTATAAAAACTGAATAATTAGATAATGACGGCAGCATCAACAATGGAAACATTAACAATCAAATTGCAGCCAACAAAATATAAATTCAACCTTTGCATTCTTTTTCCCCCACCCCCCCCTCCTTTCCTCCCTCTTTGCCAGTCTCCGCATTTTGCTCGTTTTGCCATTTATTTTGTGGCAAAAATTCGCAGAATAGCAAAAATTAACTTTTTGCAAAAAAAAAGCTTGCAAAAAAAATTTATTAATGTGGCTAACCTTGAGGCAAGTTTTGCCAAATGCAACTAACAAGAAATCAGAGAGCAAAAAAAAAGAAATAAATGTTAAAATCAACCAAAAAAAAAAACAAACAAATAAAATCTACAAAAATATACCCTGCCTTTTTGCATTGGTTGGGCATATAGAAGCTGGGATTAGTTCATATGGACTCGATAATTCTAGCCTTATATATGTTGATGAAATGAATCTAAAACACCAAAATGGAAATGTCAACCTGAATCGGTTATATACCTTATAAGTATACCTTGAATCAGGGGTTTCATATAATATTAAATAAGTTCTGAAAGTCCTGTATATACATATAATACGTATGGCAGACCTTTTTTCTTCAAGAAAAAAAAAATCAAGGTTTTAGCCAAATCAACAGTTTCATTATAAGTATATATTAAATAATGTTTAATTTCGATATAGGGTAACATAAAATCGATTACTCGATTTCTTTTATAAATTTTATATTTTAAAGCTCAGCGCCAGGTAGTCTATGGGGGCCTGGGATAGCAATGAATTATTTAAAGGTTTTATCTCCGTACTCAAAGTTGCAAAATTGAAATTGCAAACTGGAGAAGGGTGTGTCCCTGTCTCGGTGTGCTGGGAATTGTCATTGAACCTAACAAAGGTCGCACAGATTTGGCTTGATTTTTTTTTGTCTATATTGTTATTTTTTCCCCCAAATTGCCGATTGAGTGATGGTATTAAAATTAGTATTGACAGATTGATGGAACTTTGTTAAATGCACTGAGAGAATCTCAAACCAGTAAGAAAACAGCAGTCGATAGAATCTAAATAAAAATTTTATCATCCTTTCGGGGGGTTTTTTTTTTGACATTTGGGAAGCTGTTTTGCAGACAACTGAAGACAAGGGACATTATAGTCCCTTGACTATGAAACAATTATTGCTACATATATAGAAAATTAAAAATTTAATAGAGTCGTGTTTATTATTTGGGTATATTGTTGCTTTAGTTTGAATGATAGCCTCAAAAAGTTTGAATTACCTTTCAGTTTAATCAATCCTTTAATAGCACTTAATTAATGATAGTTATTATTGACAAATTTAGACAATTTATTTATTAAATTATAGCTAATAGGGAAGTGATTCATTTTAGATGAATTATTAAATAATTTAAGCATTTAATAATTCATCTAAAATGAATCACTTCCTTTCTTCCTTCCACTTCCAATCACTTCTTTCTTTATTATGATCTTATAAACAATTGGTGAGTTTCTGTTTTCTAAGTGATATTAAATACTGGGGATGATTATCTTAGGAATTCTTTTATTATATAGAAGTAGACAATTTTTGTTGCTTTTTTAATGACTTAACTGACACAGGATGTATAATAAAGGATACTGGAATACTTTAAGTTGCATTATTTAAATCTTAATCATAATCTTAATCTTAATTCTATAAGAAAGAAGTTTATATGTACTTTAATTATAACATATATCAAGTTCTCACACGTATTATGGTGAAAAGTGAAATCCTGTTAAAAATTAATAACTTAAAACCTCTGATAAGTTACCTTTATATTATTTTACTTTTGCTAAACATTTCCATATTTTTGAACAATAAAATTTTAAGAGTTTTGCCAAAAAGAAATTAAAAATATCTTCTATTTAATTGGTTAAATTTAAAAGGCCGAAACATTCAGCTTATATGTCGTCATATTCACATTTCATTTAGTTGAAGCAAAGTCCAAATCTTATTCGTTTCAATTTCAACAAATTTTCAACTTCCAATTTATATAGAATACCAGCAAAAACTGCACTCACAAATATCGTTATGAGTATTTGCAATCTTTTTCAAAAGTAGCTAAATAAAAACTTCTAAGCACTTTTGATAGCATTTTGCTTCGTTGCTTCATCATCATCTCCTTGCCATCGCTTCCCCTCCCCTCTCTCTGCAGAGAAAATTGGCAATGAAACTTTTACCAGCAGCAATAAATTCTGCTTTGCCACAGTTTGCCAATAACGAAAATAAAATCAAAAAAAATAAAATAAAAAAATGGCTAAAATAACAAGAAAAGGAAAAGTAAACTTTGATATTGAGTATAAATAATAATAATAATTCTCTTTGCAACATATTGGCAACTTGGCAACGAGAATTTGTTTAAATAATCTATATCTTTCAATACCCTGTAGCGTTATCGGAGGGTTAGAAAAATAAAAAAGGGTAGATAAAGATTATTAAAATGTTGCTCCACCTGCTCTCTTGTTGTTGGTGGAATTATAGTTAAATATTGGTTTAGCAAAGGCAAACACAACAGGGTTCCAATTCGTGACCATCGCAAAGGCTTGCAACTTTGTAGAAGTCTTTGGTGAGGCAGGCATGGTAGAGCGAACGATGGATTTAAGACTTTTAAAACTTTAAGAGAAGTCTGTGTGGTCATAGAATTCATAGATGGATCAATAGAATTGATAGGTTATCTTAAAGGTCTACAGATCTGTGTAAGGTCTACAGGTAGAAGGTTTTCATACCCCTTAGCCGTAAGGTAAAAGGGTATGTTAAAGTCAGTTCATGCAGAAGGAAATAAATATACATATACATCCAACAACATCATCATCATCATCAACATCCTTGTCGATATAGCTATATCTGTTGGTATGAACACGAAAATCTCGGAGACTATAAGAGCGAGGGCAACCAAATTTGGCAGGAATATCCGTCTAGTGTTTACGTTGCCACTCCCACTTCCGTAAAATTGAAAAAAATAAATAACTAGAGTTGTACTGGAGTTATCGTGCAATACTCAATAATATAGCTTATATGTACCATTTGATCAAATTTCATTAAAATTTGACAGTATCGAAATAAGCGAGCTAATATACGTTTTATACTGAAATGCCTAGTTTAAGGGTGGCTGAAATAAATGAGCGAGATAGCTTAAGCTCGGTGAACTTTTGTCTCATGAACCTTTTTATTTACATTTCTCCATGTCGAATGAGCTATTTTCGTATTTACAATTTCGTAGAAATTGGATTAACATTGATTGTATATACATACATCTGAAGAATATATCACCTTAGAAACTAGAAGATGCTGTGAAGCAGGTATTAAGTGATATTGCCCGCTAGGTGGAGCCAGTGAGCATCCATTACAGCATAGTTTAAAGCATAATTAGTACATTTACTTTTGACTTTTACATCCTAAAGTAACTTGAAGAAATTTCTTCAACACCGACTCAACATAAAATAGATAATTATTCTAACCACAGGTGGCGCCAGAGTGCCGATGTCATTAACAAAGGCAAAGTAAATACACAATGCGAACACAAAGCGAAATTTTAAAATAAGTTACATACGTTAATACAACTTACCTTTACCTCATACAGGATATTCCAAAGTCGACACTCGTGGAAATAGTTTGTAAGTTTACCAAAATTGGGCATACATTCAAAGTGTCTGTGTGTGTGTGTGTGTGTGCTTCTTTTTTTTTGCTTCTCCATTTTGGCAACATGTTGCATGGGTAAACAACTTGGCATTGCAATTACGTAAACGCGAACTTTTATTTTATTTTGCCGTTAAGCATGCCACAGCACAGACACACGGAGACACACAGACCCAGAGACACACGCGATCAGCAACTGCTCCGCACAGCACATAGATCTCTAAGGAGGAGTGGCAACTTCTTCTTCTTCTTATTCATCGACTATAACTTCCACCTCGTCTTCGTTGGCTTCAACACGTTTTTGTGGCCTTTTTCTTCTAATTTTATGTACAATCAAGCTATAAATACTTTTCGGCGTTGGTCTCTTGATATTATCATTTTTATATTTTTATAGTTTTTTTTCTTATTTTTTTTCATTTTTTTTTTATCTTTTTTTTCTTTTGGTAATATGCGTTTTATGACAATTTTTAGGAGGCTGAAAATGTAAATGAAATGAAATTTGAAAAAGTTATTTTTATAAGCTAATTCTGTGCGTGTAATTAAAGAGCAGTTAAAATTAAGTTCGTGCATCTCCTACCCCTGCCCCTAACCCTTATCCCCTGGGGTGTGATCGTTAAAAGTTATGATCATGAGGCGTGATCAGAGTCTTTTCAGTTCTCTCTTCATCTATAGTTGTTATATAGCAAGTGAATAAATTATAGCTATGGCCAAGGCAACGGGAGATTGATATAAATCTTTATAGTGGCAAAGTCATATATAATATACATATAATATTACACTTGAAATTGTTACACATTTATATATAGATATACCCCTTTGTGAACAGTTGAAAATCCAATTAGACTCTGGCGCGTAATCATTATCATCATCAGCAGACTTTAATTTTTTAACTGATATCTCATTCAAAATTCTATTAAACCGAGCGAAATACCAACAAAAAATTTTCGAAATAACGATTCACGCTCATTATGGCCCTAAAAACCACCCAAAAACACCAAATGTGCATAATTAATGAAAAGTTTATTTGTACAGCTGGCACTAGCACCACCACCCCTCCATTTGCCAATCCATCCTAACCATTCTCCAATTCATAATCATCCCCCTTCTCCTCCCTAACGACGACTACTCCTAAATCTAGCGGAACATACAAAAAGTCTTTCCGTTGCTAAACAAATGGTATATATATGCAGCGGGAGCTTAGTTAACGAAAGTCTGTGGGGTGAAAAGTTTTACTCTTAACCTCTCACTCTCTCTATCTCTCTCTCTCTTTCTTTCTCTCTCTCTCTCTTTCTCTCTTTTCTATACAAATGATAAAAGTAGTGGAAGGGTAAGAATACAATATACACTCCTTCTTTGACTCCCTTTCGGTTGTTAGGGGAGAGAGGGGGAGGGACTGCTGGTTCTCTAAGATGTTTGTACAGACAAAAAGCATTTAAATCTTATTTTGACATAATTAATGACAGTTAAAAGCAGTTGGCGGCTTTTCAGGACACGTCGACATCTCTGTCGACGTCTGTGTGAGTACGCCTCAGTCTACATCTTCGGGCTGTTGCACATTTACATGACATTTAAAGAGGGGTGGGGGAGTGGGTAGGAGAGGGGGAAAACTTTGCTCTCAACTCAAATGTCGAGTGTGTTAAATTTATGACAATTTACGCATAAAGCCCCCAACTGGTAGTTGAGTAGAAGTAAATGCAAAACCAGTTTAACAGTCAGTCTGTCGTTTTTCAAAATCCTACAAATTTTTGGTTAACTGCAGCTGCGTTTTTGGTTTTTGGCGCTGACCACGCCTCTGAAAACTTCTTGACAAGCTAAACAGATGGTTGGCGCCTTTTTCTCTGTAATCGAAAGAGAAACAAAAGGAAGGAGGGGGGAGGTAGAGAGGTAGAACGAGAGATTGAGTCAGTCTCAAGTCGTTCATATGATTAATGCAATTGGCTTTTGTAATTGACACATAATTTATTGTCTCTTTTTGCTGCCCCTTCATGATGATAATAATAATACGTATACGCAATGTGGTCAACATGTAACAGACTACCGGATTGCAGTTCCAGCTGCAGTTGAGAACATAACAGCTGTCCGAGATGACCGAAACGTACAATAAATGACTGTAAGTTTGTGTGTGTGTGTGTGTGTATATGTATATAACATACTCTTCAATCTTGAAGTTTGTCTGCCGACTGCACTTTTAAGTGCCTGAACTCTTAATAAAGTTATGCAAATTTTCTCTTTGCTCTTGCTTGCTCTGTTCCTGATGTACTTCTCAAGTGGCTGGTGAAACTTTCTACTCCACAAAAGGCAGAGAGTTGGTTAAGGCAGATGGCTCGAATGTGTGTGGACACTTGTAAAGTGAAGTTTTCTTTACCAAATGTTTGCCACTCAATGTGTGTGCGAATGAGTTAGTTGGGTGCCAAATTGATAAATTAAAGTCATCATAAACGTGATGATGAGAAAAAGCAAAAAGCTATGAAAAAACAATCAACCAAAACGAAACCAACAGAAAACCGTTCATAAATTTCATGTGGAAAATCTTAATTTCCTTGCACATAAACCCGGCATTTTCTTATCGAAACTTGGCTCCCTTTTGCCAGCTTTACCACCAAAAGATACAACATCAAGATAACATGACACGCTCTTAACCCTCTTAACCCCTCGCCAGGGGGGGGCCCTTTTAGTTACCTTGTTCAAACCGCAAGCTCTCTTTCACCACTACACCACCTTTTCCGTTATTTCATCCTCATCGTTCTCAACGAACTTCCCATTTCGAATAACCAACCATCCCCCAATAATGGTTCATTCTCATTTGCCAATAGCTCACAAAAATCTGTTACTTAATTTCAATTGACTTTGAAAAGCGCGACGTATGGCAAAACGACGTTGACTGCTTCCAATTTCGTCATGGAACAAATCAGTTTAATATACCCTCCGACTCCTTAGACCTAGGTCCTACCTACCTATCCATCCATCCACCCTCTCTCTAGCCATTCTTCTTGTCTGACTGGGAGCGAGCGATGCTTATCAATTTGAAATTACTTTAGCCTCGACAACAAAAGACAAGCCACGCACACGATAAAGAAGAGCGGACCGCGTCGACCATGGGTGCAAAAAATAAAAAAAAAAAACAAAAAACTCAGAAAAGGGACTAGGGTGAAGTACTGGGGGAGGGTGTGGCAAAGACAATCGCGCCAACATCGACAATGCTGACACCCCATAAAATATTTAAGTTAACACACAGCGGTGGCCCGAGGGGTGCGATTCGACCCAAAAGGGGGCAAACAACATCGGCAGCAGCAGCCGTCGTCCCAAAGGGCGTCCATCCGTCCGTCAGTTGAGTCGAGTCGAGTCGAGTTCAGTTGAGTTGAGTCGAGCACCCCAGTTTGGGAAAAAAAAGGACAAAGACCAAACACAGGACGATGAAGATAGGCGGACAGGCAGGCAGGCAGCCAGGCACATTAAAGCATTCGTTCGTACGTTCGTTCATTCGCTGGTGCGCTACCCATCGACGAGGAGAGAGTTCGCCGCATATTTGTCGACCCTTGTAAAAGTCGCTTGGCACTTTACTGTCGATATGTATGGCTATGAGTATGTGTGTGTGTGTGTGTGTATATATATTATATATATATAAATATATGTATGTGTACGTGTCTTCCTTCCTTCCGGTTTCGTGCTCACTTTTTTTTTGCCTGCTGTTTTTCTCTAACAATATCTGTCTTCCTCTCGCCCTTTAAATACCTTTTAAATTCAGGCATTATTTGAGGTATATTAAACGTTATGACAAGATTACTAGCCCTGTGTGTTTTTTGAGACAACTTATGATTGCCTATTGCTAAAGTTTCCATATTTTTTTACGCTTTTTAATCTAAGTTGGATAGTTTTGTCTATTCTACAGGGTATGCGGTATCTAATACATATTATATTTTTTTCTTCCAAACTTCTCTTTTTTTATTTCCTCTTTTGGCTGTTGCTTCTGATAAGGTTGCTCTGGTTTCTGTCTTACCTTTTCTTTTCCGCTCCTTTACATACTTTAAATAGAGTTGCCGCCATATCGTAGCTTAACAGCTTGGCGGCAACTCTACTGCTTATATTTTACAAGCAAACCAATTTGAATACACAATCCAAAAATTAATTTCTAAAATAGAATTTAAAAACTTTTTCCACCTAAAAATTGCAGATGATTTTGTAATATGAGAAGAGGGGGGAGTTTACAACGAGGTCGGTAGGGAACGACAACCCTGGTGTCTCACAGGATACAATGTTTCCTAAGTTTAAAGAGGCGTTAAGTTCATTTTGGTTTGGGTTAGAAGGAAGCTGACTTCACACACAAACACTCACACAGACACACAGAGTGGGAGATGTGGCGGGGGAAGTGGCGTTGGCGTCGTTTGTTGCCACCACTTCCACCACATCCACCGGGCCCCAATGTTCAACTGCTGAGCAGCTTTTCGGCTGCCTTTTCCTTTTTTTTTTTTTTGCCAGGCTTCGCTTCGTTTTATGTTTGTTTTGTGTGTCTAGACGTTGGCAACGACTCTGGGATCTGGCTCTGGCTCTGGCTCTGACTGTAGCTGCTATTTTACTTCAAAGTCTTTGGCTTATACATTACCAGCATCAACTTCATCATCATAAAAATTATCATCATCATCATCATCATCATGACGAAGATTGTCGACTGTAAATATATATATGTATGTTAACTATAAATATGAAATATAATAATAATACTCAAAATGAAGCACGACATTAATTCTCCTTTGTGTGTGTGTGTGTGTGTGTGTTGCTCATTTGTTGTGTTCACGTGTCACGCGTGATTTGCACTTAATTCAATTAGAACT
The DNA here is from genome assembly GCA_018150375.1 of Drosophila sturtevanti. NCBI lineage: Eukaryota > Metazoa > Arthropoda > Insecta > Diptera > Drosophilidae > Drosophila > Drosophila sturtevanti. The sequence continues at coordinate 2,950,068 of JAECWJ010000324.1, read as the reverse complement.
CAAAGAGAAAGGGAGAAAGGAGGGGGGTAAAAACAGATCATCAGCCAGGGTTGCCAAGTAAGTTTTCTTGCTGCCATCGTCGACAAACAATTAGAGGAAAACATAAAGAAAGATGTTTAAATGTTTCACAGACACACACACACGCACACATATATCTACATACACACAGACAATGCACACCTACATATGTAGATGTATATGTTCTGTTTATGTATGTATTAGTTCTCTGGGAGTTTGGCCAAAAAACTTGCGAAATTTTAATTAGAAAACTTTTGCATTTGTTTTTCCTCTTTACTTATTTCTCTCCATTTGTTGTATTTTATGCCTGCATTTCCTTTCTTTTCTTTTTTTTTTTTTTTTTTTTTTTTTTGGGGCAAAAAAGTTTAATTGAAAGCATTTTCAAGTTTATATTTATGATATAATGATATTGAAATCAGGGTTGCATTCGCAACAGAAACATAATTGCCATAAATAGAAAACTAATAAATACTTGAAATCATGTTGCCTCATTGCATCCCTGGCTTATAATTTCATCCCTTACAATAATATCTTTGGTAGATAGATGAGATTTCCCCCGCAATCCCAAGGCAAATGCCTTCAACAGACATGATTTGTGCATTTTTGGCAATAAACTTGTTAATTGCTCTCAAGCCTTAAATTTACCACTCACTCACTCTATATGCATATATATACATATATACGATTTGGATTTCAATTTGGTTTTTAATTAACATATTGTGTTTTCTACACTTTTGTTTTCATTTCCAGGTAAGCGGAATATAGACAAAAATCCTTTTTAATGCCTAAGACTTGATTAAAGTAAACAAACTTTGGTAAGTAGATAAAAGTTAGAGGGGATAAAGCAGATTATGAATTAACAACAACAAAAATAATTGACTTACAACTGAGACGCTTTAGACAAAATTGTAATTTCTCATACTCCTTTCAACATCTTATCTTGAGGGCAACAATATATGTATATATAGTTTAAGGTATCGTTTATTTCAAATATATAAAAATATTTCTACAATAACACGTTTGCTTACTATAAATTGTTGCCCAAAGTTAACGATAAAATGATTAATATTTTGTTTGCTTTCATTTCTGCAGTCATTAATTCAGTTAAAATGTTAAATGTTCTGTTCACTCAATTAATTCTACATTCAATTACACTTTTTCTTTCATTAGTTTACTATACGATTTCCAATTTAAAGATACTTTATACAGGACATAATTTCATAACCAATTTTTTTGCAATAAATATTAAAATATATAAAAATGTTAATATTATTAAAAATATTTTCTCTGCATGGCTTTTTCTTGTCAACTCAAACAGAAATTAATAACTTTTCTGCGCATATTTTTAAAAAAATGATAGGAATGAAATGTTTTGTAAATAGTTAAAAATAGTGGAAAAAGGGGCATTTGTTTTTTAACTTGATATTTGTGACGTTAAAAAAAAAACAATTATGGGAAGGAAAACAAGAAAAATATTATACGAACTTTGTCTTTTTTCCGGTTAAAACTATAAGTATTTAACTTAGCTTTACATTTGGTCAGAATGTTTTAGCAAATTCCAATTTTCTTCTTCATAAAATACTTGCTAATGTGTTAAAGTCGTATTCGTACAAAGTCATGGTGTTTAGCCTACATTAAAGCAGAAATTTCGATTTCATTCTTAATAATTACACCACTATATCTTCTGAGAATATAATTCTCGTAGTAGAAAATGAAGGTTGTATGCAAGATGTCTTCACTGAAGATTTCATAATCCCGGAGGATATTGGGTTGATTCAAATGGATGGGTAAGCAGGCAGAAGGACATGGCTTTATCAACTCAGCTCGTCACATGTTTAAACTTTATATAGTTACATTGGAAACATCTGACCAAAATGAATATGCAAATTTAAGAAGTTATGAAAATGTTTACTAAGAAATAATCTTATGATATGATACCAATTCATATCGTATATTAACAATTTAGATAAATTATATTAAAACTGCAGATTGTTACAAGTAGATTTTATTGAGTATAGAGTGTATTTAAAGAATCGGTGCAATTAAATTTAAACTTGCATTTTTGTTTTGTTTAATTCATAAATATTTCCGCACGCTTCATTTCAACATTTAAACTTTAAAGTCAACAACTTAATAACACAAAATGTGCTCCTCAACCATCCTCTACCTCTTCCTGTGCCCCACACAGACACACACACGCACACACTCTGTATCAGTCACACACACATTCTCTCTTTCGCTCTCTCTCTCCTTCTCTGTCTATGGTGGCTGGTCAACTCAAAGGTCAATAACATCTGAGTGACTGATAACGACAAGCCCAAGCACACTCACACACTTTACACTCACATTTGTGAGCTCTCGGGCTGAACCGCCTTTGATGGTAAACCGCCCGTAGACGATAAGAGTAAATTGCAATCAGTCAATGACGTAGTCAGTCAGTTAGTCTGCCAGTCTGCCAGTCTGTCAGTCTACTAGTCAGTTAGTCAGCTAGTCAGTTAGCCAGTCAATGTGTCAATCATAATTTAATACAACGAAACGACAATCTGACTCGTCGTTGTTTTTGTTGTTGTTGTTGTTTTTGTTTGATGCCGTGACCAACTAGAGTAAAACAAGCTAAAATAGTTGTCAACATGAATTATTTACAAGCGACGTGCGGCGCATGACGCCCCGACTCTCGGCTCTTGGCTCTTGGCTCTTCGCTTTTTCTTTACTCCATCACCACTTTGACTGGCTACTCCTTCACTCTTTCATTCCCGGATTCCCTCCCCATAATATCGAAACATGCCATCGACAGGTGGCTCCAGCTCATTACTAATGCGAGCGCACGCGCAACCGGCTGCCCAAAAACGGATTGCATATTGCTGGGAAGTTAAATGATAATGGGTGAGATCTACCAATGGCCAAGGAGGAGGCGGGGATGGGGCGAGAGCAAGGGCAAGGGCAAGGTGTATTGAAATTAATACGCACCGACAGCAAAAATATGCGACGAGTTATGTGAAAAACTTGAAAACCAGTTTCAACTGGCTACAAAATATTGGCAAAGCAAAGAAAACGAAAAAAAAATTAAGAAAAAAAAGTTAAAAGTAAAAAAAAAAAAAACGAGGCTGGAGGAGGTGCACAACGCTGATGGTTGATTAAAAAAAGGAAAGAAAAAAAAAGGAAAAAGAAAAAGAAAATACGAAACGGTAGCAAAGCAATTACAACAACAGCAACAATTCAATTACAACGCCTGAGTGACGGTGGCGGTGGTGGTGGTGGTGGTGGCTAAAGTCTGCATCTGGAGAGACCGCGAAGATTATGAAAAGACAACGAGGATCCTCGCGAAAGGCAAGAGGTTTGGGGGCAAACAGATTCGACTGATGTGTGGCATGCGGTGCATGTTGTAGGATGAGCAATAATGAATTTTGAATGCTCTACAAGGGTAGAGTATAAAAATTATACTAGTTAATTGTTCTTCTCGATTTGAAAAGCTTTTTCCATTAATAATAATTACAAATAACTAAGAAATGTAGCCAAGAAAAACTACTTAAGAAAAATTTTATTGGTTTTAAATTTAAATTATATTTATTCCAAAATTTAAATCATATTTACCAACAATTGTGATCAGCAGAAATACAACAATATTAATAATACAGAAATAAATCACAAGATTTGCAAAGGAAATGGTGACAAAACGATAAGAGCTTAAATATCAGAATATAATATATAGTATGTCTATAAATAATTATAAAATATTTCTGTGAAGAAATGCTTATCAAATTAAAAATTTGAATATTTCTGAAAACAAGAGCTTATCAATAATAAAACGTTCTTTTTTGGCATTAAAGACACATTAAATATTTCCTTTTAAGAGGAATACGAACATAAAAATCATTAAATGATCTTTCTATCTATATATTTTTCACACTTTATAACTTTCCTTTTTCTCTCATCTTTTTTCTTTTTCTTTCTAACTTATAGATTTCGTTTTTAATTATAAAGATCTGTCGATCTATCTTTCTGTGTATTTTTTTTTTACTTTTGATTTTCCTCTCCCTACCTAAATCTCTTCTTATCTCTATTGATCTAGAGAAAGATATATATTTTCATAGGTCTAAGAGTATCGCATCTGTTTCTTTATTTCCATTTATTTAATTTATCTATTGCTTCCTTTTCGTTATCTTCTTTTAACCTAATTTATTTATCGTTATTCCATGTAAAAGTTGTATGAAAAAGATTCTTATTTAGTTTAGGATTAGGTTGAAATATTAATTATACCAAACAGATTTGTTCAAATTTGTATTTTTTCTATAAATTAATGTCTATAAAATCGAAGTTAAAATTATAAGGTAGCAGCCGAAAACCAATTGTTACATCCGGTGCTAACATTAACATATTGAAAATGAATTTGACTACCAAAATTATTGAATTATGACTTAATATTTAACATAAGCAATATATTTCTTCACCCAAACAAATTGTAGAGAACATAAATTTTGACATCGATTTTTCATATCTTTAATCGAAATTCAATTTACACCTACTTACATAAGATATTTTGTTGTTGTTGTTGTTGTTTTTTTTTGTATTTCTTATTTGAACAAGAATCATAAGTCTAATCACGCCCAAGATTTAAACACCCACCACCATATGATTGGTCGGATCATGGGTGTAGATACGAAAATGCCCACACATAAAAAGTGTAGCGCAATGTTTATGAGAAATGTTTAGCAGCCAACTTGCTGCCGCTTTTGCCTGGGGCATGGTTTTTTTTTTTTTTTGGTGGGCCAGGGTACTGAGGGGTGTGTACGGTATAGTGACAGTGGTTGGAGGAGGCACAGTTGGGAGGCCGGTTTCCAACATCCAATTCAAGCTCCTCACGTTTATGAAGCGTGTGCTCATAATGGGCATTGGAAATTGGATGATGAAGATGGAAGAGAGGTAGAAAGGGAAGGGAGCGTGTTGCAGCTCGCGCTTTATCATGAGATAAAAAATAAATTTAAAAAATATAAAAACAAAACAAAACGAAACAAAAAAAAAAAAGTATCCAAACTCCAGGCCAGGGTACCGCACCTCGTTTTCAGCTCACCTGACCAACCAACGGACCAACCGACCGACCTGGCTAGTAACCACAGGCATTCGTTTGCCACCAGCTAAAAAGAGTCAGAGTCACAGTCAGAGTCAGAGTCAGAGACGTAGTCAGTCAGTCAGTCAGTCAGTCAACGAACAAAAGCTGCAGGCACACTTTTTATTATATTGTTCGAGGGTGTAAGATGAGGTATAGAGAAGTGGGTAAAGGAGTGAGAGTGAGAGAGAGGGGAGTAAGACATGGCAGGGGAGCACCTATATATATCTACCTACCTACCTACCTACCTACCTACCAATACATACATACATACATACATACATATATGCCAATCAACTGGTTGCCAGAGTTGAAGCAAGAGTTTGCTTTTGTTGGAGTTGGAGTTAAAATTGTTGTTGTTGTTGTTGTTGTTGGCCAGGATTGTTGTATTTTTTGGGGTGCCGCCTCCCTCACCATAACTGCCACGCCCACCAGAAGTTGGCGGCGCGTCGCACATTTTGCGTTTCCGTTGCATTTTTCAATGTCCGTCCGATGTAGCGAATGCCTCCTGTTGGATATTGTTGTTGTTGCCGTTGCTGTTGCTGTTGCGATTTATATGCGGTTGAATGAACACGCCCGCCAGGCATCCAACCAACAGTAACAGCAACAACAACAACAACTACAACAACAACACTAACAATGATAATGATGATGATGATGCCAACTTAACCATCATCATTATCATTATAATCATCATCGTTCAACATACAACATTCAACATTTTGCACGTTCTTTTTCGTTTTTTTTTTTTTTTGCAATAAACAAAAAACAAAGCGGTTTTTGTATTTTGTTGCTGTTGTTGTTGCTTACAAAAATTTCGCATAATTATTTTTCATGTTGCTCGTTGACTCGTTTCGGATTGCATTTAAAAGCGCATAAGTGAAAAAATTTGTTAAAGTGTCAACATTGACAGCGATTTAAGTCATTTTACTGTCATCATTAACCGTTGCTCTCTGGTCTCTACCCTGTTGCCACTATCCTCCGAGTAAACCCCCTCCCCCCTCGCTCTTCCCACCCTCTGTATGATGTTTCCAGCACTCACCCCTCCAATCCGCAATCCTCATGGAAACCCACTGCAAAACGTTTGTTGTAACGAATGGCGCGTGGGTTTTCAGATTGAAACTTTTGTTGTATGGCATGGAAGGCCTTCAGTGGATTCAGTTCAGTTTGCATAGAGTGTGGGTCAATTGGGAATTGGGAGAAGAAAAAAAAAACGGAGGGATGGGAGGATAGCAAAGTGCTAAGCTGTCAGTTGTATATTCATTTGTCTTATTAATAGTTTTTTGTTTTTAATTTCATTTAATGAATGGCAGTCACTTACCCATTATCCACAGGCGTATGCCATAATGGGAAAGAAGAAAACTATTGTGGCATAATTGTGGTATAATGACATCAATCAAATTTGAACATAATGTGGAAGATTTTTATGAGAACAATCGATCTGCCATTAGATTTTGTTTCAATAAAAAATCATACTAAATAAATATGTTTATGCTTTTTTGTTTAGTTTAATGATATTAAATTGTGGTAAAAAAATTGTTTATTAACTCATTCTTTTTCTTTTGGGTTAAAACTTAAATTTTGGGTGGCTTAAATTCAATTCAAAAATTTTTAAGTGTCAACTTTTGTTATTCAAATCAAACTTCAACTTTTTGTCCTAATATTTATTTAAGAACTCTGATTATTTTTGGATTTAATTGCATTTAACAAAACACAACAAACCTTTCGTTAATTTTATGTAAATATTTACAAGATTTTTAGATTTCAAAATTACTACACAGATGAAATAGCCAAAATTTTTATTACCCTCTATGTTTGGAGAGTTTTTGAAAAAAGTTGTGAACAAAATTTTTAAATATCCAGCTCATACCGCAAATGTTAAATAAAGCTTAAGCTGAGTTCTAATTTTAATTCAGGAAACCCTAAATTAATTAGAAATTATTTATATATAGTTCTTTATGAGTAGTCGTTCTTTATTTATGACTGACAATTTTGCAACTTGAAATTCTTGTAATACGTAGTTCACTTTTTGGTCCTTTTTTCTTAGTGCCCATCACATTCAGGATACTGCTGTTAGTCACGAGTGAGGACACCCTTTCCAAGTTGTCCGTTTATAAGATGAAAAGCCCTTTTAAATAGATCAAAATATCCATATCGTTGTGCAAATTACTTTTCGGTAGTTAATACTATGTTCAAATACTCCTTATATAAGCTTAGGACTAAATGTATCTGTTGCGGTTATATAGCTAATTTTAAACTAGGCTTTGTCTTTAGAAAATTTTAAATTTTTGTATTTGCTGTTTTTAAATAGTTTGTTTTGTTTTGCTGTTTAAAGCCTTTTCTGATTGCAAGCTCTTACCACTACCAATTGGCAAATTTGCCAGCCAGTCCGACAAAGGAGATTTTTTGGCTAACATCTTCTCACTCTCGGCCTGTCTAATCCTTTAAATTTACAGCTTAACTTTTACTTAGGCTGATATGTACATCCACACCCAGAGATACACACTTACATACACCATGATATACAAAAATACACATACTTACACACACCCACACCCATACATATATACACATACAAAACAATGCTCAAGTAGGTGTATTTTGTTTTCTATTTGTTGTTGTTGCTGTTGCTACTGCTGTTGCTGCTGCTGCTGTTGCTGTTGCTGTTGCTGCTGTTGCTGTTGCTGCTGTTGTTGCCGCATAATTAAAAAGTCAAGTGAAAAATCACATTTTAACGCAAATGCCTGGGTCATGGGTAGGCTCATGAAGAGCGGGACGGGGAGGTATGGAGCGGCAAATGAATGAATGAATGAAATTTTTGCGCCTGAAAGCAGACTAAAGTAATAAGTAAACGTTGAGGATGCGGGTTGTAGGATGAAAATGATGAGGACTGAGAGACTGGAATGAGGGGTGTCTCTCATCCTATTCACTCTCATTCTCTACGCATGCCACACGGAATTGCGTCAAATGCAAATGCGTCCATTGTGCTACCAAAAAAGTGGCAAGGCCAGAGAAGGAGGAACGAAGTCAACGAAAGGGAGACAGACTCTGAAAATGTGAAAGAAAATGGGGAAAGCGGTAGAAAGAGCTGCAAGCGCCATTTTTGGGTATGGTTCTATTTTTCGTTGTGTTTTTTTTTTCTATGGTGTTGTGTGTGGGGGGGATGGATGATGCGGGGGCTACCGCAAACACTTGAGGCATGTTGCCAGGCCATGGCAACTGAAAGCTGCCGGCAACAAAAGAATAGCAATAGCAATAGCAAAAGCAAAAGCTTCTCTCTTTTCATAGCTCGCTTTGTTTTAATGGTTTCTCTTTTCTTGTGTGTATTTTTTTTTTGTGTGTATTTTTCGTTTTTGTTTTTGTATTTTTTTTTTTTGCTTTCGTTGTTGTTTTATTTTAATACGCCCAACAAATTTGCCAAGTGGTGAAAAGACTGGGGCCAGAGAATTAACGGCATTACGTAATTAAATATTTAAAGTGTTACCAAGGCATGCAAAGCTCAGAAGAGCAAGAAGAGGTGCCAAGTCAAATTCCAACCGAGTCTTTAATATTTATTTAGATGGTCTTTAATATTCATATATGTAGATTGTGATCCCAAAATATATAGACTGCTAATTGAAGTATGAAATTTGTAAAAACTCGAAGTATTCGATATTTTAATCTGTCAACGATAACTGATACCTATCTGTTGATATATGTATACATACATGTAAGACGTTTAGTTTAGTTCCATACATACATATGTATATCAAATTTATGATTCTTAAATCACCAGATCCAGTATATTATAATAAATAGCCCATTCACACGTTTGCTGTTTAGAGATCTATATAATTCAGAAGTCAAAAGCTTTCAGAGTTTATGTTTAGATCTCTTTTCTTAGGAAACAATTTTGATGAGCTTTTTAAATGCAACTGAACCTTTATACTCAGATTATTATAAAAATGTATGATTAAATGAAGAAGTTTTCAATAATGTACAAAGATGTATAAGCTAGTTAGTGTAATATACATTTTAAGGAAACTTATCCTTGAAATATTTTGATAAAGAAAAGTGTATTTCATTTAAGGAATTATTTCCCATTCTTTGCATAGAAATAATTATTCTGAAAGAGGTTATAAAGCACAACAGCTCAATTAATATAAATTTATGGAAATTAAATTATATTATTTTAAATTAACTTTTAAAACGAGTAGACAGATATGTATATATATATTCTTATGTCTATGTTAATCAGTAATCAGGTATTAAGAAAACTAGAATAAATTTATGAGTTTAGTTATAAAATTTGCTCTTTACAAACTAAAAACTATCAAAAGCAAAACTAAAAAGTTTATAAAAATGTGAAAATTTGAAGTAACTAAAAAAGAATTTATTCTTAACAAAATCATTTTATTAAATTTTTAAACAAAGAATGGAAACATTTTTGGAATCAATAAACTCCACATAAACTCTGATTCTTTCTAAGAGACTTTCAATTTGAAAGATAGAATCTTATTGATAGGATATTTAACATAACCAAAAGTATAGTTTAGCAGATTTCTATATACAAATATATATAAAAGTTAAAAATTAATAGAAATAGGCGATGTGTAGATGGAATTGTCTTTTCCCCTGCCTTTTGATGCTCTTAGAATTGACCAATTTGAAAATATCCTCTATAAGAGTATGCAAAACATTGAAAATGAAAATGAAATGGAACGTAAACATCTTAAAGCTTTAGCATTCACTTTCGTATATGACAAAGACCCTTCGAAGTCCTAGCAATTCCAATGCGTCCTTTCAGTTAAGTGCTTACAAATTTCACTTTTTCGTTTTCTGCATTTGAAAATTTGTTGGCCATACTTGTTCTTGTTGCTGTTGTTGTTGTTATTGTTACTGTTGTTGTTGGTAGCTTAAGTATTTCTACTTTTTTAATTTCATGCAAATTTTCTTTTTCAAGATTAATGTCTGCACCAAAAAAAAAAAAAAAAAGAGAAGAAATATACAGAAAAGCAAAAAGAAAAAAAAACTGTATGAGAAGTAAACAGGGAAAAGTTTTCAGGCTCGAAAAGAAAAGTACAAAGTACGTGAAAAAAATTTTCAACTTGTTTACCGTAAGAAGGACTATTAGATATCCTGCAAGCATCTGCAAATCTGTTGTAAGATGTATCTCAAAAAGTTATACACATTAATGGTATGAATCAGGCAGGCGCTTCCATAAGGATTCAAAACTTAAGCAAATCTAGAATATATTTTTTTCTTAGGATATATATCACCTGAGTTACTTAGTTGCTTATAATCTTAATATACCTTTTTAAATAGGGTATTTCAGACCTTCTTGGCAGGCGTAAATAAGGCAAAAAACTTTTTGCCAAGCATGGGGGCGTGGTTGAAGTCCGTTGTCGTCTGTCTACAAATAGAGAGAGGGGAGTTGGGGGTAATACATTTGGATATAGTAGGTATAATCGAAAGAATTTTTCCTTTTTTTTTTTTTTTGGATTATTTCTAAATTTTTGTTTCCACTGGTTTTCCCTTTTTGGGGTAGACAATTTCAATTGCCTTTTCTTTCATATTGCATTGAAATTTAATTAATGCTCACCCGCATCTAACCCCAAGAAAATGAAAAAACAGTTAAGAACATTTTATTTTAGCATTCGTAATTTAGATGCTTAATCCTTAATCCCTGTCGGTATTTACTTGGCCCCCCACCCCCCCCCAAAAAAACCATGGCATCAATCTGTCTGGTGATGAAGGAGTTGAGAGAAAACTTTTTTAATTGATTTGACTGCTGTAGCCGTTGATTCCTTTTATTTTATTTCATTTTTTTTCATCTTCTTCTATTTTGTTTCGACTTTTAAGCCAAGTCAAGCGCAAATTTTTGCTGCACACTTTGACGCGCCCAAAATCGCAGATCCTGGGCGTTAAAAAAAAGAGGACAAATGCCTATCGGCATTATTTTAGAAATTGAGATGATTGAATATCATAATATGGAGGACTTCTTTCAATTGTTGATGAAGTTGTTGAAAGTTAAAAGAATGTATATATATATATATAAAGACTCAGTTCTATTTTGATTTAATGACTATAACAAAGGAACAAAATTATTGATAAATTTATTATTTTTCACAATTTTCATTCCTAAGTAGTTGGCATCTGTTTAGTCAAATTTTGTTGTTTTTTTTTCAAAACTTTCTCAATGGGCTTTTTGAATATTTTCTTTTGATATGCGGAAGAGTCTTTCTCTAGTTGAGAATTCTTTTTTTTCTGCAAATAAACAGTCGAGATACATTCATTTAGTCCTTTTGATATTTGCATACGAATGCTTTGGCAAGGACTTTGCCATCTTTTGTAATTCTCATTTGTCTGATGCCTAGCTCAACCCAAACCCCCCCTCAACGTTTTTACTGGCCATGGTGGGAAATGTTCCGCTATCTAAGTATTATGCAAATTACTTAATTTAAAACATGAAATTTTTGCACTTTACGCAGCAGATGAGAGGCAACCATTGGAAACATTTTTGAAATCATTATTATCCCACTCACACTCAAACACACACAGTCACACACACAAAACGAAAAACACAGTCAGTCAGACAGAAAGAGAAACAGTCTGTCGAACAATTCAAGACATCATCATTATCATTAACATCATTATCATCAACATCATCCTCATAAGAATCATCATTATCATTGTCTTCACTTTTATGAAGTGTCATTTTTGTATACCATTTGCGCCTAAGCCCTAAAAAAAAAGGGTGTGGACCCACCAACAGAATCTCAGAGAGACGAAAGAAAACCAGTCAGGGAAAGAGAGAGAGAGGGAGTGGGTGAGAGAGAGAGAGAGAGGGAGTGGAGAAGGAAAAAGGCGTTTGGATGGACATTTACTCACTTCAGTTTTGCCTTTGCCCTGCTCTTTCTTCATTCGCTTTTTATCAGCCCCAAACCCAAGCCATCAGTTTGTCTTCATTTCTTTCTTTCTCTCTTGTGATTGTCCTTTTTTTTTTGTCTTCCTGTTTCTCTATGGGTTTTGCATAGCAGTCTTTCTGTGTCTTTCTGTGTCTGTGTGTGTGTGTCCTTTTCAATTTTTCATGCCAAAGCGTTTTTCCCCCGTTACTTTTTCATAGACCTTAAGCGGAAAATTCATAGGATTGAAGAGCTGCCACTTCAGTTTGTGCTTGTGGCACCACATGGCGTATGCTTAATGTCAATTTAATTAATTTTAATTATGCTTTAATTATATATTACGAAGTACAGTTGAACATTCAAAAAAAAAAGAAAACAACATAAAGGTGACAAAAGCCATCACACGTTGTGTCGCATTAGTGTTCAGGCAAAAACATTTGTTTAATTCCATTCACTAACGAGGGCTGTTTGAAAAGTAACCCATGGAAAATCTACTTTAAATCATATTCAGTTTTTATATTAAAGGTTTAAATTCATAAGTCCTCTATATAAATTGAATTTTTTTAGTTAAATCATTAACCATTTGACTAAAAAGAATTAAATGTTGAGAATAAAATGTTAACGAAATTGTTTTTTAGTTTATGCATTGATATAATCGACTTATTTATATAGATTACTATTAACTTTTGAATAGTATATACGGTTTTTAGGGAAGTACTCCCAAATGACCAGTGATTAGTCTATATAATTTTTTCAATTCAACACAAATAATCAGCAAAAGATATTAATTATTATATAGCATTGTACATAAAGATTATCTAAAAAGAGATATACCGACCACACACAAAATACTTTAGCAACTACATACCTGGAAGTCCTTGGCCATATATATCAAATAACCGAGATAATCTCCCCATTTCTTTTCGATCAATAATATTTAGAAATGATTATCTTAAGCGATATTGTCACCCAGTTGCAAATATCCCTATCCTCAATCTGCAAATGGAATATCTATTTTAAGAACCCTAGGAAATCCTATTATTTAAAAACCATCAAAAGAGGGGCCGCAGGATTATATCACTATATATATGGACAGCAATCACTGTATATCTAATAAGATTATATGGAGAAGAAAAAGTCATTTTGTTACCTAAACGATTAGTCTTCAGAATACCCTCGTATCCTGAATGTTCATTAGTTTTACTGCCTGCCTACGGACATTTTTTATGGTTCACTTCTTTTTTTAAATGTTGTTTTTCTACTCTCTTTTCTTCGATTTTTCTCGACTTTTACCATTCAAATGTATTTAAATTAAGTTTTTTTTTTTTGTGCATAAGCGTGCTCCTAGCTCATGCAAATTAATCATTTTGATGAACCAATTAATTGCCAAACATGTTTCGCATTTTGCGACCAGATTTTCAATCAAGAAATTAAATCGAAAAACAAAATAAAAAAAAGATAAATAATGAAAGGAAAGCCATCTCAATTAGTTCAATGATACAAAATTGAATGCTCTCACTAACTAAAAAATATATAAATACATACATATATAAAATTAAAGTTGGAACAAAAGCTTATAGTATTAATTAAAATTAATATTAATTAACTGATAAACTGATTTCAGGTTCAAGATCTCAATTTGAATATTTTAAAATATCGTAATAAATTGATACGATAAATAAATGTATGTGTATACATACATATATCGGTGGAAAGAGTAGATATGACTAACAAATGAACCCAACTCTGATCTGTGGTCTTCTCCTCCTTCTGCGCCCTGGTAACAACTACAAACTGGAAATGATTTATGTGGCCGACTCTGGGCATTCGTTGTTGCCCCTGTCCATGGCTGTCAATATCACACGCTCTCGTCGCCCAGTTTCACCATGTTTGCCCCCCTGCTCTCCCCCATCTCTTTCATCATCGAATCTCCCCATCGATTCCATCTTCAGCTACTCCTCCTCCTCCTCCTTCTCCTTCTCCTCTCTTTTGCTTGTTTTTCCTACTCTATATTTTGGACTTGGCTGATTATCCACCAACGATAATGAACTTGGAAGGCAAAGCGTTTTCAGATTTCTCGATTGTCCGTTTGGTGTTTAGCGCGTTTCTGTGCAATGAAATGTAAAATGTGTTTCAAATTGACATTTAATTGGTTTAGAATGCTTAAGAGAGCGAGTGAGAGAGAAAGAGAGAGAGAGAGAAGAGAGAGAGAGAGAGAGAACAGAGAAAGATGTAGAATGAAAGTAAGTTGATGCCTCTTTCTGTTGGCAGAAGCGACCCGTGCTTAATGATGATATATTTGTGTGGTCGGTCATTAGCCACAGAGTATTTGGTAGGAGTATAAAAACCCTTTTTCCATTGCCATTGGCTGTTGCCATTGATGTTGCCTTTTAAGGCAGACCTTCGGGTGAGTAGGCATATATATATATATATTTTTTTTTTTGAGTGGACCAAAGGGCTTTTTAAGGGCAAGTTAAGTTTGAGTGACCCTTGGGAGCAAAACGATGTGTCTTCTCTTAGTTAACTATTTTAAGACCATATGAGGACTTTATTGTTAATATTTAATTGGTTTACTTTATTATGATCAAAAGTAAAGTTATAAAGTTTCTTCTATTCCAATTTAAATCTTTCATAAATAATTTAAATGCTTTAATGTTAACTCCAACGCCAATTATATGTGATAGTTTAAATGTTCATAACTTAATCGTTTAATGAAAGTTTACAAGTTGGGAATATCCCTTATCTGTACTATACAAAAATTATGTTTTAATTTCTTTAAGCCAAAACTCTTCGCATTAGGAAGTGCATATTATCCTACCTACTTAACACACTGCCCTATGAGCTACCGATGAATTTCCTTTGAAATCCTTTCCGATATAATAGATCTTGGGTATAATAAATTATGTAAATAATCTATAGTTATTTTAATTATATTTTTGTTACAATATTTTAGCAAAATTTAACGATTTATGCTTTTTTTCCTTCTAATTAATTATTATTAGCTTAATTTGTTACTTAACAGTATTACTTAATAAAATCCTAACTTTGAGTTAATCATTAAGAAAGGTTTAAGGAACTTTTAATAATGGCTTATGATATTGATATATAGTTTTCTGCAGTAGAAACAGATTAACGAAAATCAAGTATACTTAATCTTATTTGAATATAAATGTTTAAAATCTTTTTTATTTTGATTTCCTAATGCAACATTTTTAACTTGAATAGACTAAAACATTTAAGCTTTTCCTTAATGATTAAAGTTTAATTCATTCTGATGACATACACTAAATGAAGCATTTTTGTATCTATGTATATACCTACGCATCTATCTATATATATATCTCAAATAAACATACATACATAAATTTTATTCAATCCTGTTGAAATTTTTGGTATCTCACTACCCCCCCTTCCTTGCTCCCTGTGTATGCCAAGCGAAAAATAAATTTTCAATTATAATTAAAACCGCTTAGATGCCAATGACAACTGCGGTCGCTGAATGCTTCTCAATATGTAGGTTCAAAAAAGCGTAATAAGCCCTATTAAAGCACAATTCGTATTATAAATGCATTTGGCAATAAGCAGAAACAGGACAGCAATAGTAGGTAGATAACTGAGATGAAGAGAGTAGAGGAGAGAATATCAGAGTAGCGGAGTGAAGGAAGCAATCGAAGAGGCGCACGTAATGCCAATTAACTTGCCGGGAATGAGCGAGCAAATTAAAGTTCAACATGACCAACAAACTCTGTTGAACACACACAGAGAGAGAGAGCGAGAGAGAGAGTGAGAAAGGATGAGACAGAGAGAGACAGAGAGAGAGAGAGAGAGATTATATAATCTATAATACAGATGATTTGGTTGCTCCGTTCCGCACATCATCAATTTATTTATATGTATTGGTATTAATGCCTGTGTGTGGTGTGTTAGGTAGGTAGGTAGTTAGGCTACCTCTTCATTACCCTCAATACCCCCCTCTCATCTACGTACTACTGGTCATGTCATGCCTTCTTTGTCCTTTGTACCGTTTAACTGTCTGCCCTCATCATTCCTCATTGTTATGCGTCAGTGGCCAAATCTCTGGTCGGCTGACTGGACCCAGGCAACTCGGCAAACCTGGTCAACCCCGACCCTAATCGCATTTCAATCATCATCATTGAGCGTCGTGGCAGCCAAAAGACTCTCCTGCAGCCGTCAGTTGCAGGCTCGGATTACCTATTCACCACCGCACAAGAAAAAAAAAAAAAGAAAGCAAACAAAAACAAAAAAAAAAAAACACAAAATAATGAAGTATTTTAACTTCATTTTTTATGCAACAATCATAGGGCAGCCCCGGAAAAATGAACCAAAAAGTAAAGAAAAGAAAAACTGAATTAAATGATGAACAGGAAAAGAAAACTTGCTCGACGCTCTTCTTAATGATTACATGCAGTTTTTCCGAAAAAGAAAAAAAAATAGACTCACAAGAAGAAAAAAAAAAAAGATACAACAGACGGGCCATGACGGGTCCAAGATGATAAAACAGTTGGCCAACGGACAAAGTCCATGTCTTTGGCTGCTGTTTGCCAAGGACATAATGAACAGGACTTCCGCTACATCCGCCATAGAACATTTTATTGTTGTTGTAGAAAATGTTCAACAACGAATCGCCTTTGAAGTCAAATGTTGATGAGACAGCATTTTCTTGAGCAGACATAGGATGTGTATCACAAGGGTTTCCACCAAAAAATAAGAAAAACCAACTCCATCAGGACAAAAATAGAAGGGGTTCACCAGCTAGCATTGTCGAGCTGATTGGGATCAGAAGCTGACATTTTTGTGAAAAGTGAAATCTTAAAGAATGAAACTTTCGTTATGGCAAGAATCAGAAAAGAATTATATAAATCAATATATGTATAAGGTCCAAGTGCCGACGTTTTGATACCCCTTAGTGATAGCTCATGTGGTAATATAAATGAAATTGTCATTAGTTTTCCATATAAAGGGTGGTAGCACGGTTTAGTATACTGAGGTTCGTCAGTTCGTTTCCCCAATGGGTGTACGTTCCCCCTGATCATCCAGGCGATCTTAAATTTGGCTTCGCCAGGAAAAAAGGATGCTAAACCTGCCTATAGAGCTATAGACTAACGTTCCATTGTTGCTTTCTACATTTTTACGTCTGCTGGCAAAGAAGAAACTAAGTGACGACAAACCTTTGGATACACAGAACAAAGAAGAGCACAGAAACATATAATTGATTATAGGGATAGTAAGATAATGGATCGACAGAAAGGTTAAAAAAAAGAATAGCCACACGACATTTGTTGGCTAACCCAAAAATTGAACATACCGAAAAAAGGATGAAAGCAGAAGTACACGGCTTAAATGAGAAATAAACTGAATTATTAAGAAATACGTAAACAAAAAACCACTTTAACATTTAATCCAATAAGGACAAAAAAGATTAGGAGGTTCAATAATATTAGAACGGAAAGTTTTAGAAAGATGTAAAGTAAGTCCCATGATCGATTTACTTATTGATAGATGTCCATGTATTTCCACCTGTCACATGCATTCTGCCAGACTTGATTAGCCACTTTTAAACGATGGCTACAGGGTAAAGAAAAAAAATGTTCTCACTGAGGTTCACATGGAAAATGATATATAAAAACCCAATCTTATCCTCCATCAACATCTACAACAAGAGCAGCAGCAGCAGCAGAAGCAGCAAGAGCATGGAAGCAGGAGCATCCAAGTCAAAACTAATTATCACCCGTTAAACTCTTGGCTATCAATTTCAATAATTAGAATTTTCCAGATGAGCTGTAAAACCTGAAGATAGATTGGTATTGGTATGGCGAGGGAGGGGGTGGAAGGAGTGGGGCCGTCTCAAGGAAAGCCAGCTTGAAATTCTAGACTTTGTCTTAATCAGACAGTAAATGAAGAACAGGTGAGGGGCAAAGAAGGGGAGAGAGAGAGATAGAAAACAGTTATGATGATGGAAAAGTTTAATAGTTGCCATAAAGAAAAACGCGACCAAGACAACTGAAACAAGGCAAAAACAAAAACGAAAAAAAAAGAAACAGAAATAATTTATTTATATGACAGAGGGGGAATCCACAGGCTATTAAATTCTTATTTCGTAGAATGAAATTTCAAACTAAAAGCATTTAAGCCTGGGAGCAAAGAAAGCAGACCCGCAAAAGGCCATAAGAGATAGAGAAAGAAAGGGATAGAGAAAGTAATATATATATACGTATATATTCATATATGTATAAAAGTGCCGTTAGTTAAGTATAGCGACAACATGGTCGTCTGCATCAGCAACCAATTAGCAGCTTATTAGAATGCACACCAAAGGGAAAAGAAGGATGGAGAAGGCAGGAGGACCAAACGAAAGAGTAATCCTTTGCAGCAACAATTTGTAGACTTAAAATATTAAATTGCTGAAACTTAAAAACAGATTTCTCAGCAAAAATACAGAGAAAAAAACAAAATAAGAAATAAAGAACAAAAAATGAGTAACAAAAAAAAAGAAAAAAAAAAAAAGAAACGAACCAAAAGACAGGCAAAACTTGCTCGCCAACCGGGTGGCCCCGCAAGGATGCAGACGAGACGCGAACAGAGAAGTAAGCAGAGTAAAGCATCAGGGGGAGGGGACAGTCACAAGGGTGGGGCACAAGAACGGGAACTTGTGGCCATGTTTGGTATTAGGTTTGGGGGGCATGGTTAGATGGCTGGATGGCGGCTGAATTGTTGGTTTCTCGCCCTCTCTCTCTCTCCCTCTCCCTCTCTGTCTCTTGGTTAGACTCTTGGACTTGGACTCGGACGCGTCGCTTCAAGCGTAAAAAGTTAAACTTAAATTCTCTTGAGTTGCTTTCTTGGAAATTGGCCCTGCTCTGTTGTCCGTACCATGGCCAAAGTGGAAAACACGCCCGACTTGCTAAAGCAAATTAAAAGCAAAAGAATTCTACGGTTAGAATAATGTTTGTCTGTTCTCCTGTCTTCACAAACTTAGACAGTCTAATATTATGGCCAAGATTTCACGCAGACAGGCGAAATTTATTTACAACTACTGCAATTCACACCAATGGGAATTCTCTGTAACTATGGGCTGTAATTTTTATACCTCCCATATATTCCTTACACCTACCTTGCCCATAAATTTTATGGACTTGACCATCGAAAAACAGGAATCATAATATATTCGTTTGGTCCTTGTTGTCCTTTTAAAAAATCAGTTCTTCTTTGGAGCTTGGAAATTACTTTGCAAAAGATATATAGCTAACACACAACGTGATCTGATCGATTATATATGTATATAAAAAGCGACTGCAAAAACTTCCTCTCTCCCCTTTCGCTACGAACCTTCAGTTTCAATTTATAGACCCTTTTGCAAGGGTAGAAAACCAGTTTGAAGTCAATTTCCCAAAATCAGTTAGACATTATTCCTGTCTAAATACGTGAAATGAATAAACAAGTTAAATGCCATTTAATATTTTACACTCTTAAAGACAGACCTTGCTTATCTCTCCTTATGACATCTTTGTCAATTTCTATTATTAAAGACAAACTAAAAAAGTCTTTAGATTCAAAGACTCCAACTTCATACCAATTGCAATTCATTTGACTAACCCTTAAGTTAAATGCATACACCCAACCGATCAATTCACACATCAAGTTGATGGACAAAGCGACTTAATTACACCACACACACTGTCATAATCAAAGGCTTCTCAGTTATTTTCAAAACCCCCCATCACAAAAAGGATAAACCAATTAAACTAAGTCCAAACCAACGAAGCAACGAATCAACCAACCGACCGACCAACTGTCTGACAATTCAAACAACAAAATTCATCTAACCAACAATGAAAACCTCAAAAATCTGCCCTCTACACTTAAATGGAATGGGTTTCAAATAGTGGCCATGACTACTAATCTGCTCTAACCCCAGCTCCTGTTTTAAAAACTACACTATACTGACAAGTAGAAGTTGTCAATGTTGCCTGTCCCATCATCATGTCTCCCCCCTCCCCCCATCTCCTCGCACACCCCTTTCCAATTGTCCTGAATCCCTTAGCATTCATTCATTTGGCCCCTTCGACTCTGGCTGCATAGTTCGACATTTATGTGGTCGTCAATGGGTGTCGTTGTGTCGTTGATTTCTTGCTTAAGCGTTGCGCGATTCAATTTCAAATCCTGAACACATTTCCACGAGTGGCTGAGCGCACCCAATGCCATTGCCTGTGTGCCGGGAAAAGGACCAGGACCAGGACCAAGGAATGGCACAACCGGCACAAGGACTAGCCATTGCCTGGGACAGCTAACAATGTTATCTCGTAATTTTACACGTCGATGATTTCAGGCGAATGAGTTTGATTCGATTGTCTCAAGTTTTTTTTTTCTCTCTCTTTCTCTTTTTTTTTTTTTTTTTTGGTTGGTTGGGAAAAAAAGGATGCACCGGGTAGCAGGAGGCAATGCCTTTGACATGCTTTTGACAGGCGAACGACGACTACGACAATGAGGACCACCGCCTGCTGTGTCCCAGGACGCCAACCTCCCTTTTTCATTTCTATAGGTGAAGGTGGGTGACAGCTCTCGTGTCCTATTGCAATAAATTTTTCAAATGCAACAGCCCAGCCACACAGTAAAATGAAACTCCCCAATACCAGGACATAGTAACTCACGGAAACATTAGAAAAAGGGTTCACGTAGCATTTTCGGTAGAGACAGCAACGGCATTTTGAATGACATGCAAAGTTGTCGCCCCCAGTCCTCTAATAAAACATAAGAAGACAAAAAACGGGCGGGAGAAAGAAAAAAAAAAAAAAAAAAAAAAGGAAAACCGTACTCGAGCAAAACTTTTGGTGAAAATAATTTCAACTTCCCTTTATTCCCCTTTTCCCTGGTCTAACAAATTATTCTTTTTTTTTTTTTTTTTCTTCTTTTGAGAGAAAAGAAGGGCAAAGAGTTTACCGCGCGCGTCTCTTCATTGTCGTGGTAATCAAATAAAAATCAATGGCTTGTGAAATTCAAATTGTGACTGCCGAACCCTAGACTTTGTCTCTAGCTTGCCCACTCCATTGTGCCCACTACTCGTATACCATACACTTCTCCTACTCCTACTCCATCTCCATCTCCATTCTACTCCTTCTCCCAATATTGTTTCTTCAAGTGCTTCAAGGCTCGCGTCGAAATCACGTGCCCAATTCTCATTTTGCCGTTAGCATTCGAAATTGTTAAAGTTAATGATCTGATGCCGTCTACCAACTATCTATCTAAGCCCTTAGACTAACGCCAAAACTAAATCAACTGTCATTAGAGCGAGTTGACTGAGCCCAGATGGTGAATACCCATGGACAACTTGCTTCACTTTAACTCCACCTCCAGTGTCTATTCCTCTCTTTCCACTCTCTGATTCTTGTTTGAGGGCAAGCTTGGCCCCTGCCCAGACCGAGGCCAGACCCGTCTACGTCTTGGACTCCCTCTGAATAAATTAATTTTTAAATAGCATAAAAACGTTTTCAAGTTTTTTTGGTATGGTGCGATAGTTAATTATAGGGTTTACTTCTTGCCTGGTGTTGTTTACCTTTAAACGATCCGAAAAAGGTAAAAGTTGAGAACTTTTTAAGGGAAGTTGCGCAAGTTGATAAAGATTCAGAGCTTGAGAATGGGTTATGTGAACTGGAGACTGCAAAGGATGGAATCTGACGGAAACATATTCTTCTAACCATTTTAAGAATCTTTTGCAAGGGTTTCTTTAGACTTTACCTTATGGTAGATCAGAGTGGGTTGAAGGTTATGATAATTGTGAGTGTTCATTCAGTTGCTTAGAGAGAAAGAGAGAGTGTATTACCCAGATATATACTTAATTGAACTTAAACAAGCATTTATCTTATAGGTAGAAATATACCCCTGAAAGTAGTTGACATTTTGTTGATCTTTGTATCTATCTTTCGATCTAAGCTTTACTAAAGTTGGGACTTATATATACATTTAAATACTAGTTTACTTCAGTGAGCAAACTTTCTTGATTTTCATTGAGTCACATCAGAAGATCACGTCGGGGTCACCACTTAGAGAATATGAACGATGCAATTAAACCACCAAAGATTCGTCATATTTTTGTATATAGAAGGAAGATTTTCGCATCGTTTTAAAGTTATACATTTATCCATAAAGTAATTATCGATTTAGTAGCCATTTCGAACCAATAATGTTTTTTCTTATTTAATTATATTTATCAATGTCTCCGAGTCTACATTGTCATTTCCTCATACTTTTTCTCTTACTTATCTCTCTTCTACATCAAATAGAAACCCTCCCCCAACCTTACCTAATCCAAATTTCTTAACATTTTTCCTTCCGGCTAAATCTATTTTCGTTGAAAACAAACAAGAAATTAACTTCATATGTTTTTCACAACGAAAAAGAAAAAAAATGTAACCGCATTAAACTCCCTTCTTTTTTCGTTGTAAAAAAAAGTCGTCACTCAATTCTCCCCGGAGCTAGACATGAAAAATGTCTTTAACAATTTCAAATATATTTTTCTTTCACTTCTGTTATTTTTTTTTTTTTTTGGCTTGTGTCATTTAGAAATTAAACCAGCAAAGTGTCGAATATAATACCTATAGAGCAGGGTGGTGGGTTAATGTATTGGCACTGTTGATTTTTGGGTGGTATCGGATATTAGCTCATATATCACCCCCTTACCCACATTCTTTTCTCTCTATATAGAGGACTTTTTGAAGAACCCACCCCAAAAGCGAAAGGCAAATAATAACCAACGAATCGAACCCAACTAAGCCGCGTGTAATAATTATGCTAACGACCGTCAATTGTATGGGACAGCAAGCGAGGGCTGTAAATTGAATAGAGTTCTTGTGGATACAAGCCGCAAGATAAAGGTTATATTGAAGAAGAAACCTGGTTATGGGTTAGTCTTAAGGTCCTGCGACAGTTATTCTATATGTATATATATATATATATATTGTAGGAAGGGTTGACTCAACCCGCATTGTCTCAAGTGGCCCAAGACGTGCGTTAATAGTTCGTTCACAGATCCATGGGACAGACCCGCGTGCCGTTGTTAGAGTGATTTCTATAACCCCTTTTCTTATAAAATCACAGCCCTTTTATTTGGAAATTAAACTCGCTTGGCTTTTCACAGTCAATTGACTTTTTTGGCAGCGAGAGAGGAACCGTAACGTGTGTGAGTGAATGAGGCAACTGTTTTATTTGCTTGTTGTCAACTTTTCACACACACACACACACAGACACACATATGCAACACACAACAGACGGAGGAATAGCGTGAACAGCAGAAAACCCGTTGTCATCTCAATGTTGTTGCTGGTGGAACGGATTGTTGCTTGGGCATCCATTATTTGCAGACACTGTGGGATTGTGTGTGTGTGTGTGTGTTTGCTTTTTTTCGTTCCTCAAGATGCTTAAAACGCCAAAGTGTTTGTTGTTATTGCTGTTGACACGTTGCTGTCTGCATTAAAAGACAGCAGCAATAACAACAACAACAACAACGAGAAAAGAACCACCCTAAATTTGCATTAAGATTATGTAAATCTATCGCCCAACCAACAAACCAGGAAAAACGAAAGACTAAAATGAAAAACTGGCGAAAAAATCCTTGAAAAATAAAAATAGCGCCTGTTTCCGACAAGCCGTGAATGCTAAGCGGCACTTTAAGCAAGCGGATGGCTTTAAATTGATTTCACTGCCAAGTAAAACATCAAATCATTTTCCTATTTTAATTAAAATTCCAAAGAAGATAAAGAAAGAAGGTATCTAAAGAACGTAAACAGTTTGTCCTTCCCTTTTTTTTTTTTTTTTTTTTTTTTTTTGTGGAACATCACTCAAGTTTTTGGTAGGTTTAATTTGCTGTCATTCTCACTTTTACTTTTTCCTTGCAACTCCTTTTGCCCCTTTGCCCTTCCCCCTACCCCCCTGAGTTGTAAAAGTTACACATACATTCACATTCACATTCACATTTATCAAACCGAACGTCGTTCTCCCTCAGTTTCTCTACACTCACTCCAATTGCTGGCCTTTGTCAACACTGGACTTTTGGTAAAGTCCTGCAAAAAGTTTTCCCTGTGTGAAGATGGGCATAAAAACTTTTCATTCTCTACCTTTGTTACAAATGTAAGTAAAATGTTGTCCATAGTTTCGTGAATGGTAAGGCATGAGTAACATAAGGATATTTATTTGCCCATAAGTTGGCACGTGAGTGAATTTCAGGCCCAGACATATATATATATATGCAATTATCCTTATGTAGTAGTGAAGGAGCAAATAAAAACGATAAGAGAAAATGAAATTGGCAATGGAAGTGGAAGTGGAGGCCAATCAGAAATTAGCTATTTTTGGTCTTAAAGGAACCAAGCAGAGACTTTAATGTTGAGATGAAATTTAGATACATACTTATACTGCCAGAAATGCAATAACAAAAGGAATAGATTGTGACAGTTGTAAAATCTTCAATAATTTATGTAAAATTCGTTCAACTGCAATTACTTTTCCCCCTTTTACGTGTGTGTAGCTGCTGCTGCTGTTGTATCGAAGCTAAGCTCTTGAGCTACTGGTTGACTAACTACTTGCCTTTCTATATGCTACTTACTGAACAAACTTTTTTTGCAAATGACAGTCTGACAAGCCAGTCAAAACTACCCACATGCTTGCAGGAAGGATCCCCACCAAACCAAACCGTACGCTACTTAACACTTTTTTTTTCGTGCTTGGTTAACGAAAACGAAAAAAAAAATCCGAAACCAGAAAAACAATCTTTTGTAAGTTTAGAGTTGATTTAACGAATCTGTGATACTCTTTACTAAGGGGTAGGAAAATGGTATGTCACTCACTTGTCCTGATCCTTCTCGACTTCCTAGAAAGAAATGGTTCATTTAAATAATAATGAGACTATTCCATTATTATCGTAATAATATCATCATGATATGGAACAACAATGAATATAGAACAAAAATGGATTGAAAATAGAAAGAAGAATGAAACACAAATGGAATAAAACTACGCGATAATCGTATTCAAACGATCACCTGAATAATGTAAAGTCTTAGGGGAAACAAGGTTCACTTTTTTGCAATTTTGAACGCAGTTTACCTCATAAAAATCCTCAAGACAAATTTTGAGGTCACTTTATTTGTAGTCTACAACAAGTGTCTAGGTTGAATCGTTCCAATTTGAGACAAAATATATATATACATACATATATATGTGCTTTATGAGACTATCAACAATATTTTGGTAACTTACCCCTTGACAATAAAGAGTATAAAAATAAAAAAAAAAAGAAAAGAAAAGAAAAGTCTCAGGCCGAAATGTATACAAAAAACCGCAGACACCAAAGAGGCAGGAGCGTCTGTTGGTGGTACAAGCGCGGAGTTGGCCAAGAGTGGAGGAGGGGAGGTTAACATAAGAAACCAAAAAAAAAAAAAAAAAAAATAAAAAGGGAAAATGAAATTCAGCATCGTACCCAGATCAGGCAGAGACTCAGCTGTTTTGGTCTCTTTCATGTCCCCAAATGCCATTTAGCATTTGACTTAAATGCGACTGCTGGTGACGGGAAAAACTACTATATGTAGGATAGAGAGAGAGAGAGAGGAGTGTGCATGTAGAAGGAGGGCAAAGTTGCAGGAGGACAACCTGCTGAGATGAAGCCACTACCGACTGACGACGACGAAGATGCCAACAACAATAACAATAACAACAACAACAGAGGGAACATATGTTTGCCTTAGTCTGTAGCCAAAGTCACTCTTGATGTGTGTGTATGTGTGTGTGTGTTTGCTTGTGATTTCATGTTAAGAACGTCTGATACCTTTTGCCTACTTCTCTCTTCATTCTTCTTCCTTCTTTAGTTCATACGTTCGTTTGTTAGCTTCTTTCTTTGCCTTTAGTGTTTTTTTTTTCCAGTTGATTGCTGGCCACAAGACTTCACAGACTCACCAGCCTCCTTCAGTCAGTCCCAGTCAAACTATTAAGTCACATGTTGGCGTCTGCGGCTACTTTTCTTCCTCTCTCTCTCTCTCTCTCTCTCTCTCTCTCTCTCTCTCTCTGCTCTGCTTCTCCTCTTTGGCTTCTTCATTCTCCTGGTGCTATTAGACTTTTGAGTTATGACTTTGCATCCTTTTTCGTCTTCTTCTCTCAGTTCTACTTCCACATACAAAAACAGAGAAGGAGAGCAAAGCAAAGCAGAGCAAAAAGAATGAAGGAAACAAAGAAAGAAAAAAAAACAGATAGTGTAGAAGACCCTGTTTAACCTGAATTTCCACATTCGCTCTGTCTCACTTTTATTTGTCTTTGTTTTTATAGCCTTTTTCTGCCAGGTAAACAGACAATACAACCAAATAAAAAAAAAGAAGAAAAAAAAAAGAGTTTACAGAATTCTCAGTTCTTTCTCTCAGTTGTCTCAGTCAGTTGTTTAAACTCCAACTCAAACTTCAACTGTTACTCCAACTCCATATGGTTTACTGCTGCTGGTCATTGTACGGGTAACAGTTGATTACTTTTCTATTTTGAATCGGGCCTAAGGGCCAACCAAAAGATAAACAAGAGAATCTTTTGGTAAAGCTTGAAAGAAGTTGTCGGTCTTCTCGGTGACATAATATGACAGGACCAAGCAACCAAGTCTAAGACCAAATCCAACCGAAAGACAACTGACGGCAACAAATGGAAAAGACTTCTGTCTAGACGCGTCTTTCACTCTGAATATCTAAAGCTCTTCCGTTGCATATCTCCTCTATCTCTCTGTCTCTTTCTCTCTCTTTTTAGTTTTATCTATTAAACATAATTTACACGATTTGACTAACTTTATCTCTTATAACTTTTTTACTTTACAGGTAAGTTCCTCATGCAACCAGGAAGAGCTGCCAGCAGGTCTTAGCTTCAATTAGTCCTGAGTGCCAGGCAACCAGTCAGCAAGCTTGACTCTCAGACCGACACAAAGAAGGAGGCGCCAACTTGCGTTATCCTTTCGCAACTTGTAAAGTTCTCTCTCTATATATATATATTCACGTAAGCATGTGTGTCTTTGTATGTGTGTGTGGGTCTGTGTGTGTGTGCAAAGGACACACACGTTGAACGTGATAAACTTCGCGTCTCTGGCGCCCAAAATTGTTTTTCAAGCTGTGTATCCTTCTACATTTACCTCTACCTCTTTATGTTTATCATCGTCTTCATCATCATCATCATCATCGTCATATTCTCCTGTTCTTGCGCCCAAAAGCAGGCAATAATTATGTGCTAAGTTGACACTGAGGCCTGAGTGGCTTGTGGCTTATTTGCTTATATATTGTGCAAAAGCGTTCGGATTAAATAAGTGTAAAATATTTAATTTAAAGATTGAAATCCTTCTTTTTTTTTGATTAACTAATGTGGGGAGGAATAATATGTAAGTGGGTGAGGTTATTGTCTTGAAAGTATTTATTTTATTTGTAGTTGAATATTAACTTATAATGTGGCCTTTGCAGAGTCAAGCTAGGATTTATTAGAGACCGAACTGGTTGGTATTCTTGGGGAAATTTTTAGAGAATGTCCTTTTTTTAATTTGGTGTTATTTAGGTAGGTATAAGTATGTACATAAAATATCTTTATCTATTTTTAATCAAACATTTTAATGAAAGTTTATAGGAATAGCTGATCTTGGCTATACAAATTAAAGCCACAAATATAAGAAGCCAGTCTTGTCTATGCTTTACCGTTACAACTTTTACTTCGAAGCTTCCTTTTTGAGGTTTATTTTCTTTTTTCTAAAAAGACATTTTTTTAACAGTTGAATTTAAATTTACAATTTATTAAAAAATAATCTCTCCACCAGCTTTAGTGTAGAATATGCAGAGAACATAAGTCAATAGGTGAAAGATCATCTTTATGTTTATAAATTTTCACGACTCTTAAGCTTAGCTTTATTTCTTAAATAAAAGGTTTTCAAATTACTAAAACTTTTTGTTAAAAATAGTTAATCGAATTTTTAATTGAATTTCTAAAATGATCCCCAACCAACTTTGAACATTATTTAAACATTAAGTAAACTATTATTTTTTAAGAATAATTTAAAACTAATAATTAAAACTTGTTTTGAAATGAAACAACAAAATATTGCATAGTATGTAGAAACTACATTTAGCATTGTAATTTGAAGTTAAATATCTTTACTTACAATCTTGTGGCACATGCATAAATCACTAATATATAAAATTCATGTATGGGAATTCTGCAGAGAATTTAAACTCTTCTTCTCTCTCGAAAATTCATTATAAAATATCCATTACTCAGGCTACACCACACACAGTTGAGGCAATAAAAACCCTTCTAGCAAATATAAGCACTTAGAAAAACACAGCAAAACTTTAGAGATACATATAAAGGCAAAGCAAATGGAAATGCATCCTACTGAACCTTTCTGCCACAAAATACGAAGAAAAAAAAAAAGGGAATGTAAAGTCAAAAAAAAAAGAGAAAAGAAAAGAAAATAAAAAAAGGGAAACACTTGAGAAAGTTTGGCCATATTCATATATAAGTATAAAACATGGCAACAGACTCACTGGCAAAGTCAGACGAGGTAAGCCAAAAACAGATTCATTAGATAAAATAATAAGCATTTGTCTACAAAATGGGGGAATGGGAATGGGAAAACTCAACGTGGCGTATGAGCGATATTTTTCTATTTTTTTGTTGATGTTGTTGTTGTTGTTGCTACTACATTTGCTTCGAATGCAGTCGAAAAGTTTCTCTATTTTTACCACTCGAAGAGCAAACTTCAACACTTTGGCTGAAAAGCGAATGTACATAAAAACAGGCGAGAGTTGTACAGATGAGAAGAGAGGAAAAAATATACATGTATATATATATATTTGTATATGTATGAAATGGAAGAAAACTTTGCTACTTAAAAGCGCAAAATGCCACGCAATGCCCCAGTGGTGTTAGTAGAGGCGTGGCATTCTTTTTGGACGATGCCCAAAGAGGAGGAGTAAGATGAGGTGGAGTGGATACAGTAAGTCGACTGAGCAAGCGGGCAAAGTAACTGCGAACAAACCAATTAAGTTTATTACTTTTGCGTTTTTCAAGTGTTTTGTACGCTCGCCGTCTCTTCCTGTCGACTTGATGTGTGTGTGTGTGTAAGTGTGTATAAGTGTGTGTGTGTGGGTTTGTGTAATGGCAGGGCATTTAGCAAGTTGAAGTTGCTCTTCTCCCCCCATCCACCTACTGCATCTCTTCTCATTTGGCCCGCCTGCTGATGTGCCACAAAGTTGTTGCAAAAGTTTGACAAAGTGCTTCAAAACACATGAAGGAGATGGTGGGGAGGGGGGAGGGGTGAAAATACGAAGAACCGTAGAACTGTAGAGACCAGAAGCTAGAGAATGCCACTCAGTGCGCCTGAAAGTATGCAACAGATTTGTCAAAGAAATTAATAAATACCACGTCACGCTGCGTAGCACGGTAAAGGACATGGAGATGGGCATGCCCATTATTTACCCTTAGTCACCCACCCTCATTTCATACAGAATCACCAAGTGTTCACTGAGCAAATAAACGAAAAAGAAAAATGCAAAGAAAAACAAAAAAAAAAACAAACGCAAAAGCAAAAAGAACCGAAAATTGTATACTCTAAGAACTTGAAATGAGATGCCAGTTACAGGTAGACTCGTTCATTTTCAGTTTTTTTTTTTTTTTTCTCTCCCCCCAACAATTAATTTTCTTTAGATCTCATCTTCAACCCTCTCTAGATGAATTATTATATAAATATTCATACCGAAATGTAGCAGAAGTTTCTTGTATAGGCCATGATTTAGACCATTTTCCATTGACTCCCCTTTCTGGCACCCACACCATACACTCTACTACAGTTGAACTTCATGCCCATTTGTTGGCTTTCTCTGTGGCACATTTGCTGGCAATTAAAGCAAATTACAAAAGTCGACATTTATTATTATTATACTATAGAAGGTAATTTTCATTTGTATATTGTTGGCCGTATCGTTGCCAGGGTGTCTACGTGTTCCAGTTCATCCATACTTTTTCATCTATCCCCTCTTGCTTCTGTCCCATCCCTTGCCATTGCCTTGTCCTGCCCTGTCCTGCCCTGTTCTGGTCCGGGTCCGGTCTGGTCTGGTCTGGTCTGGTCAGAGGTGCCTTTGTCAAGGTGATTTATCACTTCTAAGCGCCTGGCACTCATTAATTTTTGATTGGGCCACGAAAAGGCAAAGAGCCAAAGATGTTTCGGGACACCGACAAATGTTTGTTGTTTTGTGTTATATTAAAACTTCATCAAATGCCCTGGCACTTAATGATGATAATGTCCAACGTACTGAACTGAACTGAACAAAACAAAAAAAACAAAAAATAAATAAATAAATAAATAAAACCTAAACTGAACTCGCGACTTGCCGATGAGGTTCATTAACCACAACAATTGAGTTGAGAGGAGAACATTTATTAAAATATATATATGATAGGTTGGAGAAAAGGCAATGTTCTCTTTTTTTTTAGACAATTTTGGAATGTAGAGTATTCCCTTTAGTCTACAATTATGTACATAAGGATATATCCTTTTTTCGACCGCAACCAAAACTTGGACAATTAATTATAGCGACATTGTCTTTTAACAAATGGCAAAAAAAAATTGGATGTACATTTTAGGAGATGGCTGCTGCGTCTGCAATGGCTAATAGCAACGCTGGTCATGTGCATTATGCGACACACCAGTAAACCAGCATTCCGGATACAAAGCACACAATATATACCATCCCACCGATCCCACCGATTTCCTATATATGTATGTATGTATGTATGTATGTATGGCCCAGGGTCGCCTTCCTGTTCCTGGTGGCCACGGTGGCTAGGTTTCTGATTTTTTTCTTCCTGCCGAAAAACTATGGACGCCGCTTCCGTTGACAGTTATTTTGATTTATGCGAAATTGTTGCGAGAAGTGTTGTTGGTATTGTTGTTGTTGTTGCTATATTCCACGCCCCCCCCCCTTCCCCCTTGAGAATGGTGGGTTGGAGTGAATGCGTGTTAGCCAGGGTGCCTATGCCGAACAAAATGGCCATAAATACCAGCGCAGAACAAAGAATTTCTAGTTGAAGTAAAACCCAAAAAAGCACTCAAAGCCCTAAAAACAAATTGCTTTACATGTGTGCGTTTCTATGCGTGTGTGTGTATGTGTGCACGTGCGT
The DNA here is from genome assembly GCA_018150375.1 of Drosophila sturtevanti. Taxonomy (NCBI): domain Eukaryota; kingdom Metazoa; phylum Arthropoda; class Insecta; order Diptera; family Drosophilidae; genus Drosophila; species Drosophila sturtevanti. The sequence goes on along the minus strand of JAECWJ010000324.1, from coordinate 2,918,871 downwards.
GTGTGTGCATTTATGTGAATAAAAAGGTGTTGGATAACAAAGTTCCAAGGATAAGTGCTAAAAAGCCTCCCCACAAATCATCTAAAAAGAAAACTCAGCGAATTAGACGAAAATTATTGATTTTCGAATTGTTCAAGAAAAGTTTACGAACTTTTTCATTGATTTAAGATATCCATTATAGAACGAAGATGTATTGAAAATATTTTCGATAATTATCGCTTAATATAGTTTAAAACTAGAAAGATGGACTAACTTCGGCCGTGCCGAAGTTCGTATACCCTTGCAGATTTTCTCTATATAATTCACCAGAAGCATTATTGTAAATTAAACATACCAAATTTACAAATTCAATATTTTGAGCTTGAGGAAAAAAATTTTTCATACAAAATTTTTTTTTGTACCGATTGTTCCTATAGCAGCTATATGATATAGCCAACCGATTCTGATCAGACTTGGTTGAAGTATCAAAAAGCATATTAAACTCATAAATATCAAATTTCGTGGCATTCGGTTGAAAAACAGCAGAGTTATTGAGGATAAGCCTTATTCATGACCGATCGTTCCTATGGGAGCTATATGATATAGTCGTCCGATTCTGATCAAACTTGGTTGAAGTATCAAGAAGCATATTAAACTCATAAATATCAAATTTCGTGGCATTCGGTTGAAAAACAACAGTTATTGAGGATAATCCTTATTTATGACCGATCGTTCCTATGGGAGCTATATGATATAGTCGTCCGATTCTGATCAAACTTGGTTAAAGTATCAAGAAGCATATTAAACTCATAAATATCAAATTTCGTGGCATTCGGTTAAAAAACAACAGAGTTATTGAGGATAAAGCTTATTCCTGACCGATCGTTCCTATGGGAGCTATATGATATAGTCGTCCGATCGGGATGATTCCGAGATATACAATGCCTGCAGCAAAAAGGAGCCTATGCTGAAAATCTCAGCTCTGTAGCTCTTATGGTCTCGGAGGAGAAGCTGTTGATCCAGACAGACGGACAGACGGACAGACGGACATGGTCATATCGACTCGGCTATTCATGCTGATCAAGAATATATATACTTTATATAGTCGGAGATGCTTCCTTCTGTGCGTTGCAAACTTCTGACCAAAATTAATATACCCTCTGCAAGGGTATAAATATCAATTCTTATAGCTCACCGTTTTTTAAATGTTTAGAAATGGTTAATTTGATTTTCTCTCTTGGTTTATCTCCAAATAACTTATATTCATTCTGCGATTTTCTTTATTTATATCTTTACTTATTTTATAAATATGCTATATACATATATACATTTATCGATCAATAACTATTGAGTATTCCTCATTATCGATCAATAACTATTGAGTATTTATTATCTTCTTATTTTATTTCAATCTCATATACTAGATACCACTATTTAAGACTAAGTTAATTTTTTAAAATTCGAGAACCTTTTCCTCAATTTTCTATAGATCGTTTGGTACATTATCTTACTATGTACTGCTATCGATAATTTTCTCTCCTCATAAGCTCAGCTCTTTGGCCCATTCTTGTTAATTTAAAGAAACATCTAACTAAAAATAAATCTTTCTAATTTCATCTTAATTTAATAAAAAAATAAATCCTTCTAATAAGCTTATTCATGACTTGATAGAAGGAGGAAAGAAATGAATGATTCCATTTGCAAATGTTTTGTTATTTATCGCTTGCGGTTTACTTAAACAAATATCGATAATTCTTCTGAAAGAGTCAAAACTTTATCTGCAAAGTTTTATATTAAATGTAAGCAGGACTTTCTCATCCTTTCTCATCAAAGGGTAAACCCCTTAAACACTCAACATACGCTCTTATCTAAAACCAGGCACTTGACCAGGGTTACAACAACAACAACAACAACAACAACAATAACAAATCCAACAAGTACTACATCTAATAACTCTAATGGCAGCAATAAAATATCCATATACATTTAAAATTAGCACTCGAATGGAAAAGTTCATCTTTTCTTTTTTTTTTTTTCTTTGGGTAAACTTAAAGAGCTGGCAACGAAGTGGGCGGGAACGGGGAACGCTGAACAAAAAAGGGGATGTCAGAGCCAGCCCACTTTTGACCCAAACCCATATTGCCGTGGCCAAATGTGACCGCAAACTACATAAACTATAATGACACATGTGTGTGTGCGTGCGTGTATGTATGTGTGGGTGTGTGTGTGTGTGTGTAGAGCCAACAATCCAAATTGAATGAAATGCAGGAAAAAGGTTTGGATAAAGTGAACAAAAACATAAAAAGAGGGAATGAGTTGACCAAATAACCGCATGGTCTAGCTATGGGAGCCACCGACCAGAAATGAAAAACAACAACTATTTTTGGCCAACTACATACTACAACAATAACAACAATAACAACAACAACAGTCAACCAATAAAGACCACTAAGTGTCCAAATGTGTGTGTGTGTGTGTGTATGTATGTGTCTGCACGTATGAGGCAGGATCCCAAATAAAAGGGGGGGGGGTCTGGAGACTCTAGTCTTTTCCCCTTCTCAGTTGCGCCCATTTGTCGCTGGTTATGCAGTGGATGTGATTCCATTTAGAAATAAACCAAATAGTCGCACATAAATGCGGGTGTCACAAATGCCAGGCCAGTTTTGGGTTTTTTGTGGACCTTGTGTCGACCTTCTCAAACCGCGGCCACTGCCAACACACAAACAGAAACTCTCCACTCTCTCTCTCTCTCTCTCTATCTCTCTCTCTGGGCATACATCATAAATTGTGCAACTTCACTTCCACTTCCACAAACACCGATTCCTACACTCATATTGGTCGGTCTTTCCCCCCTTTTTTTCTAAATGGCCTAACCACAGTATGAAATAACCAAACCAAACCAAACCGAACCCTGAACCCAGAGACCAGGCTAAACTTCCGGTCGACTGTTTTTAGTCTGAAACTGCTGATAAAAATGGAAAGCAAAAAAAAAAAAAAATATTAAATAAAAGCAAAAAAAAAATGGCAAAACAGAAAAAAAGCACACACACCCAACTAAGAGAAAAAAAATGAAAATGAAAAGTTTGCCGTTTTGAAAATGTCTATTTGAAAAGTTTTCTGGCCGCTCGTTCAAATCGGGATAGTTTGTCGTTTCCGTGGGTTTCTACACTCCACCACCACCGCCATCATCACCACCTCCATCATCATCATCATCATCAACATCATCATCATCATCATCGCTAAATGAAAGTCATTTAGTTATCCATTTTTCTTCATTTTTGGGCCAGTGCAATGTTTTTAATCAAGTTGGCGCAAAAATAGTTGGCACTGGACAACATCAAGTGGCGTCTAAGGGCAAGGTCTCGGCCTCAGTCTCGGCATCGGCTTCGGCCTCGGTCTCGCCCTCTATATCAGTTTAGGGCTTTATGCTAAAGCTTTACGATTATTTCCTCGATAACCAAGTTTCAAGTGTTTCATGTAGTCCGACTTTGATTAGTGTTTTTTTTTTTTTTGCTGAATGTGCCGTGTCAAATAAAAGAATTGCGCCTCCAACTCCAATAAAAAACTAAATGAAAGCCAAAAATGCAGTTGAGATTTCTACCCAAGCTTGGTTTTTTATTTATACTATACATGAGAGGTCTTTCTCCATGTCCGAATGAATGAATGAAGTTCTCGACTCTTTCACATTAAATTGGAAATATAACCAAAACATATAAAAGCTAGGATAAGGTTTATAAAGAATCATTTGATATTGGTTACTCTTGTGGTAATTTTTATTAGACTCTTTTTTTTTAAAGTTCTCTACTTGTTTTCCTTATTTTATGAAGGTTTTTGATGAGCAATTGCTATTCGAAAGTTATTGATTTTAAATGGATCATTATCAATATGTGAGTTAAATTTTTTAATCTACTGAGTCTTCATATAAAAATACTGAACTGAAAAGATATTTTTTAAACCTTTTCCGATCTCTATGATCAATATCCACGTCAAACTTTTCTGCACCGAATCAGGGATCGAATTCTTCTAAAATCATGACGATCTGCAGATGTATGCCCAAGTCAAGCATTTCAAAATTTTTGCAAGGATCAAATTCGCCTCAGTAAGAAATGTTATAGCTCCAATAATCATTGTCAAGAATAACCATTGTATTTTAGATCTATTATAGACCTAACATAACCTTCTATAACTATATAAATTTGTGCCAACAATTTGCTTATTAAAAGGGTTTTTAAATTTTGACAGTAGATCGGTTAAAAATTAATGAATAAAGTCAAATCAAGCTTAATTGAGTTACCGTAAATAAGGGTAACTACATATATACCAAATTATTCCATTTCAAATAATAATTAAATATTTCGGTCACGCAACATCTGTCTACTGCATATGAAATATTCAAATGATATTTCATAAAATCCGTCTTAATTGAAATTAACATGTGATGGTAAATTTTGCAACCTTTTTACTGATGCAACATCTGTTGTTATTTCTATGATGCAACCACCACCCAAAAGAGTATTTCTATGTGTTTCATTCTTTCTATTCATTTTTTTTTTTTTTTGTTTTTAATTCCCCCAATTTTGACAGCTTTGAACTCAACTTAGAGCACTTCTAAAACGCATTGGCCATACCGATTAGCCATCATGCTCTTGCCATGGTGATCATTTCTATGCGATTTGATGGACGTATTTAAAACTTACTCAGGCATCAAATAAATATTTACACGCTGACGCTGAATGATGATGGAAATCCGTGCTTAGCCTCCCAATCATCCCAAATGGAATGCAATGGAACGGTATGGAGCATAGTGGCAATGCAATTTTGCAAATGCTGATGCGCCCAAAACTATGCAAATAATTCATTTGACAGACAGAGCTAGAGCAAACAAAACGAACGCATAGACAAACAAACAAACAAACCAAAAAACCAAACGAAATAAACACAAAAATGGTAAAGGAGAAGATAGACAAGTACATAGAAGGCAATGGAGTGGAGAAGTAGGCTGAACGATAAAGTGTGAAAATATGTAGCTGGCAAAAATGGCAAAACAACCAAAAAAAGAAATTAAAACGAGCAGACAACATGGATGAGAAAGAGGCATGGCTTAACAAAAAAACAAAAGAAAAAGAAGAAGAAAACAATGAAGGAAAAAAATAGGAACAGATATTTATACACATATATATGTGTGTGTGTGTGTGTGTGTGTGCAGGAGTAAGAGATTGGGCGAACCGTAAGGTGGATGATAGATAGGATGAGAATAAACGAGGCACATGCCATTCGTTGTCTTTCACACATGACTGTGTGACTACAGTCCAGGCCAAAAGTCAGCTGCCTGGCACCGTTTGGCATTCGAACTACGTAACTAACCGACAGGCAACTACCTTGTTATAGAGTCAACCGAATCTGGTATCTCACTTACACTCTCTACCCCTTCTCTCTCTTCCTTCTACATTTATCATTGTTTTATGCTCTGCTCTTCATTCAATCCGTAGATTTGTTGCCAATTTAAATGCTTACCTTTTTTTCACGCTGAAAAGTATGCTTTAAAATTTATTTGCCAGCTAAAAAGCAAAAAAAAAACACGAGGAAAACTGAAAATGTTTGGCAAAAATTCACATTAAAAATTCAACATGTTATGTCGCATGTGAAAACGAGCAGTGAACAGGAAGAGGGGAAAATGGGGGAGTAGGGTACGGGGGATTTTGAAGATTTGGGAGTTGGGCGGTTTCAAAGCATTTTAAATATTTTATGGCAATTGATGGCGGACACACAGGCAGACAGAGAAAGAGAGAGAGGGGGACAGAGAGAGAGAGAGAGAGAGAGAGATGGAAAGCAAGCAGCAGAGTTGGCTCTATTAGTTGTGGCCAGTAATATAGGAATTCTATCCTATTTTATCTTTCTTGTCTATCCACCGACTGCCAGCTGTCACTTTAAGAAGTATTCATCTATAAAAGTATTTTCCATGCATTTCCTTGACATTTCCGCACCAAATGTATGTATGAATGGGCAAAAGCAGCAGCAACAACAACATCAACAACAACAGAGAACAGAAGAAAAAAACTAGAAGGAGAAATTCAAATGGAATTGAGGATTGAAGACTTCTTCTTTCACATCAGCGATGCGGAAATGTGTTGTCAATTCAAATTTGCTCAAATGCGTGAATAATCTAGCGATGTAAACGTGACACGATACTAAATACTAAAGTTAAGAATCTCTAATAAATATTCACTAAAATCGCGTACATCCATCCCTATGTAAAAATCAAAAAGGGGTGGGAAAGCTAAGCTTTGTCAAGTGCGTGAATTTCCTTGTCCTTCATTTTCATTTTCATCATCATCATCAAGTCATTTTCTTCTTTTCTTTCCCTCTCTCTCTCCTTTTGCTCTCTTTGACGCCAGTTTCTGTCACGCTTTGATATCTTGTGTGAGCGCCTTATGTGATATATCTCTTATGGCCACGCCCCCGTATACAATACCAGATGCTGTTACTCGCTATCACTTGCGCTTTTGTTTGCACACACACACACACACGCACACACACACACACTTTGAACACTCGTACAATATCTTTTCCTCAATTTTTTCTGCAATTGTGTTGCCATCTTTTTTTTGTCCTTCCTTCATTCGTTCGTTTCTTCTGTCACTTTCTTTTCCCATTCCTTTTTTCTTTTTTTTTCTTTTTTTTTGTTCTTCATGGTGCTGTGTGTGGTGCTGGTGCAGCAGCAATTGAATTAAATGTGACACCAGGAGGCAAGAGGCGGATGCAAAGGCGACAGTGTGCCTCATATTGCCACCTGAGCTCTCACCGTTGAGGTGTTTGTGTGTCTGTGTGTATGCGTGTATGCGTGTGTGTGTGTGTGTGTTTGTTCCTTGAGCGACAATGTTGTCTCTATGCTGTTGCCTTTATCCAAAAATCACTTGAAATGTTGTCAGCGTTTTGTCTGCTGAGTGCCGACTGTTACACGACACACACATGACAACTGCTAAGGAATAAAATGGCTAGGGGTTGTGGGAGGTACGTATGTTTGTATGTATGTAGATGCCAAAAATAAAAATCCGATTATATGAATATTTAGAGTTATGCTTGAAAAGGAATTTAATGCAATTGAAGTGTATCTTCTCTCCCCACACTTATGTTAAGGGGGATTAAAGATCATACTGAAGATGGTTATCTTGTCTTCTTTTCATCGTTCACAAAAAATATTTTTCTTTTATTGAATTCTCCTTTTTATATATATATAGAAATATATATATATATTTCTTTTATTTGACACTCTTTAAACAGATTTATTTGGACTTATCACACATTTGCCTCTGGCTAAGACTTAAATGGGTTTTCCAATTAAAATTACAAGCCAACAGTTCATTTAAATATAGTAGAAGATATATACTATATATATATATATATATACATATGTATGTGCATGTAAATGGCAATAAATTAGAAATTTAGCCTTTGAAAATAATTTAAATGAATTTTCATTTTGATTTAAAATTTTCAACTGGAGAGCGGAGCAAAGCAGAGCAAAGGCACTTTGGCAACACTTCAAAGGTTTCAATTACAACAGCAACAACATTGACGAGCCAACATTCGGAAACCAATACACTTAACCATACAAACATATACACACACACGCATATGCACACACACATACACTCGCACACACACACACCAGGACATAGAAATAATCAAAAATGGCATATAAACAAACACAAGGATGACGATGTCGACAGTCGACACTCGGCAATCGGCAGTTTGGTTACTGTCCTGTTGTCCTATATGTCCTTCTACGCCTTCTTTCCCACCATTCCCATTCTACCCTGGCGCCATTACGTGCCGCATTTAGCTACCTTTTGACTGCCTCTCTCATATGTATGTATGTATGTGTCTCTTTCTATCTCTGTTACTCCTATCTTTGTTTCCCTCTCTCTCTATCTCTCTATCTCTTTCCCGCTTTGACTGTGTTTGTTCAAAATGTTAAAATCCTGTTTATTGGATTCAATGGTTTGTTAATTGCCAATTTCAACTCATTCCACCGGACCAAAACTTTTCACAGAGACTATGCGACTGAGCTCGATTCCTACATCCCTTCCTGACTTATTTTTGTTGTCACGGTCGTCGTCGGTCTCTCTCTCTCTCTCTCTCTCTCTCTCTCTCACTCTCTCTTTAGTCTTTCCCTCTAAAATACTCTTTGAACGAGGGATAGAGCTATATGACCTGGCCTTGGTCTGGCCCATCGATGCCATAATAATTTCCTGGCTATAAAATTCATTAGACGACCGATGCAGGTCCGACCACCTGTAAATGTCGTCGTCGTTGTCGTCTCCGTTTTGTCGCAGTCGTTGAATGTCTGGCTCGTGACTTTAACTAGTGGCTACCGTTATAAACTCATGTTTATATCATATATGTGTGTCTCTGTCTGTGTGTGTGTGTGTGTGTGTGTAGATACTATAGTACTTTTAAATGCTTTGTAGCCGGCATCATAAAAATTAGAAAACTTATGTTAGTTGATTCACTTGAGTGTTTGTTTTATGAACTCTTTGCTCGTAAATTATATGCCCATGATCCAACTGATATCAACATACATATATATATATATGTATGTATATGATTTAAGCATATATGTATATCTACGATGGATAATTAAGAAGTAACTTGAAATCAAAAATCAAGATAAAAACTCTCGTTTAAATAAACGATTTTCAAGTGGCAAGTCAGAAAAAATAAACCATAGAACTTTCTATATATATTTTATATTAACTCCCACTGATTTTTAATGCTTTTTAAATCATTTTATATAAAGAAAAAATCTATATATGTAAAATGGAAATAAGATATCGTTTGATATCGATAGCAATTTAATGACAAACTTGTCATTCAATTTACATTAACTATTTGTCGTTGTGTCGAAAAGGTAAATAGAAAATTTAAAACACATTTCAAATTCACTTAAATATTCCCTCCCTCCCCCCCATTTAAAGAGTAAAGAAAATGCTGCGTCACGTCATTGCAAATAAGCTAAAGGTATTCCTTCCTAACCATGGAGGAATTGGTATTGCATCCATTTTGTTACCAAAACGAGAGCAAAAGACCATGCCTGTTTATGATAATTTATGTAAGGATCCACCCAAATGGGGTTATAGTCCATTTGGTAGAGATCAAGTTACATGGGGAGAATGGACAGTGGCCAGATTAGATGATTTAATCAATTGGGGTCGCAAGGGCTCCTTGTGGCCCATGACATTTGGTTTGGCCTGTTGTGCTGTCGAAATGATGCATATTGCTGCTCCACGTTATGATATGGATCGTTTTGGTGTGGTATTCCGTGCCTCGCCCCGTCAAACGGATGTAATCATTGTGGCTGGTACATTGACAAACAAAATGGCACCAGCATTGCGTAAAATCTATGATCAAATGCCAGAGCCACGTTGGGTTATATCAATGGGTAGTTGTGCCAATGGTGGTGGCTACTATCATTACTCCTATTCTGTTGTACGTGGCTGTGATCGGATTATTCCCGTTGACATCTATGTGCCGGGTTGTCCACCTACAGCTGAGGCACTAATGTATGCCATACTCCAACTGCAAAAGAAAGTGAAACGTATGAAAACACTGCAAATGTGGTTTAGAAAGTAAAAAAAACATTGAATTCTGTTATTCAATATATATGTATATGTATATATGTATATATATTATATATTATATGTATTTACCATTTAAATAGACCATTAATTAAGCTTCCTCTGTTATGTTTTGTCTTATGGTCTAAGCTTTCCGAGGAAGGGTTGGTAACCCCCTCATGGACTTATTGAATATAGTCTGTCCATCGAAAAACTATCCATAGGAGGTCTTCCTAAAACTATCAGCAATTTCATATATAGTAATCGAAAAAACCAGTATTAAACAAGATTAAACATCAAGCAAGATTGTTAACCTTGAATACTTTATATATACAGTGAGATATTTTTAGATTTTATCTATTTTCATATAACTTTCCTTTACTTAAATGTTCAAAGTGCTCAATGAAATCATTTCTAATAAGATTTTCAGTTAACAATTTCTTTTCAAATTAATTCTCTCATAATTTTCCATTGCTTTCTTTTTTTTAATATAATTAAAAATTCCTATAATTATGCCCTGAAATTGGTCTCACCTGTCGCAATTATTTTTAAAAGCAAAGCAAAGAGTCTTAAGCATTTTCCAAGGAATTCTTTTCATTGAAAATAGCCTGATGTGCCCCTACCACCTACTACCATCTATTCTAGGCTCACTTCCACTTGGGCCAGTTGAATTGCTGGCATTTTTAATGGACAAACGTCCTATTAACCAGGCCCAAAAGATTACGTTTTGTACGCTCTTTTTTTTTAATGAGCAAACGCCGCAATAAACACACAAAAGCCAAGCCCATTTCCCCTACAATGGTTAAAATGAAATACCCTTGACGATACACAATAGATCACACAGGATTCGGACCGCCACTTAGACATACTTAGTGCAACAGCATCAGGAGGAGTAATGCGCAGAGTACGTCTATAGCCGACATATGCGCTATACATCTGAGAAGGATGTATTATTAAATCAAATTAAATTAAATTAATGCTGCTGATTAAAACGTAACGTGACGACGTAAACAAAAGGCGGTATAATAAAACAAAAGCCGACAGACCAAAAAAACCAGTTGAACACCCATACCCATGACCCGTGAACGGGCAACGGGGAACGGGCAACGGTGAACGGTGAACGGGATACAGGAACGAGCCTAGCGACATCATCGTCAACCGAACCGAGTAAACATCATAATCATGGAGGGTCTTTAATGCCTTGACAAAGAAGTGAACGAACGGGACCGGGCGTCCGGAAATGTGGAAATTCGCAATCAGCATAAAAATTACATTAACATGCAGGCATCAGGATATACACAGACAAAGTTTATGCGAGTGCGTGTGTTTGCGTGAGGATATTTAAATGAAATTATTTTCGCACACAAAAATAATAAAAATAAAATAAAAAAATAAAAAAAAAGCCGAAAACGAAAACGAAAACTGTGAACTGCGAACTTCTCAAAGACATGAAGTTATCTTGAATTTTTGGGTGAGGATAGGCCTGACAGCGTACTGGGAATACAACGGAAAGTGATTAAAATCACATTTTATGCGCAAACGAAGTATTTTTGGTGTTTGTTGTCGTTGTTCCCTTACATTCCAAAAAAAAAAAGGGGGATGAGAGCAACAGTTGTTGTTAGCATTAAGGGATGGGGACAAGCAAATAAGTCTACAAGCTCGGCTGGGAGATTTTGGTGGTTGGTGGGCCATACTTGGCGTATTTGGGTGCTAATCAACGAGGAAATTAACGCGAAAATACAGTTTCCCCTCTAGATTGTTACATTAAATGGTTAATAAGTTTTACAAAAAAATTCCACGTTGGGCGCCATTTTTACACGAATTCCTACAGTTATATCTGAAATTCCATTGCAACGTTCAGGAAGCGAAGAACACCGATCATTATTTATAGGTCTAAGTGTATAATGTAAGAAAAACATAAAAATCCTTTTATCACCGAAATACACATCATTCGTCATTTAAAATTCAGGTCGATGGAGACCGGAGTTCAGAAGAAAAACAAAAACCTGCATGTTCAGCTGTCGAGAGTAGGATCAGATCAAATGGAGTACCTGCAGGACAACCTGCGGCGTTGCTGCACTCAACTAAACCATTTATTTATCAGTTTTGTGTAAAATTGAAACGAAATTGTTTGTTTGACAAATAAAAAGGACGAATAGAAATAGAGAAACCCAAAAGAAAAACGAAGAAACCCATCAATAAAGATTAGATGTGCTGTAAGCGGAGATTGCATTTACTTGCTAAACAGAAAAACAAAACAACCAGGAAAAAAAAAAATACCAAACAACCCTACCCTACGAGTAGTAGGTTCCATGTGAGGGCTCATTAACGACAGCTGCTCAACAGGCTGGCGGCAGGCAGGCAGGCAATCATACAAACGAGGGGGAAATTGAAGAATGGAGAAGAAGAACTCATGCAGGTTGCTGCTGCGCTACCTGACTGAATAGCTACCATGATCTGTGGCTGAGGTCCTCAACATACTAATCATCGGGTGGGACAACCGCACACACACACTAACACACACACACACACTGAAAGAGACACACAGCTTATTATTGCTCCTGCTTCTGTTTAATGTTGAGCCACCATTCTTCGTTCCTTGGTACTCCTCTTTCGAACACTGAGTTCGTTGCTGCTTTTTTTTTTGCACCTTGCACTCCCGACAGCTGTTTTCTCTGCTTTTTGCTTTTGTTTTGGTTAGGCAATCATCTGTTTTTTCGGTGCCTTTGTTTTTGCTAAGGACAAAAACTCTTTTCATGGTTTTTGAGAGACCTTTGCAACCTTTCCACGTTTTTGTCTCGACGGGACACACAGTTATTTAAATTTGTCTTGCGGTTTACTACGACCTTATTGTCAATCATCTGTTGCCTGATGTCTGGAAATGCTATTAAGATCGTTTTCAAAGATGCCAAGGATGTGGTTGAGATCTCTTTAAAGACGAGAAATTCAGAAACTGACAAAGGGAAAAAGGCATCATCGCATTTACAGTTTTTTTTGTGTGTGCCACATGAAGTGAAATGCCTAATTGGAGAGTGTGATATTAAAGCAATTAGCTGGTATAAACTAGAAAATGCACTCAAAAATGCACTTAAAATACCATTGAACCATAAGATCCTTACATGCCAAAGGGTAAAGTATAGAATAAAATGTTGAAGATTTAGATAAGGCAACAACTTTGCGATACCTTATAGAGTCTCTTTTATATTTTGTGCTTCTCGATTAGACTATCTTTTATAATAGGAAATAGGGGTATACGGGAAATCCGTTCAATGTCAAACATATATATATCAAAGTCACTCAGTTGCTTAAAGGCTTTATACAGTTTCTTTATATAGCAAAAAAAGATCAACCGAGATTTGAGATTGATCTCAACATAACCGTTTCATCATTGTTTTACAGGGTATTATTAAATGCTGAAAAGCACTTGGGATAACTACAAAAGATGCCGCTTTTATTTGAACATAGATTAACAAACTGAAAGATCTTTGCTCAATGCTAACTATGATCTAACATTACAATTACCAAATAAACGTTAAGCATAAATACCAATGAATTTTCGTTTTACCTGTTAGGTTCATCTCGTTAACCGTGTATCTTCTCTCGTTCCTGTTTTGGGCGCCATATTTTTGTGGACCTTTTATCTATACCGCGGCGGCATTTCGTCACACTGAAAATCAATTCCCCATCTGAAATGTTTCTCCGTCTTTTTCGTCAAAGTTTTTTACCTCACTTTTGTAAACAAAACGCCCCGCCTCGGGGCCCCCCGCTTACTTTTACTCATTCCACCCTCCCTAAGCACAAATACACACATGCACATTGAATCTACAAATATATATATATATATATATACATGTATACATATATACATATATATATATATATAGAAAGCTGAGGGAACACCGTTTCCCTCCAACAAGAACTGAAAGCAAAAGAACAAAAAAAAAATGCCATACGAATTTGACTAAACACTTGTAAAAAATACATAACACCCCCCAACCCCAACCACACCGTCGACATCGTGCCGACGACCAGCGTGGCATGAAAGGAGCTCGCTCAATCCAAACAAAAAAAAAAAATAAAAAGAAGAGATGAAGAGAAGAAAAGAGAGAAAAGAGCTAGCTATACATATTTACCCAGCCAGTGAAGTGCACTTCATAGCAACAGAAACAACAAGAACAACAGCAACAACAGCAAGAAAATCTAGCCCAGTATTTTTTTATCACTCTCGCAGCGCATGTGCATACAAACCAAGCAAAGAGAGGAAGAGGAGAGAGAGAGAGCGCGACCGAGCAACACGGAAGTGTTGAGAATATAGGGAAATTTCATAAGTAGTCAGTTGCCAGCTACAACGGTGTTAGTATATGTGTAAGTGCATGTATGTATGCTTCTGTGTGTGTGTGTATGTGTGTGTGCATGTTTGTGTGTGCGGGCCTGATAGGGTAGCAAACTTCCCACCAGGGTGTGTTCAACTCTTGATGAGCAGCCACTAAAATATCCTGCATTGAAAATGTTCTCACGCTGCCCTGCCACTACCACACATCCATCCAACCATTGCCACTCCACTGTCGTTACCATTCCACTCTACCCCCTCCCCCTCCCCCCTCCACCATCCCTTACCATCAAAGTTATAGCCCCTGCTCCTGTCTCTCTGCCCTTATGCCGTTCGCACCGACTTTAAAAAGTTTTGGGCCGTCAAAACGGCGCTTTCAATTTTTCGCATGTTTTTTTTTTTGTTATATTTTTTTTTGGTTTGCCTTCTTTCTTAATTTCTTGCCTAACTTCCTTTTTCTCAGACTCAGGACCGCCGTTTGCAGCTACTGCGCGCGCATCGAGCAGAAACTTAAAGAGGAGCCACGCGGTCCCGAGTCAGGTCAGGATACATATATGAAATGTACGTGTATGCCTTTGTGTGTGAATGTGTGTGTGTGTGTGCATGTCCGTCTTTATCTGTCTGTCTGTCTGTCTGCCTGTCTGTTTATCTGTATGTATTTTTCTGTCTGTCGGTCTATCTGTCTGTGTGTATCACAGTTTGTACTTAGCGCCAGATGTTGCACGTTGTTGGTGTTGCCTGTCGTCTTCCGCAAAATCAAGTTTCCAAGTTCAAGCAGATAGACAGGCAGCCAGCAGCCTGGAGGACAATCCAGGATACTAACTCCTCGGCGGGCGACAATTATCACACAAACACACACATAAAGAGGGAGCTGAACATACATACATATAAATATATATAAAGAGGGAAGCAAAGTCCCTGCAGCATGTTTATCCTTTTGCCTTATTTTTAGTTGAGTTAATTTTCATAAAAATTATTTTAATGCCACAGCCATAAATGCCATAAAGTGGCCATACGACCGCCCGCCCTCATCACTTACGCATTGTTGGCTAAGCCCTAATCCGTTTTTATGTCATTTAATTGTATAAGGTTGTAGGGACCCCTAGGATCCAGTACAAAGTCTTCAGCTGATCCTTGTGTGCCCAAGCAAGCGTCTAGGCTGCTAATGAGCAGGCCAAAGTTAACGACTAGAAGATTGTCAACAAAATGCGGGAAATATACTGAATACATTCAGAAAGTAAAAGAAAGAAACCTTTCCCAAAAGCTGACGAATTTATGATAAGTACTTAAAAAGAAAGAAGAAGAAAAAACAAAACAAAACAGAGAAACATTATGGAATTTTTGTCCTTGTTGTAATCTTAAGTAAACCACAATTACCAAGTCAAAAAAATTGGTAACCAGAGAGAGAGAATTACAAGATACTAAATATTGATGAATAATCTCATACCATAAATGGTGACCCCAATGTGAACTTGTTACAATGTCTTACACTTATTAAATTACTTGGAAAATTCATCATCGTTAACTAAATAATAAATTTCAAATCGTCACTTCTAATCTCGCCTTCTCAATCTCAGCTATCAAAAGCATTACCACCATTCCCATTCGGTTGATCATCAACCACCACCATCTCCTAAGGCTATATGACATAAAACTCATTATGCTGACATTACATCTAATTAAAATCTCAACACAGTGTGCCTAAAATGTAATTTAGCATTAAGTCCATCGGCCCAGGGGCACAACAGCCAAATGGCAATTTAAATGTCAACTTTGTCAGCTGACACTACCCGGGCTCCTTCCCCCCAAAATGGTTAGTTTTTCCCACAATTTTTTAGCCCCCCCCCACCTATATTGCCCCAACCAGCTCCCATACTACAAGAGGACCCCGATGGCTTATTGTATATAAAAATGTGTTAATAAGATTGAGGAGTAGACGTAATTTATGATTTCTTATTTTTTTTTTTTTGTCAAATCGAATTTTTAAGGGGAGACACAACAATTTGAAATTCAATAAGCCAAAGCCAAATGAGCTTTAAAATGAAACCTGAAGGGGCAAACCTTCTCGGGCTATAGGCAATATGCAATGTCTCGTTTATGCCATTTGCCTTAATGGCATGCCTTTTTGAAAGGCATATTCAATATTTTCTTCTTTAAAAAAAACACACACACACACACATACACACAAATAATTTTATAAATGCTGTGCCATGTCCTTTTTATCCTGCCTGGCTGGTTGGCGGGCTTTGCCGAGCCTACAGCCACCCCACAGCAAATTTACTTTTATTATTCGTGTAGTCGTCGTTTTCGTCGTCGTCGTCCTCATCGGGTTCGCTTGACAAGGATGAGAGCCGTTGACGGCCGAAAGGCCACCGACCACCGACCCGACCAGCTAGTAGTAGCAGCTGCCTCTTGGTGGCCCCGCGTCGCATAAATTGGGGTCGGGTCAGCAGAAGCAGCAGCAGCAGCAACAGCAGCAGCAGCAGCAACTCACAGCTCGCAGCAATTCGCTCTGTATCTGTGTGTATTATCCTTTTTATTACGTGCATGCTGGCTCGTTTGCTTGCCTGCTATTTGTTTTTTTATTTTTTGTTTTTTATTCCATTTTTTTTCATTTTTGCAGTGCAAAATGTCAAGTTCAGTTCAATAACATTGCACAGACAAAGTGAGGCAGACAGGCGGCGGCATATACAGATATATATATATATATCTCGATACAAAGAGGATCTAGAGCACATCAAATCGAATTAGAGTCGACTTCTCAATGCCCTAAGAGATGTTTAATTAGCATGAACTATGCAAATTTAAGTTAAACCTGTATGTAACTGTCACTTAACTTGAAATTAATAGGCAATATGTCATTGATCAAGATGTATTACTTATCAATGTATGTATGCCTCAGTTTAATCTTCTCACGTAGTAGAAAAGCTATAAATATTTGTAATTGGTTGAGAAGTGGATTATGGTAGTATGCTCCCCATCTTTGCCTCCAAAAAGTTTACTTCTTATCTGCCCTAGCTAATTTGACAAATGTATCGCATTCGTTACACCTCCCCGTCCTGTCCTGTTCGGTCACAAATGTAAACGATACCGAAACTGAAACTCGGCTGTATTACAATTTCGAAAATCAAATACAAAAGAGTGAAAATCGTTGCCATTACACACGATGAGCAGCTAACCGACAAACAGACATCGTTGAATCATTGTGGATTGGGTAATGTCTCTCTCTCTCTCTCTCTCTCGAGAAATGACGGGGTGTGCCAGGGCGGAATGTAGTGACACGGGGTGTAGAGTAAGCGTGGAGTGTCGTAAGTGTCGTCAGTTGTGGGTGGATGGCTGAATCGGGTGATTTCCCGCCTATTGCCGCCTGCAACAAATGAGTTATGAAGTGCGCTTTATGCCAAGGATTTTATGGTATTTGCTACCTTTAGAATGTTTTATTACCATCCAGTCAGCGTCTTGAACACCTGAAGCTCTTGCCACAGTTTAGAGCCACTGCAGAATACCGCAAAGTATTAGCATGCCAGTTGGCAGGAAGTTTTCTTCATCTAATCCCTTTGTCCGATAAGCAACTGGGATGTTTGTTGCCAAAAAGTATTTATACATATATATATATATATATTTTGGCTCCCTTAAATTCTGGGTCATTGGGTCAAATGGTAAGAGGTAAAAACCCTTCCCCCAAAATCAAATGACAAAAAATCAAAACTACCCCAATTTGTATTTTTTTGTGATGATGAACCCCTCGACTAGTCACTGCAAATTAGATTATATCGACGGCAGCATTACGAACTTCATTGGACAATGGCATAATTATGCAATAAGGAGCACAAGCAGCAACCCTCACGCTTCGTAGAAGAACGGGAACGAGAATGTGAATGAGAATGAGAAATCGCAACTCTGCACCGCAGATGTTATCGTTAAAACGTTTACCGTTCTACAGTATCTCCACCCCTAAAAATGAAACAAGAGGGGGGCAAACTCGTATACACATACATACGTATGATGGAACACGCGACACAGCGAGCGGTTCATATTGAGATTTTTGCCCCTATCTCAACATTTCATTTTAGCCTTTGTTGTTCGGCACATGGTCAGCGGTGGTCAAAAAAAAAAAAAAAAACCCTTGAGAACAAGTTTCGATCAAACAGGTTTGCATGTGGCGAGTGGTCAAGGGACGACCCCATCAACGGACGGTAGCATCGAGTCAAAAGGCTTACACATTTCATTGTTGTTACTGATGCATATGCCATGCCGACTGCAATGAACGGATGAGGACGGATGAGGAAGAGTGCTGAAGGTAGGCACGATTAGGAGAGTAGAGTTAGGGGTAAGGGTAACAACAACAGGGGGTAGGAGAGCGCACGGTAAGTCCGCGTGACATTTTTTAAATTAAACAACATTGAACAACAAACAATAACAACTTGCTGCTATTCTGCTGCCAGGGGTACACATAATCCTTTGATAGGGTTGCATGCATTGCATTTGATTAACGCTTAAGGCTTAAGGGTGGCACGAGCTAACTGTAAAAAGGGTTGCTTACCATTGATGAGGACATCGTTTTCTTTCTGCTGACCAAAGAGCAAAACACAAAGAGAAAGGAAGAGTTTATGTATGTATGTGTACCTCTTAACTATGTTTATCTAAAGAACTCCTCTAGTATGTTTGCCCAGAAGTCATTGATGTTCAATCTCTTTAATCAAGCCTTCTTTCCTGTACCTTGAACTGTTTATGTTTGTTTAGTTTTCGAAAAAATATCTCGTTTTGCTAAGAAGGATAACATCTTGTAACTGGCGCCTGAATAGGGACAACCTTTATCTAGCTAGCTGAGTTCCCTCAATTCCGAGCAAACCCATCTAATTCAAACACATGTAACACATGTTGTACTTTGTCAATCTATCACACAACCACGAGAATATATATAAGTATATATAGTATAACTAAAATCAACAAAAGTTGACTCTAGTAGCTTACTCAAGTCAGCAACCCTAGCTCACGTCACCTGTTCCAGCTTGTCGAATTTTTTCTTATTTTTTCCATCTTCCATCTTTTGCGCTACTTTTTCCTTTTGCGGCACTGATGTTGCTCGCCCCAACTAAGGAGTGTCCTTTGTGACTCTCGTCGAATGGTTATGAATGCATAATTTCATTCAAAAAATTGCTTCTTCCTTCTTTCCCTTCTTTCGTTCCCTGTTCCTTCTTCCTTGTTCCGTTCTATTCTACAGGCGGCTGGCTGTGCATATTTCACCAAGGGGCACACACAAACACGGACCATAATTTGACTGGCTCTCGTCCTTTTTTCCTGTAGTCCCTCTCCCTACTCCCACCACTCCCCCTCCCCTTCCCCTTCCTCTTCCCCCTCTTCTTCTCTAAGCTAACCAACTCGACCAGTGTCGATATGCCATATAGGTTAGGGTAAAGAGCCCTGCCAAATCTGGTTTATAGTCGCGCTTATAAAAAAAAAAATAAAAATAAAAACAACAACATTGAATTTTCCCCACGTTTTGTGTGTGTGCCATACGGCTCGTTTCGTCTCGGTCCACATTGAGAGAGTGAGAGAGAGAGACCGAGAGACCGAGGGTGATGGAGAAAGATAGAGGGAGACAGGAGACAATGTGCGCGCAAAGGGTAGACAGGGAAACGGATAAGAGAAATGTATGAAAGGGAATGGGATGTGATGTGAACGATGGGGATGGGGATGGGTATGGGATAAAGTGGCGGGGGGTTAGTGGGCTAGCCGCTGTTCTAATATCTACATAAATACATGCAACACGCTGCTTCCGGTGTTGAAAGTTCCATTTCACAAAAGTCCATGACTTGATGTTGATATGATGACGATGATGGGAGTGCGGTGTTTGGCGCGGGGGTGTGGGCTTCGGTTTGAAAATGGCAGCAGTGGTGGTGGTAATGGCAGCAGCAGTAGTAGTAGTAGTAGTAGCCGTGGTACTGTTGGTGGTGGTGGTGGTGCTGCTGCTGCAAGCGTGTGAAGGGCGTAGGCAAATCGGGGGGAAGCCTTTGCCTTTGCCTTTGCTGTTGCTTTTCAAAAAGGGATGTGAGTTACAGTGGAATAAAATGATGAGTGAAAAACTAAAAACTCCCATTGAAAACATTTTTAAAGTAGAATACCCGAAAAATTCGATCTTCTTTGCTAATTTTTGGAATTAAATAATCTTAAAGTTGTATTTTCTGTAGAAGTAGAGTTAGTTAGTGGATTTTTATTTCAATAAAAAATTGAAAACATCTCTAAAGGACAAACATCGTGTTTAGTTTATTCAGTTGATCTTTATGGCAAATTATCTGTCGATTCTTCTCATGTATATCGCATTATTTAACTAATTTCCAATTCCAATTCCACTGTAACCATTTACAAAAACCCATTGGCCCCTTTTGACGGAAATCGGTTTCGGTCTCTGGGCTCGTGTTTAGTCTCACATTAGCGTTTCGCCGCTCGCCGCAGTGCGTCCGCCGAAGTGGTAAACGACGGCGACGACGACAACGACGACGACGACTACAACAACAACACGACATCGATGACGGTGCTCGGTTGTTGGGTTTCGGTTTTTTTGGTTTGGGTTTTGGGTTTGGGTTTGGGTTTTAGGTTTTTTTTTTTGGTTTGGGCTTGCAGCGCCCAGGGCGGCGTCTGCTTTAGGATTTTTTTTCTCGTTTGCTTGTGTGTGTGTGTGTGTGGGTTTTTTTTTGGGTAGTGTACTTCTCCTGCTGCTGTCTGACTGCCGCCTGGTTGTGTTGTGTCCTTGGTGTTTTTCGTTCACTTCGTTCTCTCACTCTCTCTTTGTCTCTCTACGGCTGTTTGTTTGTTTGCCTAGCTCTGTCTCCGTCTCCGGCTCTGTCTCCGGCATTCACTTTGACTCCAACTCCATTTCGATTCGCTTGAACGCATATTGACGCTTATTAATATTTACATTTTTATTTGTGTGCCGTTTTTCGCTTGTTTTGCTACCAAATTCGTCCAATTTCATGGAAAGGGGCCGATCCGTTGATTAAGAGCTTGCCAAACGTAACAGAAACAAAAAAAAAACCAAAAAAAGAGAAGAGAAAAAAATAAACAAAATAATTCCGGAATGGAATGGACACAATTTGATTGTTCCCTTTTTTAATTGTCGCACAATTCAAGTTGGGAACCCCTCCCCCTCCTAAAAAAAAAATATATAAATAAAAACAAAAAGGAGAAGAAAATAAAAAGAACAATGGTTTTTATGTGAATAATCTGTATAACCGGAGTTATTTTTCCTATGTTTCCTGCAATTTGTGGCTGTAAAAATATTTTTATGTTTGAGATTTATGATTTCTAATTGGCTCGACGCTCACCGCCAGCAGCATATGGGCAAGCCATTAAATCTACATTTTTTCCCATTTTGTTGAAATTTAATTTAAAATCTTTCTTCTCTCTTCTGCTTAATTTCATTTCAGGTAAGACTGTCTGTCATCTGGTTATATACATACATACATACATATATATATATATATATATATATATATATATATATATATGTACATACATACATTTATTGTGCACGTGTCGGAAAAACGCAAAGCCACTAGAATTGTTTGCTCAAATTATTTTGAAATATTGTTTGGACATTGGAAACACCCTTAGTCTTCCTGTCACTGTCTCCTTCTCCTGCAGTTAGTCAGTCAGTCAGTCAGTCAGTCACCACCACTGTGATAGTATCGCAACTGTTTCATTTATGCATTCGTCCTATTTTTTTTTTTTCTTTGTTATGTGGGGGGTGTCCTTGAGCACAAATGTTGCATTTCGGCCACAGCATGTGGCATTTTGAAATATACTTAGAAAGGATTAGTTGTTGCCATTCCATAGAGTATTCATCTGGGATCTAATTCTAAAGGAACTGTATGCGCTTCGGGTCATTACAGACGTTTCCAATTACTTGTCAAGTCTGAAATAGATGATCAAGCCAACTGTCAGTTATTTGTAGATCACCATGAAAATCCTTTATTTATCCTTTATTTGCTTTGCAAAGAGCAGGAGAGATGAGTTTGATGAATGAATGAATAGTCCCTTTTAACATTTAAGACTATGGATAAAAGTGGCAAGAATTTCTATTCGAATATAAACCTAACTAATGTCATTCCTATTAATATAATTTTAAAACCATTTTCCTTATCGTATATATCATTTTTGTATCTTTACTGCCACCTAATTCAGTTCAACTTTAGATTTTCTTGTTTGGAATTTGGAGTCCTTATTTTACTTAAAGGGGAAAGTGCAGTAACTGTTGAGAGGAAAATGTATTTCCATTTTAAAAGAAATGACAATAGAAATTTGAGATTTGACGTGGTTACGAGTTAAAGGAATTATGGTCTCTAAAATGAAAAGATTTAAGATAAATTAGCCATGTTTATATTAGATACATTAGAGAATATAAGATGTATAGAAAAGGATAATCCTTTAGAGTATGCCCTGTAAGGATTATATCCTAGAATGTGGGAGACAGAGTTAACAAGTGAGGAAATTATATTCTTTGAATCTTTTAGTTATTATCTAACATATAATTTAGTTAACTTTAGGTTTTCTATACCCAGCAGAATTATTAAATTATTATCTCAAGCAATATTTAACAAGGAATCAAAACCAATTAATATTTTAGGAAATACATATTAAAAATAATTTTTAATTATTATTTGTGAAGAAACTACATTTCAGTAAACGTAACGTTCAAAATCTCATAGTAATTCAAATTTTTTAAAATTAAAAAATTAAGTAAGATTTCTATAACCAAGAAGATTACCAAATTCATTAATGAAAAGATACAGAATCAATTCTAAGTAAAATATAATTCTTATTACTTTAAAAGAAATATTGAAATGATAAAGAATGTTAGTTAATACAGATCTTATAAATTTTCTGACATTTACTTATTGAGAAAAATTTTAAGTGTACCTATATAATCCTAACTCCGATTTTACCATCAAAATCATTTTTAACTGGTGCCTGGAAAAGGTCAGGAAAATAGCAAAAATCTCAAAAGATTAACACAGTTATGAAAAATTTAACCAAGAAAAAACTCGTTTTCAATGAAAAAAAAAGTACAAAAAAACACCGTCCCCTTATCAACCCCTCTGTCAGTAAATGAGACGACCTTCATTAAATAATTTTTGGTACCGTAAATTGCATTTATATTCATTAACCCAGAAAAACTTGTCAGGTAAACAATAGTGACAAATTTCCTATTAACATAATTCATAGACCAACAACAACAGCAACGCACACAAACACATACACACACACACACATAAACATTTACATAACTCACAAACCTCAACTGAAGGATTTGTTAAATGGATTCTCCAAAGATGAAGATGAACCCCAAAAATGCTAATTGGCCATAAGACCAACCAATGGACCACGACATCAACATAAACCATCAAAATATCAACTATTCAAGTATCTATGTATATATATATATTTATATTTCTATATATACATACATATATATATGTATATCTATATCCATTCACATTTATCTATCTATATATATATTGAAGTGCGACACGCTCACACATTAAAGGGGCAGGGGGAGGCCATAATAATTTGGTCACGTGCTTACGAAATCGAAACGAGTCCATACGTCTGTCTATGGCTATGGCTATGGCAATGTCTTCGTCTTCGTCATCGTCATCGTCTTCGTCTTGGTCTTGGTCTGATGGCAAATTTCGTATAGCTGGTTTACTTGTACGGTTATTTCTATTTGATCTATGCCCATCTATGGGTTTGGGTTTGGATGGCGGCTTATCAGCCGCAAGTCGACGAGTGAAACCAAAGCCATTTGTCCCATGATGGTTGAGAGAGAGAGAGAGAGAGAGAGGGGGGGGGAAAATCAACTAGAAAACGTAATGAAAATAGATTTTGCCTTCTTTTTCTATTCTTTTATTTTTCCTTTCTTTCTCCATTAAGGAGGGTTGGCCGGGCAACAAACTGAGGGGTCCTTAGTCCTGCCGGCCGATAACAATCAGAAATTGAATTCAAATACAATTTTGGTTTTTCTTCGCTGTGGACAATTAGAGAAATGAAGTTAGAGTAAAACTGTGGTGGGAATTAGTACGGTTGCAAAAGTCCTTCCATGTACACTGTGAGAAAAAAAATAAAGGAAAGTTATTTATAAATTAACCAGTCCATTGAGAATGACTGCAGGTGTTTAAGGTGTCACTTCCTAACCATTTGACACTTTGACTTGCGAAAAGGTCTTGTTATTATTATTTTTTTATAACCCTCCTCTCTCTATCTCTCTCTCTCTCTTTCTTCCTTTCTCTTTCTGTGTGTGTTTCCCTTTTTGGGGTGCTCCTTGAACATCAATGCCGCTAATGAGAAATGTCTGTGGTTTGTAACAGGTGAAACATCCTCGGGTCATCGTACACTTATACACACATATATGTAAGTTTGTCCTGGACATGGAATGTACATACATATGTATAAATATAATTGTGGTCAGTCTCGATTACAAAATGCCTGCGCCCCGTGCCTGAAACGCACGACTGGCGACGAGACGAGACGCTATACTACGCGACATGAACTGCGGCTATCAGACACTGAAGGTTCACAATCCAGGCCTGGGACCCGTTTAATAACAAATAACATACAATACAATACAATACTCGTACATGAGGGTAGTTTTTATGCGATATAGCATTTTTTTATATATCGTATATATATATACATATGTATGTAGGTATGTTTTTATTATAAAACTGCTATGCACATAATGAGCAAAAAACAACGAATGAACCAACGAACCAACCAACCAACCAACCAACCAACCAACGAAAGAACGAACGAACCCAACCAGACAGTCTGACAACAGAACCACCGCACGCATGAGGAGCACAGGAAGCAATGGAGCTCTATATATGGACCTGATGTTAGTGTTGTATTGGCTCAGACTCCCTCTATGTTGTCTTCCTTCCGCATGCAACTCACGTATGCGCTTAATTTTTTGTTTATAACGCTGCAAATGTCACTTGGGGACCTGTTCTGTGACTGGGGGGGTTCGTTCAAACAGAGACCAAAAAATTTTTGTCTTGTTTTTTTATTTATTTTATTTTTTTTTGTAAATCAAATGTGAAATTCTATGCATGATGGCTTAGTTACGTTACCAAGGGTTCTATGTGTGGTCCAGGCTTGGGTCGTTCGAAAGGTTTTTGCTTTTTATCTTTGTCTTTAGCACGTCCCCCTTTTATTTTACAGTTTGCTTGTTTTTTTTCCTATTTTCGTTTTTTGTTTTAGCATTTTTCCCCCAAAAAGTCTGATCTCTAGAGAGCAAGTCTTATATCCGATTACAACACCGCAATTTTGTATATGTATATTACATATATATTTTTTTTGGGTGGTTAATGCAAGCTGAGAATATATTTTGGTGTTTCCTTCTTGCTTTCATTTTTTTTTTTTTTTTTTTTTGGTTTTCTCTTTATAATAAGCGAGTTTTTTATTTCAGTCTTTCAAATTGAATTATTGCTACTAATGAAAATAATGAAAAGGCTAAAGTGAAATAAATACAGGAAATGAAATTTCATACAAAATATTAAAATACTGCCTAATTGAAATATGAGATAGTAAAAACATAAAACTTGAATTGCCAACACGTTTAGAAATTGCTTATGCAAATCTAAAATTGATTAAATTTTTAGATAGTAGAAGAAATTCAAAAAATGTTATGAAGAAACAATTTTTAAAAACTATTTCTACGTCTGACGGGTGGAAACTTTAAACTGTGAAGCTCCTCAAAGGCAAACTTGTCTCCGATATTAGAGTCGTCAAAAGTCGAAATTGCTAGACTAGCCAATTGTTTTCTCCAGGATAAATAGGTGATGCTTTAAAAGATTGCATTATCAATGTAAGAGACATAGAAGATGCGGACAAATCCCCTTCAGCTTTTTGATCTTCGAGAATTCATCTAATTTCGCACTTTACTGCTCAACTTGTCGAGAACACTTATTAAGAAGTTTTCTTTTAAAAAAAAGTGTAATATACAAGTATCTATACATAGTATATAACCTTTATATCTATTCTACCCTCAGGGATTTCAATGTCTCAGTTTTCCTAAATCTAAATTGTTTGATTATTTTCATTTATACCCAAAATTCTTTTTAGAAAAGAACTCTTTCAGTTTTAAATTTCTGCTACTTGCTAACTAAGATGTCTTTAAGTATTTATGAATATTTCTAAGAGTTTCAACCCCAAGTAAAATTTAGTTAGTCTTCTCTGCATATATGCACAAAATCCTCAAACAAAAAAAAAAACCAAAAAAAAAAACCGAAAAACTATAATTACACATCAGCCGAAAACCGCAAAGCAGCAGACGATGACGACGACCATGGTGATGATGATAATGATGATGATGCATATGGTGATGATAATGATGATGATGATTATGATTATGTTAATGTTAATGATGGTAAGAACAACTACCATGTAACGACAAACCGTACTTACAAGCTAAGACTCAAACGAAGAAGAAATTAATATTTTAATTACAACACATTTAACATGCGATTATGCGCTTCAATGAACTTCTTGTGGCCAGAAAAAAATAAAAGAAAGAAAGAAAGAAAGGGGTGGTTGTTAACACGAACATGGTAACCCATACAGACACATGTACATACATACATATAAGTACATATGTATGTACAACAAACACGTACGTACATGCAACCCACGCACAGTGGGCGCTAAAAGTGTCATAACTTATTACAGTACAGCCTAACGCGACACATCCGTTAGAGTAAGAAAGACTGCATAAATATCGAAAGAGGAAAATGGCAAGTAACCACGAGTAAACACGGAACATCTATGTATGTGTGTGTGTGTATGTATGTATGTACATGAAGAAGCTGAGAGCTTAATAAAATGGTAGCCCATACAGAGGAGCACGAACTAGCAATAAGCCCAAAAGCTTCAACTGCACTTTAATTACAGGCCGCTGGCTAGAAATGAACTGGCCAATACACGGCTAAAAAAAAAGTGCACCAAGAAAGAGTAAAAAGCCATTGAGACAGAAACTTTAACTGATTTTGCCTAGAGAAAATTGTAAACTGTTCCCAACCACCCATTTATCTGGAAAAGAACTATACAGAAATTCATTTGAAATGAGAAACCGATTTTTATGTGCTTATGTACATAGGTACAAAACAAAATCATAATTATACCCTTGAAATGGGTGAAATAAATGTGTTCAGATGTTTTAAATGAGAAGAAGGTACCATTTCCGACCCCATAAAGTATCTATAGTCATATCTGTTTGTTTCTATCACACTCTCTCTTACAATTTTTAAACTATACGGATAAAACTCTCTATATAAGTTCTTTATATGTTTAGGTAGGACAACATCTTGAAAAAACAGGATCGGATGAATATATCATTTAGCTTCTGTAGGAAAGATATGTCAAAATATAGGTTTCTGTTCTAACGATACTCGAAGACGACATTTTTATACAACTCTGAACATTCCTAACGAAATTTGTTCCAATCGGTTCGCTAAACTATATATTACAGCTTTCATAAATATCAAAGATAATATAGTTATTAAAAGGAGAACCTATATATTCGATGATTGTCTAAGCGAACTACGATGCAGCCTATTTATCCATTTTTATTTGAACTTGAAAATTACTGGGCTACTAATATTTTTTGGTCTAATAGAAGAAAACTTACGAACTATTTTCTTTCTGTGTACGTATGTATATCCTGTAGGATATACGTTGCTGCCGTTCATTACCTTAACAGCAGTGGGGCATGGCTAAGCTGGCGGCTGTAATTGACAGCTGTTAGTTAACAGACACTGTCTAAGCAATGAGTAGCGTTTGGCGTCTGTTACGACAACATATACACTCCATTTACTGGCGCTCGTAGTAGAGTGGGATGGGAAGGGGTGGGGAGGGGAGGGGGATTGAAGAGATGGTGCATGGGTAGGTGGGCAGCAGCTGTCGTCGTCATTGTCAACGGCCGCTGTTGTTGTTGAGCATGGATGTGGACGTGGAGTGTTAATCAAAGCGTAGTTAATTGCTTTGCCGAAATAGGCAAAAAGAAAGACAGTGATTGAGATTGCCGGATTGGTGCTGGATAGGTGGTAGTGGTTGTACGTAGTTACGGGTTATACAGCTTGTGCCATAGGTGAAATAAAAGTGGCAACAGTTTTTGATTAACTTAACCCCTTGACTGGCGTGCTGTTGCTCTTGTTACTGTTCCCTGTTGCTCTTGTTATTGTTGCATGTCTAATTTGGCAAGTGTTAAGTGCTAAATGTGGTATTAGAGGGGGTGGTAGAGATGGTAGTGGAAGGGGTTGACGCAAGAGGACTGGCAACTTGGTCCACAATAAAACAATAAATACTAATTAAAATGTATTTAAATACATTTGCAAACACGAACACACACACACACACGCCGCACACATGAATTTTTATGCGCTTGACTGAGAATGTGTTCAGCTCTTACCATCCAAATCCGACGAAACCCCCCCCTACACTCCACAACACAACACAACATACATGCATACATATCAAACCAACCAACCAACCAACCAACCCACCTACCCCATTCCTATGTCTGCCTTTTTGCGTCTGGCGCCACATAACTGACTCCGACTCCGACTCTGACTCCGACTACGGCTCCGGCTCTTACTCCAACTCCAACTCCAACTCCTCTCCGTTCATCTGTGTGTGTAGATGTTTTCGTGTTCGTGCATGTTGTTTACTTGTTTTGCACACTAGCGCCACCTAGAGCAAATGCTACATAAAAACTTAATTGTCCATGTAACACTTTTTTTTATAGTTTTCTCTGTTTTTGTTAGCCAAAACTGTTGTTTTAGCCTTCAAGTGGTATGCTTAAGGCATTGCCATACATACAACAAGATGTTTAAGGTCATTAGAAGAAAGTATTTCGCTATGGAATCCTACTCTCTCTCTACCTCTCTCTCTCTCTTCACCTCCCCTTCCACCCTTGTTGGGGTAGACCATATAGTATTCAACATGTTGGAAGAGCTCCTCAAGGTTTGTTTTTGTGGCAAACGATGTTCAAATGCACTTTTAATAGTATATTAAATTGACATAAAAACTTTATGAATATTTTAATCAATCCCTTTCACTCGTAAAGAAAACTAATAAAAGACTTTTTCGCCTAATGCGGAATTGTTGATTTCGTATTAGCCAGGCCAAAAAAAAATGTGGAAAGTTATGCAGTTATTCAGGTTTAAAGCTAAGTAAATTATCTTTTATTTATTTGGTTAGTACATTTAATAAAAATATCGGTTTTTATATATGTATATAACTAGCACTTTCTAAAAGGGAAATCGGCTTTTTTCTTGAAATATTAAAATATTGATTATAAATATTAAGTAAAATCCTTGTCCAAATCCTTGTTTAAATTAGTTTCTACTTCCTTGTCCATGTCCTTCATTGCCTCTAGCTTGACATCTTCTTCATCCAAACTTTTTGACTACATTAAGACAAGTGTATCAAATTATAAAATAATAGTAGGACTATACCATTTATTTATGTTTTCTAGTTAAAAGGGACACCCAGAAAAGAATACAGATAGAAGGACATGTTTTGATTGACTCGACTACTGATGTTGTCCAGTGGGGTTGAAAATTTTATACTCCACCTATAACATATATTTTGATGACTTTTTTATCCAATGAAAAAGAAATTTGGACTAACATTGTCTGAATCATATTGGTAACCCTCAACCCCCTCCTTTTCCCAAATGATTTGAATTCCAAATAACCGGAAAAGGAAAAATAATAAACATAAATAGATTTTAATTGCATTAATTAGTCACATGTTGACCGATCTTATAAAGATCAAGATAAATTAATATATATATATAAATAAATGTAACATTCTGAATGAAAGAAATAATTACAGTCTTGAGATCAGAGGAATTTCCAATTAAAATCAGCATGTGTTCTAAAGGGCAGACTATCAGGCATATTATATCGTTTTACGATGTCATGCTGATCAATATTCAATAAGACTTGTAGGGCTCAATAATGTATGTATCAGACCTTCTCGAGGGTGACTATCGGAAATAGTGTCACGTAGTCTGCATTATAAAAACAGGGGTTCTTTTCCCATATTAAACTTCAATTAAATAATTTTCAATTAAATGCAATTATTATACGCTTCCGATAAGAAAGAGAATAAGGATGATACTTTGAATATATCGAATAGAGTTCCCTCATTTCTACGTTACTTAATTCGTCACTCTGAATATGTAAGAAAATGCTAAAAAAAGCACAGGGAATATATCACTTCAATTTAATTTCATTTCCCTTAAAAAATTCTACTCCCATTCAATATTGAATTTACATTAAATTCCACGTGAAAATTCCAATCTAAGTACATATGTAGTTTTGGTTGGACATTGAAGAGTAAATAAAATCTCAGTACCTTACTATAGCTAACTCTAAGATATCATTTCAACTACCACAAAAAGTGAACTTCATTTAACAACTGTTGTGAAGGACCTTTAGATATTGGTGGGTTGAAATTTTATGCTGATTGCGCCCATCTGGCAATAAAAGCAATATGTGGCCAATGCAATTCTCTAACCAAGTAAAAGTAAGAGAAAATTTTAGCGACAACAACATCCCATTTCAAATCCCGGAGTCCATAACAAAAAGATTGTAAATGAAAAGCAAAAATAGATTGAATTGCGTGCAAAATGCGTTTACCGTCAGACCGGGAACATTGTTTGACATCAATAAAATGCTTCCAGCCCTCGAAAAGGAAACAAAATATAAATGCAGGGCAAAAAAATAAAAGCCAACTCACACACCCTAGACAAAGTGTCGCTTCATGTCAGTCAGTCTGTTCGACGGCCTGCCTAAATGGTGTACGTGTAAAGCATTTAAAGTAATGAAACCAAAACTGGATGATAGCAAAGAGTCGGGAGGGGGGACTGGATGTTGGGTCAGGGTCAGGGCTGTGGCGGGTTGAGATGTGGTGGTTGTTGGTTAGCTTGATTTGATATTAGTAACATTTTTGCGCGTTGACATGATTTGGCTTGCTCTTGCCACTGCTGCTGCTGCTGCTGCTCCTAGGAGCTTTAACAATCATTCAAGGCACACAGCCAATACATCAATATGTCGTCCAGTTACAGTCAGTCAGTTCAAAGCTTGACTCAATGATGCGACAAAAAAAGGTGGCCCCCAAAAAGCGACATATGGCTATACATACATACATATATATATAGGTACATATACATACAAGTAAGTATGTGTCCATGCTTTGTAGATATGTATATGAAAGAGAGAGAGAGAGGAAAGGACAGAGAGAGAGAGAGAGAGAGAGAGAGAGAGAGAGCGGGAGAGACTACGAGAGAATGTTGTAAAAGACGACTATGGTAATTTATGTGCGGAATTTAAATGGATCACCATCCGGCCTAGGAGGTCCTGGACACCCACAAATTGTTTAAGCAAACATTGTGACGGACAAACAGAGTGTGAGATACAGCATTAGTGAGTGAGGAGTGAGTGAGACGGTGTGAGAGTGCGAGTAGAACAAACAAACGTACGGACATTCTCTAGGTTTGCCTTTGATAAATGTTTGGCTTTACTCGGTCTAGGCTCTACATCTCCCTGTGTTGTGTGTATGTGTGTGTGTGTGTACAGATATTGTGTGTGCGTGTGCGTGTGCTTATGGCAATTTCCTTGAAGACATCTTAGACGACCAACAACTGGTCGGTTTTTGACTACGAGTTTTCCAGGCGATTATGAGTAAAGTTTTTTGGTTATTTATCAATTTAATGGCTTTAGACTTGAGCATCTTGCTCTCATTGCCTGTTGTAAATTAAAGATTTCAGATTAGATTTATGGCATCAATGTGGAATAAGGGCAGAGGTGGGGGAAATATTAAAACAAGTTTAAGTTTTAAAATGGCATATTAATTTCATTTTATTGCTTAAATGTTGTTAGGCAAGCAATTTTCATCTATGTAGAAAAATATGAACAAACAATCTGTACGTAGAATTTTGAAATCCCTTTGACACATTTCACCATCTTATTGATTTGTCTCGCATCATCATCCACTTTGCCATTTTTGCTGTCAACTTGTTATTGATGGCACTTTCAGGACGAACAAATACAGATACATATATACATACATACATCAAAATCAGCCATCACCCATCATCATCCAAGTAAATCCTCTTGCCGCCTTTTGTCACCTGTTGGGCTATACCGAAATGTCAATTCAATGCCAAAACCCATCCGGACAACTTATCAGGATCTGAGATCCAAATAAGAAACAAGAAGGGAAAACAAGTAGCAGTTGGTTGGAAAAAAAAAAAGTAACCCCCTTAACACCTTGGTGGCTTACTCTCAGCATCAGTTCCCTTTACCCTACCCCCACTCCATCCACAAACATCGTTGACGACTTCAACGCTTCGTTGCACTTTTCTTTCTGCTCATATATATATATATACTCGTATATATATATATGTATTTTGCCCCTCGTGTTTCCTTCTCGTTGCCATACAAATGTCGGCATCATAAACCAATTTTTATAAAATTTTCCAATTTGTTTAGTTGAATTTAATCTCGAGGAAGCTGAGCGAGAGAGAGAGAGAGAGAGAGAGAGAGAGAGAGAGAGGAGTGGGGTCCAAGCAAAGTAAATCCCAGCTAAGTAAATATAGTAAATGGGGTTGAGCGCAACATGGGCGCACCTTTATAAATAAACTGTTTATGATGCGGGGGTGGAATCTAGTTTTAATATTTACTAAAAAGAAAAGAAACATCTAACCCCATAAACCCTTGGCACGCCCCTGTCTGTTTGCATGCTGAGTAAATGGAGAACCTGTCCCTTAACCACCCTCTCGCTTTCTCACTCTCTCTCTCTCTCTCTCTCGCGCTCTCTCTCGTTTCACGTGTCATAAAGGGAGAGATCCTGGGGGGAGGAGCGACTCCAGGGCATTCTCATCATCATCATCAACATCAGTTCAAGACGCGTGCTGCCATTTTTTTTTTTTATTTTGGCCTACCACACCCTCTACTTTACACACGCCCACACCTCGGCAATTCCCTTTAACCATCGATCCATCCATCCATCCATCCATCCATCCATCCATCCAGCCAACCAGTCGTCTGATAAATTGTTCAATAAACTTGTTTCGCAACTGATTTGCCCAACAACAACAGCAACAAAAATAAAAGGTATGAGAAAAAGTTATACAAAAAAAAAAAAAAGAAAAAACTTTGAGTGGCCAGTCGGATAAAAGTTTATTAAATAGTTATAACTTTTGCTTTTAACTAGGCCTAGGGATCATGACAGAAGTATATATATATATTGTATGTATGTGTGGGTACCTTCAATTAATTCCTTGGCTATTTAACTTTGTCCCTGCTAAACTAACTAACTAACTTACTGCAATGACTGACAGATTGCCACCGTGCACGTCTGCGGCTCGATTGGTCCTTTCTCTTTGCATACGGATGAGAATTCACTGTTTAATTTCAAATTAGGGTGGCACTTTCCATGTCATGGATTTAATCAAGAAGGGAAGAGGTTTTTGGAATGAGATTTGGGTGCTGATATTGCTGCTACTGTGTTTGTGATTTTCATTAATGGCATTTTGAAAACACACACCGCACACACACACACACACACACACACACGCAGTCACATACACAGTTGCATTAACTTGTCCCTTTCTTTCTCTTATTTCTGTGGAACTTTGAGCAACCCCTTAACGCATACAAACTGCAATTATGTGCCATGAATTTGACTTTCCCTTTGGGTAGAGGGAAAAGTTATCAAAAATCAACAAAGAACCAACACTGAATGGCGTCCACGTCGGTTCGACAAGGTTTACTTCCCATACCGCTCTCTCACCCGCCCCCGCTCCCGACCCCGCTCCAACTCCAACCCATTCACCCATCGCACTTCAAGTCAATCTTCAGTATTTGCAATCAATTTAATTTCAATGACAGAACATTTGCATCGGGCGGTAGGTAGGCTGGATGAATTTTGTGTAAATATGCAAATCGAAAATGCAAATTAGTTGAATTCTGATTTTCTCTAGAATATGGAGAGAGGGAGGTGGGGAGGAAAAGAATAGGCCCTGAAGCAAATTTCTTGTCTTCGTTGCACTGGCATTGAGGTGGAAAAAGTTCAAAGAGAGAGGGCGGAAGATTAGGTTCAATTATAGCTTTGGAATTATATTTCCACTCACACCTGTTTCTGTAAAACAAAAGGGGGGAAGGGGGGAGGGTAAACCTTTTCCATTTGTTTTCCAAATTTTTAATTCCGTTTAATATTACAACAAATAAAACATATGACGGTAGTTTTTTTTGTTTATTTTTTTTTTTGGTTCCTCACATTACCCTTTCAATGATTTCCATCTATTTCGGTGCGGGGGTTAGTGTTAAATTTCATATCAACAGTCACTCTGAAATGCTTTATACTCATCCCCTTTCCCTAGATATATATACCTACATATATCTCTTCTTTTTCCCTTCTTTTTTTTTTCGCTGAGCCACTCAAAATTCCTCACACACTCACACAGAACTTTTTGGCATTTCATGTCAGGGGAAAGGGCCCTCGTTTCCCCCTTCCCTTTGCTCGATTTTTTGTTCGATATATATTTTTTTTCTTTGTTCATTCAGTAAAGTACTCTAAGCTTCCATTGAAACACTCTGGCACTCGAGTTTAAAAAGAGATTAAAATTGAACAAAACGAAATGCATTCTTTAAATAATTCAAATATTTTCAAAATTAAACAACAACTGAAACTGAAGCTGTAGCACTCCGCGTAGCTGATCCGCAAAGTAAACTGGGAACCCTCTCTTTTAGAACCGCTTCTGGCACAGCCTGTAGATATATCGGAGAGCAACCCTATAGGAATACCTATTATATTGCGAAACCAAATGACATGACACAAGCATTTGGCACACTATTATTATTATTATTATTATTATAATGCCCGAAACTCTCATTATGTTGATTATAACGGTGGCCTTGTGGCACGTGTGGCATGAAAGCAAGAGTATAAGCGACACACAACACAAAACAATTGCAACACTTGGGTTCAAAATGGATAACCGAAACTCTAAACTATGCTCTCGATAAGGGTGGAATATCGAATCGTATTAAAATGGAATCAATCTTCATTCCAAATACTGCAAATCGAGTGTATGAAAAATGATATGATTTCCGAATAAATAGGGTAATCGTATCATCTTTTAAAAAATTAAAAACAACTAAAAAAATTCAAGAATTAGTTTGGATATAATTCGTAAATGTATATGAAATCTTTAAAATTGTAAATGTTTATTTACAATAATTAATCTGAAAGTTTAAATAACCAAATTTCTAAAAATGATTTCATTATTTGGATTGAAAAATATCTTTCCAATAATAAATGGATTCATAGAGTTTTTAGTTCAGTTTATCGCTTAGTTAAAGCATTCATATAATCGTTCTGATGGTATTTGATATTTGATTCTTTCGGGCCAGGGGGTTAAGGTAAAATTATATTAAAAATTTTCTCTCCAGCTGGTTTTGGTGTTCCCATTGTTAGTTCACTCTTTGGACTCTTTATGTACAAATCTTTCACGTATCTATGGGATGCCAACAATAACCTGAGACTTGGGAAATGAAAACTTTGTATAGTCAGACAATCTATTTAACGCTTGAATCGTTTGAATTCCAAATGAATATACAGCTTATTATATTATTGTAAAGATTTTCAATAGTAAGATTGGATGGATTTCTTAGATTTAGAATACATATATGCAATATATGCTTAAATTTAATATTTTACAAGAGATAGTTGTAATTTCACGGCAATATCGAGAATTTAAATATAAATTTTTTGTAAATAAATTTAAATATAAATTTTTTGTATTGTATTAACAAATATTATTCTCTTGGGAAAATTTCATTAAAGTCATAAAATAAAATTTAGATGAATTTTTTAATAAATTATTTCTAAAATTAAATCCCAAAATTAAGGAAAACGTGTATAAAGTCTGATATATTATTTAAATATCCAGCATCAAGGTGATTTTGTTTGTAAATCAATTGTATTAAATATATCTTTAAGAGAACCAAATTAATATTAGTTGCTGAAATTGTTTAAATATTTTAAAAGTTAATTGAAATTGATTAAAATTTATACAACAACATCTAAACACCCAAACAAGCTCCAGTTTTCGCAACTTAGAAGCTAATTCTAAGCTATTCCTTAAGAGATAAGTAGGAATACCAAAGAAGTCTACCTAAAATGGTTTCAAAATTTATTCTCACACAAATTACATAGATAGGAAAATTAAATGGGGGAATACGTATGTATGTATGTGTATACATATAAGGACACTAACTGTGTCCTTTGTCTAATCAAAATGAGAGTCACGTAACTAATGAACGACTCCTTCGGTGTTTTGACTTTTTTCACAAGTCATGAAATATCTCTTGTTATCATTTAAAACCAAAAAAAAAAAATGTTCTATTTATAGCAGAGTTAAAGATCGGCGGACGATCTATAACCATTACCCTTCCCTCCATACCTACTTCCCTTCCCCCCCCTGCTCTTCACCAACCCCGTGCTCTTCGCGCACTGGCAATTTTCTTAATGAAACGTGAAGTGTGGCAACAGTGCATTGCATTTATTGCGTGGGGCAACGCATGGGAAATGAACATGAAATGAACGCTAGGCAGTAAATTAAGTGCCCTCTGGGAATTTTCTTTATCGAAGTGTATGCTTCTCTCTGTCTGTCTGTCTGTCTGTCTGTCCCTCTCTCCCTCTTGCACACACTCTTTGTATATGTGTGTATCTATGTTTTTCCAGCAGTCAGTGTGTGTGTGTGTGTGTGTGCATGCGTGTGTGCGTGTGTGCGTGTAAGCAATGTTCCTTAGCTCAGCTCAGTTTAATGGCTTGGGTGCTGCTGCTGCCGCCGTGGCATATAACATCATCTCTTTCTCTCCCTCTTTCAATCTTTTTACCTTCTCCCCGCCCCCCTGCTGTGGGCTCATCTCGCCTGGATTTTAGCTTACCCTTTCATTATGGAGAAGCAGACGTTGGTTGTGGCTCTTTGGTCTTGGTCTTGGGCTATTGTTAAAAATCTCATGGATTCGGCAACAACTTTTTTAAATTCTCTTTACCCATACAAATTCATTTTGGTGCGGCTTAAATTCTCCCGCTTTTTATTTTCCTTACTCAGAAACACTTTGCGTAGTTGTTGCTGCTGTTGTTGCTGTTGTTGTTGCCGCTGCATTGTTATGTTAATTTTGATTATACGCAATCCCATTGTTGTTGCTGTTGTTGTTGTTGTTGTTGCTGTTGTTGTTGTTGCTGTTGCTGTAACTCACTGGCACGAGCTCTCGGCTTTTCATATTGTATCTGGCTTGGTTGCTCACTAATTTGTGCGCGTGCCGACGACGCCGTGTCCACACAGCATCCATCAGCAGCAACAGCAGCAACTACAACAACACGAGCAACAGCAACAACATCAGCCACAGGAACAACTAGAGAGGAACAGCATCAGGGTGCGCTTCTGCCACTCGCCAAAGTTGCTTCCCCTTTTTTGCCCTCAACCAAATCGTATTTAAATAGTGTATGTTATGTGTGTGTCTGTCTTATGCATGTGTGTGTGTATGTGTGTGCGTCCGGAATATGTTTTCTTCCCTCTTTCCTCCCTCCCCCCCTTAGCACCCCTACTAATATCAGCCAGAAAATTTCCAATTTTCGCCTTTGTTTTGGCAAAGTAAAGTCGCCTGTTGTCAGTCTGTATGTCCATCTGTTGGTGTCTGTCTGTCTGACGGGCCGTCTCTGTATGTTCCATCATGTCCACGTGCCGGGCATCAGTTTCAAGTTCTTAACAATCACCTCCCCCTCCCCACACTAAAACGCAAGAAACCGAAAGGGGTTCTGGTTCCCCCGTTTCTTTTTGGTCTACACACACACACACAATGTTAAATTAAAAGTGTTGCGCTTAAGTGTTTTGTTGTGTTGTGTTTTGTCTTCTTGTTGCCGCAAGCTTTAACTAATGTGAAAGACACAAAAAAGGTGTTTTACGGTTGATCGAAGGATGCCAAGGTATAAACATGCTACAGATATATACATATATATACATATATACGTGGGTGGATATCTTGGGATTATGGTTGACATTACAACAGTCAATCAGTTCTGGTTTTGACTCTTTCAGGGACCAAATTCCCCTCATTCTCATGTTTTTGTTTATTAATATTGAAACATATTTTGCGGTATTTGTGGGTTCCGAATAAAGTAAATTTATGTCCTTCAGAATAACACTTTATTGAGGTCTAATTGTAAAGGATTAATTCTTTTTAATGGCACTAATTTTTTATCGTTTCCAAGGAAATTTCCTTTAAGAGTCCTTGCACTACAGAAAGTTCTAGATAAGTCGGAGCTCCATTTTCTTTTAATATAACAGAATTAAAAATTTTTCTGAAAAATTCTTAAATATATAAAATACATATATACATAGCTTAAATATTATATTTCCTCTGCAGTTTTCAATTGTTCTTAATA
The DNA here is from genome assembly GCA_018150375.1 of Drosophila sturtevanti. Classification (NCBI taxonomy): domain Eukaryota; kingdom Metazoa; phylum Arthropoda; class Insecta; order Diptera; family Drosophilidae; genus Drosophila; species Drosophila sturtevanti. Next base: position 2,880,423 of record JAECWJ010000324.1, on the reverse strand, counting down.
ATAGAGCATATAATATGATCCACTTGTAATAAACTTTACTTTATAAATGCGGCATTCGTGCTAAATGCAGTAAACATATTTATATTGGATGTTCCAAAACTTTAAGTTTTTGAAACTTTTCCATCATGTTCATCTTTTCATTAATTTTTATGTTTTACACGTGGTTTTATGATATCATTTCTTCCTATCATAATAATATACAAACATACTTAGTTTATGCTTTTACCTGATCAAATCGGGAATGTATTAATACAATATATTGTTATTATTTTCGATAACTGTTGCTAAACTTCCATATTCGCAAACCCGCTCAAAATGAAATTTTTGATTAATTCTTGCGAGTTTAAATAAACTTTTTGTGATGTTGAAATTCCTAACCAGTTCTAGCATTAGCCTGTATATATATCATTAACAATCCTTGCCGATGCAAGTTGTTTCTTATATATATATATATTTATTCAACTATCTTAGGTATATATATGTACATATACGTATGTACAGTATATTCATTTTAGTACCTATTTTACATTTACCTAAGAGGTTTAATTAAGCCACTTTATGTACATCAAACTCCACTCCCCCCTAACCACCTAGTTGATTGACCTAAACCATGGCATGCTCTCTCTCATACAATCCAATCCAATCTACATAGTATTTACATGGGTGTGAGCTGGACAAATTGCCCTCAGTATTGCGAATTAATGAATATGTATTATGACCATCAAGGTGTTAATGGACACGACACGCCACACAATTTCGGACTCCACACATACACAGAGAGTGAGAGAGAGCGAAAGAGAGAGAGGGAGAGAGAGCGAGCGAGTGTAAGGGAGAGCTAACGGTAGTAACAAAAGCATTGCAGCCGCAAATTGCATTAGAAATGCAAACAAGTGGGTAGCTCCGCTTCGCTCCAACTCTAAGTCCGAGTATTAAACTCCAACCCCAAGCCCACCAGGGACTCTTACCTGCCCCCCTTCATCCTTCAGCCATCACCCTTAACCCTTTTTAGACCAGACGCTTTAACTAACGGAAATGTTCGACATGGAAGCAGCGACAATGTCGACGACGCGTCCTCGGCTAATTGAATATACAAAATGCCTAACCCGCATGTAACTTGCACGTGGATGGATGGATGATGTCGATGCCAAAGTTGATGTGGGATATATATGCCTGTGGACCACGTGTTAACCCTTCAAAAATTGTTATTGTTGTAAACTGATTGACCGCCACCAACATCGAAGCGGCTTTAGCGGGTTCAATTGGTTTAGGGCCACAATCATTGGCATCGCTCTCAGCCTTGGTCTCGGTGTCGGTCTCGGACTCGGTCTCGGTCTCGGCTCAAGCATCATTGAGTTTTCTACCCTCAGGGGTCAGTAGATTTGTTTAGATAGGGTGGTTTTTATATTGCAAAATTTCTTGCAGTGTATGGTAGATTATTTTTTTTTCGTTTTTGTCCATTTTTGTGGGAGTTTTGACAGTTGTTAGTTCTGCCTTCTTTTATTGCATTTGCCACTTCCGTTATGCATGTTGGAGTTTTTTTTTTTTTTTTTTTTGACTTGTCTTTAATCTCATCCATAAACTTATTCAGTTGTACTTATGTAGTTGTTGTCTGTTTGCTGAAGCCAGCCCTCAGGGTTGCAGTGTAACTGACTTTTTGGCATGCCTTTATTTCATACCTTTTTATCCTTTACCCCGTGTCCGGTGCCCACGTTTTCAGTCTCTTGGGTATTGTTGTTGTTGCTATTGCCTTAATTGGAATTGTTTTTACCCACATTTCGTCGTCATCGTCATCGTAGTCGCAGTCGCAGTCGTTGGCGTTGTCGTAGTCGTCGTCGTCGTCGTCGTCATGGCCTTTTGTTACCATTTGTATTTCGGTTTGAATATCTGCAATTGTAATCTGGGGAGTTGGAGTTTCTTTTTCGGTTGCAATTTTACAGTGCCGGGGCACGGTTGACGGTTCAGTTTGGTTTGGTTAATCGTTGGGGTTATTGCGTGGGATTAACAATCAAAATAGTAAGAGAATCTGGAATGGGGGGTAGGTGGGGAGTTGTATTGTATCGTATTGTATTGTTATATTCTTGTTTTTGTTCTGATTGCAACATTCAGATGTCTAGCTCTAGTTACGGCTGATAACTTTTACAGGCAGGTGAGATGAAAGGATTACGTACGGCATTATATGAAATATATATACATACATACATACATACATATATGTATTTACTTTATAAAAGTTTATTTGTCCAAATTTTATATATGTTTCTACCTTGGCAAGTTAATTTGCTTCCTATGAATAAATGAATGCGACTTGATTATCTCTGGCAGGTTATTTTTCTTGTTTAATAGTTTTCCCAAAGTAATTCAAATGGAGAAAATTTGTTAAAATTTTCATTTGATTTTCGTAGAGGAGTTGTAGATGTTCGTTTGAAGAAAAACAGATTATCAAAGCATTTTTTTAAGACAAACAATTCCTTTAGTTTGTTTCTAGATTTCTCAGTCTTAAAGTTTTTAGTTATACCTTGATCATGTTCAATATATAAAAAAATATATTTTTAATGTTCTGAATTATCTTCGATATCCTTCAAAGTACACTCAGCATTTTGTTTTATGTATTAATTATTATATTTTAGAATATACGTATATCAATTTAGGAATTAGTATTTCATATTCTCCGCTTAAGCAGGCGAAATGAGAAATGAGAAAACATTTGCTTTTTTATTAAAAAATATATTTATAAATTATTATAAATTGTTTGTTATTTCAAAAATGTTAGATTTCTAATACTTTAATATCTTATCCCAGTCTATTTCAATTACTTATTATTATTAAGCTGAAATTATGAACCTTTTATAGAAAAGCGAGCTCTAGCAGCCAGGTTAAATAAATTGCGAAGTGGGCTAAAGGATTAATATGTATGTGTATAATAACTTCAATTCATTCCTCTTGGCCTAGAAGAGCAAGGAAAAGTATTTTAGCAAAAATTATATTGGCATATTATGAACCTACTTTTCCACAAGTATTTTGACAATAATAAAAGAGAAATCAAGAAAAGTGTCTTGACAAAAAAAAAAAGAAATTTACACTCAAAATATAAAATTAAAATGATATCAAAATATATGAATAGATTCATATTGGCAAATGGTTAAAATAGTTTTTAATTAATTTTTAGCAAATTTCCGAATTTATGCCTAATAGTTAAATACCTATAATTATTTAATAATTATTTTAAACATTTCTAAAATAAATACAATATTTTAATAAACGAAAAATATAATATCTAATGAAATTAACTAAACTGTCAATCTTTATTTTTTTTTGATTTCATTTCAGGTATGGCAACTATATATATCTGCATTATATTCCACACAAATCGATGACTGAATTTGAAAGATATTGTAGGTAAAATTGATTGAAGGGGGGGATAATTCTCGGCCATTTCATCTCACTCTGTTTAGTTTTTTTCTTCTATGTTTTTTTTCTGTTTATGTGTGTGTGTGTTTGTGTGTGTGTTTGTGTGTGTATAGTGAAGAAGAAAGCGAAAACAATAATTTCCGGTTTATTTCGGGGCCTTCCTCCTTATGACAGCCATCAAGCAATGAAAATGAAAGCAAATGAAGAACTGAAAAGACGCCTTGCCCCGTCTTTGCCATATGTTTGCAGGGATGAGTGGGTGGATTGGGGAGACTTTGTGGAGTATTGCGGGAGAGAAGGAGCGATGGGGGGGGGGATGGGTAAAATAGGCTTTTGTTTTCTTGACTTCTATTGTGAACATTTGGCATAATGCAGACGCCAATGTTGTTGATGTTGTTATGATTGGCTCGCGCTCAATGAGGCCTGTGAATGAAATGTTTATTAGCCTGATTATTGGTCATGTACCAGTCGTCATTTGCCGTTGCCCTTTCCACCCTCTTTATGGTTTTCCCTTTTGTGTCTATCATTGCCATTGATTTTCCCATAGGTCGCCACCGCACACACACACATAAACACTCACACACAATCACACACACACACACACTTAAATATCTCACATCTATAAGTGCGTCTGCAAGTCACGCACTTCCTGGGCGAAAGACACGCCCACTAATTGCAGTCACCCCGAATAGTAGGGCAGAGTGAGAGGAGAGGCAAATGAGGAAAGTCCAATGCTAAATTAGCAATTGTCGTTTTTCAATGCATTTGACACACAGCATGAAGAAGAATTTTCCACATTTCCATCCATTTCACAATTTTCGTTCTCCTTTTTGTTCCAAAAAGAAAATGAAGTAAGCAAGTCGTCCCTGCCGACTTGGAGTATACCCTGTACCAAAAAAGGATATTTCATTTAAACAGACTCCTTCGCAACTCTCATTAATTGAATAAAATTTTTCATAAAATTCTCTTAACAAGCCAAAACAACAAATTCATGCTTTCTCGCTCACTCCTAACAGTGAACGAAACTAATGCGTCATTCGGTACAAAGCAACATGCATGCGCATGCTATCTCGCTCACACATCTCAGTTGCTGCTGCCCAAAGCATTTCAGTACAAAACATATATACGTATTATCTCCGATATTTATTGACCGATTTCGGTCAAATGGCTATATAATTGAGTCTGCCAAAAAGAAATGCTGTAGCTTTAATAGAACTCTAGTTATAGTTTTTTCTAATTTGCGGGGGCGGAAGTGGGCGTGGCAAAAATTTGAAACAAACTTGATCTGCGTATGGACTAGACGGATGTTGACACCAAGTTTGGTTGCTCTAGCTCTTATAGTCTCTGAGATCTCGATGTTCATACGGACGGACAGACGGACAGACGGTCAGACGGACATGGTCATATCGACTCGGCTGTTGATGCTGATCAAGAATATATATACTTTATGGGGTCGGAAAATTTTCCTTCTGGCTGTTACATACATTTTAGTGACTTTAATATACCTTGTACCCTATGGGTACAGGGTATAAAAAGAAAAAAAAAAATCAGCTGACATGAACAATGACAAAGGGAAGAGAATGCCTGGAATTGCGGGTTTGGATCGATCAGCTCTATGAGAAGGACACCGAACGAGGGGAGGATTGGCAAAATTCGTAACAATTAGCACTCAAGATTGATGGGGCAATAAGGCAATAGCAAAGAGAATGGGGAGCACAAGGGAGTAGCTGCAATGTGTCAGCTAGCTAGATAGGGGATGTGAGGTCAATAGAGTATCACAGATGTACATATGTTTGTTTGTTTGTATGTGTGTCTATTTGTAATATGCTCTCATACATATGTATGTATATGTATACATATGTGACGAAAAGTAGGCGTGTAACTAGTTGCGATAATGCAGTATAAGTCACATCAAAGAACTCAATTTAAAACATTTTCTCATATGCTTGGAAAATATTTCTAAGCCGCTTGAAATCCTTTAAAATAAGGGATCAAATATTATCAAATATATGATTTTTATAAAATGTGTTTAATATATTTTCATTTGATTCAGTTAAATAAGGTTTTTTTCTTAGGTATTTAATGAAAATGTTGCCATCTGTGATTTCAAATCTTCAGATTCAGATTTGTCAATTCCGGTATAGCAATTATTATTAACAGATATATCTTAGGGATATAGTCAGGTCTATTTTTAAAATTATACAAATTTAATATTTCTAAAAACCAAAGATTTATTGTAACCGAACCTTAAGTTTTATGAATCTCAAGATCTTTATGATTTCTATACTTAACTAAAGAAAATCCTATAAAGCTAATAAATAATTCTAACTGGTGGCTTTAGATTGTGTAATTGTCTACATTTCTATATTCATATAGAGATCAACAGGATCAAAATCATGATAGGATAAAGTTCTTTACTGAATCTTATAAAAACCTGAAGTCAAATAAATTTCCTAATTCTGCCATATCTCAAGAACTTCATGATAAATTTAATACATATACTCTACAGAAGAGTAGAGTGGAATAGGTCGGTTTATAAAACAGAATTATAATTGAAATGTTTTTAATTTTGAAATAGTTTAAATTTAAAATAACCATTGAGTCAATATTCAGATTAATTAATTAAATAAAAGTGTTCTATCTTTTGTGATTTGAAAAGTTTTACAAAGTTCCGATAGAGTGAAACTTAACTTAATTATTATACGAGTATTGAATGGTTTAACTAAAGTCTTTTTAATGCAAATATATATTATTTATGTATTATAAACATATTAAATTAAAAAACACTTAAAGGAGGAAATTATTATAAAGATACTAAATTTAAGAATTGAATAATTCTGAACTTATTTCATATAAAATTTGGTTAAATATGTAGGGATTGATTTTAAGCAAAAACCAATACAAGACAATATAATATTCTACTAATTAGAATTCTCCATAATAGTTCCTGAATATCAAATCTATAACATATATTGAGATTTTCGTGGTTACTTGTTACTTTATCCGTTATACCTAGCTATTCTTATTCTTTCCCACAAAAGTTAGTTGAGAATCAAATGATGGATCATAAATAAATAAATACAGACGAGTTTCTTTCTCTAATTGGTATCGATCACTTTAAAAAGCCATCATTTGTACCAAAAGTGGCGCCTTCGTACCATTAAGATCACATAAAACTAAGATTGTTTCCCCACATTGGACAAGGAGAGTGGGTTAGGGGGAGGGATGGGGGGGGGAGGGTTGGCCACATAAAGAATTCTTTTACAATGCATTCACTCTGATATTAAATTGCTTTATCCTTTAATTCGACATTTATTTGATAGTATCCGAGAAGCTGAACTACTTCAACGTTTACAGCCCTTGAACTAATGAGCCTTGTCTAAATCAAAGTACCACCTCCTCAACCATTGCCCCACAACCGACACTCCACCACCTTACACTATTTTCAGACCATAAACCTAGACACTCACACTCACACTCACACACACACACACAATGAACAAAACAACAAAAAAAAATGTTAAGAGGAAAAATAAAAAGAAAAAAGTGCCTCATACTCCATTAGCGTCATACAATTTGTACCTACCGAAAAATCCATCACAAACCGGGGCCCCCACAATAAAAACCAATTCCAATGAAATTTTTCATGCTACAAAATTGAAAAACAAGACAACGGGCCAAGCAAACAAATAGCCCCGACTCTGAGCACTGGTTCTGGCTATGACTCTGGCTCTGGCTCTGATGGAGCAGAGCAATAGCAACAAAAACAAAAAAAACCAAACGGCAAGAGGAAAACGAACAAAAAAAAACCAAAAAATACAAAAAAAAAAAAAGCCAACAGAGAGAATCTCGAGAAGCCCTTTTTATGGTGCAACAAATCTCAAGCTGAATGAAAATGCTGCAAAAGAATGACGACGACGACGACGATGACGATGACGATGACGATGACGGAGATGGGATGGAGATGGAGATGGAGATGGAGATGGAATTGGAGATGGAGATGGAGTTGGAGACGATGACGACCAACGCAAAGTGGGAAACCGAACAAACAACGCGAAGACCAAAACCAAAACCAAGACCAAGAACCCCCCTCTCTCACTCTCTCTCTCTCTCTCTCTCTTTCTCTCATTTGCCTGGCCTGGACTGGGCTGACCCCCCACCCATTCCCTGACGACGGGAATGCGAGTGGCGATAGAGTGAAGTGGAGGTTGCATAGAGTGGGATGTGCGTGTGTGTGTGTGTGTGTGTTTGTTGCAAAGACCATATTATTAAGTGTAGCCAGAAGCAATTAAGTGTAGATAAGCAAACAATAATGTTCCTAGTCACGTATCAACTTCTCTCACTCTCCCACCCCCCTCTCTCTCTCCCTCTCTCTCTCCCCTCTCTCACTCTTTCTCTTTCTATGACTTGGGACATTTTCTCACTTACAAAAACAGGAGGCTGTTGAAAATCTAGTTGTAGACCTAGTCCTAGACAAAGTGGTAGTAGAAATTTCAGTTCACTTTAGCCCCCCAAACTGGCTCAGACAGTCAACTGTTCAATCACTCATTCAATAGCAACTCCCACACACGATATATATATATATATATATATGTATCTATATATGTTTACTCAGTTTGCAGTTCTTCTACTTTGATACATTTAATTTCATTAGATGTCCTCGGCAACAAAATCTAGTTCAAAAGCAGACATCACTTGAATCCTTATAGAATCTATGCGGTAGTGCCATTTAGTGTCCTTACAAGTATGTGTGTATGGGGGGGAGAGAGAGATCTAAGATGACAAGCAACTTGAAAATGAAAGAAAATGAGAAGGGAAAATAAAAAAAAAAAAACAACTTTACAACATTTCCTATACATCAGGTGGCACTCACTACCTTGTTTTTTTTTATAGAAAATATCTTTAATACAAAGATTTCGATTTTCTGGTTTTTAGGTAGATAATATTAAATAAATACAATTTAGTGTAAATAAACAATTGATAAATCTTTAGGTCATGGACAATATAATAAATATTAAAATCAATGTCTAAATTATGGCAATTTATTTATAATTTGAAATTTCAACAATAGTTTCATTTTTGACCTCAATTTAAAAATAGACCAATATGTTATTTAATTGATTTAATGGCCTAAATTGATATAGCAATAACTGTATAGACACAGAATCGATATTTAACCAAATTTATTTGCGGTATCAAATACGTTTTCTATTGCAGCCATATACTAATTAAGCATTTGATATCCGTTTGCATGTAATTAAAATTGGAAAAACGAAAATTTACATTCAATAGTCAGTTAAGGATTTGTGAGTAAATCAGGAAATTGTAAAAAAAAGGTTATTCATAGTTTTCTAAGGCTAGCAAAAGAGATAATTATATTAGCGAGAAGTGCTTTGTATATTTTACGACTAAATTATAGTTATTATTCAAAGTAATGTACTATAGTTCCATTTTTCCCCTCTGTTTAGTTGAGAATGACTTGGTCCATCATGTCCAAAGATATTTCAATCTATTTTAACCAAATATTTCAACTAGAATCGAATTGAATTGATCCATTCCTTGTGCAATGAGTCCTGTTGGTCATAACAGTCTTTAAATTCAACTAGATAGTTACTAGATTTTATTCATTCAACATTAGATACCCTGTTCAAAAGGCAGAGTTAATGATTCCTTGCGGTTGTCCTTAATAGGCAAATGACCAGCCCTTCTTAAGATTTGGTTAAAGCCTAACTAGGCTTTGAATCAAGGATAAACTGAAGATGTTTAAAGAAGAACTATATACATTTTCACGGGTATTTCTTTGTTTTCCTTACCCATAGAACTTAAATCGAAAGAAATTTGATTTAAATGTGGATTAGAAGTATCTGACAAAGAAGAGGTAAAAGAAGTTTAAATCATGTTAAATGAGAGGTCCAGTTTGAAACTTATCAAAAACCTAGAAAACTAAATAAGTCATGGCTATCGATTATGATTTGTGAAAATCTGTAACTTACTTGAAAGTTTCTTTTTTAAACTTTTTGTTCGCTTCAAAAAGCCTCTCAAAGGACAAGTGCTTTTAAAGAGAATGGCTGACTAATCTATTCTCTCATTTGCTAATAAAATATAGATTTCGATATATTTCTCATATCTTTTCAATGGTAATATGAGCTAACTTTAGGTTTGTTAAAAAAGAACATATTTTTAACAAATGACCTACTACTTATCATATACAGTAAATACTAAAAATCTAGTTTACAGCAATAACAACAAATTCTTTGTTAGACATTCTTTGTTTTTAAGGCCATTTTTTCTCTTGTAGACCGTTAGGCAATTTCCGCTTATTGTCTAAGTTTCTTGCAGTTATCACATCATCTTTCATATGTATATATGTATGTATATACATACACATGTATATATATACATATATATATGTATATACTTATATATACAACGTGCGTGTTCTATTTCCCATCACAGATTACTTAAAAATGATTTGCTAGAAAAGTTTACTTTAAATTTACTTTTTTTTATTATTTCGATTTTTAGCCAGCAAAGTTTACAATTAATGAAAAGACCAGTTGAGGAATTAGCTGTATCATAATGATACCTTTTAGACAGGACTTTAGACCAAAAGAGCCGTTTGCTTCTTCGCACGGACAATATTCCTCACATTGGTCACAAAAACTCTCCGGATGGGCTACATATTGATAAACATTTGGATTTAGAGCCACCTGGCAGCCCACTAACGGTGAAAATAGGCAACAAAAAGTCTTGGCATATTCTAAGATTAAATGAGTATTTAAAGATATGAATATACTAGTTATGTAAAAATTGTGATATTCGATTACATACCCAAATAGAAAGGATATGGGGTACAGGTATCAAATAGGTTCATTTCCTCTGGTGTACTAGTCTCATATTCCTCTTGGGTTAAACCTTGCTTTCTAATATGGGCACCCGGTTCACAGAAATATCCTGTAGTATTTGTCTGACAATGATATCCCCAATGTTTATTACAATCAACACATTGTCCTTCAACGACTTAAAGAAGAATTTGAAGATCTTTAAAATTAAATGGGAAATTCTGTCCTCATCCTCTTACTTACTTACTTGTGATTATGTTGTAAACGATTATCATTGTCCCAACTGAAACTAACATTTTGTAAGTCAGAAATTGATAAATTTATAATTTAGTAAAGAAATATAAAAATCTATAAATTATCTTATAAATGACAGTACAAACCAAATTTCAAGTTTTATACATATATTTCTCTCATTCATTTGTTGTTTTGTTTTTTTTTTTTTTTGTTGGATCTTGTACTTATTGAAAATGCAACTCATATAAATATCTCGATATTTTAATAATTCAAAAGAAATATTTATAAAATGAATTTGCACAAGGCACACCTACTCCTCACCCAGGTGAATGCAGTGTAAAAGAGTGACTAAGGATCGGGAACCATAATTAACGGCATCCGAATGACGTTTGCATAATTCAGTGGATGGCAGTCGATTGGTCGGTCGGTCGGTCGGTCGGTCGGTCGATCGGTCGGTCGATGTGGGTTCGACTTTTAATGAATTCTTCTTCGGCTGGCAAAAAATTCCCTTGAATTTGTGCTCATTATGCATCGTGGGCTGAATGTTCCAGGAAATCGATTGACCAGCGACCTTTAAGCCAGGTATGCACACAACATATGTATGTTTATATTTACATACACACAACACATATACATATACATACCTACATATGAGCATATGTATGTTAATATGCTTTGATCATGCATTGGTCTCTTAAGATTTCAAATAAAGATTTACAATAATCATAGGAATAGTCTTGAATTTAATCAAGATTTAAATTAAATTTCGAAGTGGTCGAATATTAAGAATATTAAGTTTCACGAGACTTTAGTAACAATGACTATAGTTTATTCATATACTTATAAGTTGGACTTTACTATGGAAAATCGTTTCTTTTGCTAAATAACCTGATGGTTTTTCTCGTAACAAGTTAAAAACATCTTTAATACAAATTTAAGTATTAATTAGCAACTTGATTTAAATACTCTTCATGTTGACTTTAAAGAAAGATTATTTAAACGTTAGCTTTAAGTATAAATTACTAAACTGATTTAAATACTTTTCAAGTTAACTTTAAAGGTAGAATACTTAAACGTTAATGTTTGGCTCATCCGGTAACCTTTTTGTCCTATGTATATAGTAAGAATAGTAATGATTCTTCCGCTAATAACACCTATAACCCTGGGTCTTAAAATTACTTTGGTTTGTCCTATGTACAGTGAAGCGTTTTCCATTCCTAAAAAGGAAACAGAGGTTAAGCCCTTTTTAAAAAGGGAAAAAACTAATAACATAAACAAACTTAGAATTGCAATGACGTGTTTTATAATCAATCTTTCATTCTTTGAATTGAATTAGCCTTTTCTCACAAGTGTGACCCATTAGGAAAATATAAGTATTGAATTATAATAGACATATCTGTAAGAAATCGCCAAGAAAATCCCATGATTCCAGTAGATTTTTGTTTAGAGAAAAAATGTACATATCTACATATATAGAGAAATTGACTAAATAATTGAAAAGTTCCCTTCAAACTTGTAATATTCTATTATAATAAATAAAATTATCTTTAATTAAACATTATAATTCTCAACCAGTTGTGTAACAATCAAAAAGTTTGAAAGAAAATCGAATGAAAGAGAACAGAGAAGACCTATTGTCATTGTATGGAATGGAAAACCTACAAATGTCTAGACTCTAGACTCTAAAATGATGAAATTGTTAGATCCCTCGTCTTGCTCTTCTATACAATACCAGAAACTTTTCATACTAGAAACCATTAAATGGTAATAAAATCAACAACAACAACAAAAAAGGAACGATGAAGAAAAAGAATCAGAAAAAATACATTTTCGAATTTACAATGAGTGTCTAAATGTGTGTGTGTGTGTGTGTGTGTGTGCGAGTGTGTGAAATGTACATAGTGGAGTGGTGGGAGTTCTACGAAAATATCTCAAGAAGAAATGAAACCCAACAGAATGAGCTCAAAGAGACATATGAGTAGTTGTTGGAGGAGTAGTAGACGTACGTAGTAGTATATATGTACATAGTAGTAAGAGTAGTCATCGTCATCGGGATTGGATGGAATGGGATGCCTGCTTGCTTTGGGTCAGGCGATGGGCCACAGCTGATAAATTCATTAAATGCTTCAACGAAACCAAAACGAAAAGAAACAACATCAACCATGGGCCAGGGGCAGACGGGTATAACGGCAGCAGGGGTAACTGAAATTCAATACCTTTTTGGGGGATGATGTCTTTGTGTCTCTGTATGTGTGTGTGTGTGTGTGTTTGTGTGTGTTTGTATGCTTGGACCGGGTTATTGATGTTGCCTAGTGTCATTGTTGTTCTTGGCTGTTGCTGCATTGTTGTTGTAGTTGTCATGCGGGGTTTCCTCTCAGAGTACAAGAAGAAACTTATCGCAGACATACAAATGATTTTGATTTTGATTTCATTTCAATATATGTATGTATATATATATATGTATGTACATATATTTATACCCTATAAACACCAAATAAACGGGTATATACATAAGTGCTTAATACAACAACAATCAAATATGTAATATGTATACATATATCTTAACTCTACTATCATACGATGGTCAATTTATAACTTCTATATACATACTTATAAATTGGCTACAATGTAGGCCTAGATCTTTATTACCCAAAAAGGAAAACGAAGTCCAACCCTTTAAGAGGTCACCAGAGGCCACTTTAGTCTGAGAGCATAGATTACCATATTTCAATAGCCTTACAACTAGGCCATTTTCTCATCAAATAATTGAGCGTTGGTATGTATGTAGGTCTGGGTACTAACAATGTTAAATAACTTTTATTACCTACGTATAAGTGAAGGGTAAAAGTTTATTTCGTAAAAATCAACCACCAAGAGAATTCAGTAAGTTTTGTCTTTGAATTCATATGAACCATAGCTAAAATTTGGTATGACCATATGAAAATAATAGTATTTGATAGATCAGTTTAGATAAATTTACTAAGAACAACTAGCTTCAGCAGTATTTAAACCCTAGCCCTTAAATTTAGTATGCTAACCTACGTATGTATGTACATATGTATATATACATTATATACTGACTAAGAATCTAAATAGTAATGACAATATAAGCTTTGTCAAATTAACAATTTTTGCAATAATGTAAATAATATTTATTAAGTTAATTTCCTGATTATTGAAAACTACAAATTAAATAGCATCAAACCTTTCTTTTCCGTGCCGAAAGGAAATAAGAACTTTACCTTTTTTTCCCTTATTAATTTTAATCTTAAGGTTCCTCTTCAGCGTAGTTAACTCTATTAAATATGGAATCCATGGTTTAGTCAAGTAAATAAAGCTAAAAACGAAATTGAACTAAAAATCTCTTAAGACCCATAAGTAAAACAAATCAGTATTATATAATTTTCATACTTAATTTTATACTTATTTACTAAATTATTTTAAATCTAATTAAACCAAACTCCTTCGTGAGTTTGATTTTATGATATATCTTCTATTGGTCCAGGGTATATTCAAAATCATCAGGGATGACTTGCTTGGTTCAGTTTCTTTTAAACTGATGATCAAAAGGAAACCCCAAGTACAATAACCTTAATGGTTATTTCAAAAGTCGTAGAGTTATTATAATAACAGTTTAATGTAGTCGATTACTTACTATATACACATATTTACTTATATTATTTATAACTATATATACTCATTTTAACAACAGTCTAATCTGCATTATCTGCAAATCCATTAACTAGTTTTAATCTAAGCATTTTCTCAAGTTTTTAGAGGTAAAAATACATCAACTTTTTTCTGATACTGGTAATAATAAGAGCCAAATCTCCAGCTACCATAAAATAACCAGATTATACATATAGACATATGCATATAAAAATAATTGCCAATATTTTTAATTGCCTTTATCCTACTACTAAAAACTATCACAATTAGTAACAGAAATCAAGTTCTTTAAAAATAGTAAGCAATTAAACTTTTAGCAGACATTAAAGTAAAAAAAAAGAAATAAGAAAAATGCTTTTAACAATAACTATCTTCTCAGTTGCCAACAATATTGTACTAAATTGTAAATGTGGCACGAATCGACCATTTGCTGCTAGATGGCCTAAATGTATTAATGTGGTAATACGAGTATTTCATAAATTATGCAATGGACAAACGAAGTTAATTAGATATTACAAGTTAGTTTAATCTAATCGGTTTTTAGTTACTCTTGTGGTGGAATGTTTGAGGAAATTAGTATCAGTTAATACCATCAATTCTCTAATTAAACATTTAAGATTTGTATACACGTTTATATTATATTATGATAATTTAATTTAATTTCTCTTGGTTACAACTTTTTAGCTAATAAAATTTCTAAAAAAAAAAAATAAATAAATAAATAAAGTTGAGGGATAAGATTTCAACTGGTTGGTTAATAGAAAATTCAAAACCACTTGAAATTTTGTCATTTTGCAATATTAAATTTCCCAAGGAGAGATGGAAAAGTCAGAGAAAAACTGCACCCAAACGTAGCAGCTATTGCAAAGTCAGAAAAATTTACATATGAATGCCGCCATCGTCGACATCGTCTCTCCTCCCCCCTCCTTGCCATTCTTTTAAATCGAATGAAAGGCAACGTAGTGGAGATGCCGTAGCCGGAACCGGAGCATGCATTGATGTATGTATATATACGTATGTATATGTATATGTGTCTATGTCCTTCTCCTCCTCCTCTTCCTCATCTGAGTTTCTACCATCATTGTACTCCATCTCGTGCTGCCGCCTTCCTTCACATTGTCGGGTATTTGCAATTGCTAGTGAAGTATTAATGGCAGCATTTGAATAACAATGCGAGCCGCCAATGTCGGTGCCTGTTGTCGACACCAGCCGACAGCCATCGAAGAGAGAGAGAGAGAAAGATGCAATATCAGCCCAAGAAAGGAATAGAAATACTAGGTGGTGGTGCCATTACCATTGCTAGCTAGCTAAAGCCGTTTGTCGGGTGCCCAGACAACGCATCAAGTGCCTCAATGAAAATCATGGCGAAAGGCTAATTTGTATTGCATTTAGGGTGAAAGGTGCCAAGTAACTCTATATGTCTTTCTCTGTGTCTCTATCTCTCTCTCTCTCTGTCTCTGTCTATCTATTTCCCAATTGTGTCTTGTCTCAATATTAAAGATTTAACTTTTGGTAGAAATTTAATAAACTCCAATGTATAGTCATCGTCATCGTTGTCAGTAACTAAGATCCCGCATTGGCATAAAACTTGCAGCAAACACAGTAATTGTGGTTTGGCAAAACGATGGACCGCAAAAACCCCAAAAACCAGAACTGCTTCCACAGTCTCTTCACCCGTTAGCAATGCTTTAACCATAGAGCAATCCAACGGCATTGCCATTACCATTGCGGCCACCTGGCCACCACGTGCCCCGGCAACCTGCATGTGCACCCATCCTTACCTCACAACTCACAGCTAGATGTGGATTAAAGACAACTTGGCTGCACATGGCCGTGGGGCGTATAGGATAGCATAGAGAGAGAGAGCACAAGACAACAAACCAGACACAGACACCAGGACACGAGGACAACGGGACATGGTCAGGACATGAGGACAAGACAGGATGCAGACACAGTAGTCGGAATACTAGTATTCCTCTACTAACTAACACCGACAACAAGACAATTAAATTATGCAGGATTTTTCCAATGCACTTTACTCGTCTTGACTAAGGTAGATTTTGCCAAAGATTTTGCGTAAATTGATTTTAAATAAATTAAAAGTTAAATATTGACAGTGAGCCATATCTCTCTCCTTCTATCTCTCTCTCTCTCTCTCTCTCTGTCTCTCTCTTTCCTTCTGTATAAATCTCCAAGTCTCTCAAGTGTTTGCATATATACAACATCTGTGTGTGTGTGTGTTTGTAAATATATCAGGTGCGAAATATTTTATTCAACATTTTTTCCTACAATATTTATTTACAAAAAAAATTTTGCTAAAGACAGTAAATAAATTTATTTATAAATATAATAAAATTGTCCATAGATAAAAACCTAATATGCGGGATTGAGCATTTTACTATTTATGTACATGTAAATGTGCGGATTGATTGAATTGCAATCAATCGACAAATGGGGATTGAAAACCACAATACAAATATGTATTATTATTTTTCTTTTTCCTTCTTTGTGAAACAAACAAACATACCGAAACGTAATCGGAAATAATTGAAATACTCCATTTTAAGTATAAATATCTTATTTAAAGGAGCTAACTAATGTCAATTGATTGGAAGTTCAAATTGTTGACATGCTAAGCTTGAATAAAGATTCCTTAATTATGTAGAAATAAATTCATCTTTTAATATGCACTTTAAATCATATCTCGACATTATCTTTGCTTTGATGTAAGTGCACCTAGTTTGCGAAGGAACCTCTCTTTTCAATATAAAAGTAAATCTTAATATAATCTTTTTAATATGAAAAGTCTGTCTATTCGAATCCCAGGCTGGTGTATGGATGTAGTTTTCGTTTAAGCCGAAGGCCTTAGTTGCCAGTGCTTGTAAAATATAGTTAGGTTGATAGTTTACAACTATATCCTATACTTAATAATATTCTTATCTTAAATTAAACAAAATATAAGAAATATTGGAAATTCTTTTTATATTTTCCAAAGAACAAATAGGAAATATTGAAATATATTCAATAAATATTGAATTACCTTTTTCGATATTTATATCTATATGTAGATATATTTGTATGTGTATATATGTAGAACAGATATCAATAATTTGATAATTGACCCATGAGTATCTTTAACAAACCAAGATCATAAAGGATATTACATATTAGACTTGCTTAAATTTGATTTATTATTTTATATAGTAAACTTCATTACTTCATATAACTTAACTTTAAAAAACTCACACTTTTTACTAATTTTATTCGTTTTGAATTATCCAAATTTAAAGTAGTTAGAAATATAGATTTACCATAAACAAAAAACCTCAATAAACTTTATGAAGATAAATAATAAATGATAAGCTTTGTTTAATGATAATAATCAGAAATATACAATAGCCTACCAGTTTATAGCTCTTAAATCCAGCTATAATTAAATAGCTTATGTTTGTATCCTTTTTCAAAGGAAAGGATATACATGGAAGCTTTAAGAGTGAAGCTGGAAATGTGTGTTATCTTCAAAAACAGATAATTTTGTTTCAAATCAGAACACGCCGATAAAGAATATTATAAAACTTTACAAAGCTTTTTTGAATGAAAATGAAAATATGAAAATATAATCTCTATAAAATTTAAACTTCAAAAGTTAAGCAAGAGTAAATTTAAATCCAATAAACTATTACTTTGTCAATATTTAAGTCTATAGTGATCCAATTTAACTTTCAAATACCACCTATATAGATACACATATAAGAATGTCATTCTATAAACCTATATTTAGCATTCTAACTATATATGCATATATATCTCTCTGACAACCAAAATCCATTTTAATATTCGTTTTCACTAAGTGATTTCTGTATACATATGTACATATACATATATACATATGCGTATCTTTATGCTGCTATTTTAGAATTTTAGAATATTTTTTTGAAAGCATTAAACTCTTTTTCCTGTCTAGGATCAGCATTGATTAATAATTTCATGCAGCTTTCACATATCTTTGGGCTAAACAAAAACAAAGAAAACTTTTATTTTTATACATTTTTTGTTTCTTTCCTCGTCCCCTCCTCGTCCGTCCATCCCTCAGCCCTTTTTGGCTTGCCATAACCAAGTGTTACTCATAGCTCACTTTTCAAGAGAGAGAGCCTTCAGGCAATCCAATTTGTAAATCAAGTTGCAGTCATCTCTACCCCCCGTTACCAGAAGTCACCTTACCCCCGTGACACCCCCCACACCCATTCAGTAATACTATAGCTCATCCAACCTTCTGCAATGATAAATCATCTTTTGTAATTCAGTTTTTTTTTTTTCGGTAAGCGTTTCTCTCATCATTTCTTTTTCTTATTTTTTTTTTGTTGTTTCCTTTTGCTTTTTTTTTTTTTTTTTTTTGTTTCTTGAACGCCGCCGTCAGCTGCCAGTTGCCCTTTAGAGGTTTTTACCTTGGGCGCACATTCGTAAATTTCAATGTAATTTTATGATTATGACCGCACGCATTTTGATTGATACTTTAGCACTACTTAAAGGCCAATGGCCCAGCGATTGAATTTCCTGTGGATGTGGATGTGGATGTTGATGTTCCAGCGAAATTCAATTTTATAACCGAAATGCATCAATCTTGACTCTGGGCATTTTAGGTCTGCCTGCTGCCTGCAACACTCATTAGCCACATTCCGCTAAAAAAATCAAAAAAAAAAGAAGAAACAGAAATCAAAACTTGAAAAAAGTTGCACTGAGAGCATAAAATATAGACATATAGAATATATGTATATGTAGATGCAATCAGCTGATTGTGTGTTATCATTGAAATGATAAACATTTATAACAGTTAACTGGGCGTGGCCAATGTCCGTTCGGTAGTGACTCTCTTACTCTCTCTCCCTCTCATTCGTTGTCTGTGTCTGTGAAAACATTTTTTCTCATTTTGTATGCCGTTAGGCATACCAATGTAATTATTCAATACATTTTACGTGTGTTGAATGCCAAAAACTAAACATTTGCCACGCCCACACAGGATGTCTATACTTGTTAGTGTGTGTGTGTGTGTTCAAGTGCATATGTTTGTGTGTGTGTGTGTCTGCCTTCCACTTGAACATCATTAGAATATTGTGCACAATGTGTCGTTGACTTGGTTTCACTTCGTTT
Organism: Drosophila sturtevanti; assembly: GCA_018150375.1. Classification (NCBI taxonomy): domain Eukaryota; kingdom Metazoa; phylum Arthropoda; class Insecta; order Diptera; family Drosophilidae; genus Drosophila; species Drosophila sturtevanti. The sequence continues at coordinate 2,861,122 of JAECWJ010000324.1, read as the reverse complement.
CTCTCTTTCTTTCTTTTTTCACCCCGCTCGCCTTTGCCTTTCAATTTGCCTTCGCCTTCGCCTTTTTCCTGGCGCACTTTTGCAATTTATTAAACATTTTATTGTGCCCCAAGGCGTACTTGCCATCCAAAAATAAAGGTAAAAAAAAAAATTGTACAAAAGAAAGAAAAAGAAAAAAAGGAAAAAAGTAAATAGTCAAACATACTAAAGAGACGGACAATTAAAGGTAAAAACCGTTGGTAAGGCCAACAAACACAAAAAAAAAACTCCACTTTGAAAGCAAAAAAGGAAGCATATGGTAATACCTTTTTATACCTTATAGCCATATAGTAAAATGGGTACACAGATGAAAGGGAGTATTAGACCTGTTCGCCTGAGTATCTTAATCCTAAAGAGAAAGCCACCTGTTTTAGTATGCCAGCTACTGTGGCTTGTAGGCAGTTTAAGTTTGTTTCAGGGCTTAGCCACGCCTCCACTTTTCACTACTGTCATTTTTAAATATATTTTACGTTAAGCTATGAAAAAAGTAAATTAATTTTTATCTATGTTTTTTACTATTAAAATTTTTAAAATTACTAATTTTAGGCAAGTAAAATTTGCAAGAACTTTCACCAAGTTAAATGTAAGGCAGAAAAATCATTTGTCGCCGTGTATTATTTTCAAATTTTTTCGAAATCTTTGTTAATTTGTATGTTAGTTATGTTTTAGTAACATTTTCTTACTTTTTCTTAGTTATTAGGATTTAGTAAGTACCGACTTTCTTAGTTAACTTTATTATTACTTTATGTGGAATAGGAAAGCAAATTACATTTTAAAATATTCTAAAAAGAAGTCTCAGCTTCAAATATTTAAATTTTAGTGAACATTCGTATATAAAATGTACATAATTAAATCAAAACTTGCTTATACTTAAATTGAAACTAAAATATATTCGAATATTTCAATTTTTTACGATAATAATTACAGAAACTATAAACATTACTTTACAATTTAATCAAAACTCGTTTAAACCAAAACTGAAAATATAATACATTCGAACATTTCAATTTTTTACGATCATTCTTGTAGAAACTATAAATATTACTTCTTTAATTTAATCAGAATTAGGTACAATGTAACTATAATAACTTGAGGAAACAAATACATAGTTAATCTCTGTATAAGACTCGATATTTAAAACCAAAGTTTTTAATTAAGTTAACCAGACAATCCATAAATAATTCCTGTTTCAAAAATTCTCATTGCCATGGCTATAATACTTATAATCTGGTCTATTCTATAGTCTGCACCTGCGTTGCAAGAGGGAAAATAAATATAACGATTAATTGTGAATGGATCGAGATGCTGGATGAAATGTTTGTACTTTTGATTGAAGCTAAGATTGATTTTATTTTGCTTAATTTTTTTTTTTCTATTACCAACAGTTTCCAATTAATATTTATAGCTGGATTCCACTGAGTGAAGCCTTTTATTTAGCAGAGTGTTAGCCGCCCCTCTTTAAATGTACTTGTCTATGTTCCCCCTAGTCACATATGTATATAATAGCCGAGCTAAGCTCTTCTGATCCCACACACATACACGTAGATATAGTACACTGATTCACTGGCAGTTCCACTTGCAGCGGGTGTAATATGTGCATATGTATATATGTATATGTACATACATATATGTATTTGTGTACCTATGAGTAGAGTAAACAGAATGTAGGTCTTCCGCCCGAGTGCATGCATTGTTGGACCTAACCTGGACCTGGGACCTGGACCTGGGATTTCTGCCTTTACCATCCCTTCTTCTCCTCTTTCTTTCTTTCTCTCTCTCTCTCTCTCACTCTGGCACCCCAATTATAACACGCTAAACAATAAAGAAAATAATAATAAAACTCCAGGACACACACATGAATATCTATGTGTATGTATGTGTGTGTGTATGTCTATGTCTATGAGTTTGTTGAAGCAACCCTCGCTAATGAAGCTGCAGTTCTTCACTGTTTGCACACGCAATTTGCCTTTGCCCGTTGCCTGTTGCCTGGAACTGAACAAAATAGAACTGGGCCTTGGGATTATCACCAGCAGCCATGGGCAACAATAAGGAAGTGAGAGTTAATATAAATGAAGAAAATCGAATATTTAATACCCTATAAAATAAGGGATTGATAGTATCAGAGAGTTTTCTTCTAAGTAAAATAAGGCTTAAAAACGAAAGAAATCACAGCTTAGTTAAAAAGCAATGGAAGAAGATTTAGCTGGATCAACTGTTTTTTCTTATTAAGTGTGGATCGGAATATCATATTGATTGCATAGGAAACTGACAACTTATGAAACCCTTCGCGAAAGTTTTATTCAAATCAATTTAGAAACAAAAATTTATTAAATAAAACATAAAATTCCCTAGATTGAGGTACATGTGACTTGACTCGTGATCAGTTACTCAAAGATATATGTATGTATGTAGAAAATTCTATATATATTTTAATGTCAAGTACCTGCCTGACAAATTTATTAGACTATGTGACCCTGTTATTTTTCTATTTTGTTATTGTTCTTGTTATTTGAGCTCACCTTATGGCGATTTCTAACATATTCCATTAACCGATTCCTAATCCTCATATGTATGTATGCTGTTGTTGTTGGCATTGTTGTTGTTGTTGTTACTGCCTGGCAACCGCAACGGGGCAACATGTGGCCCTATGCTTTGGGGTGAGAGAAGGAGAGAGTGAGAGCGAGAGAGAGATGCATTGTTTGCTGGGAACAAATACACAGAGAACTACAACAACAACAACTGCAACAACAACAACAGAATCACAGCTGCTTCACTGTGTGGGCTGCCCGATGGCATTATTTGATACCCTATACAGTTACAAATTTTAACATGAGCATGCCTATTCAATCAAAAAACTTAATGTAACTGTTAAGTGAATTTCATCTACAGGCTATAAACTAGTCGATGTTACTTTAACATTTCATTTGTGCTTGTGGAACATAAAAACGCATTGCCGCCTGCAGCCTGCTGCTGCCGTCTCACTCTTCACCGCTGTAACATTTGTTTTGACATTGTTCCCGTAGCTCTTCGCCATCGTTTGTCTGTCAGTTAGTCCGGCAATCAATTTTTTTCTCTTTTCCTTTTTTTCTTTTTTTTTAGTTTGTTTGTTGTTTGCTGTTGCATTCGCTGCGCTTTTTTTTCTGTCGGCCTTCTCCTCGAAGTGTAAAGTTTGAAATTAGTTTGGAAAAGTGTCTAAAAAAAAATTACACAAGCACGCAAACACACACAGACACATACACACACATGCACACTTAATACATACATACAAAAAGAACTCTTGCGGCGACACTTTTTGTCAACACCAACACAAGGAAAATGTAATAAAAAAGTAAAAGATTGAGTAAAAGAAAAGAATGAAGACTTCTCCACTGGGATTTCAGACACTAAAACCAGTTGGGAATTACAACGAGAAAAGCGTTTTAACAGCAACTGAGCTACAACTTGTATCTAGAATGCTTTAGTATTGAAGAAATATGTATGTATTAATGCTTTCTATTGTACAAGATGTTTTTCGGGATAAAAATACATATATATAAATATATATAGAAGCTTACTTTTGATTAACTAAAAATCACTTTCAAGTTAACAATATATAATTTTAGTCATTAGAAGAAAGATTTTTGTATATATTTCATTAAAATGGGAACTCTAAACTGATTACACAGTTAATCAATGTAATCACTGCATAAGGGTAGAAAAGGTAACCGATTAGTTTATACAGCACCAATGTAGAAACATATTGAATATTTTCTACATTTGTTCGATGGGTTCTTATTCATCTTTTTCATTTCGTCAACGTCAACAGTCAACAAGGTAATTTCAATTGATAAGGGTTTTCAATATTGTTAATACATTGTCACTATTTATTCCGTTTTGCCGTACACACGTTGACAGGATGACGGCGACCACGATTAACACCCTATACCACATGCTGTTATCCTCCAACCGTAAGGGTGTTGATGAACTTAATTTTAATTTAATATAATATATTTAATTGAAAACATAAAACACAACAGTTTGTTCTAAAAACATAGTAAAAATTATGTATGCATGTTTGTAATTTGTGTTTAAATTAGCATAAGTAAATGGCAAACAGACGATAAAAACCCTAATCAAAGAACAGAAAACTGACGCACACGTTCCACCCATAATTCATATGGGGACGAATGGGGCTGCCAACCTCTTTCAGTTGTCAAAAACAGTTTATAACGCCTAGAATTATGCCACACATAAATCAAAATTGACGCATAAACAAATTTTGAAGTGGCTGCCTTGCCACCCACGTCCCCACCGCCACCTTTCACTTTTCTCCCACATTTAAAAATATGCCAAAATTATGCAAAAAAAAGAAAAAAAGAAAATAACAAAAATTGTGTAAATTGTAAGCTCGTGCTGTTGCCTGATCAAAGTAGAATTGATGATTGTTAAAAGGGGGATTTCTATTTGAACTTGACGCGTTTTTGTTTTTGGCATAGCCCCAAAATCGAAGGATTGAGCTTTATAATTTATGGCAGGGCTAACGGATGTGGAGGCAATTTTTCCGAAAAAAACATTTTCGATTTTCCTTCAACACGCTTCGTTTCCGTTGAAGGCTCATAAATCGAAAATCTATTTTACAAGATAAATGAAATTCTTAAGATTAGTTTGAAAACAAATTTTTTGAATTAAACTATCTTAATTTATGATACAAGGGAAATGTTTCATTAATCTAATCATTATTAGAAACCATAATATTATGTCATCAGAAGAAAGATCATTTTTATAAAAACATTTGTATACATACATATGTATATATACAAGTATTCATATTTGTTTCAGTTACATATGGATTTGCATCAAACGAACCAGCGTTTTTCCCATATGTCCTTTTACCTATTTTACTTTTTGTCATATGTATTTAAACTGTAATCTCTTGAGAATTTTAAAAACTTAAAGATTTTACTCAAAGATTCAAACAGAAGGACAGGTCAGGTAGACGAACGAAAGGACAGCCAAACACTATAAAGGACTAAATGGATCCTATCATGAATGTATATAATTTAAAGAAACTCATCTTATATTGATACTTACATTTTTCCGCAAACAATATCAAATTTTACCACCTTCTACCTGTAGAAAGTGCTTTTAATATCGAATAGAAGTACATATGTATGTATATTTGGATATATGTATGACTTCTAAGCTATACAAAACCTATATATAAACAATAATGTCTAAACTGATTTCGGTAGTCTTCACGGAAAACGCAAGAAGAGAAACAAAGAGTTACTTTTTTCCGGAAATTCTTTAACTATTTAAATTAATAAACATAAATATTTTAATATTGATCGATAATCAATCACTAACTCTTATAATAATTACCAGCATTTCATTCAAATGGTTTACATTACAATTAAAAAGCAAATTTTTTGCTAATCCAAGTTTGAATAGTAAATTTTCATTTCCATGCCAACTAAATCCGTTGCACCGAAATCATAATTAGGGGATTATTTAGACCCCTAATTTTAATCGATTTGGCTTTGATATTTCTCTATACATACATATGTATGTGTATAAATATTATTGAAACAATAATTTCACTTTCTCTAATTAAAGTTGGCAACAGCAGATTGCAACATTCAATTGGAAGGGCCTTTGCCCTTAACCCCCTCAGAGGCCAAATGTTGTGGTTCCCGTAACCACAGCCCCAAGAATAATTTGAGACAAGTCAGTGACAAATTTATGGCAAAGATTTATGCAGCAAATTAAATACGTTTTGTGTTTTCTTTCGTTTTCTTTTTTTTTTGGGTTTGTTTTTTGACGCCCGGAAAAACGTCTAAATAATTAGATAAACATTTAAGCCAAGGCAACAAAACGAGATGAAAAGTAAAATAAAAGCGAGCGAGAAAAAGGGGAGCGGAAAGCAGAAGCTAAGACACCAGCAGCATCAACAGAAGGAGCATCAGCAGACGCATATAACGGGCAGAAGAGTAAGAGAGATGGAAAGAAGGGAGGGAGTTAGGGGAGACTACGTGACCATAACATGAACTGCCTGTTACCGCCTCTGCCTTGTGGCACAATGCCCCGTCCTGTGTCTGCCTGACTGCCTGCCTCCCTTTCTGCCTGGCTGTCCCTCATCCTGCTGCTGCTCCTTCACACATTTTGCGGGTTCAGAGTGACGACGATGGGGACGGGCGACGGCGGTGGCGACAAACAGGAAATATTTAACGTGCCAGCAACAAAAATAAAAATAATAATAATAATGGGCAGAAAATGTAGGGAATAAGCCACAAACCAGAAAAAGAGAGCCACATAGAAAGAGAGCGTATTCGTGGGTGCAGCGTGCAATATAAAGAGCTACCTTTTAGAACTCTCCTCTCTCTAACGAACACACAAAAAAGGGAATTTCTGCCTCTTCCATCTAGAGATAGAGAGAGGCAGCATAACTTGTTTACTCTCAATCTTTCTCTCTCTCTCTGCATCTCTCGCTGCATTGTTTTCCCTGTGTTTCTCTCGTCAACAGAGTCATGCAGTAGGAATTCTCTTGATAACATACTGTTAGCGGTTAACACTCTCCCAAAGCCAGGTTTTTTCACTCTCTTTCACTCTCCCTCTCTCACTAAACAGGGTATTTTATAGGACTGTGTTAGTTCGCATGGACTTTTTCCGAAAACAGTCTTTTTTTCAAATTCAGTCAGCCATTTTCTCTTAAACGCGACGGACGTCGGAGCCTGCAAGTAGCGCAAGGAACGCATAACGCATAGAAGAAGCGCGTTGCGTTGGGAATTTTGTTGCTTCTTTTTTGGTCGGATAATTTATGTTTCGCGTGTCTCCCCGTCTCCGAAAGTGTGTGTGTGCGCGTGTGTGTGTCCGAGTGAGTGTTGTTTGTGCGTGGATAATTAAAACAACGACAACAAAAACATAATGATAAAGAAAATGCTTTAAAGGCAACAGAAATTTTGCTACAAATTTCAACAGTGTGTATGTGCGAGTGTATGTGGAAAAATAAATATTAAACAACCTCATCCTTTGGATACATAGCACCAGCAGCAGGAGCAGCAGTAACAACACCAAAAACAACAGCACCACGGACTAACATTAAATGTTAGTATCTACATACATATATAGCAACAAACTTAATACTAAATTAAACTAACTAAAATAGAGAAAGAAAAAAGACGAAAAATTAAAGTTAAAGCGGCGATTACGTTTACATCGCGTCGCGTGCATTGCTCCCTCTTCTTCTGGCTCTACTTCCGACTCCCCGACTCTGACTCTTCTTTTGGCTCAGCTGCTGCGCATGTTTCCTCCTCTTTTCTGTTTTCTTCTCTGTGTGCGCCTGCATTTTTTCTATTCAATTTTCCGTTTCTTTTGTCATTTTCTTCTTGTTTCGTTTTTTTTGTTTTATGTTTTTTTTTTGGTTGCCTGCTTTTGTTTCGTTTGGAAAAACTATTACAGCATAGTTAACATTTTACATCACATGTTAAATAACATAGATACTTACTGTCTATATGTAGTAACTGCTTTTGTGTATGTCACATTTGCATTTGTTTGTGTTTGCCCAAGCAAATATGCAATGATTTTTTCGCGGCTCCCTCTCTGTTTTTTTCACAATATGTACTCTCTTCTATCTCACCCTCTCTCTACCTATCCCTCAACCGTTATTTCATTCATGCCTTGCAAATGAAGCGTGCTCAATTGTGCGAGTTCTGTTAGCATGGGGTGGGGTGAAGAATAACGGCAGCAGTGATAGTGGTGGTTGTGGGGTGAGGTGGGTGGTTGGTTGGATACACAGGCAACTTACATCGGAAGTGGAAGTTGCCTTCGTGTAGCTTGTGGATGTGTATGTGTGTGCAAGCACGTGAGTGTATGTGTGTGTGTGTGTGTGTATCTAATGGGATTTTCTAATAAAATTTAAATTGTTAGCGCATTCTATGAATTTAATATGTGTGCCTGTGCGTGTGAGAGTTTATGTACATATGTGTTTGTGTTTGTTTAAACAGGAGAAAATTAAATAAAGTGCATAATTCAAGTCAAAGTGCGCCAATTGAAAATGAATAAATTAAAGATACTCACATGCAATTATTATGCTGACTAATCTTGACCGGAATCATTGAAAATCCACATCAAATTAGCTAGAAATTGGATTTGAAATCTAATTTTCAATGTTGGGATAAATAACAAACAACACAACAAAAACAAAACAAGTGCCGCCGGCGAAACATAAAAATTCTTGCTAACAAGAATTCTTACCACAATTGTTCTGCTTAATTATGAAGACAGCTCTAAAGTATTTGATTTAGTTACCAATTAAATTTAGTCGTTATTACATTACAATACGTGGCCGGTTATAATTGTCAAAAGCCTATTGTAACTCGATATATGTATGTATGTATGTATGCATGTATGTATATACATATGTATGTGTGTGTGTATTTCATGAATTTGCCACAGAAATTCCTTATCGAAACGAGCTTCTTAATGTCTTCTGTGCAACGACAGTTTGGCGCCACATAGCGGCCGGCATTCCTTTCTTCTTGCCTCTCTGGTTGGTAGCAAACTTATTTGCATAAAACTTTGCTGTGATTAAACTGTTCTATACATACATATGTACATAGTTAAAGTGTGGGATTTCATTGTGCACACAAAGTTTTAATTAAACTAAGGTTAATACTAGCCTTGTCTTGGCACTAATTATTAAAAACTATAGCCAAGGCATAGAACGTAAGGAATAAAAATACTTAATTGAGTCGATTGAAGAAATGAGAATTCCGTTTTGTAAAGAATTTAACGGTTTAATATGTTTATAAATCTCTCATTTTGAACAGAATATTTAAACAATTAGGGATTATTCAATGTCAATTAATAACCGTAACCATTAAATAAACCTCCAACTTTGTGCCTAGTGAAATTGATTGTTAAATAATTCCATAATTAATTCTGAAAAGATTGAAATTCAAAAAGGATTTTAAGAAAAATGACCAGGTGCAAATCGTTTGTCGGTCAGAGTATGTACATATAAATATTGTATCATAATGCAGATAATACAGGTTCTAAGTTATTTGCTTATTATTCAGTCAAGTTCTCTAATTTATTTAAACTTTAGGTTCTTTTGAATGCTTAAAGAACCTTTGGATCTTTCAGAAACCTTTCATAAATAATACTGTAGAACTAATTGCAATCTAAGTAGCTAAAAACTGATCTAACAATTAGCAATCTATTGAAATCAAAGTGACAATTTGAACAACAATTATTTGTATATTTCAATCCATTTGTTTTACCAAAAAGCCATAAAAGTTAACTTTTTTCTTTAATTCAATATGATCCATAATAGTTATTCCATTCCTTTCCATTCCTTATTCCATTTCTCTTTTACTCCGGCTTTATGCCGATTTGTAATCACTTTTCAGTTACCTGTTCCAATTCCATTAAAATAGATTTCCAATATATATTTATGTATTTCAAATCGTAAATGCTTATCGCTTCGTTTATACTATTTTATGTTGATCAGTTAATTTAGTAACATTTAAATTCTTATGATCTAAATTTATGTTAAAAATCAATTTGAAGTCTCACATTTCAACTACTTTCGAAAGCTATCTAAATTTTATACATTCTCTATGATCAAGTTACCTAAAACTAAAAATTCTTTCTGATTGGATTTTAAACTATGATACATATATGTATGTATGTATAGATATCATCATATATTCATATGAGTAATATAAATGGGGAAGTAGGCCTGCCAAATACATATATGAAATATACATAGTCGATACGTCATTATACTAAAAAAGATTTTCAAATAAAATCTCCACTATTTCCATAGGATTTACTTTAATACATTTGCTTATCCTTTAATGCTGAACGAGTATGTATGTATATGTATATATCTATGTATGTATATACATATCTTTGTATGTATATACATATCTTTGTATGTATGAATCTCTATATATGTATATGTATGTATGCACTATATAGCTTAAAGGCAATTAATTCACCTTGGTGATGTTTATACATATGTACATCTCAATTAAACATTTTCACTCAATGACAACAGAGTAAAACAAAAAAAGTTATCAAAGGTAAATAACCTTCATATACGTCTAGAGTATTTCTATGTATGTATGTATCTTTTACTAAATATCTGATAAAGCGACAATAACCAGAGTGAAACCCAAACCAATCCCAAAGCACAAAAAAAAGAAGTAAAAAGAGAAACAATCGACCCAAACCCAAAGCCCCAAACCCAAAAAAAAAAAAAAACCCACGAACGACTTAACATTAATCTTTCACATTTAACGATGCGTTCAACAAGAATGTTGAAAAGGCAGCAGCAGCAGCAGCATCAAAGCAGGTGGCATGGATTCCCATTCGCCTAGACGCGCTGCCGTTCCCTGTCTACTAACCCTCTTTCTCTATCTCTAGCTCTCTCTCTCTCAGTCTCTTTCTCCCTCTCTTTTGATAAAACATTTTCCTACATAAACATTCAAAGCCATCATAAATATGTACATACATATATACATACATACATAGAAAGATGGTTAGTAAAGTAGAAGTATAAATGTTACAACATACAACATATATGTATGTATGTATGTATGTACAACATGCAACATTCAAAATCAAGTGCAATCAACGATGACACAAGAAACCAAACAGAAATGCAAACTGCATACAAAACGAAAATTAAAGCAAATAAACTGAAAATGAAAATAGAAAAAAAAGAGACAGAAAGAAAACGGAAAAGCACAAGTGCATAAATGAGTGCTATGTGTATGTGAATGTGTGTGAGTGTGCATGTGCATGAAAGAGTGTGTGAAAAGGAACACGCTCTGACTGCTTTTTGTTAATTCTATTAAAGTTAGAGAGTAAATATGCATGAATATATGTACATACATACATAGAAAAAAATGTTTGAAATTTTAATGAAGCCGCATTAGAAAAGATCAACTTGTTGATACTCTACAATTATTCAGTCATTGAACTAGCTATTTATTTATGTATGTATGTATATAGGCATAAACAGTTTTCTTTTTACAATGGAAAGAACAAATAGAAGAATTTCCTATTAATCAGTTATCCAAAAGCAACAATTTTTAAGCTAAATAATAATAATGTTTAACCTAAGGCAACTAAAAAGCAGATTTAAAAGAGCAATATATGTACATTGTTTCTACATATACATATATGTACTTATACGTATGTATGTACATATGTACATATTATTATTTAATTAGAAAAACCAACATTATTTTTGCTATGATCTTCTTTTCAATATACATATTTTCATAACACTTCAGTTCTGAATTTTATCACCTTAACTTAACTTTTTCTGAAGGTTGAGAACCATATTTTAGTGGCATAGAATGCAACTAGGGACAAAAATATGAATTTTATTAGTAAAAAAAAGAAATAAATAGCTTCAATTCAATCCCTTAATATTTATATATCAGCTTGGAATCAGTTAAACAGAATTATATTTGTCTAAAGACAGGAACTTAGAACATAAATACAATTTTTATATCTTATGCAAAGTTACATATACATACATATGTACATATGTACAAGTAAAAAGCTTGAACATAGCAGTTATTCAAATTTCAGTAATTTTTTAAATTCAAAATTCTTAAACACATACCACATATGTATGTAGTTCCTCTGCTTGTTCTTAGTATGTACATATGTATGTACATATGTATGTATATGCACTTCATGACTTTCAAGTTACCAAATTATTTAAGTTATTCTAAATGACAACGAGGAACATGCGAGTAATATTTTATCGAACCTTCTTCTATTACCCTGCTAAAATTAGTTAATTTCTTTAATATGAAACTTTTTAAGAAAGAAGAAAATTATAATTGAAATCAAGCAAACGCATACAAAATTTAAAAGGTGAAAAGTTATAAGAAAACTGAATTAAATTAAATAAACCATTATCAATATTCGAAAAAAGGATACAATTTTTGCTATTCATTAATAATATTTAATATGTGTTTTTTGATTTGCTTTTAATTTATTTGCATTTGGAATCTGTCCTCGGACAATTATTTAATTTAAAGATTCATGAATAGTTTAATCATTTATATGTAATTATAAGAAAATCGGATGGTCAGTTATCCCAAGTTATACCGGCTACACAATGTTACAATCACACATGCATACATATACATATACAAATGCAAACATATGTACATACATACATACATATGTATGCATGTATGTATGTACATATGTGGATAAAAAAATAAGAAACAAGAATTTCAAACCAACATCAAATGGGAACGACGACGGGCCCTTAGTAAAGGGGTATGGGATTCAGTGGAGGGGGGGATGGGTAGGTAGAGGGTCGCGTGCAGGGTCCACCGCAGCTACCTGAAACTGAAATTTTCCCGCATTAGAGAATCTGTTGTTGTTGTTGGTTATGTTGCACGTCGGCAGACAACAGCATAATACAGCGAGTGCGAAAGAGATAGGGTTAAAGAGTAGTTAGGGTGAGAGAGAGAATAACATTGTTGCTTGGTGAGGGAGGGGGACAGTTTGGGAGTTTGAGTTTGCTTTTATTTTCTTGGCGTGTATTTTTTTGTTTACTTTATGCTTTCGTTTATCGACCCGTTTTCTTTGTGTGTGGTGTGTGAGTGTGTGTTGATGGTATTTTTCTCTCTCTTTCCCTTGCAATCGCTCTTCCGCTGTGTGTGTGAGTGAGATAGAGAGTGAGAGAGAGAGAGAGAGAGAGAGAGAGAGAGTAAATAAGCATAAGATTATGGTTATTTACAATAGTTGAAAATACTGGTAAAAATAGTTGTTTTTCAAATATTCTTTGGCGCCTACTCAACTTGAACTTCCCCTCTCGCAAATTCACCACAGCCCAGCAATACTGACCATTTGCAACAGTTTTCAACACTGCATATTAAAAACATAGGTTTTAAATAGTGGTTTTTACATTTGTTTTGCTGCACTTCTTTCCATGTTTTGACTTAAAAATGCTAAAAAAATGCATTTGATTGAACATTTTGTTTATATAAAGGGAGAATTGTGTATGCACTGTGGCAGGAGAGTTGCCCAAACCAGAATTTAAATCTCGAAACGACTCTCATATTAATGTGTAGGTGTGGCCAATGGCGAACCTCAATTAAATTTAATGCACGTTAATCCAAAAATCCTAATCTAAATCTTTTGCATTTTTTTTTTCTATTTTAGCGGCGTGGCCACATCTTTGAGCTGCGCCGACTCCAGCACTGGCTCCAGTGAGGATGCATCCGAGCCAGGCTCTCCGTACAGTGCTCACTCGTCGCAATTGAGCGACGTTGACCACCAGCAGCACCAACAGTTGACGAACCATAAGATGCCACCACAAATACTCAGCAGTGCAACAAGCAACAACACCAGCAACACCACTACCACATCCTCCTCCACATCCTCTACATCATCCAGCACTGCAGCAGCCGTATCCGCATCCATATCCGGAACAACGGGGCCAGCATCAGCCATTAATACTAGCCAGGGAATTAACACTGCCAAAGTGACGACGACGACAGCAACAATAGCAATGGCGACGCCACAACGAAATCAAAATATACTGCCCACACTCCAATGGCCATGGAACACAAATTTGGGTAGTACATCAACAGCTGTTCCAGCATCAGTGGCCAACAAGAAACGTTCGGCGGGTGGTCTAAATGGTTCGTCCAATAATGGATGCATTGGTAATGGAATGGCTACAAGTGATCATGTTGTTACAGTTGGTGCCAAAAAGTCACGCGGTGATCCGCTAGATTCAAGCAAAAGACTGAAATCAGTTGCCCTTGAAGAGTCGCAGACCAAAATAACGGGTTTTTTCAAATCCCAAATGAAGGCCACACCCGGTGGCAAATTATCGCCCCCGCCACCAATGAATCATACATTATCCACATCCACATCATCATCGTCACCACCAACCACAACAACAACAACAACAACAACATATACCGCCAATACAAATCCCACAGCTAATCAATTGACCATGAGCACACCAGCAACGACTGCATCATTGAATAAATATTTTAATATATTATCACAATTGAAGGAGCAAAAACAACAACAAGCAGCGGCAGCAGCAGCAGCAGCGGCGGCGGCAGCGGCAGCTGCGACGACAGCCCAGAAGGTAACAACACCGCCAACAATTAACCCAATCCCGCCTCCAACAGCAACAACAACAACTGCAACAGCAGCACCCACACCCACACCAACATCAACACCAGCAACAACAACAACAACAAATCTGCCAGTACCCGCCCTCAAGAAGATCGAAAGAAGCACCAAACAGCCGGCAAAGATTGCCCAAGTGGCACCCAATTTACGAAAAACACCCAGCAGCAACAATTCCTCATCCAACGGCACCAACGGTTCCTCCTCCACATCCACATCATCATCAGCATCGTCTGTCGGTATGACAGGTAAATCTCCAGCCAAAAAACATGTGGCCATTGCTCCACGCACACCCGAAATGAAACAACAGCAACAATTGCTACAAAATAAATCCTCATCCATGGTATATAGGACACCGTGTCAGAAATTGGGAACAGTTTCTGCCAATGCTGGTGCTGCTGCTCCTGTTGCTGGTGCTGGAGCTGGTGCTGTAGCAGCACCACCTCCACCGCCTCTGCCAAATGCTGTGAATCCAACGGTGCCTGCTGCAACAGCTGCCACATCGACTGCACCCAATCCCACACTCTATCAGCTGCCAGTACAGTTGCCCAATCTAGTCCAGTTCCCACCACAATTGGCGGCCGCAATGCAATTGAATAATGTGGCCAAGGCGGCTGTGGCGGCCAACAATAATGCAGCTGCTCAAGCAGCACAAGCGGCACAGGCAGCACAGGCGGCGGCAGCCCAATTCTTTCTCAATGGCACCGTCTTTAAGCTGCAACAGGTTACCACAGCGACAACAACAACAGCCACCACAGCAACAGCAGCAGCGGCAGCAGGAGGGAATCCTTTCGGACTTCTGAGTACCAATGAATTGCAGGAGTTGCTTATCAAACAGCAGCAATTTCAGCAACTGCAGCAACACCAACAACAGCAGCAACAGCAACAAGTTGCCAAATTGCCATCTTTACCAACAGCAGCAAGTGCTCCTGCTCCTGCCCAATCGGCACAGAATGCAGCAAATTTGCAAGAGCTTTTCCAGCAACAGATTGCAGCAGTAGCATTGCAACAACAGCAGCAACAAGTTGCCAGATTGGTGCAAGGCGGTGGCCCCACAACAGCCGGAGCAGCAACTGCCCCCCAGCCAGTATTTATGGCAACTCCGGCTGGTCTCTTGCTAAATGCTGCCACACTGCCAGCCATGTTGGCCCAGGCGGCAGCAGCAATTGCAAATCAGCAACAGCAGCAACAGAAAATGGCAGCTGCTGCCTCCTTGGCCCTGCAACAACAACAACAGCAGCAGCAGCAGCACCATCACCACCAGCAACACCACCACCCACATCATCATCATCATCAGGCTCAGGCTCAGGCGGCTGCTGCAGCAGCAGCTGCTGCAGCTGCCTTAAATCTGCAACCATTGCCCGCCTTGAGTTCAATTTTTGAGCCAAATGGTGAGCAACAGAGCCAACAATCCATGATCACTGCCAATAATCCGCCTCCTTTAGCCAATGGAACCAACTCGAATAATAGCAATCCGAACACTGCCACTGGCGGCCAGGCTCAGGTACAGCAGACAGGACCGAGAATGTTGGCCAAACCGCCAACAGCAATAATGCATAGCTCGAGCCAGCCGCCGCCATTGGTGACCATCTCGTCATCATCCTCAAATGCAAAAAGGCCAAATACCTCATCTGCTGGAGTGAAACCCTATCAGAAGAGGATTAACAATCAGCAGCAGCAGCAGCAACAGCAACAGCAGCATCCCAAGACCAAATTCATAGCCACGCCCACAACACCACCGCCCCTAGTGCCAACATCGAGTAACAAAGATGTGGTAACCGCTTTAAGAAAAACGAATGTGAGTGTACCCACTCCACCGCTCGTTAGCATAGCTCCCTCCAAGCTAACACCAACTCTGAGCCTGGCCAAACAGTCCAAGCCACAGATTCCAATGCAGACGCAGATGCAGACGCAGACGCAAAACCAAATGCAGACGCAGATCTCAACTCCAACACCGGATCTATTCGATTTGGTAAAGAATTCGAATGGTGCTATCAGTATAGTGCCCAAAACCACAATGATAACGATGACATCACCGTTACCGTTCAGTTCACCAAGCAGCAGATCCTCTCCAGCTTTCTCTAGCTCGAATTCCTGCACATTATCCGCCTTTAGCAAGATAAGCAAAACAGAATCAGTTGAGTCCACAATGCAGAGGGATGAACTGATGATGGCATCCAAGGCACCGCAATCCTTTGCCGGGCAATTGCCAACACGGACGACTGTGGTGCAACAATTGGTGGTGCATGAACCATCCAATCAACCCGAACTGATGCCCGATTGTAGTAATAGCAATTCGAATTCGAATTCGTGCAGCAGTTACTCGAATTCGGTAAGCTCAGCGGCTGATCTATCGCTGGAGGCATCGACACCAGCATCACCATCACCCGCCCCATCACCATCGGGTAGCAGTGGGAGTGGCAGTGGCAGTGGCATCAGTGGCCGTAGAGCGGCCAGCCAAACGGATATGCTTAGCGAAATGGTCACCTCGTCATGCATTTCCAGTGGTGGTGAGGATTGCTCACAGACCACACAATCAACGGGTACGGGTATGAGTCCACCTCTGAGTGTTGTGGTTGCTGCTGCAGCATTGCCACCACCGCCACCTGCCTCCAGTTCTTCCAGTGGGAGTAGCAACTACGATGAGGAAGATGATAAATCCGAATCGGTTGGCTCCTCGGAAACGCACAAACGCCTTAGGGATCTGCCGACACCCGAATCGGGTATTGGTGGCAGTTTGAGCAATAGCGAAAGCAGCAATTCCATTATAGATGCCAGGTAATTTGATTGAGATTTGATGGAGAAACCCCCAATCCAAACCTACTAACTCTCTCTCCCTTTTTCCAGTTCCAGCCTAAAATCCATTTCAGCTTGCCCGCCCACCACTGCTCATTCTGATAGCAATTCCCTGCCCGGCTCACCAGATGATAGCTCGTCTGCCACAACCATGGTGGATACGGCTTTGGCCGAATCCACTAGCAAAACGCTGCCCAAAAGTGCCATCTCACCAATTCTCTCCCAACCGAAGACCATACGCTTTCCAGCTGGCGCCGGAAGCGGCGGTAAGGCCGGTGCCAAGCGACACGATGGCGTCTGCTATTGGGATAAATGCAATAAGAAGCATGAGAGTAACTCAAAGCTCTTGGATCACATGCAGACGCATCATGTCAATACACAGACGGGACCATTTGCCTGTCTCTGGGTCGGCTGTAAGGTGTACAACAAGGAATCCTGCTCACGTCGCTGGTTAGAACGTCATGTCCTCTCGCACGGCGGTTCCAAGCAGTTCAAATGTATTGTCGAAGGATGTGGCCTTCGCTTTGGTTCACAGGTAAGGATTACCCTCTCCAATTCTCATTTAATATAGTTTAATTATAAATTCTTCACCATCTCCTTTCCAGCTGGCACTGCAGAAGCATGTGAACAATCATTTCAATGCTACGGATAATGTTAAGGAGAGCACCAGTAAACGGACATCAGATCCTCCAGTACCCAAGCAGCTGCGCAAGAATGGAAAGAAACTGCGTTATCGTCGTCAACCATTTTCGGGTGAGTAATTAATTATAATAAATAGTTCCCCTAAGTAACTGGAGAATTCGTCGGAATTCCTCGGAATCTGAATGGACCAACTGGTTAATCCCAATTAACTTTAAGGGAATCCCCCCCAAATGTTCATATACTTCTTTGAATAGTATAATCAAATTGGTTAATCGTTTGTAACGAAGAAAAGGAAGTTAATCAGCATCACTAACCGACTCGATCTACATAGATCTATCTGTTTCTATGCACCTTTTGGGTAGTAGTTTTTGACTTAGGTAGATTAAACTCGGTACATAAGCTTTTCACCAATGTAGATTGGTCAGGTTCTTAAATCAGTCGGATCAGATATAGTCAGATATAGTCAACATAGGAACGATCGGTTTAAAACGAATTTTTAGTCCTGTTTCTCATCTATTTTCCAAATGATTGCATCCAAAGTACTTTATAGAAAGATTGAATCAGATGCAATAAAGATTACCGATATAAATCGGTAAATAAAATATATTATATATATGATTACCGTTATTGTCATTGTATCCTAATTCGAAATTCAAAACATCGTGCGAAGAGTGAAATTTGAGGCTCTTTATTGAAGTTTCTTTAAAAAGAATTCCGAATATAGATTAACCTTTAACATTTCTTGTTTTGCATCCTTTCAGCTCGCATGTTTGACTTCTTTGATACTGGGATAATGGAGGGACTACAGCATCGCTTGCGACAGATTAGTACTTTAACTAATGGTGCCCAAGCTATCACGTTTCAGGGTCAATGCCTTATGCGACGACGCAATAGTCAAGGATGTTATGAGTGCTTTGTGCGATGGTCGCCCCGCGAAATGTAAGTACATCTTCTTCAAATTTCTTGATTCTTGAATGAAAACTAAATTGAATATCTTTTGCATATAGAATATCGGATGAATGGCTGCCAGAGTGTCCGAATCGTACGCGTCAGCATACCAAAGTTCTGCATATAAAGCATATGCGTCCAGCGGAAAAGACACGTGTCGAAAGTCTTTTAAGTACGGCATTTAAATTGCGCTACGATGCGCAGCTATTTACCGATGATTATAATATCAATGAGCAGGAACAGAATAGTGACTACGAAATGGATGATTGTGAAGATGAGGGAGGGGATGATGACGACGATGACGATGACGACGACGACGATGACGATGGCGTTGGGGATGAGGATCAAGATGAGGATGAAGACGACGAGGATGATGGCATTTCGGGTAGCATTAGTTCACGGAGTGCTAGCTGCGAAACCGTATCCAGCTATCAACATGTGCTGACAATAGCCAAATTGCAAATGCAACAGAGGCGTAAACATCCGCGCAAACCGCCCAAAAGCAAGCCACCCAATCCTCACCGCCAGCAGCTGCAAATGGTATCCACAGATGCCTTGGTGCCCATCTAATCCAACAAAAAGTATTCTCTTAAGTAATTATAAATCAAGCGACAAACGAGTAAACAGTGACAAGTAGATTTAGTTTTTATATAAGCCCTAAGTTATCATAGAAATATATATATATGTATGTATATATATGCACTCTATATATAATCCAACTTGTGCATATATACAAACATATATATATATATATATATATATAAATAGGTTTAGTAAAGAAGCCCCCCTTTGTGTGGGGGGCGTACGCCACGCTTATCATTGTGTAGGTGTAGATTTTTTTTAGTTTTATTTTTATTTGTTTTGTTAATTTCAAATTGATTTATGTACAATGTAAATCCAAAACTTTTGTTTAGTAAATTTACCCACGAATGAATCATTCGACCACAACTCCTCCCCCCCACCTATCCTTCTACCATCATCATAATCAATACATTATTATCATCTTTGTTGTTGTATATAGAAATCCAAAGTGCAACAAAATTATAAAAAAAAGAAACACTAAAAAAAAAAGAAACAATGGCCAACTCAATTGGCATATAGACCCACCCACTACTTATGTTCAAGCAACCGTTATGAACAAATTAATATTAATTTTTCGCTAATTGTAGTTGTAATTGTAATTTAAATTTAACTTTAAGTTGTAAAATTTTTGAAAATTGAACTGCCCTTAAATAGGAAACGAATGATAGTTGAAACACGATATGCAGATACCAAGACTTTTCCTTTATGTACATACATACATACATACATACATATATATATTTTGTTTATTAACTTTTCCTATATCTGTTGCAAATATATAAATGAGTGCGTGTGTGCGTGAGTTTTGTTGCCTCCTAATTTTCTAAATTAATATTTTGTTTTAATTTAACTTTTTGCCAAGACTTTCGTTGAAGATCATGAGAACGCAATGCACACATAGCAACAATTTAAAGAAAGAAAAACAACACAAAAATGTAAAAGTTAATAAAAGATGAAGCAAAGAATACAAGACTTGAAGCATTTACAGCTATAAATAAATAGTTTAAACAAATGAAAACAAAAGCAACATTTTCTACTCAAATTGAACAGGAATCAATGCAAAAAAAAAAACAGTTTTAAGTTCCAATCCAAAATTAATTAATTTAGTAAAAATTCTCTTAAATTTGCAAAATGTATCTAGAACAAAAAAAAAAAAAAAGAACGTTAACGAAACGAAACATTAATTGTACATAACACAAAAGGAAAACTAAGTTTCTAAGAAAAATTAGTTTTGCCCTTTACATTTAACATTTAAACAATTAATTTAGTAATTAGCAAAAAACAAACGATCGAAAAAATACAGAAAAGTAAAAAAAAACAAAACTAAATAAAACAAATCACATACAATAAATGGATCAACAACAAATTAAAAAAAAAAAACAACAAAAAATTAATTGCTTTTAATAGATCATTTTGTTTAAATGTTTCCTTCTTTGCTTCGCTTACATTGCATAAATTTATATTTTTTGTGTACATGTCAAAAAAAAAACCGTAAAAGAGAACTCATCGAATGCATTCAAGTGGATATTGAACCGATATATTGATCATTCAGCTATCCTCGATTAAAACTGAATTAAAACTCATTATAATTTTTTATATATGCCAATCAAAAAAAAAAACGAGAAGAAAATGTCGTAAGAATGAAGTAAGGTAAGGAAAAGAAATTACATCAATGTCGATATCGAAATTCGAACTTGAAATCCATAATGATTACTCAACACTGCCAAAACGATGATGATATGATATGACACAAAGAAAACAAAAGTAAACAAACAAACAAAGCAACAACAACACGAAACAGTTGTTAAAAACGACTGATAAATTTAACAAGCAAAACGGAAACATAAAAAAAAAAAATAAAAATAAATCTATTCATTGCCAATATAAAGAAGACAAATTAAAAAATGTAAGAATTGTTTAAAAGAGTTTTAAGTGAAGATAATTTAATAATTTGCTATAAACAAACCAAAAAAAAACTAAAAAAAGGAAAATTCTATATATACAGCTAAATATGTATCTCTGTGTTGTCTAAAAGTAGAATGCATCTTAATATTCAATTAGTTTTAAGCTGCTGCAATTATATACAAGGAATCCGATACATACACACACATATATATATATATATCGCTTTGGGATAAGCAAAATTGAGTTGAGATATTGGTTAACGTTTAAAATTTACATACATTTTGCAATACAGCTTTCTCCTAATCTCCCATATTTTCGAAATATTTTATTTAAACTTTCCATTTTTTTTTTTGATTTTCGTAATTTTTTAAAAACATTTAAGTTTTTGGGTCTACAACAAAATTGCTTACGGAATTTGGCGATATTTCGTATGTTGATATATTTGTATAAGGGACCTGTATGACTCCGAAGAAAATTGTGTTGTCATCTCTTTATTCATTTTTTTAAAAATCCAATCCAAGATCCCAAAAAATAGTTAATTGCTTTAATCGCAAATCGGAAAATTAAAATGAAACTTTCTGCTATAACGATCTCAAAGACTAGTCCTATGATTTAAAAACTATTCTGTTGCACACTGCCTACATATTTTTATTTGATTTTCAAAATTCTGTTAAAATCGCTGATAAAATATTATTCCAAAATTGACTTTTAAACAGAAAAACTATAAAGTTTGAAATCGGATGACATAGAAGATTAATCAGTTTTATTGCAGTAAGTGTACAGCTCTAACTATATATAGATATACATATATAAAAAAAATAAAAAAAAAGAGAATCTTCCTTTGAATTTGATATGCATACAGCCGAGTCTGAATCAGAATCGCAACTGTATAAATATATATGCATATACATATATGAATTAAAAGCAATACTTTATAACAATCGCTAAAATTTAGTTACCATCATTATTCATTCATTTGAGACATTTTGAAAGCCTTTAACGTATTCAAAAAGAAAAACAAAATTCAAATAAAAAAATAAAACTACCTCAAAAATTTGCAAACATAAAAATGGAAAAGAACAAAAGAATTTTTCGAGTCAAGTTTTCTAAATTTAAAGACAAACAAAAAAAAATTGAACAAGGGAACGGAACGTATACAAAAATAAAACAAAACAAAAAATGGAGAAATAAGAACAAAGGAAAAAATAAATAAATAAATGCATAAAGAAATAGGATAAAACTTCGTCATATAAGATCGATATTCGAAATTCCGTTTGCGTTTTTCCCCACACTTCCCCCTCCTTCTTCTCATTGCTTTCCGATAAATCTTTTTAATCATTATAAATAGTTCCCTCAACTAAAAATAAAAACTAATTAAGAAATTCGCCTTTGCTGCCCTGTGCTAAAAATTTATGTTTGTAAATAGTTAATTCAAAAACTTCAATGAAATTATTAAGTAAAAATAATAAACATTAATACTAAATTATTAAAACTGCTTTAATAAATTAACGGATTATTTGAAAATCCATTATGATTAGCAAGCCCATAAACTAGTATATATACATACATATATATATTAATCAGGCTATACATGAACAATTTCGGACCTATTTTTAAAACAAGGTCGCCAGACAATTTAAGTTTACATTTCGTTTTGGTTAACCTTTTCTCGGGTTCCAACGATCCCATGATGTGGGGGATCGCACTAGAGCCAACACTGGCAATAGCAAATGGCAGTTGCTACAAATTGTAACTAATGTAATCAAAACCACATTCTACATATAAAAGAAAAACATACATACCTACATTACAGAAAAACTCACAGACACAAACACACACCACTTAGATTGTACAAGGATTGTGGAAACCATAAAGAAATGAAAATGTAAACGTGCTGAAAAGACGAGAAAAAATATATATAGAAAGAAAAAAAAATATTACAAAAAATATTATGAGTTTTATTTTTCGAAAGGAATTTCAGCAATAAAATAATGCATTGAATGCAATGGAAAATTCTTTTGGATCTCAAACTAGTCATCCTCAAAGTATGCTACGAATGATAGCCAACATTTCTCGATGAAAAAGGGGCGAAAAATACAAAATCCTTGATAACTCACCTTTCCGCAGGACTACGACAATGTCCTTTGGTCAGAAGAGAGGTCCTCGACAAAAGCTTCATTTGACCCTAAATTGATCCTGATCCTTCAAAGGACTCGGCAGATATTGACTGTTTTTTCTACAGGGAAAAATGCATTTTTCTCCGCTGTTTAAAGGACTTTCAAGGATCTGTCTATGCCAATCGATGTTAATCAACAAGGACTATCATGTGGCCAAAGGACATCCAGATCCTTCTTAAAATGGCCGAGTTATAAGGAGTTTTATGAAATTTTAAGAATTTTGACGGTCCCTACCCCTTAGAAAAATTTTAATATAAAATTTCCGCGAACGGATAAAAATGCTTCCTGCAAAATTCGATCTCTGGTAAATTTCTATTTTCCAGACTCCTTAAAAATGTTTGAGCCCCATTAAAAGGTAAGAACTTGATTCTGCTGCTATATTGTAAAAAGCCAACTGATCCTTTTTCCACCCAGTTTTTATCATGCCCATAAAAAGAAAGAAAAGACAATGTTGCATTTTTTTTTTGGAAATTAGAAATTACAATTTATTTCATACAATGTCTGATGTTGATGTTGTTTTGCTTGTTGTTGCATGTTGGATGTTGTTTCGAATACACAGTTACAGTTTGTTTTCTTAACCTTTGCTCGATTGTATGATTTATGATTGATGGTGTTGTTGTTTTTGTGTCTAGTATTTGTTGTTCTTGGAATACGCAAAATCCACAAATAACAATAAGAATTTGCAACAAAAGAAAGGAATTTTTTCACATTAAATGTATACAATTAACAATTATAACGGGTGAAAAGAACAGTACGGTAGTATATATATGAGTAACTATATCCTCCCTCTTCATGTGGCATCATGAAAAAGTGAACACAACACGGGCGCTGCAGCTTTAACAGGATACACCATAACGAATCGGGTTAGAATATTGTTTCGATCGGCAACAAAACTTTATATACAAATATTAAAAATGTTTGCGTATGTTATGTATAAGTTAATGGGCCATCTCATCTACAACATGTTCTTTGTTCTTTGTCTTTTTGTGCATGTGTTTTTGTTGTTGTTGTTGATTGGTTGGTTGTTGTTGCATTTATGAGAAAAATGCGCAATCAGAGCGATCGCCTGGAACAGCAGCAGACATCAGATCGATCAATCAAACCGGATCCGTCCCCTTTTCACCTATACAGGTTGAATACCTCCGCATTCTCAGCATCATGAATACATCGGCGTTCAAGGGTGTAGGCTTTAAAGGGGAAATTCCGGTAAGAGGTTTATCAGAACGGCTGATGTTATTTGTTGTCCAAGGTGTTGTTGTTTGATGTTGTTGGTTGTTGCGCTTATTCTAATACAAATTATTGTTGTTATTTGATTGATACAAATCGATTTTGGTTAGTTTTTTTCACTTAATATAACTTCTAATTTGTTGGGATTTTACAATTTTTTTGTTGTGGGTTTTTTTTCTAGATTTTTTCATGGGTAGCAGTTGTTGTTGTTGTTTGTTGGTTGGTATGAGTTTCTTGCACGACTTTTCTTCTATCATGTTGTTGTTTCATTATAATTTTGCTACTACATTTTCATAATTAATATTTTTTATACATAATATATATTTTATATATATATATATAATATTATACCATTTTACTATACAATAACAGCGGAAAAATTGTGTATTTGAGTGTGATTTTTTTGTATTGGTATCTTGGGTTTTTCTCTTTCTTCGCCTTTTTTATAACAACTTTTTCATGTTAATATGTATAATTTTGTTAATGATTTTTCATTTTCATTTTCATTAATATATATATATATCTATATATATATTGTGTATATATATTATGTATATCAATACCATAATTGTTTTCTGTTTTTATGTATTTTCTTATCACAAAAAAAATCATAATTATATATATATATAATTTATTATTATTAAATTTTTAATATATTATTCTTAGAATTGAACAATAATTAAAAATAAACATAGGACTTAGTTACATTTTGTTTGTTTGTTTGTATGTATGTGTGTGTGTGTGTGTGTGGGTGTGTTGGCGTGTTTGTATGATTGCATGTAGTTGTTGTTACTGCTGTTGTTGTTGCAGTTGTTGTTGTTGAAGTATTGCCAAGTAATTTTCCATTTTCGTTGTTAAACAATTTAAAATCCTTTTCTCTTTCTCGCGACTGACTCTTTCTATATCTGGCCTTGCAACTGTAATGAACTTCCATTCAACACCAGAGGGCGCTGCATGCGTTCAAACAGCTGTTTCGGCCAGAGTTGTCATTAACATAAGCGATTTTGTGAAAAAAGGATATTGTTTTTGTTCTATTAAATTGTTTAACAATTAATTTGTTTGCAGTTGGTGTTGTTGTTGGCCCATTTTCGCTAAATTTGTTTGTTTCTTTTTTTTTTTTTTTACAAAGTTTTCTTTCGACAATTGATTTCTTTACAGTTGTTTTTTTTTGTTGGTTTTTCTTTTTTTGTTTGTTTAACGAATTTTACATATACACTAAACATTATTTAATAATAATAATGGAAAAAACAAATAACAAAGAGCACACAAAAATTGTGGAGCGCAAAAAATAATAAGTAAAAAAGAGAAAAAGATTTGATAAAAATGGTATTGTTACAACTTTATGAACTTAACTGCAAAAATTGTTAAATCTTTTGATAGATTTGTTGTTGTTGTTGTTGTGTTTCCTTGTTGTTATTGTTGCTGCTGTTGTTGTTGGTATTTTTCTTCTTTTTTTTCGAACGGAAAACTAATGATAAACTAAACTTAACCAGAGGCGCACCAGCAATTTAAGAATAATATTAATAAAAAGTTGTTTTTTCTTCTTCTATCTTTTGTTGTTGTTGAATTAGTTAGTTGTTGTTGCTATATACACAATCGCTGCTACCAGAGTTGCCACCGCGCATGCGCATCCTTGTTTATCCTTGTCTTGTGGTGGTGGTGGTGGTTCATTCTTAATTTGCGCGTTTGTTGTTGTTGTTATTGTTGACTGCTGGGCTTGTTGTTGTTGTTTTTCTATTTCTGGTTGTTGTTGTTTTCTTTTTTTTTTTTGTGTGTGTGTGTGTATTTTTTTTTGTTTGTTTGTCTTGGGGGATTTGATTGATTTATTTCGTGTACAGATAAATGGCCACAATCAAACCGTATAGACCCAACACTTCAGCGAAAATGAGAATCAGAATCATACCGACAAACAGTCTTGGCTGCTGTGCTGTACCACGGACACCGGCATCACCAACGATACCGATCGCGAAACCGGCTGCCAGGCCAGAGAATCCTACCGCCAAACCGGCACCCAAATGGATGAAACCCCTAGAAAATAAGAAATTAAAATGTTTAAAAATTGATAACAAATAAATAAATACGATGCATGAAATTGGATCTCACACTTTCCCCCCAAACTTACTCCTTCTTTTAGTAATGTAAAAGGACAAAAGAACGATCACACTTACTTGTATAGGGTATACTTTGAGGGCTCATCCAGCGCACCGGCAATCAGCACGGCCACAACCAGACCGTAAATGGCAATGATACCCGCCATGACCACAGGAATGATGGATTTCATGATCAGTTCAGGACGCATCACCGACATGGCAGCAATACCGGTACCAGACTTAGCAGTGCCATAAGCGGCGCCCAGAGCTGTACAAATAAATTCAAATAAAATGAAAATATTAATATATTGTTTATTATTTTATTTCATTATTAACAATTTACTGAACGAGGAGACCAACCAGGAGGAAAAAATCGAAAATCTTACATATGTAAGTGTGTATCGCTGAGAAGGAAGTTATAGATATCTTTTCGATTGGGCTAATTTGTAAACTATTATTAATCTAATATTTTTGTGTATTTTAGAAGTTCTTTAATCTATTGCCAGTTGAATATATTATGCGTATTTTTAATAAAAAGAAAGTCTGTTTATTCTTACATATATTATTTTTTTCATTTCTTTCAATTAACTCGCAAAGCGGCATTATAAATGGGTGAGCTATGCGTAATATAAGTGCCCTGATATAGAAAACGATTCATTTTCCAACTCATACGTAAAACTTGGGTGTAAGCAATATTATACATAGGTCCGTCGGGCCCTGCCTTGCAATAGTGTCTGGTTATTTAAAACTATAATATTCATTTTTTCATGACTATATTGATTACGTAGCACATTTGGGGTTTTTGTTCTTTTATCTTTATATATAATATATCCGTATGTACATATGTATGTATAATATATAAAACTGAACAAAGCATTTTTTATTGCAATACGACGAGTTTTTAAACACGTCTGTATATGTATGTATATACATTAATTATTATATTAACTGGTATTAAAAAAGTTCATAAAACCTACAAATAGAACAAAAAAATTATAAAAAGTTTGAAGTAGATTGATTAAATATTGCATTACTTTGTAGTAGGTAGTAGTATTCAAAGTTTAATGTCTTTGAAATTTAAATTCAACTTGATCAAGAGGTTATGCAACTTATAACCTTTTTATATTTATTAGATAACATTTACATACATATCTGCATAGAAAATATTTGTATAACCTAACCTGTATATCCATTTGCTTTTCAGTCTCTCTTTACACTCCATTTAATCTGTGTTTAATCTAGTAATAAATTATATTATATTGCATACATCACATGTACATATATTATCATAATTATAAATATAAACCTAATTGCTACCATTGAAATTGAAAATCCAATGTTTTCCATTTGTGCTTTAAAGCGAATTATCGAGAAAAAAAGAAGCAAAAATTAACGTCACATTTACCAGTCACATGATCGCTTAACTGAGTTTTTTTTTGTATGTTACTTTTATTCCACTTCAACAACCGCAAAAATGTCGTTATACACTCTGTTCTCTTTCCCTTTCCTTCTCCCCCTCCTCCTACTATTCACTCATCTTTCCACTCGCATAGCTTAACTCTCAACTCAACTCTCAACGGTTGGAGGTGTTATTGTTATGCGCTCTCGCTTTGCTCTCCCTCAATTCATTTATGATGATGTCAAGTAAAAAAATTCGTTAACAGTTTTGATAAGGCCAACAGCAAGCAAGTGTATGTGTATGTATGTATTAGTCTGTCTGTGTGTGTGTGTGTACTCCTCAATCGAGAGCGGCATGAATTGGTGTCAATTTAACAGGTAAATTGGTAGTGGAGAGTGGAGGGAGTTCTATGTACATATAGCCAAATTTATATTAATTGAAATAAAAAATAAAAACCAGTTTTAAATGACGGTCAATGTAGTGTGCGTGTAGATCTGAGTATGAATGTATGTAAATGTGTCTCTTGCTAATAAATTCGAATCGAATTTAGAGAGAGAGAAAGAGAGCAACAAATAAGCGGAGCTCATAACAGTAGCTGACTATGTTTAAATGTACAGTTGTCATGTGATTTAATGCTAATTAAAGGAATATTTTATAAATTTTCATTTTAAAGCTCAGAAGAAGGAAAATGAGAAAAGCCTTGGAGCACCTTTAACATCTGTTTGAATTTATTTTTATATCTATAATACGTCACCAAAAAAAACCGGAATGTACTCGATATTCATCTGTATATATAAATGAAGAAATATATGCCCTATCAATATACAAATATACAAAGACGCTCACACACGAACACACACTCACACACAATTGCCGACGCACGCAAAATTGAAATGGTCATCATTGAGAATGTAGTGGGGGGGCATGGGGTGCAGGGGACCCTCCACACACAAAACCATGTTATGATATAAAAATAAAGCATGCGTGTGCGGCGGCAACTGGGCTCCCCCTAACAACAAACAAACATACAAGTTCAACCCAAGGGGAGGAACCCGCCCCATCCTTCC
Source organism: Drosophila sturtevanti (assembly GCA_018150375.1). Classification (NCBI taxonomy): domain Eukaryota; kingdom Metazoa; phylum Arthropoda; class Insecta; order Diptera; family Drosophilidae; genus Drosophila; species Drosophila sturtevanti. The sequence goes on along the minus strand of JAECWJ010000324.1, from coordinate 2,832,078 downwards.
CACCATTCATGTGACCCGCATTACATTCAATTGCAATTAATAAGAGAATAATACTCATTGCTATACAATTTTCGTTTGTTAATTGATGGAAATTTTTTCAAGTACTAATGATAAACTCTCAATTCAAAAAGCATTTGTTATACTCGTGGATAGGTACATTAGTACCGGAGAATTTGATTTAATATCTATCGTTGATTAACATTAAGATCTGTACACAATGGAAATGATAAAAGCAAATCCATTTTAGTTTTAGATAGTTTGGGAAATTTTTTAAAAGGCTACTGGGACGGCTAACTAGAGAGGTTATTGTTGTTATAGTTCTCATTTTTAATATTTTAGCAGATTGAGCTACGCCTAAGTTAAGTGATCTGTTTGCCGAGTTGGGCCTATAGTTTGGTTTGATACACAATAAAACAGACTTATTGACTTGCTATTCCATGTCGATTTATCATGTTGATATAACGAGAGTTAATATTCGTAATTATAATTTGTCATGTCTTTGTTAATTTTTAGATTCAAGCAATTGAACAATTCCATATGGAACGAGACCCTGCCTAATATTTTAGGCATTGACTGTGCCGTGCGTGTGCAAGTGTGTACACACTCAGTTATTCACCCGCTCACTTATTCAAACTGACATTGAGTGGGACCAACAACAACAATAACAGCAGCAGCAGCTACAACAACAATAAAGCTACCGCCTCAGCACCTTATCCGAGAGGTGCATTTAAATAAACTAATAATACATAATACAAATAATTTTGCAAATATGTTTTTTTTAATGGCATTGGCTTGTTGTTATTGTGTTGTCCCTATTTGTTTTCCGTTTGGTTTTAACTGAATTTTAAAATTATAACAAAGCCACAGACAGACGTATGGCCAGACATAAGCGTGGGCGGGCGGCGTTGGAACAGAACAATACGCCAGCAAGGAAGAATAGAACAAACAAAACGAAAAGAACAGTTAAGCACATTTTTGAAAGATAATTATAAAAATGAGAGAGAAGAGCGAGAATAAAAAAAAACAAATTGAGAAGAATCAACTGAAAAATGAATAATAAAAATATAAAACAGAAACAAATTAAAGGCGTCACAGTTGAGTGCAGAAGAGAGCAAAAAGAGAGAGGGCGAGAGAAGAGCAAGCGAGATAGTCGGCCACGTAAAAGTCAAATAGCCACAAAGTATGGGATGTTACAGAAAGTGAGAGGGTGGGTGGAGTGGAGGGAATGCAATACAACATAAAAGAACAAATAATTTTTCTTGTACTAAAATAACAACTGCAGGTGGCTGTCACCACATCCTCCTATAGTTGGCTATGTGTATGTATGTATGTCTTCTATAAGTCTATCAAGTCGGATAAGATAAGATTATACAATTTTTTTTTAAACCAACCTATTTTCCGCCCTGTTATGCCATTTACAGGGTCAATTAAGGGGCGGGTGGGGGTGGCATCTTGTCACGTGTTGGGCAATTGAATCTTTCCATGAATTTATCTATGGCGTCAGCATATTCAATTTTTTTTATATAATTTTTTTTGATTCTCTTCTTCATCTTATTCCGCCTACTACTTTCATTCCTCTGTATATCTACAACTATTTTTCTTTTTTCTTTTGAGTTACTGCGTTTGCGCAGGAAAGAAAGAAGAGAGTAAGAAGAATATCTATCCATACATATGTATATCTGTGTATGTGCGTGCGAATACCGTTGTGTGGGTGTATGTTAAACTGTGTGAAGGATTTTCATGTGATATGGGATAGAAAGAGGATGTTCAACTGATAAACTCAAAGTCAAAAGCAACAACGCCCCAGTAAAGGAAATGCATATTACCGATAATGACTCAGTCTCAATATGTATACATACATATATGTATGTACATCCATATAAAAAAAAAAAAAAAAAAGCAAAAAGATAACTGCAACTCTCGCTCCCATGCTCATGTGATCGTGTATGCGAGAGCAGAGCTGAGTAAGCCTGAATTTAAGCGTTGCCAGACTGCGGATGAAACTGATTTATGCTATTGACATATTTTAATTACATAAGAAATCAGCTAGTTATATCTTGAAAAAACTTAGTTGCCAAGTCACACTTACTATCATTAGAAATGCGACGTTAATAAGCCAAACAAACATTTAAGCACACACACACATAGATACAAACATACAGCAAGATCACAAGACCAGTTGGAAGAAGATTATGACAAAACTAATTGTTAGTTGTATTAGAGTGCGTGTGTGACTAAGGAAATACTCCCCCCCTCCTAGTCATCCGTTCGGGTCTAATTCCCCTATTGCAAGCGCGTGCTAAATATGATTTTCTTTTTATATTATATCTTATCTTATCAGACAAGTCAAGCAATTGGTAAATAAGTCATTTTGTTATCACTGTGTTAAGATTGATAAGATTTGATGATATTGTGGTGGTGTAGCCCTTCACAAAAGGCATGTGATGTGTGGCTTTGGATTTCGGGGGTAGCCAATTGATCGTGGCTGGCATGTGATTACCTGCACTGATATGAAGTCAAACTATATTATGAATCAAACAATGACTTTAAAGTAAATATTTATCAGCTGACTGAAGGGAAGGTATTAGAATGAAGGTAAATATTACAACATATTTGATTAGCACATGCTACAATTGGAAGTATCACGTGCTAATGCATTTTTCATAAGTTAGACTACAATTTCCCAAAATGCCTTGCTTTTTCCTGCTATCTTTATTACCAACAATTATTTATTGGCCACTTGGCGGCACTTGCTAAAATTCTAACCAACAAGCCAATTTGCTACAGTGTGGCAACACCAGAAGAGTTGCGGTCTTGTGACTCCACAAAAAAGACAAAAAAAACCCCGTAACTTTTGCTCACTGACACAGACACACACACACACATATACAAACTCAATGCCAAACGCGGGAGTGCGCAACTCTCGCACTCTCTCGCAGTTTTACTCATTCGTATATGGATGTATGTGTAAATGAGTAATATTTCGTGTGAAAATACAAATTTTACAACAAATAAAAGTTTATTCAAATATGCTAAGCCTATATTTATTTAAAACATAGTTTTTATCCTTATTTTGAAATATATATATATATATACATATATATGTTTGATTCCTTTACTAACTTGACTGATTAAAACATGAAACGGGACAGGTTTTTTTTCTGCTTGTCACGCGCATTTGTGTGTGCGTGTGAGAGAGACCTTTGAGCATGTATTGAATTTTTTATTTTTTGACTAGTGCTTCTTCTTCTACCTTTTGCGCCACACAAAATGTTCGATTTTCGATTTTATATGAATTTGTAGTAAATGCAAGTTGAAAACTTACCCGAAAAGATGATAGCGGACGCTGCTCCCATAACACCGAAGAAGGGGCCGTAGATTGGGTTGTCGCTGCTCACTTCCGAAGACATTTTGCTTTTGTTTTGTTTGTTTTAGAGGGGGGCTACAAAATGAAAATCGAAATTTGAATTCGTTTCGTTGATTTGCACTTTTTTTTGGATTGTTTCTCTTGTTTCGGCGTTTTTAGCACGGTTTCTTTTTTGGTTCGCTTCTTGCTTTATTCGTGTATGTATGTACAAGTTAAAACAAAGTATTTTTATTATATATATACACTATATATATATTATGTGTGTATATGTATACGTGTGTAGATATATGTATGTGTGTGTAGAAAGTCTGCTTTCTTCCGAACCACAATGCTGCTGCGACGACGAACGAATTGAGAATGAGAGAATGAAATAGCAGAATGGTATAAGAATGAATACACTCTTATACCAATACGCTACATGGATGATTAAGACAATGCGTTTTCAAACACTACATTTATATCAGCACTGCGAGTGAAAAAATTGCCACCAAATAATTTTTTTGTTTTTTACAAAAAATTAATTTGGTATTAAAACCTTAACAAAATGCAACCGATCCCTAGCAACTTTATAATCTCGATCGGAACTGGAACTCACGTGATTAGAAAATTTAATTTAAAGCAATTTGCTCTGTGGGCTAGCCTTCTTTTTCGGGTTTTTAATGGCGCTGCTGCTACTGCTGCTGTGGCGACTTGAAAAGCACGCTTGCGGGTGGTTGGTGATACGGCACTAAGTACTATGACTTTTCTTTTTTTCTTTTATAAACTTTTGTCACGAGGCTATTGCTGGTGTGACCAATCTCGCGAAACTGTAAGAAACCCAAATGACCAAAACCAGTCGGGTTAATCGAATAACAATTTCGATTATACAGTTTTTTAATATTCTTATTATTTTACAATGTCCGTAAAGTTAGCGACGGTCTGTTAATGTCGAGTTAGCGACGGTCGCTGTTAACACAATGTTAAATTTTTTAAATTTCTTCAGCTCCACAAATTTTGGAGTATATTTCCATTCACAGAAATTGTCAAAAAAACGATAATCGTATTTATAAATTTGAATTTTATTTGGTTCAAAAAAGTTAGTTAATAGCTTAATATTTGAAGAAAAAAAATTTTAAGATATGTAGCATTGGGTTAACGGTGACCGCCGCTAATTCGTCATTAACAGACAGTCGCTAACTTGACGAACATGAAAAAATCTATTCCATGCAGCGTTGCCAGATGGAGCTGCATTTAAACCAGAAAATTTGAACTATTTGCAAAAACAGAAAATGCGAATTCAATTGAATAATTTAACTATTAATTTTTAGCAATCCCAATTTATCGAACCATTCAAAGAATGATTCATAAGCTGTTGTAGATAAGTATGCTTTTTATCATTCAATCTAAGTTACTTATGTAAATACGATAAATATAGGCAATTCTATCGCATATATTATTTTTCAAAGTACTACAATTTTGGACAACAGGTGTTTCGATATATCTCAGATTCTAAAAAGACGTCAGAAATCAATCTGATATACTTTTATTTTTAACATTACCATTTCTTTTTTGAATGTTTTATTTCTAGAATATTTCAAACGAGCTATAACAAATCTTACGCATTCTACATACATACATCTTAATAACATTAACTATTAGTTTAGTTTTCTGGCATAACAATTAAGATTTTCTGATATTTTAATTCTAATCATTAATATTTCTCCAAGGCTTTTGTTAGTAAATTGTTCATGTTGGTTAGGAGCATGCGAGGATCTTCTGCCAAGCCGGCACCAACCATGGCATTTGCGAAAAGTTGTTTGGTAATAAGCTGGGCCAATTCTGGATTGCTTTCACGCAATGAGTTCAACTTCTTGATGATGGGATGCCTGCACAACAGAGTGAAAAAATTAATTTACTATAAAAAATAACAAACAGATAAATAAATCCTAAATTCATACTTCGGATTGATTTCCAGTTCGGGTTGGAGCAGCGCAAAACGACTTCCTTCTGGCAACTGATGACTCTGAGTGCGTATGTAATGACGGGCAGCAGCCATTTCCTCCACCGTAATGACACAAGGATGTGAATCAAGACGCGTTGTTGCCTTTACCTTGACTACCTGATTCTTAAGCTCATCCTGCAGATAGGGAATTAGGGTATCGAGCTCCGTACGGGTTAAACTGCCCTCGCCAAAATCTGTGAGGGTCGCCGCATCTTTTGATTGTTCACGCATTTCTTTCTCCACGGAAACAAGTTGCTTATTTTTGTATTTGCCCAACTGCATCAGGACCAATTCATCATAGGCCTCATAGCAAAACAGTACCAATTCATTGCGTTTTTTAAGACTCTCATAATAGGGAGATGATTCGGCCAAAACGCGATTTGGCGCAGCCAGGTAATAGATATTTTTCTGCTCCGGCCCAACAGCTGTGTAATAATCGTCCAGGGACATTCGCTGGGCATCCACTCCCGTCGATTTCGAGGAGTCAAAACGCAAAAGTTTGGCAATTTCCTCCTTTTCGTTACTATCATGAGAGGTAACAATACCCTCCTTAAGGAAAAGGCCATAATCTCTATAGAATGCTTCATACTCGGTGGGCTGTTTCTTAGCACGCTCCTGTAGGAATCGAATGACTCGAGTGGTTATAACACTAGATAATTTACGAATTAATGAACTATTTTGTAACAATTCTCGGCTCAAGTTAAGGGGAATATCTTCAGAGTCGACCACACCCTTGATAAAACGTAACCATTTGGGTAGCAGATGTTCAGTCTTGGATTGGATGAGCACCTTGCGGGTATATAGAGCTACTCCGGTACTACTATCCCGTGACATTTCGAAAAGACCAGGCTTACCCTCCGGAAAATAGAGAATGGCATGAATGCTTAGTGGAACATCGGCATTATAATGCAGCGTAAATCGAGGCAAATCGAAACTATTGCTAATAAAACGATAGAAATCCTGATGCTGTTCCTTGCTAATACTTTGAGGATCCAGGAGCCACAGTGGCTTAATTTCATTCGCTTGTTTTCCATTCAGCAGAATGGGTGAACCAACAAAGTTGGAATATTTCTTGACCACCGATTTAATTCGATCCTCATCAGCGTATTCACGGCAATCGGTTTTTAGATGCAATACAATTTTTGTTCCAAAATCCACATCCTTCACTTCCTCGATTTCATAGGTACCGCTGCCATCTGTTGACCAACGTAAGCCTGGTGCATTTGGAGTGGCAGCTCTGGTGTACACTTCGACACGATTGGCTACAATGAATGCTGAATAAAAGCCAACACCAAATTGTCCAATAATATTGGAGGTGGCCTGAGCTGCCTGCTGCTCATGTTTCATCTGCTCCAGAAATTGTTTAGAGCCACTGCGAGCTATTGTGCCCAAATTACTGATCAGTTCTTCACGAGTCATACCAATACCCGTATCCTGAATAATCAGCTGCATTTGAGGTTTATCTGTCGTGATCCTAATCTCAAGTGGTCGATCCTTGGCAGAGAGCTCCGCCTCACCAGTGCTTAGTGCTGTGTAGCGAAACTTCTCCAAAGCATCGCTGGCGTTTGAGATTAGCTCACGCACAAAAACCTCATGGTCGGAGTAGAGTGATCGCGCCACAATGTCCAGCAGTTGGCGTGTTTCTGCCTGAAATTCATGCTTATCCACGGATACTTTAGATGATGTTTCTACTTTTGGGTCTGTGGCGAATCTACGAGCGGAGAATACTGAAAAACCAAAGTTACATAAACACCTTGCACGCCGGAAATAGTGAAACCGAGACTTACCCGGAATAGCCGGCCCTTGTTGATTTCGTAAGGCAAGACCCAAGGCCGATCTAGCTCCTCGATATCTGATGGCAACACCAACACGAGACAGATGCCGGGCCTGTCCAAGTACTCCGAGTGCTCGCATTGACATTCTAATCTTGATACCAACTATTTAACTCAGAAATAAATTTAAACGACAACCAAAACCTAGCCAATTTAGTTAGCACGCCGTCAACTTGATGTATCGATAAATTAGTGTTGGCTACTTTCCTACACTGGCTAATGATAGTTTTGTCTATCGATAGTTGTAACGTCTTTTCAAATGAAAAGAAAATCTTGCTATCTCTATTCTGATTATATTTTGGTTTCTGTTTATATTTAATTTATTTGGTGTATATTCTTGAATACATAATATATATTATTATATTCGATACATAAAATACTCAGGCTACCATGGTACTTCAAGGCATCGATTATTACCTGATGAATCGCGCCAAGATTAAAGATAGCTAACGTGGAGATAATTTTAAACTTCTTAACGGAAATTTTCCGAGATCATCGAATGAATTAGATAAAAGGATTAATAATATGAAAGATAGTATTTAATTTTTAACGAAAAACAGTTTGTTTAACGATGAATTCAAGTACATAATTGCTTGTGGTAACCGTTACGTTAAAGCGTTTAGTGTTAAATTCAAATTTGTCGAAGGATTTCGCAAAAAGCTGATTGAAACTTCTCAAGGTATTTACATATGACCTTAAAAATAAATCACAATCATGTATATTCAATAATTTTGCTTAAAGGCTTGACCTCATTTATGCTTTGATTCCTTTAACTTCCTATCATAAATTTTGCGAGTTCCTTTTAGGCCAAGTTTTGGTTATGTAATTACATTTATATACATAACCGCAAACACACACACACACATTGTGACCACGCCTATTATTTATGTAGAGCCTGGACCAGCTGTCGCCTTTTCAGTATGCAATCTTTAACCCAGCTTATATATATACATACATACATATACATATATAATTGAATGATTTTTCTGGCCATTTCGGCAAGTGCTTTTGCTTCCTGTAATTTTGGGTGATTTGCACGCATCATCTCAGTATCTGTATATGCAGCTGCGATTGAATACCGATCGCATCCTTGAGCATGTTTATGGCCAAGTGATTTGGACTCTTTGTGGTACAGAGGGGGAGTGGAACAAAGCAAAGAAAGATCACGCTCCAACAGGCGTGTTGGGTGCTGCTAATGCTGTATAGCTGGGTTCAAAAACCGAAACATGAGCAGAGAAAACATTTTTTTTTCCTTCTCTCTTTTTATTTGAGTTAGTTAGCTACTTATGGCTTCCGTGTGTGTGACTAGGTTTGAATGTGTGTCTGTCTCTATATATATGTATATATATATATATGCTCCACTGGCTAGACGATCCATGATACATACATAGTTACATATAGATGTATCTTCAATCCAACTTCAGAAGCATTACCATCAGCAGCCGAGCAAAAAGCAGATACAAATGTCTATTCTATTTTGCTTTGGTTTATTTATGCTGGCTCATTTTTCTCAGACCTCAAGTGCAAAAATGTCGACGACTTATAATTCGAGCAGCGTGTAAAATTTTTATATACCCTTTAATCAGAATAGGTATAATGAGCTCTTTAAATAATGTTTAAAAGATACCTTTCTGATCCTATAAAGTAGATACTGATAGTTTCAATGGTGGTTATATCTGAAAGTTATCGATGGGATCAATTTAAAAACTTTATCTACTTAAATACGTATAAAGCTGATACATTAAATTTTAAACAACTAACATAAAAACTACTTTCTGAAGGATCCATAGATGTTGGCAGATGGCCGATGGTAATTTGACTTGATTGTTAATGCTAAACAAGAATATAGGTATACATATATACGTAACATTTTTAAAAAGGAAATAATTCCACTTAGATTCTACTTATATGTTGTATTATCAAGGAATTCTGGCAAAAACAAGAATTTCCCATTTGTAGTCTCTGATTCTTTGCCACCTTATCTTATATATGTATACATAAAATTTTTAAAAAGCAAAAAGTTCCACTTGTATTATCATGAAACTCTGGCTAAAACTAGTACATATTTCCTATTTATAGTGTCTGATTCCTTGCAATCTTATCTTAGTTGCCACCTATTCCTGCAATGAAATACATACTATAAAGATATTGTTGCATGAATGGTTTGGGGAAAAGGTTAAATCAAACTGAAGGACTGAAGTGTTGAGTAAGGGGAGGTGGTTTCATAGATCCTCCACATGTAATTGTCCTGCCCAAAGAAGCTAACTACGAGAATTGTCATATGAAAAATGGCAAATCAGCATTTAACCTGATAAATATATACATTTATGAATCTGAACAAGATCAGTTTGTCTAAGCAATAGTTTTCCGGTTAATTAAAGGGCCATACATTTAGGTATCTATATGTATATTGGCTTTATTTCAAATGAAAGTCTGATTTCATTATTATTAGTTGGTGCCATTGCATTTAAGTATAAACTAAGCATTAATCATATATCTCCTAATTATATTTTAATATAAGGTAATGGGAAGTAATATAAGAACTATATAGTTTTAACCTCTTTTATTCCCAGTACCTTTTCTTCACAGGGTATAGAGCAGTCGTTGACCCTTCCTAACATACGTATGTATATATATACATATATAACTACATATATGAAATTTTCTTTGCTTTGTTCGCTCTGTTGATTTTTCTTCGTCATCGTCTGGGTTGGTCTAGAGGCATATCATTCGTATCCAGTTCACAAGATCCATGCCATCTAAAGGCAATTTATATCTATCACAATCACGCGATATGCTTACTATATGTTCTCACTGAGTAGTCATCGTAGTTGTTGCTGTTGTTGTTGTTGTCTCCCTTGCAATTAAAATTCCACAAATGTTTCCTTCCATCCATGTGCACCCAGTCAAAAGGCTCAACTATGCCAGGCTTGTGGGCATGCGCCATGCAATTGTTGTTATCGTCGCCAGCTTTGACTTCCACATCGACATCGACTTCGTCTTCGACTTTGAGTGCGTCTTGCGGCAATGCGCCGAACCTGAAAAACTAGTTTCGATTGCCAAGTAAGTAGTAGTAAGTAGTTAGTCGTGCTTTTGCTATGCTATGGTATGCTCTTGCTGCATATATGTATGTACACACATTTATGCACATATGTCTGTGTGTATGTGTGTGTGTGTGTGGCCGGACAGTAAATATTTTTTGCGAAATGAAAAAAATTTCATGCTTGGGAAAGCTGCCTCATCCATTTTGGACTTTTCTTTTGTTTTCTCCTTTTTTTCTTTTCTTTTAACTGACTGACTAGCTGGCCAAGTGGCAAACTGGTTGTGCTAATTTATGGCCAACATAGCCATGACTTTGCCAATGCTTTTGGAAAGTCAAGGTAAAGAGACATTGTTAAGGGCCACCATATTATTTTTTTTTCTCATTGCTTTTTTTTCTTCTTCTTCTTTCTTCTAATAGTCAATTGATATTGTTGGTGGAGTCGACTCCTCGTTCATTAAAATTTATGCGCAGGAAACGGAAACGAGGCAGACGCCAAGCAGACAAAACTGCAGACGATGATTTCTAGGCTCCTCTCGGACTTGACAAACAGGCGACAAGCAACACTACAACAACAACAACTACAACAACAACAACACAGAAAAAGTGTCACTCAAATTGGCCACTCAAAATTGAAAGTGATGACACGCCCACACGGCCTGCATAAATAAACATTTTTGCTTACATCTTGATTGTTCAGTCACAAAAAATATGTGAACATAATTACATTTGGTTTAGGAAAGGGAGGAGGGAGGGTAGTTGTATATAAGGAAGAAGAAGAAGAGGAAGGAAAAAAACATAGTATGTACATACATCAAAATTAATTATCATATTAAATATTTAACGTAATGAGGGGAAATGGAATGATAAAGCAATCAAATACAAAATAAATATAAGTACATATAATGCAGATGCAGAGTTGAAAATTTAAAAGAGAATGAAAGAGAGAGTTAAAATGATAGTTAGTGAAAGATATGGCCAAGATATATTTATGTACAGGTGAAATTTGTAAGGTAAATAGTAATCAATTTTGACCGAGAAGCCAAGGAAAATTTATAAAAACTGTGAACAATCAAAGATAAATTTCAAATATAAAATAATGGTTTTTCATTAACTAATTTCTTATGTCGATTAACAGAAGTTTTTCACACAGTAATGTTAAATATTTTATTTAAAAATAAATTAAAAAATTTAATATATATTATTAATCCTTAAATCATAAATTTGGTATAAATTTAATTAAAACCACATTGTGTTTGGTTGGATTAAATTAAATATTAGTTTCACACAATTTAATATAAAATCATAAAAATTCATTGAAGCTGTTGATCCAGATAGAGTGACAGGGCCTTTATATATGTAGTCGCAGATGAACATTTCTAGGCATAGCAAACTTCTGACCAAAATGAATATTCCCTCTTTTAGGGTAGAAGAAACAAGAATGCTTTTGTTAGAGGGATTATTTAAAAATTTTAATGTGGCATTTTAAATGGTAAATGAAAATTCATAAAATTTACTAAATATAACAGATATTTAGTGATGGTTAGTGCACTTGAGAGAGATGTGCCCACACATCAGTGGCATGGAATTGCCTTCTTTTTCTTTACACTTGACTTCGTTGGCGGCTCCACAAAAGTTCGTTCCCATGAACTTCTTTTTCCTTTTTTTTTTTTTTTTTTTTTGATAGCAATTCAGTTCACTCTTTGTGCATAATATTCTCATTGTTTCTGCCCTCTAACTGTGTATGTGTGTGTGTTAGTCTGTGTTTGTGTATGTGTGTGTGTGTGTGTGTTTGTGCTGCAAATGACAGTTTTCAGTTACGTCGCTTCCCTCCTCTTTTTCCATATGTGTAGCATAAGCATTTTCTCAAACATTTCACATAGCTTTTATTATTTCTGTTTTTTTTTTTGGGATTTTTCTCTTCTCATGCTTAAACTCAACAAAGCGTGGGAGTGAGAAAAGAAACGAAATATAAGGAAAAGAAAACAAGCAAGGAAAAGAAACAAACATAAACTCAATGAACAACTTGAAGTGCTCTTCAATTCGTTAAGACTGCATAGAGTAAGAAGACTTCTATAGAAGTATATATGTACTTACATATGTATATATACAGTTTAGTGCCTTCTAACGGAAGTTGGCAATGTATATATATATGTACATGCATACATACATACATACATACATATAGTAAATATTCCTCATGGGTGGCCAAATGTGGTAATGAGGAAAATAGAATTCGAATCGAAATGATATAATATAGAGCAATTGGATAAGAAAATACCAAAGTTCATGCTGTGGACCGCCTGAAGTTCGGCAATATTTTTAATTACGATCGATGGTATTGGAAACAGATGAAAGAAAACTACAAAAAAAAAAACAAACTTCTTTCAAGCAGGAAATTCAAATTCTTTTTTTTTCTTCTTATAATATTTAAGATCACACACACAATGTTTAGATGTATTTAGAGTTAACAAAGAAGGGCTTAAGTAAAATACTTCAAAGAACTGAAGACTATTGGTATATACTATTACTAATAAGAACGACTTCTTTACAATCCCCTTTGGGTTTGTTGTAATTCAAGATGGTTGGTTTTATTCATTCAACATGCCTCCATATTTTCTCCAATTTCCAATTTGAATGCTAATCCAACCAAATAATCAAGAACAACAAGTGTCTGCTGTCATTCTCCTCCCTCTCATTCAAAAACTCTTTTATTTCCATCCATATTTTAGTTTTCTTCATTTGTTCTTTATGTTGATTCATTTCATTTGTTTATACCCTCTCTCTCTCTCTCTCTCTCTCTCTCGACTGCTCCCTCTTCATTTGAATACAAAATAATTCGTGGGAAATATCGCGCCTTGCTGCCAATGAACTAATTAAAAAAGGCCACTGAACGTGAATACAGAGTTGGAGTTAAGAGGGAGTTGGATTTCTGGCAGGGCATTAACTTGATCCTTAAGTTTTAGAAAAGAGAGAAACCATTAAAATAGCCATAGAAATGGGGGATTAGACCTTTTTTCCAAGCCTTTAAGATCAACAAAAGTACCGGAAATGCATAAGGCACCTTCCGAAATACAAATATAGATTTGGTTTAACATAAATTTATGGTAATTGATTTTTATTTTAAACTGTACTATCGAGCAAAAGTTGTACTTAGTTCTTTTGTTAATGCCTTTTACCAATTATAGATTTTTATTTTAAACTGCACCATAGAGCAAAAGTAGAACTTAGTCCTTATACCATTTATAGATCTCATTATGAATGTTATATACATATATGTACATGTATATGGAATAAAAGAAGCATATGTATATATTTTTTATGAGGGTCGGAAACGATTATTTCTTTGCTTTACAAACGTCTGACCCTCTGCAAAAGTATAGAAATGTCAATACTTACACAAGATATAAATAAGTATCTTCTTTCTCTGGAGATTAGAAAGATAGATCATTCAAATAAACCAGATCACAGAAATGCCAAGTCTTGTTACACATACATACCTATATATCTATGTATGTATATACCACTGTAGATTTATTAAGTTTCATTATTTTTAAAGCGTCTTCTTAATATAATAGTAATCTTATATGTAAATTTAAGTTAAAATATAGTCCTAAAGATATATATACGTGGTAATAAGTCATATAAATAAGGTATACATAGATATAAAGTAAAAAGATATTAATGTTTTATACTTCTAAGATTAGATTACTTCTAATATATACATATATATATCTACGATCTCGCAGATATAGACAAATACATATATAGTAAGATAAGCCCTGGAGTAAAACAGAATTTATATAAACAACAATTTATACCTACCAATTTATATTTTCTATGAAATTCTGAAAAAACCTTTTCATTCATATATATAGCTGATCATTTTGTAACAAATTTAAATATATAAAATTCAGAAAATGCACTCTTAAACTACAAATTTAAATGGTAATACAGTAAGATATAATTTTATTAAAATTCAAAACATCTTTAACTAAATACTCAATAATATGAATTTAGAAAACCAAAGTACCATCTAATTAAATCATATTTCCGAAAAGAATTTTGAACGAAGTTTGAATTTAGCCCCAAATCCGTCCCTGTATTACATTATATTCTCGATTGCACAATCAAAGTTCTCTTGGCAATTCCTGTTATTGAAGAAAAGCCACTTGAAGGCCCCGAAAAATGTTTTACAATTCTAACCCTTTCCCCCCTTCATCACTCATTTTCTTTTTTAGTTAAGTCATTTCCTGACATACGAAATTCAATTAGAGAGAGCAAAAGACATGAGCCGGAAAAGCAGAGTAGAGTGAAGTGGAGTGAGGTGATGTGGGGTTTTTGGAAGGGGGTTTTTCAATAAATTGGCAAAGGTCTGTGTCTATTCGTATGTGTATGTATGTATGTATGTACATATGTATGTATGCTTAAGCCCAGTAGTGAAAACCACAGAAACGATTGACGGAACTGTCATCACCACCGCCGACTGACTTCCGTCCGTTTTTATTGTTTTCGCACCTCCGTTCTTCCGTTCTTCGGGTCGCTGTGATCGTTCGGTCAACGGATATTCTACTTTACATAAGCGGCACATTTCCTCAATTTTCTTCGGTCTTTAGATGATTTATTCGTTTGCTTTGTGATATCATTCTCTCTTCTCTCTGTGCGCTTTGTTAAGCTTATACGCATATGATCAATAATCTCTTGATTAATTTTACATCAAATTGAATGGAAACATAAATAATTGGTTAAATACATATGTATGTATGAATGTATGTATGTATTTTTGTTTTGGAAGTCTTGGACTACTAAGGATAACTAGGATCAAGTATCACACAGACACCAATGGTAATAAAGCATAATGCAAAAAAAATGAAGATGATATTGTCTGAAAAATAAATAGTTCTCAAGTACAGTTGCTGCTTTTTTTTTTAAGAATTCGATGGCAACTGTACTTACTTAAGGAAATTTTAAAAAGGTTAAACCATTTCAATGTGTGGGCAAGTTGCTTTGGTCGCTGTTCATAAATTGCATAATATTGGGCCAATAATATTTCCGATCTTATATTTTTAGGTTCAAGTAAATTGGTATATGAATCCGATTCATTATCCAATAGTGGCTCTATTTCATCATGACAATGTATCTGGAAATGTTTTTGTGAATTATATAGAATTTGTTGTGCCTCTGTTTGCCGTCTAGCATAGGCTTCAGGGGCAAGTTTCTCATCTAGGGCTTCGACTAGAACCTGTTCGATGGCCAACTTTTTATTAGATATGGGCTTATACCCGTGGTTTGCCAATTTCGAGATGCAACTTATATAGAGGGCACTGACTGATTGATATATTTTAACCGGCATTACACTTAAAGTAAATGGTATTAAGATTAAACATATTGCAATTGATTTATTCATGCCACATACCCTTTTAAGTACTTGCAACCTGTTAACATTTTTGATTTTGAATATAGAAATATGTATCTGTAAGATAACGAATTGTAAAATGAATACTATGTAACTTTCCACTCCAAGCCTGTTTCGGATTATACAACTGTTTTTAGAAATTCCTTAAACTAAGCAATGTTTACTCAATGTCAGCTGGTGTGGCATGTGGCATGTGGCACAGGTATGCATTTGGGTACATATCTTAACATCTGTTTCAAATTACAAGGTAAGAATGGCCCTTGCCACAAAAGGTATTTTCAGTTCATCCCCCCTCTCTACATCTGTTTAACATTCTCTCTCTCTCTCTCTCAATCGATCCTCACTTTTGTCGTTTTTGGTTTGGCCCATTTGTCTCACTTCCTTTACCTTTTAACTACATCCCGGATGCTTCCAAACTACTACAACTACAATACATACACATATATTTTTCATATAAAACTGCACTAAATGCAAAGTTACAAATACAAAAAAAAGACAAAAAAAACAGTGAATTCACCTAAAAAAAAACAAGAGAGCGACAATGAATCTCGCATACAGGAAGAGATGCGCACATATTTTTGTATCTGTAGCTATATCTTTCGCTGGCCCTCTCTCTCTCTCTCTAACTCTGTCTCTCTCTGGTTCTGGGTTCATTCATAGAAAAGCAAGCGGATGCACGGGCGGATGGAGCGCTTGAGTATACAAATATTTTGTTGTCTCTCTATGTACATATGTATGTATGTGTGTATGTGTGTGTCTATCCGGCTTCTATTTGGCTACCGATGCTAAAGCACTACTGATTATCATTCAACCTTATTGTCATAGTCATAATTGTTCAACTGTTGTTTACCTATCACTACCTCTCTTGCACTCTCTCTCACTCGCTCTCTCTCAAATTCTTTCTCTTTGTTTTTCATTTCGTGTTTGCAAAAGCATTTCGGCAGTACCCCACACCACCACCCCCATAACCATTAATCAACGAAATACTGTAAAACCTTCTAAAAATAAACATCTTGGGTGATCTATTGGTACATAGTGTATAACATCTAAACAAAACAAAAAAAAAAAAATAAAAAAACAACGAAAACTTGCCCAACATTTACTTCTTGCTAAGCCAAACAAAAGAGTTTATTGCACTTCATTGAGCAAGTTGCCACCCTCCATGACCCGCTCCCCTCCATACATTTCTCTCTCCCATTCTTCCCCTTTGCAGTGTGTTCTTTAGAGCATTTCATTTAACCCTAATGATGTGCTAATTGGGCAAACATATTCGACTTGTCAATGTCGAGTGAAGAGTCCATTGAAAAAATCGAGCCTGTGTCTCACAGTTGATGAAAGAATCGAGAAAGATATAAACACAACATAAAACAAAAACGGGGCAAGCATTCGGTAAATTCGTTTAAATGTTTGAATGGAAATTTCAATTGGTTAAAGAAAAAATCTGGAATCAATGGGAATATAATTTAATATAATGGTCCTTAGTAAATACTACACTTCTAAAAATAAAATAATATTGAATTTTTGTGAATTAAATTGTTTAATCTTTTTTACTAATTTGCAAATTAATGTTAAAATTCTTGTGAATTTTTCAAATAAGTTATATTTATTCTGATAAACAATTTCGTATCCCATTAAATTTCATTTCATTTGTAGCAATTCCGAATAGGATTAGCAAAATGGCAAAATTTGTTAGTCATGGAACAAAAATACTTCGTTATGATATTATTGATATGAACAATGAAATAATGAAATGTAGGTAAATTGGAAAGCTGACTAAAAAATAAGAATTCTTCCATAGAATTCTTGAATAAAACTTTTACCCTGATAGATATGCAAATTATCTGAATCTTCTGCATTGTATATTAAAAATATTGATTCCTAATTTGTAGAACAAGTTTCGAGAGTATTTTTCAGAGCTTTGTAGGAGTATTTAAGTTTTAAGAGTTACCGACTGCCTTTATTTCAAAAATGTATATAATTATAATTTCTGCTAAGTGCTTCTTTTTAGCCTAATACTTGATAAAGGTTATCGTTGGATATCAATAGTACTTATAATTATAATTATACGTAAATAATTCCAATTTGAAGTAACAGGAATTTTTCACTACGTTTCCTAAAATCCATATAATCTTCATAAAATCAAATACGAACCACTCCGAACACTTATATAACCGGTAAGTAAAAGCTTTCCATTCCATAGATAGATTTCTCATTCCCATACATATGTACATATTCTTAACTGCTTATTTATTTATTCAAGAAATCGGCGTCAATTGTGAAATTTCTCCACTTTTATCCATTTTCATAGACATTCTATATATATTGATATATTTTCGTTTTCCTGGTCCCTTTCATTGATAATGATCCATTTTTTTAACCCATAAAAAAAGAAAATTCGGCAGTTTTAATTTCATGTTATAAAATTTCATTTTATATTTTCATTGTTTGTAAATTAAATAACTAATAGGACAGCATTTGAACAACTACTCCATTCCCCAACAATTTCCACTTAGGAAGGGAGGGATGGAGATTTCATCTTCTTCTTCTTTATATATTAATTATAACAAATGCACTTAGCACTAAATACTTAAACTAATGAGAGCCCTAGCGACTAGTTAAGAGCTAAACTCAAACTAAATTATATACAACCTACTTATTAATAAAATAGTTTTTTTAGTTTTAGTTTTGGGTCTAAATTCACTCAAGAGGTTTATTTAGATCGATTTGGATAACGCTTAGGAGAGGATTGACATGGCTCTGGCCAAACGAACTCGAAAATCACGATAAAGCATCTTGCCACCAACAGGAACACGACACAGATACATATCGAGGCTCATGAGGCACAAGGCTTTGCCATTCATTGGAAATTTTTGTGGTAATTCTGGTGTGACCTCTAAACCCTCTGATACGGCCATATTGATAAGCCATTTCCAAACATCCGCACGAGTCCAGTCGCGTGGATCCAATGGAAGGCCATCCGAGCCCATAGAATGCAGGATTGTTTGATTATTGATGGTGCTGTGATTCATTGTTGTGGAGGCGGTAACACTATTATTATTATTATCATCGCTGATTAGGGCCACACCACCGCGACATTTATCCAATACTTGATGGTAGGGATGATGACGTTTCGTTGGTGTATTTCCTGCATTTGCCCACAGTTGCTGCAGTTGTTCGGCACCGGCATTGACCTGAGACAGATCGAGGGGTGGCACACGTCCGGCATATTTGAGGTAGCTGGCCTCCACTTCCATCGTATCGACTGCAATCAAAGAGATAGACAGAGAAAGAGAGATAATAAGTAAATGTGTGAGTGAGTAAGTATATGTGGTGTGTGTGTGTGTGTGTGTGTATGTATGTGGAGGTTGCTGATTAATGGAAGTGACTCATTAGCTTCTCTGTTTAGTTGGTGGGTCGGTCGGTCGATTGTTTGGTGGGAGGTGGATGGGGTGACGGAAATGCTTTCACAAGCTGGCAATTGTTTTAATCGCACATCAACAACAACAACAACAAATAAACAATAATCATAATAATAATAATACAACATATAGTATATATATTAAAAAAAAAAAATCAAAGAAGCTAACTTCGGCCGTGCCGAAGTTTGTATACCCTTGCAGATTAATTGATTACTTTCTCCGTCATATCGGATTCAAGATATTTTAAAAATTGGAAATATAAAATTTTAAAAAATTTGATCCAAAAAAAAGAAACAGTAAGAAAAAATTCGAGTTTGCCAACGGTCGGATTTGAACCTCCGCTCACGTCATTTCTAGAATCGATCTCTACCTATTGCGCTACTAAACTTATAATTCACTGTCTCGCTATTTCGGTATACATTGCAAGCGTCCAGCTTCTCGCTCTCTAAAGTTTCTGACGAATTCTAGAAAACAACAACACAATACAAATAGTTTTCTGTCTCTTTCTGTTTCGCACTCAGCTTGTAGTTTTTTCAAGCACGTGTTCGCATATATGTATGTATGTATGTATGTATGTTTGTATGTTTCCATGTATGTTGTTTGTGTACGAATATATAAAAGCAAATATAAACGTATTTAATTGGCTACATATGCAAACATACTGATGCTGATGGGGGTTGATTCATTGATTTTATTGATTTATGTCGGTGTTTATTATCCGATCTGATTCAAACTTACTGATATGATGTAAAAGTATAATTCTCATCTGATCACCAAATTTGGTTGAGATATCTTAAAAAACAAAAAGTTTTTCTCACAAAAACATACTTTTTCTGATGGGGGTTGATTATTGATTTTATTGATTTATGTCGGTGTTTATTATCCGATCTGAATCAAATTTGCTGGTAAGGTGTAGAAGTAGAATTGTCATCTATGTGCCAAATTTGGTTGAGATATCTTAAAAAACAAAAAAGTTTTTCTCACAAGAACTGTTTTGAACAACTCACATTTTGACCGAGGTACCTCTGATCTTTCCTATTTTTCTATAACTTATAGTTGTCCGATCCTACCAACTCTCGAACTTAATTTGCTTGCAACATCAACGGACAGAATGATATGACTTTTATTCACGTAGCTCAAAATTTAAGATCGATTAAGTATGTAGAAACAGACAGACGGACAGACGGACAGACGGACAGACGGACAGACGGACAGACGGACAGACTGACAGACGGACAGACGGACATGGTCATATCGACTCGGCTTTCGATGCTGATCAAGAATATATATACTTTATGGGGTCGGAAACGATTATTTCTATGCGTTACAAACATCTGACCAATTTTATTATACCCTCTGCAAGGGTATAAAAACAGAAAAAAAACAGTAAAGAGCACAGAAGCAGCAACCAAAACATGAAAAACATTTTCGAAATTAAATCTGACCTTGTTGCCATTTGGGGCGGATTCGGATCACACACGCGAAAGGAAGCGCTGAATAATCATTACGTTGTCATATCGATCAACAAATTTAAATAATGGCACACATTCTACGATCTCCAAGAGTGAGGGAGAGCGCGAGAAGGAGTGAGAGATAGAGAGAGAGGAAGGGAGGCTAGGCCTGACATAGAATCCAAAGGCAAAACATGCCCCGGCATCGATTACGATTCCGTTTCCAACTAAAGACGGAAATAATTAAACGATGGGGCCCCAGCTGCGAATTTGGCGAGCAAAACAAACGGACAAACAACAGAATGGCGCAAATAAAAAAAGAAACCGAGTTACACTCGCACTCAGAATGGAGATACATACATACATCCGTCGGGCATAAAAGGTGTCAAATGCGAATACGTAAAGGCAAGTTAAGCCAAACTAAATCAAGACCGTTTCATTTCTGTTGGTTCCCTTTGATTTGCTTCCATGCCATAACAGCGGAAGCCGCGGGGAAGCCCTGGGATTTATTTATTTGCCTGTAGTAGTACCCTTTACCTTTTTTACCATTTGTCATTTCGCCTGCTTTTAATTGTTTTCCGGGCAGCAAGAGTTGAAAGCAAAGACTCACGGTTAGAGGTAGAAAGGGAGCGGTGGTGGTTCCGTCAAAAGGAAGTGCGTAAAAAGGAGCCTTTCTTTAAGGGAAGCACAAGTTGTTTTAATTATACAGTTCATTGACAAGCCACGTTTCCCACGAACCTTCAAGAAAAAATGCCAATGCCAACAATAATACGAAAAACAAAAAAAAAACAGGGTTAAACAAATGAGATGAATCAACAACAAAATAAGAAAGAAAACGAAAATGTTAACTCTCGGTAGAAGGAAAAATGTAGGTAGTATTAAAAGGGATAGCCACTTGTTGTTGTCTGAATGAAATCTCTTTAAGATTTGACCCTAATGGAACGGCATAAAATCATCATACGACCCACGCCTATCTAAAAATTGACTCAGTTGAGCGGATGCCCATAAAACATTTCAAATCTGGCTAAAGTGACACTATTAGGATGGCCTAAACGGCATTTTGCCTAGCTTTTTCAGCTTTTCTTTTTCAGTTTTCCATTAGAAATAAAAAAAAAAACCTTCGGGCGGTCCACACAGCATGAGCTTTACATAATTCTACCTAACCATAGAGAAGAAGATGGAGAAGAATTTGTAATTATTTCATTTCAATTTCTAATTTTCTAACAGAGTGCCCACCCATGGTGGACAGTCGGAGCTACATTGACCACATCCGGATTAGAACACGGTTACACTTGAGGAAAATTCGTCGTTAAAAAAAAACATTCCAGCTGCATGAAGCCATATTAAATTATAAGTACTTTTGGTTTGAAATGTGAATAAAACTTTTTAAAGCATATTTAAAACAAAAATGTCTTCGAATTTCTTAAAATTTATTTAGGTTCATAAAGTGAAAGAGCATAGGTTGTGTAAAATCAAAAAAATAGATAATATAAAAATATATTTAGTAACTTAATTTCAATTTTTCATCCTTATGAATTCCAAATATTGAAAACTGATTTTTAATTTTATTTAAACTTTACATTTTTTCTTTATAAAAACTATTTATCAAATGTAAAGGGAATTTTCAAAAGATGATAAAGAAAAACACTTATAAGTTATCTTGCTTCCATAAACTCAATTAATTAGAAATGCATCAAGTGCACATGCAAACATATGTTTTATCTATTCCCCACATTTCATTTTCTCACAGTGTGGATAAAATATTTCACTCCCACGCTCTCAAAGAGACAGGCGTGTGAAATAATTCAAAGATTATGTAGATGTTGACCCCCGTTTAGTGGGGAAAGAGTTAAGAGGGTTTAGGTTTAGCTGACTTAATAAGCTCAAAACAATTCAGAACAAAAATGTATCTATAAGTATGCACTCTTTGGATCTGTGTCTCTGTATGTGTGTGTGTGTGTGTGTGTGTCTGTCACACTTCCGCTGTCAACATACGAAGAAAGAAAATGAGTATGAATTGACTCTGTGTGTCTGTTTCTGTTTGATTGATTTCGATATCTTTTGTTCTCCTTCTCACTGTTTCTTTCTGTCTCAGTGTTTCTCTTAATGGCAATGACATTTCGCCTGTTCAAACAAAAATCGCGTGTTAAGCACGCGCCATAAGGCAAAATGTTGTTGTTGTTATTAGTGTTGTTGTTGTGGTTGTTATTATTTTGCCTGTGCCTTTTGGGTAGGAAATGGTTTTCTGTTACTATTTAGTGTCGCAGTGTGACAAAGTCAATGACAGGAAGTCTTGCCCTGCCATATCCGCCAACGACGCCCGCGCACAGGATGCAGTTCGGTTTGCTCAGTGCTGGTAGGAAACAAAAATGCGGGGGAGATAGCGAGAGAGAGGTAGAGGTTTCAAGGAAATGCCCAGGCAGACACACACACACATGCTAATGAAAGAGATAGAGATACAATTGCAGAGGAAATTGTGCGATATATGTATGTACATACATACATATGAGTAGATATGTATGTGCCAGTTTTAATTACAATTGCCTTGACTTTTCTGTCTCTCTCTCCCTCTCATTTTCTCTGTCTCTATCTTTTTGCAGTTTTTGATTGTGATTGCTACTTAGTAACAGCTACTAAATAAACATATTCTTATGTATATATACCTGTTTATCTGTGTGTGTTTGATCTATACATGACCAAGACAAAGACAAACCGAAATGTTCATACAGCAAATCTCGTAATTTGAAGTTCGTAAAAATGACGCGTTTCCTGTCATTTGGCGAGCACTTTAAGTGCGTAATTTGGCTCCCCACAAAAACAAAAAAAAAAAATCAAAGAAGCTAACTTCGGCCGTGCCGAAGTTTGTATACCCTTGCAGATTAATTGATTACTTTCTCCGTCATATCGGATTCAAGATATTTTAAAAATTGGAAATATAAAATTTTAAAAAAATTTGATCCAAAAAAAGAAACAGTAAGAAAAAATTCGAGTTTGCCAACGGTCGGATTTGAACCTCCGCTCACGTCATTTCTAGAATCGATCTCTACCTATTGCGCTACTAAACTTATAATTCACTGTCTCGCTATTTCGGTATACATTGCAAGCGTCCAGCTTCTCGCTCTCTAAAGTTTCTGACGAATTCTAGAAAACAACAACACAATACAAATAGTTTTCTGTCTCTTTCTGTTTCGCACTCAGCTTGTAGTTTTTTCAAGCACGTGTTCGCATATATGTATGTATGTATGTATGTATGTTTGTATGTTTCCATGTATGTTGTTTGTGTACGAATATATAAAAGCAAATATAAACGTATTTAATTGGCTACATATGCAAACATACTGATGCTGATGGGGGTTGATTCATTGATTTTATTGATTTATGTCGGTGTTTATTATCCGATCTGATTCAAACTTACTGATATGATGTAAAAGTATAATTCTCATCTGATCACCAAATTTGGTTGAGATATCTTAAAAAACAAAAAAGTTTTTCTCACAAAAACATACTTTTTCTGATGGGGGTTGATTATTGATTTTATTGATTTATGTCGGTGTTTATTATCCGATCTGAATCAAATTTGCTGGTAAGGTGTAGAAGTAGAATTGTCATCTATGTGCCAAATTTGGTTGAGATATCTTAAAAAACAAAAAAGTTTTTCTCACAAGAACTGTTTTGAACAACTCACATTTTGACCGAGGTACCTCTGATCTTTCCTATTTTTCTATAACTTATAGTTGTCCGATCCTACCAACTCTCGAACTTAATTTGCTTGCAACATCAACGGACAGAATGATATGACTTTTATTCACGTAGCTCAAAATTTAAGATCGATTAAGTATGTAGAAACAGACAGACGGACAGACGGACAGACGGACAGACGGACAGACGGACAGACGGACAGACGGACAGACGGACATGGTCATATCGACTCGGCTTTCGATGCTGATCAAGAATATATATACTTTATGGGGTCGGAAACGATTATTTCTATGCGTTACAAACATCTGACCAATTTTATTATACCCTCTGCAAGGGTATAAAAAGAAAACAGAATACAGCCAAACAGACACATATGACTGTGACTTATAATCAGGACCGGATTAAGATATATAAGGGCTCAAGGAAGAAGGTCAATGAGTGCATTAAATAAGTCAAAAGTTTCTGAAAGTATTTCTTCCGGTATAATGTTTATATGTATATGTATGTATGTTTATCTTTCGTATATAATAATTTGTTGATTCATTCTTTAATTTATAAGCTTACAGTTTTGTAATCTATATTTCAAGTGGGTCTCTTCAACTTTATTTAAACTGTGTTCAATTTCAAAATAAATAAAATTTATTTAACTTAACTTTTTGTTTATTTTAGTTCTTATAAAACTTTTTAATTTTTTTAACAGTTACAGATAAAATTGTACTTTTTTTTTTTTAAAGCCGTAGCCGTCTTATACATTCTCTATATTCATATCTTTAAATGTTACTATACGGAAGCGACTTAAGTAATTTTCTATTTCGTATTTAAAACTTTCCGATAACTTTTTAATAATATCTCTAAAACTGGCTAAATAAGCAAGCAGTAAGTATATAAATATTTATTTTAATCTTGTATATTAGTTTAGCTTATCAAATGAAACTAGATTTCGCAACATAAAAGATAATGTAAATATAACTTACTGCTTGTTGTACCATTCCTATGTTATTAAAGCTAAGTTAATTTATTAGACTTTAGTAAGAAGCTCTAAGCAAACACAACAAAGTTGTAGCAACCTGAACCTTTGTCTAATTAAAAAAATCAAAGAAGCTAACTTCGGCCGTGCCGAAGTTTGTATACCCTTGCAGATTAATTGATTACTTTCTCCGTCATATCGGATTCAAGATATTTTAAAAATTGGAAATATAAAATTTTAAAAAAATTTGATCCAAAAAAAGAAACAGTAAGAAAAAATTCGAGTTTGCCAACGGTCGGATTTGAACCTCCGCTCACGTCATTTCTAGAATCGATCTCTACCTATTGCGCTACTAAACTTATAATTCACTGTCTCGCTATTTCGGTATACATTGCAAGCGTCCAGCTTCTCGCTCTCTAAAGTTTCTGACGAATTCTAGAAAACAACAACACAATACAAATAGTTTTCTGTCTCTTTCTGTTTCGCACTCAGCTTGTAGTTTTTTCAAGCACGTGTTCGCATATATGTATGTATGTATGTATGTATGTTTGTATGTTTCCATGTATGTTGTTTGTGTACGAATATATAAAAGCAAATATAAACGTATTTAATTGGCTACATATGCAAACATACTGATGCTGATGGGGGTTGATTCATTGATTTTATTGATTTATGTCGGTGTTTATTATCCGATCTGATTCAAACTTACTGATATGATGTAAAAGTATAATTCTCATCTGATCACCAAATTTGGTTGAGATATCTTAAAAAACAAAAAGTTTTTCTCACAAAAACATACTTTTTCTGATGGGGGTTGATTATTGATTTTATTGATTTATGTCGGTGTTTATTATCCGATCTGAATCAAATTTGCTGGTAAGGTGTAGAAGTAGAATTGTCATCTATGTGCCAAATTTGGTTGAGATATCTTAAAAAACAAAAAAGTTTTTCTCACAAGAACTGTTTTGAACAACTCACATTTTGACCGAGGTACCTCTGATCTTTCCTATTTTTCTATAACTTATAGTTGTCCGATCCTACCAACTCTCGAACTTAATTTGCTTGCAACATCAACGGACAGAATGATATGACTTTTATTCACGTAGCTCAAAATTTAAGATCGATTAAGTATGTAGAAACAGACAGACGGACAGACGGACAGACGGACAGACGGACAGACGGACAGACGGACAGACGGACAGACGGACAGACGGACATGGTCATATCGACTCGGCTTTCGATGCTGATCAAGAATATATATACTTTATGGGGTCGGAAACGATTATTTCTATGCGTTACAAACATCTGACCAATTTTATTATACCCTCTGCAAGGGTATAATAAATAAACGTATTAATAATTTTTTATATCTTATATGAATTTACATTTTCAATACTAGTGGGACCCGTTTAATCTAATTAATTATAGAAATGAATGTGTCTATTTGAACTAAATAAATCTATATGTAAGATATCGTTTAAAATAATGAACATTCCTTGAGTTATTTTAGTATAGTTGTCTACAGTGGGACAGGAAACACTTTAATCTGCTATGAAAATCGAATATCCATCATAAAAGTTGTTGAGCTAATCCACAATCGATAAACGACTATGTCTTCTTCATATAGAATTCATATATGTTTTTTTCTAAATTTTTTTGCTAAATTAATTTCTTCCATCCTACAGTCCGTCCCTGATTATTAAACATATTGATATACATATGTATATACAAATATTTCGATATACTATATCTTTGTTTATTTGTATGGATATGTATTTTGTGTGTGTCTTGTCTGTTTATTGCCGTTTCTTCAATTTTTGGCCAGTTTGTTTCCGTTTCTTATTTTCAGTTATCATATATGGGATGTGGAGAAAGATATATGTACATATCTATATTATTTGTACATGAGATTTAATCTTGGGAAAATATTCATTCCATTGACGAAATACATATATGCACATATTTTTCAGTTATTTGCCATCTTTAACCAAAATAAACCATAATGATTATACCAATGCAAATGTGCAATATATGTTTATGCCATAGAAACACAAAAGCCAGACGACATATGATAATCTGTTAAAAATAAACAATTTTTCAGTTTTTTTTTTGCAACAACAGCATCCGAACCGGATTCCGTAAATGTTGCTCATGTTATTGCGGTTGTTGTAGTTGTTGTAGTTGCTTATGTGACGTATGTATGTTTGCTGATATTACAAATCATGTAACGCCATCGATGCAGCTCGTCGACGTCTGGCTGACGTCTGCATAGAGAGAAAGAGAGAGAGCCAAAAGCAAATGGCAAGAGAGTGAAGAAAATGTGTGGTGTGGTGGGGAATGGAATACGTATATGGGGAGGTGAACTGTTCTGTTCGTTTCATTCCCCATTCATCATTTCCAAGCGGCTTCAAATGATGGACGGATGTGTGACGATGACTGCAACAACAACGATCATGTTTGTATGTAAGCATGTGTATGCATATGTATGTATATATATATATGTAAACGTATGTACATACATTTGACTTTTTGCTCTTGTTGTCTGCATTTTAAAAATAAAACGGAATGGCGCCAAATGCATTTTGGTGTATCGGGGGGGAAAAAAAAATTGTTTTTAGTTGGAAATTAAATGAAAATGCCTTTGAACATGAAAACTGTCTAGTAAATATTCACACCCCGCACGTGTCGAGATGAAGTGAGCCATGGCTACCCCACTGTAAAAAGTGCCAGCCTTCCAATTGACACGCTTCATAACATACTGTGAAGGAACCTAACAAGACGACGATATACATATACATATGTACATATAGGTATATAAATATATATATATATTTACAACTTCCACCAGGTGAAGCAACAATAATTCTTGTAAGAAAACTCAACAGGAAATTGCAGTAAATTTTTCTTATCGAACTTTAAAAGTAAATAATTTATTTGATTTCTTTCGTGTGGCTTTTCTTTGTTATATTTTCACTATCTTCGAAATGCAATGGAGACTTTGGCTCGATATTGAAAAGTTGGTTTATTTGTCATTTCCTTTTTAGTGGGTCAGCTGTAAAACAAATATGAGTCAGCTAGTCAAAGATTGCCACATGAAAATTTAATTAAGAATTCTGTTTGTCCAACCAGGTGCAAGCAACAGCAGCTGCAAAAGATTCTACAGAATGTTTGCTTCACTATGTATTTCCTGTGCTCTCTTTATTTCATCCCCTCCCTCACCCACTGACAGAGAACCCAAGAAAAAAAAAAACAAAAAATATAAAAGGAAGAATGAAAGGATCCTTTGCTACCTTTGCGCATGCGCGCGCATTCATCTAAAAACTGCATTTTTATTGACTTGGAGAACAACGTTTGTATCTTTTATTCGCTCGCTCTCTCTCTCTCTCTCCCACTCTGTCTCTCTCATTCTCCCTCATTCTGACTATGTTTCTCTCTTTGGCTACAACATTTTTGCAGCTGCTGTCTTGGTATTTTAAGTGTCGCTTTGTGTGGCTCTTTTGTTGCGGTTTTTGGATACAAAAAAATATCTGATGGCTCTTTTTTATACTCTTTCAAAAGATTCTTTTTATTTGAAAAATAAATATTCTACATAAAATGTATAAATTCTTGATCAAGATGGTGAATAACATAGATGAATATATCCATCTTTCTAATAGAATTTGCCCTTCATTTCTGAGATTTGAGCTCCTGTTTAGGAAGGCTTTTGTTGAAGAAAACTCTGTCAATTGATCCTTGGTAAATGAGATTACTTGCTAAGCTCCTAAATAGAAATAAGAATAAATAATCTATACTAAATACCTTCTCTTTAGTATGACTTATTGTTCAATGAGTAACTTAAACGATAGTTTAAATGTTCTATCCATACTTCTATCTAAACATTTGGTAAGAAACTATTAGCCTGTTCCTTTAGTTTTATCTTTACTTGGTCGTTTATTTCCAATTCTAAAATATGACCCCAAAATTTTTGCTAAAACATTTTTTAAGAATATAGAAACGTCGTTACATTCAAACTTAATCTGGCCTTCTGCTTAAGTTTTGCCTTTCAAATACTCATTGTGATGAGATCAAAATACTAACTTTGAATATGAGTAATTTGGTAGGAAGTTTTCCCTTGACTTTATACCAG
Source organism: Drosophila sturtevanti (assembly GCA_018150375.1). Taxonomy (NCBI): domain Eukaryota; kingdom Metazoa; phylum Arthropoda; class Insecta; order Diptera; family Drosophilidae; genus Drosophila; species Drosophila sturtevanti. The sequence goes on along the minus strand of JAECWJ010000324.1, from coordinate 2,802,780 downwards.
TCATTTGATTTTCAACCAGCAATCATTATTGATTCATTCCACTTTCAGTTTTGGTTCGGTTTAAAGGTTTCGTTTATGTTAATTAAAATAAAAAATATTTATAAGTATATACATACATACGTATATATATAAAATACAATAAAAATTACAAAGCACCTTTTTAGAGGTCAATTAGCAAGTCACAACAAAGTTAAATAAACACAGCAAGAGAGGGCAAGGCTGTAATTAAGTGTGATATGACGACATTTTTATACCCTTTAGACTGTTATTTGATTATAAATTGTTTATTAAAAATTCTCAGTAAAATAGTGTATCATTATTATTAATTGGTTTAAAGTTTTTAAGAATATATTTCTTAGTTTCTGTATTAAAAAGTTAATTACCATAGAATTTTTTATTGTGCTATTACAATATTGTTAGATTAAGTCCATTAAACAACATAATGATATAATAAAGTATTATGTGGGAGTTAATTGATATATAAAAATTGTATTTAGCAATACAATAGAACCTTTGAATCTTACTATGAAATGTTAATTAATCTATTATTAAGAAAATCTTAAACGAAATTTTTTTTTCTATTGTTCTATTTCTATTGTTAAAGAAAATATTTAAGGAAATCCTTTGAATCTTACTATAAAACGTTAATTAATTAAATAAATACATATCTTAAGCGCCATTTAACTTCTCATATTAGCCGTTGTGAAAGAAAATATTAAATGTAAATCTTAAAATTGCTCTTTCTTTTGTAAATTAATAACTGAAAACTGACACATTATATTTTCTTTTTCTTATTTGATTCAAAATGATTAATACTTTTTGAGAAAAAAAACTCTTATAAATGGAAAAAATGATTACAAAGAAAGAAAATCATGTTTCATTAACTAGTTTTTAAATGATTCATGGACTTAATTTTTTATGAATTTTTTGTATGCTTTTATATACCGAAAACTTTGTTTTTTTTAGTTTTATTTTTCGAAATGAAACGTTAAATTCATTTAAAATTGAATATACTCCATTTTTCAAAGGGCATAAACAATATGTATGCGAAAGAAACATAAAAAAAACAACAAAATTGAGCGCATTCTTTGCCATGTCAAGACATATCAAACAAAAACAACAACAACAACTGCTTTTGGTTATATGTGTATGTATATTAAGGCATAAGCTTAATGGGGGGAAACCTTCGAATTTTAATTCAGAAAGATACATATAGATATATGTATGTATGCATATATGTATATCCATATATATATGTGCGCCAGTTTGTATATGTATATGTTCGTTTGTATGTGTTAATGAGGCCCATAAACGAAGCTTAACTTACCTTGTGGTTATTGTTGTTGTTTAATCCAAAAGGAGCCTATCCGTTATGGCAGATATTTTTTTATTTATGATTTGTTGATAAATCTAAATCTGTTGATGATATTGATGTCTTGTTTATAAATATGGAGAACTTCCTGTGTTGAATTACATGGAATGCCAACAAGAGATACATATATTTATATGTATGTATGTATATAGAGATATTGTAGAAATTGCACTTTTTTTCTTGTTATTGTTGTCGCGTTTCGCTTTCGCTTTGCTTTGCTTTGATTGGACTTTTCAATGGCTTTTTTTACGCTCTCGCTTCTCGTCTAGAGCTAGAGAGATAAAACTGTTTCACAATTCGCCAAAAAATATGTATCTCAATACCGCCACCACCAAGTCTTACGAGTATTTCACGCTCTGAACTACTTTTCTATCTCAGGTTTCGAAAGTTTTTTTTTCGTTTTTTTTTTGTTGTGGCTGTTGCTCTTATTGTTGCAATTGGCAGCTACGTTTCTTTAGTAATTCACTTAAACACACAAGTTTCTGTTTCTGCTGCTGTTGCCGAGAGGTTTCCAGTTTACAAACTGCACGCAAAATAAAAAGTATCTATAAGATATTTTCTACCGTTCTTCATCAACTGCTCACGCGCACTTCACGTTCTCAACTGATTGCGATCAGCTTGATGCAGCGGGTTTTGTTAAACCATTCGCTCCACTGTGCGATGAAACAAGGACGGAGAAGCAGAAAGAGAGAGCGAGAGAGAGAGGGAGAGTGAGTAAGTGATTCACTTGGAATGAATGAGAATTTGGTTGGTGGTTGCTCATGGTCTTTCTCTTTGCGCATGTGCCAGATCTTGCGCTCTCTCTCTCTCTGTTATCTCTCTCTCCCAGCTGTTTGCTGACAGCTGTGGGCATAATTGTAGATCGTGTTGGGGGTTTGTTACCCGCATATGCCATACTTATAACCAAGTCAAATTGAAAGTTTTTTTTTTAAAGAATGAAAATTAATAGGGGAAAAGGTCTTCAATTAGAAAATGTAAATGTTGCACAAAGTTGAAACTTGTTTCTTTGAAGTTTGAAGGAAAAGCTTACTTAAAAGTCTATTGAATCTTTTTTGGGTAAGATATTTGAGAAAGAGATTTATTTAATGATAACTAAAACAGTTTAATCTTATAATTATTGATTAAGAACTCAAATTGTGATTGGTTTTGGGCAATAAGTCTACAACTTACTTATAAGTAATATATGTTTATTACATTATATCCTAAATAAAAAAAATATTATTGAAATTTCATTCGATTGCTTCTAATTGGTAACAGAGTTATTGAGTTTATGCCTTATTCGTGCCCGATGAGTCCTATATAGTTAACAGATACTGATAATACTTGGTTGAAGTATTAAGAAGTATATTAAGAAGCTGTTGATCCAAACAAACGCACATACGGACAGGGCTATATAGACTCGTCTATTCATGTTGATCAGGAATATATATACTTTATATAGTCGGTGGTTTATAGTGGTAGTAAGCAGCATTTAGACTACATAATTTATTTTAAGAAAATTTTATTTCTAAATTTAAAGAATTGATCTTAATTGTAAGTAGATCAAGCTGAAACCGAAATTTCTTTCTATAAAGGAATTAAGGAATTTCCAACTACATATTTCAATGTTAAGAACTGAATATTTCCATAAGAAAGAAAAAACCTAATGTAAAAATTCTTAAATTTGAATATTTACTGATTGAAATGGTAACAGAATCAACCCTATGTACATATGTACAACAATCTATCATGAACTGCTCCATTCTGTCATCAAATGATCATTAGGATGCCCCCATTCATTTGTAGTAGATTCTTTATTATGAAATTGCCTTCAATATCCATTAAAAATCTGAACACTTTGACTTGTCACCTAATTTATATCTTTCTTCTCTTCAACGTTTCTCCTTTTCCTTCTTTTTTGTCTGAAAGGGGCCCAAACGATTAATCACTTCACACTTAATTTCCAGTAGTCAGAAGGTTCCATTGAAGAAAAATAAATTTTTCTCTACATATTAATAAGACAATCATTAATTTCACTGGCCATCACGTGCCCATCTATGTATGTATGTATGTCTATGGATATATGTATACATGAACCCTTCTATATGGGTTTATTTTAACTAATTATGCAGGCGACAAAGTCTACATAGAATATGTATTCCTAGACCTCCCCCCGCGAATGATTACAGGAAATCCTTTTTCCTGCTGCTGGTGCTGATAAAATGCATTTAAATTTATGCTTATGTATTTGGGGTTACTGCGGTGTGAGTTCCTTTCCATTCCTGGCAGCCAAAGGAGCCATTTATACAGATGTTGGAAACGCGTGCGTGTTTGCATTATCCTGAAACATGTGTTACATGCAGACATATGTCTGACACTAACCGAACGACCGACCGATCGACTGACTGACTGGCTGGCTGGCTGGCAGTTAAGTGCTATCAATGAATCCTTTCATCTTCTCAGGTTATATATCGTATATATGTGGACAGACAAGCGTGAAGTAAAATACTCGTATTACGTCTCAGATTCAAATGAATTCTCTTTAGCCTAGAGGCAGGCACGCGTAATGCTCTCTACACACTGATCTCAAATTGCAGCAGCTGGATTCCAAGTAAAAACAAACTCGTAATAGTTGAAATCCTGTAATTGCACCTTTTTTCTTGAAGTTTTTTTTTTTTAGGTCTTCAAGTTGCTTTCAAGTGGATCTAATGCCTTGTCTATCATTAATTTTATCAGTAAATAAATTAAGTCCTTTTAATTTGAACGCTCTAATTGATTGCGGCGTCCTGCCAAATGATATCTTGACGGCAAAGGATCTTAGCTGTCGCTCCCTCTCTCTCGCTCGCTCTCTTCCTTTGAGCCGATTTGGCCCGAAATGCGCTTAGGGTTTTTTCTTTAGGTTCACTGTTTACAGTTAATCCTAAAACCGTGTCTCATCCTGTCCACATACGCAGCAGCTGTCTAACATACAATTGCAATAGTCTAAGGGTCCTTTGTGTGTGTGCTATATTGAAATCTAAATCCATTTCTATACACACACATACACACACACACACGTGATAAGGATCGCATCACATCAACAGGAAGGCATTTGCCAAAAAGAAAAGGATGTTTGCTTAGGGCAAGAAAAACTGAATTTATTTATCATTATTCATTATTTATTTTTTTTCTTCTTCTGTTCTGCTCCTTGTACGTGACTTTTTTCTGTAGTGTGTGAGGTAATTTTTATTTTATATTTCTTTTCAATTTTCATCACTATTTGCTTAGAGAGTCGCTTTGTTTATTTTCAATTACGTGAGTTTAAAGGTAAAAAATGTTTGTGCATAAATGAGAAAGGAAATTGAATTAATTTTCATTTCATTTTCAATAGTTTGAGTCGCTTTTTTCCCGTCCCTTTACATATACAGTTCATATGGTTTGACTGGAAGGGCGTGTGCCTCGTATATATCAAATTCCAAAAATACGATTTCGAAATTTACCCCGCCTACAATTCTATCTCTCTCTCTCTCTCTCTCTGTGTCTGCTCTATTTTGCTGTGTCTCATCTTCTGTCTTAATTCTAATCAAATGTTATCATAAGTTAAAAGAATCAGGCTTCTACTCTATTTATAGTTAGAGGGGGTGGGAGGGGAGAGGCTTTTCTAAACGATTTATAGTTTTAGAAAATTACATTTTCAGCCACCCCAAATCTTCCTCCCTCCCTCCCTCTCTCTCTCACTCTCTTTCCCTTAAATTTTCAGTCATTAAAAATGTTCACGAAAATATACAGAGAAGTAAATTTTATGAGTTCAGAGGCAAACATAAAATATATACATACATATATAGGGAGAATCCCCTTCTTGATCCTGATTTCAGTTCCGTTTTTATATTTGAATGTCTGTGCAATGTTTTATTGGCACTTTTCCCGGACTATAAATCAATAAACAGACTCTGTGGCTCTGTGTGTTAGTCATAAACTTTTCATCATGAAATTCTAGAATTGTGGGAGGTATTTTTTGACTAAAGCCCTAAAATATGGTTACTAGACTGTTTGACTAAACCGGAGGCAGCTGTCTATTTACGTTCAATTTCCACAGAGATGACAAAGCTATCAAAATTTTTAGTTTATAGTTTTCTTTTTTAACTTGTCGACTTGTTTTTTTTTCCTTTTTTTTCTTACCTTTTGCGGTAATTAAACTAATCAGTTTTATGTACAACATCGACTAAAATCTCTCGTAAAAAGAAAATGATCATTAACACCACCAGAGGCTGTGCCAGTGTTTCCTCATCCCACCAACAAAAAAAAAAAAAAAAATGTTTTTCACTGGCATGTGAACAGGCCTGAGTATACCCTGTATTAAGTCCCTATCTTTATAATGGGCAGTTTGTATAGCCTTGCAATTTAATTATTTACTTTCTCTGTCATATCGGACAAAAGATTTTTTAAACATTTTAAACGATATTTATAATTCGATCTGATTAAAACTTACTGATATGGTGTAAAAATAGAATTATCATATCTATGTACACCAAATTGGGATAAGATAGCTCAAAAACAAAGTTTTTCTCAAAAGAACTGTTTCTCTAATCCTTCCTATTTTCCTATATCTTATAGTTGTTCGATCCGACCAATTCTTAAGCTTCATTTAGATAAATTATCAATGAATAGAATGATATGAGTTTCATTTACGTACCTCAAAATTTAAGCTCGAAAAGGTGCGAAGAAACAGACAGACGGACAGACGGACCTGGTCATATCGACTCGGCTATTCATGCTGATCGAGAATATATATACTTTATGAGGTCGGAAACGTGTATTTCTACGCGTTACAAGCATCTGATTAATTTTATATATATGTATATATAAGCGTAAAACATTTCTAGATTCTAGGACGAAGTGGACAAAAATATAAAGTAACTATGTATGTACTATTTTTTGGGGTTTCTTTATACATTTAGTAAGCGTGTTGTAATTTTTTTTATTTATTAGATTTTATTTAAAACAGAAAAATAATAATTAGTTCTTATTTATTTTCTCACATTTGAAATTATTAGTTTTGAAATTATAAATTACATCTTAAATAAAACAAAAAAATTTAAACTTTATGATTTAATAAAGTGAAAGAATTTTTTCGTTTCGCAAACAAAATATATATATGTATATATACATAAGGATTATTTTAATTCCCTGAAAATTAAACCAAGCCCTTTTCCACATGTATATACCCCTTTTACAGGTTACAGGGTAAAAAAACGAAAATGTTTAAATCAATCAGTGGACAAAACAACAAAAAAAAAAAAAAAAAAAAAAAATAGGAAGATGAAACCAAAACAAAGTTAACCGTAAAATAAAGCTGAAAATGCGCTCGTAAAACCCAAACATCAGATTTGAAATGCCACACAACCTTCATAGAACCTGAGGCAAACGCATTCCGAGTGAGTGTGAGTGAAGACAATGGGGGAAACATGCCCAAGATCAGACCCAGTCACAGGCCCAGTCCCAGTCCCAGGCCCAGTACCAAGCCGCAACCTCAGCAGACTTCCGCTTTCATTTCATAAATTCGGATTAAGGCATTTTCAAATGATAACAATGAAAATAAATAAAGAGAACACTGAGAGTCTGTCTGTCTGTCTGTGTCGTGAATCTGATTAACGGCAAACAAAAACGTATCCGAAAGATACTTACAAAACGTGTCACAAAAACACACATCAACCACACAACCACACAACCTCAGTGGATAAGTAGCTCAAGAATTACAAAAAAAAAAAAAACCAACACCACCAAACTACTTACACGAGTAACTTGTACATAGAAAGAAAGCTCACAAATTGTTTTCTTCTTTTCTTCTTTTTTTTTTTTTGCGTCGACAAATTTAAGTTTTTTTTTAATGGATAAATAAACTAACTTACATACATTGCGGAAGCACTTCTCGGTGGGAAAGGGCGCCCTCTCTTATAGTAGCAAATATTTGGGTAGACACAACTCAAGGGGAAACCTTAAATTTTGAAATTAAAGTCTATATATGCACATACATATGTATATAGACATACATTTATTTGATTCAGCAATTGCAACTGAAACCGGATGTTGAGTTTTGGTAATAGTTAGATATGCCATTTCCAAGAAGATCGGTAATATTTTGGTTTAAGCATATTGTAAAATAAGACATTAGCATGAATTGAGAGTGTAAACGCGAACATCTTTAGATAAAGATATAATGTGTAAGTATATGACAACCAACTAATATTGGTAAGAAAAATGATACAATCCAAGATTTTGCCTTTAAAAATTGCACAAAATTGGATCTGAAATTTGCCCTTAATGCCAATCAAAGGATATAATTCTACTTGGCAAAATAGAGGCTTTTCAAATCGATCCATATTAGAAGGAATTGAAACTTTGGGAAAATAAAGTTTTCTGGAAAGTTTTCTTTTTCTTGTTCATGGCTAAAAACGCCAAAATTACTTTACATTCTAAGTTAGTCATGCTTTAGCCAACTTCAAAAAGTTTAACCAGTTTCTGCATTAAAATATTGAAAGTAATTAAAATCTTTTTTTTAAGCCGATCGCTATTTTGATTTCGGTTATTTGGAATATTAATCTTAATACATAAAATCTGGCAACGCCACAACAAACTATAATTTTTTGGCAAATACATCAAAATTTAGTTATTTAGCTAAATCTCGATTTTCTCAATTCTTTGCTGATCGAGAATAAATAAAATATAGCCGAAGACAATTTCTTCTAGGCATTGTAAGTTTCCGTTCACAAAGGACATCTTTTTGTGTTATATTGGTATAAAAATTCAATCAAGTTAAATAACTTGATAATATACAGTTATTTCTGGTTACTTTTTTAGTTTTTAGTTAACACAAAATATTGGAAACTTATTTATAAATCAAATGAAATCAATGTGATAAGTCAAAAGATCAGACTAAATACCTGCATTTAAATTTATATATAAAATATATTGACTATTAAAATTCACATTGCTACCAAATATTAAATGTATATACTTTTTCATTAATATTTTAAACTAATTAAAGAAAATAAACTTATATATATATGCTTATGCTTTATGCTTCTCTTTGACCTGGTTATATTTGATTGATATTTGATATAGTCTTTGGAATAATTTGTGGAATATTTGTATATGAGTAAGTTCTTATATCCAAGTAAGTGTAATGATTTCAAATGTGCAATCAGTTATCTGCAGGATATTTTAAATAAGATCCTTCGATTTACAAATATAATTTAGTTTGAAGGAGCGTCTTTTTAAGACATTAAAGGATCATGAAAAAGATATTACATCAACTTGTTTGGAATGAAATATATAGGAACTCGAATTAAACTGCATGATAGTCAGATAAAGAATGAATTGGATCAATTCGAGCACAACTTGTGGATTTATAGATATATAGTAAAACAACAATCGATTCAAACTCAACTAACAGATCTTAGATATATATGTATATATATATAGCTAAAACCATGTCTATTTGAAGTCGCTTGAGTTACCGCCCTTTTGTGGCTTTTATCTCAAAAAATAAAAATCGAAGGCTATCAATATTTTTTACCATTGATAGTACTCTCTTAATACTACAAAAAAATATTGATAATGAATTGTGTAAAAATTGGATTTTGTTTGATTTATTTGATATATAAAATTTTATTTTGCTTCCGAAAGTCGCGTAAGCGTCAAGATTTTGGATATTTCGAAACAAGTCTTCAATGATTAAGAAAGGTATAATAAGGTATTGAATTTGAAAATAAGTATGTACATATAAGGCTTATTTATCAACAGATATATGTACATACATTTAAATATATATATATAATTTAGGTATATTTTTATATCTACAAAGGTTTAGTTCTGTAGTCATCCCTTTCACTTTACAACTCAATTTTGGCTACCAACATTTGTTTTTGGTAGCTTTATCTTGGCAAATATTTGACACGGGAACAAAATAAACTCCAATTTGATCATAGACAATTGCACATCCTGCATAAATGCATCCTGTTTCGCTTACAAACAACAAGAAAGCAAAAAAAAAAAAAAAAAAAACAAAAAAATTGGGATTAACCCAAAATAGGGAAATGGAATGAGGGAAAACAGAAATCATCTGTTGCTCTCCATGATGTTCAGGCTGATGAGCGGAAATGCAGGAAAGGCGCGTACTTTGTACACAAATCCGATGTATAGAGAAGGGATAGATAGAAAGATAGAGACAGAGAGAGAGTGCAAGAAATTGTAAAAACAAATGTTGGCAAACAACAATAACAAGGAAAAGGATGTCCTGCTGAGTGGTGGTGTGGAAAAGTGCGTTGTCTTGGATTGCAATTAACATTTTCCGTTGGCAGGACATGTGGCTAGGCGAGGCAATTAGAGGCTCATTTCACACACACACAGCAGCAGCAGCATCAGCAACAGGAGAGAACAGGAAGCTGTTGGCTCTGGCTCAAACCCGAGCCTTTTGTGTGCGATCACGTTCAGACCAGAAGAGGAAGAGGAAAAAAGAGGATTGAGGATGAAATTCATTCTCAATATTTTTGGTGATTAGTGACTTTGCGCCCTGGAACGAATGGCTAATGTCAGAGAAGCAAGGAAACGCCTGTGGCGTTAATTGTTTTGTCCCTATTTCTGTTTTACCATCAATATATGCCTTTTGATTTGCACCGCTCTAAGAAGTTAATCTGGACCAAAAGGAAACGGAAGCGGAAGCTAAACACAAAAAAAAAAAAAGGAAAGCAGAAAATAATATAAATCCCCTTTCTTTTCACTTGTTTCTCATGCCGGTTTATTGCAAAAATTTACATGGGGAATTTGTTTGTGTCAGATGTAGATAAAAAAGAAAAAAATAGGATAAGAGAGAGAAGAAAAACTAAAACTATAAACCACTACTAGGCGACCTATCAAAATTATGCATTATAGGCATTGATATCGATGAATTCTCGATACATATAATACATAATAGTTGTTGAGGCGCAGCTCCTAAACTCAAAGCCATTTTTTTGACCGCTCCTTTAATGCTTTCATCTTGTCATTTGTTTGATTAAATCGGGCGAAATGTGGTGCATGATTAGCTGTTAATACAAAGGGTCCCTGTGTTAGGGTAACCCCAGCAGCTGTCCTTATCAGCGAACTGCGACGCGAATGTATGCCATCTATTATATAATTGACGGGAAAATCAATCATGCCTGGCCTATAATGGGCAATTCTACTTAGTCCAGTTACGGCACACATTGGTGGTAGTTTACCCGCATAACCGCCACCGCAGCATCTGCCTTTGCCCAGACCATCCTTTTGTCTCATTGGGCAAGAATCCGCATCATATTCTTGCCATTGCCGATGACCAGCTCTACCGGAATTACATTGATAGCAGCGAGCATGACGAGAATCGGATTTTCGTAAGGTTTTTGGTCCACCATCGCCACCACCTGTTCCATGGGCGGTTGTTGGTTTGGAGCAGACTGCTCGACAGCAGGATTTACATCCGGCACCACAATTGTGGGGTGATTTGGCGCAACGTCCACCACATCCAGTTTTACAGTCATGCTTATCGCATTCGGGCAAAAAGAATTCCTTATCCTTAGATCCACTCTTGAGCGGACGACCACTACTAGTGGAATTAATTGAGCTCATTTTAGATACTTTACTATCAAGTACTTCGGTGACATTGAATTTTCTGCTAAGTAGTTCTACTCGTGGTATTTTATTAGAATTTACTCCACCGCCACCGGCTCCGCCACCGCCACCTCCACGTGCTGGTTTCTTACGACGCTTTGGTTTTGCCTTTTTCTCGGCAGCTTCTTGTTGTTGTTGTTGTGGTGGTTGTTTAAATACAGACATTGTACTACCACTTGTTGTTCTTGAACCCACTCTGGATGAAGAACGACCCACATCTGTTGAAGTAAATCCACCTATACTTTCCACTGTTCCTCTTTTTTTGGGTTTCTTACGCTTTCCCGATTTCTGTGGTGGATGCGGTTGTTTCTTTTGTTCCACCTCTTTGGATTTTTCCTTAGCTTCTGTTCCCATAATAAATATTTCCAAAGCTTTGGCGATAAGTTCGGCTAGTTTCTCTTTGGATTCAAAACCCTTCTTACAGTATGCACAATTGCAAGTGCAACCGTTATTCGAGCTACCGTTATTTGAGCTATCATTATTTGTGTCACCATTTTCAGCATCATTTTCAGCATTTGAGACCCGATTAATTGGACAAGTGTCTGTAGTGCAAAATTCTTGCTGTATTCGTCCAGTGTGCATTACTCTTCTTTGAGGTCTCGCAATGGGGCCACCATTAGGATACCTAACAGGATCATGAATTGATTCACGAGGAATTGGCAGCTCTTCTGGATTAATCATTTGCTCAACAGGCATCTCATTAACATTTGGCATATTGCCATCGTAGTATTCTCTTCTGCTAGCTGGGAAACATATTCATTTAGATAGTTTAGACCACAATAAAGCACTTCGACCGTGCCGACGTTCGTATACCCTTACAGATTTTCTCTATATAATTTACCAGAACCATTGTTAATTATAAATTTGTAAATTTGGTACAAATTAAAAATTTTGAGTTTGAGAAAAAAATTTTTTTTCATACAAAATTTTTTTTTACCGATTGTTCCTATAGCAGCTATATGATATAGTCAACCGATTCTGATAGAACTTAGTTGACATATTAATAAGTATCTTAAACTCACAAATATCAAATTTCGTGGCATTCGGTTGAAAAAACAACAGTTATTAAGGATAAACCATACTCATGACCTATCGTTCCTATGGGAGCTATATGATATAGTCAACCGATTCTGATAAAACTTGATTGAAGTATGAAGAAGTATATGAAACTCACATGTATCAAATTTCGTGGCATTCGGTTGAAAAAACAACAGTTATTAAGGATAAACCATACTCATGACCGATCGTTCCTATGGAAGCTACATGATATAATCAACCGATTCTGATAAAACTTGGTTGAACTATTAAGAATTATATTAAACTCACATGTATCAAATTTCGTGGCATTCGGTTGAAAAACAACAGAGTTATTGAGGATAAACCTTATTCATCACCGATCGTTTCTATGGACGCGATATAATATAGTCGTCCGATCGGGCTGATTCCGAGATATACAATGCCTGCAGCAAAAAGGAGCCTATGTTGAAAATTTTTGCTCTGTAGCTATTATGGTCTCGGAGGAGAAGCTGTTGATCCAGACAGACGGACATACGGACAGACGGACGATACGTCTATTTATGCTGATCATGAATATATATACTTAACATAGTCGAAGATGCTTCCTTCCGTGCGAACTTCTGACCAAAATTAATATGTTCTCTGCAAGGGTATAATAAATCGAGTAACTTACGAGTGCCTCCATCGTAGGCTCGAGGGTATTCAGGTTCATTAGTAAAATTGAACGTATCGTAAGCATCTTCATAAGTTTGCATACCCGGACCATATGGATCTGGCGGAAACGGAGGTGGAGGTTGCTCATTGTAATTGGGATAACGATAGTCCATTCCAGGAACTGAATTATACGATCGCCTTTGCTGGTATTGTGGATACATTGGTTGATTATATCCGATACGGCTAATGGCAGTAGTCAACTGATCGATGAGAGGACTATTATTACAATCTTGTAAAACTATTATATTGAATGGCGGTGACTGATCTTTATTTTGTTCTGGTGTATCAGTCGTATTATCCGACCATTCATTCTGCTGTTGCTGTACGCCATAGGGTTGCACATGGGGAAAGGAGGAATGTCCTTGGTGAAAGGATTGCCCGCGAAAATATGATTGTGCATGGTGAAACGGATTCAGATAGGATTGAAATTGTTGTCCCAATCCCATATACGGAACAGTGTTGGGTAACTGATTTTCACCCTGCTGCGCATAGTATTGTTTCATGGCACTTTGTATCTTTGTATTGCATTGCATGCACATGCCTTCATAGCCACCCGGAGGTGTTGGTCGAGCAACAGCATTTTGTCCACACAATTGGCATGTGGGGCAAGTACCTCCAGATGGACGACGTGGTTTGCTTTCCGGTTTTGGTGCTGACGATGCTTCATCTGGTCCGGCTTCCGACAAGGGGTCTTCTACTTTTGGATCTTCAGGATAATTCCTACTCCTAGTTTCTACACGAGGTTCCGGTGGCAGTTGTTCCTCATGATTATGTCGCCGTTTCGACGGACAACTGCATTTTTTACATGGCCTAACCGCAATATCGTTACAGAGATCACAATTCTTAAGGACATAAATATTTTCGCCAGATTCGCGAGGCACATTGCTATTGGGGCATCCTCGTTTTTTGGGTGGTGGGCGTGGGGGTTTGTTACCGCAGATATCCTCATCGCCTGAACGTTCAGAGCAATCTAGTGAATCTGGTTGACCATCGCAGCCCAGCTCATCGCGGCCCGCAACGCTACGATCGATTGAGTTCCGGTAGTGGCCTATAATTTTGCCGATTTCAAATCGTGTCATGTTTAAATTTGGAAGAGCTTTACTTCCAATTTGACGCATAACACTAGGCATTATTTCTCTCCCTCTCATCAGAGTCAGGAGCACTAGGATTATTTTGGGATTCTTTGGACGACTTATGTAATTTGTTGGCCTGTTTACTCATATTCCAGAATTTGAAACCAAATTTCGATGACTTGCCAGAGACACCGCAACAACTTTGAAATTGACGCAACATTGTCCCTCTTCCTGCGACTAAGAAGCCAGTACTATTATGCATTGGTTTTCTCAAATCGAAATGTTTGAAAGAATTTTGTGTTACTCCCAGCATAGATCGAAGTTGTTGAGCCTTCATCTTGTATGGTATTTCTCTTTTAAACTCGCCTTCTTTACGGATTTGAATTGGATTGGATCGGCTCTTTGGATTTATATCAGATGAACGCACTTGAAGGAAACTTCCGCGATAGAATGCATTTTGATTATTAAGAGATGTACCGACATTGTCCGTTTCATCTCGTTGAGTCTCGTTCCTTTGGGCTCTTCTAGAGGAACTAGGCATCATATCGTCCCCATCATTATTTGTGGAAGATCTGCGTATGGACTGTCTTTGAGGTGCATTCGATAAAGATGGCCGGGTTTCTGTTTGTGGTAAATTAATACGCCTAACTGGTCTTCTGGGTTCATAAGCTATGGATCAATATTGGGTATATATGTATATAGAAGGCATTTCATAATTTATGTTTAGAAACTTACAACCTCTTTGTCCATTGTTTTGCACTGGTCTTTTGTGCGGAAGTACTGAACGTTCGATTTGATTGGGCTGTGTTAGCTTACCGCCACGACATCGCGGAGCCTCGCAATTTATCTTACGTATGGTGATCTCGCAGGGATCTGGAACGCACATCTTTGGGCAATTCTTGACTTTGCGCGGACGTGGACGGCAGATAATTTTGAAAATTGGCTTGGGCGTCTTTTTGTGACACGCCTAATAACGAAACAGAAAGTTAAGTATGATTTATCATAAATCTATATATATACATAGCTTACGCAACGACATTCTGGTGGGAATCTCGACGCCATGCGAGGGGTACAACTAGACTTTTTCGTCACCTTCTTCTTCACACAACCACATGCCATACGTTTGCCCGGGGGAACTATGCAGAAATTGGGGTGTGCCATCATACAACGCGGTATCATTCCATAAAGACCGCACATAGGGCAACAATGATTTGGCTTTGGAGGTGGTGGTGGTGGTGGTCGATTTCTTGCCTGGCATGCGGCGCATATAGGTTTGCTTGATTTCGGCTTATTACATTTTGAACAGCGCTTTCGCGGTGGGCGTGGCTCATTGCAGGTGGTATATCTATAACTTTTTAATGGTCTCTCCATCAGTGTCTCGTTAGAGCGCGGTTTTTGTGATCCCTTACATCTGGCTGGTTTACAAACCTTGGTCCTTCGCCTTACATATTCATCACTGAAACTCTCGTGGGGCAGTAGATCGTCATTGCATTCATCGCACATATGGGACACTGTTAGAGGGTTTCTCATTACTGCATGGTTGTTACGTGAACAGCCGAGTTCCAGGTAATCAGATTGTATTTCCATATCATTGGCGTAGTAGCGACGATTCTTGGGCTTGGACTTGGCTGCTGTTTTGGTTTGTCTTGGTTCACGATGCGACTGTGAAATATGTTGGCAATTGGAGCAGACCCTTTTAGGAGATCGCGATCGTGATTGATTACTTTTTCTTCTATTCGAACAATATTGTTCATCGGGATAGTTATTTGGCGGATGTAGAATAGGGCAATCTCGTTCAGTGCATTCCTGATGCTCCTGTCCTTGATCCTCATAGTAGTTAGCATTATCTTTTTTCTCTCGCTTTTTACACGAATTCTTGGTCCTTTCACAATTACAAATTGGTGCAGTTTCTGGATCACAATTACAATCCACTTGACCTTTCTTGTTTTTCTTGTTCTGCTTCTGCAATTCTTTTTCTCGCTTCTTCATTTCTTTTTTCTCTTTCTTGTCCATGGCCTTATGTGCAGAAGATTGATTGTTATGATTATGCAAGCATGTCTCTGACTGTCCTCCAACTATTGAATGATGTTGAATTGCTTGTTTAAATCCATTATATGGAATATAACGAGATGACGATTTGCCAATAGGTGGTCTGCCATGGGATGTGGAACAACGACTACATGTGCTGCTCCTATCATCATCATCGTCATGATCCACAGAAACTTTATGCTTATTTCGATTATTTGGTGGATTATAACAAATCGTTTTCATTGTGCGAGCGGGTAAACCGAAACCACTCTGGGATACAATTGGATTCTTTAAGAAGGTTGTGTACGGATAACAGTCATCATTCCCGCCAGGAGCTCGATCAATCATGGTAGGTATCTTCCACTCTAAGCCCAAAAAACTCGATGAAACGGTAAAATAAGATGGACTTGCTTTAAGTTGTGCTGGTTGTACTTCCTCTGTCGGAACTAGGGTTTCAATAGTATCCTGCGACGATTCACCTTGAAGTGTTTGTACAATGGATTCTTGACTACTACTCCATATGGGATCATCGGTCGATGTACCTTTTAGACTACCCTTATTTTCAATAACCACATAATCTCTTGGCGAACGGGTATAATGAAACCCCAGTTGGGCAAATCGTTCATCTACGTCCAACATTGGCAAACCCTCCGAAGTGTTATCAGATCTTGTAAGTGTGTTATATAGTAATGTTTCTTGTGTTACATAATCAAGTGTAAATTCCAGGCTATTGATAATTTTTAAGTATGTTTGTGTATATGTATGTATAGAAAAGTTGTAAAAAAAAAACTGAAACAAAATTTTTTAACAATTATCAAATAAAACCTAGCCAACTCTACAAGATATAAAAATAGAAAAAACTTTATCAATTTACCCAAAGTATTTCAATTTTTTTTTTTATTTATTACATTCATTGAACAAAGGACTGTATAAACATGCCTGATCAATAAGGACAGATCATGGTTAAAGCCTAATCAGTTAGGGCTTTCTCCATGATCTGTACTTATATGCCAGACAATTGGTAAAACTTTCAATTGACCAAATTGCAACGACTTGAACGGACTGAATTTGGATGAGAAACGGTATCTAATAGACGGCTATAGGCCTTCTGTAAAGCTCGGGCATTTAAGGGTTGCTGCTCATACATTCGCCAGCTACGTTGATGTTGCTCCATTGCCAAGCTGAGAGATTTTTTCCTACGCGATCCATTCGGTTTTTTTATTGTTGAGTATTGTTTCTTTTCTGGTCTTGACATATCCGGTTTGGGCCAATGCAGAGGGCGACGCATTGGCATGGTTATCATATCTGGTGCAAAACAGACATAACCATCATTTAGCCGATTATGTGGCATTGGATTCCTTTTTTTCCTATGACGTTTCATTTTGGGATGTTCTTTCTGATAGATTTCATGACAGTGCTCTGTGTATTCAGTCTTTTTGTGTGTGAGATTGCTATAGCTAACGGTCTTCTTACTTAATCTTACTTCTTTTGGCTTGGAAGTATTATTCTGTCTATTGGTATTTTCATCATCCTCATCTGAACTGACCAATAGATAAACGGAATATTGCTTTGGCTGTCGCTGAATGCCATCTCCTGCACTTAGTCTAGATTTTTCATTTATGGCCTCGATTGTTGTTGGCGTTTTTTTGGCATTTTCCTTAGAATCACACATATGGACTACCAGACGCATTAATGAATCCCATAGAGGGTTACGTTCCAAGTTATCTGATTTTTTGCTATTTAAAATTTCACTCAAATTGATTCGTTGCCTGTTATTTGATCTTGTCGGATCCTTTCTTGGCCCAGATGAGGATATGGACTCTTTGGCGGATAATTGTTCTGGGTGCAGCAGTTTTCTAAGTGACTCCAAATCCAAGTTACTCGTTTTTTTTGTAGCTTTAAATTCTTTGACGCATTCCCGTGATTTAATATCATTATCTGGTGTCAGAGTTACAGTGCTGGAATCATTACCAGACCCCAAACGCTGTTCCAGACGTTTTAGGAATCTTCTCGATGATATTTTCATTGTTCTTTTGGACAACTCTGATGTCAGTTTGGCGGATGGCTCATTACCTATAATACGAAACACTTGCGGACAATTTTCTGCAAATTTTTGATCAACACTTTGAGGCACTGCCTTTTTCGAAGGAATATTCTGAAGAGATGGATGTCGTGATAAGTTCACTTTTGGTATATTTTGTTTACGTCCCTGCTGCTTGTGCTCCATGGCATTGGCTGCCTTATACATAATATTCTCCGGTTCAGAGTCTTCCGGATTTGAATCTAGATAATGACTAGCACATTTACCAAAATTAAAGGTATTCACCGGTTGTGATTGCCATCGCTGCTGTTGCTCTGGCTGTGCTTTAATTCGGGATTTCTGTTGTGGTTTCTTAGGTGTAGGTGTTGGTGGTTCCTTCATCTTGGGAATTGATTTGGATTTAATTGGAGGTTTTACCACCAACGGTTCACTGAACTTGCAACGACGATTTATAGATGTACTAGATCTTAAAGATGATCTTCTACCTAGTTCCTTAGGACATTTATTGGGCTCAATGCGACGTAGAATGTTTAAGACTTGGGTCTGTTTAGTGCCAGGGATGATCTCACGACCAGCTTCAAATCGTGGATTTTTCTTCAATATGCTAACGGGGATGAAATCTTTGAACTTTTGCTGAAATGCCTCCCGTTGGAGGTCGAGCAGGTGTTGGTTGTGCTGTTGGTGATGTTGCTGTGGTTGGAAATGCTGCTGTCGTTGTTGTTGCTGATGCTGTTGTTGTTGTTGTTGCTGCTGTTGTTGTTGCTGTTGCTGTTGTTGCTGTTGATGCTGTTGATGCTGTTGATGCTGTTGTTGCTGCTGTTGTTGTTGCTGTTGTTGTTGCTGTGATCCCTCTGTATAGATATATGCATTCGATGGAGAAGGACCTTGTGGTTCATCTTCTTCATCAATAAAATTATCTGCAAATTTGCCAAAATTGAATGAATTGAAGAAACCTCGTCGCAGTTGTTTTTGTTGTTGCAGTTGTTGTTGTTGTTGTTGTTGTTGTTGAAATTGATTATTTTCTTCTTCGATATTTGTTTCTTGACCTGAACAGGTAGCACTACTGCCATGTGCAGGAGATAAAGGCGGCTGTTGCTTTATAATACTATATTCTTTTGGTAACCCCATGGCCCCCATATGACCCCATTTGGATGATGGATGGCAAGTTCTCTGGGTTGGCATATAGTTGGACATTACTCTATTTAAGGGTATGGTATTCATAGGCTTGGGTGGTGGCGGTGGTTTCATTAAACTCTTCCGCAATCGATTCAATTTGCGACTACTTGCATCTGGTTGACTCATAGCTGGCATACGAGGCATGGCGCCCACTAATCTATTGCACATGCTATGCCAATATTCTGGCATCGATGGCTCTAAATGCCTTTGATGTGAAATGGATTTGGGGGCGAAACCCCCGGCCTGTTGCTGACGATTTGGTATCATTAGATGCTGGTAGGCATTCATCGATAGTTGCTTGGCCAGGCCGCCCACTAGACTTTTGCGTCGGACCATTATAAATAATTGTTTAGGTTCGCTTAGGTTTTCTTTTTGATTTTCTAATTATTTATTATTTTTTGGTTTCTCTCTTTGTTTTTTTGTTTTTTTTTTTTTTTTGTGAATATTTTCCTTTTTTTTTTTATTTACTGGATTTGTTTTCAGAACAGTACGTACATTTAAAATTTTGGATGCACGTAACGTGCCATAATTATTATTTAAACCGAAACGTTGACGGGCAATTCAAGGCAACGTTAATCTTCATCATGGGTTGAGGAACACTTTCAGTTTATATCAGATGGTAAAAGGATAACGAATTGCATTGCTTTCCTGAAAATCAAATGATTCAGAGTATTGGATAGATTACAAAAAACAAAAGCATTCTGAAATGGAGTTTTATATGAGTCATTTTACCAGAAATCAGAATCTCCTCATTTTGAATCCAAGTAAACTGGTTATTTTGAATCTGACAAATCAGAAACATATAGCTATGGATTTTGTTTGAAGAATTTCATTTGAATCCCGCTAACAATCCGATGAACAACAAAATTTATTTTTTCTATATATCGACTTATTTATAGTAATATATTTTTTCAAAATTTGATTTCCATCAATTTGAATTCATAATGGTAAATGCCGGTTGTGTTGCTCGTGTTTTAAGCAACTTTCATTCAAGTACCAGACATTGGGTCAAGGCAGTTAATCCAGGATGGTACGAAAAGAGAGGTAATTCCTTCAGATAAAAGAATATATGTATAAGTATTTGAAAATTTCATTTTGTGTTAAGAAATTCCCAAAACAATGCTGAAAGAGGGTAAGAAATGTTATCCCCTATTGGCCAATTGCAGAGTTCCGTACAGAAATGAGCTAAAGGATAAAGATAATAGCAAATACAGGGGCATGCGCAAGATTCGTTATAGCCGACGTCTATATCCTTTGCGAAAGCCCTTTATGTGAATATGCTTTTGCAATAATTTAATGTTAGTAAATTCGTACTTAAGTAACCATTATGAAGTCTTAACTTGAAAATTTTTTAACAGGTATCGGAACCAAAAAAATATCTACATTTTTCAAATCTCCTAACCAGAATTTCATATGGAAGTACGTGTTATTGTTCCTGATAATTTTAAAATTCGTGTAACAGTGGTGGTGTAGGTCAAACACCCCTAATATTTAATGTATTAATGAATTGTTTTCAAAATGTAACGTATCGGATAACTAAAGGGGATTATGTATGAATCTGTTAATAAATACACAAAAGAAATAAAAACTTTGTTTAAGTGGTAGGTCATTTAAAAAGCTCCGAAAAGTATGCAACGTGCAGATTTTAAATTTAAATATCGATGAACTTATACGTTAATTTCGGTTCTTAAAATCTGTAAATGGCGGGTCACACTAGCCAGCCTATCAGGCAACAGTCTCAAAATGAGACTAAAGGAATTTATCATTCCGAAGAAAAACGATATTTTTTAAAATGTGATAATCTAATTTTTTAAAATAATTTTCAGTGTATTTTTGTTTTTTTTTATACCACTAATTGAAAATTGAGCAGGGAAACTAAACTTAAAATGGGTTTATGTTTTGATGCAATTCATGTTAATTAATTTTATTAAACAAAAATAAAGTCAGTATCCGACTTCACTATTACTTTGTTACTGTATTCTGATACTACTTAAACCAACACTGGTCATAACACTATGAAAGTTGGCGTGTAATTTCAAATAACTCTATATTCTCCAACTTATCTCTGTATCTCTGACATATATGTACATATGTATATAAAAATCTATTTCAGGGATTTCATTGCGTTCCACATTTCATAAATGGACATACTAGTAATAACGAGCCAAGAGTTTTTAACAAGAAATGGGGTGTAGGTAGCCACACTGCGTATGTAATATTTTCTATAGATTTCCAAAAGAATGTTCCATACTTTGTCTTGTTGGAATGGACGACGACGGAAGAACATATGGTGGAATTTGTATGAAATGATGTCTCCGTCATCCCACCAGATCGGGATCGAAAGCTCGGTGAGCCTTTTCATTCGAGGGAAATCCCTATCCTCGAAGAGAAGGAGCTCCTTCACATAAAAGGCAGCCAATTCATGTCATGTATGTCGATTGCGATGGCAACCGCGTTCCAATTCATCACTTCCCAGAACTTCCATTGACTCTTCAATTGTTTTAGTAGTTGTTTCCTTCTTCTTGTCACTCAAGACAGTCCCATTTCCGTTGTGCTTAACACGCTTATGTCTCAACACATTGGAGACGCGCGCAGTCGTATATAGGCACAAGGAGCACCTCATTAATCCTTCCTTCGTCTTCTCATGGACAATCGCATGGCGCTGGAGCTGCGAGAGTCTCGGAGTTGCAAGTTTACAACCAATCACGCTGCAATAGCGCATAATTATTTCTTTCCAATTTTCAATTCAAATTCGCTTTTAAACGGCTTTACTCCTTTTGATCATGTGATCATTACATCATATAGAGACTTGAAATTTACACTCAGCTCCTTCCCAGGACTGGGTAATATGGATCCGAAATTGTGGGAGACATTTTCGAAAAAGGTGAATTGGCGCATTAATATGTATGTACAATGCAGATGCATACTTTAATGCAGATGCATTATGCTATTTGTAGGCGTCTAAATTTTATTCCTTGAATATTGATGAATTTTGGCATGGGTTCCAGCCTTTCTTCCATAAAGTAAGTTAATCCACATATATATCCATATCCACATACTTCAACCTGTTGATTTTTCAGATATTTGAAATTTTTATAACGGATTTATCGGAAGGCAAGCAGAAGCTAATAGATGCAGATAGTGTTTGTTGTCGTCCGGCACACGACAAACATTACGTTAGGGCTGCATTCGTAAGTATACTATATATATGTATATATTATGTATATATTATGTATATATTTATAGGTATGTATATTTATAGGTACGTATATTTATTACATATACATATTATATTATTGAATTCCGGCTGACAAACGCGGACAAATTGACCGCCGCTTTAATGAAGGTGGTGGAGTGTATTCCTCCAAAATATAGGCGTCGCATTGTGGCGCGGGTCACCGACCGAAATGAGGCCATTCAGTTATCCAATTTGTGCCCGATCATATATGACCATAAGCACCTAACAGATTTCTTTTGTGCGGAGAAGACGCGTTATCCGTATCATACCTAAGCCAAGTAATGGCAATAATTATATATGTATATGCAACGCGCAAATTTTAAATTTGAATTTGTTGAAAACTTATCGGCTTAGACTAACAGAGGTATAACATGGCCAAATTTAACATTTTATTTTCATGAAAAACAATTTTTTCAGTGTATTTTTGTTTTTTTGAGTTTTAACAGACCTAACTGAGTTTTAACAGAACAAAATGAGTTTAACAGAACCAAATGAGTTTTAACAGAGCCAAATGAGTTTTAACAGAAAAAAATGAGTTTAACAGAAATATGATTTAACAGCGCGTTTTTAGTGTTTTTTGTTTTTGTTTTTTTAGTCGTTTTGCTATCGCGTTTCCAATAAGAACTGTGTTGCGTTAAGCATCCAGTAAGAATTTAAGAAAATTAAATAAATTCCAATAGCCGAAAGCACCGCCTTTTAATATCGTTTTAAATACATGTAGAAAAAAAAAAAGAAAAAAATACGTGACGCCCACGCGTTTAAGTTTAATGCAAGCGGCACAACAACCATCAACAACAACAGCGGCAGCAGGAACGAGAAGATCCAGCAACAACAAAAAGTACAAAAGTGATAAGAGAAATAATATAATAAATTCAACGTGAAAAGAAATCTTGCCAGCGACAAATAACAAAAAAGAATAAGAGAAAGAAGAAGGGAAAAACAACAAAATATTAAAGATAGATGGAAATCGTAATGTGTAAGCGGGCGCCGAGCAAATGAAACGACGAAAGATTAAATAAATTTATAAGTGTGTGTTTGTGTGTATGTGTGTGTGTGTAAAGTGGTGTGTGTTTTGTATTTGTGTTTAAGCAGCTTTTGTCTGATTTGCGGAGGCTGAGGGCGGAAGGCAGAAAGCTGACAACGCAACAACAATCACCACCAAACAGCGACAACAATAAATTTACATGTAATTCTCTCGTGACGTGACACGAACTATGCACTATCTCATACGCTTGTCTCTTCACGCCCACATCATCTGCTTTGGTAAAAGGAAGAGAAGCAAATAATCATCAAAAGCAGCAACAAACAGAAAAAAAACGTCGCATTCATGAATGGCAATTATGTATTGCAGCCACAAAATTTACCACTGAAAACTATGCGTACGATTCCACTTGGAAGTCGTGACGTTGTTTTCCGTTTTTCCCCAGCGAATGTGTGAGTGTGCGCGCTGCCAATAAGCCTGCAAATGTATGAGTGTGTGTATGTGTGCGTGCGTACGTCATAGCAAACTCCAGTAAAACGCAAATAAAGCGAAAAACAAATGAAGGAAAGAGATGAAAAGCCAATTGGATGTTTAGTGGTCTAATTGGACACCTTGCGGGTTTAATTGTTTTGACTTATGGGATCTACTGTTATCAGACAGGTGTTTTCTCTTTCTCATACTTACAATTCAGAGTAGATGTATGTATGTATGCACATATATGAGCATGTGTGACTATGTGACCTCGACAAGTGAGTCAGTGTGTGTGTGTGTGCGCTTCTTCAGATTGTAATATTTTTTCTTTGCTGATGTTTCTTAACTCCTTGAACCTTCGTTTTGCTTTGTGGACCCCTTCTTTACCCTACCTCAAGGCCCTCCCTCTTTGCGTTTCCCCCACACAAACCAACACAAACACATACACACACACACATTAACCTGTCACGCCTCTGCTTTGGCCTGAAACTGTTGCGCTCCCCCGCTTCCATACACACACGCACACATATGCACAAGCACAAGCACATATTCATATACTCACACCACTGACACTCGCTATAGTCTCCCTCTCTCTCACTCTCTCACTCTTTGCCCCTGCCTCCACCTTGCTGCTTGCCCTTTTGCAATCGATGTGGGGCTGCTCTTGTTTGTTTGCTTCTCTCTCTCTCTCTTTATCACATACTCTCTCTCTCTCTCGCTCGCTCTCTCTTACTCCCTCTTTGGCGTTGGCGCTTGTCGTCTACACAATTCCCCCCTGCCTCCACCCACTGTTGTCCCCCTCTGCCCCATGTCAGTAGTCTGTCTGGCTCTGGGCTGCTGTATGTAAGTCCAAGTCATGTTCGTTCTCTCTCTCTACGTCTCTTTTGTCTTGGCTCATTTATTTCACTGTTTTATTTCGTTTTTTATTTTCAAATCATTTTCGCTTTTCTGATTTTTCTTTCATTTTATTTATTATTTTTTCTTTTTACTTTTTGCTGTTGCTTAAAAAAGCAAACAAACCACAACTACAACTATCAGTAGAAAAATAAAAAAAAGACCTTAAATACATATGTATGTATGTATGTATGTATGTATGTACCTATTTATATGTATAAAAAAATATATCTACGTAGAATTCTGCTCTTGAATGCTTTTGATTTTTTGCTGTGCCTTAAATTTTGTAATACCAAATAAACCCCTCGCAGCCTAACCCCCCTCTCTTGAATAATGTTGACTGTACCTTTAATAATTCGTGTTTTATTTATTTTCAATACTTCAGGAAATTCATTCAGAATATATTTCAATCGAACGGTAATTTGAGACGAACCGACGCATTTATACTCTATCTTTTATTAGGTATAATAGAAAATGTGAAGATTTTAAGAGTATTTAAAACATTTTTTGTGGGGTTCTTAATAAATGTAAATTAAGATAATACATACATAGATATTTATGTATTTATACCAGACCTCGATCTGAAAGTCAAAGAAGCCCAAAACATTAAGTTTTTCAATAAAAAGACCTCATAACAGTTTATTTTCTTCTTTTCTGAATTTCAATTCGTTGTTTTTTTTTTATATTTTTTTTAACAAAATATTTAACTATAATTAATAAGAAAGAAAAACTACCTGCAATTAGTGACAAATAGTGTGTTAAACATTAAAAAATAAAAAATAATTTTTTTGGAATCAAAATTTCACATTCGGTTTGTACACATAGTTTTTATGGCAAGAATTTCTTTACCCTCTTTTTGGGGCTCTTGATTTCAATAATTTAAACTTTAGTAAGATATTTTAACTATCAATTGATTTAGATTTTAAATTACGTTAGTTTAGTAACAATTTTTGTGACAAAATTATGATGCCCTCAGTTAGAAATGAGTGTAACAAATCTCCGACTTTCTCTCTCTCTCTCTCTCTCACTCTCTCCATTTCTTTCTTTCTGACCGAATGCCGCTTTACCCCTACCTCCAATTAGAATACTTTGCCCCAGTTTGATGTTTGTGAATTGTCCACGTTACTACGCAAATAACAGGAAGCAAGCACCTTGTGACGTCTTTACCAGCTGCTCCCCGGCATTGGTGGTGCTCACATTTTGGGTCTCTCTTTCGCATGTGCATTGGAAGATTGGAAAAATCAGCGGCATCCAAGATTTTTAACCATATTAGGCTCCTCCAGCTTCAATATATTCCCATCAACTTATTTTGGAAGTTCATTCAGTTTTGCTCTTTGACTTTTGTTCTAGGGACAAAAACCACCTAAACATATACATATACATATATGTATATATATTCGTATGTATGTATATGTATGTATTTGTGCTTGTGTGTGCGTATTTGCTTGTTAATGAAAATAAACAGCAACAATTAAAAAACGTGTAGAAAATCTTTGCAAAATTTGTACAAATTTGGCGTGAAATAAAATACTATAAAATAGTCTTAGCCTTAGTCTTAGTCCAGCTGTCTGAGATCTTTTAGCACCAGCGAAAAAAAAAAACATTTGTTTATAATACATAATGTACATATGTACATACATACATGTGTCTTTACCTCACTTTCACTCCTTCCTGCCTTTCCCCATTTGTGTGTGTGTGTGTGTGTTTGGATATGTGTGTTGCTCAATTGGCATTAGTAATACTTAAAGGCACACACTCGCTTTTCGCTTTGCGCTAAATTAATTTCAATAAGAAGACCAGAAAAACAAACAGCAGCAACAACAACAACAACAACAACAAGAATCTGAGAATTCTCATGGTGATGTGGTGTGTGGTGTGTGTGTCGTCCTCGTCGTCGTTGTCTGTCTGGGGTCTTATGACGACCTTGATGCTGGACATTAACCCATTAAGTTTTGTCTCCCATCTCAAGGAGATGCGAGCAGAATCGATGAAGAAGAAGAAGAGGAATAAAAAAGTAAATGAAGCCGATCCGGCACTGGTTTTCAGTTACCTTCTCTTCTTTCTTCACTTTTCAGTTTCCTGCTTCTCTTCGTAACTTTTGTGATTTTGGTGTTGTTTTTTTTTGTTGTTGAAAGAGATAACAGTTTTTTTTTGTGTTCTGGTTATTTGCCACACCTCAACCTCAGCCAACTTTAAATAATAAAGCATAAAAGAAAAATTGATAAAAAGAAAAATACATACATACATACATAGTAATAATGAAGGTTAAAACTATACAAAGAATTGTTAGCTAACAAAGCACCGAAGTTTACATACACTTGCATTAACTACATAAAAAAAACTTTGCCATCGTTTCAATTGCGTTTGCTCCATATATTTGAAAGATATTTATCTAAAGATTAGTTAAAATTTAATAGGTATTATACACATTAGTTTAGCAATATATATAATACTTATGTATGTTATATATGTTTTTTAATGTTCAAATCAAATCCCAATTAAAAATATTTCAATTGTTTATAGTATAGAATTTTCTGATGTAAACAAAAGATCTAAGAATTAATTTAACCATATAAAGGCATACAAAATATTAAAATAATAATCAATGTTGCGGAAAGAAAACATTTTAAAATCTACAGTGTGGATATAGTTATCTGATCTTGCTAGCAAAAT
Source organism: Drosophila sturtevanti (assembly GCA_018150375.1). NCBI lineage: Eukaryota > Metazoa > Arthropoda > Insecta > Diptera > Drosophilidae > Drosophila > Drosophila sturtevanti. The sequence goes on along the minus strand of JAECWJ010000324.1, from coordinate 2,775,459 downwards.
GCAAAGAAATTGAAAATCGTTCAAATGGCATTTAATTAGAAATATTTTGAAAATTGATGTTGATATAATTAAGGCAATTTATGGACCTATAAGCTAGCCAATAACGATTTAGTTTTAGAATAAAACTGAGTGAAATGGATTTGACATAAACAAATCAATGGGATTATTGTTGCTGGTTAAGAATATATAATATCTACATATATCTATATCTACAAAGTGTTTAATTATAAAAAATTAATCAAATTTAAATCATTTTTTCTTTCTCTTTCCTCAAAAGGTGCAATAAAAAGTGATAAAAAAAACAAAGTGCAAAACTGTGAAATGTGAAGAGAAAAAAATTGTTATTAAAATAAAAAATAATATAAAAGTATATTGGAGAGAGAAAATAATAAGAAAAATTCAAGTGAAAAAAGAACAAAAGTTTGGTTCAACCGTTACTTGGGGCATGGCCCCGCGGCAAATCTTTTGTTGGAGCCGCAGTCGCAGCCTAAAGAGTAGCTGCCGTTGACCTCACTCACCGTCTCTCTCTCTCTCCCCCTGTCTCTCTCTCTCTCCCTCACTTTAAATCTCCCCTTCCCTCCAGCCCCCATTTGATCAGTTGCTGTGTTTATATCCCCCGCCCGCTTCCTCACACTTACCATAAGCCGGGATCTGGCGCTGGCTCACTCAAGCCTTCAATTAAAGCCGCGCTCCAAATCGAATTAAATTAAATATTTTGTTGCTGGCGGCGCTGCTTTTTACGTGTATTTGTCTCTCTCTATATCTATATCTGTGTGTGTGTGTGTGTGTCCCACCACACAATAACCCACTATATCTATTGCGCGTATATGTATGTGTGTGTGTGTGTGTATAAGTTTTTGCGCCGCCAGCAGGCAAAAGAAAATGCATTTTAAGTGAAATTTCCTGTGCTTCAAACCAATTACGAGAGTCAACACAGGCCCCAGCTCCTCCACCCCCCAACCACATCATATCCACAATCACATCGAAGAAAATAGAAGAAGAAGAAAGTCAGACTCAGCTATGGCCTCCAATATACCACCAACAACAACACCAACAACAATAACAACAACACCAGCAGCAACAGCATCCACATCAGCAGCATCCACATCAACGCCACAAAATTATAAAGTGCCATCGACAAGTAAAATATCCGTGGATAAACTCCTACGCGTTGGCTACTACGAACTGGAAAAGACCATTGGCAAGGGTAATTTTGCTGTCGTTAAATTGGCAACGAATATTGTTACTAAAACAAAGGTAAGTTCAAATAAATATATTAACATGCATATAAATAAATCTATCAATCAATAGGATATCCTTGAATATAAGAGTATAAGAAAATTCCACGTTTAATTAATCCAAATTGGAAAATTAAGCTTACATATGTAAAATAAACTTTACGTTATACATATTACATCTATGTAAGATACACATAAATCGATGAATAATGAAATTCTGACTTGTAGTAACAGTTTAAATATTTAAATATATAGCAATAAAGTCAATGGAAGGGCGGGCCCCCTTCCTTCATTTATCAAAAAATCATAAGGTTTTTTTGCAATTAAAGGTAGAAGAGCATATTAATTCAAATTTTTGCCAAATAATTTGACTTTTAAAGCTGTGAGTGGCTTATTTCAAAGTCCCTACTTATTAATAGCTTCCTTGATTGTCCTGCAACATCCTGAATGTCCTTATGTAAAACATCCTGCGGGTATATGAATATCTCTAATAAGATAATGGAAATGATATTTGGTTAAAGAATGGAGATACAATTCTGCATTTTATGGTTGAAGATTAAACATAAGTTTCGTTAGTTAGTCTCTGTTTCTACACTTAGAGGAGGTCATTCGCATTTCGACATGACCAACAGATTGGGGCTCCAGTCGTTGGAACAGCACATCCATCATGGTGTTCCAAATAATCGGCCCACTGATGGATCCCTGGGGTCATCCTCGAGTCACCTCCATGGCAACCTCTCCGAATCTGCTGGTCATTTTCGCACTTCTGCCACTGAAGAAGCTTCACCACAAGCTGGCTTCATGGCATCCCGCGTCGATCAGGACGATTTGCCTTTGTTCCGGAAGACATTTTTACAATTAAGTGCTGTAACTATAAAGAAAATCAAAGGATCGAATCCTTTTTCAAAAACAAAATCCTTGTAATTATATCAGATCACAAAGTGATGACTATATTTTAGACCTTTTCCCAATAGAATTCTTATCTGACAAATGACACAATATTTCTTGCATTAAACGAAGTCGAGGGAGCTCATAAAATATCTCGAAATATATCTCGAATTTTTTAATTTATGGACATTAACTAACCAAGATTGACACTTTTTAGTTATAAGGTCTAAATTTTATAGAATTTGAATTTGTTGAGTTTATACAAACTGTATTCTGATGCAGAATCGGAAATGCATAATTTTTTTATATAGAAATATAATTAGTGAATTTCCAAATTTTTTACTTACACTTTTTTTGTTGTCTTAAATTTAAAAAAATTTATCTCTATCAACCTATAAGCATATGTTTTGTCTAGCGGTTATTCATATTGTTTAAATAATCGACTAAATTTTATAAACTTTTAATATTTTTGTTAGTATATCTCAATGTCGACTGTTTAACTTAATCTATCAAATTATTTCCATTCATAATTTAAGATGTGACTCAGCTAGTTAGGGGATGGTAGAGATATTTGTTTTGACATTTCTGGTATCTAAATAAATATTAGTAAAAAGATTTAAATTAGCTAAAAATACGCCCACATCTTAATCAAAGCCATCCCCTTGTCAGCGTTTAAAGCTTCAAAGTTCAAAAGATTATTTTGTTTTTTATGTAGGAAAATAAAATAGTATATAAACTAGTTGCGTACTAAAGAAAAACAATATTTTTTTGACATTTGAAGAACCAAAAATCTTATAATATAAATAGTATATAAACTTTCGATGATCTCAAATATTTTCAATTACAACTAAACTGTTATACGTTTTTTTTTTCTCTCGCTGATGGCGTAAAAAGTAACAGAGCGTTAAATGTTCATAATTGTTATAATGTTGCTGTATGCCAAATCAATTAGGATCAAATAGATAAAGTATATATGTCTAATATACCATATTTATTAAAATTACTACAAGTATATGTGTTTTTAGTTTATCATATATACAGATCAGATTCCATTCGTTCTTGATTTGTTCTGAGGATGAGATGATTATTTAAGTAAATTTTATTTGTCATTTTTGCGCATTTGGTTAAATCAAAAATTGATTTTTAGTTAGATTCTTTATTGTATTGTTTATTGCCGCGTAAATATGTGTGTGTGTGTGTATGTATATAATGATTATTATTTACACAAATTATTGACAATACAAAATTTACCACTTGACGGCAACGAAATTGCCGCCTCTTTGTTGTTGTCGTTGTAGTTTCTATACTCTTTGCATAAAGTGTATATCAAATTTGATCTAGAGTTTGCCCAAAAAAAAAAAACACACCAACTCTGAACGTTTAATTGGATATAGGAATGTATTTATATATAGCCAGTAAATGTTTCTATAAATTATGATCGGTTTTAAAGTTTACATTGTAAAATTTTATGCTCTACATATTGAAAATGATTCAGAGGGGTTTATTGTCGTTATTTAAAAAAACACAATTAAATGAAAACCAAAACTAAACTAAATGAAAAAAAAAATTAATTATATTTTATTCTGTTTTAGTATATTCTAAGCAAATTATAGCTTTTTAGTATATTCTGAGCAATATATACCTTCTTAGTATATTCTAAACAATTAATACCTTTTTAGTATATTGTAAGCAACATATTTTTAGTATATTCTATATGCAGTCGATTTCTAATATTTTGACTCCTAAAATTAAAAACAAAAATCTTAAAAAAATAACACGAAATAAAAAAGTCTTTTAGTTGATAAAAATGTCGAATAATCTTTCATTTGGAATATCCTGCATTTGACGCTGACTATATCATATGGCATATATTTAGCTATGATCAATCGAAGGAATATCTTTAGTTTAAGCTACAAACTTTAGTTTTAGAATTTATCGAAATTTTTAGTTCAAGAGCTCTTCTTTTTTTTTAATAATATAAAATTTAGTTTTAGAATTTATCGAATATTTTAATACTTCTATTTAAATTTCAATTACACAAGATTCTAAAAAAAATATATAGTAATAGAGCCTTTTTCTATAAATTAATATTTCCACTACATTTTTTAATTGTTGTCATAAACATATGTATCTCCGATTCCTGTAGTAAATCCCAAGTAAAATACATGCTTATATTTATTAAAGGTTGAAGTAATTTGAACCGATTTGGAACTGATAAAACTGAATAAATATTGAAAACTGAAACCAAAACAGATAAATCAAACTTTGATAAATCGAAATCGAAAATGATTTTATATGTTTTTTTGTTTTGTAATTTGCAAGAGTATTTAAGTTTTAATATGTACCTCAACTTTGTATTTTTTATTTGTTTGTTTTCAATTGACAATATAAGTATGTATGTATGTATGTATTATGTACATAAGTATGTATGTATGTATGTATTGTATGAAAAAGCAAAACGGCAAATCGACAGATGCTAATTAAAACGCATTTGTAAGCGTTTAAAATGTATGACTATCTCCGTCACACAATCATACGCCCTGTGAGCCCAACAAAAGTAAAAAAAAAACCTCTGGAGGGGCAAACCGAATGATGCTAATGGGTTCTCCCTGAACATTTCACTGTATGAGTCGGTATGTTTATCTCAGTGTGTGTGTGTGTGTATACCTTTGTACCTGTGTGTGTGTGTGTGTGTCACTTAAGGAAGTAATTGAATTTTACTTTGTCTTGTTATTTGCATTCACAAAATTTTGTTTCCCTTCCTCTTAATTTTTTTCATCTTCTTTCTTTCTTTTTATTGCTTTTGTTTGTGAATTTCCTGTTGTAAAGTTTTGAAACTAAGTACACATGCACTTGGAAATATTTTATCATCATTTTGTAACATCTTTGATAAAAAAAAAAACAAAAAAAAAAGTTGTATTGATTTCGTTGTTGTTGACTTCGAGACGAATTCCCAGCTGGGACAGAAACAGCTGCTTTGACACAGATGATAATTGTGTTAGTCAAGTGATACAGACAACAACAGCTGGCACAATAGGAAACTAGAAATATATATATGTATGTACATATGTGTATGTATATAGTACCTACTTATATAAATAAAGTCACAGAGCCGACATAGCGATACCCAATAGAACAATAAGAACTAAAGAAATTATAGCACTAAATATGAAGAATATGTAGAAATAAACCAGTTTTTAACTGCAATATAAGACTGGTTTTCTTTTGTAGCAATCTTTTTAGGATAAATATGGTACATACATATATATAAATTAATAAATGTCAAGTTTAGAATAAATATCCTAAAACCAGAAACTAGTTTCGCGTGGTAAAATCCATTTTTATTTTGCAAAGAATATTTTTATTTAATTAATTTTTAAATTATTATGGTAAATAATTCTTAACATATTAAAATTTATTAAATTTGACCATATTATTTCTTATAACATAAATTAGTTGAAACAATAATGATTCTATAAATTATGCCAGTTAGTTGGAATTAGTTGTATTTATTTGATATATATATATAATCCCAATTTTATAAGAACAGAAATTTAAAAACTTAATAGAATTGATCTTAGATCTATAATGATTTACGATAAGTAAAAAAAGATTTCCTATTGAAACTTAAACGCTTTTACTGGAAAATAGACAAAACTATTTACATATTAGTAACATAATGCCAAACAGGACAATAAATATATTTGGAATATGTCATTAAGAATATATTGTTATTATTATTTAAGAATAAATATACATATTTTTATTATATATGCTCTTAAGTATATATTATTGTTATTATTTAAGAATTTTGTTGCTTTCCAAGATGAAGGTAAATCCATGACTAAAATATAGATTAGAGATTCAACTATTTAAATATAAGCTGTCTTATTTTCTTTGTTGTTTTGCTTTTGAGACAAAAGGCAAAAATAAATATTAATTAATCATAAAATTTACACGGTATCAAATAGTCTTTAATATTGATTTCTCAATTGAATTGACAAGGCAAATCTGTTGATGATAGATGCAAATTTTTCATCTAAATATTTGTATAAAATTTTTTTGAAAAATTCTGTCTAAGTAGCACGTGGCTTGACTTTTCGAATAACCAACCACCCACCCACAACACTCGACTTCTCGATATCGATATTAAAAATTATCATTGATTTTGAAATTGTAAAATTAAACATTGAACATGTTGTTGCTGTTTGTTCTCTCATTTTTGCCACAATTAACTTTCTTTCCGATAACAGAAAAACACACACGCAGCTGTTTGTCAATTTCAAGGTCCACCTGTGGGGGCACCTACAGTTATCTTAATATTGTGTGTGTAAATGCAATGAACACGTACATATGTACATACCCTATATCTGTATATATGTATACATATATATTTATGTATACAATGTAGGCATGTACAAAGTATGCTTTGCCTTGCCTGCCATAGCTTAGCCTTATCTTTTAAGCGCATTTGCAAATAATTATTACCATTATCAAATGTCCAAAATGGCAAATGTTCAAATGTTAAACGTGTAAAAATTGTTTAGTTTGTTATCTAAGGATTAGCAATTAAAATGATTTGCAAACAAACAAGTTATAACCTAGTTTCACAGAGAGAGGATGAGGGGGGGGTAGCGTTAGGGGCAATAATATGTAATCCATGGGTGAGTCCACTACATGGGCTTCAAACACGTGACTTACTTTTGTTTCGTTCATTACTATGATCATTTAATAGAATATCCATCTATCTATCTAATAGTGATATTGTCTTTACAATATAAAGTTTATAGATTTAAAAAATCAGTCCCTTTTATAAATATAAATCAAAGTTTGGAACTGTTTTATTTCTTGTCGTTTTGTAGAATTATAAAAAGTATATGTATGAAAACTCGTATTTATCTTTTTCCAAATGTTTGATTTTCCTTTCTTAGGATTTAATGCTTATTTTAGGGACTCCTAAAAAAGGTTTTCTGGTTTTCCTTAGAAAAAATTGATTAATCTGGAGGTAGTAACTTTGGAAAATCAAAAAAATATTTCAATATACATATATATAAACATATGTATTTGTTGACATCACACCTCTGATTAACAAAGATTCTTAACGTAATCAAAATAGGAAGAACTTTAAAGGAATCTTGCCTAAAGACTTAGCATTAATTGGAATTTTATGTGAAGGATAATTAATCCAGTTATTTTGCAAGTCTCGATTTAATTGTTTACTATATTCCTGCAAATTATATGATGTAACTTCTTGGACATAATATTACTACGTTGATTGAATAATTGGCTTGCATGTCGTATACTTAATCAATTATTTAAGACTAAATAGCTTGGCAATGCTTCGATAGAACCAATTTAGTTCGATTAAAATATAAACTGTAAGGACAATTACCTTCAAACGATGGGCAAAAAAAAGGAATTATCAAATGTGCAATTTCTACGCTTAAATATTTAAATTGTGTTTTGAACTTTTGCCTCTGTTTGGAATGTTCTGGCAAGCAAAACAAAAACAAAAAAGAGCAAAAGAGAGAAAAAAAGAAAAAAGAAATATAAAAATTGTTATGTACTTAATTGGCATTTTAATTGAATTGAATTTTATGGCGCGTGAATTTGTTGCCTTGGAAACTGTTTAATAATGCCAGCAAACTGCCATCTGCGATTCGACCACCATTAAAATGCTCCAATTGATGCAATTAAGTGGATCCCTGACTCGACTCTCTTTTTGCTTTGATTGATCTTTAGCTATATTTCTATTTGCCATCTATACCAATAATAACATACATACATACATACATACACACATAACTCTTGGCCAGCAGACCGAAAAACATGTTTGAAGATCTACTTAATATGCCAGAGACTGTGACCAACAAATAAGAAAACTGCCAAAACGGGTAAAGGAATAGCAAAAAATAGAAGAGAAAAAAAATGTTAATTATTTTGTTAATATACCCTGCAATCATAAAGTTACAAGGGCGTATTCAGATTGTTGTAATGTATGTAACAGATACTGTAAAGCATTCATATGTATATACATTATATATATATATTCCTGATCTACATCAATTAATAACATTGCCTTGAATTTCATTTAGAAACACAAAGTTCTCATATGACTCATAGAGTACAGTGGGTCATACCAAAGCGTGGGGTAGTACAGGCTTACGAAATGGGTCTTCGCCCATGCATTTGTAGGGAATACCTATCTAGTATCCAGAATAAAACTGGACTGAATTAAAATTTCTCATCACTTGTGGTATGGAACGGATTGGAGGGAACTTCCGAGAGAGAAATCTCCATTTACAATCCAAAGCTCTTTCCACAGAGGAGCTTGAAGTATTCGTAATAAAATGGCGCCAGGGTATTAACAATGGGCTACAAGTGTGTGTGAGTGTGAAATGAAATGGAATTAGAACATGGTGAAATATTTGAATCCGTTTACACTGTCCCACTTGTTTGCAAAGTATCTCGAGGTCTGGGACGTGACTTAACGAATGGATTCCTCTTTTGTCGGAGGGTATTATTTAACTTTTCATTAACTATTTCGCGGCTTTTTGTTATACGTTTTGTTTGCTTTTCGACTGTCTGCGGTTTCTTTTCCATTTTGTTGTTTACAAAAACCGAAAAAATACAACAAAAAGAAAAACAAAAACAAAAACAGAAAACAGAAAAAGCTAAAAAGTAAAAAATCGTGCGCAGTAAATCTAAAAAAGGCCGATTTGGTGGCTCTCTTTTTCTATTACCGACCAAAGGCAAAGCGAATGATTTGAGTTTGTTGTGTTTTGCTACTTGTTGATTTTGTTATTGTTATATACACAATTGTTGTTGTTGTTGTTCTAAACACATACACCCGATAAACGTTGATAAGGTTGACCAGTGTTATCAATTGCTTCTTGTCTCTAAAATAACAACAACAACAGAGACACTACACACATATGTATGTATGTATGTAAAACAAAACTATAAAAGAACAACAACAAATTCGCAAATCAATCACGTGCACGTTTGCTCTTAACTTATCTTTCTCTGTTTAACACATACATACATACATACATATGGTAGAACTATCTCTTTCTTGAAGAGAAAAGAAATAGCTCAAAGATTAGAGTGAGGAATGTGGTGGGGGAGTGTGCAAACAGCACGCGCCTATTATGTGTGTGTGTTTGTCTGCCTGTGTATGTGTGTGTCTGTGTGCAATCATAACTAAGTAACCTCAAGTGTTTCCCTCTTCTCATTTTAACTGTGAAGTGCTCTGATGTTTCCCCAAGAAATTCACAAGTCGCAAGTCCTCAAAATGGGAACGAAACGGTAGCCATATAACGTATTTAGTTAATGGATGGATCGCTTCAAATTCAACAAATTCTAAATGATAAGCTAGTAAAACTTTATCTACTGATAAGAATTTCTTATTAAGAAACAAACATTTTCGCAAACAAAAACTATTTATCTAGTTCTTTATCTTTTTGTATAAGCGTGATGATCATAAATCAGTTGTGAACTTGATAAAGTTTAACTTCTTTCATAAATCTTTATATACAAAGAAAACAGTTTGAATTAGGTCATAATTTAAAAAAAAATTATATTTGAATTGCCTTCTTTTTTTTTTAATCTTTCGAACGTAATTCTAAATATGAGCTGGAATTTAATTAAAAAAAAAATAATATATCTCTTCAAGTTAAAACTAAAGCATATTAATTAATTTAAATAGTATGAGAAAATAGTTTTAATGTAAATTAAGGACGGAAATATTTCAGTACGACTTTTTTTTATATGCATAACTTGTTATATAAAAATTTAATACATCTTTTGAAATTTCTTGAGTTAAAAATTATTATTATTACTATAAAAATTTAATACATCTTTTGAAATTTCTTGAGTTAAAAGAAAAACATTTAAAAAAAAAGTGGTGGCCGTAGATTTGACCATAGTTAGATTCTATGATTAGAACCGTGCAGAGCCTAGGTCGATGCGTTTACCTAAAATCCATAAATGGAAACAATAATCTTGAGTGACTGCATTTCATCTCAAATGTTTTAAATTTTATGCCCATTATTTCGAGTTCAACAAATTTTCCAACGGTTTTTATTGGTAATGTTTTGAATATATTCAATATTGAATATATTCTGAATATATTCAGAATGTGCTTTATTTAATTTTAATATTTTGCCTAAAAAAAATGATTGTGTCTACTAAACATTTAGTTCATGACCTAAAGTTCTGATTTCCGTTTTAAAATTAAAAAGGACTATATACCGATCTGGGATGGGTTGGAGTGATACACATCGAGAAAATAGATGTCGTAGCTGATTTATATATATTTTATATTAGAAACCTTCTACATATGTACATATATGCGTCAAAGATTCATTTGAATTATAGCATACAAAGAATAATAGCAAATTGAAAAAAAAGTAGGTGTGTCTAACCTAAGACCAGCATATACACTGCTTTCTTAATTATTGAAGATTGGAATAAATCCCTTCTATACATAATATATATATGTATATATATAGAAATGTATGAAATCCCTTTTAAAGTTGTTGTTTTGACAAAACTTGGAAATTGTTTCTGGCTAACTTTTTAAGCTTACAACTTGTGACGAATTCTATTAAATCTGGGTTAATTTTGTTTGTTAGAATGGAAGCATGAACAAGCCTACTTTTATTTTACCTTCCATTACCTATTTCCATTTTGACAACTTTGTGGCACGTGAAATTAAATAGGCCATGGAAATGTTAACAAATCGATTTTTCCGTTTGCCTCAGTTGAAAGCATTTCGAAATTTTAAAATTGTCCTGAAACCCAAATAAAGTTTATTGAACCTCTTTTTTAAGTTGTGGGAGCTGAGTGCGGAGCAGAAGCAATTGCAAATAGGAAAACCTGCCTACCCAACCAGAATTGATTGCAGCAAAAAAAAAAAAAAAAAGAGAAATAGAAGCAATACACACACACACACATACATCTACACACACACACATACACATATACATACACATACACACACACAAACAGACATAAACAAAAGTAAACAACAAGGACGAGAATAAGGTGAAGCAAAAGTCCTGCCACTGCCGCATATCGATTAAACATGAGCAGGGGGACACATCGAAGTCTTAGAGTCACGTAGTCTGGGCAGGGATCGGGTGCGCTGGTAACACGTTTGATTACCGCGTGTAAACAGCAACTACAACAAGTACAACAGTCACAACAGCCACAGCTGAAGCAGTAGCAGCAGGAGCAACAGAAGCGCACACAACTTGCAAGGACTCGTAGCTGCGGCAGGCCACGGATTGTGCAGCTTTGTTGTCCCCACCCCCCTAGTTTACAATAACTAGTCACATGTTTGCTGTAGCAAAATGGCAGACACGGCAGACAATTTAACCAATGATGAGAGGCAATTGCAGCAGCAAGAGCAACGGAGGTCATGTCGACAAAAGTCAATATCGCCTCCAAAACCTATTCGCAAAAAGAAAACGGCCACGCCCACAGCCATATTGTGCGAATTGGCACGACTGAAGGCTCAGCAAAAGTATCTTGAATGCAATCAGACAAAACTGAATCCCCTACATTTTACCGATGACCAACAAGACGAATTGGACGACCAGGACACTGAAGCCAAACAGTTCCATCATAGACCCAATAGTTCCTCAGCTATCGTAAATTTAATAAACGAAATTGAACGAATTAGATTTGAATTGGATGAAAATTTGCAAAAATATCGCAATGGCAAACGTGATGAACTTCAGGATATGTGGCACTATGTGGGTAATATCAAAGAGGATGTTCGGCCAGAAAGGCTTAGACAATTCTCGATGAATGCATTAAGGGAACGCATTGTGGGCGTCAGTGGTCAACTGGAAAGATTGAATGCAATAAATTCGATTGAATTGAAAATGCTTCAAGGGGAATATGAAAAAATGGAAAGAGAAAACAGTTTTGTGTGGAAGGGTAGCATTTAAGGAACAAGAAAAAAAAAACGACAAATCTTAATAGTAAATCAACCATAATTTCCATTGTTTAAAACTAAATAGTTCGAAATTGCTTGTATCTTAATTCAAATTTTATGTACATTTTTGTTTGAGAAATATAAGAAGTTTTTGAAGTCTTTGCTTACATTTTCAAAAGTAGATTACGGATTGAACTTTTTATTTAGAGTTACAAACATATATAACTAGTTTTAAAGCAGGCCATAACTTTCTTATATCAGTTAAGACTTCATGCCATCGTTTAATTTGAAACATAATTTTGCATTTAAGTGGAAATTGTATCCAACTAATTAGTTCATAATCAAAATGGGATGTTTCAATATGTAACATAATTAGAATGCCCTCAACTTTTGCCAGCTGACTAATTTCTTATGAAATTTACTCACTTATCGTTAGTCATAATCATTTGAGACCTTGTCTGGGGAAAAAGGGAATATTCATTTGGGTCAGAAGTTTGCAACGCATAAAGTGAAATATATCCATTTGTCTAATGTGTATATATACACTTGAGAAGGACAACCATATGAGTTCACATATCCATGCCTATCTGTCTGGTTCGACGCAAATTAGTTGCTTAGTTTAAAAACTAGCTTAATGAGATTATCTATATAATATTCCTATTACCATACGCTGTAAATATATAAGTTGGAACTAAATCGGATGAGTAAATCACACAGCTTCAATCATTTTTCCACTGCCACGAATTTTCAATGATTTTGAATTGAATTTTTATTATTATCGGCTCACTCTATTATAGAACTTCCACACATCTGATATCTGATAAAACTTCATACTACATAGCTCATAATGTTCGAATTGAAATCTGTTTTAAGGTCCTTAATTACCGAATGCCTCCATTTTTTGCAAGGGTATACAAATTTCGGTCTAATTAAAGTAAGCCCGGCCTTCCAGTTTGTTTTTTGTTTGTTGTTTTTTTGTTTAAATCAATAACCAAAGAACCTTTATGCCATTTTGCCTTGAGGGGAAGGTACCCAAGGATTCGGAAAAAAAGGCGACATTGCTTTTTTGTTTTGCGGCTGCGATTATTTTGAATGTCTCGGCAATCAAGGCTTAAGGTTGGGTTCATCGCGTACGCTCGCAGGACGCAGAGCCGGAGTCGTAAATGGAGGCAGCACCGGTGCTGGGACGTAGGAAAAAGGTCAAATGACACGTGGCAATGGCATTTCATGTGCTTTCATTTGGCCCGCCGGTGGCTGACAAAACACTTTGGGGCCAATTGTCGTGCATCATTTTCAGCAAAAGAAATGAAAAGCACGGGGGTTGCGGTAAGGCGGGTCAGTGGGCGTCTGAAAAAAAAGGAGGTCGCAACAACAAAGTTTGTTTCAATTCCAGTTCACGTGGCTCTGGCATTTCCTAGGGCGTAATATCAGCTTGAAATCAGTTTTCCTTAACGTTGTTGTTATTGTTGTAGTTGTTGTTGTTGTTGTTGCTGTTGCTGTTGCTGCTGCAGTCGTTCGTTCGTTCATGCAATTATGTAAAGTGTCAAATACATTTCACAAAGAATTCCCTCTATCTCCCTACTTACACACATGTATATATGTATGTACATATGTATGTATGTTTCGGTATGTATATATACATATGTATGTATGTATGTATGTATACCCACATACATACCTCTGTCGCTTTTTTTTCGAAATATTACGCATACGTGAAATGCATTCAACAAATATTTGCCAAGTTCAAAGTCCCGGTAAATATATAATATACATTTATTTACATATATATATGTATATATACTATGTGCATATTATAGTATATAGTATATGTATGTATATATATTATATATGTATTCTTTTGATTATTTTGCCTTTATTGCATTTTATTTTTGATTGAAAGTGTTGGCGCTTGTCGCCATCGATTTACAACAAAGGAACGAAACAGAAACCACAAAAAGAGAGGAAACGAATTTGTTTAAAAATGTTAAATAGCAGACAAAACACTACACAGAGTCACACTATATACAATAAAAACAAGAAAAACCAACAACAATACAAATAATATAAGAAATAATTGAAAAGCACGACTCGAAGATACCTTATACATATGTATCTCATTTGCACCTAACCTAACAGGCTATAAATTAAAAACTTACCAAAATTCCGGCCATCAATTCTTAATTACAACAATTCCTTTTTTTTTCATTTTCTTCTTCCTCAATATGAAATGCACGACGAGTCAGTGACTCTTAATTGTTGCGTATTAACAAGATGGCGTTACCTAGCGTACAGGATTCCATTTGAGTGTTTATTTCATTTTATTTTATTTTTTATTTAGTGACGCACAGAGATATCACGATATAATTTGGTTCGATAAGGTGAATGGCATCTAATGTGTGTACACTTTTCTTTAATTGTTTCCTTAATTGTTATTTAATAATTAGTTTACTTGGAGAGGCCCTGTGTAAAGTTACACGTGCATGCACATGTATGTACATATACATACATACACGTATATATATATATATAGATATATACATATATCTTTACAGTAATTCTACAAATGCTTCTATCTAGTCTTGCCAATGGTTATCATACACACCTTTTTAAGCCAATGATTTACAGGGTATTAAAACCGGTGTGATGATGCTGCGCTCTGTTTGTCTGTCTACCTCCCATTGTCACTGTCGAGCAGAAAGACAGAAAGCAAGCAAGAGAGAGAGATAGAGAGTAAGAGAGAAACAGTAAGAAAGAGTGTAAGAGTTGAACGTCGCACAAGGGGTATAGAAGCAGAGGGGCGAGCAGGTGGGGGCGCACGCTGACTTTTGTTGTTAATTATTTAACTTTTTGTTAAATTATTGAAATGTTTTTGCGAAAGGCAAATAAACACTCGGCAGCGGCAGAGGCAACGGCAACGGCGACGAAAGTCGTGAGTAAAGAATGTTTTTGTCTTTGTCTTCGTCTCCCTCGTGAGCAGGCAGCAACACCTTCGTACCTCCACCTCCATCCCCACCTTTATCATCACCTCGTCGTCGTGGACATTGTTGTTGTAGTCGTCGTAGTCGTCGTCGTTGTTGTTGTTGTTGTTGTTGTAGTCATCGTCATCTCCATCTCACACAGATACAAAACCAACCAAACACGCGCACCATGTATGGCGCTGTCATCGTGTGTTGTTGCTGCCATTGCCGTTGCTGCAGACTGTGCGCCTCCTACCTCCACCTGACCCCCAACAATAGAACGCCCGCCATACACAGTGGTGCGATAGTAATAAATTATTGTACGAAATTGTGAATCATAAAGCAAATGGCAAACATACGTAGCTTTAATCTTTTAATTACCCTTGAACTCTTTTAGGTAATAAATCATTTCATTTTTTTTCTTTTTGCAACTTATAAAAAATTGAATTTGCTAATTTAGACAACTGATCCAGATAAAGTTAGTTTTATAACTGAATTGTATAAGTTTTATGTACCTGTGACACTTTCATTATCAGTAGAACTTAATTTTTTAATTAAAATTTAAGTAATTACCACTTGTTACATTTAATTTGTCACACTGTTCAATGACCAAACGAGACATATTTTGCTCTTGTTCTTGTGTCTTTTTGGCTGGCAACAGAAACCCACACAGCTTAAATTTCGCTGCTCTCGTCTCCCCCATGCGTGTGCCTTGCCTTCTTCTTGGTCTTTGGGCGCTCTCTCCCTCTCTGTCTCCCTTTCTCTCGCTTACTGTCGCCAAATTTTTTTGACCAAACGTTCGTTCACCTTCGCATAAAACCCAAAAACCCAAAGACAAATCAAATCCAATCAAATCAAATCACATTAAATCAAACAATCGAAGACACCAAAAATACAAAAGCAAAAAAAAAAAAAAACAAAAAGAATAAAACATAGTTCTCAACTAAATATGACCTTCCTTGGCTTATGTTTTTGTTTTGTATTTGTTTTATTTGCAGGTGGCCATCAAGATCATAGACAAAACATGCCTCAACGAGGAATATCTGAGCAAAACCTTTCGCGAGATCTCCATATTAAAGTCATTGAGGCATCCACATATCACACGCCTCTATGAGGTTATGGAATCCCAATCTATGATCTATTTGGTAACAGAATATGCACCAAATGGCGAGATCTTTGATCATCTGGTGGCCAATGGTCGCATGAAAGAGCCTGAGGCGGCACGTGTTTTTACCCAACTTATATCGGCTGTCCATTATTGCCATTTACGTGGAGTTGTCCATCGTGATCTCAAGGCAGAGAATGTTCTGCTCGACAAAGACATGAACATTAAGGTAAGAAGAAGAAGAAGAGAAAGGAAAAAACGGAAATAAAGTATTATTAACTAAATTTGTTTTTTGTCTTTTGGCAGCTGGCTGACTTTGGTTTTAGTAATCATTATGAGGAGGGTGCCACATTACGAACATGGTGTGGTTCACCACCCTATGCTGCTCCAGAGGTATTCCAGGGTCTGGAATACGATGGTCCCAAATCTGATATCTGGAGTCTGGGTGTCGTCCTTTATGCATTAGTCTGTGGAGCACTCCCCTTTGATGGCAAGACCATATTGGAGCTAAAAAGTCGTGTGGTAATGGGCAAATTTCGAATACCGTTCTTTATGTCGCAAGGTTAGTTCAATGATAATGTTTCATTCATGACTCCAATCTAATCTTTTTGCAATCTATTGCAGAATGTGAACACCTTATTAGAAATATGCTTGTTGTCGAGCCCGATCGACGTTATGCCATTAAACAGATTATCAAACATCGATGGCTGAGTGAGTGGCAGTCGGAGCTTCAGGATGATGAACGCTCTTTGGATTCATTCCAGATGGGCGGTTTATCACACTCTGCGTCAGCGTCATCGTTGGCCAGTTCCAGCGATATGGTCTCATCGTCCTCCTCAAGTACCCCCCAGTTAGATTCGGTGGTCATGACGCATATGCTTCAATTGCCAGGACTTACGGCCGATATGATTGCCCAATCTGTGCATGAGCAGCGCTTCGATAATATCTATGCCATATACAATCTGCTGCAGGATAAATTGCAGCAGAAGAGACGCGAAAACCAAAGACTGCAGCATCATGCCAGCCTGGCCTACTCAAGATCCCGTAAGACCAGCATAACAACGGGCGTAGTGGATCGCTCAGAGACCATTGTGAAGCAGGAATCTCTGGACCGATTAAGTCCGTTGAGCAATGCGAATGCCTCGAGTTCAGCTTTAGGTTTTGGCTGGACGGATGTTACAGTGGATCTAGAGAAGTTTGGTGACTTTGAATTGGAGTGCCTGGCACGACCAAATGAGGTGAGTTATCTCAGTGTTAATGTGCGGGATCTTTTATTTATACTTGATTTCTTTCATATAGTCGGCGGTTCACGGTCAGCATTTGAGTGCAACAGCTGGTGGAATTAATGGGGCAGCCAATACAAGACGCCATACAGTGGGTCCCGGTGATGTGGCACATGAGCAGGCCTTGGCCAATCCCAATGTACCGCCCATTGACTTTAAATGTGCACCACAGTGTCAGGATACTGCTCATAATGTTCCGTATTATCCAATGAATTTGCCTATGCTACAAAATCAACCGCTTCACAATCTGACTATCAAGGATCAGCATCTGCTTAAGCCGCCAGTGGTTATGGGAGCCAGTAAGCACAGCATCCTCTCCAAAGAGACACTATTTAGCATCTTATTTCTCTCGTCAGGTTCCTTTGGTCGTCGGGCCTCAGATGGTGGGGCCAATTTACACATTTACTATCCCGCCACAGGATCAGCTGCAGTTGTAGCTGCCCAGCCCCAACAAATGGATACGGCTGGCTATTATATTAATTCCCCTGGCACCCAGGAGTTATCACCTCTTAGTGAACAGGCTGCTGGACAATTGCAATATTGTCCTGAGAACAGCGAAGAGTGTAGCGAAGAGATACAAAGGTTTGAACACTTGCCATGGCATCCGAATCCTGGTCCAACTAAAGATCTCCTCTATTGCTTTACAGCTACATGCAAAAACGTGGTTGCGTTAAGAGACACACTGTGGGCTGCACAGAGGATTTATCAGTTAGTCATACTGGCGGAGACATGGCTCACATGCAGGGGGCTCCGGGCACATCCAATCAGTCTGCAGCTCCGCCCGGCAGCGGTGGTGGTAATATGCGCACCAGACGCACAGGCCTACTGACAGTCACCGAAAGACCGCCAGGTGGGTTTATCTATCGACTAGAAGTCCCACATCTAATATGGAAATCAAAAGTTTTTTCTGTGACCTAATTGTTGACCTGGCTGAATAATTTCAACACTTTGAAACCAATCTCCTCCTCTCATTCGCTTTAAATATTTCTGCGAAAAAATGAATAATTTATAATAATTATTTGGTTTAAAAAAAAAAAATCATCACTTTTGTCTGGCCAAACTGAGGGCCAAAAGAGAGAAATACCCGATCAATCATAATTTGCAATCTCTCTTAAAAATTCATGGGATTCCCCGGTGATTAAATGTGGAACGCGAATGCATGGCTTTGGCTTGATTAATCTTTTGTAATTTTAATTTGTTTATAATTATTTTTAATAATTATTTAACTAATTTTAATTTAGTTTTTTTTTTATTATTAATTTTTTTTATATTTTTTTTCACTTTTCTTTTATTTTTTGGTTTATTGTGAATATTTTACAACAACAACAACAACAACCGCTGCTGCTACTGATTCACTCCGCTGTCGTTGCTACTGCTGCTGCTGCTGCTTGATCCCCTGCCCATTCTCTATATGCATCTAAATGCACACCTATATCCAGTAATTTGTCCTGAGCTTATACGTGAAGTTGAATCTCGCATGAATCGCGACTATTTGCCACCCACATTGAAATCCCTTAGTCAATCGCCACCGAATGGCACTTTTGCCAATATGAGTGGAGGTATGGGTATGATTGGTAGTGGTGGTGTTGCCGGTATCCCATTATCAGCCGGTGGTTCAGTGCCTCTGGTTGTCTCACCCACAGCAGCGGCCAATAATCGGCGCGCTTATCGCGCTGCCCATTGTAAATTGCCCACTGTGCAGGAGGGTGGTAAGTAATCCGATTCCATAGATAAGAATAGGATTTATTTAATTCATTTAAAGCGTTAGTTCGTTTAATTTTTGGCATATCTCTGATCTATCTTTTCCATTTGTTGTACTTTGTCTTTTAAATTTGCTGCCACCTTCCACTTAGCGACTATAGGACGTTACAGTCCGGTAAGACGTGCCTCGGAGGGTTCAAAGTCACAGTTCCAGGGACCATTGCAGGAATGTCAATCGCTGCAAAAAGGTATTGCACAGAGAAACTTTTTGGTTGCACCCAGTCCGCCGCTTTTAGAAAATTCAATCAGTCTGCCAGGTAAGAAAATTGGAAAAAAAAGCACCTTATCCCTTTCACCAGTTACCAAGGTTTCCCCAGGATTAATAAATTGAGAATTGATTTATGATTCGTTTGCATTAATAGGCTCACCCATTCATGGCAAACCCACTGGAATGCAGTTGGCTCTGCGACGCGGTCATGATATTGAAGTTCCTCCGGAAGCTATCAAGGGTCTGATGCCTGCATTGGATCGACTGGTCAAGGAGCAACGTGTCAGTTATGAAATAGCTAATAAAATAATCTCATCGCATGTGGTGCCCATCGATTTGGCACCACAACTGGGACTCACTGCCCATGCATCATCCAGTACAGCGGCTGTGAGTGGTGGCCATTTGGATCAGAGTCATCTCATCCATCATCATCATCAGCAATTTCAACAGCCTATGCATAGTTATAGTGTATCTCCACTCTCATTGCCGCCAGGAGGAGCTGGAGCTGCGGTGAATGCCTCTCTGACAACGGCAAAGCAAACTTTTGGCCAGCCCATTTGTGGTTATCAATATCAGAGTCCCATGGTCCCATTTTTGCCTCCGCAACCGCAACTTCAACTCGTGGGCCAGTTCAGTAATATCAATTTAGGGGCGAGTAATTCTAATTCGAGCAGTGGATGCCAGTCGCCTGTCTATAGCAATAGCAATAGTAGTTTCAGTGGCAGTTGTTCACCCAATCCATATTTACCCGGACCAGGATCATTTAATCCCGTTAATCCCGGACCAGTTGGTGGCGGTTCATCACCTCTACATCAAATTACAAAGGGTATATCAGGCCTAAGTACAGGGGCACCTGTTGGAGGAGCTGGTGGCTCAATTACACGTGGCACCTCAGCAGCTAGCGAAGGAGCGGCTGCCAATCAACCTTTGGACCTCTCCATGGAAGTCTGTGGCGGTGGTGAACCCACTGATTATGCTGCAGCCAATTGGTTTATGCCCACTGCTTCTTATTATGATTTAAAACCTTTAAATCTATCACCCGCTCAGCCTGTACGAGTGGTGCCCACTCCACCGGCATCGCCCAATCTCTGCATCATTCAGGAGGAGAATGGAAACGGTCAGATGTGTCATACTATTAGCACGGGAACACCCTACGCTGG
This sequence comes from Drosophila sturtevanti, assembly GCA_018150375.1. Taxonomy (NCBI): domain Eukaryota; kingdom Metazoa; phylum Arthropoda; class Insecta; order Diptera; family Drosophilidae; genus Drosophila; species Drosophila sturtevanti. The sequence continues at coordinate 2,754,913 of JAECWJ010000324.1, read as the reverse complement.
TTGCACAGGAGGCATAACCCCCCAAATATGCCTTACCGATGTTCAGGGCAGTGAGATCACCTTGGTGGCTCTTTCTTCAGACAATAGTCGTGATAGTGAAGACTCTCTAGAGCCACACACACCTGTCATGTCCTTGCAGGTGAGAAGATTTAAAAATTGGAAGCCTTTTTTTCAAGACTAATCCTAAATCGTTTCCATTTGCAGGGTCTTATCATCACTGAACCCAGCAATGATATGCCTTCCATTACCCGAGGGATTGGACGCAAAGCTAGCTTAGATTGTGAGCCAAGTAGCAATCATGTGGCCGTCTCCTACCCAGTTCAAGTCCATGGTCAAGCACAGACCCAAGCTAATGCCAATGAAGCGCATAGGCGTGGCAGCGATAAGTCACTTGGTTTCTCCGACGATTCCCTTAGCAATGACTCGAATAATTTGTCACCCTGCCAAGAGCCATCGGCTAGTTCGTCTGGCTTTAAATCAGATTCACATTCCGAAATGGGAGATCACACTGAATGCGGTCACCTAACGCCCGACTCTATGTGCGATTCGAGGCGGATGTCCGATGAAATGTGTTACGAGGTACCATTACCGCATGAATGCTCCAATCTTGACTCCACCCGTATACTGGAAATGGTGAAGCAGACAATAGACTCCACCATGCCGCCAAAGGGCTTCATTCTACACAAGGGCAGCATTAGCTCTGAGGATAGTGGAGCAGAGTCACGACACAGCAGTGCCTCATCTAGCTCGAATCATGGTGTCGTCTCAGAGGCAGCAGCTTTGCCTGCCACCTCATCAAATTATGCCGAATCATCAGCCACAACAAATCTCAGTCTAGAGTATTCCGGAGGCCTGCAAATCGAATTGCAGGTATGCGAGGGACGTAATCGTGGTGATCATCATGGAGCCGGAAAGGGCATTAAACTGAGACGCATCTCGGGTGATCAGTTCGAGTATGGGAAAATCTGTCAGCAATTGATTAGCACTATAACCATGCAGCAGGTGGCGGGTTGAGAACCAAAACTCCAATCCCACAAACCCACAGCCACTTCTCCTTCTAATCTTTGGGATCTTTGCTTTGTTTTACAACAAATTTTCCTTTAAGTTTTTTATTATATGTGTTTGGTTTTAGCTACCTAAATGGACTACTCGCCTTGCCTAAACTCTGCGTAGCTGTGATTTAAGCCGTATCCTAGAATGTCTGTGTCTATATATGTATGTGTTTGAGAGAGTATGGGTGCGTGTGTGTATGTATATGAGCATCTGTTTATATATTCTTGTGTGCCTGGGTGTGTATGTGTTTGTGCTGAGCATGTGACGGATATAAGCAATTATGGATATATTCAATGTTGTAATCCTGTATATATCTTTAAATCGTTTTAAAATGGTTTTCCTATCCCAAAATTTGATCGATTCTTGAAATTGTAGTTACATAATCAAAAATTAGTTAGTTTAACTAAACGATCTATATAAATCGGTATAAATATATCTATATATATATATATATATATATATATATACATCTACATATATGTGTTAGATATGCACATAAAACATACATACGTACGTACATAAATACATATATGATATAATATATCTTTATATATATATAGAGAGAGAGACGATTTCCGCACATAGTTTAGTGGCGAGTTTTTTCTTTTAAAAAATTTCAAGAAAAATTACATTCCAGTAGCAAAATTTTTTCATACAAATGTTTGTTCTAGTTTAAAATTTCAATCTATATATACGTATGTATATATGTATATGTAAGTAAAAACATATATTATTTAAAACTTTTATTGTGCAATTTTCAATGCGATGCAAAAAATTTTGTTCTAAAATATATACATATATATATATATAATATGTATGGGATAATATTAGAAATCTGTTAGATAGCCTAGGCAGTTTTTGCTCCGTTACCTTGTAAGCTCTTTGATTCCGTTAAACTTAAAAACAAAACAAAAAAAAAAAAAAAAAAAACAAAACCAACTTTGTTCGTATAATACACAACAAATTGATAATTCTAATTTTAAAAGACTGCTGTGATTTTAAATGTAATAATTTCTTATTTAAAATTAAATGGAAAAACAGAAAAAACAAACAAAACAGAAACAACAAATAAACAAAAGAGAAATTAGCTATATATATAATATATATATATTAAATAATTCATCCTTTATCTTAAATAAATTACAAATTCTCCAGAACTCTTAATGACAAATTGAATTTTCTATTCCCCGGGAGTTTGCGAAAAGTACAAGTCATACATTAGTATATAATCCCGATATATGTAAGCTATAGTATATATTAATGTTCAAGCAAAAATCTAGAGACAGAATCCAAAGTAAACGGATCCGACATCTTACAAATTTGACCGACGCTTTAATAACGGACATATTTAAATTTTTCATTCATTACTGCCATTACTGGCGGCAAACCCAAGCATTCCGCTTCCTTAAGGAATACGAATTGGCTCAAACTGTGAATACAGTAGAATAAAGTTAAAATGCAAAAGATTGGATATGCCAATCAGATAATCAGACTATATCAAATCTAATATTTAAAAATTCTGATATTTACACTTTTATTGGTTTACATAGATGGGAAAACTATCGAATAGACCGCTAACGATAACAGCAATCGATGGAATTCGTGTTGCCAGAAAGCACGACGACTCAAATCGAGCTGATATGTTAACTCCTTTTATTATTATCGATAAGCACGTGTATTTTGTTGTTGCCCACTTAACATTGTGTGCTAATTTTGTTATTGGAATTTTTAGAATATATTTGTGCGAGTTTTTGTTCTTGTTTTGTTTTGTTTTTGTTTGGAAGCCATTTATGGCCAACACATATTGGCAACTATTGCACATATTGGCGTTGACCTGAGGCCTGGCCTTAGGGTAACCAGCTGTTTAAGACACCAATTCTAGAGTCCTATTCCCGAAAAATGATCTGTCGCTTGTGCCTAAACACCTCCAATGATGCAGACACCATTCAAATCTTTGACAGCACTGGGCAGTCACTAAATGTGGCTTCCATTCTTGCGAAATATTTTTGGTTTGAAGTAAGTGTTATCAACGATACTGAAAGCAAAAAGATTATTTTTTTTTGTTTGCATTTTAGCCGAAGAGCGATGACCCCATCTCTACTGTCGTCTGTGTGGGCTGCTGGAAGCGAGTCACTGATTTTCATGATTTTTATGCCACAGTGGAGAAGGCGCATCGTCTGCTAACCGAAAGATTCTCATTTAAAGTTGAGCAAAAGGCCAACAGCACTGTGAACGAGGCCGAGACAGAGGCAGACTCTGCGGATGGGCAACCAGTTGAGGACACCGATTTCTTTTTTCAAGATACCGACTACGATGATTGTGGAAATGAGGATTCTTTCAGTAATGAACAATTTCTCAACGAGGTGCTTAAACAGGCAGACATTACCGAAGACCAAGAAATTAAAATTGACCCAACGGAGACTGATGACTACGAAGATGTTCCACAATTAGAGGTAACTGAGGGACGTCGTGAGACACGCGCCACTGCTAAAAGCAAAGCAGAAGCCGCCGCCGGAAAAGGAACCCCAACAGAGAAAACTTCTGATAAAGATGAAATTCCTGTTCCTGGTCCTGCAGTTGTAGCCAAGCGTCGTGGACGCAATCGGAAAGTAGGTGTCCAATTGAGGGTAGATGAATCTGCCCCAAAAAGCAAGCGTTATATAAACTATAAAAATGCAATGCTGGAGATTGATCAAAAAATTGCCGCCCACATGCGTCTTACCTGCGATGTATGTAATGAGGGTCAGGAGACATTTTTAAAGCTCTGCAAGCACATGATGCAGATGCATAAAAAGAAGGGCTATGCCACTTGTTGTAATAAGAAATTCTATAAGCGTTCTTTTCTCACGGATCATATTGATCGTCATGCGAATCCGGAGAAATTTAAGTGAGTGGTAATGTGAAGAGCCACCATAACATAATATAATTTGGAAATAATTCGATCTAGATATAATAACATGTCAATTCCTTTTCCAGGTGTCTACAGTGCGGCAAGAGCTTTGCAGATAAGCAATGCTTAAGAAATCATGAGCTGCTCAAGCATCAGCCCGATGAGGAGAAGACCTTTATCTGCGAACACTGTCCCAAGCGCTATACCAAGCAGTATTTATTAGATCAACATCGGATTATACACAAGGAACGAAATGAGCCTTGCGACATTTGTGAAAGACGGTGAAGATCTCGAATATTCTTAAAACATTTAACCAAGATTAAATAAATTCGAATTCCCCCATCTTTTTCCAGTTTTCCCAATTTATCATTGTTGAGCTCCCATGTAAAAATGGTTCATGGTAATTATGGTGGCATCATGTGCGATATTTGTGCTCAGGTTATACGCGGACGTGCCGCCTTTCAGCGTCATCAGTTGGAGCATGCTGGAGTAACTGAACCCAAAGTTCAGTGTGATATTTGCGGTTCATGGCATAAAAATAAATATAGCCTAAAGAAACATGTGCGGCGTCATCAGAGCTCCTACGAGGAATGCACCTGCAATATATGTGGCAAAGTTTCGCCCAATCGCAGTGCCATGCTCAGTCATCAAAGATATGTCCATCTATCGGATCGCAAGCATGAGTGTAGTGTTTGCAATAAGGCATTTAAAAAGGCAATTACCCTTAAGGAACATATGACCATGCATACGGTGAGTGGATTAATCCATATCTACATATATAAGGAAATATCAAGAAAAAACGTAACATTTTTCATAAATTGCAGGGAGAAGTTCTTTATAAATGTCCTCATTGCCCAAAAACCTTTAATTCGAATGCCAACAAGCATTCGCATCGTAAAAAATGTCATCCCAAGGAGTTTGAGGAGGCGCGCAAAGCACGTTCCGAGAAGCGTATGTCATCGAATGTGGTTAACAATACTACTCCAAGTACGCCCAGTACCACTAGTATTATAACCATTGAGGGTGGTGAGGGAGAGACCCATAATATTCTCGTGACCACAACCAGTGGGGCAATCAGTGAAGTCGATGGTTTGGATGAAGGGGAATTGAAAGCCGAGAATATAGAATTTACACTCTGTCTCAGCCCGCAATCGGCGGAGGAATGCGAATAATGCGGAAGGATAGGAGAAAAACAAATTATTTATAAGTTTTAATTTTTTGTGTTTTATTTTTTAAATATGTATAATTTATCCCTTAGGCTAAGCATAAAGATTAAACAAAAATGGAATGAATGGATCAAATTTGTGGTTTAAAGATCTTTTGGATTAAATACTAACCACGTTCGCATATAATTTCCACTGCATTTGGTTCCATTAATACAGATTCCAAACACCGATGCACTGCCGAACCCAAGATTTCATCCAGCAAAAAGTTAACCAAACTAAGAAAAAGGGGGGAAAAATAAATATAATTAATTGATATCAAAATTGTACTTAATTTTACATACTTTTCATCATTTACAAAGCGCCAGAGATTCATTTGCAAATAGTGGGCATCCACTTGGATTTGTTGGAGACCAAATTTGCTAAAGGTACGCAAACGTATGCACTCCAAAAGTGTCTGAAATGGATTCAAATTGATTATGTTAATATAAGTAGAACTAAGATTCAGATCTGATACTCGTACCTTAAGACCAATTTTAATGATTCCCATAACAATGGAAGCTTTTGTGAACTCTACTGATGTGAATATATCCACTCTCTCTGAGAACAAGCGATGGATATTGCTTACATAGCTAGATTCCAATTGTGATGGTGTATAATTGGACCAATTGGAGCGATATTGTGGCTTTGAGGCAGTGAAATTGCTAAAATAGGTCTTACGACTGGAATCGCTGCTGGCCGTGGTGCGGAAACCACCAGCATTGCCCGTACTCTCATAGAGACTAGCCACCACAGTTTCAATGCCACCCAATTCCTCCACCACACGCTTCATTACGGCACGCACAGAACGGGGTTCCAGACAATTTAACCAGTCTCGAGTTTCTACACTTTTGCGTAGCATTTGCGAGATATTTGTACCCTGCAAACGGACATAGGCATCTAGTAGAGATTGGGCTGTCTCACGCATCTCGGCACAGATTTCCGTCTCATGTGTTAAAGTGGCGCTATTCTCCGAATCAATCTCATACAGATCATCAACTAAAGCGATCTGAAAAATATTGTTTAGTTAATCATAAAACATACTTAATAAATTATTTATTAGAATTACGAGTATGTGAACGCCTTGCTGCTCCAATTCCAAACAGGTTTTCGACAAGACCAATAATAAATTAGGTGGACTTGAACTGGAGGCATTGGCAAAGCCACTCATCACTTTGGATATGTGTCGCAGGAAGCCAATTAAAAGATTTTCTCTTATGCCCTCCACACAGAGGGCTCCCCTGTGCTCTGCCTTGATGTTAAAGGACCAATCGGTGCGCAAAAAGATTAATAAATCTTGCAGTACACCCTTGATCTTCTCCACCATAGACACATATAGATTGTTTATCAGATCCGACAGATTCAGTCCAGTCCCAACATCACTTTTGGCCGAGACCAAAGATAAACGCACTGAACTGAGACTGTCGGCAAAGTGATCTCTGAGATTTTTGGCATGGGCATCGCACAGTTGATGGGCAGCTCCAATAATAATGTCAACGGTGTTCCGTTGCACCTCCAGGCCGCGGCATATGTTACGCATAGCCTGTAAACGACGATGAAGGCGATCCAAAGCCCTTAACATCACCTGAGTGTCGCCGTAGCCAATATCTGATTCAACACGATCCTGGACTAGTGTTAAATACTTGTCAATATTTTGATTTAAAAAAATGTTTAGTTCATTTAAGGCATTCTCCTGGAAGTCATCTCTGGAATGGATTAACAAACGAATACATTAATCATCCTTATCTTTGTTTCCATTGGAACTTACCGTTCCTGCTCATAATGCTTGGCCACAAACATATCAAAATATGAGGTAACTACAAGGGCCAAATCGTTAAGAAAACCATCAATGCCCATGTCCACGAATTCAAGCATATCCCGTTCTGTCTGATCTTGGAGCATAACAATTTGCTCATGCAAACGCTTTCCGGCACAGGTTAACATCTCGCTTGCCAAATTCGATGTCTTTTCGTCTAATTGGAGCAACAGCTCACCAATTTCTGTCAAAGATTGGGCTGTATTGCCAGCTCTTTGGAAGTCATGCCGGAGCTTGTCCTTCAAATCTCCCATGATTTGATCACATTCTCGCTGTATGCCATCGAATGAGGGCTGACGACCATATTGGGCAAATACCTTCTGGGCATGCAAATAATCTTGCACAGCTTGGGCATAGTTCTGCTCCTCAATCAGAGACTTCAGTTTAGCTGGCAGGGTGGAAAGGAATTGCAGCCGCTTAAGGAGCGAATGTTTCTCAGATAAGCGACATAGTTGAGATCGTGTGCCCTGCAGGGTACCGGTTATCTGTTCACTAAAGCTAGTAATGGATTGCATCTTAGTCATCAGCAGATTAACATCCGACTCCATTTGCTTAAAGTCGTTTTTCATCTTTCGTATGGTATCCGTGGCGGAGATGAATTTGTTGTAATTCTCATAGACCAGAGTTTGCATATCTGAGTGCAGCGTTTGAGTGTCTTTAACCACAGCTGCCTCGGTGTCCATGATTTCTCTGAGAGAGCAGTCCTAGATGAGATGAAAACAATGTAGTATTAGATTTCTGCAGATGATTCAATTTTACTTACCTTCAACAGTTTCTCAAGATACTTTTCTGCATCAAAGTTCGAACTGTCCATGTCGAAAGGATTTACGGTTTCCGCCATTTTTTCTGCCTTTTGCTTACAAATGTGGCAGCTGTGTCAGTCTCGTGAATAGTTGTGGAACAAAACAATAACAAACAACGAGGCGTATTATTATTATTATTATTTGCTGACAGTGTGGCCGTATATAGACAGACCGCGTAATTAACAGAATCAGGGCTCAATTTACCAACACTGTTTAAATTTTGCGCCCAAACGATAGAACAGGGCTACATTTATTTCCAATTCAAACAGAAACTTCTGAAAGTCTAAGCATTTGAATTAGAAACAATTGATTTGTACAAGTTAATGCCTTCTATATTGATAATGATCATTTCTAGCAAGAGTAACACTTATATTGACATTATTGTATTTTATCATGAGGCAGTTAAATATCTGCGTTTAATTATGTTTTTTAAAATGGTGTCGTACAACTATAATTTATATGATCTTTAATGAATAAATCTACAATATTTTATATTTATACTATACGAAAATTCTACATTTTTAATCATAAACAATTATCTTGTTAATCTTTTGATAGTTAAGCGTTTCCAATTATAATTGCCGCTCAAATATTGCAGAGTATGACTCTCTGGATTTGGAATATATGGAATGTATTTAGAAATAGATTTAAAATAGTATGATGATAATCCTTTCTTAGGGCGTTTTATGTTTTATTATTTTGTCATAAAAATGTAGCATTTTTCAAGTCAAATCTTTAACTGACAAATAGGTTTTGCTGCTTATTATGCTTATTAATCAATTAACCGATAGTTAATAATAATATAGTTAATACTTATTACTATTAGGCATTTTTTTAACAATTAAATATTATCTTTTACTATGTTCTTACTTTATAGTATACAAAATACCTTTTAAAAAGAATGAAAGTAACATAATGGGGGGGTACATTTACGATGATTAGGCAGTGGGTAAGTGGCAAATAAGAATGTTAAATACCATATTCCAATCACTAATTAAAACATTTTGATATTGTAAGACAGAGGAAAGGTATCATAATGATGAATAAACAATTGCAATTGGTACTCAAGTGAATAAAGCATAGAATAAACCACTCAACCATAAAGTAATCAACTTCATTGAGGCATCTTGTTTGAAACACATTTCCCCCTCCCCCCCTGCCCCTCCGCTGCGCCTATCCATCACCTACCAACCAACACCATGGCATCTCATTCCATTCTGGCTTAGCCCAGCCCATTCTATTCCAGTTAGTCCCAAACGATGTCAGTTTGTGAGACGAGGCGAGGCGACTTTGTCTGTGATGTCCTGAGTTACGTGTGGCTAAATCACATTAGGCCATGCCCACTTGTAGGCTTACTATACACTTTTATTTTTATACATCTTATGCCTGTTGGCGACCATGTTTTGAGATGAATGAACATGGGCAAGTTTTCCCACTTCCATTTTGCCTTCAGGGTGACGGAGCAAGCGAATAGCAAGAAGAAGCACACAACAAAAATAAAACAAAAAAAAAAAAGTAAAAGTTTCCCTACAGTTTTATGTCTTGCTCTTGGTTTTCCTCCCCCCCTGTCTATATCTTCGTGTTCTTTTGGTCTCGCCTTCTGTCACTCTCCATCTCTCACTCTCTCTCTCTCTCTCTCTATCGTTTGTGTTGGCTCATTTCAAAAACATTAACATTTTGACCTTTCGCTGAGAAGAGAAAGAAAAAAGTTAAGCTTGAGCCGCTTCTGGGCCGAATTTAATTTCAAGTTGTGTGCAGATTGTGCAAATCACATGGCCACCCACCGCCCCCGTATCAGATGTATGGGCAAAAGGTATTGCATACCTGCAGGCGTCTTACACACACACACACACACCTACACAAATACTCCACACCCACACACACTCACACACACACATGTACTAAGCCAACTTTGCTTTCATCAAACTGAAAATTGAATTTACGTAAGCCCAGTAAAAGTCACAAAATAAAATTGGAGAAACGACGACATGCCGAAGGGAAAGCGTGAAACGTCGAATGTGTCAAGGTCAAGTTGCCATTGTCATTCTCGACATCGACAACGACATTCCATACCATACTATACCATCTTTATCCTACCACCACCATCACCAATCCTCCCCCACCCTCCCACTTACTAGTCATTCCACCTCTTCCTCCTCCTCCTATAGTGCGCGCGCAACAGCAATGGGTAAGGGAATGTTAAAGTCCTAGTTGAGGTCCTCCACCCATCCAGAGCCCCATCTTGTATTGCTGCTGCAGTTTTGAAGTGCGCCAAGTCGTTAAATTAATTTCTCTGCACTTAGCTGGCTGGAGCAGCGTAAACTGGAGCACATAGCCAGTGCTCATTTTAAACGGATTATCTGGAGAGTGAGAAGGGGGGGGGTGTGGGGTAATGCTGGGGAATGGGGACAGATGACAGAGATTACCGTCCAAGTGGCCGTCCGTCAACACACACACACACATGCACACACACACACACAGAATGCGAACAACTGCTGCGTGAGTGGACAGCAAATGAAAAGCAAACAAGAGTCAAGAGCATAAACACATAACTTCAAGCCACACTCCACACACACACAAGAGTTACGGAATGAGAATCACCTAACCCCCCACCCCCCATACTTTCCCCACCATCCGTTAAAGAATGTGCCTGATTAGCACAAATGTTTCCACTTTCATTTCGTTTTGGCATTTGTTCACTTTTTATTAATTCATTTATTTAATGTCATTAATTATCCTCTATCTGGATCCAAGACACATAACATCGATTCGGGATCTGTCACACAGTCTGCAGGGGATGGGGGGGGGGTAAACCAAAAAATTTCAAAATTAATTAATTAAAAATTTTAATTGAAATTCATTTGATTTTACCTGCTGCCACAGTCCAAACGGCCATCATAAGCATCAGTGCACCAAGAACTATTAATTTCATCTTGTTAATGCCTCAAACAATAATCAACAATTGAATGAAATTCATTTTGAAACAATTTAATAAAGCATTTTGTTTTCATTTCAGAGCTTATCAATTGAAATTGATAAACCGACAGGGCCGAGGTTAAGCCAACAGGCCAAATAACAGATGTATATGTATGTCTGTGTGTGTGTGTGTGTATGAGTGTGTGTAAATCCCAGAGAAATTTAAATCATTATTTAAATGTTGAATTAAATACATACATACATACATACGATTATATACACTGCTGATTCATATACATATATGACTTGATATTTGAATGAAAATCCAACAGCAGTTGGTAAAATTAATGTAATTGATGAAATTGGAATTAATTTAAGTAGATATATGTAAGTATATATATAATTTATATATTCTTGATTATCTTTAATTGGAAACTCAATCTAGATCCATCGCTGCTTGATTTATACTTTTTCTTTAAGAATAAATTTTACTTAAACTTTAATTAAATTCATGAGAATGTGAATTCCATGAATGAATAATGAATTCATGGAAAAGTTTATTTTATAAATAAAATTTGTTTTTATTTTCCAATGGATTAGGATTAGATGTTCTTTTTTGATCTTTGTTAATCTATCCACACAAATGTTTTTGTTGATTTTACTTTTATTTAAACTAACTGGTAAATTATAGTACAATATGATATACAAAAATAAAAGTTAGCTGATAAGAAAAGCCAGAAAAGTGAAAATTTTGAATGAAAAGTGTTGTCGATTCCCAATTGGAGAAGTCATGTCATAGTCTCAAAAGGCATAGATGGATTTCAATCTAAAAACTGATTATAATACCTATATAAAAGTATATAGTACTTTAGAATTGTTTTGGTAAATGTGGTGCGGTAATAATGGTTGGGCAAATATAGTTGGGGTCAAATATTGGTGGGGTAAATATTGGTAGAGTATATATATATGTGGGGTAGATGTGGTGGGTAATAATAATGGGGTAATAATGGTGGGGTTATTATTGGTGTGGCAAATATTGGTGGTGTAAATATTGGTGGAGTATAAGCGATGGAGTATATGTGGTGGAATGTAGGTATAGGGTATATGTGGTAAATAATAACTGTGGGGAAATATTGGAGGGGTAAATAATATTTACTAAATATGATGGTGTAATAATGCCGAGGTAAATATAATGGGTTACAAATAGTGGGTTACAAATGGTGGTTCAGTAATGGCGACTTAAAAATGGAGGGTTTAAAAATGGTGGTTAAAAAACGTTGTCTTAAAAATGCCTTCAAAATGGTGGATTAATAATGGTGGTTTACAAATTTATTTAAAATAGTGGTTTAAAAATGGTGCTTAAAAAAGTGATTTAAAAATTTTGGCTTGAAATCGGTGGGTTTATATAGGAGGGGTAAATATGCTAAGTAACAATGGTCAGGTAAATATGGAGGGGTAAATATGTTGGAGTAAATATGAAAGGGTAAAGATGGTGGCTTAAATATTTGAAATTCAGAAATATTTCGAGGCAAAAGTTAATCAAAAAGCACAGTTTGATCTTCTATTTTCAATAAGTAACTTTCTAAATTTTCAAAAGATTGCATATTAGATTGATATTAAATTATTGATAAGTTGAATTAAAAGTAATCTCTGAAGCCGTAATTTAGACAAATAGTCCAATGGCTAAAATCTAGAGTTAACAGAGTAATCTCTGAAAAACATGTATAAACCATAAGTCTAGGAAACTCTTTTAAAGATAAAGACTTAAGTATTTGAGACTTAATTGTCGCCTAAAATGAACGTCACTTGTCATGTTCAAACGATTAAGAAAATCGAAAATTGTTTGAATTGTTTTTCTTCATATAACAAAATGAATAGCTAAAACGTTATTTAATTTAAATGAAGTAAACAAGTCATCCCAGCCGACTTAGAGTATACCCTGTACCAATAAGAGATATTTCATAAAATCAGATTCCGTCGAAATCCTCATTAATTGAATATAAATTTTCTTTATATTAAATTATATTTTCTTTATATTAAATTAAATTTCTTATATTTAAATTAGATTTCCAGATTTTTATGTTAATTAAAAATGGCGATTCTAAGAAGCAAATAGACATAGTTTCGTAAAATCAGATTTGACTCTTTTGAAGGATTTTACCAATCTTCTATAGGCTATAAGTTGGCCATCTTTTCTGTATTAAAAAACTGCTTTAAAAGTTGAAGAAAGTTGGGAAAAAATTTTAGACCGGATTTTCGTTATTTTGTGCATCGTTGAAATTTGCGAAAATCGAGTTGAAAATTAGTTTTCCAGATTATTATGCTAATTAAAAATTATGATTACCCTATGGGTACAGGGTATAAAAAAAATGTTTATTATTCTTGTAGTTCAAATAATGATCTTTTCATAGTAAAAAATCAGTTAAGATTATAAATAGAAACGTTAAAAAGCCCATTAACTCATAAATCTAATGGGCCAACCTAACATCTTATCTAACATAAGCCAAGAAACATGCAACTAAAAAGTCTAATATATAATAATACATATGTATAAAAGACGAAAAATAACTTTATTTCATAATAAACTTTCGATAATGTGTATAAGAAAATACTTTATTTTATTTTGCGATTTTACTTTTTTTCTCCTTCTTTAAGTTTCATTTTATTTTATTATTTTATTGTGTGGTAAATTTCTTCTAGTTTCTTGAAATTATTATAATTAGGTTTATATGCCGACAGTTTTATCAGCTAGAAAATGCAATTTAAATGCATTAAAAATGTTGAGCTGTTAGCATTTTGCCGCCGTTGTTTGTTAGCCTTGGCCATAAATCTGCACGCAAAGTGTTTCCGGCATTAAGCCAAAATGGCTTCCAGAGTGGTAAAACTGGCGGTAGATGTGGATGCGGTAAATGTGGCAATGCCAGCCGCAGGTGTTCACCTGTATGGAAAACGGATATGCATCATCATCATACAGGTTGCCAGTTTATGATGCAAAAATGCACCAAACAGTGGAGTAGCACTTAAAGACCATACTTAAACTGTGTCAGTTGTCAGCCAGGAGTAGGGCGAAATCCCTTTTTGTTTTTTTGTTGCCTCTTTTTACTGGCTTACTTTTTGTATCCATTTTAGCCTGTGCAAATGATGCAGGAAAAAAAAAACTTTTGGGCTTTCCATCTCCATTTCCATTTCCATTTCCATTTGTGTATCTCTTATTCTGTCTCTGACACTAGGCGTTGGCGTTGTCAATTTTTTATTGCCCTTTGGCAGCTGTGTTTGAATTTTCAGTTTGTAGAATAGAGGGTGGGATGGGGGAGGGGGCAGGTGGGGGGATTATGGGTGGTTAAAGGCAGTCAAGTCACTTTCCTTCTTTTTGAGGTTAGCGGGTCACGTGCTCTTCAGAAGACACTTTTCTCTGATATATTTTTAGATGATGTTCTTCCTTGCTGTCCCTCTACTCGTTGCCGTTGTCATTGGTGCGACAAAATCAGAGTCGAATCTTTTAGCTGCTGCAATTGAATTCAAATGAAGCCAACATATAGCACGGAAAAGCCACGACCATGACACAAAGCCCTCAACCAAAATGCCAAGCCATAAATCAAGCATAAAAATTGACATTAATTTTGCCCAAGAGATATGGAGAGAGAGAGAGAGCAAGAGAGGGACAGAGAAAGAGAGATAGAGAGTGGGAAAAGAAGTAAAGAAGCCTGGGTCGACCATACTAGGGCATCTGCTATATATATATATATATATATATATATTCAATTCAAGGAAAATGGAAAGCTCTGCGCATCGATCACGCATGGAATATTCAAGTGACAATCTTTTGGGTCTCCCGCACGTAATGCAAAAGCAAACAAAACTTTACCCCTCACCCCCTCCTCCTCACTTACCATCATTGCACAGTTCCTTCATCATCCTCCATCATCTGTCTTACGTTAATCTCTCATCCGGAAACATTAAATCAGGTAGAGACGAAGACGGAGAAAGAAAGTGTGGAGGGGGGGGGGGGGGGGGCCCTTCATTAGTTTGTGGTATGGTTTTAAGTTGTATTCTGGATTTAATACATATCTGATTTCTGTGGTTTAATTTGCATATATGCAATTAATATTTGCCAATCCACTCTATGCATAAATTCAATTAATTACAATCTGTGGTCTATTTTGTGACTAAATCAAAATCGAGAGAGAAAGATAGATATATTTATATAAACATTTTGTAGAAAACCACACACAATAAGTGTTAACCACTATTTCTATTTCAAATTTTGTTATATTTGTCTCTGTGCGTGTGTGTGAGTGCGGTTTATGTGTGTGTGTGTGCAATGAAATGAAATGAGAAAGCTTTTTATGGTTAAATTTAGAAAAGGATTCACTCCACATTTGCCCTTTTATGTATCTGTGTGTGTGCGTGTGTGTGTGTGTGTGTGTGCAGCGTGTGTACAGTGTGTATATATATTTTTTTAAGGGGTGTCTATTTAATGCTCATCGACCTCCCCCATGTACCATAAATTATCGACTGTTGACGAAAAATAGGAATTGGATTGCCATTGCCTAAAATGCCATATCCTTTGTGTCTGTGTATTGCCCTTACATCTCCCTCTCTTTCTCTCTCTCTGTCTTTCGCTCTCTCTCTCTCTCTCTGTGTGTGTGTGTTTGTCTGGCACTTTTATAGCATACTTTTGAGATGCTCTTAGTTGTGGACACTAAAATGAAATGCTATGAAATTTGCATGGCCGAAAAAACTACTTCAATTTGGCCTTAAAACCAAATCAGTTGGACTGTGGATACGATTACAAAAGAAAATTGTAAATCATTTTAGATATTTGATTGACTCTAAATTATATATTAGAGTCGCGAAATAGCAAAAATTATATTTTTTGAACTTAACAAAATGTCAAGTAAAAAGAGTAAGACCAAAATCGGTCTTAGGCAAAAAGTATTTGTACCAATTTCTAGTATTTCTTAAAAGAGTTGATGATATCGATTTGTGGCCAACAACAATGTTTAAGTAGTCGAAGTACCTACATTAGGTGACCTATAGTATAATTAGTAAAAATTGGGTGTGTAATCTATTCCTGGTCTGATAATTGCTAGTGAGTTATTTGGCCAATTCCATGTGCATATTACATCAATATTGTCTTTTTATTTTAGAGGAAAAAATGTATTTTTTGGTTGAATATGCATAGTTCTAATCATGTAAAAAGGATATGTTCATTTTGTGTAGTAATTCGCAATGCAAAGTTAAATTAATCTCTGACTATTTAAACTTTAAAGAGTTGAGATTAGTTAACTCTCTTATTTATTTAAACATTTTGCGGATGAACAAAGTTTTCTCAGAGCTAAAAAGCTGAATTTAAACTTTATGTAACGTAGTATATAACTCGTAACTTGATCTGAAAGTTATATAATCCAGCTAGTAATAAATAATAATAACATTTTTATTATTTTCATTTTTGAATATATTCATTTTAAACATGATTTTTATAAGCTCGCCATTAGTTAGAATTATTCAGTTTGTTTTAAAGTGAACAGATGTGATAACTACATAGTTTATTTTAGATCCTTCTGTGGCTGGATGAGTGGTGTAAGCTCAAACGATCATTTGAGAAAAGCCCATGTACTTGCTTACTAACACTGGAACTTAACAGAATTAAGATCTTAGCAGATCCTAGCGAGTTAACATAGACACATAACAGAGAATTAAGAGTCATTAAAAAAGCAAACGATACAAAGAGAAGAACTAAAAAAGTGGAAAAGGGCATTGTACGATGCTAAATAAATAAATACCTAAAACTATCTAGTTAAAACTATCTTAGTTAATTTCTTAAAATTTTCATAATAATTTTATACACAAAGCGGTTCCAAATGTGTAGATAATCTTTTATTATTTCTAAGTATAGCTGAATTCCTTCCAAATTTCATAGCAATATTTTGATTATAGAATTTACTGGCTTCAAAACTTTGATCCCTTAAAATTATATATAGCGATATAACAGTTATGTAATAACTCACAAAAACCATAAGATAATTTCTCAGATGTTTGTAAGAAATGAAAATTAATTTAATTTAACTGATCAATAATAACTGATCAAAAATAATATTTAGTTATTTCATCTTATAAGTTAGTTAATTAATTTTTTTAAACTGAAATAAAGATAAAATGTAAGATAATATATAATATACAATATAAAAGTAGCACTATAACATACAATATAAAATATAATATGATATAATATATTATTTTAATGATTTTATCCAATTAAGTCAATATTAATCATACGCACCGTTGATAATTGCTACTTCCTGACGTGGTCGAAAAGTTTAAATTTCAACTACAAGAACATAGAATAATATATAATATAAAACATAATATAAAATATGATACAATACATTAAAATTGTTTTATCCCTTAAGTCAATATTACACATACGCACCGTTGATAATTGTTATTTCAGGAGGTGTTCAATTAGTTTTAATTTCAACAACAAGAACATATTTCCTATCTATATCAACCTCAAAGATATTTTTAAATTCTATTCAACGGGAATAAAATAACGAAAAAAAACTGTTCAAGTGTCACCCTTCATAGAATTAATTATTAGCTTCTAAAAAGTTTAGAAATTATTCCAGAGCAGTGTAAAAATAAGCCATAAAAAAAATGCTTCCAACAATGTTTCCTTTATAAAAGTTTTCAATTAATTTGATCGGAAAGTTTATTTTAGTTGGAGTACTCATTAACAAATCAAATCGCAAAAGGAAGAAGAAAAAAACACAGTCAAAAATAAGTTGAACGTTAGTTGACTTAATGTTAATTGGTTAACTAAAGGCTAATTAGTTATAGTTGAAGTTTTAAAGGTTAACTATACGATATTGCCTAGAATTTGGGAATGGAAATGTCAAATTCATTAGTAAATTACATTGAATATAGGAAAGTGCTGTGTGTTTTAAGTGTCTAATGTCATTTGCCTAATCTGAGGTCCTTTCCGAAAATAGTAAGCAATTTTGCCAGCAGACTGAAATGAAATGAAGCCCATAAGCTATAACAACACTCACAAACATATACATATATGTATCCAACACACACACACACATGCACACACACACATGCATACTAGGCTAGTTAACGGACAGGCAATGTGCTTATTGTATTGTCAGGCAAAAGGCAGACGAAACAGCAACAGGGAGTCGCCGCGAAGCCACATGAAATCAACAGTTTACCTTGTTGTAGTTGGCCATGGGGCCTGGTCTGGGCTCTCATTCTCTCAATCTCCTTCTCGTTGTCGTTTTTGCTTTAGCTATAGCCATGGCTATGGCTATGGCTATGGCTCTGGCTGACACTGCTTTAGGCCGGGTCTGGTTAAATGGCTTAAAACCAACCGAAACTGACAACAAATACGACTGACGATGATGATAGGTTAGAATGACGACAACAAAGAAAGGGTAAAGTATACTATGTGGGTGGTGCAGATTGGGGTGGTGCATGCACAAAGGCAATTACTCATGGAAATATGTTGTTAGTGATGGCAGACCTTTGAAAGCATTTACTCTGGTTATACTACACACTCTTTCTATACCATTCCATCATCACTCACCTCGATTTGTATGTGTGTGTGGGTGTATGGGTTTATTTGTTCAATTGCTGGGTTTATGGGATGCTTTATGGCCATCTTTTGACATCATTGTTCTGCAATAATGTGGGCCATCATTTGCATGATTTGTATCCAGAACAGCTGAGCAGACATTTTACAAATTCATCCACACAAAATGTTTATGGTATCCTTGAGATTCTGCCAGCCACATGACAATCAGCATGCATGATTGAACCTTATCCAAAAACAAAAATGCAAAATGGCAGCACACATTCACACACACACACACACACACACACAGATAAATACACACACACAAATACACAACATAAATATGAATGCAAAATGCAAGTTATACAAAATAAAGAAATGCATGCTTTAACTCAAGGGACTCGAGGCATATTTTGCTCTAAATTTCCATACAAATCTCCCAAAAAAAAAAGGAAAATAAAGGCAAGTAGTTTTTCTACTAGATTCCACTTACCTACCCATCACACACACACACACATGCAGACTAAAAGGGAAAGACAAGGAGTGAAAGAGAGAGAGAGAGAGGGAGAGGGGGAAATCCCTACATGAATGAAACAAACAAAAGCAAAAGAAAAACAAAAAACCACATGCGATAAAGAAAAACAAAAGGCAAAAGGTGGCACAAGAGCCACTGAGGCTGAGAACTAGAAGAAAATTAAAAAGTAAACACAAAAATTCACGTGCTTGGCATGCTAAGAGTAAAGAGGCAACTCTCTCTGGTGAGGGGTGGTGCCGGGGGTACGAGTGAGGGAACTAGTGCGGCTTGTTGCCAGAAAGCCTCTTACAAAGCTGCGCAATAGTTCAAAGAGCGAATTGTGGCAAAGCGCATGATTCAATTTCAAGAGATGGAAGAGAGCAACAGTGAGAGAGAGAGTGTGAGAGAGGCACTAGACAGAGAAGGATAAATAAAGAGAGCTTGCCGGAGTGAGGCTACGGAGGGAGATCTATGAAAATCTCTCTCTCTCTCCCTCTTTCTCATGCAAGTTTTGTTTACAGTTATAATGTGACGTCGTAGTTAAGCAGGTGAATAATTTGCAGCATAGGCGAACAGGTAGAAATGGAAATGGAGTCTGGGCATACATATATCGAAATTTGTTTAAGAATCTTAAATCTCTGCAGTCAATGCTAATCCAATAACTTTTTCTTAAATGAATAAAGGGAAAGCTCATTATTAAAAAGAACATACATAAAGTAAATTAAATAGTAAAGTAAATTTAATATATAAGAAGAAGTATAGAATATTGCTCTTTTCTTTTTTAAATATAATATAAAGAAAAGATCAGATATTAATTTTTTTCATTTAAATACATTTTAGGAATAGAAAATAATATTTAATCTTCTCAAAAAATCTGTATACTATCAGCACAATAGAGAGAATGAATTCCATTGGCAAAATAATTTTCAAATTCATTTCAATTCTGATTTCTGAGAAAATTATAGATTATGCTATAACAGAAATCTATAAAAATAGAAAATTCAAGGGCTGTTTGTAGCAAAATTTCTATCGATAGATGTTCTACTCATACCATCTAATATATAATACTATATATGTATATATACCTACTATATATATACCAATATATAATATACTATATATTGTTTATAAATAGAAATATTAGACATAAAAAACAAGGGAAAATATTTTGTTAGAAAAGCTTTTTTTTAAACAAAATTTGTTCGCATCATTTCGAAAAATTTCATATTGTATATCGCATATTTCAAGAATTCTTTTCTTATAATTATTTAAGAAGTAGCTGATTAAATGTCACTATAACCGAAACATCATTGCTTGATTCTTCTTCTCTCCATTGTGAAGTTTTACTTCAAACAGAGAGTTTTTTTTTTTATTTTGGCCGTCTTCCTCTCACTCACTTTCTTTCATATGTCTTTCGTAAGGTAAACCGTGCGTATTATTTATGGCGCCGCTTAGTTAACGTGATAGCGTGAGAGAAATCTAATAAGAGAGATAGTCCAGAGCAGAGATATATTTATATATACATATACAGAGAGTGAAAGAGAGAGAGAGAGAAAGGAAGGGAGAGAGCAAATGAGAGAAAAAGTTAGCGGGAGAGAAAATGAAATAACGTAAATATTAGTGAATCACATTTCGATGCTCCGCTCAGAAGTGTGTGAAGTGTTGCGGCGAGCGGACCGCGTGCGCAGCGCTAAAATCAAATTTCTTATAACGTTTCATAGAAGCACTATTGTAACACACATACACACACACACACAATGACTATGACGATGTATATATGTACACTCATACAAACGTTGAACACGCGCGCGCAAAAGAAAACATAAAAACGAAACGAAAAATGCTTCAAAATCCTAGTGAAATGGTTTAAAAATGAAAATAGAAAGAGAAGAAAAAACAAGAACAGTCGAAAAAACAAAAAGAACACAAACAACAAAAAAAAAATATTGAAGTAAAATTAAAGTTGAATTAAAACGAAAAATCAATGTCGACGCACACACAACACTTACATACATACAATCACAACGCACACGTGTGCTTTACACACACACACACATATACCTTCAAACATACACACATACTCAGGCACACTTGTTTACAGCGGTGAAAGCCTTTCAAACAAAGTGAAAGTAACAAAATTAGCAACAGAATAAGAACAAAAAGATAAAAGTGTATTATGTTTGTGTGTATGTATGTATGTGTGTGTTAGTTGCGACAGGGTGAGAAAATTGGTGAAATAAAACTACAATAAATTTGCCATAGCATACTTTCGAGCTGAGCTTTAAATTTTTAATTTTACTCAGCTCGGACAACTGCTTACTTACACAGTCTCCCCTAGACTCTCTCTCTCTCTCTCTCTCTCACTCTCTGTGTGTCCGTGTGTGCGTGCTTCTTGGCTTGTTTTCAAAGTCGGTCAGAGTTTAAAAAGAAAACAAAAACTGCAACAACAACACCAACAACAACAATAACAACAGCAATTACAACTACAACAATAGAAGCAGTAACAGCAACACCAACAGCAACACGGTGCCTATGTAAGGGCCAAAAAGAAAAGAAAAAAAAGGCCAAAAGGAGGCATGCAACAAAAACTGGCGGCAACATCTGCAGCCGCCTGGACGTGTGCGACTATGACTAAAAGAACGAGATAAACACGCAAAACAAAGCAAACTGGGTCAAAGTGCGAGGCAAGACGACGACAACGAACGCCAAAAGGTGGTGGTGAGAGGTGGTGACGGGCAGGTGCACCTAACATCCTTTGCATGTGAGCAGCATACAAAAAAAAAAAAAGCAAAAAAAAAACGTGTGGCATACTTAATGGCGCAAAATGAACCAAAAAGGGTAAGTCAGATGAAAGGGTTTAAAACGTATCAAAAAAAAAAAAAGAATATATTTGAGTTTACCATAAGGGGGAGATACGCATATTTGTCCTTGAAAATTCTCTTCAATTGTGTTAGGGGAAAACGTGAAGACAGAAATAAAAGTGTGTGAAGGGAGTGTGTGTGGCGGGGGGGTGGGGGAAGGAAAGAATAAAGGCAACGAAAAATATAAAAATAAAAATGAATCCAACACATGAATACGCGCATTTGCTAGGAGTCGAAAAGTAAACGTCGAATGCCGAAAGGAGCAATAACAGCAAAAGGGGAGAGCAAAATGCCAAATGGAATAACAGTAAAATAAAATATCCTTGGGAAAGTTACGCTTGCAGGCGACGGTAGCTATGCCAGCGTTGTTGCCAGTGTTGGGCAGTAAGGGCGCCAACACGCCCCCCCCTCCCTCCTTCCATTTCGAGTTCTACAGTCAGTTTTTGCGTTGCTTTTTCTGTGTGTCTGTGTGTGTGTGTGTGTTGGTTGTTGTGTGTTTTTGCCTGATGTGGGTCATAAATGTTACTCCATTTTTATGGCCAACTTGCACACAACGCAACGACGACTGCGACAGCGACGGCAACGGCAATGCCGCGCTCTGGCAACGGTAAAGTAGAGAAAGCAAATGAAAGAGCTGCCAGCATAACCAAATGTCAGGAGTTCCTAAGGGCAGGAATATGGCAAAAGCAAAACGGAAAGGGCATTAAATGGCCAAGCGTTGCTCCGCTCTGTTTTCTGTTTGCGTTTCTCTTAATGCGAGAACGATGACGATGGTGGGGTGTGGGGTGTGAGGGTCATGACCGAGAGGGGGCGAAGGGGGAGATTTTTGTTTTAGCATAGAAAAGCATCTAAATATTCATTAGACAGAGATGGGGCGAAAGTAAACTTTTATTCTTAATTAGAGACGCAAAAAGCTTACAGTAAACATGGAAATTATTTCATATATACTTTATTAAATACATTCAGTAAGTTAAAGCATCAACATCAACATAAATCTAAAGCTTTAAGAAGATAAAAATATTTACAAAAAAATATTAAGTAAAATGTCATAAAATACTTTCCAAACGATTTGAAAATAAGGAAATAATTTGCCATGGAAATGTTAAGATATAATCTGTTTAAGTCGGTTTTATTTCACATTAAAAAAAAAAAGGAAAATGTTGCTGGGGTTTATATTTAGTATATAGGAGTAAAATGTTAAGCTTAGACATTTGTATCTTCTTTTTTATGTCTGATGTAGACTTTACTTATAGATTAAGAAGTTCATATAAGATTTCTGAAAGCACATTTAATATTGAGATACATATAACGATAAAGGCATCCGAGTCTATGATGGGAAATAGTAGTTAAGATTATTCACCTAAAGTATCTGGAAGATACTTACATATATATATATTTAATACTAGCTGACCCGGCTAACTTTGTACCGCCTTAGCGTTGCAATGATGCACTACTTTATTTTGTATAGCTGACCTATCTTAGGTATGAGTACCTATTCAATTTGAACTGAATCCTCCATATAAAAATGAATCCATAATTCCCTGGTCTCGCTATACTTGAAAATGATTTTTTAATGAAATAAAAACTATACTTTTAGTTTTAAGTTCTGGCGCGTAAATAAACAACGTTGTTGGTTTTCCGAAACGGGAACAGGCGACATATAATTGGCCATGTGAAAAACATGGATTTTGTAGGTTGATGCCACATACACTTAGCGACTGCCCTTGCGATTTATTTATTGACATTGCAAATGCAAGTCGCACTGGAAACTGTAAACGCTTAAAGCTGAATGGCATGTCGTAAAAATAATATGCGTATAAAACATGGCAAGAGAGATTTTCTTAATATTTTTTTCCGTAAAAACCTTCTCCTAATAATAACAAATACATCTCCTAATAATAACAAATACAACAAAAAAAGAATTAGTGAAATCGGTCCATCGGTTCACGCGTGATGCCGTGACCAAGGAAAACGGGTTTCATTTTTATATATATAGATTAGAAATTGTTATTCGATTATCAGTTGTGATATGTTTATTTATACATATCATTCAGATTGTGCTTAATATATGTTTTATTAGCTGTCAACTCATCTATATAATAAACCTTTTATTGATATGAGTAGATATGTATACTCATATAACCTGAAAGATTGGGGTCATTAAGATATCTGCATTTTTTTTTCTATATTTTTGATATTAGTAATCATTATTCGAATATCAGTTGTAATATGTTTAAATATAAAAATCATTCAGCTTGAGTTCAATATATGTTTTCCTACTTGTTATATTATTTTTATTGATATGAGTCCATTTGCATTTAATTTGAACTAGCTGAAAGATTTGATTCATTCAATCTAAAAAAAGCTTAGATATAACCGTTTATATAAGTATTATATAAGGCATGCTTTGATTTTGTCCAAGTTTAACTTGATATCTTTCTCTTAGGGAGAAAATAAACAGAAAATTGGAGCAGAAAATTATGTATATTTATACATCTACATATCGAAGATGTAACATAATTTGAACTGCCATATAGATTAGTTTTGTGTATGTTCTATGACTTTAGGTACAGGCCTTCGATAGATATAGTTTCGATCACCCAGTTAGGATATACATTTATATGGTTACTATAATTTATGGAGTCACTGAATTCTCTTTCCTGATAAAGTATCTTTATCTAGACCCCAAGGTTGGTTATTGAGAGCAGAACTCAGTTCGTCCTGTTTGTCAAAATGATTTTTATTACTTTTAATAATCATAAAGGTAATCTTCAAGCTTTTCCTCTTAAAATTGATGAGGCTAGGCATTAGCTTATTAGGCATATTAATGCCAGCAGCAAGTGCACTAGATTATATAATACATAGTAATCTTTACTTTGATTTATAAACCAAATACTATAGATACATACATAAAAATATTACTGATAGTTTTAGATTAGAGAAACTTTTTTCTGGTTACTGTTAAAAATTTATTGGTTTATTCCATTCTGAATCTTCCAATCTAAATCAAGTCTTTTGCTCTAATCTATTTAATTGAATTCTATGGCTTATATTTGCATCTTTTGTTCTTACTGTACTTCTTATAAGAATTTATTATAATAATGACATTGAAAGTTTTGATAGATTCCTTGTCTGAGAACACACTTCAAATATTCAAAAAGATTATATTTTGTTTCAGTAAAGACATCGAATTTTCAAGTATAAATTGTATAGGTATCTGAAAGTTTTTAATATATATTTTATACCACCTCAAAATAGATACAAATATGATTATAATCAGAAAGTCATGACTTCATTATATGCATATTTGTGTGTGTATATACAAATATTTGTGTATAACTAGATTTTATGCTTAGTAAGTTATATTTTTATAAATAACTCTTTAATTATTTTCTAATTTTTTGTTTTTGCATGAATATGGACTTTGTTTTTTTTTTTACCATTTTACTTGATTAGTCCTTTTCATTATTCCTTTTGATGGAAACTTTCGTTGAAAGTTTTCTTATGTTGTCTTCATTTTGTACGCTCATCTCTCTAAGTTGGATTTTATGGCCGAAAGTTTGTCTTGAAATTTAGCAAGCTGGCCAATAACTAATCCAATTGCATGGCATTTCCCTTTGCCACTGATGATGCCACTGCCGCAGTCGCAGTCGCAGTTACTGTCTCTGCCTCAAGTGGCAATTAGAAGGCAACTTGCTGACAGTTTCATGACATTTGCTGTGGTTGTATTTTTCCCAACCCCATTTTTATTTTCCGTTATTTTTTTTTTTGTTTGCCATTTTATATAAGGTCTTTTGTGGCAGCTCTTATGGGGCATGCAATTTGGGTCTGGCTGCTGTTGCTGCTGCTGCTTCATACCGAAATTGTCCCATATTTATATGTGTGTGTGTGTGCGGTAGTTGTAGGCGTCGCGTGACCTTGAATGAGAAAGAGAAACACAGAGATAGAGTGAGAGAGAGAAGGACAGACAGACAGACTGAGAGAGTAAGAGCGAGCGAGAGAGAGAGGGAGGGAGTAAGAAAGAGTAGGCAGGCAGGCAGGCAGGCAGTAGCCGCGCGTGTTGAGTTTCGAATGCAAATCCATTGAAAGCGCACGACTGCAGTTCAAGGCTAGTTTTACGTTACGCAAGCAGGATAACTGCCGCTCGTTGTATTTGTGTGTGTGTGTGTGTATGTGCATGCATAAGCATGTGTGTGTGTGTGTGTGTGAGAGCATGTTTGTGTCTCTGTTTTGTGAATGTTTATATGCATCCTTGAGCCTTGCCAGTTCAGTTCAACTCGGGCCATGTTGCATGCATTTGCAGTTGACATTTGCAACACTAGCGCCACTCCGAATCCCGTTATATAATTGCAGTCAACATTTTTTCCTTTAATTACTCAAGTTCATATCCTCTGTTAAGTGTTATGCAAGCAATACACAGTGAACACTCGCATATTTTGACCAAAATGTTGGAAATTTAAAAAAGAAAAAGTTTCCAGCTAGATTTATCCCAACGATGCATTCATTTTGATGTGTGTCTACTGTACCTTTAACTGGATTCAATGTCATTTCGCTTGCAATATATCATTGTGTTTGGCTTCCCCCCCCCTCCTACCTCCTCCTCCACCTCCCTTCCTTTTTCCCCCTTGAACTTTTTTTTTGCCCTGCTTCCTTCTTGCTACTTGCTGGTTGCCTTTGCCTTTGCCTCAATGTCATTGCATATTTGAGTAGGTTTGTTTAATCGAAATGTGCTTCAATGTGTGGGCGTTAGGGCGTGGCATGTGTGTATATACATACATACATGTGTGTATGTGCGTGTTTCTGCCCATGAATATGACATAAGTTTAGTCATACACACACACACACATACACACGCATAAATATACACAATATGATTGTTGTTATCAGAAGCAAATTGCTGAGTTGATCCACGCCCAATCCCTGAGCCAGGTAATCGGTTATCCTGCCCACTATATCTAATATATGTTCGTACGCACACAGATACACATTTTCTCCCTCTCTCTCTCTCTCTCACTTTCTCTACTCTATTATTTTTTTCTTAGTTTCTTCTTTTCTCCCCAAGCGTTTGTTGATTGAAACTATAGTTTAACATATATATATATAAAACAGAAATTGATATTTGAACATTTGAATGCAGTCAAAGAAAATATTCATAAGCAAAAAGTCAACTTGTCAATTTGCCAGGACATGGACAAATAATAAATTCAGGACAGTAAATATAATTGAAGTTGCCAGTTGATACAAAGAGAAATTGCATGGGATTGCGAGGGAATGGGAGAGAGGGGGGGTGTGGGGGGATACACTGTACTAACTAGTTGCTCATTAGTTGCTCACATTTGGCCCCACGCAAAATGAATGGCAAACCAAAAGGGTACAACAATTTCATTAAAAAGTTGTGCCTCGAAAAACTTGTTAATTACTGCTACAGGCAATCAAAAAAAGAAAATAAAAAAAAAATAAAAATAAAATCAACAACAACAACAACACCAACCAAAAAACAACAACTTTTATATGTAGTACATAAAATGCAATTAGTTTATAGCAGGTCAAATGCAAGCAACGAACTTTAAACCTTTTTTTTTCCTATGTATATGTGTATATATATAGAGTAATGATCCAAAAAAAGAAGAGAAAATAAAACATTGTGGTCTAATCTAATATTTGCCATCATCATCATCATCATCATCATCATCATCATGATGGCCATCATCATAGAAAAATTCAAATCCCACTTGTGTAACTATTTATTCATTTATTTAAAGCTCTCAAATTACAAGTCCAACAAAACATTCATCAATATTTAATATGAATCCATAGAGCTTAGGGGACACGCAATTTTTATTTGCATAGAACTTATCAAATGGTTAAAGTAATTAGGGACTTGACTAACCTGACTGCCATTTATTTATACCTGCTATATATATATATATATAATATATAAAAGCTTTAATATATAACCATAAGAATGAGAATAAAGTAAGAGTTGGGTCAGGTGAGGAGGTGGGAGTGGGAGTGGGGTTTGGTGAGCAAACGAGGAAACTGCAAATCAACGGCGCAGAAAACTGCACAAAATCAGCACAAAGCCACAAAACAAGGAACATAAAAATAAAAAAATAATAGAATCAAGTGAAACAGAGAGAATGGAAAAAATTGAAAAAGAAAAGCGACTAGTAAAAACAATTTACCGTAATCAAAAAACGAAATCAGCAAAGCGCAAGCCGCAACGTCGCAATGGCCAAAAGAGAATAAAATTTTTAGAACAGTCAAATCAATTGCAAATACGAATAGCTAATGCTCTACATAGGCAGAATTTTTTCCATATAAATATTTAAAAGGAATTTCTATAAAAATATATACTATTTGATATTTTGATTGAAAGATTACAAGATAAATTGTATGATATAACATAAGAAGAATTAAATGATCTTAAAAAGCCTGAAAAAAACTAAATCCAAAAACATTATTTGTAAAACATTTAAAAATATCTTCTTAAATTATCCATTACCTTTAATAACTTTTGTTATTTAGAATCGAATTTAATAACTTTTGTCGTAGTAGAAAAAACCATTTAAAAATATTTTCTTATATTTTCTATTAACTTTAATAACTTTTGTTACGTAGAATGAACTTTAATAACTTTCGTTGCACAAGAGAAAAATGCTTTTCTGTTTAGTGTTGCACAACGTCTAAAAACTCACAGCATTCCAAATAAAGAAACACAAATGAAAATTCCTTTTTTTTATCGTTTCAAGCCTTAATAATAATTAATATGATGTTAAATGAGGCGTGTCCACAATTTAAAAGAAACAAAAAAACAGCAGTGAAATTGAATAAATATTTTCGTAATTATACAAAAATTTTCCATTATCATCTTTTTTTTTTTGCAATTACAAGTTGTTATTCTTTCATTATAATTATCTGTTCAACTTCACTTGGCAACAATAAAATAATAAAATTATATATTTTAGTCGAGTTCTTTGACTAAATGTCAATCAATTTCAATATTAATTATATAGTCTATTTGTTTGGTAGTCAATTATTGAAACTAGATTAATTTTAATAGGACTCATTAAGTTTGTCTTTTTATTAATTCAAAGGGGCTGGAATGGAATTAATGCTGTGAAAGTTGGAATGTATAGTGTAAACCTATGTATATGGTTTTAATATTACATTTTTGGTAATTATTTGATTTCTATATTTCTCTGTAAAGGTAGATTTTATATCTACCAGTTTCATTATTAAATTTGTGACTTTTTTAAAATACGATTTGTCTTGATATTGTTTTAACTTCTTGGAACCATTTCTTTACTTCAATATATATTTTTTCCTATTTGGAGACTGCAATCTGGAGGTTAAACTCACATATATTGGAGTTTTCCATAATAATTTAAATTTACAGCAGTTTAATCTGAAGTATTAAGATTCAGAAATTATTTAATGTTATACATTAAGTTACTAAGATGGGTTTTCCTTTTTCGTATTTATATATCATTTATTTATTTGACTTGATTGAGCTACCCTGTGATCATTGGGATTTATTTTTGATGCTTTCCCCTCCTTCTCGCACTATTGTCACTTTTATTTGAGTTGAAAACTATAAATTTTAGACTTTTGCATTAATACTGAATTTAAATTAATTTGTTAGAATTATATAATTTAGTTAGAATTATTAGAATTTTATTTTTATGTTTTGCCAAAAACAAATCAATTTCTATTTACTACCTTAATTTGTTTTTTCTATCTTTTAATGTTCTTAAGCTTTATTTTGGGACTAATTACTAGATTCTTTTCCAACATATTTGTATTCTAATTTTTAGATAACATTAGCATTTATTTATTAATTAATCAATTTTCACTGCAATTTATAATTATCTTTTAAAAAATTGGTAAATTCTTCGGGTACAAAAATCTACATAATTTTTCCTTATATTTGTTTATATTCATTTTTAAAATTTTTATGAATTCTAATTCTAATAAAATTTGTTATTTTTCCTTTCGAGCGCAGAAAATCACTATAAATATATATTACTCCCAATCGCATATAATTCCAAAGTAATAATCAAAGGATAAATAATTTTGAAATGGGAATAATTAAGGATTCATAGTTTGTCCCAGCTCAATCTAAATGTCTAAGCACATTAAGCTGATATTTGGGTTAGGGTATAATCAGTGCACAGGCATCTGCAGTAAATGTGACCCACCAAACGAGCTAGAGTCAATACGTAACCATAGACCAGAGTCCAGTGTTCAGTGTTCAGAGTTCTGCATGGTAATCCCTGTGCACCTGGCAGGTTCACTGCCTAGTTGGATGGCAAGTGAAGTGCTGTGGCATGGGGCGGTGGCGAGGGGGAGGGGAAGGGGGCATACTGCGCGGTCATCATTATATATTTGTTGTCACTTGGAAAATATTTGTGCTTGGCGCTTGATTTATGCGTCGAGAACTATGCCACGAAGTGTAGCACAAATCGAGCAGCAGCAGAAGGAGGAGGAGCAGGAGTAAAATGCAAACAATGGAATCAAAGCAGAAGGGAAAATATATGGGATGGGGCTATAGAGAATGCAAACTCACTGACTCCCCACTCCCCCTCTCTCTCTCTCTCTGTCAATCCTCCCCCCTCTGAAGTGTACATATGCAAATGTCAACTAGAAATAATAAATGCTGCCAGTTCAGACAGAGGAATGAATGCTTTCTATTTTCTTTTTTTCTTCTTTTTTCTATTGCTGCTTTCTTTTATTTTTCCTATACCTTTCATTGTATTCCTGTATCCCGATTCTATGGATACATTAAAATTCTTTGAGTTGAACTATTTCTGATGCTGTAGCATTGCCTGTGACTCCTACGGAACGGATGTTGCAATGTTGCTATTGTTATTGTTGCTATTTTTATTGTTGTTATTGTTGTTGTTGTTGTTGTTAGCGGGAATGTTGTTACAGTTGCCCAATTGTTGTCACTGCGCAAAGCGAATGTTTGCACAGGGAAACAAAAGCCAAAATAAAAACTAGAAGAAAAAAAACTGTGACAAAAACCAAAAATAAAACACTTTTTCTATAGTGTAGGTTAACCGGTTTAGGAATACCCTGTAAAAAGAAATGTTCAAAAATTAAATTTCAAAATTTGCATAGTTATGAGATATGTTGCTAACAGATTGTATATGTACATAAATGTTGCTAACTAAGTAATTATGTTGCTAAGCATTTATATATGTTGCTAATCAAATATTGGGAGTCAGACTCTACTTATGTTGATTAAACTTGTATTTTAGCCATATTTATTTTGAAAAATTTATTAAATATTTTTTTATTTTGAAACATTAGATAACCAGCTAAAGGTAATTGCTTTTTTTGAAAAATTTATTTAGTTATTTATGAAAAATATTTGAAATGAAAAGTTTGAATTGGAATTCGATGTAAATAAATAAATATAATATTAGAAAAAATCAAGTTTACTATAAATGTATAACATATTTACATAAATGTATAACATATTTTTTGATTATGGATGTGTCTGCATTATGCAAACATATAGATATATGTATGTATATATTTTGATGCTGAAAATCTAAGTGGTTGTAAATAAAATTATTTTTAGCCATTTTAATAAAAGACTTAAACATTAAATATGCTTTTCATTTCATTTCATTAGTAGATTTTTGTTAACCGATAACTTCATATACGTATAAGATTTAGATTAAGTTGTCTCTGTCTCAAGCTGATTAATATATATATATACCTTTTTTGTCTACAAAATCTATTTCAAGTAGTATGTTAATATGCCCTTTGACCCTTTTTGAGTACAGGGTATAAAGAAAAAAAGGGTTCTACAAAAAGAATAAAAATTGTGGCCAATACATTTGGCTAACATAGGAAGGGTTTGGCCGAATTAACAATTCAATTTAAACTGACTCTGAGTGGGGACACTTTCACATACACACACACACGCACACACACACTGATAACTACACACACACACACACACGCACAACAAAAGGCACAAAACACTTGACATGCCATAAAGCAAGAAAAGGAGAGTTCAGGTCCAGAAGCAGGACCAAATAACCAGGACTAAAACTTGAACCAGGACCTGGTTCAAAGGTTGACGCACACACTTGACAATGACAATCGTTTGTTTTGCTGTCAATTGTTGTTGGGCCACACAATTTAATAAAGGGCTTAAAGAAACAAAAAGGGAACCAAAAAAAAAACCAACAAGAGAAATAAAAGAAAGGAACGAATTTTAAGGGATGGGAAAGTCAAGTCAAGCAAAAGAAGGTGTTTAGGAGAAAGTGGAGAATGAAGAATGACAACAACAACAACAATAATAAGAACAACAGCGAGACAGAAAAAAAAACGAAAACTTTTTGTTTTCTTTTTTACTTTTTATTTCTTTTCTCTTTTTTTTTTCGTTTTTGCCATTTGCCAGGCAAAAAGTTTGCCGTCAACATTGTCATTGGCGTCGCAGGTGGGCTGGTCCTGTCAAGCCACCACGCCCACATTGCGTGCACCAAACTCTTTGACATTGTCATAGTCTAGCTGAAACTAGTAAAAAGGCTAAGGCAATGTAGGGTGGGGGTGTGGCAGTCACTAGGGTGGGGGCTGAAGGGAAATTGTCCTTGTCTCGTATTTAGAGACAACCTTTATTAAATTTGCGCTTTGGCTTATAATTCAAACTGTAAGCAGACAGTCGAAAAAGGCCAAGAAATGAAACTTACTTTCTCTGGGGAGGGTGAAATGGGGGGCGTGGCATGGCTTTGTTAAACCTGGTTGCCAGAGGTTGAATCTGCCTTTGCTGCTGGTTGCCCCGTGGCGCAGACGTCGCCATCATTTTGTTAGCGTATTTAGATTTTAATTTGCGATAGAAAACTTCTTAACAGGATTTCACTGTCGCACGCACATACACAAGCAAACAAATAAACACACACACACACAAACAGATAGACAGACATATATATATATATTCTGAGACATCCTGAGACATAAACACGCATTAGCAGACACACACTGGGAACTCCTTTTTCTTTGACTACCAAAAAAAAAAAAACTTTTTCTTTATTGAAGTTGTCGAACACTTTGTTACCTATTTAGAATAGAACTCAAACCACGAATTGTCTGTGACACTGTGTGTATATACTATATATTTATATTTATATACATATATATATATTATATAGGGGAGTGGTCAGAAATGAAAGAAAAAAAAACCCCTTGGATTCTCTGTTTGTTCTGGTTTAAAATCATCATCAGCTCTTAAGGCTTTTAGTTGAGACGCGAACCGAATGACGCTTAATTGTTTGACTTGCCTTTTCTGTCACAAAACTGACGACTTTCACTTTTCCTTTCACCGCACTTTCCCCTCTCTGGTTCCCAGTTGTGTGTTGGGGTCGTCTTGCGGCTATCGCGGTTTTGCTGACAATGTTGTTGTTTATGCTGTCAGGTTATCTTTCTCCCACTCTCCCACACTCTCTCTATCTCTCTCTTTCTCTCTCCTACTCTCACACTTTCCCTTTACAGGATGCGTGGGCTGCTGCTGTTGCTTCTGAATTATGTAATAAGCGTAATTGGCTTTGGCTTGAATGGAACAGGGAATGTAGATGAAAATGAAGATGCCCAAGCTGATGCTGATGCTGATGCAGAACGGCAGGTAGCAGGTCGGTAGGGGGTAGGTGGTGTATGGTAGGGGCTATATGGCCTAAAGAAGGACTGCCGTCTCTGTATTAATTTATTGTGACTTTGATAAGCGGCAAATGCTCTCGTAAATGACATAAATTATATAATAATAAAAGCAAAAGAAGAACAATGCCTTAGTTAAGATGAATTAAGCGGAAATTTATGCTGTCTAGACAGGAACCAAACAGAAAGAGATAGAGAAAGAAAGATAGAGAGAGAGAGAGAGAGAAAGATAAAGACACAATGATTTAGACATATATTGATTTAATGAGTAATTGTTTAGAAGCTACCAATCATGTCTAATACAATTTTAATCACATCTTATTAACCAACGTCCCAAATAACAAAAAAAAAAAGAAAAAGAAAGACAAATCAATTTAGGTTAAAAGGGAAAATCGGGCTTTTAGTCAAATTATTAAGTACATACCAATTATTTCTTTTTTTCTTTGCCTTTTTCGAAGAATATCGAACCCTAACATGTTGTCCCTTTGGACAGTAGCAAACATTCTACATGACACATATAGCAATAGAGACAGAGAGAGAGAAAGAGACAGAAAGAGGGAGAGAGAGATGGAGAAAGATACTCACAAGCCAACATGATAAACGTTTTAAGTTTAAGCCAATAATCATGTTATATGTTATAAAGTGCATACCAACAACTTTTGACTATAAATTCTTTTCCGTTTTCGTTCGTTTTTTTTTATATTTTTTTTTGTCCAATTGCTGACAGTCCGACATGCAGGTGGCGAATTTTTATTTTTGCATAGTTTCCACACATATTAAGTGCATCCAGAAAATGCAAAATAGAAAGAGAGGAGAGAAAGAGAGGAGAGAGAGTGAGAGATGGAGTATGTGCATGTAATATGAAGAGGATGAGGGGAATGTCATGTCAAGTGCCGTGCACTAGAAGCAAGTTGGCAGCTGCTTTCGTCATTTGGTTTGCATGTAGCTGTTGATCATCATCATCATCCTTTATAGAGTGGTGCAATATATGTATGTGGGGTTGGTGGGTGGTGGCTGGTGGGTGGTGATGTGCAGATGGACGGCTATACCCAATTTACATAAAACTTGAACTGGACAGAAAGCATAACTTTCAGACATAAGTAAGCAGGAGCGTGTTTAGTTGTTTAAAGGTTTTCAACTGAATATGAAAAAACTGAAAAACCTTTTAAAAAATTACATTTTCTAAACATTGTGTACTCTTGTGGCCAATAAAAAAATGTATTAATATATGACGTACCATTCAATGAATCTTCGAGAATAGAGATGAACTTTTAAATGCTTTGCGTTTAAAATTACTCAATTAACTTTTATTAATTTATGTATATATTTCAAAAATTGACCATAAAAATATACATATATTTATTGTATATTTAATATTCTAACTAAAAAATGTTTAAAAATTTGTTAAGAAAAAACATAAAAAGGCTTTCAAATTAGCACTCAAATAAAATATTATTTTTGTTGAGATAAATGATTTGTCTTGTTTATTTATCTTATGATAAAGTATCAATATGTAGGTACATTATTATTTATAATATAAGTATGTACATGTAATATAAATTTATATATTTGTATAAGTACTTCATTGTTGTAGTTTTTTGATTTGATTTACATCTCTATATGTATATAGAGATATCTGGTTTACCTAGATATTTGTTAAAGTTATTAAAGTGAATTGCTAAGATTCGTTAACAAATACAGATAACAGAATGTTAACAGACAAAACTTTTTACATTTCAGAGTTACAGAGTTTCTGTTAACTGTTGTAACATTATGAGAAATATAACATTACATTAACAGAAATACATATAATCAACTACCTATCTCATCATTGAAGGGAATTATTTAACAAAAGATAAAATATACGAAATATCCATCAATAGATAATTCATTAAAATCACCTTAAGCATAGCGAATATCTGGTGTGAAATTTAAAATATACTTTGTTTATATGGGCCTTTAACACCTTAGGTAATTTCCTCATTTATAATTTACAAACTTTGTATTCCTAACAAGAATTTCTATAGGTTCCTGCCTTTTTTCTGTTGTTGATTAAGTTTGATAATTGCATCTAAACATAGTTTGTAGCTTTATAACTAGCATTATAGTGCTTAAACATCAGTAAAAATCGCCACTAAAACAAAAGTCACGCAAGCTTATTGTTGACATCCTAAGGCTATTTCTAAAGCACAATAAAATTAATTGGGGTAAATAAATTTGAAAAAATAATTGAACAATTGAATTTTTAACTAACCTTTATCAATGAGTTTTATTTTTTTTTTTTTAGCTATATTTAGCAAGCGAAAAAAAAAAATTGATTACTTTATTCATTTTATTGTCTTTATGGACAATGGTTTTCGCTTAAGCTATTGTCATAAACTTTACGCTTATAGCGTACGAAATGAATATTTAAACAAACATTTTCCATTTTCAGTTAAGTCCTTTCTTGGGTCTGGGTATCCTGTTGATGTTATTCTGGCTTATATTGTTTATTTCATATTCAACCTTCCTGTTGTTGAATGTTGCATATATAGCTATATCTTATGTTGACAACTAATTCATCTCTAATTTTAAAGTTTTAGTAAGAAAAATCTAGATGATTTTTCTTTGGAATTACTTATCTGTTCATCTCTTATTAATTGTCTAGAAGGTCAAAAAAGAAAAGGTAGAAATAAGTTATTACTTGAGAGCTTTTTTTGAAGGAGCGTGCATTAAAAATGAAACTGATAAATGTGTCTAGCTAAAAGATATTTCCTTTTAAGTAGAACTGTCGACTATGTGACATTTCGGTGTAATTTCTTTAAAGATTGTCTTGAATTTTCCTTAATATTTCCTAGTATTTAAAAGATTAATTGGGCTTTGTTTTAAAGTGGACTCAGCTTAGTCTCAACTGCTTTTAAAAAGTTTTTTTTTTGTTTTTCACCATTCTGTATGGCGCCTCCATTCCATTAATCCAGCACTGTATTTTCTTAATGCATATGGAGCAGCTGGCTAAGGAAAAAAAGTGTAGTCTACTTTTTAGCGGAGGCGTAAGACAAATAGAATGAGAGATTTTTTAGGGTGAGGTGAGGTTGGTGCGGGAGTTTTTGCTTTGACAGTGATGTGAGTGGGCGCGCCCTTTGACCATTACTAATAATGGGCGGGGTGCTGAAAGTATGTCAAGATTTACGCGCATCGTTAAAGCAATAAAGAATCGCAAAAGTTTCTTTGTATATCTCCATTTTGTTTTCTCTTTTATTTTTGTTTGTTTTTTTTTTTTTTTTTTTGGGGAGATTTCTGTATTTTGTCTTTTTTTTCGTGGGTGTGCCATAGGACACACACGCTACGTTAGAATGATTTTTAGCTCTTCATTCACTAACGACACGTCAGTCAAAGTCAACACACACTTGACACACACATCCACACTCACACTCACACACACACAGAAATTCACACTCACACTCACACACTGAGATACATGTAAATAAATGCGCTGTCATATATCTAAAGCCATTGCAACATTTTCAGCTTCTCTAGTCTGACTTTTGCATATTTACTTTTCAACTTTGTCTCAGTCATTTTGATTTGCAGCCTCCGTTTTAACCCCACCTCCCACCATTTTTCTTGCCATTTTTCTAAATGAAAACGTCGAACAACAGCTCACAAAATGTTTTATTTACGTTTCACTGCCTGTCTGACTGGATTTTACCCATTTTCTTTTCTCCTTTATCCATCCCTCTGTCATTACTTTTTCGCTTTTCCTGTTCCATTTGCTATTTTTCGCATTTCCGCATTTCCGCATTGCCGACATGTCTGCCATTTCAAGCAGCGCTTCATTGCCCTAACGCCTCGCCATTGCCTTTGCCTCTCTCTCACTCTCACTCCCCCCTCTTATCCACCCATCGCCCTGGGGTAATTAAAAGTGCTTGCAGCTTCCTTAAATAGAATTCGCATTGTTTGTCTCTAAACAATATATATATATATATATATAGATATTGTATATATATTTAAAGCTTTGCTAAGAATATAATAAAACAACGTATAAATCCTTTAAAGCGGGTAAAAGTTGTTTGTTTTTCTCTCTCTCTCTTCTTTCTTGGTTAGTTGCCAACTTGAACATTGGCTGGTCCCCAAGTGTCCGATGGCCGACTGGCTGCACATAGTTTCTAAAAAAAAGAAAAGCGCATTACGATTTTCATGTTTTCCATGAGAAAGCGCACACAGACACAAACACAGAGCCACACACTTACCTGCCAAAGGGTGCCGCCAGGATGCTTCAAAATGGCATAGACTGCCCAACCAGGCAATTGAAGTAGACCCAAACTAGCCAAGAGGCAGCCGAATACTGTGAAAAGATAAAGGGATAAGCATGAGGTTTAAGAGGGCTGAATGGGTGTATGTGTGTATGTGTGTGTGTGTGTGTGTGAGGCCTAAGGACTTTTTAGGACTATCTTACCATGAGCCATTGTCGGATAGGCCACTCCCTTGTAGGTTAAAGCAGCCATGTCGAGTAGCGTGTAAAGCAGAACAGCAGCCATTAAACCAGGCGTAATATAGGACCAACATAGACGCCAATACCAACCCGTCTCAATATCCATCATGAATTTGATATCGGCACAGAAACGTTGAACACCTTAAAGTGATAACCAGCAGTGAATTAAGAGGCAAAACAATTGTATTGTATTATTCACTTACCATAGATCCAAGCAATGGCCAATAGTTCACCAATGGCCAAGATTAAAGCCGTAAAGGATACACCATAGAAATCAACCAAATTCAATATAAATTGTCCACCCGGTGTCATATAGATAATGCTCACAGCAAAACCCAAGGCAGCCAATGTGCCAGCCAGTGCCCAACTTGGTCCTGCTTTTGGACCAAACTGATCCCGTATAACACGCAGGATGCACGAACCCATGCCCACCGTACTACCAATGCCTAGGACAAAGAGCATGAGGAAGAAAAGAACCGCGAATATCTTTAGGTAGTTGTGCTTTAGGGCGCCCAGGGCGCAAAATATTCTCGATAACTTACCTGTGGAACATATTCAAATTTAGCTATAGCCTCCGGATATGAAATAAATGCCAAGCCGGCTCCACCCTTAACCACACTGCCAATATCTGTGATCCCTGTTTGTTTTGCCAGATTACCCAAGATGCCAAATGTAATGCAACCGGCAATAATGGAGGAGCATGAATCCATAGTGGTTA
This sequence comes from Drosophila sturtevanti, assembly GCA_018150375.1. Taxonomy (NCBI): domain Eukaryota; kingdom Metazoa; phylum Arthropoda; class Insecta; order Diptera; family Drosophilidae; genus Drosophila; species Drosophila sturtevanti. The sequence goes on along the minus strand of JAECWJ010000324.1, from coordinate 2,716,423 downwards.
TAATCACAATGTCACTGCAAAAAGGATAAACATTATGAAAGGGCTAAAAAAGGAACATTCGTCCCGCACTCACTTGTAGACATTTCGATTAAAATTATTATAACTGGCGTAGGTGATTAAGGTACCAAAGCAAATGGCCAGGGAGAAAAAAACTTGGGTGACAGCTGCATACCAAACCAAAGGATTCAATAGCTCTCGCCATTGGGGCTTAAAAAAATATACAATTCCATCCCAGGCTCCCGGTAGGGTAACAGCTCTAATTAACAGGATCACAAGGACCACATAGGGAAAGATACCAAGAAAATAGGCAACCTTGCCACTACTTTTAATGCCACGTATTAAAACAGCTCCAATGATTAGCCAGGCAATGGCCAGACAGGCAACCAATTGCCAATTGGGTATGCCCAATCCATGGTTAATATCAGACACCTCATGAAGGATTTCACGTCTAAAACAAATAGAAAATATTATAGATATATGAAGAAATTTCATTTAATGCTAGAAACATACTCAAAATAGAGTTGGGCAGGAGACATCTTTCCAGTGGCATTCACATCTAGGCCATCATGACAATCAATGCCCCAACTAGGCCAGCAATAGCTCCAAGGTAGAACAGAACTAAACGAGGCAACCAGAAACCGCAAAGTCAAGGCCATAATGCTTGAGTAATATGTTATGGAGCAAGCTGTGGCTATCACCTGACCAGCAGCCACTCCCTTTAACAAAGGAGCCGCATCGAAGGCCTTGATTACACCACGACCACTAAATTGACCCAATGAGATCTCCAGATAGTAAACAGGACGTCCTATTACCAACAAGGCTATCAAATAAGGTATCACAAATGTTCCACCTCCATTCTGAAAGGCAATATAGGGAAAACGCCAAATGTTCCCCAAACCCACCGACAAAGAAATGCACGAAAATAGAAATTCAAGGCCATTGCCCCACTGTTCTGGTTGTGGTGATATCTCAGATAACTGCGATGCCTTCGAAGTGATCTCAATTTGTGTTTGCTTTCGTGCCATCTTCTCGCTAAACTGCGCACTTGGAGGTCGCGATAACGACTAACCGCAATCCGCAATCCGGAATCCGTCATCATACAGATTCATTTGCCTCAGAGATTTAATGTCAACCAAAATCCACACATTCATTCATTCTTTTACTTAATCATTCAGTCACTTACACAAGTCGTAGATAATTTGTATGATTTCTAAATTTGTTTTTCCTGCTTATCTGGATTGGATCGGTTTGCAGTCTGATGCTGAATTCAGCTAATAAATAAAAGGTGCTAAGTGCATTTTGAAAATTTATTTATGGTTGGAAAATGTGTAAATCAGAGACATGAGAATAACTTTTTATTAGCATCAATGTGTTTATGATTAGTTTAAATTGAATGAATGAAATGTGCGATTAATAGAATAGATAATAAAAACAACATACATAGCTCAGATGAAATGAAGTGGTTTATGACGTAATTAATATACCGAGGTTATAGATAGAAAGATATAAACTTATGTGCATTGAAATAAAATATTTTTAATTAACTGAATTTAAATAGCTAGATAGACATAGAACATTTTATTTTAGAGAAATTAAATTAATATACAAGTGCGGGTAATATGAAATATATGAAATTAAAAATTAAGAGTACAGACATTGACCTTTTCTGCTTAGACATAATGAAATTTGTTCACAAAAAAAAAAAAGGTGCATAGAAATCTCATAAATTATAATCGGCTTATAATTAAGACATAATAGAGTATTAAATAGCTTGCCAATATGGGTAAGTCGAATATTTACATCTATACACTAGAATTTCATCATTTTTACATTTATGAAAATTTCATTGAGATTGAGTTGTGATTACAATAAATACTTAATTTAAGTGGTGCTCCTCAATGACTATATCTTAAATGGATTTATGTTAATTCTAACATAAATAATATATTAATAAACATTAATATATGTTAACTAAATGGTTTAATTTCCCAAGGAACATTTAATAAAATTTCTAATTATATTATATAAATATATTATAATATATTAATAATTTATTAGTCAGTCGCATACGAATTTAACGGAGACCCAGTAACTATTTGAATGTTAATGATTATGAGAATGTTAATGTTATCTAACAGAATATGTTAACAGAACCAATTTCTATTTAATGCTAAATTTATTTGCTTTTATTTTACTTATTCATGGAGAAATTGTGAATTTTGAACAGCTCGGAAAAGCTCTTCGAAGCTCTTGCTTTGTAAGCAATTAATTTCAATGTCAATTAAATTGTTTGAACAACTCAAACACTCTTGTTAAAGTGTGTTAAGAAATACATAATTCGAAATCAGAGTTTATATGTAAACTAGAGTTAAGTCAACAGAAAAGGTTCTAAAAGCTCCAATCAACTGTTAATATAAGTACATATGTATGTATGTATATGTAAGTATTAGGATATGTGATAAAATAAGTTGTCTATTGTCATTTAGATAAGTCATTAATTAATCGATTGCTAGCTTTGACATAATATTTATAATTTTTTACTACTTTGTTGCTATTTATTACTGATTCATTTAATCATCTCACTCAAAAGAGCGAGAGTTACTTCTTTACCATTTTACTTCTTAAATAAGAGTAAATTTACTTATGTACATACATATGTATATAACATACATATATGTACATAGAAATACATATGTAAAACATTCATATGTGTATATATATACATACCTATGTATATATTTACATATATATTTCTATGTATATACCAAATACATACTTACATATGTATGTATGTATGTATATACACACACAAATATATTTATACAAAAAAGCCTCAGGGTAAAGCTGGCACTTGCTTTCATTTGGTCTCGTCTCATCTTGTTTTTAATTATCTCCAGCAAAAACAATGACAGATTATTAAAATAAAAGTTTAAATTAAATATGATTTAAAAACAAAATTATAAACATTGCAAACACACTTTAAATTAGAATTGCCTAAAACGTTGATAAAGCAATTATTAAAAATATTTGCTTTAGAAAAATACACATATGTATGTATCTAACCTATCTCAATTAGTAGCAAACGAAGTAATATTCACTTGTTCAAATATTTTACTTTAATTAATAAAAAACATCAAAGAAGCTAACTTCGGCATTGTCGAAGTTTGTATATCCTTGCAGATTAAATAATTACTTTCTCCGTCATATCGGCCTCAAGATTTTTTAAACTTTCCACCAAGTCGCAATATCACTTATTCGCTATTTCCGTATGTATGTATGTATGTATGTATATATTACAAGCGCTCAATTCTCGTTCTCTTAAATTTCGTTCTAATTCAAGAAATCAACAACACAATACAAATAGTTTTCTGTCTCTTTCGCACTCAACTTGTACTTTTTCAACCACGTGTTCGCATATGTATATGTGTGTTGTTTGTGTATACGTACATATGTATGTATCCAAATCGTATATAAACGTTTCTAATTAGCTGGACTTAATTGCGGCTTATTGGGGTTGAATAATTCATTTTATTGATTTATGTTGGTATTTATTATCCGATCTGATTCAAACTTGTTGGAATGGTGTATACCAAATTTGGTTGAGATAGCTCAAAAAAACAACGAGGTATGTACCTCTGATCTTTCCCATTTTTCTATACCTTATAGTTGGCCGATCCGACTAATTCATAAATTTGATTAAAATAAATGAACAATGAACAGAATCATATAACTTTTATTCACGTAGCTCAAAATCTAACTTTAAAAACATACGAGGAAACAGACAGACGGATTGATGCGGAAACGATTATTTTTATGCGTTACAAACATCTGCTCAATTTCTGCAAGGGTGTCATCACAAAAAAATGCTTTCAGTACTCATGTTTACATGTTAAATTTCATAGGAGGTGTATAATTATGAATAAGTAATTAACTTTATGACATTTTAGTCATTGGGTGTAACAAATATCTTTGAATGACGCAAGCATTTTTTGCACCTTTTAAATTAGACAAAGAAAATATTATTTTATTCATTTAATTTATTAAATACAAAGTGGTAATGATTAAAGTCTCATCAAATAGGTTTCCATTTCGAAAAAAATATACCATCAGTAGAATCAGACTTTAGGTCAATATGTTTTTGGTAAAAATTTGATATTTTGAAAATCACATTATCCAAATAATAATTATAGTAATTATCTATTAACAATGAAAAAATGAGTTAGATAGGATTTTCCTAAAGGTTCAAATGGTTAAATGAGGTTCAAGGTACCAACTTTAAGATTTCAACTTCTATTTTATTTTCGAGAAAATTGGTTGGTAGATTTCACGTGGTTTTAGATCCTTAACTTGTACTTAAGATCCTTGCGATTGCTAATTCTGACTATACATTCTGAGTTTTTGGCAGAAGGTGTTTTAAACTATTTAAATAAGAATTAAATGAAAGTTAATTGCATTAATTGCTAGCCATCAAGATGACCTAAATGCTATAAAAGATAGATAATACTTAACAAATTATTTCTCATATCAAACTTACTTAGTCAATTTCATTTAAGTTACTTTGAAAACTTTATTTGATATTCTAGTCATATTAATTTCAATATGGCTTAGTTTCTCTTGGTCGGAACACTTTCAATCTATTTCCTTTACAACATTTTGCTTGCCAAGTTGGCAACACTTTTCTGTTTTCCTTCCTTTTTGTTTTTATTTGTTTTTTTTTTTGTTTTTTTGTTTTTTTTTTGGCAAACTCTTTTTACCTTTTCCTGCCCTGTCTGTCAGACAACCAGAAAAGTTTTTAATAATTTTCAAGAGTTTTCTAATTAACATCTCGAGTGCATGTTGCAAGGAGTTATGGAAGGAGGAGGAGGAAGAGGAGGAGGAGGGAGTTAGGGCAAAAAGGTTAGGTTAACATCAACTTGCCAGCAGTGCAGTGGCAAGATGTGAAGATGGAAAATGGATATTGAGATGCAGATGGGGATACTGATGGAGCCAGAGAGGTGTTGGGGGAGGGGGGTGCACAGAAGATGGATGAGAGACGGTAGCTTAAGTTGCCATTGAGCCCAGTTGAGCGTACCATTACGGTGACAATTTTAAATGGGTTTTTAACAACTTTCCCTTACTACTTTTATTATTCCTCTCTCTCTCTCTCACACACATTTTGCACTTTTTGTTGTCGTAGATTTATGGCAATTAAATGTCTTTGATAAGACTGATTGCTGTACCCGGAGAAAATTGGAATCACTGGAAATTGAGGCTAATGAAAGAATTTTTGCAAGTATTTTGCCAACACTTTTTCGCACATAAATTGCCATTAGTTACGAGAGGGATTTGCGTGGAGTTAATTAAAGGGAGAAAAGAGAAAATGTTGGACTATAGAGCATTAGTAAGGGAATGGTAGGGGAGAGAGGGGGGTGGGGGGAGATTTAACTTACTTTAATTGTAGCTGTAAAACATTGTTACTCGCACACACGCAGATTTTCAAAGTGCCCCAAACAATGTGCGCAAAATGAGGCAAATAAATTTTTCTTTTTGGCTAAAGTTTTTCTTTTTTTTTTTTGCTTGTGTTTTTAGGAGTAGGGGGGAATACATGTGTATCTTCAAGTTTGTGCAAGTGTGTGTGTTTGTGTGTGTTATGTATGTGTGTAACAATCGATAAAAACAAGAACAACAAAAAGAATGAAAACCAAGTTGAAGCTCGTTTGCAGGCCCATTAACAAGCACCAAATGAGTGCTGCAATTAGTTTTCGTTTTCTGTTTTCTTGTTTCTGGTTTCTTGTGGTTTTAGCCCCACCATCCCGTCATCCCCCCCTTATACCCCTGTCTCTATCTTTTACTTTTTGGTTCTTTGTTCACGTAACAAGTTTACTTTTAAAATTGATTTCAACGGACTTTGCAACAACTTCCGTTTCCGCATCACCTACCCATATGTGTCTAAGGCCAACTTTTGCCATTTTCCACCCAATCAACTTTTACCCTCATTTTGCCATTGTGTCATGTCATGTCAATAATCTTGGCCTTTTTCTCTATTCTTACATTTTATTTAGATACCCTGTAACCTAAAAAACCATATACATTTGTTTTTTATTGCTAAATAATAGAATAGATCAAAGTGAAATAAATTGAATAGATAATATATATATTTAAATTTGTTTTATTTTTATTAATTAATAGAAGATCAAAGTACAAAATATATTGGAGAGGTAATAGATATATTTAGATTTGTTTTTTTATTTGTTAATAGAAAATCAAACTGTAAAACTTCGAATGTTAAAAAATGATTTTAGATTTGTTTCGTCATTTATATATAAAATTTTAAATTCTTTTACTTATTTGCTAATGTATTTATTTACTTACAAAAAAGGAAGCAAAAGAAAATAGGATAATTTGGCTTATTTTTTATGATTTATAAACAATATGTTTCATACACTTTAATGCTAATTAAGTGCTATGCTAAGACTGTTAAATTAAAGCTTACCAAATATTTAATTTAAATTTTTACTTATTATTTAAAAATACAAATAAATATTTTAACAATAAAAGATGTTTAAATTTTCGTACCCAAAGATATGTCAATAAATGCGGCAATTAATAACCTTAATCTTACGATGTTTCGATCACAAAGATCGTAAAAGAGCGGGCCGTATATATGTATATATATGTATATATATGTATATGTAGGTTACGGTATACAATCCCGATTTAATAAATACTTTCAGATATCCAATCTTTTCTTTTCTTTCCACTAAATTACATTTAAATCTAAGCAATAAGTATGTAATGTCAAGATGATACCCAAATGTTAATGATTATTAGATGACGTTAAGCTATAGAAAAAAAATAGTAAATGCATAATTTTCCACTTATAATTTTCTATTTTCCAATGTACATAACATCGACTCCTACAGGCATCCAAAACTTCAAACTAGAATGTACAAGTCTCACATAGAGTACATTTTATTTAATATTTTCCATTTTCATTTCAAGGTTTCACTTTTCTGTTTCAAATATAGGGTATCTACAAATCAGCTATTCAATCTTTGCCAATATTTTTTTTTCTTTTTGGCAGCTCTTGGTATGTTTTTATATTGTAACTACAATTTCATTGAGCTCTCCCATTTAATTTAAAATTAATTTTTAATCAACTTCAATTGAATTAAAATTGCTCGTTTTGCCATAGTATACTCACATACACACACACACATACATAAGTATGTATTTGTATAGATGTACAAGTGTATATATTGAGCTGACCATTTTCAATCATTTTGAAATTGAATCCAACTGTTCACACACACAAAGCTTTTATTCTCTCTCTCTCTCTCTGTCTCTATCATATTATATTTGCCTCTCAGTCGCACTTATTGCCGCCACAGGGGAAAATGCGGTTTTCATATTGTAAATAAATTAGCCGCATTTATTATTGATAAGATGGAAAATGCGTTTATATTAATTATGGATTATGGTCTTTTTTTTCCACTTTGCAGTTACGTATGCGGCAGCCAAAATGGAATTTGTATAAGCTTTTTGGGTAAGTTAACCTATGGCATTAACTAACTATTTAGTTGATAACTAAATACTAAAATGATTTTAAATAAGAGTCGTAAAGTGACCACAAATGTTGACATCGGAAAGGTATACTTAAATGATTTTTAATAGATTTTTGGCTCTCAGTTGGTAGGAAATGTTCCATCAACTAATCTCTTTTTAAGAGTTGGCATTATTTTTCTTTATTTTTATTTTTATTAAAGAAAACACAAAATACCTCTCGACTCAATTAATTTATTAATAAATCAATAATATTATTCTAGGAGTGAAAACTAGATTATTTTAATTATTTCTATATTCTCATATTATTATTATTCTATATAAATCCCTAGAAACGTCCACTATATGAAAGTAAAATCTTTAGGCAAACATCATTTTATTAATCTGTTAATATTAAACCATTTATAAAATGGTTTAAAAAATTCCTAAGCAGTTTGCTAAGGAAAATAATAAATTATTAATTAAATTATTGGTTAAATGTTTTCAAGTTCCAGAATTAAAATGAATATTTTTTCTAAATTACTTAAATATACTACTTAACCCATAAATATTATTGCTTAAAATTGTATACGATTTCTTGTCAATGATGAATGAATATGAATAATATATGATGATAATATATGAATAAAATTTACTTATGTTATGATTAAATGCCAAAATTTTTCTATAAGAAATTTTATATTATTCAGCACTCTTTTTAACTGAGTAAGGAAAATTTTTATCCCTCTCTTTAATATTTTTTGCTAATTAACATTATGGCTCCTAAAATAATTACTGGATATATAAATAATGTAAAATGTTGATAATGATTACCTTAATATATAGGTATAAGACATACTTAGCTAACTTTCTAGAACAATGCATATGTTATATATTTAATTAAAATACAAAGTGTGTATAAATATCAAAATAAAAAATTTTAATGATAGGAATTTTCATGAATTGGATTTACTAATCTTTCAATCCCCTCAATCTCTTTCTCAATTTAATAACTAAATTTTAGATTTCCAGATAGTAGTCATGGATTGAAAGATTTAACAATCAAGGAACTTTAAAGTAAATTTTTATATTATTGTTAAAGAATTATTGCAAAATTAATAGTTTAAATCGACATTAACTGACCGCTTTAGCTTGAAATCGAAACTTATAATTATATTATTTAAATATGTAGATTTATTGACTTAACTTTAATTAAGTGTGTCTGATTATCGGCGTTTGGTTAGATTTTAGTTTTGTTATTTACGTTCATGCCTTTCTATTGTATTAAGTTTTTAGTTTTAATGGGATGTACGAAAAACTTTTCTGTTGTCTTCCTTCCTGTAAACTGGCAAACCGGCACCTTTTGTGTCTTACCATCTTTTGTTATCCAATTGGCAAAGTCATTCCTTTGTTGCGGTTACCCGACCAGAAATCACTTCTCTTTCCTCTCTTCCCCTTTTCCCTTTACCCTTACTCTACTCTTCTTTATGCATTTGTGGCCCGTGATTATTTGTTACTGTATAGCGCGTGCCTCAATTATGACCAAGGCAACATCCACTTGAATGCATTGGATAACAGCAGCAGCAACAGCAACAGCAACAGCAGCAACAACAACAGCAGCAACAAAGTTGCCGCCGCACCAAATGTCAAGGGAAGCTACAAAAACTCAGGTGGAAACTCTGGCGAAGTGTTTAACCCAGTTTGCACTCCTTTTCTGCACTCCCCCTCCTCACTTTACCACCCTATTTTCGGAGGAACGCAATTGGCAACTCTTGGTGCTGATCCAGCTGCAACTCTTCGTTGCTTTTGTTGCCTTTTGTTGTTAGTTGCCGGTTGCCAGTTTCTAGTTGTTGGTTAGTACTATTTGTTGCTGTTGTTGTTGTTGTTGTTGTTTGGCTGCACGTAATTGTTGCAGTACTTTTCCTTACCTCGGCTGACTCGTGAAAAAGTTATTAAAATGAAAAGGCAAAAGCAAATCGATTATGCGAGCGAACAAAGTATACAAACAAAAATAAAAGAAAAACGAGGCAAGAAATGTGCAAAAGTTTGGTATAAAAACTTTTTTTCTTTTTTTTTGTTGCTTTTTTCTATTTCTTTTCGGCTTTGCCTGATTTTTATTTATTTTTTTTTTTGGTTTTTTTTTTAGAAAAGAAACTTTAAATTGACATCGGAATGGGAAACTGGCAACCAAAAACAAAGTGCAAAGTTTTGTGTGTTGGCTTTAGAATTACAAAAATGATAAGCTGGCTTTTGCCAGTGTCACGCACACATTTCGATTAAGCGCAGCATCGAAGGGAACCAAAAAAAAAAAAAAAAAAAAAAAAAAAAAAATATACAAAATACAAAATATACCCATGGCTAACATGGCGTATGAGCAACAGTAACTTTTTTGTCTCTGGTCCGTGCTGGTAATGTGAGTTTAACAACTAAATTTGTTGACTGACATTTAAATTTGCCACACAATTTGCATTCTTTCGGCATTGTGTCACTGTGTATATGTGTGTGTGTGTGTGTGTGTCAGTGTGTGTTGTTGTTGTGTCTGGAATTTATGCAAATAATAAGCATTCCGTTTGCCTTAGCGGATGTTGGTGTCTCCATTACTTACTTACCATGTCTAATTTCGAGTAACTTTTATTATATTTCTTTTCGTTTTTTTTTTTTTGTTTTTGGGCCTCAACAAAGTTTCTGGTCCTTTCGTGTTTGCATTGTTTTTTGAGCACCCCCCCACTTCTTGGTTGGCAAACAATTTTCAATTCCAACTTGAATTTAATATGGCATTTGCTTGCACTTTTTTGGCCAAAAGCAGGGCAATTAAATATGAAAAGTAATTCACATTGTTTGCCAACTTTTCTCTGCACTCAGAACTCGGCACTCAAGCACGTTCTTTGAGGTCTATATATGTATGTATGAATGTATGTATGTATGTATATGTGAAGGAATGTAAAACTCATTTGGTTGGCTTATCAACAATTCTTTGCAGGACTTGGTGACAGGAAATGTCAGCTTAAATTATAAAGGGAAGTCTGAAATAAGGCTAAAATAAAAAAAAAGAAATAAAAATGAAAATAACCAAATGAAAAATGAAAATAGAAAAAGAAAAAAAAATTGTAAAAGAAGACGAAACGAATTGAGTTCAAAGCAAAGCCAAATGCAATTTGCATGCGCTGGGATTGGAAATAATTTTATGGCTCTGTGGTTTCCCAGCGAATCAAACAGCCCCCCTTTACCCCCCCTCCCTCCACAACCCTCACCAACTCTACAAGTATACCACACAAAACCACTAAACCCATACACAGACAACACCAACTACCAACCAAACACCCACCCACCCACTTGACATTCACCCAACACCCACATACCAATGAGCTGAGAAGTGAATTTCGCATTCATTGAAAATGTCTTCTGGCAGCTGGGCAAGGGGCCAAAACTTGTGCCAATTTGACTTGAATTTATATGCACAATGACAGTTCAGATCGCAATGGGTGGTGGTTGGGTTGGTTAATGTACGGTGTTCTCATTCTTGGAAGATGGAAGAGGACAGCCAGCATTGCTTATCCTCCCCAACTCTCCTTCCTCAACCAATTGAACGTCCCATCAACAAGTGTCGCTATGGAAAATGTGCAACGTAATTGTCACTGAATATCTTTTTGGCTGCCCAAGTGGCGTATGCGCAATATCATTGTTAAATGAGTGTACACTCTAAAAAAAAACAAGTGTAAAGAGCGTAAATTAATTTAGTTGATATAGATAAATGGATTTATCATCTCGAAAATGAGATAATGTTACGAATTTGTCGAATTATTAATACATATATAATGAAATGCATTAGGACGTATCAAGTTCTCTTCATTAAAATCACTTCCCAGATTTGATTTTGCTTAGTTATTTAATATTATTTAGTTAAGAATCAACGTGATCAACGGCAGTGCCAGTAAAAGGGAATGAGATCAAAGCAGAATGCAATACGAGTACAGTTGCCAATAGATCACAAAAGTTGTTTTAAAATTTCACATGAATCTTCATTTAACTTATAAGAATATAATTGGATAACATTAATTCATTCTAAACATAGTGTTCTTAATACTTGTCTTTCAGCCAAGCACAATATTCCAGCAAAAGCGGTTTATAATTTCAGTATTGCGAAATTCATTGTCCATGGATTGACTGAGATCTTTACAGGTTTCTTCCGTAACCTAAAAAAGATAAATAGAAAACAGATTTTATAAGAATATACTTATTCAAGAAAATTACAGCGTCAACAGCGCCTTTTAAACTTGAAACTAGTTTTACAGTCAGTGGAATGAGTATAATGATCTCCACTCAGAGTTCAGAGCTCAAACACTAGGCTCAACCTAATTATTGTCTACACACACTCACTCATAAATAAGTTCAATTCGATTGTAAATTTGCATAATACTACATACTAAATAATAAGTATGTTAAATGCTAAAATTACATTTGCACCAAAATCCCTAAACGGTTTCCCCTTTGCAGAGTTGCCATATCTCTTTTCCTGATCACCAAGCTCTGTCTCTCATGGTAGTTCATTTATGTTAACATAAAAAACAATTAAATAATTAAAACATGCAGTTAAACTTAAATTATAATTGTTTTTTCCCAGTGTATATTGAAGGCAGAGAAAAACTGAAAGCCATTGCCATTCCTACTGCTTTTGCCTCTCTTGTGGCTTTGACAGCGCCGCCAACAGACACTTGAGGCGTCCCGTTAACATCGTTTACCATATTTACGCTTTAAATGGTATTTATTTGCAGCTCTCAAGTTGGCTGCTAAAAAAACACAGAGAAAGAGAGACAGAATGAGAGGGGGGGGAGGTGTTTGTGTAGGGGACTTAGTTGTGGCAGCTGCTGTCAAATGCGCCACTCAAGTTGGATATTGTCAAACCGAAAGCGGGCATAAGGACACAAAGATTTCAGTTTGGCCTTAACCAAGCCAACAATATTACATTAAGTGGCTTTTATCAAATGTCCTTAGTCATGAGCATAAACATATGTATATACATCCATATGCGTAAGTGTGTATCTATGTAAGTTAGCTAAGCTCCTAAGATGGGGTCAGTTTTATATGCAGATAAAAAAAAACAACACTCTCTCTCACACACACACACACACACACACACAAAAGGAATCCCTCTAAAATGAAGCTCATAAAGGGATTTGGCCAGCAATTTTGCTTATTAAATGTAATATCAAGAATCCTTTTTGAGTGCTGGCAAACTGGCAAGAAAAAAGCCAGAGTAAAACACTAATTACAATTTGCTACCTTTTTGTCTCTGAAGCGAATTTCAAGCGTGAAAACTATGGCGAAAATGAAGTTGTTTTGGCAGTTTTGTATTGTGCCTTTTGTTTGACTCTGCTTCAACTTGTTAACTTTGATGGCGGTGTCGGGATTTGAGGGGGGTTAACGGGAGTGTTGCTTGTTGTTGTCATCGCTAGTGCCTGATGTTGTTGCCGTGCAGTGTCAACAGTAACAGTAACACAACAATGAAAACAACAACATCAACTTGATTTCATGCACAAACAACGATTCCGCTTCTCCCACATTCCCACACTCTCACTCTATCTCTCCAGCACTCTCTCTCTCTCTCTCTCTCTCTGTACACACACACTCACACTTTCTGACATTCACCTCTCAAACTATCTCTTTTGCTCTCGTTTTGGTATTGTGTCAGCCGTAATTACACGCCACGTCTGTTTCATTTACTACCTCCTCCTCCTGCCTTCTCATTTTGCCAGCTCCTCCTCGTCATCCTACTCTGAATTCACCTCACCACTGGTTATTGTGTTTACTGTGCGTGTTTTGTTTCGAGTGCCATTTGTTTTAATTAAAAATTATTTAAAGTGCTTTAACAGTAAATTGCTTCAACAAGATGAAGCCAGGACACAATGACAGTAAAGTTTTAAAACAAAACAATTTTTGTATACCAAATGAATGGAGTAAGCGACTTTAAGCTACGCTCTACTCTTAATCAATAAATTGTCTTGATAAAATCGTGATGCCCATTAAAAATTCTAATTCCTTTGGTATATAGCCAGAGATAATAACTTTACAGCAGTAACAGCACAATAATAACAGCAATAAGTTAGCAGAGGGAGAGAGAGAGAGAGAGAGAGAACGATCTGGCAACCCAAGAGGTAGCAATGATCAAGCAAAAGGATGAAAAAGCGAGGATGAAGGGATTCACTTATAGATTCTTTAAAATATATTTAATCGCCACTAATATGCAGTTTAGATATCTGCATATATAATTTTTTATCAGCTAAATAACTTTCATACGTCTATATTGCTTTAATTGTCTAAATAAAATATTGCTTTCTTTTAGTTTTATTCTTTTCTTTTACCTTACTTTTATTACACATTTACATAAAAATAACCAAATCGGACGAACATTATTATTACGACCCCGGAGTTGGTTTTCTGCTAACTCATCGTTCAGGTTGGTAAGTCCTTATAGTCCTGTTAACCAATCAAATTACATTATGGGTCAACAATTCTTTTCCGACCTTTTAGATTAACCTTAAATACAGACCTACTCAAGGCCAAGAAAATATTGTAATATGTAGTTTGTTTTAGGCTTAATTTGTTTTCTAATATATTGAATCTATACTAAAATGAATTTCCTATTCGTTTACTATTTCATTAACGTATTGTACAAAATATTCTTCTTTTTATTAAATAATAAAATTAGAATAGTTAACAAAAAGATTCAATAAAACAATAAACGATATCGAGTTAAAAGCGTGAGATGTACATATATAATATTTCACGTCCAGCAGCGAGTTCTCTAAATTATAAATTGAGTAAAACTTTAAAGCAAACTAAATTTAATAAGGCTGAAATAATAAGTGTTAATTTTTCCTTATATTGCATATTTCTATGTATACAAATGAAAATTTACAGAGAATTTGTTTTATTTCTGTTAAATTGTGCTTTTGAATGATGCGTATACATATGTACATACATATTACATTCTCTTTGATTAGAAAATTTATTGAATTGTCTCGTCAGATTGTCTATTCAATATACTTTTACTCATTTGGGGTTGTTAGGGTATCAAAATAGATAGAATTCGAATCGACTGGAAAAAAAGACACAACAATTTATTGTTTTTTAGGTATCTCTATTATGCTTGTGGTATTTTATTGTCCACCTAAATTCCATTTTTGCTGATTTGTTTGCCAAAAATCGTTTTTTATTTTTGCGGTACACAAACACACGCAGAGATACACACACACACACACACACAGATAGACATTCACATACACAAACATACATACGCACATGCAGACACTTAACAACAGTTTCCAAACAGTTAGTTGTTTTTGTTGGTTTTGTTGTTTTTCTTGCGTTTGTTTGTACACATAAATGAGAAAAACCAACGTGGCAACCATAAAACACACACACACGCACACACACAAGCACATATTGAAACACATACATATACACAGACATTCTCATGTTTGCACAATAAAATTTCAACAATATACGCGACAGGGTCTTTGTACTTGAGTAAATTGGATCTGTGCAACGGGGCATGCCACTGCCAACCAACCTCCCCCCCTCCTTCAATCGCTCCTACGCACACTCGTTTTGCACCCACAGTAGGTGGAGATGTTAAAATTAAATAAATATTTGCCTTAAAGCTTCACAGGCAAAACAAGAAACAAGTAAAAAAAAAGAAAACCCACGCAGTGATATTTAAGACGATATCCAACGCCCACCACACAACCCCAAAATAAGGCTTAACATTAAAAAGCCTTCTTCTTTTGCCACAGCGAAACGTTTCTTTGCAAATAATACGAGTATGTATTTATATATATATATATATATATATACATGTATACATTATAATATTTCTCAACTTGGAATATTTTTACATGTACTCGTACAATATTTTGCTGCGGTTTTATTCATTGCTATTTTTGCAACAAACAAACAGAGACCTATTTTTATAAGCACTCGGGTATTTTAATTTTTATAGCATAGGAAAAACCACATCACAGCGATTTTAGGATGTGTAAGTTATACTATTACGATATTGATATATCCGTAAGGAAGGCGGCGATGCTATTTTTAGCCATGTCGAAATTCATGAACTTTTACATATTCCACATGTCAAAGCTGGCTAAAAGTGTTACGATTCAAATTTGAAACGGAAATACTCACACGACTATATTAAATCAGCTCATCCTACTGAGAATAAAGAATATATATGTATACATAGTACTAAGATAAAGAATATATATACTTTATATAATCGGAAATGCTTTCTTTCAATGCTTATTAAAATAAAGGTATATATTATAATAGTTTAGTCTAGGTTAATATACTTAACTTTGCGATTATATATAAGCTTTAGTTGCAAAAAAAACTTTAACAAATTCAAATTCAAGGTCTTTCATATTTACATATATTTAGTATTTAAGTATTTGAAGGCGCCTAAGATTAATTCATAGGTCGGGACATTCCGTTAAGGGCAAAGCAAAAAATCTTCCGTAACATTTCACATATTTAATTTATTTAAAAATATTAATAGAAAGTTTCGCAAGTTAAAAATGTTAATTTTATGGGTATAAATAATTAGATATGTATTTCTTAGCCTACTTTAAGGCTCTGAAAAATCAAATAAATTAATTATGCATTTCATAAAGATAATCCAAACGAACTGTCAATATTTATGTATACAAATTTTTACTGTATGTATTAATAAAAAAAAAATATTTATAGAATAAAAGTTAATTATGAACATTTTTTTTGCCATTTCATTTTCTTTAATTGATTGATTAGTTAATTAGTTTCTATGTATATAACTATATAAAACCATAAAAAGTTATAACCTAGAAAAATAGTAAACTTCATTTAATGCTATATAACTATGATTCACAAGAACCTTTTATAAATATCATTATATAGAGTGTTTCGATATAGAGTAAAGTTGAACCCCTTTGTATTTTTCTATACATACGTCCCAGTTTTAAGGCAGTTGTAAGAACCTTTACAATTCTTTCTATTGAATAGAACTTGAGACCTTTTCATTCATTTATTTATACGTTATGAATTCATATTCTCTTAATTGGGGCTTATTTAAAAGCTGCTTTGGGTTCAGGGCAGCAGTTGCTTTCAATTCTGGGTACATTTTGTATTGTTCATTCCGGAACAATAATTGTCCGTCTGTTGTCAATTGTTCTTGATATATATATATAAATATATATGTATGGAGCATTGTACCAACCTACATGTATATATATATACATATATATATTTATATACGTTTGGTTCTATAAAAACCCTTCGTGGAACTTAACCAATTTAATATATCAACTTAATTAACAGAATGAAAGTTTGTTTTCTCTTGTTGGTTGTCGTCTCACTGTCCGCCCTTTGTCTGGGTGCTGGGCGTGGTCAAAGTCATAGCGTTACATGGGGAGCTCGCACCTATCGGGATATACATCTGAGCAGGGAAATAATAACAGAAAAGTCCAAATTTCTGCGCGTTGTAACTCGTGATTATACATTCAGACAAAAGGTCGGTTAGAGTATTTGCATATTTGTTTTTCCCTTTCCCTTTCTTTTTCTTTCCTTTTTTTTTTTTTTTTGTTCATTGTTTTTTGCATTTACGTTTGAATTACAATTCAAAATATACCTCTCTATTTAAACAGTGGCCCCGCACAATAACACAAATTGTGATCACCGATCAGATCCGGAATGGTGAGGGGGGCTATGCCACTCTTGTTGCCGGCGGACCCATGGCCACATATGCCAAAATCCATTTCAAGAGTCAACGGAATAATGGCTTCAGTTTCATAGTGGATATCTATGGCATGTGAAAAAAAATGTTCAATTTTCACAATAAACAAGTATAAATAATATGTATACATACTTATCCATATGTACATATGTTTGTTTTAATTATAAACAAAATAACATACATATACCAACATCAATGTGAGATATATGCACTTATATATGAATATCAACTTACCTACATATTTATGTTTTCGCATTATGGTGTATATTGAGATATATGTACTTATATATGTATATATGTCTAACTGATTTGTATGCATCTGTGTTTATTATCTTTTCTTTTTTTTTTTTTTTTGGTAATTGTTTATTTGTTTATTTGTATTGTCAGTATTTGCATTTTAATTTCTGTTGCAATTATCAGAGCTTGCATACCCTCCCTCTCACGGAGGGTATATCGGTTTTCTTCGAATTTTAGTAGAAAGTTAAAATATAGAGTATGAATATAAATAACTTTTTGCTAATTCCTTTTATTATAGATTTGTTTTATTTTTTGGATTAAAAGTTAGTTATGAATTGAAATATAATTTTTAGCAATTCTATATAATTCAAACTAGAGTCTGAGGCTGAACAAGTGCAGGGTATCAATATGATTAAATATCTGATTAAAATTTCTTTTAAATTGTTTAAAAAGTTTGCCGATTATCAGAAAGTGAGTTCAGAGTTTTTTTCTCCTTCTCTTACAATGGAAAAGTTAATTTATTGCAAAGTATGAACTTCTTATTGAAATTTTCGGAATATTTTATAAAGAATTGCGGTTTAAAAACTATACTTTTGAAGTCTGCTTTTCAATTTAGAAAATTTAAACTTTATATTGATTTTAGACGCAAAAATTAAAAACGTATAACAACTTCATTTTTGTGGGTAAAATATATTACATATATGTAGTACATATAAACATTATTATGTAAATTTTGTATAGATAATTAAACCTAAAGTTATTTAGATCGATATATTTTGATTCATGATTTTTCAAAAATCATCCTACGAAATGGTTTCTACATAAAGCGAAATAGATATTCCAATGAGACGTCAATCAAATTTAAATGATACAAATTAAGTACTTTTATGGTATTTGAATTTGAAAACTTTGCTTGAATATTTTCTAGTTTAAGAATATTTTAAAATTGTCGACCAAAAATCCATTTGACTAATTAAAATCCATGCAGCAAATTTCAAATCAATTTCAATTTCAAAAATAATCGGGCTTACGCTTCTAAATGCTGACCTAACTTTGCCTGATTTAATGCCGAATTAATTGGCCTTGTTTGCTCAATTTTCTTGAATTTAATTTGTAGACTTTGCATATAGACAATATACTTATATGCATGGACTATAATAAATATCTTTTAAGCTTTTGTGTGTGTATAGAGATAATGTTCTCATATATAGATATGTATATTTAGATAAGAAAATCGATACGACTTTGTATATTATATAATGTTTAGGATAGATATCTAAGCTTCAGTGCGCTTTAATATGCTTGCGTGATTATTTTTTTTGTTTTATGCTGGTTATTACTAAATCGGGGGGAGTATTGGTTGTAAAGTGGGAGCACTGTAATTACAGCTCATTAAAATCAACGAGACAGCCGCAAATTTTTGGTCTGGCAAATGTTTCTTTGGCCCTTTTAACATTTACCCAAATGCCAGGCACTTCGATTAGGCCCGTGCCACCTAAAAGTCAAACAAATCCAATCAATGTTACACACGTACATATGTATATACATACATACATACATATGCAAATCGGTATACATATATACATACATAAAATTTAATGTATTGCCTTACCCAATTCATATATGAACTGAGTTTGCTTTTTGAATTGAAGAGTAACAGAAGGGAGTCTGGAGTCATCCATTGATGCGAATTAAAATTTTAAGTATGCCCCCAAAGGCAGGCAATGGCATTCTATTAACGCCTACGTGTGTGTGTGTGTCTGTGTGTGTGAGTGTTCCTTGGTAATAAACGGATTTGAATGAATGTGGAATATGTTCATCATTTACAATGTTGCCAATTTCTTAATGGCCCTTTTGGGTGCCATTTCAATGCAAATTCACTTTTTTTTTGTTTTTTCTTTTTGTAGGCTAAGTTCACAGGTGTCGTTTGCAGGTGCCTATACCATCAGATTGAGGTTGAGGTCATGACAAAGACAAAGGCATAAAGGAAAGTGTGAAAGCAAAATATAAAAGCTGACATTATGTCAATTTCAGTTGCCTATCGTTTGGTCTTGATTGACAGACAGGCACTACAAAAGTGTGAAACTTTAACGTAGACCATTTTATAGGATTATTTTTCTTCTTTGTTTTTTTTTGCCACATGACACGCACGTTTTATACTTTTTGCATTTTGCATTTGGCATTTTTTTGACCAAACAACCCTCTATCAAACCACTGCAGTCAGTTAACCGAAACACACACATACATACTTTTGCCTGCAGAAGGACTAGAAGGATTTTACCCCAAGTGAGAGTCATACATTATGCAGGTTGTTTGTTATCGTTCGATAAAGTGTAAATTATGGGAAAGTTGCCAAGTTCCCAATAGGTACCACCTATAGGAATTGGCAATATCGAGCTTCCTTGTTGTTTTTTTTTTTTAGTCTTCACCACTCAATTGGTAAATGCAGCAATAGTTAAATTTGATTGCTTAATAAAGTTTATTTAAAGCCAAAAACTTTAATTTGTAAATATATATAGGTATATACATATATATATTGTGCAAAACGACGAAATAAACGTCATGTGTTCAATCTGACCATAGGCCATTTCACTTTGATGTTCAAATTGAAAAGAAACTTTTCAATGGTTCACTTAAGTGAGCCACTCTTGACGGCTCTCTCCCTCTCTCGCTCGCACTCTCTCGCAGTGTGCATATCAATGGAACTGGAGGGCTTCCACTTTTTTTATTGCCTTCATGGCTCACAAAAGACTGCATCAACTTGGTCGAGACATTGCCTCCGTATCCGTAACCGTAGCCGTAACCGTCTTCATCTCCGTCTTGTTTATTTCACAGCCAATTTTGTGCGTTTTTTTTTCTTCCACTTTCTCATTGTTGTTGGTTGCATTTTTTTTTATATCCTTGTCCTTCTCTGCTGCCTCGTGTAGAGTGTGTGTGTATGTATGTGGTTGTGTCTTTGTTCACTTTTGAGAAAGTGTGAAAACGGATTTTAGCTTGTATCCCCAAAAGACTTTTGTTTTTCAATTGCTTGCATTTTGCCATATTTGTGGCAATTGTTTTCGTTTTGCCAAGAGAATGCAATTGTTGCAGCTAGCTAAACATATGTACCTACAATACGGTAAATTTCCGGCTTAAGTTTTTGACTCGTTCAACAAAGAGATAGAGTGAGAGGGAGAGAGAGAGAAAGAGGAAGCGTGAGAGGATAGACTTAAGCTATACAGTTATGGGGCTCACTCTTTCCCAGTTGTCTTATCAACTGACTTTATTGGAGCGCGGAGAAGGAACAGGCACACACAGGGAGAGAGAGAGAGAGAAAGAGTGAGAAAGAAAATAAGAAATACTGTCAGCTTGTTATGTGCAATCGCTAGCCCCTTTCCCCCTCCTACACATCTATCTCTGGCTTCAATGTTCCATCTTCCACTTCTTCTTTACCTATGCCATGCACAAACAGAGACGGCCCTTTTTCGTTTCGTTTCGTTTCGTTACCTCCATTTCTTATGCTTATCAAGTGAAGCTTTTCCAGCTTGCCTAACAAACGAGCAAAAACAACAACACACATACACACAGACAGACAGGCAGAGAAACATGCATACATATAGATATATATACATATATATATATACACATAGATGGAAAGCCACTTGTAAACCAGGTGTGGTATGGTGGAGGTAACTTGAAGAAGTACCAGGTGTGTGATTGCCTACAGTTGTTTTTCCGGCCAACAGTTTTTTATACTTAAACGCCTCTGCATTTCACTATCGTTTAAGCCGATGCTTGAATACTTTGAGCTCAAAAAATGAAATTAAATGTTACGATTTATGCAAAAAAAAAGACAACAGCAAAAAAAAAACACACACACACTCTCACAGACACACAGAGCAGAACAAAAAATAAACGAAGGCATTAAGAAGCAACAGGATACAGGATAACGGGACACGAAGCAAAAGAGAAAAAAGAAAAAACACCCCGCGGTAACATTGAAATCGAATAAGCTAAAATAAAAATGAATGAAAAAAGATCAATCGAATGTCGTTTATCGAATGAGGGCACTTAACAGGCAAATGTTACTATGGATGTTTTAACGCTCCTTGAAATTTAAACTTACTTCCTTTAGGATCTTTAAATTTGCACAAAAGAAAATTTGCAATCTGGCGGATAAGTTGTAAAATTGTTCTGTTACAGATTATCTTCAAATGTCGAGGGAAAGTAATTGAAACAATGTGGTTAAATAAATTTCAACACTTCCCATTGAGTTTGCATGCAGAAGACTAATTTGTTTTTAACTTTTCCACAACACAAAGAAACACACTGAAATTTAGGAGTTTGAGAAATATTTTGTTAAAGCACTTAACACACACAGTATACAGAAGGTTTTCCCCAAATGCTTATGCAGTGAATACGAAAGTTGAACAGGATTTGAGAAGGATTTTCTCAAGGTACTTTGTAGTCAATATGTAGAAGGCTTTTCCAGTGTGTGTTTGTTTTTGAGAGAGTGTGTTCATGTCTTTGTACAATTTTTTTAAAAATCCAAAGTATTTTCTTAGTAGACTGATATTTTATTTGGAGTTCTAGTATTAAATTTGTAAACGAGTGTGGAACATTCCAAGTTTAAAATTAGACTGCCCTAAACTTCTGTTCGCAGAGTCTAAGTTAAATAATCTATTGCTAAATGCTTAAAAGAATTCATGCATTATAAAAACGTATCGTAGTCCAAAAAATAATACCATGTAAATAGGCTTATAAGTTAAATTATATACATATATGTAAGTAGAATCAAAGCTGAAGCAATGTTGATCAACGACTTTTTAATACTCTTAGCTTATTGATACAGCAAACATTTAAACCAAATAAATGTTACCTCAAACAGTTCTAAGTATATGGCCAACTTTTTCTTTTCTAATCAGGTAAAATTATATATTTATGTTAAACTAACTCTGATTAAGCTAGTTAGTAGTTTATAGTTTATTCTAAATATCGCGATATATATATAGAAGCTTTTAATATATTTCTGTTAGACTGAAATATTTCCCTAAAGAAACAATGAAATTTCAGGAGTTCTTTTTAATTTTTAATTGTTGATTCAATTCGTATCAAATATTTTTGTAGATATGTATATGTATAGGTATATTTCTTTAATATTTAAGAATAAGAAATTTGAAGAAAATTAGCAAAGAAATGCCTCCAACTCGAGCGAAACCGATGACATTTTAGGTAGAGCATTATATCAACAAATAATCATTAAAAAATGTACAATAACCTTTTTACACTCTATTTAATGTTCCCATTGACAGTGTGATTGAATCTGTAAATCAAATTACCTCGTCCAAAATATATAGAGTGAAGTAAACAAGTCGTATACCCCGTAATCATAAAGTCAAACTACTTCGAAATCCTCATTAATTAAATTTACATTTTATTGTAAAATTCTCCTAGCTATCCGAAACAGCAAATGCAAAGCAAAGTGCTCATGCTATTTCGCTCACACATTTAAGCCGCTGCCGCCTATGGCATTTCAGTGCAGAACTTATATACGTATGTATATCTCCGATATTTATTGTCAGCTTTCAACGAAATTTGGTTAACTGGTACATGAAAAGTCTATAATTGAGTGTATTAAGTAGATAAATGATATCTTTAATACAAATCTAGTTATAGTTTTTCCTATTTTGCGGGAGCGGATGTTGACACCAAATTTGGTTGCTCTAGCTCTTATTGTCTCTGAGATCTAGGTGTTCATACGGACGGACGGACAGACTTACGGACAGACGGACATGGCTATGTCAACTCGGTTGTTGATGCTGACCAATAATATATATACTCTATGAGGTCGGAAATGTTTCCTTCTGCCTGTTACATACATTTTGGTGACTTTAATATACCCTTTTACCCTAGGGGTATAGGGTATAAGAACGCTTACTGCCAAATATATCTATATAATATAAACGTTTTATATATTTTCTTTACTTTCTGTTTTCATTGAATTCTTAACATTTTACCATTATCTATGTATAAATAACGCAAAAATAAATAAAAAATCAAGTTTCAAGGTTTTGTTGAGGAATAAATTGGAATTTTATTAATTAATTATAATTTGATCTAAATTTATGTTTCTTTTGATTTTATCTGCTTGTTTTTGATATAGGCATGATAATAGAAATTTCCAAACATCAATATCATTGAGGTAGAGACAATCAACTGAAGTATTTGTATAGTGAAGGGAATAGTACAACTTGGATTGAAGACCATAACTAAAGCAGCTTGAAAGAATAAAATGATAAATTGTAGCAATTGTAATTTGGTAATATATTCTTTCCACCACAAACTGCTTTTCATATTTGGATATAGTGCAGTCACAAAGTAATACGAATACATAACAGCGTGAACAAATGTGTTTAGGCCACCCATTAGACAATATTGTCCTCCAGGACCATAAAAGTTACAGACCATTGACATTCCAACAACCATTAGAACATGATGATAGAGATGCAAAACAGTGATCTGTTTATAACTTTTACGTAAAATAAAAAACACAGTATCCATAAGATCCATTATTTTGTTTAGAAAATAGGCATATGTCAGATAACGTTCTGTATTTTTTCGAGGATCATCCAGTGGCAATTTACTCATGCATCGCCAATCGTAGACTCTTGCGATAAAAAGGTAGTAGATGGCCTGTAATCCGATTTAATAAGTTTTTATTTATTTAATTTATTTAATATATTTAATATATATATATTTTTATTTTTTTTTGATAATCACTCACATAACCAAAGAGAATGGCATTTATAATCACTTGCAATAAATTGTAGATCAGCATTGCTTTTCTCACATTATAGGGTTTACGATATTTCATAAAATCTCTTCCCAATTTTAAAACAAAATACAAGTAAATTCCCGCAAGCAATAGAGTTTGAGGTATCGATGAGATGATTGGGAGGGGCACAGGATCTGTTACCATATTAAATAGGTTAAATTATTTTAAATATAATTCCCGGACTGTGTTTACCCGCTGGCCCAAAAATTGTGTACGTAACCGTCGAATTCATTTTGATATACTTCAAAAAAATATCGTGTATCCACATCTATTTATACAAAAGGTACTAATGCATTCATACATTATAGTAAAAGTGCGCCATTCGAAATTAGAATAATTAATTCATTCATCAATTCAACGCATCGATAGACGAAATGAAAATATTTGCCATACTAGCAGTTTTGGACACCCGAAACTTCCGCAAGTAGACTGTCTTCAATCTACATGGGTCACCTTGTTAAAGCTCTCTTTATGAACTTTAATACCCTATAAAAATTCAACTGGATACCCGTGTTGGAATAGTAAATTATTCAAAAAAAAAATAAATAATTTTTTATAAAAAAAAAATATTTAAAGAAACTAAATTCCTCTAAAGTTTGTATAACCTGGCACTTCAATTTAAATACTTTCAAAAAGTCAAGTAAAAATCTTGAGACAAAAAAAAAAAAAAAATACAAGGCGCCGATATTTTCTCTGGGCAACTTGCACTTTCAAATTTCGTTCTAAGCAACAACATAATTCAAATGATTTTTATTCCTTTCTCACTCTGCTTGTACAAATGTACAGGCATGTGTGTATATATACATATATACAAGCCAAATGCCTTAATGAAATTGCTATATTTGAAGATTTATTTAATTAACTTATGTTGGTAAAAGTAAAACAATCATCTGTATAACAAACATAAAGGTTTTCTGCCCGATGTACCTCGAATCTGATCCATCCTATATTTTTCTACCTTATAGTTGTCTGATCCGATCGATTCTTGAACTTGACGAACATATATCTCTAAAGAGCTTATTTACTGAGTGTCATCTACATAAGTTAAAACTTAAGGTCTAAAAGCTGCGAAGTAATAGACTGATGAAAATGGTGTATCGATTCGGCTATTAATACTAAATAAAAATACACATTGATTACAATATGAATTTTATTTGACCCTCAGCAAAGATATAGTAAATAAATAAAAACAAAAATTAAGAATATAAATTATAAGACAGTTTTATTGACTAAAAAGATTGTATTCTTAAATGTTATATTGATTGACATAATGAAGCATGTATATTTGGAACAGGATATACATATAGCCATCCTTTTAAGACTTTTATTTTTAATCGGAGATGTTAATGTAATTTTTTGAAATATAATTAATACATATAATTGATATAATATAAATTTCATGAATATAAATAATCTGATATCGTAGTCATCCAACATCTGGTGATTAGTTACTCTTGTTTATTCGTCAAAATTTAAAAGTTCTTTCAAAAATTATTCATTTTTCGTGCATAACAATTCTTGCATTTGACAACTATATGTATAAAATTGAGCCCATAAAAAAATAAAACGCTTCTACATTTTTGCAAAAAACAAAATGCTTATTTATTTATAAAATGACTGAATTCACAAATTGGTTCGTTGCATACATTTAGAATTTAGTTCAATGGAATAATAATATATGCGATGGGCTCATCGGACTTTGACTGAATTCTGATTTATATACATTTACCGTATTTAGTTCTGCTAATGCTTTTCCTTTTGAGGCGATCTTAAATACGTTTTTATATAGAAACTACCAAAGAGATAACAGAATATAACCCCCTGAAGCATATTTATATGGAGCATTGTGGGGGCTACTTTGCAATCCGGTTGTGCAAATACTCGTACATATAGCGAATAGAAGAACAGTAATATAAACTGAACAATCTGTGTCAGTGTTATATACTTTTTCCACCAAATGCTTGCCTTCACTCCAGGATATTCAGCGGAGAGATAGTAATAGAAATACATGACGATGTGAACAAAACTGTTCAGAAGTCCCAGTGCGTTCAAGTGTCCGCCGGTACCGAAGGCACGGGTTAATGCATATCCACCGGATACCATGAAAACGTGATGGTAAACATGGAGAAATGTAACCTGTTTATAGCTTTTTCTTAGTATGAAAAACACCGTATCCATGAGATCCATAATTTTGTTAAATATAAACGCAAAATGGACTGTACGTTCCAAAGTTTTTCTTTCATGACCCTCTGGGAAAGTTTCCATGCAATGAAGATTACAGATACCTACAATAATCAAATAATAAAAGGTCTAACCAAAGTCTCATTAATTAATTAAATATCAATAAATAAGCAACGAAATGTTTAAACAACTTACAACTCCAAAGCAAATTGCATTATAAAACACCTGTATTAGATTGTACACTCTTAATACATTCTTTAGATTATACGGCTGACGATTTTCCATATAAATTTTACCTAATTTTAGTACAAATATTAGATATATAGTTAAAATCGTTATAACTGGCCATGGTGAACCCAACAGGGGTAAAGGATTGGGATCTGTGAATACATTAAAACAATTATTTATGCAATATTTATCATATATTGTTCCAATTTTTACCAGCTTGTGGAATGTAGAAAAAATCCAGCATTTTATTGTTATTTTAGACTGTTGTCGTCCGAATGATACCCAAAGACTGAATCCGTTTTGCAATCACATAACAAAATGTTGATTATTCAGTTCTTGAACCCTTTGACACCAGTGAGAGAATGCTTAGAGAGAAACGCATTGTTAATTCAGTCTGTGCCCCAGTCCAATTTTGCATTATGCGATACGATTAAAAATTTAATTTCAATTTTATTTATTTAAATGGCCTTGCTGTCTATTTTGTTTATTATATAATTCTCATACAATTAGTATTCTTTTAATCGCTTATCTTTGAATACATGTCGGATAGTCAACGAAAATTTCCAAATATTACACGTTTATTGATGCGGAGATAGATACACAAAGAAAAACCAGAAGCTAGGCTTAAAGAAAGAAAAAAAGAAAATTGTGAAAAGTTCACGCAGAGACCTATAAAATTGGATGGATTCCGAAGGACACAGTGTATTAGTTAGGATTACAGAAAGAAAAGTATTATAAGTTATATAAACTGTGATTCTGTGATTTATTTATTCCATCAACAGTGAGTCCGATCACAAAATTCATGTCGATATAAATTGGAAATCTTTAAATAAAATTTGTTATATATACACATATATAAACAATATACAGAGTAAAACTCAAACTATTTAAATGATATACTCATTAATTCCATAAAAAATTATTTGTATTTTTGATATTAACAATTTCAACTTAAATTTAAGAATATTGTGATTTACGTCTTCTTGGCTTTCGATTGCACATAGGTTTTTATATAAAAATTGGTAAACATCGAAATCAAAAATATTCCAAATGCTAAAAAGATTTTGTAAATTAATGGGGGTACATCGCAATCATCCTGAAGATAAGTCCAAAACATATGAATCAATACTCCAATAAATTGAACCAATTGCAATATGGTTATATATTTTTTCCACCACAAATTATTACGTAAATTTGGATACTCGGATGCCAGATAGTAATAGGTATACATAACGGCATGTACAAATGTGTTGACAAGGGCAACAGTTACCGGATATCCACCATAGCCAAAAAATCGTATTACTAAATAGCACATAATTGGCATTATTCCATGATGCATCAAATGTAGAACCGTTATTTGTTTATATTTCTTTCGTAGCACAAAAAATATTGTATCCAATAGATCGAAATATTTGTTAAGATAGTATAAATATCCAAAAGTACGTTCATAAAATTTTGATGGACTATCAAAAGCTGCTGGAGTTATACAACTGAATTTATACGGCTTATAAATAGATAGAAGAACTATAAGCTGAAAGAAGAATTAAAGTATTATACATATATATATATATATATATATAAATATATATCTACAAATATCCACACACTTACTGCTATTGTATAACTGCCATTGAACACTATTTGGCTTATATTATAAATCTTTAGAACTCCACTTATATCATATGGTTGACGATTTTTCATGAACCATCTACCGAGTTTCAGGACGATAATTAAATATGTGATCGTAATGAATAATACGGGTCCGATACCATGTGTCAACGGCAGGTCCAAAGGATCTTAAAGAAGAATTAAATGTGTTATTTAGATATGGTACACTTGCAAAGGGTACAATAAAATTCATCAGATTTTTGTAACGCTTAGAAATAAATATTTCAGTCCACCTGTCCGTCTGTCTGTTTCTTCACATCTTTTCAGACTTCAATTTTGAGCTACGTGAGCAAAAGTCATATCATTCAGTTTATTGATCATTTATCTAAATTAAGTTTAAGAATAGATCGGATCGGACAACTATAAGTTTAGTAGATCGGATAATAAATATTAACATACCGGCGAGTTGAAATTCCCTTATGTTGTTTTTTTGCTTCAAATTTTCTTACATTTTATATTTACGATATTTAAAAAATCTTGAGGCCGATATGACGGGGGAAGTAATTAATTAAACTATACACTTTGGCACGGCCGAAGTTAGTTGCTTTGATATTTTTTATACATATCCTTTCAAGGCTTCTCACTTACCTGAATGAGGTTGATTGAAAATTTCCAACATTTTATTTTTCTTTTTGTGATTTTATTTATTCTCTTTTATTAGGCTTTACGTACTCGTACTTGTGGCGGTTTATTAACTAAATTGTTTTACAATTTACAGTCGAGTTAAATTCGGAATGAAATTCAATTAGACATTGGATTAGTAATCTATTCATTGAATTAACATATAATCAATTCTTTTCTATTTTTTCCCCTTATATTTTATAGAATCAATATATGCGCTTGAGAATCGTCAAGGTCATGACAATTGCTGTAAAACTCGAACTGTCCCGGCACTGAGGCAAATAGTTTTGCATAATCGGAAACAATTATAACTGATACAGTCAATTACATCATTAAGAAATGTTAGAAAATGCATTGTGTATTAATGAAAATGATGAGCTTTTCTTCTTTTCCAAATGGAATACTAAGAATAAACGAAGTTTTGTGAAAGAAAATTAAGCTGCAACTGTCGCTGGAACTTGCTGCTGCTGCACACTGCAACATTTTGCTGCAATTGTCGGTAACTTAATTAATTCGAGAAAAACGAAATCAAGTCAAAGTGAGAGCGAAGAAGAGGTGGGGAGAGAGAGATAAAAAAAAGGGAAGCTCCTTTGGTGGGCCTCGGACGGGTGGCCCATAAATAAAAGACCCCACCCACACGACTTTTGGTCAAAAGAAGAAGACGTGCAGAGCGAACAACCGTACCCAATACTGGCCAATTAGTTGGCTGCAACAGCAACCAGCCAACGGCAATCATTTGGGCTCCATTGAGCTACCCATATAACCCCCCGAAACCCCAAAAAAACAACCTCGACTGCCTGCCTCACTGATGACTGCTGCTAAAAGACGTGCGGGTAGCAGCAGCAGCAGCAGCAGCAATAGCAGCAATGAGCAGCTGCCCCTGCAGCAGCAACAGCAACAACACCAACACCAACACCAACACCAACATCATCATCATCATCATCAGTATCAGGATGCCGATCAACAGTCGTCGCAGGCACACGAATACCAACAGCTGCTACAGCATTCTCATCACCACCTTAACCACTACAATAGCAATGGCAATGGCAACAGCAACAGCAACAGCAACGGCAACAGCAGCAATGACCACCCACAGCAATACCACCAGAGACAGCAGCAACATCAGGCGACATTGCGCGATTGCTCTGTTAAATTGCCGCTGGATATACTGTGAGTATTCCCCCAACAAGCCAACAAATCATTTAGGGTTACGATAAGAAATCCGCAAAAACAAAAAAAAACATAATAAAAAGGGTCCACTCCCCATTGAATTGAGTTGAAGGAGCTGTGATGCTGTCCATTTTCGTATTCATTTTCATTCTTATACCCTGTAACCATAGGGTAAACGGGTATATTTAAGTCGCTAACAGGTTTAAGGAAATTTTTGGACCCCTTATTGTATACATATATACATATATTCATGATCAGCGTCAGTAGCCGAGTCGTTTAAAACATGTTCGTCTAGATATTCTAGATTTCGAAGACTATAAGAGCTATAGTCTTCTTTCAACATTTAGTTTCTACACAGATCTAAGTCTATTGTCTAGACAGACTAATAACTAGATCTGTGTTAAATATACCATATTTCTCAATAATCAGGCTATACTATAGTTGTTGATTTTGTTGAAATCGGTCAATAAATATCTGTGATATAAGCATAAATATTTCGAACTGAAATGCCAAGCACAGCAGCGTCTGTTGTTCATATGTGAGCTTTGCTCTGCTTTGTACTGCAAGCAGTATAAGTTTCTGCAAGCAGTATAAGTTTCCGTTACACATAAGAATGAGCGGAATATAAGAAGAAATTTTGAAATTAAATTGATTGCAAATTCGGAGGACTTTGAATTTTTAAAGTATTCCAACTTGGTACAGGGTATTCCCGAAATTGGTAGGGACAACTTGCTTGCTTCATTGGTTTTTGTTTTATTTTTTGTTGGGATTTTTTTTCTTTTTTGTTTTCGATTTGTCTTGTTAAAATTGACCAAATGGCCGCACGTCTGGATGGTTTAATAAAATTTACATTTTAACGTCACCGTCACAAATGGAAATTGCATTAACTTTAACGGGCCAATCGTTAACGTTTTCCTCATTTCGTTTCAAATATTTATTATATATCGTCTTTGGCATTTAAAGCTGAATTAACAACTTTCGCTTATACATAGTACTGTCATTCATTCATTCGTCCATTCATTCATTCATTCATTCATTTCGTTTGGTTTTCTGACTAAGACACAAATAAGATGAGCTTGTCTCTAGGATAATGGAGGAAATGCCACAGTTTTAAATTTAACATCAACTATGCTGCTGATGTTGGGGTTTTTAGAGCTCAAAGGCTGTCAACTTAGATGCATGACAGGCGACAGCTGAAACAACAGTAGCAACAGCAACAACAACAGCAACAACAACAACAACAGCGTTAGCAACAACTAGTCAAACAGGAAAATGGAAAATAGGGGCCGTGCGTTTATGCAGATCGCCGTCAAGTGGCGGCAAAGGCAAAAAGGGGGCGCGAAATGAGGCCAGTTCCCAGTGTTGTTACTGCAGCAGCTGCCGGGCTTAAAAAAAAACAAAAAAAAAGAAGAAATGGAGGAAACTTAAAGCATGTCTTGACTTCTTATAGTACGAGTATGTTGGGGTTATCCTGAGGTTGAAATGTGTGCGCCACAAATGTTGCCGTCGTCTGAAGTGACTCCTGGCGGGCCTCCAGCTTTGGCCATAGTGTGTCGTTACTTTTAACGAGGTGTCGCATGCGGCAACTAGATGGCGATGGTGATGGCAATGGTGATGGTGATGGAGGTTGGAGGCTAACACCAACAAACTGCCTGTTGCCACATGGCTTTTGCTTTTACCTCTGACCCACAAATTCTACATTCTGCTATGCGAAGGTATATGAAAATGCACTTAGCGGCAGGTCTAACTCCCGTCTCCCGTTTGCGGTATGCTGCAAATGAAGTCATCCATTAGACGATGCCTAGTCTGTCTCTCTCTCTCTCTCTCTCTCTCTCTCTCTCTCTCTCTCTCTCTCTACCCACCCTCTTTACTTTTGTGTACGTGTCTGTGTGTGTGTCCTTAATAATCCTAACAGTGTTTTGCTGTGGCCTAAGCGGAAGCGTTTATAATGGAATTCGTTTAAGCACTAACCATAGACGAAGGCCAGGGCAAGTGTCGTTGAGCTAATTTCACAACACCAATTCCAATGAAGGACATACAACAAGGAGTCACGACAAGAAAGAGCCGAAAGGCATCCATTAGTTTAATTGTCAAGCAGTTTTAATCTATTTCCTTTCGTCGTACTACTTCTTTTTCTTATAAACTCTCACTCATACTATTTCTCTCTCTCTTTCCCTCATTCTTTGCAGATGGCTTCCGAAGTCGGCCATGCGTCCAGTGGGTCCTGACACCTCACACACCGATTGTATTCTCGTTGTTGGCGTCTCCCGTCCAAAATTGGCCGTTGTCTTTTTAACGGTTATGCTGATCTCATTATTTCTCACCTTTCATGTATTATACGATAGTGCTGTCTATAATATACAAGCAGCTCAAGCAGTACATGAAAGGCATCGCCTCTCGTTGGCCGCCTCAGCATCGGCATCAGCATTGGCCTCCTCTTCAACTGGCCTCTCGTCATCAAATCATCATCTGCCCGTGTTTGTGAAACCCGTAACTAGTTCAAATCAGCTAAGTCATCCCATGGTTTTTCCCTCGAGTCGTGTACATTTTCCAAAAACAAGTCGTCGCCTGCCCCAGGTAAGTGGAGTGTATAAATGTTAATGGTTCAACTATGTACAACTAATTGCTGCAATTTCGTCATTTCTTTTAATTTCCTGTCCGACACAGGCTCTCATAATTGGTGTGCGAAAATGTGGGACAAGAGCTCTACTGGAAATGTTATATTTACATCCGCGCATCCAGAAGGCTGGTGGCGAAGTGCACTTCTTCGACCGGGACGAGAACTATCTAAAAGGTCTGGAATGGTATCGCAAAAAGATGCCACATTCGTTTCGTGGCCAAATAACCATTGAGAAATCTCCCAGCTATTTTGTATCGCCAGAGGTGAGTGAAATCTAAAGTTGAATTATGTGTTTTGGAGCGAACAAATGTTACCTCTCTCTCTCTCTCTCTCTCGCTGTCGCTTTGAAGTCTAATTGGCAATTAGGCTTGGGTGTGTGTATGTGTGTGTGTGTGTGTGTCAGCACGACTAGCCTAGTAGTTCTATTGCACATACCTGACCGTAATTATTAATTAACTGGCCGCCTCCACTTTCTGCATCGTTTACTCCAATGCTTCAATTCTGCCAGCCATCTATCAAATTAAAATGAAACGCTCGACCATGTCCCAACCAATTTCCGTGTCCCATGTCCGTACGAATTTCAAAATGAATGAACTAGCTGAGCGGACCAAAAACGGAAATGTTTTGCAAATTCATTTGCCGAACGCCGTCATCTAACACCCAAGTGGATGACTATTTTCTCTCTTTTTTTTACACATTTTTTTTATACCCTGGACGCATAGGGTAAAAGGGTATATTTTCCGATCCCATAAAGTATATATATTCTTTGAAGGAATCTCTACTTCAGAGGGCTCAAATTCAGTCAAATCTCGTCTGATTTTGAAAAACTATGTCTTTATTTGCTTCTTAGAATCGCTATTTTTAATTAGCATAAAAATCTGGAAAACTAATTTTCAACTCGATTTTCGCAAATTTTAACGATGGTTACACTGCAAAAATTTACAAAAATCGGATCAAAAATTTTTTTCAACTTTTTTCAACTTTTAATGCAGTTTTTTAATACGAAAATTATCCAAAAGATTGATGTAAAAATTTTCCAAATCGGCCAAAAGATGGCCAACTTAGAGCCTATAAAACTTTGTTAAAATCCTTCAAAAGAAGGACAACGGAGAAATCCTTTGTAATTAACCTAAAAATCTGGAAAACTAATTTAAATATAAAAAAAATTTATTTAATATAAAGAAAATATAATTTAATATAAACAAAATTTATTTCGACGAAGTCTGATTTTATGAAATACATATCTCTTATTGGTACAGGGTATACTCCAAGTCGGCAGGGACGACTTGCTTACTTTATTTTTTTTCTTTTTTATTTTTTTGATGTTTCTATATCTATATTTATTGCCCGCAGAGTGTCCCCAAAAAAAGAGAAAAAGAAAGGAAGAAAAATTGGGTTTGGTGATGCAATTTGTTTGGTTGAAATGCGAGTACCGTTACGGAGCTAGAGACGTTGGGGGCCACGGTCAGAACCGGAAGTTGCATGTGTCATACGACGACACGGCAATATTTTATCCTGTTTGGTTTCAATTTTAACTGCAGTGCGTTGAGCTGTAGTTTGCTCCATTTCAATTTGTTATGTATCTGACGTCAAAGGCAAATGCAAATGCAATGTATATATGTATGTCTTTCATCTCCTTTCCGTATTCTCCGTTTATCTCCTTCCTCTCTCTCTCTCGTTCTCTCTCTGCCTCTCTCTTTCCACGTTTGGTAAATCTTCATTAAGGTTGTTATTAATATTTATCGACACACGGCACATCCGTTGACATAAGGCGCTCATTCGATAAACAGGCGAAACTAAAGCTGATACATTAAAGATAGCTCAGATATATATACCAGCAGCTTACCTTTTAAACCCAAAGCAATTAAATTTTTTATTTTATTTTATTTTGTTACCTATTAATAATGCAATCTTCCCCAAGGTGCACTTAAGTGTGCCAAGCTGAATTGTTAGGGGAATCGTCTCTTGGGGATCTATATCTTATTATGTTATTTGTTGACAAATTTTATTTTTCTTTCGTTGCACTTGCAAGAAATTTGTATGAAAATAGTTCATCATTATTTGCTTTGTTTTTTCATTATTTTTGGTATAAATTTTTGTGTAAACTTGTTGCACACACTTGAAGGACCTCATTGAAATTGATTAACTTTATTTACTCGGCTCGTTTCGCCCATTTGCACGGCTATTTATAAGTATATAACGGTTGGCAAATTCAAGGACTGAGAACCCCCAGCCAGAATGGGTGGCACCTGTTAAGGATGGGAAAATTGTCGACATTGTAAGGCAATATTTTCCGGTTTAATTAAATTGTTCACAGAACACTTGCTGCGGCACAGTGCAGTGACATAATGGTAGGGGGTAAATACCGTTTAAGGTGCCATGTGAATGGCAATTGTGAAAATTCAATAGATCCTATATATGTATATCGATACAATAAGAAAGCAATCAGCAAATTCTTTGGCTTTAAAAAGAAGTTATGGAAGATCTAAAATTGCTTTCGATTTGAATCAAGCGAAGAAAATTTCATTCCTTTTGGCGACTTAAGTGGGGTTTGATTTATGAATCCATCCCCCATTTGTTGCCACGTCCCTGGTGATATATGTATGTTTGTATGTATTGTTTAGTCCGTTGCCCTGTGTAATAGATCCCAGCTACCTACCACCCACGATTAACCCCTACTTCGTTGTTACTACGTATAAAGTGCAAGTTGAGTGCCGTTTGTGTTTGTTGGCCTATCCACCATAAATTCATTAGTTGCCCACCGGCTGTAAGCCAGACGCCCACATAATTTCATATTATTTAAGGATTTTCAGTAATTCTTATACTCTTTGGTTACTTGCAGGTGCCGGAACGTGTACGGGCGATGAATGCCAGCATTAAGCTGCTACTGATTGTTCGTGAACCTGTGACCAGGGCCATTTCCGACTATACGCAATTGCGTAGCCATGCGGCAACAGCCATTCTGCCATTGGCCGAAAGTTCTGGTAATGGTAACGGTGCCGTAGCACCCAAGATGCCATCACAATCTTTGCTCTATGCCAAACTTCAGGCGGCTCATGGCTATGACAATGCTTTAGGTGGCAGTGGCGCTGGTGCCAAGGAGACAAAGATAAGTAACGTAAGAAGGGCACTACCAATGATGACGACCACGACGACAACACCAACGCCAAATGCCGCCCAAATGGCAGCCAAGTAAGTGAAGGAAATGATTCCCCTCGCTTTGTCCTTTTGCGACTGCTTGACATGCAAATGAAATGCAAACTGCAAATGAAAGTTACCCGAAAATCCGGCAATGTCCTTGGCTCTTCTTCACCACCTCCCTTCTTGGTTCACTGATGAGGAAAGTTTGGTCTTGTGGCGTCACTTGTTGACAAAGAGAGCTGAGTAGGGGATGGAGTAGCTGCTCATTTGCAGCTGTTGCCAATTCAATTTGCAGTCCCTACGTATATAAATTTATATATATATATATACATATATTCTTTCTCTTTTGCCCATTACTTAGGTCCTTTGAGGAGCTGGCCATATTTCCCAATGGCACAGTCAACGAGGCATATCGACCCCTTAGCATATCTATGTATCATGTGCATTTGCATCGCTGGTTGGAGGTATTTCCACGTGAACAATTATTAGTGGTCAATGGAGATCGTCTAATAGAAGATCCCGTTTCTCAACTCAAACGCATTGAGGCTTTTCTAGGTGAGTAATCACAAAAAAGTGTGGCTGCATATTTAAAAGTATAAAATGCTTAAATTCATACTATCTAACTCTTTCCTTAGGCATCGAGCATCGTGTGAAAAGCGAACACTTT
Organism: Drosophila sturtevanti; assembly: GCA_018150375.1. Lineage (NCBI taxonomy): Eukaryota > Metazoa > Arthropoda > Insecta > Diptera > Drosophilidae > Drosophila > Drosophila sturtevanti. Next base: position 2,679,789 of record JAECWJ010000324.1, on the reverse strand, counting down.
TATTTTAATGAGACCAAGGGTTTCTATTGCCTACGCTATGATAATGGAGATCGTTGCCTGCGCGAAACTAAGGGACGCAAACATCCTCATGTGGATCCTGTGGTGGTATCCAGATTACGCAAATTCTTTGCTGAATACAATCAACGATTTTATGAGCTGGTTGGGGAAGATCTAGGCTGGCCGGAGGAGTAAAAACTCAATACAGAATTAACTCACTTCGGTTTGTAATTTGAGAAAAATGGACTGATGGTTAAAACAAAACAAAACAAAACAAAAAACAAAAAGGAAAGAAACAAAAGAAAACTCCCTCAACTGGGCCAACTGGTTGGTATTTGTTTTCTCAATGCGGAATATATCGGGTAAGTGGGTGGCAGCGATTTTAATACTAGAAAAGAGCGAACGAGTATAAATACTATTGGATAGTCAGGCAGCAAGAACGGTCAATCATTTTGGGGCCGACTGCGCATTTAATTACAACGCGAAACAAACAGAGATCCGGCCAACCGGAAAACTGGGTGAAAAATGCACCAGGGCAGAGAAACGCAGATTGCAATATTTTCTGCCTGCTGCCCTCAACCAGACGGCAGCATCCTGACAGTTCAATTATGCGAACTTTGGTATGTGCGTATTGAAAAATTGCAGTTATATTCCCCCTTTTCCCTCCACCACCAACACCAACTACCACCACCACCACCATCACCAACAACAATAACAATAACAACACTACCAACACCAACCGTTTACCTAGCAACGAATGGAATGAGGTTGAATGGGAATGAAATGGAATGGGATAGAATGCAAATTTCCCATCACACCATCATATGAGAGAAAGGAGCAAAAAGGAGAAAAAAAAATTAAAATGAGAAAGGAAAAAAATTGTGTGTAAGAAGAAATACTAAAATATACTGTGCACATTTTTGTGTGCAGAAAGCCATGAAAATGAATATATATTATATATACATGAATATATATACATATGTATGTATATATATGTATATTCATAAATAACGCAAAATAAAAAGCAATATCTACATTGATGATGTACGAAGGTTATATATGTATATGTTCTATCTCCCTCTATACTTCACACTTATTTGCCCTCTCCCTTGTTCTGTCTCTCTCTCTCTATATATCTCTCTCAGTCTATCTGTCTGTTGCTTCTCTGCTGGAATGAAGTGTCTGAGAGCATAAAAATTAATTAAGCAACTAAATGTGATTTTATAGCATGTAAGTGAAGAACAAATTAAAATTGATTGCAATTGAAATGAGATGGTAAAGGCAATAGGCAGAGAGAGAGAGAGAGAGATAGAGATAGATAGTGAGAATTACAGAGATAGGAAAGTGTGAAGGGGAAGATATATACACACTCGATACAATTAAATGTATTTTAGACATAAAAGTCGGCTGAATTAAATGTGTGCATAAAACTTTATACAAAAAAATAAACAACAAAAATTCAGCTATATATATTGTATACATTTTATGTATGTATGAGTAACTAAACATATCAGAAATTCTACTACTATTACTATTACAACTACATACTACTTAATACAACTACTATTGAAATTTTTAGCGCAATTCGAGGCTAATCTAGCTAATTCTATGTTACATATCAAATGGAAAAAATCCAACCATGAAATCGAAACATATCAGCTGCAATCAGTGGCAAAAAAATCAATGCATATATATATAGACATATATGTATATATATATATCTACAAGATACAAATACAAATATATATATACATTATCCATATATTATATACAAGTAAATGTTATATACACAAAAGATTTAAATTAAAAAAATAAAAAAAACAATGTCCTAGTCTATAAGTAAAATTTCGTTAAACTCTTATTTTTGCCTAGTTTGTAGTCCCAACAAAAACAACAAAAAAAACCTTTTTATGTGTCATGCTGGTCCTAGACAAACCCACTAAATAAAGTATACATACATATATATATATATATATTAGTTAATATTACATAAATACATAAACATTTATGTTTAATAGATTAATGCTGCACTGCCTATATAAATATTCAATATTTTTGCACACCCCAGACCCCAAATCCTCCCCTCCCCCACCCCAAAATATATGTAAGATTTATTAAAATAGTTTTTGACAATGCCGTTTTTTAGCCACAATTATTTTATATTTGATATTAATTCTTAAATGCTAGTCTTAGGTCAATTCAACTATTATAATATTCGGATTATACATACATAAATTTCGTATACTTTCGATACTTACTTACCAACATACAAACAAAAACATATCATCTCAATGTGAACAAAAATATATACATATATAACTTAAGGATAAACTTAACTGAATGCGTATTCCATATACTAAACATACATAACCAAAATCCAATGACTCCAGATACATTTTTTGATTCTTATAAAACTAATGCCCTCCCCCAGGTCCATGCCCTCCGCCTACCCTTCTCTCATCTTTAGTTCTTAGGGATCTTCAGCACAGTACTCAAAATAGCGCTTAGTATATACCTAAATGATAATATATATATATATATATATATATATATATATAAATCCCAATGAAAGTAATGCTGATTTCCCTCCCAACTTAACAGTTTCCAGAATGAACAAATCAAGTAATAAAGAAGAAGCAATATATAATGCAAAACATATTACAAAAGCAAAAACAAAACAAAAAAAAAAACAAAGACTGAAGGTCCTCCGCAGTATATTTTAACAATTGATTTTCGTTTTGAAAACCATCTAGAATGAGGTCGAAGTGCTGAGACAACGAAATGTTTATAATTTGTTATATTTTTATACAGAAAACAAGAAGAAAAAAACCCAGAAACACAAAACAAAACAAATACCAAATAAAACCAAAGAAATAAAAAATAAAAGAGATAAAAGAAAAATACTAAAACTAAAATGAAACCTTGACAATTTCCGTTTAGTCAGATATATATAATAACATACATACATATACACTCATATGTACATATGTGGTTACATATTGTCCTTCAAAATACGCCAATTGCATATTAAACATATCGAGAAAATGTTTTAACTCAACTCTATCTCCTCCATTGATATTGATGTATTGTCTATGTATATTTAAATTTAACATGTTGAAAAACAAAAACTAAGAAAAACTAAACCAAAACAAAAAAAAAGGAAGTACGAAATATACCAAAATACTGTAATGTACCTTAACACAAAAGCAACTCAAATCTATTTCTTTAACTCTCAAACTCTTGTAACTTATTCGACAACTTTCAATGTACATATCGAATATAGAAATATATACAAAAAAAAAAAAAGAAAACAAAACGGAAAAACTAAACAAAAGCAAAAGAAATTCAACAAATTGTAAGAAACCCGAAATCAACATTTTAAGCTATGTATGAACAAATTTTACTTTTACGCATGCAATGAATAAATGTACTAAAAACAAAAAAAATTTACTAAAAATTTATTTAATCATCGAAATAATGCTTAAAATTGGTAAGTCGTTATATCTACAAATCTGTTGAAAAACTGGAAAAGTGGTAATAATCGAATTAGATCTTTTGAATTGAGTTAGTAATTTTTATTCATTCTATTTGAATACAAAATAAATAATGGTAATTGGATTCTGGTTGTTTATAGTTTTGAAATTACGTATATATCCTTTTGCAAAGTAGTTTCCAGATGTTGTCAAAACCCTTCAACAATTGTAAATTGTAAAATAAAATAAACATAAACTTCAATATAATGCTAAACGGATAAATATTAAAATTTTTAAAATTCATAATCTCAACACCTGTCCCACTGTTTGTACCATCTTAGTACAGACGCAAACCTTAGTTTTAAGCTTTTATTGGTGAAAGCTTCTAATTAGTTGGATGCCTTAGTTGTAACAAAATGAAACTGTAACTAGACCTCACAGATATCGCATAGTAAACAGAATCAGTTGTAATTTGCTGTCAACTCGGACCGGTTGACAAATCTCTTGTACTTATTTACTTAAAATAAGATTTATAAAGAGTGAAGTTCGATTTAATAAATTCAAATTCATTCGAATTAATATACGAAATAATGTGGAAATATGGCAAACAACTATTTACATCAAACAAACTCGGGTATCAGCTGTTTAATGTTACTGGGATTGAGGTTAACCGAAAGCACTCATTAGCAAGGATGCTTGGTGAGCAGGTAATTAGGCTTTGCAAAATGAGAGGGAGCGAGAGAGAGAGAGAATCTATGTTGTTTACAAACAATCAAACCCAGTGAGAAATTTGCAGGAATATTTGGCATTGATTGAGAATTCTCCGCCACGAAATGATGTTAAATGGAAGGAAGCGAAACCATATTCCGAAATTCCAGGACCTAGCACTTGGCGCTTTATATCGCTTTTTATGCCTGGCGGTAAGTATTCAAGATTTATTTGCGCTCTTCAATTCATTTTTCTTCGATTTTTTGTTGATTTAGGCAAACTCTACAATACCGATCTCATGCAAATGAGTCGAAAGTTGAGGATGATGTATGGAGATATCTTTCGCTTTCCCGGAATCTTAGGCAGATACGATGTAGTTTTCACCTACAATCCGGAAGATTTCGAAATAACCTACCGCAATGAGGGTATTTGGCCTATACGTGTAGGTCTCGACACTTTCAACTATTATCGCAATGTGCATCGAGCTGATATATTTCAAGGTGTTGGTGGTCTACTATCAGAGTAAGTAAATTTCTATGATTGTCAGAAATTAAGATTTGATATGCCTTTTTTTATAGCCATGGTAAACCCTGGGCAGATGTAAGGAATAAAGTCAATCCGGTTCTGATGAAGGTACAGAACGTTAAGCGAAATCTTCCACAATTAGATCTAATTGCCAAAGAGTTTGTAGATAAGTGAGTAAAGTTTATAATCAAGGAAAGATTGTTAAAGTTTTCTTTCTTTTCTTTTTATTATTCTCAGATTGGAAACCCTTATAGATCCTGAGATGCATACACTCAAGGTTGATTGCCATGAGGAATTGAAAAAGTGGTCCTTTGAGTCAATTAGCTTTGTGGCTCTCAACACTCGCATGGGTTTATTAAGCGATCATCCTGATCCAAATGCGGCACATCTAGCCGAGCTGATGAAGGACTTTTTTGAATATACCTTTAAGTTTGATGTGCAACCATCGATATGGGTATATTATAGTACACCCGCGTTTAAGCGATTCCTTAAAATCTACGATGGCATCACAGAGGTAACAACTAACTTCATTGATGCGGCTATTGAAAACTTTAAGACCAACGATAGTAATGGGAATCAATGTGTCTTGGAGCAGCTATTGAAACTTAACAAACAGGTGGCTGTAGTAATGGCAATGGATATGCTGATGGCAGGCCTCGATACGGTTGGTTGCCAAAAAAATCAGTGATTAAACTAAATTATTATTAAGAGTTTCTTGTCTCACTTAAAGACCTCATCCGCATCTGTTACCATACTCTATCATTTGGCTTGCAATCCATTGAAACAAGTGCAACTACGACGAGAGCTCATGCGGGTTCTGCCCGATCCCAATGGTCCACTGACCGAGGAGAATACCAAGAATATGCCTTATCTAAGGGCCTGCATTAAGGAAGGTTTACGCATCACTTCTATAACACCTGCAATACTCCGGATTGCTGCAAAGGATTTAATTCTTTCGGGCTATCGTGTGCCTCGAGGCACCGGAATTCTTATGGGTGCCTTGGAGTTATCCAATAGTGATAAGTATTTTGCCAATAGTGCAGAATTCATACCCGAACGTTGGCTTAAATCCACTCCACCCGATCAACCAGATATAGTGGCCTGTCCAGAGGCACGTTCCCGCAACCCTTTCACATATATGCCCTTTGGCTATGGACCGCGAACTTGTATTGGCAAGCGAATTGCCGAATTGGAATTGGAAACTTTGCTCGTGCGTCTATTGCGACGCTATCATATTAGCTGGTTGGGTAAAGGTCCGTTACGGTACGAGACTTCAATTATATTAGTTCCATCCGGTGATATACGCTTTAAGTTTGAACCTATTGGTAAGACAATGTGATTTTATCTTGGAACTTGGATTGGGAATCAATAATAGAAATAATTAAATATATTCAGATTTTTATTCGTACTATTAACTAACAATATAGGGAATAAGTATAGATAGATATAGATATTGAAATAGGATTAGAAGTATAAAAAAGGGGGGTGGGGGGAATAAGATTAACGCCGGTTGCGACCGCGATAACGCTGATGAGGATGATTGTGTTGCCTGGAATGTTGTTGCCGATGTTGTTGCGGTTCCTTAATGATCGTGACTTGTTGTGGTTGCAATTCAGTCTCATGGGCCTGAGTTATATTGGCCAAGACAGCTGATTCCAAATCCGATGATTCACAGTGATGTTCGTTCAAATCTACGGTGGGTGTGGAATGAGCTAATTGATGCCAAAAATTAAGTACACCACCCATCAAATTTATACATTTCATTACTTACCCAAACCAAATTGAACAAGGGCAGTCTTGATCTGAGGTCCCAATGTAGTATTAAAAGCAGTGGGTGAACCTAAAAAATAAGATTAGATGTAAATACATTGGATTCAATATAGGGTATATATAAGACACTGGATGAAGTCTTTTTAGTGGGACAGACCAATTGGACTATAATAAATATCTTCAGAGGATGTGGCTGGTGTTAGGGTATCGACAGTGGGATAACTATTAGATTGCTGAATCGTTACAGATGGTAACTGTTCAGTTTGGGTATCTTGCTGGATCTCTTGGGGATTTTGTTCGATTGGGGTTTCCTTATCGTATACAGTGCAGCTGCTGCTGCAGTCTGTGTCATCATTATCATCGATTTGGGATTCGGTTTGGACATGGGGTACGAGTTGTGATTGAGATTTGGATTCAGGTTCTGGATCGGGATCGGGATCAGTGTTGGCTGTTGTGTTTGAACACATGCACGGAGTAACAAAAACATAGACAAAATACTATCGTTAAAATGTTAATTTTAATATCATTGGGGGGATCAGTGACCGATCAAGTGTGATCCAGATGACCAAGAGTTACCTGCAGCCGCTGTATTATTGTATAGACGTGTATTTGTTAATCCAGCATGTTCTTGGGTGACCTTTGACTTATCCTCCTGCTCCAGCTCCTGCTCTTCCTTTTTGTTTGCCAATGTTTGTTCCTGCTTCTGAGGTCGTTGATCTATATAGTGATCAGGAAGACAAAAGAAAGAAAGAAAGAGAGAGAGAGGGAGAGAAGAGAGAGAGAGGGAGAGAAAGAAAGAGACTAGGTAAGGATGCTAACGGAATTTTATGGCCAAACTCACAAAAAAAATGGTAAATTTGGAATTTTTCAATTGTGGCCTAAAGTATGTAAATGGATATTGTGGATTTATTGGAAGGATGATGGATCGAACAAGTGGATAAAGCAATTCAAATTTCATTTATAGTTATTTTGTATTGTATTTCATGACAAATGTTTCAAGTTCAGTTTTCTTTTTCTTTTTTCCATCTACGCTTAAATCGATAATCGATACTTGTTGTAATCTAGACTTAGGAGGCTACGAACGAGAGAGAGAGAGAGGGAGAGTCTAATAACAACAGTTCAATGTCCATTACCAACTTCCGTCGTCGTCTGCTGCTGCTGGTGCTGGTGCTGCTGGCGCTGATGCTGCTGGTGCTGGTGCTGCTGATGCTCCTTGTCGCCGTTGCTGGTGATGATGGTCGATGAATTGTGCTTCTCCTTATCGCCATGAACTCCATTCACTGCCACAGTCTTAGGCTATATATATATATATAAACTTAAATGGTTAAACTACATCCAAGATTAATATAGATATATATTTGTATATATAATATACCTTATTGTCATCAACAATATCGGTTTCCTCATCGCTGCTGCTGCTGTTGCTGCCATTTACGGAGACATTTGAATTCTCACTATCCTCGCTGCTATCATCGCTACTTTCGCCTGCGGTATTTGGCACAAAATCCGAATCATCTTCAGAGTTTACATTGGCATACTTGGACAACATTTCATCAATGGTCAAATTATGATCAGTTTCAGTATGCGATTCATCCTCGCGTGGACGTTTGCTAACTTGATTTGATGAATTGGTCTGTGGATGAAACTCGTTGAGCTGTCAAAGTTCTTGCAAAGAACTCTCTCCCCCTTCCCCCCCCCCTTACCTGTTCTAGGCTGCTATTCAATGTAAAAAGACGTCCGCTATTGGCTCTATGGACACCTGGACGGCATATGGCACGAGAAAGCCACTGACTAAGCTTGTAGGTCAAACCTTTACCGGATCTATAGGACATCTCCTGTTCGCGTTGCCTCATCACCTTTAAGCCATGTAGACGTATGGCCCTCAGTTTGCGTCGCCGTGTTTGAATGAAATAAATCAAATCCGTGGGCGAGACAGGACCATTGCCAATCATTAGGGCACCCATCGATAACCAAATGCGGGTGAGACGCAGTACAATAATCAGCATCAGGAATGCCATCCATGGCAAAGGACGTTCCAATGGGATATCATTTTTCTCTAAGGATAACAATGGATAATACAAATGTTATGCAAGCAATGGGTAAAAGTAGAACTTACCCTGGGGCAGGCTCCACTTGGCCGTATTCTCAATCATCCTTAGTGCCCGATCTCCACGCGCTATCACAAATTGTCCAAGACGTGTGCTAGCAAAACGTTCCGCCTGCTCCCGCACCGTGTCATAGAAATTGCGTGACTTATGCAGTTCGCTGACTTCATCATCCCCGATATGTTCATGATGCTGCTGCTGATCTTTAGCTTCAATTGTTCCCTTCGATTGTGCCATTTCCAAACTGAGACTGAGACTGCTGCGTGATTAATTGGCATATTATTATTATTATTATTATTTTATATTATATATATACATAAGTATTTTCAATTCTGGCCTATACATGGCGAAAAGTACAAAGAGATTATCTCTAATTGCCATATAAGCGAGTGCCGATCGTAAAGGTACAAATCGGCCTGTATGATCCGCTTCGACTCCGCGTGATTGCTGGCCTCCGGACAACCCGTATATAGACACATATAAAACATATACTTATAAGTAATCATATGTATTATTATTTTTACTGTCTGCCATTAGAACTGAAAGTGGATCGCTTATCAATTCATCATCTCATCGGCTCTTTTACACTTTAAATTCGCATTATTTGCGCATATATTTTTTTTATTATTTTTTTTTTTTTTGTTGCTGGTGTCTAGCGAAACTTATATAGTAGCTAATGACTAACGACAAAAAAAAAAGAATACATATATATATATATATATATATATATATACAAATGTATATATGAAATAACAACAAATATTTCAAATCAAAACAAATTAAATAATATAAAATTAGACCATGTGAACTTTGTACGGCGAAGTAGTCGCCGCCTCCGCTTAGAAGCAATAATTGAGGGGGGGAAACGCCATTGAGGAATAGTTTCTAGTATTTATAATACATATTATTATGAGAAGATAATGCGTGTCTACCAAATTGTGAATTCCGTCCGGGATCTTTCATAATCAGTAATGTTTGACAATGTGGGAGGTTATTTGTGCTACCTCAAGAGATAGTTAACGAATGGAATCGTTATTCCTAACCTATTTCAACTATAGACAGGGATTCTATATATGAATATTATACTGATAGTGTAATTATTCGAATGGAAACTATTTAAATTATTAAGCCATTTATGCAATCGAAATGACTAAACAAATCTGATTTGCTAATCGAAATTTTTAGAGTTTATCTATCTATGGTTTAATATTATGTAAATTCTTTGATCATATAGTGATAAATACACATAGATGGAAGGATCTAATTTATAATGTGGCGAAATCGTTTATTATATAGCAGCAATTACTTATAGACTAAATTGTCTTTGTTTTTATTAATATACATATATTTGTATATATATTCTAACTAATATAATGGCTAAAAATAAGACTAGGGTTACATTTGAATAACAATTCTTGGAACAATTTATTTTATAGAGATATAACCAACAGATAACCCAATTAGAATGGAAAATCTCAATACCAAGAAGATATATATATAAATATATATATAAATATACATAGCAAATGGTCGGCAAAAAATGTACCCATAAATTGTAATCCATTTTCTATTAAACTTTAACCATTTTCTCGTAAAGTTTTCCCATGCGAAACCATGTGTAAAAGGAACATGTGTTTCATTTATAGCATGGAGTCAATCATTAATGTCTTTGTCTTTAAATGAGATTTCATATTGTTATATGGATTTATGTAGGCATTATACATACTTATAATATTATGTGTATGTACAATACAATAAAATACCAAAAAAAAAAAGAAACAAAAATTACACAAGCATTCATATTTATTTTATGTGTATTTATAGAGCTTATTGCATCGCCCAGAAAATACGCGAAAAAAAATTATTCAATTAAATAGCAAAAATAATAAAATTATCACAAAAATTTGTTGGACGGGATCAAAGTGTATCGAGCTGAATGCAAAATCGAAAGCTATACACACACACACACACACTTCATCACACACATACACACCAACACACATGCATATGTACATAGTTCGATGTACAGTGTAATGTCGCAGAGAAAACGTTGCAAAAGGTCTCGAGAAAGTGAGAGAAATATGATGATGGAGGGGGGAGAGAAAAAGAAAGAAGGCCGCCAAGGCGAGAAAGAGTGGAAACTGCAAGACGCAGAAAAGAAAAGAATCTATGTATGTGTATGTGTGTAGATCTAACTGTGACGTTGACCCCGCCTACACCGCACTGATAACGGTAGTTTCCATCAAATGGCGCACAAGTAGATAATGAAGAAGCCGCTAACAAAGCGTACACCCAACTAAAGCATGTCCATTTCATCTACCTACTTACCGGTCTTTCTTTCCTTCCTCTTTATTCTCTTCAATTTTTTGATTTTAAAATTCTCTCAAAAGTTCTGCAATTAAATTTCGATCACTTTCGAACCAGCCGCAAGAATCGTATTTTTAAGAAACGAATCTTCAATGGTTATTAATTTTAATTTATATATTATTTTTAAAACAAAAAATCACTTTAAAATCTTTTACTAAATCTTTTCTTTTTATTTGATGGATCAACGTAGGACTTAACTTCTGATTGACGCGGCTGCACAACTACCGAGTAACTGAACCAAGTGACTCGAGATGTTCGCTTTGGAACCGATTGTGGCTAGATAGGAATCACCAACGATCGGCAATCATCGTGCAATTTGGGATTCGTGTTATCAGTTCACAAGCATTAAAATCTTCCGCTCTCTCTCTTTTCCTCTTAGCATTTTAAAACGAAAGAGAAGCTTACATCATTAATAATCTTTGGTTTAAATTATGTTAAGGTAAAGCTTTTTGATTTGCAAAACTATGTTAATAATTATAAGATCAAGAAGGAAAAGCACACCTTAGAATTCTGCGTTAACATAAATACCTTTATTAAGTTTGTTGGTGTAAATTTTTCTATATAATTTATGTGTTTTTTTCATCCTATACATAATTTAGTTGAAATGAACATGGAAAAAAAATTGCTCTTAAAAATTTCGTATTTAAAAAATATCAAAAGCACTTCTTGAAACAGCAGTAGTCCGATACACCAAAATTTTTTAATAAATCTGAAACACTTATAATAAATAAAACTAATTAACTATAACTGAAAACTACTAAGGTAATTCAAGGGAAAAAAACTCTAGAAGAAAGTTACAATATTCCAGAAACCAAAAACTGAGTTTGTACCGTCATCGTAGTAAGAAATATTTCCAAGCCAAAAAAAAAGCATCAGCAATTTTGTTATACGAATGTAAAACATGTGCCAAATATTTTTTATAATTTTTTATTTCTAATTTTTTTAGATGTATAATAAAAATGTTTCATATTTTAAAAATAAAAATTCGTAATTTTAATTCATTTATTATTTTGTATAAAATAAAATACTTTCAGATATTTGAATCGTTCTTAAAAGGAAGTGCATTAAATAGAAGAATTGATTCAGATCAGATAAAATATAATCCAGATTCTAGATTGAAGCTAATGATTAAAAGAAGACGCCTTTTTTTCTTCTTTCTTGTATTATGTTATCAGCCTAACAAACTGCTCATCCTCCCCTTTTAGCGGGTGGTACTCTTAAAAGCTTCAACAAGTCATTTTGCTGACTTTTACTTTCAATACAAACTAACCAATTGCAACTCAATTATTGTTATTTTTTTTTGGTTAAACAAGGTTCCCGTTTATCCTCTTTGCGACTGCCACTCGAGCGTATCCCTGTGTCCCTTCAATTTAACATAGCACTCAATCGAAAGCTTTTTCGTTCTCTCACTATCAGTAAGGGAAAAGCTTCCACTAGACATTCAGTTGCGCAAAAACTCTCCACTGAAACGGTTGGCACGACGGTAACGGTTCTCGAACAGAAAAAAAAAATTCAGAAAAAAAATTAAAACAACAAACATAAAAAAAAAACAAAAAACAAATCGAAAGCTATACGCAGAGTTTTGAAGTGACCACGAAATGGCGCTACTAAGCTAAGGCTTATCCATTCATCTTGTGTGTGAAAACATGTTTGAAAATGCACGGTGCACGGTGTGTGTGAAAAATATATTTATTTAACTAAAAGTGCAAATATTTGAAAGCCAACTTTTATACAAAAATATATTGTGGAAGAAGAGAAAAAAAACATAATCAAAGGACGTTAACAAAAACCCGAAATGCGATGGCAATGTGAATGGAGCTGTAGCCAGCCGAGCGAACGAACCAGATTCAGAGCCAGCGACTAAAAGGCGAAGCAGGAGCAAAAGGAGGAGGATACCTCTATACCTAGTGTTGCCTATGCCACCGAAAAAATCGTGAATGCCCTGGTGTTGGTGACCTCACAATGTGTAAGTGTTTAGCTCGGGCAGAGTGAAATAAAATGTTTTGGTTTGGCAATTGATGATAAGCCAAAATTGGTTGAGGAATGGTGAGAGGGGAAGGGGGTTGGTGGTTGGTGCCCCCTTCTAAAAAAAGAATGACACGCGGGGTGCAAACATGATTTGCTGACTATAGAGGTAAGATAGGGTTGGCACCGATTTTAGGGTTGAGTGTGGGGGGAGGTAAGAGTTGGGGGTATGTTGGAATGATAGGAGCGACAGCTGCTGCTGTTTTTCTATATATTTAAGCAGCTTAAAGTTTAAATCCAGCACGTAATCCGTTAGCCCTACAACCCAGTACCTACTCAACTCCATAACGTCACTCCACTTTGGCTCCACTTGACTCGCTTTGATGCTGCTGCTGCTGCCGCTGCTGCTGCTGCTAATCCACATTCTGGGAATGTTGCTTCAGTTGCCTACTTTTTACTTGCGTTGAAAACATTTTAGAGGGTCCAACATAATGTTTTTTTCTTCCCTTTTCTTTTTTTATGTTTTTATGTGTGCTATTTTTATGCGGGTTGACTACAGCCTTAGCGAAATTAGTTTGCGCATAAATTTACTGGCCAAGGAGATGGGCTAGAAAAGTTTACCAACAAAATTGTACATAGAAAAAAGTGTATATGCAGTTGAAATTGAATTATAGTTTGAATAAAGTTTTCTTAACTTAAATAAGTTTGTTTAGTGAACTATAAAAAGAAATGTAATACATTGTTAAAAGTCATACCTATATCAAAAGGAAAAGACTAATGATGTTATTACTCTTTAAGTCTATCAAGGTTTTGTCTAAATAGGTGAAAGTAATTGATTTGAAGTTATGATTTATGATATTTTATAGCAGGTTTAGTTGTTACTATGTATATCTGATTAATCATTTGTTCTATAGGACTTGGGGAAAGGGACTTGAGAAGCTATTCACAAGTGCTGAAAAGTATACAATAAGTTTAAATTGTTAATAGAATGTTTTTCTCTGATGAAATTCGAATTGATGAAGCTAGAACTGCATAGTATTGTTTTATGATATAATTCTTTATTATTATATTATATATTACAATATATATTATATTATATTACATTATAATATATCTTACATATGTAAGCTATAGCAAGCAGATAAGTTTAGAAGTTATGTTTCATATTGTCCTAAAAAATGAACCGGCTTTTGTATTACATTAAATTATTATTTCAAAATATAGCTCAATCGGAACTAGTTCATTACTATAGTTCAAATGCATGTAAGCTGGTTTTATGAATTAGTAGATTTCTTTTCTATTTTTTGCTAGCTTTGATTATTTATTCATTTTTAATTCATTAATATTTTTATAAATCGAAATTTCTCTTTGAAATTGTATAATGTGCCTGTGTGTTTATGAGGTTTTTTACTTTTCTTATTTGCTACTACAGCGGACCCTCAGTTAACGAATACAATTGGTTCCACAAAAAAATGTGTTCATTATGTGAAATGCTCACTGCAGGTCATAATCCCAGATATTGATCATGATAACCAATGCAAGGAGATAAGTTGCGAAGGGGTTTTTCTAATATTACGATTTAAAACAGTGGCGAAGGTTTTCAAAATACGAACTAGTTCATTTTTTTATCTATTGAATGTTGGATACAGCAATCAGTTGATTGACTTAGATGTTTTATAGTAATTAAATGCTAAAAAGGGATATTAAAGAGCTTTAACCTAGTTTTAATTGCTTGATATGTTGAATATTCTGTGACTTAGGGCGGTTTTTTTATGGTTCCAGTTCATATTATATATTTTTCTATATTTTTATATCTACGTATGTTTCTATATTCTTTAAATATATCACAATAATAAATTTTGAACAAATTATAATTCAAGCAAGTTTTCTTTAAAGATGAAAGCTGTTTTCGACTGGCTTAACTTATTATTATCATCATTTCTCAATCACCCCTCGCTGATATTGGGTTTGTTATTTTATTTTTGTGTTGACGCCACATAGCCAACGGGTTAGCTTAGCTGTTCAAAGACCTAACCCAACGCACTGTGCGGTGGTATCCGTGAATGTTTTCCCAGCATATTGCTACTGTTCTTCATAACGTTATGGCGTCTTTGCATGCCGTTGCGCTTCCGGTTACACACACACACACACACACATACATACAAATAAATAGCACATAAACACATGCACAAGCACAACCTCACTCTCGATGGCACTTGGCATGGCTAATGAATATGGCCAACATACACAATTCTCTCTTTCGTTTTCTTATTCTGCTGCTCTTCTGTCTAGATGTCGCGTGCTATTTTGGCTTGATATATTTTTTTAATTATAGCTTTGCGCTTGTTTCGCACTTAACCCCCCCCCCCCCTTATCCCCCACACTCTTCGCTTCTATGGGCATAAGTTTTAGCCTATTTATGCGCCCATTTGGCATGTCAACATAGTGTTTAAGGTCCGGGAAAAATGGGAAAGCGGGGGCTACGACCCCGAGGTGTCTTCATCTCCCGCTGTCTGTGTGTCTCCTCCCCTAGTTCATGTAATTGATTTGAAATTTGTTGAAGAAAAAAAAAATTGCTACAGCACATTTGAATCTTTTTTGCTAACTGAGCGACCTCATCAATTGGAATACTTAATTGGATTCAGGACACAGTTGCCACTGGTGCTATGCCAAGTATCGTTTTGTCCTTGAACTGACATCAGCCAAAGAGAAAATAAGTAAGAAAAAGAAAAAAAAATGATTCCCTTTATTATTTTCACTTCACTTTTACTTGTTTTGGAACTTTTTAATTACTTGAGCAGACTTTTAACTCGGCCAAAAAAAAAAATGGGTCCACAAAGGTAAGCCAGTTAATTAAAATGGAAGCTCGAGGTCATGTATTTACCCAAACACGAGCATTATAAGGGACATGGGGATATACACACACACACACACACACACACTTACATATATATGTATGTATGTACATACATATATCAGTCATAATCCAAGCTTTAACAGTTGCTTATGAGACATTAGCGTTAAATCCTTAGCACTTTGATGTAATTAAGTTAGCTTTGGTTATACGAGTTCTTGTCATGATAATGCCAGTTTTAACGACTTTGATTTTATGGTCAAGTGTGCGACTGCAACTGCATCATTAATGGCCAGGCTTAATGGTAATGGTTACCATGAAATCTACTGTCAATCGGGTTGTTAAATTTACACTTCTTATTTACTTACTGCAGTATACGAGGGAGGGTTTAAAAGTGATTAAAGAGCTTTCTAACTTTTGTGGTCACGAAATAGTTCATAATGTCAAAGCCACAGATAAGCCTAAAGATAAAAAAAAATAAATGAATACATATGTATATAGTCATAGAAATTTTAGTAACTAGTTTTGGATATATATAGACACACTGCGAAAAATGGCAAAGGATAAATAAAAGTCTTTTATTGCCTCTGATTTTTCTTGAGCGATATTTCTATCAATTTCGAAAAGAAACTTCTGGAAAATGTAAACTTTTCATGCCATATTTATGCAATATTTTCTACCCTAACACTACCCCTCGTGCATATATCCTTTCACTTTATTTACAGTGTCGAAATAAGGACAAAATACGCATAAATGATCATGCATAATTTAATTTAAAGACAGTACTGAATCGACTGCCTTTCGAGATGGTAAAATACAAGAATTTATATGAATTATTCATCAGTAACCTAAACATTGAGGGGAAAAACTCATTTACGCAAACCAACTGCAAGTAAAGTAGAAAAGAAAAACGAAAAAAAAAGTGAAAAACTTTTCCCTCAATGCTTTGAAATTTTTCAAGTGTACAATAAATAAAAAACAAAAAAAAAAGGCAAAGCCAGCAAAGCAAACACACAAAAAACAAAACAAAAACAAAGCTGCCAATTTCTCAGCATTATAAATATGAATAAACTGCAAATTATTTCCATATGGTATATAAATTTTAGACAGCTGTTCAATTTCAATTGTTTTCAATTTTAAAAATACATTTTTATCTCACCTGTCTGGTTGGGTTGGCTATGCTTGAATTATTTTTAAACTAGTTTTCTTTATAAATCAAAAAAAAAAAAAAGGAGAAGAAGAAGAAATGAACAAACGCTTAAATTTTATGCAAAATACATGACATGAAAATGTGAACTATTCTAGCAGCAAAGTTTTGATAAGGTTCGTTGCGTGTTTGTTGAACATGATAATCAAATCCAGTATAACAAGAATTGTTGCTAGCAACAATCAAAAACAAAACAAAAACCAGTGAGTGTTGTTTAAACAATTTTACGATGTCGAAAATTGTATACTCTTTGAGTGAAATCTTTTTGTTAAATAGAATCATAAATCTTTCATTTTTAATATCTTATTTGATCATTTATACATATATCTATGCTATATCTTTATACATATATGGGAAACATGATAATATATAGTAGATGATTCAAATTTAAAAGCCCTATCTAAGGTTTTTGTTCATATTCTGAATCTAATTTGGCTAAAAAAGTATAATAAATCACACAATTATTAATCCTACTTACATAAATTTTATTATTCTCTTGATTTCTAAAATTATATTATTGTATAATAATATGTATATCATATATTAATACATTTGTATATATTTACATACTTATGTTATAAACTTAACTTTATTACAGTTTTTAAAATAATAAATTTATTTGCACATAATATTCGAAATTTGTAATTGCATTAAAATTTTTTATTTTAAAAAAATTGTATATTTAATTCTTAAAGTGACATTGATTGTTTACCAACTTCTATTAATAATTATTTGAATTTAAAGATTTTTTAAATTTCATTCAATTCAATCAAATATTTTGATAATTTTTTTAGCTTTAATTTAATTCCAATAAATCTAAATACTTTTCTAGATTAGATAATTAATTATAAACTAATATATTTAGTTTTTATATATAAAGTGTTTACAACTGGAAAACTATAAGAACTAGCAACTTGATTATTGACTTACATTATATATATACATATATGTATATATATTATATGTATATCTATCTATCTATATATCTATTTCTACATAAGAAGACAGTACGCCTCAATATTAAACATTAAATTTAATCACTTTTAGTATTCTCTTATTCTTAGAAATTTATATCCAAGAAACTTAAAATCGGTAGAAACTTATATCTAAAAAACAGAAACCAGAAAAATAATAAATCCCAAAATAAGTTGCACAAAATAAAATAAATATCTTAAATTTCAAAAATTTCTTACATTATTATTATATGTTAATAAATATTTTACCCAATAATATATTTTAAATATTTTTTTACAGAAATATAATGATATGCAGAAGTTATCAAATATTCCTATACTCATTGTCAATTTCGTTGATTTTTATAAAAACATGGTATAATAATAATATATATACGAGGGCTGTTATTTATATTTTGGGAATAGGCAATACTCATATCGATACGTAAAATTTGTTAAATCGTAATATAGCTCACAGAAAAATTTATCTTCTCAAACTTTTCAATTGAAATATTTCTTACTTATCGCTAAAAAAGTATTTGAATGTACTTATATAGTATTTGAAATTATATTGAAGTATTTTGTGCTTGTCAAAGGTAGCAATAAAAACCCTAAGCAAATATATGAATATATTTTTTGAAAAACTTAAAAAACAAAATACAATAAT
Source organism: Drosophila sturtevanti (assembly GCA_018150375.1). Lineage (NCBI taxonomy): Eukaryota > Metazoa > Arthropoda > Insecta > Diptera > Drosophilidae > Drosophila > Drosophila sturtevanti. The sequence continues at coordinate 2,661,198 of JAECWJ010000324.1, read as the reverse complement.
AACAATTTTAGTTTAAACAAGAATATGTATACTATGTGTAAGGGATCGGAAACGTTTATTTTTTATGCGTAACAAGTATCTGATGAATTTTATTATACCCTCTGCAAATTTATGAAATATAGCAGAAAATTCAATAATATATTTTCTATAAGTAAAAAGTTTTATGACCTCAAAACTGTATATTACAATTCTATATATTGTTTACTTAAATTTAAAAGTTTCCTCAAATTAGTTGCCTTCTTCTTCTAACTAAAAATAAATATACTTTTCTTTTGATAGAGTATCCAAAACACAAAAAACACTAAAACCAAAAGAAAGAAAACATGAAAAACAAGCTGATTTTGCCTGCGGGTGAGCCAGACATTTGGCTCGTCAGTTAGTTAGTTAGTTAGTCAGTTAGTCAGTCAATCAGTCCTCAGTATGACGCCAGTTTCCCTTGCATATCAACAGAAAACAAAAAACAGAAATGACGTCACCGCTGACAAAGTGACACTAGTAAAGCCAACAAGGCGCATGGAATAGGCCGCGTTTTTAGCCTCAACCCATAAGTTTTACCACTTTGTCATAGGCGGAAAACAAAAACAAAAAGGAAAAATATAAAAGTATCAAGCATTTGGCCTCAACAGGTGAGCAGATGATAGATAACAACTGTGGTGAGGGGGAGCGGGAGCCGGGAGTGGTTTTTTAGTTAAAGGGTCTGTCGTTAAAAGAAATTTCCTGACATGTGCAAAGGATATGACACTTGCTGACCCATGTCTAAATAATTGATTATTGACCTTGGCAGCCCTGATACTATATTGACTAAAGCAATTCGTTAAACAACATACATATCTATATTGATAGATATATATATATATATACATATATATTCTTGCATTCATAATTGATGGCCAAATATGAAAGCCAAAATCACATATTGCTTTATTAGACCCAAACAATTTTCGATATGGATACGTTAGCATATATATATACATATATATAAATATATATGTATGTATATATACACATGTGGATCTAATGAATCGACTTATGTTTAATGCCATAATAATGACGTTTATTTTAATGGCCTCAACACAAAAGCAACAACAAAAACGACCCCAAATTTTCATGGCTTTCATTTGTCGTAAAAAGAAAGAAGGAAAATACGATTTGGCGATTAATGTCTTGACCAAATGCAGTAACAAACAAAATAAAAAAAACATTAAAGGCTTCCCCCCCCTTTCTCTCTCTCTTTCTCTCTCATATATATGCGATAATCTCGATAAACTTTTACTCTTAAAAAACACACCAACAAATAAAACGAGAAAAGGAAATAATATTAAACTGGCTACCTAAAAGTTTTGTTTCTTTTTTGTTTTTTGCCATACACAAAGTTGGCTAATTGCATTTAACAACTAAGGAGAAAGGCAAAAGTTAATATACAAACAATTGTAGAGCAAAAGTGAGAAAAGTCATTCCCCGAATTGGTTGATTAGATCAGACTATATATATATATGTATGTATATGTATATATGTATGTATGTACGTATGTATGTATGTATATGTTATCTTCATATGGCACAACATCAAAACAATCCAATCATTAATAATGAAAGAATGACTTTTAACCCAAAAGTTTCGAATTTATCAGAATATTTAAGTTAAATGGCTCAACGAATAGTTGAAAGAAAACATTTGTCCCTCAGATATGTATTATTTTTCTACAGTTTCGTGCAATTATTTTTATACTCTTACAAAGGGTACATTAGTTTTGGTCAGTAGTTGACAAAGCATAGAATGAGCAGTCTCTGACTATATAAAGTTAATAGATTCTTGTTCAGCACGAATAGTTGAGTATATCTAGCCCTGTCCGTGTATCCGTATGTCTGTCTGTCCGACTCTCTGGATCAACAATCTCTCATCTGAGACCCTTATAGCTACTGATTTGAAGTTTCTTCCTATTTGCTGCAGACATAGTATATTTCGAAATCATCCCAATCAAACTATTATATTATATATTATATATATATCGACTTTCAATAACGTTTAACCTCAATATCTTTAATGTTTTTTAAGCAAATATCACAATATTTAATGTTTGGGAGGTTAATATACTCCTTAAGACTTTCAACAAATTTTACCAGAATCGGTTGACTTTATATATTTTATTTTTATTTTAACAAATTAAATCTAATTACTAAACCTAATAATTTTTTTAATGAGCACTAGCTTCTAGGGCCTTCGACTTTATATATACCTACATATATGCTATAGGAACAATCAATTCAAATAAAATTTTTATTTCTCAAGCTAGTGAAAGAAAATTTTGTACTTCTAGGATTGTTACTTTTGGAATTATCTCTAATGAGCTTCAAAAGAATCGATCGAATATATGATACAGCTTCCAAGGGAACAATCAGACCAAAACATTTGGAAAACTTTTGTTTTCTCAAGCCATGTACATTCAATTTAAATTTGAATAGTTTTATAAATTTTCTTTATGATTCCGGTAAATTATATATTGTTGTCAAAGGGACAATCTGCAAGGGTATACAAACTTCGGCATGGCCCTTCCTATTCTAATTATCATAAGAAAAGTTCGCAAAACTAAATTTATTTTACGTAATTTTTAATTCATTTATGAATTGTTTGTTTTCTTTTAGATAAATGTTAATGGTAACAATTGAGAAATTGGAAAATGAATAAATAAATAAATAGAAAATAAATATACATAAATTATAGAATATTGTTACTCACCATTGTTTTATCTAGATTATTGTTTAGAATTTAATTTGATTTATGCTTAAAATAAAAAATTTGGTTTCTATAAATAATATAAAATATCTGTAGGTTGGTCATGGGAATAAGTTCCGATTAAATTAATGTTATATATACAATTTTCTTATATTTTGAATTGCCTTAAGAATTAAATTGGAATATTTAAAAAAAAAATGGTTTTCTTACTTATAAAATAGTATAGAAAACAGAGTTTCAATCAATTCAAAAAAGTAAGGAAAGTAGAATTTTTGATTTTGAATTTCTATTCCTGACCTTACTTTCAAAATTGAATATATATATACATATATATATATATATATATACATAAATGCGATTACCAGTCCCATTTTTATTGTGATTACCCTTTTTGTTCTTGCCGAGCACGTCCTTTTTCCACATTCTCTGTGCCTCACTTTATTGTTGCTGTTCCTTCTTCTATATTATGGAATTCTGTAATAAATATATAAAACATATATATATACTATATATACCATACATATATGACATACTATGTCATGTCATATATGGCATAAATGCAGACAATATTCATAAAATTATTTCTGCCTGTATTTAATTAAATTAATTAAATTAATATTTATAAACATGTAAATAATGTAAAAAAGGATGTCTTTGGATTTAAGGAAAAGAAATGAACATGAATCTACAATTTTCATAGATAATTAATCATAATTATGCTTATCTTGGCAGAGTTTCAGAACAATTAATTAATAAAAATTCTTATGTACCAAGGTATTATTAAATATATTCACTAAACTAGGTAATCAGTTCACTTGCATTAACCAAAGATTAACTTAATTTCAATAGTTCCTTAAATTTGTATTTGGTATCACAAAACTAAACTTTCTTTATTCATTTTATTCATTTCATTCAATATTCTATTCAACTTATAGAAATAAATTGTATACAAATTACTAAAGTATATGTACTACATTTAGTATATTGCTTACTATAGTACGGACTATCATTAGTATCACAACCAGTGGCAGCTGTTAAAGCAGATGACTGTCTGTGCGTGTGTGTGTGTGTGTGTGTGTGGCATATTTATAGGGAGAACTAAAGTGCTCCCTATAGACCATGTCTTAATGCCAAAGGGACTCCTAAAGCTATCAACAAATTGTGTCCGTCATGCAAACTAAAAATGTACATAATTATTAAAGAGATGGTGGGATAAGTACAAACACAGATACCCAAACACCCATACACACACACGCCCACACACCTACATTAATATATAGAATATATAACCTTAGGAAATCTGCAATTTCCGGCTACAATTTAATTAATTAAAAATTTAATATGTTATTGTAGACAAAAGTAAAATGTTTTTATACCAACTAACTTGGCTAGTGGGTTAGGTGGCTTTTTATTGTGGGGGGGGGACCTTAGTTTCATTCATGATAACTGTAAAAGTGTACACAATATATATGATATATATATATATATATATATATATATATGTTTTGCAGAGCTTTTTCCCATTTTTAAGATGATGCGTAAAGCTTTGACTTTTTGGCTGGTTGGTTGGCCATTCGGCACGCCCCCATTTTGCATTTTATGACGCCACCGTTGGACGCTTTTCCAATTTGTGTAAAAAATTCAAGTTGCAGCATCGCAACATAAGACATTAATAATGCAAAAGCCGCCGCAACCATCACACACACACACACACACCCACAAACACAACCACCTAACCCACCCACAACCAACCACACAAATAATTCAATGCCAGGCATACAGGCAAACACAGAGAGACAGACTTTGACCCAAGTCGGTTCATATGGCTCTGTCTCTCTCACTCTTTTGCTGTCTGTCTCTCTCGCTTGAGTTGTTTGTGTGTGTTTGTGGGGGCATCGTTAACAATAACAAATGCCAAAGCGCCAAAGCGCCAAAGTTTCAGTTCAGTTACAATGTTTTCTTTTTTTTTTTTTGCAAAATATCATAGCAGTCCTTCGGAAGTCCTGCTGCCGTGCAGTTCGTGGCGCGGAAGCATAACACTAAAGTCAAATAGAAAAGACATACGAGTATATACAAATATATATATATACAAATATATATACCTACATATAGGTACTGAGTTTAATCATATAAAATATTCTGATTGTGATTACCCATTCATTTCAATTGCCTTAATGGTGCAGTTGCTTTTAACTAGAAGGACATGCAATCAAAATTTAGCAGGACAACCAAGTCGGTGATAAAACATCAAACATACGCTCTCTGTCATAAAATAAATAAAATTTTCCCATCCACAGGTAAAACAAGTAATAAAAATCAAAAAAAAAAATAAATAAATATATAAAAGTAATAGAATATTTTATCTCTATTTGATTTATATGATGCATCGTTCGTGTCCGCGTCCTCGTCATTTAATCCTTTAGCCCGGTTCTTAGGTACATTGACCTTATAGGAAAAGCTCTTAAAGAAAATAGAATGCAATGTGATTGGTTGTTAAAGTCACAATCTTAAAGTTGTAGCAATTTTCTTATATTATTTCCTGTTGAAAAAAAAGAAGAAATTTATCCTTCCAAAGGCGTCCATTTGGCTGGACCTGACATTCGCTTACCGCACTTATCCTAAAAACATGGAGGAGTGAAAGTTACAGAACACTTTTTTCTTTCCATTTTGGCACTCCCCGGTCTCAAGGACAAGGCCATTTAACACAGTTTGGCAAAGGACTTCTTTTATTTCGCTTACTTATTACGCGGACTGCGGTTAGCTACGCAGAAAATTGTCCTATCAAAAAAAAATGTCATTTTCATCTTCTGACAAAGAACTGTGTGTGTGTGGGGATGTTTCATGGGCGGGATCCGCCCAAATTAGATTACTTTCAATCAGATTTCTACAAAAAAAAAAAAATGAAAAAAATGTACACATTTTTATCAATTTAAGTTGATTAAACGAAAGAATTGTTAAGAGTGAAAAGTGAAATGTAAGATGAAAATAATCTACAGGGAATATTTTATAATATGTATATATATGCCGACAATCAATAATTATCTAGAATAATTAGGGATGCATCTGAAATTTTGTTATATAAAATATTGTATATAAATCGAGAATTTATTATATATATAACTTTACCCTATTAAAGAGTATATATACATATATGATCCAACTCTATAATTTTAGATGATATAAGATGATTAAGTGTTGGAAATAAACTACATTTTGTTTATTGTCTATATTATATTATCTATTATATTATATATATTTATATATTTTATATATTACATTACATAAATATACATTTTTTGTTACAGTGATAACTTCTCAATATTGTTCTCCTTTATTTCCTTATTTGAAATCGATATTAGAGAGAATAATCCTTGTCCGATTTTAATAAGAAGAAGATAGAGAAAAATTAGATAGAAAAAATTATAGAAGATAGAGGAAAATTGCATTCATTTATCTAATATGGAGGAAAAAAAAGATAGAGAAAAGTTAGATAAAGCAAAATGAGATAGAGGAAATTATAGAATAAGATAGAGGAAATTGCATATATTTTAAATAAATCTATATATACTCTTGAGCTGCACCAAGATTCTGTTGTCTGAGACTGTTATCTCTTTAAGAAGAACTTTATTTTCTTTATAAAAAACTAAATTTCAAAAGTTAATAAAATGCTAAACACTTTTAATAAACGATTAAGTTTTATATACTATATAATTAGATTTAGAATTGGGTGATATATGAAATTAATGACACAATGCTCACACTCTATCTAGAATTGATTAACTTTTGAATTCTATTTACAATCGATCAGCTTGCAAATTTCATACACTTACCTGGTATATCTAAGATATATCAATATCGAACAGTCTTTATCTTAACTAAGATATGCATATGATGAAACGCATGTTTTGGTTAAGATATTTATAAATAATGATGATATGTTCATATATTTATGATAAATATTACGAATAAACAATAATATTTAATATAAAACAAATTTTCAAGCCTTAAAAAATATATACATCCTATAAAGATACTTGAAAAGTTAAATCTGAAGAGAAGATATAGATAGAAGACAATGATAATTGGATATTTATTTGAATTATCTGGATCCGCTAGATATTTTCCATCACTGAGTATTCTTTCAAATCGAAATAAGTTAATAAAATAAATGAGTTTAAAAGGTCGTGGGGCTTAATACAAATGATTAAGCAATTAATTTAAAATGTCTGAGAATTAATTTCCAAAGAGTTAAGGGTCATTAATTTGATTTCCCTTTAAATTAAGTGGCTTAAGTATCTATTATATATATTATTATTTTGCTGACGTATCAATAAATTGCTAATAAATAACTTTAATTGCAAATAGTTTTTTCTTCTTTTGAATATGAATATATATGTATATATGCATATATGTATAATTGCTTCTCTTAATATATGTATGCCTATTATACATATTATTGTTTGGTAATTTATTTAAAAAATTGTCTGTTTTAGTAATTTCTATATTTTCTTTATTCCATTTTTCTTATTTTTTTTTCATTTTCAATTTTGTTTGCTTTTCGTTTTATTTCAGTCAACATTTCTCTCTCTATCTAATTGAAGGCACTTGACGCGGCAGGCACAACAAATGAGAATAATCAGCTGGCTAAGTAATTATATGGGGGTGGTGGGGGCAGCAATGGCAATCGAAATGATGTCATATGAAGATATAATGAATGGGTAGAGGGAGATGGGGGAAAATAATGAAAATTGCAACACACACGCACACACTTACACACACACGCACATTCAATTCGATCGCTCATTCAATTGTTTGTTAAATCGATTGCCAAAAATTGAATTTAGTTGCCACGCCAATAACACAAAAAAAACCTCCACCTCCAATTTATTTATCCTTCTTTTCATTGGATGCACTGCATCTGTTTTTTCTTTTTGGTTCGTTGATTTTTAGCAGCACGCATTCATTACGTGGACCGGGAAGAGCAGCAACCTTGCAGCAGTCGTTTAACAGCCGCCGCCAGTGTCGATGGCAGTTCGTCATCACCACCGCCATTGCGGCGACCATCGCCGCATGGCTCACCACAATTGCAACATCAGCAACGTTTGGGTAAACATCTTAGTAAATCAGCATCGGAATTAAATGGACACGATTGTCATAACAACGAATCGCCACAACTATCACCAAAGCGTACCAAGAGCTCTGCATCACAGCATCTGGGAACAGGTTCCTCAACATCTGGTGGTGTGGCCAGTGGTGTTGGTGTCTTACAGAAAACGCACGGCTTCTTTAATAATCTGAAACATCGTTGGAGTCGAGCGAAAAGTAAAGATCGTCTGGGACGTAAATCACCCAGTGATTTTCTAGAAGAGAGCACCGATTATGCTGCCGATTATAGCTCGGAGAGTAGTTCCGTGACCCAGAGTCCTCGTCATAGATCCACCACAATTGGTGGTTCACCATTGGCACGTGAATTTCGGGCCACTGCAAAAATGGCCCAGGTTATACAACGTTTTGGTGGCTCCATGGAGGGTCGCATCGATGAACAGCCCGAAAATGGGAATGGGCCAACATCATTGTCAACCAATCAGACAAGTGATTATCAATTGGATGCTCTACAGGTGAGTTAAAGGATATATATATACTATAATTTCGCTTGGCTTTGCTTGCTTTCTTTTGATATTGGGATTGTTGATTTGTTTTTGGTTTTATTCTTCGTTTTTTGTTTTTTTTGGTTTTTTTTTTGTTTTTGTAAATCGATGGCACTAACAAAATTTGAACAATATTTCCGGTTTTTTGCTCTGCTCTATGCACAACAACTGCAACGATAATCCCCTGTCACGTCTGGCAGGCTGACGAACTGCGTCGAAAGCGAGAGGCTCAATTACGTCAATTCGTCTTCTTTCAGTTGCGTGTTCATCTTAAATCTGGTAACGACCTGGTGGCCATGGATAAGAATGGTAAGAGTTAACCACCCACACCCCACTCCCCACCCCCACCCCTCCTCCTTCCTATTTTGTCTCTGTGTTTTATATATTTAATGTAGCAGCCACTTGACACAATGCACAAAAATATCTTTTGTTTCTTCTTCCACACACTGCGGCAGGACTGAGTGATCCTTATGTTAAGTTCAAGGTTGGAGGGCGTTTATTACACAAATCGCGCACCATACACCGTGACCTGAATCCAGTATGGGACGAGGTGTTCATTGTGCCAGTGGAGGACCCATTTCAGCCAATCATTGTGAAGGTAAGTAAGACAAACAAACCCACCTAACCAAACCAACCAACAAGAGCATCAACGTCATCTCTTTATACCTACCAACCTAACTACCTACCTACCCACCTATCTAAGTATATATATTTGCCATCATAATCTCAATTATGGCTAAAAAACAATTTCTCAATTTTCCCCATTTTTCAATTACTGGGCGACAACAATTGTCCGTTCCCTTGAACAATGTCCAACACTGGACAGTGACAGCTGAAAACCGAAATCAATTTCCGTTTCAACATTTCATGAAATTGTCCTTCCTTTCCTTTTTATTCTATTTTTTTTTTTTTTTGTCTTTTCTGGTACACAGGTTTTTGACTACGATTGGGGATTGCAGGATGATTTCATGGGTTCAGCCAAACTAGATCTAACCCAATTGGAATTGGGCAAGGCGGAAGATATTCATCTACAGTTATGCGATACGAATCATGGGGATGGAGATGGACGTGGTGGAATGGGTGAGATACTAATCAATTTGACGCTCTGGCCACGTAGTCAAGAGGATAAGGAAATGGTAAGTGTGAGGAGGAGCTGCTAAACAAAACATCAATAAATCCATCAGACTAATGTCAATTGGTAGCACAATTTATCGGCTATTTATCAGACATTTAGATGTGTAGTAGATACAAGTACTCGAGATACATTTCAGCCCTCTTCCCTTTTCCCTTTTCCCTCTTTACGATTGTTTTAGTCTGTTACATGGAGAGAGGGGAAGTTTCTTTTGATGGAGTGAATTGGTTTTAGTAGGAGATATAACTATATAGAATATAAGTACATAATTGCGTTCCTTATCCACAGCTTAATCTTTTGTATCTGTATCTATTAGACCAAATCCTGAACAAATTATTGTTCATTGTGAATATTATTCGTATTGACACGCTTTGTTATTTCTTCGTTAGAATGAAAATTAATTACCAATTATATACATATATCTATCGAAAATGCGTGTACTTTTCACATACCGAATATTTATACATTAATCTTTAATATATTCAGACTGATTCCCATTTTGGTTCGATTTCGAGTTAATGGAAGTCAGTCAAATGAAAAATAACTGCAAAATTTTCTTAGAAACATACATGTACATTCGTTTCGTAACATTTTTATATTAATCTTTAATAAATTGAGAGCAATACAAAGCATGAATGAATAAATTTCGTGTATTCATTAATTTAGAAGAATTTTTGGAAGCACGCAACCATAAAATTGTATGTGAAACACATGGGGACAGCAGTTGGAACACAAAAAAAAACGGACAAAATAATCCCGTTACCATTTTCAAATAATTTATTTCGAAATGGCTTGTTGAATATTTTTCGGTTATCAGGCGCATCATTAAATTAAGTAAATAATTCATTTAAATATCATAAAATTTCTTGGAATAATAATTTCCAAATAATTTATTTTAAAATTGCTTAGCAAACATTTCTAATTGCTCAATTAAGTATTACATATTTGTTTAGGAAATTTTTCAAATGAATACTCAAAAGTGTAATAAATTTGCACATCCAAAAGAAATTTATTTAAATATTTAAAATGATTTATTGAACATTATTAGTTAGTGTGTTTAAGTAGTTTTTATATTATTATTAAGTATTGTATAAATTATTATAAACATCATAAATTCTAAAGAAATATTTTTTTAAAATAATTATTTTCTAATTAATTATCGAAAATATTAAAAAAAAGCTTTTTTTTAATGGAGCAATAATTAAATTTATGTTTAGATTAATTTTTATACTCATGAGTATTAAATTTAATCTAAACATAAATTATTAATAATTATTATTATTAATAATTTTTATTATTAATAATTAATTTTAATGATGTGAAAAAAATAATATGTAATGAGTTGTTTTTTAATCAAATTTAAAGATTAAAAATTTAAATATGATTTTAATTTTGAGCTATAATAGACTAGGGTAATTAATAAAAGGAAATATATAATATAAATAATATATTGATATATGATATATTGTATTATAAGTATATACAATTGAATAGGAAAATAATTGCAAATTGACGGGCATTGATTATAAGTTGATAACGCGAATACTATTAAATACTATATTAAAGCTATATGGAATTGATAACGGTTTTGATTCTAAACTGTTTTCAGAAACTGGCTAAGCTTTTTTATTAAATTTAAAGAGTTTACTTAAGAACTTGATTAACTTTACATATTGCAGAGTAATCATTAGTCGTTGCCATAGCTTTAACATCTAAATTAGTAAAGTTTTCTCCGAGAAGTGTCAATGAGTGTGACTCTCCTCTCTCTCGCTCTCTCTTTCTCGCTCTCTCTCTCTCTTCCCTACCTTAACCGTGACCTAGACTGAGTTATGAATGATTGTTATTTCACTTTGAAAAGCTGGCCCAAGTTAAATTTGTTGATCGCTTGTTGAGTGCCCATATCTAAATGTGGCATGTTGAGAGCGCATTAAAGTTAAACACCTAAGTAAATATGTATGTATATGACAAACAGCTAAAATACAAAAATGAAGCAACTTGTGAGACAACACCCCTCAATCAACCCTTCGAATGATGACTAGTTTGACTCTCCAGAAATCACGAATTTACTCCATTCGTTTTGTGTTAAGCCCAGCTCACACCTTTCTGGGTTTTAGTCATTGCTTGAGCTTCGGAGGGCAAGTTAAGCTTGGAATTTGCTTTGGGTTTTTTGTTTTTACCCATCGACATGTTAGGGTCCAATTGGCCAGGAGGGTATCGGAGGGCTCCACGCATGTTGCTTAAACATCTGCGCCAGCAACATGGTGAACTGAGAGATCAATTGGAACAGGCTGGCGAGGAATTAAAAGAGGTCAAATACACATACAATTAAATATTTGGGTGTGACACAATTGTTGTCAATTGTTTTCATTTTCTTCTTCTTTGTTTTCATTATTATTTCAGCATTTTCAACGCAACTCGAAATTGGCCGAGTCATCGAAGCGTTTGAAATCACAAATCTGGAGCTCAGTGGTAACAATATTACTGGTGAAGGCCAAAGATTTGCCACTGGCCGAAGATGGCAGTAAGCTGATTGACACACACTTTAAATTTAGGTGAGTTTTACAATATCGAAATTACGTACGTACCTATCTATCTATTTGAAATGATTTTTCTTTCTTTAAAAGATTGGGCAATGAGAAATACAAGAGCAAGTCTTCCTGGACAGAACGTTGGCTGGAACAATTCGATTTGCATCTATTCGATGAGGATCAGAATCTTGAGTTGGCTCTATGGAATCGGAATACTCTATATGGCAAAGCAATTATCGATTTGAGTGTATTCCAGAGGGAAACAACACATGGCATTTGGCGGCAATTGGAGGATTGCTCTGGTGAAGTCTTCCTAATGCTGACCATTAGTGGTACAACGGCACTGGAAACAATTAGTGATCTAAAGGCATTCAAAGAAGATCCACGGGAAGTGGAAATATTACGTGATCGCTATCGTTTCTTGCGTAGTCTGCAAAATCTGCGAGATGTTGGTCATCTAACGGTAAAGGTATTTGGAGCCAGTGGCTTGGCTGCAGCGGATATTGGTGGCAAATCGGATCCATTTTGTGTTCTGGAATTGGGCAATGCACGACTTCAGACTCAAACCGAATACAAGACATTGACACCAAATTGGAATAAGATTTTCACCTTGTAAGAGAGATTAGAGAATTCTCATAAGAAATTCATTATATATATATTTCCATTTACTCTTTCAATTGCATAGCAATATCAAGGATATTACCCAGGTCCTAGAGATCACCGTCTTCGATGAGGATCGTGATCATCGTGTAGAGTTTTTAGGTAAATTGGTCATTCCTCTGCTACGCATAAAAAGTGGCGTCAAACGTTGGTACACCCTGAAGGATAAGAATCTCTGTGTACGAGCCAAAGGCAATTCACCACAAATCCAACTCGAATTGACTGTGGTATGGAATGAAATCCGAGCTGTTTGCCGTGCCCTCCAGCCCAAGGAGGAGAAATTGATACAGCAAGAGGCGAAATTCAAGAGGCAATTATTTCTACGCAATGTAAATCGCCTTAAAGAGATTATAATGGATATACTAGATGCAGCCCGATATGTCCAGTAAGTTTGTGTAGTTAATCACTTGATTATTGACTGAATTTCATCTTTCCTTTTTTTTTTTTTCTTATCAGGAGCTGCTTTGAATGGGAATCGCCAGTAAGATCGAGCATTGCTTTTGTTCTATGGATTGTGGCTTGTGTCTATGGCGATCTGGAGACAGTTCCTTTGGTACTTTTGCTAATTATACTCAAGTAAGTCAAAAATTTATTGAAAAAGTTTAATAATTTAATAAACATTTTCTATTTAAAATTAGAAAATGGTTAATACGTCTGATCACTGGCACTACAGATGCCAATGCTGGCCATTATTATTACGAATATGATGAGGATGACGATGATGACAAGGAGAAAGAGGAGAAGAAGTCAATTAAGGAACGCCTACAGGCCATACAAGAAGTCTCACAGACTGTTCAAAATACTATTGGTTATTTGGCCTCTCTAGGCGAGAGCACCATCAAGTAAAGATTTATATAGGGATTTCCATTATTGGATTAATATTAATTATTGTTTTCTTCATTTCTAGCACATTCAACTTTTCCGTCCCCGAGTTAACCTGGTTGGCTGTTGTTTTACTATTGGGTGCCATTTTGGTCTTACATTTTATACCATTGCGTTGGCTTTTACTTTTTTGGGGTTTTATGAAGTTCTCCCGGAGAATATTGCGACCAAATACCATACCAAACAACGAGCTGCTGGACTTCCTATCGCGTGTGCCCGACAACGAGGAAATTGTAAGTGTTCAAAATTGAAATGTGAGGTCTTTATAATGAAATTTGGTACACCGAAGATTGTATATCCTTAAACATGTGACTGACCTTATAAAAGGTCCTTAAATATCATTTATGGGAACAACTTTTAAGGTGCAGAAAGTTGTTCATTAAGTAACGTTTCGCCAGGAACTTTTCATTGTGTTTCATTATAAACGTTTCCTTACGAGTTCTTCATAACAAGTATTTCATTATAAGTGTTTCATTATAAACGTTTTATGATAAATATTTTATTATGAACGTTGCACTTTCAAAGTTCACTATAAATGATTTTTTATGAATATTTCATTATACGCTTTTATTATAAACGTTTCATTATAAGTTTTTCATTATAAACATTTCATTATAAGTGTTTCACTATGAACGTTTCATCATCAGTGTTTCATTTTGAATGTTTCATTAAAAACGTTTCATTTTGAATGTTTCATTAAAAACGTTTCATTGAAAAGTTTCATTAGAAATATTCTATTATGAACATTTCGCTAAGGACATTTTTCGAGGAACATTGGGAAAGCAAAACAATAAATTCTACCAGAAATTATGTATTATATAACAGCAGGACAACAATTTTAAAGACATAAACAGAATCTCACAAGAATCTGTTAAGTATAAATATCGGATTTAAAGTAAAAGTGATCTACTTAAATTAATTAGCAGTTATTTTTAGATGTCTCCAAACAATTATGAGATATTTTACCAATTTATAAAATTGTTTGAATTGGAAAGGTTTTAAAAATTTTTTCAAAAATGATATAATATCCATTGCATATATTTTTCTTAAATTTACAATCTATAAATATCAATATAAGTTAAAATCTGTTAACTAGCAATACCAGAGGAGTAGTCTTCCCCTTGACTTTTTTGCTTTAGTTCAAGATTAAGAATTCTATGTATTTAAAAGCTACACATTACTTTTTAAACAATTAACTAATCTGTTCCTCTTTTTTTACGAAATTTTTCACAGAATCAGTATCGTGAATTACCTCCCACGGCACCCACCGATCAGGCACGGAATAATCCTAAAAAGAAACTGAAAGGATCATAGTCTATAACCAGCGCTGATGCGGCATTGGAGCCGCTATTGACCAGCGCTAGTGGAAGTGGTGGGAGTGGCCCTCATTATCAGTTCATGCAGCGCTTCCGGGCCAATACCAACCAACTGAAGCACAAATTTGGCCAGGCCAAAAGTTTGAGTCTGAGCCATAGCGAATTCAATTAAAAAACACCAAGAATAAAAAGAAAGTTCCACCCTCTATGCACCAAAAAAAGAAAAATATTTAAACTAAAAAAAAAAAGGAAAAGAAAAGAGAAAAACTATTTACACTTGATTAATATTGTAAATACACTAAATAGGCAACAACAACAACAACAACAAGAAAAAAAATGATAAATTGTACTTTATTGAAAGCATTGCATGTACCTAAAGGTTAATCTCTACTCTGAAACTTTACTCAATATACTAATTAATATATATATATATAGAGATGTGTATCTATATATATTTATCAATTTATTAAAAAGAAATTTAAAAAAAAATCCGAAAGATTACATCAATTATGGCTACAACCAAGCAATTCCTTTTTGCCATTAAATTATTTATATTTATATTATGTATATTTCAATTTGTGATATTTTCGAAAGAATTTGCTACTTAGGCCTACTAATTATATGTGACTTAATCCAAATATACATTTGACCTTTTAAAGCTCCAATTCCACACACATGCACACACACACACACACACATACCAACACCAACAAATTAACACTTACCCCTCACAGGAACACCAACTCAATTATTCCTATAAACGAATATATATAATTGAATTGATATATGATAAATTTACCTCTTAATTATAAATCAATTGCACAAGAATGATTTAAGGATGCTTCTTATTTACACCAATTATATATTTATTATATTACAAAATTATTTCATCCAAATTGTTCAAAACATTTTCTTACCTATTTACATATATATATAGTATATATACCTAACTACCTAATATACCTTTAAAGTGTCTAAGGATAATCAGTATCAAGCAAACAAAAAAATGCCATAAATTGTACTTAATTGCAAAAATTTGTATATCCCATCCAATCCAAATGATTCGATCAATTTTATATAGTCAAACTATTTTGTATCCCATAAACAGATCAAACAACAACCAAGGCGAATCAATTCAGATAGGATCCGATCCGTTTAGATCCGATCAAAAATGAACAACAGAGTTTTTTATATATACATATATACCAACAACAAATGAAAAAACCATAAAACTCAATTAATTATTATGTATATTTAGCACTTAAGTTAAGTTTGTTATTTTTCGAAATATGACAACAAAATAATATAAAATATTTTTGGCTCAAACTTAAAACTGGCTGCAAAACCATTGTTTTAATCAAGTGACTCTCAAACTGACACCCAAACTGTGGGATCTCAAACTGTTTCTACTCTACTACTGGGAATATTTGACAGCTTTTATGCCGAATGCTGTTGCTCACGGATTGTAATACTAAACAGTTAGAAAAACGACAAACTGCGGCGCTAAGACAATTATTTATAATTGAGAACCATCTATAAAAAAGTAAGTATAAAGTCATTCTTACGTAACTGAATGGTGCCCCTAAAACCACAGATCTTAAAAGATTCCTTTCAAACTGTAAGCTTTTGTAACTCTGTTTCGTTTCGCTTGTTGTTTTTGTTGTTACCGCTTATCTTGTTAGATCAAACACACAGCTTTCTTGCTCAAAAGCTTTCGACAAGCGAAAAGAAACTTTCAATATATCTGATTTTACTTTCGTTGGCCTTCAATACGAAATGGGGTGAAGAGCAGAAATGCCAATGGGTCGAAATGGGTGAAAGTGAAAGTCAATATGATCAATGACTCTCAAACTGTGGAATTTGGCAGGCAGAAGAATTATACTTTATTATTTAAATAATATGTACTTTGATTATCTAATTATGTGTTTTAAGTATGAAATAATAGAAAGTAGGAATAATATCGAAAATTATTAAGGGATCTTTTAACATGTAGCATCAAAATTTGAAGACAAATTAGCAGTTTTTAAAATGGTTCTGTTCAAATATTCTTAGAAAGTATAGTATATTAGTAAATCCGTTCTAAACTTTAAATGTTTTTAATTTATTGAAGTAAATTTTGGTTCTTATTATTAATATTATTTGATTTTATTAGTGGAATATTCTTAAATGATTCCGAGAAATTTAAGTATATGACTTACATAGATCGAAAGTTTTTATGGCTATATATGTACATAGCACGTTATTAGAATGCCCAGATGCTTATTTAGACAATTCTGGATTCCTTGGTTTTATTTGTATCAATTGATTATACCCATTGTTAGCGTATAAATATGTCTTGATCCATCTTTATTACAAAAGACCGAATCTGATGTTACTTTGGAATTTTGAATCATTGTTTTTCACCATTTCGAAAAGAACCGCAAATAATGCAACGATAATGGTTAATGAAGATCGTGCATGCCAAATATTATGATAAGATGTTATCAGTTGCAGTTGTATTTAAATTTGCCATATTTGGTTTACTTGCTCCGATTTGAAATTGACCTTTTCTTCTATTGATTTGCGACTTCGATTTGCCAATTGCGTCAAGTATCGTGCATAACAAAATTTGCACGCGCCATTTCAAAATATTATACATACATATTTATTTATATATTTTTGGTATTATTATTTTTATAAATATTTATATATTTTTGTGGCAAAATGTTCGTTTATGTTAACCCCGAAGCATTGGCAATAACTAAAAGTATTTGATATTATTATTTGTGCTATTTTTATCACAAAAGCAAATTAAAAAATAAAAAATTAACTTGAACTGATTTCCATGTTTTTTTTTTCTCCTCCTGAGATGCGTTCAATTGTATACAACAGACATAATATTTGATACATATGTACATGTTATATATCGTATATATGTATATACATGTGGATATATGCATATATCTGTATTTATGGGTGATGTTGTTGTTGTACACAAAAAAATCGACATGCATGAAATTGCAACTAAAGTTGGAGCTGCGTTTCGCAAATCTCGTCCAATTTACGGAACGCCTGGCCTGGCCTGTCTTGGCCTGTCCGGGGCCTGAATCTTATGCAATTTTTTTTCTTTTTTCACTTTTTTTTCTTGCCGTTGGCGTCAACGCCGTTATGGTTTATCAAAAAATGAGAAAAAAAAATAAATAATCAACATGATTTCACTGAGGAGAACCAGACATTTCAGTTAAAAAATTTAAATCGTCGGCCACAGACAAGAAGATGATGATGCCTTTCTGTCATGATTTAGTCATTATGGCATGATATGATACCTCGTTTTCTATGCCAGTGCGTTAACCTAAGTGCAATTCAATTGAGCACTGAGACAAATTGAATACACACAAACACACACACACTCATGCACTTAAGAAAAGGAGGACATCAGCCTCCCCCTACTTGCGTAAATTGCGTAATCTCAAATGCTTGTCAATTGTCATGAAAAGAAAGAAAGACCAAAAAATAAAAAAAAAAACAAAAAACCTGCCATCAGCAACACCTTATCTAACTACATAAAGTGCAATTCAGCGTATGATTAACATTAACAGCAACAATAACTACATACATATATATACAACACGGTGACCGAGTGAGAGCTCGTCTCTTAACAATTTACACTTACAACCAACAAGAAAGTGAAGCATTAAAGCGCAAAAACTATGAGCATGAAGAGGTCCGATAGCAACAACAACAACCTGACCGAGAAAGGTGTGTGCGTGTGTGTGTGTCTGTGTGTGGTACTTGTCCGCATCAAGCATACGCCGCATTGTACCATGCTCATTAGGCAGGCAAAACATTATTGTTTTTTTTACCAACTAATTTCCATGTCAAACAGCACAAAATTTCACCCACCAAATAAACCAATAAAAAGAAGAAAAAAAAAACAACAATAACCAAGCTAAAGCAAATAAACTTATACTACTTCAAGTGATCACAGCTACTTTACGAAAATTGAAATAACAAATATTTGAAATTTTGTCCAAGGTGCAGCGAATTGAAGTGGGAGAAACAAGGAACTGTGGTAGTTACTAGGGGGAAGGGGGAAGCTTCCCAAGAGTGCAAGAGTTGAACTAAAATTACCAACTGATACCGCCCAAAGTTTTAGAACTGCCCAGCAAGTTGCATGCAGGCAATAATGGGTTAATCCATCATTAGTTTTACATATTATACATAAAGACAAATATATGTATACAAACGAGTATATATGTATATCACATTCTCATTTGCATTTATTCTTTTCTTTCTTTTCACAAAACGCCATTCTGATTGAAAGTTAACCGTTGCAGCTGTGCCTTAAGTTTTATAATTGGTTCTATATTTGTTGCTATGCAATGAGCGAAACAGTTAACGATAGGCAACACTAAGGCACTGCTTAATATTAAAGCATTAACAACACTGTACCAGTATTAGTGTTTATTTACTTATATGTACATATGTATGTATGTATGTACATATTAGAATAAAACACATTGAGAAAATGAATGAAGCTTAATGATATAAAATCGAATAAAGGAAACTACGCCTTTATAAGGGTCAATGTTTACTTCGTTAGTGAAGGAGAAAACGTAAATTTATGTATAGAAAGGAGGGTTAAACTCAACAACAAGATTTACATACATACATACATACATACATACTTAGTAGTAAAGGAATAAAAGCAAATTTAACAATACAAAGCAAAGGCAAAAGAACAACGGGAATGCATGGACTTAGCCAAAGTCATGAGGCTCCGTTAAGACTTAAAGTGCCAACTAATACTTAGACATATTGACATCTTGACACACTTCATTCACTTTTGTGAATATAATGAATATTAAAATGACTTTAAATAGATAAAAATAAAGACTATGAAATAATTATAGGAGAGTAGGAGTGCCCGCATTTCATTCAAAGAACACCACAATACCCAACCATTAAATAAAATATAATTTCTAATTAAGATTACCACAAATACCACATTCTAAGGCTTATAAAATAAACATGTTTTTAGATACATACGACAACCTACATATATATATATATATTGACATATGTAAATATGTAGTAAATCAGCAGATTATGCTAATCGCTTTGGACTCTCTCATTATTAATAAATTTCAAAGTAGATGGCAATAAATTCTTAAAATCTAAAAAATAGGGATAGAGGAATAATAAAAATAAAAAAAGAATAATACATACATGTATAAAATATATAATAATAAGTATATAAAACGAATAATAGTATAATATATCAAAAAATAATAATAAATATATTAAAATACACATGTAACATATATATATATATATATATATATATATATATATTAATGTATTTTGCAGTATTTTTAGCAATCGCTCTATAAGTATGATAATATGATAATGCTCTACTTTATATACTTTAAAATATGAATCCAAAAAACTAGAAAAAAGTTTAAGTACTTCTCTATTAATTAGTTTACATTATTTTATTATACTTTTTTGTATACTTTGATCATTCGGCTATTATAAATTTGACGATGACATATATGTACTATATAATAATATTGACCCAATTTTCTCATGAGATTAGTTGTCTATTCATTTTGAACTAGTTTTTATCTGCATACCAGAGCGTAGATCCGTGACTTTTGGTCGAAAAGGAGCACAGTGTGCCAATTGAATTGGACATGATGATGGTTGAGTTGTTGGCCAGTAAACAATACAAATTTTATTTCCGGCAGCACGTAATTGGAATTATGTACATTTCTTCTTTGATTTAAGTTTATTTTGGCAGTGAAATGTTTGGCTCGATAATTACTTTCATTGGTTTAAAATAATTATTTTTATTTTTTTTGGCCAATTATCTCGATGGGTTGGTTTTCTCGTACGAAAATGTCGGATGCAAACTGAAGAGACTTTACAATTCAAAGTGGGGAAAAACTATTGAAAAACATACAAAAAGGTGAGGGGGAAGGGGGGTAAGAAAAATTAATATGCAATGCACTCCGTCAGTCAGTCAGTTAGTCATTTAGTCAGTTTATCAATCGCTGCACTACCATCTAGGGAAAGGAAAGTGAAATTACCCCCCATCAATCTGTTGGAATGATTCAATTCGATTCGTTTTCGATTTCGTTTCTAAGTTTGGCTTTGGCGCTCTTTAATACGTCTCATGCATAATTATTATGCATAATGCCATGGCATTCCTACATATGTACATATATACATACAAACATAGTATATAATGAATATATGTATATACAAATTGGTCGGCATCAAAGCCTATAGTTTTATGGTTGATTTTCGTTTTGTCGTCATGTTGCCAGAGAAATTGAAAATCATTTTGAAAGCGGTGAAAAAACAAAAAACATTGTATATATACATATGTATATACAGGTGTCTCTATGTGGTGTGAGTGAGTGTGTGTGTGTCTGTGTGTAATTATGTACATTCCAGATGACCGTTTAAAGCCAAATGTTTTGCCGCAGTTGAGTCTCTTTTTTTTTGGTTTTTTTTTTTGGTCACCGTATTACAAAATTGTAATTGCAGCTGCCAAGAGTTGAAATTATAAATATTAACGTATATAAAGGGTAACAAGACAAACGAATGCTCTCAGTAAAATATTTAAAATAGATGAGAATATAGTAAAAATGATTTTCCCAAGGCTTACAATATGAGAAAGTCTTGCGAATATGATTCAAAATAAAGCAAAATGGAATACAAATGAATGAAAATGTAGCACATATGAATAAATGAATCTATATATTCGAAATTCTTTAAAGATCTCTTTGATTTTTAATATGTGAATTGGTAACAAATATATAATAATATTTTATAAATCAGCTTTAGTAGGTCAGTTTTGTTATATTTTACCGACTCTTCTAGGATTCCTCCTCTTTCATTAATTTTTGTATTTAAATATTTTTAGATAATTAACTTTCTGTATTCATCCATGATATTTTTGAAATTTCTAAAATACATTTGAAACATTCTCATTTATGTACTTTTAATAGATGTGGCTTGGGATATAATATGTAGTTTGCTCTTCTGGATTGATTAAGATCGGTATCAATTAAGATTCATCAAGCCTATTCGAAACTACTTATTAATTTCTATATAATTTAAGTATGTATATCAAAGGCTAAGTATAAATGGATCTAAAAATTGAAGCAATATAAATTCTCTTAGATCTTGGATTTTATAACTTTATAATACTATTGTTTTCCTCTCAATTTTTTCAAATTTTTTATGAATGAAATATAAGTTAAATAGTCTTTTGGAAACCACTTTATCAAGTATAATCTATGGCTATATAGCACTTTCTTGTCTTTAAATGATAATAACCTACTTTATAAATCTTTAATATTCTTTCTCTATAATATAATTTCCTAATCTTCAAATCAGAAATAATTTTTTCAATTAATTTTTCATACTTTACAACTTTATCCTATACTTTAATAATAATAATTTTTATTATATACATATTATTACAGAATCAAAGATGTAGATAAGCAAAATGTTACAAGGATGAAAGATTTCTCAATTATATAATATAAGTTACTAAAGTCTTAATTTATATTTTGTTTATTATTTTATAATATTTAACATTATATACAACAATCGTACTATAAGAAACAAAATCAAAAATTACTAACCTAAAGAAATGATATAATCTAAAGGAAAAGCAAAATAAGCATCTATAATATATATATCGACAGTAATTGAAATGGTTAAAAAGTACATACAAATTTATTTATTTATTCAAAAACTTAAAGATAATAACATAATTATAAGTTTATTTAGAGTTTTAATTGTCTTTTTACAAAATGATTTCCGTTTCCTCCTATCTAGTTTATATCTCAGTCAATCTACCCTATTGTCAGACCTACCTACTACAGATCAATCTGATCAACATGACAGACCAACAGCTCGAACTGTATATAAATGTTTAGCTAACCCAAATCTTTAATACAAGGAAGGAAACTTAGGCGACAAACTCCTAATAAAAAATAACATACATATATACACAAACACACACACTTTGATACACAAATAGCAACACTCATGTCTCTGGGGGCAATCCAGTTTAGATTTGACCATTGGTTGGGAGCAGGAAGTATTTTATTTGGCCACAACCAGACCAACCAAAATCATCACCACAGGCACAGGCACAGGCAAAGGCACAACAGCAACAAAAAGTTGCTGCTGTTTCGTGCACCAAAAAAAGAAGTTAAAATTGCATTTGGCTTTCGATGCGTCAACGCATCGACTGGATATCTCTTCCTCCGTCTTCTGCTCCAACTCCCCCTCCCCTTTCCACCTCTCACTCTCTCTCTCTCTCTCTCTCTCTCTTTGGCCACCTGCTTTCTTTACTTAAGATATATATATATGTACATATATATTGCATAATGACTACTGATATATTTATATATGTTTTCTTGTCAATTTTGTTGCATCATTTTATGCGTTTTGTTATTTCTTTTCTCTTTTTTTTTTTGGCATCTGCTCCAAATTGGCTAAATGAAAATTCTACACTTAATTAAACTGAATGATGCCAACAATAGACAAACTCAATTAAGTTTATTTATCTTTATGCTGTGGGAAAAACTATGCCAAAAACACACACACACTCACACACACACACACACATCTACACACTCGTGAGTAGAAAAATTGACTTGAATTTTATGCAAATGTTTTGCCAAAGTCTTTTCCGCATACTCTTTGAGTAGTGGAAAAACAGCTTGGGAAAACTGATTCAAACCAAAATTCATAAACAAGGCTGAAGGTCGCAACTAACTAAGACCCAGTTGGCATTTCTGTACATTTTTTTTTTCTTCTCTTTACTGCCATTTGGCATCGCCTTGGGCGTGTGAGCCATTTACAAACCGCCCACATGCTCAGTACCCCACCCCTCCACCCCCTTTGCTAACAAAGTGCAAAACAAAAGAGTCTCTAGCATGTCTGACACCTGTGAAAAGGTTAACATGGCCAGGAAAGCAATTTGCTTTAATTGTTTTGCGTTGTTGTTATTGTTGCTGCTGCTGCTGCTGCCTGATTTCGATTGATTCTCATGATTGACTGAAAATGAAAGTAGTTTTGTTTGTTCTATACAGCTAACGGATGTTGATTTTATATCTCTATATATACTCAGGTATGTATATATAAACAGTTGAATGACTTCAACCAAAACAAAAACGAAAGATATAAGTATAAAAAAAAAATGGGGAGTTAAATTAATCACTGACATATCACATAACTCTTTTACCGTCTAACGCCTACCACCACAAGCATACATAACTCATCTACCCCTACACCTCTCAATCTCTGAGGGGTACACACGCATACACACAGGTGAAACTCTATGACAAGTTGACTGATTGAATTTGCGGTAAAGTTGCAACTTCAACTTCAACTATTTTGCCTGTCAATGCACTTTCAATTGCAAATTGAAAGAAAAAGGCCAAGATATTAAAGACAAGTGTAGCATCAGTGTGTGGTTGTTGTTATCATTATCTAATGCTTTAAATAGTTATACGCTCTGTCAGTTTATATGATAATTAAATGAATCTGCTATTTCCACGATCCATAAAAGTCTCACCAGAAATAAAGCAAAAAAATAAAAAAAACCTCCGTATAAATAACAATTGTATAGCGGAAATTGTTTTGGACTATGAGAATAATTTTTCAAATTGTTTTTTTTTTTTTCTTTAAAATATCTTCATTGGCACATTTAAGGCCAATTCCAATTCTTATTTGTAAACAAAAGAAACTAAAACTCATGATAAATGGCAAGGGCAAGAATTTAGTTAATATAAAACTTTGAATTATGTTCCCCTTCTATAAGTACTCAAATAGATAAATCGTAATAAACAACTTGAAACATTTTTTGAAATGTAATTTAAAACAACAAAAAATTTAGTTTACTTCAGTCTTGGTAATACTATTAATTTTAATTTTGAATTTGCAATATCATTTATTTATATGGGAATGTTACAATACTTTGAAAATTAACTCAATTTCAAAATAATGAAAATTTTAAGTCGAAGGCTAAGAATATATAAAACAACTTCTCATTTTAATATACAGAGAAACTACGATTCTGGTTCCCTTCAGATTTGTTATAAAACTGTATAATATTTATAAGTTTATATACATACATATAACTTCTCATTTTATTTGATTAAAAGATTAAAGCATTTGAAATAAAATACGAAAATAAAAGAATAAGTAACATATTAGAATATATTTTTGACTATTTTTATTACTTATTTTAGAAGTGTGTCACTCACATAGACTATTAGAATGTACATATATAGAATAATAGAATATATAATAAAAAAGAATTCTTAATATACGCCATATATTACATCACATTTTCAAAACTATAATAAACTATAAATAATTTAAATTGCTATTTTAATTCAAGCGAAAGAAAGGTCAGAAATATGGACAAACTTTTATGACTAGGTTAATAATTCAGTTCTGGGAAAAAAATGGAAATAATCAAAATCAACATGAGGAAGTTTTTAAAGTTCATCACACATACATACATAGATTCATATTCCCATGAACTCGATTCATCAAACGTTTTTAATAAAAAATTATTATATTTTTTTCTAAAATTATTTATTGCTTATCTAGAATAAAAAAAACTACAAATTCTTGACATTCGCTCAAATTCTCTTAAATTAAAAGCCCCAAACTATTCAAGAAACATTTTTCTCTTGTTTCTAAAATTGTTTTTGTTATTTGTGATCAAAATAATTCTAATGAAAATCTAAAATTTCTAAATTAATATCAAGCAATTTTTTCTACGTTAAAAATAAGTCTAATGTTGAAATAACAATACAAATTGATCTGCTGTATAGTCTCTAACCCTGTTTATATCGATTGTTACCCGTCTAGAATATATCGATAGATCCTAATAAAGTACATACATATGTATGTAATTCTGGTAAACTGTCAAGCGAAAAGAAAATTTCTTTTTTCAAATCTGCAAAATATTACCGATCTTTAAGTTGTAAAGTAAATTGAAATCTGTTTAACAAAAAAGATAGAGAAACTAGTAAAAACTTTTCAAAATCCTAAAAGAATTTCTGATTATTTTTATTATTATCAACACAACATATTTAACTCGATTTGCAGATTTTTATTTTACTCTAAATTATTTCGAAAAAGATATCTTAAAATATAAAAATTTATCCCTAAGACTTTAAATTTAATAATAATATGATCTTATTTGGTTCACCTTCACTTTTTTAAGGCAAATATCTCATTATAACTTAAACTTTTGTCTGCAAATAATTAAAAACTTAATATGATACACTTTAATGAAATGAATGATTCCACACCTCTTGATAATGTATTGATCAAACAAATAAATCAATTAAAAATCATAAATCATAATGGAATTTTTTTGGTTTTGTAACATTTATGACCTTGAGTGTAAGACATAGTGTGCTAAGCCAATTAAGGCTTGGATGCCACAAATTGGTCAGAATTAACTATGTATGTGTATATGGAGCTTTTAGCTCAATTGATGTCGGCGGCGATTGGCCTCATCATGAATCATGAGACACATGCAACGGTTCACAACAAATCGATTTTCCCAGCCACATAAAGAAATAGAAAAAAATTGAAAAAAAAACAAGATAAAACACATAAAGATACCAGCAATGTGAAGGAAAAAAAAAACTTGTCTTAGTGGTTAGATTGCAAAACTGGCTCACTTGGACAAGTTAAGCGACATTTATAGCAATTGACTGGCAACAGAAACTAATTTGCATTCAATTGAGATAGACATAAATTAAGAATTTCCATAATGAAACTGAATATGAATATGAATGTGAAATTCTTGTGGCTAAGACACTAATAATTTTCAATTTTCATTTTCAATTTTCTCTCAAAAAGAGGGAAGCATCTTGGCCAGTTTGTTGCTTCAGTCTTTTGTTAGGCGACAAGCAACAATTTTTTATTTGTATTTGGTTTAAGCCACTTTTGGGGCCTTAAGCGGTTGCTGATGTTGCTGCTGTTGTTGTGGTTGCCGTTACCACCAGCAAAACAGCAGCAACATCAGCAGCAGTGGCAGTGGCAGTGGCAGCGACAGCGACTGAGACCGAGACATAGGCAGAGACAGAGGTAAAAACCCGATCACTCTTACTTACTTTGGGGCAACGAGGCTTTTCATTTCTTCAGTCTGTTAACGGCATGCCAACGATTCAGACGCGTCAGCTACCAATTCCTTTGGCTATATCTTACAAGTGTTAACTGTAAAACGCAACGATAACTATACATATATATATAATCAGAACTAGTGTGCACAGTGGTCGCGTTTAAAAGTGCTACACTTTTTCCTTACGAATATTCATGTTGAATTTATTTTGGAAAAAACTCAACAGAAAAGAAAAGTGAAAACTTTTGAATTGCCCCTCCTTCCTACATACTTCCTGTTTTTTTGTGCCGTTTTCCTGCTAATTGTTGAAAATTAAACAAAAACAAAAAAAGAGAAGAAATATAACAAAGAAATATAAAATAAAAAATAAATAAATAAACAACTGTAAATTAAAACATTAATTGTATTAAGCGGTGAAAGAGAGTCACAAGCAGAAGAAGAAGAAGAAGCAGCTAATTAAGTTTAACCATTCCGAAGCAGGAGCTAAAACACAGCCGCTGGGTAAGTGGCCAAGATATTGCGCCAGTTTTTCCAAGAGGGGCAAGGATTGGGTTTGTTGTCTGCCAAAAATGGCAAATAGAAATTTTCTATTACTATTCGAGCTTTGCAAAAATATATATACATATATGTATAAGTAGGAGGTATAAAAAAAAAATAAATAGCTACAAACGAGGCATCTTGGCAATTGGCTGTTTATTTTCATGCTCTAATTATTTGGAAATTTTTACTGTTGATTTTCCTCGACTTCTGCTTCCCCACTTGGCATGCAATCTAAAGCTAGAGAGAGAGATATATATATAGAGTAAAATATAGACTTATGGTTTATATCTAATGACATCCAAAAATTTAAGGTTTGTCTTTTTGGTTTTTTTTATAGCCAACTCAGGTCATAAAGATAACACCAAAATGAAAGACAAACATCTTCATTTTGAACTTTGGCCAGCGAAATGGCCCATTCTTTTATGCAAATGCATATATATATATATCTAAATATATAGACTCGTATATATATATATTTTCTTTCCTTCTTCGTTTAGTTTTTCTAACTTCATTAACCCAATTTTCACTTGGTAGAGAAATTTTATTGTACCAACAAGAAAAATCTTGTTTATTGGTTAAATTTACATAAACAAACAACAATAAGAGGAAGAAGAGCAGTCAACAACAAAAAAAAAAAAAAAAAAAAGAAGATAGATTGAGGGAAAAGCAGAGGGCAGTTTAACTCGTTATGACAATATTGTGTTGCTTATCAGACATTTGCCATCAAGCCATCAAGGCATCTCTTCATGTGTGGCATATGACCATAACGAAGCTAATGTCTACATTTGTCAGAAAGTAAAACATGAAAGCGAAAATTGCCAAGTGCCACACACAATTTTTATTTTAGTTTTGATTTCGTTTATTCATTGTATGTGCATATGTATGATGTACATATAGATATTTTCGAAATTAAATACTTTCTAATTACAATAAACGCAGGCGATGGCCGCCGGCCGGCCAACTTAGCCTGGCCTTTGGCAAACTCTTTCACTCTAACTCTCTTTCTCGCGCTCTCCTTCTCACTATCTCTCTCTCTCTCTCTCTCTCTATCTCTGTGAAAATCACGTAGCCGCCGCATCGGCCAATGCCAGCCAATAAAACAAAAAAAAAAGAAATAAGTAAAATAAAAAAACAAGCAAAAGGAAAAAAAAAGCTGCGAAAGTGTCAAGTAACAACAACAACAAAAACAACTACAACAACAAAACGTTAAACTTCAAACTCACTTTTTCTCTTCATTGTGTCCGTCTGTCCGTCGTTATGCGGCTCTTGATGTGTTTATTTATTATTTGGCCAAGACGCGTGCCTTTATCGAAACGAAAGTGAAATTAGCCACTAAATGGTGAGACGTGCAAATGCCTTGACATACTACAAAAAAAACAACAAAAACAACAACAACTTACAACTAACAACTAACACACATTACACAGTAGCATCAAAAGCCCTGCACGTGCCCGTCAAGGTTGTTTGTGTGTGTGTGTGTGTGTGACTGTGTGTGTGTATCTATGTATGTATGTCTTTCCCCTAACCCAAAAGAAACAAAAGACTTAAGCCACGAACTTGCATCAGTTGAAAATCAATAATAAACCGCAAACACTTAAAATACAGATATATGCAGAATCGTGAGCAATTTTAACATATATGCAATATATCTGATAAGCATGGGCGTAGCTATAAACTAAATACCATGTAAATATCCTGGGGCTTCGTTTCTCTATATGCAAAAATCTGAGACTTTTAAAATAATTTATTGCATAATCAAGCTATCATTATATAGATTGTTAAATAAATCTAAATAAATATATGTGTATATAAATGGATACTCAAATGAAATTGAAACCATTTTTTACTATGCTGAACACAAAACAAGTAAAAATTAACATAGAACAAACACAAAGTAACACAGAAATTATTTTATTATTTCAAATATTTGCAAATTTGTTGCTCTACTCTATTTAGAATTTTCTGAAATTTAATTTTTAGCAATTAATGCGATATTTTTCACTTGCAAGTGGACTAAGCTAACTATATATATTTCGCTTCAGGGAAGAATAATTGATTTGACAATGATATGTTATGTATATGAAAGAAATGAGACGATTTTTATATCGACCAACTGAAGCGAGTAATGCAAATACAAAAATTTCTTTCATAATCATTTTAAAGAAAATCCATTTAAAATTTAAATTTTCTTAAAAATAGTTTAAAATGTATTGTATTTTATTGCTAGTCGAAAGATAGAAAATTTGGCAGGAGTTATTTGTGAAAAAAGTATATATTTTAAAGAGAAAAAATACGAGAATTTTATAGTAAATTTTTTTTCTAAATCATTTTGAATAAAAATAGAAAAAAATGTAAGCGTAGTAGTTCAACTAACTAAGATTAGCCTAGATTAGACTAGATGGTAATCTTATTTAGCAGGATAAGGCAAATTATTTTTATAGCAATATGTAACTTTTATAAACTTATGCGATACATTAATAAATGAAATATATTATATATAAGGATGACAAATGAAAATAAAGTAGAATTCCACATCGTTAAGATGTATTTAATAGTGTTATATATATTTTATATAATTATATATTTATTAGTGCATTAATGACAAACAGTATATCAATTAAAGTTATCTTTCAAAAATATATTTTTAAAAGAATGTTGCCAAAAATGTTAGCAGAATGCCAAAAAGAGGAAATAAAATATATATGCAATATAAACAAACCAAATTTCAATTATATATTAACACTTTGTCAATGAATATTTCACATTCTCTATATAACATATCAAAATTGTTTTCAATTTCTTTTCGTATCTGCTCTCTACGTCCATGCTTCTGGCCAAATAGTTTGCTTTGGTTTATTTTTTTCTCACACTTTTGTATTGGTCACGGATGTGGGACTGGATGGTGACTTTGGTGCTGTTGCCGGTGCTGGGATTGATTGCTAATGTAAATCTAACTCCAACTGCGTTTGGTTTTACTTTGCTTTACTTTACTGTATGTAGATTGAGAGCAGATTGCATAAAGAAAACAGAAAACAGAAAAAAAAAAACAAAGTAAACTAGAGGCACAGCCAGAATGGCCTCTTGAGACAAGTCTTGCAACAGAGAGGCACAGATTTAACATATATGTATGTATGTATGTATATATAAACATACAATAATTTCCAGTTACTGTTGCTGATGTTTGTGGCCAACTTTTGCTTTCTTTAAGTTTGCAGCAGCAACAACAACTTTTGCTCTAGTTTGTCAATTGTTGGTGCTGGTGCTGGGCTTTGTTTTGTTTTGTCAACTCTGCTTTATGGTTTTTCATATAAGTAGTTAAGTTAGTTAGTTTCAGTTAGTTATTGTTGCTTTTGCAATTGTCACA
Organism: Drosophila sturtevanti; assembly: GCA_018150375.1. Classification (NCBI taxonomy): domain Eukaryota; kingdom Metazoa; phylum Arthropoda; class Insecta; order Diptera; family Drosophilidae; genus Drosophila; species Drosophila sturtevanti. The sequence goes on along the minus strand of JAECWJ010000324.1, from coordinate 2,630,235 downwards.
TTGTTTTAGCTTAGTTATTTGACTCTGCTGCTGCAATTTGGCCATAACAAAAACTTTGTAATTAACTTTTGCCGCTCATCGTTTGCGCAATTGCCCACCACCGTCAACGACATCGATCAGCGAAGGGTGATAAACTCTATACATGTATATATATACATATATATATATATATATATATACGTTCCATTGTTTTAAAACTATTTAAAAACAATTTAAAACTGTGAATTTCATTCATTAATGACAACATCCGTTTGCCTATTGCTTGGCTATTTTTTTTCTGTTTTTTTTTTCTTCATTTTTGGTTTTGTAATCAAAATTGATTGGAGAAATGTAAACTGCTTTCGCTTTCACGACAAACATACGAGTATATATAAATTCTTGAGATTACGCAAGGGCGTAAACATAATTTTACATACCATCAGATACAAACATGTATATGTATGTATATATATACATATATAGACGTGTACGTTAGGGTTTCTGAGCAGGTGCCTCCTCATTTGGAAAGCAAACATAAATGGAAAGTGAAATTTACATTTCGTTTAATAATTTTGAGCATTTCACGTTCAGTTTGGTGTGTGTATGTGTGTGTGTGTGTGTGTGCGTATGTGCGTTGCGGCATAAAATTTGAAAAATTAGTGAAACAAGCAACCAAAATGTATTTAAACATTTTTTGCTTTTTTTTTTGTTTTTGTATGCGGGGGGGGGCGCAATGCACGCCCCCTAAAAATTGAATTTTCCGTCAGGTTAACGAGCATAAACCCAATGCACAGACACGCCCCAAAGTCATGAAAATGCATTTCATTGCGGCTTTCGTTTTTTCCAATTCCATTCAAATATAAACTTAAACTCCAATATGCCCCCCCCTCTCCCGCTCCTCCTAAAAAGTGGAGTTCAATGGCACTGCATAATTTATGCGTTGTCAGAAAACGAGCATTGCCATAAATTTGCCTTCATTTCATTTCAACTCACCTCACCTCATCTCATCTCATCTTAATTCACCTCACTTGATTACAGATCGTTGGCGTTGGCTTGGCGCCAAAAAAAAATGATATATATATACATATATATTTGAATCTGCGTATCTGTGATCTGTTTTGAACCCGAATGTGTAACGGCTTTGCTTTAATTAACGGTTATGTATGCCAACACGATGCAGCTAGTCACACGGTTAGTTTAATGCCCAATGCCTCCTCAATTGTGTGTGTGTGTGTGTGTGTGTGTGTAACTTGTGCAAAGGTTCATTAAAAACTAAAAGAAAAGAAAAAACAACATTAATCCACTCCCAGCGGGTATGCGGATCGCTTGACAAATTTTTCGTGCGTTGCCATTGCGCAACTGCATACTATATATATATATATATATATATATGTACATATATATATTTTTCCACTTAACTGACAATTACCAATAGCCAAATATTGCCAATTGAATAAAGTGACTCATAATGCACATAAATTCGAGACTTTTTGTCTGTGGGTCAAACACGCACATTCTGGCCGTAACTTGGTTAACATTTTCTTTGGTTTTGCTTTGCTCTAATAACTGGCCAGCAGCTTCAGATCTGCAATCTTATGTTTCTATATCTAATAGTAGCTGCAGGCGTTGCCATTATTTCGACAAAAAAAAAAAACAATATAGACAGAGTGCTCAGATGTAGGTGTATCTGAAGTCAACAAAGCGTAGCCGTTGCCTTAAAATGAAACAAACAAACGAGGCGTTGATTTGCAGACCCCCTCCCCCAATTCCCCACCAAAAAAAAAATGCAATTAAAACCGACTTGTCTTGAATTTTTCCTTTTCTACACAAACCTACATCTACTTTAGATATGTATGTATATAATTTATTATGTCTTTGTGCAACATTGCAACATTATTATGCCAAATACTTAACCGAGGGTCACTTGTTTAAGCCAGTCTTTAAAAGTTTGCCAAACACTTTCGACTCGAAGAAAAAGTATTCAATATTAAGTGAAAATTTTGACATTCCATAAAATAATATGGTATTATGTATGTATTAAGAAATGCTTACAAATCGGTCAATAGTCGGAAAAATATAAAGACATGTGAATGCAATATCTGTATTAATTATCAACTAAAATTCAAGATCAAATTGGAAATGATTAAGTTTAAGTAATATTTTCCAAATAATTATTTGAATAACCTTTGTCACCGTTTTTGCCTTTCTTTGTTTAACAAAATTGAAAAACATTTAAATATTTATATGGTCCCAAGGCACTTAAAATTATACAAAATCAAAGCTATTATTCAGTTGTTTTTATTTTGTTTTTTTTTTTTTTGGAAAAATTTTGTTAATAAAAAATCATTGTAAATCTGAGTTTATATCAATTTATATATTACATCATAATTATTATATATTAAAGCTAATAATTTAATTATTTAATTTAATCTGAGCCGTTAGTTAATTCATTTGGTTATGGTATCTCATACATAACTAATCCCAACGACATAATCTGCTTATCATTTAAATTTGTAAGTTTATCTAAGTATTAATGATTACAATTAAAAAACTAAAAGTTTTCCAACAGTTTTCGAAAATACTTACTTATATGTAGTAAAGTTTAGATTAGGGCTTAAATGAATATATATATATATATATATATATCTTATAAGTTTAAGTTCATAAATCGACACATTTTTAATAGTTGATTGGAGTTAAAACGTATATTTAATAATAGCTATTAAAATGATTGGTTTATTTATGCTATTCCTGATTCATCAATAATTATCAATGTTCACTATAAATCTTGGACTAGTAGTCCAAGACTAATAAGTAATCATAATTTTTATGCAAGCTGCACCCAGACATTCAATTATATTTATCATGATTCATGTTGTGATTCGATGAGAATAACCGAACCGCTATTTAAAAATGAATCAGTTGTTTTTTTTTTTAAAGAACTTTTGTCTTGATTAAATATAAGCCGAAAGGTTTACAATATGATAATTCCATATTATAGATTTTTAAGTTTAAAAAGCAACCTTTTATAATCCATGAAAAATATATCATATTTTCTGCTTATAATGTAAGTTTTAATTAGTTTCTTTTTACAATGCTAGAACATAAAAAAATCGAAAAATTGAGTACAAAGTTATATGTACTAAAAATCTTAAAGTTTGTTTAAATCACATTATATTTCAGCTTATTAAAATAATGGAATTATTAAAATTAGAAATTAAAGACAATGTAACTTTCAGTTAGTATCTATTTAAAATACTAGAACTTCAAAAAAGTTGGAAAATTGATTGAAAATGCAAAGTTCTATTAAAAACGAACTTTTTTTGAAACAGATCAAATTATATTATTATTAAAATAATATAATTATTTAAATTAAAAATTAAGAATAATCTGAATTTTAATAGGTTTTTATTTACAATGCTAAAATACAAAACAAAAATGGAAAAATTAAATATATTCAAAGTTATATCGTAAACGTTAAAGTTTGATTAAATCAAATCAAAGTTGAGCTTATTACAATTATGAAACTAAAAAATAAAAGATAAAAAAAAATGAATCTCAAAAACCATTCAAAAACGGTTAACTAAACAAAATTTCTCTTTTTTTAAGGAATAAATAAAAAATATAAATACCGATTAACTATACGATCTAATTATATTTCTATCTTTCCTTGATCTTTGTCTATCTTAACTATATTTCTATCTTTTAGACTTTAATTTATTATTCATATTTATTTTATCAGTATTTTTTCTTTTAACTTTCATTTCTTTAAAAAAGTATTTATTAAAACCTCGATAAAATTTAGAAAATTAACTGAATTTGAAGAGTTCCAGAAATATCTAGAGATTTTAAAGGTCATATAAAACATTAATAAGAGTCTAACAAAATGGAAATATTTGACATTTTATTAAATATATTTATTAAATAATATCCCAAACTAATATTCTGTTGATTTCCCTCTCTCTCTCTCTCTCTCTCTCCCATAAATAATACGATTCAGCTTACTTAGTTATTCTTTAAAAAGTGATTTGATAGGTTTGGTTTGAAATTTATACCCACTGCAATTTTATATTTTTTATATACTTATATTTTGATTCCCATCAATGAATATTAGTTAGTATGCAAATGATGTCTGTGTCATGCAATTCAGCAACTCATCCCACTTGTGTTTTAAAGTACGTCTTCACCTTTTCATTGAAGTTTTGTAACTCAACATTATTTGCATATTTATAATTAAATTTTCATAATATTTGTAATTTTTTTCCTCCATTTTTTTTTGTCTTTTTGCAGTTACCATTTTGACGCCTTATTGTGGCCGCTGTTTATGGTAAGTTACAATTGGCTGACCTTCCCATGAATTCCCCCATGAATTCTTCTGTGAGTGAGGGCGTGTCTTTGGACCAATTAAATCACACCCAAATGATCAACAAACCGATGAAACAATGTCAATGCCAGAAAACACTAATCCCATTACATATGCTCGTACAATTGAAATATTTGAATAGTTTCTATAATTCGGCATGAAACTTGAAATTGAATTGAATTGAATTATTTGAGGGTATTTATAAGCCGATTAAATTAGATCCGTCTTACATCCGGCTGGGCCATTTCAAATGCAATTAATAGTAAAAACAGTCAAGTACATGGTTAACACGCCCACAAATGTCAGTAACTTTCTTTCCTCTCTCCATAACCTCTCTCTGTATATCTGTCTCTTTCTCACTGTCTATCGTTAGTAAAATATTACGAGATTTATGTGCTATTAAATGAAAGGGAAATTACATGACAACAAGACACAGGTTCAAAAAAAAAAAAAAAAAAAAAAAAACGGAGGGCATTGTCACATTTCACTTTCAATAAAAAAAAAAAAGAAGAAAAGTGCATAGTCAATGCAGGTACAACAATTTCAAGTGCACTGCATCCACAACGGAGAGTTAGGAGTTGGAGTTGGAGTTGGAGTTGAAGTTGAAGTCACTGAGGTGTGACAATAATTTAACAACGAGTTTTTCTTTTGTTTTGTTTTTTTTTACTGTCTGAAGACTCCTGCAGGTAACATTGACTGACCGCAAGTGTGTCTAATTTCTATGATGTTATTTTCTTTTGTTAAATGTAAAGCAACTCAATGAACTTTCTTCTTTTTTTTCTGATAGCTTCACCTGTTCTCTCTCTCTCGCTCTCTCTCTCTCTCTTTCTCTGTTTCTTTCCCTCTTTTTCTTCCTGTCTATGTAGTTGCAAGTCCGCGAGTTCCGTTTATTTTCGGTTTATCTGTGTGTTACGATATATCGCTTTATCTGTTTTTTTGTGTTGTTTTTTTTTATACGTACATTTTTTTTGCTTTCGTTTAACCCATTTAATGTGACCAGTGGCTGGCTCTGGTCTCGGGCATCCGTTAAAAAAAAAAAAAAAAAAAAAAAACCGCAAAACATATGTGCGATTAATTCACTGGAAAAGTGAAAACGAAAGTGCTCCGTTGCAGCAAGAGCAGCACCAGCAGCAGCGGTTTGCTAGTTGCTCACTTATCTAGTGGATGGTGGTCAGGTTTGGTCACTTTCGTTTTGGCATTCGAATCTTCACTTCACTTCACTTCTCCTCGCCTCTCTTCGCTGCACTCCACTGTGCTGTGATGCAATTAGGAGTGGCATCTATTTTACAGGTCCATATGCAAAAAATAATAATAATAATAATAATATTTATACAGCCCGTTTATAATGAGGAAATCAATCGAATTCGTTGCGGAGTTAGTTATTGATTATTATATTTGCAGTCAATAGTCATTGTTGTTGGCTTTTGCGGTTGTTTTTTCCTTTTTTTTTTCTTTCTTTCTTTCATTTTTGTCTGGCCATGATAATGGCCTGTGTGATCTGTGATCAATGATGCATTTGAAATTGTTGGCTATCATTTTAAATATTAACTATTGGCAATTTCTTGGATTGAATCAAATGAAAACAAGTGCACGATTATGGCAATTTGATGGCTGTTATGGCAGTCACCGCTAGACAACAACCAGTTACAGTTGCAGTTCATGGCAGTTGCCCGGTTTTATAGACAGTGTAATTAACTCTTGATTTACGGCAAAAAGCGAGAGAAAAACAATAACAACAACAACAGCAACAACAACAACAACTGAAAAAACCCAAAGCAAAGACCTTTCACTCACAGAGATCGTAAGAAAAAAAAAATGTAAATTAATTAGAATTGTGGTCCCAATTCCACCCATTGACCTTGCTGCCCTAACCAACTAACTTATCTGATCTGCAGCAACTTGAGGGCTTGGCCTAGGGTTATATTAAGGTTAGGATAGAAATTGGGACAGCTAATTATATTTACCTTACCCTTCCCCTCACACTTACACTCTCTCACTCCCTCTCTCTCTCTCTCTCTCATCTCTGTACCTTTTAGGCACCTTGATTATGAAGCGACACACGCAATTTTCAGCCGCTTGGCTATGCCTGCTGGCATTTAACCTGTTGGTGGTGCAGGGACAGGAATCTTCTAGTAAATGGTCACGACAGTTGGAAAATGTGGCCACATCCGATGTGGATTCATTGGATTGGATACCACTTGCGCAGCCTTTGGATAGTAGCAGCAGCTCTAAAGATCGCTCGGCGAATGGACGTGTTCTCACCTACTCCCAATCCTTTCCACCCAGTGCACGTTTTGGTGAATTAACCAAACCAGCAGCTGGCGGTGCATCGCAATTTGATTTCCCCTATCAATTCCAAAGATATCCCAATGCAGCTGGTCCCCAGGCGTTGCCCCTACGTCAAGGTCCGCCACCGCCACCACAAACATTGAAGGGCAGTGCATCTCAGGAGCCGACTTCACAGTCATTCTTTAAGTTTGAAATGCCCTTCCATAATAATGAAGCGGGACAGGCACAAGCACCACCCACTCTTCAAACAGGTTATCAAATCCAGCATTCATTTGGCAGCAGCGGTCTACAACCAGCTGCTCCTTCTTCTCTATTCAGTCCTCCATCATTGTTTGCCCAGCAATCCTTCCCTTCAGACTTTCATACACTGCCACAAAAGCCGCTGGCACAAGCTTTAAGCAAGCCGCTACATCAGCAGAATTATGTTCAGGATATACTGCCACCCTTGAAAACGCATGGTAAACCACTTCCCACACAAGCGTCGCTGCAAAGTGTAACCCCACAAGTGTTTCCTCTCGATCCCGAACCTGAATCTCTTTTCGATGTAAACAAACCAGCAGCAGCACCATCGCGTGCTCCCTCAAGCGGAGGCCAACAGCAGGAAGTGCAGCTGCTCTATGTTCCATATGATACTCTTTATAATCAACAGCGTCAGCAACAAGGATCCAACTTTGAGGTTAACAAATTTAACGTCAACTCTGGCTTACCCGCTGTGAATCCCTACCAGATCAATCAGTTCTACACCCAAGATCCCAATGTTGGTAGCGACTTCTTTGGTTCCGGCACAACCACACGACCCAGCACTACAACCGGACAACCACAGAACATCTTCCAGAACTTTGGCCAGACGCAGACACAGTTCACCACAGCGAAACCCAAACCTAAAGCTCACCAGCCTCCTTTGGCCATGTTTCTTTTGCGATCTAATGCACGTCCCACGCAATCTGATGTTGTGGCTGCTTTAAGGAATGCTCATTCGATTTCCGTAATTGATTCTCCAACGAAACAGACACCGGATATCTTTGTGGGTCCTGCTGGCATGCCTATTCCTGATGGATATGTCAAATTTGATCTGCCTTATCTTTCACAATTGACCCAATCTCGCGATTTGAGCGATGTCTCGTTCTTTGTAGCTCCACTAAGCTATCGCACTCCGAATGGATTCAACAAAATTCTTCTCCCTGAACCCCATGTAGGTTCCATTGTCGTAAATCGCGCCAAGGACTCAGTTGGCATCCAAGAGCTGGTTCAACAACCCCCTCGTCCTCAAAGGCCTTATACCCCTGTGAGTAGCACCCGCAATCCCTTCGAGAGTACCACCCAGCCTCAGCCTACACCTGGCCGTGGCAATAAGTTTAGCTATTTCTATGTCCAAGATGGTATTCAGGAGGTCAATTCTCCGAAACTACCCTCAAAGCAGGAACATCGTCCTAAAAAGAAACGTCCACAACATGTTCATGTAGAACAGCCTGTTTATCGTCCGCCAACCAAGACGCAAAATCCCTTCGACACATTGAACCAAATCGGAGGGGACGACTTCTTTAATACTCTTTCTACCAAACCAAGCACGACTTCCACTAGCTCGACATCGACCACTTCTACTACAACATCAAGTACCAGCACGACGGCTGCTCCACAATCTCTATTCACCTACAGCACTCGTCCACAAGTTGAATTCCCCAGCTCAAACGGTCAACTGTATCCTCAATACCAGCCCGTACAAGAGCAACTACCTCGCCTGACAACTCGTCCACCCACAGCAACAACTGAGGAAGAAGAATTGCAAATGAAGCAATACTTCCGACAACAGGATGCCTTCCGGCAGCGACCCCATACAACTAATGCACCTTTTGAGCAAGTTCAATACACCCCAACATCTGTAGATTATGAAGCTTCGTTGCCCTCTACGACAACTCAAAAGATTAACATTAAGAATAAACATCGTGTTACCGTTTACACTCCATCAACCATACCGGTGACCACATCTGATGTGGGTTATAATGTAGAGCCTCAAGCGCCTTTGAATCACAGGCCGAGCTATAATCAGAATGAGATCTTGGATAACAGCAATATAGATTATGAGCCAAATCCCTATCATGTGCCTTCGGAACTGCCGCCTTTAACGCCAGACATACCTGGTTTAGTGAACAATCTTCAGGAGAAGGATAAACTGCCAGCAATTACCACTCCTCAAAACGAACCAGAGCCAGAAACCCGCCCTACTCGTCGCCCAGTTTTGCGCACACGCAGACCTGCCGTATCTAAGGTGGTTACTACATCGTCAGTATCCTATTCCGAGTCAGAGTCCAATGGCAAGCTGCCGGCTCATCGCATCCGTCGTCCTTATGGAACTCGCGTTAATGCAGTATCATCTTCCACCGGCAATGGAGATAATGGCGATGAGGTGGTAACTCCAACTCGTCGACCGGCAACTTCACGTAGCCCCTTGCTTCGTAATCCCAACCGTATTCGTTATCAACCTACGACCGAGGAACGTGAGACATTGAAAACCAAAAAGAAGACCCATAAGGGCTCTAAAAATGGCAAACCCAGTGAAGATCAGGATTTGGACTACCAAAGGGATGTCTTGAAACAGAACTACCCTGTCTTCAAGGGATCATCCCGTCGACCAACTAGCCCCACAGCCATACCCAGTTCATACGATGTAGGTACCACTGAGGGGCCAGCCTCAGAGTCCCAGCAAGTCTACACAGTGACGCCTAGCAATAGCATTGACAATGACCAGAGCGGATTCCCTGCCAATCTTTTGGAGCCTATGCAGATTGCCCAGCACTATAATGAATTCTCAAAGGATAACTATGGACCAGGATATTTTCCCAATCAAGAAGACCTTAATCCCACAGAGGCCATAATTCGTAACGAAGTAAGTCCCATCTTTACAACTCTTCCTCCAACGACCACTCCAAGCCCGACTACAGTAAGGACAACCACTGAGATTCCGACAACAACAACAACAACAACGAGACGTTCGCCCTTCGTTCGACGAAACTATCCTAGAATTCGGACAACTACCACCACAGAGACGCCAGTAACATCGACTACACCAGCAGAGGAACGACCATCGGTAAGTCAAGCGCCGCATCTTTTAATTATCACCCATAATCGTTTGCATTATTTTCCCCAGTTACGCTCCCGCCTGCCTCCCAGACGTGTGGTTAAAGTACGTCAACGTCAGCGTCGTCCAGCTCATCCTGCATCCTCCACTGCAGCACCAGAAGAAGAGATCGATGCTGTAACACAGAAGCAAAACTTACGTAAATTGAGTCGCTTTAACCAAGAACAGAGGGAAAAAGAGGTAAATATGATTACTTAGAACAAAATCGGTTTCGAATTTCAATTTTGTTTTCCTGTTCTTCGCAGAATCCTATAACTCAGCGTCGTCGTTACAAGCAACCATTCCAACTAGAAGGCCAAGAGTCACAATGGTCACCCTCCTCGGAAACTGCCAACAGCAATACCAATGCCAACACCAACAGCTTTAAGCCGCTGAATCCCAAGTACAAGACGGAATCACATAATTTTGAAAATGAACCTGATATTGTTACCGTAGGACCCACTGAACAACCCGAAACCTACGAATTCAACGTAGCTGCTGATTTGGGTGGTAGTTCAGCGGGTCAGCGTACCACCTTAAAAGCTCCTAATTTAAAGTAAGACCGAATTCTTGGATTGTTAAACAATGAATAACTTATTCTGTTTCCTTTACAGACCTGAGAAATCTTTCGCGGAGCTGCTGGAAGAAGTGATGGGCAAGGCACCCGAACAAGTAACCACAGAGTTACCTAGTAGTAGCAGTTCGATCGGCCGTCTAAGCCGGCGCGGTAAATGGAAGAAACGTGTATTGAGCGGATCGGATAATGGCGAAAACTTTGAGACAGCTGAATCCCAGAATCTTGGACCACAGCTTCTCAATGCTCTTATTAAGGAGGAAACTCAGAAGACTACAACGCCCCTAACGCCAGTCACTGAAGTCTCTACAAATGCTGAGTCAGCAGTAACTACAACTGCACCTTCTCCTACCACGCCAGAGGAGTACGAGATAACCACAACCAAACCCGATGAAACAACTTTGGCTTTAACCACACCGCCTTTAAGTGAAGAGACTGCCACCCGACGCATGGATACTGCGGCAGATGTTGATGACTTGGAGACGCAGCCAAGCATTTTTTCGGAAGTGAAGAAACAACTTCACGATCTCTTTGCGATTGAAGAGAGCGAAGATCAAGCGGTGACATCTGCTCTAGCAGCTGTGGGTAAACGTCGCCAGGAATACACTAACATTAAGCGCAATAAATCTGCCACATCAATGGAGGCCACAACGACAGAGCCGTCAGTAGAAGAATCAACTACAGTTGCCACAGTGCCAGCTGGAAAAGGGGAGAACGATAGTTTCCACAAGGATCTTATGGAGCATGTGGTTTATGCCACATCCACCTCCACCAAAGTCACCTCCGAGACGGAGATTTGCTATCGAGGTCGTTGCATAAGATCCGAGGATCTGCCCGCCAATCATAAATTGCACTGAGTATAATTCCCCTTAAATTCTGGGGAATAAGGACTCTGCGTGTACATAAGAGGACATAAGGATACGGATAAAGAGGCAGCTTTAATGTCAATGGCAGCTACATATAATAAGATAAAGCCAATGAAACCAAAAGCATTAACTCCTGCCATTAAAGGGGAAAACCGTATCCGCATGTAATTACTTAGCTTTAACTACGAATATTATTATAAGAGTAAGCCGATCCTTTCTCAACATAGGTAGATTTGAGTTCAAATCGAATACCCTTAAAATATCGTATATCCATTTAGAGAATTTAGTAAATAGCGCATAATGTTAGCTTAATATCAGGATAGCCAGAATAAGTCTTGTACCATACATTGAATCGAGAGTACTAACAATTTACAAAAGAAATAAAAATCAAACGAAAATACACTCAAAAAGCGTAGCCGTATAATTATGATTAAGTAGGTACATAAATAGCATGTATATATCTATATATATATGTATATGGTATGTATAAATTTGAGAATGTGTGTGTGTGTGTCTGTGTGTAACTATATCTAGTAATACGATATATCGCATAGTTTAACAAAGATTATTCGAGGTCTCATGTAGCGAGTAGTATCGGTGACTATATATATATATATATATATATATATATATATATATATATAACTGTATGTATATAAGGCAATTTGTAATTGTAGGAATTGAAGTCATGCTGAAGTCGCCCCTACATTAGACCTCGTCATCTTTGTTATATATAAATTCTAAATAATAACCCATCAATTCCATAGAATGCCTCATGATTAAAGGTACAAATGTTTCACATTTACAACCGGAAAACCAGTTCTATGAGCCTATGAGCGGTGCCTGCTCCTCCACATTCTCTTGGACTGTCGTTGTGGCAGGGTTCGTTCTTATCGGACTGTTCCATCGTTGAACACTAGTGCGTCCAAAGAGCATAAACAAACTGTTGCCCATAAAGTAAACGAAGGCGGTAAAAAAGAAAACTATACGCCATTGTGCTGGATTTGTCTGCAAGACCAACGATATGTATTAGATATATACTTTGACAAAAGATTAATACATACTCACCTCATCAGTAACAATCAATCCCACAATAAGTGGTGCCAATATACTCATAAAATTTGCTGCGCAATTCGTAATGCCCATTAGAGTACCCGCGTAATTGGGTGCTAAGTCAATATGATTTACATGGAAGCCCAGATATGTGGCCGAATTTGTGGCCACCGCCAAGGTCAGCAATCCAATGGCCAATTTAACATTCGCGTCTCCTTCAGTGATATAACCCAAACCTATTAGAGCTAGCATAGGCAGCCACATGCCCAGTGTATTGAAGAATTTACGAGAGAAGCCCAAGGGCATGACAGTGGCACGTTGCTTTAGCACATCCGATAACCAAATAAACAAGCAAGTCAACAATATCATGGCAAAGTACGGCAATGCTGACAATGGTCCATTGTTTTTTATATCCATACCGAGCACACTCTTCATGAAAGTGGGAATCTCTGTGAGCAATGTCCAAAAGCCCCAATTGTTGGCACAGTGAGCAAAAACTAGAACCAAAAAAGGTCCAGAGGTCAATATGCTTAACCAAGGAGTACTTCCACTCGTCGGAGAATGACGTCCTGCGTCTGAGGGACGCCTTGCTTGGCCAGAATATTCGATATATCTCCTTTCGCTGGGCGTAATCCCCGAATGTTCCGCTGGTGTGCTGGCACAGTAGTACAACCATATAAACGACCATATAATACCCACACAACCGGGTACATAAAAGATGCTGGGCCAGCCCAGTGACGAAGAAGCAATGTAGCCGCTTACAGACAGCATTACTACTGTGCCGAATTGCGACCCGGAGTAACAGTAGCCCACCAGTCTGCCTCTTTCCTCGGCAGGCGCCCATTTCGAGAGGAATGTGTGCGTTGAAGGAAAAATGACACCCTGGCAGAGGCCCTGAACCGAGCGTAAAAACACCATTAGCTTCCAACCACCAGTCATGGCGCAAAAGGGAGTCAGCAGTCCCAGGCAAGAGCAGATGAGCACACCATAGAAAAGCATGTACTTTGCACCATAGATGGCAGATAGATAGCCACCGGGTACTTGGGTAACCACATAGCCCCAAAAAAAGCTACTTAACAGGTAAGACTTTACACTCTCGTTCCAATCAAATTCCTGCAACAAGAAACAAGACCAACAGATTATTGTTTACATGTAAATTAAATAATTTTATGTATTTACCGGGAAGTCCGGATTACTGGCATTGCGGTCCGTCATGGCTACAATAGCCACTGAGAGATTAACGCGCAAAGAGTAAGCCACGGCAAGACCAAAGAAGACCAGAATACATTGCAGGTGACGCACACCAAAACGGGGACCTGGTAAAAAAAAACAACATTATTAACATTTTATGTGTATTGCCAACAACTTGAAAATGTATGTTTTATCTTTTACCGGTTTGATTGATATTGGTATAGCCACCACGGCAACAGCTGCCAAAGCAGCCCAGCGCCATTTCCACGTCTTAAATGTTGAGTTGGCCTGCGGTTAATGAGACAATGTCAATTATTATACGAATCATCGCATTTTCAATGTGTGGGTGTAACAGATAGTAAATATTTGCCAGCTGCTTGCGTTGCCTTTTTAGGGCAGTCTGGTAGCGCATCAGCTGATTGGAAATTGTTTTCCCTCATACATGAGCACTGTTATTTAACAGTGACTTTTCACTATTGGGCAATAAATACAAGGCGCCAAATTCAAAAAAAAACCCAAATTTATCCGTTTATGCCTTTAAAAAAATTGTAAATGTAGGTATTTTCGTTGTATTTGACTATCTAAAGAAGTGACAATCAAACCGAAGAAAACAAAGGAACACATTAAAACACCATTAAATTATTTTATTGGCTCTTAAATTCTTGAAATATGTAATTTTTTTTAAGCCCACTTGGTTAATGATAGCCGACAACGGCTGTTTCAATATTGCAGATGTGTATAATAATACACAAGCATATTGAAAAACAGAATAAAATGTTGCTTTTACCCAGCCGAAGGATCTGCTGAACCGGAAATGAAAAGGACAAGGTACTAATATGGTGGCTAACATTCATCTTATTCAACATCGATGAATGTTAATGAACTTTTTTACCTATCGAAAAGTAAAGTCCGCGCAATTTAAATAAAACGCTCAATCATTGAGTTTGACTTGACTTCAGCTAAAGTTAAGCTGATTTTATTTTGTTTCATTTGTTGTCTTCATTTTGTTTGCCTTTTTTAGTTTCATCACAAGTTGGTTTTTTTTCATATTTCTTTTTTTTGTTACTGTTTATGACTATCTTAAACATTAAAACATAACAATTACTAAATTAAATTGCGTTTACTTTCTATTTACTTTTTTTTGGACTGTGCAACATTTAATAGAAACTATTTACATTGGAAAAATACTGCGAAATTAATAATTAAAATAATTTACACTTATAATATCGCTAATGGAAGCACGCGATCGTCAATAATATGGTAGATTTTTTTCTATTCTCGCCTTAAAGCACTAAATGACTATAGTTAGCTACAGCTAACAGTCAGTAATTATTATTCAATTTGATAAAAAAAAGAATAACTGACAGTAATTGTCAATCCATTAGACCAATTAAAATAACAAATTCTGACTAATTTTTAGACTTTAGAGGGACAGCAGCCTCCACATCAACCACAGGACTATTTGGTGAGTCCCATTTCTGAATGTTTGTACGTCCAAAGATCAGGAAGAGTAAATTTCCAACAAAGTAAAAGAAGGCAGCCAGGAAGAATACCAATCGCCAATCATTCACATTGGCCTATAAAAAAATAAAATATATCAATTAGTTTGAATTCATTTGATCCACAATTAGAATGGGGTACATACCGGATCATTCACAATCCAACCGACAGCCAATGGTGCTAGAGCACTCATTACGTTAGCGGCACCATTTGTGATTCCCATTAGAGTACCAGCATAGTTCGGTGACAGATCAATGTGATTAACCTGGAAGCCCAGGTATGTGGCAGCACTTATACCCACAGTAAGAGTGAGAAGTACCACAGCCAGAATGAAATTTTCCCGGGGCACGTAGCCCAAGGCAATGAGCGAAAACATTGGAATCCAGTGTCCAATGGAATTGAATAACTTTCTATTGAAAGACAGCGATATTGACTTCTGCTTCGCCAGCACCTTGGACAACCATACGAAGAAGAAGCTCATCACCATCATTACAACATAGGGCAGTGAGGAAAGTAGGGCACTTGATTTAATATCCTTTCCATAAATATTTTTCATATAGCTGGGAATTTGCGTGAGCAGAGTCCAAAAGCCCCACATGTGAGTACAATGCACCACCGTCAATGAAAGAAAAGCTTTCGATCTGAAGATCTCAGTCCAGGGAGTCGGTGCCAGAGTCTCAGCCGATTGAATTGTTCCCTGTGTACGCGATTCCTTAATGTATTTTAGCTCTCCAGGGGATATGAAGCGATTTTCTTCTGGTGTGCTTGACGCGAACGCATACCATAGAACCATCCATACAAAACCGCAGCCACCACCCAAATAAAAAATGCTGGGCCATCCAAGCACTGAGTCCGCAATGATACCACTCGTTGCTAACATCACAATGGTGCCGAATTGAGATCCCGAATAGCAAATGGTTGCCAATGTTCCACGTTCGTGAGCAGGAGCCCATTTAGACAACAGAGAATGGGTGGCCGGGTGTACTGCACCCTGCGTCAGACCCTGCACAAAGCGAACACAACAAAGAGCTTGCCAGCCGCCATATCGAACCGACAATGGTGATAGCAGAGTCAGTAGTCCACAGGCAAACAGTCCACTTAATAGCAACAATTTAGCACCATAACGTTGAGCTATATAACCACCAGGTACTTGAGTAACAATGTAGCCCCAAAAGAAGCTACTCAGCATGTAGGATTTCTGTGTTTCCGTTAAGGAATATTGCTAAAAAAAAAAAAAAAAAAAAAACAAAAGCAAAAAGAGGTTGAATGATGTTAGAGAAACTTGGTAAATAACTCTTCTATAATTGTATAACTTACCTCATCGTATAATTTGCTGTTATCCAACTGATCAGTCGAATTATCAAGACTATCCGTTTTAGTCATGGCCACCAGGGCCACACTAAGATTAACACGCCAGGCATAGGCCAGGGAAAGGCAGAAAAAGCATAGAAGGCATTGGACATGCCGCACGCCAAATAATCTCTCTGCAAAAACAATTCAAACAAAAAAATAAATATTCATATAAATTTCAATTGAAAAAAATTTATTTTCTAAATTAGTTAGAGAAAAAAACACCTCCCTTACCCCTCCTTATAATTGGAACCTGTTGCAGTTGTGCTTTCGCTTAATGGAATATTGAAATATATGTATAACAAATTGAACATTCTCCATAATATATGTAAATAACTCCTATAAATTTTCAAAACATACAAAAATCTTAAATGTATGTACAATCTCTAACAATAATTTAAGTGTGGACGATAAGCCGAATTGCTACCGATTTAGATTAGGCATCATAATCAAATGCCAAATAGGGGCAGGCGCCTTAGCTCTACTTTCATTAGTGAAGTTGGATTTCTTATCGCAGCAGGAACTATTTTTATACCCTTGCAGAGGGTATATTAATTTTGGTCAGAAGTTTGCAACGCACAGAAGAAAGCATCTCCGACTATACAAATTATATATATTCTTGATCAGCATGAATAGCCGAGTCGATATGACCATGTCCGTCTGTCTGGATGAACAGCTTCTCCTCCGAGACCATAAGAGCTACAGAGCAAAAATTTTCAGCATAGGCTCCTTTTTGCTGGAGGCATTGTATATCTCGGAATCATCCCGATCGGACGACTATATCATATAGCTCCCATAGGAACGATCGATCATGAATAAGGTTTATCCTCAATAACTCTGTGGTTTTTCAACCGAATGCCACGAAGTTTAATGTACTTCTTAATACTTCAACCAAATTTGATCAGAATCGGACGACTATATCATATAGCTGCTATAGGAACAATCGGTACAAAAATACTTTTGTATGAAAAATTTTTTTTCTCAAGCTCAAAATTTTGAATTTGTAAATCTGATATGTATAATTTACAATAATGCTTCTAGTGAATTATATAGAGAAAATCTGCAAGGGTATACGAACTTCGGCACGGCCGAAGTTAGTCCATCTTTCTAGTTTTTCTCTTTATCTATCAATTTCTCTTCCTTTTACTGTCTTATATGTCATTGTTTCTGCACTTTTTTGTTTCTCTTTGGGTTTCCCCTCTTCCTCCCTACCCCTCCCGACAATCAGTTGCACGTCGTTCGAACCGGTAACCATGTAAGTATGTGGGGCGCGTTTATTTATAAAACACTATGACTATGTCAAAATCTTGTTCACGCATTCACGCACAAACATACTCACACACACATAAATACTTATGCATGTATGTATGTAGGTATATATATTAAGAGAGAAGACAGCGACATATACACACGCCCACTCGGCTGCAAATTACTGACGTCCTCTGACGGTGCTGTACATGCTTGCATACAGCAAAAGCAGCAGCAGCAGAAGCAGAAGCAGCAGCAGCACTACCTGTTTGTAGAGAATCACCATCGGCCGACCCTCACGTGACGACAACGTCAATGGACAGTGATCCCTGCAATGCAGTTTGCCTTAATACGGGGGTTTTTTTCGATTGGCTATTTTTAAACCATCAAGACACTTAAACTCTACATAAATGGACATATGCATGTACATACATACATATGTACATACATTCATACATATGTGGTTAGTTCTCAATTCGTACCAATTAAAGCAAAGTTTATGTTGCGAAAGAAAACAACTGCAACCTTGTTGGGTGGCAGTCGGCCTTGGCTGCCGTTTCGTTTGGGTCTATTGAACTAAGTAATTAAGTAATTTCTATAATTTACAGAGTCCAAAATCATAAAACAAAAAACTAGCTCTAGTGACGTAATTTGAAAACTAATTCAACTAATCTGATCTTTGTGACTTTTGATGAAAACCAAATTTTAGTTGGAGCAATGGAGCACGAGAAGTTTCTCACTCTTTGTTACTCATACGCTGTCTCTTTGTGTTTGTCTCTCTACCTCTCTTTTTTTGGATCAAACTCTCTGTTTATTGAACTGAATCACACATTTATCGTGGTGCTTGGTTTGGCGTTGGTGTTGGTCGTGTGATACTTGGAACGCTTTATCTGACACGTTTTTAGATTTATATTTACGCAATGTGTTGGGTCTTCTCCACAATGTGCAAATGGAGACAGCCGTAACTGTAACCCAGTCAAATTTATGACCAAGATAAAGGGGGAATCAAATACGTATGTACGTACTATGAAGAGAATAAAAATTTTGTACAGTGTGTGTTTATAATGGCAGTGAGTGGTTAAGTGTCGAGAGCCTTGTCTCATGTCTCGTGGCATAGTTTATTGCCTGACTTTTTTTTTTTTTGCTTATTCTTTTTTTGGATTTCCAAAATTCAATTCACAGCAATTAAGATTGCTTGCGCGCTCCTTATATATATTTAACACAATATCAATCAATCGGCATTTATTAGGGAGATTCTATAAAGCAAAAATAAAACTTTTTCGCGTTTTTGCCATTTTGATTAATTGCCTGACTAACCGGGTCTGACTGTACTTTTCGGGTTTGTTGTATTTGTGTTTCTTTTATTAAAGGACATAGCAAAAAAAAAATAAAAATAAAATACAAAAATCAAACTTGTTGAGATAACCTACCTACCAACCAACCTAACGGTTAACTGGCACGGCTATAATACATATAATGTTTTCTGTCCGATAAAAATATATGTGTTGAATGGAAAATAACATCAAAAGCAACAAAAATAATATGAACAATAGCTTTTCTATAGATTGCTATATATATACATATATGTACATATGTATGTATACTAGACTATGATATGTGTATACTAGCAACAAGTCTGTTCACTTGATAAGATAGGAAGTAATTATTACAGGCCTCTCCGATTTCAGAAATGATACTATACCACCATCCATCCACTTACCTACATACACAAACAATAACATTCAGGGAATACGTGTAACTGTTAAAGACATTGTTAAAGGGTGATTTAAACAAAAGATTTATATTAACCGTCTGCATAAGTACCTACTATAAACATATACATATGTATGTATGTATATAGTAAAAATTGAACACATACGCAATAACTCAAGCAAGTTATATGTCCAATCTACTATATTTAAATTTTTTTTGTTTTTTTTTGTCAGTTTTTCATTGGCACACGCTTTTCTGCTTGCTGATGGAGGAGAGGATGAAAAGCACGAGGGCTCATTGTCGAGGCGGAGGCGACAAAAAACAAAAAAAAGAGTATGAAATAAGAAATACTGATGTCTGTATGGCTTTCGATTATCTAGCTCTATTATATATTCTATTCTATTTTATACATATATGTTTTTTTTCGTTCTTTTCCCATTCTATTTCATTAAATTTTATTTTATTTCATTTCTTCTGTTTATTTTTATCATTCTCGTGATTCAAAAGTGCTAAATAGATTTAAAATCTCAAAAGTAATTCAAATAGTCGTTGAGTAAATATTACATACATATACATACATACATATGTACATATGTATATGTATATAAAGAGACTTTTTTTGTTTTAAGCTGTTCAGAAGTCTCTTGGACTGTCAGTGTGCAACGGTGCAGCTGCAGTGGAGGTCGCCAGCATTAAATTTAATGCCAACGCATGCATATGCATCTGTTAGATACATTTTGTGTTTTTAATGTTATTTTTTTTTCTTTGTTTTGTTTTGTTTCCAACTTCGCTGGCAATTACAATTTGAGTCACTCTCACTCTCTTTATATGGCATTTTCATAAATAATTTCTAAAATTATCGCTTTCGGCAACTAGTTTCACACACACACACACACTGACACAACAAGCTGCAACCACAACAACAATTACAATAGCAACATTGCATTAACTCGGATTAGAGCCATTCCTATTCAATGCGAGGTTTATATAAGACACGTGCATCTCCATATCAAATATTCAATTATTTGATCTTACTTACCATTGGCGTATTTCCCAGTCTTCACCATGTTCAGAGTGGTGGTCATGTGTACGGCGCGGGTAATTATTTAATTAAATCGTTTAATTAAATTTTTTACAGAGAAGATCTTTAAGATATTCTAACGATGTGTATGTTTCTTTCTCTGTCTCTGCTCGATTATGAAATTAACACTGGAAATATTTCGGACAACGTGTTTCATTTACCGGTTCGCCCCTTCATTTAACTATTTGGAAGCACATGTGTGTGTCGGGTTTCGAATAAAATTTTCACGGATCAAACTCTTTTTTGAAAGTTGAGCACACGTTTCCCAACTAAAAAAAACACACTCAACTTCTATATTTTTCCGTTGGTATAGGTTTTTTTATACACATACATTTACATACATGTATGTATGTATGGATGTATGTATGTATGTATATATATTTTGTTTGGTAGGACGACGACAAACCAGACGGTTTTAACTGTACGGCTGATTCTAGCAAGCGTTTGCGACTGCTTCAATGGCTAACGGCTGGCGATTCTTTTATAAATAAGATCGTGACGGACAGACGGTCGGACTATAGAGACAGACGAATGAGAGAGACGAGAATGTGTGTGAGTGAGTAAATGAGAGAGAGTAACGCGGCATAGCACACACATGTGTATCGCGTGAATTCCATTTTCGAGTTATTATCAGTAAAACTGAACACGCAGGCAGGCTACAAATACACATAAAATTGCAGCGTGTCTGTGTGTCCGTTTTCTCTCTGCCACACATTGCTGGCTCTCTAGCTCTTTCTCTCTGTCTGCGGTTATGGCCGGCGAATGTCAATATGTAAACAACACCAACACTTCACTAATACTCGCGCCGAATATTACTCTCCCATCAATGAGTTATCAATTCACTTTTTTCACTACCTCTCCCTCTACCATGCCGACCTCTCGACTCTCCTCACTATTTTCTGAGTATTTTGTTTTTCTTTCATTCCCTTATGTATTATTTTTCGGTTGTAATACATATTTTGGTATTGTAATATTAGTCACAGTTCTCTCGCATTTCGTACTTCCTCAACTGAGAGCAGTGTTCCCACTCTCTTTCTCTTTAAAATGCAGTTACATCTGGTATGGACTGATTGAAAGTCGAAAATGTTAAATATAAGCATAAACTCACGTCGGGTTCACCACATTATGCATATGGTAGAGCTCTTCTATTGTCTACTTTGTGAACAGAAGAGCTCTATACATACATACATACATACATACATACATACATATGTACATACATAGTTAACCATCCAGCAGACATTTTCAATCCATTAATTTTCCACTGATAACAGAAGCCAGGGTCTGAGCCTGAGCCTGAGATGAGGTCATCTTTACACTCACTGATAGAAACGAAATCTTTTGTAAAAATATTTACTTCCTTTCAATTCGATTTTAAATATAATTGATATACTTGATTTGAACGACAGACTGTATTATCGTGATCATGATCTTACATAATTCATTTCTAGTATATCATGCAATTTCATTTCCAACTGACATGATTTTTATCGAAAATTAATTAGTTCCCTTTTCCAAGTTGTTTTTTGTTCCTTAAGTATGTATACATACATATATTTCTCTACTATTTTGTTATCATTAATAAACTTATTTATATTTGTTCAAAAGGCAATATTTTAAACAAATTATTTATGCTTATCAGTGCGGCATATTTCAGACTTTGATTTTAATGCCGAGCCCCCTCCTCTGCAAACCCCTCGCACAAACCTTTAACCACCATCAAATTGCTGTGCAAATTCACTCTGATTCCTACAAATTGAACAAAACATATTATATGAATTATAATTATAGGAAAAAGAAGAAAAGTAGAGAGTAGAAAAGGGAGAGGTAGTGGAAAAGAGTAAATATTTCGGTAATCATTTGGGACAGGCATGAAGATTGCTGGCTGAAGGAGGAATCGGGGTCGGTTTGATTTCATAAAATTGCAGTGTCAGTTTTCATATAGACACCTGATAAGGCCCCGATTCGACACACGTTTTCAAGGCACGTTCGTCAATAATTGAACAAAAATAGAATGAAAAAAAATACATATGTACATACATATGTATGTATCAAAAGCAACAAATCTCGCGACACTTATCAGTCTGAGAGGTCTTAATATTCGGTCACAAAGTACCAGGATTTTGATTAAACATTCATTTAAAACAAATAATAACACTTTGGCATTTCAATTTTTAATTCAATTTTAATCCATAACATTTCCTTATCAATATCGTTTGTAATTTTTGAAAGCTATAAATTATTAACTGTCAATTCAAAAAGGACATCTCATTCAATTGATAGAGTACTAGAAACTTTTCATTGGAATGGCTATCAATTGCCTATAAATAATTAAATGTCAACTTAAAAAGGACATTTAAATGTATTATTAGAAATTAAATATATAAAAATAGAGTAATACAAGTGTATTATAAAATGTTAGTTAAGTTAAGTACATCTATCTATCTATCTATTTATCTATATGCCATTCAACAAGTCATTCGTTTGTTTTTCGAGGGTAAATTCAGTCCAATTTCATAATCAAATCTAATCAATAAAAATGCGTCACGCCCACTTCAGTCATGAGAATTACCCGGTTAATGCTTATCAAAAATTATTTTCATCCAACGGACGACATTTGACAAATGGCACACTGATGATCTTCTCCATCATTCCATTCACTACAGTTCTCTTGACGTCAGAAAAAGAGAGAGAGAGAGGGAGAGAGAGAGAGATAGAGAGAGAAAACTGTACAAATTATCTGCTCTGAAATTTGTAGGAGAGGTGAGTAGATGGTTGCGAGGCGGGGTTGATGTAAAGGCACACCTTACCTTAAGGGTAATTAGAATGCAACTTGCTTCCATATGAAAAAATTGATATAAAAATACTTTGGAAGATGTAAATTACTCAGGCAACAACAAAAAAAAAAAAGCAAACACAAAAAACAACGTTTATTTACTTTATTACGTATACGCCTTGTGTAACAAATATATATCTACTATATTTATTTGTTCTAATTGCATTCGCCTTGTGGCAAAATCAAATATATTACAAATACATATTAAATGGTACAGGTGTGTGTCTGTCACCATAAAGTTCCTTTTTTCATTCTTTACTGATCATCTTTTTCTTCTTTGGTGTTTTTCCAATGTTAATCCGACTCCATGGAGTCGGTGGAGGAGGCGCCGCGACACTTTTGATGCTTTATGTAAATGTTTTAAACAAAGCGAGTAAACATTATCAATCAATTTTTATTTTTATATTTATGCATTGATATCTAAATGATTATGCAAATGTCTTATTACAGGCATCAGTTCAATGTGTCTGTGCAAATTCTTAGCGTAAATTTATCTAACCAAATGGAATCATAATTGAATTGTACCCAATCAATATAATCAATAATAATAATGATTGTTCAATTGTTATCCCATATCAATATCGATCAGCATCGAAATGGAAATTTTATCGTGTGTGACAATATAATTATGCTTGCTTACCAATTGTGGGCGTGTCGCATAACTTTAGACTTGTCAATTTTTAGTTAACACCTTTTTTGTTGAACATGGCCAATTAGAGTTAACATTGTTGGTCCATTCTAAGAGGAATAGGAAGGCTAAGGTAAGGTATAAGGTATGGGGTAGAGGAAGGGGATGGTTGGATGATATTCTCGTAAGAGGTCTGTAGGTCAATCAGCTGGCAGCTTGTCAAAGACACAGAAAATACTGAATGAAATGAATAGAAAAATTATTTTAATTGACACACCAAGAGAAAATTGTTGTCAAATTTGAATCAATTTGAAATAAGTTATAAATATATATATATCATAAATATTTTTAAAATACTCAATAAATATAAATTGAATAATCAAGTTAATATAAACTTAATATATATACCTACCATAAATATTTTGAAAATAATTATTATTTGATTGTATTGTTAACACATTAAAAAGCTTTAACTTAATTAAATTTTTATATTATTTGTTAAATTTAATAGTTTTTATTTGTCAATTTTTTATAATATTATTGTTTATATCTGTTTTATATAGATTAAAATATTGAAGTACACTTTCTTATTGATTTATGTTCTATTGTATTTCTATTAAATAATATTTTAATATACAAAACAATTTAATTAGTTTGGAATTGGATTTCATTTATTAAAAATAGATTTAATTTAGTTTAATTAGTTTAATTTTTCAATTTATTTTTGCATGAAAATTAACTAAAAAATCAAGAACAGAGAAAAAGAGCAGAAGAAAAACAGAGGAAAACAGAATATATATATATACATTAAACAATTTTCATGATTTCCCTTCTCTTAAATATAGATTATAAGCTTTTTGTTCAGTGTATTTCAACTTGTCTATGTAAAAGAGGGAAAACTTTTCATTTCTAACTTGTTAATGTGGGTGTCTTGAGATCTGAAAATAGATTGTATCCAATATATAGAAACATATAAATATATATATATTTATATGCCACTTAAATTTTTATTTCTCCTCAAAATAAAGGAAAAGAAATTTCGTATGATACCCTATGATAGTACCCTGTATCAAATGAAAGTATTTATAAAATTAGATCCAAAGGATATTCGCCTTGTAATTTCTTAATCAAAGCTGTTTTATTTCAAGTTCAAGCCAAATTAAAATTGGTTTACTATCTCAAGTGTTTAACAAAAGAAGTTTAAGTATATAAATTTATGCAAATACAACAACAAATTAAGTTATAACTATTATAGTAAATGATAATTAAACATTCTAGAAGAATAAAATGATAAAGAAACCCTTTATAAAATTTACAATTTCACATCACGTTGAAAGTATAAAAATAAAGTTAATTATCTTTAATTGAACTAACTATTCTAAGTCAAATACTAAATCATTTAACTAGAACAAAAATCTTTATTTCTTTTTTAGCAATCTTATCTTTTACTGGGCATTAAAATTTGATAAACAAATCTTTTGTTTGAATTTTTGCAATTTCTTGGAATAGAATGCAGTAATTAAATGAAAGTTTTATTTGCTCAAATCAAAAATCTCATGAAGATATGATAGAGAAATAAGAGAAATAATTTTTTTTTATAAATGTTATCAAATTAGAGTCTAAGTGAAACTAAAACTTGTAAAAACTACTTAAAAATAAGTACTACATAAATATATTAACTACTTTTTGGTGGTATTTATAAATTTCTGTTCGGATTGCTTATCGTTGATTGAGTTTAATGAATTTGGCTATTTGGTTTGGTCGGAAATTTATCTTTAATTTATCATATATACCTTTTTTCAAACAAAGCAGAGAAAAATGAAAATTTTAATTAAACATGATCGGATATATGTTTATTGATTTGAAGTTAGATATACTAATTTGTAGCTATCATTGTATAGGTCTGGCGTTTTGCCAGATATGTGAAATAATGTAAGATGATAGATGTTTTATTGTTGTTTGTTATTCATATTGTTTTTTGATTTAATTAATATTAAAATATATATAGAGGTTGTTTTTTTTCTCTTGGGCAATCTATTCTAGAGGGACAATAAGCAAATTCTATGAGAGGACATAACAAGATAGGAGTACAGAAAGTTGGGAGATCATAAAGAATAGAATTGATATCAAATCTGAAAGAGAAGGTTAAATCTCAAATCTGTGGCGAGTGCATCATCAGCGAGGATAAGTTCAGCATTTCTCAGTCCCTTGGGGACAGGGCATCATCACTATAGAGCGATGTAAATAAGTTTAACATTCAAAAAACATAAATAAATGAAATCGGTAAAACTTAACAAGGTTTAAAATATATTTTTTATTACACTTAATACATTTATTATCATTTATTATTAGTCGTAGATAAAGAGAAGTAGTTACATACATATATATATATATATATATATATATATATACATATGTGTATATAGACATAGGTAAGTAGATATTTCAATTTAAACAAAACGCAACCAGCTAAGATTTAGACTAAGATAATAAATCAAGAAGTTGCTTATAATATAAGGTTCAAACTCGATCGATATTAAATATATTAAAATTACTATAATATATTATTTATTAGTTAATCGTTTAAGGGCTTGAGCCATAATTCAAATCAATTTGAATCAAAACTTATAGTAAATAGCTGAACTTCCCCCCGCTAAATCAATGCAAATGCCATCTTGCGTCCATTTAACCCATATGGATATAGGGTATTAAAACAAAAATTTCTTAATGATCCCTGGAAGCGGGAACTCGTGATCTCTGAACGTTAAAGCCAAACGATTTCCGCTAAACATGCATTAAACTTAGTCACTGAGCAAATTTCGGACGCATTGCCCCTGCAGAGTCTTATCTACTTTTCGAAACGTAAGAATCCGTTCTGTAAATCTTATCATTCCGTTTATGGTTAAATGCCATGCTTTTGATTTATAATTTCGCCTGTGACATCATTTAGCCAAAGTACATTTTTATCTGTTTTACGTCCAAAGCTTAAATCACGAAAATAGTGCCAATGACTAGGCAAAAAAATAAACCAACTGACAAGTTAAATTGTGAAATAGTTATTAACAATTGATTATCATTTACAACTGAGAGACAAAGAGCAAGAATAAGAGTATTTGCATAATCAAATGCAAAATAATATAACAAAAAGAAAACAACAAACACCACTGAGTTCCCTTTTTTTTTGCAATAATTTTTTTGCGATAACCTTAGCCAGACCACGGGCCCCAACCGGCCGCAACACGCACACACACACAAACACACAGAGAGAGGGTGAGAGAGCGAGAATGCATATGAGGACCACAGAGAGAATGGAATGTAGAGAGCAACTCGTGTGAGAGTGGGAGAGTGCGCTCAAAGTCAAGAGCAGCCAACTGAAATGAGGCGCCACACTGTGTTAATTTTGTTGCCATTTTATATTTTATATGCCCCCTCCCACCCATTGCTAACACTCTCTTGCTCCACTATGCGCTCTCTTGATCTCCCTGTCACTCTCTCTCTCTCTCTCTTGTTGATCTTTGATCACGTTTCTTACTCGCACACGATACCCCATCGACTTGCCGTTCACGTGATAAGCAAGTGTTCAATGCTGTCAAGCGAGTAACCAAATGATATTGCAAAATATATACAAATGTATATGTATGTATATGTTAAAGTTTATCTGTATTTGTGTAAACGAAATTGTCATTTTTGAACGGAGTTTAACGCCTGCCAGCTGACGTAAAACCCTAGAGAGTATCAAATGCGATGAGGAGGGTACAGGGTAACGGGCGAGTCAGCTGTTGCTCACGATTTCACCACAAAGAAAAATAAATAAAAAGAAGAAAAAAAAACTGCCGATTCATATTGAGTCGGCAGACAATCACGCACTTTAAATTCAGATATCATTTGAAATCGAGTATTGCATCTGCCGACCAAGTAGCGCCTCTTCCAATTATGGCTGGCCGAAACTAAAAACACGAGTATAAAAAATAATTTCACTATGGTGACGACTTTTCGATACCAAGTAGGCGTAATGTACATATGTACAAGTGTATTTGTTGCTGACCAGCCCTTCTTTTTTAGCAAATTTGTTGATAGCTAGCTATACGCATATACATATGTATATACATACATACATACATATGTTTATACAAACATAAGTTGATCCACATTATTGTTGAACTTATATTGTTTTAGGTTTTATTTTTATATATTTATTTTAAGATAATTATTTTAGTTCAGAAAGCAACATAATTGCAGAAATAGTTTAATTTCTATAACTTTTTCATACTTGAAACTAATTCAATTCTTATACATATGTATATTTATTGCTTTGTATTTTTATATAAACAATTCATTTTAGGAGTAAACACTTCTAAATTATTTTATTAAAAAAAAATCTCATTGCACCTTTTTGTTGTATGCATTTCGATTAGAAGATTATAAATTTAAGAGTTAACTTAGAAGTATTTTCTAACTAGATCAACTGAAGTTTTTAACTTAATTTAAGCCTTATCACAATATCCAATATACATTTCAATAGACCTCAACTAAAATAATGTCTTTCATTAAACCAAAAATTCTCCAAATAGAATCTTTCCTTTACTTTTAAATTTTTTAATAATCTCATTATACCCTTTCAATCTATCATTAAAGGGTATGACGACTTGCTGGAGAGCTGATATGACAAGTAGCTGGACTTATGATAACATCTTCTTTTTTCGCTCCTCGTGTCTTTCCCTTTTCCTCTCACACTTGATTAAAGTCATATAAATAAATGCTTTAAAATTCGTATTTAATGGATTTCGTTATCGCTAGCCTCTTCTGATTGTTGGTGTTACTTTATATTTATATACATACAAACATATATGTATACATAAACATACATACACGAGTATATATATATATATATATATATATATATATATATGTATATATATATATATATATATATATATATGTATATATATATATATATGTATATATATATATATATTAAAACTCAACAACTATATATATGTTTATTAAACCTCATATATATGTATATGGGTTTATTATCTACAATTTGCGTGTGGAGGGAAATTTTACTGAAATTTTATTATCCTTTTACCATCATTCGCTCACTTTCAATCTCAGATGATAATGATAACATTCTTGGCACGAGATTGAATTTAAAATATTTATTCAACAGTATAATGAAAATTTCAATGAAAAAATCCATTTTCATCATTTTTTTGTATAATTCCAGTTGCTTGCTAAGCATTTTACATACATTCGTATATATGTATGTACATATAAATATTCATATGAATTCCGGTCTCGTTCCTCAACTATATATATATATATGTATATATCGCGTGCTTTAGAATATTTAAATTTCTCGCTTATCAACAAGCCCAAGTCTCGGTTGTTTGACATGTGTTAGGTTGGTAGCAAACTTTTAGCTGGCATCTAGTTCGAAATCATAAAATGTGCACAATATACTGTATTAGTATAATTATTTTATTTCATTACTGTAAAAAGTTATAATTATTAAAAGAGATTTATTTAACTACAATTTAAATGTATGTTAGCTACTATATTTGACAAGTTTCACGTGTGCAACTAATGGCGGTAGCTCAAGTAAAGAAAATCCCAAAGATTAAGACAAGTAGATTAGACTTAATATATTATTGTAGGGTATTTAAAACGAAAGAAAAAAGAAATTGCATAATGAAAAATAAAAAGAGAAGACCCTTTTGAACTGAACCTGACACAGTTTTTTTGGCTTGTGATGATTATTTTAATAAATATTAATATACTTTTTTGATACTTCTTTATAAGCATAGAAAGATTTATTTATATTTTATTTATATTACATTTATATTTTATTAATAAATATATTACATTATTTATATTTATTTAAAATTTATAATTTAAGTTAAAAATATAATATTTTTTCAAATATTGTAACTAAACTGTCCAATTATTTATAATGCAATCGTGTGAAAATTATCAATGAAAAACAAACTCGTTTGTTATTTTTATTTGCATACTTTTCGGCTGAGCCAAAGCCTTGTCCAATATTATGGAATCTTTACAGCGTATACGTAATATTTCATTTTTAAAACAGTAAACATGTGAATATATGTATATATATTAGGGTGAACCAAAAGATTCAAAACTTGCAAATTTCAATTCGCCTAATTATTAGTATTGAAGCAAAATTTTTGTAATTAAATAATTGTATTCCATAGTTAAATATTTCCATATTATTTTCGCGGAGTTTGTATTTTGGATGTGTTAATATAAATATGTTAATACATAACATTATTATATTTGATCAGAATACCCTTGTTGAACAACAAGCTGCTTGCCACACTCTGCATATGAGTTATATTTAGTGTATAATGAAACCGCAAGCTAAATATTAAAACCTCAAACTAGTATTAAATAATATACTTTTAAAATGACTAGTATTTCTTTAAGATTGTTTCTTGAAATGAATTTATTAAAGTTTTAAAATTCATAATCTAAACTGGAAATCGATGACTTTCAATCAAATCAAATAAAGATAGACATCATTATCATCATTTGGTAATATTGACAGTTGTGTATTAAAA
This sequence comes from Drosophila sturtevanti, assembly GCA_018150375.1. Lineage (NCBI taxonomy): Eukaryota > Metazoa > Arthropoda > Insecta > Diptera > Drosophilidae > Drosophila > Drosophila sturtevanti. Next base: position 2,599,868 of record JAECWJ010000324.1, on the reverse strand, counting down.
AACTTTCCTAATAAACAACATATCTTTATAATAGCAATAGATTTCCATTAATAGAACTTTAAATTTCATAAGATCAAGTTTCAAATAATACTTTTAATTTTAATGGGTAAAGTTAGTTTAATTTCTTTCTTAACGAAAGTGAAAATAGTTCACAAAAAGGTAAAAACTGAAACATATGCAAACACTTTGGCATCTAGAACTAGAACAAGAGCAACCAATTGATTCAGGGTTAAATTAATATCTCCCCACCCACCATCCCCCCTTCCACCAGTCACACACACACAAATTTTTCCCATAGACAAATTTTGTGGTTTTTTCATATATCTTCTTTTCTTATTATTTTTTTGTTGTTGTTGTTGTTGTCGTTTGTTTGTTAAATGTTAAATTTTATACACATATGCAACAAGGCCTTAAAATCTAAATTTTATACTAAACTTAATTTACAATGGAATACAATTTACAAAAAAACACATTGAAAGGAAGGAGGGGGTAAAGGAAAACAGGAAAAGGGAACACAATGTTAAGAATACATTGGCATCGAATTACATCTGAGTTAAGTTGGTCAAAAGTGAACTAGTTGACTAGTTTATCTCTCTCTCTCTCTCTCTCTTTCTTCTCTTTTTTTGCTCTGAGCCATTAAATTCAGTTTAGTTTTGCGATTCCACTTGTGGAGTGGAGTTGCGGCGAGGTTGCTGTGGTGGATCATTCCATGGTTGAACATTGGCTTTGCCAAATATGACAAAGAGTCCATTGCCCACCAAATAAACGGCAGCAGCGATAAAGAAAACAATACGCCACTGATCAGGATCATGCTGCAAAATAAAATAGAAATAAATTAGTAAAATTATAGCATAATTTAAAGTCAATTACTTTACCTCATTTGTGACAATGAAGCCAACCAATAGTGGTGCAATAATACTCATTATATTCGCAACGCAATTGGTAATACCCATTAGAATGCCAGCGAAATTGGGTGATAAATCAATATGATTCATTTGATAGCCCTGATAGCAGGCACCATTCATGCCCACAGTGAAACAGAGAAGAACGATAGCTGTTGTGCTCTCATCGGTATTGACATAGGCCAATCCCAATAATGTTACCATGGGTATCCAAACACCAATCGAATTGAATAATTTTCGACTCGTTGCCGTTGATATGCAATTCCGTTTGTTCAATAGACCCGATATGGCCGAGAAGACAAATGACATACAGAACATGCAGAAATATGGTAGAGCTGATAGTAATGCATTCGATTTGATATCCTTGCCAAGGATATTCTTCATATAGCTAGGAATTTCAGTCAATAGTGTCCAGAAGCCCCAATTGAATGAACTATGCGCGACAATTAAGACCAGGAATGGTACAGATGTGAAAATTGATAACCATGGTGTGGCCAATTTCTCCTTAGATTGTTCTTGGTCAGCACTCGATTCAGCCGCCAGTCCCAATTCAATTAATTTCAATTCTTCCGATGAGATTTGTTTAGATTGCGCCGGTGAACTGGCACCCCAAAAATAATAGATTACAGCCCAGACACAACCAATACCTCCAGATACATAGAATATGCTTGGCCATCCAGCCGAAGATGCAGCCAATAGACCACTTGTTGCCATCATAACAATCGTACCAAATTGATTGCCCACATAGGTGAAGGTGCCCAATGTAGTACGTTCCCTTGGCGGTGCCCAAGCCGATAATATCGTATGAACAGATGGGAATACAAATCCCTGACATAATCCTTCAACGACACGCAAAGCGCAAACCAATTGCCAGCCACCAAGATCGGCAAATAGAGGTGTCAGTACATTTAATACCGAACAAATTGCTAGTCCAGTCAACAGAGTGATTTTACCACCAAATTTTCTAGCCAATTGTCCAGCTGGTACTTGGGTAATAACATAGCCCCAAAAGAAACTACTCAAAAGCAAGGATTTCTCTTTCTCCGTCCAGTCATATTCCTGCCAAAAAATTAAATAAATTAGTTAACGAAATTCTCATCTTTATCTTTGTTACTTACAGGAAAGTTAGGATTAACTGATTTGGCATCTGTCATGGCCACAACAGCCACAGAGAGATTAACACGGGAGGCATAGGCCACAGTTAGGCCAAAGAATAGAAGGAAGGCTTGAAAATGACGTACTCCCAGACCGGATGCTGCAGAGACATAGAAAGAAGATATAAGTTAGGTAAAATAATGTATTCTTAGCTAAACCTAAATATATATATAATGTTTACATATATGTACATATGTATAGATTTATATATTGATTGTTTAATCTTTTCATTTATATTCGGTAATCGGTTTAATGATTAGCTGCTACTCAACTCATATCAGATTTCCCCTATATAGCCATGTAGGTCAGCTGTAGGTCGTAAGCGTGTATTTCTGTCGTATAGACAGACTTTTTTTTTTTGCGTAGTGCCAATAATAAACCAGCCCCCTTTTAACTGAATTGTCGGTCATAAATTGCCCAAGACACTTGCGACACTTGGCCAACATTTAACACTAATATTGTATATAAGTACTGTAATTTAAATGAAATTTATCATCCCTTATCTGGCGACAGATTCTCTCTTTGGTTTAATCGTTTGTTTGTTTTTGGTATTTGGACTACTTACTTGGCTACTTGGCTGATACGTTATGAAAAAAAAAAAAAATGAAAAAAATTCCACGATTAATGTCTGCCTTTTTTTCGTGTTTATCTCGGGTCTCACATGTCCCCAAATTGGCGCCAAAGAAGCGACTAAAACTAATTCTACTCTTACTCTGACGTCATAATCATTTTCCTCATTTACAATTGCACTTTTGTTGACTTAATGTCATGTGTTTGTTCTTTTCTCTTTGATAAAATAGTTTTCGTTTGTTTTTTTTTTTCTTAATAGTTTAATTACGTTTTAAATAATATTAGTATGAGTCGGTTTAAACTGCTTCCGTATGTAATTTTTAATTGCAGTAATTGTAATATTGCAAGGATTATAATTTTTCACACATTTCAACAGAAAAGAAATGGGGGCTCGTCTTTGCTTTTTTGAATGCTATCTTATCTTATAAGATAAACATTTGGCCTTAAGTCAAAGAATGATATTTAAATGTCGTTTTACATATGTATATAGAGTGAAATTTTAATTCAAGTCGATATTAGGTCTTAAATAGAACAAAACAGTTAGTAGAAAATGATTTTTCTTTTGAAGATGGAAAAAAGATAAAAATTACATAATTCTTCTGACCAAGTCATATATTTATAAATCGATCTTTCTTAAACCTCTAGGTAGAACTTAATTAAGATTCTTAAAATTACTAGGACTTAAAATCTTTCAAAGATTTCTTCTCATTTTACGAGACCTTTTTTAAGCATTTGGATGGAACTTAGTTCAAGTGACTTAAAGAATATCTTAGGTATTAAATCTTTCAAAGATTACTTCTCGTTTCAAAAGACCAAAGCAATTGATCATTAACTCATCATTATTTTTAGTCTATATTCAAAAGTTTTCTAATCCATAATATATAGTTTTCATAAATTATATACTTCAAACCTTTCTTCTATAGTTTTTCATTCTAAAAAATTAACAACTTTTGGTTTACCAAATTAAGAAAGAAAATCACTTTGAAATTATGATCTAAGAGTTTATTTTATGGGCAACACACCTTCATCTTCAAAACGTCGATTTCTCACAGAGTTCACCATAATTTTGAATAGTTTTTTTAATTATATGTATATTTATATATATATATTAAATATTTTGTAAGTTTTTTGTTTTTTGGAATCGTTGCACAACCGTACTATTAGGCGGCAATGCACTAACTGATGGATATTTGATAGAGCATTCATCTTAAAGGTAAAAATCTCAATTACAATCTGAATGCTACAGTTTTCCGCTCCGTCTCAGTTGACGCTTAGGTAATAATAAAACACAAAGCATCAGCGGCAACTAACAACATTTACACCTGGCTAAAGGGGTTGATTATGTTAAACATAAACCATTTAGTTAGTTTAATGTTATCATTATATGATCGAACTATGCCATGTATACATTGATATGATTTATATTTCTTGTCGCCTATTAATCTTATAAATTTATTGCTATTTAAATTGGTTTTACTTTAGCCGTTAGCTTTGAACTTGAATATTTGAATGTCATTTACACATTTATATTTTCTCGTATCTGGCAATGCTGTTAGCTCGTACACAAAAAGCTTTCACATACAAAAGCTTTCTTGGCAAAAGTTTTACAATGCACGATACGCTTGCGCTATGATGAACTGAAAAAGTGGCTAAAACCAAGTCAACCACAAAATGCAGGCAATTAAAATGAACAATTATAGAGAATTATTTATAATTCTAATTGAAATTCTAATTCCAAAATTGTTAAAATTCTTACAGTAAATGAAAATGATGAATGAAAGTCACCAAATACTTAAAAAAGACTTTTCATAAAACAAACATTGCAGATAAGATTGCAGATTTTTTGTGGGAGGTTCCCAGAACTTGGCCAATTGCGTCTACGTCACATGTATGTACATAGTATAAACAATAAGTTAATGAAAGTTTAGCGGGTATTTGGGACGACTTTGAAATGTCCCGATGTGGCCACACTTCAGAAGATAAAGATAAGACGAAGCTGTCAATAGTTATCATTAGGCAATGTATATAGATTCTCCAACCATAACAAGTGGCATAAATCTGTGTCACCAATCAGCCGAAAGTGTGTTGGCGCTTATCATGCTCTTTGGCCATGTTTCCAATTTTCAATATACAATAATTTCGGTGATGTGTACGGCCATCGCGACAAATAAAAACCTTAGTTAACTAAACCCGTGTAGCAAGTTTTTTTTTTTTTTGTTGTTTTTATTTTATGTTTTGTGATTAGTGATCCGTGATCTGTGATCGTGGCTAGTGACGTAGTGAACTTGGTGGCCTGGAATATGGCTGGATTGTCAACATAAATATAGCGGCAGCCAGGCGCCTACCTTGCAAAAAAAATTTGAATATATATACATATATATATAAATAATTTTCTTTGTGAAATTCCATGAGTAATTTATGTATTGTCGGAAGATATTCATAAAAAAAATTTTTGCGGTCAATAAAGTGTAACTAAATTAAGAATGAATTGTCAACAGGTGCTCCCGGCCCTTGTAATGACTTTACTTTTGATTTACAAAAAAAAAAAAAACTCTGAAAAAGAAAATTTAAGTCAAAGCAGGAACATAATCGTCAACTCGTAAACGCAGTATATGAGATTTATGTTTTAGCCATATATGCAACTTTCTCTTATAACCCCCCGCCCCCCCCTCCAACCGCTAAATAAACCCAGCTCTAATTGTTTAGAAGAACGTATCTATAGCTGGAATCTCAAACGATCAATGTGCGAGTGTGTGTGTATTAGTTAGTATCTCTATGTATGTGTGATTGCTCATTAGTCGCCGGTACTAAACTGGATTTCATTCGGTTTGCTTTAGACTGCCTGTCGGGTTAACTAAAGCTGAAGCTGAAGCTGAAGCTGCCTGTTGTCGTAGTATATTTTGTATAACAAATTTACCCTCCTCTTGGCCACCCCCGTTTATACCTCCAACTGATCCTACTTATAGCCAGACAAATAAAACAAACTCTGTTTGCCAGAAAATTTGCATATGAACTAAACTTTGACGATGAATTTCAATTTATATTTCGAATTTGAATTTATGGCCAGTGGCAAGTGCAACAGCAGCGCCATTATTAGCTTCCTGTCTGTCTAACTAACTGTTTATATGTGTGTGTGCGTGTGTGTGTGACAGGCGCCAATATCTATGCCCCAGGCCCAGGTCAGTTTCTGTCTAACATTTAACATTGCTTAACTAATAATTAAAATAAATATATAACCTAATTGAACTATAATGAATATCTTCAATAAAAAAAAAAAAAACAATAACAAATTGAAATCTGTATGGCACACGCTAAAATGACATACACACACACACACACACACACCAAAACAAAATCTAATTGTAAGTCTGTTTTTTTTTTTGAGTAATTACTTTCACAATTCATTTGAAATAATTCTGCTTATGGCCAGACAAAATGATCGTTAAGTTGTCCATAAGCAAAGTGTTTTAGCCAGGCAATTGCCCTAACGGCTTTTCAAACAAAAAAAAAATATCTGGCTAATTAATCAAAAGATATAGAAAACTAATGTTATCCAGAGATATTCATTAAAATTTAACAATGACAATGGAAAACAATTTTTAAATGCAACTAAAAGGTTTTTTCCATTTTTTTTTTTGATTGATTGAAGGGTTTAATGTTGACAATATTAAAACTTTTAGATTTCTTTATATTTTTCCGATTTATGTTTGAAGTCAGATTTTTATGCTAAATATTGAATTTATTGATTTCGATTTTTGATATAGGTAAACAGTTTAAGTTCCAATTCCTTAGTTAAAATCAAAAATTTTTAATTGAATTTAAGATATAATTTTAACCATGGACGTGTTGATTATCAATTTGTTTTATATATAATTTGTTTTTTTTTTCATCTTAAATATTATATATTCAAAATTTTGTTAGAAACTCACTCTTGCAAACAGTTTTCGAGATTTTCAATTTGTTAATAGTAGCAATAAAAAAAAAAAACCAACTCATAAACTTTTTAATTAAAATTTGTGTTTTCTAAGGTAATTAAACTTGTAAAGGTTTAATAACTTGTAACTTTTCAAAACAGTTTTGTATATTGTATAAACTTGAATCATTAAAATCATTCATCCAGTATAGGATATGGTTATTTATAAATATTACTAACAATATCATATCATATCAATATCATAGATATATATACTTTATGAGTTCGGAAACGATTATTTCTGTGCGTTACCAACATCTGACCAATTTTCTTATACCCTCTGCAAGGGTATAAAAATGAATATCAAAATAAGTAAAGATTACTATTCCAATATAATCCAAGAACTCTAATGTCAGAGCAAAATATAATAAATATAAACTAATCTATATAGGCTTCTGTACTAATCGGATTTGTTCATTTTTGGCTAAACATAAATACATATGTACATACAGACATATAATCTATATAATCTTTATAATGTTTAGCCAATTTTGTTGAGAGTAATTTAAGTTTATGACTGTATTTAATGCAGATTGTATCTTTATTAAATACACATATAGTTAAACCAAAATTCTGTCGATCAGTCACCCAAATTATTTAGCAAGTCATTTTGCTTAATCACAGTTTATAAATTTAAAGTTCAAAGGGTCAAATAATGAAGTATTAGAATAGAAATATAAATGTTTTAGCAAATATGAATAAAATTTGAATATAAATGAATATTCTATTCAACTTGAAATATGAATTTGAATGAATATTTTATTCAGTGTAAAATATGAATATGAATTATATTCAATGCCTATATCAAGCGTTTCTTGAGCAAATTCTACTTTACTAAATTAATTAAGATTCGAAACTTTTAATTTAAAAGATTCTTCTTATTCAACTCAAATACAAATTCTAACTTCTAACTTATTTAACCATTGTTCTAACTTCTAACTAATTTTAATGTATATAAAAATCATTACTTCCTTAAATATTCAAATTTTTAAATATTTAATTCAATTCAAATACAAATTCTAACTTCTAACTAATTTTAATTCAAATACGAATTTCTGACTAATTTTAATGAATGTAAAAATTACTGTATCTTTAAGTATTTAAATCCTTAAATACTCCATTCAATTTAAATACAAATTCCTGAATAATTTTAATGCATATAAAAATCATTATTTCTTTAAAAATTCGAATCTTTATAAATATAGAATTAATTAATTTTCTATTTCCGTTCTTTCGAGTTTAAAAACTGATTTCAAAAGTTCCTCAAAAAGGAAATAAAACATTATCAATAAGATTCGTAACTATTCATTCATTGTTTAACTAATGTAGGACCTAATCTAATCTAGGACATATTTAAAGGTTAAATAATTTAATGACTAAACACGATTTGAGAATACAAAAGTTTGTGTTCAAGTGTGTTAGTTTATGTAATGAAATTTTCAATATTGGCCTTAATTGAAGTACATCGAATGGGTTAATACAAGTGCGTTTTGTTACGTTCCACTCATGGCTTATCAGATGCCTCTACTTAACCAGGTAGTACAATCTGATACAATCTATTGATGTTATCACACACATATATATATATATATAGATATATATATATGATATTAATATTACAACTTACATGTGCCTGTTCCATCGGATTCTGCTTTTTTTGTATCGGATATGTCATTGTTCATGTCGACACTTTTACCGGCACAACAAATAAGCCTCATATTGAATGATTTATTTACTATATATTATATACACGTTACGTTATATATATATATATATATTTGTATATATATATATTGTAATTATTATTTATTTATATTTATTGCACTTTATTTTATGTTGTTTTGTTTTGTTGTTGTTTTTATTCTCGTTTCGTTCGAGTATCTTTAATGTGGCGTGGAAATTGTGGTGGTAACTCTGGCCCCCTTTTTCCTTGTTGCCACCAAACTAAATTTGACTTAGAATATCGAACGGTAAAATTGCTAGCATGTTAACTAACAAATTTATGTTCTTTTTTTTTAACGACTTTACTTATTATTTATTATAAATTTTTTAGTTATTTTATTATAATTATTTTTTTTTAATTTTTTTTATTCCTATTTTGCCGCTCTAACGCCCGCTTCGCTAGCAATTCCAGAACCGACTGAACGCTGAGCCGACGCTGGGGATTCCATTTATATGTATTTTTTGTATTTTATTTTTGTTGTTTTTTCCGTTGTGTGGTGCCTGGTGGCGCTTTCTGCGCTCGCGCACTTCAACACGCTCCCACCGAGCGTTTCGATCAGGTAAAAAAACAGCAACAACAACAACTTCATTCCACTTGAAGTGAGTTGGACTGCGGCGCTTAGTTAAGCGATTCCCGAACACTTGTAATGCCCGTGGACAGTCCGTTTGAGTTAAGTGAATGATAGGCAATATCCGTATAAACATATATACATATATTCTTATCGGATGCTTCTTTAGATTATTGAACCACGGGCTGTGTCAGTGGAGCCCCTCATGGCCAACATAGGACATAAATTGACATTATAATGGTATCAAAATTCTTCATAATAACAAAATGGGCCAATGGAAAATTTTATACATTTTTTTATATTGTTTGCGCGTTTATATTTATTGCTATTCATTTCTTTGATTTGTTTTTTTTTTTTGTTGTTGTTAATGAAATCTTGGGACCACCAAAGCGGAGTTTGGTAGACAGTTTGTTTTGTTGTGACGTCGGTTTTGTATGTTTTTTTAATGAAGAATACAAATGATTTGTTTTTTTTTTTATTTTTGGTGGGGATATCCCCCTGACAATAGCCAATGGTAACTGCAAACTGGTTAATAGAGAGCCGATCACTTGAAAGCCTCGTGCAAGTGTGTGTCTGTGTGTGTGTGTTTATTTGTGTGTGTTTTTGTGTGTGATGTGTCTGTGCCTGCAACTTCTTTTTTTTTTCTTTTCCCATAGTTGACATACCTCAGCATAATCTCTTGACATTCATAACACAAACTCTTTCACTTTTACTTTCTCCCATTTAATTGGGTACTTAGAACTATATTATAGTTTAAGCCAATTAGATTCCAGCTAACTCTGTGGTGTGTGTGTGTGTGTGTGTGTAGACTGATTAGAAATTCCTAGCCAGGCATAAATACTCATACAAGCATAGTTCATGCCTGACTGCCTCAATGGAATGCATTCGAGAGTAATAATTATTATTGTTTTTTTTTGTCTTTTTTTACTAGTTATTGCTTAGACTATGTACATAGTTATATGTAGTTAAAATACAAAAATTTGTTATTTTGTAAACCAAAAAAAAATAACATAAATAGAACAGAAAAAAAAAGAAACTCAATCTAAATTCTGTTTTCCTAATTATTTAGCACTTTCAAACAATCTGATCTGCCTTCAATATATACATATATATATTTCATGTAAGCAACTTAGATAAGTAAAGAGACAATTTCAATTGTTGTTGACGCAATTTCCTTTTAACTAAGTAATCATAATCATGTCTTAGCTTCCATAACACTTAAAAGAGATAGTAACTAGGTAAAACAAATGATAAATTATATATATAGGTAAAATATATCATATATCTATATATAAGCATATATTGTATCGTAAAAACCTCCACAAACATTCCACAAACCGATTTGAAAAGTAATAAACATATTTTTATTTAAACACTAATATTATTGTCATGATTTTATTTTTATTTGAGATCACGTCTTAAAATGATTAACACAATCTAAATCAAATATGATAACTATATATGATGTATATTCAATTAGATTACATATATATCTACATATTATATTATATTTATCATGAGATATAAAAATGATAGAGATTAACATTAATATTTTTATTAAATAGAAATCTATAGACCACCTGTAAATGATTAACCAAACTTGATAATTAAGATCTATAATTAGTTAAATGAAATTTGAATTGTTTATTTTCTAAGACTTGGAGTTCCCTTTCGAATGTTTTTTTAATTGGATCGAAGTAAATTTTCTCCTCAAACTGAAGAAAAGAGTTAAAACCGTTTAAATTAAATACGATTTTAATTAAAATGTATTTACTGTAATTAATTTGTTTGTTTTTTTTAGAACTGTGTATTGGATGTCCTTTTAATAATTTCTTAATATTCTTTTTGGTTCCCTTAAAGAAACAATTAAATAAAATTGTTAATATTAGGAAGTCCTTAAGATAGATTAATCTTTTTTATTTAAAAAGTTATTGGAAAAACAAATAAATAACGTATTTTAAGGCAATTTGCTTTTAAAATATTTAAACAGATAATTTAATAACATTTAATATAGAAATCTTAATTTTTATTTAAAAATAAGTAACATCTAATAAAGAAATCTTAATTTTCAATAAATAGAATAACATCTAATATTGAAATCTTAATATTAAATGGTAATTAACTAACATTTAATATTGAAATCTTAATTTTAAATAATTGAAATTTAAATTTAAACATTTAATACACCAAAACTTAATAAATTACGAAAAATGTTAAGTAAAGTATTCTAAAAATTATACAAAATATTTTAATTGTAAACTATTTGTAGATGAATAAGTAAATGAATAAGTAATTTGTTATAACAACTTAGACAATGTATGGAATAAGAAAAATGAAAATAGAATCCTAAAGCACAACATTTTATGAAAAATATAATATTTAATTAAACAAAATTAAATTTGCTTGAACTTTCTTGTAGAAAAAAGAAACTCTATAATTTTCTAATCATTCTATCTCCTTAAATAGATTGAAATTTAAATTATTTTTAAATATATTCTTGATTTTTCTTAAAGAGAAAACAAAACTTTATAATTTACCAATCTTTTTATCCCTAAAATACATTTAAATTTAACGTATTTTTAAATTTATTATTGATTTTTCTTTGGAAGAGAAAACAAAAGTTTATAATTTACCGAGTATTTATATACTCGAAAATAGATTTAATATTTAAGTATTTTTAAATTTACTATTGATTTTTCTTATATAGAAAACAAAACTTTATAATTTAACTATTTTTGATTAGTTTTAAAATTTAAGTATTTATTTCTAAATTTATTATAGATTCTTATAAATTAGTCAGTAATTTATTCAATGTTAGTCTACCTATGGTATTAGTTTAGTTAAGGTTTAGTGTCAATATTTATATGATAAATGTTTATTATTTAACCCACCATTAAATGTGGGAAAAATTAATGATAATAACAATTCAACAATTCCCTCTCATATGTTAAATTCAAAGTATTTCAAATCGATTTAGAAAGGTGTTAACTTTCCATATTTAATGATTCATCTAGTTTAGTTAGTATATAAAGTATGTTGCTTAATCTAATGTTAAGTATATCTTTAAGATGTTTATTTTTAAAATCATAAATCGTTGGATCAATAAACCATTAATTAATGATTTATTTCAATTGGATTCAATTCGATTCGGTTGGAGTGGCTTTTTGTTAAAATTGTGCAAAAGGCCATGCAACGGCATATCGAATGATGGGGCAAATAAATAGTTAAACTTGAACATGAACTAAAATAATTTTACTAAATATAAGGTACTACATACTAGCTAACGTGTGGGATTTTTTTTGTTTTGTTTTGTTTTGTTTTTAATTTAGTGTGTTTTAGTTGCAGTTATAGTTTTTGTTATTTTTGCACCTGTCATGTTTGAGCAGTGAAAAACGGGCGTAGAATTGGTTCAAATATAATTACCAAGCCATGCAATTACGTTGAGGGGAAGGGGAGGATTGGGAGAGCTGGCAATTAGAATGCTTGACATATTTTTCTATACAAACGAAATAAAATTGAATAGATTACATAGTAGCTATCTAGTGATTATACAATCCATTCAATTCATCTATATATCCACACATCCAATAGTTATTTCCCTATACCATATCAATCGTGTTGAATTTAAATTTGGTAAACGTGCCTGAACTTGGTCAAGTTCCTGTGTTGAATCTGCCGATCGGTCAAATATAATATGTATATAATAGTAAAATTCAAGTTCAAGTACTTTCCGCTCAATGGAAAATAAAACCGAAGCGAAAATTGGCAAAGCATTGGGGAATTAAAAGTAATCTAAAAGCGGCCTGTTGCGCATGTTAATTGACGTCTGATACTGATAGACGATTTTGGTTGCGATTAACGCACAGAAATCAGTCACTAAACAAACAAATAAACTTTAGAAAATTTCGAGAGCCGTCATTGGTTGGACTTCCACCCACCCAGTCACCTGCCTGTCTGTCTGCCCTTCCATCTTATGCCTTATATAGGAAAACTTAATTATTCCAACCAGGTTTTCGAAGTATATATAAGTATATGTTTAATTTGGTTTTTTTTTTTAAATTTGCGGTCTTTCAACCAAACTCATCATTTATGCATTTTATATGCGAAATGCAGATGATTCTCTGACGCGGGGATTTTCTATATACATATATATTCAATATTATTCTGAAATACAGAGAATGAAACTATGACGTGATATTCAAACGGAGCATTAAATTATGAAGTATGTGTGAAAAATCCATACAATAGCTCTCAAACTTCGGTATTTAAGTCAATTTATTAATTTGATAAATGAACAAGTGTCATTTACGTCAATTGAAGGTTTTAGTTAAACATTTTTGGGCTATCCCAAATCATTGCACTTTAAATGAAAATATGAAAACATAACGTTTGCACTTGAAAAGGACAAGTAGCCCTTGAAATTGATAAACAAATACTTTTACTTGATATTTAAAATGTCTTAATCTTATCGCTGACCATAAAAGCAACGGAAAAATATAAATAACAATATATTAATTACAAATCCATTAATGAACAATTTGCTACCGAAAAAATCATAAAACAATTGACCATATCAGTTAAAACGTACCGTGTCGTAAAAACCAAACAAAATAGAACATGTTGTCAAAACATTAAACAAAAGAAACAGGGAAAGCCTTTAAAAATCAACGTTTTGATAAGATTTTTAGGACAAGGAATTCCAGGTATAATAAATTCTCTTGGGGAAAAAACAGCTGAAATTAGGCTACGATTAAAATACCTTTACGCTCCAGTACACTGAAAATATGCGAATAGAGCGTTAAACAAAAAAATTTACTTAATTTGTCACAATTTGAAGCGCTTGGTGGCTAAAAATAGAGATTAACAGTCAGACAGATCGGCCAGTGACTTATTAGCTGAAACTAATAAATTATAAAATTGTTATTTCAAATGTTTTGAGAATGAAATCATAGTGAGAGCAAAACAAAAAGTCCCTTAGGTATTTTTGTTTAAATTCACGCGCTCTCAAATATCGTTAATCGATTACTTTGAATAAGTTCTGTTGGTGAAAAAGAATATCGATGTATGGCCGTTGAGGTGAATAGTTGCCAGTAGTTGTTTTATCATCTCTAACAGGTAAATAGTCAGAACGTGCGTGTAGTTTTCAATCTGAACTTTTCATTTTATATTTTTACATATTTTCGGGCTTTCAAGCATAGACTATCTTCCATTTTATAGTTTAGTACAAATATTGTAAATTCTCTCTACGTTTATAGTACACAAAAATGGCTCAAAGCAAATTGAATGATCTTGCGGGTAAGCTGGGCAAAGGTGGCCCACCCGGTTTGGGAATTGGATTAAAGATCTTGGCTGCTGTTGGAGCTGCTGCATATGGTGTTAGCCAATCTTTGTATACAGGTTAGTTACTATATATTGGAAATTACGAGAAAACATTTAGAAAACATCAGATGAAACTTAGCGGCAAATTAGACATAACCTCAACCTGCTTTCGTGCTTGTGTGTGTGTGTGGTGTATGCGGTATCTCACTGACGGATTTCATAACCCTTAGCAGCTCTTGCACAATGACCCGGACAGCAGTTATAGAGGCATTATAATAAGATATATCTTAATCTGCTATAGTATTTATTTTCTATGCTCTGCAGATTTTTTTCTTATTTGTTTCATTGATTGATTGCATAACCAACTTTCCATTATTCTCTTCCTATCTTCACAACAGTTGAGGGCGGTCACCGTGCAATCATTTTCAGCCGTCTTGGCGGCATTCAGAATGAAATCTACTCCGAGGGTCTGCATGTCCGCATCCCATGGTTCCAGTATCCAATCATCTATGATATTCGCTCTCGTCCACGCAAAATTTCATCACCCACTGGCTCCAAAGACTTACAAATGATTAACATTTCGTTGCGTGTGCTCTCACGTCCCGATTCACTGAATCTACCCTTCTTGCACAAGCAACTGGGTGTGGACTATGATGAGAAGGTGTTGCCCTCTATTTGCAATGAGGTGCTTAAGAGTGTTATTGCCAAGTTTAATGCATCCCAGTTGATTACACAGCGTCAGCAGGTAAGTTCTAGTTTAGCTAATATATTCCAATTGGATTCTAATTCATTATATTTTTCAACAGGTTTCTCTATTGATACGCAAGGAGCTTGTAGATCGTGCACGTGATTTTAATATTATCTTAGATGATGTCTCCCTAACTGAACTGAGCTTTGGCAAGGAATATACAGCAGCTATTGAGGCAAAACAAGTCGCACAACAGGAGGCCCAGCGTGCCGTGTTCTTTGTAGAGCGTGCCAAGCAGGAGAAACAGCAGAAGATTGTCCAGGCTGAGGGTGAAGCCGAGGCAGCAAAAATGATATCCTTTTACAAAACATTTATCAATTATTTATACATTTATCTTACCATTCTACACACATCTATGCCATATTCTTTTTTGGTTTCCACCTTAACCGTTATGTTTACTTAGGTCTGGCCGTTAAACAGAATCCAGCTTATTTGAAATTGCGCAAGCTGCGCGCCGCCCAGAGCATTGCACGCACGGTATGACCTATTGGATAACTAATTTCTCTCGAATTTCAAAAGATTTTTATTAATATTTATAATTTTACAGATTGCCAACTCCCAGAACAAGGTCTATCTGTCGGCCGACAGTCTAATGTTGAACATTCAGGACTCTGGCTTTGATGACATGACCGAGAAGGTTTACAAAAGTAAATAGCTCTCGTTTTGATTTACCCAAAACAAAACAATGAAAAACAAAAAAGAGTTTACTTTTTAAGTTGAGAACAATTTTCTTATTTTTTTTTTTTTTGGTTCAATTGTAATTGGCCGAAAAGAACCAAGAAAAAGAAACAACACTAGACCTTAGTAATTTTGCATAACTTCTAAATCGTTTCCATTTTTAATCTCTCTTTCTGCATACATTTCGTTCTGTTCTGTTTTCTATTCTACGCTCAATGCAGTAGCCGACGATTTGGATTAAGAAAAGGGCCGAAAAAGCTAAATCTGAATTATTCATATTTGTTAACTATTATCAAGTTAGTGCCTAAGTACCGTTTAGTTTTAACCATTGCCAAGCGGCGCATAGTTTATCATCTTGTTGCGATGGTCGAATATATAATCACCTATCATATATTGTTATATTATGAAAATAATTTCATCTCACATCAATTTTCATATATGCCAAATAGGTAAGAATTATAATTTGCCACCATTAACAAGATGATAAAATGCAAGGCAAAGATTGGCGGCAGCATTTAACGTTATTTTTTGTCCCATCAAATTTTGAAACGGAAACTGATAATAAAATGCGTAACTGAGAACTGTCAATTTAACAATTTGTTCCCATATATCCCCCTCTCACCTACTACCATCATTGAGATCTACACTCCAAATTAAGCTAATCCTCAAATCACCAATCCCACTCAATTTTTACAGTTGGCACAGGCTTGCCCAAGAATTGGTTTGATGCACGAAAAATGGCCAATTTAGCGTCTAAAGAATCATCACAGGAGGATGGCAAAAATGTGGGTAATGTGGCCCATTCGACGGCGCAGAGTATGATGTGAATACCCATCGATTTTTACCAGCTGAGTTCCAGATCCTAGTACAAAACAAGAGTTTAATCAAAATCATGACTTAATTTTCCTTCTAAAGTAAAAACGACCTAAAGGATATAGTCTGGTGGCATTTTCTTCTGTTTTTTTTTTTTCTTTCTTTTTTTGTTTTCAAATACGAAACATTTACTTAATATTATAATTGCATGTATAAAATACATAAGAATAGTACATAAGAGTGTATATAGTATATCATTTATGTATGTATAGAAATTTCTTATGGTTTTTTTTTTTTATGTAAATTGTAGGCAGATTAGGTTGCTGTATGTTGTAGTTGCTAGCAGGCTGCTTCAGGTCTTTGCGGCACATTAACTTTAGTGTACGAGTGTGTTTGTGTGTGTGATTTTGACTAGATATTTATATATATATGTATGTATGTATGTATGTATACGTGTTTTGTGTGGAGCTAGTTTATGCCTAAAAAGAGAGTGTGTATAATTTGTTTAATCTGATAACTGATCACAAATCCATTTTTACTTTTCAAATTAATGTGTGTGTGTGAGTGTGTAAGTCAGAATTATCTTAAGTTAGCTCCAACTGTGTTAAGTTCTCGTGTGAATTCCATTTGCTTTTTCTTTATCAATTTGTTGAGCATTTGATTACCGCCCTTGTCCTCCATTTCTATCAAAAGACCAGCATTTGAGTCGCTATTCCTGCCGCCGCTTCTTAGGTTAATTCATAAATTCTATGTAGATTCTATTCCATAATAACGAACTCGAACAATC
The DNA here is from genome assembly GCA_018150375.1 of Drosophila sturtevanti. Lineage (NCBI taxonomy): Eukaryota > Metazoa > Arthropoda > Insecta > Diptera > Drosophilidae > Drosophila > Drosophila sturtevanti. The sequence continues at coordinate 2,582,632 of JAECWJ010000324.1, read as the reverse complement.
AATCAATCAAATTCCTGCATTAGAGGCGTGTGGGATTAGCTTGTTTTTTTTCTTTTGTATGTATTTATGTAAGTGTATATATGCTTAATAATGCCGGGACATAGACCAGGATCAGGCAGTCGCCGGTGGTTTTCCTCCACCGCCAGAACTGCTGGTGGTGCTACCGCTTTCGCTGCCACTGCTGCTTGCATTACTATTGGCTCTGCGATTATCACCCAGACCAGGTGTGTCACGTCTATGGCGGCGTAATGTCGAGCTGGCTGATGGTGCGGAACTACTTAAGGCAATGTTGGCCGTAAAAGCTGCCGCTTCAGCTCGACTTGGCACTGTTAAAGTGCTGGTGGGTTGATTTATAGTTGACCCTATACCTCCGACTCCATTGCTGGTGCTAGCGGCGTTCGCTGCAGCAGCGGCGAAGGATTCGCTGATGCTGGCCAAGGGTCATAAATTCGTCGTCTGTACCAATCCACGTTCAAGGTGGAAACATTCCAACACAGCCGCTCCTACAGAGCTGCGTCGTGCTACCATGGCATTGACCACACTCCATTTATTTAGACGCGGATCATAACGTTCCACGGAATTGAGCGATGAGCTACCATCATTGCCACCTAAAGCAAACAGAGCGCCCTCCACTTCCACCACCTCATGCGTGGATCTATAAGAAAAAAGAGATAAATGATTGATCAAGGATTCCACAATTAAATTTTAGAGGCAATTCTTACCTTCGGGAGTGCATGGCAGCTATGGGCTCCCAACTGTTTCTTCTTAAATTGAATCTTTCACCGCTGGACATGCACATGGTGCCATCGTTGCCACCAATGCAATAAAGATGCCCATCCGTAGAAGCCACTCCACAGCTGCTCCTTCGCGCTGTCATACTGGGCACAGGCTGCCAACGTCCAACACGTGGATCAAAACGTTCCACACTCGACTGATAATTGGTGGAATCGAAGCCACCCAAACTATAGATGCAATTCTCCAGAACAGCCAAACGACAATAACGACGTCGTGTACTCATTGCCGGGCATGAGCTCCAGATTCCTGTCAACGGATCGTATCGTTCCATGCTGCTTAAACAGGAGGCACCATCATAACCTCCACAAACATAAATCAAGGCATCATAGGAGCATATGCCCAGACAACTGCGTTTTGTGCCCATCGGTGTGATATTGTTCCATTTGTTGGTAAGGGGATTGTAACATTCAGCGGTGGCCAAATCACTGACCCCATCATAACCACCCACTACATACAGCTGCTTGTGCAGGGCCGTCACACCCGAACGAGAACGACGCCATAGCATGGGGGCAACTGGACTCCAGCAATTACTCCTGGGATTGTACACTTCACACTCGTTGTGAATGGCAAACAGACTTCCACCGCCCACTGCAAAGACATAGGGTTTCATGCCCTCTGGTCGACGTTCCTGGGTTCTCTGGCTACCCATCAGACTGCGCTGCTCGGGCAATAAATGATACTTCATGGCCTCCAGCAGCAGTTCCTTGCACTCGGAATCGTCGCGCATCAATGCTTCTGTTTCCACATAAGTCATCAAAAAGTCACGACTCACCAGGGGCAAACGGACATGAGACATCAATTCAGCCGTATGTAATCGTCGTGTGGCCAAATCATGTTTCACCCAATTGAGTACGGCCACAAATACTTTCTCCTCGGAGCTAATATTCAATTGACTATTTGATATCAACTCTCTGACCTCCTCAAAGGGCAGTAACAGAAACTCTTCAGTGCCGACAACTTGTTGGAAATTCTGCAAGGCATATTTATGGGAACGAGTGTGCAGCTCCTTGCAAGAATGGGCATCCGCAAAGCTACGTATCCCCAGACAATTCGATGGATGCAATTGACGCAATAAAAATTTACAACAGGCATCACGTACTGAATGCATTTGCAGGAGTCCCGAAGCTGGCAACAAAACCTGAACATTCTGCTCTGTAATGGTTATCTCTCCCGTGTATGTATAGTCGATAAGTTGGCGCAATGCGTTGCTATCCACATCATGCAGACGTACAAGACCCTGAGTCCGTTCCAGCATGTCATCTGATTAAGGAAAATGAAACAAATTTAAATCGTGCGACATTTTTATAAATAGATTACATTGAAACTTACCATTAAACATGGCATAGAAATATGGGGAAACTGAAGCCAATACCACACGATGTGCATTGATGGTATCTCCACCAACTTCCAGACGTACATCACAGAGCTGACGGAAACGAAACGAAAACGGAGCATAACATAAATGAGAAGCTTGTTGACACATGAAGATGCCCAGAGGCAAGCAGACACAATATCCGATTAATGCCCAAGCCCATCGAATCCTTAGAAGGGTTCTTCATCATCTATTGCATTATTTCTTCCTTTAAAGAGAGTCATTGCCCTCGATTAAAAGTAAATTTTACTAGCAAAGTGTCGCTTACATCACACGACAACGACCTCTAAGCACAGTTGATGGGTGGGTGGGTGTGTGTGTGGTTTGTATGGGTGTAGACAACCCCTTGCTCACGGCTCCAATTCCAGAAATTTTGCTTAAAGACTGCCCACCCAACAACTGAGTTTATTTAAGCTCGTCTTTTTTTTCATTTTATTTCGCTTTTATCGCTAAAAACGGGCAATTTGCTCTAATAGCCTCACCCACAATAAATGGGGATGGGGCAATTAATTTGCCGAAAAAAAACAACGAAAGAAAAAATGAAAGAAAGAGAAGAACCGAAAATAAAAATTATGTATGCGCCATGTGAAACCAAACCAAACTTAACTTGTGAACGACCTCAATCACGCGTCTTCTAAATAAATACATATTTTAATTAGAAACATTTTCACGCCTTAGACAATTAGTTGAATTAGAAGATATGTTCCATCAATTGATAAATTAGAAAATATTTATTTTTAGATAAAAACCGAGTTCTAGTAGAAAAGTCATTTGTATGGAACATAGCAACAAGGCAATTTTTGGGTATCTTTTAAAGGTATGAAAAGGTAAGCACTCTGATGAGCTGAAACGACTTAACCAAGTGTCCATGAGGGGTATCTAAATGAGGTACTCGAATCTCCTTTGCACTTTGAAACATTTTCTGTAGCAGATATTATCGGTCGTTGTCCATCGTTAATAATTGGAAATGAATTAAGAGATTAGTTTTTCCACTCTTTCATGAAAGCCCAACAGTAAGACACACTTCCGATCTTCTATTTTTGGAAAACTTACAAAATTTTCAATTCCCTTAAAGTGAAACCTAACCTAACATAACTTTTTATAGCATATTCGTAGTCGAAAAATCATTCGTATTGAACATAACAACATAGCAGTGGTTTTTGGTTATCTGTTAGAGGGATGAAAAGGTAAGCAGTCTGACCAGTTCACAGGATGTAATCCCTAGAGTCCATGCCTTGCATCTGACACGTAACGAAATAAGGTACTCCTTTGGAAATCGAAACACTTCCTATAACAGATGTTGTCAGTCGGCAATAATTGGAACTGAATAAGAAGATTGGCTATTTCCTTATTATTATGAGGATTATTTTCTAATCCTCAATGTTTTTGTTTAAAATTACCACCATCAATCATTTGTTTCCTTTAACAGCAGCTAACCTAACCTAACGTTTTATAGCATAATTGTGGGGGCGATCTATCGATAAATATGTTGTATACGTTTTTGGCAATTGCCAGGAACAAGATCTCAGAATGTGTCACATAAAGGGTTACTGGGGTCGAATCAACAATCACATGACATCATATTTTGATGAATTAAAAAGAATAGGAGAATTAAAAAATGCTGATAGTCTAAGATGATTGCTTCTCATAATTCTAAGATTAGCCAATTAAGAAAATGTATCACAAAAAGTCGAAAAGAGGTTAAAATTCACTTCGCGTATATTGTAGATGATATATTCTATGGATATACCTGTGCATTATTTCTCATCTGATTTATGGCGGCAAATGAGGCAATACAGTGTCCCGGATTTTGATGATGTGCCTGTGGTAGAACTTCCTCATTGGGACCCGGTGGGCTAAGATCGCTGGGCGTTTGTGTTGAATTGTTGCTAGTGGTGGTAACATCCTCATTGTTGCCACTTGCATCCGCAGAGCTGTAAATTGCGTGGTTAAAAAATATTTGAAATTCCTATGAATGACTTTAATGATGACAGATGATGATAATGATGTTGATGATGATGATGGGACTGAGGGTGGATGGATATATATGGGTTGAGCAGGCGCCAACATGACGCCGCATAATGTGAAGAACACTAGGGGTGGATTATGTTTATGTTATATGTGATGCTATGTTGGTGTCTTTTCGAGGGTTGAATTTGTCTACTTCAGTTACAATTTCTGTTTATTTACTCACTGATTTGATTTCACAGGCAGAAACATTGCGCTGGTTGCTCTTTCTTTTCTTTCCTCCCCACCCCGTTGTCTTTGGACTTCCCTTTCTTCTTATCGCAATACTTGCAGCTGTGCTCAGAACATGTCCATGCACAGTTTTGGTCCTCGTTTATTTGATTTTTTATTATTTATTTTGCTTTTTTTATTTTTTCTGTTCAGTCTTTTCTTTGGCAGTTTTTCGTGTCTTCGTTCCCGTATGATGTGGCTCCAACTTCAGCTATAATGAAGAGCAAAAATCAATAAACTGAGGTAATTGCTTGTAGAGCAGTGACGGTAGGTGGTGGTGGCCACCCGTCGTCCGTCGTCTGACTACTAGAAGAGAATTTAGGTCACATGATATCATTCCATTTCGACGGTTTGACATGCCGCATAAAAGGAAAAGCATCTGAATGAAGAAACGACAACAACAGAAACACAGTAAAACTGAACTGGGTTAAGTAAGTCCTTAAAATCCATTGTTATGCGGGAATGGTGGAGGATGTGGCTCAGGATATGGTTCACTCAAATTGTTTGTCGCATGCAATTTGCGCATTTTGTCAGAACTCTTTTGAAATGAGGCCAAACAAAAAAAACTTAAACTTCAATTTAAACTTAAACTTTACAACTTAGTGAGAGTAGGAGGGAAAAGAATATGTATGAAAGATTTATTTAGTTATGATTTTAAAATTATATACTGTAAGATTGGATTAGATTAGATTAGTTTAAATAATGACCATGCTGTGCATATATGTATGTATATACATATGTACATGTCGGAGACTACACGCCATCTTTCATAGTGTAATGACCAGTGTTGCTCTATGCATTATCAGAATACAATAATACAGCACTAAAAGAATGTGAGGTCAGGATATTCTTCGAGTGTGGATCAGTGTTGGTAGACACTCAACAATTATGATAGTGTAATGAAGAAAAATAGTCAACAGCAGCCCCATCCATAAATGTACATATACATTTATATATTTATATGTATATATATATGTAATATGGTTGTTGTGCTTTCTTTTCTGCATTGTAAAATGCATATTAACTTATGATAAGAGTTTAGTATATATATGTAGAAAGCAAAAACCTTTTAATTATTTTACTCATATCACGCTTCGAAAGTTCTGTCAATCTGTTTGGTGTCAATAATTTGTTTGTTTCTTCGTCACGAATTTGTTGCTGCATTAACAAAAACGTAGCAATTGTAGCTTAAAACAACAACAATAACAGAAATGAAAATAACAAAATTTCACTTTGCAACAAACAAACAAAAAAACAACCACACACACTCATACGTACACATTGTACACACAAATTAACGACAATTTCGGTTTTAAGTTGTTGTTTTTGTTTTTTTTTTTTTGCCATGCTTGAGGGCGCAATTGTGCTGACAGGGCAATGGCCCGGGCCCTATATGCTTCGGTAAAAGAAGCCCCATTAGGCATACATTTGTATTATTTTAAAATATATGTAGTTACTGCCACTAGACCACCACCACTAACAAAGCGAAAGAACTAGAACTAGAATTCGTTGCATATGATAGTTTTAGTTTTAGTTATTGTTGTTCTTCTTCTTTTGGGCGGGGTCAGCTTGAGTCGTCACACATGGCGTATGAGTAATTAAAGGCACTCAGCCAGGGTCAGCAAACTACACATATAAATATATACATATATAAAAGTTAGTATATTCGTATTATTGCGGTTGTAACGGGTCTTACATTGTGGTTAAAACAACAAAAGTGATGAGTTTTATTATTGTGTGTAAGTATGCGTGTGTGTGAGTTTGTTTTTTATGAATATTTCTCACAATCCCCAATCTGGCCACTAGCAGGAAGAACTTCCTTAAATGACCTCGTGGGGTTGGCTAAGCTTTCGTTTAAAAATAAATCATATGAACACAGCTTATTATACAAAATGAGTAAATATATATACATAAATTTCAACGAGCAGAGAAATGAAGAATAAAGGGAATGCATTTAATTCCCATAAAACGAAAAATCTATACTCTTATAAAAAAAAACATATACATATGATACATGTAAGTAAAATGTTTTTAAGTATATTAACAAGGTTTTTGTTTGAAAAACAAAAATATAATTATAATTATTGTCTTTTTGTGATTTTTGCCTTATTAAAGTCAAATTTAATGAAAATTCCTTAAAAAAAAAGAAGCAAACATAAATTATGACAAATTCTATATGATAAATACTTCATTCAGAATGATATCAATATCTCCATATCTATTACAAAACAATAAAGTAATTCTTATGCATTTAGTTTTTTTAGCTTATGGCCAAAACCAATGTACCCAAAAGGCTTTTAGCATATTTTCCTCCTATTCGTGTGTATGAAATTTAAATTAACAAGCCAGCCAAGTCAGAAAGCCAGAACCGAACGTTAACTAGAAATAGGTATATATATATATATATATAGTATATGTATATGCTCCACACGTATTCACCCAATAATAGAGGCTAAACGATAGCAGAAAAAAATAACAAAAAAAAAAAAAAAAAAAAAAAAGATCCAAAATAAACATTTTGCCTACCATTCAGTAAAAATATTAATGGTTGGCGACAAAACGAAACTCCAAACCGACTCTTATTGGCACGATGTAACGATTTTTGCATACCCTGTACTAAGTGTAGGGGCTTTGAATCGGTAACTAATTTATGTTATGCATATGAACAGAGATTTAAAAGATTGAACCTAATAGACTTTTGTTTACTTCTATTTACATAGCATATTTTTTACCTTAATCACAAGTTTCTAATTTGAATGAAATTGCAATTAACTTTTTCATTACTTAATTTTATATAATTTAAATTTAATTTATTATTATTATATTTTCAAGTCCTTTTTTGTTGAAAATTTACTTCCAATTTAGACATTGATTTTCTTAAAAGAAAAGAATTCTTAATATTTAACTTAAAGAGAAAAAAATTACAGAGATTTTAAATATATTTTTCAATTAAAAAGAAATATGTATACAAATTTCACCAATTTTAAAAGGCATTTGCCTTTGATTGATTTTGACCTATAAATAAAAATATTACTAAAAATAAAGATGAAACAATAATGAAAATTAAGAAGAATTAAGTTTTTAACTATATTTATTTCATAGAAAAAAAAAACTCAAATATATAAGCATTTATGTAAATCGCTCTTATCCCCGTCCGATCTCCTACATAATTCAATTAACTCTTATTCTTCAAAATCTACAAGCAAAATACAGATCTATATCTATTGGCTCAGCAGTTGGTATGCCCATTATAAACTTTTTGGCTACAGGGTAGCACGCAAGCAAAAATTGTGCAAACATTGAACCGGTTGTTTGGTTTCTGTGAGAATGTTTCAACTTTCCGCCACATTTGGCATTTTTTTTTTATGCTCCTCCAACCACGTGACAAATGAGACAAAACAATGGAACAGCATTTAGTTAGTTATGGAAAATGTAAGAAAATCTTACCTAAAAGATTTCATTCTTGGCACGCTTCATTGATAATCAAAAGACGAGAGTATAGACATACATACATTGAAAGGGGGGGAGAGGGAGTGGGGGGAAACTAATATAACTGCAATTGTCTGATCCAGTCAAGGTTAACTGGTTGGCATTTTGTATTTCTTTTTTGTTCTTCTTATTTCTCTCATTCAATTGCAGCGGAAATCAAGCGTCCAGTCATCTAAAGTTACGGCTAACAGACTATGAGTAAGCCATAATGAGACAGGCAAATAAATATATACACACATATATATCTTTAAGATCATGTCGATTTTGTTTTCTAAATGATGTTTGCATCCAATTATACGGAAACAATAGATCACAAAGCTAAGCAAGCAAATGTTTATAATTATTTTGTAATTTGCAAAAAAAAAAAATGAAAGTCTTCTTTGTATTTTAACTATTATATTATTCTATTAATGTAATTGGATTTATTGATATATATGAAGAAGATGTTAGGATAAATATAATTAAAAATTTTGATCTTAATTATTCATATTTTATTAATAATCAAATTTGAAAAAAAATTGAAAAATAAAAAAATAAATATAAAAAAAATAAACTAAAATATTTCCACTTTTGTTATCATTTTTCGAATTTTTTTATTATTATTTCTTTCCTTCTTTAATTTTTGCAATTTTTATTTTATTAATTTTACTTAAACAAACTACCGAATTTAAAGAAATTTATTTAAATTATTATTGAAATATAGTTTAAATATGATTATTAAATTAAATTAGAAATCGACTCAAAAAAGTAGCCAAGATCTTGCTGTTCTTCATTTATATTATTAAGATGTGTTAAAATTTTATGTTTTTGAGTACGTTGGGTACGTTTTATAGGCTTATTTCGTTAAAATATTTACTACATTGAGAGTTCTCTTACCGTAGAGAATTTTTTCTTTAGTTGTCCTTAGATAAGAGAACTTTTGGTAAAAAATATAAATTGAAACATTAGAGTACGAATTGACCATTTTGCTTATCTATAATCTGATCTTCTTCTGTCGCGTGAGTGACCCAGAAAAATAAATTTGAAAAACAGTAAAGAAAAAATTTTGAAAAATCATAAATCCAATAGTAAAGCTTGACATTTCTCACAAAAAATAATTAAAGTTTAAAATTCTCACACAATTCGCAGAGTTTGCCCATTATGTCTAAGGCCATGGCTATTTGAAATTATCTGGCTTTTATCTTAAAAAATAAAAACCAAAGCCTCTCAATTTTTTTACATTTGATAGTACTCTCATAATACTATAAAAAAAAACTATGTGATAAATTTGAATGAATTTGATTTATTTAAAATATAAAGTTTTCGAAAGTCGTTTAGCGTTAGCGAAAATGCCCACATACGATATATGTAGTAATATATGATTTTCACATCGATAAGAAAAAATATATGAAAGTTTTAATAGAAGTAACAAATTTACAAAACAAGTTTCTGTTTGTTATAAACAATATTCATTAAACTTACTTGTTTTTAAAGCAAGCCACAACAGAAAACAATAAAGAAATAATTAAAGAAAACATTTTCTTTTACTTGTAAAAATAATTTGCAAATGTTTTGCTTTAATATTATGTTGGATATATATTTATTTATATAGGAACATTTCTCAAAAACTTGACAAATTTTAAATGTAGAGTATACAAACTTTCTCAAGCTACAAAAATTTTAATTTTTGTTCATTTTGTCTTCTTTTGGCACAAATGTTTAGCACATTTTGTCGAGCGCCCCCATCAAACACCAAAAAAAATAAATAAAATAACAAAAATCAAGTGCCAGTGCGTGCTGGGCCAAGAAATTCCACTAGAATTCCATAATTGGTAGAAAGGTAAAATGGATGTGGGTTAAGTAAGTAACACCCACAGGTAGACAGGCACAATATTTCCTTAACCAATAGCCAAGTAGTCATGTCAAGTATACGCAACGTGGGCTAACTGAAGTTTATTTTCTTAACTTGTGTGTGTGTGTGTGTGTGTGTGTGTGTGTGTGTGTGGTCAATGGGCCATTGGGCTACCCAAACCAAATTGAAATATTATTTTTTTCTTTTGTCAATGAGCTTAACGAAAGTGAGTGAATGAGCGTGATAAAGAGGAAGAGCAGGTGGAAGGGCTGTTATGCAAAGCCGGCATTTCTCACTCGAAGTCAGGTCGTCAACCTAAACGCAGCGCGGGAAATGTTAAAACAGCCGTTTTTGGAGCCTGCGCATTTGTTGCTAATATTTTTTTTCTTTTCTCTGTTTTTTTGGGAGTATTCTTCTTTTCTGGCTTCACAAATTGCAACGGCATGTTTGCAATCTATAAAAACCAAAAAGCAAAAAAAAAAGAAAAGATAACTCACTGCCGCACCTTTTTTTGTGTTGATTATTTTCACAAATTTAGTTTCAAATTTTGTTTGTTTTTCAATTAATTTTGCTTCCTTTTGCTCACTTTGCTTTTAAATCCATTTTCTTTCGGTTTTTTAGAGTTTTGAGTTCACTTTACTGAAATTTCAACTACTGATATAAGCCAATTATTAAGCCAAATAAAACTTGGCCATACACGACTTGACGGCACAACAGCTCGAGTGCGAATGACAAAATAAAGCTTTTTTTCTTTGCTCTTCGCTCTCGGAATAAGTAAAGCTTGGAAACACAGTGGGAAATGGTCTGAAAGCTTTTAAGCGGCATGGAACTGGAATATTTAAAAAAATGAATTGGTCTAAAAATTTTATGTAAGAAATTGTATTGGGCAAAATTAACTGTAATTAAATGTATTAAGTTAAATTAATATGTTTTTAGTTTTTTACAATTCTTTTCTAACATCTTTTTCGATATATATTAATGAAAAATAGCATTAGAAAGATACTATCATAAAAACCTAATAGCCTAAATCAAATAAGTTTAGTTCAATCATACTAAATTTTCATTCGAACTTCTTTCAAACTTAAACCAAATAATTTTTACTAGCAATTCTACGAAATTACAATTTTATAAACTAAATAATGATTCAAACTTGAACTTGAAAAGTCAATGGAATTGCAAGTATTTTAATTTAATTCAATTAAATCTCTAATAAATAATTTTATAGCACATATTCTGACATTAATATTATTTATGTATATTCCCAATCCATTAAGTTTAATGAAATATATATAATATGCATTGAATTTCTAATTAGTAACTATCTTTGCTATTTTTTAATCAATGAATAATAGAGTTGATATGAAACTCTAGCCAAATATGGAAGTTTCAGCAATTATCTTCTGATATTATGAGTACCGAGTCATTATAAAGAACCCTGTGATTCAGAATGTTAGATTGTTTAAAACTTAACTTTAAGACTAATTAACTAATCAAAAAAGTATTGCAACGTTTTGAACAAAATTTTACAGATTACACAAATTTCTAAATATAAATCATTGCAAATTGTAAATTCGATAATTCGAAGAACTCCCTAATTCAAGATCCTTAATCTTAGACTTATATTACGACTTTGTATGTCCTCTCTCAAATTAATAGAAGATGATAAAGTTAGTAACAAAAATTAAGCTCATTAGTCGGCTTTTTTATACTATGTATCTTCAATATTTAATGAAATATATACTCTTAAATGATGTATATACATATATATATTTATAGTGAATAACTATTTCTGTCTGAGAAAATAAAAGCAACTTCGCATATTTAAATTTAATATTTTTAATTAAATGTGATATTCAAATATAATAAATCATTAAAAAGAAGATCAAACTAAACATTTTGACAACAATTTTAAATACTTTTTATTTTAAATAGTTTCGCAACCACATATTTTGAAAGAATTGAATTGAATTGTCATCTAACTGGTGATAGGGATAGTTATATAGTTTATCCTAAGATGAACTTGGCTTGTAACCCGATTTTCGTTTTTTAAAATCTTAATAATTAAAATTTTTAATATTAATATTAATAATTGATATTAAATGAGCAATTTCTTGTTATGTAATAATGATAAAGTATCTATTCAAGTTAATCCTACATATTATATTAGGGAATCAAATGTAATAAGAAATGGCTCTTCTTTTTATTAATAAAGCTGATAATATAATTATAGTGGATGTAAAAGATTCATTATTTAAATTACTTTTTAATATTAGTAAAAAATAATATAAGAAATTAATACAACAATGGAGTCAGGGTGAAAAAATCTTTTAAATAAGTTCCTGTTGATAATAAAGTATTAGCATCTCTTATTAAAAGATAACGAATTAATTTCTAAACCTATTCTAAAAATAACTGTAATTAACGTTCCATTAATTAAGATAAATAAAAACTTTAAGAATTATTAAAATATCAAAACGAAAAGGATTGTAATCTTTATAAATGGGGTTAAAAGTTTTTCTTACTTTTAAAACTAGTTTAATTCTACTAAATATAATTTCTATTAAACCAAATCGACTTTGGCTTGGACTTTATAACGATAAAGTTATATCATATCTTATATGTATATACATATATTATATATATACTTATGTATCACTCACATTATTGACGTCACTCAACAGTTTCTCAATGATAAGCTGTCAGAAACAAAAATGAAAAACTAAAAACTGATAAATGATTGAAACTGTGAATTATGTTCACGATATGACTAAAAGTACAACAAACAAACAATATATATATACATATATTAAATAAATCTATGATTAACATAATTTAAGCAAATTTAAGTTTTTCTTATCAAAAGTAAAAACTTTTCCACAGTTGTTTATCCTATGGATCATATAATAATAGCATATTATTGCTCTAAGTTTCTTTCTAATAAACTGTCCTTATTAATTCTAATTATGGATCATATAATAATGGCATTCTATAATTCTGAGTTTCATAGTAATAAACTGAGTTTCTCAATTATGGATTATAGTATTCTATAATTCTGAATACCTAAGTAATAAGCTAACTCTCTTAATTCCTACTATGGATCATATAATAAAAGTATTCTATAATTATAAATGTCTTAGTAATTAACTGAGTTTTTTAATTCCTTTTATGGATCAGATAATAATAGCATTCTATAATTGTAAGAAATAAACCGACTTTATTAAGGATCATATTCTTTTGATGTTCGAGAAGTAAGTATTAAATGTCATAAATGTGTGTGTTTTTTTTTTTGTTTTTTATAAATCTATTACCTTTGCTGCTAGAGTATGAAAATTAATAAATAATTAATTTAATAAACCATTACCTTTTAAAAGTCCCTTGAGTTAGTTTACTACTGAAACTTTTTAAATGCTTTGACAAAAAGTTATCCTGGCAAAATTCATATTGGCCATTAACGCCTCACAAGGCAGTTGGGTCCACTACTACATACATACAAACACACACACACACACACACACACATATAGAGTTATACACAAATCTAATTACAAATGCAGTCAAAGGAGCAACCAGGATGCCATAGTACAAGGAGCCACAAAGAAAGTCCTCTCCCGGGGGAGGGGGGAGGGAGGTCCGTTTTTAGCCCTTTGCACAATGTCAGCTTATACAAAACATAATGTAAAAAAATAACCAAAATAGGGGAGAAGAGGGGAGTTGGGGAAAAGGTAAAAACCACCAGCCACTGACCCAATTATGTAAATTCTTTGAGAAATCCTTTGACGTCATATTAGGGATATGGTAGAGGCAGCCGCTACTGATTCCACAGCCGCATCAATCATAGAACAGAATGAAATGCAATACATGAATACCTTTAAATTGAAATCAAATTGCGTAATATACGCAGAGACAGGATAATTGTGTGCTTTGGCTTGGGCACTTGAATCCTTTTTTCTACGTTTTTCTTTCTTTTTTTTGCCACCTGAGCCCTTATTGTCTTGTTAATACAATGAAAATCAAAAGTGTCCTGTAGGAGCAATATACGATAACCAAATACGACGATTTGCAATCCCTCCCTCCCCTCCCCCTCCACGCCACACACACACCCACTCTTTAGATTCCCATATAGTCCAATTGGCATCGTGTCATTTGGTATGCATATTAAAAAAATATTTTCAATGCTTCAACTAGAATTTGATAGGTGGATAGAGTTACTTCCTTTCTACTTCCTTCTTCTCTTACCCTTCTCCTGCGCATGTCCTTTACAACATTAAACACGGGCAACAGGTGCCAGGGCATACAGACATCGGTGGTCCTTTGGTTGACTATAAAAACAGCTTCCTTCATTGGCATAGCCATCAGTATCAGTTGTCGCATGTCATCAAAGGCTTCGGCCACGGCTCCGGCTACGGCAATAATTTTCGTCCTCACTGTGCAACTCGATCTTTAATAACAAAAAGGAATTTATTTTTTCGAAAGTCCAAAATGTCTAACATAAAGGACAAAAAGGATCTAAAATATGAAACAATTATTTAAATAAATTATATCAACATCAAAACAAAAAAAAATGTCTTCATTTTTTTGGCGTGTTTTTTTAATGTTTCTGCTAATTGCAGGTAAGTTACCAACTAAAAAACAGTTATTAAACTATTAAATTATATCTATTAAACACTAATTAATAAATATATAATTTAATTCTTAAAATATTGTGCACAATTACTATGAAAATATTTAAACATTTTATAACTAAAACATAATTTTGTTTAGACAATTTTCTAAGTATTTTTAGTTGTGAAATGAAATGAAATCATTTTTCACAATTTAATCATTATTTTAAATTATGAAATGTTGTATTTTTTATATCACATAATAAAAACAATTTCTTTTGTTTTAATGAAATGTAGTAAATGTTTTAATATTTTATTTGATTTTGATTTAAACAGTTCAAGAATAAAAGTTTGTGAACCAAATTTTTTAAGTTGTGAATGTTTTTCTTATTTTAAAGTTTTGTTGTAGAAAATTCTGAATTTGCAGCTTTTTTTTATTTTGTACATAGATATATCTATATATATATTAGTCTATTGAATTAAAAAAATCTGATTTCCAATAATATAGTTAAATCAGATTTATTTTATATATTTTATTATGTCGATAACTTTTTTTTATAATTTTTCGTAATAATAATTATTTATGGCTTCCGATTATTTTAGCGGCAAATATCATAATACTCATTAAATGAATAATTAATCTGGGATACAACTATATACAAAATATTTTTTAAATTAAAATAAAGTTTAAATATATAGAAGAACCAGATTCACCCATTAATCTGACAAATGTGCTGACTAATACAGAGATCTTTAAAATATTTATATTAAAAAATGTATTCGATATAAAATAAAATAAATATGAATTGCATATATATTCTTGGTATATCTGATGTGGGCATGGTTAGCAATTTAAACTTAACAAATTTTTTGGAAATAAATTTAGTTGCATGTTTTTTCATATATTTATACATATATATATATATATATATATCATATACATAGTTTTGATACTAACAATTGAATAAGAAAGGATTTTAAATAAAGAGTACACATTTAATATTTACTTTAAACAGCATGTGAATAACATTTAGAAATTTATATTTGAACGATCAAATCTATGGAAGCTATGTATATAATGTATATATCCATCGATTTTAATCAAAATTAGAAAATGTATTGAAAAGTGTATAAAATTAATAAAAATCAAGTTAAGTGATATTAGCTTGAAAAACAACAAATAAAAAAAATTTTATGGTTCTAAGTTTTACCGATCGTTGTTATTGAAACTTTATGATATAGTCTGCTGATTTTGATATAGTGTATAAATATTTTATAACCCTTATTCCCGATCGATCGTTCTTATGGAAGCTGTATCTTATAGACATCCAGCAGAAAGCAAAGTTTTTGAAATTTTATAACAATTGAAAAAAATAGATTCCATTGCATCCTGACATGACAATATTAATGCATAATGTCTTGGCGATTAAGAATATATATATGTATATACTTTATTTAGTCGCCAATGATTCCTTTTAATTGAAAATATTGTCCCCTCTGTAAAGATAAGACAAATATTTTAAATAGAATAATGTACTTCTATCCATCTGATATTTACTATGCATTTGGATTGTTTTAAATTGGACAGGTTTCAGTCTTAAGACGTTGTTATTGTTTTTGTTTTTTAATTATTGCTATAGCTTAAAAATCAAAAAAGTTATTAGAACAAAAAACTATACTAGACATTATGGAATCAAAAGCATATACATATTTCTAAGCAGATTTTATATCTACGGTATGAGGGTATAAAAGACGGTATGAGGCTAAAAGTAAAATAAATCTGAAAATTTTAATAACCAACATTCATTAATTTGATATATTATTATTGTTTTTTTTGTTTTTCTTTTAATTGTAAAGTAAACTTGAAATGAAATTTCAATCTCATAATCAGTAATTAAAATCTTCTAGTTAATGAACGGAAATTGTCTATCCGTATCTGGGACTAGCGATCTAATCAATTTTTAGAGATACAAACAATTAATAAAATGTAAACCTTAAATCCCATTTATTTTATGGCAGAACCATTGCACCCAACGCCCCTCATTTTGGCATCCCCATGGGATTCAAATTGGGATGGAGACCGGCAATGGCCTTGGCCAGCAAACGATAATTTCGTTGACAGCGGAAGCCCTTTGCCAAAAACTCTGAATGGGGAAATGGCCAACGAATTTGACGACAACAATTTCCCAACATTTCCCAATCGGCGTTGGCGTTTTTGGCAAGGACAAAAACTAAAGAAATTGCAAGTTGAACAATTGTGGCAATCTCCGGCTTTGGGAAAAGTGAAAGTTAAAAGAACTCCCATTCAATGGCCACCCCCGAATATAAAAGATGAGGACCAACAACAACAACAACAGCAACAGCAGCATCAGCAGATCCATCCAGGTGAACCACGTTATCCATATGCCTATGGTTGGCCAAATCAAATACGTAACCTTAAACGCAAACATGTAGATCCAAAGCGTCCTAAATATAGGCCCTCCATTAGTGCTGGTAAGTACCTTCAACTTTAATATGTAAAGCACATCTCGAGTGGATTATTTAATATACAAATATCTAGGAGTCATGACGAATCTGGGTGATTTCTTCAATCGGCTTGAGGAGAATGTTCGCTTTGCCGAACAATCAAATTTGGGTGATGATGAGACACAACTTCTTGAGGGAAAACATCCGCATCAAAAGACAATTGACACCACACAGCATCAGGAACGGCAAGAGGAGGATGAAGCATCCAATAATAGGCTATTAAATGCTGTGCGATTGGCTTATCGACCCTCACAAAAGATTCGATCATTGGTATCGCGAAATCCTCAAGGTTATCGCGGATCGCAGTTCATTGATCCCAGCTATATGTGGCTAGGCTTGGGCAAATGACAGTAAGCAAATGAAGACGCCTGGTCTGGTTACAACGAATGCCTCAATTAATCATCCATTATTGCCACCACCCAATCCCCTGCGCAAAAATAAACTTTTAATTGTTGTTTATGTGTAATGTAAAGTAAATAAATAATCAAAAGCAATGCATCTACAGAATATTAAAAAATTCATTAATGGAAAACTCTTTTTAAATTGAATTGAGATTGTCCTATCTGGCAGTAAGTGGAGTAGGACTTTTTTATGAATATTGCCGCAGGGGGGGTGGGACATCATCACATGTATGTAATTCGAATGTTTCTTCAGTTAATTGTAGATTTATTGATCTTCGTTTTCCAAAATCATGGGTAGGCCCTGCTTGCGGATAGCCTTTATATCCTTATAGAGTTCTAATATAACGTTGAAGAAGTAGATGTTAAGCCCTGTAGGGATAGAAAAAAATTAATATATACATAAATGATTATTAAAGCAGATATAGTTAAACGGATCTCATATATATTAGTATTAATGAATTATAAATTATCTCACACATGGTTAGACCAAAGGATACCATGAATTGCGCTTGTCCCATTGGTCCATCTGGCGGTGCAACACACAATGTATATATGGAAGAACTGAAGGTAAAGATTAAGCCAATAACTGTAACAATCAGCCAAGGTAAAACCAACAAATGACGTTTCTAAAGAAAGGAGAATAAAATATAATAAATATAAAAATACATTTTCGAAATGTAGATCAATTTACCATTGTAGTGCCAACTATCAAAAGGATCGAGGAAGTCAATTTAAATACATTGACGGCAAAGATAATGCTGCACAAAATTACAAGATCTAAAAGGCAAAAACATTAAACTGTATGTAAGAAATTAACAACAATTTCAAATATGCTTACTCATATGACCTTCCTCTTTTAAAGTATTTCTCAGAGCTATGGTCATAAAGATTATCATTAATATTGACCAAATGCCCCCCAGACAACCGATGACAATACTAGCAGTATTGCGGCTCATGCAGCAGACTGTCTTCAACATTTTCAATAAAGTCGTCTTTGTATTTTGGGAATCTATATATATGTAGTAATATCAGATACAAAAACGATGTGATCTGAATGTTATATTATTATTAGGAATCTATATAAAGTAATATCAGATACAAAAACGATGTGATCTGAATGTTATATTAGTTTCTGCAATTTATAAACGATTTTAATACAAAGATTTGAGCAGTGACTTATGAATCAACCTAAACTAATAAGAAGAGCTTTAACGACTGCAAAGCTTTTTCCTCTCTTTTAAGATGTATAAGATCATACACACATGTATGTATAAGATCATACACACATTGTATATACGCATATTCTGTCTAGGCCAAACTAACAAATGTTTTTTCTATTTACATATGTATGTATTTATGTATGTACACTCACTCCTATGTTCTAAGGTTTTTGTGTTTTTGTCGGATTGTTGGAATTCTGGAAAGGGTGGTAATCAGAGATTCTCTTCCTTTTTTCCCTTGCCTATGTGGATGCAATAATTTGTCTTTCTTCAATCCGCTGCGGAAGCAACTTGTTGCAATAACTTTAAGTTGCCAATTTTAATGGGTAGTCAATCGGAGTCAGTGTTGATCAGCATAGAAACTTGAAGGGGGTCGGTCACCCAAATCTCAATACAGCAGGTGGCGCCTCTGGGCCCATTTAAACTCAAAAAGTCCCTTTCTATTCTCATAACATTCTTCCGTTACTTTTAATAAATCACATTTTTATTTTTTGAAGCTGTATGAAGACTTATGCGGCAAACTGTAAGACATTTTCAAAAAAGTCGCGTTTTACATACATATGTGCATACACACACATATATATATGTACATATGTTCATACAATCTCAGATTCGGGGAATCCACAAAATTACATGGAAATAACAATTTAAGTTAATATGTAAATACATAGATACTTATGCACATACATACATGGGTTAAAAAAATACACAAGTGAATGCGTCGTACCAAGTGACGGGTACCTTAGAAAATACCAGCGTATTTATTTATTGATAAACTGACAATTGTTCTTCATTATGTTAATTCAAAGGGCGCGCTTCTACGCTAGTAGCCTTAATGTGTTGGAAAAGGGAGAAAATTACGCAGTAGATGTAGATTATCAGAGCTAAAAGAGAAATTGAATAAAATAGTTAAACAACTTGCATTGTATTTAAATTTTTAGAAACCTAATAGAATATACATATGTATAAAATATTTGCGATACTTGAAAATTCAGTTCATATTTTATGTCAGAAGCCTGCCTGTGACATTTCTTGAACATGAATTAACACTAACGAATAATAAAACTTACCAACAAGTGGTGTAAAGAGCACCACAAGACCTTCAATATGATCACTATATTTTACCGTAATTCTTAACATCTCAGCCATTAGCAAAATAACAAATTCCGCAAAGGCAATACCGGTGATAATGAGCCAGGGCAATAGATATAAATGACGATTCTGGGCATAAAAAAAGGTATAATCATAATGTGTTACATTCACATACATACATACATATGTATGTACATATGTACATATGTAAATATCTATAGCTATTGTACCTCTATTGTGCCAATTATAAGCAGAGCCGAGGAAAGGAATTCCAATACACTGAAAGCCAAAAAAATGATTTTGACAGCTAAGGGCAAAATCCATACGTACATATGTACATAGATATGTAAATAATGGTAGTGGAAGTAATTCTTAGATATGTATGTACATATGTATGTATGTATATATGTACATACATACATACATACATACACACATCCATAAACACATTCAAATATACATACATACATATGTACATACATACATTAATAGAAACATTAGAAATTTGCTGAAATTGCATTTTTTCTTTTGGCAGTCTTACCCACGGGTCCTGAATACCCTAGAGAACAGGATAGTCCAATGATCGCCAGAAATGATATAAAGGCACACAGATAACCAATAACCTTGCCTGCCATATGGAGGCTCATGCAGCACAGTTCATTTGCCATTATTCAAGATTTTGTTACCAAAAATCTGTACGAATTTCTTTGAACTCGAAAACGTGCTTCTTTTTCAAATCGCTTCGCAAAGAAAATAGAAACTTTTCTATACTGCTAAGTAGAGCTATCGATTACACTATCAAAATATCGAAATTTCTACTTTTGGATATTACTATCGAAAATTATTTGCACTAGTCACTAATACAAATTATTTCAATAATTTTCATTATATGTACATGGGATACCCAAAATATATACATAAATCATCTGAAATAGTAAAACTACATGGATATTACAGCAGCACCCAATATATAATTATAATTTAACACTCTTGGATTGTAAATAAAACAAAACACCAATAATGTATGTTCCGTTAAAGAAAACCATAAATGATTTTTTTGTTTCTGTTATTTAATTTGAATACAGTTGAAATTTTCAAGTGTCGAATTTTCAGTTACTAAACTTCGCAACAAACAAATGGCCCTACTCCTAAGCTTTATGGCTTTACTCTCTAGTGCAGTTTCAGGGTTGGAGTATAAAAGTCAGCTGTATTGATATCGATTACATAAATTGCGTGCCTATTTTTTTTTTAAATAGATATGTATGTACTTATATTGATTTGAATAATTTGTAAAGTTATATGGGAACCAAGTAAAGATGATATCCTTTTATTTAAGAAAATAATTTGTAAACATGACAATATTGGTTATATAAGGAATTAAGACATAAAATAAATATAAACAAATAAAATATCATTGTAAAATAAATACAAGAAAGACATATAAATTGCTCTGTTTTATTGACAGTTTCGACAAAATGAATTTTTTTTAAATATACAATTTGTACTTATTTAAACAGAATGCACTTCAGTACAAGCAGCATTTCTAGTTCGACCTGGTGGACCGCTACGTAACTGACCGTACAGTGAATAAATGCCATAATATATATAAAGATAAAGACCTAAAAATGATGTCCAATATCATTAATGAAATTCCCTTTTTTGTTTTGATTTTTAAGCAACATACTTAGATAAGGAACAGTGGTAAGTAAAGCTGGCAGCTTTCTTTCGCCATTTACAATAATATTTATCCAAAAACCAGGCAATAAAAAACATTTAAAATCACCGAAAGTCCCGAAACCACTAGCCAAGGGATTAATAAGCCAGGTCGTTTCTAAATTTAAGAAATAATTAAATAAAAAAATTAAATTAGTTTTTTTTTAAATACATATGCACGCAGGTATACCTTTAGGATACCGATTATCAAAAAGATGGACGTAATAAAATTGAGACCAAAACCAGCTAAATTTAATTTCAATGTAAGCGCCAAAGCTGTAAAAGAGAATTTAATACATATAATTTGTATTGCCATCCATTCATTACCTGTGGGAGTCACATGTTCCTTTATAGATCTTTCAATTACGGGGGCAACTAAATCAACATTGGCCAACGCATACGCATTTAAAATGAAAAACGCAATTGAGTCGAAAATACCCAAAACTCCGATGACTATTCCGGCAGTACTTAGATGCAAGCAACACAATTTACTAAGCATTTTTATTATGTATAGAATGATATATTCTTTGGACTTTTCTTTTAGGCAATAACAACAAGTTGTCGTCGGTTTTGGCTTCTGCAGTAAATATATTGCTATTATTTCTTTGGCGGAGTGAACTATCCGATAATACTTGGCCTATTTGTGCCAATCGGTAAACTAATGTATCTAGCATCAAAAACAAACAGCTGCGTGATTGATGGACTAAATTCGATCGTGCCGAAGTTCATATACTCTCTCAAATTTACATATAACAAATTTTATGCGACTAGCCGATTTGTATCGATTGTTTCTATGGCAGCTGTCTATATGATATAGTCAACCGATTCTGATAAAACTTAGCGAAAGTGTTAAGAAGTACAGTAAACACAGAAATATAAAATTTCTCTAAGAAGCATCGGATTTATATCGTTTCCAAGGGAGGTTTATGATATAGTCATCCGATCGGAATGATTCGGATATATACAATGCCTGCAGCAAAAAGAAGTTTTAGGATCTTGAAGGAAAAGCTGGTGATCCATACACACGGACAGAGGTTGATCGTCTCGGCTATTGAAACTGATCCAGAATATATACATACATATGTACATACATACATACATATGTACACTTTATATAGTCGGGGATGCAAACTTCCGACCAAAATTAATTTATCCTGTGCAAGTGTATACAAATAAAGATTTTGTGTGCACAACCACATACATATATACATATATAGGTATGCAGGTACACACATTATTGGTTTTTCCCCAAAATATGTACAAATATACAAAATGCAAAATTATCAACAAAATTTTAATTTGAACCCATTCAGGCATACATACATACGTATGTACATATGTATGTACATATGTATGCATGTATATACATACATACATACATATTTATGTAAGTATGTACATATGTATGTATATAGTATGTATATATATATTTTCTCAAACAAATGACTTATACAAGAGAACAAACATTTAATCCCAGCAACATTCTTTCAGCTGTATGTACATATGTATGTATGTATGTATGTACATATAGAAATCCAAAAGTGATTTTAGTTGGATCTTTGATTTCATCTCCAAGTGCACATTTTGAATAACGAAATTTATTTTGTTTATAATGGAATACCATTGTATGACATATGTATCGATTTAAAATTTTTATTTTTAGTACATACATACATACATGTATGTACATACATATGTACATAGGAAAAGAAAAATTAATTGAACAATACATACATATTTATGTATGTATGTACTTATATAAAATGTTATATATGTATGTTACATATGTTTGTACATACGTATGTACATATACTCGAGATACAGTCAAACATCTACATGTAACTTTTCATGCATGTGTACATACATACATTCATAATGTGTTTATTAAATACACTATTTACATAAGTATGTACTTATATACATACATACATATGTATGTATGTATGTACATATGTACATACATATATCACTTAGATTTCAACACAATAAAGATATTTGTTTGCAAGATCAGCTCTTTTAGTCTGAAAATCCACGGGATCCTTTTCTTTTTCCGCCGACTGAATGTGTTTATAAAGTGAATATATGTACATACATATGTACATATGTATGTATGTATGAAGATAAAATTATGCTGATTAATCCTCTTTTGTATGTATGTATGTAAATATTTGTGTATGTTAATATTCGGTTTTTCTTTTGTTCAAGTTTAAACGCAAATAATTCTTCTAAAATTAAGTAAAACAAAAAAGTTAAAATAAGCTGGTTGTATTACCTTTGCATAGGGGTACAACAAAACAATATTTATTTTAAACTAAAAAAGAAAATTAACAAAAACAAAAAGAACTGCAAATTCGTGCCACATTAATATTCGGTTTTTTTTTTCTTATGCAGTACATTACACCTACATTAACCAGAAAACGAAAAATATTTAATACTAGGTGTGATACCCATCGTTGTTAATGATATCTTTAAGATATCCCACTCTTCCTAAGGCCGTTGTTTTAAGTCGGATATGTATGATATTGGCGTTTTCCCTACTCGGCGGTTAAACTAACTCCAAAAATTTTTTATAGGGTTCCGGGCAGGTAATTGGGGCAGCGTTACCATAACTTTTGGGTAGTAAACAGTAACCGAGGCCTCTCCTTATCGGCTTCATGGCTTAGGTCATTGTCTTGGTATAACTTAAATTTCTAGGAAATGCCGATTTTCTCCGCCGACTGCTTAAAATTTTCTGATAAAATTTTCAAGTAATAATCTTACCATCGATGATCACTAGATTTCCGGTTCCCTGAGATGAATTTCAGGCCCCAACCACGGTTGACCGTAAATTTTTCTTCTGGAGTTGTCTATTGGGTTTCCACCAAATCATAGTCTTTCCCATACTTCCAAATAAATTAAATTTGCTCTCGTCCAGGAAAATCAATAAGTTCCACCAGTTTTGATCCTCTTTTAAGTGATCTTCGGCAAATTTCCGCCTGAGTTTTCGGTTGCGCTCACTTAGAAAAAACGTGGGGGTGGTAATGCCATTTTAGTACAAAGATTTGCGCAGTGACTTATGAATCAACATAAACTGATATGAAGAGCTTTTACGACTATAAACCTTTTCCCCCTCTTTTAAGATGTATAAGATCATACACACATACATATGTACATATGTATGTATGTATGTCGCATGTTCTGCCTCTTCTGTCCTCTTCCTTTTTTGCTTTGCTTGCAACAATTTGTCCTTCATCAATCCGCTGCGTAAGCGACTTGTTGCAATAAATTTAAGTTGCCAATTTACTGTATACCTACATACGTCTCAATTGTAATCTTGAGGTGAACAGTCGACAATTTCGCTAATTCCAACTTTTTATCATCAAACCTTATCAAAACAAAGCGATGAGTGATCGTCAAAAGGTACCGTGGACAAACTTATTGTCTCAAAAACAATCAACCGTTACATTTGATGCAAAATATATTGTGATATATGTATTTATATATATGTACATATATATATCTCCACGTAAATTAGACATAAAACAGAAATCAAACTTTAAAAAAAAACCAAAAGTTCCGGTCCTACCTCGTTCAACCTCCAAAAATACACTTAAAATATTAAAAACCCAAAACAAATTTGAAAAACAAATTAAACATACATCGGATGACAACTGTTACAACAACCCCTTGTTCCCGATTGACTGACCGAGCGACCCACTCTGAACAACTTTGTACAGAGCTTATAATTATAAGCTGTATTAACAAATTAAATTTGTCACCCAACTCCTAATAAATAACATAAATAAATAAAAAACTGTATACCTAATCGGAGTCAGTGTTGATCAGATCACCCAGATCTCAATACAGCAGGTGGCGCCTCTGGCTCGTTTAAACTCAAAAAGTCCCTTTCTATTCTTATAACATTATTCCGTTACTTTTAAAAAATCACATTTTTATTGTTTGAAGCTGTATGGAGACTCATGCACCAAACTGTAACAGACATTTTCAACAAAGTCGCGTTATACATATGTACATATGTGCATACACACACACATACATATATATGTATGTACATATGTATGTTCATACAATTTCAAATTCGGGGAATCCACAAAAAAAAATCCACATGGAAATAAACAATTTAAGTTACTATGTAGTTACATACATATGTACATATGTACATACATACATGGGTTAAAAAAATACACAAGTGAATGCGTTGTACCAAGTGACGGGTACCTTAGAAAATACCAGTGTATTTATTTATTGATAAACTGACAATTGTTCATCTTCATTATGTTAATTCAAAGGGCGCGCTTCTACGCTAGTAGCCTTAATGTGTTGGAAAAGGGAGAAAATTACGCAGTAGATGTAGATTATCAGAGCTAAAAGAGAAATTGAATAAAATAGTTAAACAACTTGCATTGTATTTAAATTTTTAGAAACCTTATAGAATATATAAAATATTTGCGATACTTGAAAATTCAGTTCATATTTTATGTCAGAAGCCTGCCTGTGACATTTCTTGAACATGAATTAACACTAACGAATAATAAAACTTACCAACAAGTGGTGTAAAGAGCACCACAAGACCTTCAATATGATCACTATATTTTACCGTAACTCTTAACATCTCAGCCATTAGCAAAATAACAAATTCCGCAAAGGCAATACCGGTGATAATGAGCCAGGGCAATAGATATAAATGACGATTCTGGGCATAAAAAAAGGTATAATCATAATGTGTTACATTACATGCACACATACTTATGTATGTGTGTAAATATCTATAGCTATTGTACCTCTATTGTGCCAATTATAAGCAGAGCCGAGGAAAGGAATTCCAATACACTGAAAGCCAATAAAATGATTCCGACAGCACCATCTAAGGGCAAAATACATAGATACATACATACATATGTAAATAGTGGTAGTGGAAGTAATTCTTAGGCATATGTATATACATATGTACATACATACATACACACATCCCTAAACACTTTCAAATATACATACATATGTACATACATACATACATATGTACATACATTAATAGAAACATTAGAAATTTGCTGAAATTGCATTTTTTCTTTTTGCAGTCTTACCCACGGGTCCTGAATACCCTAGAGAACAGGATAGTCCAATGATCGCCAGAAATGATATAAAGGCACACAGATAACCAATAACCTTGCCTGCCATATGGAGGCTCATGCAGCACAGTTCATTTGCCATTATTCAAGATTTTGCTACCAAAAATCTGTACAAATTTCTTTTAACTCGAAAAGGTGCTTCCTTTTCAAATCGCTTCGCAAAGAAAATAGAAACTTTTCTATACTGAGAAGTAGAGCTATCGATTACACTATCAAAATGTCGAAATTTTTACTTTTGGATTTTACTATCGAAAGTTATCTGCACTAGTCACTAATACAAATTGTTTTAATGTTTTCAATATTTTATTATATGGGACACCCAAAATATATACATAAATCATCTGAAATAGTAATACTACATGGATATTACAGCAGCACCCAATAAATAATTATACTTTGACACTCTTGGATTGTAAATAAAACAAAGCACTAATAATGTATGTTCCGTTAAAGAAAACAATAAATGATTTTTTGTTCTCTTTGAATACAGTTGAAATTTTCAAGTGTCGAATTTTCAGTTACTAAACTTCGAAACAAACAAATGGCCCTACTCCTAAGCTTTATGGCTTTACTCTCTAGTGCCGTTTCAGGGTTGGAGTATAAAAGTCAACAGTATTGATATCGATTACATAAATTGCGCGCCTATTTTTTTTTAAATAGATATGTATGTACTTATATTGATTTGAATAATTTGTAAAGTTATATGGGAACCAAGTAAAGAAGATATCCTTTTATTTAAGAAAATAATTTGTAAACATGACAATACTGGTTATATATGGAATTAAGACATAAAATAAACATAAATAAATAAAATATCATTGTAAAATAAATACAAGAAAGACATATAAATTGCTCTGTTTTATTGACAGCTTCGACAAAATGAATTTTTTTTAAATATACAATTTGTACTTATTTAAACAGAATGCACTTCAGTACAAGCAGCATTTCTAGTTCGACCTGGTGGACCGCTACGTAACTGACCGTACAGTGAATAAATGCCATAATATATATAAAGATAAAGACCTAAAAATGATGTCCAATATCATTAATGAAATTCCCTTTTTTGTTTTGATTTTTAAGCAACATACTTAGATAAGGAACAGTGGTAAGTAAAGCTGGCAGCTTTCTTTCGCCATTTACAATAATATTTATCCAAAAAACCAGGCAATAAAAAACATTTAAAATCACCGAAAGTCCCGAAACCACTAGCCAAGGGATTAATAAGCCAGGTCGTTTCTAAATTTAAGAAATAATTAAATAAAAAAATTAAATTAGTTTTTTTTTAAATACATATGCACGCAGGTATACCTTTAGGATACCGATTATCAAAAAGATGGACGTAATAAAATTGAGACCAAAACCAGCTAAATTTAATTTCAATGTAAGCGCCAAAGCTGTAAAAGAGAATTTAATACATATAATTTGTATTGCCATCCATTCATTACCTGTGGGAGTCACATGTTCCTTTATAGATCTTTCAATTACGGGGGCAACTAAATCAACATTGGCCAACGCATACGCATTTAAAATGAAAAACGCAATTGAGTCGAAAATACCCAAAACTCCGATGACTATTCCGGCAGTACTTAGATGCAAGCAACACAATTTACTAAGCATTTTTATTATGTATAGAATGATATATTCTTTGGACTTTTCTTTTAGGCAATAACAACAAGTTGTCGTCGGTTTTGGCTTCTGCAGTAAATATATTGCTATTATTTCTTTGGCGGAGTGAACTATCCGATAATACTTGGCCTATTTGTGCCAATCGGTAAACTAATGTATCTAGCATCAAGAACAAACAGCTGCGTGATTTTCGCGGAAAAATATATTTGAAATAGAAGGATGGACTAAATTCGATCGTGCCGAAGTTCATATACTCTCGCAAATTTACATATAACAAATTTTATGCGACTAGCCGATTTGTATCGATTGTTTCTATGGCAGCTGTCTATATGATATAGTCAACCGATTTTGATAAAACTTAGCGAAAGTGTTAAGAAGTACAGTAAACACAGAAATATAAAATTTCTCTAAGAAGCATCGGATTTATATCGTTTCTAAGGGAGGTTTATGATATAGTCATCCGATCGGAATGATTCGGATATATACAATGCCTGCAGCAAAAAGAAGTTTTAGGATCTTGAAGGAAAAGCTGGTGATCCATACACACGGACAGAGGTTGATCGTCTCGGCTATTGAAACTGATCCAGAATATATACATACATACGCACAGATATATATACATACATACATACATACATACACTTTATGTACACTTTATATAGTCGGGGATGCAAACCTCTGACCAAAATTAATTTATCCTGTGCAAGTGTATAAAAATAAAGAATTTGTGTGCACAACCACATACATACATACATATATAGGTATGCAGGTACACACATTATCGGTTTTTCCCCAAAATATGTACAAATATACAAAATGCAAAATTATTAAGAAAATTTTAATTTGAACCCATTCAGGCATACATACGTATGTACATATGTACATATGTATGCATGTATATACATACATAGTTATGTAAGTATGTACATATGTATTTAGTATGTATGTATATATTTTCTCAAACAAATGACTTATACAAGAGAACAAACATTTAATCCCAGCAACATTCTTTCAGCTGTATGTACATATGTACATATGTATGTATGTACATATAGAAATCCAAAAGTGATTTTAGTTGGATCTTTGATTTCATCTCCAAGTGCACATTTTGAGCAATACTTTTAAAGCACACCTCGAGCCATATTATCGGAAGAATGCAATTTATTTTGTTTATAATAGAATACCATTGTATGACCTATGTATGTATGTATGTATATCAACATATGTACATATGTATGTATGTACATGTGTATATATGTATGTATGTATAATCGAATATTACCTTCTCTTAAACTTTAGCAGAAACCCATATAAACAGAATCTATGTATTTATTATTTTAAAAGTATCGATTTAAAATTTTTATTTTGAATAATGTATGTACATAGAAAAATAAAAATGAATTAAGCAATACGTATAAAAAATGTAATATACATACATATGTACATAATATGTACATGTATACATAATATGTAAATATGTATGTATGTATATTCGAGCTGCAGTCAAACATCTAACTTTTCAAGTATATATGTATGTATGTATGTATGTATGTACAACATATTAAATAAAATGTGTACATATCTACATATGTATAAATATATGTACATACATACATGCATATGTATAAATATATGTACATACATACATATGTACATATGTATGTATATCACTTAGAATTTAACACAATAAAGATGTTTGTTTGCAAAATCAGCTCTTTTAGTCTGGAAATCCACGGGATCCTTTTCTTTTTCCGCCGACTGAATGTGTTTATAAAGTGAATATATGCCGTAGTAAATGTAGAAACTCAAAACTGAAAAAGAAATAGATACATACATACATATGTATGTATGTATGTACATAAGATTTTGCTGATTAATCCTTTTTTGTATATGTATGTATGTACATAAATATGTATGATTCAGACTCAGTGTATATACATACATACAAACATACATATGTATGTATGTATATGTTACTCATAGTTATGTATGTACATATGTATGTATGTAATAAGTACCTAAACATGCGATGCCTTTTTTAAAACCGACAATGTACATACTTATACATTCATACATACATACATATGTACAATAAACAGATGCAAATCCATTAATATTAAGAAATTTAATTTTAATTATTAATTATTAAAACCAACTTACCTATGATTAGACCATAGGCCATTAGGAAACATATCGTTAAAATCCTGGTTGATATTACAAAAAAGCCAACTATTGGACAGATCAAGCTCAATATTGTAATAATGCCGAAATTGATTAACCAGGGTAACAACAATAAGTGACGATTCTATAAAAATAGGAAAAACCATATGACCATATAATGATATACATATGTACGTACATATGTATGTATGTATGTATATGTGCATACATGTATACATATGTATATGCATACATATATATACATACATATATGTATATATTTACATAGATATGAATGTACGAATGCATTATTTTATATTTGGACGTACCTTTATGGTGCCTATTACAAGCAGAATCGATGCAAAGAAATTCATTACAATTCCAGCCAAAACAAAGCTGTAAATCATAACACTAGCTAAAAAAAAAACAATAGAAAAAAAAATAAGCAGAAATCTAACATTGCATTGATGTACATATGTATGCAGTCTTACTCAGAACAGCTTCCTTCATGGAGGTGTGTGGTCCTGAAAAGGGCCTAGCAATCCCATCAGCATTTTCCAAAAACATGGATATGCGAATAATCGCCATTAATGATCCAATACCACATAGCGAACCGATTAAAATTCCGGCCATTTGAAGCCTCATACAGAACATATTTTTCAACATTTTCAATTTCACAATTTTTCTGCTTTTAAAACTTTTTTAGACGCTGTCTTCTAAGAGAACGGACAACTGAATGCTATCAAAAATTCAATTTGCTCATTGAAAAAGATGAACAAATGCAAAATAATAGTCATTTATTGTCTATATTATATGTACATACATATGTACATATATTGTATGATTACTGAAAGCTACACCCATGGGCGTAGCGAGCAGTTGCTCTTCAACACAGATTAAAAACTGTCTATACATACATATGTACATACATATGTACATATGTATTTGTACTACTATTCGCTTATCCCCTAAATGAAATCCTAACTACACCCTTGCTGCTGATAACAACTATATACATATATACTTTATACTATACTATACTATACTATACTATGTATATAAATTTGCGCACATAAGCGAATCAAAGCCACAATGGACAAGCGTTTGAAATTGTATACCCTTACAGTGCGTATATTAAAATTGTTGAGATGCTTGTTGCACAATCAATGAATGAAGGGAACTCTACTTTATTGAGTAAATATGTATGTATGTATGTATGTACATTCATTCTTGATCACCATCAATAGCAAAATCAATTTGTCCCCTCTATCAGTAACTAATTAACGAAAGCCACGGATAGCGAACACATTTTTTGGATAAAAAAATTTTGCTTAGGGAATAAAGTATCGCATGTAAAATTTCTCTCTGTATTTAGCAACGAAACAGGGGAAACCCCGAAAACACATAATATTTTTTAAGACCTGGTCACACTGGTGCTGCGTTTAGCTTTTGTTTCTAGTGTATAATTGTATCATCTGTGTTTATAAAATTAATAAGACGTGTTAAAACATACAATTGTTCTATTTTTAATTTTGTTTTCATAAAAATTGCAGAATAACATACATATGTACATATGTATGTATGTATATACACACAGCTAAATACCTTCAAAAAAAGATACGAAAAATAAAAGAGCCATAATAACTATTGAAATGATAACTCAGAATCATTGAAATACATAAACAAGGTTTGGATGTGGCTGATTTAGAATGGTTTCTACCAGGGACGGGCGCAGGGGGGTGGTCCAGGGGGTAAGGCTCTTCGTATGTCTCATTTAACTTTCTTTCAATAAAAACTGAACTTTAAATATTTTGGTGAATTTTTTCAGTTCTTTTAAAAGTTTTGATGCATTTTAAGTTATTTTCTTTCAATAAAAGTTTAAAAAAATATTACATTGATATTATGTATGTACATATATGGGAATAGTGGTTTCGCTTAATGAACAAGATGCTGGAACGAATTGTGTTCGTTAACCAAGGTTCCACTGCATTCGTTTCCAAAAGACAAGAACGGCTAGGGTATACAAACTTTGCCGATTAAAGTTACCTTTTCAGATTTAATATTTATTTTTATAGCAATAATAATAATAATTGTTTATATGTATGTATGTATGTATGTACATATGTACACGCAAGTGCCAGTAATGCGGAAACAAAGGGAAATATCTGGGAACGGTAATCAGAATTAACTATAAAACAACTAACCAAAAAATTATTTACAACAAATATTATCCAAATTGTATAAAACATGCATCTAGATACATACATATACATACATACATATAGCACGTAACGCTTTAGTCACTTCCTTCGACTAGATCAGTAGCCCTTGATCAAATAATCGAATATAATCAAACTTTCATTTGCCATCATTTATGCATACATATGTTCAGTTAAAGATTTTTTATTTTCGACTCTACTCTATAAGATTTATAATTTCCGTGAGAGCGATTGATCATGCAAATATACTGTTTAATTAAATTAATTGATTTTATTATTTTCGATGAATAAAGAAAAGAGAATGTAAAGAGATTATAACATTATCTTGCAAGCAGAATCACTCAACATTTTCAATTTGATTATAAGTATGTACATACATATTTATTTAATTTGAAAGCAACTGAACAACAAGGATCCGGGTTCGAATCCCAGGCTAGTGCATGGATGTAGTTTTCGTCTAAGTCGAAGGCCTTAGTTGCCAGTGCTTGTAAAATATAGGTAGGTTGATAGTTTACAACTATGTATATCCTATACTTTAATAACAATAATAATTTTAAAGCACACCTCGTGGTGTTCTACAGTAGATACTACTTAGTCGGTAGTTTGGTGAAAGTCCACAATCATAGTATTAAATCTATATATGTATGTATTAATTATAAATTCCCAATGACTGAAGTAAACGACCGTCAAAGCAATTAATTTTCAGGGAATAACCCAACAAATTTATTTCGAAAAATATTTATACATATGTATATTATTTATTTGTTTGTATATTTGTATGTATGTATGTATGTATTATATATGGCGCAAACAAAAATGCGTTGTAAATATTGTATAGAAATTATATATGTATGCATGTTTTAAATATTTCGCATACATTATTCGAGCTCAATTAAATTTGCAAAAAGATTGCTTAGATTTTGACATAAGTAGGATATGAATTGGCATTATGATTTCCTTCATTTTCCACAATCTTGGTACGTTTTTCTTCGCGGATAGCCCGAATATGATCAAATAGTGAATATATTGCGTAATAAATGTAGCATTTGAAAGCTGAAATAGAAAAAATTTAAGATTATTACATATGTACATATGTTTGGATGTTTGTATGTATGTATGTATGTAGGTATGCATATGAATATAATTATTAAACAAGATCACAGGAATTGAATGAGTCTTGGAGTACAATTGAAAATTCTCGTCAAGATTAAGCTATCACAATTTAAATTTTCGTCTAATTTCGATTTAACATTTAAACTAAAGATTCAGATTTACATAAATGGTTTACTTTAGTTCCATACTAAGGCAAATATGTATAATTCACTGTTCATATACATACATACATTACGTATGTATGTACGTATATACATACATATGAATGTATATACAACTAAAATAGTCAATGGAGAAGATAAGTCCGGTACTTCCCGTACATCTGTATATTCGCATATACAGATTATCTTCGAGGTCACAGTTTATGAATGTATATACAAATGTATGTATACATATGTATATGTATACATTAGATTACTTACTCAGAATTAAAGCACTGAAAATCAGGAACACAAATGCTGGCAAAACTCCAGATTGTATTACCAAACAGAATTGGAATAATTGACCAATAATGGTAACCACTAGGATTATACCGGAGTTGATCAGCCAAGGCATCAAGAATAAATGATGATTCTACAAACGAATGAAAAAGAAAAATTACTCCAATATAATATCAACTGTACCAATTGACTATATGTACATACAAACATATGCACATGTATGCATGTAGGAATGCACATACGTATTTATGCATGTATGTATAATGTTTTATGTATGCATGCATGTATGTACATATATATGTATGTATGTATGTACATACCTTCATGGTGCCTATAATAAGCATGATCGAGGAAAGGAAACCCAATGCAACAACAGCCAACGCTATGCTACACCCTAAGACAAACACTGTAAAAAAAATGTATGTATAACATAATATAATGTTTAATTTACATGTTTAAAACGAATTGGCTGAAACTGTATTTTTCTTAGCTTACGTTTTTGAGCAGCTTCTTGTGCTAATGGATCGTTGGTTGCAATTCGTTCCGCAATATAATCGGCATTTCCCAAGGCAATTGAGAGAACGATGACCGAAATGAATCCGCAAACACTCCCTAGCCAGCCAATTAACATGCCGGCCGTATGTAGACGCATGCAAAACATTCCCTTCAACATTTTTGATGATCTCACAAGGTTTCCCTTTTTTTTTATTTTAAACGAGAGCAAAACAGATCAGCTACGCAATTGGACTGCGATTGACTGAAGAATATTCACAGCAAACCTGAAAAAGCTTTTTTTAAAGTAGCCAGATGACAACAGAATGTTTTCAGTGGTCGAGCTTTCAATAGTGCATTTTTCCCCACAAAGTTTCTTACATTTTAATATGAAATAATGGTAAAGCTTGATGAATTCAAATTTTCTCCTGTAACCAATAAAAATTAAACATTCTAAATTGACATTTGTGTGCATAAGTACATACATACATACATATGTACATATGTACATACAAAAACCAGCAAAGTGGAACAAGAAAAAATGTAAATCCCCATCACCCATGCCGGCCAAATGTTACTACTGGCTTGTAACAGACTTTTTCTGGCTTCTACTGTCTAAAATTTTAAAATAATTCAATAAACTTGTAGATTTTATTTATGTATGTATGTATGTATGAATGCATATTCGTTTATTTAAAAAGATACAGATAAAGATATTTATCTATGTATGTATAGGAATATATGTATGTAAATATTAGCTTATCCATATAAACAAAAGATAATACATACATATGTACATATGTATGTAAATATATGAATGTATTTATTTATATATTTTATATATGTATGTACATATATGTAATGTATACATTAATTTATCATATATGTATGTACATATGTATGTACGTTCAAAAGAACAGTTATAAGTAACAGTATATACCGATTTTATTTTCTCGGAATTCGAATATTTACGGCGTTTTAAATGTTAGTGTAGTTAGGGTATAATGTGTTCTGTTGGGGAACTTGATCATTATTTGTAATCAGAGGTCGCTGCTCTTCCCGCGAAGCTTGAATATGTTTGAAGAGCGAGTAGATACCATAGAAAATATAAATACTCAGACCTAAGAAAAAAAAAGAGACAATATCATCAAGTGAGTCAACACTGACGCCCCTCTCGTAAGGGAATAAACAGAAAATTAAACCAAAGCTTATCAGACAAGCCAATGATTTCACAACAACTTTGTGCAAATAAATGCATTTCCACCAATGAGAGTGACTCATTATATGTGCATACATACAAATGTACACAGAATGTCAACAATGGTACGTACCTGCACTGATGCTATAACCTATTATGGATGGAAGAACTTTGCCGAATGGAATTCCTTTGGAAAATAGTACAATCCAGATGGATAAATTATACAAAAATCCAAGCACCAATGCAGTGGCCGAAGAAATGAGCCACGGCAATAACCACAAATGACGTTCCTACGTATAGTAATAGAAAAAGAATAGAACGCAATTTGGACATGATATACAGATGTCCTATACATATATGTATATATGTATGTATGTATTTACCCTATGAGTGCCAATGATCAGCATTCCCGAGGCTAGCAGATTGATCACACTTAGAGCCGCATAGATGCTAAGCACTATGATGAGAGCTACAACAGAAAGACACATACATAAATGAATTTCATTGACCATTGTTTATGCCCTTGCATTATCTTACGTGTGCGAATCTCTGCACTTGTTATATCGGGTGTATTCCATTGCTTAATTATCAAGTCCACAATTTCATCAATATTTCCCAAACACACACCGATGATTATTAGGGATAAAAACGAGCCCACAACACCAAGCCATCCGATGACGACGCCGGCAGTATTAAGCCGTAAACAGCAGACCTTGGTTAACATCTTCGCCGGTTCTTTGTTTCGTTTTATAATAATCGTGAAGAAAAATTTAAAAAAAAATTAAACTCAACACTCCCTGTTTGCGCAGTTAGATTGCAACTGACAAAGAGGCCCCAATTGGTTTATCTACATACATATGTATATTTTACATTTCTATAGATTTGTAACTATGTATTTGTATCTGTGTATAGATAACAGCTTTTAAAAGCTTCTGTTTAGTGTGACCAGCGTTAATTAAAAAAATGCATCAAGGTAGTACGAAGGGGGACATGGTAGCCCCATCTATAGAAAAAAAGGCAAAATGTGCCCCCTCCCGTTCATTCACACATGCGCTCTTCTTGATCATTCTCCCATGAAACAACTGTTGCTTCTTTTGGCTTGTCTATGTATGTATATGTATGCTTTAGTTGTGTTCCGTTGACTGGCGAGTTCGGATTGTTTATATTTACTGGACAGTAACATCTTTAAATTTTTGTCACGCATAAAAGGAAAAGTACGTCGAATTCAAAATGAAAATTGATCTGACTGTCGATCAAGGACCATGCAATACAGATTTGCGTAGCTGGTGCATAGGAATAGCCATATATTTTCTTATTTCCACAATATTTGCCGTACTTTTTCTTCCCTCAGGTAAGTGAAAATGGAGGTGTGGTTAAAATTTCAGTTCGGTTAGCTTTTCATTTAAACAATTTTTTCGTGTTTGTCTTCTATATGTAAATAAACGCTTCATTGTCTTGAAAATAAAAAAAACATTTAAATAAATGTATACGTGTATGTAGAAACATGTATATGTATGTATATTTATATATGGCTATACATATGATTAATTTTAAAGCATGAGATAATACTTGAATGTGAAACTTGTTCTCGTGGCGGGTGATGAGTTTTTGAATTAGGTTGGAATTTATAATAATGACGCCATTATATGACATATGACAAATCTAAAGTTAGTTTACTTATACATATATATATATATATATATATATATATATATATATATGTATATATATGTATGTATATATGTAGATATGAATAAATGTGTAGTAAGTAAATAAGGAAAATAGTAGGAAGCCTAACGTTCCATTAGTTGAACCGGCAACACCCTTTTAATCATTCTTGTTTAATTACATGCATACATACATACATACATACATACATATGTATATATGTATGTATATATACATACAAACATACCCGTCCCAAAAAAAACTAGAAGTTGTGCCTTTCCAACCATCTATACATACATACATATGTATACACTTGTATTACACGTTTGCATGTGCATTGAATTTCATAGTTGCAATTGCTGAGGGGGGATGGAGAATATTCGGGATATTCCTTCCACTTCCAAAGCTTAGTGACATGGATATATGTAACTTAATTTCGACTAAACAATGTAATGTCTACACACATTTTTAGATCATTTTTTATACTATTGCTAAACTTAAGCTAACATCCTATTCTTGGAGATTTTAACACATATGTACATATTTAGATACATACATACATACATATTGGTATACATATGTATGTATATACATATGTACATACATACATACATATATACACTTGCTAATACATAAATTCCATTGAGCTAGAGTTAGAGCTTTTATGTTGAAATTATTCAAAATTTTTCAAAATTTTTTACATATTTATGTATGTACATATGTATGTATGTATGTATGTATCTATTATTTCAACACATTTCTCTAATATTTAAATTAGCCATGTCCATAGTAAGCAAGTCGTCCCTGCCGACTTGGAGTATACCCTGCAAAAAAAATTTTATTTTTGTTTGAAATATTATTTGAAAATAAATTCTTGATAAAATTCTCTTAATGCTTTCCCGCTCACTCCTGAAGTGAACGAAACTAATGAACTTACATACATATATGTACATATGTATGTATCTATCTATGTATGTATATATGTATGTACATAGGTATACATACGTACATAAATATATCTCCAACATTTATAATCCGATTTCAACAAAATATTGGCCATATAATTGAGTGTACCAAAAAGAAATGCATACAACTCAAGTTATAGTTTTTTTTCTAATTTGCGGGGGCGAAAATTTGATACAAACTTAACCTTCGTAGACACTAGACGGATGTTAACCACAAATTTGGATGCTCTAGTTCTTATAGTCTCTAAAGTCTGCTGATCAAGAATATATGTACATACATACATACATACATATGCCTTATGGGTTCGGAAATGTTTCCTTCTCCCTGTTACATACATACATATGTATAAGTATGTACATTTCGGCGACTTCTATAAGGTACGTTTCATATTTATAACGCCACGAATATATTTTCAATATTAGTTAAACCGTTCAATTTTCGTTGGTACAATATTCTGTCGAAATATTTGTTGGGACACTAAGACAATGTATACGAACTTTGGGATTAGTAGAAACAACGGTACTTTTTCCCCCGAGAATTCCGTTTTAAGGATGTTTCATAAGTATAACGACACTTTCAATTAATTAGTTTTATATGTATGTATGTATGTACATATGTACATACCTTTTTACCCTATGGGTACAGGATATAAAAAGCTATTTTTCCTAAGAACACCGCATACATATATGTATACATACATACATACATATATCCAAATAGTCAAGTCTTAATGTACATATGTACATACATATGTACATATATGTATATGTAACTTATATGTATGTATGTATGTACGTATATATGTAAATATGAAGGAATCTTTACCATACTTTTGTTCTATGTGAAAAGTTATCTTCAAAATATATATTTTTAAATACTTGAAAAATACTTACATACATACGTATGTATGTAAATTCCTACAAATGTAAGCACTTTTTTGTGTGTGCATATGAATCTACAATGTATGCATATTTTTTTAAAACATTTTATCATCCAGACGTCACAGCAACTCAATATTTACAGTCTGTTAGATTTACATACACATATGTACGTATGTATGTATGTACACTAAACAGAGCTTTTCACTTAGTTAAATTGCATTTTTTTTAAGACTTTTTTTTGGCAAAAACAAAGTGTAATCGGTTTAATATTGTTATATACTGTTATTTATATCTTAAATTAAAGCAGTGAAGTTGATGTTTTAAAGAAATAGAAAAAAAAAATAAGATTTCAGCCACATCGTTGAAAATAATATTTTTAGCACCTGTAAAAAGTATTTTAGAATATGTGTAGGAAAATAAATGCGAATTTGCAACACAATCGATTGGATTCGGTTTGGTTTTTCCTTCACCGGGAAAATGTTTCGAAAAAAGTGTGCTACTACGGATGCTTAACCTTGAATCTTGTTGTAACTTACACAATATTTTGAATTCCGATGTAGAATTTAAAAAAAAATTTTCCTAATATACATACATATACATACATACATATGTATGTCTACATATTATATATGTCGCTTATTTACAGGTACATACATATATATATTGTAATAAGACAAAAAACCTGATTTTGTAGAAAACGCATTTCAAAATTTTTATTGACTTTCAAATTACGAAAACAAAAAGAAATATTTTGTACAAATATGTATATATGCATGACATAATGAATAGTTCCGTGTCATTATCTCAAAAAATTTTTTATTGACTTATTCCAGTAAATGAGTGATAAGTAATGGGTTAGTCTAAAAATTATGCATTACGATTACGAAAACCATTCTATATTTTTTTTTTTCAGTACAAACTTTTCTAGGACTTGCCATAGCAGTCATTGCCAATGTCTGCCTGTTAATTGGTTGCCAAAAGGTAATTTAGAACTCAATTGATGGAATAAAATTGATTCAAATGATAGCTAAAACTTTTCCATTTTACCCGTTTTAGGCCAATTACAAGTTGGTTTTCGTTTGGTTGATATTTGCGATACTTCTGGCCATTGGTCTATTTATTGCCATAATTGGAACAATATTCAACTTTGGAGGCTATCGGGAGTCAACAGGATTTAGAAATGTTTTTCTTGCTTTGTTTTCAATTTTCATTCAAATCCGTAAGTAATTATTGATTTACATAAGTGAACATACATACATACACATATATATACATATACATATACATTATAAATTATATCTTTTCCAGTGATTGATGCCTTCTGTGTTCGTCTAGTCTACTCTTACTATTTGCAACTTAAAGGTAGCGATAGTAGTCCTCGCAGTGCCGCCGTTGTTTAAATCTCTAATTCCAATTATGAATTACACTTTATAACTAATTTTTTTCTTCGTTTTTTTTTATATTGTAATAAATCAATATTATAATTAACTGAATTGTTATTTAACTAAATGAAGCAAGCCGACACGAGCAAGTAAAAAATAATTTCATTAAATCAAAATCATTGTTATTAAATTAAAATTTCTAAAAATTTAATTACCGGAAGAAGAAACTGACCAACTAACTCAAAACAATTTTTCTCTGAGTCTTCCGATTTTTTAATTTTGCTGAAATTCCCAAAAATGAATGCTGTTTAATAAAAAAAAACACTAATAATTTAATTTTTAAACACGTCGCTTTCCCTCATCAATATTATTATTATTATTTTTAGGTATTATTATTTATATCGATCAACATTTGTGGGTTTTATATAGATATACAATCATACATATACAATTACATACAGGGCACTATTATTGCTAAATAGGCTAAACAGTTAAAACGATTAATCACACTACATTCACATTTAAATATATATATATATATATATATATGTATATATATATATATACTTTTCTAGCTAACTATATATATAGTATATCATACTCTTGCTTGGGGTTTTACACTTAGACATAGAATGGAAAGTTGGTCTTTTTATTATGGGTCTGCATGAAGCTCGTCTCGGCATTGGTTGTTGTGAGTTTCGCTTGTACAGCAGCTATGATACGAGCTGGTTGACCTGCACCAGGTTCATGTTTCGCACCCAGATTTAGTTCCAACTCGATCTGAGTTTTGCTCAACATTGTTGTATGCGTTGTCTGCCTATAGGCCACCGCCAGTTTTCATCTAGGCGTCGTTATGCTGGGTAATTTTTCAAGAAAATCATGGGCCAAAACATCTTCAATCTCTAGCAGACAATTGCTCACATCCAATTCCATATCTGCAAAATTTTGTGGCTGCGGGCAGCTAATACCCAATGTGGAAAAGAATGGATATAGCTCTTGAAGGGATTGCAATTGCTGGAAATTTAGCATCAAATGACGATTACGTGGACGTTGAAGAAGCTAAATAATAATAATAAAAAATAAATTCTTTTAGACATGAATTTAAATTATTGTGGATAATTTTTGAAAATCTTACTGGTGAGTGGCTAGTGTATTTCATATCCATCAGTCGAGCAACACGTCGCACATGCGGCACATAAAGTGCACTGGGCAATTGGGCCAAATTTTCCATACTGCCATTGGGTAAACGTACTTCCTCCTCATGCACATCGAATTCGGTGCCCACAAATGCCCAGCGATACATTTGAAAATGTGGCAATTTTGTTGCGGGCAGCACACAACCCAATTCAAGAAGCTTACAGGCCTCCAATTGTACAGAGCGCCAATGTTGCATTACAGTCTG
The DNA here is from genome assembly GCA_018150375.1 of Drosophila sturtevanti. Taxonomy (NCBI): domain Eukaryota; kingdom Metazoa; phylum Arthropoda; class Insecta; order Diptera; family Drosophilidae; genus Drosophila; species Drosophila sturtevanti. The sequence continues at coordinate 2,540,679 of JAECWJ010000324.1, read as the reverse complement.
AGCATTAAGACCATTGCTGGCACCCAAATTGGAGGACCATGTGACATCAGTACCCGTCAAAACACGCGATTGTTGGCTAAAAATTATATATATTTAAAATCGTGGAAATTGTGTTTAATGATTAGATAGTCTTACCTGCCGGCATCTATCTCTCCCTTGAGTTCCTGTTCCATTTGCAAAAAAACTTGCACCATTTCGGCTATAATAATTGGCCACAATGAGGTGACATGATCCGGAGACATCCGAAGCAATAATACACGGAAGCACAAAAAGACAGCTGCCTGGACAGAAGGACCCAATGGCAACAAACGCAAACTATTGGCCAATTGTTCTACAAAGATCAGCGATAGAAGAAATCAATTTATTTAATTAAATCTTGAATCTTGAACTTACCCTGTATATCTGGCATATATTTATTGTGCTGATCAAATTCACTGCAATATATCACAAAGGCCAAACGCTTAAGGAGCATGGCTCTCAATTCATATTCCTGATCCCTTGATGCAAATATATTGAGGCTGCCTGCCTGAGATAGCGACACACGGGTCATAAGCTCACGGAATGTTGTATTGTCATAGGTCATCAAACTGTCCATTATTTGACGCCAAAATGATAAGCATGAGATGTGCATTTGAAAGAAGGCATTATCAAGCAAAAGATCCAGCATATCCTTGCGCCACGCCTTCCGTGTATATTGATATCCACTCAAGCTGGCCAATAGAGCGGAACAGGCATAAAAGAAGGGTACATTTCGGGCCGTATGATTCTTTAGATAGGGCGTTATATTATAGAGTAATGTGGTCACTATGGTAACCACCTTATCCTTCTCTTGCGAACCATATGCCACATCCAATAGATTGGATAGAATGCCAGCTAGAACACTTTGAGCCTGTAAAGAATATTGTTGTATACCACCACCCATAGTGTTATCCTTGGTCATGCCATCGGTATCTTCTTTGACGGCTAGATTGCGTCTTAACCAGGTTGTCTGCTCCAGGCAGGCGCCAGCAACACTTGCTAGCGAATCCACAAGTCGTGATGTCACATCATGCAACTCGCGTACCTCCTTCTTATCCTGGAACGGCATCTGTGGGCAACGCTGTACAAACTCATTGAGCAACATTAATAGGGCAAACTGTGCTGGCGGCGTTAAATTGAGGCCATCCCGGATGAGCATAAGCAGGGAACTCCATGCATCGGCTAATTGTGGAGCCGGAGCCGATTTCATATAGAAATAGAACAATTCCAGTGAACTAACCTCAATGCTAAGCTGGGCAGGTGGCCTATGTATTGGTGGCGGCGATTTGACCACTTGATGCAGTGTCTGAACAAATGAATCCATTGGCATTACCCGTATACTGGACACCAGTGAGACCAATGACAGTTGGGCCGGACAGGCCTGCAATGTGGAGTTGCGTTGAAATTGTTCCGGTATGGCCAAATGATTGGAGGAAGCGGAGGAACTGCCTCCTCGCTGTTGCCAAGTCACGGCCACGGCAGCCAGGAAATTCGCACCATGATGCAGGGAAACGGGTGAAAGAAATTCCAGCAGTTGTTGTCGCACTGGCCTCAATTGTCCCAATTCACTATCCCAAATGGCCGCCACACTTGTCATAATTCTGGGCAGATGTGAGAGGACAGCATTACGAGCTGCCTGCAATTGGGGATTACGTGGAGCCGGAGCCGACGTTGAAGATTCGTTGGCCGATAGAAAAGAGTGGACAATACTATTGAGCAGTTGCCCAGTACTGGAACTTTGAGCCGAGGAGCTCGTCTGTGGATAAGCCTGATTAAAGAGATGTGACAAGGCCGTCTGTTGTGTATTATCCAAAAGACAGTAGTGACACAATATAGTTATGGCTTCCAGTTGGGATAGCACATAATCCGGTGGAAAATGACGTTGTTGATGAAGGGTTAGTTTGGCCAAACGATCCAGATTACTGCACAATTGATGGACCACACTAATCACAATATTTGTGAGTGAACCAAAGGTAAAACAATTTAACGATGATGTCACCAAATCTGTCCAATTTCGATGCAAATGGCGCAAACGTTCCTGCTGCAATGCACCCAAAACAGCGGCCAAAAACATGGGCTGTTGACTGATAAGGCAATTGGGTAAATATTTCACATTGGCTGCCACACCTTCGGATAGACGTGTGGGTGAGGCATTACCCGCCGAATCCTCGCCAGCAGATGTCGATGGTGTATCCTGGCGCAATTGATGTACCTCATGCTCCAGCCGAATCACTGCCAAAAGAAGCCGCAACAATTGAAGTTGAAAACAATCGGCATGCAATTGATCATCTTGTGGATCATTAAAGGACAACACCTGTTCCGCATAGCTACCACTTGTCGTTGAGTTGGTATTATTATTGCAGCGACGTGCATAACTACATACGGAGCTATTAAGGCAATGCAGCATTACCTTTTGCAATTTGGCACGGGCCAGCAAATCGGCTATATAACAGGCTAATCCCCTGCCCATACCCTTGACAATCTCAATGAGTTCGGAGCAAATTAATGTTAATAGTTCAATGCTCTCCAATTGGATACGACGATTATTCACAATATCCTGCAATGTGGGTGGCTGACGCTGGGCATCCAGTGATTCGCGCTGAAAATAACCACGCGCATAGAATAAACATAGAGTGACCAGCAACTCCAATTGCATACAACCGCGATAGCCTTGAGCATATTCCGAACTACCGACACTGCCACTAAATCCCTTGCCCGATATACTCTTTCGATGGCGTATGAGCAACTGTTTCAGACTGGCACTAGAAAAGGATGTGGTTATGGACAGACACAGGAAGGTTCTTTTATCGCAGCAAATGATATTCCTTAACGTTTGCAGAGCATATAAAGTCTGTCTCGTATCATAGATACCCAAATAGAGCAGAAAATGTGTATGATAGAGATGTGACGAATCGGCTAATTGATGGGAACTGCTGCTCTTTAGGCTAACCTGTTCCTCGGCGGCAGCTGCTGCTGCTGCTGCCGCAGCGGCCGCATTCTGACGCAGAATCTCTACATTTTGTTTGCCCTTCTCGATGGTCTTCTGCCAATCTGGTTGCACTTTATTAGTTTCGAGACTAAGATTACGTCGCTTATCTTCCACATTGATGGTAGACTCTTCATCCGGTTCAGTCGTCTCTGTTTCCTCTAAATGTGAACTGCTGTGATTGCTATCAGTCGATGTCTTAGATATACAACTCATACGTTTCTTTTCGCTGCTCGTCAAGAGTTTCTTGCGTTTGCCAATTTTCTTATCTTCACGGAAGAATTCTTCCGCTGGTAGGGCTTCCACTTGCTCGGCCTCTTGTTCGACATTGTCGCCAGGTGTCTTTTCTCTGGTTAGACGATAGGTTTTGCAACTTTTAATGCCTTCGATTTTGGGCAAAACATCGGTGACATCGCCAACAAATCGTGGAATCTTTTCACTTGAACTATCTTCCTTTTCCAGACTTGTGCCACGCATCTCTGAATCGGATTCAAAGTCTGTACTCTCCGAATTATCTGTAATATCCTGATCAAATTGAAGAGATGCTTCTGGTGCTTCTGGCTCTGTCTCTGGCTCTCGTTCCGGTTGTGTCTCAGATTCATCCATGGCGTTGGCCAGTTTTTGTTCTAGCGGTGCACTTGTCCTATGCAATACTTCGAGTCGTGGCTCTTCAAGATCAGTTTCATCATCGAAATCATGGGCATTCTCCAATGGATTGATTATTAAACCAATTGTATTAACATCCTGTTGGTTAACATCGTTGGCCATTGTCATGGCTGCTGCTTTATCGCTAACAAAATTTGATGTCTTATTCAATTTACCACCACTGAGAGTAACAAAGATCTTCTTGGGCAGATTTCGTATGGGACTCTTTTTCTTTCCCGTACTGGCTGTCTCCATATGATGATATTTAACATTTCCCTGTTCCGAACTGATGGCATAGACATCGCGTTCAAATGTTGGAGCTGTTTCTGTTTCAACTTCACGATACAATTGCTGCATATGGACTATGCCAACTCTTTTCGAACTGGCGGAGAGTAGAATCTTGTAAAGCGGTTTAGTGATACGTGCCAAATCACCGCGTAATAACGAAGCCTGCAGCCAATTCGTTACAAAACTACGCTCTGACATGTAATGAGGCAGTGCCAGTGTATCCAGTACTTTTAATAGAGTTTTCTCAAATACTGTCTGCTTTTCCCTGCCCAAATGCCAAAGCAATTCGAATTTTTTGAAGCTACGCGCTTGACTTTCTCTCAGTCGTTCTGTGGACTCGTTGGGACAAAGTAATTTAGCATCCGCTAGTCGTTCCAATTGAAAATTCCTTAGAGCAGTCTTGCCCATTATTGCCTGTTGTGGTGAAACTTGTAGAAGATGCTGTGCCTGCATCCGATTACCAATAACCGTTTCCACAAGGCCACTCTCTAAACAACTATGGAGCTGATGCAGCAATGCTGCTATCTGAGAGGCATCAATTGTTGGTGAACCCAAATAATCCCATAATATAGAGCCAACAAGTTGAAAAACTCGCGTCTGTTGCTCTAAATAGTTGACATGACCGAATTTTAAAAGTGGCAGCATAACCACAAATGTTACTCCAGGACTGGTTGTGTGCTCAATCTGAGAGCGTAGCAAACTGAAAATCAATTTAAGAAATTAATATAGATATATTGATATATAAACAAACTATTTTAATTTCATTTAAATTACCTAATTAAATCAAAGAGTGTGGTAATGGAAGCCACTTGTAATTCCTTATCGTTTTGGGCAAAGCAAGCCACTAGGCATAAAACCTTTAACCAATTGGGCAACTCGGGTTCTGAATATAAAAATTAAAAATACAATTATTAATCTAAGAAAAAAGATAACAAATATATAGGCCTCTTACCACTTTTATCCAAAACTATGTGCTTATTGCAATTAGGAAATGTGGACATTTCTACCAAGAGACTGGCAGCCAATTTGATGGCACCACGTAATCCAGAACTCAATTGCAATTCGGCCAACTGTTGAACACATCTCTGTGTCTGGCCATCAATGGGTAATCTTTCATTTTGTTTCTCATCTGGTGTCTCGCTATCGCTACTCAATTCACTGGCACTGGCCAGAGGCAATGGTAATGAACGATTTAAGAGACGCTGCAAATGTTTGGAACGCGGCACCACATCGACACGGAGCAGGCCAAAGAGACGTTCAATTTGTGACAAACGTTTCGGACATTGATGTTCTAGCACTTGCTCCACAAGGAACATATTGGATGTATGTGAGCAATTGCTTACACTACGTTCCAATTGCACTTTTACGGAGCATTCGTTGGTAGCATTGGTTGGTTCCATCGATTCAATTTGCAGTAATTTGCGGGCCAAATAAACTTCAAAAAAGATTTCATATTGACGTATACATTTCTCCAATATTGAGAATCCACGCTGTTGAGTGGCCTTGCTCTCCTCGTCCAGCATTTGAAGATGGAATTGTGGCGACTGTTCTGTGGGGGGTGCACTTTTCGGTTGATCTTCCTCGGTGGCAGCCGGAGCAACTGGCTGCGGTGTCAGGACAATATCCTTTGGCCTTTGTTTTTTTGGGCTACTGCGTATAAAGGGAACCTTGGCCTTTGCTTTGAGCTTCTTAATGCTCCTTGGTGTGTCTAAATCTGATGATGATTGTTGACCCGTATCCGAGGAAATTATCTGCAATAAATGAAAAATTAAGATAGAGTGGACGTAGACTTCATCAATAGACTTACATCTTTGTCCAATTCACTGAGCCGTGAAAAAGATTTGGCCTTCTTTTTGTTGGGACTGTGACGACCTACACTCTGATTCGATGCTGATCTTCTAATGAGCTCCTCATCATTGGGTTCTGTACTATTCAGAGAATTCTCAGCAATTTGATTTAGACGGGAATCGGATTTACTTTTCTCCAATGAACTATTATTGGTTACTGTTTCTGCATCCTTGCCAGTACCAATAACTGAGGATAAGGAAACTTTTTCATCCTTCAGAGAAGCATCAGTACCACAATGTTCGACAAGTTTGTTCAATTTGATGGGGCTACTATAACAGACAGAAATGGGACAGATTAAATGATGTATGTAAAGGTAATCGGATTTGACTTTTCTTTAACTTACGTGATCATGGGCTGTACTCGGGACACAATTTTCATGCAGAGTTTAAGTGATGCTGTTATCTCAGTGCTTGTTAAATGATCCATATGAAGCGATAGCAATTGAGTTATGATCAGAAATACTTTGGGTAAATAGACACGTGTGGTATCTGTGTACATCTCCAATGAAACGGTTTCCAGCAGAAATTCGGTAAGAATGCAAATCTCTTGTACACACGGATCACCCGAGCCCACCACGCAGGCATATTTGCCAACATCACCGGTTGTTCCGGATGTAGCTGTAGCTGATCCTTCGGTATCTAATTGACTATTGGCCTGCTTGCAGGCACGTTCAAATATATTGGTCATATAGCTCCATATATAGGCCGGATCAAAGGTGGCAAATAGAAGATTTGCCGATTTTAGGGCCTCTGCATTGCCACTGGATATGTACATGGTCCGTATGATATCGTGAAGAACATAATCCAGCACAGCACTTCCAATCTCGGCCTTGTCCAGCAGCGACAACATAATTCTATATGGCTTCAAGTCCATGGGTGCACATTCTAAACTCATTCTCAGAGTATTTATTAAAGCTTTAATCAATATGTTTCTCGAATGTTTTACAAAATATGGTTCTGGTTCTTCATCCGGTTGTGCAACTCCAGATGCATCTAAAGATAATGTGTCATAGGTGGGCGAATTCTTTGATACCTCGCTACCGAGTAACCAACTAAAGAGTCGTCTATTTAATGACATATCTCGTCTTAGTATGGTATTCAAGCCATTTGTCACCAGCTTGACCAGATCATCTTCCACCAATAATATTGTATGCATGGGAAATCCAAGCAATAGAAACTCTAATGTATTCCTCTGGACCAAGATGACTGAATCATTTAGACAGGCGCATAGGGCTGACATCATTATCTCACGATTGTGACCCATTATATAAATTTGTTCTTGCATATCTAAACGTTTATTAAAATGTTCCAAAACATAGGTAATGGCTGGCAAGCGGATTGCGGCATTATTAGCTACAGATTCCCATAATACGGTATAAAAGTGCATCGGATTGACAGCATTGCAGACTTGTTTCAACAATACACTAATCCTATCAAAATGATCTAGACCACAATCATATCCAGGCAATACACCATTAAGGAAACCGCTTAAAGCCGGACGCAATTTGTCACCCAAGGGAACGAAAAATGTCTCATATATGGCCAATAGAGCTGGTCTGACATTCATGGCAGCATAACCCAGCAAGGGAAAGAGTCCAGCACTGTAAAAAGTTAAAAGTTAATTAATAAATGCTTCACATAATAAAAATATATACATATATATAATACGCTATAAACATGAAAAAACTTTCTGATAATGAGATATATTTTAGAAAATATCATAAAATTTCTAGTCATATATTAAGTTTTTTTTTAATCATTTTGTTTTATAAAAATATTTTGTCGCTTTCTTAAAAATTTCTCCTTATCAATTTAAAGTTTCTGTTGAAAAAAAAAAACACCGGATCTTATGAGTAAAACGGTTTTAAATACCAACAGATTAAGCAATAAACTAAAAGGCAGAGCCGACGTTTGTATACCCCTACAAATTTTTAAAAGATTTATAAAACTAAAATAATTGAGTCCCATATTTGTTTTAAACAATTGTAGATAGGGTCAATAAGATATGTAACATATATATATGTATATGTACTAAAATTGTTGCCAATATTGTGACAATCAATAAAATAATTGATTTTAAATTCTATTCTCTACTGATACTGAGCTATATTAAATAGAAGTCGGGCGTAAAACAAACGGAAAATCTATCTATCTATTTAGCCATGCGTGCTGATAAAGATTATACATATATGTGTATAGTCGGACATGCTGCTTTCTATCAGTTGCAAACTTCTGATAAATAGGGATTAAATGTGAATCAGAGACCTTATCAGACCTCAGACCTTGCCTAGAAATGCACTTATCTAGAAAGTAGTGTGTTATATATGCGTAATATTAACCTATATATAAACTCTGTGGCCAGCCTCTCTGGTCCCGTTTTACTGAATATCACCGAATACGTTTCCAAGGCCTTCAAGTGTACACCCGATGGCAGAGCTGGATGCATGCATTGAGCCAAACGTTTGGCTATCTTCAGACGTCGCGGTATGACCTGGTACTGGGTATTGCTTGATATGGCCTGTAAAAAAGTAGAAAGAGTAACTGATAAGCGAACGTCGAAAACACATAATGAATCATAGTGGCGTGATAAGCCATGGACCAACCGATACTGTGTAACCATTTTTTTTTTTTTTTTGGAAATTAAATTTTCAAATATGTATTTTTTTTATATACCTTACTAAGTTTGCCTAGGGCCGATATTAAATCCGCCCACTCGCTGGAGTACTCGAAATTGCGCAGTGCTTTGTCAATATTTGTCATATAATTCCGATATTTGGCCTCGGCCATGAGCTTTTGCTCCTCCATGAGTGCGTCTGCAGACTCCATGGCGACGATGGCCTTTGCCTTTTGACCAGTTTCGCTCGTTTATAGATTTGTTGAGAAGTCTGTGTGAGAAGGGGGTGCCAAAAAAGAGATATAAAACCAAAGTAAGTTGATGGAAAGAGTAAGAGTTTATAAATCAATAAATTAATTCAGACACCACTTGTTGCCCCCTTTCAAAAAGTTGTCCTTGAAAAACTTGACAAAAATTACTCCTCCTTCACCTGCCCGCCATAGCTTAGTTCCTTTTCGATTCCCACTCAATGCATATTAGAAGAGTGTGGTAAAAAAAATTTTCTTATCAGCTGGTAAAAACCAAAATGCATTAATAGACAAACGGCGGCAGAGGCAACTTTCATTATTCTTTGTTTCTGGACACACACGCGAAAATATACATACACTCACAATATATTCTTTTGTACATAAGTGTATATATATGCAGCTAAATATATATAGACACATATGTGATATATATTCCACTTAATTGAATATCTAAACAAATTTCAAGTTTCACCTTGTTAACCCCAAGCGAAGCACAGCTTTTCGTTTCCCCCCTCGCTCACTCTCTCTCTCACACTCTGCACTATTTTACAGTTAATTATTTACAATTTGTAATTGTGGGAAATTTCTGAATCTTGATGTTGTTGCCATAATGCGTCGCGTGGCAGGAATAAATTGTTAATATAAATGCACTAATACTATTGCTGCTCGTTCTGCTAACGCTGATGTTACCACTGCCACTGCTACGACTACGTTGGGGCTCTACTGGGGCAAATTGGAGACCAGCTGATGACGAATATTTTTGCTCGTGATGGACGCAGACGAAACGGTGAAGTGAAAGGGGGAAGGTGTTAGAGAAAACGACGAAGTAACAATTGCTTTTGTTTGTTTTAGCATTTTATCTTTAGGCACAACTACCAGAGTTATTGTTGTTGGTTTTTATTAGATTGATTTCACCCACACAGCATTCGCTTTCGATCAGCTTTAATACATTTTACATTATTTAATTATTGCACTTTTCTTGTTTTTTCCCCGAGTGTTTGATTTTATATGGCAAAATTTATCGATAGCTTTTAATAAATTAGTGATGACACAAACGATGGTGCGGAAAGAAATCGTGACTCAGAAGGTAAATGTTTCAAAAATTTATGATTAAATTTAAAATAAGTAAACCGAAAACTGTAAGTGTTCACATATTTGCTGATAATAAAAATTCATCGCGCTGCATAACAATATTAAGGTAAACTATCGTTCGATTCGACTTAATCCATCTCTAAGACAGGCCCTCGATAACAAAAGCGATAAGTGCAACCGTTAAACCATTTGAAACTTGTAAAATTTAAATAATCATAAATGTTTTACTTATGAAAGTCATTTATAGTGTTTTAATTTTTCTGTTCACAAACTCAATAAATTATTAAGCCATTATGCAAATAAATACAAAGGTTTGTTAAAATGCGAAACGAAAAAACTTAAACAAAATGAATAGAAATGTGCAGGTCTTTGACTGATTAGATATAACTGAGGTAAATTGGATGAAAATAGCCCGAGAGAAAGAAATGTCGCGTTCTCCGTCCTGTTACTTTACTTCTTTTTCTTGCCCTTGCCCTGTGCCGGAGCAGCTGCTGGGACGCCAGTAAGTGCCGTTAATTCTTTCTTTAGCGACAGTAGAATATCAAGTTCTGGTTTCCAAACGGAGGCATCTCCACTGGCCTTCAGAGTGCGCACCTTCTCACCCTGTTGGGCAATTTTTTCTTCCAGTGCTTTAACTTGTCCAGCATTTGGAGTAGCCGTGGCTGGAGCGGTGGCAACGGGAGCAGCAGATGCGGTTATTTGGGCGGACTCCAATTGCTTCTTAAGATCGAGTAATACATTTACTTCTGGCTGCCAAACAGATTTGTCCTTTGTATTGGCTTTTAATTGCCTGACTTTCTCCCCCTGAGCCTGCACAGCTTTCTCAAGATCCTGCAACGACTGGGAGCCAACAGTGGATGGAGCTTGGACAGCAGGTGGTGCTGCTTTTTGAGCGGCCTCTAATTGTTTTTTAAGATCCAACAATTTGTTAACCTCTGGCTGCCAAACTGATTTATCCTTGGTACTGGCCTTTAGTTCACGTACCTTGATACCCTGAGCTTGGATAGCTTGCTCCAATTCGGCAACATTCAATTGTTCCGATTTAGCCTCAGTCTTGGCCTGAACTCCGCCATATTTACCCTTTAGTTCATCAATAAAGGATTGCTCCAATTTAGCAAATAGTGGCGCAGGTTTTCCAATCTTGTGTCCAGCGGGTAGAAGCAGGTTTACCAATGGTTTGCTGTAAATAAAATATGTTTAGATTAATCATCTTCAAAAATCGAAAATTATCTTCAGTTTACCTTGCATTCAGAGCAGTTTGTTGAGTATTCAGCTGATCGAACAAATTTCGTGCAGTGGCTGGCATAAAGGGGAACAGAAGATTGGCCAATAGACAGGCTATATTGGCAGACAAGCCAATAATTGTGGCAGCTCTCTTTTTCTGGTCAGCGTTACCCTTGAGCAGTACCCAAGGTTGTTGAGTCTGCATATAGCCATTGCCATGTCGAGAAATGGCCAAGAGATGACGTATACCATCACGAAGTTTAGCCTTCTCCAAGGAGTTGATGTAACCACGTAATTCCCTGTTGATCAGGGATAGTAATATCAGTTCATCCTGGGTAAGAACAATTTCTGGAACCAAACTATTAAAGTTCTTTTCACAGAAGACCAATGCACGATTCACAAAATTGCCAAAATTATTGAGCAATTCGGAATTGTTGCGGGCAGCCAAATCGTTCCAACTGAAACTTGAATCCTGACCCTCTGGACGAGCAGAGGCCAAATAGAAACGCCAGACATCAGCTGGTATGCCAGTTTCTTGAGCATCATTGCCAAATACACCAATACCTCGACTTTTGCTAAATTTGCCATCTTCATAGTTCAGATATTCCGTGGCCATAATGTGAGAAACCAGAGTGTGTCCCTTATTAATGGCTAATAGTACACTGGGCCATACCACCGAATGGAATGGCACATTATCCTTGGCCATAAATTGGAACAGTTCTACGTCTGTGCCCTTTGCTGGTTGCCACCATTTTTGATAATCCTTTGTATAACGTTTGGTCATGGAAACATAACCAAATGGAGCATCGAACCATACATAGAAGACTTTATTCTCGAAACCGGCATGCGGTACAGGAATACCCCATTTTAGGTCTCGGGTAATGCATCGAGGTTTGAGTCCCTCACGTAGCCATGATCTGGTAATTACACGAGCATTATGTGTCCAACCATTCTCCGATTTATCCACCCATTCCCGCAATTGCGGCTCAGCCTTGGGCAGATCAATGAATAATTGATCTGAGGAACGCAATACTGGGGCACTATTACAAACTTTGCAACGAGGACGCACCAACTCGGTGGCATTGACCAATTTGCCACACTTGTCACACTGATCACCGCGAGCGTCTTCATAACCACAGCCAGGATGTGGGCAAGTACCTTCCACAAAACTAAACAAAAAGAAATTTTTGAAATTATCAAGAATTTATTTTAGTCATACGATCTCTTACCGATCAGCCAGGAAGCGATCACATTTCTGGCATAGCAACTGCTCAACACTTTCCGTGATTATATAGCCAGCACTGTGGACATCCTTGAAAGCCTCTTGAACAATACTGGAATAAGATGTGCATCAGTTAATCTTTAATTCTGTAATTCTTCTGCATTCAACTTACTCTGTCTGCTCCTGATGGGTGGTACGTCCAAAGTAATCAAAGCCAATGCCAAACCAACGATAAATGGAATTGTGTAGCTCAAAATACTTGTCACAGATCTCGCGCGGAGTTAGATTCTCGGCCAGCGCTTTGTTCTCTGTAGCCGTGCCATATTCATCCGTGCCACAGATTAGTAGAGTATTGTAACCAGCAGAGCGGGAGTAGCGAGCAAAGATATCTGCCGATAGGACACATCCAATTATGTTGCCCAAATGTGGTACATTATTTACATAGGGCAGGGCTGAGGTAATCAATACATTGCGTTCTCCCGGCTTGGGGAGCACAGTGCGTGGCTCTTGCAGTTTCTTGGGTTCCACATAGGTAAAGGCTAAACGGGCAGCTTGGATTTCCTCATCAGTTATTGTGTCCGCTAGTGGGTTGGCAGATTCTGCAAGAAGTTTGCCAGCATCCACAAGACTTGGTCGCTTAAGGGTTATATGTTGTAATCCGCCATAATGATTCGATTGTTGGAGTGCATTGAAGGTGAGATCCTTGAGAGGTTGCTGTTGCAGTACCTGCTGCACTTCCGGCAAGTTTTTTACTCGACCATACCAATCCCTCAGATGATCCACATTCTGTGCACCTTTCAGAGTGCCATCGGGAGCTAATAGGGACCAAACTGCCAAATCGGCAGCTGTTATTTTCTCTCCAGCCAAATATGGCGAAGATTTCAAATGATCATCCAATTTTTTGACCAACCCATTAAGTACAGGCAAAGCTTCTGGGTTGGCCTTATGACCCACTCCCATGTGATGGGCCAGAGCCGGTGCCAGTAGTGTGGTCGCCCATTCCAACCACTGTGGAAACAAAAAACGAGTTTGAAATAGAATTAACGATAAATTTATTTAACCTTGAGGGGTCGCGGCATACCTCATCCCTCTGCTGACCCTCATCCGGCAAAATATATTTGGCTACGGCTGCCGTTGAGAAAAGCTGCAATCCGTTATCCAGTTCTAGCGTTGGTAATACCAGCAAGTGCTTGTACTTGGGATCTGTGGCAAGATTAAATTATTATTGCATCAGCCACAACTGAGTCACTTCTGGAGTTTCCAATTCAACGTTTTCCAATTGGAGTCATACATAGAGTTAGAATTTACCATTTAGGTTAACCAGCTGAACTTGGACCTCACGGTTGGCAAACTTGGCCAGAATCTGCAACTGCAATCCCAATGGATTGCCCTCGTTCGTGTAGATGATCATTTTGCGGCAATGGAACAATCTAACTACTTTTAATTCAATTTACGTGGCAACAAATGCAGATGACTAAAAACTATTATTTTTTTCGTATCGGACAGTTAGCATGCTCTGCTAGAGATGGAAGAATACTCGATGGCTACCATGCCAATTTCCGCGGTTAGCGATGGACAATAATTCTGCGCACAGTGTGTCAATTAAGACTATGCACTGTTGTTTGGTATAAGTTTAGTTAATAAGAATAATTCACTTCAAACTAAGCGTTTTTCTTAATGCTGATAATTTTAAAGAGTTCAATTATCTATCTACACGAATCTTTATACGATCCCTACCATAAATTTAAGTTCTCCAATTTCGATTAAAAATAAAAAGTGGATGTTAAAATGGAACGTAAATTTTATCCATCACTAAATATGTAACCCAATCAGCTGCTTACATTTACTTTCTGTTTATAAGCAAATTTCTTGTAGAGTTTCTCGAAGATTTGTTTAAAAATCTGCAAAAATGGGCGAACGCAAGGGCCAAAACAAATACTATCCGCCGGACTATGATCCCAAGAAGGGCGGATTGAATAAATTTCGCGGGACTCATGCCTTACGCGAACGTGCCCGCAAAATTCACATGGGCATCATAATAATCCGTTTTGAGATGCCCTATAATATCTGGTGCGATGGCTGTAAGAATCACATAGGCATGGGTGTTCGCTACAATGCGGAGAAGACCAAGGTGGGGATGTACTTTTCCACACCCATCTACAAATTTCGCATGAAATGCCATTTGTGCGACAATCATTTTGAGATTCAAACGGATCCTGGCAATCTAGACTATGTGATACTAGCGGGAGCACGAAGGCAAGAGAATCGCTGGGATCCGTTGCAAAACGAGCAAGTGGTGCCGGAAACAAAGGAGGTACAGAAACGTCTCTTTGACGATGCAATGTATAAGTTGGAACATCAGGCCAAAGATGCCAAAGCAGCGGCTGATGCCAAGCCAGTCCTGCAAAAGCTTGTTGAGCGAAACCAAAGTGTCTGGGATGATAGCTATGAGGCAAATTGTCGCCTGCGTGCCGATTTCCGACAGCAGAAGCAAGAGATTAAGGGGCAACAGGATTTGGATCGTCAGCTATTGGCCAAAAGTAGTCTGGATATTGCTTTACTGCCGGAAACCAAGCAGGATCGTGATATGGCAGCCCTTATGAAATTGCAAACAAAAAGCGCCCTAGAGAGGGAGTCGGAACAGCGTCTAGATTTGCTTATGAAACCAGCTCTACCCGGGGCAACCATAACCACATTTGGAGGCACCAAAAGACAGAAGGCCTTAAATTCACAACTTCAATTGCAGGATCTGGGAATTAAGCGTAAGCTAAAGGAGACAACCAAATCCACAGTGAGCTTGGTGGGTGACTATGCCAGCTCCTCCTCCGATAGTGGCGAATCACCAGATTGATGCTAGCGGATTATTCAAATTTAATTGTAAATACATATATAAGTCTTATAATAAGTCTATTCAGTACATTGATTGATTTCTGGTCTTGGACTCAGGCTTGGTCGGGCACCACTGCCATTGCTATCGTTGGCGAGTTCTGGCGGTTGCTCGTAGAGAACGGCACACAAACGCTTACAGAATTCCTCATGCTGATTGCTCTTCATAATATCTTCCAAAAGGACTTCAATATTGCGCAACTTGGTATAGCAATTATCGCGTGCCTCCACAGTGCTTGAACATTTGATGTTCAGGGTTTGAAGTTCACCCATTAATTCAGTCATATCGGATTCATTTTGTAATGAGTTGACCATTGTGTCAATTGGCATCGGTGATGGCTCCTTCTTGAAGCAACGCGGCTTAATCGGTTTGGCGGTATTCGCGATCGATTTTAAATTCTCATAATTTCCTGTGGCCTGAGAGTCAAAGAATTTTTTGAACCATTGTAAAAATTCAAAATTATCCTGAAAGCGGCCTTTCACCAAACGATCAATTGGCACCGTTTTATCCAATTTTAGACGTATAAAAGCAGCCTGGAAGAGTTTCAAATTGTGTAGACACTCGTGTTCCAATTTGGCGGCCATTTTGACACGTTTCAAATTGATGCAATTGGGAAAGATCATCTCCATCATCTGACAATACGCCACACCTATGTATGTATGTATGTATGTATATACAGTATAGGAATAAAATTTTAAGTTAAGGATCAATGTCCTTTTCAAGATCAAAACTCACCAGAGCACAGCTCCTCGATCTTTTTAAACTGTCCATCTACTGTATTGTTCACCCACTGAAGCATATCATGACGCGACATATTCTCTGAATTGACGCTGGTCAATGCAACAGTCAACTTGAGATCGCTCATTATTATTTTGGTATTAAAATTGGAATATTTTTCTTCCCGGGTAAAAAAAAAATTCGTATAGAAAGGATGACAATATGAGTATGAAAGGAAAGTATACGTATGTATGTATATATATAAAGCAAATTGGTAACACAAGGACTGGCCTACTAGGCTATGCACAATAAATGAAAAATGAACAAAATGACAGATTAAAATTATTTTAAGTTCGTTTCCTTTGTCTCCTTTCCTTTCTTCTTCTCATTTGAGACATGCGTTTCTTGATAAAAGCTGCGGTAAATCTAAGCTTGGGCGTTTTGCAACACTTTCAGGATAAAAAGTGGACAAGTTATCGCCTAGAGATGGCGATCAGGATCCCACATCCATTTAAATACAGATATTCAAAAAATATTCTCGCTATATTATGTATGTATTTATAATTTTTTATTTTATTGATTCAAAAAAAAGTTTTTATTTTATAATTTGTATATAATAAGAAACTATTTCTTTAGTTACAATGTTTCAATTTTAAATTTACGTTCCACTTTTTTAACAAATTCGATAAAATCCTTGTATAAGACTTGAGGCACTTCGAGTGCCGCAAAATGTCCTCCATTTTTATAGTATGTGCTATGTATCAAGTTTTTATATTTATATTCCAACTGGGCATCCAAAAATTGCATTATATCGTGCTTAAATCGGGCACATCCTGTGGGCACTGATGTGGGAACTCGATCCAGTCGCAGTTCTCTCTGTTCCTTGGTATAAGACTCGGCGTACAGTCTTTGCGATGTGGTTATCGAATTGGTTAAATAATAAATCATTAAATTATCCAAGAGTGCATCGATTTTATAGCGTTTGGTTAGACCGCCATCAGCTAGAGAACGATAATTGGGATTTGTCCATGTGGAGAACTTTTCCAGAATATAGGCAGCCAGACCAATAGGATTGTCAGTGAGGGCAGCTCCGATAGTATCTGGTTTGGTAGCCTGAATATGGAAGTAGCCGCTCTCCTCTAGCAGATAAGAGAACTCACGGGATTTAGGGAAGAAGAAATCTTCATAGCCACTTGGTGCATATTGACTGGGCCATAGGCTAGCCAGTAGACCCTTAATCTGACTCTTGGGGCTTAGATTGTTGCACATGTTCGAGTGATAGCCCAAAACATTTTCAGGATACAACGTAGCCAAATGAGATCCCACAACAGAACCCCAATCACCACCTTGAACGAAGAATTTCTTATAACCCAAACGTAGCATAAGATTTCGCATGATAACAGCCACTTGGGCAGGACCAAGGCCTTGACGAGACGTTCCCTGCGACCAAGCATAACCCGGCATACTGGGAACAATCACATTAAATATATACTTGTTATTCTTATCAAGTTTCGATTGATGGAGCAAGTGAATCAGATCGTAAAACTCCCTAACCGAACCCGGCCAGCCATGTAGAAGTAAGACGGGATAGTGCTGCTTGCCCACTTTGTTTTCATCATAAACCATCAAGTGAAGGAAATGCATGCGTAGACTAAACAAAAAAGAAAAAGAAAAAACAATTTATGACTTATCAACAAGACTTCAAAACGATAAGCCCTATCTTACCCCTGAATATCGGTGGTAAACTGATTGAACTGCCAGAGAAAAACTTCACGTTCTCGCCAACGCGGCAGGTAATCATCCCGCCAATAGGCGATCAGTTCCTTTAAATAATCGCTATTAAAGCCATATTCAAATGCCACTCCCTCCAAAGGTGGGGTTAATCGTAGAGTTCGATTTAAACGTTCAATCAATTCATTGATAGTCTAAAATTATACGAATCGTTTATATAAATATATGTACATATGTACATACATATGATTATATGGATTCTTCATTTCTTACCGACTCCGGATAACTTAGACGATTGTTAATCACTTCAGAAGTATTGGCCAAATAAGCTGGATAATCCGTTGGCTGTGCCTCATCTCCCCACCATTCTTGATCATCCAATTTAGGAACAGGCAAGTCTCCCCACAATTGGTTAACTTGTTTATAGACCATACCACCACCTATGGCCAATAGGAGCACCAAAATGCGCGTTAGAGGAGACATCTGGACGGTATCAAAGTCACTGTCGTACTGTCCGTTGAAAAGTGTCTAATCAGTATTGCGTTCACTGAGATTGCAGGCAATTCGTTCTCCGTTAAGCATATCAATAGAACTAAAGCCGGCTCATAGAACTTCGACCAGCTCACGATGATAAGCAAATTCTATTTATTCACCATTTTTCCACTCAAAATTGCCCTACATCCATTAGAAGAAAGTGTTTCAATTTGCGAGTCCAAACGTCCCATAACTACATATACATACATAATATGTGAGGTAACTGTAGTGTCTCTCATAGTCGTTAAAGTCTAATAGAAGTTTCATATGTAGGTTTTGTTTATTTACCTAAAAGCTTTCGTGTCAAGACAGAAAAACTTTGCCGGCTGCTAATTGTTGTGACTTTTTGCGACGCAGCTGCACATCTCATACATACATACATATGTACATATGTACGTATGTATGTATAAATAAATGTATACAATAGTTCTACGTATCGTATGTATGTATGTATTTACCTCTAAATATACTCACGTATTTGAATACATATGGACATACATACATACATACATCCATACATACATAACTAACCTTTCAGCTAGCTGAAACCCTCTTCAACTTTCGTTTTTTGTTGGGTACCCTTTAACCGGTTTTCTGCAAGAATTTCGTCACTATTCGCAAAAAGAAAAAACCACTGCGAACAGTGTGTTTTGTTTATTTATCAACATGAGAGATTTATGTACATATACACCAATTTAACTTATTCAATTATATTTGTGCTTAGGTTAGAGGAGTGCCTTTTTAATGAATGCCGTAAAATCGGCATATAGGGTTTCCGGTAATTCAAAGGCTGGAAAATGTCCTCCATCAGAATAATGTGTAGTATGTATCAGATTGGGGAATTTATTGGCCAACTGTTTATCGGAGGTATGAGCCAATTCGTGTATAAAATGAGCACATCCGGCCTTGGCTTGAACGGGCACCGAATCAACATTTAGACCAAGTTGGGCCTTGTTCATCGATTCGGAATATAGACGCATCGATGTAGTTATCGAATTAGTTACATAGTATATCATCACATTATCCAGCAATTGATCGTAGGTGAAGCGTTTGGTAAGACCACCATCTTCTAGTTGTCGGAATTCAGGATTGGTCCAGGTAGAGAATTTCTCCAAAATATAGGCAGCCAGTCCGACAGGATTATTAGCCAAGGCACTGCCAACTGTATCGGGTTTAGTGGCTTGTATATGGGCATAGCCCATTTCCTCAAGAATGTGGGCAAACAAACTACCAACGCCCTTGTAAAAGTGTGCATATTGACTGTCCAAGAACCAGCTTGGAAATACAGAGGCCAATATGAGCTGAATGCTACCCATGGGACTGTTGTTGGTGCACATATTCGAATGATAGGCCAAAACGTTTTCGGGAAACAGAGAGGCAACATTAGAACCAATAAGGGAACCCCAGTCACCGCCCTGAATGATGAACTTCTGGAATCCTAAACGGAGCATCAGATTACGCATAATCACCGCAGCTTGCGCCACACCAAGTCCTGTTTTGGAAGAACCCTAAAAGATTCAATGCAAATAAATTGTCAAGAATCTATGTATGTACATACATATGTACATATGTATATGTATGTATGTATGTATCTATGTATAGCTAGCTTACCTGTGACCAACCGTACCCAGGCAGACTTGGTGCAATCACTTCGAATACATAATCGCTCTTATCGTTGGGGGTAGTGAGCAACGGTATAAATTCATAAAATTCACGAACTGTGCCCGGCCAGCCATGCATTAGTAATAGGGGCAAAACTTTCTTGCCCGATGTCTTGATGGGTTTAGCGTGAATAAAGTGTATGCTAAGTCTGCAAAATTGAATATATTGACAGAGCGAAAAGGTTAAACGTTGGACTAATATTTATAGACATTAGGTAACACAACATTTTAATAACTATGCATATATGTATGTATGTACGTATTTTTGTTCAGTTTTCTCATTTCGCATAATTAGTTTGACCCGGAGCTTTAGATTGCGTAAGGTTTAACTTAACTCACCCCTGAATCTCCGTCTGGAAATGATCAAACTTTTTAAGGTACTCCTCCCGTTCGCTCCATTTGCTTAGATAAGTGTCGCGCCAGTATTTCACCACATTTTGCAGATGCTTCGAATTGAAACCATATTGAAATCCAACACCTTCCAAGGGTTCCTGCAGTTTAAGCGGACGACTCAGTTGTCCCTTCAGATCGGTAATAATCTGACAACAAAGGAATACGAAACAATAAAAAACTTCGTTTATTATTGTAGTAGGTAGATGGAAAACTTACCTCAGGATTAACACTTATATCGAATGGCAGCACCGCTTTATTCTCTTTGTAGGACTCTTTCTGGCCAGGTCCCCAGTACGCTTGAGTGTCTAAATCGGGACGTTTACCAGGAGCTGATAAATCACGATAGTTTTTAAATCCAACAGCCAACAAAATTGCAAAAGCTCCAACCAGAATCCTGGTAAAGGTACTTCCTGCCGATGCCATAATAAATTTTTATATGGACTAGCTATCCACCTGCGTCCAGCCGGTTACGAATTTCAAAGTAAACTAAATGGTTTAGAAATAAACGAACAAAAAAGTAAGATCGGCATAGTATTAAAGCTTTTGCGGCTTTTGCCCTCGATACACACACATCTGAATATATATGTGCTATACATACATACACATATCCATACGAATTTAGGAGCTTTGTCATGCTTGGCATGTTTGTTATGATCGAGTATTAGCTAAAGGGAAGGGCGAAGCGAAGGATGAAGGTCGAAAAAGCTTGCCGGCAAAGCATGACACTGCCGAATCGATGCAATTGAAGACAATTCATGCTTATAAACAAATTAATCAATTTAAAAAAAAATTTCTTATCACACGGTGAAAGCTTTTGTAACACAGTAACACGATCCATTTTGTGGATGATATTCATTTTGTTTGTTTTCTTAATTGTTTAAGTCTGTATATTTTATATTCTAAACAAAGAGTAGATCTCTATTACATACAAAGAAAAATAAATAACCAAATGTTATGAATAAATATTACGAACTTTGATTTTTCAATATTCTTAATATTGATTATTATATTTTAAATTGAAATAATCAATCGATATACACAGTGGCCTTCTGTTCATTTTCACATTTCAGTCGGAATTTGTTTTACTACGTGATAGAAATAATTCTAATGAATTATTCAATTAAATCAGACACAAATAAGTCAAGTTTTTAATATGCATACAAACATTTTATTTAATCGCTTCACTATAGTAATTCCTATTAAATTTTGCGTCGGTCTGGAGGATATAGATACATATGTATGTATGTACATATGTATATGTACATACATATACTATATAAAAGTACTTGCTCGTGCAATATTTAGTTCAAGTTAAAAGACAATAAATATCAATATCATTAACTTTCAAAATCCAAATAGTTTATAAAAATTTAAAAATTTGATTAAAAATATCGTTTTGATAGAGAGAAAATCCTTTTGAATCTTATTTTAGCTTGATATATTTGATTTATTACAATTATTTGATTATTTAAATGCTTCAACAATTTCAACATAATTATCCTTTGTATTGCTAAAATTTCGTCTAAAATTAGTTTTTCAGTCATCAAATAATCTGGAAAACAGATATTAAAACTTTAAAATAAATCAAGGTTTTCTAAAACACTACAAAATTCTTTAAAAAGGAACGTTAATACTATAATCTAGGGAACTTATAGCTTTAAGATCCAAAGGAAATACGAAATTCTTTAAAAAGGATCATTCATATACATAATCTAAGGAACTTATAGCTTAGATTCTAAAAATGTCTAATAATCTAATCTAGTTTTGTTTATTATTATTTATATATTTATATTAAAATCTCAAATATCTTTTTTTTTTAAAAAGCGGTATTAATATTTACATGGATATATGTACACATATGTACAGGGACGGACGCAGGGGGGTGATCCAGGGGGTCTGGACCCCCCCGAAAGTTTGTCAAACACAAATGAATCGTTACGTTTTATTAGAGCCTAACTGTTTAATTATTCCAAATTTTTCGATCGGACCCCCCCCAAAATTTTTTCTGCGTTCGTCCCTGCATATATATAATTTTTTTAAATCTCATGAAACGTAGTGAATTCTTCAAAAATATTTTAAATTCGATATACTAATAAATAAAAATGAATAATTTAAAATCTAAGGAACTATATAGCCAATGTTATTTGTGATCAAGTTTAATATTAACTTATTTAGACTCTAAAATTAAATAGTACAACATTAAAGAGTACAAAATTCAAATCAAAATTATTAGATCGACATTGTAGGGTATATAAAAATAAAATAATAGTAAGGTTCATAAGTCGATGTACATACTTGACTTTGGCCCGGTCATCAGTACGATGATAAGGTGCATTAGGATTAAACTTTGGTTTAGAATTGGTTTGTTTATACTATATACAACTTTAGATAGCTTTGAATCCTAAAAATAAATCAATTTCAAAAATCCAAAATAATTCGTGTTGGCAATTTTTATTAACATAAATATACAAAACATTTCTAAATCAATTAAAAAATGAGTCAGTTAACTAAAAAAACATTGTCCCACATTTAAATGGAAGCTACGATCTGTATATAATACATATGTAATATAGTGGACTTTCTTTATTCAGGATTAGATAAATACCAATTTTAATGTGTCTCACCATGTAGACCAATTTTGCGAACGAATGTGGTAAAATCATTGTACAACATGGAAGGCATCTCCATGGCAGCAAAGTGTCCACCCTGTTGGAAGTACATGCTATGTTTTAGATTTGGAAATTTATCCCTTAATTGCCAGTCAAATGCCGAGGGTAAATCGAAACGGAAACGGGCACAACCCATGGGTACAGGCGATTGGACGCGATCCAATTGAAGATCCCTGTATTCCTTGGATACATTCTCAGCATAGAAACGTGCAGCTGTCGTTGCCGAATTGGTCAAATAGTAGAACATTAAATTATCCAAAACTGCCTCAAGACCAAAGACTGTGGTAATG
The DNA here is from genome assembly GCA_018150375.1 of Drosophila sturtevanti. Lineage (NCBI taxonomy): Eukaryota > Metazoa > Arthropoda > Insecta > Diptera > Drosophilidae > Drosophila > Drosophila sturtevanti. The sequence goes on along the minus strand of JAECWJ010000324.1, from coordinate 2,517,613 downwards.
GCACCGAAATCTTGGGCTAGTCCCAGACCGGTGCAAGTTTGGAATTTTTCCAATATGTATGTGGCCAAGGCTACAGGACTGGATGTTAAAGCAGCACCTATAGTATCCGGTTTAGTTGCTTGAATATGAAAATATCCACTCTCTTTCAGTAGTCCTTCATATTTTTCCCATAGCGGAAAATGATGATCAATGAAGAAGCGAGAGGGTAAAACTTTTTCCGGAAAATAACTGGCATAGATGCCCTTAAGGAAGGCCAATGGGGTATGCAGTATACACATGTTCGAATGATAGCCAAGAACATTTTCTGGATATAATGTGGCCAAATTGCTACCAATAATGCTGCCCCAATCACCGCCTTGAATAAAGAATTGCTCATGACCCAAACGCAACATTAAATTTCGCATAACTGTGGCCATTTCGGCCGCATTGAAACCAGGACGAGTGGCAGCCTAGGATGAGGAAATAATGATTAAGATCCATATATACATATATCTATTCAGATTTTATAACTTACATCGGAGAAGCCGAAGCCAACAAGTGATGGGGCCACCACTTCAAATGAATAATCAGAGATATTCTGATCCTTACCCAACATGGGTATAAAATCATAAAATTCCCTAACCGATCCTGGCCAGCCATGAAGTAGTAATAGAGGATAGACGTGCTTTCTGGCCTTAGCCTCTTCTTGGACTTGTTCGTGTATAAAATGTATATTTAGACTAAAAAAAAATGATAAGAATATATATATATATATAGATAGATAACAATTGGTGTTTAGATAGAGACTCACCCTTGTATCTCAGTTGTGTATTGTTTCAATGAATTAAGATACTTTTCACGTTCATCCCACACAGTTAGATACTTATCCCGCCAATAATCCGCAAATTGTTGTAGTGCATAGGTATTGAAACCATATTCAAATGCAATCCCATCCAAAGGTTCTGTTAAACGCAATGTACGATTTAATTGTTGACGTAAATCTTCAATAACCTTCTTTGGTACTTGTAATTTAAATTCATAGATTTCCTTATCGGGCACATAATTCTTTCCATCCCCGGGACCCCAATATGTATTATCTTTAAATTCGGGCTTTGGCAATGGTTTTGTAAAATCGGTAAATAGCAAATATCCGTAACCAATAAAGGCACCGAATATAGCCACAATCAGTCCAAACACAACTAAGCACTTCATGGTGTCAGCGATTAGAATTTAAATTAGTTTTCGCTTTTTTTTTTTGTTAAATTTGCTTTTTATATATTGTGGATGATTGGCGATTCTCTAGCCATATAGAAGAAGCGCGATCGATCACAGACACGTCCGATCGATGGTCGCGTCGTGGCCAAACTGCCAAAATGCGAGTCGTCAGAAAGCTTCTCTATCTAATATTCGTTGCCTAAAAACAATAAACTATACTATAAGAATATTTATAAATGTATAAGTTAATATATAATATATTTGTATATATGTATATACGTGTACATTCACAGATCAAACGACACATAGATAGCGGTAAACGGTGAGTTATCTTTGTACAATGGGCTCAATTAGACGATGACTTGCGTTTTTATTTTTTTTAAATTTTAACCTTTGATCATGTTTAATTTAGCATACATTAAATAATAATTTTGTTGTGATATAAAAATTTTAAGGTTTGTTTTATTCTATGGAATATATGTAGTTATTTTGGGTGAGTTATTATTTTAGTTCAAGAAATTCTTGCGTTAAAATTGACTAATTTGATAAAATGTATAGGCCTTTTAGCAATTGGTAATGATAATGCCAACAACAAAATTATGAAAACTTATATGTGCACATATTTTTGGTATAGATTCTCGATTCTCTGATATTATGTAGAAAATTTCTAGTAATTTAAGTATCAGATTAATATTTTCAAAACATTGGAAAAGCCTGTTTAGCTTGTTAATTTTAAGGTAGATGATTTTTACTAATTCTTTCTTATTTATTAATTTCTACCTTTTTTAATAATTTTTCTTTTCATTTAATCTTTCCAATGCGTTTCGTTTTTTCATTCTCTGTACGTGAACACTCTCTAAATGGAAATCAATATCTGGATTTTATATTAATTACTATCAGTCATTTTCTGATCGTGTTATATTGAGAAAGTCTCTGCCTCGACATTTGGATGTGAACTCGATATGTAATATAATATAGAATATATTTCTTATAATATGTATGTATAATTACAGAATTGTTTGGCAATCAATATCTGTACATTAAAATATGTACTTTACTGTCAATCATTTTCTGATCGTGTGAAATTATAAAAGTCTCTGCCTCGTCAAGATATGTAGATAGTAAGATATATTTTGTATAATATAATTTTAGAATTGTTGTCTGTTAATGTTTAAAGATATTTCAAATAATTTCAATAACATTTAGAACAATTTTCGAAAGAATTTACTGTATTTTAGTGAATATTATATATGTATAATAGAAAACGATATGAAAATGAATTTGAGCCACTAAATACACGAACCATAATCGATATTTGACATTATCTTTGGGTATTGTACATGATATTAAACACTTCCTTAACAATTAAATATGTATTAACAATTAAATATTATTAAATATTTCTTAGTGAAATAACTATTGCAGTAGTTAGTTTTAGATATTTATTTATTTATGGTCCTTCGACATCTTTTTTCACTTTTTTATTTCTTCTCTTCGTGGTGGTTGCTTTTTGAATGAATCTTAATTTTATGTTAACTCGCTAGCTTATGTTAAGATCTTAAATCTGTTAAGTTAAGAACGTAATTCTGTTAAGTTCTAATGTAAGTAAACAATTAAATGGACTTTTCTCAAATGATTGTTAGAGTTTAAGCCAATCAGCCTAATCTTAGTGTAGCATGTTGTAGCTAATCTTTTATCTAAGGTATATTCCATAACTTACAAATTACAAAATTCCAACATTTTCAAAGCAATGTTTGCTTTTACTTTATAGAAATCGGTTGAAAAGAAAACTATATATATATACTCTAATAATTAGACACTTAACCACTTCTTAACAACTCTCACCCATGGTGACATTCCATATGAGAGTTACCTCAATGGCCGATTGATTTTGATATTTGAGATAAGATGAGTTGGTTTCTACCCATCGTTTCCAAGTGTGCGTATGGCTGCAACTTAAAACAGCTTCAGCTACTTAACTGGACGGTTATCTTATCTTATTGTTAGATAGAAAATTTTATTTATTAGTTTCCACTTGGTAGCCACGCTTATAAATCTCTGCCCTTCTCCCAATGCTGATGTGGCCCAATATATTGAATGAAATGAAAATATCAATATGAAAACGTAAAAGCGGCAAACAAACTCAATTCAGTAGGCCACGTGTATGTGGTCAAAACAATTTTATATACATATGTAGATATATATACTTCCAAATTTAAACTAAACAACTCGAAAAAAAAATGCAATTTATTACATTAAGAATACAGACGGTTAATGGAGTTTCCAATTTGTTTCGATTTAGGCGTTTGGAGGCTTTAAAGCCAGCATATTGTGCTAAAATGGGCGTGGCTTTAAACTCAATCCGTCTTTATTTTGATGGTAATGAAATTAAAGACTCAGATTCAGCCGATTCATTGGAATTGGAAGAGGAAGATCTGCTAGAAATGGTTTTGGTGCATTATGGTGATGGCATTCGCACTTGACCAAAGTGCAAAAGTTGAGGTCAATGAACTATGGTGGTGTGGAGGTGTGTGTGTATGTGTGTGTTGAGGGGCTGTTCTTAGAAGGGCTGCCCGGACATGCACTTGTCATATCAAAGGCTATGGCGGCAGGATAATTTGTTTAAATTGTAAGGCGCACAATTATGTCGTCGACATGCACAAATACAAGTATACAAAAACCCTTCCCGAAACACACACACAAAAGTGCCGCAGAACATGCAACCCTACACAGTGGTTTTTTTCCCCCATCCACCGTTCTTTTGGGTATATACATATACATATCTGAATATATATATATTTAGTTCTTTCTTTTTTTTTTTTTTTTGGTTTCTGGGGCGTGGCAATAGGGAAAAACAATTGAAGGAAAATTAACGCAATTACATTGCCGCAAGGACTCAATTCGATATTCTCCGTATAGTCTGATGCAGTGCAGCAGGAAACTTTCCTCTTCTAGTTTTTTTTTGTTTTTGTTTTTGGGTTTGCGTGCCACTGGGAAATCGAATTGATGGCGCTTTGGTTAAGCACTTGGAAAAGCGTGTCAAACTTGGCAGCTATGGCATCAAAATCATTGAATCAGTCAGTAAACCGATCGCAATCCTTCATGAAAATTCCTAGTTCCCAATTCCAAATTCCAACTCCTGCTAACCATTAATTGGCTTGGCTTAATTTTTGCTTTAGTTTTATTTGTTAGTTTTTTTTTTTGCTTGGCTTTTCGGCTCATTTATTGAGTGTTGTTTGGTCTTTGGCTTTGGGTGTGTGCCAGTTCTTTTTTTTTCTCTACATTTTCTTCCTTTGGTAGGATTTTAATGGCCACAATTATTCCAGCCTGACACGCACTCATCGTAAAAGTCCATTGAACTGTTGAAGGAATTGATTTTTCTTTAGGGTTAGTTGGATATTCCATTCATGGATTACTTTGACATATTTGGTATCATTTATAAAATATGCCAGAAATGTTAATTGCTTAAATGATGAAAGTTAAAACGGAATTTTAGTTGTTTTTTAATTCCAGAAAATATATAATTACAGGCTTGTATATATGATTTGTCGACTCCTTTTCTAGATTTAGTAAGGTTATTACAGTATATAAATTTTAAAGTATGGTTCTTTTTTTCCATATTTTTTATAAAACTTTACTAACGATTACAGGTTGAATAAGATTTTAAAATCCTTCTCTGAATTTTTTTAATATATTTTTAGTAACCTAAAGGTTTACATGTTTTTCTCGATTTCTTTTTAATATTATTAATAATAATTTTTTGTGTATAATAAATTGACAATAAAAAAATGTTTCTTTAGTTAAAATTTATAAGAATCACAATTCCCAACGGAACTGAGAACATCCTCAAATTATAACCAGTTTACAGCAGAAAAGATGCCACAGTCATTTTTACTGTTTGTATGGGTGGGCCTAAAAGTAGGCAACAAAAATATTTGAAGTAAAGGTTCAATTTATTTATTCGATTTGATTTATTATCAAAATTATAAAATAAAGAAGACTCAATTTAATAAGAAAACGGAACTGGCCTACAAGTTGAAAATATTATTAATTAATTAATAAAACAATTGATAAGTATTTACATAAATTAAGAAAAAAATGGTAAAGAATAATTTTATCACTTTGGTAGGTATATGTATATAGGAGATACATAAACTTTATAATTTATATGTATATGCGTGTGTATTTAAAATTAAAATCGATTAATTTGCCTCTATAAAAAGTTTAAGATATCAAAGAATAGCGAAAGAAGCAATTGACATGATATGATTCATCCATATTTGAGATAGTTCTTTAAATAACATGAAAATCTAAATTGTAAATTAATCTACTGCCAGCTTTTCTCCTCTATAAGCTCTATATGTATTTGTTTTATTTATTTTTATTCTATGGTTGAGAAGTAAGTCAACGGTTAAATTATATATGCTTGAAATTAACTTAAAATTTTATGGTTATTTTATCAGAATCAGACATAACACCACATCAAAATATGAATTCGTACAGAATATAAAATTATAAGAGATTCGAAACTAATATCGTTCTGCAATTCATAATTTGAATGAAGAAATTCTTATATTGTGACATATATATATTCATTTTAAAATTCTAAGCTGTATTATTATTCTATTTGGGATAAATATATGTTCCAACATCGTGCCATAATTCCGAATCTCCAAAGACAAGGTAAGTTTGTTTCATTGTTTAGACATGATGGTGATAAGATGAATTGGTTAAACCTTAGGACTTAAAATAATTAATTTTAAAAACCTGTAATTTTAGACTATTTCATTCATGTTCTACACCATTCCATTCGCCCTGGGCATCATCCCATACAGGAAATCTCGATTTTTCAGGTAAGCTTGTGCCAAATTCACCAATTTCCAATAAATCATCATCCTGAGCAGATATTTGTGGTAACTGAAATATAAATTCATTTATTTTAGATTGAAATATTAAATATTATCTTTCTTTAATATCTACTTACCCAAGTGCATACCAGAACAACAAATAACAATAAAATGCTAATTATATATGCAGTAAATAATTGTGAATGCATTTTCTATGACCAACGATTCCAAATGCCGGTGCACAAATGTTTTCAACAATATTAAAATATACAATATTCATTTCAGTGACCTGGCCTTATCAAGCGGTTATTTACTGATAGCCAGTCAAACAGACTGACAAGCAGCCAGAGGCAAAAATCGAAATGAACAAATTAATTGTTGAACAAATATATATACATACATATTTTTCATGCATACAAATATGTATATATGTATGTATGTACATTATTGTTTGTATAAAAATGGAAAAGAAAACATTAACTAAAGAGTAGAACATAATAGGAATATGTGACGTAGTTTTAATACTCTTACTTATTTTATTTACATTACAAAATTTAAAAAAAAAAACTGAGAGAATTTGTCTAACATAACCTTAAAATAAGCTAAAGTCAAAAGTATTTTTTCAAATTAAAACAAAATTTGAAAATCGATCTCCATGTTTGAGTCGCAGATCAATTTTGTGAAAGTTTTCTTTGTTTTATATAAAAAAAACATTTTCCCTTTTATTATTCATTTAAATTTTAAAATGAATGATGAATAAATTAACAGCAATGGAATTTAATTACAAACATTATTTAATAACATTATTCTTGCTTTATTTTATTTTAAAAAAAATACAAAAAAATTATATTAAAACTAAATAAATAAGCCAATAATTAATAATAAGCACATTGTATTTTAAGTACTTTTTTCGAGACTTAAAATTATAAATTTTTAGGCATTAATTATAAATTCAATTTTCGAAACGGTATTTGGATTCGGTTTCAAAACTTCGACTCATTTAAGTCTTATCAGTATATCACGGCAAATTGAGCACTCAAAATTTAAAGTTTTTTTTTTTGGAAAACCAGAAAAATTTTGTTTTGTTTTTTTGAAAGTCCCGAATGTGTATTTGTTAAAATGAGATTAAAGAGAATTTAGTTAGAACATGAAAGTTCATAATACTTATGTTAGCTTTTAAATGTTATGCCTTCGGAGTTTTATAAATAATTTAAATTAAATTGTTTAATTATTTTTCTCATTTTCTTGATAATTTGAAAGTCATTTGAGAAACTTAAAGAAAAATGGATATAGTAATGGAACTTAAAGATAAATGGAAATAGTAGAGGAAATATATTCTTGTAGAAACAACTGTCATTCTAAGAAATTGTTTATTAAAGCCTTAAACTAATTTTTAGGCCTCTATTAATAAGAATTCATGCTGAAATATATATTTAACTCTCTATAATGAATAAACTAAACATAAGACATAATACATAAAAAAATTTTTCTTAACGCCTTAAATTAAAATTTTAAGCTTTAATTACGAATAAAAAATCATTGTGATCAGATCTAATATAACATATTTTTCTAAGCTTAATATATATGTATATATCTTTCTTTTCTGAACAAACTCAATATACGAAATAAAAAATTATAAATTGAAGTCTTAAACTTAAATGTTAACGTTTTATTAGGAATAAAAATTCATTTTGATCAGAGCTAATCTAACATATTTTTGTTGTTTTGAAATATATATATCTCTGTATTCCCAATAAATTATACATAAGAATTCAGAAATAAGGAATTAACAGGAAGCACTTAACTAAAATTTAAAGCTTTTAATTATTGATGAAAAAACATTCTGATCATAACTAATTTTAAATAGTGCTTAAAATATATGTATAACAATAAGAAATCTTGAAATTTGGACCTTTTAAATTTTAAACTTTTAATTATGAATAAAAATACATGCTAATCTAAAATATTTTTGTTGTTTAATGTTGTGTGAATTCTGAATAAATTAAATTTAAGAAAAGAAAAAAAATTTTTAATTGAAACCTTAAAGTTTTGAAGCCTTTAATTATTAATAAAAAAAATATTCCGTTTAGGACTTATGTTAGATATTTTTCGAGGATTAATATATATTAATACATATCTCTGAATTCTGAAAATACTAAATATATGAAATAATAAATAAGAAATTTAATTTGAATCCGAAACTAAAGTTGAAGCCTTTCATTATATATACATATATATGTCTCTGTATTTGGAACAAAGTAGAGAGTAGAAAATTTAATAAAATAGGAAACTTTTGAATCTACATATAAAAATTGGACATTTGAAAAAGTAAGATTGTCAAAGCACTCTATGTATATATATGTATATATATGTATGTATATGTATATATACGTATATATATGTATATATATGTATATATGTATATGAATATATACATATGTATATATATACCTAAAGATGCATTCATGGATGTTCATATATGTAGAGTAAACAAAGGAGCAAAAAAGAAAACCCCCATTAAGGCAAATATGGTTCATAAGAGGGGGATTTTTCTTATATATATATAAAATATATATACCTATATATATAGGCATATATATATTAATAGGTATATATATATAGAGGTATATATATATATATAAATGCGTGTCTATATCTCTGAGGGGGACTTACTTTTGCACCCAGTTAACTTCACCTATAAAAGACTCGAAAAATTCGATTGGTATTATCAGTTGCATTCAAATAAATCACAAGATGCAAGCTAAAATTATCATTGGATTGGCCTGTTGTTGTCTCCTTATGGGCCAGGGCATGTGCTCACCCGTACCAGAGGATCCTACCACTCCTCGTCCTTTTCTTAATCTCGAAGGCGGTGGCGGCGGACAGAGGGGCGATGGTTTCGGTTTCGATGTGAAAGGACGTGAGAACATTTGGACCAGTGATAATAAGAGACATGAGATTGATCTAACTGGAAGATATGGCCAACATTTGGGTGGTCCATATGGTAACTCGCCTCCTAGGTATGAGTTTGGCACCGTTTACACCTATCGATTCCCTGGATAAATTATAACTACTTATTTACATTTCTTATCTATGAAACATGTGTAAAAAGAAAACGAAAAAAAACAACATAAATAAAGGAATCCTTGAAATCGTTTATTTACCCCGGAACATTTATGAATTTTTACTATTATTTAACTTTAGCTAGAGATGATCTTGCAATTTGTTTAATTGTACATGTTGTTTCTGTGCTTTATGGTTGCTTGAGTTTTTAATATTTTTTTTTTTTGTTTAATAACAAATTAAGCAATGCCCATGCCGTTGACGATGGATGACAGGCGAGACAAAATGTTTTTTTTTTTTGGCTAATTGGATTTATTGCGTAAACTGTCAAAAGAATCTTCTATGAAAATTTATTATCCAAGAGATTAAAGCCAAAGTTACTAACATTAAAAAACAAACACACATACATACATATATATATATGTATATGTATATAAAAAATAATGTTAATATTCGTTAAGTATTATGGCAGACGAACGAAAGCGAAGGTTCAGGTAGTAGGCGTTGCTGAAAAATGATTCATAATATTCTTTATATATGTATATATGTTTTTTTTCGTTTAGATTTTGGATTCCCAATTGGGGATTACTTTAGAAAAGATGAAAAAGAACTTGGAAAGGAAGGAAATAAGCTGACCTTGTCAAATGACGAATGATGTCACAATTTATGTTAGATTCATCTTAGGTAGCTTCAAATTTTTAATGGAAAGTTACGTTTTGTTTTTTTGTTTTTGGAAATATTCATAGTTGCTTTCCGCATTCGAAATCAAAGTGCAGAACAGTTCATAGGAATTTTTAACTTAATTACTATGCATTTAATAAATACTTTAGTTTTTTTAAATAAATTTTATACATATTTTCTGTCTGAGAAGTCTTGAAGAAATTAATAAAAATTAATGTAACCTCCAAAAGGGGGCGTTAAGACATAGTTTTCAATATAGTTTTTTAAACCTTATGTTTTGGGTTTTTTTATACATATTAAGTTTAGCAACTTTTCTAGTAACTTATTGTACTCATTCGTTATTATATGTTATATATCAAAGATATGGTATGATAATGGTACATTTATATTCCATAGTTAAAAGTGTTATTTTTGAAAATATGATATCCATGAAGTACCTAATCAAATATAGAAAATCTGATGAACAGAACTGCATTTAAATTAATTTAAAATTCTTCATGATTTGTTTAATATTCAACTTTGAAGTTTCACTTTTGCTCTACATGAAATAAGCTGTGAGCCGTATATATAAATGATATGGTAAGAATGATACAATTATATTTATACATTTATTTCTATATAAAAATATACAAATATTTGTTTATTTATTATTATTAAGGCTTATTCTCAGAATTGTTTGAGGTTAAGTAATCATAAATTTAAGCATTTTAGCTTATTCTAGCTTGGGTGAAATACATACTAAAGTTTAATGATTAAATTTTTCTTTATCTTTCTTTTATTTGAACAGCTGCTAAGTTAATGTTTGACTATAATTTACATATAAAACTCAAATTCCTTTTTTTATTTTTTTGCTTTTCGAATGTTTATTTGTAAGTATTTATGTTTGTATATTAAAATAAAGCATTTAAGCATTTTCAATTTAAGTTTTTACACAAAGTTTTTCCATATTTAATTTTACATGAAAATAAACGAGTATTTTAAAGCCCATGTGACCTTTCTATAGATAGTTAAATGTTCATAAGTTACTTCACATTTCGTTTGATTTATCTCCCAATTTTTATGATAAATACTTGTCGATTGCAGTATCGTATTTGTGGTTTATTTTTGTTTTGAATAATAAAATAATATTATGAGAAATATGCATTTTAATCTTTGATTGGTAAGGGTAAGGAAAGTAAATTCTGGTGAAGAGGTGATTTTATATTTTTTGGCAATCAATTATGCAATGTATATATGTATATATCGCCGATTTAGTTAGATTTTCAGCCTGATTAGGCTTGCCTTCAAAAATTTCCTCCATTACACCACTAAAATTGTGCAGCGAGTCTCAGAGAGTTGGCAGGTTTGCATTCCCAACCAAAGTGGCCGCCCCCATAGATGCTCATCGTCTACCAACACTATCGTATAACCAACACTGAGTCACGTTCGAAGTCAGTATATACCTCACACTCTTTTAGTGCTCTACATTCTGGAATTTATCTCCGATATGTATATATATATTATTAATTTCATTATTTAAAAATATATATTTGATGTGTGTTTTTAAATGGTTCTGCTTCATTAAATGTTTTTTTTATACCCTTGCAGAGGGTATATTAATTTTGGTCAGAAGTTTGCAACGCACAGAAGGAAGCATCTCCGACTATATAAAGTATATATATTCTTGATCAACATGAATAGCCGAGTCGATATGACCATGTCCGTCTGTCCGTCTGTCCGTCTGTCCGTCTGTCTGGATCAACAGCTTCTCCTCCGAGACCATAAGAGCTACAGAGCTGAGATTTTCAGCATAGGCTCCTTTTTGCTGCAGGCATTGTATATCTCGGAATCATCCCGATCGGACGACTATATCATATAGCTCCCATAGGAACGATCGGTCAGGAATAAGCTTTATCCTCAATAACTCTGTTGTTTTTCAACCGAATGCCACGAAATTTGATATTTATGAGTTTAATATGCTTCTTGATACTTTAACCAAGTTTGATCAGAATCGGACGACTATATCATATAGCTCCCATAGGAACGATCGGTCATAAATAAGGATTATCCTCAATAACTGTTGTTTTTCAACCGAATGCCACGAAATTTAATATTTATGAGTTTAATATGCTTCTTGATACTCCAACCAAGTCTGATCAGAATCGGTTGGCTATATCATATAGCTGCTATAGGAACAATCGGTACAAAAAAAAATTTTGTATGAAAAATTTTTTTCCTTAAGCTCAAAATTTTGAATTTGTAAATTTGGTATGTTTAATTTACAATAATGCTTCTGGTGAATTATATAGAAAAAATCTGCAAGGGTATACGAACTTCGGCACGGCCGAAGTTAGTCCATCTTTCTAGTTTTTTTTTAATTTATGACATCATATACACATCATAAATAATATTTTTTAGTGGCTATAAAAATTAGTTTCAGTTTTTTTAATTACTTATTAAATTGTATGCTTAATTATTAAAATTTACATTAAATGTTTGTTATTTTTGTTGAATTTAATCTATTTCAGAAAATATTATTATTTTATTTGCGAGATTTATTGCAATTTCTTCGCTTTGATTAAAAACTAAAAATAACAAAATTTAGTTTTAGCAAACAAAATTCATTGTCTAGGATATATATGATGTCAAATCGAGTTGTAGGATTTAAATTTATTTTAAATAATAAAAAATATTGTGTATATATGTAGGTTCGTATAACTTAGTTAAAGATAAAGCAAAACATCTGACATTAAGTATTATTCAATGAGAATTTGTTGGGTCTCTCTATGTGAATCGGCTGCTTCATTTAATTTTAAATCCAAACTTATCCCATTTTAGATAATTTAATAATTTTTCAAAAATCGAATTTTTATTCCAATAGTTTTATATTCTATAAGTTAGTCTTTATTAAATTTCTTTGAGTTGAATTTCTTTCAACTTATTGCTATAGTATATATGTAGGTACATATTATATTGGGAATCACTTTCCAATTTGTAACATTTTTGCTTATCAACATCTTTGCCAGATGGGGGATCTACTTGTAAACCACAGATCACTTGGAAGCCACAAGGTATTAGGTGTCTCATACTATGGGAATCCCGGACGGGAATCTTTCTTTAATATTGATAAGAGTTGCGAGATGTTCGGCTAGGCTTATACATATGTATATAAAGACCGCTGTTAGTTTCAATTGTCACAACAGTCTAAAACACTTGCTTCATTCAACATGCAATTCACTTTCAGTTTGCTAATAATCCTTGGCCTGGCATGTGCCTTCACTTCTGCCTATCCCCAGCCTCCAGAGGAATATTTGGTTATTGAACCAGAACCCCTTTCGGTAAGACAGAGACAGAGACAAAGAAAGAGAGAGGGAGAGAGAGAGAGAGTCTGTGCTAAAAGCTTTATAAAATTAAATAAACAAAATTTTGCATCGTCTTTAGTATACGGCAGATTTTACGGCTCCTCGTGTACGTCGCCAGTTGAAATTGGAGGGCGGTGGTGGTGGTAGTCCACGTCAAGGATTCGATTTAAGTTTAAATGGACGTGCTCCCGTTTGGCAGAGCCCCAATGGAAGACATTCATTTGATGCTACTGGTTCATATGGTCAACATTTTGGTGGACCCTATGGCAATAGCCGACCACAATGGGGTGCTGGAGGAGTTTATACTTTTAGATTTTAATAAAATGATAAAGTAAATTTAATAATTTATATTTTTGCACTTAAAAATGTTGAATGTAAGTGAACTTTTGAATAAAAAAATTTAACATTTATTAATATTAACGAAATGAAACCTTTTAATTTGAATTGTATTTTATATATTTAGTATTTTGCTAGTTGGAATATGGAACTCAGTTGCTCTTAATCAACACTTTTTTTTCAGCGTTTTAAAGATATAACTAAGTAAATAAATAATTCTGGTTCAGTTCGATGAATATAATCTCTTTAACTATCTCATTAACGTAATTTGTAAATTTTAATTTTAAGAGTAAGATCTGATGGGCATTTAAAGCTTCAATTTAATCTCCAATCTTACATTTGGTCAAATAATTTAAATAAATTTTTTTTTTCTACAGTTTCTGCTCAATTCAAATTTTTAATAGCAGATACTAATGAAGTAAGCAAGTCGTCCCTGCCGACTTGGAGTATACCCTGTACTAATAAGAGATATTTCCTAAAATCAGACTCCGACGAAAGCCTCCTTAATTGAATATAAATTTTACTTATATTACATAATATTTTCTTCATATTAAATGAATTTTCTTATATTTAAATAAGTTTTACAGATTTTTATGCTAATTAAAAACGGCGATTCTAAAAATCAAATGAAAAGACATAGTTTTTCAAAATCACACGAGATTTGACTGAATTGGAGCCCTCTGAAGTAGAGGTTCCTTCGAAGGATTTGTCCTTCTTTTGAAGTATTTTACCAATGGTTTATAGGCTCTAAGTTGGCCATCTTTTGGCCGATTTTGAAAAGTTTTACATCAATCTTCTGGATAATTTCCGTATTAAAAAACTACCTTAAAAGTTGAAAAAATGGAAAAAAAAATTTTGAACGGATTTTCGTGAATTTTTACAATAAGAGATATGTTAAAACTGAAACTTCTTCCAAATCCCAGTTCAGTGTAACAAATGGAAATATGATAGCTTTAATACAACTCTAGTTATAGTTTTTTCTAATTTGCGGGGGCGGAAGTGGGCGTGGCAAAAATTTCAAACAAACTTGATTTGCGTAAACACTAGACGGATGTTGACACCAAGTTTGGTTGCTCTTGCTCTTATAGTCTCTGAGATCTAGGTGTTCATACGGACGAACGGACAGACGGACATGGCTATATCGGCTCGGCTGTTGATGCTGATCAAGAATATATATATTTTATGGGGTCGGAAAATTTTCTTTCTGCCTGTTACATACATTTTAGCGACTTTAATATACCCTTGAACCCTATGGGTACAGGGTATAAAATGGTAAATGAATAACATAAAATAAGTCAAGTTAATTTTTATTAATTTATTAAAATAATGAAAAGAAAGTTGGTCAATTGCTTTAAGCAAAAAATAATATTAAAAATATATTTAACATATTTTACAGGTATATTCTGGACCTCTCTTTCCCTCTTATATACATATAGAAGTATAGCTAATCAATAGTCAATATAATTATCTGTTGTAGAGTGCAAAACACAGTCATGGCAAAAAATGGTTGGATCAGGTTCCGGAAACTGTTTATCATATAAAGAAAGTTATTATTATTTAATAAGTATATTAATTAATTAATATTTCTATTAACTCACTAGCAGCCAGTTGCTATCGGTTATAGTACGTGCTTTAATTAAACCGATTAAATATAAAATAAATATTAAACACAGAAATGCAAACATTCTGTTGCTGCTGTATAAGATCGACTAAAATTTCATTTTCATTTGAATATTTTCAACGAGCACAAAGTATATATATTTATTTAGTTAGTCTTATCAGCTGGTGGGAGAGAGATAAGCCATGATTCGTCTGCCCTTCATAAGACACCCGCTGTGCTATGTCAAAGTCAGATGAGGCCAAACCCTAAACCCCAAAACCCCAAAAACCAAAAAAAAAAAAAAAAAAAAATAAAACACATCACTTGAACTGTATTAAATTTGTTGCACGAGCAACTAGCTGAAAAAATTTTTTGGCACGTTTTGTGTTGAAATCGATAAAAAAAAAGTACAAACAATAAACTGAAAAGAAAAAAATAAAAGAAAATCAAATTTAAATGTTAGAAGTAGCAAACAATGAAGGTCAGAGACTATGATTTTTGCTTGCTTTTAGTATTATTTTTTATTTTTCAAATTTTCGTTCTGCTCTGGTATGTTATTTTTTTTTTCTTCCTATTTTTCTTTGCTTTTACCAATTTTTCTTATTATTTTTATTTGGTTTTTGATAGTAGCAATTTCTGGGCAATTTTCTTTTGTCTGCTGCTGCTGCTGTTGTTTTTGTGCTCTTTTCTTCAATTTTCCATGTCATTTTCATATGGTGCTGCTGCTGTTGTTGCTCCATTTCTTGGCCATTTTCTAAATCAATGCACAAATTGTCAAAGTACCGAATACGCTTGTTACCATTTGCTTTTGACTTTTGCTTTTTTTTTGTATTTCTTTTCCTATCCAAATTGGCCTCACAAATTGTTGGGGTCGTCTACTAAATTGCATATGTGGCAGTCAGCGCTCATTTGTCAAGTGGCAAATCAGTTTAAATAAAAGGAAGAAGAAAAATAAAGGCCATAACATAGAGAATAAGAGAGGGAGAGAGAGAGGAGAGAGAGAGAGAGAGAGAGAGAGAGAGGGAGAGAGAGAGTCGGGCCAAAACAATTGCGATTAAAATCAACTTGCATTTTGCATGTACTTGAGAAGTTGCAGATGAACAACACAAAGGAACGTATGTACATCCATTGGATCGTGACGATCGACGACGGCATTTCCCACGCAGTGACTGGAAGACCTAGACACCAACGCCAACTCACTGGAGGGATGTATATACATATATATCGTATGCAACATTTGAACAAAGTTTGCTAAATTTCGGTTAGAATCACACTGATGGCCTGGTCTCTAATGGCTTTTTAATGAAGGTGGAAAAATGGTAGTAAAAAGTAAAAAAAAAAAAAAGAGTTAGAAATTTGTCAAGTTAGTCAACTTAAGCATATTAATTATGACTGACAATACAAGAGCACAAAATGAAAAAAGAAATTGGCCATGCAAAGTGCAAAAGTTAGCAGGTGGCAAATACACAAGCCAGAGATTTGGCCTTTTTGCATTTGCATTTGACATTTTAGAGTTAACTTAAGATGCGACTTCCAACTCCAAAACTCCAACTCCAAAAAAAGGAAAAATAAAAAACAAAGAAGAAAAAAAAGCGAAGCGGTTATCCCCGAAAAAAAAGAGAAACAAGAAAACATTTTGCGGCATTTTGTCGGCTTGGTTACTGCATTTGGCCAAAATGTCTATAGTTCAATTGCTGATATTTTGGTGCGCCAGCCACACGAAACACGTGACCTATGCGAAATCGAATAACGAATGACTGAGTGACTAAATTGAGGGAGTTAGAGATGAAAGCGTGACATACAATAACTACATACGTACGTATATATATATATATATCAAATCCGGAAGTTAAGTAAGTTGGCTAATAGCACTTTTGATAATGGAAATCAAATTTCTGATGAATGTCATTTAAAGTAAAAAGATATTAAGTTTTTTAAGCTATGCTAGACAGCTTTCAAATAAGTTTGTTATAACATTAATTTGCTGAATTATAATTTTTGTACATCTATTATCTATATATAAAAAAATATAAATAATAAAATAAATAATCACAAGATCTTAAAAACTTCAAATCAGCAGGTTTTCGAAATAGATTATTATTTTAATATAAGAATACATATTAAATTTAAAGATTTTAAACACTTCTAATCAACAAGATTGCTAAATAGATTTTACCTTGTAGTTAAATATTTTATGATTCATTTAGAGCTTGAAATTATTAGCTCTTAGACACTTTATAGTTTTTGATATTGTAATTTAAGAACTTGGATCTTCTTGAGAAAATGAAACAGAAAATAAATTTCAAGATTAAACAAAAATTAACAAAATTATACATTTACAAAAAAGAGTTAAATTAAATGGTTCTATATATAGCTTTATGTAATGACAAAGTGTATATACTTTTTGACTCAAAGTTTCGAAAAAATTTAATCCCTTTGAATTTATTGAAATTGATTTTAGAGCTATCTTTTAGTAGAAATGTTTTAATTCCTTTATAAGTTGACCTTAATCTAAATATTTATTATTCTTACTTCTTATAAGAGATTAACATAAAGTCTTATATACAAGGAGTATTTGCATATTTTGTAATAAATTTTTTAATTTTTTCCTTGAAAAAGATATTAATCCTTTAAGGCTACTTTATAAAATAGTGAAAGACTAATATAACAAATATTGACTTTGTATATTTAAATTTGATTTTAATATGATATTCCAAAAACGTTTATACTAAAAAAATTAATAGTTTTTTCTATCTGTAAGTTTAAATTGGGATTTAGAATCTGCTTCTGTAATATATATTTAAAATATTTAATAAAAACTACAATTGATTGGAAAATATTTGTAGTTCATTGTATCTTGCGGATTACATAGAAGAATATGAAGGCCAAAAGTAATAAATGATCTACGTAATTTTTATTTATTAAAGTTTTATTAAACTTATTAACTGTTTAACTTAGTTTAACTTAATTTATTTTTTAACATGTTTAAATCCCTTTTATAAAAATATCTTCTATCTGGCAACCATAATATGATTAGCTGTTGTTTTACTTGATTATTATTTAACATTTGTTTATCTTCTGTAAAATAAATCTTTTGTTTTTTTGTATCGATTGAGTAAATGTTTAATTTATTGAATTGAACTCAATATCAATTGGAATCGAAATAGCGAAATGTGAAAAGTGTTCATTCAATTGGACAAGAACAAAAATAGTTTAAACTAATGAAGTTAAATTGTTGTTGTGAGTTGTCGCCATGCCATGCAAATTGGCCTCAGCCTCACGTTTTGCCCATTAACAGAGGCAATTGTTTTATTTATTTCTTTTTTTTTTTCTTTTTTTTTTTTTTTAATCCACTGATTGAGTTCTTTGCACCTGGCCGAGCCCCCTAATAAGAATAGCAGAGCCCGCATTTGGTAACTGATATATGTATGGTTAAAGTTAGGATTGGTTAGTTGCAAGTTCAACTAATTGGTTCGCTGACCCAAAGCGGCTTTATTAGACAGCAACAAAAACAAAAAAAAAAAACAAAACATAAAATAAAGGCCCAAAACCTTTGGATAACGATTTCTGATCTTAACAGCAAGTAGAAATAACTATTTACCGTAACGCATTACGCTGGCAAAAAAAAAAAAAAAAAACGAAATAGAAGAAATCTGCAGTTGCAGTTGCTATCAGTATCAATAGTAACTAATTTCCAGTTTCACTCGCCACACAAAAACTTGACAGGATGGTCTAAGGCAAAAGGCAGAAGCAGAGACAGAGATAGAGGCAGAGGCAGAGGCAGAGATGACTGCAGCAACCAGAAATAGAAACAGAAACAGGCACATGATGGTGTCGTAGGTCAACAGCAGCAACAGCCACAGCTATAGCAACAACAAGAACAACAACAAAGAAATGTGTCTAGTACGATTGCGGCAAAGTTTCCAACTGCAATTTGTGGCCTAGGCTGCCGATGCTGATGCCGATGCAGCATCGTAATGACGATTTGTAGCCAATTATTTCAAATATTGTATTGAAATTGTATGCCAGCCTTCTCTATCTCTCTCTCTCTCTCTCTCCCTCCCTCTCTCTCTCTTGCTCTCTGTGTGTGTGTGTGTGTGTGTGTGTGTGTGACTATGACTGTAACTATCTATCGACTGGCATCTCCTTTAGGATCACGTACCTTGTCTGAGTGTGTCAAAGTGGCCACTTGATGATGTCGATTGGTCAGCATTTGACATTGGCTCAAACTCTCACAGGCTTTTCAACTTAAGGACACATTCAAGGCAAATCAAACCAAACTGCTTCATGGTTTAAGCCAACTGGCTTTAAATTATAAATTTAAACTAACAAAATATCGAAAAATGTATTTTCCTCAAGCTAAGTTTAAATTACGAAAACTTTCTTATTATTAATATTTATGGTTCTTTATTATTAAAAAATTTTAATGCCATCTTTTTATTGTTTTGTAGTCAGGAATTCAAACATATAAAATATACACCATGAATATTTATGTATGTTTAAGTTAAGCAATAAATTATTGACTTGAGCATATAGAATTCTATTATTGTGAAGCATTTCTTTAATAAATAAACTCATTAAGTGATCTATAACTTGAAAAGCAACAACAGCCGAGTCAATATAGACATAAACACTAAGATCTCTTAGGGATCTATTATTATGAAGATCTGCTTTCGATGCGTTGTTCTGCAAGCAGTATATCTTCCTGCAAGCAGTGTAAATTTCGGTTATGCGCTTGCTCTTATATTTTATATACACTCCCGGACAGCCGAATAGCGCCCCCCCCTGCCTTATTCAGTTCAAGCTCAATATCTTCAGATCAGGTAAGATTTTCAACGTGAATATTTTATATAAACATCAATGGCGATTTCAAGGGAATTTATCTTTGCAAAATATCTCTAATTGGTACATTTAACTTTACTATATACGACTAAACCCCACTTTTTTAACCACTTTTTCATCCTCAAGCTCATCTATCATCCAAAAATCTCAAACCAGTACTATAACATCTAAGACACACTTACTCTAGCATATATACATAACAATTTCTGGAACATAACCCATGTTAATATATTTGAACCAATTATTTATAAGCTTTTTTATACTTTGATTACCCAGCTTATAATTTTGCCATTAATGTAATAATAACAAAAAATATCGTCATACATAATAGATATATGTATGAATGTTTTTCAATTTTTTTACATAAGTTGTTCACATCAAATATATACTACATATATGTATATAAGAATAAGAATTATAGTATCAATAATTAAATATAATGATCGTTGAACAGCAATTGAACATTTTATACTTATTCATATATTAATTTTAGATATTCTACAAGCCTTCTCATTGGGTGACGCATTCAATTTGGCTGATTAATCACCTAAGCAGCTTTTGGCACCGACAATATATTCAGCCATGGGTCACGTTCAGACCTCCAGCTTGCAGCTTCAGCAATAATATCTTCGTTTGCCGTCTCCCAACTACAGTTCTATAGTGAACATCCACAGCACGCGTCTGTTGACCTTTTGTCACAATCATATAGTTAATTTTAGCATATTGCAACAGAGTGAAGTCAAGTGAAGTTAAGTTGCATTTGTCATAAAGAAAATGCATTAAAATTCATCAGCACGATGGTAAAGAGTTTTAAAGAATGCAATGGGTAAACCAAGCTATTAATACCTTATTAGAAGGTTTCCATCATTCATGTGGAATATCAATGAGATTGAGATGGCCACTCACATTTCCGTTTGGTTTTCCAACGGTTTTTTTTTTTGTGTTTGGTTTTGGGGGTAACATCAGGAAATTGCAATCATAAATCGAAGTATGATGATGATGATGATGATGATGATGATGACCAATATTGAAGCCAGGGAATAAACTATAATTTGTTTATGCTGCCTGAGCAATTAGTTGGCATTGGATTCTGGTCTAGGTTCAGGTCCAGTTCAAAAAAAAAAAAAAAGCAAGAACCAGGAAATGTTTCGTTTTGACCAAACACTTGTCAGATTGCATGTTCAATTCTAATAATATAATAATATTTGCGTGCCTGGGCATTGTCCAAGACTTGGAGACCTTGCTCTATAGTATTTCTATTCTATTTTTTTTTTTTTTTTTTTTTGGTTTGGAGCTGGGTGTCTGCATCATTACAACATCATTAGAATTTGATTTGCATTTCCTTGGGATTGGAAGTTGGATGGATGGCTAACATGGTATTAAAGCCCATTTAGCTGTCGTGTGGCAATTATTGATCAACAAGGTGCCAGAATCAGAATCAGAATTGCCGTTTGCCCATCAGCCATGAGGTGGTCAAGCCTTCCGCTAAAAAAAAAAAAAAAAAAAACTTACTTTAACAAGGAAAATAAACGAAGTAACTTGGAAAATTGCATTTGCATAAGACAAAAAGAGAAAAAAAATTATATATATATTATATATATTCCTATGTATATGTACGTAAAAGATAGAAAAAAGTGACCACTCTTCTGGGAGTTGTATAACCGTTTTGCAATTTTATGCTTAATGCTCCACCTGACGAACAGCCATCAGTTTGTCCCATCAGTCCCTGGTGTGGAGTTCTTTATATTCATCTTCATTTCTGCAACTTTCTTGGGTCTGGGGGTCTGTCTCCTAAACACGCTTCATTTGGTAACGGGCAGCCGGGTTCTGGACACTGGCCTGTCGTCGGTACGCGAACGTTTAAATATTTATGTCTTGTGTACTTAAGTTAATCACATCCAAATGATGAGCCTCAACTACTGGGCATCAACTATCTACCATGTTGGCTCACTCCATCCACACACCATACACTATACACATATACATACACTTATGTTCTTTGTCTTTCTCTTTAAGGCCCATTCTAATGATTTGCATGGCTTCTTTTTCCTCTTATTGTTGTAAAAATAATTTTTCTTTTCTTTTCTATTCTATTCCTCATTCTTATTCTCATTCATTTTTCTTCTATGCCAAGTGACATTTATTTGCATGTCTTTATTGAGTCGTTAAAATTCTTTTAGTGCATTCTTTTAAAAACATTTTAATTATTTAATGGCCCAAAACTCTTCACTGTCAGCATGACCCCGATGCACCCAAACTACAATATAAAATACATATGTATGCATATGAATGTGCATACATATTTAAAAATAAGGCAAATCTACACACACACACACACACACACACACATATGTATACAATATACACACATAAATACAGATAAACAACAAGAAACGACCTAAAATGGACAATAGCAACAATAATAGACACAAACAACAACAATGCCAATGTTAAGGACCCATAAATATGGTTAGTATAGCCGATAAGGTCGAACAGTGGCGTTGTTTGCAAAAGGGTTTAGGATAAACTGAATTTTTTTATTATCTAAACCAAATAAGTCCTAATTTTTAATGGGTATTATTTTATATAATTTATTATTCAATTTTCTAAACAACTTTGAATTCAAATTTCATTGATTTTTTTGTCTTTTGTCAATCAGCGGATGAATATTCATGATTTCTAATACTATTAAAAAAATTTCAAAATGGCGTCTTAATATGGCGGCTTTAAATAAGAGAGAGAGAAAATTAAAATATGTTATGGTAAGAGATATAACTTTTGATCTTAAATTATAGATATTTAAAAGTTCTAAAAAGGTTAGAGATAAAAATATATATGTTAAAATCTAGAAACTTGGATAAGAATCAAGTAAAATAAATATTGAGATTTTTATATATCCCAAAAAATGTTTAATAAAGTTGCGTAAAATCTCAATTTATTTAAATTCCATGTTATATTTTATAAAGATATTTTTAAATTGATTGAGATATGAGATATATACACAGATTTATTAAAATCTAAAACTTGGATATAAGTAAAAAAAATATTGAAATTTTTGTATATCCTAAAAAAATGTTAATAAGTGTATTTAAGTTGCGTAAAATCTTAAATGTTACTTAATTTCATATTGTATTTTATAAAGATATTAAAAATATCTGTTAAATGTTTATAAGTATGTGTTGGAATTAAATATATTTAAAATCTAATAAAGACAATATAATTAGTAATAAATAGTTGCTATAGTAAATCGTTCTTAAAACATGTAAGATTTTTATAAATTAGAAATTCAACTGTTATTATAAACGTAATTTTTATAATAATTATTTCAACAATTACTATTAAAGGTATAAGTCGTAGTTATTATTATGGTTCTATAATTAAAAAATTAATAGTGACTAAACAATAAAAATTAGTCTTTCACTACATTAAATTAATATGTAAAAATATAAATTCTATAAAAATATTACAATCCCTGGTTGTAGACCGGAAGCCTTAACTAACTATTTTTAGACATTTTATCTTTAAGTTGTAAATTAAATTATAATTAAACTTAATCAAATGACATAGATTAAATCGGTCAAAGAAATAATATTTTTGGATACCTATAAATCGATTTTTGTTTCATTAACTTTGCTAACATTTAACAATTTCTTAACATCTTTAATTAAATTTTCCTTAATATTTGACAAATTTGAATAAATAAATGGCCATGAAATTTCATGACCTGCAACTAAGTATTAAGATGCCTTAAAATTAACATAATAATCTTGTAAATTAAGCATGTCCCTATTTCATTTATTATTAAATATTCGAATTAAAACATTCAATATATATAAATAAACATAGAAATTTAGAAAACATTTTCGTTTGCCTTAAACTAACGCACCGAGTCAAACTTTGCAATTTCCGATGAAATTCTAGTTTTAGTCTAATTTTCTTGGTCGTCCCCCTCTTTTAAGAAAAAACTATTTACTTGAAGTTTGGTTTACAGACAATTCTCCTTGCCCCTTCATTTGGTAATCTCTATTTTTGTTTGTTGTTGTTTTTGTTATTTTGTTTGCTGTTATTGCTGGCGGCATTAGTTTGCATTTGCTCTGTGGCGTGTGGCGGCATTTTTGCATTTCATTAATTTATGATTATTGCCAAAAATTGTTGAGGCAGCAATTGCAATTTGTTTGCTATTTTTGGCCAGAAGATTAGGCCAATTTGGTGTGAATTGGCTGTGGCTAGATCTTGGCTTATTACTATTGCTTGTTGTTGCTGTTGTTGCTGATGTTGCTGCTGTTGCTGATGTTGCTGCTGTTGCTGATGTTGCTGCTGTAGCTAGTTGCTAACGGCAGCTGGCAGCACATCAATCAATGCGGGCGACTCCATGAGACTGACAAACGAATAGACTAACAGTCGAGGACACTGGACTGGAGTGGCAATGCAACTGACCTTGCAATAAGGAAGTGGCATTCGTCACTGTCTCCAGCAGCAGCAGCAGCGACAGCAACAGCAACAGCAGCAGCAGCAGCAACAGCATCATCACCAGCAGGAACTGTGGCGAGTTTGCTAACAAAATGAATTTTCGTGTGAATTCTTCTTATTTATGTGGGCAATTAGTCTGGGCCGTCTGTGCATTTCTCTTTATTCCCAACTCCACCTACTCCACCTTCATCTTCAACTTCAACTCAATGTATCTAACCATTCTCTTTGTGCTAAGTTTAGTTAGTTATGTTAGCAATTTGGCAGATTCACAATTTTAATTTATTTATTTTTAATATGTGCCCACCACGACCCAATGCAATTTTACAACTCAATAAATTGGCAGGAAAATAAGTAAAGGCTTCTTCTTTACATCTATCGATGTTTATGTATCTATCTATCTGAACAGGGCCAGAACCACCAGAAGATTCCCGACATTATTACATACGTTTTTTTTTGTTTTTTTGTGTTCGCCGCAATTATTGTTCTAACGGCATTTCGAGGCAATTTGGTGCCGCCTTTTTGGGTGGGCAGTCCCGGTTGGTCTGGGCCAAAGCTGCATTGTCTGTCTGGTTGAAAGAGGAGTGGGGCCTGGAGCTGGCACGGACTAACGTCGGCGGCAGCGTCGGCTCTCGACTTGTACACACAAAAATCATCAACATAAATTCTTTTTTAGTGCGTTGGCATACCAAATACGACAAGAGGATAGAGGGGGAGGGGGAAATGGTTGTTCTTGTGTTTTTGGGTGTTGAAACTCATAAAGACAAGCGTTGCTCTTTGGGCCATAAAATTGACAGCTTATGGCTAGAAAATTGAAAAAAAAATACACGAAGTCCATTCGACAGATTTTATCGCATTCATAATGATCGATAAATTAGAAATTTGGTACTGAATGCATATAAAAATATATGGAGAAAATTGCCCAGTTAAAATAAGGCCAGTAAAAATTAAGGGGCTAAAATAAAGGTAAAGATAAGACTTATTAGAAAAAATGTGTGATATTCTAATTAGTTGTGGCATAAAAAAAAGTTAACAGCCCTAGCAAAAATGATCTGGCAGCTCTTTTTTATTAAAGATATCGATAACGATAAATAATATTTAGCTAATCTTGCAACAATCATATGCAAAATGAAGTTCAGTTTGAAGTGGTAAAGACGGCTTTTGCCTTTGTGTCGAAAGCCTAATTTTAGTTTGATTTAGTTTAATTTTCCACATTCATTAATGAAAAGTGCCTGAATAAAAGTGCATCTGATTGGTTTTCAATAAGGAAAATTTCTTGGAGAGTCGAAAAAGGAACCAATAAGAAAAATAAAGCTTACGTTTGATGGGTATGTATTTATACATAAAATAAAAATGTTTTTCCCGGTTTTATCTTTTCCGGTGGAATCACCAATTATTAATGCTTCACCAGGGGGCAAGCACGCTTACTGGGATTTGTGTTCATTTTACACTTTAGTGTGAATCACTGTGGTTACACATGACAATAAAATTTAACAATTTAATAGAAGTGGCGATACTCTGGTTGTTATAGGCAAAACAATTAGTTAATATCAGCACCTTTATAGAAAGATTAAAAAAAAATATTTAATAGCCAATTAGTTGACTCTTTGTATGTGTATAATTTTAATGGTTTATTTCAGTTTTTTTTTAGCGTAAAAGAAAAACGTATTGATCAAAACTAAGGATCGAAACTTCGGCTATTGACAACTGTACCAAACCAGCGAGTGACGAAACGAGACGAGAAAAGAAATCAAGAGAAAACGAATAAATTTCAAGAAGATGACAATTATATTATTTCTAGTGGACACTTCAGTGTCCATGTGCCAAAGGGCTTTTGTAAATGGTGTGCCGAAAACATATTTGGATATAGCAAAAGGAGCTATCGAGACATTTCTTAAGTATCGTCAGCGTACTATGGATTGCTTCGGTGATCGTTATATGTTGCTAACATTCGATGAGCCGCCAGTTAATGTAAAGGCTGGCTGGAAGGAGAATCATGCAACATTTATGAATGAGCTGAAGAATCTTCAAAGCCATGGTTTAACCTCGATGGGCGAATCGTTGCGTAATGCCTTCGATTTACTTAATTTGAATCGCATGCAATCGGGCATTGATACATTTGGTCAAGGACGATATCCTTTCTACTTGGAGCCAGCGGTAATCATTGTGATTACCGATGGTGGACAGTATACGTATAGCAATGGTGTACATCAGGAGATTCTAATACCGCTAATTAAACAAATTCCCGGAACGATGTTCACTAAAGAGCCATTCCGCTGGGATCAGCGTCTATTTGCATTGGTTCTACGCATGCCGGGCAATAAGATTGAGGAGCGGGTGGAGAGTACAGTGCCGCACGATGATTCACCTATTGAGCGGATGTGCGAAGTGACAGGAGGACGTTCATATCGTATTCGTAGCCACCATGTCTTAAATCAATCGATTGAAAATATACTGCAAAAGATGAAATCCGGTGTAGTTCTACAATTCGAGCCGCAAGTGCCCAAAGAAAACAATGTTAGCGAAACCAATCCAACAGATGGGACATCAAAAGCTGCTGGACAAAATGATGTACCACCTGATATAGTCTTCCAGCCGGTCAAAAAAATGATCTATGTGCAGAGGCATATAACACAAAAGACATTTTCGTTAGGCCATTGGCCCCTACCAGAACCCTATTGGGCTGAATCAAGTGCCATAACATTGCCGCCACGTGACGCCCATCCAAAACTGAAGGTTCTTACGCCAGCCGTTGATGTGCCGCTGATAGTGCACGGTTTTCCCGTCGATAAATATGAAATCGAGGTCTGTTCCCTTACCCTACAGATCCTTAGCAAGCGAGAGGTAAACAAATGCTGGCAGGTGATCCTTAGCAATGAAACAGATGGAGTTGAGCTACCATTTGGTTATCTAAAAGCCAAACGTACTTTCAATCGGGTTCATTTATATGTACTTCCGCATAATTATCCTAATCTATTGCCATTACTTCATGACCTTGTCCACAAACACAATATGAGTCCTCCAAGCGAGCTAATGTACAAATTGAATTCTTATGTCCGATCTTTACCATCCTACTATTGTCCATTGCTGTTTAAAGCTCTGGTCAAAATCAGAATGCCACATGAACTGATCAAATTTCTGTTACCCGATAATGTGGAGAACTGTTTGTCGCCGAGCCTTGCCAATCAGCTGAAGCTAATGAAGAACACGGCCAAACATGACCAAGAGAATCTGTGCCGAAAGGTGTATAAGCAATTAAATAAACCGAAGCCACCTTATCGACAGGTGGAAACTGCAAAATTGTGCTCGAGTTCGTCATTAAGGCGCGACTTAGTGCGTCATCCCATGCTTAGAAATACATTCGCCCAATTGCATGCAGAGATTGACCCAGCCGAGAATTACACGATGCTGGTGCCGCAGTTAACGCGACAGTCGTCCGCCAAATCTTATCGCAATCCATTTGATATACCTCGTCGTGATCTCTTGGAGGAAATAGCTCGCATGCGAGAAGCACTAATGAGGCCCACTTCACTGGTGAACAAAGATTCGGGTCGTTCTCTACCGATTGCTGATATGGGCAACTATCAGGATTATTTTAAAAATAAGTATAAGCCGTTGAGGGAAATTGAGCCAAGGAATGTGAGACAGCATTTATTTGGTAATCCTTTCAAGAAAAGCAAGCATATGGTTATGGTAGATGAGGCTGATCTCAGTGATGCCACGGCTATGAAATCACCTACTAATGCGACCGGTTTATCATCACCATGGGCAGGTGCTTCTGGCTCACCAACTGGCCCTTCCACTATGCTAGCGTCGTCTGGTGTCGGTTTATTAGCCAAAAAACATGATGGTGCTTTTCGTGGACGTAAGCGTGCCGCAGGTCCTTTACCGGCCACTTTTGAGTTCCGTCGTTTGTCCAGATCGAGTTCACCTGCTTCTAGTTTTTCCGATAGCGATGATTCTAGCTCTTCGACTCCTAGCAGCTTCAATATCATATCATCTTGCAATGTATCATATTCATTTTATTCCGATCTCAAACAGAATTCAGTTATATCAAGCGATGAGGACAAGCAAAGCTGTGCTTCGTCTGATACAGATATGGATAGTGAGTCAGAGATGGATGTTGGAACAGATAAATGGGCAACTCCTGATCAGTCAAGCGAAGGCAATACATTTTCCTCTTCTAGCTCAGACAACAGCAGCGGCATATTGTTTATGCACTTTAATGGTCCCAGAATAAAAGCCGCCTATAGCACAAATCTGGGTGGAGAAGCTGCATCATTGGATAATCCAGCAGGATCGTACTTAACCTGTGGCTATGGCTACGCAACCAAGTCACAATCTTTATCTCAATCAGGATTGGGCATGTTGGAAACAAGTTCATTCATGTCCTTTGCCACATCAAGTATCACCAATTTTGGTTATAATGACAACAACGATGATACTGAGATATCGAGTATTAGCAGCAGCAGTTCCAGTTCTGTGGTCACTTTGAATGATTCCCCTGATAGACTAGAGTCGATTAACGATGAACAACTCCTGTCAGCACGTAAATTTAATATTCATTTGCGTTTGCAGATCTTTCGTGATATACGACGACCTGGACGAGATTATAGTCAACTTTTAGAGCATTTAAATCTGATCAGGGGTGATCATAAGATGAAATTAGATTTCGTTAATATGTGCATAGAGGAATCGAAACGTTTCCGTCGTCATCGTATGGTGTGTAGTATTCAGGATTGGTGGCAACAAAAACAGCTGCAACAACAGCAACAACAACAGCAGCAGCAGCAATAGCGCAGCAGGAGCAGCAACTACAGGCCATTTCAAGCTAACTACATTAACTAACGGCAATTTATTATATGAAGTTACATTTTCAAGGTTCAGTTCCATCCGAATTCTTGATCTCCAATGACAAAATAGCAACAGGAATAACGCAATAGCAACATTACCAACAGCAATCAGAATTCTTGTCTATTTATTTTTATGTATGTTGTATGAATTGTTGTTTTTTATTTTTAAAATTCTAAATCTTTTTGGATTTAACTAAAGCGCAATTATAGTTTCGTTTTTATAGATATGTATATATATATATAAATGTATACATATATTTAAATAGGATATACTTAAGTGAAAAATTTAAACATAATTTAATTTTGGTTCTTTGCATTTGTACTGCGTACTTTTAGTTTATATTGTAAGCGACTATGTGTAGGTTTGTTTATTTTTATTTCATCTTATCTAATTCTAAACCTTTTCAAACTTATGTTGAATAAGGTTTTTTTTTTAAAAATTGAACACCTTGAAAAATATAGTATTTAGTTTGCGGAGTTCCTTTTACATTTATAATATTTTTATATCTTTAAAATTTAATAAGTTTAACTTCTGGATAGGGAAAAATGTTAAACAAAGTTCTATATAATTCACTAAGGCTTTATAAATCGTTTAAAGCTGATATTTAGTTTTAATATGTTTTCTATTTAATTTTAGAATCATTTTAAAAAAATATTTAATTTTAACTACTAAATTTTGCATTCTCCATGTTTTTGAAAATAATATTTAGTCAATAAGACGTTAAAGCGATTAATTTATGAGTTTTAGTTTTATTGCTGCAATTTGAATTCAAAAGTTTTTTTTTTAAATTCTGTGGAGTATCAAATATTTTCTTTTTAATTTTTAATCGCTTCATAGACTTGATGGTCGATTAAATAATAAATTTCAGTTCTACCATTGAAAAATGTTTATCAAATTTTGAGTTTTGAAATCTGAATCAAAATATCCCTCTTTTAATAATTTTAATTTTTAGATTTGCAAATTGCACACTTAAAAAACTTTATGAGCCAAAAAAAAATTCGTGTAACGAATTCGTTTAATGATAAATTTTAATAAGGTCTATTTGCCATTTGAAGACCCGGTTTATAGGCCTTGGTATAATCATTTTCATCAGTGTTCCCTTTATTTTTTATTTTTGTTTTTGTTTTAGGCAATGTTGGCTAATTTGTTAAGCGGGTGCGCTCAACAACAAAATTTTAATGAATTTCTTTCTTGTTGTTGTTGTTGTTTAAATTTCTATTTTCAACTCCCGCCCCCGCCAAAGCTCCCTCCCACCTTCTCATTTCAATATGCAAACAACCAGGCAAAAGCAGGAAAAGAAAAGCAAAAAAAAAGAAAGAATAAGAACCGCAGTCAAAGCTGCGTTAAATGTTCTGTAGTTTGATAGAAGTACCGTTGGTTGTTGTGCGTTATGGTTTGTTGAATGCCGGCGACAACTTCCGACGCACAACACCAACAAAACCAACAACATCAGCCACACCAACGACAACAACAACAAGAACACCGACAGGAACAACAGCAATAAGAATATCAAAATGGTAAAAAAAAAGAAAACAAATTTTAAAGGTAAAGTCCATACTAGGGGTAACGAATTTTAAATATCCTCTACTGAGTGGTGGTTAAAATTTGTTTCTTTTTGGGTATTAACTTTAAAATAGAGAGATTTGAAAGCCATTTTATATTAGAATCTAAAGGAACATAATTAGATCTATAAATTCTATAAAACAAGAATAAAACGAAATTAAAATTTAAATGCTTATCGGTCGTTACATAATTCAGGATTACTTGTCTCATCTCCATATACCCTTTCCCCAGCTGTTTACAGGGTATAAAGAACATAACCAGCTGGTCGCGTTGCGGGTGGTTGGGGATTCAAAAGGTGGCCCTCTGGGTGTTCTTCGTTCCCCATTGTGGCTTTTTTCTTTTTTTTTTTTGGTTCTCTTGGGGATTGCCGCACGGTTGAAAAGTAAAGTTGGATAGTCGAAAAGTGTATTTAATTTAGCAGTTAATTAAATTTTCTACACTTTGGTTAGGTACCATTTTTTTTTTGTGTTTTTGTTTTTTTTCTACCTTGCTTTGTTTTCTTAATGTTGTTGTTGTTTTTTATTCTGCTCTTTTCTTTTGTTTTAATAACTTTGATTGGTTTGCTGGCCCTTCCCCTTTCGTAAAATAATTAAGTAGCAGGGTGAGAGGGGGGTTTGATTATTAGCTACATTAACAACAAAATGACAACACCTGCTAATGACCCAAATTGGGTGATTGCCAGTCAAAGAAAGAAAAGCCAAATGAGTCGAAAAGCACCTGCTGTTTGCATAATTTTATTGCCTGATATCCCTTCATTACCCCCAATGGGGCCCCACATCCACCCTCTTACGAACCTTGCAACCCCAATGCACGACATCTCAGCCAGAGTCTTGTTATATCCATTTTCATTAATTGGAATTTCTTTTAGCTTGACTCCTGCTGGGAGGAGGGGATTTTATAGCGGCCACAAACTAAAGCTTCAAAGTTGCCCGGTAGTCTACGTTTATCTTTTCAAGTTTGCTTTTGTCCCGCTTGAATGCTGTTCACAAATAAAAAAAAAAAAAACAATAAAACAAACACTAAAACAATGCCAGAAGCTCTTTAAGGTTAACGACTAACA
Organism: Drosophila sturtevanti; assembly: GCA_018150375.1. NCBI lineage: Eukaryota > Metazoa > Arthropoda > Insecta > Diptera > Drosophilidae > Drosophila > Drosophila sturtevanti. The sequence continues at coordinate 2,485,765 of JAECWJ010000324.1, read as the reverse complement.
TATACTCTGTAACTTATGCTTAAACTATTAAACAAGAATACCAATTCCTTAGAAATCCTTAAATAAATTCTAATAATGCTCAAAGTCTGACGTAACGAAATGTTCAAACAACTTTAGGAAAATTGATCTGGTAACACCGGAATAAGCAATTAATCGATAATTATCTGTTAACTATGCAGAATATTTGTTTGCATAAATGGATATACATATGTACATACTTATACGTCCTGTGGGCGTTAAATATTTTCAGAATTTTTTGGGTTCAGCTGGGATGGAAAAAGAGATGGATATAAAAGTATTTTGTGTCTATATTATTTATAATTTTGTAAAGGAAAAATGTTAAAAATTAGAATCTTATCAACAAAGAAACCTATACTTTTTTTTATTATTTTAAATATTTTAGAGCGACAATTTAAAATTAACTTATTAATATTATATATATGTACATACGGCTTTCAAAGTTTTCATCTTGTAACCTTTTGCCCAAGTTACAGGGTATTGAAAGGGTAGACAGTTGAACAAATAAATTAATAACCTTATAAAATCAATGAAATGGTTAGGAAAAAAGTATTGCAATTGGTTTTGTGGTTTTTAAATGAAGTAGAGTTGAAAGAGAAAGAGGGAAAGACATGAAAGAGGCAACAAATAATTTCGAATTGCATAGGCACAAATAATCAAAAATAATAGTAATAAAGTTTTAATAAATTAATATTATTCTCCATATAAAAATTACCTATAATCTACAAAGGTCAATTAAAATTCTTTACGAAACATAAATTAAATTTACGAAAGATACATTTTTTTTATTTCAATATTTTTCATATTTTATATTTGTTTTAAGATGGTCAAATGACTCATAGTAAGATAAATATAATAAACATATATATATATATATATATATATAAATAGCTGCAAGGTTTTTAATTGTCTGGTAATTGTCTGAGAGTAAAATTTATGATGGAACTTTTACACAGTCAACTAATTAAATTAGAATTGGCTGAGTCAACTATTTTAATACTATGGAAATTCGTAATTTATATTTATTCAAAATTATAATTTTATGCTAAAGTAGACGGTCCTAAGGAATGAGCATTTCAGATAGTCTTTAGTACTAATTCAAAGGATTTTTTTTACATATTTCTATCATCGCATAGTCTACATTCAATTTTCAATTCAAGCCTTTTGAAATCGTTTATGTATATCTTCATATGTATAATATAATATTCCAATTATTTTTTACTTGACTAATTATTTCTCATAGGCTTATTGGCTAACTAAAAGACTAACTAAGAGCCCTTTGGAGATACTTTATTTTGTTTCGCTATATGTATGTACATATACATATTATAGTAAATTACATATAGAAATCTGCTCAATTGATAATCAACCGCACATAATCTATAACTAATATCACATTTGAATAATTCAATTATATTTTAATTCCAAATATCAATAATCTAATCATGTATACCTATGTATATATACATATGTATATATGTATGCATACCACTCAAATAAAGGGACAATTGATTAATTTATTGCCATTTGACAAACACATGGCTAATTGTCTCTCCACAGGAAAATGTTTCAATTTATTTCATTTGCCATGGCAAAGAAGTCCTTCACTTTTCACTGATGGAAAAAAGTGAAAATTTGACTCAATTTGTGCAAACACTTGAAGCTGTTTATTTATTTATTTGCCTATTTGTCAAAATGCCATGGTAACCGGTAACCCCGACTCCATTTCCCCTTCCCTCCCCTCCTCCAGCTAAAGTAACCACCCACTAACTAACTAACTAACAAATATCAACAACTGAAAAACAGCTGTTTGTTATGTATAACAACTGATGAGTATAACAGTGAGTGTAAAAGGTAAACAAACCGGCTAGTTGCAAGTTTTTACTTCCGTTTAACAAGCAAGAAAATGAGAGAGAGAGAGACTCTACGAAAAGAGAGATTCAGGTATAAGAGAGAGAGAGAGATAGACTGAGAGAGTGAGATAGAGAAGGAGGGAAAGAAGAGCCAATTGAAAGAGAGGCTTAAAACATAATTAATGGTCGTGCCTTCAGGAAGAAGGATTACATTAGATACTCGACTAGGCCAAGAGCTTAATTACCTTCATTTATGTATGTTGAATTATGGTAACAAAAGAATCGCATTTTATTTGGCCAAATGCCAATTCTACTACTATTTTTACAAAAAAAAAAAAAACTATTGTAAGTAGTAACCAAAACTAAAAACAGCACAAGCCAAAACTAGACACCAAGGTAGACAGAGAAAGGGAGAGAGAGAGAGAGAGACAGAAAGAGAGAGAGAGAGAGTGGTATGAAAGATAGGTAGGTAGCAAGAGAGAGAGACTATGTTTTAGCCGACTCAAATGCTTCGTGCCGCATTACGAAAAACCAGTTCAGTTCGTTGCCGTTTTTGGCTTCAGTCTCTTGGCCAGAGTCAGTCAGTCAGTCATCCAGTTAGTTGAGCTTTGCCAGCCATTGACGACGAACAACGACAAGCGCAGCGTGTTGAATTGTGTTTATTTGATGCCAAATTGACGGCCAAAAGAAGCAATACAAAAAAAAAAAAGAAAAATCAAAAATATTTCAAACAACCGACCAAATTGTTTAGTCCCGCTTTTTCATTAACCACTTAGATCGCGTCGCGTCGAAAAGTTTATAACATTTGCAAAAACAAAAAAAAAAAAAACCGAAATCTCAAAAAAAAAAAAAAAACAAAACAAACCAAAACAAATATAATAACGACTTCAAGTTTCGAGCAACAAATTAAAACATAAAACGGTAAAGGAAATTCATATTAACAATTCACAACAAAAACAAAACAAAACCAAAAACAATTTTTTTTGCCAATTAATTGTAGTTAATTAAAACACGTTTTATGTAGATGCTAAGACAAATGTTTTAAACAAATAGAAATGCATTTAACTTGAGACAAAAGCAACAAAAATTAAATGTGTGTGTGTGCATGGTGTGTGTGTGTGTGTGTGTCCATGTGTGAGATGTCTGACTACACTGGGCCAATGTGGTAAAAAGATGCTCATAATTCAAAACATTGAAATTTAATATACAAATACTAAAATTAGAATATGACAGAGAAAATTTTTAAAAATTGCAAAATATTTAAATTTTAGTTTTAAATGATTGCAAAGCAAACTTATAAATTGTTAATACCAATTAAAGTTTGTTGAAATATTTTGCTGTTGTTGTTAATATCGTATAAGTGAGAATCTGATTACTATATAATAAGTTTGGACTATAATTTTGATCATTGCCAAAGCCTTGAAAATAATTTTATGGGAAATTCAACTTATTTTGTTTTTAACATCGTTTAACGATTGATTTTGCTTTAATAATAAATATGATCTATAATTTTTGCCAATTACAAGAGTCTAAAAAATAGAAATGTATTAAAAGTATATGGTTTATTTTCATATATTATAAAAGATGAAAAATCTGAGAATCGTAAATAATATTTTTTGTTAGAGTTCAGGTTGAAGTAAAGGTGATTTATATTGGAAATTTTAATAATCAGCATGGGGAAGTATATATAGCGAATCCATTAATACAAGAATACCTTAAAACTTTTGCATATATTTATAATGAGGACATATTTTTAAATTATAATTAGTTGATATTATATATAATACATATAATATTTTTGCTATTAGAATCTCTCATTTACATTAATGAGAGAAATTTGTTGTATAAGATGAATTATTAATTTAAATTTTTTGTATAATTATCTTATACAATAAAATGTATAGCCTTCATATATTATTTATTATATATGTAGATCCATTTCAGAATTGGTATAATAGCAAAATTGACGTTTAAATATATATACCTGAAATATCGATGTTTGAAATCAAGTCTATGGAGGTAGCCTAGTATCAATATAAAATGCAATATTATTCAATTTGGGATTAATGATATGAATGTAGAACATGCAAAAATATTCAATTTGGAATTAATAATATTCAAAGTAGAATATTTTTAATAAATGTTATAATATAATATAATATAATATAATATAATATAATATAATATAATATAATATAATATAATATAATATAATATAATATAATATAATATAATATAATATAATATAATATAATATAATATAATATAATATAATATAATATAATATAATATAATATAATATAATATAATATAATATAATATAATATAATATAATATAATATAATATAATATAATATAATATAATATAATATAATATAATATAATATAATATAATATAATATAATATAATATAATATAATATAAAATAATATAATATAATATAATATAATATAAAATAATATAATATAATATAATATAATATAATATAATATAATATAATATAATATAATATAATATAATATAATACAATTATAATTTGAACGTAGTTTGCAAATATTGCAACTAAGTTTAGTTTCAGTTTTTACATCTTTTTATTAGAGAACGATCTTTCATTATATGCAGATAAATAGATTTGCCTATTGCATTGAACATTAACTGAGCTAGTGTAAAATTTAATAGATCAAAATTAAATTAATCCTTAATAGTTCAATCTGAAGATTCTTTTCTTAATGTGTTTATTTCTATATATATTTCTATATATATTCTATTTGGTGAAATTTCTTTTCCACACACACTTGATTAGGTCAGTAGTTATTTATCTCAATCTCAAATGATGCGGGTCAATAGAGAAATAAATAGTTCAATTAATTTTATGAAATTGAAGTTCAATTAATTATGTAAAATTAAGTTTATTCAGTATTAAATAAATTATCTTATCATGTGTTTGTTTTTGTAATTTAAAATTATGTTAGTAAATTTTGATACTTTAATGTATTACATATTTATATTAATATATTCATGATATAATATATTGAAATAGAATTCGACAATCACAGGAATCTAATATGAAATGAAATCTTTCTCGCATTTTGTTTGAGCTGTCAAAAAATTCGTATTTTTATTTCTACTTAAGATTAATTCTTGCTTAAGATTAATTACCGGAATATTAATCTTAAAATAATTTTCTATTATTTGAAGATTATTTTACATTTCAAACCAGTTTGCTAGTTGTTGTTTATTTAAAAATCAATAAAGTTTTCTTTAACTGAAATCGTGTCTTTAATTGATTAAATTAAAAATGTTCTACCGAAAAGGGTAAACTTTATTTAATGATTAGATAACTTATATTTATGAGTAAATTTTTTATGAATTTAGCCCACTGTGATATCTTCTAAACAGCCTTGAAAGCTGCCTCTTAGCCTCCCTACCTTAAGCAACTAACATGATGATGAAGATGACGATGATGAAGATGATGATAATGATAATGATGATGCTGTTGCTGGTGCACTGTCAACCGAATAGCTACAACAGCAGCAGCAACAACAACAACAAGAAAAGCGTCACAAGTCACAAAAGACGAAGACAGAAGCGGCAGCTGACTTTATGACGTCGCCAGCTTGGCGTGTTAACCTGGCCAAGAGCAACATCAGCAGCAGCAGCAGCAGCTACCTGGCTAGACATTGGGAAGCTTGTTGTGGTTGTTGTTGTTGTTGTTGGTGTTGTTGTTGCTGCCAGCAGCTTGCAACTGCAACCTAAGCCACACAAATACACATAAACAGATACACAAATGCACTTGCACACACACACACACACACACACACACACATACATATATACATATGCATTTGTGCACATGTGAGGCGAAATTCGCTTTTGTTTTATGATTTTCATAAATTCTGCAACAGTTGCCCACAAAGGAAGACTAAAACAAAAACAGCAAAAGCAAAAAAAAAAAAGAGAGAAAAAAAAATCATATTAAAAAGAAGAAAATAGCTAAAAGCGCGCAAAAATCCCTTTAACATGGTGTGTGTGTGTGTGAGTGTGTATGTATGTTTGTGTGTGAGTGGAAAAACCGGTTGCAGTTAAGTCTTTTCTTTTCCTTTTTTTTTTTTTTTTTTTTTTTATTTTGTTCTTTTTTTTTTTGTTGGTTTTTTTGTAGCACAGGGTAAAAATAAATAAAAGCGATTAACTTGAGACAGTTTTAGTAGCCAGTTGTCCCCACCCTCCTCCCTGCTTTTCTTCCCCTCCATGACCACCGGAAAAATCCACATAGAAAGGAAAAACTTTAGTTAGTTTTGTTTTTTATTTTTTTCTTGATATTATATTTTTACATATTTCCTATATAAATCTTTCAGACATTCTTTTGTTTTCTGTTATATTTATTAAACCATTTTTTATGTTCTTTTTTTCACAATTTTTTATTTTTCGTTTTGTTTTTTTCTTGCAGGAGGTCAAAAGAAAGCAACAACATAAATAAATAAATAAAGCGAAAAAAGAAGTTGACAAAATTGCAAAAAAGAAAATAAAAGATAAATATATGTATAAATAAATTGTTCCGCCTAGTAGTGAATGTGTGCGTGTGTGTTTGTGTGTGTATTAATGTTAATTTTATTGTTAATGTAAATGTGTCCATCAGTTCGATTTGTGGTTTTTGCATTATTAATTGGAATTTATCACCAAAAGGTAAAAATCACAAAATTTCACCTTTAGCCTACAGAAAAACAGAATCACCAACAACACCAGCAACAACAACACACAGCAGGACTGACGAAATTCTCATTAATCAGATACAAACATACAAATAAACACACAGATATATCTATATATACCAATCCCACACCCACTAATAGGAGAGGTGTAGAGGAAGATTCACACACGAATAGATACACACGAATTGGACAGGTGAGTTAATGTTCGACTATAGAAGAAAGTGAAATTGTATTTAGGAATGTGGATTAACTCAATACCAATGCAAGACAATGGCAATTTGGTATTCCTTTCTCTCTCTCTCTCTCTCTCTATACATATATTTATATATATATGTATAGCTATATATATCCTATTACTCTAACATATCAGACAGCTAGGCAGATGTCTGTTTGTCTTAAGCTCTAGCAAATGCAAAACATTTTTATTGTTCAATTAATTTCTAGGATGTGTTTGTATGTGTGTGCTAGGACATCAGCATACACTAAGGAATAAAATTTCATGTCCTTTGGATGTTTTTATTAGCTCTCTTAATGATATTTTGGGCACCATCCTGTCAAAAAAGAGGTTTTTTGGGAATAGAAATCTTTATTAAAGTAGATTTAAGCGGAATGTATGTACATATATAGGTTAAATATATTTATTTTTATATATCGTTTGCCGGAAAATATTTTATCACTCATCTTAAATAAGTATTTGTATTTTCATTTAATTATTAAATATACTTACTTAATAATTAAACTAATTGTTCATTACTTTATTCAAATGCAATCGGAATTAAAAATTTGTCAAACTAATTCAGCAAAAGAACTTTTACATATTAATTTGCAATCTGTATCACAGATAATGTCTTCTAACTATATGTTCTATATATTGCTTTAATAGTTTTACTACTCTGTTCATTATATAAGTTTTCTTCAATATATTAAACTAGTTTGGAAAAAAATCTAAACCATTAAATTCTTGAACTGAAATTAAAAAAAAGTGACTTCAAACATAAAAATAAAAATCTATAAAAATCACATAATTTATACCTAAAACCAGTATTTTTTTTAAATACAACTCGTTTTTGGAAAAAAGATAATCAAATTTTATCAATAGTGATAACATTTGAGTGACATTTGAATGAATTTTAATTAGTATATATATTCAACACTAACAGCGATTATTTTGACCACATTAACTAGTTTCAATCTATAAAAAAAAATACAAAAAAAATGTAGCTTATAGAAATAAATAAGTTTGCCTTACTTAAAGATGTTTCATGATTTAAAAATTTGTATTCAATTTGACTATATATGTTATTATATATTGATATTATATGTGTTTAGAAATTTAAACCTAAATACAAGTTTAATTTATTCCGAACTCCAGAAACCACTCTGAATTCTTTTTTAACTCGAAGAAAAAGCATATACATATTTTGTTTATTGGGTTCTTTAATTTTGTTACCCAGTGTAATGGCTGATGTTTTAATCTCATAAATTGTTTATATTTTATTTAGGATTTGTGTGCTCTTAAGCCCAAATGTCAACTTTACTTTTTTTAATTTATTTTTCTTTATTTGATGAAAGCTATATATCAACTATAATTGCTTTTATTTGATTTGAGTTTCATTATCGGTAATTAAAGACCTAAATCAAATATGAATTTCTGACCTAAGGTCATTATATAAGTATTATATATAAAAAAATTCCCAGATTTGTAGGAATTATTTTTTTTTATTACGTAAGGAAATTGCATAATTTATTTTAAAGCCTTCACTAATTCCTAATTTTATATTACAAAATTCCTTTAAATTATCCTTGTTTAATTATTTTAGTAATTTAATCAGCTTTGCGTTCATATATATATATATATATATATATATATGTATCTACATGAATAACATAAATTTTCTCTAATAATATGTATTTCCCTTGCGATTTTCGCTCGCAATCAATTAACTTTGCAATTTGCATATCAAAATTAATTTTCATTCGGGAAGAAAATGCAATTAAATTTAAATTTATTTACTCTTTCCTGCTTAACTCATGGGCAAATGTTGTAAGCTGTATTCATATCGGCTACATCTTTCAATTATTTAATCATAGACAGTCGGCCAGATAGGCAGACGACACAGTTGAAAGTATTAACCACATTCACCTTACCACCATCAGTAATAATAAATTAATAATGCTCATACGACACGTGAGCCGAGAATTCTTATCGCATTATAGTTAAAGATGGGAAACAACGTGCCGGGCATTTTTATAGATACAGACACACACATACACACACACACACAGATACTTTAAATCGAATCAATTAAAATTTGATCTGCATTTTATGGCCCACTACACAATCTACACAACAATAGGTAAAATGTAAACGCTAAAACAAAGAGCAGTAAATGATAACGACTATATTCGTACCCTGTATTAGGTAATCAATGAGTAAATGTAACTTTAGATATTATGAATTACAAAAATATTTGTAAAGGGGAGAGAGAGGAAGAGATTATATATGTAGAAATTGATAGTTAATTGTGACTATTAACTAAGTTAAATGATGTAACTTAAATGATGTAACTTTCAAGTAATACTTTCCAAATAAAAAGGCTTTGTTTATTTTTAATATTTGGGTCTATAAGCTTTGCTTATCCTGGTTGGGTGTCTAATCAACGATTTCTATATATTGAATTGATTCGCTATTAGATTTCTTCTTTAAAATATCCAACTTATACCTATCCTAACGTATCCCAGTTTAATCAAACCTAATCTATTTTAACGTAACCTATCCAAATTTATCTCAACCTCTTACCTAATTTATTTATCCGAACCCATTCTAACTTATTCCATCTCCTAATCCTGAACTAGTCTAACCCATCCTTATTTATTCTTTCCTATCCTAATCTATACCAACATATCCTAACCTATCCAAACCTATCCTAACCTATTCAAACCTATCCTAACCTATCCTAACCTATCCTAACCTATCCTAACCTATCCTAACCTATCCTAACCTAACCTAACCTATCCTAACCTATCCAAACCTATTCTAACCTATCCTAACCTATCCTAACCTATCCTAACCTATCCAAACCTATCCTAACCTATCCTAACTCTTCCTAACCTATCCTAATCCTTCCTAACTTATACCAACGTGTCCTTACCTATCCTAACCCATCTCAACCCATTCTAACAACTTCTCACCTATCCTTATCCAACTTAACCTGACCCAGCTTAACTTAACCTGATCTAACTAACAAATTCTGATCCATTATTGTAGACTTTCTAAATGTAAAAACAAATTGCTTGTTATAATATACTAAATCATGTTCAATTTACAATTTGTTAAAACATAATTATGTATGTATATTAATCTTTTTTCGTGTACCATTATTTGTTTTACAACTACAACAATAATAATAAAAAATACCTTCACTTGTTAGAATCGATAATATCCTATTATTCCCCAAATAACAAGTTTGTTCTTACTTAATTATATAATTTAAAAATTAACATTTTCTTAGATAGAACATTTGCTTAACTTTAGTTCATTGGCACCTGGTGAATTAATAAATATTTAACAGTAAAATCGTTAAGTAATTACCAATAGCAACAAGTAAACATTCTCTATTGGCCTAATGCATAAATTTTACTACCAATATTAAAGCCTTGTATTGACCTCTATAATTCCTTTAAAGAGAAACAAAAATTATTTAAGAATTATTACTAAAGACAAATAAGAAATAACTTTAATAGGGGAATATCTTTAATTTTTTCTTATATTTTTCCAACAGTGAATTATAGCTACATATATATTCTATATTTATCATCTAACAAATTGTTTATTGCTGTTGATTATGAACACATTATATTGATTCGTTAGCCTATTACTTACATTAACTAAATCTTAATAAACTTTATTCCTCACTATGTAGGGTATCAAATACTGTTATTTTATGGTACATTTTTGGCTACCTTAATCCCCTCTTTCAACCCTTACCCAACCTTTTCCCCTGCCGGCAATAAATGTTAACAACCATGCAAAATTTGCATAAAATCGCGCATCGTTTTTTTTTTTTTTTTTTTTTTTTTTTTTTTTGTTAAATTTGTTTGTTGCGTTTACACAAACTCGGCAAACATTTTTGCATTTCAAATTGAACAATGTTTTGTGAAATGATTTTGTTGGAACCAAAAAATGCGTTTTGTCTACTTTTTTTGGGCAATTAAATTTCAAGCGAATTAATCATAAAATTGTATGCAAAAATTTACTTGGCATGTGTCGATATTTTTGAATTCAAATATTCAGATATTCGTATAAATGGTTGCATGTCTCGCTCTCTCTCTCTGTGTGTGTGTGTGTGTGTTTGCTTAATTTATGTTAATTGAAAATTGCTAAAATTGCCTGAACCATGGCTATAAATGGAGTATGCACAATGGATGATAGTTTATTGTTACCATTTAGTGTAAAGTTTTTGGGTATTTAAATAATATTATCATTCCGATATCAACATGAATCAAAAAAGAGAGGAAAGAGATTTAATGGTTTATTATATTTGTATTTTACAACATTCATTCATTTGATTTATGCAAAATGAAACTTCCTGATCTGTACAAATTTGTTTAATCATATAAAAAGCGAAGGCATTTTCTATAACTTTCTTTAAATTGAAATTTATTGATGGATCATTGTAAATTTTGGTTATTATTTTTAGGGATAGTAGATGGAAAGTGTCTGTTCTGGACCAGGAAATGACGTCACTGATAAGGTATAAGGTTTTGACCGGAAGTGCGTTGACCGCAATATGGTCTGGACCAGGAAATGACGTCATAGATAAGGTAGTGTAGTGGAAGTGTGTGAGTTAAATTTGGTCTGGACCAGGAAATGGGTTAGAGATAAGGTTGTGGAGCGGAAGTGTGTTGAGTGAATTTGGTCGTGATAAGGTGCGTGTGCGAGTTCAAGGTCAAGTTTCTAGTGCGTGTGTGTGTGTGTGTTAAAAATGCTTGACCTTGAAAAAAAGAAATGAAATCACTTGTTTTTAATTTTGAATATTTTTATTTATTTATCGTTTAACCATTTCCTATATATATATATATATATATATGGTGTGAAAAAAAGAAAGAATGTTTGACCTTGGAAAGAAATCACTTGCTTTATTTTTGGTTTTAAATATATATGTACATACATAAGTATATGATTACATTACTCATTTTTTTTGCGGCGTGGGAAAAAATAGATGTATATATATATATATATATATATATGTGGTTGTGATAAGGGGCGCGTGCTGTGAGCGCAAGTATATGTTTACATTGCTCATTTTTTTTTTGTGGTGTGGGAAAAAATAGATATATATGTATATGTGATTGTGATAAGGGGGGGACGCGTGCTGTGAGCGCGTGCTGGGAAAAAGAAATAATAATTGTGTGTGTGTTGTGATAAGATGCGTGTGCGCTTTGTGTGAAGAAATAATAGTAAATCTCAAGTTCAAGAAATCGGACAATTAAGATATATACTTTAAAAAAATGCTTTCGTCTAACATTAATAGAATCGAGCAGTTTTTATTCGAATTTAAAGGAGTCATTTTTCCAAAGGATTGTGAAGCGTTGTCTGATATTCAAAATTATTTACTGGATCGTAACAAACATTTGAACTATTGTGGCTGTCTCTATAAAGATAGCATAGAAAATCCAAATACTTGCGCATGCTACTTGGTGCTTGGACAAATACAGAAGGCCGAAGATATTATGAGGAAATACAAATTACTTCAATTACGAATGTTTATGAAATAAAATTTTCATATTTTCCATGCATAATGTACATAGCTGAAAATTAAATTTTGAGTCTGAAATAAAGAAAATCTTAATTCCTTTTTTTTAAATTATTTATTGTTATTTATTCATACATCTACTACATCTGTTTACATTGCTCGTGGAATTATATTTATATAAGTTTGATTGTTGTGACTTATTTTTACAACTGAAAAACGTTGAGTGCTCCATTGATCAATGAATGCATCACTAATCATGGAATTATATTTTTTTGTTAAATACAAAACATTCTCCGGGAGCTTCAATGCGATAGATTCGCCATATCTAGTTTGCGCTCTCCAACCTCTTAGAATGGGGATCGCTACATTACTTGGCATTTTCGCAATGGTTAGAAGTGGGATCACTCCATTCCACGACATCTTTGACAATTCATTAAATTGATTTGCCATTGCCAGGTCATCCTGGATTATAGCGTTTTCTGGTAGCAACTGTTGCTCCTGATATTGCTGTTGTTGTTGCTGTTGCTGTTGCTGTTGCTGTTGCTGTTGTTGTTGTTGTTGCTGTTGTTGTTGCTGCTGTTGTTCAATCTGCTGCTGTTGGAGCAATTGCTGCATATGGATCCCATCAGTAGCTTCAAGAACTGATGTCACATCCAGACGTTGTCGGGATCTGCGGTTCTGTTTCGATTGCTGCTGCTGCTGTTGCTGCTCCTTAGATCCCATTTCTCCGTCCATTTTAAACAAAGCTTAGCAATTGACTAATTTAGCTTCTAGTAAATCTTACGGCTTTTGTTTAGAAATTTCTCAGCTTATACCGCCCCACCACTGCCTTTCTCAAATTTGATAAATAATGTTGGATATTGCTACCTAACCACAAAACACATCCTGTCCACATGTTTATGCCTAATCATTGTTTTATTTTTTAGTTTGCACTAGCACTCCTTATCAATCTTGTTTTTATTTTGAGTCTACTTCAACATCATCATCATCATCATCATCATCATCATCATCAAATTTATTAAACATTGAATCCATTAAACGAATATTTTCTTCCTCCCGTTCTCTAGAGGCAATGTAATTCCGCAAAAGAATGCTATCACTATCAATTGTATATATTGTGCTATATTCCGTCATATGTTTGGGGATAATTTCTTGCAGCTTCCCCCAATCATTGTCATAAAAATAAAACGGACAATCCTGTTTGTATCTTCTTAAGCTCCCATCTCGATTAGCGCTTTGTCTACATTTTCCAACTATAGTAATACTCCCTCCAATAACATAAAATGCAGAGTGCTGACATTCGTCAAATGAAAAAGTTAGTGTATGTAAAAATGGATGTGTTTCTCCACGCCTTAAAGAGAATAGAAGAGTTTTTTGTTTGCAGTCTGAAGGATTTGGGTTAACAAACACCTGAAGCAGAGGTGAAATAGCCTGTGCCTGAATAATTTGAAATGATTCCCAATCCGCTTGACAAGTGCAGAATTGATCAGATTATGCTAGCGCAAATAAAATATAAAAGTTTTTTTTGTTAGATGTGAAGTTTATGTACTACAATTGAGTAATAAAAATTTTAAGCATAAATGTCCGCAATTATAGTCCTGAAACTTTTGTTCACGTTGATAGTTATATAGTATATTGCTACCTAGATAGCGAATGACTTCTACAGGAGGCTGCAAATTTCCAAAACTATCGAAATATTTTACTTCATTACCTTTTTTTGAATAAGCTACCCAATGCGTACCACCTCCCCTAGATGAATCTAAATTTATAACACCACATTCGTTTATCCATCGATCTTTGCGGAGGGGGAGACTATCCCTCATAAATACATCTCTAAAGTTTGGGATGTGTTTTCGAGCGAATTTCAAAATATCAAAATTTGATAGAGGTTTATTAGGCAGCTGCTTTAAAAGTTTTTTGATTGAGGTGTAATTAAACCATATCCACTGCGATATGGTCGAAGGAAAAAACCCTTTCCTAAAGCAATAGCTTCCATCTTTTTATTATGACGCTTTCTCTCTTCAAGCTCCCTAGCAGCAGCTTTAGTTTTCAGAATCGATTGTGTGATGCTTGAAGCACCTGAAGCAAGTCCTCCAAGCGCTCCTAATGTAGCTAAAATTGGAAGAAAACCACCAATTTTGGGTACAGTAATGATGCGAGGAATTGTTATAGTTTTTTTATCTTTTGAGTTAATTGTGCTATTTATAGCTTTACGTGCTATTTGAACTGAACTATCAATGTCGAGTGGGTTTTTATTTCTCAACGCCTTAGTTGCTACTCGAACAATTTCATTGAATTTTTCTTCTTTCTTTTTTGAGGAGCAAGTTCCAGTATTACTTTTACGTTTTCTTTTAATACCCATTCCAAAAGATTTCTTTGCTTTCATAATATTAGTGACGAGCCAAGCAGCAGACTTTTCCCCCAACCCACTATCAGAAGCCTTTACTCGCTCCCACGCTTTATCAGCTAGCTGTGTATCAGCAATATGTCGCTTCTCAAGGTCTTTGTTTTGTGAATAAGCAATATCGTGTTCTCTGCAAGCAGCATCCAATTGATTGATTCCCTTATCACCACGTTCTAGTCGTTTTTTTAGCTTTGTTCCAGGTCCACAAAACTGATATCCCGGAATATGTAATTCTATGGGTAGATTATTAATAAGACTATTAATTACACCTCCAGTACCACCTCCGTAACGATAGGCTTTCAATTTACAACTGTTTTTATTATAAAAATGTAGAGGCATTTTTATTTGAAACACAGTTCGTGAACTCGCATTACTAAATGCAGAAGCAGAGATCTTCAAAGGTCTTAAATATGCGTCTTAAGAAACAGAAGACCAATATCGAGGTTAAAAATTTCGATTTATCATCAAATACTAAAAATTTGATTAGACATAGTGTTTTACTACCCAATTCAATTAGAGCATTAATTGTTGGACCAAGTAATTGTGGGAAAACAAATCTAATGCTTAGCTTGATTGAAAGCCCAAATGGATTGAAATTTAAAAATATTTATCTATACTCAAAATCGTTATGTCAACCGAAATATGTCTATTTAAAAACTTTGATTGATCCAATAAAGGGTATGGGCTGCTACACATTTTCAGAAAACGAGTCTGTTATACCCCCTAATAGAGCGAAAAATAATTCCATTATGATTTTTGATGATGTTGCTTGCGAAAAACAGAATAATATACGAGCATACTTTTGCATGGGTCGACATAATAATATTGATTCATTTTACTTATGTCAAACCTACACACGCATTCCTAAACAGCTTGTGCGTGATAATGCAAACCTAATAATAATGTTTAAGCAAGATGAAATGAACATGAAGCATATTTATTCAGATCATGTTGGTGTCGATATGAGCTTCGATACTTTCATGAAAATGTGCCGAATGTGTTGGATGGAAAAATATGGATTTCTCACTATAAGCAAAGATGATGAGCTAGACAATGGTCGATATAGACTAGGATTTGATACATTTATTACCATTTAATAAAAGTATAAAATCAGTGTAAAGGTAAAGAACTTTATTTATTAGTCATACGGTTAGCAGAATGTCCACAACAATAACTTTAAGTGGGAAAAGCACAGTCTTATCATCTGTTTTCTTTCCTCCATTAGAATTAAATGAGCAATATGAATGTTCCTTAATTGATATTCATTTATATAATTCAATTACAAACGTTAATGAAAGAAATAATTTATTTCACATTGGCGACAACATAATTGAAATACCTCCAGGTTCTTACGAACTCAACGATATTAGTGATTTAATTCAAGAAGAGCTTATTATTAGAAATATTCATGGTTCGAAGCTTGATATTAATGGTAATAACAATACATTGCAAGTAGATATTTATTGTGAACTACCAATATACTTTAACAAAGAACGCTCAATCGGTTCCATGTTGGGATATGCAGATAGAGTACTAACACCAGGAAAAAGACATACATCTCATTCACCATTGAATATTTGTAATGTCAACGCCATTCGTTTGGAGTGTAATATTGTTACCGGAGCTTATGTAAACGGCAGCCAATCACATACACTACATGAGTTTGCACTCACCGTTCCAGCAGGCTATAAAATGGATGAAATCCCACACAATTTAATTTATTTACCCGTAAACACGCGAGAGATACGTGAGTTGAGAGTAGAACTACTTGATCAGGACGGAGCACCCATTCATTTGCTGGGAGAAGAAAACATTACACTTCGTATTCATCTCAGACCGATGCGATGATAATCTATGGTAAAAACCATTGGAAGGGGGGAGTAGGAAGCAGATTGATTAGAAACGTTGCATTGAGCAGTACATCTACATCATATTCAACTAGAAGAGTCTTAACACCATCAAACAAAGCATTTTTAAAATCAATAGGACTTAAAGTTCGAGATTAGAAAATGGAGAATCATATCTTAAATGTTCGTGAGAGTGTCTACGAAGATAATAGTATTGTTAGGAAAGAATATCACACTTATCAACCACAGCAGCATACATCTTACAACGCTAATGATGAAATTCGAATTTGTATACAAAACCAAGATTTATATGTATACCCTCACGAAAGTCTCATTTATATTGAGGGAATAGTCAGTCTAACTGATAACAAGCTGTCTTCAGCAGGGGTACTCAAAAATAATTGTATGGCATATTTATTTGATGAAATACGATATGAACTCAATGGAACTGAAATAGATCGTACACGATATGTTGGGGTGACCACAACAATAAAAAACTATGTTTCATTAAATAAGGATGAAAGTGTTATGCGGAAAAATGCTGGATGGTATGATGATGAGAGCAGCTTTCCATTATTAAATTTCTCTAATAGAGGGAAATTCAATTTTGCTGTACCACTTAAAATGCTATTGGGTTTCGCTGAAGATTATGATAAGCTCATGCTTAATTGTAAACATGAATTAGTATTACTTTTAAGTAGAAATATGGGGAATGTTTACAAGCAGAAAATTGGAGAAGTGAACTTCAAGTTAAATATTCACAAGATTTTTTGGAAAATACAACATGTAACATTAAGTCATAACTCCACACTTTCAATGTTAAAAATCATTGAATCTAATAGACCACTGGCTCTAGCATTTCGTAGTTGGGACTGTTATATGAATCCATCACTTACTAATGGAACACAACATACTTGGAGTGTGAAGCTGGCATCTGATAGAGAACGTCCACGCTTTGCATTAATCGCTTTTTTTTTCCAATGATGAAATAGTAACAAATAATTTATCAAACTTAAAAATACATTTAAATTCTGATTCGTATCCATATGATGATCTACACATAAATTTTGAGCAAGCTCGGTTTGCAATGCTTTATGACATGTATGCGAAATTTCAAGAGAGCTACTACATGAGAACACCACAGCCGCTTTTAAGTCCAGAGGAATTTAAGCGAAAGGCTCCCATCATCGTAATAGATCTTTCACATCAGCATGAGACTGTTAAAAGCGGGCCCATTGATATACGTATTACCATCGATGTATCAGTAGCAGCAACCTCAGCAGCTTCAATTGCTTCAACTGAAGCATACTGTGTTCTTATTCATGACCGATTAGTTGAGTACAATCCATCGAATAACTTAGTTAGACGAGCCCAGTAATAGCAATAGCATATCAGTGAGAAAGAGGAAATACATATCAAGCAAGTGAATAAGAAGCAAATGCTAGCATAACAGTGAGAAAGAGTAAAATATCAAGCAAGTAAATAAGAGGGGGAGGGGGCGATGCTAGCATATCAGTGAGAAAGAGGAAATTTCAAGCAAGTGCTAACATTACAACTTAAAAGAAAAATTTTTGTTAATTTAGTCAATTCTTGATCACCATTGAAGCAACTACAGTAACTGGCTGTTTGCAAAGAAAGGAAAAACCAAAAAAAAAAAAATAAAAATAAAAATGAATCGCACACCATCAAGTCTGACAAGCAATTCCAAAATTGCATTCATTGTATCCTATGGCTGTAAGGGAAGGAATAATGAATACATTATTAAAGAAGTTGGCGTCGCATTTAGTGACCATCTACTTGGTGGTCCTTATACATATATAGTGAAATCACCGTACCAGGACTGGATGCGGAACACACAACAAATTAAAGATGCTACCACTGACATCGCTTGGAATACAGGTTACGATAGTTTTCAGCGGACGATCCAATGTTTAAGGAGACAGTGTTGTGATTGCACAATACTTACAAATAGTATTGACACACTGCGCTTTTTGATAGACAACGGAATCGGTGCCCAACGACAATTATTTAATGAGTATGTAGTTGATAATGGATTGATCAACAGAAGTGAAGAACAGTGGGTTTTGAACTATGGAGGCTATTTTGATAACTCGCATAGAATACTCCAACTTCTGCAGCCCGACACCCATAATTATGGAAACGATGAAGAAAACTTCTTTTACACAATTAATTGTTCAATTAAATGTGGTAACCATATTGTTGATGATGCTTCTGAAAATTGGGATACGGATCCAGATGAAAACGAAATCATGGATATCAATGAATGTGCTCGAGCTCTTGACAGAGCTTTTATAAGGGATGACTTAAGCAGATTTGCATCAAGCTGCGCCATGAATGCAGCAAATTGTTACAAGAAGCTTTACTTTCAACTATCCTATGTAAAAACTTTAAAAAAAAATTAAAAAATACATTAATAAACATACACACACACACACACACTGTAAACATATATATATATATACTCCCCCCAAAAATATATATTCAAACTATATAAAAGAAGCTTTACTTTCAACTATCCTATGTAAAAACTTTAAAAAAATTAAAAAATACATTAATAAACATATACACTGTAAACATATATATATATATATACTCCCCCAAAAATATATATTCAAACTATAATATTCAAAAAAACAATAAAACTCATATTATATATTCAAAAAAAAACAATAAAACTCCTATTATATATTCAAAACTATAAATTGGACTTTTCATAGTCATTTCAAAGGTATCTGAACAGGCTCGAACTCACCATTAGAGTTATTTAAACAGCAAACAGCTTGTTTTGAAGTAGTTTATCATCAGTTATTTAACTGATAACATGCAATCAACTGCTTATTATTATTAGCTTGAAAATGGATAAAAAAAAAAAAAATGTATTGAGAGAGCTAGTGAAAACTAGAAATATTTTAAAAAGAAAATTTCAGAGTATTAAATTAGGGAAAGCTGAAGCAGATTTACAGCTAGAAGAATCATTGAGACCAATAACAACTCCATTAGAAAAGCTTATAAATAAAAGTGAATCACTAAATAATCATTTGCTTACCATCAAAAAAGAAGAAGAAATAGATAAAAAGCCTAAAGTTAGAAGAGAATCAGCTATAAGCTCAATTCCTGTAAAAGAATCATTCTTCAACACTGATGTTAAAAGAGAAGATGAGCGTGATAATGATGATGATAATGATGATGATGTTACTTTAGATGAATACGTTAGTAGCAACTCTTTAGATAATAATCGTAGTGAACTATTGCTTCAAGATGATAGTTATGAAATAGAAAAAATATTGAATGTAAGCGAATTAGCACGAAGAAAAGTTCTTGACAAGGCATATGGTCCTTATAAAGATAATAAAGAAAAAGTGCGGTTGGGTAATTCTGAAATAAGCATATCAGATGGACAATTCAATATTTTGGGTAGTAATCAAAATTGGCCTTTAACAACTGGTCTATATTCATTAATTTATGAAAATGAACCACATCATTATAATGATCAAGATTTAGAGAATTATAAAAATATATTGAATATAACAAATGCTCATAGACGAAATCATATGAGTAATTCTCAAATTAAGGGTAATCGTTCTAAAAAATATATGAAAATAATCAAACCTCTTTTCCCAAGTAAAAAACTGTTTTCGCAAATGTCTTCTACACCTTTACCAGCTACTCATTCATTATCACACTCAGAATCATCATCATCACCATACATTCTTACTGGTAATGGTCTGATGAACTTGAATGTGGGTAAACCAAATTATATATATTGGGATGATCCTAATGAAATTGTCGATAGACTAAATCTATTAGTTGCCTCGCAAACAGCAGGTCATAACAATCATAATAACGAAATAATATCAATAATTGAAGAACTTCGAGAAGCTAAAATTATATACTAGCATATATATATATATGAATTGATTTTTCAAAAAAGTTAATCATTTTCAACATGCCTGTTGATAAGTTTGGACAGCACTCAAATGAGAAATATAATTTAGATGGTTTCAAGAAAAATGTATATAAACGGGTGGGGTTGTTTTTGGACTACGATCAAAATATTAATATTCAAAACAAACGTCTTAAAAATATTGCGGAGCCTATTGAAGAAAAAGATGGAGTCAACAAAAAATTTTTACAAAAACAAATAAATATGTTAACTCAAGATTTATTGCTTCATATAAAAAAAGAAAATTCATCAGTTGAAAATAAAATTAACGAAAATATTAAAATCCATATAGCCAAAAGTGAAGAAAACGATAAAGAAGACGTTATATTATCAAACATAATAGACTTAACAGAAAGAATAATCGCTCTTGAAAATTATATCTTCAAGTCGTTTACACGTCCAAATGCTCGAGTGAAAGAAAAGATTGAAATAGAAGGGGAGCTTGTAAAGAATTGAAAGCATGAGTAAGAGAGATATTATTAATGAGCTTCACGCTCCAGCAAGAAAAAACTTTAGGCGACGGCGAGTTATAATGAAGCATATTGATGATCATTGGCAGGCTGATTTAGTTCAAATGGACAATTATACATCATCAAATAAAAATTATAGATACCTTTTAACAGTAATTGATACATTCTCTAAATTCGCGTGGGGTAGAGCTCTTAAAACCAAAAATGCAGAAGAAGTTGCTAAAGCAATGTTGAGTATTTTCAAATTGGGGCGATCACCCAAGAATTTACAAACTGATGATGGTAAAGAGTTTTTTAACGAAACATTTAAGCAATTAATGAATCAATATAATATAAATCACTATTCAACATATAGTAGTTTAAAAGCTTCAATTGTTGAAAGATTTAATCGAACTATTAAAGAAATGATGTGGAAAGAGTTTAGTTTTAATGGATCATATCGTTGGATTGATATTTATCAAAATTTAATTGATAAATACAATAGGAAGTTTCATCGAACAATTAAAATGTCTCCTTGTGAAGTAAATCAAACAAATGAGAAGGAATTGTTGAGTAGTGCATATAATAATAGAAAAATATTTACTGGTTCACGATTTCATGTGGGTGATTATGTTCGAATAAATAAATATAAACATGTTTTCGAGAAGGGTTACACCCCCAACTGGACAACTGAGATTTTCCAAATAGCTCAAGTGCAGAATACAAGTCCTACAACATATTTATTGCAAGACTATGAGGGAAAAGCAATTAAGGGCGGCTTCTATGCTGAAGAACTTAAAAAATCTCAATTCCCTGACACATATCTAGTTGAAAAAGTAATACGGAAGAAGGGGGGTAAAGCATTCGTTAAGTGGTTAGGCTTCTCAAACGAACATAACTCGTGGATAGATGTAGGAAAAGAAACGAAATAAACAAAAATGATGTAAACAAACGAATGCTGAATGAAGGAAAAGAAACGAAATAAACAAAAATGATTCAAAGATTTCAAAAAATGATGAAATCTTTTTCTGAAAAGAAATGAAGAATCCAGAATGTAGCTGATAATGGTAAGATATTAAATGCTAATGTAGGATTTTCAAGCTACGCACTCGTTTTTTAGAACTCAAAGTGATTGGTTATACATCTACCGCAGCTAAAATGCTAAAAATAAATATTCTGTTCCTCTGGGCAGTTTTACTTGTTCAAGGCTATTTAGCAATTCCATTACCTGTGCAAATTAGCTCGAACTCAAGTGTGAAAGATGTTGAATTTTATATTAATCTCCCAAATAATGATAGCGTTAAAATATCGCTTAACATTAAATTTTTAAAGCAAAGTGAAAAGTTGGCTGAAGGATATAATGAAACTGAACCGACGCACAGTGTAAGGCTAATTTCATTGCAAGAGGATTATAATCTTGATGGATATCAAGATGTAGAACCGTCTCCAACAGCAACAACAACAACAACAACAACAACAACAACAACAACAACAACAACTACTACTACACCAAACCCTGGAAAATATCAAGAGCATTTCACAGCAGAACAAGCGATTGAAGCATTCAGGAAAGATCTGATAAAGAAGGAGGGTGATATAGCTGGAATTATTCAAAGCGAACAACCATTCTATCGCCACTTTCAACTTCAATATAATAATTTTGATTTAAATATAAGATGTACATATATTAGCAATTATAGTATTAGAACCCTGAAAATTGATTGCTATGAATATCATGAATATACATCTGTGCGAATTCTGTCAAACGGAGATGTGGAGGAATACAGTGAAGTTGATCCAGACTATAAAAGTCAAGTAAAAATAATAAATGTAAAAGATTATGTTCAAACATATGCTATGCAAATTGAATAAAAAAAAATAAATAAATAAAACAATTTATGTGTTTTTTTTTTTTGAGAATTTAACGTCAGTTGTTTTTTATTTTTATTTTATCCATATTCACAACTCATGGTAGCTGTAAATTTTCATCATCATCATCATATACAACAGTAGAAAAGAAGAAGAAGAAATAAAACAAGTATTTTTTTTCAGTTTATTTTAAGTTAAAATTTTATAATGTCCCCAAGCGTAAGTATGTATATTATCATTCCTTATAAACCTCTTATCATCATGAGAGCTTAATGCTACTTTTGTTATTTTTTGTGTGTACAGTGTATGCAATTTTGACTTAAAAATTAACATATTACTAGTTGTACATGACTTATTTTTAAACAAACAATCGGAAAATGATTGAAAACTTATATTTTTTAATACTGATTTTTTAATACCCTTTACTTTTTTTACACAACCATCATCTTCAAGACGTAGTGAGTACATCTTGGGGCGTAACCCAATAAACTCAGTCATTATTTTCCCATTGTTTTCATCCTTCATCATACCCAAAACTTTTTTATTACACCTTGGCATTTGATATTTGTTAGCTAAATCTTCTGAATATTCAGATGTATCAAATCTCATTTCAACATCATCGCGAATTTCAGCATATACATCATTTACTCTAATCGTATAGATGAAAGAGTCAGTATCCATATAATTAAGACTTAACGCTTCTTTAAATTTAGGAAGCATATAACTGTAGTGGAAATCATACATTTGAAGCTTAGATAAATCCAGCACACAAAACCCTAAGTACATAGGCTTATTGTATACATTCATTAATCGCTTCATTTGTATCGCGTACATATCCTCAGAAAAATGAGCTGAGCTATCGAAATTGGCTTTTGCTAATAATGCTCTAGCTCCTAACCGATTGCGATTAGTTGTTTCCCATGAAGTTACTATCTTAATATTTTTTCTTTTCTCAACATTTTCCATAGTCTTGCCAAATACCGCATTATTCAATAGCTTAAAAAAATCTTTTTCAAAGCTAGATTTCGCCTTGGTTCTATATTGAGTATTGATATCAATATATTTCTTAAGCCAAGGTGCTTGTTTAAATTTTAAAATTCTATGAATTTTTTTCAAAACTAGTCCATTTTGTATGCACTGCTGAAGATTTCTATAATGTATGGGATAATTATGCTTGTTCTCTAAGTTCGCGATTAGCTTTTCACTTGCACATAATTTTGTAGGTTTCTGATTGCTTGGGCAAAACGGTAAATCGTTATGTGAGTCATGTAAAGAAGCTGGATATTCTAAAGACACCTCAAGAATATAACCATCTTCAGAATTCTCCGGAATATTTAAAACATTGAACGCGCTAACCTCCAAATCATTCATCCAGCAAAAGTCTTTATATGGTAGATACTGCGACATAGCCCAACCATATAAATTATTTGCATCTAAATATAATAAAAATTGTGATGATTCTGCATCATTATAATCTTTCATATATTTGTGATTAGCTTTGGTGTATCTTTGCATACATTGCACTAACCCTCCACGAATTCCTTTTTGTATAAACCTCTGCATATCAATATCAGTAAATAACTCTAGGGTTATCTCAGTTGATTTTAACATAGCATCCCATGATAAACCTGGTGTTGTATAATAATGTGCAGGATCAAGTGAGTAAATTTTTCCGCATATTGCACGAAAATTTTCAAAAACATCTGCTAATAAGAGAACATCAGTTTTTAAATAAAGCTCCATATAGTCCTTAAGTGACTGACAGTGAAAATTATCCCAAACATTTTGCGCATGCTGATAATCTTCAGCAGAGCATTCACTATTCGAAAGTTTATTGAAAAACTTATCTATAGTCGGTAATGTTCTATCATGTAGGGTTGAGAATGAGGTCAAGTACTCGTATGGAAATACTCCTTTTCTACGCATTAGATCTAACTGGCAGCCATCATCAGGGAAAAAAGTTGAAGTGACTTTCATATCCTTTTTCTCTAAATTTGAGCTAAGGGTATCTAAACTGGCTGGTAAAAAACGAAAAGAGTCTAAAAACCTTAATTCTATAATATTCTCTCGGACATTAATGAATTTTGACATGGAAATATATATCTCCTTGTTAAGGGGGATAACTTTAATATCTCCTGGAACTTTAGATAATTCACGTACAAACAAATGTGAATCATATCGTGAGAAATTGTGAAAGAAAATCGGAATAAAATTGGGGATCTTATAGTTAATATTACAAGCATTGTGTGATGCTCCTCTAAATTTGCCACTTAAATGACAATGATCTCGGACTCTATCATTTAGCAAAACTTTGCCACATATATGACAATAAACTGTATTCTTAAATATGTTTTCTTCCTCTGCAGTCATAGTTAGTGTTATTTTTAAATTTGCAGAGAGATTAGTATATAGCCTAGTTACATCCTCTATTAGGGATTTAATAAAACTTTCACTTACATTTTCTTCATCTATATGTAATGAAAATTTATCGAAATTAGAGTTATATGAGCATTTAATAAAATAGCTATATGCTATTGGAATATGCTCTTGAATATTAACTACATTATCGCTAACATTTTGATTGACAGGTTTTAATATACATTCGAAATCTGCAAAAACAGCAAACGGTACTTGCATTTTATTATTGAAGTTCGAAAACTGTATATGCTTCCGTGATTCATCTGGTAGTAACGAAACCATTTTGCTGCAGTCCTTAGAGTGTGTAGCAGCATTCTTTGTATAGTTAAGACACAGATCGCAAAAGTATAACTTCCCTGTATTTGCAGTCAGCTGTTTGCGTACAAGTCTATTGATGCAAGTTATAGAGTATATTATTATTATTATTTTTTTTTTTTTTTTTTCATCTATGTAAAATGTAGAAACATACCTTGATAAACTCCTAATCCAAGTATAGTGAGAGTTATGTTCTCCATCGATAAGCAGTAGATTTACGTGTATAAGCTGCTTCTTTGAAGTTATGTATAGTGGCCCAATTATGTTTTTACCCTCCTCATCATGACCAAAAACGGTGACACTAATATTATTTTGCTCCTCAAATTTCTTAATGTCTCTCAATTTAAGTGGAAATTGCAAATTGGTGAAATTAAGCTCTTGTGAATCATCTATTCGGATTATTGAGCTTCTTATATCAGCTATTTTATATGCTGATGTTCTATTCCGATGGATAGTATTAGGCTTCAGTGCTGATATTAAAGCCCATTTAAAGCAAAAATCATCCGTATTTTGAACATTCACTATAGCTTTTTTCATTGCAAGCGCTTTCGGTAGTTTGATATACGTTGAATTTCTTAGAGGCTCATACTTATTGAGATTCATTTCAACATAAAGTATTTTTACCAGCGTCCATCCACTATCACGCTCTTGAAACTCATCCATTTTAGTACTTATCGCCATAGCCTGACTTACAAATGTTTCTTCCAAATCGCTTTCAAGTGTTAGCAAAATCATTGGGGTCTGATGAGACTTAATCATGAAAGCCATTTCATCATCATCATCATTCATCTTAATATACTCGGCAAACAACTCCAAATTAAGTTTACATGCCATATTAATGCTAAGCCATCTTTCCAATATTGGAAGCAAAGAACCTCCTGCTTCCGAGAGAAAGTCTTCAGGCATTTGCAGAGCTCCTTCACTGGTGTTGGCATTACTATCACTCTCATAGCGATAGGTAACAATGCGATTCCGGAAACCACTAGAAATTTGTTTTACACATGTATCAAAAGGTTTACATGCATTTGTTCTATGTGTATTTGTTCTTAAATGATGACTCCATCTAACTTGCATCACATAGACATCACACACATCACAATATTGCTCCATTTTTTTAAAGTATGTATTGAACCGAGTGCAGAAATATTAACAGCAAATGGTGTTGTTGAACAACGTTCAAATTCAATTAAACTGAATGATATGAGCGAAAAAAATTTGGTGGTACCCCCCCTCAGTTCTGCACAATTATTATTTTATTTTTTCCCCAGCACCCAGCGCTCTGATAAGGTTCACTTTCCAAGGTCAAACACTATTTTTTTTTTCCCACGCCGCAAATAAAGCAAGTGATTTCTTTCCAAGGTCAAAATATGAAAATTTTATTTCATAAACATTCGTAATTGAAGTAATTTGTATTTCCTCATAATATCTTCGGCCTTCTGTATTTGTCCAAGCACCAAGTAACATGCGCAAGTATTTGGATTTTCTATACTATCTTTATAGAGACAGCCGCAATAGTTCAAATGTTTGTTACGATCCAGCAAATAATTTTGAATATCAGACAACGCTTCACAATCCTTTGGAAAAATGACTTCTTTAAATTCGAATAAAAACTGCTCGATTCTATTAATGTTAGACGAAAGCATTTTTTTAAAGTATATATCTTAATTGTCCGATTTCTTGAACTTGAGATTTACTATTATTTCTTCACACAAAGCGCACACGCATCTTATCACAACACACACACACACAATTATTATTTCTTTTTTCCCAGCACGCGCTCACAGCACGCGTCCCCCCCTTATCACAATCACATATACATATATATCTATTTTTTCCCACACCACAAAAAAAAATGAGCAATGTAAACATATACTTGCGCTCACAGCACGCGCCCCTTATCACAACCACATATATATATATATATATATATACATCTATTTTTTCCCACGCCGCAAAAAAAATGAGTAATGTAATCATATACTTATGTATGTACATATATATTTAAAACCAAAAATAAAGCAAGTGATTTCTTTCCAAGGTCAAACATTCTTTCTTTTTTTCACACCATATATATATATATATATATATATAGGAAATGGTTAAACGATAAATAAATAAAAATATTCAAAATTAAAAACAAGTGATTTCATTTCTTTTTTTCAAGGTCAAGCATTTTTAACACACACACACACACACACGCACTAGAAACTTGACCTTGAACTCGCACACGCACCTTATCACGACCAAATTCACTCAACACACTTCCGCTCCACAACCTTATCTCTAACCCATTTCCTGGTCCAGACCAAATTTAACTCACACACTTCCACTACACTACCTTATCTATGACGTCATTTCCTGGTCCAGACCATATTGCGGTCAACGCACTTCCGGTCAAAACCTTATACCTTATCAGTGACGTCATTTCCCTCTTCCCCTAAAAAAAAAACATTTATTATTTATTAATTATTATTTATTTATTTTTTTATTATTTTAAAAAAAAAAAAAAAAAAAAAAAAATAAATAATAAAAAAAAGAAAAAAAATAAATTTTTTTTTTTTTTTTAAAAAAAAAAAAAATTTATTTTTTTTTTTTTTTAATTAAAATTTTAAATTTTTTTTTTTTTTTTTTTTTATTTTTTAATTTTTTTTTTTTTTTGTTTTTATTTAATTTTTTTATCCCCTTTTTTTTTTAAAAAAAAATTAATTTTTTTTTTTTTTTTTCCTCTCATTTAAATTAAAATGAAATTAAATGAACAAATTTTCATTTAGCAATTGGTTTGGCAGTTTGAAAAATTTTCCAATTGAATGCCCGCAAATTAAATTCAAATCAGTAAAATGGGCGTCAAATGGGGGCGTCTTGGATTATATGTATATCTATATAGAGAAAAACAAAGAGATAAATTGAGGGTGTTTGCCCTTTCACAGATAATTAATTTTTGCACTTATTTTAATGCATTTTGCTGCTTTAATTCAAAATAGCAACAAGTCAGCAGCAAAAAAAAAAAAAAAAAAAACTAATTGTTTAATTAAGAAAAGCAACAACTTACATTTGCGATTGCGTATTATTACAAATTGAAGTTGGATAAAAAAATAAAAAAAAAAAGAAACAAAAAAGAATTAAAATAAAATTCAAGTTGGTCAGCGAGTGTTAAATTGAAGTTAATTTTTAATTACGGTCAGTACGCAAGGGGGTGTGGATGGGGAGGGGAGGATGAGGGGGAAAAACGCGTACGTTTTAAATTGGCTTTTAAAATTCAATTTACATTTCGGTTTCGCTTTTGGTGTTTGGGCCGGAACCCATCATTAATTTACGAGGTTAACAAAAAGAGTTCAGGGTAAAGAGAGGAAACAATTATATGAGTATATATGTATATACAAAGTGAAAAATCTTCATTAAATGGGATGAAGAAAAAAAAGGAAAAACATTTAAAGATATAAAGAATCTTTTTACTTTTCGAAATCCTTTCTATTCAGTAATCAGATAAGATTAAATAAGATGCAGATTAAAAAAATAAATATTTGTTTAAAAAGATTTGATAATTTTAATTTCATTTAATTTCAATAACTTTGAATCATGTACCTATATTTTTGTCTATTGACTATTGTATACTGATTAAACAGCCCTCGCATGTTAAGCCTTTTGCGCTGACATTTGGGCACGAAAACTTGGCCAAGAAGTTCTTAAGACTTATGTCTGGGTGCCTGAAACCTGAGAGGCAAAGCAAAAAAAAAAAAAAATAAAACCAAAACCAAAGAAAATAAAAATAATAATTACGCGCATGTGCGTAAGCCTTTTTTTTCGTTTTTTTTTTTATTTTTTTTTGGGCCAGGCTTGGACCAGAGGCCAGAGAGAGGTTCTTCTCATTCTACAGGAAGCTGCGTGGCTTGGCATTTAAAAACGTATTAATTTTGACGCGCCAGCTTGTTGCGTGAGCCGACACTGATGATGGTATCTATAGACCATGTTGTAGTTCTCCCCAATGTGTGGAGTATCTGTATCTGTAGTTGTAGTTGTATCTGTATCTGTATCTGTATCTGTGGCTGTGTGTGGAGTGATATAAACGCGAATAAGTTACGTCAATTTCTGTGAAGGTCTACAACCTTGAGTGCCTCTTTTTTTTTTGTCTCCTCTCCTCTCCTCTTCTTCTTTTTTTTTGTTTTATTCGTTTTTGAACTAAAGAAGTTTTAGGTTTTCGGTTTTTTTTTATGTTAGTGTTAGTTTTGCTTTAGTTTAATTATTGCCATCAATTAACTGATTGATTTTTTTAGCTCCACTGTCGCCTATGACAAATGATGTGAACAGAATGTCAAGTAAGTTTTTAATATACTATATCGTATATATCTTTTTGTTTGTGTTTTTTTTTTTGTTTTGCTGTAAATATTTGCATAAATATTACATATATTTAATGCTAATGAGGAATCGCAATAATGCCGTGGGCCGAGCCAATGACCCAAACACAACTGTTAAATACTTTTTAAGAATATTTTTTTTTCATTTTTTTTAATTTTTATTATTAATACTTCAGTGGAGAATAGAACAGATTGGTGGTTGGAGGTAGACGTTGCCTCTGTGTGTGTGTGTGTGTGTTTGTATTATAAAACATTTCATTACACGATACAATTGAGTGAACGCCTTGAACTTCCGCTTAAAGAAGTTCAAATTCAACAAAACACAAAGCAGACAGACAGACAGACAGACAGAGAGACAAACAGACAGAGAGACAGATAGACGGACGTAAAGATAGGCAGAGCGAATGAAGTCAGAGTTGGGAAGTTGGAATGACAAGCCAAGAAGAAATCACGTCGACGGACTTGTCGTTGTCCGGACTTTTGGAGTCATTTTGTGCTGAGTTGTATCTGTATCTAAATCTGTGTCTCCATCTCTCTCTCTCTCTTTCTATATATATATAGAGATGTATGTGTGTGGGGCTCAAGTTGAAGGCATGTTTCACACTTCAGAGCCTATCGGCATGGCCGCGGCCGCAAAAAGTCAAACAAATTGTAAAGTCATAGGCAGAAGACCAAAACCAAATACCAAACACCAAACACCACCAACTACAACAACAACAACAACAACAACTCCAATATCAACACCAAGACCAAGTCTAAGTCCAAGAGCAAGTTCTTCCTCCTCGCATTTGAGTGGCTTGCAGCGAAAAGAAAATGAAAAAAAAAAGAAGAAAAAAAAAAAGAAAAAAGAAACGAAAGAAAATAACTTAAGCAGTACAAAAAGGCTTTTAATTTTAATTTGCATATGGCAGAATGCGCTCAAGCAGTGAACGAGAAACCCGGCTAGGAGTAGAGTAGAATAGAGTTGAGTAGAGCAAAAAAAGTATCTACAAGATACATTCTTGTATATACAAGCAAACAAACCAACAACATATGCATGGCCAGCCAACAAGTACTTGGAACATCATCCAGCTAAGAACATGAAGAAGAAGAAGAACAACAACAACAACAACAACAAAAAAAATGCAAGTTAAATTTAATTTATTTTTGCTGCGATTGTGTGAAAAATGGCCAAAAGGAGTACCACATCCCACATCCCTTCCCTCCCCTCCCCTCCCCTACAAAAGTCTCAGAGTCTCACTCTCTTCTTAAGTGGGTTCAACTCTAATGACCGCGTGTGAAAATGAAAATGGAAAATGCCAAGCAATAAGAAGTTGTTGGCGGCGTTGGCGGCACCATCATCATCATTATCATCATCATCATGATGATCATCATTATCATTATCGTCGTCATCATAGTCGTCTCCTTCTTGGTCGTCGTCATCGTCATCATAGTCGTCTCGGTTCCATGGTCACAGGGCGCAACGCACTTGAGAAGCAACATGTGAACTTGTGAAAAATCGAAATTCCAATTCGACTTGCAAGTTTTGTAAAGTTGCTAGCAGGCTTTATATGTATATATATATATGTATATACATATACCAACTTCTTTAGGTTTCTTTTCATTTTTTTTTTTTTTTTTTTTTGCTGAACTCAACCCTCAACTGGGCAAAGTCAAGAAATGATTTACGCTTAAATAACATGTTGCATGTCGTTGTACCTGAATAAGAGTCAGGGAACGAAAGACCTGAGAAGGAGGAATACGGGGGGTAGGGTGAAGAAAATGCATTTAATATTTTTGCCAATGTCTCGTCTTCACTTGGCAATTCTTTTTTTTTCTTTTTTTTTTTTTGTAACTAGCCTCGGGCCATGATAATGAATTCTGTAAGCGAAAAAAAAATCGCTTCTTACAGACTGACAATTTAAACAATTCCCATACAGATTCAGGTCATACGATGAAAATGTCTAACTAAATAATTTGGCAAAAAAAAAAGAGAGATAGAGAGAGACAGTAGAAAAATGTATCTCAACAAATTATATTCAATTACAAGTTTCTATATCAAGATTTCAGCACCTTCCAATTACGTACAAAAAAAAAAAAAAAGAATGAATGAATGAAGTCGAATAAACTCAAGAAAAAGAAGCCAAAAAGTCACACAGAGAGCGTAAAATAAAGTAAAAGATAGAGATAGAAATACAGAGAGAGAGAGATAGAGAAACAGGGGGTGTAGGGGAAAGACCTAACAGCACCTGGCCTCATAATTATGTAATAATCAATACAACCGTAGCAAAACAAAGACATCATAAAATCATAGACAAACAACAGAAAAAAAAGAAAACAAAAAAGAAAAACAGAGCTCAAACACAAAGCCAATTGATGACAGCAAACAGAAAAACTTTAAAATAAAAGAAAAAAACCTATAGAAAAATAGAAAAAGAAGTGGAAAAAAAGCCAATGACTTGAGCACGTTTTGGCAATAAAAAAAAGGAGAAAAAAAAGTGGGAAACCAAATGAGAAAAGGAAAAAAAATATTTTGTTGATTTTTCATTGCATTTTACAATTTTTACATAATTTTCTTTCCGTTCATCTGTGGCCCAAAACAACTCAATTTGTATTGAAATCATTTTTTAGGCATGATGAAGTTTTAATACCCTTGAAAAAAGACAAAACAATGAATTATATAACAATTTTTACTAATTTCCTCATTGTTATTTGAAAGAAAAACAAATCAAACAAATTACTACATATATTGATAATGAAAGAAAAATTGCATGAAAAGCTTGAAAAATCAGTTGGAAATTTGTGAGAATAAAAATTATATGTCTAATATTGTATTGAAAAGATAATTATTATAATTGTTTGAATAAGTGCAATGTTTTATTAAAATTAAAGATTGATTTAATTGTTGCAACATTTAACAAAGAATGAAAAAAAATTTTGTTCGATTTTTTTTAATCAAAAACTTAAATCTAATTGATTTATGATATCTTAGGCTTTTCATTAGATTAGGCCTTATATTCAATTCTAGTTGAATGACATTGCTTCAAAATAGAGATGAGATTTTCTAAAGAATATAGAAAATAATAAGAATATGGAATATTTTCTAAAGAATATAGAAAATAATAAGGATACAGAAGGATATAGTAGAAAAAGTTATTCCTAATGTACAATGTTAAATTTGCAGCTGGAAATTATATTAAATATAAAGTGAAATAAATGAATGAATCAATAAATATATAGATGAGATAGAAACCAATTTTCTAATTTACTTTTTACTGGTTTAGCCAGGTTCCAATTAAAAGTTAGTTGATGGATAGAAATGTTATCTACGACAGATCTGAGCGATCTCTATGTTTAAATCAAATCCATGTAATAACTTTTAGTTTTTTCTATACATACTTATATATTCCATATCTCTTTAAATAAAATAAAAATATCACATTGGTATTTTTATTAGAAAGGACTGTAATATCATATTCTAAAGTCGCGAAATCTGAACTGAAATCCAATCATTAATTTTCATTTCTTGATTATCTTTTGCAAACGGAATTTTTGAGTAAATATTTCTATAAATAACAATATGAAAATAGATAGAGATCTGATAGTGATAATCATAATCATCTTTATCAAGTTTTTTATCATAATGATAAACATAATGTATTTATATTTATATAACAATATTAACGTGGTATTTGTCTAAGAAATGACTCTATATCTTTATCTAAAGACACGAAGTTTATCCTGAATGTATTAAAAATTTTGATTTCTTCATTATCTTTGGCAAATGAAATTTTTTATTTCTAAATAAAATACAAATGTAAAAATATACATAGATAGATGTTGAATATGGTTATCATATTTACCTGTATCAAATTATTTATCATAATGATACAGATATATATATTTATATTTCATTATAATCAAAGTCTTTTTCTTTGTATTTTCAATGTGTTTTTCTTTATATCTGTACTGTTATTTGTTATAATGATATAGATTATATATTGACTTTATCAAAGACTTTTCTCACTCTATGACTAATCTATACCATTTTTTTGGACAGTGTATTTATCTATCTATTTTAAAATTATTTTGTAATATTTGCAATTTGTTAAAACGTGAACAGAAAATTTCGATTTGTTACGGTTGCTGCTGCTGCTGACATGTTAATGTTGTAATTGCTTTAAGGTTTGTTTTAACCCCTAGCCCCCCTCCCCCATCCACCCCTTTGACTATAGGAGAGAGGAGCATTGATTGGTCAATGGGTAAACATATTTCAATTTGCCCCCAAAAACAAAAATAAAAATTTTTATGAAAAATATGCAATATGAACACAAAATTTGACCTGCTGTAAAAATGCATTTTTCAAGCTAAGTAAATAATTTAATTAGCCGCTGCTGCAGTAGAGCTGTAGAGCCGGTTCAGAAAATGTGTGTTATTCTATATACATATATATATATATGATTTTTTTTTTTTACATATAACACATAACTTGCTTTATACCGGACATGAAGTGCAATTTGGGGCACGCGCCCACAGCCAAACGACAGAAAGACAGACAGATACATACATACATAGATGCAGTGAAAACTGTTTGAGTGAGCGGAAAATGATGGAAAGGGGGGGCTTGAAGGTGAGAGGTATGCAATAGTATAGAGTGTGAAAAATGGCCAACTGCATTGGCAACGACAGCGACAATTCAGCCAAATCGGACCCCAAAGTGACAAATACCTCGATACACATTGTGACAGGTTAACGTTCTTTGTTGTGGTTGCGAAATCGGTCGAACAACCCGATAGATAGACAGACAGTCAGACATATAGATAGCTAGATAGATGGATCGACTGCAGTCTGCAGACATATGCAATGGCGTTCACAAATTTTGTGGCACATGCCAACTGGCAACCGCAGCGGAAAAATGCCAAAAAAAAAAAACGAAAAAAAAAAACGTAAAAATGGAGGGGTAAAGGAAAAAAAAAATGGACAAAAAAAAAAGGGAAAATGAAGCCAACGAGCACAGTCAAATGCCAAATGATTTGTCGGCAATTGTTGAGAGATGTTGTTGGTGAGAGGAAGGAGGTTGAGGAGCAGAAGAAGTGGGGTACAGTAGCAGGAGGCAGTGAATGAACACAAGTGCCGGGCAGGCCCTAAGGGAGATTGCTTTGCATTACAATTGTTGAGTGAATGCGGCTGAGGACGAGCGATGATGATGATGATGATGATGCTGCTGCTCCTTCTCATCATAAATGGCACTACAGATGATTGTCATACCTATCTATCTATATATGTATGTGTATATACAAACATCTATAGGTATATATACATATCTATATACTTATATATATATACATATAGAGAGAGAGAGAGAGATTCATGTGCAGGTGTTGCATACAAGTAGGCTAATCAATTCAATAACCTTCAATGAAAGCAAGCCACAGGAAGATGACATATGACTGATGGACTTGGGAACAATAAATTGACTTTCGATAATCCTAGTCTAACTAACTAACATAGAGTTTAAGGTGAACCCTTTTTTGATATGAAATTTGCTAAATAAACCTTTAGCAACAATTTCGTTTTTATAACCTGCGTAAGCAAAAATATGTTGTACCCTTTATTATCCCTTTGATGTGAAATTCTTAAAATCATTTTACAAAGCAATTGTCAAAAAAACCGAAAGAGAAAAAATGAAAATGGTTTCTACCTTTGGAATGTCTTTGTTCAGCTCTGAAAGACATCAAATAATTTTTTGTGAATTCTTTTGCAAGAAAAAAAAAGGAAACAAATTCATTTGGAATACAGATTTTTTTATTGTCCTTGATCCTAAGATCCAAAACTTGCTGATGTTAAGCTTATTTTTCTCAATAACCATTGTTGAAATTTGAATACTTGGATGTATATTTAAATATATATTCTACCGCCTTACAACTTTGTTTTTTAACCTTTCTTTTTTTTCAGTTGTCATCAATAATATGAGATAGATTAGTTATTATTTGATTAAATAAAGTTTTTTACCATCAAAAGCAAATATAAATAAACTTTATTAAATATTAAATTCTTGATTGAAACTAATTTTCTAATTATTAAGCTAACAATTATTAAAAAAACAAAAATTTCTATTAATTCTTTACTTACAACACCAATTTAAGTAGGTTCTAATAAGAATAATAATGAAACTAGATATACATGCAAATGTAATAAAAAAATTAAGTCCTGGGCTCTAACTTGGTAAAATTTGTAGACAATTAAATGCCTTTAAATACTTGGGTATTTTTGTTTTAAAAAAAATAATATAATTTTTTTTGTTTAACATTATTTTGCAAGTCGTAACAGAATAAAAATTAAATAATAATTTCTTTTAGATTTTCGGGCAGTTAATAGATGAGATAAAACCGATTAAAAATTAATTGAAAAATTATAAAAAATATTTGTAGGGTTCAGAGTTCATTAACAAAATTTTACTTTTCGTTTTCCTTTTTAAATAAAATTATTGTTTATTTTATTTTGTTTTTTAAATGAAATTATTGCATATGAAGAATAAACAATTTATATATATAATTAATATAATCGGTATTGCCTTCGATATGCTACAGTTCCTTATTATATAACATCAAATTATATTATGAAATTAATTATATAAAAAATCTCATTTATTATTAGATTGAAAAATAAAAAGGGGCTCATAAATAAGATTTTGTGGCTTTTTTAATATTTTGCTAAAAAACTATATAAACATAATTCTCAATAAATAAATTTAGATATTCTATCTTTATCGGACACATTTTTGAATAAAGAAATAGTTAAATGCTTAAAGTAAATTGGAATGACTATGGAATAAAAAATCTTTCTATATATTTTAAATTACCTTTTTAATAGAAGTTGAAAAAATTGAAAGCAAATATTTTCTTTATATATGATGTTTTATTCAAAAAAAAAAAAAGATATTTTCACAAATTATATAAATGCAAAGCTGTTAACTTTTATATTAGAAAAACTTGATTGCTAAATTATGTTATAATAATATTGTTATTATTGTTAATATTTCTCTTTAATTTTAGAGGAAAATACTTAACTCTTTAATAAAACCATTTATTTGTTGTATTTAAGTAGTTAAGGCCCAAAATCAATTATGCAGCAATTTAATTTGGTAATTGAAAAAGATTTGAATCAAGCAATTGATATTTCAACGCACAAATTTCAATAGATATATATATATATATATATATCTATGTATGTATATATGTATATTCGGGTTTTGTAAATTGTTGTTTGGCTTAATTGATTTCCAAACCAAAAACTGATTGAATTGGATTTGGCTAACAAACGACAGGGCAAAAACGAGTGGCAAGTTATCTAATACAATATCATCAGATCGTGATTGCCAGACAAATGACATTTGACATGTTATGCGGATTTTCCTATGGACTTAATTATTGTGGTTTGGGCCCCAAAATTGCTGCTGTGTCCCACACACACACACACACACACACACACACATATGAAAAGAGAGGGAGAGAGAGAGCAACTTTTTGCTTATCTGGCTCATAAATATTTCTTTTTTTTTTTTTTGTTTTCTTATTGTTAGCTGCAATTGTTTAATTGTTGGCCCCGGTTTTTGGCCTGGCCTGGCCAGACTCAACTCGGTTTCGGTTTGGTTTGAAAGCATTTTTGTTTGGCCGATAATCGGTTTAAAAGTGACTCAACTTTCAGCTGCATGGGCATGAATTTTATTTGATGTTGCTGCTGTTGTTGTTGCTGCTGCTGTTGCTGTTGCTTGTGTGTTTTTTGTTGCTGCTGCTGTTGCTAGAAATTATTGTCAATTGTGTGGAGCATAAGCCTGAATTAATTTTCTACTATGTGTTGTCTTTTATATTTGTTTTGTGGTTGCTTGTTTTTATTTTGTTTTGTTATTTTTAATTGTGCAATTGTCTCGCTTCCTCTTTGCATTAGAGCCAACGCGGGGGGAAGAGGCTTTTTTGGGTAGAGATTTTAATCAAAGTTAGGCAAGCGACCTTAACCAAAGGTTGCCCTCTGACATCGGATTTCATTTTTTGGGAGCTCCTTACCCTAAAAACAACAGTCCATTTTGATTTGGCATTATGTATTTATGATTCGCTGACACAATGCCCCAGGTGATGCCAGTCTATCAGTCAGGCAGTCAGTCAGTCAGTCATTCAGTTCAGATCACTTCAGTTCAATTCATTTTGGTTGAGTTCATTTCAGTTTGATCGTGATCGATGCTGAAAATTTGTTGCCAATTTTTTCTTTTTTTATTTAGGTTCAATACCCTATATTTAGAAGTTTTAAAGTGGGTATATTTGGGTTATATGTATGAAGATGCCTTCATGGTGCAAAATCTATAATAAATAATTCAATTTATATTGATAGCTTCTAGAAAAGGTAAAAATTAAGTCTCTGAGAAGTCTTAGAAAAGTGTTAAATGTATCTAAAATAGATTACAAATATATCTAAAATTGAATTAAAATTAAACTAAAATAATAATAAAATAAAATAATAAAATATTAATAATAATAACAGAACGGAAATTTAATATAATTTCTAAAGGAAATCTAATAAAATCTAGTACAAAGGAATTCTAAAAAAATTTAATAGAAGTCTAAAAAGAATCACAGAAAAGAAAAAAAAAGTTGCAAAAATAACAAAATAAGTTAAAGAAAATAAGTTTTATATTATCTTAATAAAGAAGTTAGAAAATGTTTGTTGAAACAAGATATTATAAAAAAAACTAAAGCTAAAATAAGTTCAAAATAAGTCTAAACTAAATCTAAAATATACATATATAAAAATTGTTTGAAATCTATAAACAAATATGACATCAGATAGAAATGTCTCAAACAAGTCCGATATAAATAAAAAGTTAGTTGAAACTGAATCTAAAAGATGTGAAAATAGCCAGCAAAAGTTCAAAACAAAATTAATAAAATTAAATAGAAATTTGTTTGTATAAGGAAGGTAGAAAATGTTTATTTTTTTCAAACTTTAGCCACGCCCTTACCTGCCTTTTTAATTAAAAATACACAAACCTAAGCAAAAAATCATTTTTAATATTAATCATTCTATCAATCATTTCAAAC
Source organism: Drosophila sturtevanti (assembly GCA_018150375.1). NCBI lineage: Eukaryota > Metazoa > Arthropoda > Insecta > Diptera > Drosophilidae > Drosophila > Drosophila sturtevanti. The sequence goes on along the minus strand of JAECWJ010000324.1, from coordinate 2,446,740 downwards.
CAAAGCAAGATGGCATTAAATGTTGGCCAATATATAACAAAATGTGTAAGAATTAAGATTTTTTTTTTAAGAATACAAACAACTTTATGAGAAGAGTAATTTTTAGTCGGTTAAAGACTTAATTTTGATTTGTTTGGTCTTCTTGGAATTCCCAAAAAAATGCCTTTGGCTAGAAATTTTTGCCTGTCAACGAATTGCAGCTGCAATATGGCATATTTTTTTCTCTGTTTTTTGAAACATTTTTCGTGGCCCTTATTTCGTGATGGTCGTGCCCAATTTGTTGTTGTTGTCTGTTCTAATTGTAGGTACAAGCTAATCTCTAAAACTTCCTGGCCAAGTCATTAACATTTTCGGTTTGCCTATTTCAAGTTTTAAATTAATTACAAACACACATATACACACACACGTACACACACACAGAGAGAAATAGATATAGAGAGATACCCACAGATTCGACAGGGTTTTTAGAACTTCCTATATATATATTTTTTTTTTTTTGTATTTTAATTGAATTGGGAATGTTGAAGAAACTTGGCATACAAGTCGACAAAATCCAATCTGCGCTAAATCCGTCTAAAAGTTTACAGTAGCAGCAGCCAAAGTCCAAATGAAGATAAACACATACAGACATATGCCACACACACACACACACACACACACACTTATATATATATATATATGTATATTTACATTTACACATGACCGAACCAACGCGCTGGAACTTCTGACAAACTTGGCTAACCGCCACACATACCCATATACCCATACCCATAAAAAGACTATTGCAAAGCGAAATTTTGTCCTGTTCCTGTCATGGTTCTGGCCACCATATACATACATACATACAAACATACCTCTACATACGTATGTATGTATGTATGTGTGTACATAGTATACATGCCATATACGCAATATGCACAAATAAATGTCAACTTAGGTCTTGTCTGACTGAGCCCGCATTTAATAAAAATGAAAATGAAATTAAATTAAATATTCCAACTGCTGACAAAATGTCAAGTGTAGCAATATAAACGAAAAGAGCCAGCCAAAAAGAAAGATGGAGAAGCATTCCTAATGAATTAAACAAAATGCGGGACCAAATGAAAGAGCCACCAACAACAACAACTGCGTGTTGGCCAGGGCAAGGGCAAGGGTAAGGGTAAGGACAGGTATAGAAAGAGAGATGAAATTTTGCAAAAAAAAAAAGAAAAAGAAAAAAAATTAATTTAACAAATTTTTAATTGCTCATGTCGTTTGCGCGTCCGATCAACAGGCAAACAGAGCCAACAGATTCAGGCTTACACTGTGGCATAGCCACATAGCCACATTGCCATATCATGGTATCTGGCGGCTATATGCTTTTGCCACACTCGTTTTCTTCTTCTCTTTCTCCCTCTTTTTGTATCATCTTCTTCTCGGTGTTTATCTCGATGTCTGTTTTGTTTTTTTGCGTGTGTCTTCATCATCATCATCATCATCACCATCATTATCTTCATCATCATGATGATGATGAACTGGCAGCAGCAGGTTGCTGATGTTTGAAGTTGAAGTTTAAGGTCATGATTATGTACACGCACACACACACACATGCCACACTCACACACACACACTCTGTCAACATTAAATATGTCGGTACCATAAGGCAATATGTTTGCTGTTGTTGTTGCTGTTGTTATTGTGGTTTTTCATATTTCATTGGAAAGGCAGCTGTCAGTCATTCATATAGTCAAGTCTCTCAGCTGGTCTCGTGTTTGTTTGTTTTTCCTACCAAATCAGCTTAACCAATAATAAAAAACAAAAAACAAACAAAAAAAAAAGGAAAATGAAGAAACAAAATGTACAAGAAAATTGAGTGGAAAACCGAAATGGGTAACAGTTGATGATGAAAATTTTTGTATTTTGGCTGCTTGACAAGTTTGTCTTCAATTGAATGCCGCGTTGAATTGCATTGATAAAATTGCTTTCAATTGTCACAATTGAAACTGAAAATAACATCTTGAATGGACGTTTTTCCAATTTTCTAATATAAATTTCAACAGCTGACAAATGTGGGAAAAATCAAACGAAAATCGTGCTCGAATTTCTTTCATTTATTTCGTGCAGGAGTACATTTTTTTTGTATTATATTTATATATCCATTCTTTATCAATGACTTTATCAAAAATTCTTTATATTTTTGTAATATTTATTGTTTATTTTTTCTATATTTCATATATGATATATGCCTTTGCTTTATATTTGAGGATATATGCATGTGTTTGTCTTGTCTAATAAATCCTATACTGTATATATTATTATTTTAACAGTATTTATGTATATTATATATATGTATATATATATAGATCTTACATATTATATAAACTAATATCCATATTCAATTTCTCTATAAAAAAGTTGAATAACTTTAGTTTCTTATTAAGTTTTTGTACCCCATTTGGTTAGTCGAGAATTTTTGTTATTAAAAGCTACCAAAAAGTTCCATGGTCCTTGGTCAAAATAACAAAGACAATAAAAATATTATAATTAAAACTATTTTGGAGACAATTTAAATATAAATATTATTCAATAAATAGAACATAGGTTGTTACATACTTAAAAAAATCTTAATTTATTTTTTATTTAAAGTTAAACTTCGTTTTGGTTTACAACTAAAATATTAGCAATATGAAAATATTTGCAATAGTGGAGACTGTATTAAACAATAGTTGAGCTTAATGTTTTCAACAATGAAAATAAAATATCTCTAATAAAATTTCATTAAATGTTGGAACATAAATAATCTAGCAACGGTTACTTTCCTAATGGCAATTCATTTTATTAAACATTTCTAATCAAATATCTTTTAACCTTAGTTTATCTGTGGCTATGCAAAGTTTTCTTCCAGCATTTTTATTTGCTTTAAATAAAATGAAATTTGAATGACTATATTATATGTATATACTATATAGTTTATATTGGAATCACTATATACATATTTATATACATTATATAGTTTTATTTTACTTTCAATATGACTTCTCCATGTGTGAATAGTCTATATAAGTTATTTTTCTTTAGTATGTATTAAATCTATCTTTGAGACAACAGTATATATATATATATATATATTTATATATAAAGAGAATTTATGACCATTTGATTGCATGATAAATTTGATTGCAGTTATATTAGTCGCAATAGTACGAGTTGTAGTTGTTTTTATTTTACCGATTCCCAAGCGACTTTATTTGCAAATATTTTGTCGTTGGCATCTCAAATTGCCAGGCAATTGTCGTCATTTGTCAGGTCCAATGTTGAGCGAATGGGGAAAAGGGAATGGAATGGGATAAAATGGGAAACGATTGGCAGAGGGAACACATGCCTCAATTGTTTACTCCCATGAGAGAGGAATGACAGCCAGTTTGTTCATAATTAGTAAGCCAGACAAATGGTAACTAGCTCACATTTGCAAATTGCCAACCGACCAACTGAATGTAGTTTCTATATCTACATATCTATCTATCTATGTATGTATGTATGTGTGTACAGGAAGTTGGCAATTGGCAAACGATGATGGTCATGTGATATGGTTATATGATACTCGTAGAGAAATCCAATTAATTACTTATGTAGATCCTTCTGTATGGAACTCTTGCTTCATCTATAGCTTCAGCTCATCCTGCTTCATATGGTCATAATCAACTCAGTTAATATGCTTTGGCTTCTACTTTCTGGCTACCTACCAAGAGCTAATCAGCCATGGCTACCATATAATAGTAACCAACACACACACACACACACACACACACAAAGCCATATAAAATGCAAATTTGCATTTGCAAAAAGCGATTAGTTCGTGTTGATGACGATGACGTTGACGTTGAGTTGAGCTGTTGGACTCATTGGAGAGCAATAAAAATATTTGAACTGCCACAGAGAGAGTAAAAGAGGTAAACAAAAGTCCAATGAGAAAAGTGCACAACAAGTGAAAAAGAGTCACATCCGGTAGGCTGTCTATGTCTATGTGTGTGTCTTTGTGTGTGTGTGTGTGTGTGTATGACCAACCACCACTAAGGCTGACTTCCGGATGATGCTGAATGAGAAATGGAAACAGGATGAACGATCCAGTCCAACAAAACGGAAATGTTAAGTGCCGCCAAAAGGCAAACTAAAATTCTAAGTAACTAAATTCTTTCATTCTTTAATACATTCATTCATTCATTGATTCATTCACTCATTCGTTCGTTAATTCATTGATCATTGATTGAATTTTCATTTCATTTCATATCATTTCGTTTCGTTATGGTAAAAAGTATGTGTAGATACGTATGTTAGCCATGTTTGTATAGCAGCTGCTGTCAGATAGTTATACATGTATGTATACATATGCATACATACATATCTACTTATGTATATACATGTGTGTGTTTGTGTGTGTCTGTTGTATCTCTCTAAGTGACTTGCCACATAAAGTGCTTTTATTGATGTTCATTTGGTATGGCAATTTGTAGCATTTGTGTGTGCGACATTTATGCGTCTGCAATTTAAATGGCATTATGCAATTTGTTGTTAATGTGAATGGAAATATAAATGTTAAGGGGAGGGATGGGGCGTTCTGAAAGGGAGAAAAATATGACAGCTTAGAAATACAAATATATATATAGAATCGATATAGGGTATTAAGTTAATTGGCAATAGGATTAGAAATCAATAATGTATGATTTTTGTCTTAGTATACAAAAGTATTTTTGATTTATTTGATTTAAATCTATTTCACACACTAGCATAGATTTGTTTGTCAAATTTGTTTTTCATCAAAAAATATATGATTTATCTTTATTGCGTTGGAAAAATTTCAGCAATTTGTTAGAAATTAGTTATAACATCCTGTCAAATAGTTATTATTTTAATACATTTTTCATATATTTATTAGCTTTATTGTCCATCAGTTACAAAAAACATTTATTTCTATTGAAATTTCCAGAGAAAGTCAAAACAATTTTTGGACAAAGCGTAAGATGGTATATTGTATAAATAACCATTATATTTGTACCAGTTATATAATGATTGAGTTACTTTTGATGGTTTTTTAATCATTTATAATATTAATTATAGTATTCATTATAAGTTTCCGCTTTGTGTTAATTTGAGGTAGTGTTCTTACCTTAAAGAAATCCATAACTTTTGGAAAATATTGCAAAAGTTCATCTATTATTTTTAGAGGCTTTCTTTAATTTAACAAGAATTGGCACTTAGGTTATCTTAAGTTACAAATGTGTTATTAAAAGTTTTCTTTATATTAATGTTAATTTGTGTCAACTCATGTTAAGTTGTGGTCGTCATGTTAAATTACAGTGGACCAAATTACCTCTGTTATGTTAAAGAGGTTGCAGATGTTAGTTTTGTTCTATTAAGGTAGGTTATGTTCTCTACTTATGTTATATTTTGGTAGGCAATGTTAATTTTGTTAGCTTCTGAAATGTTTTGATAGGTTTTAAAAATAGTTTATTCGGTTATCTTGAGCTAAGATTATGGAAAAATGCGTTGTTGTAGGTAAAGTTACTCTCTTATACATATATTGCTCCTTTGTTCAAGATGACAAACGTTTAGCATATTAAAATGCAACAAATTGGCCATTAACTAATTACCTTTGAATCGAATTTAAACACACAGATTTATATAGATTGAATCAATTTAAAAATTTATGCAAATTTTGCATTTCCAATTCAGTTTACTTTTCAGCACTTTGAAAACTGACCAGCCGCAACTTGTTTTCTTAATTTTTTGTTGTCTCTCTTTCAGGTATTTGAAATGTTTTTGGTGTTTGACTTTTTTGTTTTTGTTAATTTTGGGGGCGGGGGGAAAAAACGAGTTTTTATTTTCAGTTGCAGCTCATATTCATTAATTTATCACCAGTAAAGGAGTTAGGTAACATTATATTTTGTATTACCAATTAAGTGTGAAAAACTGTGGTTACTACTGACTGGCCGGCTAGCTGCTTGATTATTTATAATTTTTTTGGGCCCAAATGTGGTGGCATAGGCGATAGCTATGGCTACGGTTATGGCTATGTTGGTGACGGTGGTAATGGCAATATTGGAGACGGCCTTGCAGACCGAGCAATTGAAGTAAAAGCCGCAGCAATGATGTGGGTTTGGAATTACAATGAAAAATGGCCAGTGAAATACCAATAAAAAATAAAAGGGAAAAGAAGGCGTCTGCGGAAATGTCCAGGGCAAAAGATAATGATTAAGTGAAGTTAAAAAGTAAAGTTGAAAGCAATGCATTATCCAGGGTAAACACAACTGGAGAAGCTTCTGTTTGAAGTGAATGGAAAACCTGATTAACAGTTGCCGTTAAAAATATTCGCATATATTTACGAGTTTGGTTTGCAAATAAATACTTTAGTTTCTTTCGCTTAAATTATTCAGTTATTTAACTTGATTTTTTTAAGAAATCGCTCTCTTATATAATTAGCTCTTGTTATATAGTTTTTTTATTTACAAAGATTCAATTTATTTGAATTCTACTTGAATCTTAAAATTCTGTTTAAAACTTTATTACAGCAGTAATATGGCAAAACTATATATGATAAATATTTAATGCCAATCAGTTACATACACTTGGACGTACTTTTATACCCTTGTTTTATTTATTTTTCATACCCTGACTGACTTTTAAACTTCATTTGCCTTTTTCAAAATAATTTGATTTCTGTGGTAAACTTAATATATAGACGTACTTTAAAATGGATATAAATGTAAAAAAAAGGAAGTTTCCATTTTAATTGAATAGAAAAATTTCAATCTCTTCTTCTCACTTATCTTTCGTATTTACCCAATAGTTGCGCCCCCTCCCACACATACCTAAATACCATGAATATTTGATCTTCAATTGTTTGTGTTTCCCATCAATTTCACATTCCTTACATTTCCTTCTTTATCCTTCTTTCTCTGCTATATAAATACGCATATACAGGGGTGGGTGTTCCGTGTGCTGGAAGGGGGCCAACATTTAGGGGAGGAGATAAAACAATGCTAATAAAAAACCATACTCTGTACATATGTTGAAGGTTTGACATGCATTGAGCATTTTTATTAAAAGCCTCAGTAGTTTCATTGACTGTTAAACTGTATTTAATCAAAAGCTTTTTGAATGCGATTAAATTTTGTTTGTTTTCTATATTTTTGAACGATATTATCAATTTATGCAATTTGTTAAAATATGCAATATGATTATAATAAAGAGCCTTATGCGATTTCTTAAAATAAGTTGAACTATATAATAAGTATATCCAGTTTACGTGACTATATATACTGATTGATATATATTCAGAGCAGGCAAATTATCAGAAAACTTTCAATAACTATTCCGTGTTTTACATAATTTTATAAATTTTATATCCGCTAGATATTTTTCTGATTCTCTTTAACAATTTTAAAGTTTTACATTCAAAAATAATTATTACAAAATGTTTCACTGTTTAACCAAATAATTTAAATATTTGCTATTTCAAAAGAGATGTGAAAACTGTTCAAACATTTAATTTGAAATCTTTGCTTTTTTCAATAAATGTTAAACATAGCCAAATATCGGCTAAAATGCATTTAAAAAAACATTCAACCAACTAACTTTAGTTTTTGTAGTTGCAGAGAAGAATCTTTTAAGACAAACAAAATAATAATACATTAACATTTGTATGCAATCGAAAGAACTTTTTTAGACTTTTAATTCTAGTAAATTGTAAATCGATTAAGTAAACTCATGCCAAGTCAGAGAGAGTCCGCTCCTGTAAATGTATGTAAGTTGTAAGTGTTTGGTTTTTCTTGTTTTCAATTGATTTAATATGCAGAGTCGTAAATTCCTTTTCAACAAAATTTATGTATGTATGTGTGTGTGTGTGTGTGTGTGTCTGTGTATGCCAGTGAGTGACTGTGCTGGTGTGTTGTGGCTGCCACAAAATCTTTCCTCTTATTTTTTTTGGCTTTTTTTCAGTTTGCTGTTTTTCAACCTTATCTTTTGCATTTATTTTAGCGCTCAAATACAGACACACACTCGCACACTCTCACACACACACCGACACATTACGTGAGCTGTCTGCACTAAAAACAAATCAATGTCCCCTTTCACACGTGCAACCAGCACACCCTCTATCCATTGTGCCACCCACCCCCTTATGCCACCCTGAAGAGTTTAATATGCGTTTAGTTCGCTCTTTTCTGAATAATTTTTACTTTTTGTTTTTTTTTTGGTTGTTTTGTTGCACGTTGCATTGATATTGCTTTGGCCAACTTGCCACATTTAGATTCCGTTGAATGAAAAGTGTTTTAAATTTTCATACCAAATGGAAAACAACAACAAAAATACATAATATAAAGAAAAAAATAGAAAAACATTTTTGCGGTTACGAACTGCATTTGTCACTAGATTTTCTGTTATACTTTTACCCATTTTTCGCCCAATCGCATACCCCCCCCCTTGCCGTACACACGCCCACGCCCACGCTCACGCTCACGCCCTCGCCAACGCCCACGCTCACGCCCCACGCCCCTCGCCCCTTACCTAGGCAATGTTTGTGCAACGTGTTTGCGGCACTGTTTGCTGAGCTTTTTCTTCTTCGTTGTTGGTTTCATTTGTTTCACTTATTTTTATTTTTCTTTTTTTTTTTTTTTTTGAATTTTTATGTATTTTAAATTTGCCTGTTGCCTGCTTTTTCAATTTCAAACTGTGTTTGCTTATGCATATTTTCGAGTAAATATCAAAAATACCAAATGGAAATTTCATTTTTAAAGTTGATAAATTTTCAAATATGTATTAAAGTAAAAGTCATAAAGTTTTGCACCAAGTTACTTTCAAATAGTAAAATTTATTGGACCAAAGTATTACGAGTAAAAAGGGTGACAACAAAAAGAGGCAAGCAAAAAAAATATATATATAAAAGGGGTGGTGGGGAGGGCTGCTGCAACAGGCAACTATATAGCTGGTGCCACATAGAGTTGGATCCCCTTTGGCAAAAATGTAATAGAGTTGGCTTCATATTGCCGAGTTTTTCGCTTTACACTCTTTTTGTCTTTTCTAAAAATAGCTTTTCCACACGCTTTCAGTGTGTTAAAAATAACATAATATTTTTCATGGTAGTTGTTGCCTTCAAATTGAAGAAATATGTATGTTGCAAGGGGCACTGGGCAGTAGTAACTCGGCATGATGGAAGTGGTAGAGAGGGGGGGGTCGCACTGTCGCTTACCAACTAATAGTTAATAAAATGCTTGGGCTTTAAGTGGTAAAAATGAACAAGGAATAAAAACACAACCGCCGCCCGCACTTCATTCCACTTCATACTCTTATACATATGCTCAACTCCCCTCACCCCCGTCAGTACAAATGGCGGTACTAAGTTTATGCTTTGAGTTTGTGGTAATCAAAGTCAACAGCAAAAGGCAAAAATGTACCTGTTAGCAATACCTTTACACACACACACACACCACTTCACTCCACTTTACACCACTCCACTTCAATGTGCACCTGCCTTTTGAGCCGCGACAACGACCCTTCCCTACCCTTTTCACCCGTTTGCTGGTCTTGTCCTCTCTCTGCTCCTTTTTCCAGTTTCGTTCTCCATTCGCTCGCTGTCTTAGTCTTTTACAGATTTTAATGCCTGCGTGTCATGAATGGCATCGCAATGTTTCCACTTTAGGGTTGCCAGACACACACACAAACACACGCGCTCCCCGCACCTCCTCTTCCATGTCATGATATCGCTTGGCTTGACTTGACTTTTTCTTCTTCTTTTTTTTTTGTGTGTTGCCTGATAAAATTATGACATATGAAACTTTGGCTGACATCAGTTTTGTGTATCAGTGAGAGAGAGAGAGAGAGAGGGAGGGATAGAATGAGTGTGGTGAAAAGAGATGTGGGGGGGTGACTAAGGCATGCAAAGTATTTTTTACCACATTGCCTTTTGTTCCGTTTCGTTCCATTCCGTTCTGGGCATAAACATGCACACACACACACACACACAAACAGAGAATAACAACAACAACAAAAGTTAAGCTGGTGACGTAGCCGATAAAGTGACTCGTCTCAAATTTATTAGAGCTCCCAAAAAGCCACGAGCTACACTTGATTAAAATGGCTTGAAGTCGTAAGTGGATATATATAATATATATATATATATATATATATATGTACATACGTATATGTGTAGTTGGGTAGGGCACTTTTTTGGTTAAGCTGTGAGATCATTAAGTGCCACATTACGTATACGACATGATACGACGCATTGACGCTGCTGCCTCAGCAAATGTGGCAAGTGGACTGAGACCTGGACGAGAACAATTCAGATGATACTCTTGGGATAATGCCATTGATGATGATATTACCATTGCACATTTGGACTTTTAATTAAAATGAAATTAACTTGCCAACCAACTTTGGTTATAAATTGATGTCAGGTTTATAAGGGAGACAAGTTGGAATTCATTTAGTAACCGCATTATTTCATATACATACATATATATTTTAATAACTTGAACACTTTCCTCATGTCCTTGTGTGATGGAAATGCAATCAGCAAAAAATAAAATAAGGGTCGAAACTTTTAAAGACATGGAAATGATAAAGAAATTGGTAAAAAAAAAAGTTATTTTATCGATACAACTTTTGGAGTATTAAACTTTTATAAAATGTATGTCATTGAAAAGTACTTTAAAAGTAATTAAATACAAAATATGAGACTGAAATAGGTTAAGCATGCTTTACAATTTAGCTAAGTCAAATATTTGGTTCTTCTATACATATAGTATATGCATTGTAAGACGATCCAAAGGTGACTGCATTTTAACTAAGTTCAAATTGCACATAAAATTTTAATAATTCTTTCTTTCTTTTTTAACCATAAATAAATAATGGCTGTCAAACTGAGAAGTTTCTTGGAAAGTAAAATGTCTAGTTGGTCAGTGGTACATGGTACATCAATTTGCCATACATACATATGTATATACATAAACACATATATCTGACTTTATGACCAAAGAAAATTTGCAACCATGAAACTATTACAACAGGTTAAAATAATGTATCTATTTGGCTGATTTGGTAAGTGTAGGGCAACGAAAACAACAAAACAAATAACCAGAAAGCAAATATTTACCATATGGGAAAGTAAAAATCCATAAAATGGAAAACAATAAACTTGTATCCACTGGGTTACTAGGAGGCAATCTCTCTTAAAAAGATATTTTCAAAATCGATGCAACAGCAACTTTTCCCTGGTAGAAATTTATGATAATAATAACTAATTAACAAGTAACTGGAAAAAAATTTGTTAATGCTAAAAAAAAATTGTAAAAATAAAGAGTTGATGGGTTACTAATTGTAGTAAAAATTAAGCGGATTATCTGTAGAAGAAGATTTTTTCAGCAATCATAGGCAAATATTGTAATATTTATTTTAAGCAAACAAATTTACTAGTCCTATATGTGTATATATGTAAATATCATTAATCGCTTTATAGATATATAAACTATATCATTTCTAGAGTGTTCAACCCGGAGATACTCCCATAAATTTTGTTATTTATTTTGAATAATTATATACATATGTATATTAAAAATTAAATTATATAAAATGTACATTAAAGCCTCTAAATAACTACTAAATATTAAAGGCTTTAATATATATATTTTAATAGTTTTAATTGATTGTAGAACCAAATGAAAATAGTGCTAGATCTTAAAATTTATGGAATTCATGACCTGAGTGAATTCCCTCAAAAAGATGACAAAATTTCCGTATCTAAAAAACTTATCCCATCACATTTTTTCATTGTTCAGCTAAAACTAAAAATTTCTTTTGTAAATCTATAAAATTTATGCCACTTATTCATACCTGAATGTGTTGGCATTCTTTTGAAATTTTATATGTTAAGTACATCTCTCTAAGTTTGCGTCTTTTCCTGATAATCTGAGAATTTCATTTATAAAAAAAAAAGGCGGATAGGAAGCTGCATTATAAGCACTGCGACAAAGTTATATTACACTACTCAAAAAATATATATATATATATACACAAAAAGACGAAATAAATTCAGTTACACAAAAAGCCATAGCCATAGCCGTAGCCGTAGCCCAAACCAAGCCAAGTCCGAGTCCAAGTCCGGCAGGCAAACACTTTGCCGCAGTCAGTAAAAGGGGCAACGAAGCGGTAACAAAGTTGTTTCAGTCTCCCTTATTTTTGGTTTCTTTTCTTCTTTTTTTTTTTTTGCTTTATTATTTTATTTTATTCCCCCTTTTTTCGGTTTTTTTTTTTTTTTATTTTCGTAAACTCTTCTCATTTATGAGTGCCGGGCAAACGAAAGCGAACAAAAGGCATCCCATGGACTAAAGCTACAAATTTTTTGGCTTTGAATAAGTTTTACAGTATTTTTTTTTGGTCCATTCTTCGTTTTGGGCAATGGCCCTGCCCATCTTATAAATAAAAACATATTTAAGCAAGGCTAAGACTAAGGATAAGACTAAAGACTAAGGATATGGATAACCAAATAAAGAAAAAACGAAACGAAACCAAAAAAAATATATAAAACAAAAGTGGCAATTTGTATTTTCAGAACATTTCCTTGCCTTGAGGCTGGCATTTAAAAAAAAATATATATATGGAAAATTTATGGCAGATTCTCTGCGACGTTTTTGTAATTAAATGTTTGGTCAGTGCTTATTATTTAACATTTGATAGCGATTGCAACAAGCTGCTGCTGCTGCTGCAACAACAACAATATCAGCCACGACCGCATCAATTTCGTAATAAATTCTACAAAAGGCATTTGGCCTTGTATTGTATGTATAGTAAGGGGGCGTGTCCAACAGAACCACAACGACAACAAAATAAAAAGAATACTTGGCTGAGATATGAAGAAGTGTTTATACCCTAACTGAATAGTCTTTTGTTAAATGAGAATATATATTAATATAATTATTCTTTTGATAGCTTAAAATGAAGGGTAAATAAGTTAAATATTTCGTTAAAATATTTCCTTAGAGGAATAAATTATACTCTATACATATCATATATGAACATATATAATTCTATATATTTTTTAACTATATATTTTTAACTGTATATATTTACCTGACTATTGCAAAATCAATTTTTGTAGAATTTAGGAAACTTAAAATCTTTTTTCTGAAAATTTTTAATATATATGTATGTAGATTTATAGGTCGTTTTTATAATATGTATATCTAAGACTTTGCTTTATGATCTTTCTTCTTGGTGTCATATTTTGAATGTCTGTTGAATAACCATTAGAAGAACAATAAAATAATATTCCAAATATAAACTTATCCATTTTTTAAAGTACATTCCAAATGTAACCTAGTCGATTATTTAAAAATTTATTTTATTTTTATTCTGGAAAAGTATTTTGAAATAAAATTAAATAAAGATTACAAAGTTTGAACTTTTGGTTATACGTATATGTGTATATATATATGTATGTTAACCAATTAAAAAGTAATAAAAACTTAAAGCTTAAATTTGAAATGTTGAGAAATATAAAAATATATAGTATTTATATAATGAAATTATCATATAATCAAAAGGATTAGGAATTTAATGTCCAATAAGCTATAGAAATCCATAAATTGGATCATAAGATATTATACTTATTCTTATTATCATTGTTATTATTATTATTATTATTATTATTATTGTTATTATTTTTATTATTATTATTATTATTTGTATTATTTAGGAGTAATAAAGATAGAAAAAGTTTTCAAATTAAGAATGTAGATTATACATATTTAAAAATTAATAAGCAGTATATTGTATATATGGAAATAATATATGTAAATGGAAATTAAAAAGTTTTGAAATGAAAAACATGGTATATAATTAATAAATGTATAGAATATATATGTGAAATATAGAGTGAAATTAAAAAGTTTAGAAATCAAGAAGATAGATTACAATTAAGAATTAATAATATGTAGGATATATATGAGCAATATGGAGAGAAATTCAAAAGTTTAGAAATTAAGAGTATAGAAACTCACATATATATTACTGAAATATATATATGTCTCTTATTAACTCAAGCATCCTTTTCCGCATTTGCTGAACCTTGTCCAATATTTAATATACCCCTTTTATGTTAAGGGTATTTAAAAAAATCAACTTCTTTCGAAATGCCTCACATAATTTATTTCGCATTGGCAGCAATTCTTTTGAATATACAAAAAAAAAAAAGATCAAAAATACAAAAACTCCCTGGAAACATGCAAATTAACTTCAATTTTGTATTGTTATTATACATATCTTTCAGATGCGAAATTTATATCTGTTTTTGTTTTTTTTTTCGTTTCATTCCATATTGTTCTTTGTCTTCTGTTGTTTTTTTTTTATTATTATTATTCTTGTTGTTGTTGTATTTTATAAGCCGCTAATTTAAGTTAATTATGACTTTTTGATTGTCATTCAAATGTTAAGAATTTGATGCGAAATAAAGCATGATCATGATGTCATAATATATGTATGTATGTATGTATGTATGTATGTATGTATGAATGATAGAATATATGTATATATACATTTTCAATAATAATTTTGTTTATAAACTTCTATGTAGATTTATGAATTTTTCTAGTTTTTCCACATGGCATTTGCATTGCATTGTCTTCTGGTTGATTGTATTCAAATCAAAGGGGAAAAAAAAGCAACAACAAAAAATTGCATACAAAAACTCCCTCAAGCCCTCAGTGCTAGATGTTGATGCGGCCTTGTTACTAATAACCTCAATTTGAAATGCACACACACACACACACACATACACATATGCTGTCATATAGTATGCAGTTGCAAACAATATGACTGCAGTTTAGTGCTTCTCACAGCGGTTTGCCGCCACCCTCTCCCCCTTTCTCCCTCTCCTCTATAACTCGATGGCTTGATTTTGATGGAAGGAGGAGGCCATCATTTCACCACCCTCCATTTGGCAGGCGAAAAAAAGAGAGAAGAGAAAAAAAATATAAATAAATAGGGAAAAGTCTTCAGGGTTCTCATATTTCGCCGCAAGTTTTCCCTTTTTTTTTTTTTGGATTTTCTTTTTCTTTTTTTTTTTATATATGTATATATATTATTTCTCTCTTTTACTTTATAATGACTTTTCACTTTTCACCAAGCGCGTTCTCAGATTCAGATGCATGACCATAAGCAAAGAAATGGGGCGGGGGGAATATGAGTATATTTGTGTGTGTGTGGGGGGTGGACCGGGGTAGACTTCTTATTATGACAACCCAGCTGGCAGCTGTTTGCTGCCAACCTACAGAGAGACCCTCATCATAGCAGCCAGGCAGCGGTAAGTCAGTGAAAAGTGAGTGTGAAATGTTAGACCTGGTCTTAAATATGGTTTTTATAATTAGAGTATAAATTTGTTTTGCAGCGCTTCAGTGCCAAGCGAAAGTAACAAAAAGTAAACAAATATTATATACTATAATATATATACATATATACATACCATACATACATATGTACATATGTATGATCAAATGAGAAAAGAAGAGTGTAAAGTGTATGAGAAATGGGGGAGAGGAGTTAAATCTATGTGCGTGCTTTTCCCTCTAACTGTAACTGATAAATGCAAATTTATGGCCACAAACATGCAGAACAAATTGCCAACAATTTAAACGCCGTTACCGTTAAAGTGAAAAAGAAGAAGAAGAGAAGAAGATAGAAAAAAAAGAGAGAGAAAAAATAATAGAAGCTAAGTAAATTTAATTAAACTGCTAGGCGGCAGGCCAAAGTCGTTGTTGGCCAAGACCGAAGACCAAGGCCTAGGAAAACAAAAAAAAAAAAAATACGTTCATTAACCAAAACCCAGAGCCCACAATTGCCTGACTGAAAACATCTGTGCGCATTTCCGTAGTAGCCATCTATCTACCATCTATCCATCCATGTATCTAACTATCGATCTATCTATCTATCAGTTACAAATTGTATCGAGTGCAATGTATAGAATTTATTGCTTCCTGCTTTACGCCAAAACCAAACCAAACCAAACTGAACTAAACCAAAACCAAAAACCCAAACTAAACCAAAAACCGCCAACGACAAACGAGGAGCAACTGCAGCAGCTGTGGAACAGAGCACAGTCTGGGC
Source organism: Drosophila sturtevanti (assembly GCA_018150375.1). Lineage (NCBI taxonomy): Eukaryota > Metazoa > Arthropoda > Insecta > Diptera > Drosophilidae > Drosophila > Drosophila sturtevanti. Next base: position 2,430,609 of record JAECWJ010000324.1, on the reverse strand, counting down.
AATTATGCCATTTGACATAATTCATAACTGCTGCTGCTGTTGCTGATGTTGTTGTTGCTGCTGTTGCTGCTGATGTTGCTATGACCAGTTTCTAGTGGATTGCAATTGCAACTGCAACACGGATGCAGCTCTTCCTTCTTCACCTCCTTCTTGATAGCTACCAAAGGCTTTGTTATCATAAATTTATGCGCTCGTTTTATAAACGACAACAACGAAAGTTGTTTGATGTCGATGATGATGATAATGATGATGCTGATGCTGATGATGATGATGTTGCTGATGAGTATCTGGCGGCATTGGCAGTGTCCAACTGGGAGCTGATTCCTTCTCTAGTTGCAGTTGCAATTTCTCTCTTTCAGCAATCTCTCATGGGAATCAGGTTAACTCTTCTGCTGTATGCCAGCTCTAGCGCAAGAAAACTTTTTAATAAATTGACAAAAGTTTGTCATATGCATTGTTTTGAACGCTCAAGTGGCCCATTCTGAATCCGCTGTCCTGTACCCATTACCCTTACCTCAAATATTCCTATTTCAGGCTTCAAGCTGTCCAAGCCATTCTGTTAAACCGCATCCAGCTGGTTGGCCCCATTTACCGGGGCTTGAGAGTGGGGGCGGTTTGGCCAGACTTTAGTTTCAGTTATGAGTTTAAGTTTGGCTTCATTTGTTGCTCGTTTTCTGCAAAATTGCAGTTATGCCGCTTTTTTTGATGAACTTTGTACCGGATGACTTTAGTTTTATGACCTTTGTATGACCCAATGCAACTCAGTAGCTCCCTGCCATAGTTGTTTATTTATTTTTTTTTGTTTTTATTTTCACCGTTTTCTTTCTTTCTCTTCATTTTCTTTCTTATTTTTTTTCTTCTCCTTCCAAGTAATAACTTTCTTTCTTTTCATTTTCTTTTATACACTTTAGTGTATTTTCCCCTTCGTATTGCACATTTCTTATCTATATTTTATTTTTCACATTATGCATGAAAACTTTTCCATTCTGCCAGCGGAAAATAACAACTCATAATGGTTAGCAACATTTGAAAATTGTTTGCCAAAGTCTTCGTTTTAAAACTTTTCACAAACTCTTGAAAAATTATTAATAACAAATCGCTGATGACCTTGTTCAAAAGTGCTCAAAACTAATAAGTATTAATTAATTAAATAAGTCAACCAAATGCAAAGTTTAATAGAAAAGAATCTAAGATGTTTTTGTTAGTTTATTAACATTGATTATTAATTATGTGAATATATTATATAATATCAAAGTTGAAATGAAAATAATATAGAATGTTTTTGTTGGCTATTAATAGTATTAATTTAATACTGAATCTTTTATTTGATATACATATTTACATACATATGTATGTATGTATATACTAGTCACAGCTGCAAAGTGTTTATAGAGAGTCTATATAGGAGATCAAAACACTAACTACATAAATCATTCGAAAACTTCAACTTACTTTTTAATAAGACTAAAATGGTTCAACATAAATTTAGCACCCATTAGTTTTGGTTTTAAGTTTCTGTTCTATTATATAGCGATTTATCAAATGATTCGCTATTTATACATAAGAAGAAACGAATCCTTAAAAGCCATTTATATGTTTTGTTTCCATTTAATTTCAATTGAGAAACCTTAAAAGGCAAATTATCTTATCAAAAGAAGTTTCGCATTCACTTGAATTTGACCAGTTTACATTTAATGTTGAACATTGAGGCGTTGCCATTTTACAATCAAATCGGACATGGCAACGCTTTGATAGTTCTATCGGTCAGCTGGGCAACGATAACATATCGTTATCAATGATAATTTCCGAAAAATTACTTTAAATTCAAAACACCTTAACTTTAAATTTGTACTACATTGTTGTTTGTATTTCAAAAGATAAAAATTTATTAATTTAATTACGTTTAATGAATCAAAATACACGAAACTACAAAACAGAATTCTCTCATGTTAATTAATTCATTCTGTTCAGCATCATGGGTTTTTGTTTCAAATGAGACTACATGCATTCATATTGAATGTAAATTCGAACATTCATTCCATTTCAACAGAGTATTTAATGGTTAAACAAAGAGATTTTCATATTTACCCTTAAAAAAACTTTACCATTTATGTATGTTTGTATGTAAGTATGTAAATGTATGGCAACAAGCTGTGCACAGGTAATTACCTTCTGTGTACCTATAAACTTTTCATATGAAACAAGTATAAAAGTAAAACTGATGCTCATATTGTATTTTTGTACTCCAATTTTTTGATGCAGCAACAGTTGCTGTTGTTGCTGATGTTGGTGTTGCTGTTGGTGTTGTTGCCGTTGTTGTTGTTGTTGTTGCAGCCTGTCATGTGTTCTAGTTAGTTTTTACCTATTTTTGTTTTTTTGTTTCTGTAGATTTAACATGCAGAGCAGTTAGTTTGAAATGCTTGTGCATGAAAGTATTTATGCTCATGCCATCATCATCATGCTCATAGAGTTTTAGTTCATTTTTACTTTCAACTGTATGTGCAAATGTGGCACATGTCGTCGACACACAATTCTAATCAAATGCAAGCCAAAGGCAACAAAAAACGACAAACTCTTCACCTTTTTTTTTACCTTTTATTGTGGCACATACTTACTATAAGAGTATACCTGGCATTTCACAGCAAAAATACTCAACACTATATACATATATATATATATATATATATATACATATACATATATATATACAATATGTACATATATGTACGTTTGTATATAAAGAATAAGAATTTTCACTTTTCTCCATTTGGCTTTGGCCCTACGGCAGCAACATTGCATGCCACATGCAAAAAACACAAGCAGCAACATCAGCAATAGCAACAAAAACAACGGGAGCAACATCAGCAAAAATCACTCCTTGTTGTTATTACTTAGTTATAGTTTGTATTATTACTGTTATTGTCAATAATTTGATTTTGATTTGCCTTGATTGGCAGACACTTGAAAGTGCCAGGATAACTACAAAGTTATTTATTATACATATATCTACATAAATTTACATATTGTATATACATATGTATAAGTATATAGTTATAGATATACAGTTCAAGGTTGCAAGTAAACATGTTTTTGATAAAGTGAAACTTTCGTTCAATGTTATATTATTGATTTAACTAAGTAAAATGGATTACATCTTGATTTCTTTTTTTTTTTTTTTTTTTTTTTTGTTTTTGCTCAATTGCCCTCATTTTCAAGGGCCATTTTCAAACAAAATTAAATGAAAACTAATTACAAACTAAAGTGTCAAGCAATTGAGGTAGTTGTTGCAGTTCAAGTGTCAAGTTAAAAAGTTTGCTGCACTCACCAGAAAGTACCCAAAAAAAAAAAAAAAAAAAAAAATACGAAAAAATACCCACACAAAACACTCATATGTAACTTTAAGTGCAGCACACAATATAAAAAATGGATATAAAAAAGAAATACATGTACATACATCCATACATATGCATACATATGTACATATGTATGTATGTATAGACCCAGACTAGACTAAAGCAAAGCAAACCAGAGCAGACCTAAGGAAACTAAACAAAACTAACTTTTTATGTCGCTGAAAAATGGCTGCAACATAAAAATTGACCTCAGCAACAGAGGCGGCCAAGCGACGACGACGACGACAACGACAACAAGCACAATGTTAGTTAGATTCCAAGTAATAGACAGACATACATATACACACTGAAATAGTGATGGTGGGGGGAACAACGAGTGGGGGAAGGTTAGAAGAGAGGAATTAGTTAAAAGTGGAGCAGCATTGGCGAACTGGCCACACAGACCCGAAACACAAACGATCATTGCAACTGGCATCCAAGTTGGTTGGTCCGAATCCAAGTTAAGCCGACAGAGCAGAGCGCGTGTCTATGGTGGGCAGACAAATTACAGTAGCCAGATTTCTCGTCTTCAAAGTTGTTTTGCATTTGCAGCCACGCCTCAACCGCCTCCAAACACCCCACACCATCATACTCGAGTCAACCGCCACCACCCGTTTCCTCTCTTCTAGTTAGTGCTTGCCTGCTACACGCGCTCAACATGTTTTTTATATTTGAACATTTTGTCTACCCTGCAACTTATTTGCTTAAAAAGAGTATATGAGGATTGTCAAAATATGTGGGTACGAGATAAAGGGAAGCATTAGCAGTATATATATTTAAATATATGTGTATGTATAAGTTTTGTTTAAGTTAATTAGGCCTGAATTGTAATTTTGTCCCACTCATTTATTCCTGGTGTAACAATGGCAAGTCAAAATTAACAGAACGATTTAACATCCTCTGCAAAATTGATCTGTTAACATCAGAACATTAAAACTGTTAACTGTCTTTTTGCTGTAATAATTAACATTCTTTTACCAAGCTGCAACAAAATATTCTTCCATTTTAAAAATCAAAATAATTTTCTCATTCTCATTCTCATTCATTTCTGAATTTTAATTTTAATTTTCAAAGTTAAAGCTAAATGTTTTTAATGGATATCTCTGGGTCGACTAAAACTTCATATTTTTATTGCTACTATTTGCTGCTCATGGCTCGTAAGTTAGTTTTATTTTATTTTAGTTTCTGTTTTTTTTTTCTTTCTACAAACGCTCTAAAGAATGTGGTTTACTTTTTGGATGAGTTAACAAGCTCGTGTGGTTGGTGTTGCTACTGTTGTTGTTGTTGCTGTTGCTATTGTTGTTGTTGTGTTGCTTGAAGTGTACATGATTTTGAGTCTAATTTTGGTAGCCACAAATTTGTCATAGAAAGTGTTTGTTAGTCTAAATACAAAGCCATTGATCATGTTTATGCAACAATTTAAGTCAAACTTTTGACATGATTGTGATTTGTAGACTGGTTTTCGAATCAAATTTAAAAATTTTTAATACTTGACAAATGACTTATTTTTCATTTTAATATTTTTCATTACAGGAACGGCAACAATTCTTAAATTGTTCAACTAAAAGCTGGCATTATTTTTAGGGTAAGTCAAAAAGCAATCATTAAGCTATACATTTGCATGAAAATGGTTTAAAAAGCTTAAACCAGGGAAATTACTTTAAGATTCTAGACTTAAAAAGTCTGAAAATTGTTTTTCATAAAACAATATTTAGCTTAATTTTTGCCTTTAACCAATAACAATAGAGAAATGACAACGAACGAAGTTTTGTCTGCCAAACGTTCCCGTTTCATCATGAGTTTTTGGCCAATTTGACAAATTAAGTTTATATACCACAAGCCGATTAAATTCTGGTAAATGACAAAAATAGGGTTTCGATGACTAATTACGTTTGAAGTTCATTTTGTATTCTAGATAAAGTCTTGATTTACATTCAACTTAATACGTATAATCAGCTAGAAATATTTTATTTATTTAAATTTTGGGCAAAATTTTTGTTTGGCTATAACCAATTTAAATTGTGTTGCTAAATGCGTTGGCTTAACGGCACATGTCATTGGCATATTTCAACTTATTTATTTGCGTTTGAGCCATATGGTAATGAGGCCTAGTTCTTTTGGACCATAAACAGATTATCAAAATATATTTTGAGTGCTCACTTTTCTTTTTTAATAGCAATCACAGTGATGGGCATTAGACTGGCAATCGAAATTCTGTGCTTAATACGCACTTGATTCTGCCACTTTGACGATTGACTTAGTGAGGCGTGGCCTCGTTTACTCTTGTTGCCGTTGTGGCTATTGCTAGTGCTTCTGCTGCTGCTGTTGCTGCTGCTGCTGTTGTTGCTGGTGGTGATGTTTGTCCCATGACGACAACGACCCACGCTTTTGAGATTTATTGCTCTGCTCTGGTCTGGCCATGCTTCGGGCTGATGGTGCGATTCTGATGGTGACTTATTTATGTGACTGCCGGATTGTTGGTTGGTTTTTTCGTTGGTTGGCATGCGTGGGCAGTAGGCAGGGGGCAAAGTTGCTTTTCGTTTTCTTTCTTTTCTTTTTTCGGCAGCAAACGGTTGCAAATAGTTACCTCTCCCTTCCTCCCTCTCTCTACATACCTTACCCTCTTTTTCACTGTGTATCTTTATCTCATTCCCTGCGTATCATTTGCCTCTTTCACTTTAGTTTATGGAAAGTTTAAAAGCTGCGTGGGCGGTCAGTTAGGTTAGTGAAATTAGTTGCTACTTTTTTCCTCATTTTTTGTTTGTTTTTTTTGCTTTTTTAACCTGATAATCAAATTATTTATTACTTGCCAATAGCGCTGCCTGTCTACCATTTTGTGTAATACAATTTACTGAACATTTATTATTTAGTTTTTCGTTTTTTTTTTTTTTTTTGTTAAGTCGGTAGCATTTTGGCGCTTTGACACCAATTGTTGCACGCCATTGTTTTAGGGCAATTGTTGTTGTTATTGTTGGTGTTGCTGTTGGTGCTGTCGTTGTTGCACGTCACTCAAATACCTGACAGCAAACGAAGTTCGTTTCGTGCTCAAGTTGTAGCTGAAGCTGTGTAAAGTTAAACTCTTCAAGTGCACACAAATACACACAGATACACATACACACACACTAACATTCATACTGATAGGTTGCCCGTTAGTGAAGGTCAATAATGGTTCCACCTGCCACCACCTCTTTCCTCTCTTTATGCAGTGAACGAACCTTTGTTGTTGACAGGAGCGGTTTCAATTATCCAAGGGTTGATCTCCTCCATTAATTGCTATATTTCGAGAGCTATTTGTTATAGTATTTTTATTTAATTTAAGTAAGGAGCAATCTAATTTTTATGTTTTAATGATTATTAACAAATTTGAAAAAAATTGTAATAAAAATAAATTATAGTGCAAAAAATTGTTAGGAAAATGTGAACAATTATGCAAGTAATTTCTTTAGATAAAGAACTTTCCCTCAATCCAAAAGGATTTCAAACACAATCATATGACATTTTATTAGGATTAATGTATAATATATCATAAATATAATTGCCAAAAGAAAATCCATGAAATTATACAAAATAAAACCTCATAATTTTAATGGATCTTAATCAAATAATATCCAATTTCACTGAATTTATTCATTCAAATGTATTTTTAACTTTAAAATCGATCGAAAGAAGAAATTTTTATTTACCTTGTTTTAGTGCCTCTCCCTCTCTCCCAATCCCCACCTGAAAAGTTAACTAAATTGGAATGTATTTCTGTGGGTAAACTTCGCTGGTCAATGGACGCTTTTCTGTTCAACTTTTATTTAATTTTTGTATTTTTTTTTTGTGTTTTTCGTATATACATTTTGTATTTGTTTTCTATACATTGTAGTTGTTAAAACAAATGCTAACGGTAAACACATTGTTTTGATACATATGTATATAGATGTACATATATACTCTTGATTTCAGTTTCAGTAGTTATTGTATTTGGCCATTTGATTAACAAGATTTCGTGTTTTGGTTTTTTGATTTGCAACCTGGCAATTAAATTAAATAAATATGTGAAGCAGAGAGCGAATTTATTATATTTATAATTTGTTGAAAATATCAGTTTTTCAACTGATGACTCAATCGCTAGTAAATGCCGTTTGCAAAGAAAGATTATTTGCAGACATTTAGTCGATTTTCAGCTACCCTATAATCAATTAAAACTATGCATGAAAAATGTGTAAAAGCGAAAAAGTGAAATAAATGAAAATATAATGAAAATATAATATAACTATAATAATATCTAATATATATAATTTTTATAACAAAAACTGCTTTGTTTTATTTTATTTAATTTCTCTGTTTATTTAGAATCTTTGATAAAGAAATTTAAATTTAATTTTTTTAACATTTTATGAAACAGTAATACTATTTGTTGATTTTTTAAGAATATACAATATTAAATATATGTATAATTCATTTCGCAAATTATATATATAGTTTACTCTCTTAAATTTTTTTAATTTTTAAATTTAAAATATAGTTAAAAGAAAGAAAAAAACAAAAAGTTATATGCCAATCGATATTTTTAAATAAAACTAAGCTTAAAAATATCTCCCATAATTAGATAACGACAAAAGAGTGATATTTGGATAAGGAACTGGTGTGATTTAATCCATGCTGATCAAGAATATATATGCTTAGTACATTTTCCTTCTTGGCCAAATTACTACAGCTCCAGTATTTACTTTATATAGAAAGTTATAAAAACTTATGGATGGGCGATATTGAAGATAATAAATAAATATTTTTGTTTATATATATATATATATATATATATTTTTAATAAATTACTCGCGCATATACCCATTTTGGCCTAAGGGGTTAAGGGTATTAAAAAATAAGAAAAAAACAAAATTATACATTTGGCAAATCATGAATATTTTATGAACTGCTGCTCTCTCGCATTTTTTGCTTTTGTCTTTATTTTCTTCTTTAAGTTTTGTTTTCTCCCTTCCCTCCCTCCTCCCGTTTTTGTATATTTTATTTATTTTTTTTTTGCTGTTTTTGTTGTTGGTTGTGCCCTCATTACAAAACACAAATCATGCATTGCGTTTACTTAACGGTCTTCAAAAAAAAAAAACGGGCAAAGCTGACAAATTTATTGTCGCCGTTGACATAAATATCGGTATCATTTGTATCCGAGAAGAAGAAGAAGGCAGGAGAATTGACCCACTGGAAATGTGTCAGACAGAAGTAAGAAATTTGCCAAAAATCGTGCTGTAATTGACATATATACGGCCGTATAATATATACACAATTTATCAAGTTCTCATTATGCATGACGGTGGAACCAAACAAAAGACTCAACCAACGAACTTTTGCCACAGAATGCGATAAAGAAAGAAAAAAAAAACATGTGAAAATAATCAAAACGTTTTCTGTGTTACATATACTTATGTAGATATTGAAACTGTGTGTGTCTGTGTGTGGTCGTCGGAATAGTAAGAGATCAAAGAAAGGTTTTTTTACTCCATACTCTACATATTTTTTTGGTGGGTATGATTAGATCGTTTTTGTATATGTCTGAGGTAAACAGAAAGTAATTTAAGATTGAACTTGTTTTCCAAATTTTATAACATTTGATTTAATTTATATTAAGATTTTTAAGAATTTTCGCTGACTATTTGACTTGACGCTATATAATTGCATATATAATTGCTCTATAAATTGCAATTTTATAATTGTAAGCAAATTTCTACAGGTTCTATCTATGTTATTATTTTTAAACTATAATTGAAAAAATTTTATACATTGCCAAATTCAATTTATAAAATAACGTTGTGACCCCATCTGTCTGTTTCTTCGCATCTTTTCGAATTTAAATTTTGAGCTAGGTGAATAAAAGTCATATTTTTCTGTTCATTGATCATTTGTCTAAGTGAAGTTTAAGAATTGAGCGGATCGGACAACTATAAGGTATCTCAACGAAATTTGGTATGCAGATTCTATTTTAATTTAGATTTAAAATTTTTATTTTTAAATCCAAGTAGTAGGTATTTTATAATTGTTAATTAATTTAATTATTCTTTCAAAATTTAGTATAGAGCTTTAAACATAATGTTTATATTCCCTGTTGCAGAGGTCAGTCAATATCCAATTCTATTTTCAGACATCGGAATGCCTTGACTATTCTTAGGTTGCTAATTTAATACTTTAACTACCTTTAACGACTTTTACTAATAAGATTTAAAATAGTCAATGGCTAATAAATAAGTAAATGTTCAATTTTTAAGAAATTTCTATTTGTGTGCAAAGTGCATTAAAATGTTACCATAAAAGTTATAAACAAAATATGTAAATGGACTAAAAATATTATTTATGGTCATATTTAGTTAGCTGCTTTTTCTTTCACTTTCTGCCATTAACCATATTTGGTTTTTGGTTTATTAAATTTATGTATATTTATACTTAAAAATTATTTCCCTTTTTTATTCAATTTCGGTTGCTGTTTTTTGCTAATAAGCTGCTAAATGCCAAAAATGGATTCTCACTTGAGAAATTTCACTTTTTTTTGTTTTGTTTTTAAAGCAAAATCAGAAATCTAACCGGTTAAGACACACGCACTCTCACACACACACACACACACAAGCATATACAATATAACATTTAGTTGAAATTAATTTCTTTTTAGCAATTTTAATTAAAGCATTTTATCTGCTTGTTTTTTTTTTGTTTTTTAGTTTTGCTGCTGTTTTAAGTGAAAGTTTTTCCTTAACAAATTAGTTTTATTTTATGGCCAATTGTCAGTTTCCGGAAATCCAAAAAAAAAAAAAAGTGCAAAAAAGAATCATTTTAATTAAATTAAATTAACAGAAACGAGACAAAACGGATAGAAGAAGATTAAACAATGCAAAATTTGTGGGGAACAAATTAAATGCCATTTTTTCACTTGGCCAAAACGAAAATGGTCAAACACACAAAATGTGAAGCAAGTTAATTAATTAGCCAAAAGAAAAAAAAAAGAAAAAAATTGAGCATTTACAGTTATGCTTTGTTTTGCATTCATTTGGCCCCACAGCTCATGACTTAATTTGAAGCTTTTTGTTTGTGTTTTTGCAAACAGAATATAGATGGATATATATATATATATTATATATATATGTATATACAATATTTGTTGTTGAAGTGAGGTAAACACTTGAGGTGCTTCAGTCAATTCAGTTAGCTGGTTGTTGGTTGTTGGCCAATGGGGAAATGTCCTTCTGCTGTGGCAAAAATTCTTTAGCGTGCATTGACATTGCTTTAACTTTTAGAGTTGGTTGCTGCTGCTGCTGCTGTTGCCGTTGCCACACTGAGTTGAATTTAACACCTTTTTTGTTATGGCCGGGCATGTAAAGACCCAAAAGCAGAACTAGGCAGTGCCCAGAACTCAGGCCACAAACATACAACAATGGCCAACAAAGTTGCTTCTGCAAAAGCAAAGAAGAGAAAAAAACAGACACACACACACAACAACTGGCAACTGGCCACAATGACAACAACAACAACAACAGCAACAGAGACAGCAACAGCAGCAGCTAGCCCTTTAAAGGACTGTGCAATGCACTCAAAAAATTGATGACCCAGCACAGAACGTGACGTGATGCGACTGACAACAACAACAACAACAACAACTGAACAACAACTCTGACTATAAGAAATCCATCCTGTGTAGATAGCCATGGGGCAATGTGACGGTTTTAGTTTGAAATTGATTTTCCCCAAGCGACGAAAATCGAAAAAAAAAAAACAACCATAAAGTTGACCTTGCTTTTCTTGCAGTGTGGCTTCTTGCTGCCGGAATGGTTCTCTTTTTTACCCCCAGGAGACTTGACAATTGTTGGCCATAAAAGCGCTAAGCAGCTGCCCATTGTTGGGGTCTCTATATATATACCATAGTCCATCCATAGCGTTGGACATTAGAGAACGCACAACTACCAAATATAAACAAAAGACTTAGGCAACAAACCACAAGCATAAAACCACCGTCACCACCCCCAGCACCCCAGCACCACATTAAAACACAATGGCGCGTGCTAAGGCCAAAAGCCTGTTCTTTTTTTTTTTTTTTTTTTTTTTTTTCGTTTAAAGCCATTGCGTAGCCAAGTCATAAACCTGCTCGTTTCTGCACTGGTCATGAAACTGCATTGCCATAGCCATAGCCATGCCACCACCACCTCCATCCTCCTCCTCTACCCCTGTTTTAGTTAGAGTTTAGTTTTCTATTGGATTGGAGTACGAGAGAATATGGCTGGCTGGCTGGTTGGCTGGTTGGCTGGTTGTCTGTCTTTTGTCTTGTTGAATTGACTGAGATCTAATAAAGTCAGCCATGTGGCTAACGAAAGTTATTTATGCATGAACAAGTCTACTTAGGTTTGCATGCGTCATCGATTGTTGTTCATAATTTATGCCAAGACTCGCCCCCAGCAGCAGCAGCAGCAGCAGCAGCGGCAGCAGCAGCAGCAGCAGCAATAGCAACCACAGCAACAGTATTTGGTACAACACAGAAAAGATGGCGTGGGTGTTAATGGCAACAACTACACTCGAACTCCCAAGTCCATGCTAGGCAAATACTCAGCTGTGTGTATGGAAAACAAGCTAAACAACTACGACAAGAACACCAACAATAGCAACAACAGCAACAGCAACAGTAACAGCAGCAACATCAGGAACTACAACAAGCAACAGTAACATGATTTCAGCTTGAAAAGGGTCGACGACTCTTGCGCCCGCATTGAAGGCAGGCAGAAGAGAGATGAAGGGACAACAGCAACAGCAACAGCAACAACTACAACAACAACAACATTGAGGATGAGAATTGCAGCTGGTCAATGGCATAAAGCAAATAAATGGAAATTGTTTAAAGTTAACTTTGGTTTATGGCCTTAGTCGTTCATGCTAATTGCAAAGGAATGTCCACATGCTAATGGAAGAGGAAATGGCATACTGTGTGTGTCTGTGTGTGTGTGTGTCTGTGTGTGTGTGTGGGGGGATCTTGCGTGGGATGTCGTTTTTCCTCCCTCGTTTAATAGAAAAAGGATTTCAATTAATTTTAAAGATATTTCCGTAAGATATCAAAGAGAGAAAACTCAGACTGGATACAATTCGTTTATTAAAAATATTTTTTACATTTATTTCAGTTTTTTTTTTTTTTTTTTGGTGTGAAGAGAAATCTAATCCCTTATAGTGGAGCGTTGAAAATGGAAGGGTACAAATGGTTCACCGGCTCCATTAAAGAATTTTGATTGAAATTCGACCCAATGCAAACGTAATGTATGCAAAAATGCAGATAATCCCTCCATCATAACCAATATGGCCACTGTGAGTATGGCCCAAATAAAGAATACAAATGCCAATACGGGTGCACCCAAATAAACGGGTAAAGAGTTTTGTAATCCTTTATTGAGTACCATATGCCATAGAACATCCGATAATTGATCATGAGCCAATGATAATGCCCATAAACGTAAATAGGATGCCGTATGCGATACGGATCCTAAGACACTTTCAATTGTATGTATACCGGAATGTATCCAAATTTCGGACATATCAAATTCAACAGCATCTTCAACAGTTTCCAATTTATTTTTACCACCCGATGTGCTATCTTCCTGATAATCTAAAGAATAACGTAATGATGAACGCATATCCATTATGGTTTCACGACCCTTCTGTTTAATCTCCTCCAAATCCCGTTCCTTTGTCTGCTTATCCAATTGTTTTTGACGTCTGGTTAGATATATCGGTTTACCGGCCAATAGAACTGGCACGGCCAAAAAGGCAATTATAACCAGGGCATATTCGAGTGTCCTTTCACCAGGAAACATGCCACTATTACAATCAGCATGCGGTGGCTCCGAATTTTTCATTAACATCATATCGATAAATGTAATTAGAACCGATGGAGCACAAGCTGAATCATATGGTGTGCTCTTTAAGCCACCAAATCTTATCCATTTAAAGAATATAAGAAATACCAGATAGCAAAATATACAGATCATAAAAATGAATTGGGGTAGGACAACCAATAGAAGATCTGGTTTACGATTCAATACCCAACAATTGACAGCCGATAAACTTAGACCAAACATCATTTGACTTATGCCCAATATAATGGCCATTTTCATTTTAAGTGAATTGAATGTGGTAATTGAATCTTCACCACAAATATCCCATGCTGGATCCACACCAAACGGATACGGATGACCCGAAAAGAAATTCTTATCATTTGAATTAAACGTCAAATCGGTACGCATATCGGTTAGAGTTGTGGTATTATAACGACAACTCCAGCTCGAACCGAATATATTAAATGATTTCGATAATATATCATTATAAATGAATCCAATATAAATGGAGAATAGACCCATTAATAAGATAATATAACGACCGGCAAATAATATAGTAACAATTTCATCTTCCGATTGTACAGCTCGATTCATTTTCTCAATACTCTTCTCCTTCCATATCATTCCGGCAGCGAATAGTGTCAATATAATGCCATGACCGATATCACCAAACATTACACCAAATAGAAATGGGAATGTTATAATTGTATATGGTGCCGGATTTATTTCACCATAATCGGGTATACCATATGCATTAATTAAATGTTGAAATCCTTTGGTAAATTTATTTAAACGAAAATATGTCGGTGGCATATGTTTAAATTTTCGAGTTCTTTTTATAAGAAGCGGTTGATAACTGATATAATCACTATCCCGCTTTAATGGTGAATTATTATTATTATTACTGTTATTGTTATTATTATTATCGTTATTATTATTCTCCTCAGATGTCCGTCTATCGGATCCGCCAGTTAAACGAGAACCACGTTTCAATGCCGCACGAATTCCATCAATTTCCGAGGCAGCCACAAAACATTCACATTGCAAATAATTGCGATTATCCTGACTACCGACTAATTTTAAACGATTTAATAGATCATATATTCTGCGTGATTTACCCAAATTAATTCTCATAACATATAGATCAAGGGCCGTTAAACTTAAGATATTTTTACGTGTCTCCAGACTCTTGGCCAATATCAATTTCAAATCTTTCACTTCGTCTTTCAAATTATGTATTAACAATTCCCTTCGTGATGCAGTTACAGGACATTCAAAAATTGTCACATGAAACGATTGACATATCTTTAACAATCTGGCATGTATATGTTGTGATATGGTTACCATAATTAATGCAAATTTACGTACTTCATGATATTTATTGCCAGAATACTCTTTCATAAGAACGGGTAATTCGGCATGTCGTACCATTAGATTAAAACCAAATAGACGAAAAAGTAATAGTTCAAAATTGAAATATAAATCAGCTCGTATGGTGCCTATGATATAATTTAAATGTTCGCTATTTGCCTCCACTTCGGATGTATCCCTTAACACATCCATAATGAAACTTTCCGTATGAAGGGGTCCGGTATCCTGTCCATAATCTGAGGCAAAGAATTTATCCGCCTTTTGTACGGCATGTCGATGTTCAATGACATTATTAAGACGACGTTCAAGTGCCTGATAATTTTCCATAACAGCCATTGCCTGTATATTCATGGTACGTAAACGTTCTTCATAATCCTTTAGATCCTTTTGACTTGGACGATAATCCCTATCAACTTCCGGATAATAAACACGTGTTATTTCCAATTGTTTTAACTGATCCTCCAAATAGTCAACAATACGCATCAATTCCTGACAAACACTAACCCTTTTACCATAGATGCCATTCATAACACGATCCTCATCGTAGACATTATTAAATTGTATGCCACCATGATGACCCACCTCAACCATTACACTGAAGGCATTCTCCACATGGAGCAATATTTGACATAATTCCATTTTCTCACTGCGAAAAAATGCTTTAGCCATGTTGTCGCATTTATATATATATAGATAATTTTTTCTTTCAATTTTAATTTTAAAAAAATTATTTGCTAAATTTATTTGTGTCTTTGTCTTTGTTTTGTTTTGCTTTTATTTTCAATTCTAATTGATACGTTTAAGCCAATGCTTGCTGCTGCTGCTCCCACTAACATATATATACTCTCTTTATATATATATATATATATGTATATATATAGATTACTTTTAGCCAAGTAGCTAGTAGAAAACATGTCAGAGCAACTGCAGAGATCAACGTTGATAATTGCAATGTTTTGCATGCCGAGTCCAAAAAAAAAACTAAAAGAAAATAAAACCAAGTTGCAAGTTGCAGTTGCAAAAAATAAATAAAACCAGCAGCAGCCACGCCCATGTCATGCAACACTGAGTTAAAGCGAACCGCCCACAATCTCCATTCCGTAACTATGACAAAATATTTCACAGACAATTTATGTCTTTGTTCTGGTCCTGGGTAAATCAGAAGGTAGTGAAGTAACTATGATTAACTATATATAACTAACTATGCTTAACTTAACTAATGTTTCTAGTTAATGAAAATTAAGATGTATCAATTATTATCATCATTATATATTATTATTGTATTCCTTTTAGAGAAAGAATCTTAAGTACATATGAATCTATATATTAAATAATAGTATATAAAATAATAGAACAAGAGTTAAATAATATTTGTTCTCTGTACTATTATTTAATATATCATTATACTTTTGCAGAGGGTATAAGGTTTGTGAAGCATTAACTTCCGATCCCATTATGTTTGTATGTATATATATTCTTGATCAGCATCAATAGCCGCCTCGATATGACCATGCTATGGATCTGTCTGTCTGTTTCTTTGTATCCTTTTAAACTTAAATTTTGAGCTACGGAAATTAAAGTCATATCATTCTGTTTATTGATCATTTATCTAAATGAAGTTTAAGAATTGAGCGGATCGGACAACTATAATATACAGAAAAATACGAAAGATTAGAGGTACCTCAGACAAAATTCGTTTCGTTCAAAAAAAGTTCTGAGAAAAATTTTTTTTGAATTTTTTATTATTTAAAGAAAATGTTTAATTTTTTTATTATACTTATTATTATTATTATTATTATATTTCAAATGTGAAGTTATGATAATAATTATTAACTTAAACTTTTATTCTATCTAATAAAATCTTCTTTATCCACGAAAAAAAATGCTTTCAAAAACAAATTCAAACATAATCTAAAATTCAATTTAATGTGAATGAATTTTTTGGAAACTAATTTTAAAGAAATTTGAGAAAATTCAAAATGCATAAATACTTGAGTTTTAATTATTTTTTAAAATAAAAATGATAAATATACACAATATTTGTGACTCTAACTTATCAATATACAATAAAATCTGCTTTAACCGATCTCCGTTAAAACTCTTTTTAAATGTTTTGTGGATTTTTGTAAATATTTTTATTTCTCGCCAAAATTTATGTAACAGACAGAAGGAAACACTTCCGACCCCATTTAGTATTATCGTATTTGAGGTATCGGAACATTAACCGAATCTATTCGAGCCATATCAGATACATATTTCGCTTTATGGTTACCAACTTATATTCAATTTTTTAAGCCGTTTTTTATAATCTGGTTTTATTTTGTGTTAACATTTGAATAGTTAATCTGGCTATAATCTGTTTTTCAACATTTAGATATGGAAATTTGTTAAGATGTTTAAGTAAATATTTCGGTTGTAACATTTTAAACTGAATTGCTGTGTATTAGAAATGTTTTTAAATTATTTTTTTATTACATATTCGTATAAATAGAAGAATTCTTTTTTATCTAAGATTCCGGAAGTATTTTAAATTAAAGATTGATTTAATAAACTTTAAGATAGAATGAATTCTAAAATACAAAAGAACATAGGCTATTATCTAAAAGTTGATTTATCAATTTTATAATCTATATATATCTTTGAATGCTCAAACACACTAAAGATTTTCTATTAACCAATTTTAACCAATGAAATTCAAATTATAAATTTTAATTTTTCAATATCTTATATAAATCGATGAATGAACCAACCCTGTTTAAGCCAACTTAGACACAGTTAGTGTTGTTGTTGTTGTTGTTGTTGCTGTTGTTACAAATTGTAAATTGTAAGTGTTATTTTCTCATCAAATGAAAGAAAAGATGCGCAGGCATTAACAAAAATTTTCCCATACAAATCAAAGACGAGAGTTGAAGACAAATTGTTTTGTAATTTCCACTCACAGTGCTCGGCGATTGTAAATAATTGTTTGTTGTTGTTGTTGGATTTTTGTTATAATATTTGTTGTTGTTGTTGTTAAACGTTTTTGTGTGCCAAAAGCAGTTCAACTCATTAGTTGCTGCTAAAAAGAAAATAACCTAAAAAAAAAAAACGAAAAAGAAGAAGAAATGTTAACTGAATGAAAATCGTCTTTTGGAGGGGGGGCCCATAAAATGTAGGTACATCGATACAGCTCGCTTAGTTGGTCAACAAAAGAAAGTAAAAGTGCCAAAGACCCCCCCATCCTCCATCCCCTATCCCCCCCTCCGCCCTATGTACAACCTGTAGTTGATAATTTCTTTGGCAAACTTTTCTGTCTTACTTATAGCTGGAGGTGGAGTTGGTTTATTTTTTTTTTAGCTTTTTTTTGAAACTGTTGAGTTAACAATAGGCATTTGTTATAGTTGTAGTTGTTGTTGATTTCGTTCGATTTCATTAGCCTTTATTGCAGCATTATTTTGTTTTTCTTTTTTTTTTCTTTTCTTTTGTGAAACGAAATTAAGTCACCAATTGAAAGTTGTGTTTCTGTGTGTGTGTGTGTATGTCTATCTAAATGCTTTTATACACACATAAATAAAGTTTTTGTTGAAGAAAAGCAAGAGTGGACAATGTTTTCACTTTTGTTGTTGTTGTTGTTGTTGTTACAATTTTATACTTTGCGACAATTGCAGGCAATAAATCAAAGTCAAAGTGTTGGCTCAGAACTGCAGCAGCTGCGAGAGAGTTTCGATTTTTTGGTAGTGGTTGTTGTTGATGTTTTTGGGCTTGGGAATTGGCTAAAAGGCACGTGCAGACTGATTTTTATTGGACGTGTTGTTGTTGTTGTTGTTGTTGGACATTGTGGCTTTGTTACATTTGGACATTTGGGCGTGAGTCCAAGCCACAAAGCATTTAGAAACAATGTCAATTTGTGGCCAAAGGCGCTACTTGGCCTAAAGTGGATCGGGAGTTCATTGTATGTTGAAGTAGTAGACAGTCTCGTATCTCGTTTTGTTTTATACTAATTTGCATTTCTCTATCTGTTCTTCTCTTCTAGAGTGTGCTTGTGTGTGCTTGTGCGTGTGTGTGTGTTTGATGTGTGTGTGATGAACACTTGAGTCCAATAACCAACTGAAATAGAAAATAACAAAAGAAGTCAAGAGAGAAGGAGCAACAACCAGAGGGAAACAAAAAAAAAAAAATAAGGTAAGAAGCAATCGATTTTGGCATTAAACAGCAATTAAGTGCACGCCCACCTAAAATGAGACAATGGCCACAGTCACTCACACAGTCACTCAGTTAGTCAGTCAGTCAGTCAGTCAGTCAGTCAGTCAGTCATTCATTCAGTTAGACACCCATTCAAATGGTCGCCCCAAGAAATGAAATGGAAAGAGAGAAAGTGCAGCCGACAAAAAGTACTTGGGTCTATAGTCTATAATTTGCCAGAACCCACAATTAACGCCTAAACCGACTCTTGACCAAAACGAGACAAGACTCTCATTTTATTATGGCAATCAAGTGCGTGGTGGCTCCCAAAGAGTAATCCAAAAATCAAGTGGACTCTAGTCCACTGATCATTTTAATTACATGACCGAGGCATGTTGTGGGTGGAGACCCAGTATCAAGCGAAAGTTGAAAGTGACAATCTCCATTGTTTAGTCATAGAATGGCAATGGAAAATTATACAAAGCGAAAAGAATTTCAAAAGATAATATAAACCAAAAAAAACAAAACAAAACAAAAAATTATAAATTACCAGAGGAAATTCAACAAACGGAAAAATTAAGAAGAACTTATAACAAATGATTTTAGTTTTAATTCTTTTGCCGATTACATACACAAAATATATAGAACCTTTGATGTTTTCATTTTTGAAATGAAATATTCATTCTTACATATTTTTCTAGTGCATATTAGTTATTTAAATAAGTTTTCAGATATTTCATATATACAATGCCAAAGTTATGAAAATTTAATATCCACAATTGACTAAGATTCGTTTTAAAAATTACTAAGGAAAGTATGTTTTTTTTTAGTTAGTATTTGTTCAGGACCAACAAGTAAAATCAAAATCGGAATAACAATTATTTATTATAGTGTTTTCTTATATTATTAAATTGTTTAAATAAAATCTGTCAATATAAATAAAGCACTAAAACTTTGTTAAATAAATAAATATATATAATAATAAAAAGAATCAGAGAGCCATTTAAGTCTTCATTTAACTGAAATTTTTTAAATGTAAAAATAAAAATTCTGCTGTTGCTTTTTAGTAATATATCTAATAATAAAATAAATTGTTCATGTATTCGAATAAATTAATGAAAATATAAATATTGTGCAATTAACCAATTAATTACATAAAATTAGAAGACAGAAGTGACTTTTTACTTTTAGACTATTAACCATCGTCAATTTAAAAACATAAATTATATTGCTTATCATATATTAAATATATACATATTGTATAAAAATTGCTAAAATTATAAACTAATTTAATTAATTTTTTTAATTGAAATATATCGCATTAAAGACTAAAGTTAAGGATAGAGCAACACTTTATCCATGAAAAGTATATATATACAAATTAAAGTTTGTTCCTAATCGTTGAAGGATTAGAATATAATATATATAGGAAACGAAGCATATTCAACATTTAATGTAGTAATTGGTTATATTAGGGGATAAAGAGAAAGTAATTGGTTTTATTAGGAAAAGTATTTTTAAGTATTTTCTGTCTAGCATAGAAACGAAAACTCAAATATTTAAATAGTCAAATGCACTTACAAAATGCAGAAAGATAGTCCGATGGAAAAATAAAAAAAAATTCTAATTTTGTCAAAGAATTTTTTATAGAACAGATATAAATTTTATATACATAATTCTTAAATACTTTTAAAAACCTTATATAGGACAGATTTAAAAGAAAAAGCTTGAAAAATTATTAAATTTTTTTTCTTTTAAGTTCTTTTCACATTAAATTTTAAAAAAAGATTTTTTGAAGAGAATTTGCAGAGAAAATCGATCACATCGGACTTAAACACAATTTCTTTGCTGGATCAAAATCGAGATAAATGTTTTGTATAAGCTCTTTCCCAACCCCCTTTGTCTCTCCCACCCCTTTGTTTGCTCTGTTGACAATATTAAAATTAAAAACTTTTTTTATTATGGATTTATGTAAATTTCACATTCTATATAGATCTTCCGTTAAACCCAAATTTTTTTTATGACAAGAGTGAGAGATCTTTTATTTCATGCCAATTAAATTGCATAAATTTTACAATATGTATACTTAATTTTGGCTTAAGTTATGTTAGCTGTTTTCTTGATCTGGCCATTGAAATGGACATAGACATTGGACATGGATTACAAGTAAGAATCAAGTTTGTTGCTTAAGTCATTCGTTTTGCATACACCGCTGACAACTATGAACCTTATCATCATTCTATATACTACAATATAGAAAAAGAGACTCGGACTTGAACTGAGACAGAGCCACAGTCAGAGCCGAAGCTCAGTGCCAGTGCCAGAGCCAGAGCCAGAGCCAGACAGTGCGTCAGTGCGTGGACTTGTCTGCGAAGTGACTTTGGCACCGTTACAACTGTGGTCGAAGCCAAAGCCATAACCAAAGCCAAAGCCAAAGCCGAGGTTGGGGGGCTTCATTAAAATGTCTGCCTTGAAGATTGGCCAAAACCGTACGCTGAATTCTCCCACTTCACCTCTCTCTCTCTCTCTCTCTCTCTCGCTATTTGGTTGAAATTGAAACGTCTATGTCGAGAGGCGGTTTTGGCGGTATATTTTGCCTGGGCAAATGCATCTTCGTCTGGGATGCATGGATGCATGGATGTCGGCTTATCTGGGCAGACGAAACGCATCATGACTTTGGCTTTGGTTTTTGGCTTTAGGCTTTGGGCTATGGAATGGTCTGAAGCTTCCGCCTTAACTTTAACTTTAACATTAACTTCAACTCCAACGCTGCCAGCGAGCAATTTTCAATTTGCCAATTGTAGCAGTAAAGTTTATAGCTGTTGTTTGGGTTCTTTGTCTCCCCTCCCCCCCTCTCTCTCTCTATCTCTCTCTCTCTCACTCTTGTGCTCTCTTTGCCCACTGTATTCGATTTACCGTTAGTTGGTGCTCATGTGATTGGCTTAAGGTGTTGTTTGCTGGCCACTTGACTTCACCTGCTCGCCAAACAATTGCAAAAACTCTCTTTGTTGTGTGTGTGTGTGTGTGTGTATGTGCGTGTGTAGGTTGGCCTCCACTAATTTGCGACAATTGGCCAGTCCATTAACCAGTCCAGTCAGACTGACCAGCAAGTTGGAGGCGTGCCGACCAAAGCCCACCATCAAAGGCAACAATAAAGTCACAACCACTGAGTAGAGCATATCAATTTAATAAGCAATTCTGCCATGAAATTACAAATATATGTATATACATACATACATACATCTTTGTATATTCCTCTTTTACAACAACAACAACAACAAACCCCCTGAAAAGCAATTGAAAATTGAGAAAAACAATTTTGAACATGCCAAGTACTTATTTACCTGATCCCAGTGACTGGAGTTGAAATAATAGAAATTCCTTGATTATTCTTTGTTTGCTTATATGTATTTTGATCTGCGCTATTTATTTATTTAAAACGATTAAGTTACTACATATATTATTTGGGATTTATATAACAATTAATTGTACTTAGAATTTAAGTGTTGAATCTCTAATTAGTTTTTTAAAACAATTTAAGAAATGATTTTGCTAGAGTCCTTAAATGTGCCCAAGATATTTTGGGGAGAATAAGTCTATTCTTTGGGGGTACTATCAATCGCTACAAATCTGAATTTTCTACCAAATACTCCAAAGATTATATATATTATATATGTTTCCCTTTAAGTTTCTGAAACATAAAAGTAATATAAGAAATATATTTCTAGTAATTAAAGTTATTTGTTATTTGTGAGTAAATTCTAATAAATAATAATTTAAACATTTATATTAATTTTTTCAATTTTACTTATAGTTTATAACTTAGGTACTTATATTTATATATTATTTACTTACTAGGTTATACAATTTAGAACACTTTAATAGCAAATATTGATATTATTTATAATTGCTGAGTTTGATTCAGAAAAGTTTAAATAGTGATCAAGTTTGTCTAATTAGCATATAATTTACAATATAAATATAGAATATAATAAAGAAATTAATTGATTATTGCTGTGATTGCGATTAAGTCAAAGAGTGATTGTTAGAGTGATAGGAAGAAGATAAATTAAAAAGTTTCTCAAATGTATATATGTATAGTTCTGTATGTAGTTTAGATATAATTTAGTACAAGTTAAATGTTGCTTAGATAAGAACGAGACAGATACACTGTAAGATGTAACATCAACTTAACTTAACATTAACTTATGACAACTTCAAGCAAAACAACTTCCGACAACTGATTCGATCAATATACATACGACTCAACTCTCTTCTTCCGCCTGCCTGGGGATGCCACCTGGTGACAGCAACGTTGCCACATTACATACACACATACATACATAAGTTTAAAGGCAATAGTTTAAGGTCAAAACCTTTTCTTTGAATATATTTAAGTATATGTAGATATATAATTATTTTAGTGTTTTGTATGTTTAAACTCCTACACATTTTAGTTTCAGTTAACTAATTTTCTTTTAGGTTTATCTTAGCTATTTTTATTTAACTATCCTTCAAAATGTAAAATTTATTCCTCATAATATTTGAAAATGGACAAAGCTAAAAACGAAACAAATAAAAAATGAAGACAAGAGCCGTCCAATAAATCCTTTCATATGTTGCGTAACTGCGTGGCTGGTAATTCAATACAAAAGACCAAGTTAAAAAAAAAAAAAACACTATCGATGGCAATTCATTAGACACATGCTGTTTACTTAATTTTGTTTCTTTCGTTTTTGTTTTTAGATGGTTTTTTTCTGCAATTTGCAGCAAAACATTTTGTGAGCAAACATGACCCAATTTGCTAACCATGCAGCTGAAACATAGAAGTCAGCAGGGAGCCGGGATTTGATTTGCGGCACGAGTTCAAAGTGAAATTCTTTATATAGAAAAACCTTTGATATTCACATGACCGCGATTAGTTTTCATCTATTCAAACTGACCGTGTGTGAGTGAGTGTGTGAGTGTGTGTGTGTGTGTGTGTGTGTGTGTGTGTGTGTGTGTAGTTGTGTGTGTGGTTGTGTGTTGGGTTTTAGATTTCAGAACCTAATCAACACATCATCAATAACAGTGGGAAATCATTTGTTCTATAGATATTGCATAGATATGTACATACATGTACATACATACATATATACATATATATATATATACATATGTTCATCTGTGTGATTGGAGCCATACCGTGTGGGAGATTAATCACACGGTGCCTCCATAGGCCAAAGCGTGAAATGCAAACAAACAGGCAGACAGAGAGACAGACAGTCAGACATTTGGTTAGACAGATGGACAGTTTGGACAGTTGGCTGGACGTTGATTATACATTTTGGCCAACGTTCGCTGAAAACTTAATGAAAGCAAACGAATGTTTCTCTGGCTGCCTCATTTTTTGTTTTTTTTTTTTCAACTATCACCCCCCGTACATTTTATTCCGTTTTTTCCTCTTTTTTCTTTTTTTGTTCGGTTATTTTGGTTTTTCCTGGCAATTTGTTTGTGGGCGTGTGGGTGGTGGCAGTGGCAGCAGCGGCAGCCTGCAATTGATGCCCGCAATTATCTAAAGCCACACAAACAATGCGCAAATTAAACGCAATAAACAAAATGCAAATCGCCTCCGGAAAGAGAGGAGGTGTTTACATAGTAGTTGAGGGGTGTGAGGGGGGGTTCTATGTAAATATTTTATGTTACAATTTGCACGCTGATTTGCTGCATATCGAAAAGTATATATAAAAAAAATATATATATATAAAAAAATGGAGAAACCGAAACATAAACCACAAAAGCCGCAGGCTGCGTAGGCCAAAACCACACTGCACCACCGCACCGTACACCATCAAAAATAGTGTGGTGGTGCAATTAGTTGGACACCCCGCACCTTGTCTTTATACCCCCCTCCCTCCCAGTCGGTTCCATCATATTTTGCGGAATGGCCAAGCATTGGCGCTCCCGTAATTTGCTCATAAATGTTTCGCTAATAGACAGCACATAAGCCAAGTTAAGAGTTGCCTTTGCTTTTTGGGTTGGGTTACATTTTGAATATTAAGAGCGTTGGTGGCTCTTAACCGCTAACCGAAACTTGCCACACGCGCCGTGTTCATATACATATATGTCTGTCTATATATGTATATATATAGCGATATAAATCTGCCACCTTTAAGTATGATAAAAAAAAAAGAAAAAACAGGAAATCTTTTAATTTATTGGGAATATTATTTTCGATAGCCTGAGTATTGAAATAGTCTTGCCAAAAAAATTAATTAAAATATTTAAAAATAATTTTGTTCAAATTATGTGACATTTAATAATTTTTTAATTAATATTTAACTGATTAATTTTTAATTGCCTTAAAGAAACAATTAAGCTAAATTGTTAATTATTACAACCATAATTTTACCAATATAATTATTTCAACAAATCTTTTACAATCTTGATAAAATCATACATATGTACATATATATATCAATGATCTAGTGATATGGAATTTCAAGCAGTCAAAATCTGTCATTTTCTAATCAAATTTAATATTATTTCTATAAAAATGGAATATAGTTCATTAACAGGTTAAAGTTCTAATTTAGAAAAATATGATAACGATTCAGGATATCAAATATCACTAGCTTCTTTTTGAACCGATTGTTGCTATGACAACTACATGATATAGTCAACCGATTCTGATGAAACTAACTAAATTGGGCTTAGAAGTATATTAAATATAGAAAATATTAAATTTCATGGCATTTGAATTAAAAACAAGAAAACTTTATTCACAACTGATCGCTCCTAGGGGATCTATATGATATAGCTGACCGATCAGTGTGATTCCGAGATATACAAGATCTGGAGACTAAAGAAACCCATGGGCAAAATATCAGCGCTATAGCTACCAAAAATAAATGTATGTATATATACGTTATATAGACGGAGATTTTTCTTTCTATGGATTGCAAACACCCGACCAAAGTTAATATACCCTCTGCAAGGGTATATAAATAAAGAATAAAACAAAAAACACAAGTTCTATTTTTGTAATTGTTAAATATTTTTTAAGATGAAATTTGTAATTAAATGTAAAGATCATGTGGAGTAAAAAAAAGTATTAAGACAGTAAATTCATTACATAACTAAAAGGCCTAGCTATATATCTTCATCCATAACGAAGTTTATATACCCTTGCGAATTTCTCATTTAGTAATTTAACTGTATCCAAATTTAAGAAAAAAATTTCGGAAAATTTTAAAATCGTTTATAAGACGAATGAACTTACTAATATCAAATTTGAATAAGATTTTCATCAATTTCAATTCAATTTTGTAGTAACAATTTAAAGTTTATTGTTGTTAAAATTTAAAAAATAGATTTGAAATAATAATAATAAAAATTGAAAAAATTAAAAATTAGTTTGGAAATATATTTTCATTTTAATTTATTTTAATTTAATTTAATTATTTTATTCAATTTATTATTATTTATTGTTTAATTTATTAAGTTACTGAGTTACTCCTTCACATTTCCGGCCAAAAGTATTTTTGTATAATTTTTGTTGCCAAATTACTTTTAGAAAAGTTGAAAAATACTTTAATTCTTGCCAAAATACAATAGATTTAATAATCTCGAAGGAGATTATACCTATTTTTCTAGACGGATAAACAAATGGCTATATTAACTTACACAGTTCGTCAGGGTGAAAAAATATAAAGACTTCCTTCCTACCAAATTTTATATACCTTTTTTAGTCAGGGTATTAAAAGCAGATGAATAGCTTGTTAGACTTGAAAACCGATCAAGTATTTATATGCATGTCGATTCCCGTTTCGTAGCTTAAACAAATCTTATTCTAATAAAACTGCCAGCTGTTCCAATTATCGAGACGCGATTGAATTACTCTCTGAATAGAAGATAATTGCCAATTTTGTTTCTTTATATTTTGTTTTCTTGCCTCAGAGATTAGCTTTAGTTTTAACAATTAAAAATTCGTTAATTATTTTCATGCAGACATTAACTTAAGAATAGTTATAAAACTTTTATCTTAGTCTAAAGTGAATCGAACTGTTCACAATTCCACAACGAATTCAATTCAAATTAATTGATGAAATTCGATGCAAGTGTTTAGATAGCATAACTAATGCATTTTTTTTTATTAATTGGTATACATATATACACATATGTACATATATAGTTCAGTTATCTTATATATAGATAAAATTTAAAGCCAAAAATAAAGAACATTATGCAAAAATTGTATAATATTCTTCTTACTTAAATTTGAAGGACTCATTAAAAAAACTATATATAGATAGCTATTGAACTGTACAAGTTTTCAATTAAATAATTTTAATGTATGCGTTTAGCAATAGGCAATTAAAATTTATTAAAGATTTGTTACCACAAAAATCTTTTGTCATTAATGCATAGATCATCTTAGCCGAAATCTTGTAAGCAACCTTGGCTAAATGTTTTCTTAGAAGTCTTTTGAGTTTTTGGTTTTTTTCTTTGATTTTTTTTTTTTTTTTTTGATTTTCTTAAATTTTGTTAATTTATTTTTATTTTTTTTTTTTTTTTTTTTTTTGTTAACTCATGCATTTATTCAAGCGCCTCATTGCCTCAATTAATGCGACATTGAGCGCAATTTGTTGTTTGTCATTAATCTTTTTAAGCTTTTTTTTTATTTCAGCTTTGTTTTCTTTATTCTTTTGTGTTTTGGTTACGCTACAAATTGTTTAGTTTAGGCCTTAACAATTTTGGGATGCTGCCAAATATTGAACAGGGGGGAAGGGGAACAACAACATGCACAGGAAGTCACATATCACAAATTTATCAAGAATCAACTTGAACACAGATAGAGACACAGAGTGACAGAGAGAGAGAGAGAGAGAGAGAGAGAGAAAGGGGGGAATTTGAGATGACAAAAGACTGGCCTAATAGACTGAGCAACGCACTTGCTCAAAAAGGATCTCACATCACAGACACAGACACAGACACAATGCAATGCCAAAGATTGCTCTAGGTCTCCTTTCATCTACTCGTTGTGATGGTGTGTCCATTGTTGCAGGCTCACGTTCGCGTACTCGAACTTGGTCGCCCACATGAGTTAGCCAGGAGCAGAAAACAGCAGCTGTCCGTCAGAGAGAGAGAGAGAGAGAGAGAGACATGGGGGCCCCCAAGCCCCCAGTCCCATTGTTATCAATTCAAGTGGAACGTATTATGTGCATTAGTATCCTTCTAGCCTGGTCGGGTCTGGTATGGTCTGGTCTGGCCTGGCCTGGCCTGGCCATGGCTTTACCACTGGCACTGGCACTGTTCATGTCTAGGGCTCTGGGCCCAGACTCTTTTGGCTTTTGTGTTTTGTATTCTGGGGTTCTGGTCTTCTGTGTTTCTTTGCAGTGGCTGCAATTCCCCTTGCGTATTTATTTCACTGTGTCAAGTTCCTTTTGTGTCTCTCTCTGTCTCTCTCTCTCTCTCTTTTGCAAGATTTATGACACTTTTGTTTAAGTCAAGTAAAAATGCTTTTAAACGTGAGCTCGTCGCTCACTCATGCAAAATCGATGATGATGCTTATCAAGAATTGTGTGGGGTTTACCCCAACACTCTCCAATCTCCTCTTGCCAGTAGAGTAGTGTCGTCTCTGTAACTGGGTTGTGCCTGGTTGGTTTGCCATGTCGTAATCTGTTTTTTTCTCTCTCTCTCTCTCTATCTCTCTTTCGTTTCTCAAGAGCTCTTGGTTTAATTTTATGTGCAAAAGTGAAAGATTTCAACCTCTTCCCGTGTAATGTGACACTGTCCCTCCGCCAACGGCGGCCCTACGTAAAATCGATTGAGATAAGTTGTGTTGCTGTGTGCTTGTGCTTAGATGATTTATGCTTGAC
Organism: Drosophila sturtevanti; assembly: GCA_018150375.1. Classification (NCBI taxonomy): domain Eukaryota; kingdom Metazoa; phylum Arthropoda; class Insecta; order Diptera; family Drosophilidae; genus Drosophila; species Drosophila sturtevanti. Next base: position 2,401,968 of record JAECWJ010000324.1, on the reverse strand, counting down.
ACGCTTTAACTATTGAAAAGCCATAAAAAAAAAAAATTCCCCATCACAACAAAAGCAACAACAGCAACAACAACAACAACATCTATATTCTGGCCAAAAAGAAAACGGGGTCATCAGCTGATAACATTTGATTTATAAGTAACTAGCATTTGACATTAATATTTTATCTTTAACTACTGTTGCTGCTGTTCCTTAGTATTTCCTTGCATTATGTTGGCAACGTGTCGTATGAGTGACATTAGCAACCGACTAACAAGCTGCAGTTAAAGTTAAAGAAACAGTTAGACACATTTTTTTTTTTTTTTTTTTGTTATTTCTCAGTTTATTTTATTTTATTTTGCATGCACACTGATAAGAACATAGACAATGACAGCCATAGCACTAGCAGCACCAAGCAACCTGTCTCCATTGCCGCAAATCTTTTGCTCTGTCTCAGTCTTAGTCTTAGTTTTAGTCTCTCTGTCTCAGTGGTGGGCACCCCCATCGGTGGCAGAAACCAAAGATGCGGCATACATACATACACATACTTAACAGTAAAATAAATATTTTACTATAAATCATGCATTAGACTTTCGGTTAGCTTTGGCTGACTGCCTTGTTCCTTGTCTCACATGTTGCCAGGCCATCAACCAGACTCACGACATTGCCAACAAACGTTCGGAAGTAACACACATTTAGCGCGCTTAGCAGCCAAAAAAAAAAAATAAAAAAATAAATACATATAGGCATAAAAAATAGCAAAATAAATAGACAAAAAAAATAATAAAAAAAAAAACGAATGCTCGTAACAGAGCCAGCCAGTTAGACAGGCAGCAGGATTGGCAAGGCAAAAGATACCCGTTTTTGGCAAACAAAAATGCCACTAAAACGACAGTCAGTGGTGACCAACAAAAAAAAAAAAAAAAAACAAAATGAAAAAAGAAACCAAACAAAAATTTGGCTAAAAATACATTTGAAGCACTTAATGGCTAAAACTAAATATGGAATCTGCAAATCAATGAAAAACGATTTTTCTCTAGATTTTACTACCATAAGGTTTTAATTGAACCATTGTTAAAGAGGCAACGTTAGTTTAAATGCAGATAATAAATATATTTGTATATATAATATTTAGACAATGCTAACAATACTATATTTCTTTCTGATTTCGACAATTTTAAAGGCCAATTTCAATTTGGAGTTCTCTATACCGAACTTAAAGCATTTATTTATAGTTTTAGAATGATAATCTTATGAATTCCATTAATATTATGTATGTACTTTAAATTTTCAAAATAAGTTTCTATATGGATTTAGCCAAAATAATGAATTTGTAATCTTTTCATATATCCTTCTCTATTTAAGGCTACGCAGAGCAGCATCGATAACATTCGACTTCTATTAAATTCCGTTTCCAAATTCCGTTATGTTACAAATTAGTCGTTAACATTTGTCATCGATAACATTCGATTTGCATAACATTGCCTCACAGTTTACTTTCATATATTGTAAGCTGTGGTTACCAGAGTTGCCACATACAAGTATTTTAATCAACGAATTAACTACCATTTAACTACATATGTATGTTTTAGAAACATAAATATTCATAATCTTAATGTGTAAAATATTCCGATATTGATGAGTTATTGCCATTTAAATCACAGTTTATAATTAAAATAACTTGTTGACTAGTAAATCATAATAATCTGAACTTTGAACCTCACGTTAACTACTTAAATATCAAATATGCATAAATCATAATACACAATTAGTAGTTAGTTCGTGGCATAAGTAAACATTTTAAGATGCAAGTCAGAAAGGGCAAATAAAAATAAAACCTGTAGTATGATATAAAAATATGCTATAATCTTTTAACAAACGAAACATTAGTAAATATACATTAATAATTTTAATAGAATTGTAAATGAGTTATTTTGAAAAACATTTTGAAAACCATTTTTTTATAATCTTTTTACTCTATAAGAAAGTATTAAGCTTAACTCGAATTTAAAAAATATACAAAAATTTATTTCACTTGCATTTAGAAATTGGAATTGAAATTCACTGTTTCTTGGAATCGAATTTTAATATCATAATTAAAAATTTAACTCGATATTTTATTGAATTTTTTAAACAATTGATTTAATTATGATATAGCAAACTAAATTTTAGACAAGTTATTTAGTTTTCAGTTTTAATTCAAGGAATTTAAGTCAATTGTACCTTAACATTTTTTAGATTTGTTAATTTTATTTTAGGGTGGACAACAATCCTAATAATTTAAATAGCATATAAATTTCGTATCAAATTGAAGTGTTCCCATTTGAAATTGAGAGGAAAAAAAGGTTAACTTTATTTAGCCATTTTCTGGCTCATTCGCTCAGCCATTCAATCGAGCCAAACGACTTGTAGGAACTTGCTTCATCTTCATGTTACCTGGGCGACATTTTACAATGCGAAATGTTTATAAATAAATTGCTAGCAATATATTTTGTATTTCTATTTATTTATGTATGTACAATGCAACTGCCATGCAACAAATAGAGACAGAGCCAGAGAGAGAGAGAGAGAGAGAGAGAGAGAGAGAGTGTTAGAGAAAGAAAAGAGTGAATAGAGAGGGAGGGGGGGACCAAAACAAATGGCAAACATAACATAGACAACATATTACGTATACGACATGTGTGTGAGCTAAACTTGCGTCTTGTTTGTCCCAAAAGGCAAACAGCGTTGCGATGCGATGCGATGCAATGCAATGCAATGCAACGCGACGCATGCGCAATGGTCAAGGCAGCAGCAACAGCAACAACAGTAACAACAACACCAACAGTAACAGCAACAATAACAACAACAGCAACAACTATGCAATCCAGTGCCTTGGCCCCGTAATCGATGAGCTGCTGCACATTTGGTCAATAAACGCATTTCTGTCATTTTTTTTCGCTATTTGGAAAATTTATGGTCAAGTCTGACGCTGTTTGCGGCTAGCCAAATGCCATTTTCACATTTTGGCTTTGACATTAATTTGTGGCCGCACTTTGACTAAAACCAGGAAGTTAAATATTTATATAGTATACATACATATATATAGTACACATACATATATACAAAGAGCCAGATAGCCCTCCAATCCAGGTAACGACTCAAAATTAAAATGCCAGCCATCTCCGGCAGAAATCATCATCAAAATGCACTAGAGAAGGAGAAACAGAGAGAGAGGGAGATATGGTATGGTAAGAGGGGGGGATATGCAAAACTAGGAACAGGAATTGCAGTTGGAAAGTGTAGCTAGACAATATGGTTTTTCTTTTTCCTTTTTCCTTTTTTTTTTTTTTTTTTTTTTGTCAGTTTGGTTTATGTCCAATGGGGCTTCATTGTCATTGGAGCGACTAACAAGCTGGTAACTGGCAAAAATGCAAAACTGCAACGATTTATGCGTGCAAAATGATGAGAACGTGCTGCGTATAGACCAGCAAATGGGCGGAATATATACATACATACATACATACATACATCGATCGTTCATACATCTATCTATATAGGAAGGCAACTCCTATCCTATCTCATAACCCCTCCCTTTAGGCAATGTCATCATTATTTGTGCCACTGGCTTTTGTGTATGTGTTTTGCGATTTTTCTGTTCCTTTTTTTTTTTTTGCTTTTTTTTTATTTATGGGTCTTTGGGTGAGACAACGGAGCATTTGTGACAAACCGCTCCTCACCGGTAAATCGGTAAATCACAAATCCTCCATACCGTTTCGGTACACCGACATGGCCAAAAGGCAGACAAAACTAACAAGTGCGATGCACACACACACACATACACACACACATATATATACATACATATGGCCCGAAAAATCACTGCCTTTTGTGGCCTCTTTGCCAGAACGAGAGGGTTTATTAAATTTATGCAAATTTTATTTATAAAAGGCAGCAGCAGCAGCAGCAACGGCAGCAGCAGCAACAGCCAACAGGAAGAACTCCAACGTCATCGATACGATATAGTCAGTCAGAAGGCCTGGGAGCCAAAAATGTTGAATATAGACTGGATAGTGCTGGGGATTCATCCATGGCTCCATCTCTGAGCCTGTGGCTTTGGATTGGCATTGGTTTGCCTTAACTTTGGCTTGCCTTAGCTTGACTTGACTTGACTTGGCTCGTTGTCAGCTGCAGTTAGCAAATCCTACCTACGCTCTCTACACTCTCTATAGTATAGTGTGTGTGTATGTGTGTGTGTGTGTGTGTAGTGTGTGCATTGAGGCTGGAATATTTTATGATTTTTGATTTACTTTGAGTTGATTGGTTTTTCGAGTCGTCAACGTTTGACATCGCTGACATGGCGCGGGCGTTGCTCGATTGGCATGTCTTTATTACAATTGACTATGAGCACATGAGTTTTTGACTTGATTTATATGCTAAAGAGGAACAGTAGGAGCAGCAGGAGTAGTAGTCGCATATAAGTCCCATCAGACAAGTCAAAGATATCGATTTGATTTAACCACTAAGCTGACCCAAATTGTAAGATTTGATTTAATCTTATTTTAACCCACTAGACTACATATATGTATGTATGTATGTACATATGTATATATGTACATGACCATGTACAGTCATTAATCAATAAAAATATGGTCTTGTCTAGAGGCTATTATTAGGCCAGATTAACTAATAGATTGGCCAACGCCTCACGCAGCAGCAGCAGCAGCCGCAGCAGCAACGGGCCACGCATTAAATATTAATTTTTAATTACATTTTATTAACTGCGGGTTCCCCTAGAAAATACAAAACAAAAAAAAACAAACCCAAAAAATCCAACAAAAACATATAGAAGAATATATATATACCTACATTTATGTTGAAAAACCCATCGACACCAACAACAACAACAAGTTAGCTACTATCAACAACAAGCGGAAACAAAAGGTAACAAACAGATGGAAAAAAAAATCGGCCTGTCATAATTTTAATTGTAAACTGGGTCGAACAGATCGAAACGAACATTGCTTGATTAATATGTGATTTCTCGAATACGAAAAGAGCAAAAAAATCAAAAGAAAAAAAAGACTGCAATGTGTTGAAAAGATATTCATTAAAAATACATAACAACAGGCAACACCAATTGGAAAATGTATCTCACTCCATACATCCAACCATCCATCCATATATATATATATATATATCCATCCATACAACCCTCCATTGAATCCATTGATTGCCTGTTGCAGGGTGATTGTAGACAGCAAGGAGGCGAGCACATTGCTGGATTCGGGGAATTGGGGGGGAGGGGGCTTGTACGAGTACATAATATAAAAGAAGGCGAAAAAAAGGGCGTGTGATTAAAAAATAACAAGCTTAAAATGCGCATAAATAACGCCACAAAACAAAGGTAAATTGAAAAATCCACACATATATATAGATATATATAGATATATATATTTATGTATTTGTTCATACATATAAATGTACATATGTCTTTATGTATATATGCATGAAAAAGGCGTGGCAAATAAACAAAAGCCGTTACTGTTTGATGGATTTAGATCAAAGTAATTGGGAAATAAAATTGATGGAATTAAAATTAAATACAAAACACGAACAAAAAAAAAAACAAAAGAAAATCATATGCTATTAACCAAATTGAAACAGTTTTTTAACCAATCCATAAAGTGTTCAGGTACATATGTATATATAAAATGTTCATAGAAAAATTACCTTATATTACTCAACTGCAAATGGTAATTTTGGATTCCAAATATAAGCAAAAAATTGTGTAAAAGATTTTTAGATTATTTCAAATTAAAGTACTTTTTAAACAATATATTATTTAGAAAATTTGAAGAAAAAAATAAATTTTGAAGCTAACTTTATGATAACTACCTTCATATTCCATAGGAAAATATATATCTAATTTTTGTTAGTAAAATTTTCCTAAGTTTCAAATACATTATATCTATTTCAGCTATATACAGAAAAGTTTTTCAAAAGAGAAAGAAAAGGTTAAATTTTTTATTTAAATATGTGTCAATTTTTTTAAAGTTTTCAAATGATTTCAAAGGTGTATATATGCTATATATGTAAAAACAATCGATTTCTATATAATTTGATATGTCTTAAATTGTTCTGTTTGAGCACTTAACCCATTGTTGGCCACAATCAAGCGACAGTTGTCTGTCATTTGTTTGACACTTTCACTGCTGCCAATTGACAAGGGGCATAATAATGGATAACATATTGGAAGGAATCTTTTTGTATACATATATATGAATATTTGGTTTTTTTTTTTCGTAATGTAAGTGAATGACCTTTTGGTTTTAGTTTTGAGTGGCACGCCTCACAATTTCTCTCTCACTCGTTCGTTTTGTTTGTTCGCTCTGTTTCCTTCCCTCTAGCATACGCCCACTTCAGTTCACCGATTGCCAATTTTTTTTTAACACCTTTCTATTCTGTGTCTGACTTTTACTCAACTCGTGGTACAATTCAATTGTTAAAAGAAAAATTAACCAACCGCACTAATAAAATTTCATGCCACATGCGGCATAGATATAGCTTCATCTGCTTGTATCATATCATCTGGTTTCATCTCGCATCTTTGTTAAATTCTGAAAATTCGTGGCCTGCCAATGACGCAGCCACAAAAATAACAAAAAAAAAAAAATGTATGTAAGTATATAAAAGCCAAGTCAACTGACATACTGCCCTTTGCCATTGGCATTGGGAAATTTTTTTTTTTCATTTTTTTAAGTTAAATCTATTGAATCGGGTCTTCCGTAAGTTCAGATTTAGTTGCGGTTCATTTACATCCGCATTGTCTGGTCAGAGGGGGAGATAATGCATGCAGTGCAAGTGGGATGGGGGGGAAGGTAATTTCAATTTAAGTTTTAAACAACTCCCACATGGCTAATTAATATACAAATTACAAAAAGTTAATCAGCCACAAAAGAGAGCCGCATGGCATGTGGCATTGTGTTTTTTTGGTTCATTTGGTTGGTTAGTTGGTGGGATTGTTTGTTTCATCATGTGTGTGTGTGTGTGTGTGTGTGTGTGTGTGTGTGTATGCAAATGTATTCAGCAATTGGCCTAAAACAAAGTCAACCGAAAAGCGTTGTTACTGTTGCCATTGCCACACCCTTTTAGCCATTGGATGATTAATGTTCGGCGACATCCAAGGACAAACCAATGCGGCAACAACAGCAGCAACAGCAGCAGCAGCAGCAACGACAACAGACAGGACAGGATCGTAGTAAGCTATCTCAATGGGGGCTTAGTCACCTTGCCGGCATTTTGTCGCATTGTAAAATATACATACATATACTATTCATACATATATATATATATATATATATATGGCATAGAGTATCTAAGTATGTATATAAATTCAAATTGTGTCAATTACATTGCCTGACGCTGCGGTCGCTTATCTGACAAACTCAACTCTGCAGTTGGACTTGGACAAAACCTGCGCCAAGTCGTTGTTGTTGTCCAAGAGCCTAGAGGCTAGAGCCTGAGCTGACATGTCTGCTAGTTGTCGTCGTGTCAGTTAAAAAGGGGGAAACTGATTTTTCCAGATTTCCAGTTTTGGCCTCCACCGACTCAGCTGCTGTCAGTTGCAAGCTAAGAAAAAAAAAATAAAACTAAAATATAGAAAAAAAAATAAAGAGAGTTGTGCGATAAATATCACAAAAAAAAAAAGAAGTTGTCCGCTAAATCAACAAAAATCGTCAAATCAATCTTGAGTTAAGGAAACATAAATTGAGATCTTTATTCTTATTCAAATTTAAAGACCAATGTCAAATTGTAAGTGTTCCACTAATCAATCTTAAAGTTAGGAAATATATACTTTGATTAAGTTACTATTAGCATTACCATTGTAATTAATTACTGACATTAGTTTGAAATATGTATGTATGTATTTAGTAATGGAATATTTATATACATATTTATATATTGCGAACAGTCAGTAACTTATATTAAAATCGTAGAAAAAATAAATTAACTGAAAAGGCAGTATCTTAGACTATAAGAAATAATTTCGAGTTTAGTTAAAGAAAATTTAAAGACTTCTTTTTTTTTGTTTGAAATTTTAAAAAGCAATCATTATCTTTTATTCGATAATCAAGCCATAAGAAATGTAAACCATTTATTATGTTTAATATCAAAACACTTATGAATATATAGTATACATTTTTTATGAATTTATCTATATTTTTTTGCAATTTATTTAAACAAAGCAAAGAAAATCTTTAAAAAAAACTCAGAATTTGTATTAAAAATTCTTTTCTTGGAGAGTTAGAAATGTTTGTCTTTTAAACTAAGAATTTAAAATTTCAAATTCTTAGAAAACATTTCTAGAAAAATATTATACTATCTCAAACTTTTCTCCAGCTATAAATGTATACAAATATTTTTTCAAAAATAAACAAATTTCAGTATCAGAAATGAAACTACTTCACATTAGTCTAAAAAAGTATACCAAAGTTACTTAATTGATATTTAGTATTTTTATTTATATAGTATTAGGAGTCGATGATAAATAACATTAAAACTCAGTCTAAAAATAAGTACCAAAGATTCATTATTTTTTATATATAAGCAAAAGTTTTTTTTAATTTTTTGGTTTTTAAATTATTATTTAAATTGTAATATTTTTATACATTTTTATTTCCTTTATAGTTAATAGGAATTAAAAATCAGAAAAACTTAAGAATAATAAAGGAAAACAACCAATATAAATTAGATAAATTTTATAATTAAATCAAAACTTTCTTTAAGCTCTTCAATTCTTATTAAGAATTCAAAAAACATATTAAAAATATCATGTAGGAATGTATAATAAAATAATATAATAATTCCTTCAAGCAACAGAAGTTTTTTGATTTTTTAAATGATTTAAAAATAATGTTTTATATAAGAAGATATCATGAATATTATCGTTGAGTCACAATACTCTTAAAATTAATAAATTGACTCAGTGTGGGATACTTTTCGACAATATTTATAATAAATTCATGACTGAATGATAGTAAAATAAGAAATAATTTTAACTTTACAATGCAAAGTTTATTTCAAAGGTAAATTTGAATATTCTCTCATTTTCATTTTTATTATACCCTTGCAGAGGGTATAATAAAATTGGTCAGATGTTTGTAACGCATAGAAATAATCGTTTCCGACCCCATAAAGTATATATATTCTTGATCAGCATCGAAAGCCGAGTCGATATGACCATGTCCGTCTGTCCGTCTGTCCGTCTGTCCGTCTGTCCGTCTGTCCGTCTGTCCGTCTGTCTGTTTCTTCGCAAGGAATCGAACTTAAATTTTGAGCTACATGAATAAAAGTCATATCATTCTCTTCATTGATGATTTATCTGACACAAGTTTAAGAGTTGGTAGAATCGGACAACTATAAGTTATAGAAAAATAGGAAAGATCAGAGGTACCTCGGTCAAAATGTGAGTTGTTCAAAACAGTTCTTGTGAGAAAAACTTTTTTGTTTTTTAAGATATCTCAACCAAATTTGGCACATAGATGACAATTCTACTTTTACACCTTACCAGCAAGTTTGATTCAGATCGGATAATAAACACCGACATAAATCAATAAAATCAATAATTAACCCCCATCAGAAAAAGTATGTTTTTGTGAGAAAAACTTTTTTGTTTTTTAAGATATCTCAACCAAATTTGGTGAGCAGATGAGAATTATACTTTTACATCATATCAGTAAGTTTGAATCAGATCGGATAATAAACACCGACATAAATCAATAAAATCAATGAATCAACCCCCATCAGCATCAGTATGTTTGCATATGCAGCCAATTAAATTACGTTTATATTTGCTTTTATATATGCGTACACAAACAACATACATGGAAACATACAAACATACATACATACATATATGCGAACACGTGCTTGAAAAAACTACAAGCTGAGTGCGAAACAGAAAGAGACGGAAAACTATTTGTATTGTGTTGTTGTTTTCTAGAATTCGTCAGAAACTTTAGAGAGCGAGAAGCTGGACGCTTGCAATGTATACCGAAATAGCGTGGCCCCGAATTTAAAGTTTGGTAGCGCAATAGGTAGAGATCGTTTCTGGGAGTGATGGGAGCGGAGGTTCAACTCCGGCCGTTGGCAAACTCGAAATTTTTGTTACTGATTCTTTTCTTGGTTCAAATTTTTTTTAAATTTTATATTTCCAATTTTTAAAATATATTGAATCCGATATGACGGAGAAAGTAATCAATTAATCTGCAAGGGTATACAAACTTCGGCACGGCCGAAGTTAGCTTCTTTGATATTTTTTTTTTAATTTTCTTGCTTCACTTTTTAATTTTCCAAACCTTTACATATTTTTCATAATCGATTTTTCTTATGAATTCACTTGCAAACTTTTCGAGCACACCTCTCATGTTAATGGTCTATATGTGTACCTTCGGACATTATATATATGTATATATATATCTGTTTTATTTGGCGTGCGTTTTGGTGCAGGTTTCATTTTTATGCCACATGCCTTGAGGGTAAAACAGAATGTTGCTTATTGATCTAATTCATTTTATTGAGATTTGCCAGCTGGCTATCTATTTGTGATCTGTTTGATTTCCAGTTTTGTTGTTGTTTGTTGTTATTTTCTTAATGGCCAACAGTCTTGGGTTAATGTCATCCGTGGCTGTAGGCCATAACAATAACAATATGATATATATACAAGTAAAAGTTATATCAAGTCCAAGAGCAAAGTATGTCACGGAAATGACTTGGTTTAAATGCGTAAGCTATGTTGGGTTTTGGGCCAAAAATGCCTGCTGGGTGTGATATAGTGTATAAATCTGCATTAATAGAGTACGAAACGGAATGAAGAGAATATACAGCACCACTTGGCCATGGCCAAGAGCAAGAAACATCCTTTAATGGCTGCCTTTGTCAGGCTGGCATGCAGTCAGTTAGTCAGTTAGTCAGAAAGTCAGTCATTCAGTCAGTCAGTTAGTCATTCAGTCAGTTGTTGTTATTGTTTGCCCACTTGAACATGTAGTGCAGTCATCGTCGCGCATTTTAAGAACCTCCAACTAAAATGCAACTCTTAACAACAGCAACAACATACACACGTACGAGTGGAATATATGTTTGTATAGATATATGTATATATGTATAGTGAAGGACCTAGACAGGCCTGGCCAGACACAAGACACGACAGCCCCCAAAAGCAAAGAAACGCATCGTCAAACATATAGGCTATGTGCTATAACTCATTAATATTAAATGTTGTGCCAAGACAAGCCCCTCAGCAACATATTCAGTGATGGAGACAGAAACAGCATTGGCAACAGGGACAGACACAGAGGCAGAGGAAGAGAGGGAGAGAGACAGAGACAAAGGCAGAGACAGGAGACTAGAGACCAAGAGATCTGGTCGAAGTCTTGGCCTGGGTCTGGGACAGGCCATGCATTTACCCTACCTTACCTTGCCTTGCCTTCTTCTTGCCTTCTTTACAAAATTTATGCGCATTTTGTTTCAATTTCATACACACGTGACTTGTAAATTATCCATTGATGTGGCAAGGCAAAAAAAAAAAAAAAAAAAAAGAAGAACAAATACACAGAAAACCAACAAAATGACATAGGCAGGATACAACGTACTACTATGCCACAGGATACCTAGCCTTCTCCTCTGATCTCCTTCAAAATGATAATTGCCACAGCCAGACACACACACACACACACAGTCACGCCCCAGCAGCAGCCATTGCCATCCAGATATGCCCCCCTCCTCCCCCCGATACTGTCATAAGGCACATTGCAATTTCTTATGTAAATTTTTATTTTCTGTTTATTTTCGCCAAAGTGATAAATTTCTGTTGTTATGTCATGAACGGCCCCAAAAAACAAAAAAATGTAAGCAAACCACGTTGAACACACAAATCCCGGCCAGAAAGCAAAAGTTATACGAGAATTTGTGACAACAGTGGAACCAGAAAAAAAAGTGAAAATTATGACACGTTTTTGCAGCGTTTTTTTATACCCTTGCAGAGGGTATAATAAAATTGGTCAGATGTTTGTAACGCATAGAAATAATCGTTTCCGACCCCATAAAGTATATATATTCTTGATCAGCATCGAAAGCCGAGTCGATATGACCATGTCCGTCTGTCCGTCTGTCCGTCTGTCCGTCTGTCCGTCTGTCCGTCTGTCCGTCTGTCCGTCTGTCTGTTTCTTCGCAAGGAATCGAACTTAAATTTTGAGCTACATGAATAAAAGTCATATCATTCTCTTCATTGATGATTTATCTGACACAAGTTTAAGAGTTGGTAGAATCGGACAACTATAAGTTATAGAAAAATAGGAAAGATCAGAGGTACCTCGGTCAAAATGTGAGGTGTTCAAAACAGTTCTTGTGAGAAACACTTTTTTTGTTTTTTAAGATATCTCAACCAAATTTGGCACATAGATGACAATTCTGCTTTTACACCTTACCAGCAAGTTTGATTCAGATCGGATAATAAACACCGACATAAATCAATAAAATCAATAATTAACCCCCATCAGAAAAAGTATGTTTTTGTGAGAAAAACTTTTTTGTTTTTTAAGATATCTCAACCAAATTTGGTGAGCAGATGAGAATTATACTTTTACATCATATCAGTAAGTTTGAATCAGATCGGATAATAAACACCGACATAAATCAATAAAATCAATGAATCAACCCCCATCAGCATCAGTATGTTTGCATATGCAGCCAATTAAATTACGTTTATATTTGCTTTTATATATGCGTACACAAACAACATACATGGAAACATACAAACATACATACATACATATATGCGAACACGTGCTTGAAAAAACTACAAGCTGAGTGCGAAACAGAAAGAGACGGAAAACTATTTGTATTGTGTTGTTGTTTTCTAGAATTCGTCAGAAACTTTAGAGAGCGAGAAGCTGGACGCTTGCAATGTATACCGAAATAGCGTGGCCCCGAATTTAAAGTTTGGTAGCGCAATAGGTAGAGATCGTTTCTGGGAGTGATGGGAGCGGAGGTTCAACTCCGGCCGTTGGCAAACTCGAAATTTTTGTTACTGATTCTTTTCTTGGTTCAAATTTTTTTTAAATTTTATATTTCCAATTTTTAAAATATATTGAATCCGATATGACGGAGAAAGTAATCAATTAATCTGCAAGGGTATACAAACTTCGGCACGGCCGAAGTTAGCTTCTTTGATATTTTTTTTGTTGTGTTGCTTTGTTTGTGAAAGTGGAGTTGTACATACATGTGGAGAGGCATTTGTATCATAAATACGCATATTAGCCTCATTTTATTTTATATTTTATATACATACATATATGGAATTTGTCTCACCCTCTCACTATGACCCGCCTCTCTACCTGTATTTCATCCGCTTCCATGGAGGTCACTTAGTGAGGAGTGCAGACACTTTGGCCATTTTGCTGTTAGTTCTGGACTTTTGTAAATAGCGAAAGCAGAAAATTTTTTAATAAAATATTAGATACAGTCATATGGCTTTATTTTTAAACTTTAATTTGAAATTCAGAAAGTTGTAAGAAGAATTCCCAATGCTCTCTAAACCTAACTGTTAACAGTTTTATGTTTTACATATTGGAAACAAACATTTAACATATGCATTTAACATACGTAAAGTAACTTTGCAGTACATTACAGTTAACATTTTACTTATTTACCTATTTCAATTAAGGTTGAGAAGCAATTGGAAGATGCGGCCAAAATTTTAAATGTTACTTATTCTTATTATAAATTGTAACTAGGCCTTAAGCTAACACATATTCTTAGTTTGTGATATTGGTATATTTTCTACATTTCAGAAAACAATTTTTAAATAATAAATAATTTTTTCTGTTGGCCAAATTCTTAAGACAAACTTTTAATTTTAATTGGAATAAATAAATTCTTTGCATGACATTTAATTTTTATACATTATTTCAATTCTTGACTCTTAATAGGCCAATTAAAGAAACTTTGATATTATTGAATTTAGGAGAGATAAATTTATAGCGTTTTATATGAATTTTTTATTATTTTTTTAATTATATCGTATATTATATTTAACATATGTGTATTTTATATAATACTTTAAATCTTAAAAATAAAGCAGCTCGTATTATCATCCTTTCTATAACTATGTTCTTTCTTATCTAAATCTAAACATATTTCTTATATGCTGATACTTGAAATACCCTTTCTTAACTCTTTTTGGGCCTTTAAAAACATTTTGTTATGCTTTTTTTCTAATTTGTTTTAGCTTTTTCTTTTAGGCCTCAAACAAATAACAACACTGTCACACACACACACACAGGTGTATCACAGTTTTTTTTTTTTTTTTGTTAGTGACTGCCACTGAAGCATATACTGAGAGTTCTCATGGCGTAATTAAGCTTAATTACCTGTGTCAACAGCAGCAGCAGCCACTGTAAGATTATTTTGACAGATTTCACTTATGTGTTTTATGTATATATATGGTGCTGTGTGTGTGTGTGTGTGTGTGTGTGTCGTATGTGTGTAGGCAGGAAATGTTTAATCTCAACGCATGGCCCATTCCCATTGTTTTGTCCAACTGACTGAGTGACATACTACATACAACCGGCAACTTTTGCCCTTCCTCTGGTAATTATTTGCATGCAACTTCACTTGACTCTAGCTTCCCATCTCTCTCTCTTTCGTTTTGATCTGTGTGTGTGTGTGTGTGTGTGTAAGTCATTTTGTGGTCAGCCCAGCCCGGGCACTCAAAACTCAAATTACCCATATACATTCTGACCAAAATAAAAATAAAAATAAAAAACAAAAAAACGGAGCAAAAGAAGACACACGTTAATAACAACACAAAATTTCCAACATTCGATGTCTGTACGGGTTATGAGCCAAAAGCAAAAGAAGATTTCATCTCATTCAGTCTGCCCTCTCAACCTTTTCCCCGTTTTGTCTATCCCTCCATTCCCTTCCCCTTGCCAGCACCCCTACCCTGTTACTGGCACTGCCACCGCCTTGAGTTTTGTGTCTGCGGTTGATTTTTATGGTTTCATTAGTACCACACATGCATGTTGGGTTATATGTATGTATGTATGTGTATCTTCAGTACATGACTCCAACTTTAAGTCGAACATCAAACTGGGATTCCATCGTTGGTTTGTTGAGCATGCGTAGCCATTCTCCTCCATTCTGCCGGCTGGCCACTGATTGCGGCGGCCTGAGAAAATTCTACTGACCCACAGAACTTTAACTTTTTGAGTGGCATTGTTCAATTTTGTTGTAGACAGCCAACAACGAAATGAAGCAACAGACATAAAGACAGACAGACAGACAGATAGATAGATAGACAGATAGAAAGAAAGACAGAGAAAGACAGACAGAGAGAGAGAGAGGGAGAGAAATAAAGACAGTCGGCTAAGAAATTTCACAAGCCTGTCGGCCGTTTTTCCTTACAATGAGCCTTCTCAATCTACGTAGCTTTAGTCATTCTGCGGTTTTAGTTTTAGGCTCTAGTCATGAATATATATATATATATATATCGATGGCAATGCTATATGACTTGCCTTTAGTTGTTGATCTCTGGCTTTATTGCATTTTAGTTTATGCCTTGATACATATGTTGCGCTTATTATTAACTTATCCAACCATATGCAAAGAGACCGCAATAAGTGAGAAGATTACCATTAAGATTATGCAAATATTTCATCCTTCGAGAATATGATGACTGATGATGAGAGGTGGAGGGGAAAGGGGAAGGTAAAGTGATTGTGTGGATGGAGAGTTACTGAATAGTTAGTGGTTATTGCAAAGGGAATAATGGCCACTCATTTGAACCTCTGGGCAATCCTTAAATGCAAAGAATTTAATGGATTTCTTTAAGTTGTCATCAAAATTTCACATAAAAATAAATTTATTAGAATTCCTTTTGAATGGCTAGAGGAATCTCAAGACTTTACAATACGAAAGTAAATGCATTCTATGTATCCTTTCATTTCCTATACGAAGCACCAAATTATACCTATGTATGTATGTATATGTTCCACTACCCCGTAAGTGGAACTTTGTATCTAGAGAAGCGAATAACGATCTTTTAACGAAATGGCATTAAAACGATGATGCTTTCAGATTTCAGAAATATATAGTTACTGAAAATATTTGAAATCGTAGGATCATTAATAAGAGGGAAGGGTTTTATCACTAGTAAAACTTTATCAAAAATGGTTTACGTAAATTTCGTTTTTCTAAGCTATTTGTACATCTTTGTATATCTAATAACAAAAAAGAGAATTCCAATAATTGAAAAGATTTTTTTCTATAATGAAAAAATGTGCCAAAATATAAATATGTAGGCAAAGAAAATTATTCACCCTTTTTTAAATGTCCTAAATTTTGTAATTTCTAATTTAATCTAATCAAATTACAACATGAAATGATTTAATTTAATAGTTTATGATCATTTAAGTAATATACTTAATAAATTTCTTAAACGCTTTAATCAAGTCTTAAATATTCTTAAACATTTTTATATAAAAATTATATTTTTTAGTGCTATTAAAATACATAAAATAAAACAAATAGTTTATGAATACTTTTTCACATAAATTATAAAAGTTTTTAATCATAATCTTGCATATAAATCATTAAACTTTAGGTAATTTAATTAGGATGTCCAATTGAAAAAATTAAATATAAAACTATTCCAAACATAATTATATATATTAATTTATTTGTTTTTTTAAACATAAAATTTCATAAATTTACACAAATTAAATTTTCTGTTTATATTTATATGTATATGTAGGTATGTACATGTATATATAATATAAATGTATATATATATATATGTCTCATAATTGAAATCTTTGGCATCTGTTCTCTGATAAATATCTTTGCTTTTACCCATTCAGTTTACACTGACTCTAACCGATTTAAGCTTAATGAAATAGTCCTGTGGAGAGACCGCAAAATGTATAAATGGGCGTCATCTGGCAGTCGAATGGCAACATATTTGAGTACTCAGTCAGACAGTGTACACTGTACATACATACATATGTATATGTATATATACATGACTATTTCACAACCAGGCAAAAGTCAGTACCGGGCGCACAACTAGAAATTGCGGAAATTGCCAATCGAAATGGAAAACATTTTCATTATTTGCTGCCTAGATGGTCATAAACATGTTGGCCCAGGTGGGTGTGTATGTGTGTGTGTACCAGTGTGTGTGTGTGTGTGTTGAAAATTTATAGCTTAAAACATAAATTTGCTTGGCTGAAACATATTTCGTTTGGTTCGCGTGAATTGTCAACCAAGAGGCAGTTTTTTTTTTTCGTTTTTTTCTGGCAGCCGTTGACATTGCCATTGATTTATACCAAATTGGCCAACTAGAAGACGGCCAATATTGGCCATAAACAAGAAACATTCTTGTAATTAAACTGGCTTCAATTGCCCAATGGCTCGATTCAAGAGTCAAGATGTTAAAGATTATGATAAGTTTTTATTTCTCGACTCCTTTAAAGAAAAATGTGCCGAAAGGTGTGTGTTTTTTTTTTTCTTTCGTTTATTTGTTACTTGGCGCACCCTGTGATTTATGTTTTATGTTGATTTTTATTTAAAATTTGTTGTTTTTTTTTTTGTTTTTGCATTCAAATGCAACTTTTGGGTTTTTTGGCTTTACAATTTTTGGTTTTTTTTTTTGTTTTTTTGGGTAGTCCACATGGTTGAGGCCATAAATATGTCAATATAAACAGACAGACAACAGCAACACAATGAAAACAACGCAAAACATTTCAATAAAAAATCAAAATCAATAGCAAAACTCAAAAAAAATAATGGGGGGAGACTCAAAAAACAGCGAATGATGAACTGATTTATAGAATACACTGAATGTTGAATACCCTTCTTAAGATTTTATTGCAAATTGCAAGCTTTTAAATTAATTTTCTTAAATCTATTTGTATTATGAAAAGCTCTTTTCGATTAAAGGATTTGAAATTAAAATTTATAACATTTCTTTTTATAAATATTAAAAGCATTTTTCTCTTTAAAATTTGTAATATGTTATTAAACAATTATACATACTTTAATTTATGAGAAATATTTGAAACTAAAACATAAATAGAGGAGAATCTATTTCAATCTTCAACATAACTTTTTAAAATATATAAATATAGACATATATACATATATATATAAAGTAATGCGAAATTATACTAAAGTATGCCGATCAAGGATACATGAATAATATAGACAAAATCTATATACCCTTTATCGAAAGTGTACAAAATGCAAAAAAAAAAAATTGTACAAAACTTTACGCCGGACGCTATCAATTTTTATGAGTCTTTGTTTCATTGAGTTTGTTTTTCAACTGCATGAGAAGTGGAGAGTTGGTAAGGGGATGGGGGGGGGGGCGATTCATTTTTGTAGTAGACTCGAGGGACTTTTTGTCAATTGCCTACAAATTGGCACGCTCAACATTTTTTGGCTTCCACTCTCCAAAAATACACATAGGTATAGATATATACAGATTTATATATATATATATATGTATGTAGACCTATCGATATATGTATATATTCACATATATATGTATGTATAGCCAACGGGGGGTTGAGTAATCGACTATAGAGTCAAACCAGTGGCGCTCCTCCTCCATATCCATGGCCATTGAGCCCAGGTGTTTCATATATGCAGCAGACCCAATTTTGTTGCATGACTATGACACTGTTGAAGGTGCCCCCAGAGGCAGACCCGCATGACTCAGGTTCAAGTACTGACATCGAAAAAAAATGAAATCAAATGCCGATCAATATACCTACATACCTACACATACATATATGTATATATTCTATATGTATGTTATATGCGGTATATCGTTTTATTATTTAAAATTGTCGACAGATGGAGGAAAAGTGGAACAAAAGGTTTTATTCAATAGATTTACTGTCATTTAGGTTATTCTGATTTCCGGCATAGAAAAGTTTAACAAGTTAAATAAGTGAAATATATTTAAATTCTTTTTCTTAAAAAGTTAAAGTAGGGAAAACTTATCCAAATTTATAGAATATATATACATATTTTTAATTAGTATATTATATATATATAGATAGACATTTACAATCTGCAACTGAGAAAAATAATAAATGAAAAGATAATATAAAAAACCGAAATTATATTAAGTATATTAACAACAAAATATCAAAAAACTAACAAAAGGATCTAGATATTCTTTTGCCTTTATTCAAACTGGAACTGAATTAGGATTTGAATTTATTCAGCTCAGAATTAGATTATAATCCTTAATCGCTGTATAAATTTAAATCCCAATTTTCTATTAAATATTGGAATAAAACAATGAAATACATAATTGCAAAAAAAAAAAACATTTAATTAGGCACTTAAATAAATCAAATGGATATAAAATAAAATATTGTGATATCATAAAAAATATTTCAAAAAAAACTTTTAAAGAATACCATAAAGAAAAATCATAAACTGTTAAGAAATTTATTCTCATATAAATTTTACAATTTGATTTAAAATATTGTTATACAATGATTTTTGATTTATATTAGTTTAGTTTAGATAATTCATGATTTATATGAGTTTATAAATACATAAAGTAAAATTTTATGTATATGTACCTATGTATACGTATGTTATTATAAAACATAAAACTTGATATTAATTATTGATTAAATATAATTTGTTTTTAATTAAAAATTGATTAGAAGAGAAATTAAAACAAGCTTAAATAGATTCTTAATGTATTAAATGAAAATTCATCAAATCCAAATAATAATTTAAGAAAATATCAAAGAAGCTAATGGCGGCTATATATCATATACATGGTCATATCGACTTAACTATTGAAGCTGATCAAGAATGAAATATACTTTATGAGGTCGGAAACTTCTGAAAACATGTGACCAATTTTATTATACCAAAAAACAGAAAAGAATATAAAATATTTTCATTCTTAAAGAAATCAATTTGCTATTAAAAACTAAGTACTTAATGTAATATAAAATAATATGATATATATATATTCTTTATAAGATAAACTTTGTCAATCAGAACTGGAACTTTAATTTCACTTCTCTTTGAGCCTAAAAAGAACTCTTTAATTTTAGCGATTAGAGCCAAAAAAAAAAAAAATCTGGCTAAAACAATATGCAAATTTCTTCAATATTTGGCCAATTACCTTTGGGATCGTTGCCCTCTCGAGAGTAAAATTTGTTATTTCTTATTAATTCCTCTCTCCCTCACAGTCAAGATAAGTATCTGCGTATGTATGTGCGTGTGAGCGTGTGTGTGTGTCAGTGTGTGTTTTTGTTTTGGCCAATTTAGTTACAATTATGTAGATTCTCACCTGACCTACATACTGAAATTAATTTGGCTAATGTAAAACAAAATACCGAAAAAGCAAATGTCAAACATAAAATTAGTGGAGCAAGGCGCTGGCTGGCAATGTGTAATAATGTAATGTAATGTATATCAAGTAACCTACATGGCCAGCTAAGTTGAATGAGTGTCAAAGCTATTTGGCGCTAATTGCCTTTTACGATTATTTTCACATTTGGCCAACCCAAACAACGCGTCTTGTTGCCCCACCAGCACCAGCACCACCACCTCCATCGCAATCACCAGAAGCAGCAGCAGCACCACCACCAGCTCCTCGTCTCATCATCTTAAGCTATATTTCCAGCTTCATCTCCTGAACAAGCTTTTTGTGCGTTGCCTGGAGATTGGAGTACCAAGTGGCACGCATGACTACACACTCACACACACTCGCACACACTCGAAGGAGTTGGGTGGAGGCAATGTTAGGAGCATGCACGAGTGAGCCACATTATACAGAAAGATAGAGACATATCTATATATACATACCTATATATGTATATAGGAGATAGATAGGGAGACAGACATACATACATACTACAATGACTCCAGGCAGACGGCAACAGTCCAGGGCCTATGGCACGCAACATATTCGCTTATTAAATAGAATTAAATTTTTCGTACGTTTTATTTGCGGCACTTTACGTGCCGAGTGCTACAGGTATGTATGCCGGGCATTAGAGGGTTAATGTCAGAGTATACATAGATATATATATATATACATTAGTTGAGCATGGGCTAACGGTCAAAGAAATTGCTGACCCAAAAACTAAAAAAAAAAAGATATGAGTAAATACTAAACATTTTTTATTTATTTCTTTTTTCTTCTCATATCTTCTTCTCTTCATTTTTATTACTATTTCGTTTCCAATTAATTGTCAATAATTGTGCTATAACCTTGTTTGGGGACCAACCGGAAAAAAAACTAATAATTTTAAGACCCATTAATTGACTTTTAAGCACTATCTGCAAATGAGCATAGAAGAAAATTTAACAACAATATTTATACCCTTACGTTTAAAAGAAGTACATTAGAAGCTATTATATATCCTGGTTAAATCATTCCCAAAGGACAACTATATCTTTCAGTGGTTATTATATATGGAAAAGTTGGTACAAATTGGGAAAATAATTGATGATAATTAAATTAAGATGAAAAATCGTTTAACTATAATCGCATAATTAATTAATAATTTAATTTTCTATTTAAAAATTAATTTTAAGGGAAATTTCATAATTTTGGAAATAAATGGAGAAAAAATAAGATTTGGCTTATGCAAATTTTTGTTAAACATTTTATATTAAAGATTTATTTAATTAGATTATTTAGATTGCTTTGAAATCGTTCACTTAAAATACGTTTCTAATATGAAACAATATTTCATCACATTATATTAGATGAAAGATTTGTCTTTATAAAGCAGATAAGTTTAGTAAAAATAATATATGATGAATTATAATGTATAAAATACATATAATGAAATCGTATATCTTATTAGTTAAAAAGAATCATTTTAACTATTAATTTTTATCATTGATCATTTACAACTAGCAATTTATAGTCAGAAATTCTAAATCAGATTAAAGAATTATTAGCATTTGAAATGAAAAACATTTGTTTTTTATTCCATTAATAGTTACAATACTTTCCCATGTGTTATTCCTTTTAATATATCTATATCTATAATCGTTAGAAATATATTTTCCCTTGTATTATTATTATATAATATATGTACTTATATATACACATTAGTTACAATATTTCCTCTTAGATGTTATCTTATAATATAACTAAATTTTTATTTACGAGAATTAATCATTTAATATAAACTTACTTTTGAAGTTTTTCAGGGAGAGATTAGCTTAATCATACAGAGTTACATTATTAGATCAATCAATCGATATAAATAGGGCTACAGACTTTACAGATCAATATTGTTATTTCAACAATTACTTTAAAAACATTGTTCTAAAAAGTTATAATAGTAAAAGAAAAGTTTCTGTTGCCTAAGCCATGTCACTTAAGCCAGATTAACTGATCTCTTTATATATGTACCTGTATATAATAAATCATCTATTAATAATTGCTCAACAAAATTTAACTATAAATAGATGATGACTTACACTTTAAGATAGCCATGAATTCTAGTTCTAATGTTTAATGCCCTTTATAAAATATATGCATATCGGCACTATTCGATAGCCTATTATATGGATATGGAATAGATAGATATATAAGCCTACTAAAATTAATAGGTTGTTGTAGCTAACTAGTTATCTATTATCCAGAATGGGTCAAACATACATTGAATATTTTTGCCCGCAGTTTATATAAATTAGTTACTGTATAAACGAACTGCTTGAATTGAAAAGCTTACTGCTTAAAATTATACAGTAACTGCTTGAATTTAAAAACTAACTGCTTCTTTAAATTCAAGCGGTTAGCTTTTAAAATTGAAGCACTCTACATAGTTTAATCTATAGTTCTATATAATCAGTTCGCTAGCATTGATCTATCTATATCATAAATAGAAATATAAGTCTATATAGAAAAAGTGAAAATAAAAGAAAATGTTTCTTCAATTCCAATAATAATGAAATAAAAAATTAATAATAATAATAATAATCAGTGATTATTAACAATTAAATATTGTTCAGATCCAAATAAAGAATATCTTTAAAGGCAAGGGTATAAAGACTTCGACCTTATGGAACTTAAACACACAACCCTCTGTTCATTTTCTTCATTTTGTTATTGTCTAATATAATAGATAGATAGAGTTTTGAGCCAAGTTAATCATGCAGGCAGCAACCAAGATGACTTGTTATCTAAAAATAAAGTTGAGTTAGCACATAAATAGAGGAAAACATGTTTGCTGGTGTTGCTCTTGGTACTTGGAGGTAATCGTAATCGAGCATTTGCCACTTAGAATGGATCGGATAAAAGAGGGTTAGAGGGGGGGCGGGATCAATGTAACTACAGTTTAATTGGTGAAGTCGTCGTGTAAAGCTATTAAAAAAAAAAAAATAATAATCCAACTCCTAACAACAAACAAATAGGCAACAGAATGAATAAATTGTAGGAAAAAACTTTAAAAATGTTTGCTTCTATATTTAATTTTTTTCTTGTTCTTTTTTTTTTGTTTTTTTTTTATGAAATTCTTGACTATTGGCAGAGGCCAATGTCAAGGCATGATCATTATGCCGTATAAGCAAGGTCAGTGTGAAGTCATCATCGGTTGTTAATGGTCTAAAGTCGTTTATTATATACATACATACAAATTTATACGTATATCTATATATATGTATATATATATACATTATTCTAGCTAATAATGAATTCGCATAGTTATTTATTTTTCCTACAATTTGGTAGATTGTTATCGCATTTACATTCTATGCAGACAGCTGACAAGTCTAGCCACTTAATGGACATTTCAATTGCAGCTGATGTCGGAGGTGTGGCAAATGCAACAAAGATTGAGCACTCTCCACACACACACACACATACATATATATATATAGATATGTATATGCATAATGTCTTTATAATTGATTAACCCAATTGGATGTCGCAAGTGAAAACAAAAGACAAAAAAAAAACTTCAATTGAATGGAAAGTCATTTCGAAAATTGAGCAATTTCAATATGAATGATGAATGTATTTCCATTGTTATGTTTACATGGATTAAAAAATAACAAAAAAAAAAAAGAAAAACAATCTGTAAGTGGACACGTGTTTCTCCTCCCTCTCTATCTCTCTCTCTCCCCCTCCTTCCTATTGTTCATATGTATCAGATTGCATCGGCCGAAAAAATATATAAATTACAAATTAATTGAATACATTTTGAGTATGTGTGTGGTTTTGTGTGTGTTTGTGTGTGTGTGCCAGCATCGTCACGATTCAACTGCAATTGCATCCATAAAGCCATAAAGTAATTAAAAATAGTTTTGTAAATGCAATCAACATGTAAATTAGCTAATAAACCATTAAAACTGTTGACCATGGCCAAATCCCAGAATTGGCATAAAAAATAATGATGTTTTGCTTATCGCTCGTTTAGCAAGAACATAAAAACCAACAAAATAAAATTTAAGCAAAAAAAAAATAAAATGAAAACAAATTTCAAAAATCTTTACATAAAGCGTTTTGTATAATCTCTTTTCAAGGTCTTAATTCGAAGACGTCGGACAATACCTAGGCATTGTTCATTCATTTCTGGCTTATAGGAGAAAATGTGTTAAAAGTGAAGAAGCTGCGTTAAGAAATTAGTCAAAGTTTCACTTTCAAACATTTGAGTTTTAAGTTTGAATAATAATACCCTGGATAATCATAGGGTAAATTGGTTTACTATAGTTCTTAAATTGAAGCTAACAGATGGGAGAATGGGGTAATATTGGTTTGTCTCGTCTTAAATGTTGTTATGAATACCAAAATCTAGAAGACAATATAATGTATAGTATATATATGAAAGCTAGAGAAATTTATCTGACATATTAAGATGAGCTACTCCTACCTAATATAGCAAAAATTCTAAATTCAATATAAAATATTAAAATATCCAAGGAATGATAATCATTATTAAATGGAAAATGGCGACTATATAGTCCTAGTCGTGAACCGTTTTAAAGTTGCCTACATATATATTTATATAGTGAGATTATTATTTGAAGATTTTTCTTCTTTTTCTTACATTTGTTATACAATTTTCCTTTATTCAAAAATTAAAAGCCTAACAAGACTTAAACGAGTTCATAATTTATTCAATCTTCTAGACAGAATTCAAATATAAATTACTTATAAATATGTATATGAAACCCTAAATGAAAACATATATAACCCAATACAATTAGTTAATGTTAGTAACTTAATAACAAAACCTTAAAAAGATATAAGAAAATATAAGTAAAGTTTATTAATTTTTAAAGGACAGTTTGTAAATGGAAATAAAAATCAACAAAAAATCAAAGGCTATTAAATGTAGTATATATATATATATATCTATTTTCAATATAAAATAGACACAATAAAGAAAAAATAGATCAGTTCTTTAAGTTATGTATATATAATAAAGTACTAATCTATTTGTTTCTTTGTTTTAATATATATATATATATATTATATGAGGAAAGTTTTCTTAAACATAAAATACTAAGAATAATTTAAATAGAACGATTGTTTTGTTATCGATAAGTTTTTATTCGATTGTTGTTTTAGGGGCAATTATTTAAATTAGATTCTTACAAATGAATTGATTTGCTTTAGCAGCCAATAAAAGTCATTCATAGGGTATACAAAAAGTCGTTGCCCTCAATATCTTATATAATTTTTGTCGATGTTTAAACAATATAATTAAGCAACTTGGCGTATGCGTAATTTTTTCGTCAATATTTCGATAAATTAATATCTCTTCATGTATGTGTGTGTTTGTGTGTGTGCGTGCGTGTTTTTGTGTTTATGTTCGATGATTTTTACAAATTGCTTTTGATTGCGTTGCTAAAAATTTATTGTATATTGAGGGTCAAGTGCATGTAATTTTCGATCAAGTCATGGTCAGTCAAAGTGGGGGAAAAAAAACTAGGAGGAAACAAGCCAAGTTTAACTCTCCATCTCGCTTAAACTCTCATTCACTCTCTCTGTCTTTGTACGTACATATGTATATATGTATATGTATATGTATATGTATTTACTGGATGTCTATGGATTTGTGCTGTTATCATCCCAACTTGTGTTCTAGACCATGTTGTGCATTTGAAATTAATTTATGCAAACATTCGTTCCAAGACATGACGGGCAACTAACTTCGACTCCACTGACTCTCTCAACACACACACACGCACACACACATAGAACACACTCTGGTGGAGTTGTACTCTGAGATGGAGTTGGAGTCGAAGTTAGTTGGTCGCATACATAAATAAATTAAAATTGCTAATGGCTGGGCAGAACTCTTGCACGCCCATAATTAAAAGCAACAAGAAGAACACCAGCAACACAAAAAACTACAAAAATAAAAAAATAAAAAAAAGAAGCAAAAAAAGGGGAAGAAAAGTAAGAAGAAGAAAAAAAAATAAAAACCATGACCAACTCAAGATCTCGCCTGTCTGCAGGGCTTCCATGGCATAAATCAATCAATTTATTTGTTCGTCTACTCGATGGAAGAGCATCAAAGATTTTCTTTAACTCCACAAAAGCCAAAAAGGGTACAAAGAGTAACAGAGTAAGAATGAAATAGAGACAGAGATAGGGACAGAGACAGAGACAGGGACAGAGAGAAGATAGAGATAGAGAGAACAAATGGCAGTTGCAATCTGCCAGCGGGTGCAACGAACTCACCTTCGCAATCTGAGCTAGTTCTTGCATTAAGTTGCATTTCCGACTCTTGCAACCTCTCTTCCACTTACCCACCCCCCCCCCTTATTCTATAACAATTTACTCTTGCTTACTTTACTCTGGCTTTAACCAAGTTAGAGTCATTTCGTGGCTTGTTTGCATACTGGCAAAGACATCGTCTGAGTTTCCTTAGAAAATTGCAACTTTGCTTTTGCATTGGGCACACAAATAACTAACCCGACAGTAGAAATAGAAGAAGAAGAAGATGATGAAGAAGAAGAAGAAGAAGAAGAAGAAAGAGAACTTAAGCCTTTGCCAGTAATTTTGTGCTGGCTCTGCAGTTAACTGGAACTTGCCCCCATAATGTTCTATAATTCATTTGTCCAGACATACTATATATATAGCGTATATATACATATATATATGCATATAAAAGCAGTGAAATCGCTTGCCTCGGCCCCTTTTTAAATAGTTATGAAAATAATTTCATTTTTGGCCATGAGATACAAAAGTTTTGCCAAAAAAAAAATAAAAAATAAAAGAAAACAAAAACAATTTCACGCTAGGAATTTGTGATATTAGAATTTGTCATGATTGCCAAGGCAAGGCAGGGCCTTTAATTTATTGGGGCGTGGGTTGGGGGTGCAATACAGTTTCATGCAAATTTTCAAGTTTTGGGGAGTGTCTAATGGCAATTGCAATTGGGATGCAATTGGAGTGCAACAGCAACGGCAGCAGCAGCAGCAGCAGCAGCAGCATGTGACCAAAGCCATGTAATTAACACTTGGCAGCTGCTGCCACTACTGGCAGTTAAACAATTTGCGGCTCTTGGCCTTCTACCAAATAGCTTTGGCCAAAAAAACAAAAAACAAAAACAAAAAAAAGCCTTGTAACATTATTGAATGCAACTCTTAACGAGAATCTTGAAATAACTTCAATTAACATTGGCATATCTAATTCACTTGATATTTAAAACAATTAATCATTAAACAGCAATTAGTTGCAAAATTAAAAGATTACTCCATAAAATAACTAAAATTATTAATAATAATGAAAACTTAATCAAAATAAAAGAAACACCAAAGAAGGTTAACTTAAACAAATAGTTTCTTAGTATATATTTAAACGGTAGCCACTATCTATCTATCTATGTGTGTGTGTGTGTGTATCTACCAACATGCAACATCAACCCATCAATTTCAGTGGCATAATAAAGTGATTAGTGATACAGGGAAATCCCCCATATCGACAATCCAGTGTTGCCTCCTCCTTAAAAACTAAAAAAAAAAAAAAAAAAAAAGAAGAAAAATACTTTTCTTTTCAATCTTTTTTTGTTTTTGTTCTTCTTTCAAATCCCTATCGTGATGGTCACTAAACGTTGACAACATGGAGCGGCAAAATTAAGGCTTAATCGATAGTACTTTGTTGTATCCCCACCACACCCCCCCCACCCGGAGGAACCTCTATAAAAGTTACACACCCATCAATCCCTACAATTCTCAATGCTCTTTTTTTTGCACTTCTTTTCTACGCTTCGTTTGTGTCGACAGCAGCTTTTCATTAGACAATTTCCCCCGGGAGAGAAAGAGAGAGAGAGAGAGAGAGCGAGAAAGAGAGGGGGAAATGGAAAATAAAGAGTGAAGAAAGAGTTGCATAGAGGGAAGAGGGGTAAAACGTTGAACGGTCTTTGGCACAATGTTGATGCTACTACAAGCGAGAGAGAAAGATAAAAGGGGGAGGTGAGACAGCAGATTTTCATTATGTCGAGTCGACACTAACAACAACAACAACAACAACTTTTACTTGTGTGTTGCTGCTGCTACTAGTAGCGTGTGGTACATTGTTAGCTTAATTGTTGTTGCAGTGGTTCTTGTTGTTATTGCTATTGCTGCTGTTAGAATGTGCGCATTATTGAGTTACGTGCTTGGCGGCACAACCAGCAGTTGCATCCACGGCACGTTTGTGTTATTTAACTGTCAGCAACAGCAACATCAGCAGCAGCAACAACCACAACTTGGCTAATTGCCCAACGAAAATGTCTCGCACTTAACATTTGTCTTCACCATTTGGCAAATCAGATTTTCAGCACTTAATCGAAAAGTGATGAAAAAGAAAAGAACGGAAATCTAAAACTAAACTAATAATTAAGCCTGGGCACGGCAGCAACAGCAACGGCAACAGTCACAGTAACAACCTTCGATACTAATACCACATTGCCTATCAAAAGTGGGTTATTACAAATGCAGTTAATACTTTTGTTTTTCCTTTGTTTTTTTTTTTTTGTTTTCTAACGCCCACGTTTTAAATAGGGCTATAACGATTGCTGAGGTATCAAACGTTGCCGATGCTTAGCCCACGCTTTAGCAGCAACATCGTCGACGACGATGACAACAATCGCGCAAATCAGCGCAACTGATATGCATATTAAGCATTTTGATATACCCATACTCTCTGCATGAAAATTGCAAAACGGGAAGTTTGTTTTTATGATTAACTATGTTTCGATAGTCAGTCCTTTTTCGCAAGCAACATTTAAAAAATATATATTATAATATGTATATAGAAGCATCCTAGGTAGGAAGGTATAAATTTACTGACAAATTTTATATTATTTTATTGTAAAATAAATATTTAAAATCCGCCAACACATGAACAAAAGTAAAGGAATAAAAAAATTTCACATCCAATTTTACATTGAACTCTTGGCATAGGCTAAGAAACAGTGTTGGTAAACTTCTTTATCTGTTCTTAACTATTTTAATTCAAATATGCTCTGTTATTGGTTCATTTACTTTAGATTGAACCTGAAATTAGCATAATTCTCTAGGGTATTAATATGTTGTTCATTAACATTATAGTTAACTCTCATACATCCCACGTATGTATCTATTATTTATATATTTTTTGCAGTGTTTTTCATTATTTTGAGTGAACGAAACAAATGAAAGTTTCATCGTCTCCTTTTACATATCTCTTTCTCTCTCTTTCTGTCTCTATTTGTGTCTCTCTCATTAAGTGGAAGTGCATGCATACAATCCTTATACATATTTATATGTATGCATATATATATATATACTATATATTTGTATATATCATATGCTTGATATCTTGATGGCTTTTGACGACATAACGGTAATTGCTTCCCGGTTTATAACAAGCATGGAACAATAATTTCTGAACGTGGGTTGCCCCAACATCATCATCATCATCCTTCTCCGCCTCTCAACCACTCATCGTTCCCGTTGTCTGTTGCATGTACATATTCCGGCGAATTCAAAGAGAAAATTATTAATTATAATTTGTTACGTTTTCCATTGTGAAGTTGAAGGCAAGGTCGCTACGCTTCTTTATTGTTAAACTGATATTAACTTTTGTACGTCTTTTTCAACTTTATAAGACTTTACAATAATATAATAATAGTGATACATACATAGGTGAATACACGTGAAGCGACCACTTCAAGGCTTTCCAGCTCTTCTATGCAAATTGCTGGCAAACCTTTAAAACCAATAAATGCGATCGAATACAATAAGCAACAGTAATAGCCAACAACAATGGGGACGCCCACGTTCAATTATCAGGCATTTGAGCTGTGACAACTTCTTTAATCAAATGTCTGAGGCGTGGCCCTCAAAAAACCTCGATCTCCTCCTGCTTTACCATATATGTATCTGCACAGAAAAAACTCGTATAAACATACTCGCATAAACATACTCGTTTATCGTGTATTGTCGTTCGTCGCGTCGTCTGTCTGCCGTTTTGGCTCATTACAAATTTGACACTTTGCCTGACAGCCCCAGCATGCGCTGCTACGTAAATCTTTATGCTTATGTCATTTAGTTTAATGAAGTTTAAATAAATCAAAAAAAAAACAAAAATTCAGCATGTATTTATACTAGTTTTGGTTATGACTCGAAAGTATAAGCACAAATACATATACTGCACGCGTTAAAAAGATGAGTCAGAATTGTTGCTGGCATTCATTAACCTCTCAACGAACATTTTAAGTTTTTCCATCTTTTCGTATTTGGATTTTCTCATGACAGGGGCGACGACCTAAGCCACCCGCTTCTTAATTTAAGTACTTCGACTATTTCTACTTTTGCAAAGAACAAATAGTTATTTGTCAATAGATACGACTTTACAATTCTCTGCATTTAAAATTTATGCTAAACTGTATCGAAATTACAAAATCAAATGGTTTGATATTCACCCTAATTTTTTAATTACAAGTGCTAAGTCACGTGTAACGTATTTTAACGGTAATGATCTGGCAACACCAGAATGTAAAATCTATCGATAATGGTCTGTTAACTCAATTCTCTCTGTAAAAGTCCTTTCCATAATTTATGCTCTTTCAAAGTCTAATAAGATTGATAATCAAAATTTGTCTTTAGTTCTTTGAATGCAATTCAATTCAAAAATGTTCAAATTTTAATTTAATATATATATGTATATGTATTTTTTTGAATCTCAACTTTCAACGAATTTTGCAGAATATTGTTTGACCCATAAGATACAAAAATACTTCCGCTTATTAGATAATATCGGATTATTAATAAACAAATGAGAAGAGAAACATAATTTTGGCTTTTTCTACATTTGTATCAAATAAATATATGTATATACTCCTTCAACCAATAGTTATAGGGTATAAAAAGCATTAGCCAGTCTTATGGGGTTTTTGTACATTTCTGTTGCTTTATGTTTTATGACAAATTTACTCCATTTTACTAGTGGATTGTCCATTTTTTTTCTGACCATAAGCGTGACTTTGACGAAGGGTGCGATGGTTATTGTTGAAAATCAAAAGCGTGTGAATCAAATCAAAATGCTTAAACCATAGTATACATACATATGTACATATATAGATATATACATAGACAACTGACGGGGTACATAGACTACAAATTAGTTAAGCCTTTGTGACGGTCCGGTCTTGGTTATTAAATATATAGGTATGTACATATTGACAGCGATTTGCAGTGATTTTGACCATGAAGTTAAGAGCAAAATTGGTTTCTTTAGCCATAAGCTTTTGCTTGGCTAATTTATGCAACAGCCATGGAAAATGGCCAGCAATAGCAAAAGGGGCAAGTTCTTTAATTAAATTTTCAATTTAAAAACACTTGACGCCTTCCGACAACATGGCCAAAGAAGTATTAGGTTAAGTAAAAAAAAGGAGAAAAAGAGGCTTAGATGAAGCTGCAACATCTGGCGCCACATTTTCATTAAGCTTCCTTTTTGCAGACGTCTAGGCCTAGGATATATCTATTTTTATATCGAAAATTAATGCTTGAGTATTAAAATAAAAAATATTAAATATGTATTATATAACGAAGTTTATATACTCTTGGTTATTTGTTTTAGCCTAAAGGCAAATTCATATTATGCATTTAATTAAAGTTAATTATTACCATTAACTGAGATTTTAGACAATTTTTAATGTCTTCTTTTTCATACTTTTTAAATATATTATTAATTAAATAAATGTCTGAGAATGAATCTATTAATGTGTCCCTCAAATTTTATGCTAATTATGTATATTTTAGAAAACAAACAACTTTTAAATATAAATTTCCGATGCTTCATAAATTAATGATTATTAATTGTTTACACAAAAGATGAATGAAGTTGACAAACTGTCAAGTTGGCAGTTAACTTGTCTTAATAAATAACTATTAAAGACATTTAATATTATAGACTATTTGAATAACTAATTTAAAAACTTAAGTAATTGACATTTAGAATTTATTACCAAACTAAGATTTCAGTTATGCTCAGAAGATACCTCAAATATTGTGAAAAACTTTATTATTACTTATTCTTATTTATATGAAGACTTAAGATTCTCTTATATATAGATAAAATTAATCTAGAACAACCTTTGATAAACTAGCATCAAAGTTTTATCTTCTTTTAAATAAGCATAATCTATTAGCTAAATGAAATAAACAATATGAATAAACATAAATCTTTTACTAGACCCAAATAATTTAAACTAATCTAAATAACATATAAGGGCATTAGCACTCTTCGTTGACCCGCTTCCCTTTCACTGTAAAAACCCCTTAATATCAACTTTCCCTTGAACCCGTATATATATGTATATATATATAACCATTTAAAGTCAAGTTCTTTGAATGATTGAGTTTTGCTTAACTGAAGTCATATAACTAATATGATGTCTATAAATGAAAATTGCTGCTGTTTGTTCTCTTTTAACTAGAATCATGTTGGCCAACTGCTGAATGAGATGAGCTCCAGTTGACGTGCCATAAATTAACTATGCCACAGAAAACAAGTTGTAAAATTTGAACTTAATAAAATCATAAAAAAATAAAAAAAAAAAATTAAATAGTGTAGTGGTAATATTATTTATTTTTTGACCTGTTAAGATGAAAAAAAAAGAATAACAAATTACATATAAATGTTTTAATACTTATCTTTATTTAACTCTCTTGATCTGATTTTTTTCTTCTTTTTTGTGTTTTGCAGGTAAGAGACAAAGTGACCCCATAAACCTCAATAGCCCCAATAGAATCCATGGCATGGCCAGCACGTGAGTAAAAGCTACAAATGGCTGTCACTTAGTCGTGTATGTTAAAGTGAAATATAAATCATTTTGGCCAAGAAAAACTTAAAGAGACAGGAGGGAAAAAGGGAGAGATGAGAAACAGTAGAAGTGAGGGTTAAAATTCACTTTCTCTGTTTTAATTGCGGCCAGCTTAATTTTGATGCGTGAGCATTTTAAATGCAAGATGAAAATGCTTTGCTCTTCTCTTACTTACTCCTTGTCTTGGCAAAAAAATATATATATATGTACGTATATATATATAAATATAAATGGGGGGTAAACCAGAGCACAAGAGAGTATTGAGTCACACAGAAACTGCCACTGAGTGAGGCAGTGGCAGTTGCAGACCATCATCAGACTCACGTACGAAAATGATTTTGTAAAGAGCCGTGCCCAGGCCCCCAGTCAGAGGCAGAGCCAAGTTAAGTTCAGTTGAGTTGAGACGAGAGCAAAAAGAACATTTAAGCAGCTTAACCCACTTCCGTGGCACATTATCATTATCATCATTGCAGTTGTTGTTGCTGTTGTTGTTAATGCTGTTGCTGTTGTTGTTATTGTTTTTGTTGCTGTTGTTGCTTATGTTACTTTTTGTGTTATTCTTTTTTTTTGTTTTTAATTTCTTTCAATTACGCCGCACTTGTCACACAACCAAAACTAACTTTGGGTACATTTTAAAGAATTGCTTCAAACTAAGCATCCCATCATCATTTAAATAGTTTTAACTTGTAATTAAAACCAAAAATGTTTACCATTAAATTCTTTTCTTTTATTTGTTTTTTTTTTTTTTTTAAATCCCAGGGAATGAATTTTTTACTTTATTTAATTATATTTCAGTTTACCCTATACTATTATAATATTCCATTTATTTTACCTTATCCTATATATGGATATTGTCTTTTCATGAGAGTTTGCTAGTTGTTAGGGGTAACTTTTAAGGGCTAATTATCGTTGGTTGGTTTTCGAAACCATTTGCAGTAGTTCAAACCATATCCTTGACTATGTTAACTCAAGTGCTTATTCAGTCTTTAAAAATCCCAACGGTAATTGTAAATATCCTGGTGGCTGTGGTTGCTGTTGTTGTTGTTGTTGCCTCCCCATTGCGGAATGAAGTTTGCAGTCGACATGCAATTGCGTTTAATCAACGGGGTGCTAATGACCCAACGAATGGCAAATGTAAGGGTTGAAACTTGTTCCAAACCGAAGGATTGTGGGGAATTGTTTTCGTGGCAATAATTTTAACTGTCTCTTAATCTAAATTCTTGAATTTTTTCCACTTTTACCACAAACAACACTTTTGCCTTCATTTTAGTTCGTCTTATTCGACCGATCATTTCAATATATATTTCAATATATAAATTATCTTTAACTTAAGTTTCTATATAAATGGAATCTAAGCCAAAATAAAAAAGATTTAAATTTTTAGAAATAAAACTGTGCTAATGTAAATATTGGAAAACAATTTGAAGCAGATTATAAACTTCTCTGGCAGCACCAAAATTGATAAATGGTAAGCAAGCAGTGCCTTTCGATTGACAAATGATAGATGCTGTGAAGCAGTTTAAAAACTTAAAATACGAAATTTATTATTGGATAAATTTGATCAACCTTTTCATAAATTTCTCACCTTTTTCTTTTTAAAGCTATTGTTGTTCAAATAGGGATACATTTGATTGATATGTATAATAATATGTAGCAATAATTCAGATAATACAAAGCAATTTAAAATTTAATAACAGACACTTAAATAAAATCGTAAAATCTATGTATCTTAAGTATTTATAGTTAGAGTTTTTGATTGATAAACAAATATATATCTATATATATAAAATCCTCAGACTGCCTCCGATTAAAAGTGTTACTAATTTTACAAAGATAAAAAGTTGTATCTTTCATAAATAATAGTTAATTGCGATTAAAACTAAATTTATTTAAAGGCACTTTCTGTAAAGCGAGAGTGAGAAATATTCGGTTAAAAAAACAATTTCAAGTCTGATAAACAATTAAGAGAAAATGAAATGCCGCCTTTTAGTTAATTTTAAACTTGATTAAAGTAAATAATCTAATCTAAAGAACTGATTTAAAAGAAATTATAATGTCAACAAATAAATCTTGATATATGTTGATCGATTTCGCTCCCTAATGTCCGAAGCATTCAACAACAAAATTCAAGTGATAGACTATAAATTATTAAGCATGATGAAATAATTCTAATATTATTCTTGGAATTCCAAATAAAAATTGATCATTAGCAGTCAAAATTTTAAATACCCAACCTAAAATAAATATACAAAAGCTATTTTCCTACTTATTACAAAACATTTTAGTTTACATTTATCTTATGAATACCACCTGAGTACATAGAAATTTATTATAGTCTGTTTGTCAGAGAAAGTGTTGAGGAGAGGAGAGTAGTGGAGGAGGAGTGATGAGGAGAGGAGAGGAGGGGAGAGGAGAGGATGGGGGAGGTGGAATTACATAGATGAACTTTTCGCGCAGTTTTCAATTAACTTTGCTCAAAGCTTCAAAGGATTCTTAATTAGTTGGTATCATATTTTTGCTAGCTAATTATGTAACTAACACCAATTGGCAACGTCATCAACGAAAGTTACCAGCCAGTGGAGCGGTCTATGACCGCTTCAACTGGATCTGCAATGGCAGTCTCAAAGGAAAGTTGCCTTTCTAAAAAATAGAAAAAGAAGCAAAAAACCGAACAGACATACATATACATAGAATATATAAAAAAAAGAAAAAGAAAAAAGAAGTAAACTTTGTTATGTATGTAGAATAGAGAGAAGAAGCGAGACTTCAGAGACTCCAGACAATGGTCCGAGTTACGGCATGCCATTCCATTGCAATTGATGCGCCATAAGCTGAAACACAAAACCAATTTAAAAGCCCCAAAACAGGCAAGAGGCCTGATAAAAACCGCTGCCAGTAGACGGCCAGACACCAGCAGACAGCATCACCAGCACCAGCATCAGCACTAGCACCAGCACCAACAGCAGATGCAGTGCAGCAGCCGCATCAGTAATGGACATGACTACAAAATGCCCAGGCAGTAAAAACAAATGAAGCCAACCCAAAGCTAATGCAATGGCAATGGCTACTAACACAAAAAAAAAAGAAAACGAATTTTACATTTCATATGGCAAGATCGACTAAAAAGTACCCTACTTCTTTTCGAAAATAGAAAAAAAAATCTTTAAAGAATTCAATAAACTATTAAACCAAGAAATAGACTGCAAATAACATTTTAACAAACTAAAGCGATAATATCCATTCGCATATAAGAAATATTAATCTTCAAATTGTAAATTAAATTTAATTAACACCAAACTCCTATACTATAAACACACCCCCTAGCCTCCATTAAAGGAATATGACTTTATGTCCTTGACTTTCACTTTAACTATCGGCCATATACTCATATTCGCAACTAATAAGATTAGTCGAAGGTGAATTTGTTAGCTCTCCTTAAAACTCTGAAATAAAAAGTTATTGCCAATTTGTAAACGATATGTTAAGAACAGGCAATAATTAATTAATGCATTCGGTGATTAACAAGAACTTTTTCACCTTTATAAAAATTTATTTTCAATCGAAACCTTGAAGGTCCACAAATTTTGAGACTAATTTAAATATCATCAAGAATGAAATTCTGGTTTAAGATTTTCTAAATTAAAAGCAAACCGATTATTATTCTGATCTGGCAGCTCCAAAATCGATAAGTGCTCATAAAAGCAAGCAGTGACCTTTCGATTGACAAATGAAGTCAAGGTATAAAATTTAAAATTTAAATCAATTGATTGAGTTAATTTTCAAAATTAGTTCAAATTTGGAAAGATAAAAGTCACCATATAACTTGTATGGTATATAGACATATTTGCAACTAATTAAGCTTCAAAATTCAAAATAACTGTAAAGAGAGATTAAATTTTTAGCGAAATGCATCATATAATGCTTGCATAATATGACTATGACTATAACCTTTAAACCTTTTGCTTTATAGGGTATATAAAAATCCAAGCCTAAGCGTTCAACATCCAGATTCATCTCTCTATCTCTCTCTCTCTCTCTTTCTTTCTCCTTCCACCCTCCTCTCACTAGCTGACCAAAGTGCGCGCACTTTCAGTTTTCAAACAAGCAAAGTGAAGATAACAAGAAAACTCACTGTATAAATGTAAAGTAGAATTTGAAATACCCTACGAAATGGTTACTTGCAATGGCTAAGATAGCATTATGGTCAAGTCGTTGTAACTCCTTGTTACCATTTGTAAGTAATTGCTGGCCAAGCTCGATTCGTTTTTATGACCAAGTCAAATAGGAAAACAAAATAGAAGTTAATCTAATAACAAAGATTGAGCGTAATAATTTTAGCGATTGGCAGCGCCGATTTACCATGGGCAAAAAACCAAAAAAAAAAAAAAAAAAAAAAAAGTAAAAACTAAGCAAAGCGGAACAAGTAAAAGGGAGCGTCCGTAACAGACGAGAGGGCTAAGGCTGGGTCGGATCGGTCCGGTCCGGGTTGAGGCCAAAGCCATAGCCAAAGCCTCGTGGCCAAAGCCTCGTTAGCGTTTTTGGGCTCTGGCTCCGACAAGTGCAGCTGCCCCAAACTGCTGCTGAGAGGGCGGAGTGGTGGAAGAGTTAAGAGGATGGAGCCGCATTGGCTGTTAGCTGCTAGCTGCTGGCTGCTGGCTGTTGGGATGCCGTTCGTTGCACTTGCTTTCTGTCTCGACTCGTGTATCTGCATCTGTATAGAAATTCTCGTGAATGTGTGTGTGTGTTTGTGGTGTGTGTGTGTGTTTGTGGTGTGTGTGTGTGTTTGTATGGGTATTTGAGTGTTTGCTAGAAAGATAGCGTATCTAATGGATACATTTTAGTGCATAGACAAACGTATCTAATCGCCTAAACGTTTTATTAAATTACGTTAGTTGAAGCTTTGTTCCAGGCCAGCTCAGCTGCCGGCTTAAGAGTAGAAGGAAAACTGGTAAACTGGTTTAGTTTACTTGCTAAATTTGTTTGTTTGACCTTGCCCATTTTCTTATTTTTTTTTTCCTTTTTTTTGCCAAGTTCAAGGTGAAGTTATTAGATTAAATTAGAAATTATCGGGAAAAAATACTATTAAAGACAAAAATGTACTTTAAAATAGAAAACAGAGAGTGAGTAAGTGAGAGGTAGGGAGGGTTGGGGGGTAGACAGAGCATTGGGTGAAAAAGTCAGCATTCTTGGCCAAGTTAAACAGGTTGACAAGTTGAAGGGACGAAAGTTTGTTCAAGTTAAACAAAAGGTAAGAGGCGTCTACATTGTATGGAGGGATGAATGGGAAGGGGGGGAAGAGTGGGTAAACGTGCCTTAGAACTAGGCATCTATACAAATGTTGACAATGGCGTTGCTTGTTGCTGTTGTTGTCTAAGAAAAAACAACAAAACAACAATGCAAACAAAGGCAAACAACTGAAACATCTCCCTAGGCAAACTAAGCCCAAAAACTGCGAATGGTAGCCAACATTTAGCTTATTTTACCATCAGTAAAATATTACAAGGTGTAGTCCTAAAAGGGGATGATGACTCCATCGGATCCTTAAGAGCCAAAGCAAAATTAAAAGCATTTTGTAGTACTTTAAGATATCTAATAATCGATAATAAAAAAATAATATATAATAGAAAAGCGAAAGATTAGCATATAAATGAAATTATTTAAATAGTTGCTAATTTATAATTTTCAAGTTTTAACGTTTTTATGAGT
Source organism: Drosophila sturtevanti (assembly GCA_018150375.1). Lineage (NCBI taxonomy): Eukaryota > Metazoa > Arthropoda > Insecta > Diptera > Drosophilidae > Drosophila > Drosophila sturtevanti. The sequence goes on along the minus strand of JAECWJ010000324.1, from coordinate 2,362,933 downwards.
ACATCAAAATTGTTTTCCAAACTCAACATAAAAAAAATGCAGGTGATCCACAAAAAATTAAATTTTTTGGTAAATTTTTATAGGAAAACTACAGGTTAAAATATTTAAAAATTTAGAGAATTTATAAATTATTTTAATTCAACTTTCTATTGAACATAAAGTTTAATTACCAACTGTTTATTCATTATCTCTGAATTCATTTTCTCTCAATTCGTTATCTCTTAATAATTTATCCCTCAAGTCAGAGAAAAATGTCCTCCACCTGCAATTGCGGATTTCCTCAGATGAAAATCTTATGATTTTTGATGACATGAAACAAACCATGATTCCAAATATTATTCAAAATTGATTTTGATTCTCTTTAGATTACAAAATTAAATCTGATCTGCATAAAAGTAATTTTAAATTAGGATTTTGGGAATAATTTTAAGTCGAAGATTAAAGAGAAAATACTTGTGTTTCCGATTGAAAATGATGCAATTAGATTATTTCTTTAGTTTAATTATATTTCACTAAAACTCACTCAATCACCTCTTCTTTAAATAATCTTGCCGCTTAATAATCGTTAATTAATTAAAGAAATATTTTAGAGAATTAACTTTCCAATCGCTTATTTGTTTCAATTAACATAAATCTTTAACACAAATTAATTTATTCTTTCTTCATTATGAGTACCATTTATGATACAAAAATATATATTCTTATATACCCTCTTTTTATACCCTATCTCTCTTTGAAGAAATGTTAACAAACATATTGAGAATTCTTATCAGTATTTATTCCAAACAAATTTAAACATTAACATTAATTCAATTTGTTATTCAACTCAAAAGATAATATTTAATTTAATGACCACTATGCATTAGCATAAATTTGACCTTCTCATTAGTCAGATAATTTATTTATATTTAGTTAAATTATTCTATGGGAGTTCATCCCCTTTAGTGTCCAGATTTCAGCTACGCCCATTCCTGTTGCTGCTGGTGATGATGTTCCAAAACTTTTATGATACCAGCAACGAAGTCGTAGAAATGAAATGGAAATTGAAAATGAAATCAAAACATGCATATGCAATGGAAATCGAAGTTGTTCTCCTGCCAGTTGCCTGGTGTTCTTTTTTGTAATGAAATTAAGAGCTGGAATAGAAGAAGACACACACACACACACACACACATGTACACATACAAAGGTCCATGGACAACCCCACGAAATGGAATAGAGAACACGACATGCAAATGAGAAGAATCAGCCAAGACAAACAAAAACTGGGAGGGAAACCTAAGAAAAAAAAAACAGAAAAAACAGACACACACAAAGAGAAGGTGGGCGTTGAGGATTATTATTGTAGCTGCCGTTGAAATGAGCACAGATACTCCCCACCCCCTCTCCCCCTTTTTTACTCTTTAAATACCCCGCTACCGCCTCACGCTTCGTACAGACTAGCAATAATTGCTGCGGCAACAGGAGCAGCAATTGCAGCAGTGGCAGCAGCAGCAACAACAGCAGCAACAGCAACAACTACAGCAGCAACAGCCAACAGAGGAACAATTGAAGTTAAGCCCCAATGAATATCCCCGGCAGGCAAACTAAGTAGTACACAAAACAACATCAACCAGGGAGCAGAAATAAAAAATAAACAGAGTCCTCTTCCAATGGTTGCTTCTTGATTTGTTTGCTTTCGATGTGTGTGTGTGTGTGTGTGTGTGTGAGTGTGAGTATGTTTTCAGTCCATCCCGTTGCCATTGCCATTGCCATTCCCAATCCCCATACCCATTCGATTTCCATTGGGTTGCCCTTTTTAGCCTGCAGCATGAATTTATTTGTTTTGAAATTGTAACTTTTGCACTCATCGATGGCGATACCGATGCCGATGTCGATGTGCCTTTTGTATCCATGATTGGCTTTTGCTTTTCCTTTTTTTTTTTTGCGTTTTTTTTTTTTCTTGCTTCGTGCTGATTGTGCGGTTTAGATAAGTATGCTGCAGTGGCAGTGGGAGCAGAGAAACTCACACACAACCCACATGCAACATGCAGCAGCAGCAGCAGCAGCAGCACCAACTGGAGGAACAACAGCAGCAGCCGCATGAAGTACAGCCAAATGGCAAGTGATAAATTAGCGTTAGGAAATGGAAGTCATGCCAAAATGTCAATTGAAAGGCGACGAAAAGTGAATAGCTTTCCATTGTGAAATATGGAAGATGGATATAGAGGGAGAGAAAGGATTAGAAAGAGACGCCACAAAGAACAAAGAAAAGTCTGCATTTTCACTTAAAGCAATTATATAGGTATATATATATACATATATACATATATGTAGGGGATTTAGGACAAGATTCTCTTTAAATGCTAGCATATGGCTAAAACTTTGCAAATACAAATATATATTTGTATATATCCTTTCCGTTATCAGAATAACATCAGACAATTTATAACTAAAGAAAATTTAGAAATAATGGAAAAAAAGTTTGCATGAAAATAAATAATAATTTCTTCAATTATTTCTCTAGATTTTATATTTCTTTAACTATTTTCTATAATTATTTTTTTCAATGTACTGAATTTAATTATGCATATTTATTTCATATCTTATAAATTTATATTATATAATAATATATTATAAATTTATTTCTGAATAAAATAAAATAATTCTTTTCATTAAGATTAATTAAATTCTTGATATCCATAAAAATATTTTAAAATTCAATGAAAAATTCATTACTTTGCATATTTTCTCCATTAATTGAAAAAATTCTTTCATCAGTTTGCTTTTAATGTTAAAAGTTGCCCGAAACGTAAAAAAAAATTGTACAAAAATATTTCCATTTAGAAAAGAAGTATGGAAAAAAGTTCCTTCTTTTCCCCTTTTCAATTTCTTTGGAAAAACTGCTACGTAAACCATTCAAGCAATCCCCTAATATCCATCAATTAGAAAAAGCATTTGTTTGAAACCGAGATTCCTCCCCACCACCCCCCTTGATTCCCACAGGACCATACCCAAATAAATCCAAGTGCAATATGTGTGCGCGTTTATTTGATGCAATTTTCTTTCAATATATATATATATATATATATATATACTATTTTTTTTGCTTACTGGCAGTGGAACGTGAGCGCGTGCAAAATGAGGATGCAGACATAAAGACGAACAATGGATCCCAGCACACAAATATACACACACACACAGCAAATTATATATGTGTACTGCAGCAATATTAAACTCCCACTGCAATAGCGACAACAGCAGCAACATCAGCAGCAACAGCAGCAACATCAGCAGCAACAGCAACAACAGCAGCAACAACAGCTTCTGGCATCTTTTGGAACTTTTACTTATTGCTTGGTTCGATTTTTGGGTGTTTTCTGCTTTTGATTTCTTTTAATGTGCCACAAGAAGAAAACAAAATGAGAGGAGAGGCAAAAAAGAGATGAAGTAAAAGAAGAAGTAGAAGTAGAAGTAGAAGAGAAATAAGTCAGTTGCAACGTGTTGTGCTGCGAATTCGTGAAACGTGATGCCAAAAGTCGTTTGTTTGTTTCTAGTTTCTCGATTTCAGCTGCCCTTGCTTGAGGATGTTGCTGATGTTGCTGTTGTTGCATGTAGCATGTTGCTCGCATTTGAATATGCGACTGCGATTTCGAATCCAAATTCACCTTTTCAGCTATCAGCCTTGTTACTGACTCTGCTAGAGAAAAACAAAAATAAAAAAAAAATAAAAATAAAAAATGAAAAAGGAAACCCATAACAGCCATTGTTGTTGCCGTTGCCGTTGTTGTTGCTGTTGCTGTTGCTCCTGCTTCTACTGCTGTTGCTGTCGATTTGAACTTGAAGCCCTATTAAGGGGAAATATCTAACGACAAACTGGCAGAATCCCAACCGAAAGTCACATGAGAACTTTTCCACTTTTTCACCCATCGACCATAAGTGAAGCGAAAACGAAAGCCAAATTGGCAATGTTTTTTTTTTTCTTCTTCCCTTTTCTTTTTTGTTTTTCTTCTTACATTTTCCTTTGCCCCGGCCAAGACTGTAGCGAATGAAAAATGTTCGCGTTTTGTGCCCTAATTGGTGGCGAATGGACGGAGAGTCGCGTTTGTCGCGCCAAATAAATAATGATAATGGCACCTGGAGCGTGAACTCACCAAAGACTACCACATATCCACACAAACATATATATATATATATATATACCAAGAATAGATAGATGAAATAGAAAAGAATAGAATAGGCCTGGGTCCCGGTCGCAAAAGACGTCTAATTGTAAAAGGCCATTGACTGGCAAAATGTCGGCTGATTGATTGACGCTTACTTTGAGCTGTTAACAATCTTATTGTTGGCCACGTACACAATGTACAAACAAGTCAAGAAAATGGTATAATGTAATTAATTGCTAACCAACCAACCGACCAACCAACCAACCAACAAACAAACCGATCGACCGACCGACCAACCACTCAACTACCCGACCATTCAATCAACCTGTGTGTTCAAACTATTAAGTGGGTCAGGTTATATAGAATGCAAGTAAGCTTGTCAAAAAATGAATATATATATATTTTTATTTTGTATGCGTTTGATATAAAAATTACAAGTAAATTTACTTGCAAGTTCATTGAACTTTACCACCCCTGCACCTCCTTTTCCTTTACCATCTACATATTCCCTTACTAAACCAGTCTAAAACATCAATCAAAGCCAAATTAAGCGTAAAAATAAAGAAACAGGAAACGAAGCGTCCAAACAGAGAAGACAAAAAGTTTTTAACCCGCACTGGAAGTCTTCAGTTGAAAAAGGGGCAAAAATCCCCATCCAGCCCGCATCTACACTACAACACACACACACACATACACTAACACACCATAAATGGCAATCAATCAACGGACGAACGCGCTTTCCAAAGAAAGACACACAAAAAAAAGTGCAAGCCATGTCACTCAAGTCTAACGACAAAAACAAAAAAAAAAAAAAAAATAAAAAAGAAACGAAACGTTGCAGCTAATTTTAGGCCGAAATCTCATGAGTCATTTGCATATACATATATGCGACTATATACTATATAGTGAGAAGGAGAGTTATGAACTTAATATGAAGATTCAGTGTGGGTTGGCACAATTGGCACACGCACAAAATAAAAAAAAAAAAAAAAAAGAAATGCCGACTACATTCATTTCCCTCTTGGTTTAGTATAACATATGCAAATTTGCCGACAAACGTTGCGTTCGTTGTTGTTATGCCTGCATATATATATATAAGTATATAAGTATGTATGAATATATATCTTCTTGATAAATCCCTTTGCCTGCCAGAGACACTCCCGTTAACTTGGCGATTTCCACAAATTTGATAAAAATACATGAAAGAAGAAGAGAAAAAGTTTAGTATGAAAAACAAAAGACTTAAGCCACAAACCTGGCTGCGTTTGTGATAAGAAAAGTGTGAGTAAAAGAGGGCGATGAGTAGAGAGGGAGGAGGGGGATTTGGAGGTACACAGAGCAAGAACAAGAGCAATGAAGAGAATGATAGGCGTCGCTGCTTTGGCTACGCCTTTGACCCGCAGCTAAATTGTTGCTTGGTATATTAACTCTCATGCATATCCCATCCCATATTGATACCCTTTTGCAATGGGTATTAGGAGTCGTTCATTAATTGCATAGAGAATGTATTCGAAAAAAACATTTTATAATCATGATAAATTTATAGAAATATAAATAATGAAATCTAGAAAAATTAACTAGCATCTAAAAAAGTTGAATTTTTAGGCACTTATAAATCTTCTTAAGTATAACTTTTAGGTTACAATACTAGAATTTTAATAGGTTCTTTTTAGATTAAGTCGGAGAAAATACTAGATTTAAGTATGCTTTATTCTTCTGCTATACAATTTATAAAAGGATATACTAAAGTCTAGAGATAGAAATGATCGAAATGGTATAAGTCCATAAGAGAAAAGAAAAGAAAAGAACACCGTTTAAGTTTATAACACAATTTTCAACCATTTCTTAAAGATATTTTTATGAATTTTTAGACATTTCTTAAAGATATTTTTATGATGAAGAAGAAAGGCATAAAATTTTGTTTTGAATTCTAAGAAATTTAAGAACTTTGACTAGACCGTGGATATAAAAACTAAATCATATTTTGAATTGAGACCACCTCGATTTTTCCATAAAATAAATCTGCCTTTTATATTCTCTTGGGCTTAGTTTAGAATAGAAATACATTTTTTAAGCTTTAGATACATATGAATAGTTAATGGCATAAAATCGTAAGAAAATTTTTATAGATTTGCTTTAAATTTTTTAAATAAAATTTAACCAAAATAGTCAAGATGGTTTTGAAGAAGAAGTCTAAAGATTTGATAGAAATAAATACATAGAAATATATATATAGAAATCTAAAATAAAAAGCTTAACATTTAACTAATATATTAAAAAATATTTATTTAAGATTTATACAATTGAAAATGTTTATTTCTCCATAACTAATCTTTGATATTGTATAATTTACAAATCACTTACTTATCTTTCTATATTTCATTTAATAGTAAATCTAATATATTTTAAAATTTCTAATCAATAAATTTGAAATGATTTTGCATCCCGATATATTTTTCCCAATAATAACATCTTCTAACAAGCTAGGATCTTTCCATAGGGTAACTAAATTTCGATCACATATTATAGTTGTACCTTTTCAATTTTATAAATGTTTTTTTATTATTAAGCGAGACGTGCTTGGCATAATCCATGTATCTGGGCTTGCATTTGCCATGCATTTGCTATGCATTTTTAATTTAGAAAAAGGCGCAAAGCAAAAGAAATTAAAAAACAATATTTAATCTACGCACATAATCTGCATTTTAAAATTGACTTTCCCCTCTCTCTCCCCCACCCAAATCTTTCCCTTATTACTCCACCCCGATTTTAGTATATATGTACATATAATAAAAAGGGTTGGGAATCACTGCGGATGGGTGTTGACCATTTAACGCGCTGGGAACAGCAACAAAAATAAGAAAGAAAACAAAAAATACAAAAATGTTGTTAGATTTTTATCGTCATTTACTCAACTGCGTTTTTCATACGAAAATAAAGAAGAAGAAGAAAAAAAGAACTTGGCAAGTGGCCAATGTCGATGAGGTAAAGCCACTCTACCTAAATCGAGAGCCATAGCCAAAGCCAAAGATTTTGACTTGAACTTCCTTGAAATCAAAGTTGGTTTGATTCTTTTGGACTTGTTAATCCTTTAACGTGATGTCTGCTCATAATTTGCGCTCATATTTCATATGCTTGGCCATTTTTTTCCTTCTTTTTTTTTTTTTTTGGTTTTTGATGGCTTTGGCCTTGCGGCACTTTTGAAAGGTTCTCTTGATGTATTTTTTTGGTATTGAATATGCTAAAGAGAGAGAGAGGGAGAGCGTCCACTTGTTGTTGTCGGTATCGTAAATCATTTTGGTGACAGTTTATGCACTCCATGATATTATTACATCAACTTGGTTTTTGGCCGGATTCAGTTTTGATTTTGGTTTTATTTTTTTTTTTTTTGTTTTGTTTTGTAAACTTATCGCATCCCATTAAAGCAAAGCAGTCGCACAATTCTTTAGTTTCTTAGTCAGAGTTTAGTTCAGATCAGTTCAGTTCAATTCAGTTCAGTCAACTTCCAAACCATACCACATTCTAAATGCCAATCTGACCAGCTATAAATAAACTAAAAAGAAAAAAAAAGGAAAAAGAAAAAAGGCAACGTTGCTTTTAATTTTAATGAACCATAAAAATTCACACGCACGACAAAAGGCAAGACTAAAAAAAAAAAAAAGAAAATATTACGACTTCTACCAAATAAAGGTGACACAGACCCATTCCCATTCGACGGAGACCTTTCTTTAATGAAATTTAAATACGCGCTAACAAACAAAATCAACAACAACGAAAGAAAAAAAATTAAAAGTAGCTGAAAACCCTGAGAGTAGCATCTGTGTTTTCTCATCACACACAAAACGCACATAAAAAGTGGTCAAAATTCAATGGAAAACTATTAAACACAAATGCTGGGCCACGTTTATCCTCCAAAAAAAAAAAAAAGTATCTCAAAGAATCTCAAATCTCCGACAAGAACCAAACAAAAAAACGAAATAGAAAGAACTCTCACACAGAAGAAGAAAAATAAAGAAATAGGGAACATTTGCTTAGAAATTAGAGCCCAAAACAAATGCCGCAAAATCTGAGAGTTAAGAAACTCGAGAGAATCAGGTAGTACCTGACGAGAGAGAGAGAGAGACTCTCGGAGAGAGTAAACTGAGCTCCAATCCAATTGAGACTGGTTTTACCTGGTCGCATCTGTTAACACTCTGTTAACTAACAGAGTTCTGACCACTCAACCTCTGACTGAGGCTCAGAACTTCGATTTCAACAATTCATTAGCTTGGGGCCCGTTGCTCCGACCGGTCATATCGGTAATATTATATACCACCTGCCTCCATCGATCGAACGTTTTACGGGTTTTTCTTATATCCAATCTTTTTTTTCTTGTCATTGCGCGTGCGCGGCAACCCACGCGAGATTTTTTTGTAATGCAAATTACTACAACAAAAAATAAAAATAAAAAAAAACAAAATAGCTAACGATTTCGTCATTGCGTGAAAGTAAAACAAAAAATAGAAAACAACAACAACAACAAGCAGCAGCAGCAGAGTTCTTTGTGCAAAAAATTTACAGTTAACCACACAAAAGTTATTCATCTTGATCACCAAAAATAAATGATATATTACGAAATAAGTTGTAAGCACACACAAGAAAAAAAGTCACATAGAAACCGACAAGTTCAATGAGTAATGTGTGTGCATGTATATGTGTGTGTGTGTTTATGAGTGTGTGTATCTTGTGGTGTTAATTGATTACCAACAATAACAACAACAACAACAACAATAGGTGTTAAAACTTTAACGGCAATTTATGTGGAGCAGGAGATATATATATATATATATATATATATATAAGTATATATAAATTTGTATCTGAAAAGCAGTCACACATTTTATGGATATTCATAGGTGAGATATCATTGAAATTGAAAGATTTTTCATTCCCATTTGTAATTAGCGTCATGCTCTAAAAATTGGGTTAAATATGAATATTATTAATGTGTGCGATTTTGTGTGAAAAGAAAGTTCGAGGTAGCTCATTGACAACATATGTATATACATATATGTGTATACTATATAGATTTGTTGATATGGTCGCTATGTGGCTTATGGAATCAATATTTAAACAGATGAAATGCCAGACCAAATCCAAATCAGGTTTCACTATTGCCAACTGTAGACATTCAAAAAAAAAAAAAATTAATTTGATTTTGTCACTGTTTATTTTAAATAGAAGTTTATTGAACCTCTACATAATTAGGTAATATTTTTAAAAAAATAAATAAAATATAAATACATTTAACTTGAAATACATACAGCATTAATCAGAGTTTAAATTAATAAAAGTTTTTTTTCATATGGAAAATGATTATTGATTCAGAATCTTTCTTTGTTAAAGAAAAGAATAAAACAAATTTTCCTCAGTTTCGTTCAAGGAAACATTCTGCTTTTAAATTTTAAACATCATTTAGAATTTAACAGTTTTGAGATGTATTAGAATTCAAGGGGTTCACAATTCCCCAACTAGTGAAAGTTAACATTGAATATATATTATATAATATTATATAAATATATAATATATATATAAACAAATTTTTAAGAATTATTTTTTTTAACTTTTTGAATTATGTATTACTAACAAGGAACTTTAAGGAAATGAAATTTTCTTGTATTGAAAAGGGATTAATTTAAGGGATTGTATAACTAAAGCTTTCATAAGGTTCCAATCCCAAAGACTTATGGAATTATTACTCACAAAGAAATATTAAAATAATTAATAGACATTTTCTAGAGTATGTTTTTTAGCAAATTTTAAAAACAAAATGTAGAAGAAAAAATTTTTTCAATAGAACACTTTTTAATGTGGTAACGAAACTAGATTTTTTCATAAACAAAAGTTTAAAAAGTTTTTTTATGAAACAAAAGTTTATTAATTCAAATTAAAAATTATGAAATAAAAGCTTATTAACTTTACTTGAAAATTAAGAAAGCATTAAGCTTAATATTTTAATTATTAAAATAATTAAGTTATTTAACTGGTACATTATGTATAATTTAATATTTTTCTTCTTTCAAACTTCATCAAAATCTTACTTCTAGGGAAATATATCTGCTTGTTGTATCTTGAAACGAAAGTAAAGAGATATACATATTTATCAAAATCATTAATGATAAATTAATGAGAGACCGCTCATTAATTATCTGAATCAGAGCTACAGAAAATGCATTTCAAGCTGAGTTCGCCCTCAGATCTTTATGTTTTTTTTTTTCCAACTCATATTTCTTTTTATAATATACAAATTAATTCCAATAATTTGTTAACTAATGGAATTTACATCAGTTGAATGCATTTAATAGGTTTGAAATAGTTTGAAACTGTTGCAATGAAATATTTATAAAAATTAAAGATAAATGTATATATATATATATCGCCCTAGAAATGGCGTTTTTCTTAATGCAATGTAATTGTAACTTATTGTATATATATATAATTAAAGGTTATGCAAGTTGCAATTGAATATAAGTTAAACTAATGATAGAACTTAGTAAACTTAACCACTTTGGATTAGGGTTCAAATGTTTGGTTAATGAACTTGAAAATAAAAGGTCAACCCTGGGGGTTATTGAAAATGCTCTGTATAATAATCTGCAACTCTGCAACATCACCTTCAACTTATATATACATATATAGAAAACTAATTCTTTTTCATTCCTTAAACTATCTCAGCTATTGCTAAAGCTGTTTCTCATTGTTTAATTTAACTAATTTGTTTTTTTTTCCTAACTAATTAAAATTTATAGATTTCACTTGAAACTCAATTATTTAAAAAAAAAATATTGTAATGAAGATCCATACAAGTGTCAATCATATATATAAATTCAAATTGTAGGTTAAATATAGATACGAAAATTGAATATATGTAATCACGCCTCTTTAATTTCTCTAAAGATATACATAATGTAAATGATCTTCAATTGAATATACTTGTTATTTGTAATATTAGGGATTTACCTAATGCCATTGTGTTAAAGAAAGTATGGAAATATTTCAAACTATTCATTATCAGGGCATCATTAACCAACCCACTCAGTTAAGATTGACAACTTAATGGACCTCTCACTTCTACTTCTTTCCCACTCTCTTTCTCTCTCTCTCTCTCTCTCTCTCTCTCTTTCTCCATGTCTCTGTCTTTATCTTTTACTATATGTGATTCAACACCAACGCAAGAAACAAAACATTAAACCAAAAAAAAAACCTTTTGGTTCTTCGTCAAATGCATACAACATAATATTGACTTTAAAAGACATTTTGCCTCTTTCTGATAGCGTTAAAAATTTCACTTACAAAAACAAAACAAAGCAGAAAAAATAAATACATATATGGAAAGAAAACTGAGGCGGGCATCGGCAGACACAATTTTCTTATTGTATTTTTCTCATTTTCTGGGTCAAAAGTATGGCCCATCCTCAATGAGGATAGAAAAAGATAGGCCAAGCCCAAAATAGGTAATAGGCCCAGCCTATTGGGTTAAGTCTACCTACATCCCTCTCACCCTTCCCCCTCTCTCTCTCTCTCTCCTCCACAAAGCTGCAACATTTGACTACAAAAATAGACAATGAGACTGAGAGGGCAAACAAGAGAAAAAAAAGGGATTTCCCTTTCTCAAAGAACTCAATCAAAGTGACATAAAAAATAAAATAAAGAAATACCAAAAATCTGGACAACTTTCGTTGAAAAGGCAAACGGGGCATGAAGAACGGTTTCAAGTAGATGAAAATGAAGAAGAGATAAGGTGAAAAACTCATAGAACTTTCAAGTGGAAATGGAAGATCTAAACAATAAACACTCGTAAAGCATAAACTAAAGTCAAATATTGAATGCTCAATGAACTTTTTGGAGACACAACGCTCCACTGGCCAACTTCAAAAGGCAACGGTTATTTGTGGCATCAACAGCACCAGCACAATGAACACAGAAGGGAGGGGGTGAGGTGGTCAAACTGAACCCAAATAAAAAATATTCATATATACATATATCTAAAGAATTATAATGCCCGAGCAACTGTCGTTGCATTTCGGTTTCAATTTCCTGTGACATTTCTACATTTGGTGGCAATAAAATCTAACCAACAGTTCTACCTCTACCCTCTTTACTCCAATCCTCTACTCTCCCCTTACTCTCTCATTCTCTCTCCTCTATCCATACTTGATTGACTTCATTGATTAGCCTGTTTGTGCATTCATTGCATGATTAATAATAAAAAAGAAAAAGAACCAAAATGAAAATATTCTTTCGTTATTTCCCACTCTCTGACCAGACGAAAAGACTTGACAGAACGGACCACTGGCTGATTAGTAAGCACATCAACATTTCAATAAAACAAAAACAAACAACAACAACAACCACCTAAAGAGATATAAATACATACATACATACATACATATATATACATATATCTATATAGATAACTTTACCCTTTGTCGTTTTTGCGGCTTTGCATTTTAATTGCTTTTGATTTTGTTGTCTGCCCCCGCCATTTATGATTCAAAATTGGCGGTTATGGGGCGCGTTCCAATTGTTAAATTTAGCATGAAATAAATTACAAAAAAAAAAAAAAAAAACATCAACAACAACAACGACAACAACAAATACATACGAATATATAAAGTAAGTTGACTTATTTTGATATATTGTATAGCAATTTTAATGGCTACATTTGAATGGATTATGACCCTGGCCTATGATTTCTATTGATGGGTGTACTAAAAAATTTTTATTAAATATAATCTGGAAAAAAAAGATTAAAAAAAATCATTATTCTAGATATGTCCCTGATCGTTGAATTTTCATACATTATTTTGGGGTGAACTAAATTCTTCATAAATTGTTTGACTAGAAACATTTTATCTACTAACTAATCTAAGTTTAAACTAGTTTAACTATTACTGGTTACTATTTACTGAAATTAAGAATTATATTTGCTCAAGAATGGTAGATATATATATCATTCTATTATACAGATGTATTCATTTGATTTATAAATGATTCCTTTCTATTGAAAAATATCTAAACTTTAATTTCATGTTTGATAATTTAACATTAGTAAAAAAAATATCAAAGAAGCTAACTTCGGCCGTGCCGAAGTTTGTATACCCTTGCAGATTAATTGATTACTTTCTCCGTCATATCGGATTCAAGATATTTTAAAAATTAGAAATATAAAATTTAAAAAAATTTAAACCAAAAAAAGAAACAGTAAGAAAAAAATTCGAGTTTGCCAACGGCCGGATTTGAACCTCCGCTCACGTCATTTCTAGAATCGATCTCTACCTATTGCGCTACCAAACTTATAATTCACTGTCTCGCTATTTCGGTATACATTGCAAGCGTCCAGCTTCTCGCTCTCTAAAGTTTCTGACGAATTCTAGAAAACAACAACACAATACAAATAGTTTTTTGTCTCTTTCTGTTTCGCACTCAGCTTGTAGTTTTTTCAAGCACGTGTTCGCATATATGTATGTATGTATGTATGTTTGTATGTTTCCATGTATGTTGTTTGTGTACGAATATATGTATAAAAGCAAATATAAACGTATTTAATTGGCTGCATATGCAAACATACTGATGCTGATGGGGGTTGATTCATTGATTTTATTGATTTATGTCGGTGTTTATTATCCGATCTGATTCAAACTTACTGATATGATGTAAAAGTATAATTCTCATCTGTTCACCAAATTTGGTTGAGATATCTTAAAAAACAAAAAAGTTTTTCTCACAAAAACATACTTTTTCTGATGGGGGTTGATTATTGTTTTTATTGATTTATGTCGGTGTTTATTATCCGATCTGAATCAAACTTGCTGGTAAGGTGTAGAAGTAGAATTCTCATCTGTGTGCCAAATTTGGTTGAGATATCTCAAAAAACAAAAAAGTTTTTCTCACAAGAACTGTTTTGAACAACACAAATTTTAACCGAGGTACCTCTGATCTTTCCTATTTTTCTATAACTTATAGTTGTCCGATCATACCAACTCTCGAACTTAATTTAGATAAATCATCAATGAAGAGAATGATATGACTTTTATTCACGTAGCTCAAAATTTAAGTTCGATTCCTTGCGAAGAAACAGACAGACGGACAGACGGACAGACGGACAGACGGACATGGTCATATCGACTCGGCTTTCGATGCTGATCAAGAATATATATACTTTATGGGGTCGGAAACGATTATTTCTATGCGTTACAAACATCTGACCAATTTTATTATACCCTCTGCAAGGGTATAAAAAGTAATTATAATACATGTATTTAGAAATCATTAAACAAATGTCAAATTTGTCTAAGATCATTTACTAACTTAACCCTTTTAACCTTCTTAAATGATTTTTGGACATTTTGTTATTAGCCAATATATTTTTATAGCTCTAGGCTCTATTTGGCCTAACCAACTATATTTTTATATATATTAAGAAATTATACAATTGTCTTGATTGATTTTTTTCAAGGCTTTCAAAGGGTTAGAGAGAAATCGTAAAAAATGGTTGAAATTCTCTTCATTTATAAATAATTACTGAACAAAGTAATTTCTTAAATTTTTAAAGATAAAAATGATTCAATAATTAGAATATATGTATAGAACAAAGTTATTTAAAGTTTTACAAAATAACCTGCCAAATATTTTAAGCTCAAATTAGGCAAAAATGTTTAAATTAGTCGCTCAGATTTTTTGACTTTATTTTTATTTGAAATCTGTCTTATACTACACAATCAGCAAATTTTGTAAACAATATCAGATATAAAAATATTAAAAAAAATTAACTAAAGCTAAAGAAAATTAAAATTCTTAAAAATTATATTTCCAAAAATTGTTACAAAATTTTTATAAAATTTTTTAATTATAAAAAGGAAAAATTTCAGTTATTTTTCCTGCACAGAGATTATAAATTAACAAAAAAATTTAATTATTTTAGTTAATGATTGTGTTATATGTTGTTTGTTTTTCTTTTTTTCCCCCAACTTTCCTGCTTTCAATGATTAATTTTGTAAAAAAAAAGAGAATCTTATTCACTCTCCATAGCTAGAGGAATACTGTGTGGAGAGGGGGTTGGGGGGGCTTAACAATAACAAATTCAACAGAGGTTCTCCCCCTTTGGTTCACAAAACATTCAGCAACTTGACAAATGAAAGCAAAAACCCGAACTGTCCACAATAAAAACCAAAAGCGTGCAAAAAAAAAAAGAAAAACAAAAAAAAGGAAAAACTCCAACCTAATACGAGTGGAAGAAGAAACAGCCCACTGACAGTCTAAGAGATACCCTGTAAACACATAAAATATGTTGAATAACTAATATAGTTCAATATTAAATATACTTAAATTCTAATAATAGATCATAAAATTGGAAGAATATCTACTTATTTACTAAACGTATGTAAAACTTCTCTCTAAGAAGATCAGCTCATATATCAAAGTTTTTACTTTAAATTGAAAACTATTTAGAACCATTTAGAAAAAGAACGACATATTGAATATAATATGACGATATGATATAATATTATATAATATTATATGTATAATATATTATATAATATTATATAATATGACATTTACTATTTTATTGATACTTTGCAGTTCAAATCTATCAAGATCATAGGACTATATTTTTTGACTCTACCAAAGAAATCCTTAGAAGATTTATTTAAAAGATCAATTCACATATTCGATAATTTGATATTTAGCATCTTACCTGCTGAGATCTATCTTTTAAGTGTTTCAAGAGCAAAATTCTTTGGTTATATCATTAAGATTTAAGCTTTAGGTTACAATAGCTATGGAAAAATAAATTTTGATATATCTTTTATAACTATCAACTTAGATCTACTTCCATATCCAAAAAATTAGATTATCTCATTTGTCGGTTTGTTTCCCTAGCTTAATATACCCTTTAACCTCGAGGGTGTGGGGTAAAATATATATATATATATATATACAAAAAGAAGTCAAGAATGGTCAGTGTTAATTTTTCATGCCAGACAACAGAAAAACCATATTATTTCATTTATTTACATCATCATGGTAAGGGGGGGAAATGGCGAAGAGAGAACGGGGCTGGGTGGGGGGAGAGAGGGGGTGTCATAGAGACTAAACAAACGCAATGCTGTCCATTGGCCGGCACGTCATTAGTCACACCACAAGTGAGAGGAGAGTGAGAGGGAGGTATGGGTGACTGCTCGAAATAGGAGTGAGTGCAGAGAAGTGTCGAAGGGGGGAAGGGGTGAAGGGGACAACGTCAGATATGAAACCAACAACCACAATAACAACACCACAACAAAAAGCTATGTGCTATGAAAACCCGCGGCCAAAAGCGGATAAAAAGTAATCAAAAGCGTTAAGAACGACATAATAAGGCAACTCTGAGCTGAGAGATGAGGACTGAGTAGGTGGAGAAGAGGAACTGAAGACGAGGATTGCGGGGAGGTGGGGAGGGGGGTGGGTGAGTTCTACTAAAGGACTGAAGGCTGCTGCTGCTCACAGCTGAAGTTGAAGGTGTTCCTTCTGGCGTGCTTGACAAAACAGCAAAGGAAATGAAATCAAATAATGAAAAAAGTGTATAAAAGGAGTCTCGTCTGGTCTTCTCTACTTTTCTCCTCTCTCTCTCTCTCTCTATCTCCCCCTATCTATATCTGTCTCTGTCTCTCTCTCTCTTAACTTCGTATCCATGACAAAAATAGGAATATTGCATTTATACATATAATCAAGTTACTGCAAAATGCAGAGACAGAGAAACAAGACAGAGAGAGGGAGATAGAGAGATGGGGGGAGAGAGAGAGGGGGGGAAGTAAACCGAGAGTCAAGTGCTGCTGGCTGCGTTGGCGGACGCGAATTCTAAGCTGCTTGCTGCCTTTTTTTTTTCTTCTCGTTTTTCCTTTATATATTCTTTTTCTTTTCTTTCTTTTTTTGCTGCAATTTTTTAAGCCGCAGCTTAAAGTGGTGACAACAACTGCAACAACAACACAAGCAACAAGCAACAACAACAACTACTTGGTACTGGATTTGGCTTTGGCTTTAGACCAATGTTGTTGGCCTGGAGTTGAGTTGCATTTTGTAAAACTCTTTAGTGTGATTAATGTGCCAGTCCAACACACTCACACACACACACACACATACACATTCATTCTGGGTGTGTATGTGTGGGTGTGTTTCCTTTTATGAGCTGTTTCTGGTCTGCGACCGGGATATGCTCCTTACACTTTTCCTTTTTTGCTTTAGCTCCGCTGCTGTTGCCGCTTTTGTTGGTTCAAACAAAGGCCACCCACCTATGTACAGACATTCAGCTAACACACACACACACACACAGATAGAGATATTATAAGCACACACACACACACATATCTAAATATATATATATATATACATAGGTTCATATATATATATGTATATAGCTGTCCTAATCCTTTTGGCATTACATTTATCGCACTTTGCCTTTATTTAATACCCTGTAATGTTTTTTCATCTATAAAAATTTAGATTTTATTGCTTTTTCAAAATGATTTTCAAAGTCGTTTTTATTCATTTATATATATGTATATATAAATCGGTTTACATAACAACAAAACTTAATAAATTTATTAAACAGTTTTTTCTTTGACATTTCAAATGTATAACCATATAATTTCATATACCTTTAATGGGTATTCTTTGGTAGCATATTTATTTTTTTTCTTCTCTTTTTCATAGCTTTCCGTTTCATTCTTTTTATTTTCTTTATTTTCTTAGTTTGTCCCCTTTTCTTAAAAAAAAAAAAATTTTGGTTTTTTGTTTTTACCTTTTTTTGATGTCATATTCTTATTATGTGCTTGGCCTGCGTCTTGGGTTACATATTTTTTCATAAACATAACTCCTCCTTGTCACTTTTCCTGTGTGTATGTATGTCTATATATATATATATATGTATATATCAACAAGTATGAGTAGTTGGTGGATCTCATTCTCTTTTTCATATTGACTCTTTGGGGGCTTCATTTGCTCAAGTGTTTTAGCCCCTTGGCATGTTGGCTTTGTTTCCTACCATAGCAAACAAAGCGAGAAGGGAAATAGCAACAGGCAAACCGGCAACAGGATGTTGAAAAGGATTCATATATCTTACATATTTATATTTCTTCTTCTTCTTCTTTTTTTTTGCTGCCTTGCTTGCTTATTAAAAAAAGAAAAAGAAGTTGAAAACCTTTTTGTATGGCTTCACGCCAAGTCATCATCTCATCTCATTTCATGTCAGTCATAAATTAAATGAATTTCGATGCCTAAAGGAAGTGCTTGCTTTTTGCTGGACTAGTTAGGGCCACTTTTCAGTCCAGGAATATTACAAAAAAAAAAAAATGAGGGAAACGGAAGAATGGTTAAAGAGAGAGGAGGGAGGGAGGGATGGTTGGCAAATTAATTAAGACATTTTCGATGAGATCGTCTAAAATAAGGCGAGACGAGGCCAAATACAAATTACGATGGCTCAGCACATGAAACTGTGTCATTGTGTGACATCAAAAGCAACAACTACAAAAATAAAAAAAAAAAAAAAAAAAACTCCAGACACGTACGAGCCAGGAAACAAGTCGATGTCGTTGTCGTTGACTGGACCAATCCTACTTACTCCTGACAGAGACAGCGACAGCGACAGAGACAGAGAGATAGAGTAAGAAGGAGAGAGAAATAGAGGAGAGAGAAAGAGAAAAAAAAGAGTTTCTGGTGGCATCAATTTTTGTCCAGTAGCCAAGAAAATGTCACGTTTCCACATAAGTTACAAACAGCAACAACAGCAGCAACAACAACAACAACAACAACAGCAAAACCGTGAGCGTGAGAATTCCCCCAGCAATCCCCTTCATCTCCACCTTGTTCCCCTCCTCATTGCTTACTCCCTCCCTCCCTCCTGCTACTCCTTTATTCGTATAATTTTTTTTTCCTCTTTTTTATTTTCCTGTCTGAGATTGCAAAAGAAAAGATACTTTCCATTGGTGAAAATTAATTGCCCAAACAGTCTGAGAGTTAATTGGCCAAAGTAAATTCATTCATCCATATATTTACTTAAGCATATACAACAAAAAAAACATAATATATATCGAATTTTTGTTCATGCAGAAGAGTAAACTGTTTGCCTGTAAAATGTTTTATGTTCATCTTTTAACCAGGCTTAAACAACAGCTGCAACAGTTGCAAGCAACATTTGTTCTTGCTGCAATTTTAAATAGAAAAGCAATTACAAATTTTCATTTTACCAGAGTGCGTGAGGGGGTGAGGTGTAGGGGTTAAGTTAAAGTCAATTGGTCAGCAGCTGTAGCCACTTTACTAATTGCCAACTAATTTACTGAGCATACCAAACAGACATTGGAATATCACATCTGGGCAAAACGTATTATATGCAAATGCCAGGATAGGGTTTACTTGCCAAACTCCCTGACCACCTCCCTCCTCTCCCAGTCATATGTAGCATCCAATCAATGCAAATGGAAAAGGCCAAAGCCAAAGCAAAAGGCTAAGACATAGTCATCTACTCCCTCCTATTTTGGGCTCTTCTTGTTGTAATCAGCCACATTTATGTTTGGTCATAAAATATGCAAATATCCTTTAAGTACTTTTAATGTCTTGCCATTTGTTGGCCCCAGTCCGAATCCAAAGACCATACTTTGAGTCCTCTTAATGGCATGTTTGGCATTGTCGCCAATCGCCATCGTCTCTGGTCGTTTCTGGCCATGGATTGGAGTCATCTTGTCTATTTATATGCATGTTTGCGGTCTGCATTTTCATTTTCTACACTTTACCATTTCTTCTCCTTTTTTTTTCTTTTCTTTTTGCAGCAGCAGCAGTTTATGGTCCTCATAAATAACACCTTGTATATGTATGTATGTATGTATATATGTATATATATATGCCTTTGTGTGTGTGTGTAAAAGAAAGATAGCAAGAGAGCTGGCCCTTTCTTACAATTTACACAAGGCTACAAAATCATGATAGATTGCATAACCGACCTGGCATATGTTCAAGAGCAGTTAAGCACTCTCCCTCTCTCCCTCTCTCTCTTTCTCTCTTTCAGAGACTTGGTTTTCACTCTAGAAATATGAAATTATGTTTATAAGCCGATAGACTGGATCCCTGTGCTGTGCTACACCAGATAGAAAGGTGTAACTCTATAAATCGGATGCTGTGCTATATTATTTTTTAGTTAGAAAGAATTCCTCAATTTATCCCTAGGGATTTAAGGATAAAATGTTAATAGAAACTCTTTAAATCCTTGTGCCGTGCCATTAACTTATACACCTATTACTTTTAGCTTATTTATTATATATATATACAGCTTATCGTGTCTTAAATTTTCTTAGAAAACAGTTTCATGGAAGACATTTCCTTACATTTTCAATAGATTGCATGTGGAAAATGGATTTTCGAAAATGTTATGCTATGCAGTTGAAGTCCGAAGTCGGTCCATTTCGAATTACTTACCATAATGTTCAGTTTTCCTGACTTTACCCTAATATTTATACTAAAAAATTTACATATTTATTGCTATGATCCTACAACCTACATATAATACTTATAAATGGAAATTATCTTGAGACTTATAAATGAAGTCGAATTCGAGCCACAAAAACTTTATTATTTCTTATACCCTTGCTAAGGATATAATAAAATTGCTCAGGTGTTTGTAACGCATAGAAATAATCGTTTTCGACCCCATAAAGTATATATATTTGTTTATAATTTTCACTCAATATTTCTCCTAAAAGAACAATGTTAATCCAATTTTCAAAATACGTTTCCACAAAACTGTCAAAACACATTTTGACAATTGCTTTTGGATTGTTCTTGGGTTATTTCACATTTCCAGGACATGACTGAAATCGTATAATAACTCCCAAAGTTAGGCAACAGTTTTATAAATTACTGTTAGTTTAACAAAAATATTAGTACTTTTGTACAAATTGTGTAACTAAAAAGCCCCCTGAGTTATGATCTACATATTAAACTCATTAAAAATTGACAAATTCCCGGAACATATATAGTAGAATTTTAAATGGATATCAATAATAGTCGCTATGCCGATCGAGCTACTTTTAGCAGGTTTCCGAAAAAAATGGGAAAACTTTTAGGCCCCTTAAATTATGTTTTGCTTTTTCCTATTCTATTCTTTTAATAACTATTATCCATTATTAATTAATCTGTTTTTCTTTATTTCTATTATAGGAGGCCAGTTGCTTGAGTGATTATAAGCAGTGATCATAAATCGAGACTCTAAATTAAAATTTCGCACACTGTGGCAAGGAGGAGAAGATTAAAGCAAACCGAATGCAGTATCTTAACTACGCACTGCAGACATCCACGCGACTGCTGACCCAGCACACTAATCAGACGACCAGCCAGTACTGCCAGGAGGCAGCAGCGGCGTCGGCGGCCGTAGCCACGCCCAGTGAGGAGGAGGAATTAGCACACGCCTGTTGTAGACGCGGTGCCCAGCTGTTGAGACAACGTCAAAAGGAATTGGCCAAGCGACGAGCTCTTGAAGATCAGCTCAACGCTAATAAGGAATTTGTTGAGCAGATTCAAGAGGATACCGAGGATAGCGATAGCCAGAGTCTAGAGGGAGCCGTAGGTGGGGAGCACTTGCCACAGCCAGTCCAATGAAATTTACTCTCATTTAATGTCCAATTGGCGCGTAGCAAACTGCTCTCTTTCTTCAATCGCGACATGGCCGCCACCGATGGTCAAATTATATTGGCCGCCTCTCGCTTTGGCGATGCCTCGCCCGTCTATTTGCGCGACTTTTCCAAACAACCATTGCCGGCGGTGGCCAAAATCCTTAAGGGTCAACATCAGGCCTTGGGTGTACCCACATTATCGGCCCCATCGCTGCAAAGTACGGCCCTATTTTTGAGTGCTGGTAAAAAATATCAGATACTGGCTCAACCCATCAAGATCAAAGAGGGTCGGAAACCCACAAATGTGGGTGCCAAGGTGCTCATACCCGAGACCTATGGCGGTTATTTTGAGTTACTTAGCGAAGATGGTCGTTCGACACGTTGTATTGATTCAGTATTGGAATTGGCAAGGCGACGCAATGCCCGTGTCCTGGTGCGGGAGACGTTTCGCTGCCATCAAATGAATCGCACCATACATGCCGGTGAACTGCTAACAACAATGAACGATAATGGCAAATATCTACAGTGCCGGAACATTAAAGATGAGATTATCAATCTGCCACTCGATACCAAAGCAAAATTCTCACCCATAGCACGTGAGGATAGCATTAGCGGTGTCCATACCGTCAAGAATCTGTTGCTCAAACGAATGCCAGTGATTGTTAGGTGAGTTATCCTTGATTCTAAAGCTATATTCCGCTTACCCAATCCATTCCTATTGTGAACTTTTCGTGGAATTTTCTTTTTTTCTTTTTCCCCTTTCCGTTTCCATTTATAGATTGGTCCATGGCAGTGCACCCAAGGGTCTGAAGCAACCCTTTGTTCCCGAATTACGTCTTTTGGGCTGTGTGGAAATTGATCGCATTTTTGCTTTACCGTTACAAAAGGATACAGATCTGGTGCCAGTACCCCTCAATGCCAAGATAAAGTTACAAAGGGCCAAGAATATGGAGCAATTGGAACATTTTATTGAGTATACACGCTTTCTAGATAAGGCGCAACGCCTGTTGTCCGATGCACGGGATCGCCTACAGATTGTTGATCTCAAGCTGAGCGAAAAGGAGAAGAAGGATTCAAAGTTCAATAGTCGCAATGGCCAGAGATTGCCAATTGTGATGTTGCCATCGGCTGCTGGAGTGGCCAGTGGTCTGGCAGAGAG
Organism: Drosophila sturtevanti; assembly: GCA_018150375.1. Taxonomy (NCBI): domain Eukaryota; kingdom Metazoa; phylum Arthropoda; class Insecta; order Diptera; family Drosophilidae; genus Drosophila; species Drosophila sturtevanti. The sequence goes on along the minus strand of JAECWJ010000324.1, from coordinate 2,339,954 downwards.
TGGCTATGTATTACGCAAGAGCGCCAGCTGCGATTCCTGGTCAAAGCAGCAGCAACAGGTTATGAATAGTACAGAAATTGCCGAAGAGTATAATGAAATCGATCATATATATGATTATGTACGCGGTCTGACGCCTTTATCCAAGGGTTTGGCACGTTTCGAACCGATCTGTGAGTCACCAACATTGAAGTCACATCACACGGATAGCGGCAGTGGCAATTATTGCAGTTTGATTAGGGCACCAATACATCAGCAACAGCAACAGCAGCAACAGCAGCAGCAACATCAACATCAACAGCAGCAACAACAGATGAACAATTATAGTAGCCTCGAATCGAATAAGCATAGCAGCAGCAATGGTGGACAACAGCATCATTCGCATCACCTGGTCAATCATTATCATCATAGCCATATACAGGAGGATATTAAGCCAGTGCCGCCGCCAATTGAAACAATTCCGGGCAAAAAGCCGGCGGAGAAACGTCAGCGACCCACTCTACCAAAGCTTTATATCAAGAATGCCAATGCCCATAGTGCTGGCAGTAGCAGCAATGGCAATTCCACTGGCACCAGTCACAGCCATAGTCACAGTCACATTCACAGTCTCAGTCACAGTCATGGACATGGTCAGACGTTAGCAATAGCTCAAGGCAATAGCAACAGCAATAACAATAATACAGCTGTTGCTGTTGCAAATGCTGCAGCTGCTGCTGTTGCCGCTGCTCATCATGCCTCCCACTCTCACAATAGCCATGGTCACAACACTTCTCATTCCCATCCGCATCCCCATCATGGTAAGGTGCTGACGCCCAATAACCATTTACCAACAAAGGAATCACTGGAACCACAATCACCACTCTTTCACATTAGGTAAGATGAGATCCTTGAGCAATTAAACCAAAAGGATTGCAGATGGCATGGATCTAATTTATATATTTACTTTTGATTTTCCAGATACAAAAGTCTCAGCAGTTTGCAATTAACGCCGGACAATAACAATCCCGGAATTGTAATTGGTGGTGGAATAACGCCGCCTGCGATCTCAGGCCACAACAAGGCGGCAGCAGCAGCAGCGGCGTCGGCAGCAACAACAACAATGGCTAGCTCACCGGGCACACCGCCGGATGTGGTGCTCAAGTGTGGTAGCATTCTAAATTCACATGGTTATCTTGCTACTGCTCCACATTCGCATTCCCATCCTCACAGTCATAGTCACAGTCGAAGTTCCAGCAGCAATAACAACAACAGCAATAGCCACAGTAATCATAATCCGCGTGAGGGTACATTGGACTCATCACGCAGTGGTGGACGCACTTCAGGCGATTCCAATAAATTGCCGGAGAAGAAGACACGACGATTGTCCCGACCGCGTAGTCTATCCAATCTGGTCTGGGATTTGCGGCCATCCAAAGAGAAGTCAAAGAAGAAGCTCTATATACATCATTTCGATCAGCGGCAACAGGCGACGCTGTATCTGTAGGATAGCATAAAATATGATAAACTTGATGATGATAAAGATGATGAAGATGATGATGATGATGACGATGATGATGATGAAGATGAAGATGTTAATGATGAAGATGATGATGAAGAGTAGAAGAGGCCAAAGCCGATTTTAACTCCAACTCGTTTCTAGTTGCCATCGACCCCGCATCTACAGCAACAGCAACAGCAAAAGCAACAGCAACAACAGCAACATTATCCAAGCAATAACAACAACAACAACACAAACAACTACAACTACAACAACAACAACAACATTTTGCACGCTGTGTGTGTTCCTGCAGGTGAGTTGAGAAGTGGGAGTCCGGGAGTAGGGGGGCGTGGCCATGCAAATCGTGCTGCGTTTTGATTGTTTTCCTTATTAAATTCGTGCAGTCAACACACAATAAAAATGTTAAAATAAATAAGTAAAGTTAAAACAAAAAAAAAAAAAAAAGGAAGACAAAACAAACAGTCATGATTTAGCTAATTTTATTCATTTCTTTTCTCTCTCTCTCTCTCTCACACACACATTCTCTTTCGCTATCTCTTTATCTCTCTATCTTGCAGCTTTCACCGTTTAGCTTGCAGCAACAATTTTTAATTAACATTGAATTGTGCCTTCCCCTGCGCGCTTTTATCCCTCAAAATATTGCTTTAAAAACACATTCCAATGAAATATTTTTCAAGAATATTTTTTCCTGGATTAATGATGATTATAATACGGAATGATTATGACAAGGAATAATGAACACACAGCAGCAGCAGCAGCAGCAAAAGCAATCAACAGTAGCAGCAACCAGCAATCAACAGAAGCAATCACTAAGAATCAGGCCCGTCAAAGGAAATATTAAGTAAAGATTAATTAATAAATCATTTAATAATACCAAAAATTACTTAAATTATGAAAATGAACAAAATTAACAGTGTTGATTAGGCGAATTTGAATAGGTTGCATTTCCATTCGTTCCTCATCTAATTCGAAAGAAAAGACAGAATTGAAATTCGGTATTTGTAAATGAAGTGAATGAAAGCATAAGATCCGATGTATCCAGAATATGATAAACAGATATAATAAAAAAAATATTTGACTGTCAGACCACCCCGGAACTTATTGGATAGCAAGTTTTATCAGGAAGTGTTTCCAATTTTAATAAAATGTTTTTTTGCGAACGATAAATTAAAAAAACTTATATGAAAATCTACGGTACTTCCATTCTGATTCATGTTAAAAGAAAATTAGAAATTTTTTAATTAAAATGAAACTTTCCATTAACTATAATGGGTCAATATTTGCTTTCGATTTATATCTCTTCTGACACATTTGGGAAATTCTTTCTACTGCCGGGCCTGCACAATATACACTCATATATATTGAAACAGAAAAAAAAAACTTACATAAACACACATACATACATACATAAACCAACACATACACACATCAAGTCTATAAAATTGTGATTTTAATTTTATGTTTTAATTTAATTCTATCGAAAATCATTTCGAACTAAATAAATAAATAGACGAAAAGCCATTTTTGTTGCAGTCAAAAAATAAAAATAAAAATTTCAAAATGAAAGAAACGAAAATCCAAAATCAAATGAAAACAAATTATATCAAATTATCGTATATATATATATATATATATATATATATATATATATTAATTATATATAAATATATATATATATGCATACCTATATTAAAAACCTAAGCGTATCTAAGGAGTAAGCAATATATATTATCAATAACAATATATATATACAAATATATATAGAGAGAATGTTATGCAATTACAGCAACCTATATAAAAACAACAAACGAAAACAAGAACAAAAACAGCAACAACAACAACAACAAAACTATGCATATTAAATAGCTAAAATGAATTTATTAATTTCTCCTCATATTTTTAAATGTTGTTTCGTCATTTGTGTCTAAATGTGTAAAATGAACTAATAAGAATGCGAAATGCAAATTAAACTATTGTAATATTATTATTAAAATCTTGTTAGTATTTAATTTACTCAGACACAGGAGTTTAATTTCTTCCAAATGCTCCCCATCCTCCCCCTACCCTCTCACTTTAAACATTGTCTTAGTCGTTTAGTCTGTACATTTTAGTTAATATTATTGCTTAATTATGGCATACAACTTAGTGAGTATTTAACGGTATATATATATATATATACTACATATGTGTGTATATATATATATATATAAATATAATACATATATATTACTGTATTTGTGTCTAAATAAATGTCTCAGAAAAATATATAAATGCATATATGCAAAATATAAATACAAAAACTAACTAGTTGATCTACTCTTATTTTATGTGTGTGGGTGTTAAATGTTATAAGTAATTATATCATAAATGAAGTTAAACGGGAATATCAACTACATATAGATATATACATATGTATATGTATATATATGTATGTCGATACATGTAAGTATATAATTGCGTCACCTGTTAGACACCTGCTTGAGGAACAATAACAATTACTTGATCATTCCATAAAAAGTATTAGAGCAAATTAGTGAAAACTGCGCATAAAGAAAAACTTTAAGAAAGAGGGAAAACGTTCAGCGCTGACAGGCATTTACTTATTATATAAAATTGTTTTGTTATAATAAAAAACTAAAAAAACAACTTTTTCAATTAAAGTTAACGACTTGGTTGATATCCAGGTATAAGGAATCCATCAAAAAGACGAATAGTTGATAAATATGCGTATTCAATAGATGGCTTATAATTTAGTTTCTTTTTTAGTTTAGATTAGTTTTTAGTATTAATTTCTTTTTATTTTGAGCATTTTTCTATAGAAAAAATGTGTGCTAAACAAAAATAATCTACTGAATAGTATATACGAGGTATATTCAAAATCTATTTAGAAATTTTAATGTCTACTTATCGTGAGTTAGTATTTAACAATTTTCAAAAAATTTAATAAAATTTTAAAAAAGAAAATGGAACATTATAACTGACAATTTACAGAGTGTTAACATTATCCCAACTGTTAACTTAACATTATCCGTTAATCGTATGTAAACTCTCTCAAATGGGTTGTTCGTAATAGTGCCAGGCGATTAATTTGATAGTTTGGATCTAAATCTGTTAAAACCTATATTCAATATTCAAATTAAACTTTAAAGAAGACATTTTTTGTCTACCAAAATTTAATCAATTTAATTTAATCTAAATTAATTTTCAAATAAATAAAATTCTAAATTAATAGTTTAACTTAATTCCAATTCACGCATTGTGTTGTTAAGTTAAATACGATCCAAAAGAATCCTACAATTCTACGAAAGTGATAGAAAATGAAAAGTTATAATAATTTGAGTTAAAGATTGAGAAGATATTATAAATTTATTTATAAATAATTGCTAATCAATTAATTAATTTTTGTTGCATTTTATATAAATAATAAAATTTCTAATTATATTCTTTTATATATAATGAAATGCAAGCATTTTAAATCACTATAAATTCGAAATCCAATTCATTCATTCAATTTCATTAATATATATTATATTGCTTCTATCAAAGCTATATAAAATTTTAGGACAATCAACAATAACACTTTACATTGCTAATCCTGATCAGATCTTAAATGGAATTTCCTGTTTAAAAATTCAATCTATAACTTAACGATTAAACGTAAACAAAAGTTGGCCAAATATTGAAATTCCTATCAGGGAAATAAAATTTCTACCATGTGCCCAAAAAGAAATATCAAAACAAATATTTGTAGAATGTTGAAACTCACAAAAGTTGTATATAGTATGTAGTAGTAGGCATATTTTAAAGAAACAAAAAATGAATTAAAGATTCTAGACACGATCTAGGAACTTTTACGATATATCATTTGATAGATCAGTTGACAGACAATAGCAACAATTACAACTGGCTTTGACCAAAATTGTAAAATGCTGCGCATTATATCACATTCAGCGACCAAAACGTGTGATTTCACTTCCCCCCCCTTCGCTCCCATCAAATTGAATGGGAATAAAAGAGTATGTATGTATGTATGTATGTATATACATACTATATATTTGATATTTAATAGTTTATAATGAACTCATGGCAAATACTTCCTGGGAGTAATATAAAAAATTAAAACACCTGCAACAGCCTGTTTTACCTGGAGGTGCTTTTGCCCATTTTGGGCAAGAAGAATTAAATCTTAAATTGCATTTGTTGCATTTCCATTTGGGAGCGAAATGCGGAAAATAAGGCTAAATTGCGTTAATGTTTGTAATTAGTTGGCCAATATCGAAAGATTTAATTTACCTTAGACCGAAAACGGCAAGTTTGTTGCTCAACTCTTTTGTATCGGTTGCAACTATGCAAATATATATACATTGTTGTTGCTGTTGCTGTTGTTGGTGGACCTGAAGCTGGCGGCAACGAATTGAATAACATGAAAAATGCGCTTCCATTGCGATATCATCACGTTTATGACGCTGGCACAATTAATCAGCCAACATGCAAGCGCTAAAAGGCACTTCTTTAAGTCTCTTGGCCAAGACGCACAGCTGTGTCGGTGCCACAACAACAGCAACAATAACAACAGTAACAGCAACAATTGCCGATGGTTCTCTACTGGGTAGTAGAATCATAAACGTTTCTCTGCTCATCAAATGTGCAATTTATAACATTTTTACTCTATGCTGGAAAGAACGGCGGAACCAAAAACCAAAAAAAAAAAAAAACAAAGAAGAAAAATACCCCAACAGCCGCCTACGCCAATTTTAGACAAGAGAAACCGAAAGAGATATAGAGTGAGAGAGAGAGATAGGAGGAGAGAGGACATGGATGTTGATCTTCAGCTTTGGAGGCCTGCATGTTGTCCAGCCATTTGCTACAGTTATGGCACCAGGAAGACTAAAACATAGACTGAGACGAAGACTGAGACAGCGGCAACTCATGTGCCAGCGATTTGTATCGCCCTGTCTGTTTAAACTGTGTAAATCGCCCTAAACTACGCATCAGTTTCGGTTTCAATCTTGAACTTGCTGCAACTAAAAGACTTAAAATCCCATACCCCCTACCCCCTACCCCGATCCCACCACTCACTCTTCCGTTGACCACTCTGATTCACTTCATTGCTGGCTATCCGCAGCAGTAACACAGCATCATTTTTTCGCATCCTCTGAATGTTTATTTTGAGGAAGTGGTGTTCGTTTAGCGTGCAAGTTTATCGCGATGTACTCTAGATACTATGTTGATATAGCGGTAACAAATTGCCTTCCATTGGTATATTATGTCTACCTCTTGGTGAATCCTGGCCCAGTTCTTAGTTTGCTTCCGCAAAATATATCTAAACATACATACATACATACGTACGTATGTATATACCAAATACAATTAAAAGTGCTCGCAGCTCAATTACCTTCAACAAGTTGATCTGATCCCAGGCAGGTATGTATAGGGTCTTTGATCTGCAATTACACGGGTCGACGACTTGTTTATTTTGTTCTATGGCAATTGCGCAACTGTTGCAACTGTTGCAAACAGCAATGGAACTGTTGCAGCAACAGCAAAAGCAACAACTGCCTCGATAATCATTCAAATTTACAAGAAAACAATCAAAAACAAATTCCTAGAACACAAATCGACGAAACTCATTTCATTTCAATTAAAGTTGCACGCCGTCTTGAATATACCTCGAACAGGATGGCTTAGTATAGAAAGAAGAAGAACTCTGAGTTTGAGATTCAGCTTCAGCCTGAGAAAAGCAATGCCAAGTCGATAGTAAAAATATATGACACACCGACTCTAATGATACCCTCTATACTGTACATATTATTTATTATATTATTTATTATTTCTATCCATTAGTTTATATTCAAAAATGATTTTATTCTTTTGTAGACATGCTTATTTATATATTATTAAGTATTTTTTTCTTAATACATTGTTCAACATTGGCAATTTTAGTTTTGAAATATTTAATTTTTAATTTCTTTTTAAAGGCATTAAACTTTACTTTTCGTAATAATTTTGAAACCTGAACACTATTTTTCGATAGATTGTTTTTTCATTTTTCTTGGGAATAAGATTTAAAAAAACAATTTGATTACCTTGGAGGGATGAATCCTCGCCAAAAGATCCATAATATAATGATCACATAATTGTTATGGACAATAAGTTAACCAACACTGTAATTACTGTAATTTTTTATGAAAATATGTTGATTGTTGAAGATTCTAATAATAATTCTCCTTATAACTTTATTTTAAATATATTTCTATAAACCAATAGTTTTGTAGGATTTCTTCTGAAAAAGTAAGAATGTGGATAATGAAATCGTTTGGTATACTCAATAAAAAATAATATACATATATCTTTTTCTTTATAAAATTCATATGCTATACATACTATAATACTCGATTAATTGTACAAATAGTTTTAAAAATAAAAAACAATCTATATACATATGTATGTATATTATACGTATAATCTACCTAATAGATATTAAAAGTACGACACAATTGCTATTGATAATGATTTTATCCTACACTTTCAAAACTATTCTATTATATTCCTATTTATTTTTCTTAATTATTTAATATGGATTTATAAATAAATAACTATTAAATAAATGGATTTACGTGTGTAAGTGAAGGATTATAATGCTTAAAAAGAACAGTTCACATTAATCTAGTTTAGGATGCGAATACTCAGATTTGATGAAAATATACCCAAATTCACACTGAGAAAAGTGTCTAAAGATATACATATACCCTCTGCTGTAGTTTCAGAATGCAGGGTAAGACAGGTATGGGAGCGTGCAAGAATCAGGCGGGAGTAGCAACAAAAACACAAAATACAACAACAAACAAATAAGAAAACACAAAAAAAAACAACACATAGCAGCGGCATAGAAAAAAATCCCAAAGAAAACAAATTTAAATAAGACAAACGTCAACCAATTACCGTCAATCGCATTTCTCGCAACGGAGATGGGAAGATGAAAGGGGGGAGGGCGGAAAAAAAGCTGCAAAATTGCCAAACGGTTAGGTTTGTTGGGATGGGGGGAAGGGTGAAAGGGATAGGGTAGAGGCAGGTAGAAAAGTTAGCAGGCGGGCGCGCATGTGCAGTTACTGCGTCACAGGAGAAGAACAAGAGAGTAAGAGAACGAGGGAGAGAGAGGTCAAGAAACTGCTGTAAAACTAGCAAGAACGAATGTTGTTGCTGTTGGTTGGCGAAATCAAATCAAAACCAAATCAAACAAACAAACAAATATTGAGAAAGGATGGGAAATAAAGGGAGAGGAGAGAGAGAAAGAGAGTTAGCGACAAGGTATTGAACAAATTTCCATGCGGCTGTGAAATTCCGCAATGTGATGACGACAACGACGACAAGTCGAAGAGGAAGAAGTTGGAATCTGGTTAGTGCCTTGACTTGTTCTATATATATTTTCAATTCTATGCATGATTATCGGCCAGTTGACAACTGCGAGTACAGTAAAAATTCATCAATTGCAAAGATTCAGCAACAATTTTATTTAAGTGAAATTATCCTAGTTAGCTGTTAGCCATGGCTTACTGTATGTGCCAAAAAAAAAAAAAAAAAAAAACAAAAAACGGAAAAAAGAAGTTACCTTCCACTTAAATTGCCCATGACGAGCTGCACTTACTGACAGCTGTAGATGAAGCTGACATGTCCCCTCCCTTTTCCCCCCCTTCGATCAAGTCCAGTTCAACTAGCAGTGTATCCATCATCCGGCATTCGGTATTCGGATTCTCATGCGAAAAGGTCAATCGAGAACCGAGAACTTCAATATTGAAGCAAACTCTAACTCTAACTCCAATTCAGAGCCTGACTTTGGAGTTAGAATTTCAATCATGGTCGATGGCTTCTGTGCGTCTGAGCCTAAGCGCTAGTGGCCACTTTGTTTTAGAGCGATTGTAGCCCGATCACGTTCATGGCATTGCATACAAAGCAGGCAGTAGTCATCCAGTCATCCAATCGATGGTAAAACTAAAGGAAACCAGCCACAATTGGGCCTGAGCCATTTTCAACGCCAGTTGATTTTTCATTCGATCCATTTGAAATTGTTTGATGCCCAGTTTGATATGGAGGCCATGATAGATGTTTGCTCGTTACGAGTACTTCAATCATATTCAGCGACAGGGCCTGAGAGACGAACAGGCAATTGCCAGATGCGAATTTGGGTCCCTCCTCATTATCGATTGCCGCTATGGGCAAGGAATTTCAATGCTGGAACCCATTAGTATAGGACATAAGGGAAATTAGCCCCATATCACCCACAATTTTCTTGTGCGTTTTTTTCTCTTTCAAGTTGTTTTCTACACTGTGGGAAAGGAAGCTTTAATGAAGAAATTTTCAACTTTCCTTAAGCATGAATGTATGTATGTAAATTTATTTTTCCATCGGGATTTAATTCAGATGTCCTTGAAATAATAATTTTACATTTGTTATTTTATTTTAATAAAAATCGATTTTTGTTACTATTGACTATAAATATTCTTTATTAAAATTGAAACTGAAGATACGACAAATTATTTAAAAGAAACTTTTATTTATTTAATTTTAATTATATTTATTCTTTAAAAATATTTCCATTCCTTAATAAAAAATCATTACATTTTGTGTTTTTAGGAGTTTTAACACTCCTATTGTTCTGATCAGGTCAATTTTGCGTTTAAATAGCCAAAACTTTTATCTCAGAGTGACATTTTTAATGGGAATTACCAATTTTGCTTTGAAACAGTGTTTCCATAGTAAAAATAGTTTTAATAGAAAGCTGCTATATTTTTTTATTTTATTTAGAGCTTTAGGGTCACATCCAATTATTTTGGCCATAAATTTTGATTTTTCATTTTGCCAACACTTAAAATACTGCCAGGTTATACTATATGAATGTGTTTATATATTATATGTATATAAAATTCAAGTTATTTATTCGTTATTTATAATTTATTTAATCAAATATTTTCAATTTTAATGATTTTCTTTAGAAAAAAAGACATTAATTAATTACTTGTTAATTAAATGTATTTCAATTAAAACTAAGAGCATTTAAAAACCAATAAACAGATAGTATAACAAAAAAAGCTTACACCTGTTTTATGTATATTTTACGACTTCAATGAAATATGTATATATAAATATATATATTCATCATACATAGATTAATCGATCTATCCATGATTTTTTATCGCTTGTCTGAACAGTTGAACAAATCACTTAAATACTTAAGGAGAATATTATTGAATTATTCGCATTGTCTATCCTTGGTCTTAAGTGAAACACTTTACATATTCAGTCAATGGCTTTTTCTCTTTAAATAAACTTAATAAACTTTATTTTGACACCATGATTCAGCTTAAATCAGTATTCTGGTCTGGCTATATTGTTGATGATTTACTTTTAACTGTTCATATCAATTTTTGTGGAAGTAAAAAATTATATTTTGTTTCATTTAGTGCAACGACTACTGACTGGCAAGGTTATGCACCCACACACACACACACACAGCATAAAATCAATAATGCGGCACACACACACACACACAGTCACAGACACAGATACGCATACAGAGGGAAAACTTGGCGTGTTGCACTGTCAACAGTCAAGTGGCAGTGCATTAAAATTGTAAACTTGAACAACAAACAAAAGCCACAAACAGACGCTACACTCTCTCCCCTTACTCACTTTTATGGTTGGACTGGGGACTCGATTGGCCATTGCCGCAAGCCACAGAAAAGGTAGCAGGAGCATCCATCCAATAGCCAACATCCAATGTTGCAATTGTGCGCCTGGTATCCGGCTTATAAGCTGGAGCTGGCAATTTCAAATTGTGCGTCACGTACACGCATAATGGGCAAATGTAATGAAAACATATGAACAGGCACGCAGGGCCAGAGCCAGTGGAATATCATCGAGAGTAACAGAGGGCAATGGGGAGTTGTATATGAAGAATAAAAGATGCAGAGGGAAAGAGAGAGAGAGAGAGAAAGAGAGGAGAGATGCAGGGAACCTTGCACATTTCCAGTAGGCAATGGCAATTGCAAATGCACAAAATAATAATTTTTGCAATACGCGCAGTTCAATTACAACTTTGAATCGCAGACGAAACTCCTCGACAAGAGAATGAACTCCTTCTGCCATTGGCAATATAATTGATATGCTTTAAGTAATTGGCGCTGACCACGCGAGCAACATTTTTTTATTATTATTTTCTTTTGTTTTGTGTATTGTTGCTGCTGTTGCTGCTGCAAGTGAGAGATCAAGCAAACGATTTGTATATTGATCGGAACGATCGATCGTTACATCGATCGATCGATCGATTGAATGGCGACATAGAGGACCACCCCATCTAGAACAACCCTAGCAGCCAGCAGACACCGACACCCATCTATCTCAATGGTAGCTAACTTAATTGCATAGCCAGCAGCAACAATCGAAATCTTAATGGTTTTTTGTCTGTTCTTTTATGCTGGGGTTTGTTTTTTTTCTTTTTGCATTTTGCATTATGGTTAAATTTTGTTTATAAATCAAAAGGCCTAATGCCAGGTAATTCGCCCTGTTGTTGGTCAATGTCTCTCTCTCTCCCTGTTGTTGCGGTGTCGCCAGCATGTTGCCAGCGCATTTAAAATTCACTTCATTTTCATTTTTTGTCTTCTTGTTTTTCGTTATACTTTTTTTTTTTGTTATTTTGTTTATGATGCAGAAAGCTTTACGTTTGATGTCGCCACATTTTGTAGTAGGCTGCCATTTATAGGCAATTAGGCTACGATTTGAGTGGATGATGTTGCTGGTTGGTCGGTGGATTGTTCGGTTGGTTGGTTGGTTGGTTGGTCCTGCGAGAGCCATTAATGCAGTGTACAACAACAAATCATTGGTGCAATTAGTGCGTGTTTATGACTGCAAAGGGGGCGCCATTTCAACGCTCAATATTTTGTATTTTAGTTTACTCGATCTGTTAGGCAATTTCAGCATGTTTAGCACACCGACAATTTGCATGCAAAGTCTGATGATGGCCAATGTCCAGCCAACCAGCCAGCCAGCCAGTCAGCCAACAGCGGCAGCAGCATCCATCCATTTGGTTCAGCTGAGTGGCAGTGGCGTCAATAATGGCCTGTCGTTGACCATAAACGCCCGCCGGTCATATTGTCGATAGTTCTTGTTCTTGTTGTTGGCATTTGTTGGTCATGTTGCTGCTGCTGTTGTTATTGCTATTGCTATCGCTATTGCTGTTGCTGCTGTTACTGCTGCTGCTGCTGCTGCAGCTGATGTTGCTGCTGTACTAATTGCACTATATCGATGTGTATGTATGTACATAATGACATAGATCATGCTAATATAATTATATATGCCAGTTTATATCAAGCTTAAGCCATCAAATATGAAATAAGGAAGAGATAATAATTGCTCAAAATGAAGCTTTTAAGCAAAAAGCATTTTATAGTTATAGCCTTTTAAAAAAAATTTCCTTATTGCTTATGCCGATTCTGCAAAAAAAAAAAAAAAAAAAAATAGAAAACTCTACAAATATGTAACAATATCCTTTTTCTAACTTTTCAAAATGTGGGTTAAAAATTTCCCTCAATTCGAATGTTTTTTTTTCCCAGACTTGAAAAGAAAGAAAGATGAAAAAATTACTTTGAATAATTTCTATATTAAACGAGCCATGAGAACAACTTTTTTTTTTTTGGACTAAAAAAATTTGACAGCAATTTTTGTGGGCACTAAAAGTAAAGCCCTAAAGCGAATTGAAGCTAGAGCTGGAACTGTTGACTGAAAACAGAAAACTGAAAACTGGATGGAAGTTGGTATTCCAAAAAGAATATCAACAGTGATATATCAAGCAAAAGGAGGGGGAGGGAGTAGAAGGGAGGTGGGAAGACCACAAAACATTGCTGATGTTGATGTTTTATGGCTGCAAGCAAAAGAAATGCAATTTTCGGCAAAAGGCAACATTCGTCTATGACGACGACAACAACGACGATGGCCGCGATGATGATGACGATGGAGCGATGAAGAGATGGCGATGGCAACGCTGCTTAAAATTCCAAAGCCAAAGCAAATTGCGGGCAGCAATATTGTTGCTGTTGTTGTTACTATTGCTGATGTTGTTGCCGATGTTGCTGGTGGTGTTGTTACTTTGCTGTGGTCGTCGGCCACAACATTCAGCGTCATCACAAACATCAATTGACCCTTTAGTGCTTTAGGATCAAACGTAATAATCGCCAGCATAAAAACGCTTTGCACTTTTTTTTTCCATTTTTAAGGGGTTAGGTTAGGAGGTGGGGAAGGAGGGGGACATAGGATACTTTACTATTCCACATGCTATATCTCTTCTTTTTTTTTCTCTTTGAAGTTAGTAGATACGCCAACAATATCGCATACTAAAATAAATTGTTGGTTCTTTATTTATTATTTCTAAGTCTTCGGCTGCGACGAAATTTGTTAACCATTAATATATCGCCATTCGATAATGATAATCCCTGTGCTGTATCCGTATCTTCGATATTAACACCATTGACGCGAAGTTGAAAATCGTTACGTCCAAATCGCATGATATCGGCATAAGCATTTTTTAACTTGACCATCTTCAAAGATAATGGTATATAAAATTCTACAACTTGTTCATTCGGACAAGTCACTTTTATATTGACTCTGGTCATGATATACATATATATGTACATATATATTTATAAATTCTGGACAAATTCTTAAAAATCGAATAACTGTCAAGTAAAAAATAAAAAAAATGTAATTTTTTACAAAAAAATCTGAGAAGCTGTACATGGCCTATATGACAGCGATATGATCGGAATCCTGGAATTTAAGTACCAATGAAGTTCAGTTAAAGAATGGAAGCGAAGTATATACATAATATAATATATAATACAAAAATTTTATAAAATATATCTACTTAATAACAAAACAACTAAAAGATTAATTCGAGTGTGTGTAGAAATTACTTATAAACTTACATAAAATTTAAAATATTTTTAGCGTAAAAATCAAATGTAAGATATAAAAATTTAATATATAATATACATATGTATGTATATATGTATATGTAAATACATCCATAGATACATATGTCGGAGATAAATTGTAGAATGTGGAGTAAACTTAAAGAACACGTCAACATTCATATTGTTATGACCAGTGTTGCTCTATTAAATATTAAAATACAATAATACAGTACTAAAAGACGGTGAGGTCAGGATATACCGACTTCGAGTGTGGCTCAGTGTTGATTATAGTATTGGTAAACGAAAACGTCTTTGATTGGGAACGCAAACCAGACGACACGGTAAGACTCGCTGCACAAAATCACTTGCAGAAATCTGCCAACAAAAACTTTGATGACACATATATGTATGTATAAATCGAATATGAAGCGACAATAATTGCCTAATTGTATTACATTATCTACATGGCAACTATTTCATTTCTAAATTAAAGAAAAAGAAGAAATAATTGCTAACAAAATCGAATAGTTAATAGTTGCCTGCGGTTCCTTCAATTTGATGTCATACTAATTTAAAAATATCTATATATATATCTATATATGTGGGGGCTTTAACCACATTTCTAACTAACTTAACTAATTAATGAGTGATACTATTTTGACAATATAACAGAAATTGGTGGAAAATTGAACAATTGAATTCGATTTCGACGTTTACTGGGCCTAAATGTATTAGATATTGTAACTTAGCAGTGGTAAGTTTTAAATAAATATTATTTTTTAATAATTTTTATTGCATAGAAGGTAAAACAAATTTATTAAATTGTAGAATTAACAAAAATTCTATATAATTTTCAAATATAATATAATTTATAATACAAATTAAAGCTCAATAATTGATTTGAATTTGAAAGAAAGAAATTTGAATGTCAGAAATCTATTATTTAAAAAAAGTTCCCAATTTATACAGTATAAGTAATAAATCGTGGGAAACTATCTATAGTAAAAAAAATGTAAGATAAATTATATATCTATATATGTATATATAAATTTATATATACATATGTAAACGTTAAATTGCTTTAACGTCTGCTTCACATAAAATGGTATTTTTTTTGTCTTTTTTATTCCATTTCTCTAGTCCTTTTTTTTGTTATGGCACCCGCCTAAGGGTCAATTCCATACGCTGTCATGTGTGTGCCCTGGCCCAGACCCAGACCCAGACTTGGACTCAGACTCCGTATCCAATGTCTGAGATTCGCGAAACGAGTGCAACACGAACTATTTAATGGACTTGGCATGCACTCTTCTCTGGGCCATGTGAGAAGAAGACATCTGGCCATCCCATCTCAGTGTGTTTATAAGTGTGTGTGTGTGTGTGTGTGTGTGTACGTTAATCAGCTTTGCCAGCAGGCTTTTCATCAAAGACCAAGCGGCACCCACACGATATCCAACGAAACCAGACTGAAACGAGAGGCAAAAAAAGAATACAAAAACAAAAAAAAAAAAGGAGAAGAAAAGGGGAGTGTAAACGAAACAGATTAAGCATACGACGTGTTGTGCAGTTATCATCGACATCGACCCGAAATGATGGCAATGATTCCTAACGGAACGTAACCATGCGTCGCCCAAGATGCCAAAGTCTCTTTCTCTCTCAGCGTCTTAGAGTCTAAAGTAATTTATGATTCGTAGCGCACGGCGAAGAAATGATCTATTGCCCATTGCAGTTATATTCTTAGGCTTAGACAACACTTGTTGCATCAGCCAAAAAAACCCAGCTAACAGTTAAAAGTGATTCTTTTTCTTTTTGGTTTTTTGTTTTTCCATACATCTCTAGCCGAAGGGGTCGCATCATCGCCTCAGTCCGGTCTCGGTCTGGCTGACAGTTATAAAGTGCGCCCACAAGTTCGCGGCCAGTTCACAGTGACCCACAACACACACACACACACACACAGAACTGAATGCTTCATCCTCTCCAACAAAAGCAATGCGTTGGTTACAAGTTTTCATCTTGCCACACACTTAAAAAAAAAATGTAGAGCGTCTTTTAAAATAGGATAAAACCGATGTTGACATACCCTAATTTAATTGAAAGTTTTCCAAGACTTTTTTTAAGTATATAAGAATTGTATTGCAAAATAGGAGTAAATTGATCAATTCTAAAAAAGATCAAGTAATCTTTGCTCCAGAAACTTATTTTTCAGTTCGATAAAAAGTATTGGAAGTTCCTTGACATAAGCAAGATCTTAAAATATTTTACAGATATTGATATATACATAATAAAATCATAAATTTTTTTAAACTTCCACCAGTTTTTCCAAATTTTAATAGATATTGGTTCTAAGAACCTCTAACCTGTACACCATCTAGAAATTCAGATTTGAAACTGAAAAATATTTGAATTTATTCCGCCAAAACAAGATCTTAAAAATATTGCCAGATTTTGGTTTCAAGAACCGACAAATATTAAAATATTATCGAAAACCATTCAACTTTAATATTCAAAATATAACTTGTACATCGTGTTTTAAATTTATGTTCTGCTAATAATTAAGGCCTTACTAAGTATTCAAGTATTAATTTAAAAATATCGATAAATCATGAATTTAAACAGATTTTTTGTGGATATAATTTAAGCATTTAAAGTGTGTGTATTTTAAACCAAATCAGATAAAAGAAGTGAATCTTTTTAAATTTAGAATAAACTTAGGTGTATATATTTATGACGATCGGAGAAGTTTTCTTTTCTATGCAGAGTTAATTTAAGAAATTTGATAATTAAATGTGGTTAAATTTGTTTACAATCAATTTTCATCTTAGTATGGAATTCGATCAAATGCAGCGAGCTTTCATAGATATAGTAATATACATATATATGTATATATGTAGAGATATATGAGTGCTTGAAAAATGTATAGTTTATTATGTATTGTCTACTCTTTAATAACAGGAAATAAAACATCTTTCAAAGAGGCATAAACAAATGTAAATTTTGAACTTATATATTATTATTAACTGATTAATCTTATGCATATACTTATATAGTTTTGTACATGACAAACTTGTAAACAAAATTGATATACCCTTTGTGTAAGGATTTTTCACACAAGAATGATTAATGGATTTTTCGTGTTGGCATTGCAGAAATCGAAATGGAGACTCCAACGCCATATATAGAGAGATATATGTACATACATACATATATACATATGTACTTCTATATATAGTATGTGTATCGGGCGAAAGGTGGAACACAATTTTCACTTATTTATCATTTGGTAAATTTTATTCTCTTTACATTTTACATACAATTTGATTTAAAAATTACTTTTACATTTCTGCTTATCTGTGTGTGTGG
Source organism: Drosophila sturtevanti (assembly GCA_018150375.1). NCBI lineage: Eukaryota > Metazoa > Arthropoda > Insecta > Diptera > Drosophilidae > Drosophila > Drosophila sturtevanti. The sequence goes on along the minus strand of JAECWJ010000324.1, from coordinate 2,322,140 downwards.
GGGGGTGTGTGTTGCGTGTGTTTGGATTTGTCACTTATTTAAAACTTAGAATGTATTATTAAGACAAATACAAATAGGGTTAATTCAGAATTGAAATATTGTTCTTTTATGATCTTATTGTTTCTTTTTTTTATTTTTGAGTTTTTTTTTTCGTTCTGTTCATTTTTCTTGTTTTTTTGTTAATTTTTGTGTTGATTTAATAAAATCTATATAAGCTTTACACTAAACTGGCTACTATAAGTTATGATGTTTTTTTTGTTTTTCTTTTGTTTTTTTTTTTGGGAGCTGTAAATGTACAATTTAAAGTTGGCCAATTGCTCCGAGAAATCAGAAATATTGCTACTAATGCGGCTTCGATTGCTGCTGATGGTGATGCGGTTGCCGTTGCCGCTGCTGCTGCTGCTGCCGCTGCTGTTGCTGCTGCTGCTGCCGCTGCTGATGGTGGTGTGGGTGGTGCTGATGCCGCTGCTGCTGCTGTTGCCTGGTTAACTATAAGGATGGGGGATTGTACTGGAATCCTGGATTGTTAAACTTGAAGCGCGCAATCTCGAATTGCAGTGTCTCATAGTTAATATCGGCCAAACGTTTGAGCTGGTGGGCAATTTGCTGGGCATCATGACTACTGAGCATTGAACCTAGAGATGGGGTGATGGTGCTGCTGGTAGTAGTTGTATCCCTTTCCAGTTTAGAGTTGTGCAATGGAGCCGATTGTATATTGGTAATACAGCGCGGTGCATTTTTAACTGCAAGCCAAGAGTTATTTAATTGTAATCCGCTTTCAGGAATTAGAAGTGAATGGGACTCACCCTCGTAGATGATCTGATCTCTAGCCTGGGTACGCATACGTTTAACCGGCAGTTCACCATTGATGAGTTTCTGGCCTGTACCGCCCGTTGAAGTGGTAATAACCTGCGTCACCGGCCGTCTAGTGGTCACAAACTCCACTGGATGTGGTTGCAGAACTGTGTGCTGTTGTTGCTCATCGTCCACCTCACCGTAGGCCGTATTGTCCACAACAATCGTACGATAGGTGCCACCGCCCGTATTTACAGCCGTAGTGGCCTCATCCGCGGCATCTAATCCATCACCGTTGTCCCCCAAGTTCTCCTCAAGTAAATCTTCCTGCTCTACATGCTCTTCAACCATTTCATCATCATCTCCCTCATCATTGATCGCCTCCTCAACAGCTGCTTGTAACTCTTTTTGAAACGATGCCGATGTACATGTTCGCTGTCCCAACTCGTCCATATCATCGTCCAAATCCTCTTTCTCGGACTTTAGATTCATAATTGTGTCCCCAGAAACGGTGGGAACTTTGCCAAAAAGATCCAGAGCCCTTGTTTCCAGTGTGGTCATTGAGATGTCTTTTTCTGTCGACATCAGACTGCGTCTGTATTTGCAGCGGGTCGTGTTCTTCCAGTCATTAAGGCGCTACCATACAAACAGAAGTGGCGGGAATTTAGTCATTTTCCCCTCCTCCCCGAACAAGTTAAGCAATGGAATCTTACCTTTCGCCATTCTTCTGACGTTAATGTGGGCCCAGAACTACATTTATTTAGACGATCGGATAGTTCTTTCCACTTTTTTGTCAAATAATTTAGATCGTAATCGCGCGGTACTCGTCCAGTGGCGAATATTGGATCCGCCTCCATCATGTCTATATACATTTGATATTGCTCCGAGGAGGTGCGTTTCTTCCGTCTGTCCATCTTGCAGTCCATTTCGTGTCACAGAATCGTGTAATTTTACTAAATTTGCACTTGAATTTATGGTAAAATCGACGCCGACGCCTGCAATAAAAAAAAACACAAACACAAAACAGTGTTGGCGTTGCCACAAGATTAAATGGTAATAACCAGCAACACTGCACTAACCAGGGCTAACGAATAATGCATACGTATTAATGGTTTTTACGCAATGTTATCGATTATTTCACAAAATATTAGCACTTATTTATAAAATCTGGCAGCACTGGTGAGCCAAAAAGGTACAGTGTGCCCCATGTGGAAAAGTGTAAATCGATTATATGATAGGTCGACTTTCCGTATACCTTATAAATTAATATGATACATATAAACATTAATATAATCTTTCATTAGATAGGTTATTAATTATTGTGTCAAAATGGATAAATATTATGAATTGTTAATGTTTTGTATAAAGGCGAGTGCATGGCACATTGGATCGAATTTGTCACTTAAATTAAACTCTTATTGGCAAGACATTTTCGAATTTCTACAAGGCCAAAATATCCTGCAAAGATGATATGTACAGCTGTGTTCACGAAAATAGCAGTGCAGTAGATGCTAACAAAGATTCGAAAATTTTTCACAAATTCCTTTTGAAAGTTTCAATTTTTTGACTTTGTTTTGGTAAAATGGAATATAGAGATAAGAAACACAAAAAAGGGCCTTTAATTGCACTATTTTTTAGTGCATTTTCCGAGCGTTGTTGCACACTAATTTCCCTGTTCACGAAAATAGCAGTGTCACGTTTAGTTGCGGCAAAATTCAATAAAAAGTGTAAAAAATTCGTCAATAGTAAGTTTAATTTATTAGATAATTAATCTTAAATGTTATTTGTATTAGTATACACTAATTTAATGCTATAATTTTCATGTTAGTGGGTAGAGGCACGCATTGTTCGAGTGAGAAGAGGGAGTGGATCCTAAAACTTAGGAAACAAGGTAAAACCTATAAAGAAATCCAAAATTTAGTTGGATGTTCAGCAAAGATGATCTCTAATGCCGTAAACTACCACTTGAAACCCGAAAATCGCGGTGGGAAACGTGCAACAACGACCTCAGATGACCGGCGCATTGCTAGATACAGAAGATGCAATCCGTTTGCATCATCCAATTTAATCAAACAAGATCTAAACCTGTCAGTAAGCGATGTCACTGTTCGGCGTAGACTCCTAGAACAAAAGTTGAGCGCGCGAAGTCCAAGGAAAGTCCCACTATTGACTTCGAAGCATGTCAAAGCACGTTTGGATTTCGCCAAAACCCATATGAATTGGCCCATTACAAAGTGGCGTAATATTCTCTGGACAGATGAGAGTAAAATAGTCTTGTTTGGTGGAGCAGGGTCTAGACAATATGTACGTCGCCCCGAAAATACGGAATACCACTCAAATCATACGCTAAAAACAGTTAAGCACGGTGGCTTAAAAATCATGATTTGGGCCTGTTTTTCATATAGCGGAGTTGGTCCAATCCATAAGCTTGATGGCATTATGGATCGAAATGTCTACGTCAACATAATGGAAAACGTTATGCTTCCATATGCTACATGGAATATGCCCATTATTTGGACGTTCCAGCAAGATAACGATCCAAAACACACGAGCAAGCTCGCTAAGGACTGGTTTCAATCAGAAGGGGTCGACGTAATGCAATGGCCAGCTCAGTCGCCGGACTTGAACCCCATTGAAAACTTGTGGGGCGACATTAAGCGAAGCGTCGCAAAAAAAAAACCGTCCAATAGAACTCAACTTTGGAAAGTTATCCAAGAAGCATGGCAGCACATCCCAGTTAAGCGTTGCCAGGACTTGGTGGACTCGATGCCGCGCCGGTGCCAAGCCGTTATGGCCAATAAAGGATTTACAACTAAATATTAAGTCATACTATTTAAAAATTATCTCAACTTGAAGTTTTACAAAATTTGGAATAGACATATTTTAATTTTTAGTTGACACTGCTATTTTAATGAACAGCCCAAAAAGTTCCTTTTTCACTATCTTGCTGATTTCTGAAAATGGCGTAGTTTTTTTCAACCCAAAATGATATTAATTTTGTGATACATAAATATAAATTGCGAATGTGTAAAAGATTGGTGCATTTACGGTCTTTTTAATATGATTGATCAACTTTGAAGTCAAAGCTTAAGGGCACTGTTATTTTCGTGAACACAGCTGTATGTATCTAAATGTCAATCATTCCAGAAGTCCAGAAGAAATTTCATGTATTAGCTCTAAAAATGGAAGCCATGACACCATCTCATTTATCGGATGAATTTCTATAGATATATCAGAGCACAACCCAAGTTAGTCTGATCTCCATTGCCAATTCGGATATATTTTCAGTAGCAAATCCACCTAAAATATGCTACATTTGTCGACAGTGACTCGTCCGGCAATCCCTGCAGGGATTCCTTATTAAGCAGGAATCTCTAGTTCACTTGTCCCGTGGCTTGTTAATGCCATTGAATCCACTGGGTTTGACCCAATTGCAACGAATCTTACTAGCTGATCCGAGTTAAGGGGACTCAAATGACAGCTTTTTTTATAATTTATTTAATTAAAGCCTAGTTAAACTTAACATTAAAATTGATTTCGAAAAATATACAGTACAATCGATCTGGTCAGGTCTAATATGGTTTATATCTTTCGCTTCATTCTTCTGCTGGTTCATATTCAAAGCCGGGATTATTAAATTTAAAGCGGGCTATCTTAAATTGCAAGGTCTCATACTGGATATCCGTAAGCCGCTTAAGCTGATGTTCAATCTGTTGGCCAAAATTCGGCGTAAGATCATCCAATTGTGTGGCAGTCCGTTTAACTAAAGGGGCAAACAAAATAATTATTACAAAATTTTTTGTTTGCTGTTGGAAATGTTGATATTTTTACCCTCGTATATGCCTGATGCGTTTGAATTTTGCAGACGTATTCTTTTAATTGGCTGTTGGTCTCCATTTATTTCATTCGCTGGAGAATGATATACTTCTGTATGGCTAACGATGTTATCTTCTGTATCATCCAATATAATAGTACGATATCCATGATCTATTACAATTTGACGATGTGGGTTAAGATCTTCTGTGTATATGTCGTTTTCGACATCAGTCGGATCCTCTTCTACTAGGTCATCATGAACAACCTCTACATTCTCATCTTCTTGTTCCTCCTCCACGTCCTGATCATCGAGTACCTCTTCTAGCTCATCCTCCCAACCAGAAACATCCCGCTCTACAGGCATTGTGCCAAAGACTTTGAGGGCTCTCGTTTCAATCTCTGTCATTGAAATATCATTGGAACGAAGGCTCTTTCGGTATTTGCAGCGTGTTGTACTTTTCCAATCATTTAGCCGCTGGACGGAAAGCAAATATAAATTTAGTTTAATTGCTTTCGATCTTTGTTATTACAATCCCACCTTCCGCCATTCCTCCGCTGAGAGGTGCGGTCCAGATTTGCATTTGTTTAAATCGCTAGCCAAAGATTTCCACCTCACCAGATCTTCATGGCGTGATAATCTACCGGATGACAACGCAGGATTGTTCTCCATTGCATCCAAATATACCTCATATTGCAACCAGGATGTTCGTTTATTTCGTCGATTCATAATGGCATCAATTTGAAAACCATAAAAACAATGAAAATTAAAAAAGACGCCACTAATTTCAGGTGGCAACCAGGGCTGCTTTCGCTCGACTGAATTAGAGATGAGCGGTTGTTAAATACATATATCGTTGAATGAATATTTTCTAACATACAAATATGATAATTGGATATAAATGAAAGAAACAGATACAATAACAAATTCGTAAAGAATTTCGAAACTTTTGATAAAAGACTCAAAAGTACTTTGTGGTATAACAAATATCAGAATGAAATTTCTAATAAGTTGAAATCCAAAACACTGTAACCGTAAACACCAAAAAGAAGTAGAAGTGTGAATTTGTTTTTTTTTAATATGTGACCCATTTTCAGAAGCATCGTTATTCCTTAAAAGTAGTCACAATGGAATAACATGTCGAATAATTTTTGTTACATAGTATATAATTTCACTTTATTTACGCTTCACGTAAATAAAACAGCCTCAGAAATATATCCGTCTGGCTTATAATACAAATTTGCATATAAATAATTAAGAGTTATTTGGTAAAAGTTAGCGCATTAACCGATTTACGAACTCTAGGCCATTCTGGTAAACAATTTGATACACACTTGTCAATACGCAGTAGCGACATCTGCCCATTTTTAATATAAGTATTTTTACTCGCGCCACCTGGCGCGAAAAGTATAATCGCGTTGCGCTATGCGTTCACTCTAAAAATGTTTCTGCTGGTATTGCTGACAGAATTAAAGTTAATTTTCAAGCGATTATACTTCAACTTTATTGTGAAATTCAACAACAAAGGAAAGTGGTGAAGAAAAGTTAATACAATTGGAAAGGAATAGAGCAAGTCGATAGATTAAACAAGTTGATCCAAAAGGCTTAAAAAGAGCATTTTTCACCCCACTTCCAAAAATATTCATTATACCTCTTTGGACCAGATGATAGACTAGCGCGTGTGTGAGTGGGAGAGGGAGAGGGTGAGTGCGTGTATGTGCGAAGGTGAGGGTGAACAAGAGATAGAAGAGGAAACGAGGCAGTGGCAGTGGCGAGGCGGCGACGATAGTAGAGAAACACGAAGCAGATCTGCCCGAGCCCCGTTCCGAATTGAATTTCCAGTTCCAGGAAAACTTTTTTGAAAAAAAAGAAATAAAACAAAAATCATTTTGTTGTTGAAATGGCTGAGCCGTATCTGATTGAGGAAGCAGCGGCGGCGGAGAATGCTGTGGCTGTGGCTATCGCCAATATGTCTGCCTCAGTTATAATGGAGGCAGTTGGTGAGGTAACTCGTTCTTCATCAGCTGCCGCAACTGAAGGTAGTGCCACAGATGGTTCTGGCGGTGGACCAGGTGGTGGAGCTTTAACCTTGCCACCGGCAGCAATGAAATTCGCTGATCTCACTGAAAGCGGCAGCGAAAGTGGTGATGGTGACCCAGACCCAGAACCAGGTACCAGTTCGTCGGCAAATGCACGTTCCTCGCCGCCACCAAACTGCGCCATCTGTTTATCCAGATGCCGGCGCAAATGCTTCACAGACTCTTGTATGCATCAGTTCTGTTTCAAGTGTCTTAGTGAGTGGAGCAAGGTGAGTCATCAGTTCGAGTTACAACTACATAGTTACAAATATAATTTCTTATCATTCACCTCAACTTTTATTAGGTTAAGCCGGAGTGTCCACTGTGCAAGCAACCATTTAAAACTATCATACACAATGTCCGTACCCTTGATGACTATGATAGATATCCGGTGCAGAGTTCCACACCGTCCGTACCGGACCATTCATCGCTTCGTTTTCATGTTGTCAACATTGGACAGATTCGGCCCAGATACATGCCTCTGGTCCAGAATCAGGGTGTAATGACAAATGATCTGGATGCTGGAAATGGCGGTGTATTGGGTCCTGATATCGAAGATGCAGAAGGACTGCGGGTTAATCCATCCCTTAATCGATTTATGGAGCTTATGAGTTTCTATCGTCACGATCAAGATGCAGTCGTCTCGAGCAGTTCATTAAGTCAGCTTTGGCGTCGTTATGTCTATGATCGAAAATTATATGCCCAGCCTGTTAGAGATAATCTCACTGGACAGTTTCGTGAGTGGAGTGCACGCTTCTACAGGTGAGTTGAATGTGATACCGTTGGACCTTTGGTAGCAAGTTAACAATCTTTGATTTTGGGTGCAGAAACAATCCCGCCCAAATGCATCGCTTAATGCCTTGGATTCATCGTGACCTTGTCTGCCTGCTGAGGAATGTGGCACATAATGTTTCCACTGTTATGCATCTAATGCACGAAATATTGACCATGACTAATATCCTGGGACCCACATTCCGTCGCCGTCTAACCCCACATTTGGGGGAACGCACCAGTCACTTTATTCATGAGCTTTTTAATTTTGCTCGATCTCCATTCGATATGATCGGTTATGATCGAGTCGTTCAATACTCGGCTCGGGCTGCCGAGGAGGTTGAAGTTGATCTTCTAGACATGGGATCGCCGGAATCCTCAAATGATAGTGATGTTCATTTGGATATGGCTAATGATGCAGATGCTACTGGATTACCAAATGCTTCCGAAACTGAGGATTATGGGATAGGCAATCCACATAATCGGACTGCTCCTGCTCGACCCTCAACCAGTGTGATTGTAACCAATCCCAGTGCGACACATTCCTTTAGCGTCACAATGGCCAGCGATGGTAGTGAACTTCCGGGCATCTCCATACGAAGGACAACCACTTCTAATGTTGGCTCCCAAACGGTTGCCATCAATTTAAGCATGCGTCGTCCGACAGGAGCAGCAACGTCCAACAATGAGGATGAGGAAGTTATCGAAATTGATGATGGCGATGCGGCGGCCAATGCCGAAGTGGCTGCCATCAATGATGGCGGTAGTAGTCGCCGTCATGCTGGAGCTAGTCTACCAGTTAGTGCCCACATTGAGTTAAATAGCAGCGATTGCAGCAGCAGCTCTTCATCCACGGACGATGATGAGTGCGTCTTTGTTTTGGAGCGTAAACCTCCGCATTTGCGTACCCCAGAATTGGTCAGTTTGGATTCCAATTCGGATTCGGATGTAGTTTTTGTCGATGAACAAAAGGCGGCCACTGCGCCAACTGCACCTGATACTGAAACCTTGGAGAATGCCCATACTGGGGAGCAAACAAACGGCCATGTGGCCAATGAATTATTTCTGGGACCTAGCACCAGTTCGGGTGTATGCTCCGGCACTGGGAAGAATTGGAAAAAGGTTCTAGAGATGGCACGACAGCAGGAGAAGCGTAGCAGTGCTCGTCAGAAACGGTTAACCAGATCCCAAAGAAGCTTCTTATCCGCCACACCACCCATAAGCAGTAGCAGTAGCAGTAGCAGTAGCAGCAGCAGTGATAGTAGTAGTTCAACGGGCATCTTTAGTTCCAGCACCAGTGAAGATGACAGTGGCTCAGATGCGGAGGCGGTCCTTAAAAAGCTACGCGAAGCTCGTAAACTGAAGGCACGCAAGCGGTCAGCCAAAGGGAAGCTAAATAAAACGCCAAGGAAGCGTAGAAGGCGACAATTGCCTCCACAATCACCCGAAGAAAGTGAGGCACAAGATGAAGAAGAGGAACCATACATTGTACAAGTGGAGGACGAAGAAAAGAAGAATAGCAGTTCTAGTAGTATATCGAGTAGTGATAATAGTGATAGCGGCGAAGCGACTGGTGAGTATATATAATATTAAATGAGATGAATCATTCAATTTAATCCAAAATAATCATATTCAGATTGCAAGGACAAGAAAAAAGATAACAGTAACAACTCCAGCAGCGACGGTGATGATGATGACGATGATGATGATAGCAGTGAGAATCTACAACTTAGCGCACTGCGGGCAACGCTTAAAGCGGAGGCTTTGGAGGATCTCAAGCCGCTAAAATTAGAGCTGCCTTTGTATTCCCAGTCGGTGGGGGAGGAGAATCCAGTGCAAGAGACAGAAGAAGAGAACACTCAACCGGATTTAGCGACATTGGAAAGTAATTTACCTGCCAAACGTCGACGCAGTTGCAGTAACAGTAATCTGTCCAATCAAAGCGCCAGTTTGGCTAGCAATACGACTACAACAAGCACATCATCGGCCAGAGGATCGGCTTTAAGCCCGTTTAAGTGGCAGGTGGATGATCCATTAATGCGTGGCAGTATACCCTCAGCTTTGGATGAGCAGGATATAGCCAATTCACTGATTGAATTATCTACGCTAACGCAACAAAGAAGTGAACCCACCCTTTTTAATGATACTGTGGAGGATGTACTTAGTTTTCTAGGCAATCCATTGCCCAGCAATTCTAATACTCCAGAGGGCGAAGCACATATGGGAATCTATTCAGATACAGAGACTAGCCAGCAATTTCCCCTTGATGTAACCATTGATGTGGTAGGCGAGACGAATGCAGCCGAGGAAGCTGAAACGGAAGACGATGAAGATGATGATGATGATGACGATGATGATGATGATGATGATGATGATGATGAGGATGATGCGGATGATGATGCAGATAATGATGCAGAAAATGATGCAGATAATGATGCAGATGAAGCAGATGGAGATGCAGATGATGATGCAGATGATGATGCAGATGCAGATGGAGATGCAGATGCAGATGCAGCTGAAGAGTTGGAACTAGAAAGAGATAATAATGAGGCAGATGATGAGGCATTTCTTAACTAAGCTGCCAAGTTTTTAATTATGTATTTTGGATACATATAAAAAACTTTTTATTTTGGTTCTTTTTTTTTCATTTTACGTAAATGTTGTCAACAAACTGTAAAGGACAACTTCATCAATGGATATCGTCATAATAGTAATCTGTATACCCTGCCGTAGGGTATCAGTTGATTGGATGTTTTGTAACAAAAATCTCGAACTTTTCAGGCTCTTACGCCGAGTTGATTTAGCCGGGCTTAGAACTATGTATATATGTATATATATATATTTGTATGCAAGTTCCTTTAGGTTATCTGACCAGAAGAGTCTGAAGTGAGTTTGAGATAAGGGTATACAAATGTCAGCGCCTTAGTTAACTTTCGGGATTATTTCAAAATTATCTTATTGTAAGATCTAACACAGGATCAATTGATCTAATGAACAAAATTAGAATTTATAATGCAACATTTTGAAGAATCTCAAAGGCCCGTTTATTGTGACGATAAGTTTAAAACAAAATTTGTTTTTTTTTTTAAATTGTTGGCATGTTTTATAAATCCGAAGATGTTTTTTTAAACTAAGTTATTCAATATTAGAAATAATGAGTAAGTTATTGTGTTTTTTTAAATTATTTTAATTTTGTCAATAAGTTCCATTTTATACGTTTTGATTTATTAAAATTAATTATTTGCCAAAAACAAAAAGAGAAAATAAAATAAAATCAAATCGATTGTAATTAGCTACTAGAATTGCCATTTTAAGTTGTATATATATATTAACTAATTAATACCAACTATCCTAATTATAAATAAATATATATACGTATTACGTATTAGTTAAGCATGAATGTTTTCGCATGTAATACATCCCACATCTATCCAAATATATGGAATTTATATAATGCAAAATATATGTGAATCCCCTTCCTGAAGAACAAGACACTTAACATACCATCATAATCATTGTAAATTTATTTAAAATTAAGTTTATATTAATATATAGAATTATATAATATATATATATACATGGAATATATTAAAAAGAAAAACAGAAAATTGATAGTTTAAACAGAAACAAAAAATAGAATTAAAAAAAATAATTGCTCAGGCAAAACATTTTTTTCACATGCGAAAGTTGTTGGGCCCGATCGAAATTGAATTGATTTTTTTTAAGGCACTCAGCATCTAAAGAAAAACCATACAATATAAAAATAATAAAAAGAAGTATTTAAAAATAAATAAATGTAAAAATTTATAGTAATTTAAATATATTCAAGTTTTCTCCTTTTATTTCTCTTGTGGTCAAGTCAAAAGTCTTGGGCTTACGTCGTGTAGAAGGGGCCTTAAACTTTTATTGTCATGTGACTCGTGAACCTTGGAATGCCCTTCCATTTGACTTTGGATCTCCATTAGGGCCTTTGTCTGTGTAAATTGCAATTTGATAAGAATTCTGTTAAAAGTTATTTAAGTAATAATTGTTTATTTCATTTGGAGTAGGTGTTGAGGTATTACAAATAAACATACATACATACATATATGACATACATACATACGTACATGTATGTATGTACATATATACATACATATGTACGACATACACACAGTTTGAAAGTGGAACTAGGAGCAGGGTTGCCACATTTCATATAACTATTAAAACAATTTGTCATGAGGCTTCAGTTTTATTTGCAATTTCCATCAATTCGGTTAGCATATTGAATTGTTCTCGATAATGAGTTCGCGTCACAAGATTTATTGGCGTGTCTATATCTATGCAAACTCCTTGTATTCGTTACCATCTCGAAGCACGCGTAGTTTTCGTCCATGGAGTCCTCTGGTTTTCCGGTAGGTTTTTAAGCTTTCCGTTTTGGCATTTAAATAATAATTCTTTAAATTTGTACTTCCAGTCGGAAATCGCATGAGCTACAACGCATCATGATTTGGGTTAATCGTGATCTTTCGGTTCTTTTGCGGAGCGGCAAATGGGAGATGCTGGTAGCATATGATGCTATATTGAATCTTTTGCCATTAATAAATATGAAGAGTCAAGAGTTCACCGAGACCGTTCAACTTTACTTGGGCGACAAGACGCGTCACTTTGTCCACGAATTGATCAATTTTGCACGCTCCCCTTACGATGATCTTATCTCCTACGAGTGTAATGTTCAATATTGCACCATAGATAAGCTTGTCCATAAAATGAATGCTGGGTGCAGGATAAAAATGACAACGGATCCCGATTTGCATAGCTTTGTTGAATTCTCACGTCGTATTAATGATGATGATTGTAGCGGCTTTGAGGCCGATCTGGAGCAGGATAATGAAGACTGGGAGGAGGAGAGTGGGGGAACAGAGGGATCGGAACGTCCATTGATATTATTGCGTCGCACGGGAACTAATAATGTTGACTCAGGTCAAATGACTTCGCCACAGTGGGAAGGGGCACAACCAGTATCAATTATGTCACCATCGCCCCGAGCACAATCCCTGCAACAACAACAGCAGCAGCATCAGCAGCAACAACAACAACAGCAGCAGCAGCAGCAACAACAGCAGCAACACCAGCAGCAACAACAGCAGCAACAACAGCAGCAACAACAACAACAGCAGCAACAACAGCAGCAGCATCAGCAGCAGCAACAGCAGCAGCAACAGCAGCTGCAGCAGCAACAGCAACAGCAGCTGCAGCAACAACAGCAGCAGCAACAACAACAACAACAACCACCACAACAACCACAACAGCAGCAACAACAACCACAGCTAAGGCGTCATATACCTGGATTTGGTACTCAAGATTTGGAGATGGCCATGGAACGTAGCATGATAAATGGTCAAGTAGATGACAATGGATTTTATATGCCCAATTCGAACAATATCTTTATGGCAATTCCGCATTTTGGACGTGAAACGTCAGGACCGTCAGATCTAATGTCAGCCCCGCCTCCACCGCCCATAATGCATCATGCCGGTGTTCATAATAATCGCGGTGGTTCTGCCCGACGCAGTCGGCGTCAACGTAAAGTTGGATGGGGACACTTTACAATGCAATAAATTCCTATCATGGGTTCAATTCATCTTTAGAAAATTTGATTATAATTTTATACCATGTATATGTATAAAACATTTCTATGACGAGCTTAATGGAAGAAAGAAAGAAAAAGAAAAAAAATGAATGAAAAACGAATTTAAACTAACTTTTTAATGCGCTCAACAAAAGTAACAACAAAAATCAAAGAAAACGAAAAGAATAAAAAAAAAAAAAAAAAAAAAAAAAATCGGCAACAAGAAGATAATAAAAAGGTTCGTTTCTTTGGTTCCAGAAGCAGTCATCAAATATTGATAACGGTAGGTGGTACTTTTTGACGTAGAACAGTTATTTATTTTTATTTCTTCATATTTTTGGTGTTTGAGGGCTGGCAAATAAGTGAAAAGGGATTGCTCATCAATAAGGACATGACGTTAAAATTGTGTGCCAAATATGCCTTTGACGCATATTTTGCTTGTTGTCCTGTGTGTAGTCCTTTTTTCGGTTTTTATTTTTTATTTTTTGTCTTAATTTTGCGAGAAAGGTAACCAAGCAGAGAGTAGGCCTCTGGTCCGACGTCATCGCACATGTATATCCCTTCGTTCCCCTCACTGTTACAGCAGTGGGGGCTACAGACGACGAATGACAGGGATTGGGTGGATGGGGATAGGTAGCGGTGTGTTGTTGGGGGGGAGGGGACTGGTTGGCTGCCAGCGCATGAAAAATTGAATTACACGCACTTTTGCGCATAAACGAGAACAAAATAAAATTGAACAACAACAACAACAAGAATACGGTTAAGAAGAAGAGCAAAAATGTCGAGTGAAAAATGCGGCCGATTTAGTATTTGATAGCCAGTGAAGTGGGGGCAGGAATGGGAGCTACAGTGGTGAAGTAGAGGGCTATAGAGGGCCAGCTGCTTGTGGTAGCTAAATTTATGGCCAGCAAATTGAGTTAAGTTCCCTTTTGCTCCTTTCTTCTCTTTATATATACGTATATATATATATATATTTTTTTTTTTCTTGTTTTTACCAAAAGGTATATATAATATAATTGTCCTGCTGTACACGGTAATTCAATGCATATTTGATTTTATGATTTTGGCGAAGGAAACAAAAGCAGGCATTAATGCATATCAAATGAATGGCATAAATGAAGGAGCCCTGTTGGGTTCGACGAATACAAAGTAAATTGAAATTGTGGTTTTCAATTGAATTAGACTTAAGTAGGGTTTTTTTTGTTCCTGTGATATATACATATATATACATCATCATAAGTAGATACATCTATCCTTAGAAACTGTTAGTGAAAAGATTATTAAACATATTGTTAGAAATATATATTCCTAGATAACTTTCTGTTAAGTTGGAGTTGTGAGTCTTGATTCCATATACATATTTATAGATATATTGTTTTGATGTAACAGACTTTTACATAGGTTAATTAAGAATTTGATAACCACAAAACTGTTATATCTGTACCATTTTTTTTTCTATACATTTGTCTTTTATTTTGTAATTAAACCAGGTTATTTATTTTAATTATTGTGTGTAATTTTTTTTTTTTAATTTTATATTTGTTATTCCAAATATATCTGCTTGATTTAAAACAATTTGATTTGAAACAAATTTTTGAATCTATTTATTAAATATTTATTATGCTGTGTATATGTATATTTAAATACAAATTTACTTATATATTTCTTTATTATATTATATATTTATATAGATTTATAGAATTTGAAGTATTATTGTTAATTTTATAAGCTTTTCTCAGTATAAACTTTCTGCTTGTCAGTGGATATCTCATATTGCGTCTTGTGTTCAGTTTTTGTATATATATAAATATATTTTTAGTAGTCATTTGTTTCCCAAAATTATCTATTATTAGTCTATCAAATTATTTTACCGGAGTAATTTAATTTGTAATGATTTCAGTCAAATTGAGACATTTCTCTAAATAATTAAGCAAATTAATTTTTGTTCATTATACTTTATACTTATAATATTTTGAATTAAAATTATATAAAGAAATGCTTTTCAGATGCATTAGAGACTCTATCTATTTTTTTTGAAGGGAAACCAACTTTAAATTTTTTTAAGCAAGGTTTATCAATATTAATTTACTTTAAAATTACTTTAAAAATATTTGTTTGTTCTTTATGTAAAGGACGTTTGACAATGTCTTATACTTTTGATACCTTTATGGGTATCAATTACTCAAAGTAAGAAAACAACAACAAATATATATAAATAATCAATAATCGTATGGATCAGAAGTATTTGCTTTCTAAGATTTGCATTAATTAATGATTTTTATTTTGTTATTTGTTTTAATGATGAGTTGAAATTCTATTATTTTTTATAGAAATTTAAACATTTGATATCATTGATTCGTTTCATCTTAAACAGGTTATAATAAAGAAAAACCATTATATCAGATTTTCACTTAATGCCCTTCAAAATGGGAATGAATGGAAGCCAAGTGTAGCTTAGGCTTAAACCTCTTTTGTAACTTTGGCCAAGAGTCTAGATGTCATTAGGGCTGCTGTTGGCTGCATTTGCTTCGGCTGACAAACTAATTTGCGTAATGTTGACGAAAAACTTTTTATTTAACTTGGCTGACTTGAGTTGAGTTTACTCCTCATCTTACACACTCACCAGCCATTCTACCAAAACAACCTTTCCGCCCCTCTCCGTCCTGCGCTCAGCAGGGGAAGGCAAACACGTTCAGAGAGGAGTGTTCGTTAGTTGCAAGGCAAAAGATATAAAAATGAAGCGCTTCAAACTTTATTTTTGCCTTGCATTTTTCAATGCATTCAAGACTATAGATATATGTACATATATATGTAAAGAGGGAGGAAAATGGTTTTAAGTCGGGAGTATTGTGGGTAAGTTTGTCAATCTGATAGTTGGCAAGTCATGGCCGCTAAAGATTTTCAGTTTGAGTTGTAAATTATCCAGCCAAGAAATTAAAGTCAGTCAGATATCAAGTATACGCACCCCATTCCCGTTAGATACCAAAAAGCTACCGCTTCAAATGGCGACTGAAATCTGAGCATTTTATGAGAATTTTATGAAAATGAGAGCTACCCATGAGAATGATTTTGATCTCTCAGTTTACGCATAAATGTTTATTTCTCAGCTTTCTGGCTTATCTCAAAAATTATGCGGAACGCATTAGGCAGAAAAAAAAAAACAAAATTTATACATATACATACTTATATATATATATGCATATATACATATATATGCATATATATATATATATATATTAAAATAATTGCCACATTTACCACTGTCGAGCAATTAATCAAATGCCAGGCCATATGATATCGCGGTCCGATGGAATTATGAGTGAGAGAGAGTTTTAGCATTTAACCCTAATGAAGGCAAAAAAAAAAAACTCGCTGATTTATGTATGCCAAAATGTTTGGCCACCTGTCACACAAAAGGAAGAAATGAATATCATATGGAAAGTAATCCAATCGTATGCTGTATCCCTATCCCCCCCCCCCTCCCATTTTTACAAAAAATTGTAATATTCCTTAAAGTACCTAACAATGTGGAGTAGTATACTTAAAATGAATTTAGATATCCATAGTTGATGGTTGGTCTAGGGGAAACCCGATACCCATGAGGTGGTCATTGCTATAAATGTTCAATCAAAACTTAACTGGAATATAAGCAAGAAATGACTCAATTTACGCACACAAGGGAATGTGACCAAGGGAAAAGTTTAAAGAATAATACAATATACATTTATATAGTATATATGTACTTTTATATATGTGTATGTGGAGAGTATCGTAAAACGTGTGTGGGTGTGTTTGTGCTTGTGTTCTTGAATTGCAGTTCGCTTAAAGCACTCAAAATAGTTGCTGCTGTTTGAAAGAAACGATAAAGACAAACGAATGACTCAAGTGTTGCCCAATTGATAATCAGGAAAATAAATTAAGTTGAGAAATAAAATCAATGGACATTACTCTATAGCAAAGGGTACTGCAACACACTCCCCTAACCCCCCCCCCCACTCACAATCCTCAAACAAAATACCATAAACTTTGTGCTCTTAGCATCTTTTTAGGGTCGTAACTCTAAACGAATTGTGATCGAGAGAAAGCCATTTAACTTCATTTTGAAACCCGTACAAAGTATTGGCAAAAATGTAAGCACAAATTGACGTGAAGAGGCTTAAAATTATTTCCAACTTCTTTTACATATATATAGTGGATTAAAGCTTATTCGATTTGAACTGAAAATGAATCAAAATGTATTCAACTTTTAAGTAAAATATAATTTATGTAAATATGTTATGGATTTTTTCTACAAAGGTCATTCGAAAGCTAAATATGCTTTACTTATTTAAGTAAATTATTTTATTTATATTGTGGATTATTAACACGACGTGCTCATAGAAAAATCTAAAATGTGTTTTTTGAATATTTTTAGCCATGTTTTTGTTCTTTAACATATGTAAAAATGGATTTGTATTTTAAATTGCACAATATACAAAAACTTTATGTCAGAAATACATTTTATTTTTTATGTATTCAAAATTAAACCATGGGCACAACTAGCCCGAAATTTTGAAATAATACATGGGTATTAATGATACCATATTAATGGTAATCTCTTATAAATACATCTGCATTACAAATTAATAAAATTTGTATGTCTATAGAGTATGCTTTTTCAAACTTTAAATATCAATTAATTATTTTGAATTTAAATTTTCTTGAGATCTTTAAATATATATGTATGAATAACTATACAACTAATTATCTACATATATATACAATAACTTCATTGTGAATGCTTCATTTGATATGATTTAAACGAGTTATAAACCACTGTAAGGGACTATCAAGTTGTTACTTGATCCCCTTTGACATTTACTTATGAGCTTCAAATTTCACATGAAAGTCTTATGCTGAATTATAAATAATGGCCATGTCCATTTATTTATTATGAATTATTGATTGTTTAAGTCAGAGACTAAGCTAAATGACGAGTTATAATTATTTAAATTTGCTAATAAGAAAACTAATTACATTGGAAATGTTTGTACTCCTAAAAGAGATTTTAAATTGTTTTATGGGTTTAGAGTTAAGTTCATCATATTATAAAGATTCGATTTGAGTTATATATATACATACATACGCATAAGCGACATATAATACATTTTGTTAAAGCAAAACTATAAAGGAATTTTGTATCAAATTCTGGTTTAGATTTGATCAAGTTATTAAATGATATTATAAATTTTTATACCATCTTCAATTTTAGTCATTTTTCGTTCTTATTTAATTTCTTAATTTATTTCTTTGCGTGATTTGCGTTTCTGGATTTTTATACCCTTGCAGAGGGTATAATAAAATTGGTCAGATGTTTGTAACGCATAGAAATAATCGTTTCCGACCCCATAAAGTATATATATTCTTGATCAGCATCGAAAGCCGAGTCGATATGACCATGTCCGTCTGTCCGTCTGTCCGTCTGTCTGTTTCTACATACTTAATCGATCTTAAATTTTGAGCTACGTGAATAAAAAGTCATATCATTCTGTCCGTTGATGTTGCAAGCAAATTAAGTTCGAGAGTTGGTAGGATCGGACAACTATAAGTTATAGAAAAATAGGAAAGATCAGAGGTACCTCGGTCAAAATGTGAGTTGTTCAAAACAGTTCTTGTGAGAAAAACTTTTTTGTTTTTTAAGATATCTCAGCCAAATTTGGCACATAGATGACAATTCTACTTCTACACCTTACCAGCAAATTTGATTCAGATCGGATAATAAACACCGACATAAATCAATAAAATCAATAATCAACCCCCATCAAAAAAAGTATGTTTTTGTGAGAAAAACTTTTTGTTTTTTAAGATATCTCAACCAAATTTGGTGATCAGATGAGAATTATACTTTTACATCATATCAGTAAGTTTGAATCAGATCGGATAATAAACACCGACATAAATCAATAAAATCAATGAATCAACCCCCATCAGCATCAGTATGTATGCATATGCAGCCAATTAAATACGTTTATATTTGCTTTTATATATTCGTACACAAACAACATACATGGAAACATACAAACATACATACATACATACATACATATATGCGAACACGTGCTTGAAAAAACTACAAGCTGAGTGCGAAACAGAAAGAGACAAAAAACTATTTGTATTGTGTTGTTGTATTCTAGAATTCGTCAGAAACTTTAGAGAGCGAGAAGCTGGACGCTTGCAATGTATACCGAAATAGCGAGACAGTGAATTATAAGTTTAGTAGCGCAATAGGTAGAGATCGATTCTAGAAATGACGTGAGCGGAGGTTCAAATCCGACCGTTGGCAAACTCGAATTTTTTCTTACTGTTTCTTTTTTTGGTTCAAATTTTTTTAAAATTTTATATTTCCAATTTTTAAAATATCTTGAATCCGATATGACGGAGAAAGTAATCAATTAATCTGCAAGGGTATACAAACTTCGGCACGGCCGAAGTTAGCTTCTTTGATATTTTTTATTATTTTAATCACTCATTGGCTTTATTTCTATATACTATTGTACTCATTGTAATTTATAATTTTAATATTTATTAACTTGTAGTTTTTATTAAAATAAATGAAATGAAAACAATTAAAATTATGTAAATTTTGTATGAATTTTCAATAAGATTAATTTAAGAATATTTCGGTCGATCTTGAATCTTAATGTTTCTTTGTTCTGCCTGTTGAGTTTTCTTTTAATACCCTTCGAGTTTTTATAAAATAAAAGGATATATTGAATTCGCCAACAAACATGCAACAAACTAAAGAAAGCATGGATGATACAAGCGTATAATTAGATCTGGCAACTCTGGCCTTAATCATGCGAGCAGCGCTTAATAGAGCTTGAGAAAAATTTTTGACGAAGCAATAAACCAGAGAGAGATTAAGCATGAATTGGAAATTATAATAAATATAAAGTTTATTTTAAGTGCTATTCCTTTTTGTGGACAAAATAAATATAAAATTAAGCTAGAATCAAAAAATAAAAATGATTTTAAAAATAAGTTAATATGAACATCGAAAAAAGAACTATTGTTAATTCAATAAAGAAAAAACTGCTTGTTAAGCTTAAAGTGAGAACTTAGGTACAGGGTATTAACAAGTCAGAGATGTTTTGTTTTGTTTATCCTCTGGCATGCTCGTTTTTCATGCGACTTTTCGCCTTCCTTTGGCATGTGTCATAAATCTGCTTTCGCGCCTTGGCTTCCGCTGTTGCTGTTGTTGTTGCTGTTGCTGTTGCTGTTGCTGTTGCTGCTGTTACTGTTACTGTTAAGAATCAAGCTATTTATCAAAACGCGTCGACGACGACGTCATGTGGTGTCTCAGTCTACTGCGTGGGTCTTATCATCATTCGAAGTTGGTAACGCCTTCGGCGGGGATGGTCTCATATGTTTCGCCACAGGATTTTTTATGGAGGTAAAGTTTTGTGGCAAAACAAACTTTACGCTGCCATTCTGTCACTTTCATTTCTCACACTTTACCTTTCTCCCCACCCCCCTATCACCCCCTCTGTTATTCTTTCTCCGATTATAGCCATCTCGCTTGCTCTCTTGGTGTTTTATGTTGTGTTATGTTTGCTGCGTGCATGCCTGTCACTTGGGGTAGCAACAAAAATCTGGTAATTTGTGCCTCCAAGGTTAAATGTTAATGTCCGACATTACAAAACATTTGCCATGGAGCCGCAAAAACAACCGAGAAGAAGAAAACAGAAAAAACAACAACAACAACAACAACAACTAGAGAAAAACGGGTTATGAACACGTGCAACATGACAAGGTTGTTGGCCATCCGGCCAAATGGTGCGTATACGTAATTTTTACGGTCTTGCTAATTTGACTGGCGGCGCTAAGGTGACCGAAAAAAACAAAAAGAAAAACAAAAACGCAACAATACAAAAACTGAAACAAGAACTAACTGTTATAGTTAGTTTGCTTAGGTTCTCTGGGTCATAATTTAAAAAAGGAGACGACCAGCTAAAACAAACACGGGACACAGGACGCAGGATATTATTTTGGCCATTAGACGAAGGCGCATTAAAGGAGAAACAACAATAGCAACAACTACATTTAACCAAGGTGATTTTGTGGCATCGGCTTCGGCTTTGGCTTTGGCTTAGGCTTTTGGCTTAATGGCAACTACAAATGCTGCTAATGTTAATTTAAGAAAATATTTCTAGGACCAGACATACATACAAACATATGTGTGTATATGTAGGTGTGTGTGTATGTGTGTTTGTGCCAGAAACACTTGCGGTCGGGCAACATTTGGGTAAATATTATTTGCGGTCAAAGCTTTAGGCCATTTAGTTTTCAGCCAATCCCTTGAGGCCGATTCAAAGACCTTCAGACTCCAACACAAAGAGTTAGGTCTTGAAATTAAGAGAAGAAGCGGAGAGAAGCGGCGAGCAGAGGAGAAGAGAGAAGAGGGAGTACAAACTAATTAAAGAAATATTCATTTAAAAATACTTGTACCGAAATAAACATTTTGGCTTCAGCCTGTGACGTGCGAGGGGCAATCAATTATGGCAGCTCCTTCGGTTGCCGTTAGACGATTCCATACATTCAGCAAACGTGTACAAACACACACACACACACATATATATATACGAACATACTTACTCACACTAAGGCAAACAGAACAATTAATTATGTACATTTTGCTTAGTGTTTTGCCTCTGTCTATGTTTAACCAAAAGAAGTACAAAAGGATGCAAAAAAAAAAAGGATGAGTGTGTATATTTGTGTATGTGGCTGAGCCTGAGCCTGAGGATGAGAGAAAACAGTCAGCCTTGAGCTCAGACGACAGCATATGCTTATGCATGGCTAATTACGACAAATCCTTGCCCAAAAACCATCCATACCCCAACTTCCCACCACCCCACCCCTTAGCCACCTCTTTTTCCACAAAACCTCCTACTCACTCATGCCAAAAGTCCGCGAGAACAAACGCGTCCAAATGAAGCACAACAAAAACAGCACAAATAGAATACTATATGGTTGTGTGTGCGTATGTGTGTGTGTGTGTGTCAGAGTGTGTAGGCGTTCATAATTATGGCCGTATTTAGAGAAATTGGTTATTATGTGCTTAACGCCATTTGTCTGACTGGAAATAGTTTGTCTTTGCCTTAACAATAACGAGGGCTTATACTTAGAATTATCGAAATTAAGTTTGCTTCCTCTAGTATTAATAAAAAAAATATAGTTCTAACGGTAGTATTTGGAAAAATGGTTTTAGTTTTAGATATACTATAATATAATGTACTTCTAAGATTACTATGATATGAATAAATGTTTCAACTTTTTAAGAGAAAAATTAATATTTTTAATTCATTTGTTACTAGTTTAAAGACGTTTCTAATTTAATTTTTCTTTCATGAAATAAAATGACTTTTTGTATTTATTAAAAATTTACTTATAAACCAGAATATAAACAAAGCTCCAATAAAATTTAGCAATTTAATGGGAATTTTTGATAAAACTCTTAAATCACAAGAACAACTTTCATTTCACAGTAGGAAAAAAAAATCAAACTTTAAATTTTACAATTGATAAAATTCAACTCAAAAAATGAAATTTATTTATTTGAAATAAATTTAAAAAGGAATATTCATTTAAGGTTAATATTAAAATTAAGTATTGATCTTAAGGTAATCGGTTAGTTTTATATATTTTTTCTACTTAATATTCCATTCAAATGTTAAAGTTAACATTAGAGTTAACATCATTCCTTTTTTTTTTGTTAATCAACATCTCAATCGTATGTTACAAGTTCGTCCAGTGCTGGTAAATATCTTAATCATTGTATTTCAAACAGTTGTACTTTTTATCCTGTAAAAATGTCAAATCGGATATGTGATCAAAAATATTCATTTATAATCAAGTCACGTATGGTCATATTGATTGATTTTTCAAAACGGGAACGTTTATTTTTATCTAAATAAAAACAAATCCCAAATCGCTCAAATTTTGAATCTATTCACAAGGCCTAAAAGATATGAATTTTAAAGTATATTGAATTGGAGTTTAAACGTTTATTCCTTTAAATAAATAATGTGGAATGAAACCCAAGAGAGAAACAGAAAAAGAGTCAGATGCATATGTATGTATGTATGTATGATAAGTTGAAATGCTGTATTGATTAAAGTTTAAATTTAAATTTTGTTGATTTTGGCTGAAAATGCGTTTTTAGACTTTTCGTTTTTCCACTTTAATATTTAAATATTATTATCAAAGGATAAAGAATTAAAGAAAAATGGCAGAAGAAGTTTCTAAGTTTAGTCGTAAATGGTTATACAAATGTTGTCCTGAAAAAATATATATTATGGTAAAGATAATATTATTCTTTCAACTACATATCAACTAGGGAATAATTCACAATTTTGACTTCTACCCTCGTAGTTAGTTATTACTTGGCCTGTTGTGCTTGCCTTATACTTGAAATTGTTTACTAATTCATTATTATAGGCACTTTAAGCATATTGCTTTGTCCAGGATACAGTTCATCTCTACTGTTTCTCCTTGAACAATTAGCTCCAATATGTATATATATATATGTATATATATATGTATAAAAGGATGAGTAAATGGGTCTATAGGATGAGTGAGCCCATCAATAATGCCTATTTGTGCCTTCTGCCAATTGGCCAAAACCATTCATATCCATCAATTGTAATTAATCATGCTACTTGCCTAATGATTCCACTTCAAATATGCAATAAATTGATGCCAACGTTGTGAATGTGAGATAATTGTCACATGTTGCAATTTAACCAAAACAGAATAAGATAGAGAGAGAGGGTGAGAAAGAGATAGACAAAACCAATTGGGGAAGTGGTTCAGACGAAGGCTGCTAATAAGTATGACCTAGTCCATCAAAAGTTTTTACCAGGCGTTGACATTTCAGTTGATGAAAACTTTATGCCATTGTCAGAAATTGCAGCAACGGCTTTTGTTTGTTTTGGATGAATGTGTAGAACAATGTCACAATATAGTCCATAAATTCATCATCTTTAGATTGACAATAGACTAGGCTGACTGTCAGTCAGTCTGTCCGTCTATCTGTCTGTCTGTCTATCATGTGGCTAGACAAAAGACAAACAGTCTAATAGTCAGTGCATAAATTGCAAACAAGAGGCCATTGCCATATACATGTAGGAAATTCATTTGCATTTTGCAAACGGACATGAAAGATAATTCAAGAAATTAACACATTTTCATATGATATTTTTAGCTATATACTAGATCAATAAATACCTCAAAAATTTTTATAAATAGTTATGCACGAAAAGAAAACCAAAATGATTCATTCCATTAACTAAATAAATATGCGTGGGTTACTTTACCACATCTTTGGATTCGAAAGTGTAAAAAATGTCTTCCAGAAGCAACTGCGGAATAAGGAAAAACCTTGCCAGGTAATACGCATAATTTCCTTTTCAGTTTTCTACGCGACAATTTAAATTAAAAAAGAAGCAATTTCTTGTTAAATGGAAAAATCTTTACACCTATACAATAAATACTCTTACCTATATGTATGTATAAATATATATATGTAGATATATCGAGAGAGATACATATGTACATCGTCAAGAATGTAGACAATTTCCACAGATTTCAGGTTCATTGGGGTCGGGCGAAAGAAGAAAGCTTTGGCTTCTTCTATGAAAGTGAAAAAAAAATGCCAACAGGGGGGGGTGAGGAATGGGAATCGGGTTGGGGAATTGTTGATATGTAGAGGATATATTTTGTGGTGATGGGGAGTGGGTGGGGGGGAAATGCGAACAGACAACAGAAATATTTATTTTGTTGCTTGGCAAAAGATTATTTTTATAAAATTCACCTCAAAGGAACGGCTGATCATTGTCGTCGACGGTCGGTCCATCTGAGTGCCTCACATTCATTTTCATTTCTGGCATGCTCGCGAGTGGACGTATACGCAACCGAATCGCAGACAAAATCTAATTAATATATACATATATATCTCTATATATATATGTAAGCAAAATAGCCCCCAGTTCGATAAAAAAGAAAAAGCCAAAACACATATACATAGTTCAATAGAAAATTAGAGGAAAAAAACAAAAAAAAAAAAACGAGCGAGAGAGTTTTTCAAATTGAAATCGGTAACGAGTCTTTTCACCTGTGCGTTGGGTGTAGCAACGAATGCCTCGTGTGTGTGCTTAAATTAAATCAAAAATCAAAGGATAAAAAGAGTAATAAATTATAATAATAATAAAAGGCAAGAAATTTGCATAGTTCAAAAAAGAGATATAGAGAGCGAGTTGAAAGTGTTTTGTGGCAAATAAAAGATTTCGCTGCCGAGGCATGCGAATAAATTTGCCACGGCTACAACAATTATCCTCGAATTGCAGTGAAATCCTCAAGTGAGTTTTCTTTTATTTTGTTCCCCCTTTCTCCCCCCGTCTTTATCTCTCTCTCTCTGACTCTGTTGGAGAGATGGCTCAATGGGTTGCTTGATTATGTAAAATGTCAAAAAGCTGAAAATGTCACCTGGTTGTGAATCTCTTTCATTCTCAATACTGAAAGAAGAAAAAAATATTATAAAACCCTCCCATCCCGCCCACACTTTTAACGCCCACCTATTTGCTAAGAGCTGTCAAAATTATTTTCATCTTAGTGGCGAATATTGTTGCTGTTGCTGGTGTGTTTGTTGCTGGCGTGATTGTTGCTGCTGTTGAAATTTATGCATATACTACAACATTTTATTAACACATAGAAGTTGTCGCTCATATTCATTTTCTATATGTTTTTCTATTTTTTATATGTAGTCATCAAAAAGCATGGCAATAATTTCACACACTCTCATACACACGCACACACACACACATGAACATTGCCATTGCTCATACGCCGCGTTGTTGCCTTATTTTTAGTTCTATTCAATCAGCGACATTTTCTTGTTATTCTTTGTTTTTCATCTTCGTTGTTGTTGTTGTTGTTGTGGCTGCCAAGCTTTTCTTTCTTTCCACTAAAATTTTTTTCTCATTTTCTTCTATGTTTGCTTTTGGTTTGTTGTTGGTTTGTGGTCTTTTGTGCTTTTTCATTGCGCTTATTTAGTTTTCTCTTCTTTTATTGTTGTTGTTGTTGTTTTATTTATTTTATTTTTGTTATTTTGTTGGCCATTAAAATTCTTTTCTATTTGGCCATTTATTTTTATATTCACACCTGAATGTTTATGCTGAATACATTCATTTAATTTTCAATTCATTTTCATTTCTCATTTCATTTTGTTGGCGCTGTTGTTGTTGTTGCTTTTGGTGTTTTTTTTTTTTTTTGGTCTTGTTTATGCAAAATTAAATGCAAAAGATTAAAATGCCATTTCAATTTTCCTTACCCTCCGGTTTTCACTTTTTTTGTTTTTTGTTTTGTTTGTTGGCTTTTAGTATGAAAATTTATGAGATGAGATTTTTGTGTGCCGCCTGAAAGTAGGCAATGGGTTTTCACTTCAAAGATATGTGCGTGCGGAGAGAGAGGTAGGAAATGGGGTGTGCGTGTGTGTGTATGGGGTCCCAATGAAACACACACTGTGTTTGACTAAAAAGTTCAAGGTTATCGCCAGGTGTTAAGGCAACAATATTTGCAGTTAATTTACATTGAGAGGCGCAAGAAAAAAAAACAACAACAAACTATAGTTTTTCTTTTCTTTTTCTTTTATTCTTTTGTTTTACAATTTGCCAAGTTAATTATAAATTACTCAAGTATGTAGTTCTTTGTACAAACAAGAATGAGGAAGAAGTTTAATGGAATTGCAGTCGATTTTAATTAAGCCTTACCATTTATCTGCCAGCAAACAGAATGCAAGCCAAAATGAGTTGAAGCATATAATACTTATGACAAGCCACACCCACTTACTCACACTCTCTCCCTCTCTCTGCCTCTCTCTCTCTCTTTCTCTCTCTCTCTCTCTCTCTCTCTCCGTTTCTCTCATATCCATTTGCAATTACAATATATTGGCCTCTTTGTTAGCCAATGCGGTTTCCTTTATTGCAATGTAATTAAGTTGGCATCTTGTGGCTTAATCTCATAATGGTAATGGACAAGCATATGCCAGGTGATGAACAATGAGTTAATGCTTCGCCAGTCAAAGATACAAGCCTTTTTCCCACCACCCCTCTCTCTCCCTCTGTCTCTCTGCTTATAGCAATTTATACTGTATCAGTCATGGCAATACATTATGACTTTAATTCGCTTGGCCGGATTGCCTGTTATACATACATATATATTTTTTGGGTTGTTGCGGAGCCTTGTTGTCTGTTTTTACTTACTGCAACATTTTCGTTTTGTTGGCGTTAGCCAAAAATAAAAATAAAAGCCCCACCAATTCAATTGATTAATCATTCAATTTGGCATTGTCAATGTAATCAACTGGGGTATTCGTTTCTATATTTATTTTCAGGCAACGCAGTTAACAGCAAAACAGGAAAAGGCCCCGTAAAGGGTGCCTCGGATACCGACTAATACAAAAAAAAAAAAAAAAAAAAAAAAACACCAGACACCAGACCCAAGAGAACCCATTAAATAGAATATGTAAGTATTCATTTAATTTAATATTAAATTCTTTAACACTCGAGATGTTTAAGATCTTGAAAAAGAAGGGAAAATTACAGAAACGTTTACGGGCAGAATATCAGATGGTAAATCAAATTAAAAATGGATATCTTGTAGTAAATTAGTGGGAATCAACTATAAACTATATGTTCCAGATCTGTGATGAATCTTTAAACCCTTTGACAGATACAGTAATCGGGAGTAAAGAAACCTTTTGTATTTTTATTTACTTGGAAACTATAAAAAATTATATTTAGATACATAAATGATTTGGGATTTGTATTTATTGTACCTATAGTATTAACTATGTTGATCTTAGTTAATACTTCATTTAAAATAAACCTCTTGATAAGATTTAGTCGAACATCTATTTTTTTGGTTGTACAACTTTTTAATACTAAAAATTTTTTAAAGTTTTACAACTATTTAAAATTGGAAAATATTCTAACAAGGGATTTAAATCTTATATTAAGTTTATTGGCTTTGTAAAAGCCGAGAATATTAAAGTAAATGTAAAACCCGAGAATATTTTAGTGAATTTAATTGATAATCGGTTGCTTATAATTAAACAGCAGTAATTATGATTAGAACGGCAAGCAAGTTTAGATTTAATTTTTGTACAAGACAATTGATGTTCACGGGCAGGATTTGTTCTAAGAACTGACCTACAAGCTTATCTCTAAGAGCAGCCTCTTTCTCGCTCTCTCAGGGAGGAGAGGAACACTGGTAATTTGCGACAACCACCAATCGATTACCTAGAGCTGGGCAAAATATGTATTAAGGTCACATCACTGTGACCTTACAGCTTACCTATCACTACCTAAACAATTCTATTTAGTAGTTAGTTTTGGTAATATTTCGTTAATTTTATTCATTTAAAGTTATTAAGTCTTAATTAATCATTTTATGATAAAAAACACTTCATGCCAATTTGATTAGTTTTTGAATTTCAAAATCTCAAATGATTCTCGCAAACATTGTCATTCTATTTGATTGGCCGTCAGAGTATAAATAATATAGGATTTTATTTAAATTAAAATAATATTTATATATTTTATTTATTCATTATATATTTATGTTTTTAAGCTTAAAATAATTATAAATTATAAATCATATTATTTTTAATAGAAAGTTCTGATATCGACAATGTTCTTTTTTATACATAGACATCAATCATTTTTGAACTTAATTTTGCTTTTATAAATCAGAGATTTAAAATTCATTCAATTTTGTACTCTAAGTTCTTTAACTACATTTCCGGTTTGCAGTCATTCGTTGACCTACATTCAAAAATGTAAATAATATTTTTGACTATATTTCCGGTTTGTAGTCTTTTGTTGATATAGGTTCCAATTTACTCAATATATTCTCATATTGAAAGAATAAATTTAATGTGGCTTCAATAGTTTATAATACACATATTAATCATTATTTCGGCAATTATGATATCATATACCAATTTTTATATTTTGGATGGTCACTTATATATAAATTACTAATATCTTTGGTGATACTTGAAATTGGATTTCATTTGTTTATGATTCTAGTTAACTTTTGTGAAAGCTTATACAGTTTGCTCTAACTTAAATATAGAATAAGCCACTAAAACTATTGAAGTATAGGAATTATTTTCGTGTATTGGATGTAAAGTTAGTTGAATATATTATCAATAAAAACATTATAAATGCTTTTGCAATTTGATTTAATGATTTTGAGTATAGTTCAAACACAAATTTTTTATCAAAAATAATACAGTTCAAGCCCCAGAAGAATATTTAGCTTCAATTCGGTTAGTTTTACAAACTAAATTACTTATAAATACTAAAAATATTTTCGTAAGATTAAAACAAGTACGATGCGATACTATTCGATCTAAAACAGTTCAAAATTTCAAAATTTATTTAATTTTATAAAAGTTTAATTTGGTTTACATTTATAAATTTCATTTTATTACATATTTTTTGTTTCATTGTAATATATAATTGACAAGTCTTAAAAATAACTGTAAAACTACTTAAACTTTACATATTTCTTAATTTTTATTTGATAATCAAAGTGAATACAAAATTACTTTGTTCGCTTTAATAGCTATTCCACAATAAATAAATAAGATGTCATTTGGTTTGCCAAAAATGTTCATTAATTTTAAAAGAAAGATACTAAATCTTTTGATCTAAAAAGAAATATTTCGATGTATATGTATATATGTATATGTATATCATATGTTCATCTCAATTTAGCCTAGTTTAGACATAACAATTTTCAATTTCGTTCTACTTCAATGTGAAACATTTTAACTTAAAATTGTATACAGAATTTCTTTCTTCTTTTTGTTTCCCCTGGCGAAGTTTCAATTTGCATTTTGCATTTATTTATATCTGGTTAAAGCATTTGCAATTCTATCTTTAGATCATTGCAATCTGCTAGTAAATTCCGGGCTAGAATATTATTTTTAGCTTACATTTCGACTCCCATGAGAGGGGAAAAAGAACATGAAAAGTGAGACCGAGTTGGGAAGTGCCAAAGTAAAATACGACCTTGAAAGAGGAGTAAGCAGTACATAAGAAGATATAGAGAAGGCCAATTGAAGTTCTCAGTTTTCGATTTCTTTTATTTTTTCAATCATTTAAAGTCGCTGACCGGCACTTAACAAGGCCTTTTTGGGCCAATTGGAATGGAATGTGTGTGTAAAGTGAATATTGTAAATGAAATGTGTAATTTCAGCCACCAACAACCTACAAAAAAGTATAATAATAATAATAAAGAAAAAAAAAAACATAAAACCATTCGCTCCAATTTTCAATGAAATTTATTTTTAGTCCCTACAACCAAGATGCTTAGATTTAGATGGAAAATGCCGGCGTGTGTCTATATTAATACCAAGTCACTTGATGACGTCAAAGAGTTGTGTGTATATGTGTGCGAGTATGTGAGCGTGCATGTGTGTGTGTGTGCGTTAAATGTATCTGTCAGATAAGCAAATTACTTTGCGGCTGCTAACGGCAATTGGAAATACTTTGCTTGTGGCCTGAAGTTACAGCAAACAATGTGAAAACTTCATTTCAAAAACACAAACACACACCCGCACACACACACATCAACATACATACATACATATATTTGGTTAATCATTAATGGCCTGCATTTATGTATACATATATGTATAAATGTGTGTATATATACATATAGATATATATGTATAAGTATAGGTGTGTGTGTGTGAGTGTGAGTGTATGCGTGTTGCCAAGAATATATCTTTTCGTTTGTATTTCGATCGCGCATTTGTTTGTTTGTATCTATATAGCTGCTCTCTCACTCATACATATATCTGTATGTATATATATATAACTTTGGATACACACAGCACAGATATTTCTTTGTATATATTTAAAATATTATACACTGCTTCTTGTCCGAGTACATATATATATATATATATATATGTATGTATTTGTGTGTGTATTTTCCTGCCTCATGTGCTTGGCAATTTTCACTTGTCTTCAGTCGGTTTTTACATTTCCAATCGAATTCTACGCGACGGCAACGAAAATTTTTTAATTAAAGAAAACCCAAAAAAAAAAAGAAAGAGAAATATAATAAAAGATCATATTAATTAAAACCATTATAGTGCTCGATCGGAAAAGACTTGTGTTCACTTTTTTCGCTTAAGAATATATATATATACATATATGTATATGTATGAGAGTGTGTGTGTGTGTTAAAAATTGTCATAGATTTTGCAATTCTATTCTAGTCAAGTTTCAAACCAATTGCATTTTTATGATTGCAATAGTATACAATAAGCACATCAACAGCAACAACAACAACAACAACAGCAACAGCAGCAACAGCAACAACAACAGTAGCAACATTGGCAAATACTATAGTTTCCGATTTCTATATTGGTGAGTTCTGTGACCTAAATTTGATCGATTTTTCTCAACTATTTTTATACCCTGTACCCATAGGGTTCAAGGGTATATTAAAGTCGCTAAAATGTATGTAACAGGCAGAAGGAAAATTTTCCGACCCCATAAAGTATATATATTCTTGATCAGGATCAACAGCCGAGTCGATATAGCCATGTCCGTCTGTCCGTCTGTCCGTCCGTCTGTCCGTCTGTCCGTCTGTCCGTCTGTCCGTCCGTCTGTCCGTCCGTATGAACACCTAGATCTCAGAGACTATAAGAGCTAGAGTAACCAAACTTGGTGTCAACATCCGTCTAGTGTGTACGCTGATCAAGTTTGTTTCAAATTTTTGCCACGCCCACTTCCGCCCCCGCAAATTAGAAAAAACTATATCTAGAGTTGTATTAAAGCTACAGTATTTATTTTTGGTAGACTCAATTATATAGCCAATATGTACCATCTGACCAAATTTGGTCGAAATCGGTCAATAAATATCGGAGATAATACGTATATATGTTTTGTACTGAAATTCTATGGGCAGCGGCAGCTGAAACGTGTGAGCGAGATAGCATGCGCATGTTGCTTTATACCGAATGACGCATTAGTTTCGTTCACTGTTATGAGTGAGCGAGAAAGCATGAATTTGGTGTTTCGGCTTGCTAGGAGAATTTTATAAAGTAATTTATATTCAATTAATGGGGATTTGGAAGGAGTTTGAGTTTATAAAATACATATATCTCTTATTGGTACAGGGTATACTCCAAGTCGGCAGGGACGACTTGCTTACTTCATTTTTATTTATTTTTCAATCTTTGACTTGCGGTTAGTTTTTCCGTCAAAACTTTTTTTTTCATTTTTATTTTTATTTAGGATTTTCTTTTCATTTTGCGGTTGTTGTTGTTGGTATTTGCAACAATTGGCAAATGCTTTTATCCGGCAATTTTCGTCACTTTGTCAGTTTTTTCCATTGCTGAAAAGTGTGACCTAGATAAATATTTCTCTTCATCTCTCAATGGGTGTGTGTAAGTGTGTGTGTGTGCTGGTTTTTAAGCAAAATTGATGGATTGGTTGGTAATGCTGATGAACATCATCATGATCTTGATGATGCATTTGCACTTGGCCAGAATTTTGCATACGCGTTTCCTTTACTGTTTCCTGTTTAAGTAGCCATGCTCTTGCCTGTCACATAATTGGCTAAAATTAAGATTCAAGGTTAATGATTTCGTTTCATTTCGTTTCGTTTTGTTTCGGTTTTTCTATCTGTGTATTGTTTTTTCTATTCTTCTGTTTTTTTTTTTTTATATAAACAAAACATTGAACAACTGTCGGCATCAATCTTGATTTGGCTCTGACGAAATAATATATAGAATATACAATATATATTGTACATATATGCATATATATGTATATATATAAGAATAATAGATGCTAATTGATATAGATTTTTCAATCATTCATAGAATTTTCCACTTAATTTGTTATATTAGTTCGTAAATCAAATGGAATTTTATATTATTACAATATAAGCTAAATGGCATTGAATTGGAAAGGTCTGGTTTTCAATGGCTATCTATATATGTATATATATATATATATATTTTTTTTTTTTTGCAAAAAATTTAACCAAGTGAATGGACAAGTGAAAAGGACGAGAGTGAGTGAGTGAAAGGAAAGGAAAGGTAGTTTGGTTGGTAATTCAACCAAAGCTTTTCAATTTTAATCCCTTTCACTGGCAATTCAGCAATGCAATTGGGGAAATTAGTTTCCCACACACATACACACACACACACCAATTTCAACACCCCCCCCCCAATTTCATGCTCCCCCTTTAGCCATGCCTTCTTTGTACACTTTCGAGTACGCACAATTTGAGCGTGCGACAAAATTTCTATTCAATTTGTTTTTAAGCGCATTTTCCAGTTAATTGCCCGCCATTCGCATCACTCACACACACACATATCTATACATACATTAATTTATATATATATATATATACATATATAAATCTTTATGTGGGCGTGTCTTATTGTGTGAACTTTTGGCCGCATTAAAGCAACGCTTTAAATATATTTACATATACTAAAAGCAATAAAGGCAAACAGTCAGGCAAGCGACAATTAGCGGTATGCCATAGCCACCGATACAGATACGAATACAGATATATATATATAAATATATATGAATGTATATATACATATATATTTATATGTATATTCTTCTCTTCTCTGCTGTTTGGGCTGTTTATTTACGAGCAGGAAGTGCGCACTACCACACAAAAACAGGGGGGTGCTCATCCCCTATTAAACCCCCCCTACCCACCATCCCCTTTATTATATCCACAGTGTGGTGATGCAGGACAGGGTATGAGATGCATATCGTAGTGCAAAAATTGAATGTGTCTCTATTTATACATTCACGATGAAATTTTACTTTTTAATATATATATTTATATATCGTGTATATACATATATATTTTTTGTAGGAAATCTGTGTCATTTTAATTCGTGCGAAAATTTTCGTTCGGTCAAAGATTTAATAGTTTATTACTTCTTTACACTATAATCCACTGAATTCTGAAATTCTTAAACAAATTTTAATAATTGACAATGGGCTTATGAATGGACTAAATAATGACTAAAAGAAGTTAACTTCGATTTAGCCATATTTTTTTTTTGAAGTCTCAGGTATTAATTGGTACAGAATTTTATTATAAAGTTAAAAATTTGATCTCAATTCGATATGTGATCTGGAATATAAAAAATATTATTGGATTTTAATCATTTTTTCTGGATGTGTTCAGTTATTATAGTTTCTTCACGGTTAATTTGGATCAATTGATAATCGATCATTTCGAAACTAATTTTCGTTAACTAAACTGGAGCTGAAGTGTTTATTTAATAAAGAATCAGTTTATATTGATTGCCGCTAAACGCTTTTATTTGCAAATATTCGTTATTAAAAAACTAACCCAAAATGTGACATTTGTTAAAAAGGAAACTAAAAAGTTTCATTTTTAATTCGGTGAAATGAATTTTGATAATTTTTAATTTGATGAAAAAAATTTGGTTAAAAGTTAAATTGATTTTACATTTAATAAACATTTTCTTAAATATTTCTGGAATATAAATTTTTCCTTAATATTTTTTTAGTTTTTGGAAAATTTTTGAAAGTCGAATGTGGAATTGCTTTTAACTTGATGAAGGAAAATAGTTTTGTATAAAAATCATTTGTCACTTAATAAACAGTTTCTTATGCATTTTTTTAATACAAATAATTCTTTTAATTTTCCTTTTTAATTTTGTTTATTTAACAAATAATTAATATATAATTGAATTGTCAGTTTTCAAATTACATATTTAAATATATAAAATAATATAAAAAATAATAAAATAAATGATAGAGATCCAATTTATTTCAAATAAACAAAAAATATATATATTCTAATTTCTGAATCATTCATTTTCATATAAAGATGAATAAAGAAATATTTTTCACTTTTAAAAATAACTATACAAAGATTAAATAAAAGATTAATAATATTGTACTTCTAATTCCTAATTCATTCACTTTTAAAAGGAGAGAAATAAAAAAATATTTGTTCACTTTCATAAACACAAATATTTGTTAAATAATGATTTATATTATGTGTTTTGTATATATATGCATATATATATTTAAACTGTGATTTCATTGTGAGAACATTTAAGAAGGAAATATAATAAATATATTTCATTTGTGAATTTATAACCAATTTGAAACATTCAATTTACAAATGAATAAATATATACTCAAATTTTAAATTGCCAATTTTCGTTACATTTATGTATATATGCATATAGAACAAGAATTGTTTATTTGAATTCAATTTGCTTTCCATAAAAGATTTCTCTTATTTTCCAAGTTCAATATTTACCAAAAATATATGCAAATTTTTTCAAATATTTATATGTTTAATATTTAAAGACTTTATTTCCATTCAATATCGAACGATGATTCACTTTAGGTATTTTGATTTTTCTTTTTAAATATAGATTAAGAGCAGACAAATGGCAACTGATATATCCATAATATAGCCCTAAAATTGATAAGATTCGGATAAGTGAAGAATTATTTTTCTATCTGTATATGTGCATGGCTCATTTTCGTTAACATTTCGAGCTCTTCCTTTAAATAAACTGAGCTTCCGAGCCGCTTTTAATGAAGCAGCAGCCATAAGCAGATTTGTGGCTTAGTATATTTGCCCAGGACAAATGAAGCGTATGACCAGGAGAGGATGTGGAATGAAGGTAGACCAGAGTTGGGCAGGGGGTTCGGGGAGAGGGGTTCTCGGGCGATAAGAAGGTAGTACGGGGGCGTATCGCGACTTACCAAAAACGAAATGGTCAATTTATTGCCTGACTTTTCGGGCCGTGTTCATTCAAATGCAAGAAAACTCCTACGTAGCTTGTTATGCGGCAATCCGATTTTTTTTTTTTTTGCTGTTTGCCTTCTCTTTGCTTTTTGGGTGGGATTATAGCCGGAGAGTGAACGAGCCAGCTGGTGGGTTGGTTGGCGACTTATGATGAGCTTAGATGCTGGTGATGGCACTGGGAACTGTAGCTATATAAGATGGCTACGCGAATTTATAATGATATGAATATCAAATTGACAGAAGAAGATGCGACGATGTGGCGGCTCCTGGTGGTGCAGCCACTTGGAGGGGGTCTAATCAAATCAAGTCTAATGATTGCTTTTCTCTCTTTTTTTTTTATTCATTTTTCGTATTTCTTTGTTGTTGTATTTTTTTCAGTAAGCCATGGAACAATTTGAACAGTTGTTGACATGCTGTGTATGCCTGGATAGGTATCGTATACCCAAATTGCTACCATGCCAGCACTCCTTTTGTATGGAGCCATGCATGGAGGGTTTGGTCGACTATGTGAGACGTCAGGTAAGCCATAAATCATAATGCATGATCCAAAATCTCTTACTTAAGTCTACGTCACACATCGACACAAAACAAAAAAGCCAAAAAAAAAAAAAATGAAGAAAAATAATCGCTTGAGGGAAATGAAAACAAAAGGCGCCTCCAAAGGAAATATATATACATATATATATATTCTCACACACACACACATAAGTATATAGTCAACTATATATATGTATATATATAAATTGTCGAAAACATTGAGTTGAAAATCTTTTTTGTTGTTGCTTGAGGCGCATTTGCGTAGAAGAATTATATAGATGTTCAATATACTTATATACAGTATATATACGTACATACATTTATGTATATATATGCACATATGTATGTATATATATGTAGGTACATATATGTAATGACTCTGCGTCTGTGTGTATTTATAAAGATTTCTTTTGGCCTAAAGCCAACGCCACGCAAATAATTGGTAAGCATTTTCATTGTATACCC
This sequence comes from Drosophila sturtevanti, assembly GCA_018150375.1. NCBI lineage: Eukaryota > Metazoa > Arthropoda > Insecta > Diptera > Drosophilidae > Drosophila > Drosophila sturtevanti. The sequence goes on along the minus strand of JAECWJ010000324.1, from coordinate 2,285,167 downwards.
ATGCCATCTCCCATCTTAAATTGAGTATAAATAGGCGTTGGGCAAAAAAGAAAAAAACTAAATGAAAAAGAAAACAATGATCGAATAGGGACTGTATTCCAAATAACTGTTGTGCCAATTTTCAAAAAATAATTAATGCCAAAGCAATACCATTTGCTTTTGACCATAGAAATCCACGACAGAGATCAAACTGATGCGCGCCCAAGATGCCTTCACATGAAGCCACAAATGTGAATTGGTTTTTAAAGCTGCGTACATTTTTTACAATTTATATAGAAAAAATTACAAAAAAAGACTTAATAAAGTGTATTTCAAATAGAACTTGAAATTTATTTGTCCTTAATGATTGAGCTTTTGCATAGTTTAATTTTAAATAGTGCGATAAATGAGTATACAATCAATTAATCAATCAACTATGATCTAGGTAAAATTGAGGCTCACTTGTTAAGCTTAAAGATTATAATATATTGACTATGTAACAGACTATTCTTATTTCTTTATTTGTGTGTCTTTTGATATTTATTTTGTTAGATTCAGTTTTAAGAAATATTAGCGAATTTATTGTAAATATATTTACTTGATGGTATATAGATAGTAAAATGTGCAGATAATGAAAAAGTATTATAATTTATTGTAATTTCAAACTAATTTTAGTTAGTTTTTCAAGTTCGCGTAAATCTTTCGATTTTTACTTTTATTGGGTAGATTTATGTTTTTTTTTTTTTCATAAAAATATGTTTTCGAAATTTAGTTTCTCTAAATAATTTTGTAGGCCCTTCAATAGCTTTTGTTTTAATTTTCTTGCATTTCTATAAACCTTGTGAATAGTTTTTATTACTTTTGTAGTTGAAAGATAATAACTCAAAGAGAGTTAATTCTTAAAAAGTGTTCTAAATTAAAATTAATTATAATCGTTTAGCTCATATATAATATTATAACTGTTTTCTGTTTCACTCTTAAAACAGAAGTAATAAGATTAATAGAAACAGAGAGTGAGATCAGTGTTGTAAAAGTCTTAGATATGTGCTGTTATGTTCAAACTACTGTAGACTAACAGATTTGAAATTGAGGAGACTGATACATTTTTGGAACAAATAATATATACAATATATACATATATATTTTGAACAAATAATATATACAATATATATATATTTTTAACACATAATATATATATATATATGCAAATTGCCGGACGTATATATTTATTTCTCTTGATTTAGATTAGAAACAATTTAAGTGATTTTTAAATTTATTATTCCCATGTTTTGTCAGATATCTATAAACAATCAGATAAACAATAGTTTAAATAAATCAAGTCACATACAGTGGCTCACAGTTTAATTGACCCATCTCAAACTACAAAAATGAAATCGCTTTAACTTTTATACTAGTAAACATATCACAAATATTTAACTGCAGAAGTCTTCGTTAATGCTGAAACTTAAGGAAAATAACTTCATTTATTTTAAAATATGTTTAAACTGTAAGATGTGTAGGTAACTAAAACTAAACAATTCAATGTCACAGATTATTCGACCCAACTTAAAAAAATGATTACAATATTTTATTTATAGATAATTTCATAAAACTTAATATTAAGTGTGTCCCCCCTTTTGATTTATGAATGTCACTGTCGGTGTATAATTAATTATTATTATTTGCAGACGGCTTAAAAAAATAGAAACTAGATGTAGAAATTACTTTTAATGATCTTTTTTTTGCGTTTGTTCGAAATCAATTACCATTAAAATAGTTATATATCTATATATGTTACATTGTTTGAATCGTTTAATTGCAAATGCTTTATTTATTTGCAGGTAAAATGTCCCGAATGTCGTGCCGAACATCGCATACCCTACAATGGAGTCCAGGCCTTTCCCACCAATGTCACCCTGCAGCGTTTTCTCGAATTGCATATCGAAATCACCGGCGAATTGCCAGATCCAACATCAGGTAAGATTGAGACACTTGATTACAATTTCAATATTACATTTGTTAGCTTTACGGGTGGATATGATGTTATGGGTGGGTTGGGGTTTGAAAAAGTTGAATGGGCCAAAGGCAACAGCGAATTGAAATCTGAGTGCTGAAAACTGAGGACCGAATGAATTTTGATTCACTGAATCTCTCTCTCTCTCTCGCTCTCTCTCTCTTTCTCTGTCTGTCTATTAAATATTCTGTGCAATGGCCATGAATATAAAATTGCAATTTGCACACAAACAAAGCATCATCTGCCCCATTCATACCATTTCATTCTTTATCCTTTATCCTCTCTGTATCCATCTTCTCCATCCCGTTCTTTCACATTTTACGACTGAACAAATATTTTGTAATGCATTTTTCGAAAAAAAATTCTTTGACCATAATGATATTAATAAAATTTATTTATTGTAATTAAATTCCTCTCGCAAAAACATACAAAAAGAAAAACAAATATTTGGTTACAAAAGCGAAAATATTTGTTGTCCAATTACGATAGAAAAGAAAGAAAAAAAGCAACAACAAGGAAAAAATGTTTCATTGAACAGCAATTAAAACTAAGCAAAAGCAAAGGAGAAATATTTACCCGATTTACAGAGTTTTTCATTATTATTTTTCTTTCATTTGTTATTTGAATAATTTGAAATATTTGCCAGGTTGTAAGCATGACTATGCAAATAACTTGTCACAAATTGATAGTCAGAGAGTAAATTGCAAATATGTACTATATATAAACTGAGACTCATCAGTGAATGCAAATAACCGAAACGAACACAAGTTGTAAAGAGTAACAGGGAAAAAATAAACCGAAAACTTGTTCAAAATTCTTTTCATTTTGCAATCAGAGTTAATAAGCAGACAAAGGTTTAAGTCACTTTTTTCCTGTTGTTTTTTGTATTTTTTTTTTGACAATCGGCTATGTAAATTTTCTGAATGAAATGCAGAGAAACTTACTCTATTCACTTTAGCAAGTGAACTATGGTGAATTTGGTATACTCTTTCGTATCGTAAAGATGACATATTTGTTTAAAGAAATTAACATTTTTCCATGTTGTACTAATATTTTGAATGTTTACTGTTATTAAAGCCATAGTAGAGTATTATAGCAGAAGATACGAATAAAGATGGGTTCAAAAATAAATTTATTTAATTTAAAAGTGATCTAGTATGGAGTTTATAAAATATTAATATTATATAAAAAAGTTTAATAGCCATATATCATCTCATTAATGTTTGAACTTAAGCTCACATCAAGTTAACATTCAGATTAAATACTTATAATCCTATAATTATACTTCTTCAAGTCTAATTGGTCCCTTTTTCAAAAAAAGGGTATACCCTACTAGTAAGGGTATTCAAGAGAATCATAAAGAAGTCCCCATTGTGTTATGGATATGCTTCAAAAAAAAAAAAAAAAACACACACACACACACACCACAGTTTGGCTTGCATAAAGGACTAAGAAGGACTATGTGCTAGACCAACTCTCATATATACATATATATATACATAAGTATTTGCAAATTCACTTTTCCATATGATTACACAAGAAAATACACATAGTACCTACATATAGAAGCCAACTATTGGCAGTGGAATCTATCCGCCCCTTTAACCCCTCTCGTTTAATGCGAATAAGAGAAAGTAGTAGAGACCAGGTTTTATTGTCATGTGGGGGGCAAAAAGAGAAACAGTGCAAAGTTGGATTGTAGGATTGTAGGGCTGGTTCATCAGCAATTGATGCAGAAAAGTTTACTTTTCAAGCTATGACTGGTGTAACTGCGACATCTTCGAAATGTTTGCATTGTTGGCTGGCAACGGCAACTAAGGCTCGTTATTTGCATTGCCAGGATGCCAGCATGTCAGGATGCCAGAATGCCAGCAGGATGTGTGCCTGCCATCGACACATAAACAGAAAAATCGACAGACACACAAATACACACACACACACACACACACACCGTTACACTTTGATGGCAGTTGATTTCTTGCATTTGGCGTTGCTCTCGAAATCGCATTAGTCGCCTGCAACAGGAGCAACATCAGCAGCATCACCAGTAACAGCGCTCAATAACATCAACAACATGTTATGCGTTTTTAAGTGCGGTAGTCCTTGGATGCATTGTTACCCAAGAGTACCAGTTGATGAGCTAGCGGCTTGTCAATCTTCACTCGTTTGACATTCCATTACCGAGTTCATGGTGCCAAAAACAATCAGAGTGATAGTTGAGACAGGGAATATTAACTACGAAGTGCAGTAGGTGAATTCACTCACACTTATTTAAGAATATACATATACATACATATATACATATACGTATCTCGGTTTTGTGTATATGCCATTATTTCTCTCATTTTTTCTTGATGATTGCTTTTGGGATGTAGCTGTTTCTCTGTTATTAGAGTTATGTTAAATACGAATGTTATGTTAGAGTTTCTGTTATCTTAAATGTTAGTGTTGGTCAAGGAGTAAATGAATTTGTTACTAATGATTGTTACCGTTTGAATATTTTAACTTGCTATGGTGACTCTGAAATAATAATTAGTAGTATGAATAATTTAGAGTCTTTTTCTTTATATTTTAGGTCAAATTATGGAACGTTGCGGTGTTTGCTCGGAGAAGGCATATCTCTCACATTGTGCCCACTGTGAGAAAAAGATATGTGAGGACTGCAAGAGTGCCCACATGGATATACTTCGTCGCGAGATAACCCGCTTCAATTCACAGGTAAGTTAAATAAAAATAAATTATTTCTTCGCTACTTATAATTTTTCTTCCGCAGATTCGACGCAGTTTACATCGTTTGCAGGACTCGCTGGCCATCATTGAGAAGAACACACTGAGTCTACAAACGAATGCCATTAGTGTGACTGAAGAGATCGATGAGATCTATCGTCGCATTACAAAGGCCATCAAGGATCGTTCAGATCAGCTAAAAGGTGAAATTGATCGCTATTTGGCCGTCGAATTGCGTAATCTGACCACATTGAAAGAGAATCTAGATCTGGAGATTACGAATATCACAAGTAATTGTGATATTGTTGACAAATATATGAATGAGACTGTCGAATGGGATGATTGTGAGCTAATGGACACCAAAGAGATATTCCTAAAGACAGTGGAATTTCTGCGTCACTTTGAATACGAGAATAATGATTATAGTCGTCGTGTACGATTTCTGGTTTCCATTGATCCCAATCAATTGGTCATGAATTTGGCTACATTTGGAGATCTCAACATAGCCCCACATTCAACGCCCGGTGGCTCAGTCAGTAGTTCTCATTTGGCTCCACCCACAGCCCTGCAACCGGGTCTAATGCGTTCCAAGAGCGATCATCGTTTGGCCACACAATTCAGGCAGCAAGAGGAACGCAGTGGCTACAATGATGAACCTGTGCTGGGTGGTCGTAAGTTTGGTGAACGTCCTCAGCGTACCGCAAACAATGATCGTTATGGTGAAAGCAGTCGCTATGGCCGCTCCGAGTATGATTATGAAAATGATTATGAAAACGAACCGGCTGGACGTGCTGGTAAATCATCACGTTTCCGTTCCCGATTTGTGCGTTCTCATCAAAATGAGGATTCGGACAGCGAGCAGCAGCAACAGCAGCGCCAGCAGGAGATGAAGGAGCGCAAGGATCGTGTTCTAGATAGCGAAGATGTATCGCGTGGTCAATTGAGTGGCATCATTCGACTCAGTGACTGTGCTCGTGTAGTGCAACGTCTGGCCGACATTGGCAAAGAAAAGAAGGAGACGAAATCAGATGCCGCCGAAGCAGCCAAAGCCGCTGTCCAGGCAGCCATTCAAGCACAAAAGGCAGCCATGCAACGTCAACAGCAGAAGAATCAACAGGCAGCAGCCGCAGCTAAAGATGAGGATGAACTAGCCCATCAGAAGCGTAAAACTGCTGGACAAGCTACATCATCTGGAGCTGGGGGCAGTGAAACAGCAAGTGATCAGCGTGTTGCAGCCCTTAAGAGTGGTGCATCTGCTGGTCGTGGTGGTGGAGACGATAGTGATAGCAGCTCAAATCAGGCAGCATCTCCAGTGCGTACAGCAACGACAAGTGCGCGAGCCGAGGTAAGTGTGAATGAGGCAAATGAAGAAGAAGATCTGTCCAGTGACAGTGGCAGCGAGGAGGAGGAGGAGGAGGAAGAGGAAGAGGAGGAGAATGAAGAAGAAAATGCAGGTGCAGATGAAGCTGATGAAAAGAAGGAGTTAAACATAGTGGTTCCAGTGGTAGAAGAAGATTCATCATCCTCATCAGAGTATGAATATGAAGAGGTTACTGCCAGTGAGAGTGAATCAGAAGATCAGGATGAGCAGCAAGTGGAGGAGGTTACTCCATCTTCAATGCCAGTGATAAATGTTTATCCACCTGAGCATGATCTGGTGTTTAAAGCAGACGAATCCTCCACTGTGGACACTGAGATTATAAATCCCAATCATATCATAGTAGAAGAAGATGCTAGTGGTAGTGAATATACAGAGATAGAGGTAACAGATGATGATGATGATGACGAGGATGATGATGATGAAGAGGATGAGGATGAAGATGAAGATGATAATGATGGTGATGGTGATGAGAATAAGGATAATCAGAATTAGGATACACCGCTGTCACTGTTGCTGCACAGTATTTTCTTGTTGTAGTCTATAAAAAAAAAAAAAATTTTAAACATGATTTTATCCTATAAAAAAACTTCTTTATTTGTGTTCCATCGTTCACACTTCCCCTCCGCTCCGTAAGTCTTACCGCAATATTTATTTGTATATGATGAAAAACCTAAGAAAAAAAAGAAGAAAAAAAAAGAAAAAGAAATTTAACTTACTGTTAACCGTTAACTGTTATCGTTATCGTTACCGTTACCTTTACTTAACTTAACTTAACTTAACTTAATCTTATCATTTTCTGCCCTAACAAACACATTTCCTTGGAAATGCCCCCCCCCTATCAAAAAAAAAAAAGAAAACTGAATTTTACTTTCATTGTTTATATATTTATTTTTGTTTTATGTGTACGTTTAGTTTTTTGTCTCCATTTTATTTATGTTTTATTTTGTTTCCCTCTCTCTTTTACTCTGTTTCTCTCTTTTGTTTTCATTTTCATTATTTGATTTTTATTTTAAATGTCTTGTGAGCGCCTTTCACTTAATGCTGTTTTGGGTCCAAACCTTTTTCACCATAAAACAAATAAGAAGAAGAAAAAAGAAAAGAAAATACAAAAACAAAATACGAGAAAAACGAATCCTAATCGACTAATGCGCGCCAAAATATATAAAAATAAAAAAGAATAAATAACTTCGGCAAATCGAAGTTTCAATACCCTTGCACTGATTAATCTTAAGTTGTATTGTAGATCTGATAGAAATACATATAGTCAATTTTGATTAAATAGAATCATAAGGATTATATGATTATGAGAAAATTTTTTGGAAAATATTTTAAAACGAATTCTCTTAATAAATTTTGCTTAGAATTTGACATGAAGAAGACAGTTTAAGAACTTATAATCCCCCACAGATATTTTATATTTTTGTTAGAAAAGTTGCATTATATTATCTATAAAACTATATCTCCTATCGAAAGTATCTTTATATCAGATTTCTAATTTGAGAATATTATTGAGTGGCTTTATTTATTACCTTATCATTGTTTGAATCTGCTTTAAAAGTTGCTATATTTCTTTAGAAGAATCTTCTACATATACATGTATATCATTCTGAATTATATTTAATTGGATTTTAAATTAAAAATTTTGTTGAGATATTTTTAAAAGTAAGAATAAAACGATTTTGGTTTTTTTTTATAGCTTCACAAATCTATTCAAACGTTACTATTAATTTCAAATTTTGTTCAGATAGTTTGTTTTATAATATTTTGAGCTTATAATACAGTTTCAAACTTTGTTTAGATAAAGCTTATATATTGTTTAATAAGAATAGTTGAAATACACATATATATCGTCTGCATCTTTATCTTATTATTTCTTATTTTAAAATATATATTTGTGAGGTTTAACTTTGTCTTTTAAAATAATTCTGAGGATTTGAAATACAATTTATGGTACAAAATTTAGGTACCTTTTAATCCAGTGTTTATTTTAAAAAAAAGGTTCATATATCATCTAATCGAATTTAAAATGTTGTAAGAGATTATTATTGATTATACTCAAATAACTTTGGCTTTCAATGATATTTACTTTAACAGGACTTAATATTTCACCAAATTATTCAGATCCGATTACTTTCTATATAGATTCCCAAATATGTATTTCTAAAGCGTTTGATGACAGATTTAAGTTGCTTTTAATCCGTAAAAAATCATCCGTAAAAAAATATATTCAGAAAAGATAAATTAAAATTTTAAAAATTAAATTACATTATTTCATAAGGTCAGAGGTCTTGTCACCTTATAGCTATCCGAATAAAATTTCCTGCAAGGGTATATATTATGAAATTTTTTATTTATATACATAAGTATATATATATTTGAATTATTGAAAATCATGTAAATCGTTTCGACCCAAAACATGGACATCAGAAAATTGTTTTAAATGTGCGTGTTTTTTTCTTTCTGAATGTACAATATTTATGTTTTTTTTTTTTTTTTAGATTTTTTAATCTTTTTGATTAGTAATTTAACATTCATTACCTTATCGTTAGTTAGAGACTGAAAAAAAAGATACAAATTTTTTGTCTGTGTTTTTAGTTATGTGTATGAAACCAAATAAATCGAAATTTATATTTTGAAATATAAATATATCTATATATATATATACCTACCTATATATCTGTAGTATCTTTCTTATTTTACTCTCGTTTTTTCTTTCTACATATATCTCTTTTTTTATTTCATTTGCAAGTGGACAAACGATGTGGTATTGATGTTAATTTGCTTAAAACTAACTAAATATTTATTTGGCTTTGGTTCTCAACATCAGCCGACAACTGAATAAACCAGAAATTCCAAAAAAAAAAAATTTTACAAATACAAAAAGAAAAGAAGAAAAAAAAAAGACGAAAATGAAAATCAAGTGACATTTTTTTTGCTATCACTTTCTCTTTTGTTGCTCTTGTTGTTTCACAAATTTCTGATGTCCGTTGTAAATATTTTCTGTTGTTGTACATATATACCTACATATATATACATATATATATATATATACATTTTTTTTGTTTTTTGGAGCATTCTCCCCATGCTCAATAACAAGCTCTAGCTCCAGCTCAAGTAGCAGCCCATCGTGCCAGCATTAACTACATTGTTGCCTGTCCTGTTCCTGCCTCATCCTCGAATATCTCCTTCTATTCTTTCTCATCCTTTTAGGGTTCAATGGCGAACATTTCAATCATGAGACTGTCAACAACGATGTTGGTTCCGTCATTTTAACAATGTTTCCATGAGAGGAGAGTATGTGTTGCTTTCTATCTCTCTCTCTCTCTCTCCCTTTAGCTCTCTTGCTGTGTGTGTGTGTGTGTGTGTATATATGACATGTGCAGACTTCTGCTGCATATTTGCCTTGTTTCTGTTTTCCGTTGAAAGTGTAGAAAATGAAAGCACGATTAATTAGAAGTATTGTGTGTCTGTGTGTTTGTGTGTGTGGATGGGAAAACAGAAATAAGGACACTCAGCAAGATACAAGGAGAAGCTTAATCTTTTTGCATTGAAGGACTCTCGTGTTGAATATTCGAGCAAATTCTTGCAGCATTTGAACAATGCCAAGTGCCTTGATATCGTGCATCATGTTGCATATGTCCATCTGCATATGACATTTGCATAGTTCAAAATTCCACCATATTGACCCCACCCCACCACACCCGATCCCCCTCCTTTGTACATACCCCATTCAGAATTTCACTGTATGTCCATGCCATGCATATTTTTGTTCATTCATCATCAGCATCATCTTTTTTTTGCCCATATATTTCTTTCTTTCTCTTTTTTTTTTTTTTTGATGCTTGCAACCAAAAACCAAAAAAAAAAACCAAAAAAACCAAAAACAAACCAATCAAACTAACAGACTGCCAGCGCCACAGACTCTGATGCAACTCCCACTCCTACCCAACAGTCAAAACCGCCCGTTGCGGCCCCCGTGGCAGCCGTGAAGAAAACGCAACGTTCCGGCAGCAGCGATAGCAGCGCCTCCACGGAAAGTTCAGCGAGTTCAGCAACTGCAGCAGCAGCAGCAGCAACGGCAACGACAACGGCAACTGCAACAGGACCAAGTGGCAGCAATCAACAGAAGGCCAGTACGAATCGTTATTCCACAACTCGTGACTCTACAACATCTGCAGCAGCTGGAACACCCGAGAAGAAGCCATTTGTAAGCCGCTTCCTGCCACAGCATAGCCAACAGGCAAATGCATCCTCTAATGGTTCAGCGGATAGTAAAAAGAAGGCAGAATCGAGTTCCAGCAGCGAAGAGGAGACAAGCTCTGAATCCGAATCAGAATCGGAACCAGAGACTAAGCCAAAAACTAATGCAACAGCTAGTAGTAGTAGTGCTGCAACTAGTAAATCAACACCAAGTAGTGCTTCCAGTTCCACAACAGCGGCAACGAGTTCCTCTTCAGGTTCCTCCTCTTATCGCGATCGTTTGGAGGCGAGACGAGCTTCTAGAGATGATAGCGGCTCCTCGGCGGCAACGGCAACACGTAATAGCTATGCCACGCCCTCAACATCGAGCAGCGGTTATGGGAGTAGTTCAACACGAACACGTGCCGTACCAGCACCACATCATGTGACCGATACAGAAGATCGGGAAAGGGATCGTTATGGATCTAACAGGTATTTCATAATGGTCAATGTCTCCCAACTAATTTGCATGGCTAATGAACTGGATGAAAAAAAGAAAGAAAAAAAAAAAAAAACAAGAAAAAAAACAAATGTAAAGCATTTGATATTGATTACGTGGATACGCACACATATACACACATTGACCCACTCATACACTGACACATTTCCCCACACTCATACATACATACATACATATAGATATACCAATACATATACATATATTGTTGACATATGAGCATGGCAATTGAATTATATATACATACATATATCTGTCGGGGTTATTTGTTTTTTTTTTTTTTATTTATTTTATTTGTTGTTGGTGGTTCGATTTTTTATGTTTTCGTTTTTTTTTTTTTGTATTTGTATGTTGCATTATTAATCAAATTACACAGCAGCAGCAGCAACAATGGCAAACAACAACAACAATTAATTTAAATTTTAATTAGCTTGCTTTAATTGATATGCATCATGTGTTAAATATTTAATATTTAATTGGGTTGGTTTTGTACATACATATATATATATATACACATATATATATATATATACATATATATATATATAAAACCAGCCATGAAGAAAACTGAAATCTCTTAATCATCATCATTGACACCATTATCTATATACATACATATATCTATGTATTGAAAGGATTTGACAAACCTTTGCTATAATTATACCCTTATTCAAAGTTGTATACTATTCGTTTTCAATCAAGTTTGGATTAAAGCAGCGAAATATTGGTTAAATATTTGTTAAAAACAAATTTAGGTTAAAGAAAAGTATTTAGAAATAATATCAAACTACATAACATAGTCATTGAAACTGATTAAATTCAGCGATATATAGATTCTATTATGTTAAATATAATTATTAATTTGATATTGATACTTCAGGGAAGAATAATAAAACAGAATAACTGGGAAACTCAAAATATTGTGAGATCAGAAAATAGTGTTGGGTTATTCTATTATAGTTTATTAGATAAGCGAAGTGCTAAACGGTGAAAGGCTTACAAACAACTGAGCAGAAACATAAAGATAATAAATAAAGATTAAATAAAGATAATGAAGATTTGCCAGACAGTTCATATATATACATACACTTATATACATAGATGTGATGTTATTATAGGAATATTGATATTCTTTTAACTTGTTTAATTTGACAAACTTTTTGTTTCAAAAACTAACTTGGTATATGAAAATATTAATTTTGTTACTTGATAACATATAGAAGTTCAGAATAGTGTTAGTAGATTGTTTTTTTTTTACTAATTTAAAGTAAATTGTTTTTTATAAATCTATTGCTTAAATTCCAGTTAAATACTATAATTTATAAAGAACCCAATTTAGGATAATGTCATCATATTTTCGAACAAATATTGGACGAAATAATTATATTAGAATATAAACCATATCTATTAATATAATTATAAAATAAATATTTGCTAGTCATCTTTAGAAAACAATTTACTAATTTAAGCAGATGGATGGAAAATTAATATACATTTAATTTGAAAAACATTTTTTATTTATTTGCTCGACCAAAAAAATATATATTTATACCCCTACCAAAGAGTATAAAATATTTGCATAACATTTTTCATTGCATAATATTAGGGGCGAATTCCTTTTTGCATCTACTCTAATTGTGTGTGTGTTCCCTCTTAAGTTTTTCTTTTTGTGTTTAAACTTTCATTTAAAAATATTAAAACAATTTTCAACTTTCTCTCCGCTGCAGCTTTGTACAACTGCTCGATGTAGGCATTAACATCGTAGTGGCCATTTTATTGTTCATACGTTTTGTGTGGCGTCTAATTGTCAAAATTATAACCTTTGCACCCTAAATGTGAATGTGTCGTGAACTACAGCTAGGTAAAATATTCTTTTTCTCCCCCAACAAACATACACTCTCACATACATACACTCACTCGCACACACACTTACACACTGTAGTCATCTTTTGTATATCTCTGTGTTAATCTTTGCAGTGCATTGCTATCTAGTCTACGGTTTCAAAACAGACACAAGGCACGGCCACGCTATCCAAAATGATTTACGGATATCTAGAGAAGCGATTCAATTTACAATTAGTTTTGTTTTTCCAAAATACATTTAGTACATACATATATAATTTATTTGTTGGAATGGTTACTGCGCTAACACACAAATATACACAGACACACTCACACATAGACACACACACACACACAGGTATATTCGTACACACTCAAAACTACTTGAATAATAAAAGCGAAAATGAAAAGTTAAATAATAAGTTATGAAAGTGTACACCCACTGTCCACAATTTCCTATTCTTCCTCTCTTTCTCCCCGTTTCTCTTTCTCTCTCTCTCTTTAAAGAAAAGAACTTCAATGATAAGTAGGTATGTATGTACCTATATTATTTAGCCGCCCCTTGCCTATACTACCAACCCATCTTTTTTTTATATTTTTCTTTTCTTTTTCTTTTCCATCTGCTCTAACAGAGGCAAAGCAAATAAATAGAACAAGTCCTTCTTTTACTCCTGTTGAAAGAGGCACTCAAAGACTGAAATTAACTTTACTTTCACCGTTTCATTCTGCCTGCCTGTCTGTCTGTCCGTCCATCCTTTTGCCCCTTTGTCCGACCATCTGTCAATACCCTTTTCAATGGTCTATTTGGCAAAGGGATCAATGTGCTGCCGCTGCTCCCGCTGCTTCTCTTGCTGCTCTTGCTCCTACTCCTTTTGCTGCCTCTTTTGTGCCATGGCGACAAACTTGTTTAATTTCACTTTGCCAAACCCTTTCGCCTTTTTTTTATTCTCTGGTTTTTTTACTTTTTTTTTTTTTTTGGTGGAACCAAATCTGATGTAATGTAATTACAACAAGCAAAATAAAAAACCCTTTGGCCAACGTTCTTTAGCTTCTGTTTTGGCTACTGCTCCTTTAGTCTGCTTAGTGTAGAGGGGGAGGATTTTTAACTCATCTGAGCAGCTTGTTGAACACGACTAATTGCTATCTGTTATCTCTATTGTTGATATATAATTGCAATTTTATGCCATGCAAGTTCGATATCGTTTTGTAAGCACTTTCCACTTTTCTTTCCTTGTTTTCCCTTTTTATGGTCTCTTCTGTTTTCACAGTTATGTGTATTAACAGCAGCTGACATGTTGTAAATAGATTCCCATACAGTTATGACATGGGCGGGGCAAAGAAAATGATAAGGGAAAGATAAATCCATTCCACTGTAACCAATAAACAACAATAACCGAAAAAATGAAAAATAATATATTTTTTAAGTATGTTGTTTTCATCAAAGGAAGTTGAACACAAGAGAACTTTATGAGAAAACTTTTGATTGCTTTTTGAAAATTCAATATTCAAACTCAATATCAAGAGTTGATAGTAAGTATTAGGTCAACAATATTATTATTTAATTTCATTTGTTTGTTCTTATCGGATAAGAATGGCAAACGAAGAAAATTCAATTAAGTATTAGAAAATTAGAATATGGAAATTGTGTACAGAAAGCAAACATATTGAACTTAAGTAAAGATGTTTTTGTTGTTTGTTGAAAATGAAGCAATTGAAATGAATACAGGAGTAGAGTGAAAGATAAATAAAATTATTGCTTTATATCTTTTATAGCAAAATAAATAACAGAATCTACACTTTCCTTAAAAATAATGATCACTTCAGACATTTACTAACACTTGCATTAACAGAACTTTAGGTAAAATGTTAATGTTAGTTAAACTGTTAATGTTAACATATGTAGAAAAGATATGCATTTGGATTAGAAATTAATTAGAAATTAATTAGAAAAAACAATTTTTATGTGAGATTTGGTTTACTATAAATTTAATCGCTTCTAGTTATCTTACTTATGAGTCTGAAAACAGGTGCTAGTTGATTATTTTTTAAGGTAGTAAAAATATGTTAAATTTATTCTTGTATTATTCTCTTAATTAATTAGTGGTATATTTCTTATACAATCTTGTTTCACTTTTACGATAACTAAGAATAGGAGAAAGTACATTAGCCTCTATTCTCTATCTATCATTTCAATGAAAGATTATAGAAGGAAAAAATTAATAGTATTTATCGACATTACATATTTTGAAAAGTTAATTCAGACATATGTATACAGGTTAATATCATAGTAAAGAAAGAATAAAAACCTTAGGCTGAGATGTCTACAATTAAATATCGTAAGAATTAGTATAGTAAATATATTTTTGAAAAACTAATTTCAAAAATATAAACTGATTAATGACAAAATTGCTAAAGCGAATAGCATTTAATTGAATATTATTATAAATGAATTACAAGCAAAGGTTTGAAAATCTCGCTCATCAGATGTGCCCCGCCTTTAATACTCGACGACGCCCATGTTAATTTGTGAAACTTGTAGATTGAAAGTTACTTTGGCAACGACATATTGAAATGAACACCAAAAACATGAAACAGAAACTTCATTTTCACTAACTAACTAACTCAAAAACAATTTAACAAAAGAATTAAATGTGTAATGTGCTTTCTATGTTAATTTTAGTATATTGTATGTATGTGTGTATATAATATGTATGTTTTTATGTGTATCTATCTGTATTTGTATTTAACTTTTTCCTTTATGTTTCTAGTAAGTAGTTTCTTGTAGTGTCTATTTATTGTTGCTGTAGTTGTTGTTGTTCTTGCTGTTATTGTAACTGCTTTGCCACCTACCACCCACTACCCACCTACCCATTTACTATTTAATTATCCGTGTGGCCTTTCTATGTAGTTGTGTACCTCCATTTCTATCACAAGTCTCCTTCTCTGTCTCTCTATCTCTCCGTCTCTATCGCTCTATGTGCATATTACAACCGGATTGGCAACATAATTTCTCCCACTTAACTTAACTTTTTTGAAACTTTTGCCAACTTTTTTTAGTGTTTTTTTTTTTTGCCTAACTTTCGATAATGTGAAATTAATTAGAGAATTTTTTTTTTGTATGCAACAAGCATTTATTTGTTGTTGGTTTTTGTTTTTTGCTTAAGTCAAGTGAAACGCAGGGCACATTTACAAGTCCACACATGAATATCGATCAAAATCTAGTGGTTTTTTTTTTTTTTTAACTGTTAACTGATTGTGAGAATTTCCGGCAACTGCAGGGCAATAACAAGCAAGCAAAAATAGAAGAAGAGAAAAAAAAAACAGTCACAAGAAAAAGGCAAAAAACAGAAACGAAAACAAAATGAAATGAAAATCAAAAAAACCAAAAAAAAAAAAAAAACATTCTTGCAGCTACACAAGCCGCTTTCTAAACAAAAGCAAGAGCAGCGCCATTGTAACGCAACCCTCGCTATCCACGCCCACTGCCTCCTTTGATGAGGATGCAAATGGAACTGGCGATGATTCGGATAGTCGCTATGGCACCGGACGTTCACGTTATCTGGCCATGAAGGAGCGGCGTACACGCCTGGCGCGCAGCCGCTCCTCCCATCAGTTTGGCAACGATGAGGACGATCTGGATGAGCCGGTATCACCGACCACAGTCTCACCATCCGCTTACTTGGCTTCAAGGTGCGCAGAGTTACTAAAAACAAACAAAATAAACAAAAAAATTAAAACAAACAAAAACCAAATTAAAAAAAAAACAAAACAATTTCGATTGTATATAGGATGAAATTTTAACGGTTTATGATATTGTAAATATCTATATATATATATATATGTATGTATATATATACACCTATCTATACTTGTAATCGTTTATCGTGTCTGGGCGCTTTCATTGTGCGTTTGCTGTCACCTGTCCCCCTGTCCCACACCTCCTCAGGTATACCCTGCTCCTGCCCACCTCTAAAAAAATATTGAAAAAACGTTTTTTTTTTATATTTTTTTTTATGAGTTTACTTAATTTTTACGAGTCCCACGTTTTTCACGTTTTCGTTCTGTTTTTTTTTTATTTTCTGTTGCACTCTCTACACTAATTCAACTTTATCAATTTCTTTTCTTTTTCGATTTTTTTGGTTTCAATTTATTTTTTTTTTTTGATTATTTTAATTATTATTTTATTTTAGTTTTTGGTAAACAAAATTTTACGCGTTACAAAAATTAACCGAAATTAACTGGTAAAACATTTTTTTGTACAGTTCTCAATAAGTTTGTTTATTTCTCACTCTCGCTCTCTCTATCTCTGTCTCTTTCTCTATATATATTTCTATATTTTGATACCTTAGTCTGTACAGATTTCATTATCGTAGATTGTTGAATTTTCATCTCATTCTCATTTCAAATGCAACAAAAAAAAAAAAAAAAGAAAAGGAGAAAAATAATTCGATTTCAATCAGAACATTTTTCATTATTTTGTTAGAAATTTTTACCCTTCTCCTTTTCAGGACATTAATCACAATTCATTAATATTAATTTATGTTTAGATTTTGGTTAATTATTGTTTATATTTAATGGTGATTTACAGATACAGCGGTTATGGCAGTAGTGATCTGTCCAGAAGTCGCTCTTCACATGCCTTAAAGTCACGTGACAATTCACCGATAACCGATCGGAGTGCCGGTTCATCACGGACCGGTTTGGGCAGCAGTTCCGCTGATAATAAAGATGGAGAGGCATTAAGCTCTTGGGCACGTTATTTAAAGAATAAATATGGTAATAAGAGCAGCAAAGATGCACCTAGTAGCAGCAGTGCCAGTTCACGTGATACACATGGAACAAGTTCATCCGCATCAGCGACGGGAGGTCATCATGGTAGTGGTAGTGGTATGGGTGGTGGATCTAGCACTGGTCGTAGTAGTACTGCCAGCGATGTATCGCGACGCCTCAGTTTGGGATTGCCTTTGCGCCAGGCCAACGAGCTGGCCTCCTCTGATGATGATGGGTCAAAAAACGGGCTAGGCTCCCCTACGTCCCCTACGGTAGCAGCAGCAGCAGCCGGTATAACCGGAGTGGCAGGTACTATCCCTAAACAGGTGTACCTACGTAAACGTCAGCAGCTGTTCCAATTGGGGGGCCGGGGGAGCGAGCCCGGATCCTTTACATGGCCGCGCGGTCTAGCCGTCGGTCCAGATAATAGCATTGTCGTAGCAGATTCAAGCAATCATCGAGTTCAGGTCTTTGATTCGAATGGCATCTTTGTCAAGGAGTTTGGCGAGTATGGCAATGGCGAGGGCGAGTTCGATTGTCTCGCGGGCGTGGCGGTCAATCGCATTGGCCAGTACATTATAGCCGATAGGTAAGTGTATATAGAATATATATATAGCTACACATTCCTCCTGTACGAATACTTATGTCATATATAGAGCTGCATTTTAATTAAGTCCCAAAAACAATGGCGCATGATTAATTCTCGGACTTAGCGGATGGCTGGGGCTACCATCTAATTGGCACGGCTAAGCGCATAATAGTCGCGTTAATGAGAAACATGTGCCTAAGCCATCCCACCCAGGGCAACAATTCATCCATTCAGCCAGCCAGCCAGCCTTCCAGTCCATCCAGTCCATCCAGTCATGGCATATTCGTTTTTGGGGCTGCACATGTTATCTCAAACCTTTATTTTTCTTTCTTTTTTTTTTTTTTTTTTTTTTTTTTTTGTTTTTGCTGTCTCGTGTATCGGCAGGCTCTGGGTCCTGTCATTGTTTGACGCAAAATCTCGTTAAGCGAAGAGTAGAGCGTTCTTGTCCAGCCTCATTGTGTGACTCAACTTTGATTTTGCACGTTAAGCGGCTTAGGTTAAGCCGAACAAATGCCAAAGCGCGTCACGGTCCCTCCCCTCCTGCTCCTTACACCTCTCCCTTTACCTCTACGCCATACGATTTCAACTCCTGTTGGTTTTCTTCTCGGGTAATGAGTTCGCAGGCCATTTCTTGTAATTAATGAAAGTGAGAGAAAATGAAGGGGGGGGGGCTATAGCTATAGATATATATGTTTAGATGAATGGCTGGGACAAAAAGTTATTTTAAGCAACTCCATAGTCATCAAATTCAAAGTCATTAAATAAAAGTTGAAAACTTATTAAAAGTTATTACATTTAGTATACATGAAAGTGAGAAAATTTCAACTTTTACTAAATTTCAATAGTTTTTACCTTACATATTTTATTTTTCCCTAGGACTAGTAATTATTAGATAGATGATATTATAGTATATATGATGGAAATTGACAGAACAATTACATATAACTATATAGAATATAAATTGGAATTCTGTTAATATTATTTAGTATTTGTATTCTGCATATTTCGTATATAATTTACCATTTTGATTATATTATCTGAAGTTTAATAATTATAAAGTAAGATTCAGCATTTTTATTTATTAAATATAAAAAGATGAAATATTAGGATAAAATATTAAGATAAAAAATATAAAATAAAATATACATTATAAATATATGTACCTATAAATATTATTTCTTTTATATTTATTATATTATATATCAAATTTAATCTTTATATAAATTAAAAATATTACAAATTGACTAAAAACTGACAAAGATATAAAATGAATGCAGAATATATTTAATATTTTAATTAATAACTAATTTGGAAATTATCCAAATACTAAAGATTTGATATAGAACTATTTAACCATAATTTATCAGTTGAACAATTATTTTCAGATGATTCTTTAAAGCATAAAAAATAGTTTGTGAGATACTTAATATATAGGGCGGCTCTTCAGTAGCATTTTCTTTTAAATTAATGAATATTTCGAGAAAGTTGAATTTTATTTAATTTAAGTTGCACCGCTATTTGAGATAGGGTATTCACAGTCGGTTTTCTTAGTCCTTCCTGCTTACATCAATCTTTTACTATAAATTTCTACGAAAAATCGTTCCATTTGTAGATAATCAAATTTGTAGAATTTAAATCTTCGATAAAGAGTAAAGGACTGTATATGAATTTGCTTGAGTCCTTTAATTTTACACGGTAGTTGCTTCTAAAATAATAATTTAAATTTAATTTAATACAAATCTATTTTATTCGGTTTTTTTTTTTTCATTTATCTGTATCAAATGAAATATTTTACACTAAAATTGAAAAGTTTCCAATATTTTCCTTTTATATTTTCTTTAGACAGGAGTTTATTAAATTTTGTATTCAAAATATGTCTATATCTATTCTAGGTCCTTTAGGAATTGCCAAATCTTTAAATCACATTGTTATAAAAGTTTCTTACTGAAAAAGTTTAAATTTACTTTTTATATAAGAATTGCATTTAGTTGGACTTTCATTTTATTCTTTTTGGGTTTTGTTTCTCTTATTTGGTTTCTGTTCTTTTTGCAGATATAATCATCGCATACAAGTGCTTGATCCACAAGGACGTTTCCTGCGCGCCTTCGGTTCGCAGGGCACCGCAGATGGCAAATTCAATTATCCTTGGGGCGTAACAACCGATGCACTCGGCTTCATTTACGTTTGCGATAAGGAGAACCACAGAGTGCAGGTAACCATCATTTCATCTACTATCCCTATCTCCCTACCTACGGCCACTTTCCATCTGCATCTCTATCTCTGACCGATTCGTCGATTCACGTCAGCATTGAGTCGATTTCCATGCAAATATTTATAATCATCTGGGCAAGGACCTTGCCCAATTTGTCACACTTGAGCTACGTCCAAGCTACGGTCCAAGTCCAAGCCATTGGCATCGGCGTCAGCAATTTTCATTCCCTTTAACTGCAATATATTTATTTTTGAGTTTTTCTTTTTTTTTTATTTCGTTGGAGATGGCTGGATGGCATTTTCCTTCTCCTTTTATTTTTTTTTTTTTTTTTTTTTTTTGTTGCCCATTACAATTTGCCATTTTTGTATTCGCCAGGTTTTCCAATCCGATGGTTCCTTCGTTGGTAAATTCGGTTCCTGCGGCCGTAGCGAGGGCCAGCTTGAGCATCCGCATTATATAGCCGTATCGAATACGAATCGTGTGATTGTTTCCGATTCGAATAACCACAGGATTCAGGTAAGCCAATAACAATTGACCTCTCTACATCTCTATTTCCACCTCCGCTTCCACCTTATATATATATATATATGTATATCCACTTTCACTTCATGCCTGTCTGGCCATGTGAGCAATTTTAATTAAAATATGCTCAAACACAAACGAGGCCAGAACCTGAACGAGAATCAGATATTCAAGTTTCGAGATTCGTTCATTTAACCATATTTTTCTTCCTTAGCTTTTTTTTCAATTTTTATTTTATCCATTTGTTTCATTGCTTGTCACCCATCCACAGATATTCGATGTAAATGGCAAGGTGTTGTCCACGGTGGGCGGCGAGGGCTCCGATGATGGTCAATTCAAGTTTCCACGGTAAGCAAATTGAATTAAGTTTATCTTCTTCTTTTTTACATTTTTTTTTTTTTTAATTATTAAATTGACAAATTTGTTTGCGGTTACAGGGGCGTCGCCGTGGACGATCAGGGTTATATATTTGTGGCCGATTCAGGCAATAATCGCATACAGATCTTCAATCCAGATGGCAGTTTCCTCAAGACTTTCGGTTCATGGGGCTCCGGTGATTCGGAATTCAAAGGACTCGAAGGTGTGGCCATTATGTCCAATGGTAATATTTTGGTATGCGATCGCGAGAATCATCGTGTCCAAGTCTTCTGATAGCAAACCCAGTGCATTATCTAATGAAAAATTTTCATTTATTTTAATTTACTTACCGACATTTGTATAAAAAAAAAAAAAAAAAAAAAAATGAAATCGCAACAAGAATAATGTAATGTCTTTATTTCTATATATATATATATATATACCTAGAAATTTGGTCAATTATCTTAAAAGCAAAATGCAAAATCGATACAGGAAAAAAAAATGTAAAACAAAAAAAAAATTGTTAAACTAGAACGAATAAAATTTAAAAAAAAAATCCAAAGCGAAAACTCGTCAGAGTTTGAGTGAAAAAAAAAAACCAACCATACTTTGGTCAATTCATTTATTTAGTTTTGCCTGACCCAACTGGCTTTATTACAGCATTCAAGGGCCTCTAATTGAGATTTATCTGCGTGCAGCCCAACAATTTCCCACACAATTTGCTAGCGCCTCGTGCCTTGTTTCTGATGGTGTTGCCTCCCGACTGGGAATGGAGGTGGCACACACACTTTATTAAATTAAGATATTCGGCTGCAAAATGAAACTTTTTGGAGCACTTGGCATAAACTATTTGGTTTAGCACACATCTGCGTACAGGGACATAATATGGTGAGAAAGGGCCAGAGAGACAGAGAGAGAGAGAGAGAGGGAGAAAGTGAAAGGGAACATTGTGTAGAACAAGAGCTTTAGTAGCAACAGATTTATGTGTAGCCGCATAAATTTGTTTGCCAGCAAATGTTGTGCATACGGCATTCATACGAGGGTCATTTAAAGTGTTAATCAACTTTTCCACTTATAAGCGAATAATTCATAAAATAAACTTTGCTTTTCAATCATAATTAATGGTTTTTCATTTGATATTTAGGAAAAAACCCTAGAAATAATTTTTGAAGGGTAATTCATAGAAAGCATTGCCTACTTTTTAGGGCAGCGGAACAATTGAAATTTCTGTCACTTTAGCTGAATAAATAGTTAGAGTTGATATGGTAAATTTTATTATGATTAATCATTTTATACTTTTTTAGTTGATTGATTTTATTTATTCTGAAAATTTATAACTTTTTCATATGTACAGTCACTTTAACGACTTCAAGATCATTTAAAGGAACTTGAGTTAATAGCATATCCTCTAGAATATTTGCTTGTATTCACTTACTTACAAAATAACCTTCGCATTGAAGTATGTGTGTAGCTACACCTATGTGTGTATATATATTAAGGCAACACAACTGTTCGCAAACAAATGCTAGTTGAAAAAAATTGTAAGCAGCAAATATATATATATATATGTAAGTATATATACACATATCTACTTAACGCAATAAAAAATTTAACGAACTTAGCACACTCTCTAAAAACAATAGAAAAAAATAATACATTAATATTATCTTGAGTTTTTACATATTAAAAAGTAATTATAAATTTTCAGTTCTCTTTTATGGCTTTTATGTTTTCTGACACTTTTTATAGTGGAAAAGCAGAAATTTTCTTTATTATGCTTTGGTGAAATAATACTTTAAATAATACTTTTTTCAGTCCTTAGATAACTTCACCTATTTTATGTAAATATATGACTAAATTTATTATAACACAAGGATAATAAATACAAAAACTTTCCATGATTCGCAATTAAATAATGTTCCATGTGTTTAAAGAAACTTTTATAATTTGTAAAGATTTAAAGAAATTTATTGAATTATTTATTTGGGATTGTATAAAGTAAAGCTTTGCTTCAAATATCTTCTAAATTAAAAAATTTTTATCTTATTAATAATTCAGTAAAAAATAGTAGCATAGACAAGAGTTAAAAATTAAAATGATCATGAAATCACAACTCAGACGGATATATAAGGATTAAGTTAAGAATGTAGAAAAAGAAACTATGAAATTGACTTTTAGTTTATTATATATATACATAAAATAAAAGTCAATTTCAAATATCATAATTCCTTTATTTATTAAGTATTATTTTGAGTTTTTTGTTTCATTAAGTTCTGATACATAATTTTGTTATTCGTTTGACTTACCAAAGTGTCCTAGAAGTGCTCATTGTAAACATTTTTGATCGAATGTTTTCAATTATAAATAAACTCCACCATGTGAATATTATAAATATATATTATAAAAACAAAAAAAATGGCAAGAGAAAGCAGGAAAAAATATTGTTCGTAACTTTCACTGTATAATCAAGCTTTCAATAAGCAGAAACAAAATAAAGCCAAAGTAAAAGGAAAACGAATCAAAGAGCCAAGCTAGCTACTCATTAAAATCAGAAAAGTTGATTTAACTTTTATACCAAAATAACCTTGGCTATGTACCTATGAATCAATACGTTTTCATTGTTTTGTTTGAACAATGAATCAAAAGTTTTATCAAGAATCAAGTAAATGTATGTACGAATACGAATCCTTTTTTTGCCTTCCCATTAATTAGGTCATTTGGTAGTCTTGTTTGGTGCTCTAGTCCATGTACCCCATGATATTTCTTTTGATCATCTCTTTGCTTTCCCCCCTTTTCCATTTTCAGACTTGTTCACTTGTCTCGCACATTCACACTTTTCTCATACAAATGACGCAAAATGTTGCCAGTGTAAGTAAGTTTTATGTGATTAAAATGCATGTGAGTTTCAGTTCGAGTTTAACTGTGTGTGTGTGTGTGTGTGGTGTGTGTGTGTGAGGGGTTGGTGTATTTTTTTGTGGGGGTATATTGCTATCAAACTTTATGGTTACACCCCCTGCACGTATTTTCCATCTTCATCTCTTTCAATGTCTAGCTTTATCTTTGCCTGATTACATAATAAAATTCTTTGATTTGCAACATCCGCAATTAACCTTTTGATTGACTGCGGCAAGAACGCCTGCTTTCCTTTTGAAGCCTATTAAATTACAGAGAAACAGTTACCCCTAAACCCCCAACCCCCCACTCCCCCTTATCCATTCGCGCATGTTGCAATTACGTATCTTGTAATTGAATTAAATGTTACTATTTTGCCTTTCAATTAGCGCATTAAGAGCCAGTCAAAAAGGGGGCAAGGACATAAGAATGAAAATTAAATGCAACATTTTCTCTTTGCACATGTGTGTATAACTTTCTGTGTGTGTGTGTGTGTATATATGCGAAATAAAGCGAAACAATTTGCCAAAGTGCCAACCATTTTGCAAAAAAAAAACCAACAAAATTTTATAGCCCATATGGGCGTGGCACTTTCTTCTACTTTGCACATAAATTACAGTTTTTACATGAACAGCAAACAGCAAACAAAGTCGAACCGAAAAGCAAGCGCACGAGTCAATTTTTATGACTTGTAATTTTTATTTGTCATATTTGCATGTGGCACGTGCCACAGAAACCAAAAGGAAAAACCAAATTACAAATTTCATTTAAATTAACTATGTATATTTGTGAGAAAAAGAAAATGGTTCTGGTGGCATTTAATTGGAACACGTTCACGTTCAAAAGAAACATTTACTGGCTGTTGTTTTATGCCCGGCCAAATAGCCAAGTGATAAAGAATTCTAAAGTGGTTAAAACACACATACAAACACACACATATATATATGTATATATCTATATATATATATATGTTTAGTGAAAGAGTGTAGCAAAGTTTTTTCCCCAAACAAAAAAATAAAATCAAAGCAACTGGCACAAGTTGAAGCATTTTACGGCTGCTGCTCTGCTGCTGCTGCCAAAGAGAAGAAGTTCGACAAGTTTTCGACATATTCGAACGTTCACATAGCCAGCCCGGCGGCAGTCAAAAAGCAGTTACTTTTGATTTTCATCGCTTTACGTTTGATTTTCATTTGTTTGCACCACTTGCACTTGGTCTCACACTCCACTCCACTCCACTCCACTCCACCCCACACTCTCTGCCCCTTGGCTACATCCTTCATCCTTCTGTCCTTGTCAGTTCATGCCATATTTGTGCCACGCTTTGGCAGGGAAATCAATCTGGAGTAGCCGCCAACAACCATGCCCCACAACTGGCTACCAAAAAAGTTTCATCACTCAAATTTGAGGGCAGACTTTATGATACTGTATAATAAGTTCCGGACTAATTGAGAATTTTATTATATCTGTACTCTTCAATTTGTCAAGGCATTATAATTGTATTTCCTCTTCCTCTCTTATCTAGTTTCACCTCACATTTCGACTCTCTTGAATCTCCACTTAAGTAAGAAAAAAGTAAGAGAGAAAAAGGATTTAGAGATCTGTCCTTTTTCTTCTTTACTTTTTATATTATTTGATAAGTTATCTTTGATATTGTTATTAAATTCATTATCCTATAATAGGCAATTGCAATAGTTTTGTTGACTTTAATTTAAAAAGATAAATAATTAAATCAATCAATCAATAAATATATAAATAAATAAATAAATAATAAATAAATCAATAAATATATAAATATATAAAATAAATTAACTAATAAATCAATAAATCATAAATATATAAATAAATACGGTGATAGGTATCCATCCATATTATATATAGTTCGGATATATATATTATATATTATATGTATATAAATCGGATCCGTTGTATATATCAATAAACAAGCCCATATCAATTTAAAATATTAAAGGATTTTAGTGTATTTATGATATTGTTTAATTATTAAACAAAATTAATTAAGTTTTATCTGTATTTTTATACAAAATTAAAAGTAATTTATCAAACTTTTTAAACAGTAAAACTTAATGTATTAAAAATGTAATGTAAAACAAATTTTTGTTTGGTATTTATTTGCAATTTACCCAATGTAAAATTTTTTTAAATATATGTTATTTAAAAAAAATAGGCTGTGCCATCAAAAAACCAGTTTAAATAATAATAAAATATGTTTTTTTTTTAAATATTTAATTTTCTTATTTGCACAATGAATGTATATTTTATATAGCATTTAAGTCTTATGAATAACTAATTTTTATTATATTGGTATGAAAAAAAAACCATAAAGGCTTTAATTGTTGATAGATAATTTAAACAAATAAGAAAATTTGATTTGTCATTAAAGCAATTAAATGCACTTGTTTGTTAGTTTTTATTAAGTCTTAATATTCCTTCTAAAAAAAAGTAAAAATTCTTACTTGAGAAATTTCAAGTTCTATATAAACTTTCATTCCTTCAACAAGGCACAAATCTAATAAATCCAACAGATTTGATATAAGGCAAACAAAAATGACAACTACTTTAGATTAACAATTTGTACATATATAAATAAACTGCTGCTTTAGAAGGTTATTTAAATTTTAAATAATTTGAATATACCCAATTTCCTATCTCTCTCTTTCACTCACTTTGTTTACAGGGTATAAAAATGTAATCGGAGCTGGAACCGGAATTGAGGAGAATGGGTCTGACCCGTAGTGCAATTTTTATGTGCGTTCGATTTTGCGCGCTTGTTTCTGAGCGTTTTATGAGCTGGTAAAAGTTTATGTTTCTTTCACCTCCTACCCCCCACACCCACCCACCTACCTAACTACCTATCTACCTACTAACTCTTACCTCTCTCCTTCTCTCTCCCTCTCTCTCTCTCTCTCTCTGTCTGTGTTTCAGTTTGTGTATGTTTTCCCCAATGCGCTTTAAACGAAAGTTGCATAAAAGCGAAAATTGTTTGAGTGCGTTTGGTATGGATTCGGTATTTTTTTTTCTTTTTTTATTTTCATTATTATTTTTGTTTTTTTTTTTTTTGCATTTTGTAAAAGTTTATCCTTTTTTTTTTACTGTTGGCAGCCATTTTAGAGTTGCTAGCCAAAATATTTGTAGATTTATGATTCAGTTTTATGTACTCGTTAGTTTTCTTCATTTGGGTTTTTTTTCTCTTTTTGGTAACAATTTGTGGATCATTATGATGGTTTTTTGTTCCCCTAAAAATATTGGACAATTCGTGGTGTTTTTTAAACCTCCAAAGCATTCTCATTTTCTATATCTTTTGTGTCACAGCTGGCTCTTGGCCACCGAAAAATGGAAACCCTTTTTGCTTATTACTTTTCATTTCTTTCCTGTTTTTTTTTTTTTTGTTGACTGGCTGCAGTGGCTACTGAATTTTTCCCTTCTCCGCCTTCAAGTTTTTCATGTCAGTGCACAATAAAAAATAAAAAAAAACAGAATTAAGTGAGGAGGAGGGGAGGGGTAGGGCAAAGAAAAACCAACGCCTGCCCAGGAGCAACAGCTGGTCACCTTTTTGGCAGTTAAGTGTAAAAAATGCTTAATGCCACACATACACACACACACACTTACACTGACACACACGCACACCTTATACACCCATACACATGCACTACAAATAAATAACTGCCTGGGCTATATTTTGCCAACAAGAAAATATAAAGAAAACAATAAATAAGAAAAAATCACGTATACGCCAGGTTAGGTTATCGACCTCTCGATATCCTATAATAGCAAGTGATATGATATACCAACTGATTAAATTGTGTGAAAAAGTGTGTACAGACTAAGAAAATAATTCGAAATGCAATTAAGGTGAATTCTAACTTTCTGAAGAAAGTTATACTTAATCTATGTACTAGCTGACATTGTAGGTGTTTTTTCCTCTTAGATTTTTATCGCTGATCTATAGATGATTTGAGACTGATTTGTTCTTTATTTATTAAATCATAACCTGCATATTTTTAGTCTAATACTTTAAGTGGAGAATACTTTGCAGATAAAGACGTGTAAATAGACTGAAAGATAGAATCTCTAAAATAATGATTTATTATATTAATATAATCTCTAATAAAAAATAATTACAGTTCATCAGATGCTCATACATATATATGTAAATATATACAGAAAATTAATCATTAAATTAAAAATTTATTTATTTGTTTCAAAATCACCGCAATCTTTGCTAAATATAAAAAACTTGGAATTTCCCAAATTATGAAATGGTGAAAATTGAATTTCTATGTCAATTAAGAGTTACTCTGAATATCTGAATTTGCCTCCTATGAAAGTGGATGTTTATATTTCCAATTATTAATTATTTTCAAATTAATTTGAACTAATATTCGTATTATACATACATATTTTCCCTCTTATCTAGAAAATATAAAGAACTTTGATTTTTTGTTCAATGAGGTTTATTAATTAGTCTAGAAGCTAATCTATAATGACGACTTTTTTCCGACTTTTTATATCATTTATCGAAAAGGCTAATCAAAAGGTGAATGCAATAACTTTGATGTTAATTTTATTCTTACAATGATTGGGATAATTTTAAGTATAAATAAAATATTATGAGAATTTGTATTCTTTGGATTTGAGATTGTTTTACTTGCCTTAATTAGATTTTCTCTTAAAATATCCAAATTGAATGTTTTTTTATTTAGATTTCTCTATTCCATTTAGCTCGTCTTTGATAACTCTTTTAAAATTAAAATGCCATAACGAAATTAGAAAATTTTAACAATCAGAATAAAAAGAATTAAAAATTTAAATTAATTATGCTACTTTCAATTACATTCCTAATATTTTAAGCAATGCTTATACTCTTTTTTTTTTTAATTTTTCTATCGAGAAATCATTTTTGTTTAATGACAATCTGAGTATACCCCATTTGACAATGAGTATGACAGAAAATAAAAGGTAAGGCCACTCAGTTTCAATCAAAAATTAGAGGGCCAGAACGCTGTGAGAAAGTCAATTTCAATTTCCAAGCTCAGGCCACGTAGATTTCTCCATTTCTATTTCCGGTGACCCGGAGCCACAAGTGTGGCAACATTTGCCAAAGGCAAAGATGGAGGTAAAACTGAAGATGGAAATGGTACCGGAGCTGAAGCCGTAGCGGGAGCCGGGAGCCGGAGTCGATGCTGGTCTTAACCTTTTCCCCTACTAGCCATATTCTGGCTAAACCCCGACTGCACTTGGCGGTACGTTTAATACCACTTGAGTGACTTTTTATGGGCACCATGGCCAACCAGGCAGTCATGTGTGCTGTGTGGGTCTCCACTTGATTGTGGATGGGGTAAGGGTATGAATCTGAATCCTAATATGGGTGTGAGAGTATACCACTTTACTTTCTCTGTTCACGTTTTGTTGTTATTTTTTTTTCTGTCTCTTTTGTTTTGTTTTTCCTTTTTTTTTCTTTTTATGTATTTATTTTTGTTGTTGCTGTCCTGTTCATCAGGACTTAGCCTTGCCATTTGTCTACTGTTGTTTTTTGTTTTTGTTTTTTTATTTTTTTACACCCGCTGCATGCAACCCCTTTTCAACTTGCAACGTGTCAGACATTTTTATATGCAACGGCAGCAGAAAAAAAAAAAAATACTTTTCATTTTTATTATTTCCATTTCGGGGTTGGCCTTTTGTTTGCGTCTTTCATTGCTGATGCTGCTGCTGGTGCATCATGAAAAACATTTTAGCAGCATCTGCATACATTTAAATAAATATTTTAATAAATAAAATGGTCAGCTCAAGTCGTGGCCACATCTGTCTCTGTATCCCTTGCCACCACTTTTGTCCATGGAGGTGTGGGGGGAGGAAGGGGAGGGAATCGTAGGTTGGTTTCCGAAAAGTCATTCACCGCAAACTGAGTGACATTTTCAATGATTTTTCCAGGGCAACTGTGTAGAGATTTTCATTTCCGAAGGAATGCATCTTTTTTCAACTGAAAATATGAAAAATACATAATCCATATTCAACAATGTACAATTCGTACATGTACATATGTGGTATATTCCATATACATACGTGTATATCCATCATAAATGTTTCATTATTTAGTTTGGTATTCAGTTTTGATAGTTTACCTGTCTGCCAAACTGTCATACAATTGCCATCATTTTCAACTGGTTTTGCATCTAAATTGCAGAGTTAGCAATATTTACG
This sequence comes from Drosophila sturtevanti, assembly GCA_018150375.1. Taxonomy (NCBI): domain Eukaryota; kingdom Metazoa; phylum Arthropoda; class Insecta; order Diptera; family Drosophilidae; genus Drosophila; species Drosophila sturtevanti. The sequence continues at coordinate 2,254,967 of JAECWJ010000324.1, read as the reverse complement.
AAAAGGAAATTGTCCATTCATTGAAACATTCTGATCCCATTTCGTGAATCAAATTATTTAAATCTACTACACAACTTGAACATTTTGAAAATTTTGTGACCGTTATCGTTATTATAACAAAGTGTTTACTGGCACTCTACTATGTCCTTTAATTTCTTAAGTTAAAATATATGAAATTATCCCATACAGTTATATAGTAAGATTCTCTTTGCTTTTTCTAAGCATGTCTGACATTTAATTATCCCCAAATTCCTTTCAAGCTATAATATAAAAATATTTTGCTTAAATTGCTCACCCTTAAGTGCAATATTAATTGGTGTCTATTTTTCCAAGTATTTTCTTAAATTTTATAAAATCAATATAAGAGGAATTTATAATGTTTTTTCTTATCTCTCTTTCTCTCTTTCTCTAAGCCAATAAAAACATGGTATCAATTAAAATCAATCCACCTGAAGGTTGGAAGTGATTTTTGTTTAAGGTTCCAATAACCGAAGTCTAAGAATTTCACATTCGCATGCCGTCAATTCAATTAAAATATCAAAAGAATTTTCTATCACCAATTTGACACAAGATTAAATCAAATTGAAATTTGTAAAAACTGTAACAAATATATAATACAAATAAGACACTAATATTATAACCACGAATAACAAATGGGTCTGATACTTTAACTATTTTTATCTATATTTTAATAATAAAAAATAACTATTATTTAGAATTAATTCAGAATTAATTTACTATTTTAGAAGTATATTTTTTTAATGTATAAACACCCAATTTTAATTATTATTTTCATATTCATTAATTTTTATTCAAAATAAAATCTTATTATACTTCAAACTTAGCCAAGTATTTTATATATATGTTTATATTGGCAATTCAGTGAGTTTTTATCCTGATTGAGCCAGTCTTAAATAATTTCCTGCATTACTCCGCAAAAATTGTGGAGCGTGGCGTTTACCAACACGCTTATCGTTTACCAACACTAAAACCAACACTAAGCCATACTCGAAGTCAATCCTGACCTCACACTCTTTTAGTACTGTATTATTGTATTCTGATATGACATAGGGCAACACTGGTTATATCACTATGAAAGTCGGCGTGTATTTTCAAAATATGTACTCTCCTTTCTGCAATTTATCTCCGACATACATATATATATATATATATTGTACATTTAATAGATATATTTCTTATAAATTAAATATATCTAATAAATCTTATATATAAATTCCTATAATTGTTAAACTATATATTTTTGGTGTAATTTATAGTAATTTTCGTGAAATTGAATGCAAATTCTGAAGCACCGAAATCGTAAGTATTATATATATTAGGATTAAACAAATATTTCTTTTTTAATCTTTAAACTAGAACTTATTTCAAAATTTTTCATTGACAATTGCATAATTTAATATTCCTTTAATATAAAGCAGTATATTACGTGATAAAAGTAAAAAATCCGTTTTTAAAATAAAAACTAATTCAAGGCTAACAAAAATAAAGAAACAAAGAAAAAATTCTTTTAAATTTGAGTTAAGAAGATTTCAATGTAAAAGTAAAAATTTAGCAATTTTAAAATAGAGATAAAATTTTTGGTTTAAACTAACAAAATTTTAACTCATTTAAATAGTTCTTATCTTAGTTGTTACACAATTTTGCAATAAGCTTTATTTAGCTAAACGATTTCAACCATATATGAGGATATGTATATATATATATGCCGATGTAGAAAATGGTTTGTATTTATATAAAGATTAAGAGTTTCACGTAAATTGAATTTAAATTTTTTATTGATTTTGATGAGAAAATCTTAAGTACTATGGCACCAGCTGGACGAAATCCAAGATGAATTGAACAAAAGCGGAACTGGGCAAAGGTAATATAACTTACTGAAACCTGTGTAAATAGCATTGAAACAGATAAAAAGCATTTATATACACACATACAGCTCTGCAGATTCTCCTCCAGAGAAAACAATGAGCAAAAGAGAGAGAGAGGAGAGGAGAGAAGTGGAGAGGAGAGGAGCGCAGGGAGAAATTGGAGAAAATAAATGTTAGTGGAGGAACATTGTGAAGTGCTTTTTAGTTTGCTTAAATCAAACTAAGAGAAAATTAAACTTCAAACTAAAAGCTGCTTACAGTTTCGAGCATTAAATGGATTTTCACATTAAATGTGTATCCGTATGTGTGTGTATTTGTGTGTGTTTGTGTGTGAGAGCGATGGTTGCAATACTTGATCGTGACTGGTGTATTAAATGTTTTTCGCTTGAGAAGCGAACGAGGTATCCGTGACATGTATGGAAATTGCTTATATACTCTAATTTCTTATATCATAAAAGTATATTTAATGGAAAATGTTTAACCTAGAATTTCATTAAGTGGTTCCCCTTTTGGTCTACACAGAGTTCAAAAGAGATGAAACAAGTCACTTAAGATCAAGATAAAAAATAACGTGTAGTCCTCATTGTTAAAAGTTTGCTCCAAATAATTTTGAGAATCGTATGAAACTAAATTAAAAGCACTAAAAATATGTAAAACAATTTAAATCGAAAAATTTAACATTTTGAAAGGGTTAAATAAATATAACTTATATGTATCTATATATATGTATACATATACAATAACAAAAAAATCCATCTTTTATATAATCCATAGTTTATATTAATTTTTATTTAAATTAAGCTTTAATCGATTTTATATTTATTGTAAAGTCTTTTTTTAAGTCCCGTTACAATAAAAATTTATACAAAATTTCAGCTATTTGTTTTTTTGAATATTTTCAGCATTCCAGTTCCTGATTTTCATTTTTTTATCTTGAAAGATTGAAATGGATTAAAATTGTGAAATTAGAGGGCTGTAATTGATTTAAACTTAATCTAAAGATATATATATCTGATAAACACAGATTCTGATTATAAATAGCTATGTTATTATTTAATTGCAGAAATTTTTTTAATTCTTTATACAAAAACTTTCTCTTCTCTCCCTTCTTAAAAAAAGTCGTTCCAATCTAAAATAAATTTAAAGAAAAAACTATTGGAAAAATGTATTTTAATAGAAAAGTAATTTTACTTAAGATTTGTTTTAAGATAGGTTACTTAAAAGGTTACTTAAATATTTAGTTTGCATACATTTATATAGAATACCTATAAATAGTTTTTCTTACCAATAAAATTTGGAAAAAATTAGAAAAGTAAAAGATTTGTTTTATTTTAAAGCATCAAAACTTGTTCTGACTTTAAGAAATAATAAAAGTTTTTACTTAATTCAAAAATTGGGAATTTTGCATTTTTAATTTGTCGCTTGGACATTTAATTTAAATTGCTTTCCCCTCAGAAAAAAATCTCTTCTATATACATTTTGTTTTATTTGAATATATATGTACGATATATCAATTTAAGCCAATAGGCGATTTGTGCCAATTAATTAGCTTTATAATGAACTGATAGAAAAAGTCTTTAAAACTAATTAAGTCTTAACTGATAGGATTTTTAATTGTTAAAAAATTTTTAACTTTTCAGACTACTTTTCGAGCATCTATAAATCATATCAATTAAGTTTTTGTAATATAAAATTATAAGATAATGAAAATATATATATATGTATATATATATATATATATATAAATATATATTTGAAAATCGTTTTTCTTTGCACGTTGCCATCACTAATTTATATGAAATTTCTCCAGAAATTCGTTTGGCTGCAATTGAAGTAGCTGCAATTGTTATACAATTTCCATCATCATCATCATCATTATCATCATCATCATCATTATCATGGTGATGATTGTTCATGGCCAATAATGTTAACTGGGTTGGGTTGCATTAAGTAATTACATTGATTGTTTCCGATGAGCTGGACTTGGTAAAGTAGCAACTGTATATATATTGTATATATATATATATAGTATAGTTGTAACTGCTTATCAATATCTGACCATATGTATCTGTTGGTCAAGCATCATGAATTTGACATTATCAGCAACAGCTTGGTATTTGGCATTGCCTTTGACATTTCCCCATTTGTATTGGTATTGGTATTGGGATTGGGATTGGGTGGATGGTTGGTTTTGAGCCTTTTGGGCTGGCTTTGTTGACGAATTAACATTTATCTTGTGCCACGTGAAATCCATTTATCACACGACTTGGCCAGAACAAAAACAATGCCAGTGCCAAGGCAAATCAACAGCATGAATTCGCATTGATATTTATTTATATTTATTTATATGTTGTTATTGTAAGCGCGCTCGCGTGTGTGTGTGTGTGCCTTTGTCTCGATTCATCAAAGCCCCGGGTGCCGCAGTCCTTTGGTTTATGTTAATAAAAACGGACAGACACGAGACAGCAACAGGAAAGGCAGGAATAACAACAACGATTTGATATTGACGCACCAAATCTCTGCCAGTTGACCTTGGCCAAAACAGGCCAGTATAGTACACTCCGTATTGAATCCGGGTTACATCAACAACAACAACAACAACAACAGCAAGAACAACAACAAGAATATCAAGCAATAGCATTCACATTTCTTGGGTTTATTTCGAGCATTTGATTTATATTTAAATGCCTATTGAGGTCAAGTCGTGTTCATAACTCTTTGTATCGACAACACCATCTACTGCCAACAATTTATCATAGAGCCACAGAGTTCGTCGTCACCGTTCTGGTCTTGGCTCCTAGGCCGTGGTCCTTGGTCCTTGGTCCCTGGTCCTCTTACTCATCTTGTCTCTGGTGTTAAATTGAAATTCCCCTTTGTATATGGCCTGGCGCCTTGGTTAATAAAATCAATGTAAGTGGGAATGAGTAGATGGTCTCTATCTCGCTCTCCCTCTCTCGTTTACTAACTGTTTCTGTGATCATGGGACGATGAGTTAAAAGCTGTTTAACCGTAGACAATCCTTTTGGTGTAACATCGACGGCCGCATGTTAATCATGGCTCTTGGTTCTTGGGTCCTTTGGCTTGGGGTAGGCATAATTTATTGCCTTGTAAAATGAATTTACGTTAAGGTAGCTGCTATTGGCCAAAAAAAGTTTCCAATGTTGTTGCTTCTCTCTTTTGTTTTCAGCTTCTTCTTCTTCTTCTTCTCCTTCTTAACCAACATACATACATACACACACGTGGCTCATAGTTGTCGTTTTTGTGATTGGAGGTGGAGGCCAAAGATGAAGATTGGATAGAGCCAGAGTAGGATTTGGTATAGGAGTTTCAAGTTGGTGTTATGGGGCGTCTGGCTTTGGCATGTATTACAAATTTATTGCCAACTTTGATACCAAGGCGTTGCCATTTTGAGCTACATACATGGATATATATACAAATATTTTGCTCATTTCTTTCACAATTCCTTACATGAAGCTCCATTTTAACATTAACCCCATGCACACCCACACACCCCTATCAAAAGCACAACCCCCACTTCATTTGCAATTTGTATGCAAAGTGAGCTATTATCGCAAGAGCATGCAATTTGTGGCAGGACACAAACAAAAGTAACAAAAAAAAAAAAAAAAAAGAAAATCAGGAAAGAGAGAGAGAGAGAGAGAGAGAGGGGGAAATTAAATGGCGTGCAACAATTGGAGCAGACATTGTTTTTAATTCTTAAATTTTTTCTATTTTTGTTTTTCTTTTTGCGTTTTCTTTTTTTTTGGTGTTACTCTCGATTAGCCACACGAAAGGCAGTTGAACTACAATTTGCATAAAGGACCTGCGATTAGGCTGGGGTCATTTTTGTAGCTAGGGCAAGAGTCCGCATTTTTTTGGTTGTTGGCCATTCCGGTTCATGTTAGCCCTGTTGCATGTTTAAGCTGAAAATTGATATTAAATGCTTTGGCATAAAAAACCATCAAAATGATTTCGTTACCATTTCTACCACCGCCCTCTTAACTAACCACCAATCTACTATATATGTATGTATACCATATATATATATATAGATATATATACACAAGTACTGGTACAATCCATGTGCATAATGAAGGTATTTTATTAGGCCGGCTCATGTGTGACTCTGATATATGCACTGCCATTAGTTATGCCTGCTGATTGTGCTAGAGATTCAAGAAATCCAATGCTCCCCTTTACCGATCTGAATCCCCCTTCTTGCCATTTGGCCAGGTTGTTTTTTGTGTGTGTGTGTGTGTTTTTTTGTTGTTGTTGTTTTTAACACAACGACTTACAGGCATTGGTCACTCGGCGCAAATTAATTTGGGATTTTGCGTCTATTTGTTTTGGCCTGGCCACATGATACTTTTTGTTGTTGTTGTTGTTGTTGCTGCTGCCACTGCTGTTCGCATTCATCACAATCACACAGTCATTGAGGGGAATTGCCGGGGAATGGTGGTGAGATAGGTGGTAAAGGGGGGTGGGTGGGTGGGGGTTGGGGATTACTTGCTGATAAAATTTATGTTCTCTGGCGGCCACTGGATATCGTATATAGCATGAGCATGCATTCGTTGAGATATGTTTGAACACGTGGACATATCCAAATGCTGCCAAAGCTCAAACTGACATTTGATATATTGGTCAAGGGAGGCCCCTAGACAGCTGCAACATGCGTATTCCCTTTTTTTTTCTCTCTCTCTCTCCCTCACTCGCTCTCTCTCTCTCTGTTTCTCTTTTTATTGTGTAGGTGTGTGTGAGTCTGTGTGATAGTTTGTTGCCATTGTTGCATGTGTAATTGCTGTGTTTGAAGAGTCTCTCTTCCAGTGGTTTTTGTTAAAATTGAGTACTTTAAATACCATAGCATATATATGTGTATATGTATATATATACCTGAAGCATCTCTTCAATTGCACAATTACAAAACATTTTACACAGCATGGTACAAAACAAAAAAAAAAAACAAGGGAACCTCATAAATGCCAATCCCTTTTCACAGGTAATAACTTAAGCGGATTTCTAATCTGGATTTTATCCTCTTCTGGCATTATACAGAGCGAAAAATTTAACATAGAATATGTTATTCAGGTTTTCATAATGCTATATGAAAAAACAAAAAAGGAAAGTAATTGTATATTAAAAGTACAATCATAATAATATAAAGAGTTATAATATTTAAAGCATGAGAGCTAGAGATAATATATTGAACTTTATCATAATTTCTGTTCTAATGTGCATAAAAATCTAAGATAAAGAAATTTTGCTTGATCTGGACTATAACCTTTTAATTATCTTACAAGTTGAAATTGAACTTTATTTTCAATATAATATGTAAATTAATTTTATATTACGAGGATCCGGGTTCGATTCCCAGGCTAGTGCATGGATTTAGTGAGAAGGCCCTAGTTGCCAGTGCTATATTTAGGTTGATAGTTTACAACTATATCTTTATAATAATAATAATAATAATAATAATAATTTTATCTTGATTATATTTGATTTTAAGCAATGTATACATATAATAATATTGATATATATGTATATAATAATATTGAAATATATGTATAATAATATTGAAATGTGTATAATATTATTAAATATTAATAAATAATGAAACTATAAAACCAAGGGAAAAAAAGTACATCAATTTTTTTCAAGTAATATATTTTTATTAACATTAATTAATACATTAAAAAAAATTTGAATTTTAAAAATATATTTTTAATTTCTTATACATACATTTTTTTAGTTTTAATAAAACTCTTTATAGTGCTACATTTTCGTAATAGTGCCTGAAATTTTACATATTAAACGAGTATTACATTAAATGTATTAATACATAAAGTTCTCAGGACTTTCACTTTTAACATCTGAGGATAATAAGTAACAAAATTACATTTTTCATCGTTCATTTTGATTAGCAATCCTTAATAACTAAAAACAGAATTATTTAATTTTTAATTATAGTTTTCGAATTAATTTCTGGTTTCATAGATAAGAAAAGTAATTTGATTTAAGTTCAGCTTAGAATGCTTCCGGCTTAATCAATTACATTGAAATCTGTTTGTATCTATGTGTAAAACATGAATATTTACCTATTGACATATATAACCACTTAACCAGGTCAGTAATAGAGTGGGTGGGTCAGAGTATTTGGATGGTTGTGATGCGGTCATTGCTTCACTCGGGGCCTTAATAAGCTGATCAGGTTTCATGTGGTAAAATTTGTAAACGTTGCACATAAAGGCATTTAGATGCTTAAATAGAGGAAAATTTGTCAGTTAAAACGTTTATCTAAATATATGCAAAATGTTAATAATAAACATTTACAAATATATATCTGTTAAGAGATATAATTGGTTAGATAATTTTTCCATTTTGTTTAAACTAAAACTTAACATTTAAATGGGGAAAAAGTTCATTTCTAAACAAAAAGAGATTGTTTTTGTTGAAGAATGAATAATTAAATAATTATAATAAATAATGATTAAAATTATTAAGATAAATTACAGAAACTGTTGTGCGAGAAGAAGTTAAGTTGGAATTATATAAATGGAGTTCTTTATTCCTATGCACTTATGATCTTCATGTTGTCTGAAAAACTGATACGAGTATGACAGAGTTGCAAGACACAAGAAATTATATACTTAAAGGGTTGCCAGATAGTTAGTTTGCTTTCGACTTAATACAATGTTAATTTGCAATAAAAATTAATTAGTTTTAAAAATTAATTAGTTTTTAAAATTAAAAGTGTTCATTTAAACGTAATGGAAAATGAAAGTGTTAGAGCATAGGAAAAGACATATATTGTAATGAATTGATTATGTCAATTAGTCAATTAGGATTTCATTAATATTAAAAAATAATGAAGCTTATTTATATTTACTTCATTTGCATAAACGAAATAATGCCAATGTAAAATGTATGTAATTAATTGGAATTCATTCATTCAGTAATGAGAATAAAAATGCATTAAAAAAAAAACACACACAAAAATATTTAACTTTAAAAGAAATATAATTTCTTATAATGGAAAGTTTATTGGCCTTAGATTAAAAAGAAATGCAGAAAGCATTAATATCTATGACCAAATAAATATAACTATAATATCTTCACTATATTAGCAAAAAATTTTTATTATTTTTAAAAAAATATTTATTCTTAATAAATAAAACAAGACAAAATTTGTTCCTTTTAAATGATGTCTTTGGATACACATGGAATTAAAGGATATAAATCAAAGGGATTAATTAATCCCTATTAATTCTATTAATTAATAGAATCCGAATTATGCATATATTTATAAGTTTATATATATATATAAATGATATATATGTATCTACATATGTTATGTGGATACATTTATTTGAATATTTCCTTATTTTGAACAATTCTTTTGCACTCACTGACATTTTCTTTTTCCCTCGTTTTCCGGCTGGCTTATTCGGCTTATTATATATATGTATATATTCGGCTAATTATATATATATTTAACAAGTCTACTATAAAATTAATAAAAACTAAAATATATTTAAACAAAATATTTGGCTTTGAAGTTTTATTGCTTACCCTATAAAAGATTACTCAATCTGGAAAAGGGGAAAAAGTTTTACTTAATACTTTAAATTACGTTAATATTTATTGCAGAAGTGAGTAAAAAAATTTCGATATTCCTTCTATTTTGCTTCGTTTCTTTTATTTTCTATTAAATCTTAATTAAATTGTTCTTTTGAAACAGTTTTGTCTAATTCAGTTGTCAGCTTGACTAGAGCTAAACAAATTCATTTAATGTGCCATTTTTGTTTGTTTAGTTGTTTTTCAACTTTTTGGCTTGTCGTGCCAAAATTTATTTGTCCTGCTTTTGTAGCTGGTGTCTGGCCATTAGTCACTCCATTACCATGAAATGTTCTTTGCTGTTGTTGTTTTTGTTGTTGTTGTTGCCACTGTTTGGCCAAAATGAAGAGATAAATGCAGCTAGGCTAAAACTTGAAACGTGCCAAAAATTAGCGCAAAACGGAAGGCATCTCTATGTTTGTGAGAATTTACAAAAAGAGGCCACACTCACACAGACACACATACACACACTCACACACAGATACATATATTTGTATGTGGTGGAATGGGATTTTGTTTTCGACTGTTGCTTGGGCCAAGTGTCAGAGTGTTTAGCATGCGCTGAATTTTAATTTCACACTTTTGCACTGCAATCAAAGGGAATTATCCAACAACAGAAAATGGCCACGCCCACACTACAATGAGTGAAGTTTTGAATGCGAGGGGGGGGAGGGGGAGGGGTATGGATGGTAAATGGAACGTTTGCCATGGCATGACCAAAATGACCACGCCCATAAGCTGCCGTTCACTGTAATTAGCACACTTTGATTTGTATTTGGCTAACAATAAAATGACAGCTTTTGGCTAAATGGCACGCAACAACACGCCGACAAAGAAAAAAGGAAAAAAAAAAAAAGGGAAAAGAAAAAGGAAAATAAATAAAAACTGAAACTTAAAGCAGGTCGCCAACCCGTTAGAGTTGAAGGAGTTGCAGTATTGGACCGGAAATGCCAGTGAAGTTGGCGTGCCTTCATTTCGATTGCATGGCAGAGTTGACTGTGGCCAATGGCATGCCATAAATTCTAATAAACGAGTGCAGCCTTGGCCTGAGAGTCGTCCTTCTCACGTTACAACGGTTAAGTCACACACACACACGCACACATTCACTCAAACACCCACACACACACACACTCGTAGAATTCGCATAGCGTTTGCCCTTTTGCCTCAACAGGTTTACCGTTTGCAGGACATCAACTAGAAATATGATATGGGCTAATTAATGCCTTGGCACTAGGCAAACAGGTTAGTTGGGTTTTCATTTCACTGCAAATTAGAGAATGTGTCAAACTCATTGCTTTTTTTCAAAGAAATAGCAAAAATAGAGAAATAGATAAACGAGCAAAGGAAGCTGATGGCAAGAGAAAGTTAATAATAATCAAGGAAACGGTGTGCAACTGAAACTTGAGAAATAAACCACAGACACACACTCTCTCTCTCTCTATCTCTCTCTCTCTCTCTCGCTCTTTCTCTGTTTGTGTGAATGTGTAAGCCGGCAACTGCATTTTTTTGATAAGACACACAAAACTCTACAAAGTAACATTTACAACCACACTGCGTATACTTAATACGTATAAGAGTGGCTGTATAAGAGTCGTTTGCTGTTAAAAGAAATTGTGTAAAAGTGCGTCTGCAGATGGCAAAGAATATTTCCACATTTTTTTAAGGCAAACAGAAAATCAGAAAAGAAAACAGAAAAAACAATAGGGCATGGCCCAACAACACAACAACAACAACAGTACACACACACACACAAAACAATGCTGCGTGTAGACTTTGTGGCAGTTAAAATGAAGCGAAGCAAAAACTGTAACAAACACGCAAACAACTGGCAAAATGTTCAACGCGAAAAGGCAAAAGGTAAAGTCAAAAGGTGCGAAAAAGGCGTGAATATGGGCCCGGGATCCCGGGGTTCAAGTAACATGCAAGTCAAAAAGAAACCAACAACAACAATACACAATATCAGATAGGGTAGCACACACACACACACACACACAGACACAAAATGAATGCGAACTAAATGGTTAATCCTCTTGCTTCCCCCCTCCCTTCTTCCCGCACCTTTTTGGTGGGGTCATGAAGTCATACTGAGATTAGGGCTTGGTCACGATTATCATACAAGAGAGCTACTTAATAATAATGGCAAAAGCTAAGTCATTTTGTTGCAAATTAAATTTGCTAATTTAATCAGTAAATATAAATGATTGTCTTTAGTTTCTAGAACCAATTATATAATTATTATCTTATATAGGTAAATAAAGTTTCCAGAACCAATTGTTTTATTATTATATTATATAGTAAACTTAACTTAGTATCTTTACTTTAGGATAGCTTAATTACTGAATTTAATCTATATTTAAAGAAAACGCACAATAATGAACGGAAATTTAAAAAAACTAATTAAAATCGTAATTTGTATATTAATATAATAAACTTACGATTCCTTGATTTCACAAATTTTTGGGAATCAATAATTTTATATTTACATTTATTTATTTAATTTATAAAACTATTATATTTAGAATTATTATATATAGATTTTTATATAGAGAATTATAATGTATAGAATTATTGGTTTTATAAAGTTATGACATAAGATTTAGGAATAGTAATGAGATTTAATTAGTATATAAACTATGTTTATATTTCCATGCTTTTCAATTTTAATTAAACGTATTAGATTTTCTAATATCCAATAAAATTTTATATTATTATATTTGGAATTCTTATATATATAGAATTATTATATGTAGAGTTATTATGCATAGAATTATTATATATGCATTTATAATTATACAGATTTATACTGTATAGAATTATTAGTTTCATAAAGCTAAAACATGAAATTGAAAAATAGTGAGTTGATCATAAATTTAGATTCTGCATTATAAAAGACATATTATATACATTTTATATATTTTATGTATTCATATATGTATTTTACATTTTATGTTTATCTTGTTGCAGTAGGATTCTTTTTCTATTCTCTTAATAAATATTTTAAGGTAACTTTGATTAGGTAAAATCGTAATTTAAAATTTTTGTTTTCGATTTGTGCTTATAATATATTTTAAATACTTTTGTTACTGATTTAAGAATGAGCCTCAAATTCATTTTTATACCCTTGCAGAGGGTATAATAAAATTGGTCAGATGTTTGTAACGCATAGAAATAATCGTTTCCGACCCCATAAAGTATATATATTCTTGATCAGCATCGAAAGCCGAGTCGATATGACCATGTCCGTCTGTCCGTCTGTCCGTCTGTCTGTTTCTTCGCAAGGAATCGAACTTAAATTTTGAGCTACGTGAATAAAAGTCATATCATTCTCTTCATTGATGATTTATCTAAATTAAGTTCGAGAGTTGGTATGATCGGACAACTATAAGTTATAGAAAAATAGGAAAGATCAGAGGTACCTCGGTTAAAATTTGTGTTGTTCAAAACAGTTCTTGTGAGAAAAACTTTTTGTTTTTTTGAGATATCTCAACCAAATTTGGCACACAGATGAGAATTCTACTTCTACACCTTACCAGCAAGTTTGATTCAGATCGGATAATAAACACCGACATAAATCAATAAAAACAATAATCAACCCCCATCAGAAAAAGTATGTTTTTGTGAGAAAAACTTTTTTGTTTTTTAAGATATCTCAACCAAATTTGGTGAACAGATGAGAATTATACTTTTACATCATATCAGTAAGTTTGAATCAGATCGGATAATAAACACCGACATAAATCAATAAAATCAATGAATCAACCCCCATCAGCATCAGTATGTTTGCATATGCAGCCAATTAAATACGTTTATATTTGCTTTTATATATTCGTACACAAACAACATACATGGAAACATACAAACATACATACATACATATATGCGAACACGTGCTTGAAAAAACTACAAGCTGAGTGCGAAACAGAAAGAGACAGAAAACTATTTGTATTGTGTTGTTGTTTTCTAGAATTCGTCAGAAACTTTAGAGAGCGAGAAGCTGGACGCTTGCAATGTATACCGAAATAGCGAAACAGTGAATTATAAGTTTGGTAGCGCAATACGTAGAGATCGATTCTAGAAATGACGTGAGTGGAGGTTCAAATCCGGCCGTTGGCAAACTCGAATTTTTTTCTTACTGTTTCTTTTTTTGGTTTAAATTTTTTTTTAAATTTTATATTTCTAATTTTTAAAATATCTTGAATCCGATATGACGGAGAAAGTAATCAATTAATCTGCAAGGGTATACAAACTTCGGCACGGCCGAAGTTAGCTTCTTTGATATTTTACATTATTATTACATTAAATATTAATGCTTATTATAGGAAATGTAACTAATTATTTAACTATTTTAATATAGAAGTGACCTCTGAATGTGTCGGGACCTTTTTTTGGCTTAAATGCAAGTCAAGGTGATTGTTTTATTTTGTATCAAAGATTATTAAAAAATTGCATTTGTGTAACAAAACTACTTAAAATTTCATTCCGTAATTTTTTTCTGTTGTTGTATGTTAAACATTATATTTAATTAAAGAATTAAACTAAAAATGTGATCAAACTAGACTTTTCTACTAGTTAAGTCCTTTTCTAATCAGGCGTCTTAATCTTAAACAGATATTGTTATAAATAATTCAAAACTTATTTAAATTATTCGAAAATTATATCTTAATATTTCTTTTCTTTTACGAATATATTTTAAAATTTATTTGCCCATGAATATTTTCTGAAACTATAAAATGCTTAAAGGCTAAAGATATAATTTCTATCCTGATGTAAAAGCACTTTCATTATAAAAATTCCATTTTGTTTGTAATCATTTTCTTGGTAATATTTTCATTCATTTCACTTTGTGTGAAATTTGTTTGACCTCTGATCCCCTGGCTATATATATATATATATGTATGTATATGTATATATATCATTTCCTATTAATGCTTTCACTCTCCACATTGTTTGTCAATGTGAATACCCTCGAGAATGATATGGTAATGCCGCATATTTTATTTAAACTTTGTTTCTTTTGTACTAGTCACATCCATCGAAATTCACAAGTCAAATGACACAATGCACAGGCCTCAGATGGTGAATCTTAGAACCCAAGGCGTAAAGGGTCGAAAAGGGGGAACGGGCAAAGATTTGGATTTTGGCTTTGATGTTGCACACTGAGAATTGAGCACCAAAGGCTCTGAAGTGCATTGTGGTAAATTGCATTGCTCAATGCTCTTGCAGTTGCATACATACATATATCAATGTATGTATGTATGTATATGTGTGGGTGTGTGTATGTATATGTAGTTGCTGTTGCTGACTGCACATTAAATTTCAATTTTATGTTCATTTATTGTTGTGGCTTGGCTTGGGCTCGTCTTGGCACGGAAGTAACAATGTCAGTGGCTGAACTTAGCCAAGGCCGCAGTCAAGTGCAAAACTTTCGCTCAACCTCAGAGAAGTGTTTGCCAAGTAAATATGTAAAAATCCAACAAGAGCAATAACTACACATACATACACATACACGCGCACACACACACACACACATACACACACACATCCACATACATATGCATGTGCATAAAAATTAAGCAAACGGTACTTGTTACTAGCATCAGCAGCAACAGCAGCAACTGTGCATACATGGCAAGTGTTTTCCTCCACTCCAAATAAAAAAAAAAAAAAAGGCAAAAAAAAAAAAATGAGAGAAAGGATAGAAGGAATGCAACAGTCGACAAGGAACTTCCGCTGTGCGTTGAGCGGAGCGTCACGCCGGCTGCACATCCTCATCCACATTCTGATTCTCATGCTCATCTTCATTCTCATCCACATTCTCAGGCTCTTGCTCATTCTATGGCCATCGTCATCACCCATGCCTGGACACCCTTCCAATGCCAATGCCAACAACAACAACAGCAAAAAACATTGCTGCAAACTTTCCCAGCAAGTTTCAGTTTAAGTTTTTTTTTCTTTCTTTCATCTTCTCTCTCTCTCTCTCTTTCTCTATCTCTCTCTGTTGCCAATCTGCCCAAGGGCTGCAACGACTCTAGCTCCAACTGGGCTGCGGCTGTGGCTCTAGCATCCTTGTTGCAACTTGCCAGTTGAAACTTTAAGCCTTTTCCCTTCGAAACGTTGTCGCTGCTTCCTTCGTCATCATTTTGGTACGTGTTTGTGTTCATTACGTACGTGTCCTTTTTGGCATTTTGCGCAAGTTGTCAGCGCCAAAAGCTGCTGGCGCTGGCCAAAGAATAAGCTCCACACAGACATGATAAAAGTAACAACAGCAACAACAACAACAACAACAAAATGACAAAAAAAATCAAAAAGAAAAGTAAAACCGATGGAAACTTGAAACTAACTTGACTTTACAGTTTTGCCAACTACAAACTATAAATTGTTCACATTTGAAGGAAATTCAACCATAGAACAATCGAATCGATTATATACAATAATATATATATATTTACGTATATATATTATTAACTCGTTTAATATTTAGCTTTAGCTTATTTTGTAAATTAATTTCAATTACTTTACAATTATTGTGCCAGAAAATGCAATTTACCAAGCAACTTGCCTGTTCCTGCTGTTGCTTACCTGTCAATCTGTCATTTGCCTGGCAAAACCCACACCTGGATCTGGTTGCAGGACTCTTTCTTTCTTTCTTCTTTTAAAATTCTTACAATGGGATAGGGCAGGAAAATGTGTACTCGTAATTTACCATTGAAGTAATGCAAAAATCAATATAGTTATATAGATTACAGTGTTGTAGATTTTTACTAGTTAGTAAATCTTTAGGAAATTTTTTATTTCCTTTTAAGTTTTATAATTTACCTATTTGTTTTTCTCTTGAAGTAACTTTAGTCTTAAATGTATTTGCGAAAGTTAATCAAACTAATATAGTTCACATTTTGGTTTAAATGATTATATCTTTTGACTGCTTCGAAGGGTTCACATCAGACGAAAATGGAATTTCAAGAACTTAATTTCAGGAACTTCATTTTTTATTCTAACCTAATAACCTACTTGTACCTTCCGTAATGTTTTGTTTGATTTGATTGACTATATCTGCTCTATATATGTATATATACATCTCATAGAAATGAAAGCTCTGAATTAACATTCACCTCTTAACCAATTTATACCAAGTAACTTGGTATTTATCAGTTTTTTATACTTCTTAACGATTCAAAACACAAAATCTAAAACCTATATGATTTAAAAAACAATTTAGAAGACTCTAAACTAGAGTTTTTAAGGATATATAAGATAATAGTTGGCTATATTGTCAAAAATGAAAACTGAAAAAAGTTTGGTCAAACGAATCATCAAATTTTTGTCTAATTTTTTGGGTATGGTGACAACTCTACATTATTAAATATAGAAAATAATTTATTAATAATTATGAATAATAAATTTTTAAAAACTTTAAATTATTATTATTTAATATTTATTATTCGAAATAAATAATAAATGATATTGTTATTCGTCCATTTCCATTTTGAAATATTTTTCTTAAATTTTTATTATTTATTTTAAATAAACATTGTTAATTAAACTATTTATATTTGTATGCAAAATAAAATTACATTTTGAAATAATTTTCAAATATTTGTCTCAACTCTTTTAAAACAGTTTAAATTAAATTAAATTTCCACACAAAATCATTTTAAGTTTTCTAAACTTTCAATTCACCTAACTTATCACGTTAAAACATATATTTATAGCAAAAGCAACTAAATCTACCAAGGTCAAGGTCATTTTTAGTTTGTTTACCATCTTCTAACAGAATTTCTATTTAATTTTCTTGTTTGTTTTAAGATCTCAGACTTTATTGTCAATTTGAGTTATATTCTATATTATTCTATGGAAAAAAAAATGTAATAAGATTAAAATTTAATGATTTATGTGCAGTTTGGTGATTTAACTATCCCAGTGTGCTTTGGAACTATCTGCTTGGTCACGACCCGGACAAAAAACCACTTGGCCGCAATTTGCGAGGAGACCATTTGGACCAGTGGCAGTCGATGATGCTTTTTGTAAGTCTGCCACGCCCATTGGGCGAACCTCTTTTAGCGGTGTCAACAATTTCAAAATGAGTTTGCCGCCGTCAACTTCATCATGATCATCGTCATAATAATAATCAGCGACAACCATAAATATTTTTACTTTTCTTGGGGAGGGAGGGAGGTAGGTTTGTTTTTTTGTTTCTTTTTTGTAAACGCATTTTACGAGCTGTTTTACCTGCAGCGCTTTAATGAACATGACTTGAAATGTTCTGATATTGTTGTTGTTGTTCTTGTTATTAATGTTGTTAATGTTGTTGTTGGTGTTGCCTTTGTAGATGTTGTCAAAGTTGTTGTAAACACCTTGAAAGTGGCATCTGCCTGGACATGGTTTGGTATCCTAGTTGGCTCCTTGATTGTCTCCACACCATCGAATACAGACATCGTTGTCGTTGTATGTATGTACGTAAGTAAGTATATAAATGTTGTATATATATATATATATATGTATATATATATATATGTTTATATATATAGAAAGTTGTCGTCTTCGTTTCATTTAATTGGCAGGCTTAAGACGCTTCAGTTGTTACTTAAGCTCTTAATCAGTTCAAGCAATTTGCACACATTCGCTGCAATTCAATTACAAGTTTTCATTACACACACACACACACATACACACACATAAATAAACACCCGTATACACAACCCACATAGATACTTATACGACCTACCACTACTACAACATTACTGAGAAAGTATCTTATAGATACTTGACAGCAGCCAAGTTTTTCTCTGCTTACTTCTCGTGTTTATAATCACTCACATTTTCGTTTTTCGTTTTTTTTTTTATTTTTTTTGTTCCTTCTCTCTGTTTAATACTTTTAATACATTTTGAATTGCTTGCAAAAGTTATTTTTGCGGCTCAAAAAATTTGATGCCCAAGCAAATAAAGACAGGCAGGCACACAGACTGGAGCCAGGAGCCAGGAGTCCCGATTCATGCTACATCTACTCATATGTGGTATATTGACTTTTCTCTTACTCTCGCTCATTTGAAAAGGGCCACTCAGAAAAATGAGGGAAACGATATTTATTCGATTTGGACCACAAAAAATAAAGAGGAAAATTTTTTTTTTGTAATAATAAAATGAGTTTTATTGGCATTATCCTGCAGCTATTATTATTATTGTTGCCACAATAAACGAGAAATAAAATGAATATTTTTCTTCTAGGTAATGCATGCATAGATACATTATATGAGTTATATATATATATATATATATATACATAAATGTTTTCATTTACAACATATATATAATTTTCATATACCCAATTTAGTTAAAATTTAGTTCTTTTTCATCTTTTTCATTTTGGAAAATTGCAATTAAAATTAATAAAACTGAAAATTATCCATTCAGATTACAATATGTGGAAAAAGGACATCAATAAGCCTGAAGGCAACCCTAACTCCCCCCTTCACACCCACAAATAAAAAAGAAGTAAATTGAAAAGTGTTGGTAAACATTTATTTTTCATTCGATAAAAGAGAATGCATCTGAAATAATATTGCCATGCCATGCCACAGTGCAACAACAAAAGTGGCAAACAACTTTCACCCATTTCCCTTGACAGACAACGAAAAGGATATTATGGATATACTCTTCAAGTCTGTTGTGATTGAACCATTAATCAAAAGCACTTATCTTATTCACTCCAAATGAATGTCGGAGGCAAAAAAAAGGAAGAAAAAAAAAAAACAAAAATAAAAAACGAAGACAATCATTTATTCTCTTCTTGTTGAAATATTCCAAATTCAATGTGCAAAAAAAACTTTGGAAAATTGAACAACAAAGTTGGACAGAACCAACAGAAAACTTTTAAGCTACCATCTCACTATATATAGTAATTTTATGTACAATTAATTTATTAACTGAAAGGTATAATTAAATGTAAAACTTTCTAGTTGAATTAATTTCAAGTCAGTAAATATAATAGTAATTTCTATCTTACAATAAACTTGGCTTATTGATTGTGATTTGGAAGGTTTATTACTTTTCTTTTTCAGGCTCATAACTTAAACTGAAGACATTCTTTTACATTTTATATTTAAGTTAAGATGCAAAAAATAGTTAAGTAGATCAAATATATAATAAAAAATGCCCATTAATTATCCTTATTATATATTATACATATTTGCTTTTGTAATATATCAATTATGATTTTATAACTTATATTCAAATCGTTTCTAAAAGTAATAATAAAATGTGGAAAAACATAAATTTTTAATTTATTATGTCCATTTAAGATAATTTTTAATCAAAGTTAAAACTTAAAAACCAAAATTAATAACTTAATAAAGCTGCGTCGAGCTTTGTCCCCTTCTTTCATTTCATTTGTCTTATAATTCTCAACTAGTTAACGCATTTAAATGTAATTAAAGTGTGCTACGTATTAATTGAAATCTCTAATTTTATTACTTACTGTGCTGCTCCATTATGTTTATCTGATAACTTACTTATACTTTCAAGAGTTATATTTTCAAGAGTTTTAGAATTGTGCGTATATTTACTGTTAGCTACAGATAATATGGTGAAAATATAAGTCTTACTATGTGTGTACTATTATATACATACATATATAATATACGAGGGAACAAAATTGCCCAAATACCTGTGTATTTTTCTTATTTGAATGATGTATCGATTTTGTTCTTGTTGTTGTTGCTGTTGTTTTTTTTTTTTTTGTTCATTGTGGTTATTTATGACAATGTAAGGTTTGCAAACATTTCTGGGCCATTTGTCGGCTTCTGCCCTGTTCCGGTGTTGATAATGCCAATGCGTAATCCGTCTCCATGCCACCACCATCACTACCAACACTACCACCACCACCACCACCACAACAGCCACTCTAGAGGATACCGCATACACGCACACTCCAAACATATAACGAACCACCCAGCCATTGGCCCGGCTTAACCTTGTTTTTGGGCATGTGCACTTGAACTCTGACATTTGTTGAAATGCGCTGGCATTTTGCTTAGAGTTACGTATGCGTGTGCGATGAAAGTTTCGTCAATTTGAACGATTTCGAGTGCAAACAGTTCAAAACAACTGTCCCAGACATGAATAAAACATCATTTGGCGCATTTGATAAAACACAATTTTAATAACTTTTGACATCAAGTACACATCGAGAAGTTGCACAAAAACACACACATACAAATAAAAATGCAAATACATACATATAACATTATATATAACTCTATATACATACATATATACATATATATAGAACTTACATATATACATATATGCACATTAAAGCGTATTAGGTTCTGTTCTCTTCAAGTCCAAACTTAAATTGCAGCTCTGATAAATCTTAATAAGTGCGTATCTATATATATATATATATAATACTCGTATATATACATATCAATACTTAGTTTTGTGTTGTCTGTTGTATGTAATTTCATGTCTATGTATTTATTTATTTATTTATTAGTTTATAGTTTTGCTTTTCGAATAAAACTGCAAGTCCATTTATTTATTTACAAGAAAACTTTTCAAAAATATTACCATATATTTATATATCTACATATACTGTATATGAAGTATATATATACATATATATATATATATATACATATATTTATGTGTATATCTCGTATATTATCTGACTGTGGCATGGGTTAAGGGGAATGTTTTATCTGCTTCAAAATTTTGCGGTCTACAATTGAAAGTTGCAGCAACATTTTCCGTTTTTTTTTTTTTTGGTTTTTTGCAAATTTTTTTTTTTTTTTGTTGAGTTTGAAACAAAGTTTTGACTTTCAGTGCTACGTTTTTTGTTTTCTTTTTGTTTCCCTCTAAATGCAAATTATCAAATGCTAAGCAATTTTATCCATTATTAATTAGACAACAAATAGAAAAATGGTAATAATAAAACTAAACACCGATATATAATTTCGATTATTTTTTTGGAATATATTTTTCTTTATGGCTAAATTTTGTTCATCTAAGTTTTGTGTGTGTATGTTTGTGTGTGTGTAAATTCGTTACAATTTATATATTTTTATATATTGACTTGATCTTTGAAATTATATTAAATAATTGAGCATATAACATAATAATTCTCTATTTTTGTACTTACAACTATAATTAAGCTTAAGGGCGGGTGGGGGGTTTTTGGAGAGACACAGCGAGGGGGGGGATACTAACACAGAATTATGAAAGCGTAAGAAGTTTATTTGGACCCAGCCTTTGTGATTGAGTAGACCCAATTCTACACAATTCCCACCCAAGAGCATTATCATTATCATTATCTTGATCATGATCATGATCATGATCACTATATCTCGCCCTGCAATGCCAATTAATCTTAAGGGACATCTTTAAGACACAGGGAAGACTTTGTTAATATTTTATAATTTTGTTGTTACATTTACTCATAATTACACATAATTAGCTACACGAAAATCAATACTTTTAGATAAATACTTAAAATCTTAATATAATTATGAGATTTAATATAGGTCAATATACAAAAATAAACATTGCCTGATTTTCGCATTATTTGACTTTCGGTTTCGTTTTCCTTTGCTGGTGTCACAAATTGTAGTTTTTCTTTTTTTTTTTTTTTTATTGGGGCACGTGTGTGTTTATTTTTATTTTTATTTTTTGAGGGGGATTTCACTTAATCATTTACTAGTTAGGATTGTCACTGCTAAACACTAAACACCTATATCTAAGGCAATGCCAATTCCCATAGCATATGTATATACATAGAATTTATATAGCTACACACATATACACATACATACATATGTACATATATAGTGTATGTATATGTATTGTATATATTATATACCCACCAATCAATCTAATCTCTCTGTGCTGATTAGTAACTCTTAAGGTTTTGGTTTTTTGTCACCTTACAGGTACTGGTCCTCGTTTGCCTTTAGTTGAAATCAAATTTTCGCACTCCGAGCACGGGCCGCATGCTTTCGGCCAAAGAGAATCCTTTTGAAAGCGCGTCGAAACTCGGGATTGAAAATCGTATAGATGACCTGTAAACGGGTTTTGGGCAAAAATTTGTATATTAGCTATAATACATACATACATATGTGGTATATGTATATACTTTAGTATATAATCTAAAGCTACTAAATTTTCTTTACCAACTTCTGATCAACTGATTTATATCTTAAGTCATACATAATAATATGTAATTAATGATCAATTGATATAATATAACTCATACTAAATGCTGTACAATGTTTCAATGTATGTAGTTATAATTTATTTTCCCACACTTTCAACATCGATTATCGATTTTAGGGTTGCCAGGGTGCATAATATTACAGTAATACAACCATTTGATTTTCTACATAAAAACTTTAATAATTTCGACTGTATAAAAAATATTTTGTCCCATTAATAAATTAATTTGCTGACATAAATAATATTAAATTTAATTATGGCAAAGATCGATAAACATGGGAAAATAAATAGGCTGAAAGGAAATTGGAATTCATTCCACTTTTCTTCATATTGCATGTATATTCGCACATTATATTTCAGTTTCACTAAAAATAAACTTAACTAATGGCTGCACCTAATACATTGCTTTCAACGTTGACGAAAATTAATATAAAAATATCTAAAAATTGCGAATTAATATTTATTTGAACGATTTAATGTCAAATTATTTGCAAAACAGAAAAATTACTGGAAATTTCTCTTTCCTTTTTATTTGTTTGAAACCGGAAACGGCTTCTCATATTTATCTTGAATTCAAAATGGAATTAATATAGAAACTGATGGTCTAACATTTATGAATTAAGTATTGTTCAAAATGTATCAATTTCATGTATTCGTAAATTCATAACTCTTCTTCACTCCGATTAACATAGATAAATATGTATAGCATATTTAAATATATATTTATATATAAATATAGTCAAACACATGATTGAATCTGTGTTTAAATTTAATCTAAATACAACAGATTTGTTTACTATAAATTGAATATTCAAAAAGGAAAGTAACCAAAATTTCAGTGTGATTTATATTGCTCATACGCAATGTTGTTCCAAGAATTATTTGCTCAAACAGATTTATTGAGTGCTCATAATTTCTATGGGCTAATTAATAAATCCAAGAAAAATATAAAATAATTCTGATTGATAAAACGGTGGCAATGTAAACATTTTATTGAAACTCATACACTCAGAAGATTCATCTTTGTATATATACAATATTCACGAGTGTATATATAAAATAATAATTTTAAAATGTAGTACATAAGAGTTGTAAATAGCTTGAATTTCACTTAAACAAAGTATTTGAAAACCTTAAATGAGATAACTATTTGCATTCAAAAATCTGTGTAAATAAATATATTCACAAGATTGTAACATTTTTATCATTTTATGTGACAAGAAATAACTTTGAAGTATACTCGTATGCAAGGTAGAAATTTATGAGAATGGTATGAGTAATTTCTCTGTTAGACTGAATTCCATATATGTATGTATTAACCTACTTTTTATACGTACCGGATTTAGGGTTGAGTTAAAATAGCCCAACCATAGGAATAACGATGCAACGGCCGGATGAATTTCGCACTCCTTGCACAGGCTCATTGTTAGGGCCATTACAAAGAAGGGAAGCCAACAGATGACAAAGGCGCCGGTGATGATGGCCAATGTCTGGGCTGCTTTACGCTCTCGTTTTGCCTCAAGTAGTTGTCGTCGTTTGGCCAGCTTTTGATGTGGATTGGCAATGCTAGCCAGTACACCAACACCCACACCAACACCGATTCCTTTGTTAACAGGACTTTGGCCCTCTGTTGATGCAACTGCACCACCCATTGCTATGGATTGTGCCAATGGCGTTATGGCATTCAAATGAGAAGCTATTAAATGATGTTGTGTGGCGTTCGCCACCTGCTGTGAGAGTGTAATAATTTCGTTAGCATTGCTCGTGCGATACTACAAAAAGATAAGAGAAAAAGAAAACAGAGAGAGAAGATAAAGGGAAACCAAAACAAAACAAAGAGAGTATGAGAGAGAAAAAGAGGAAGAGAGAAAGCAAGGTGCCCCGAAACAAAGCAAATATAAATTATATAATTAGTGCCACTTGGTGATTATCTCCTGTACATATTGCCGGACTACTTACATCATCTGCATCACTGGAAATGGTGGTTAGTTCGGTGCCCGCATGACTCTTGTTGTCATAGTTACTTGTACTGAATTCCGTCTCCTCTCGCGTAATTGCCAAACTGGCAAAGTCCACGGCAATGGCTGCCACAGATCTGGCCACAGTACCCTCAGTGCCAGCACATATGCTGGCCGTATTTGTATTGCGGCCAAAACAGATTTTCATACGTTTGCGTTGCCGTCGTTGCACCTGGGTATCAGTTGCTGCTATTTCATCTATCTCACCACCACCACCACCACCACCATCATCTTGTCGTTTCCTCTCTGTTGCCGTGCGCCGTTTGCCACGTTCTTTTTTCGCTTCACGAACTGTGGAATCACACTGTGGAATAGAAATTGAAAGAAATACCAAATGGGTTTCATTTCAAGTTAATTTATGGGAAAAATAATAAAACCAAAATAATTGAGTTGAATCAATTCTTAGATAAAGTTCACATATGGCAGGCAAAAGCAAACAATATAACAAAGAGTCTCATAAATCTCTCTTGACATTTGTTTTGGTTCTTGTGTGTGTGTGTGTGTGCGTGCGTGTGTGTGTGTGTGTATTTCAAGTGCTCACTTGGGCATGCTAATGAGCAGCAAAGGATTTGCATTGGCTTTGGCATTGGCATTGGCATTATTGTTTCTGTTAATGACACACTCATTATGGCCAACAAGCAAATACACTTATGGCACAAGCAAGACACGCCCTCTATCTAAACACAAATGGCCCTGTTGTACTAGGCGTATGAGTAATATTTGGTATTTCTCTTTGTTTTTTTCCTCTAGGAATTTATTGGCTCTTGGCCCCGGTTTCCCATATTCTTTCCCATTCTTATACCATTCAGTTTAGTTCTCTTAAGTGAATGACACTCTACTAGGACTTGTGGGTTGTACTTACATCGGTTTCTGTCAACGTCACATTGAATGATTTTTGTGTACGTCTTTGTATACGCTTCCTGGCAATTATGTAGATTTTCCAATATAAAAATAGTATTACTAATAGCGGTACATAGAATGTGCAACAGGTGGCAAATATCTGCAAATAAAATATATAACTAAAAGCTGGTCGTGTGTCATCACTTTGATTGGCACAACCTGATAGGCCACATCCTGTGAGACCATGCAATGTTGCTCCTCAATGCGCTTCATATAATCTGGGTCCTTCCAACCGAATTGTGGAGCAAGCGATACAATCAATGCGGCAAACCAGACACAGAATATCATGAGAAAAACACGACGTGGTGTCCGCAAATTGTTGTAATCAATGTTGGTGACCGTCCAATATCTAGCAAAATCAAATAAAATAGGAAAAAAAAATCCCAAAACAAACGACCACAAAAAGTAGTAGAAACATGGCAACATGTCCTTGTGACTTGCTTTACTGCTTACCTATCAGCCGCAATGGCCACCAAATGTAGTATAGAAGCTGTGCAGCAAAGCACGTCGCAAGATGTCCAAATGTCACACAGTTCCGGTCCCAATATCCAGCCATTACTTATCTATGTTGACGATGACGATGATGATGATGATGCAATTGAAACAATTAACCCATAATGCAATGACTCATTACTCAAACGAACATAGAAGGCAGTGATAGGGAGAAAGAGAAGTTGTAGAAGAGTCCAGACAAGAAAAAAACAACAAAAGTGGACAAAAGAACATCAACATCAGCAACAACTCTTTGTTGCTTAATTTCATTTCATCCACTTTAGTTCAGCTCTTGCCCTTCTACACCTACATACTTTTACTGTCTCGAGTCTCTTGCAAATTTCCATTAGGATAATGAAGTTTGTGCAACGACAGCAACAACAACAACTTACCTCGTAGACGGCGCCAAGCGGCATGACAAGACAGGCAACAAATAAATCAGCAACAGCCAGCGATGCAACCAAATAATTAGCAACATTTTGCAAGTTTCTCTCCAATATAATGGCTGCAATTACAAAAACATTCCCTGCGGAGTAGAATTCAAATTAAATGAAAATCTTATGCTAAATAAAATAAAAATTAACAGTTAAAAGGTAATTTGAACTCATTTTGGAGTAAATAAAATTTTTTTTATATGTGGCAACCCTTGCTTAGCCTGACCCCAGCTATGCAATGATAAGCAGTGTAAAATAACAACAAAAACAGACAAGTGAAAAGATTAGAAAGAGAAAGGATGCTCAAGCGAAGCCGTTCAACCACAGTCAATGACCGACGAACACAATCGGCAATTTTCTCACATATGCCGAACATTTGCCTAAGTGATCGTAAAATGTGTTTACCAGAGACAAAAAGCTACGCTACACATGCAAAAACTTATGCGTGAGTGTCTCATTTTGCGCTTGACAGCTTAAATTGATCAACTACTTAACAAATTTTTCTGTTTAAATTTTGCCCAGTGTTATGCAAATCGCAATAAATTTAAAGCACACCTAAAAGCTCCTGGCTCTGCCATGTGATAAAATCTATTTGAAATTTAAATGATAAATTATTTGTTAAACTTAATATACGTAATATAGTATGACATATACTTTTCATTAAATTTATTAAATAAAACTATTACCGCGGTGTTTGCATCACAAAACCCACATATATCTAGCAAAAATTTTCAATTTTCATTTTCTTTACTAATTGCAGGCAATCGTGCATATGGGACACACATTCTTACATACACACACATTCCTGTAGTCATCCTCTCTATCCCCTATGCCCTCTGTCTGTTACTCTGTCTCAGTGGGATGCAAATGAGAACTGGCAAAGGTAGATGATGATGATGATGCTGATGGGCTGCTGCCTTGTGGACCCGTCGTCATCATAGTCGTCGCTTGCTTTGATTAAGCGCCAGCAACTTGGCAAATTGTAATTGCCACTGCGGCGGTCCCTTGCTTTATAACCACCCCACTCCCCTACCCCTTTAGTGACATGTTCTAGCCAAAACGTCGCGACGGCATTTGTCTCTTAGTTGTTGCCTGTCTGTCTAAACTGTCTGTTTGTCTCTCTCTGTGCTCGTGCTGTGCAGTCTTGTCTGCAGGTTGTCAAAACGTTTTGTCTTGGCCTGGCTCGTGCCAGTGCAAAATGCATTTGCATATACGCCTTGTCATGGATATTGCGCATACGCCGCATGTTGCAATAGCAAAAGACTGATTGTGCGTCTGTTTTTTTGAAAATGTGTTGGTGTTCGCTTCTACTGCCTAGGATGATGAGAACATAAACGAGAATGAATAGAAGAAAGGGAAAGTCTAAGGGCTCTGTACCATAATTTCCATTTGACGCCTTGGCGCGCTTTTAATAGCTTTTCACGTGCCGGGGCAAAAACAACGGCAAACATTTTTGGGGGAAACTTTGTTTTGCCTCACTTGCTTTTGCCATCTTCTTCTACTTTTTCATCATCACCACCATCATCAGCATCATCATCATCTTCTTTGCAACGTTTAACGTCAAAGCACTTCCCCCAACTACAATTACAGAAACAACGAGAGCCAGAGGCAGACCAAAAAGCAACCAAATCATCTTTGTAAGCCGAAAATCAATAAAGAATCTTCACAAGGAGGCGCAATAAAAATCTTCTACATCATAAATTTCACTTCATTTACAGTTTACTCCAAAATTTATAAGCATAAATTTACGTATAATTTATCTCGCTAACTCCCCCGTCCCCGCATGCCAACGCATTACCATCCACCACCTGTTTTTCTACATTTTTCTTTTTTTTTTTTTTATTATTATTCTATTTTTTTTTTCTTTGTAATATTGATTGAGTGAGTACTTGCCTATAATGGTGACAAGTATCATTAGGCCAAGAACAACAGCCATGACGATCATTTTGACCAGTAACCAAAATTCGGCCATTTCACGCTCATTTGCCGCCTGCTGACGTTGTTCCTCATTATCCAGTTGGATGAGATGAGTGCTGCCATTGAAAATGGGTATAGTGATGTTATTATTGTTGTTGTTGTTACTGTTGTTGTAGTAGCTGGTGTTGTTGGTGATGTTGCCAAGATTAACCATGAATGTATCTTCAAATTGTTGTTGTTGCTGTTGTTGTAACTGTGTTACATTGCCATTTAGCTCAATAAAGAGACTCTCGTTGAGTAAAATGGCAGGCAGTTCTATTTCCAAAATGCTTGGAAAATCATCGCCAACAAACTGGGATGACAATGTTGCTGGTGTTGTCATTGCTTTCAACATTATGTCTGTTAGTATATATATATATATATATATATATATATGAATTGGTTTTTGGGGCGTGTCAGTATATATGTATGTGTATGTGCGTGTGTTGTCTACAACACTTGCTGTTGTCCTTCCTTTTGCTGTTGCTGTTTTTGCTGCTGGCGTCGCAGCTGTTTCTGTTGCTGTTGATTCTGTTTCAGTTGCTGTTGCTGGTGTTGCTGCTGCTGTTGCTGTTGCTGTTGCTGGTGCTGTTGGTGTTGTACTTGTCGTTCGTGTTGCTGCCGTTGTTGCGGGTGATAAAGCGCCTTAATCGTGCTTGCCAAGCACTTAACACGTAAACTGCAAAACATAGAGGGAGAATGAGTCAAAAAGGGAGTCAGAGATGAATGGCAGTCACCAGTGAAAATACACACACACATACACAGAACAACAACAACAACAAAAATGTAAAAAAAAAGGAAAAACAAACAACAGAAAAAGCATAATTTTGATTCTCCCTAAATCCCAGCATAGATCCAAAATTAAAACACCAATCTCCACGTGTATTAAATTCAAAATGTAGCCTTAACATAAAAAATAAAAAATTAGAATAAAAATGAAAATGTATATCCTTTAATGAGTAACTTTTAGACCAATTAATAAATGATTTTTTCCAACTTTTCTTAGTTTTCCCTGGTAACAATTAAAACTTGAAAGCATTTTGCAACATTAGTGAAAACATTTAATATACAAAAAGCGTTGCTAAGTTATCACTTGGCCCTTTTGTGTTAGCCTAACATAGAATGCAACACATTAGTTGACCTTTGTCTATGTCAAAGTGTGCGTCTGTGTATCTACCCACCACCCACAACAGGTGAGCACTGAAGGTTGCCACCTGGCGAAGGTTGCTTTATATATTCTTTGTAAATGCAGCAAAAAGTGTTTTTTATCTCAATATCTCTGAATGAAAAAGAGAAATTGAATTAATCCTAACTATTACGACCAGTTAAATGTTTTAAATTCGCTTATGCAAGAAATATCTGAAATCCATTAACCTTTAAATTGGCCCTCGTTGAATGTATATACATGTATGTGTATGTATGTGTGTGCCTTCGGTTACTACATAGACAGGTTGAAATATTAATGTTTGAAGTAAGCGATGCGCCCAAGCAGCAGCTCATGTGTGAGAAAAAAATTTTCATAGTCAAGGTAATCCTCAGACCCTGGTGCCCTGGTACCCAGAACATCTTCTCTATGAATTGAGACTGCTGCTATTAATAAATGCACTAAATGTGTTTGTGTTGCCATTTGCTTTACTTTTTTTTTGTCTTTCGCTTGAATGTTAAATAAATATATATTAGTTTTTCTCAGAAGTTCATCAAACGACTAATATATACTGTAGCTTCCAAAATAATGATCGATCGTCTTAATGTTGAATTTTACTCTAGATACTTAAAATATACATTAATTATGCACATTGGCGCATGAACAGGACATCGTGAAGAATGATTAAAAGTACGGAATATGTATGTACGTTCAATTAGTATTAAAAAGGTTTAACAGAATCTTGCTTTAAAGATTTAAAATGACTTTAAAAAGGTTTCATCTTTTCGCAGGACACTCTTTCTTTATTGCTTTGACCCCTTGTTATAAATATTTCAACCATCTCACATTCATGTATATGTAACCAGCTTGTTACAATAACCCTCTCTCTCTCTATCTCTCTCTCTCACCACCACATGCCTTTGTTGATATAACTGTTATGTCTCAAGTAAACGAATAAACATATGGTTCCATCTTGTAACTGTTAATGCATTAAGCATCGATTTATTTTAACAGATTTCTGTTAATGCACATTTTGTATTTGTTCTGTTAAATCAGTGAAGAGAATTGTGGAAAGATGAATAATAAATTAAGTTTTTGTTTTCATAATATGCACAATAATGCTATGCATAAATATCAGAAATATGCAAATTAATTTACTGAGTTTTATTATGGATAGAAAATATTCAGAGAGGGATAGAATGGTGTAAATTACAGTTTTGTATACATTAAAGTCAGAAAAACCTATCAACTAGTAGGGATGGCTAAGCATACCAGAATAGAAGAGTTAATGTAAGCAAAGTGACTAGACAAAGTCAATGAACTATGGCCTTAGGAAAAACTTAGATTAAAGATTCCTCATTAAGTCTCGAAGTCCCAAAGAAAAGTCTGATGCAGAGCTCTCGCTTAATATAATATGATAAATAATTTTATAATTTACCTAACGTTTACTTAACATTTCGCTATTTTTGATTTAGCAATATTTTTCCTACAATTTTGCCAAGACTTTTTATATATGCCATTGGAACCATCTGGAAACGAATAGTGCATCATTTTAACAAAAAGTTTACCCCTACCGAATGTTTCTTCTTTGTACTTCTCTGGCCACTTTATGACGGCTACTTTTTAATTATGAAAGCGAGTTAGTTTGCCATTTTTTTTGTTTTCTTTTTTTTTTTTTAGCTCTGTAGCACTGTGTGAGATGAATATCCAAGTAAAAAGGGTGAATAGAATTGGAAACGTTTGCTACAAAATGTTGCTTCGAGGCATAACTAGTCGTTGGAACGAAAAAAAAAAAGAAAAAAATAAAACGGGAAAAAAAAGAAAGGAAACTCGCGTTCAGTTGCGGTTGCTTACCAGTTGAAAAACATAGAATTTCTCTTATATATGCCTGTTGTAGATACTCATGTATATAGATATAGATAGCATATACATATATGCATATGTATGTATATACATACATACATATATATATCGTAGCTTAGTACAACTTGAATTATTTCATACTCTAATAAATATACAAAAAGGTTCTGTTGAATGTCTGCAACTGGCGTTGCCTTTTTTGTTTCTGTCAGCATTATCTTTATGTATACATATTCATATATACATATGCATGTATATATACATATATTATGTATATTTTAATCGTATCCTTTAGATTTCTCTCTTGTCTTTGGCAATTCTCGTCTAAAGGCTAATTTGCAAGGGCTTTAATCAAACTAGAGACTAAATGACATAAGTAGTAATGAATAAGTGAATAAATGATGCATCCTGCATAATTTGGGTATATTAAAAATCAGAAGCAATCATTTATTATACATGCTCTTAATAAGCATATTCTAGATTAACAAATTACCAGCTTTAATAACTTTTACTATATGTATATTCAACCTTCAATCTTTAAGTGGGCATAATTGTATTTTTCAACACTTTTTCAAACATTTTAATTTCATAGAACATAAACGAAAACTTTTTGATTTTAAGCTTATCTATATTAGATTCCTCTCAGTAATTAAACCTTTTAGAAATTAAAGTCTATCTTTATCTATTGCTCTTTCCTACTTCTCAATATATGTATTCAAAGATAATCGGATTACATATAGAAAAAATGTTTCAAATGAAAGAGGTCATCAATGAAAAATGGTTGAATTTTTATTTTTGAAAGCAAAAAGGGCTTAAAAGATATCGAATTCAATTAGAAATCGTTAGTAATATAATTGAAAATTGCCCACTCCATTGATTTGTGTTTTTTTTTCTTTTTGGAGAGGGTGTAAAAGAGCATCAGCTTACAATTGGCCAACTTTTTTCTTGCAGCCAAGTTAACTTAATCCTATCAAAGGAGGCTAATTACTGTTGGCAGTTGCAGCTCTGGAATAACCTTCATAGTAGTATTGCTTGTATATTGTACGGCCATTTATTAAACTAATCAAGTCAAGTTGGTAGATCATAATGACGTTTTTCTCTATGTTGTATATAACCCATAGAATTGCCCAGAACGGAAACTTTCTCGGCCATGTCAATGCAATTCTCCCTTAGTTGAGTGCACATTCAATCAAACAATAAACAAACTAATAAATGTAATATTGAAACGAATGCTCTGCATCTCTGTAAATGATTTATATAAGTTTGAGTGTTTGCCAATGTGCAAAATCAACATTAAATATTTACGCAAGTTCAGTCGATTTCTCATAGGTTAAATGAGAGTTTAAGAAATGCTGTTGTATAACCTTGGACAAATGTTAAAAACAAAAAAGAAAAATTAAATAAAATATGAAAATTCATATTCATTATACTCACACATAAGCATAATTATGTCCTTTCATTTTCATTTTCTTCGCTTCATTAGCGACGCTCCGCCGCAGGTAAATTCGTCAACATAAATATTTATACCGACGGTAAGGATGCGGATGACGATGGCGATGGCGTTGTGAGAGGACCTCCGTTTCTGGCCCTTATTCAACACACTCACACTCAGACATTGGTCCACAAACACACATACACACACACACACTCACACTCACAGAAAAAGAGGCAACCTCACTCAGTTTTTTTTTTGTTTGCTTCGTTGTTGTGTCTACGGTTTTTTTTTTATTTTTTATTTTTTGTTTGCGCCCTAATTATGCGGGCTTCGTTTTTTTTCTTGAGTTTTTTTTTTGTTTGTTTGTTGGAGGTTTATTAAATTATATAAAACACTTGAATTTTAAATGTTTCACGATTGGAGTTTGATTTAATGATTATTTTGAGGTATTTTCTGCACTTAACTGTTGAATTTTGATATAGTTTTCGGTTTTTTGTTCTTTCAGTCTTATTGCCTGTTAATTATTTCATTTATGTTATTTATTTAATTTTTTTGATTTTTTGTTTGCTATTGTTGTAGATGTTGCTGTTGTTGCTATTTGGTGGTAGGATTGTTGATGGAACTCTTTAATTTGTCTGCTTTTTTTTTTGGGGCGGCACCACGCGTCTTTAACCTACACCCACGCGTAACTATTGACAAACTGCTTCTGTGGCCGTCTCAAATTTGATTTTTTTAAATTTTGGTCGGTTTAACCAGCTGATTTTTTGTAGACTTTTCCAACGGGCGCATGCGCATATTTTTTATTCTCTTATACGCCGTAAATGGTGTGGCAAGTCTACAAAACAATTTAAGAGACATTTTCGATATCGAAAAAACTTTGTAAATTCTCTTTAGGCTGCCTGTTGAGTTGCAATTAAATATTTGCCATCAAATAGAGAAACGCAGGAATGGGTAGAAAATAGCATTGCATACTTATCAGCGTTGATTGTCAGATTTTCGATTCTGAATGAGTTCACATTTCTTTCATTTGGTTTTGGCCATGGCTAATGGATGCAAACAAATGGTGCATTTTCCACAATGCCATTCAAAATTCTTGACTTGTTCTGCCACTGATTTTAATAAGCCTAATGCAAATGGGGCAGGAAAAATAAAAAAAGAGAAAACAAATCAAAAAAAAAGAAAATCTCTTTCTTTAGTTACTTCAATCTCATAAGCATTAAGTTCATTTTATATATATTTTTTTTCTTCTCGTTTGACCATTTCGTTTTGTTGGCAATTTCTATGCAGCTGCCGTATATATTATGAAGCGAACTTTTTTCGAAACTTGGCCAACTGCTTAGGCTGTTTGCCGTTTGATTTCCGTTGCTGTTTTTGGATGTTGGCTTTTGTTCTTTTGGTACTGGGCATCGTAAATTAGCAGCGGTTTATTGCTAGTACGTGACATTTTGGCCCATTCCGGCTTCAGCAATTATTACGACATTCATTCATTCATTCGTTTGTTCGTTCCTTTTTGGTATGTCGATTTGCCGCTGGCCACTGGTCAGCAGAGACACACTCCGGAATTTCCGAGGATTGTCTTTTAAGTTGCCTTTTTGGTGTACTTATGAGTGGGCACGACAGGACAAGGACAAAGTCCTTAGATTGCCCCCCCGTTTCCATTTCATTCGATTTTTTGGAGAGCCATAAAATATTTGATTGTTGCAATTGTATAAAGTACGCGTAATCTGTCTGTCTAGTATTAACATCTCATTGTCCTTAAGATACAGGCCACAGTCACAAGGGTATAGGGAAATCTTGAAATGATTTTACAATTTTGCCTAATTTCGTAATGATAAGATAAAAACAAAAAAAAAACAAGTAAAACATAAAATCAATGTTAGCATCAAAATATTTAATATAAGCAATCGGCCTGATGTTAGTTTGCAATAGAAATTTATATACACAAAGAAAACTATAAACTATTATTTCGTGAACTTGGATAATCAAGACTTTAATTTAATTTAATTAGAATGAACGAAATTGTACAAAAAATTCTTTATTTATTTTTTTGGATTTAAATTTTACTTATATATTACATATTTTTTATAAAATTCCTTGACTAAATACAATTTGTAGAACCAATTTTCAAAAACAAAGACTAAAGACTTATGATTAAGAGTTTAGGTAGTTTGAACAGCTGAAAAATAAGGTTAAAGATTATTTTTGTTTATAAAGTTCTATAAGCTCTTAAAACAAATGAGTTATTTAATACCCGCTATTGGGCAAAATATGTGTTTTATTGGGAATAAAAAAATAAAATAAATATCATTTATTTAATGGCGATACTTGGTCGGTCTACAATATTTAAAATATAATATATAAAGTTTGTTGAAATGAAATGGATATATTATATAATATTAGTTTACAATTATATATATTAGTTTAAAAATGAAAGTTTAATGTTAAGTATAAATTTAAAATAAATATGCACTTTATTAAACAATAGATTGTCGTTTAGCTAATTCAATTGAATAATTTATCTACCATCATTTTGGCATTGAAACTGTTTTTAATTAACGGTTTTTGAATTTTCATTTAGTCATTTGAATTAATTTAGATTGAAATTTGATACGTCAAATTGGATTATAAATATATTTATACATTTTTGATAATTGAAAAACAATTTTAATTTCTACCAAAAAGAAGATATTTTAGATAAGATTCGTAGAGTATTTTTGCTGTACATAAACTATGCCATAACACTCAGTTTAAAAAAACTTTTTTATGATTATATGTAAGCATTTTGTAAAACATTTTCTTATAGCTACAATTTTTCTGATATTATGGCTAGTTCCATGGATCATTTAGCTTAGCCTTTACTGACTTTTGAACAAACTGTTGGATTATTTGTAACACTTTTAAGTTTCAGCACACATTTAATATTTTCAACTATTGTGCTAATGAGCCAGAAACTTTAACTAACCCTTCGTTCTTTTACCACGTTCAACAACTACAAAAGGGACCAAAAGTGTCATTGTGTTTAGTTTCCATTCTGTGTGCGAGAGTGTATATATATGTGTGTGTGTGTGTGTGTGAATATATATATTTGCGTGATGGGAAGCGTTAAGCATTTGCCAGTGCGTGACGTGAACTTTCTCTTCTACTCCCTATCTATTCATCTTCATCTTCATCTCCATCTCCATCTCTATCTTCATCTTCATCCTTCAATATGTGTAACCCTCTTTTCCAAAAGGACTGCAAGGACAAATGCACTAGAAGTTTGTTGACTTTTTGCCATTGTTTCAAATGGTCGAAAAGTTAACTAAAAGAGAACAAAAAGAGCTCTCAATAATTTGCCATTATAAATGTGGCAAAGATAAGCGCTGCAACAACCATATTCATATCCATATCTATATCAGAAAACTACCAACGAAAAAAAACCCAAATAATAAAAATAAAGAAAAAATAAAGGAAAATGAAAACTTCGACAGTAGCATCATCACTTCATCTCATCAGAAGAAAAAAAACAAAAAGAAGAAGAAACGAGGATGAGAGAGGGAAAACTTTTATGTGTGCATTGGCCATAAAGTTTGGGCCATGTCACCATGCATACATACATACCAACATATATGCATACATATATACATTCATATACATATATATATTTAAATATATATATATATAACATAATAATTATAATAAAAACAATTTTTATGCATTTTATGTGCTCATAAAATTGTAGCATATTTTCGGGAATTGGGTATTTACTGATGAATTGCGGTTTAGTTTTATATAGGCGATGCCAATGACACGATATCAGTGTATATCGGTATATACTATAGATAAATATATATATATATAGGTATATATATGTATATATTTATGTATATAGTGCGTTTGGGAAATACTTTTTATGAGCAGCAAAGAAACAAAAATGAAATTGAAGTTGCTGTTGTTATTGTTGTTGTTATTGCTGATGCTGCTGTTGTTGTTGTTGTTGTTGTTGTTGTTGTTGTTGTTGTTGCTGTGTCAACATTTTATGTGCCTTTAATGTTTGTTTGTTAATAAAATCGAGACACAAAGATGCGAATCGTTACTCCGACATTCTACATTCTAACCACCTCCACCCCCCTCCCTCTCTATCTTTATTTCTGTCTCTTTCATCAAATTGCCGGGGAGTCCTTGGAATTTTTATATATTTTTAATGTGCGCACTTTGACACTTTTAATGAATCCCAAACATTAATTTTCTTAATGAGCGCCCTCATTTAAAGCCTAGTCCTAGAGACTCTCTAACACACAAAAAAAAACAAACAAATAAAACGGAAGAACAAAAACAAAAGCAAAAAAAAAATACAACTTTGACAAATGTCTGTCAGAGACAAACATTGAAATGTTTGCCAGCGATGACAATGACTATGACAATGGCCCTAAAACAGTTTCCTTTGCCTACCTACAACTCTCCCCCTCCTCCCTCTCTTTCTCTATTTCTCTCTTTACGGCATTTCAACATAATGAAGTTTGAACAAAAAGCCATTGAAACACTTTACACACAAACACACACACACACACACAGGACCATATACACTCACATGAGCAGCTTAATGAGCCGCACTAAATTCACACGAAACTTTCTGGCCAAAAAAAAAAGAAAGAAAAGGAATCACAAGGCACATGGCACATGGAATGGAATGGAATCTCCTGTGGATTGACAGAGGGGGGTAAAAATGGCAAGTTCCATCGCCAACTATTTATCGCTGATGCTGGACAAATGTTGTACACTCGGCCAACTGGCAGGAATTTATTGACACACTCAATCGAGCGCTTTGATCGTAATCCCTTTTTTTCTGGCTTTCTTTTTTTTTTCTGGTTCTCCTAAGTCTCAGCTCAGTAAACAAGAACAACAACACAAGAATAGCAACAACCAGAACCATTGCCAAAGTTGCACAACAACAAAAAAAAAAAAAAAAAAAATAAAGTAAATAAAGAAAATAAAGAAGAAAATATTGATGATTTTCATTTAAGTTCAAGTTGATAAAGATTTAATCTTCAAAAGTTATTTCAATAATGTGATTCTGTCCCTCTATATCTTCATATGATGGCGGTGGCGTTGTTTTACCCTGATTCGTTAATATTGTATCCATTTCCATTATTTCTTCTGGTTCTTCGTTAGTTGCTTCTATTACAGTTGCCGTTTCAGGATCGTAGGAAAAATCATTTTTCGTAACTTCTTTGCAATCTAGTCGAGCCTTTTCCAAATGAAGTCCATTGATTATGTAAATCATGCCAATCAATGTGGCAAGTATATAAACTGGGAAGGAAAAAATTGTACAAAATTAAATAAATATTTAAAAAAAAACATTAAATTATTTTCAAAATGATAATCAGATACGTATGTAGATGGAATATAAGGTTTATGTTCTAGGAATTTATTTTTTTAACTATTACTTTTGGAATTTTTGAAATAAAGGTTTTAATACAGATTCAATTATATGTATATTGTTCTAAGGGATTTTCTATTTACTTTTTCCTTTGTATTAAGTTAAAGCAATTTTTTTCACAATATAAATGGGCTGCCACACAAACTTTGATGAATCACATAAAATATAATTTATATTCCTTCTAATCAGTTATTTGAAAGTTATATACAAAACGGACACCAACTACTCCAGTAAAATTGTAAAGACAAGAATAAGAAAAGCCCTTAGAAGATTTCGCAACTAAAATGAAGTTATCCCCTTAATATAGCTTAATACAGCTTATGGGCAGTTATTTTGTATAGAATATAGTATAGATAGAATATTTATAAAGAAATATTAAATAAATTAATTGCCATAGTTAAAGATGGTTTCGTACATGATATAACTACAAGTTTATATTCACATTTCTATAATTTATAATAATATGTATATGAAACAATCGTTAGTTTTAGTTATTCATGATTTAATAATTGTTAATGAATACGAAAAACAGAAGTAGTCACATTTAAAAAATCAATATTAATAGTTGTCATTATGTTATTACAAATTTTACTTTTAAGTCTTCACCGAATCAATTAAAATTTAAAATTTTAAATGATTTCACGTTAATTAATTTAATTCTTTTGATTCAAAACTTAATTTCCATTTGATTTTTATAAAAGTATAAAATTTCCTAAGAACACAAGCACACATTCTTACCATTTATTACCAAATTTATAATAATATATGAATCATCCAAATTATTTTCTTTTGGATCCCTGTCAATAAAGATGAAATAGAACCGAAATAGACATACAATGAATGTCCAAATCATCCATAAAATTACCGGTAATGTTTCTCTTTTTGCAATCCTCAACATTGCATAGATATTCATCATAATATTCGATGCATAAAGGAGTAACCATTTTACAGGATAATCTAAATTAGAAGAGAAATATAAAGAAAACAACATTATTATGTATAAGAAAATGTCTTAAAATATGTCAACTTACCCTCAAAAAAGTTGAACAGCTCTAAAAGCCAGTATTGAAAAAAATAGAGAGAAAAGAATATATTTAATAGACCCAAAGTTATACCCAAATCGGCACGACTTGATACACAACGACAGGTCAAACAAATGAAATATAAATGCAAAGTCTCTCTGGTGCACTTCATTTTTGTGATTTCTAAGCTTAAGCTCAATTATGTTCTTCGCCGTATCGAAGTCAAATGTTATATGAATAAATCGAATAATAATGGATAAACCACAATTTAATATTTCTTTTGGTTGCTATCGGCAATAAGTGGAAATGCCCGTCGATATATATATATACATATATACAGACATACATACATACATATTTATGAAATTGCTTTTGATATCACAAAATCTCCCCTCCCTCTGCATCTTCCTCTATAACTCTCTCTCTCTCCTTTTGCTTTCTCACTTGGTTTTTTGGGTCTCTTAATCGCACTTGTTCTATTGAACCGTATCAAAATGCTTGTTTAAGTTGAATATTTGCCGCCGTTTTCCACATGGGACACTTAAAGCGTCAACGTGACAACATAAAATGCACCAGCTTTGCCTTTTTATGGCAACAAAAGCGAACAAAAACAAAGAGAACAAAAAATTTATATAGAGAGAGAGTGCAATATGAAAATGCAAAACCACAGTAACTGGCTAAAAGTATCCTACAACCCATATCCTCCTACCCCACATCGTTCCCTGGGATATGTGTGTGTGGGTGTGTGTGCAGTGAAAAGTTTAGTTGAGCTCAGTTTAGTTAACTGCAGCAGCAACATCGGGCATAGTTGATTGCTCTGTTGCTGGTTGCAGTTTTTGGCTCAAACCAATGAACCACATAATGCGGCACACCCACACATAGACACACACACACACACACACACACATATGCATAGCTTTTTCTGGCAAACGTTTAAGTAAGCGTGTAAATTATTTGAATTATTTATGAGCTGCTGTTGCCAATGCTATTGCTTTTGCTACTACAACAACAGCAACAACAACCGACAACCGACCACAGCCAAAAAAAAAAAAAATCATCCAAAGAGCTTAAAGCCATGTGGCTGCACATTTGCCAACACATGCTTTAAAAACAACAACAACAATAATAACAAAACTACTTACTTTACTTATTGGAACAAAATCCAAAAATCACTGGCAAAGCAAGTGGAACAAAATATAACAAAGGAATGGGGAATTGGAACTGTATCAATTCCCCTGACGCTGCTTAAACATTGCTCAGTCGCTAGCTAGCCCGCTAGCCTCGTCACCTCCTAATGGACGTTTCGTCCAATTCTGTCGTTTCTTTTGATAAATGCGACGCAATTCAACTTAAAGAGCAAAAGTTTTTTTTCGGTCAGCTAACTGTAAATGGTAATTCCCAGTTGAGAAATTTATTAATAGGCCTGAGGAGCTGGCGAAACAAAGAACAATATAAAAGCTTAAGATTTATACATTTATACATATATATACACACACACACACATATATATGTATACAAATTTATATCCAGAAATGTAAACACTCAAATCACTGTAAAAATAAAAACAAAAAATCCCGAAAAACTACAAAAATTATATTCATGAATAATATAATACTCTTTCCAAACGATACGAAATGTAAAAGACATAGAAAAGAACTAAAGCCTGGGATTTATATTGGACTAATAAGTCGTTTTAATGATTGGGTGAATTTTCAATGAATAATAATATCCCTATTTAATACAAAAATCACTTTCTAGGTTAATTTGCTTGCAAATATTATTAAAATTTTAAACTTTACTTTTACTTAAAAGAATGCAATAATATATAATTGTGATAATGGTATACATTAAACATAAATACATACTTAATACATATATCCATTAGATCAGAATGTGTGAAGCTAATAATAAATAGAAACTACTTTACTCTTCTATAGAGTATAGTAAAATTTCTTGGAGGTTTTCACCAGTTAGAAAAAGGAGCTAAAAAACCAACTAAAATGGAGTCAAAAGGGAGTTTTCTTTTTTAAATCGTATACACTATTTTTTATACCTAAGAAATAACTTTGAAAGATTTATCAGACAAATAGTTATACATACATATATATATCGTAAGAGAAGTGGCAAATTTTATATAGATTTGAGTACCTCATACCTAAAGGATATATTAACATTGTTAAAAAAAAATTTTATTTGAAGCAGATAAAAACGTTTTTAACTTTTTAAAATTTCTGATGTTGATGTGTTGACAATTTACCACAAATTTGAAAAATGTTTACCCCGTAATATCAGTTCTTATCTCTAAATCTTTGTATTAATTACATCTTACAACTAGCATTATCATTTAATATTATCTGTTGATAAATTTTCGTTTAAATTGAGAAAGGGCGACTACAAGGTATACCCAAGTCGGTAAAAAAAAACGTAAATAATCCAAAACTTTTATTCATAAAAAGCATAAAAAGATTTTCATAATAGAAAAAGTCACTCAAAACTTTTGTTTTATTTAATATGATGATGAGTTTAAATAAACTGGAAATACAATTTCAGTTTGAAAATGATTCATTATTTTTGTATACCCACTGAGAACATATTGATACATAGTAAACATAATACTTACTTCGAGAATC
Organism: Drosophila sturtevanti; assembly: GCA_018150375.1. Classification (NCBI taxonomy): domain Eukaryota; kingdom Metazoa; phylum Arthropoda; class Insecta; order Diptera; family Drosophilidae; genus Drosophila; species Drosophila sturtevanti. The sequence continues at coordinate 2,212,954 of JAECWJ010000324.1, read as the reverse complement.
TGTATCCCAATAAATTCAAGATGATATTTCCAATTAGATTTGATTCAAGGATTTGTTTATTACAATTATGAAAGTTTGTTAGTATCAAAAAGAACTGCTGCTTGCTATCGCCAATTATGAAGTGTCGGTCAACTCCGCTCCAAGGTAAGTTGTCGACCCGGCCGCGATGTAGACGTCGGTCGCGACGTCTGTCGCGTCAGCAGCTTTGCGTGGGAAACCAGCTGCATTTGCAGGTTGGTTTCCGGTGTCAACGCTGCGCTTTCTGTTGCGCGTGTTGGCACATTGCTGAATTGGCGGATTGGTTCCATGCGTTGGGGTCGTGGTGGTGATGAAAGTGGTCGATGGCATGGGCGTCGAATGAGGGATGGGAGTGGGTGCCAAGCCCGGAGTTAACTCCTCCCCCTTTAAATATCTGCGTCCCGCAGATCAGGTCTCCTTTAAATTATCTGTTGGTGTAGGTTCGCCTGCTTTTATTTGGGGGGAAGTTTCTTTGCTTTCCGTCTCATTCCTGCTTGATATTCTTCGGTATGCAATGGTGACGACAATTATTCCAAGTATGATAGCGACTACCTCCGTAGTGATGGAGGTGGCTAGGTTTTTCTTCATGCTCTGAAGCAAGTTCAGATTATGCGTACTCAAAGTGTGAACAAATTCCAGGTTTACGTTGTAACCTTTGTTAGTGAGGTTAGCAACTACTGGTGGCATTGCTGCCAGGTGTACCTGTTCATGGCTGTGGAATGATTTTCCATCCACGGCAATCGATTCACCCGAGAATTGTACCAAGAAGGTACCCGAGAGATTCTGGGTTCGATTGCCATCGGTAATCATACCATTGTAGTTGGATAAGAAAATCGTTCCATCTTCTAATAGTTCCACAATTTGTTGGCTGGACGCCGAGTAATGGCACTCAGCGTTTCCACCTTTTATCAGCCTTGGGATACACCCGTCTTCGTTCAATGATGTTAAGTGTTCTTCTGTGCACACACTGTTATTGCCAATCGTCAGGCAGTCATCGTTGATGGCAAAGGTTTCGTCTTGGGCCACAAGTAGTTTCTTGTAATTAAAATCTATCCGCTTCCCCTTGGCTATCGAGGGGCGGATGATCAAGACTTGGTATTCTTTCGGTATCACTTTGGGCAGCGCCAAGATGTACAGGAGGGTGGTGCCGTTTGTCACTATCATGGGTTTGGCAAATTCAGTTGCTTCGACCGCGCTTTGATATGGTAATGAGTCCATTTCATCGAGAAGTGCCTTCACTTCTTCCTCGTCGAGCAGGTTGCTATTCACCAGGCCGGCTTTAGCAAACTGACAGGCGCGACTTAGTTCTCCCACTTGATCTTCCAGTAATATTGCTTTGTGTAGTGCTGTGGTAGCGGCTTGTGCATTATTGTCGATCGTGTTCACCATTGCAATCATCGCATCAAGTTTGTCTAATGACTGTTTCGATGCTTCAAAAAGTCTGTCGTTAATTTTGTATTGCTGGTTATTATTTTCGATCAGCCTGTCTCGGGTTTCTAGAATGGTATTCCAATCTGAGGCGTCTGGTGATCCCGCAATCCACTTCCATGCGGATCCCAACCAATCGATCGAGCGAGCTCTTCTTGTTCTGGATAATTTCGAGAGCATTTGTTGCGCCTGATCGAGATGTAGAAACGTCAACACTCGGGTTTGGCTTTCGTCCAGTTCCCATGCTTCTGTTCGCGTTTTTTGTATTGCTAAAGCTATCTCATCTAGCTTGATCAAGTGTATTAGGCTAAAATAGCCATCCACTCTCCACCCCGATCCTTGTTTCAGGGTGACCACCGGCGCGTCATACCTATATACGTTCATCGCCCGCGTCGGCACGAACCCCAATAGAAGAAACAGCAGCATGCTATGAGGGAGTGTTAGTAGTAAAACATTTACATTTTTTTCTTTTTTTTTTTTTTAAGAGCTAACATTATTTCTTAAATTTAGATGGGATGAGAGAGCAAACAAGTTTAGTTTTGGATTATTTATTTTTCGTGAGGGGGGTGATTGTGACCCGAAATCCTCTTTTGGCTATTCTCATATACGTATTTATTGTCTTTTTATATAGAGGTTCTTCCTCCTAGATGCGAGGAGAAAAGGAAGAGGGAAGAAGCAAAAAAGCAAAAAAAAAAAGAAAAAGGAACGTTCTCCTTCTCAGAGTAGGGGATGGGAATCGCTGTTAATTCAAATAAGCCCTAATTCCTTACGTGGGATTTGTGAAAAATCTTTCCTGAGCGCGTTTTAATCGTCACCCGCCTATCTTCCCCAACCGTTTCCCTGCTAAAACGTTTTTTGTCCTTGCTCTTTATTTGTTTGTTAGTTATGAAGACGTCCTGTCCGGGTTCATATTTCAGCGGAGCCGACCTTTTTCGGTTTTTTCCGGTATTAGACATAAGTTGGTTGCGTTGTAGCAGCCCCCTTATGTCTTCGTGCTCTCTCTGCCTGAGTTCTATCAGCTTTTGCAAGCTGATTGACGTGGAACGGTTGAAAAAAACGTCCACAGGCTTTCTTTTTATCGAGGAATGAATCGAGTTGTTGTATCTATCGACTGATATCGCCACGAGTTCGCTGGTCGTGAACGTGGGGTATTCCTGCTTGAGGCAACGATAAATTTCTAGGAAGGTTGAGTGAAACCTTTCAATCTGACCGTTCACCTCACTTTTCTGCGTTGGTGAGTAATAAACCTCGATGTCGAGGGATTTTAGAAAGTTCAATACCGTTGGACATAGTAGGCCTCGCTCATTATCGGAGACTAGCGTCTTTGGGGCAGTGAAGTAATGCAAGACATTAGCTAGTTCCTCGCGCAGGTGCAACGCCGATTTGTGTTCAATCGGGAAGAGTTTTGCATATTTAGAAAATTTATCAATGCAACTGAGGTATTTCTGTTTTTCCAGAGTAAAGATGTCTACGTGCAACACCTCACAAGGGCGAGTTGGAATTGGCGTGGGTTGAAGGAACGGTTTATTAGGGTGTCGTTCATATTTTTGCTGTTTACAGATTAGGCATGTGGCCGTGAAGGCCTTAATGCGGCTTGCCATTCTTGTAAAGTAACAGCTATCCAAAAGCTGTAGCCTAACCTCTCTCGGGTTCCTGTGTGCTCGGGAGTGTTCCCTAGCTATGAGTTTTATTATTTCGTCCTCGTCTGTAACATCTTTCACGATTCTCTGGGCTATTCTTGCCTTAAAAAAGGTAGTCAATTCCGCGAAGGTTTCTTGGAAGCATTGTAAATAAACTTCAGGGATTTGAATCCCATTTATAATAACCGGGCGCAGATAGTTCTTTAAACCCGTGGCCAGGGAGTTCCCAACATTCGTCAGGGGAATAATATGTCGTGTGTAGCCTGGGAAGGGTATTTCTACAGAGTAAATGGCAGCTTTGGGGTCGAACACCAACTGATTCCTAAAGACATTAATCGGAGCCTCTACATGTTGTATGAGGTCCGATCCATCCTGAAGTGCACTATGCACGGTGGCTGCTGAGTCTGAACCGTTCTGTGAGACATCAACGTCGAGTGAACTCGTATCTAGCGTGTTTATTTGTGGAGGGAGCCGTGACAGTGCGTCGGCGACAACATTAGATTTTCCTGGTTTGTAGATCAATTCGCAGTTGTATTCCTCAATACGCGCCTTCCATCTTTTCAATTTCGCGTTGTAATTGCGGTTCCCTAAGGAATATGTCAAAGGTTGGTGATCAGTGAAGATCTTAATGCACGTAGCACCATAAAGGTATGTTCGTAGGTTGTCTAATGCCCATACTATTGCCAACATTTCCCTTTCGTTCGTGGCATAGCCCTCCTCTGTTTCATTCAAGGATCTGGATATATAGGCGATGGGTCTATCTTTCCCATCCTGAATTTGAGACAGGACGGCGCCCAGTGCGTATTCTGAAGCGTCGGTGGTCAAATGGAAGGGTTTACCGAAGTCAGGGAAAGCCAACACTTCGGAAGATGAAAGGAGAGATTTTAAGTCCTCAAACGCCTTCAGCCCGGTCTCATTGAGTACGATCGGTATTTTTTTCGATTGCGAAGCTCTTATTCCAGCGCCCTCTCCTCTTGTGAGGTTGGTAAGAGGCTTTGCAATCTTTGCATAATCCTGGATAAACTTCCTGTAGTAGGAAGTCATACCCAGGAAACTTTTCAGTTCTTTTACGTTTGAGGGAGGCGCGAGATATCTAATTGCATCTACCTTTTTCATGTCGGGCTTAATGCCTTCGGAAGTTATGATATATCCCAAGAATTCCACGTGCGTAGAGAGGAAGCGAGTCTTTTCGAGATTAACCCTCAGGCTTGCTTCACGAAATACCTTAAAGATATCTCGCAGGTGCGACCAGTGGCTCTCGTAGTTTTCGCTGAACACTATTATATCGTCTACGTACACGTAGCATGTTTTGCCAATAAAAGGCCTAAGCACATCGTCGATCATGCGCTGGAAGATAGCGGGGGCGTTCTTTAAACCGAATGGTAGTCTGGTAAATTCGTATTTACCGTTGAGGGCGGAAAACGCCGTCTTTGGTATGTCCGCCTCTTTCATCAGCACTTGGTGGAATCCTGAAGTCAGGTCAAGTGTGGTGAAATATTTTGCTTTCCCTAGGCTGGCTAGGGTGGAGTTAATGTCGGGTATTGGATACGTATCTGGGATCGTCACCGCATTAAGGCGCTTGAAGTCAATCACCATGCGATATTGTTTTTCACCATTGGGTTTCGGTTTTTTGGGTACTACCCAAACTGGTGAATTATACGGGCTATCGGAGGGTCTTATTATTCCTTCATTGGCGAGTTCGGTAACCTGGCGTTCTACCTCCGCTCGCATATGGCAAGGGTAAGGGTAAGTTCTCGTAAAGATCGGTTCTTGGGTGTTCGTCCGGATTTCCGCCCTTACCGTTGTCTTGACAGTTTCGCTTGGGTCAATGGGTTTAAAAATATCTGAGAATTCGTCCACCAATTGACCGAGTGCGGTACGCGCTTCTTCGGGATGGTCATTATCGAGTAATAAGTTCACGGTCATGGATTTTTTTGCGAGTAAGGGAATGGCTACTCCTGGCTCTATCGTAAGGAGATCGCGTTTCCTATCTATGACTGCGTTCAGTTCCTTCAAGGTATCATCACCGATGATGCCATCGAACGAGCCTAAACTGGGGAGCACATAAAAGGTAATGGGGGTATTATTTCCTATTGGCTGGAAAAATGGGCCTGTTAGTTTTTGACTGATTTTAATGGTTCCCGCGGCTGAGTGTACCAAGAATGGTTTTGGGAGGTTGGTACAGCCCGCGGCTACCTTGGGGCAAATGAAGTTCTTGTTAGCTCCAGTGTCGATTAAGAAGTGAAGCTCTGCCCCATCTCCCAGGGCGTATTCTATATATGGAACGCTTGAGAGGCGTTCGTCATAAAATTTATCTGCCCCTCATCTACCTGAGTCAATTCTAACTCCTGTTCAATTTGGTCAGGCCTCTCCTCTTGTGGTGGGCATTCGCTTAGGCTAGCTTCTTTTGCATGTTCATCCATTCCATAGGGCAAGTCTGCCCTAGAATATTCCTGCTTTTCGGTAGTCATTTCGCACTCGTTCTGGTACGTTGTAACATTTGGGGATTGTAGGTTGTAAAGTCTCTGGGCCTTACGGAAGGGATTCGGGTTTCCGTTGAAAGGCCTCTTGGTGCCCTCTAGAGACGAAGCGTTCGATCTGTGTGACTGCGCTGATTGGTTGGATTCCATTTTCAGAGCTAATCTCGCCGGTTGCCCGTCGTGTCTGGGAGTAAAGTTTGGTCGTGGTGAATTTCGGTTGTCAAAGGTCCGTTGTGGGTTTACGTAACCGTACCCGTTAGGGTTGAAATTGGGTCGTGGGGAACTCATGCGGGGGAAGTTCATGGTGGAATTAGGTGGGAAAAGTGGGTTCCTAATTGGTACCACCGGACTTGCCCTCATATAAACGTTCTGTAACTCGTGGCATAGTGAGTATGCCTCAGGTAAGTTCGTTGGTCTATGCAGCATCAGGAACCTCGGCAAATCGCCGTTCAGGCCGCTCACGAAGGCGTCCAACGCTTTTTTCCTATAAATCTCGGTGAGTGCAGACGCTATCTCACCCGTGTAAGAGCTGTTTCTTAGCTTCCCCATGATCAATGAGGAGTGAGCGTTGATTTTATTAAAGAAGGTGTCGATGCTATCTGCCCCCTGTATCATCCTTCCTAATTGAAATTCTAGGGTGGTCAATTCCCGTTTGTCCGCGTAATGCAGGGTCAGGACGCGCTTCGTTCCAACCCAGTCGTCATCCGCCACACCGTATGAAGTAAGAGCTACGTCTGCGGGACCTCTTATTTTCTGCCTGATGTACATTACAATAGCCCTGTATTGTGGTTTGTCCCTAATCATTTCGTGGTCGGCCAAGATACTCTCGACCCTGTTGGCCCATGTCTCGAATTCTGGGACACTTCCCTCGAAAACCTGCAAGTCTTTGACGCAATCTGGCATCTTGCCACATTCGGCTAGATCGTAGATCGTCCGTGGGCGAGTCAAAGGTCTGGGTTCCTCTGCTACGGGATTGCGGAGTCCCCGTTCTCTAACTAGCTCTCGTTCCAAGGAATCAATCTTGGCTATTGCCTGCGTCAATTCTTCCCTCTGCGCTATGTTCTGGTTGGTCAGTAGCGACAGGGTCGCTTCAAATTTTTCTATCGATTCTCTCATTCCCGCTAAGTCCTGTTCTGACATGGCCATTATTCCCTTGCTGACTATTTTCTGTTTTATGTAATTTGTTGGTCTTGGGGAGGGAGGGGCGTATATTATACCAGATTTTCAGGCCTCACGTGTTATTATCGGAAGTGTTTTTTTATTTTTGTTTAAATCAATGGTGCGATTCCCTTTCCCTACCTTGAGGGTATGAGGTATGGACAGTAAAAGTTGAATACAATTATAGGAATTAATTTGCTTTTATTTCGTTCAAACTAAGCCTGGTTTGAATTTTTTAATTTTATTTGAATAATTTTTTGAAACTTCCACTCTTGTTTTAATTTGATTTTTTTGTTTTAAAAAAATTTTCTTTACTTTCAAAATTTACTTTTATTTTCTTTACTTTCAAAATTTATTTTTTAATTTAATTAAATTAGTTTAATTTATTATCAGAATTTCAAAGGAAAAGATCTATTCAATTTTATTTACTTAGCCAAAGATTTCGAGAATTTCGTTTCACTTACCCCTATTAATTTGATGAGGTGTAGGATAATGATAGTAGATTGGTGTGTGTAATGTTTTTTCGTGGTTTGTTTAGTGTCGACGTCTCTTTCAAATCTGTTGGAGATAAAGTTTGGATTAATATCGAGTAAGTGTAAGTGGGGAAATGTTTTATATGTTCTGTTTTGTGTTTTTTTGTTTTTTTTTTTTTTTTTTATTTTTCAAAGGGAAAGCAATTCTCATTTGGCGGTCAGGCAAATTGGTGCAAGGTTCCAAAAATGTGGGCGAGGATTTTTGTCATTTGGATTTATTATATTTTTTTTTTTTTTGACACCTCACGGGAGGCCCCTAGATTCCTTTTTGGCCTCTTCGAGCCTACTAAGGTAGGGGTGGCTCCACGAGCTGTTGGGCAGCCGAAGGCAATGTTCTGTATTTTTTGTTTTTTAATTGCCGGGCCTTTCCAACAGCCTCTAGCCACACATTTCGCGACACCTTACCTGCACTTCACGCACTTGAGATTGCTTTTCTTTTTCTTTCTCTTAACTATAGGCCATCTGTGGCTCAAGTGGCTCACAGTGGTTCTCTTTTGGGTTGCAAGGTTTTCATAATTTTTACGGACTTCTTAATTAAATGCCATCTGTGGCTCAAGTGGCCACAGTGGTTTTCGCACATATTATATAGATTGACTTCATCATCTTAATTAATTGCCAATCGCGGCTCAAAAGGCCACGTTGGTTCTCTTTTAATTTCTACGAATTTATTATTTTCTCTTTTTTTTGTCAGTGGACCACCTTCGTTTGTGGAAGTGCGTGTAACTTAACTGTCAAACGGACAACAGGGAGTCGAACCCCGACATGCGTACATGCCCACCTTTTTTCGGTTGTCACTTCTTTAAAACTTTATTAGAACTCTACTTTAATCTGGCTTATTTTGGTTAGTTGATTGAAAACAAGCCTGTCAAATTCCAATTCAATTTATTTCCACTCACGCATTATTTTCATTCACACCATTTGCCGACGGCACTCACATCTTCTTTTTTTTTCATTATTACAATTTGACAGCTAGTTTTTACCAAACTTGCCAAATTCCAATTCAGTTTGTTTGCATTCACCCATTATTTTCATTCACACAATTTGCCGACGGCACTCACATCTTTTTATTATAATTCGACAGTTAGGTTTACACAAATTTTCTTTTCACACACCAAAGAAACGCACAGCAGCAGCACAAAATTTAGTAGCAACGACTTAGCATTTTATTAATTACTTTATTAAATTTAATTATACTTTACAGCACAACACCACTGCACTCTCTTTTTCTCCTTTTCATCTCTTTTCTTTCTTTTTTTTCTTTTTTTTTTTTTTTGAGAGAGGAAAAAAGAAAAAAAAATCATTCGCGTATTCTGTCACTTGCTGCTTGCATATCTCTTTTTAATGTGGATTCATGTTTTTTATTATTTTTTCCTTTTTTACTCAATTCTCACAAATCACTTGTCTAACACTTCACACGCACTTCACATCTAAGAAGGCGGTCCCTGCTCGGGCGCCAGTTAAGGACTCTTGCCACTGGCCGAGGTGCCAGTGGCTATTTGTCCTGTTTATACTTACTTCGAGAATCTGTATCCCAATAAATTCAAGATGATATTTCCAATTAGATTTGATTCAAGGATTTGTTTATTACAATTATGAAAGTTTGTTAGTATCAAAAAGAACTGCTGCTTGCTATCGCCAATTATGAAGTGTCGGTCAACTCCGCTCCAAGGTAAGTTGTCGACCGCCGCGATGTAGACGTCGGTCGCGACGTCTGTCGCGTCAGCAGCTTTGCGTGGGAAACCAGCTGCATTTGCAGGTTGGTTTCCGGTGTCAACGCTGCGCTTTCTGTTGCGCGTGTTGGCACATTGCTGAATTGGCGGATTGGTTCCATGCGTTGGGGTCGTGGTGGTGATGAAAGTGGTCGATGGCATGGGCGTCGAATGAGGGATGGGAGTGGGTGCCAAGCCCGGAGTTAACTTACATATATGTATGTGTGGATGTGTGTGTATATATATATTCCAGCTACCTACTTATTTAACAGCCTTCAAAAGGTTCAATATACTATGGAAGTTCTGTTTAACTTACACTTGTATGTATTACGCATATGAGGCGACCCCCCACTCGACTTATAGCCACAATATATACCAGTAAGTATGTAAGTAAATACATATAAGTATATATATATGTATACATATATGTATGTTATATATACCTATATCCCACTGGCAATATGGCTGCCAATTGCACGCACTTTTGTCGTTCAATTTCACTTGCCACAGTCGGCATTTGGCATCCATCCTCTCCCATTCCCAAGCACTCCGCGACAACATAAGTAGCTCAGCAATCCAATGAGATGAAGAAGAAGATGTGGCCTGGGTTCAATGTTGGCAGGGTCGAGGGTCGAGGGCCGATGATGCCAACGGAACATTGCCACGTGTGTTTGTGCGTGCGACTATGTAATAATTTGGTCTATTTGTTGCCTTGCCATTGAGTTTATTGAATTTGGCATTTGCATGTTATACGAGTTCTAGAAGACGAGAGAAAAGGAGATGGAGATGGAGTCGATAGCAACACTACCTTCTCCTTTAGCTCTTTTGCTTTCCCCTTTTCCCCTTTCATTTTGCTTCTTTTTTTTGCGATTCTGGCGATAAGCCTCTTGTGTTTTTTTTTCGTTTTTTTTTTTATTTATTTATTTATTTTTTTTTTCTGTCTTTGTCTGTGTCGCTGCTGAAAGCTATTCAATTATCTGGTAGTAAATTTTGCAAATGAAGTTGTTTATTGCGCATGATGTTATGCCAATTGAATTTGCAGCTTCTTTTGGCTTAACTCAAATGCCACTTTCCATGCCATGCCACCGACCTTTAGCCCCTCTTCCCCTCACCCCCCCTCTCTCGGGTGTTAAGCGTGGCAGGTGTGCGTAAATATATGTATATATTTGAAATTTAATTTCGCAGCCAATTAAAAACAAAAAAAGAAAGAAAAAAAAGAATTCTAACGCGTACACAGGGCGTATGATGAATTTGTTCAAGTTGGCAGAAAAAAAAGAAAAGTGGGTGGGAGAGGGAGAGGGGGGAAAAACAGAAAACACGGTAGCAATTTAATTGGCCCGCATTCTTTTGCTTCAATTTGAATATTGTCGACAGTTTGAGTGGGTCGCACCTCAACCCACCCACCCACTCATTTACCTGCCCACTCAACTTAACCTCCCTGTGGGATGACTTTCATTTCAATTTGATTTAGGTATATGCCCGGACCGAAATGTGAAACAAAAGAACCGCTAAACAAAATTAAGGCTAAGCAAAGTGCAAAAGGAAATTAATTATGTACATTAACTTTTGCCGCTTAGTGTGCTGATGCTGTTGCTGCTGCTGCTGCTGCTCCTGCTTCTGGCAGGACCTGAGGTGTAAGCCATAGCCCAGTACCAAGATCCTGACCCAAGTCCAGTTCAACACTGTAAGCCAACTTTGAATTATGGTAACAGCGACAACGTAATAAGAAAAACAACAACAACAAAAAACAAACAAAAAAAAAGCTGCTTAATTAGTACGTAATTTGTAAGTCTGAGTGCAGGCCAATAAAAGCAAAAAAGGAAAAAAAGCAAAGAAAAGTCACTAAAGTGGAAACTGTGAGAAGACCTTAAGAAAATACATATATATGAAATACACATAATCAAACAAATTAGAGGTGGTAAATATTAATTACACAAGTTTGCCAATTCGAAAATCGATGCCACTTAGCCACTGACAAATAATCAATCATCCTTATGAAGATAATTGCCGACTAATCCCCAAAAAGAATCCTTTTTTCTCTTTGTATATGTGATTCAGTTGGCATTTCTTTTCCTTTTTTCTGTTTTTCTTTTCTTTTAAATGAGCAGTCTTCGTTGGTTTCCTTCACTTGGTTATCAGCAATTCTCTCTTGTGTTTTTTTGCTTTTTTTCTTTTGTTGATTCTGCACAAAAAAATTTGTTTATTTTTCATTTCCTTTTTTCTCTTTTCTTTTCCTTTTTTTTGTGTTTTTTTTTTTTTTTTGACACGGCCCTTTGAACTGACCATTGTACATTTTTCTTAGCTTAGCATAACTTCTCTCCTTTTTTTTTTTTGGTTATTTTTTTATTTGTTCTGTTTGCTGGGTATTTTTGTTGTGTTTGTTTGTTTGTTTAGGCTGCGGTTTTTGGCCAATGCCAGTAACGGCCGTCAGTAGTAGTAGCAGGTGTCAATTAGTTTTCTTTTGCTTTGCTTTCTTCTTGTTGCCTTTTTTTTTTTTTTTTTTGCTTTGGCACAATCCAAATTCAAACAGCAGCCTCAACATTTCCCAGGCACATATTTCATACATGGAATAACTGTGAATTACTCGCACACTCTCACACACACTTAGCCACTGGCACACACACACACACACACGCACACATATATATAGATACTTTGAGAGTCGCTGCTGCTTTAATTTCCGTTGAACTTGCACATTTCTGGTTGCATGCGCCAAATTTTATGCCACGGGGCATTCTCGCTCCCAAGTTGAATTATGCGCCGCCAGTGGCATACACACACATACACATACACACATACATACATACACAATATTATCATAGATGGGTATGGTCGGTCTGCCTTTAAATGGTCAGACTCTTTAAGGTCATTTCAAGTTAAATGCAATGCAATTATTTTATACTGCGGCAACCATTGAAATGTTAATTAATGTTGGCTCAGACAGCCAGGTAACCAGGTGGATAGGCTGGTGGATGGCTGCCTGGCAGACAACAACAATGATCACACTCGACCCTGGCCACATTTAAGTAAAAACCTACCCACTGAAGCACCTGACTGGGATCCACTCTTCAATCCATTAAAAAAAAGAGAGAGAGAGAAAAGAAAAAATGTTTGTAAAACTTTTGGTCTTACTGCTATGGCTCTTACCAGTTTTTATTTGTTTAAATATTTTTAATACTCTTGAATTTTATATATAGAAAATTTAAGTTTAGTCATACAGTTTGTGTTGCATATATATACATACATATATGCTTGATTTTAAATCCATCTAAAAAGTGATTCTAGTCATTTATATATATAGCAATAAGTTTATACTAAATTTGATTGGCTTAATTATTTTTAAAGATATTTTGGAATTATTTGGAAGGAGGAGGAGTGGAGGAATAAAGGAGATTATGTGAGAGTGTTTTTATTATTTTAATTTTTTAAATGTTGATCCAAAAATATTTTTAAGTTAAAACCTTTTCAAAATTGGAGTTATTTATGTATTAAAATCCAAAAATTTAAATCAAATTAAACATAAAATAATTCAAATTACAAATCAATAAAATTACGAAAGATAAAATTAACTTTGTAGATAATTATTGCTTATCTGTAATTAAATAGTTATTAGAATCTATTGATATTCAACTTAATTTAGTTTATATAAATTAATGGGAAAATAACTTAAGCTTAAAGAAGAATTGACATAAAAAGGAGCTTAAATAAAAGGAGAGATCCTTATGAATCTAAAATGAACTGAGAAAGATGAATAATTAATATAAATAAGGAAAACTCTAAAAAGAATTCAGAAAGATGAACAATTAATATATATAAGTGATATAAGTGAATTAATATACTTTAAGGATATAGGATAATAAAAAGCTCCTACTAGATACTGGATTATAATTTTTCTTATCAAAATGAAAAGGAAAAGAAAATAATAAATTCCATAAAGGAGTCTCGTACATAATACGGATATTTTTCAGATCTTGCTATGAAATATATTTAATTTGGGATAAATTAATTAAAGGAAAAACAAAAAAAGCATCAACGATTTGGTTTTGAACTGTAGGTATAAATCAATGAATTTTATTTTGGAATAAACAAGTTATATAAATTCTTAGTTAAATAAAGTATTAAATTTAATCCAAATTAAAAGAAATTCCAAGAATTATTTAAAAGAATTTTTTTTAAGAGCATTAGGAACGGTCAAATAAATAATTACATTCAGTTTAAGACGATGACAGTTTCCAATTAAATCTCCGTTCTCTCAGTGCTTTGAAAACATTCAAATAGATAATGACAATCAGTTACAGACTTTTCAAGGTTTAACTAAAAGCATATATGGCTCAAATATTTCTGGAACTTTTATAAATATTTGAAGTCCGTTGATATAAGAGATAGTTAAATATAGTTATTATAAAATAAACTTTTAATTAAGAAGAATAATAGATGAAAATTTAAGATATTTGAATATATATATAACTAATAGGTGAAACATAGAATCAATCCATAATTTTTTAAACTTCTGTAACTACATATTTATATATTATTATATATTATTTTCAAAATTAATATAACTACAATTAAAAAGTAATGACAATAATAATCGATTATTCGAAAACATAAAGGATAAAGTAATATATATAAGATATCTGCAGATCTTCTCTACAAATTCGAAATATCATTTAACTTATTCCAATGAAAATGTAATTCTTTAATATATAATATATAACATATTTAATATGTTATATAATCTGTTTTTAATATTATATTTTTGGTTTGTTAATAATCATAAGGACATGCACACTTTGTCAAGGGTATAATAAGTTCGTTGAATATACAGTTAGTTGAAGGGACTTCTCTTTTGTTTGATGCACTCATTTTTTTTTTTTTTTGGCATCGCTGGACTTTAACAAGCGGCTCGTTAACGGCAACCGCGCAATTACACTTGAAACGCTTTAAATTTTAAGTGCTGGCCGAGTATGTGCGGCAGCAGTAGTAGTAACTGCTGCACTTACTCCTGCCAACCTGTTGGCGACGATGCTGCTTGGCTGGGCTCCTGGGTTCCCGCCACTCACTTGACGCGCCCGTCCATTGTGGGCTAATTGCGCACAGAATGCGCACAGCTTTGCGGTCCTTGGATATTCGAGCTCACTCAAGTTGCGTGGAGTGGTCCTGGTGCGGAAGCTGGATAACCTGCGGCACTGAAATCCGAGTTTATATATACATATATATATATATATATATATAAATCAAAAAATTGTTCTGCCATATTATTTTCATAGCCAACATTTAGGCTGTACCTCACATCATACTCACACAACAATTTTCGGCGGGTAAATCAAAATGGAATTATTTCCAAGAAAAATCGAGATTTATGGGGGTAAATGGGGATGTGGAAGGGAGTGGGGTGTGGGGAAGGGGGAGAGGCGAATTTCAGTTTTTTTTTTTCGGTTTGTGTATTTAATTTTGTACGAAATTTCAGCTTGAGATAAAAATAATAATCATCGCCTCTGGCTCGGGCGGACACTGGGAATTGGGATGGGGAGGGGAGGGCAACTTCCTGCTTCGAAACGTTTTTCTTTTATTTTTCTCCTCTTACTTACATATTTTCCTTCGACTGGAGTCCTTTGGACTGGACTCTGTGTGTAATTTTAATTTTCGAACGTCAACTTTGTCGAATGTTTTTACGTATTTTAGCCGCAGGCTGAGCTCGGGCACTATGAAGAGCATTATTGCAAGTGGTGTCTCTTTCTCTATTGAATGAGTGGAGCCATGGCTAACGATAGGGATATGGATATGGAGGGGGATGCGGATAGGAATGAGGATGGTTAAGGATATGGTGAAGTGAAAGACTCAAGGACTTTGATGGACGCTCGTCCATTTATTGCTCATATTTCATGTTTTGCCACATTTTCGACATTTTTTCCATTTTCGCCTTTTTGCAAATGAAAATGAAATTTTTAATAAAAACGATTCGCGTTATTTTTGCTACTGCTTTTCGCCATTCTCCATCCAGTTGCAGATGTTGTTGTTGTTGTTGTTGTTGCTGCTGATGTGTAATATTTAACAAGGGGATATAGACTCTGGCACTCTCATTTCGTCCGACAATCCCTTGAAAATAAAAAAGAAATTGCCACGTGATTGGTCGAAAGCCAAATGTAGTTTCATATTTCGTTAGCTCAAGGATAGAAGAAGGACAGGACATAGGTAGGTAGATGGGACAATACAGGACAGGACAGGATAGATGAAGTGCCAGCTAAGCAGGTGTCCAGCCATCAACTAACACGCACATCCTCTACTCCTGACCGAATGCAACAATTAAATTTCAGCAAGGACGAGAAAGAGAAGCAGATAGATGGACATAGAGAGAGAGAGAGAGAGAGAGAGAGAGAGAGAGAGAGAGATAGACAAAGAGAACCATTGTAATGGTTGCTCTGTGTTCAGGACCAGGACATGATGCGTTGTTGCAGTTGCAATTTATGTGGAGATTTGCCATCAGCTTTGTGCCGCAGTCCTTCACAAACACACCTGCATGTGCACATATATATATATATACATATATGTGTGTGTGTGTGTGGGTGTCCTAAGTGCTGTGAAAGCAAAACGGAAATGCATTGGGGGTTTTTGTTATCTCTTTTTCTCTCTCTCTTTCTCACTCTCTCTTTTAAGCTTGATGACTGTCCAGGGATCCTGCAAATTCAATCGGAACTAGTTCAATTTTTTGGTATACCAAAGCGAATTTAAACAAATGAAGACTTTAATTCAACGCAAAACTTCGTTATTTTTCATTAACATGTCAGCATTTATTTTTATCAATGTCAATCAACAAAAAGCCATCAATTGAGCTACCCATCAAACCGGATCACCATCAACCAGAAGAAGATGGAATATAAACAGAAGGAGCAAACACATTACATATATGGCACATTTGCTCATCATGCAGATGCAACAACAAGTTTTCCCCTAATTGAATGTCATATGACTGACATTATGTCAGTTTGTTGCTCCTTTTTGTGTGCCCCCCCTCTCTCTCTCTCTCTCTCTCTTTAACAGGATGTTCGTTCGTTGACTGAGAAGATTTCAAGAAGACTTGACTTTTACATGTTGCATCGACTTACTCACGTGTGAAATTAATTTGTAATGACTATGTGTCCCAAGCAGTGCCATTTGCATTTCTGAAAAGCAGGAGAAGCAGCACATGAAGAAGAAGCAGTAGAGGATTTTCTACCAAAAATCTCGATTCGAGATGCAGAATGCCTGCCAACAGCAGATTGACCCCACAATTTACACACACACACACGCACAAGCACATACATACACTCACATACATACATATGTGGCCCAAGTGGCAATCAGTTTAAGGAAAGTGCCCAAAAATGCACACTCAAATTTCTCGAATGAAATGGCTCACATGCTAAAACTCCTTCCACTACCCCATTCTTTTTTTTTCTTTTTTTTTTAAGGCCCCTTTGGGTTAAACCTATCCGCGTGTAAAACTTTGCTGAACTTAATTTCGTAAATTGTTCACAAATTCTTCGAATTGCAATTACTTTGTGATTTTGTGAATAAGAGAGAAAGAGCGAGAGAAAGAGAGAGAGAGAGATAGAGATGGCGGGAGCTGAAAAGTTTGTTTGCTTTTTTTTTTGGTGCGAATTGCGATTTGAAATGCATAGAAACTGTAACTAAGTTAAATTGGAATTGCATTAAAACTGTGCCGTGCCGACACCAACCTTTTTACATGACCCCACAAAACCCCCCTTAACCCCTCTGCCACCAACGCATTTTCCTTTCTTGTCATGAAATTCTCTCATTTCCGTCTATGGCTTTGACTTTAACTTTTCAGTTGGCAATTCACATTCGTAAACTTTTTGGCTTTTCCCTTGAAAGAAGAAGAAAGACCAAAAAGAAAAGAAAAGAAAGAATGATAGACCAAAAATAAAAAAATGAAGAAGAAAAGAAAAGAAAAAGAGATAGAAAAGCAACAGGTTAAATTGGCACAATCTGCACACCGCACGCTGACAACGGCAACAACAACAACAACAACAAGAAAAATAATGTGAGATGAAGAATGAACAGAGTGAGAGAATAAGAGTGAGAGCTAGAGCGAGATAGTAAATGGGTGGCAGATGGAAGACGCAGTCAAGTTATCAAGGACGCAACCCGAGCCGAGGCGACACAAATTGCTTCAAACACCTTGGCAGGCTGTGTGAAGAAAAGAAATCAAGAAAAATTGGAACTGAGTAGACAACTTAAAGCGTATAAAAAAAAAAATAGAAAAAGAAGACCAAAGAACAAAAGAGTGAGGGAGTAAAATAGAAGATATTGTTCCCGTCTCCACCCCACCCCCCTCTCTATCTCTTGTGGAATGGGGACATTGCTTGTCTACTTAAAAGTTTTCAAAGCGTTGCTTATGGCACGTGCTGGATGGAGAAGAGGACCCTGGAGGCGGTAACAGCAGCAGTGGCGGGCAGTATGCATCAGTTCCAGGTATCAGGAAAGTGGGTGCGGTCGGTTGGTTGGGCAAAGGGGTAAGATATGTAGCAAGCAAGCAAAGCGTATTAAAATACAAAGCAGCATCATTAAATGTTAAAAGTTGCCTTTGGGCGAGTGGTAAAATGGAAAAGCAACAAAAACACAAAAAAAAAGGAATATATATATCTATATATATATATATAAAATAAAAATTCCACCAACTACAAGTCTCTAGCAGAACGGGGCACAAAAAACCACTTAAAACAACAACAGCAGAGCCGCCAGCAACAGCAACAGCAGCAAAAGTTGCTAGTTGCAACAACATCGCCTAGGATAAAGAGCGAGAGAGAGAGAGAGAGAGAGAGGGAGAGAGAGAAGGGGGAGGGAGAGATAGAGAACACGCACGCAAGGACAATGCAACAGGGAAATTGCTCAAGCATCAAGTGGATTGCTCAGGTGACTTTGGCAACAACAAAAACAAAAAAAAAAAAAAGAGTGGAGGAAAATTCCCCCCAGAATGGCAGCAGCAACAAAAATCTGTTAATAATTATAATTGAAAATGTGCAATGTTTTATCTCAAGGCAACATGAGATATTTCTCTTTTTTTTCACATTTCCGTTTCCTAACCATCACTCGCCGTGTCTCTCTTTCTTGCTCTTTCTCTCGGTGTGTGTGTCTTGTTCTGGCTCATTGTCTTTGCAATTATTTGGATAATGCAACATGAAAATGCCACAAAGCGGCAATCAGCTAGAGAATTCAGTTTTCCTTATCTTTTTACCATTCCATTGAATGGGAGTGGGTAAATAAAAAGAAGGATATTTTTTTCATTTTTGGATGTTGGCCAGGTAAAAAAATATTACACTTACTAAGTGCACTATTGTTTGTTAATATCTCTTACTCTTTCGTCTCATTCATCCATCTATGTATCTCTTTCTTTTTGGTTTTTGTTTAAAATTAAAGTTGAATCCAGAATGCAGTGCACGGCTTTGCAATTAACTGAGGACACTTCTTTCTCTACATAATTTAAAAGTTTTGCCATTTCCTGCCAGGAACGACGACAAATTGTTGACGGAATACGGAACTCTGCCTTTGTTTCGACCAAGAATCGACCAAGCAACTGAAAGTTGACGGCATCAAGAGGAAAAGAGTGGGATAGAGAGAGAGAAGAAAGACGTTGAGAGAGAGAGAGAGAGAGGGGGGGGGGGGGACTAAAAGGACCCCAAGAGTTGAAGTCGACCACCGTGTAATGCGATTTTGGCCAGTTGACGAGCAGGTTAAGTTGCCTTTGTTCTTGCTAACCCAACACCCAACATCAACTGCTCACAATCCTTCTCCAACCACCCACTACCACTCCCACTTCCACAGATTTTGCCGCATTTAGCAACCTTGGATTCTATGTGAAGTATAATAAAAACCCGCGTAGAGGCAAGTGGTCCGTTGGCCACCGTTGAAAGCAGACGTCAAGGCTGGCTCATAAAATATGTAAGTGAGTGTGAGAGCGAGAGAGAGAGAGAGAGAGGGACAAGAATCAGAATCTTTGAATGGAAATTGAGGCAAATAAAACCAAAGAACCACTATAAAATATATATATGTATATAAATATATTTCAGATGCTCAATTTTTATACTCTTTCGATGAAAACCAAAACTGCTTGATAAGAATAAGAGATCGATAAGAATATAATATATAATAAGATATAATAGATAAGAATATTAATAGATGTTAACTTTGTTTAATATTATTACAATGATCAATTTAACAGATTTTACAAAGATTATAAATAAATGTTGTTTTGTTTTAATTTATAAACAAATAAAAATAAATAATATATTAATAAGAATATTAAAATGGAACGAAAAATAAGAATTAATTCGCCTTATGATTATCTTGATGGTCAATTGTAGAAAATCTCGTTGTTCTTAATTTAAATAATCATTAAATAAATCAATTTTATATCATTGATGAAATTTAATCTTTAATAAATATCTAAAAAATTTAACAACAAAATTTTTTAGTAGTTCCAAAGGTTTTTTGGTCACTGAGTTTTGATTATTGCATAGAAATATTGTGACTAATGATTTACGAGGCAAGTCAAATTAAAGTATATAAATCGAGGATAAATTTCACTTAGTAATAGTTAATAAATATATAACGTATTCAAAAAGAATTGCCTACTTTAAGATGAAATATGAAATATAAAATTATGTGTAC
Organism: Drosophila sturtevanti; assembly: GCA_018150375.1. Classification (NCBI taxonomy): domain Eukaryota; kingdom Metazoa; phylum Arthropoda; class Insecta; order Diptera; family Drosophilidae; genus Drosophila; species Drosophila sturtevanti. The sequence goes on along the minus strand of JAECWJ010000324.1, from coordinate 2,193,317 downwards.
TCCAAAAAACAGATAAGAAAATGAATTATTTTAAAACTTCATTGAACTAAAACAGAAAAATCATAAAATTAACTTATTACTATCCCTCCTTAAATATTACAAAGACTCTACGAAAGAGTATTCCGTTTAAAAATTATGAGGTGAATAATCGCATTAAAGTAGATCTTACTTCGTATAAAATTGTATAAATATATATATATATATATAATCATTTCATTATGATTTTTCTCCTATTGTTTGTGTTTATGAATTGCCTTGAACGATTGACACTAGAAAATAACTATTTATTCTTTTTATTGTATTTTCAACATTTAATTGTTGTTTGTTTTTATTGGCTTTATTGTTGTTGTTGTTGTTTCATAAAACATTTTTATTGTCGTCATATAGATTTCTTCTTTGTTTTTGGCCATAGAATTTCAATTGCATCTGCTGGTATATTAAAGGACAATAAAAAAAAAAATGGCACAAGGATATTATATAAGAATTTCTTCTTCTTCTTCGTCATTTTCTTCTTCTTCTTCTTCTTGTTGTGTTGGCCAAATCAAATCAAAAAATTTGTTGGCAGTTAATTATGTTGATTCTGATGGATGCCAGATTTATGACACATGGCTGCCGCGTTTCATCTACTTATGCAGATTGTTCAAATGGGGAAACATTTTATGGCAAATTGAATTTTATTAGCATGCAATGTGTGCGTTGCGTGAAAATTTTTGGTTAAATGCGCAGGCCAAACGAGGCCCACAAAACGAAAAGGAAAAGTAAAAGGAAAAAGTGAAAGTAAATGTAAGCTAAGGTAAGGTAAAGTAAAGTAAGGAAGGTATTAAATTTTGTTGGCCTCAGCTGCTGCTGCTGTTGACTAGTTGTTGTGTCGTTGTCCTTATCAACGGTGTCAAGCACAACAACAAAACAAAAAAAAAAAAAAAAAAATGAAGAAAAAACTTTGGAAAACATTTTACAAATGCCAGGACAAACGTAAGATAGAACTTGCCTATATCCCGATACATGTGTGTGTGTGTGTGGATGTACGTATGCGTGTGTGTGTGTATGTTTGGGTAACCTTTATGATGAGTTTTGCTTTTGCCAAATATATACAACAATAACAAGAACAGCAGCAGCAACAGCAACAGCAACCAGTACCAGGAACAACAGCAACAGCATCAGCATCAGAAACAGGACCATCAGCAACATCAAGACCAAGACCAGGACCAGGACCAAGACCAGGCTAAGGCTAAACTCGTAAATACCTTCATTATCGTTAAATCATGCTGAGAGCTAAACTGAACTGAGAACTGAAAAAATACTGGAAGGAGATTTGCCTTCCTTTTGACTTGTCTTGCCTTTTATTTGCCCTTTATATTTCAACAGTCTCTTTCTTTTGTCGCTTGTATCTTGTCTCCCATATACATAGATGTGTGTGTGTGTGCGAGTGCGTCCATGTGTGTGTGTGTGTGGATGGGTGTGCGGCTTTGTGAATGGCTCATGTGGAGTTTTAAATAGATTTAAATGCGCATTTAAATGAAATAAATGAACAGCACATTTCATGACTCTGACTCTCTGTCATTGACTTTCAGTCATTTTCTTTCTTACTTTATAAAGTCGATTCCGTTTCCGATTGTACTTACATACATACATAGGTAGGTATATGATATGATAGATAGAGAGACATAATTTTCTATATATGTATATATAAATCTAACTAATTCACCGGAGCGAATATTAATGAGTTCTTTCATCCATGCAGTCTTCAATCATAGTTTTCTACTTTTGTTTTATTTGTTTCTATTTCTTTTCCTTTTCCTTTTCCTTTTTTTTTTTGTATTTTTGATTCATGATTCTGCAATTGTGTATTTACCTTTGCCTCTTCTAATGGCAAAAGTTTTCATAAAAGCAATTTTCATATTCACGCCTAATAAACTACCAAATTAATACACAATCAACTAAAGGCCAAAAGCAAAAGCGCAAACCAAAAATAAAAATAAAAATAAAAATAAAAAAATAAGAATTAAGAAAAAAAGCAAAAAAAAAAAAAACAGCAAGGAAGAGAGATGCCCTCTGTAAACAAAAGTTTGCCATCATTTATACCCTGTAAATATATTAGATTAATGAGTATATTAAATCAGACAAAAAGCAGCAACAAGTCGTTTGAAAAATATTTTTTGTTGTTTTTATTTATTTAATTATTATGCGATAATTTTATTATTATGACTATATACAATTGAATAAGAATAAGAGATTATATAAATCGATATACTATATAGTATAAAATTCAGCCTCAACCATTAGCTGATCAAGAGAAAGAGCTGTCGTGATAGTTATTTATTATTTTTTATCTGTTATCAAAATCTTAAAGTTGTTAGAAATATTTTAGAAATTTTGCAAATATTCATACGAGGCAGAAAAAAAAACATATATATATATAAGTATAGTAAGAAGGACGATATAGGAAACTGTATGATGTCTGATGATCTATATATCTATTTATAATTTGGACTATATATCTATGGCATATTTTTATCAATTCTGTTCCAGATACTTATTTGTTTTTTATATTTAAAGCGTAATTAGATAATTAGAAATACTAAATAATTTCATTATGATTCATTTTATTCATTTATATTTAGTTTCTTAAATATTTATTTATATATTTATTTTAAAATAAAGATAATATTTTAAGATGATCTACTTATCAGGAGCTAATTGATATATCAAAGCTAATTGATACATCAATTAAAATATTTTTTCTAAACCTTTATACTTTTCGATCTGTAATTTTATTTTTCATGTGTATTTAGAATGTGTTACATTTACAAAAAGTCATGAATATATAGTAACATACATCAATGATAATTCGATTAAGCAATTATCTATCCAACTTTTTGAATCTTGTTAGTCTAACTCAAATACAATCTAAGTCGTATATACATATAAGAAACTTATTCAAATAAAGGATTAAGTAAATTCAATTAATCGAAATCCGTATTAAAATAACATGAATACAATTTTGATTTTATATCTATTTATATTTGTATATTAAAAAACATTGAATAATTAAAGTATTAAGTTAGTTAGTACTGGGTATTTAAGTGTAGGCTCTTCTGACTAAGTATATAAAAATCTTTACTTATTTCTTTATTTTTTTCTTTTCTTTGCTTGTTTGTTTTTGTCCGTACGCAAAAAGGGAAAAGTTTATTGAAAAGTTTTGGCAACGAAACGGAAATGCTCTATATATATATATATATATATATATATATATATATATATATGTATTGGCAAGAGTTATCTAGATTAAAAGGTACAACAACTGCCACATCATAAAGTGTTATACAAAAAAAAAAAAAAAAAACAAAAGTTAGTTCTCCATCTTACGACGAGTTTTATTTATGGGCAGATGCCACGCCTCCTTCTTTCTTTGATACCTTTCTCACGTTTTTATAAGAAAGTTGCCGCCATAAAAATGCAATTAGGGGGAAAATTTATTATGAATTTCTCAGCTGTTAATTACAAATATTCATAAATTATGCTGACGTCATGAGGCCTTCTAAATTTCACCAAAAATTTTCTTGATTATGACTTATGTATATGTGGGAGAGAGGGAGCTAGCAGACAAATGCATTTCATTTCACATTTTCTTCTCGGTTTTCCCTTTGTTGTTCCTGTTGTTGTTGTTGTTGTTGGCCAAACAAATTTTAATTAAAATTTTAAATTCGTTAAAAAGTTTCGTGAAAACTTGTATGTCTGTGTGTGTGTATGAAAACTTTCAGCCTAAGGATTTGTCCAGCTTCTCAGCCTGTAGATCTATCTCCACCTGTTTTTTTTTTTTTTTTTTTTTGCACAAAAAGGCAAAGCCAATTTAATGTGCAAAATAATTGCCACTAAAGTTAAAAAACCAAAAAAAAACAGTGAAAGTAAAGTAAAGTTTTTAATGCACAAATGGCAAAAGTTAAGCTATTAAATAAACATGAATGCACACTCACCCACACATACACACACACACACATGTACGCAATATATGTATGTGAGTATTTGTTTTATGAACTTTCCATAGACCTTAAAGGACATTCATTATTTTAGCATTGGGTTAAACTGTCTAAGTAGACCTCAATTGAACAAATATGTTTATTAAAGATAAAAGTAAATTTATGTCAAAATGTACCCTAACCACTTAGCAATTGTATGAAAATTTTAGATATGGCCGAAATGTATCTTTTGAAGGATTAGTACATTAAATTAGTCATTGGTCTTTTAGTCATTGTTTTATGCTGTTTGCGAGTAGATAATAAAATAGCTATCTATATACAGTTCGATTAGTTTGAAATGTAGCGATCGTTAGTGAACAACACATCTACACGTTAACCAGCACTATCATTTAACATAACATAATTATTTAACAGAACATTTGGATTTAACTTGATAATGTTGGCAGGAAGAAGCAGAACGTTAATCAAAAGTTAAAAGTTACATATAAATAAGTTAATTTAGTATGATAAATAGAAGTGGATTAGTCTAAAGCTAAATTGTATTTTTTTCCTATTCTCTTACACATACTTAGCTTACACCTATGCAAATGTTTTAAAGCTTAGACAAGCTTTTGAGTTTATATCAAACATTTGCTAATATTCCATACTCCTAAGTCAAATGTGTTAATCTGTTTGTTTTTCTTTGTCATAATAGTCTTTAACATTTTTTAAAACAGACTGGTCTATGTTTCATATTATAGAACTGCTGTTATGCCATTATGAATATTCATTCATTCATTTATGCATTTATTTCACTTTAAATTTAATATGATTTACAATTTACATTCAAAGTTATTTATAAATTATATATACATATATATATATATATACATATATTAAAATGTCAACCAAGGATGATAATATTCCAACTGGAAAGTATAACACACAACCCGAATAGGAGGATACACTACCGTCGTATGAGGAATAGCCAATCAAAGGGCAAATCCATTCAAAATCCATAATAAGGAAAAATCTTAAATATAGATAACTTAATTAAGAAGGAGAGAGTCACTAAAATAAGAGTTCCACTAGACCATGGTAAATATGACTCTCTTCGATTCTTAAAAAGCATAACATTATAATCATATAGTAATTTCAATATTTATCGTTACTTCTTGCATATTTAATCGTTGCCTAAAACGATTGAATGATTCACAAAATTTGTTTGTATTTTTTTTTTGATGTTTACTTTTTAATCCAAAAAATAACTTAATTTCAATTAGGTTTAATATTTAATTTTTTCATTATGCAAAACCTGTTAGCAGTCTATATCTAAAATTGGAAACTTAAAGAAATTAAAATATATTAATTATCGAATTTTTTTATTAATTTACAATAAAAACTTTAAAAAATCATTCTCCTACCCCAACAATTGTTTTTTACATATGATATTTTATACGGTCAACCAATTCTAATTAAATCAGCCGGTCACACAGTATCTATCAGACATGAACAAGTTATCATTATTATAACCATTATTATTATTATTTATACAAACGTTTTTATGTATGTATGTATATAATAATTGTTATTTAGCTTATTGCGTGTTGTGAATTTCACATTAAAATAAATGAGTAAATGAAGCTTTTGCAAAGCAAAAATCGAAGCTTTTCCATTGATCGCTTTTGTATCCGTTGATGTATGTATGTATGTGCATACATAAGTATATAGAAATACTTATGTATATATAAGTATACAATATATTCATTCCATCTCTTTAAGCTCCCAAATGTTTATTTTATACAAAATAAATAAACAATTGATTTCTATAAGAATGTGAAATTCTCTTTGCCCTTTCGGTTTTTGTATGTATGTATCTATCTTATCGAATGAAGCTTTTAGCGAGCATGTAAACATCAGATAAGATTAATTCAATCGGCCGATTGTTGGTGAATAAATTGCTAGTAGAATTTAGTTATTCACCGACATTGATCGAAGTAAAATGTATACCGACGAGCAAAAAGCAAAATATATTTTGGCAGGAATTCCTGTGGCGACTGTGGTCCTGGTCCTAATATCATTTGCCCTGGTTCCATGGCGTAAGAAATAATAAATCTTAAAATTTATATACATATATATCTGGTTTACAAATTGATACATGTAGATATCCCAGAAGCACTACAAATAGTTCGTGCCGTAGAGTTGACCATGTCTTTACTACTATTGTTTGGCATTTTCGTGGCTGAAGCTCGGCATAAGGGACCGATTCTATTAGCCTGGTTAATTACCACAATTGTCTTTTGCAATACACTATTGTTTATACTGGAGAGGGCATACGTTGGCGAAGTTTTTTATGTTGTTATAACAGAATGTAAGTAATTTGTTTTAAAGATAAATTACATCACTTATAGATTCTCATTTCAGTTCTGCTAGTCGGTATGATGTACATTGGATACAAAGCATACTGCCAGTTAGATCAGGTGAATGAGACAATTGGCTGGACTAATACAACATATCCAACAAATCCTGGTCTTCAATTGACACTCAAATCAGTGGATTTGAAAGCCAAAGAGGAAAAGCAGAATGAATCGGCCGCTCCACCACCATATGTGGAGCAAAACGTGCCAAATGTTGCAGTTTATTAGTAAACGAAATTTATTGGAACACGTAATCATACACACACTTACATACATATATGCATGTGTGTTTAAATACATATATATTCGGTAATATTGTGTCTATAATATCAATATCAATAAATGTATGTAGCAAAACCGAATCGATTTTAGGCGCTTTGTTTATCAAAACAAATTAGTGAAGAATAACGAAAAAGAGAACTAAGAAAAGAGAGACAAAGAGCGATTAGCGAATGATTCACCTTTGGATTCGGTCAGATTGTATCTATACTATCAGATTATGGTATTCAACAATTGTAGCGATTTCCCCTTAGTCTGCCCACGCAAAAAATAAACGGATAAGGAAAATAACTCAAATATAAAAGTATTTTTGGAATGATTAAATAAAAGGTATTATTGGATTTATATGCAATTGTTAAAAGAAAACACATATGTGTATACTTTGTCACTCAAATTAATGGTTTGTTGACCTAAAAAATAGAAAAAATGTGCCATAGTTTCTATACCCTTACAAGTTATCTCTTTCCCAATTAAACATTATTATAAATAAAAAAAAAAACAAGTTATTGATCTAAAATTGAAATTTTAACCGATCATGTCTAAGGATTTTATATAATAGAGCCCAATGATTTTGAGAGAAACTAAAAACTATGTTTAAGTTTTTTTCTTCAGTAATCAGCGATTTATCCTTTACCTTAGTTTTAACTCTAACTATCTCCGACTTTAATATAATAAATAAATCAATTTCTTTACTTTATTTATTGTAGTAAATTATTCAATTTTTTTAATATTTCGTACTAAGTGAGTTGTCCTTAATTACTACTTTCATCGTTTTAGGGATTGAAACAATTAATGTGATCAAATATTTAGACAAGTTATCACTTTTTTGTTTTGGTTTTAAAAAAATGGAAAATAAATGAAAGGAAAAGAAAATGAAGCAAGCAAATTGTCCTTTTCGACTTGGAATATATCCTGTATCGAGTAGAGATGTTTTTTAAAGGCAAATTCAATTGAAACTCTCTTAACTTGCCGCTTTCTTTGTCACTCTATAACTCCGATATTTATTGTCCTATTGGCAGACATATTGGCATTACATGTTGGATGTTTGTTTGATTTGATTCTTCAATAACTTAGAACTTAGATTTTGATTTTACTCTATTTTGCATTCGAAAATGCATCCAATATCATCCACATCATCGATATAATTATAGAAAGTTCGATAGATTGTAGAGTTTTCATGGCAACGAGAAAGATAAGGCTTATCTAAACAAAACAATACACAATTCAGGAAATTTTAGTCTTTTGTGGATTGTTGACGAAGTTAGACCTGTGTAAAATGTTGTGCATAGCAATAATTCTCCTTATAACCACTTGCGTGGGATTCTGTACATATTTTCTTGATCAATCAAGTAAAGTAAACTAAAAATTATATTCTCCTGCAGTTTAAATTAAATCCTTGCCCTTGCAGATATGGAAGGTATCGTAATTGGTCGATGGTTTGTTTTAGTTGCGTCGTTAATCCTATTATTCGGCATTATAAAAGCTAACACGGAAACCATATCAAAAATTATGCTCTTTTGGTTGGCTAGCACATCAGTATTATTTTTTGCATTGATTTCATCATTAATGCTAAATAGCGATTATAATATGTACATAATACTGGGGTACGGTAAGTAATAATGTTGTATTTCTTTAAAGTACAGCAGTGTAAATTGCTTATTGTTCTTGAAAGTGGGAATCCAAAGCTGTTTTAATTTGGAATATGTCAAATTCTTGCAAATGAATGGCTTAAAGTTACCTAATCACAATTCTTTAACATGGTTTAAATATTTTCGAATCGCGGATTGAATAATTTTTTATAATTTCCAAGTACTCAAAGAGAACAACATATTTAATATAAATTGAGTAAGCTTAACATAACCCAGTATCTTAACATTAACATCCTATGTAAAGGGCAAATTTAAATATGGGGTGTATGACAATAACATTATGTAAATTAAAGTTTTAAAATTTCAATCTGCCCCGAACAATGTCAAAAATTAACTGAAACATATTTGTAATTTGAAAATTGGCTAAAATGACTAAAAGCAAAAAACGATTGTCAACTTTAGCTTATCAGTTAATCGTAGACGACAGTTATTCTGATTAGATAATTTACATCTTATATTTCCCAGTTGTATTGGCCATTATGATGGGCATTATGTATAGGGAATATTTACACCTAACGAATGAAGAGTCAAGTTCCAGTTGGCGATTTTGGTAAGTAAAAGTTATAAATCAAGTTTTGTATGTTATCAGTAATTTCTCATTGGTTGTTAATAACGACAGGAAGAATTATAGAAAGTATACTGCTATTACTTAATAAACAATAACTAATTTTCTAGCATCTCACACAGTCCAAGACTTGTAATCAATGTAGCATCGTTGGTGGTTCCAATTCTGGGACTCTGCTGCCATGCCTCAGTCGGATATAGTAAGTGTTTTGTGTTTCCAAACTAAAAAAAAATATGTGAATAAATTTTATATTAATTTTTTTTAGGTGAGAATCTGTCATTTCAAATAAGTTGCATTCTAATGTTGGGCATGACGGAACTCTTAATCGTTGCCAATTTTTTGGCTAAGCTAAGTCACTTTGGATCAGTTTTACTCGTTTGGTTTGTCACCACCATTGGATTTTCTAATGTACTCACTCTCAATAGCAACAAGGGATACAAGGGTGGGGCGATTTTTGCAATTACAGCTGATTGTAAGACATGTTTATATATAAATTAATATAAATTATTGTACCTAAAATATTTTTCCGTTTCAGTTGTAATAGTAATTGTCATGTATGTTATATATAAAGCATATATACAAATGGAAAAAAATCAATATGAAGTACACCCCAATATTCAAAATGAAACGATGGAACAAAGAGATACAGATGATAATGAGAAAGAACCGGATGACCAGAAGTTGTCTATACCCCAACCAGATTTAGTGGTGTCCTATTCTGATGTTGTCTATTGAAAATATTATTATTTTTCAATAATTAGTAACTACTAATCCACAATAATCTTAAATTATCCGAATTAAACCGAGCCGAATTTTGCCCTTGCAAATTTAACTAACATCTCAATTATATATATAAACGTAAATTGTATATTAAGGTCTAAGATTTTACATCAACGCTTAATTAAGTAAGTATACCCCTTTGCAATTTTTAAATAAAACGTGAATTTTATTTAAAACTTTCACAGTAAACATTTCATCGTTTTAGTCGTCAATTTCGCAACAGTATCAGCATTAAATAAAATAAAGGTTGCCATGATTTAAAGCTTATCATCTTAGATCTTAGTTATTATATTAGGTAATTTAATGTATTTATTCATTTATGTTCGTTCAATGTCTATTCACTTTTTTGTCTCTTATCGTCGTGATGTTTGCTTATTAAATAAATTTAAATTGTCTTTTCTCTATCTACACTAGTCGGCATATATATTTTGACATAGCGTTGCTTTAGTTTATTTTCTTAATATTTCTTATTTCAAAAGCAATAAATTCTTAATTTTATTTTTTTTATTTACAGTGTAATGTAGAAAATTATAAATTAAACAAGTTTAACATTGATTTTAATTTTTTTTTTCATGTAACTAAATCATTGTTATGTTATCAACAAAATTTAATATTATGGTAAAAAAACGCAATTTAAATTTTAAATTAATGGAAAATATACCCTCCTTTGGCATTTCTGACCATTTATAGGCGGTTCGGGACGGAATCCACCAAGGTTTGGAGATGTTTTAATGGAATCCTTTCCCACTCCTTTGTGACCTCTGCGATCGTTTCAATTCTTGTCGGCGGTAAATTTGAATTGTCTTTTATCTATCTATGTTAACTCGCTGGCTTCTGTTAAGATCATATTTCTGTTAAGTTCTAGTGTTAGTAAACAAGTAAATGGGCTGTTCTCAATTGATTGTCAAACTTTAAGCCAATCATCCTGCCACACAATGTCCTTTAAATTTAATTTTTGCAAACTTGAAAGACACCTTGAAAGCAGAAAAACTCGTTTTAACTTTGAATTAATATTCTAAAAACTCAAGAAATGATGTAATATATAAAACGAAAATTTAAAAATGAACAGAGGTAAGTGTATTTAAGTGAGTAATTTATTTTTATTCCGCTCAAATTCGGAAATACAAACGAACCTGATTATCTATTTCTTAAAAACAAAGAAATTATAAAAAAAAAAAAACATTCAAAATGCATTTAAAAATCGAAATTTTTGCTTGACAAGTAACAGAGATATGACTTGTTGAAGTAAATTGATAAGATTAAAATTAAACAAATTGTTTAGTAAGAGTTATAAATTTAGTCAAGCATAAGGTTTAATAGTGAGAGTGTGTTAAATGTTTGAAATAAAGCGTATATTACATATATTAATTGGACTTGTGGCCATAACCCTAGCCTGGGCCACAATGCATTTGCCCTCCGCCTGTATGCAATTTCCTTTCTATAATTAAATCAATTCAAATTAGTTTAATTCAATGTTTATCTTCTTAGTGCAGACAAATTTGCTAACCCATGTACGACTTCTAGAGATGATGGCATCCGCTTTACTTATATTTTCCATTCTCAAAACCCAAATCGTACATAAAGCAGAATTTATACTCATCTGGATGAGTATTTCTTTGATATTTGTTTATGCTGTACTTTATGGCATTCATGATTATATGGCCTATATCGAGCATTATACATATAAGTATACACCATGGATAATTGTCTATCTAGTGGGGATAAGTGGTAAGGAATTAAATTAATAATAAATAATTAATATTAACATTAGTTAATTTAATTTTCAGTTCTAATGTCAATCATGTTGTTCATTATCTATAATGAATATGTACGTTTAGTTGAAGAGCAGAAATCGTCTCCAAATGGTAACGAGACTTTGACTAAATGTTAGCAAACTTAAATACAACAATTTGTAACCATGTATAAATTGATTTGATGTAACCTTTTCCACTTGGCTAATTACTAACATAAAATCAACTTTAATTAACAAGGGACAAACAAGGACCTCATTGCCATGCTTCACCTTCCCTCAATGACCTCCATGTCATATGATTTTAATTAAAAAATTTATCTTTTTTTTTTCCACATTTGGCACTCGAAAAGTTACGAAAAAGTTTCTTCAATTTGCATTTGAAGAGTCCGCTGCATTTAATTAGCAAAACCAGAAAAAAATAAAAAAAAAAAAATACACTAAAAAACGCACAAAAGGCCAATTTATGTTTGACTTTAATTTTAATTATGCAAAGAAATGTGACAAACGAATTGCATAAATTATGATGAAAGTGGTAGCAGTAGAGGAGACAGAAGGGAGAATTCCTGAAGGTAAGGAGATAAAGTTTTAGATGGCGATTGTTGGTCACTCAAGTGGCAATAACTTACGCAAATAGAAACAAAAATTTCAAGTAAAATTTCCAAAAAAAAAAATTAGAAAAACAAATACAAAAGTTGAAGCTGGAATTTAAATAATTTTACGGTTTCATTCTTTAATATTTATTCAGATATGTAAATCCTATTTAAAACGAAGTAAATCAGTCGCCCCTGCGTACTTTGAGTATACTCTGTAACTTTAAAAATTAAATTCCTTCGCAATTCCAATCAAATTAATATAAATTTTTAAATGAAATTCTCTTAACATGGAGCAAATGCAAATGCATTTATACTGCTTGCAGAAACTTTAATTGCTTGCAGAAGAAAGCAGCGCAAAGCTCGCATGCAACAGCCATTCTTGCACTTGACATTTCAGTACAAATCGTTTATTCGTAAATCTCCAATATTTATTGTCCGATTTCAACGAAATTTGGTACTTATTGGCTCTATTATTGAATGTATAGTTACTTTCAATACAACTTAGTTATTTGATTCTTCTTAGACTTCATCTAAGAATAAATTTCTTTGATTTAGCTCTTATATTCTCTGAGATCTACGTATGTGTTTATACGCACAGAAAGATGATCGGACATACGGACATATCTTAATCGACTCGACTGTTGATCCTGATGAAAAATATATATATTTTATTGGGTCGGAAAGGTTTCCTTCTGCCATACAATTTGGCGACTTTTGTAAACTCTTTACCATGAAGGGAATAATTAGATTTTAATTACTAGAATGCCATTTGTTCCAAAAAGTAAATTATTATATAGGTACTATATAATATAATTGGGCAGAAGGAAAACCAATGTATAAACTATATATAATTTGAGTTAAAATTCGCCGCAAATATGTATCTTTTTCTATGCGTCTTTTAGAAACTATCTTTGGCACTGAGACGATGAAAGTCAATATACAAGCTTTATAAGTATATAGATGGTTCAGGTTCTTGAATTAGTCAGATTGTGCTACTATATGTTTAAACCTCATCCAAACAAATCATAATATAAGTTAATCCTCCAAAATAAACTTTAGGTTTTTAAGAATTTGTTAGCACAAGTCTGCAATTGGAATTTCCTTTAGATTAAAATCATATAGTTGCATATTCTTGGTATATGTACAAAATATTATTTAAAATTTAGTCCTTTGTTTCAGATACTCCCTGAACTTAAGGTTCGTTGTATAATTAATATTTATAGTTATATGTGTATTCAAAATCTGATTTAAAAGACCAAAAAATAAATAATGGAACTTAGATTAAGATAATTTCATTAAACTTTAATTGCTCCTAGATTTATTAATTTAAAAAAAATCCGTAATATTAAATCTATAAGTCATTATTTAACTACATCTTTGCAAATTGGAAAATTTGATTTTCTTGTAGAATAATCTCGTATATCTATTTGCTTAATCATTTCTCAATTTATATGCATTTTGTGATATTTTGTTAATGCGTGATATTCGATTTGATATTTTTTTTGTTTTTTTCATTTTGTGGGTTATTGCTTATCATTGTAAATATGTCAAATCATTGATTCGAAATAAAAGCCAAGTCGCATTTTGTATTCGAATGGTTATATAGGGCACGTATTTAGATGGCTAAGCATAAAAATTATATTAAAGTGGCATTAAAATCATGGCCTGGTCATTGCCAGTCATAACAGCAACAGCAACTGCAAATCGACACAGTAAAAATGGCCATTAAAATAATAACCAGACGGCCCATAGTTGCTTTCTCTTTCTATCTCCCTCTCTCTGTCTCAGTCTATCTCCCTTTAATGGGGTAGGAGGAAAGGTCAAAGGCTAGGGCACAATGTGTGTTTAAATGTGAGTAGCACGTGCCAGTCCTAAGCACAATGGACTTAACTCTCTACTGCCAGTCACATGCATATACACAAACATACATAAATACACCCAAACACACACCCATACACACACATATACATACGCAATACTTATGCAAATAATCTGCATGGCATCAATTTTGGTTTTTGGTTAACAGAGGAAGTTAATAGTCTCTTGCTGAAAATCCTTTAAATGCCCCCCCCCCCCCAAAAAAAAAAAAAAAAAAAAAACAAAACAAAAGGGAAAAAATCGTATCCTTAATGCTATAAATTGTGAGATTCCCATGATAGCTTTAAGTTTCATTATCATTTCAGTTGATATAAATTTGATTCGCTGTTAACACTTTCACTTGATGCCACTTCAGTCTACTCCATCGACCTCCTGCCGCCTGTGATTAGTTGGGTGGGGTCATGGAAAAGGCGGAGGAGCACTCAATCAACACGCAGCAATTGCCATTAATTCATTAGCAGGCAACTCAGCCTCGGCATGGACATGACATGACGGTGAAACCGTCATTCCTCCCCCTTGAAGGCCCCCCTCTTTTTGTATATGCTACAATATTATTATCTTCCCCTATTTTGGGACAATATTCGAGCATATTCATCCATAGACATCGAGATATTGCCATAGCCATCGAATGGCGCCACTCCAAAATATGGCAACCTGTCAAAATGGCTCATTGTTGTGACATTGATGAGCTACGGCTGGCAAACAGTGACTACAATTACAACTACAACAACTACAATAGCAATAATAAACATTTTGTTGGCCATTTTGGCAATGTTTGTTGGCGTGTTTGCCATTGATGCCAATATATATATCTATATATATACTGCTATATATTGCCGTTTAGCTAATCATTCGTAGATGCTTATATGTCCGTAAGTTAAGTGAATTTCAATTAAAGCCATATTGGCCAATGGGTTAAGGGTCACACACATACACACACACACTCTCTCTCTCTCTCTCTCTTTCTATCTCTGTCTCTGTTGTTAGCCCATAAATTATGCAGCACAGCAACTGACAGTTAAACAGGCCAAAAACTAAAACGCGATTATCTTAATTTATGCACGGGACCCAAGTTGCTTATGCGTAGCCCTTGAAATAAATATAAATTGCAAAAACTGTCAAAGCCAAATGAGAGTAAGGGAATGCAATAATATTAAAGCCATATTCCTTTTCACTCTAACACATACTTCCTGTCTCTCTTGCTCTCTTTCTATGTGTGTATGTGTGTGTGTGTGTGTGTGTTTGTGGCACAATAAAGAAATTTTTATCGCTGCCGCATTTGACGTTTGAAGTATGCGCTACAAAATTTATTGTTGCTCGGTTGTTTCAATAAAAAAAAAAAAAGGAGAAAAATAAGAGGAAAAAAACAAACAAAGGATTCGAAATACTTTTCAACATGTCCGTTTTATACAGGATTGGAATTTCAATTTTAACTTTAAGATTCTGACCAAAAGGCAAGATCGAAGAATTTCAAAATCAAATAACCAAATAAAAAAAACTATAGATATATATATATATACAGAATAGCTAACGATGGTTCAATAAAGTCAATAAAATAGCAGCTGCAGCTACATATTTGCAGCAGCAATAACAACAACAACCAAACGAGGGAGAGAGAGAGAGAAAGAGCTAGAGATATTTTCTCTCCTTTAAGGCACGTGTAGAAGGAATAATGTTGCCTGAGTGTTGCCTCTGTGCAGCTGCAACAGTTGATGCTCGAATAGACACACACACATATACACATACACATACACTGATACACGCAATTGCAGTTGTGCCACGTGACGTCAATGCAAATTGTTGGTCCCACATTGCGTATACGCAATGCCAAAACTGTTTCACATCCTTTTTTTGTTCTACCTTTTTGTGACATTTTCTTTTACCTTTCTTTCTTTTTTGTGATTGTTGTTACTGTTGTTTTGGTCTTGTTTTTTTTTTCCTTCTTTGGTTTTTGCATAACAAAAGCCTACATACAGCCTGCTCGTTCGCTAAGTGTGACAATAAATTGTGCTGTCAACTTTTATTTATCTATGGCCCGGCCATTTCCTGCCAGAAAAGTGGCTCAAATGGCAGCTGGTCTGGCCCTTACACTTCTCCTTTCCTCTGTCCTTCTCTCTCTCTCTTTCTGTTTCCCCTCCCCTCTTTTTGTTTAGATGCAAGTGCGCTTTATTACCTTTTCGAGTTCATTGTCTGCTCTGTCTATCTGTGTGTGTGTGTGTGTGTGTGTAAATCCTTTCGCCTGCCTTCTGTCTGTCTAGCAGTGTGTGTGTGTGTATGAGTATGTGTGTGAGTTCATATTTAATTTGTATGCCTTGCGTGTGCCTGGCAAACAAATAATAACAAAGGCAACAACCAGCGGCTTCATCTCCCTTCTGGGCCATCTCTGGGGCATAATTTGCGTTTAATGAATTGTGCACAAAGATTTTTATTCACTTAGCCACACACACACACACAGACAAATACATATGCATACAACTACACACAATGGTAGAGACATAAGCCGCTTAGCGGCATTTTGGTCTAGCAAATTGAAATGCTTGGCATATTATATTTGGCCAACAATTCGAGTCAAAGCCTAAAAAGGGAGAAAGAGATTGCCTTTCGATCAATTATTTTGTCATTAGCATTACAATGGATATGTGTCTGTAAGTGTGTGTGTGTCTGTGTGTGTGCAAAATTTTATTGTTGGATCGATAATCGAATTAATTAAGATGAATCAGGCCAAATTAAAGATACAAAAGATAACAAATATATATCTTTAAATTTTACCCAATTTAATTTTTTTTTTTTTTTTGAAGTTTTCTGTAGCATACATTAGAGCGCCGCGTGAAGCACTTGATGACGACGGCCATCATTCTTTTCTATCTCTCACTCACTCACTCACTCTCACACATGCTGTCAGTCCATCATTTCAAGTGCAGCAACAACAAAAATGCTTAACACCATATCAACTTAAGATGATAGCCAGCCCAGACAACAACAACAATTTCTTCAAGATATATGTATTCACAACAAACAATGAAAGGCACAAAAAAAAAAATAAAGAAAAAAGAAAACAATGCAGAAAAAAGAAAAGCCAAAAAGAAACCAAAGAAACGAAGAAAACCTAGCGGATAAATAAAATGCCCAAAATGTAAGAGTACAACGGGAATGGGAAAAAAGTACTTCTACGTCACAAACATTTTCCTGATATCGGCCAACCTTACTTGCCACACCCCTCTCTATCCTCTCTCCACCATCATCATCATCATCTTTGGTTCATCTCATGGCGTACGCCTTTATCTGACGTCGTTGTCAAAATTTGTGGTAGGAGTTGGGAGGGAATGGGCATAAATGTGCGTGTGTCCCGCATTTTATGCGGTCTGCCTTGGCGATAAATGTGCCGTTGTCTTTCTTCTCATACTTCATTCTCTCTCTCTCTCTCTCTCTCTCTCTCTCTCATCTTCATCTTTTCCAATTTTTGCTTTTGGTTCCTCTTTGGTGTCTTCTTTTATTTTTTTTGTTTTTTGTACGTTTCGATTGCCGCCTTCCGTTTGGCTCAATCATTTTACGTCTCATAAAACATAAATAGAAATCGATTCGTGAAGGGCAGCGCACAGCGGCGGTGTCATTGTCATTGTTTCGTCGGCGACAATTTGAATTACCAGCAAAAATGACAACAACAAAAAAAAACAGGCAAAAATATATATGTATCTATAGATATATGTGCGATTTAGTTAGTGACATATTGCAAGACGAAGTTTGTATACTCTTGAAAAACTAAGAAACTTTTATTGGATAAACAACATTATTTCCAACTACTTATATATATAAAAATATACAAAAGATGGAATGAAAGATTGATAGCTTGATAGATTGACATATGTGCATATATACTGGCAGATATCTGGCAGCTTTAAATAATGTAAAAAATATGGTTAGAAAGATAAATAAGAAGATTACAAAAGATATAAAAAACTGACTCTATCTTGTAATTCTTGATCAACTTTATATGTTTTTTAATCTAAATATTTATCTCTATATATTTTATATAAAAAGTTAAACACTTGAAAAATAAAAAGAAATTAGAATGGACATTTAAAAAGATAGAAATGTAAAAAAAGAAGAGAGAAATGTTTCTACCTTCGACAGGAAATGGTGGAAAGATAGAAATGAAGAAAAATAGAAGGTAAACAGATGGTAAGATAGAAAGTTAAAAACTAGAAAAATAAAAACACAGAAGCCAAACCTGAACTATGGCATTATAAAGTAGTTAATCGAAAGGTAAATCTATGATATTTTGCCTGATTTTTAAGCAACAAGAAACACGTATAGGTATGTATATATATTTCATATATGTACATATATACTCCATCGAGAAACTATAGTAAAGAGGTATTTCGCTAATTAATAGAAAAGAATAATAAATAATGAGCAGCAAATAGAATAGAATAAGTAGGATTATAAGTAGAGAAGTAGAATTATATTGTTATATGTATATGTAATATTATATATTACATTATAATCTAATATATTACATTTAATTATAATGATAAAAAATAATATAAATGTGGAAACAAATGAATTCTTTGTTCAAATGACAATTAGAAATATTGATAAATTAGTAGTTACTTAAAAGACAAGTTTGATAAATATATTGAAAATCGTTTCATCAATGGCTTAAAATGTGAAAATATATAATTCAAACTAAATTTGGATGTTGTGTAAGTCGAATATATGATTGTCATTTAGTCAATTAGTGTTTCATTTTTATCCGAATTCCTAAATTAATAAACACAAAAATGATCTATGATGATTTAGTATATACAGATATTTATTTACAGATGTTTGAATATACATAAATATATATTAAACGAAACAATTTAATTACTAATAGAAATACTTTTTGTTCTTATCAAAAGTAAACACAGAGACTGAAATTGAACAAAAAAAACTAACGGATTATTATCCACAGGCAAGATCACGTCGCTGTGTAAATATTAACGTTAATGACTCATTTTGGAGTCTTGATGTTTCATTCTAAGCGTTCCTTGTGAAAAGATCGCTACAATACACCAAATACTTTAATTTTTACTTTGTGGTTTTAATTTAAATATATGTAATATATTTTCCTTAAAATAATTATAAACTATAATAATATAATTATAACTAATTATAATTCCCTTTCATCCAAATTGTTAGTAAAATTACTTAGAATCTAACAGAATCAAAAGGCACAACAAAGTGAATGGGACTTTTCATTTAAAAACTTCTAGGAATTACATCGACTGCCAAGGTTGCCGTATGTTTTAGGTTTATGGTTGTTGCTGATTGTTGTTGCTGTTGTTGTAGTTGTAGCTCGGCCTCTCCAGGGCGACATTTGGCGGTTTTTTGCCTGAGGCGGCAAAAGTCTATAATGCAGCATTATTTTATGTCGAGCCAAGCAATTTATTGAATTTTTTTGTTCTTCTTCTTTATTTTGGTTGTGTGTGTGTGTGTGTAAGTGGGGAAAGGGGGTGTGGAGGGCTTGCTTTCGGCCCAGCTTAAACGTATATTTTGGATTTTGCTTCATGTTTTTTCTGCTTATTTTTTTTGTTTTTTTTTTTGTTTTGTGTTGCTTTTACTTTTATTTTGTGTTGAAGCATTTTATGGGTCTTTTGGGTGAATATCAATAAATTTTTAATATGATAAAGCGAGTCAAATGATGATTGAAATCGAATTTGAAGTTGGTTACATTCGTGTATATCTTTTGTGCCGCATTCAAGCAATGGCTGTGGACCCATCCATTGAATAATGCACTGCCAACTGATGACAGACTGACAGACAGACAGACAGACAGGCAACAGACTGCGGACAGTGGACAACGGACATTGGCGACAAATTGAATTCCCATTTCTTTCGTTTATACACTTCATTTCTTTCTCTACTCCCACCCTCTCTCGCTCTCTCTCTCACTCTCTCTTGCTCTATCTCTCTTCACTTACTCTTTTATTCCTGGTCTTTGTAAAGAACATTCAAGTAGCTTTCCCTCTCTGTCTATCTCTCAAGCACTCAAGTTCTTTGAGTTTGTCGTATCTTTTACACGCTCTTTGCCATCTGCCATTTGCCATTTGCATGGCATTGGAAAAGTGATAAGGAAAATGCAATTTTCACTGCAGCAACAATCCCCCCTCCCCACACACACACACACACACACACACACACATGTGACAAAGGATAGCTAGTGAATGGAATGGAATGGAAGTGAAGGGACACTAAGTAGCTTAGTTTAGGACTAAGCAAAAAGGCTTCAATCCACAAAAAAAAGAAAAAAAAAGAGTGTAAAAAAAAATCAATTGGCAATTGACTGAAAATCAAATCAAATTGCCAACCAATACTAAAAATTTTCGTGATTTTTTATGCAAATTTAAATGAAATATTTGTAAAGACATTTTGGCCAGACAGACAAAGAGAGAAGGAGAGTGAGAGTAATAGAGAGAGGGAGAGAGAGGAAGATGGTTGGAATAAGAATGAGGAGGGTAAAACAAAGATGTGTGGTTACCTGTCACACACAAGTTTAATTGGTAAATGTCTCTGTCTCTCTCTCTCTCTCTCTCTCTCTCTTACTCTCTTTTTCTATATCTATATCTATCTCCTTCTATCTACTCTTTAACTGTAGAAAATACATTTAATTACTATACCGTTGGCAATAATTTATAATACTAATTAAAATTTCAAACACGCACACATCTAAGCCTACACACACACAAACACATACACATACACACACTGATATACAAATACACCCATAAATAATCACTGGAGAATGCGCCGTTGGCATTGAAAATTTTCATTTTGCATGCAGACTGTGTGTATCTCAGTGCGTGTGTGCGAGTGTGTGCGAGTGTGTGTGCGAGTGTATGTGTGAGTGAGTGTGTAACCTTTATCAATCAAATGTTAATTAAGTTTCAACTCAGGCAACCAAACAAATGCCAAGCCAACTAACAAAACGTCCCCAATACAACTCCCCCCCTCCCACCTACCCATCCATTACCCTTACCGCTGCATACCTAACCACGCCCACTGCCACGCCAATCAGGTTCATTTTAAAGGGTCGCAACTGTTGAAAAATTAAATTGGTCTGTTAGAGAAAAAAAGCAGCGGCCCATCGGTCCAGGTTTATTACATGTAATGGAAACTCTACCCGCTCTCAGCGCAACAACAACAACAACAACAACAACAACAATCACTGAAAAAGTAAGCTAAAAGAGAGAAGAAGAAGAAGAAAAAAAAGAACTACAATACACAAAAAACATTTTAAGTGTAAAAAGCGTAACCGGAAACGGAAATGCTCTGCAGCACGCGCCATCGCCATCCTTTTGACGACATTGTCTGGCTTGTTTGTAATGCTTCTTTCACATTCTTTTTTTTCTCTCTTTCTCTCTCTCTCTCTCTCTCACTCTCTCTGTTCTTTCGTTGGCATTTTCATTTTTGTGTTTTTTGTGTTGTTTTTTTTGTTTTGTTGGTTAACATGCTCACACAGATTGATGCGTGGCCAAATTGTACACAGCCGCAAATTGTGGCAATTTTGGTTACTGTCAACATACATACACCCACGCACACACACACACACACACACACACACACACACACACAGACATACGCATATATTGTATATATAGAAAAGAAAAAGCAAAGGCACGTTTTTCTATAATAGCATACCAAAAATGGGCACAAACAAGAGGTTGGTCTGGTTTTTGGTTGCCAAGTTTTGTGGCTTGGTTGTGGTTTGCCGTATCCCCCCATCTAGAGGATGGGGGCAAGGGCAAAGTATATAGCTTTTAATAGTTGCAGTTTCAGAAATTCATATTTCTACATTTTTTTTGGCTATTTTCTGGCCTTACCACATTGATAAAAACAGCAGAGACATAAGGTCACTTGACTTGTCTCCCTCTCTCTGTCCATTTGTATGTTACTTTCTCTCTCACTCTGTCTCCTCTCAGTTGGCATTTGTAAATGACAGATGTCAAAATGAAGGTGCAAAAGAAAGAAAGAAAAAAAATGTATAAATACAAGAATAAAATCCACAAACAAATGCCTGACATGTGAAATGTCAGTCAGTGGAACATTTTTGCAATCTTTCCCATAGGGTCTGTCATTTCTTTTTTACACTTTCTCTTTATTTCGCTCTCTTAGCAATAATTCGATATCATCTTTCATATATGCGGGATCGAAAGTTGATGCATAACGTCTATAAACTAAACCATTATGATCAATAAGAAATTTAACGAAATTCCATTCGATGGGTACATTGCCGGCAAGTCTTTTATATAGAGGATGAATCTTTTTACCCTTGACTTTGATCTTGGCAAAAATATCACCAATTTCGGCATTTTCCTCTTTCAAATGTTTCAACATCGATGGACCATTCTTTATGGGCATTTGTTTGCCAAATTGATTGCATGGAAAATTGAGTATACGTAGACCTTCAGATTCATAGCTCTTCTTTAGATTGGTAAGGCGGTCATAGTTCAATGTGGTGAGGCCACAATTTGAGGCAATATTGACAATAAGCAAGACATGACCCATATATCGTTTCAGTTCCACTGGCTGACCAAAGGTATCCAATACTGTCAATGCATACACAGATTGATTCCAACGCATCTCAGACAGTTTCCTATGGAAATTGCAATGAGTCACATAAGTGACAGTTATGACCATGGTCAACAGAAAGCCATAGAATTTTTGTATTTGGCCCATATTCACAAACTGTCTGATGTGAATGAGTGAAATTTCAAATTGTTTGCTTATCGTTTTGCCAACCGAGACTAATTGTCCGTGAAGCGACTGTGAAATCTGGCATTAAGTTATGTATGTCAAAAGCAAAACATTCAAAAAAAAAAAAGAAAAAAAAGAGAAATACATTTAATTTGTATGTTAAAATTGAGGAATTGACTTTGTGATACCCTGTAACAAGTAAGGCTAAGATACATAAAAGGATTTCAAAATTTTATATTAACAAATGATTTTTGTAAAATAATAATTTGTTGGAGTTAACTCAAGGTAGATTAAAGAGAAATATTTTTGCCCAAATGACAATATGGTTTTAATTTGAATGAAATTGGCTAATACAAAACTATGGTAAAAAGATAGTTGGGAGAATAAATTAAATTATAGAGAACTTAATTTGCAAATTCTATAATTACATCTTTTTAGTAATAGATCTTTCCCTTAAGGTGATATAAGAAAAACTCTGAGATTTAAGAATCTAAATTGTTAAGAATGTTCCTATACGTTATTTGGGATTCATTTAATTCTTGACAACTAGATAATATCGATATTATATAAATGAAATAATAAATAGCTATTAAATTTAATTTTCTGTGAGACATCTGATTTATGTTGCGGAAATCGAAGGATTTTCAATTAGTATTTATTAAAAAGTATAATAAAATTTAGTTCAACTATAAGTAAATAAAGAAAATAGTTTAGTAACGTTTGGATTACTGGATTAATTTTGGATTAATGATTTACTCAAATTTTTTCGTATTTAAAACTTCTGTTTTCAAATGAAACTTGGCTGAATTTTTCTTTAGCGTAGTTAATATAATCAAGAATATTCACAAAAAAATAATATTCTTGGCATTAAAATTGAATAGATTTTTTTTAAATAATTATGTATCACAACAATAAATAACACTGAAATAAAACACTAAAATAATTTAAAAAGAAAAACAACAAAAAAGATAAATTGTATTAAAAACAAGGAATTTATAAATATAATAAATATTAACAGTTGCTTATTATAATCAATAATGTATCTTTATTATTAATATTTAATTTATTATTTAATATTTATTAATATTAATATTTAATATTTTCTATCATCTAACTAGCCGACACACACGGCGTATGCGTTACATTAAGTTAAAAAAAAATTTATGCAAAAGAAAAAATTGAAATCCAATTGAAAATCGTTTTCAAGGAAATTGAATTTTATTTGATATATCAAATAGTTTCTACACTTATAAAGGATTATTCTAATAGAAATATATTTATAGTATTTTAAATAAGGCAAACCCTATTAAATATTTAACAATGCAGAGTTAAAAATTACAAATTTATATTTATTTTCAAATTTTCCTTATAATTGCGATACTTAAAACTTATTATTGTTGATTTATCTTGACTTTTAACCAACAATCATATTTAATACATGTACTACTGTTTGTGCTAATAGTATGTAATTATAGACTTAATAAACTTTAGTTATTTATTCTTATTTATAATCACTCTGTGACTTTTTCATATACGTAAGCTCATTTAACTGATTTGATTATTAATGCTGCTTTAGGCACTGATTAACTCCGTTATCTTCTATTTCTACAGGGTATTTAGAGGCAAAAAAATTGCATTTCAAAATTGAATTTGTACGAAAAGCAGCAGCGAAAGTTGCATGTGGCATGAACGGTCTGCACGTTAACTTAATTTTACAAAAAACTTTTATTTATTTTCTGTTTTGTTTTACTTTTTTTTTTTTTTTTTGTTGCTGCAACAATTCACACACGCCAAATAGCAGTAGGAAGAAGGAAAGGGCAAGAGAAAGAGGGGGAGAGAGAGAGAAGAAGAGAGCATACAAAAAAAAGAAGAAAACTTGAACAATCGTAACGAAATAATTGAATTTTCATTTCCGTTTTATGTGTTTACTTCCGTTGGCTATGCCTCTCTCCCTTTAACTCCCCACTTCCCCTGCCTCTCTCTTTTTTATTCTCTCTATGCTACTCTGTGACTGTCTTTCTCCCTCTTGCTTATAAATGAGGTCTGGTTGGTGGCCCAAAGGCGGGATAGCAGTTTTACAGGCCTGATTTTGCCCTATTTGTATACAAAAGGCAGTCAATTTCTGGCAGCTTGAAAACTTTTTTAAGTCAATTGTCAAAAAGTTTTTAACATCTTTTCCTCTTACTCTACATCTCTTTCTCTCCCTCCCTTCCTCTCTCTCCACCTCTCTCTCTCTCTCTCTCTCTCTCTCTCTCTCTTCCTCTGTTTCTGTTTCGGTGCAAAATTGAAATATAATTTGGTAAACTTGGTTCAAACACTTATGTATATGCCTGTGTATGTGTGCGTGTGTATGTGTGTGTGTGTGTGTGTAGTTTAGTGAAACATGGCCATAAATCAATGACAGGCAGGCGTTATACTAAAATCGATTTGGATTTTCAAATTTTTCTTCACCAATAAGTGCAACTATGTAGAACAAGTCAAGCTAACAGTTAAGCATATTAAACTTCATTTCCCTCCACCGTCCCCACATCAGGGCCCCCTTTGTCATAGTGTCTAGTGGACTAGTTATGCTCTTTTGCATATTTCGCTGCTATTGCTTTTAGTTACAGGTTGTAAAAGATTGAGCCAAAACCAGACAAAACTTCATTCGCGTTTCAAAAACTAAAGTCGTAAACTAAGCATAAAAGTATGCTATATTTTTTGAACATTTGACTTTGATATATCCCACGAATACCCTAGATGGTTCTTACCCTAGCCATTGACAGAGGAAAGAGGTGATAGTCGGGTACGCTTAATCGGAGCATCATAATTAAGTGTTGAGTGCAACAGTTTTGTGTTCTTCTCTCCATAATTTTACTTCTTCAATCTTGCGGCTAGAAACTTTGTTTCATTATTGCAAGCATCAAAACTCCGGTTCTAAAAGCTAAAATGTTGGCTTGTGGCTTATTCATGTGACTCACCTGAAAATCAAAAGGGATTATATTAATACCAATGAACTTAAATGTTGTTAGACAATGTTAAATCTCTTATCAACAGAAGTCATAGAAGAAATTTCGAATTTGAATTAAATCTAAATTTTCTTTATTTGACTAATTTCTCTCTCTCTCTCTCTCTTCAACTTTACCTTCAATTAATAAGTGTTAAAACCTTTCTCCAATTTTGCAGACGACATATGCAATCGATCATTATTATTACTGATAGAAATATTATTTTGTATTGCCGCTAAATCTTTACTAAGGCTATTCGCAAGTTAGTGTTGAAAAACGACGTATACTGTAGATGGTGCCAGAATATGGTGCTGCCAAACTGTTTATATTAAACAAATGTCATATATAGCGATCTTGTCAAATATTTTACAATAATAAAATAATATCCAAACTAATGTTAAAAAATATTGAACTAAATGTTTTGTTGATTTTATTATGAATATAAAATTAGAATTTACTACTATATAGTTATATATAGGAAAGGTTAAGAGCAAAGTTACAATTTATAGAAAATTTTGCATTTCTCATTTTTAAAATGACGATTAATGATTTAGAGTATGCCTCATTTAGATTATAATTCGAGGGTATGTAAAAGCTTTAAAGTTGCTGAACCTTAACGCAAGTTCTTTTGCTATTTTTTATGACTCGCCATTACTAACGTCACGCCCATCCACCCAACGCCCATACGCCATTTTGACTAAGCGTTGGTAATAATTTTTCCCTCTTGTATTTTTCAACTATTAAAATGAGTTGGCCAATAAAATGTTTGACATGTGACAAAAACAAGTTTGCTTTAAGAACTATTGGGGTTCTATGTATATGTCTACCACTCTCTCGCCCCCCCACACTTTTACTCCACCTATTTCAGTCTGTGCCCCGCTCAGCATCAGTTGTGGCACCTGCCATCTTTTGCTCACTTTTCATTTGCCACTTGCGCATTTAATTAAGTTTACGCCGCGTTGCACACGAAAAGGACCCAAGGACGTTATTAATTAAATTCCTTTACACGCACACTCACACACACACACACCGCACACACACACACACATATACAGGTTAAAGGCTCCTCTGTATTTACTGGTATTTGTGTCAACAATTGGAATATTAACGAGCCAACTAATGAGACACTTGACTCCAGCTTTAGCTTTGACTCCCCCCCCCCACTCTTTCCTCATTTTCTGGCCATCAAGTTTTACAAGAAATCGAAACACTTATTAAATGTTTTCAACCGTCACTTTGGCTTGCTGAAGTTCAATATGAAAGCTTTGAGGATCAAAGGAGCGTAGAAAATCCTCACTTTATTTGCACAAATCCAACATCTTAGACTCACTTTCCTTGGATGGATGTATGTCTGGGCTGATAAATCCCTTCAAGTTGTTGCAGTTTGGACATGGGTCGTTTTACATCAAAGTCAATTTTCAATTTTCTACTCATAAAATGCCAATATGTTGGCCCTTCACCTCGTTGACACATGAATTGCGAAGGGGTGGAGGGGGGGTGACGGGTCATATCAAATATTTAAACCGCTTGTCGTAAATAAATCCAGCAATTGAAACGAAATGGAGTTGCCCAATCGACTTATATTCAATACGCTCTCAAAATCAACTTGCAATCGTTATAGACAGATAGACAAAATCCCCCTCTCCCCTCTCCCCCCATACCCCTTAGCCAATACTTCTTCTTGATAATCAAAACAACAGAGAGACAGACAGTGGAACAAAAAAAAAACAAACAGTGTGGTGAGAGGGATAGAGGGAGAGAGAGTTAGAGAGAGACAGAGAGAGTCGATGAAGACTGCCCAGGAATGTTGGAATTGTTGTGCCAGAGGGCAATCTCTTTCGTATTATAGAAGCACCGACAAGTTGAATGTGCAAATCCCAAATGCAGCACCAGCTGCTTTTCCACACATACACACACACACACACATACGCACACTATTGGCCATCCCCACCATTTCATCGTTTCATCAAGATACCACCGACTGCTACCCC
This sequence comes from Drosophila sturtevanti, assembly GCA_018150375.1. Classification (NCBI taxonomy): domain Eukaryota; kingdom Metazoa; phylum Arthropoda; class Insecta; order Diptera; family Drosophilidae; genus Drosophila; species Drosophila sturtevanti. The sequence goes on along the minus strand of JAECWJ010000324.1, from coordinate 2,165,733 downwards.
ATAGTCTGCTCCACACTCTGTTCTTCACTCTACAATCCCAATCGCTTGGCATTTACATTTAAGCTGATAAGAAAAGTGCCTTCCCGTTCGATTTTATCTATCTGCCTATCCCCTTCTACCTACATTTCACCTGGGCGTTAAGACTCTCTCTAAAAAAAGCAAAAAGAAGAAAAAGAAAAAAAAAATATATAAGAAGAAATAAATGGTAGCTGGGGCAAAAAAAAATGTTTGTTGAAAATGTCGCAGGTTTATGAAATCGCATGAGTTGAGGCGAAGCAAAAAAAAAAAAAAAAAAAAAAATAAGAATTTACATTTGACGCACGCACTTTACATTATTAATGCCTCCTCAACAAGGAGATGGGGGTTGGATGGGTATTAGTGTGTGGATGTACGTATGTATGTGTGTATGTGTATATGCGTGTGTGTGTGTGTGTGTATTCGGCCATGCTTCAGTCATTTGGCAAATGTATCGTATTTCGTTCGTATGTTTGCATTTTTACGCTTCACTGGGAATTTTCCAATTTTTGCTGCTAATATTTATTAATCAAGTAATAGCTATACACACAACCACACACACACACACACACACACACACACACACGCACACAGAGACACACTCACACACACACACACATACAAAGTGTTTGATTTTTGCAGAAAATTTGATTGGAAATTTATAAGCCAAAAGTTTTGCCACTGTATTTGCGTTTTGTTTTGCGGCTCACGAAACAAAATAAAAATCAAAGTTTGTTTTTTGTTTCGTTTTACATACCCTCTAAACATAAAGTGAAAAAGTTCCTTAGGCTAATAAAATTGATTGAAATAGTACTAAAGAGACCTTAAAAATTGCAAACTAAATCACTTAATAGTTTTAATTTTTCATATATTTATTTATTTTCTACGTTAAATACAGTTTTGTAAGGCTTGCTCAATGTTTGTTTAACAGCCAGTGCTCGCATAACCTTAGGCGACCAAAAATAACAGCCAGTGTGTCTCAAACTTTGGTAACATTAACAGCTTTAGCCTGTAAAGGCTAAATAATAACAGTTTAACATTTTTCTTTATTTAACATTTTGAGTGGAATGCAACGATTTTTTGTTTAAGAAACATATTTAAATGATTGAGCATTTATAATACATATTTTGTTTATTGGTATTAAAATAAGATAATTAATATTTTTAAATGCAAGCCAAATACTTTTGTTGCTCCACAATTTTGATTTATTTTTACCTCTATCGTTAAATTGTATTATGTCCTTTTTTTTGATTTGGTGAGTTAATAAATATATATGTGTGTTATGATTGCAAGTCAATTTAAAAATGGAAAGCCAATAAGAACGTCTTGTTTTCTAAAAACATACCAAGATGCGAAAAGTGTTGACTGCATCTACTGCTTGTTAGATAAAAGAAAAGATAATAAAAGAAAAATAAATACAAAAATTATTAAATTTGTACAAGTAATACTGAAGTAAAAGAAAGTATATATATATAGATATGTATCCTTTGGTTTGCCCATACTTATATCTGAGATGATATATACATACATATATCTCTCTTATCCGCTTTTTATATGCCCGTGTGCATCATTAGATGACATATATTAAAAGATATATTAACACATGTTCTATTTTTTTTCAACCTAAAACATAAGACAAAAAATCTGCTAGACCACACAAAATGTTGATAGTGCTTAAAAAGTCAGATATAATTATAAAAGATTGATCAACTTTTAAGACTTACTATAAAATGTTTTATATTTGATGTATTCCCATAACTTATAGGGTATTACTTAATCGATGCCCATTGTAAAAACTGTTGGAATTTTTTTTGTTTTCTCGCTTTGGTTGCTGCCATTTGCAGCACTTGAAAAGGTCGCCACATATACACACACACACACACATGAATATATTTGTATGTGTGTATTGAATTTTGATTGGAAAATGGGAATTTTTTCATCTTTGTTTCGTTTTACTTGTTTTTTTTTTTTTGCTCTTCGGTTTTCTTTTGTTCGAGTCAGTTACATAGAATCATAGTGGCCCTTGCCTGGATATACAAACAAATGTCAAAGTATTGCCATGAGGTTGAAAGAGTATCAAATCATTCCTAGTATAAACTTTGCATCGAGCACATCTTAAACTCTAACTAAAAACTGGAAAATAGTGAGTTTAATATTTGTATTAATATGCAAAATTAATTAACTATTAAATTTCTCTTTTCATTTAGAATTGCTCTTCATTTTGAAACATTAATAATTTCATTTTAGCCATGGCTAATCGATTCTTTGTCATTATTTACGCTTTTTGTTGTAAGTAAATAAAAAAAAAAAAATGGAAAGAAAATAAGTTTTGATGGAATAATTTTTATATTTGTTTTAGCATTTCTAATGATTAGTCATGGACTGCGTATTAAACGCTCTGAGAATTTTACAACTGATGTTATGGCAAATTCCCAGAAAACAGTTAATGGATCCATTACCACATCCATAGGTACTACGGAACTACCAAAAGGTGTTTGCACAGATGCTACTAATCAAACTGAATCAATTGGCAATGGAACCACCAAAGCTACAACCACTGAAAAGGAAGAATTACTCGAACCATCAACCACTACTTCATTGCCCTCGGCTAATGGATCATCTCATGTTGGTAAAGTGGAACTTATTTTGGATGAAGGGCTACCATTAGAGGTGGCCAGATTGCATCATGGTAAACGTCATTTGGGACGGATTGATGAAGTTCTAATGCCGTCACATCAGGCCCGTCATAGACGACATCATGTTGGAACATTAGATGCCGGTCAGGGATCGGCAGTGTCATCACCACCATATGTCTACTATAACAAAATGATATCGCCCGATGGCAAACAAGAGGTAAAAGAATTCGAAATATTGGCTCCCAATATGATGATTGAAAGTGTTCAGCAGGAACTAAACTATGGTCCAGATCAGGATTTAGGTGGTTTATTGCTTCTAAATGCAGCTGAAACGAAAAATGGTCATATGGATACACCACCCAAGCGTCATCGCAAACACAAGTCATCATCATCTCCAGTTGTGCCACCGATGCTCTATATGTTGCAACATTTAATGCAATCTGCTAGTAATTTGGATAATCCCATTGTGGATCCATCACGTCAGTCCCATCGCAATGCCATAGATGGACCACTCTATCAATTTCTGGACAATGCTGTCGATTTGGCATTACGAAATAATCATGAAGTTGTTGAACATATGCTAGGTGATCATTTGGACAATGATATTGAAATGGAAAAGGATAAAGATAAGGATAAGGAAAAGGATAGGGCTAAGAGCAAGGATAAAGAAAAGGAATTGGAAATGGAAAAGGAGAAAAAGGAATTGCATAATGACAAAAGTAAGGGAATTACCGAACACAAAGATGATGAACTAATTCTCAGTTGTCCCATACATCATGAGCATCATGCCAACAAAAATGGTGAATTGGTGGATGATGATGTTGTCCTGGTTAACGAATGTCATTTTGTTTAGGTTTTTAGCCAAGTGTGAGTGTTTAAGCCAGTTTAGATAGATGAATATTTTAGATTGGAGTTTAGTTTTTTCTGAGTTTAGATGCTATAAAATTAAAAGGTTTGTTTCTTTTTTTTTATATTTTTATATAGGTAGAACAGGAGGAAATAGTTTTCATTGAGATGTAGTTTATATTTTCTTTGTTTAGAAAAACCCCGAGTTTTAATATAATAAATAGTGAGATAAAACAAAAAGTTGCATTTTAAATTGATGGGGGGGGAAATCTATAAATAGAACAATGCTAAGGGGAAATCATAGATTTTTCTTTTCCCTTTTCACGTTTTTCCTTGTGGCAAATCGAAGATGAAAGTTGAGAGAGTTTCTCTTTTATTTTCACTTTTCCTTTTCCTTTTTGCGCGCTTTCATTAACAAAATCGATTTGTGCTTTTTGTGTGCACACCTTGGTTATCTCCTGCGGCAGGACGACATAAGGATCAAATTGATATGCTGAGGGCAACCAAGTTGCCATATGAGCAAACAAATCTAACGCCAGGCACACACGCACACGCGTGTATATATACAGATATATAGATATATTTATATATATATAGATATATTCCGCTTCCTGCTTATGGTGAAAGTAAGTAAAACCGAAGGCAAAAGTTTTTGCCGGCTGTTGCTAAATGCTGCTAATTTCTTATACAATAAAACTAATGTAAATTGCCACTTGACGTTCGCTCAGTGTGAATGGGTGTGTGTGTGTGTGTGTGTGTATATAAATGTGTGTGATTGTGGTGTGGTATATGATTGTATTGGTATATATATATACATAGACATTAAATGGAGCACATAATGTGCTGAAAGTCAGAAAGAAGCATTGAAAGACAAACCCAGAGTGATGGGGGGGGGGGGTATCCCCCACGAATCCAAATGCCAAGCGTGTGTCATGGGTGCTTTGGCAAGGAGCATAAATACAAATTTGCTTTACAAATGCATGTGTGTAAGTTAGTATAACTAACTATATATATACAAACTGAGAATGTACATTCAAGCATATACTTGGCTAAGGCCATTATATATACATATATAACTATGTATATACATATGTATGTGTATGTGCTTGGGTGTTGCCTCAAAAGCAGAAAAGTGCAACGCAGCATTCGTAAATTGCGTAGCTTCTTTTGCCACACAACAACTGTCCCTGGGGTGTTAACTGGAGTGTAAATGTGAATGTATGTCCTACTCTCGGTCATCTTCCCACCATCCAACCCGCCTTCACATTCATTCTTAACTCCCCCCCTCCCCCCAGCTTCTTCCAACCCATATTCCATATATATTTATTTACAAGTGTAAATAATAAATGCAGTTGACAGCTATTGGCAATGGGTAAAAAGCATTTTCTTTTCAAGGATCTTTCACTGTCATTCTTTCCCAAATCCACCATCGTACACCCCCCACCCCCATACCACACATATAGCAATCTCTTTGCCTCTAACTTCCCTTTGCCTTTTATCCTGTTGCATCAACTTTTTGCTTTCACTTATTCTTTTGCTTTTGCTTTTTCCTAAAGCTGCTGTAAATTTCTATTAATTTCAAAAAGTTTCCATCACAATTTGATTAAATTTCACTGGCAACAGACAAATACATATATATATATATATAAATATGTACTATATCTTTTTATATATACATATATATACATATATATAAAGATGTACACACTTAGTAAAGACATTCAGGCAGTCAGACAGCTTTTGTTAATCTCTTTTTTGGCTGGCTGCTTTTAAATTTATGGCTTCATTATGAGCAGAGAGTCAGTAGAAAATAGAGCGCGTTGCCAGGACATCTACAGGACATCAACTTGTTGTTGATGTTGCTGTTGCTGTTATGGTTGTCATTTGGCAGCTTGTAATTATGTTTGCCACAAGTTGTTGCCGGCAGCCAAAACCAAAAAAAGAAAAAAAATAAAAATAAAGTTCTAATCTAGATTTCATAGTCAAAAACCATGACGGCCAAAAGAAACCTAAATTGGCAACAACTCTGCCATCAAATTCAATTGAACTGTTGAGTCAGCTAAATGGAATGGGTAAAATTATTATGATAGAGAAAGCAAATCCCCCACCCTCTGCCACTTTTCCCCTGATCTTTTTTGTTGTCTTTAAAAAGCCATTGCGAGTTATTCAAATTGTAATACTTAGATAGATATATACATATAGATTGATAGATAGATAAACAGATTTCCATAGAAATTCTAAAGAATAACTAAAGTACTTATGAATTTACTTATTTGTTCATTCTATGGAGGATGGAGGAGGAAGTGGGGGGAGATTTAAGCAGATTAAATTTCTATACAATTGACTTTTGTAAAACATCTGTTTTTCTTTTTTTTTTACTTTTTTTGGAGTTTTTATGTTTCATCTAATAATAATTTTCTCAAACTAATACTATTAAAATCAAAATGAATGAATAAAAATCAATTTATGACAAGCTAATGGATAAGGGCGTAGCTAGGATACATTTTAGAAGGGGAGGGAATCTAGGATACGTGTAAGTAAAGTGGGTAAGAAACATTATGTATTATATATATATTTTTTATAACTTTATAAAAAAATGTTTTAGATTTGGATTTAGTTTAAAATGTTAAATATAAGAGAGTTATTTTCATCAAGGTATCTATGGGGTATTTGATTAGTTAAGAATATATATACATATATATTAATTTATATATTAATTAAATTTAGTATTAATTATTATTAATTTAATTTAGTTAAGTTTCTATTATATATATTTCTACATACATATTCCTAAGATATATCCTAAGAGATAACTAACTTTAGATTTCCCTTGATACTGGCTTGTATTATATAGATTTTTATCTGATTTAGATACAGTAATGCTAATGTGTTAAAATCAATATAATCTCTATATATAAAATGCGCATTTTGTTGTGTTTTCAAGTTGTCTATTGAGGCAGATAAATGGATGAATAGTTTCCAACCCTCCCCCCTTCCCCACTAACCACAATGCAGGCAGTTTTCTATTTGTGTGAGTGTGTGTGTGCGCCATTTAATTGAGTCATGGCAGTTTTGCCAATTGCTGTTGTTGTTGTTGTTGTTGCTGGTATTGTTGATGTTGTTATTTGCTTGTTGGCTAAGTCAAATTTATTTTGCAATGCACTTGCAAACCAAAACCGCAACTGGCAACAAGAGATATAGAGAAGCGACACATATATGTATGTATGTATACATATACATATATAGAAAGAGAAATGGAATGAGGGGAGGGGTGTAAGAGAACTGACTCATAAAAGAAGATAGAGAGAATCTGTAGAAAAGAGACAGAAAATGCATCATCATGTTGCGTGCAAGTTTTACAAGTGAAAACTTTGCTGTCAGAGATACTTTATGTGCAAATTTTTGGTTAAGGCAAGATACACATATACGCACACCAATGCAATGACAGAGACACCCACACCCATACGCATACGCACACGCACACGCACACACACACACACACACACACACACATACATAGACATGGTCAGCATTTTGGTTTTTCTGCTGCTTCTGTCAGTTGGCAAGTCATTTGCATGCACACACAGCAAACAAATACCAACGGGCCATGTATGACAAACAACAAGAACAACAACAACAGCAGCAGCAGCAGTAACAACAACAGCAACAACAATAATAACAAAAGCAACAAAAATGCCTTCAACTTGAGGCATCAGCAAACTGTTAGCCCGCCTGTTAGCATATAAATCACATTGTAAAAGACAAATTGAAAGCTGTTGTTGCAGTCAGCACACACACAAACACACACACTCTATATATATATATATGCCATATACTTATATTTGTATCTATGTATGTGTGTGTGTTTGTCTGTATTGGAGTATTGGTCGACTTGCTGCGGGCTTCATTTGTGCCCCAAAGCCTTCAATCCAATTGCAATTAACACATGCATGAGCGTTACGACGATAGCAAAAGCACCGAGTGACAGTCCTCTTCCTCTTACCCCATTCACACACACTACCACAAACACCCCTTCCCCTATCAGAGGGACAAAAAAAAAGAAAAGAAATTCCAACACAGGCACAGTTTGTCCTTTATCAAAAGAAAAAAAAAAACTGAAACAGGAAAAAGAAACAAATAAAAGTTATCTCTGCATGGCCAGAAATTGCTAAAAACTGACATCTTTGTTCAAAAGTTGATTAAAATTTAGTAGTACTCAGTAGAACTAAAACAATTGAATATAAAATCTACTTGATTAACTTACACATTCTACCATTAGGATGGAGGATAACTACATTCAGTCGTTTCCCTGAGTGAATAACAATTCCATTTAGAGTCAAGATTCTGTCAGTTTTAAGAGTTTTATCATAGAGTTAGTCTACATATACATATATATACATATGTATACTATATACGTATCTCATCTAAATGAATGGAATTAGTGACAGTGATTGATGCATTTAAGAAACGTTTTAATACCGAAGTTCTTCAATTGTCCATATTTTGTAAATTTTTATTGTTTTTAGTTAGACAACTTTTGCAGTTTATGGTTAAACTTTGATTAGATAGCAAATAGAAGAAAGGAAAAGTTGTTTGTGTTAAAGATCGGCTATAATTTGCAGATTAGGCAAATAAAAACTTTTACGCTTTTAAGTTTTGACATTATTCCAGATAGAGATAGAGAGAATCTCAATTCTACAGACTTTAATTCTAAGAACTATCGATACATTTTAGGCGACTTAAAATCGATATAAACAGGGCTACAGTACAAACAGAATTTAAATTTATAATTTTTATACCCTTGCAGAGGGTATATTAATTTTGGTCAGAAGTTTGCAACGCACAGAAGGAAGCATCTCCGACTATATAAAGTATATATATTCTTGATCAGCATGAATAGCCGAGTCGATATGACCATGTTCGTCTGTCCGTCTGTCCGTCTGTCCGTCTGACCGTCTGACCGTCTGTCCGTCTGTCTGGATCAACAGCTTCTCCTCCGAGACCATAAGAGCTACAGAGCTGAGATTTTCAGCATAGGCTCCTTTTTGCTGCAGGCATTGTATATCTCGGAATCATCCCGATCGGACGACTATATCATATAGCTCCCATAGGAAAATTATAATTTTAAATTCAAATACTAAAAAAGAAAATATAGTAAACCATATAAAAACATATTATTCCTTAAGCTATTGATGCTCAACTTATAGAATAATAATTAGATTTGCCTTTTTAAATAAAATGATTATTATTTAATTGTCAAATTAAAAATTCGACGAATTTGGAAAAGATTTTAGCAGGTTTAAATTTATTTTACCTTGTTTTAAATATTTATAAATTGATTTCACATTTAATTAAAGTTAACTAAATATTTATAAGAAATAAAGAAAAGCTATTAAAATTAAATCCATCCGAAGGAATTAATTTAACAATTAATTGTTTTCATAGTTGTCTTTTAATATTTAAGTTTTATATTAAATGCTTTTAATTAATTAAAACTAATAAATAGCATTTATAATCGTAGAAGTTTTTATCGAAATAGTCAAATCCAAACATATGGATTTTCATTTCAAAAAAGAATTAAAGTCGAAATTTAGATATTTATTCTGTCTATATTTGAGACTCTCTTTTTAATTTATTTATCTGTTGGATACCTTATTACTAATACCAATAACAAATTTAGCAATAAGCCAATAAAAATTAAATAGTTTATTATTTAATAAGAAAATTTCAAAGATCTCCATTTGTAGTTATATCCGACTTATCCAAATGCAGATTAGTCTTCCAGTTTCACTTTAAAACAAATCAAGCTTCACTTAAGTTAATCTTCTTAATTATCCTTTATTTTTGTCAGATGACATAACTTTTTGTCCGATTTTATAGTCCGATTAACAGTAAATGCACTTGTACTTAAATTGAAAGAAACCCCCACTTCCCCATTTCCCCTACTTATTTTCATTCCCCTGCACACTTTAACCACCATTAAAAAATGAAAATGACAAGGAGTACAAATAGAAAAAAAAAGAAAAAGTAAAGTGAAAGTCGCAAGTCGCAAGTAGTTAAAACCTTTTGCCCTGGCAACCATCTACCAACCACATAGTTAATGTTGAAAAACCCAATAAAAAAATATGTCAAGCTGTTGCCAAGACAACGACGCACTGGTGAAAGAGCTTCAGCACCATTTTTCTTGCAACCGCACATCAATTTAGTATTGGGATTGGTGTTGAATGGGGTGGCGGTTGGACGATACGATGGTTGACTGGACGTTGCCTGTTGGTTTGTTGGAGCCATGTCCAGCATCTTAGAACTTGGCGCGCTAAGTGCATTTTAATTTGTCTTTCATAAAAATGGCATAGAACCATCGTCTATAAAGTCTTCGTTCTGGTTGTCACTGTCACTGAAGCAAATTACAACAATTTTAATTTTTAAGCTTCCACGAGAAAAAAGTTTCTTGTCGTTTTCTTCCATTTTCTTTTGTTTTCGACCTGGTCACGGAGACGACAGGTGATTATGCATATTTTAAACGAACAGTTTGCACTTCATTTATGCGGTCTTGCTTATGTTCTTATGTAGAGATGATGTAGAGATTGACTGAACAAGCAAAATTATTTGAAAATATCATAAAATTTAAATATGTTTTATTACACTTATATATTTATGTCATATTTAAATAAACATATATAAACTCCTGATTAAGTTCAACTTAATTGAAATTATAGTTCAACAGTCCAATAAGCATAGAATAACCAAATAAAAACTTTGGAAGGGTATACAAACTTCGGTATTGTTGTGTATTTTTTTTTTTAACCAAACATTTAAACAACTCAATTTCTCATTCCTCAATTTGTTGCTTTTAACAGTGCTCTGTTAGTTAACATTGAGCGTAATTTGTTTTCTGTTATTGAAATGATTGCTCCATTTTCTTTATATGTACATTTATGGATTCGATTTCGATTTAATACTTATTTGTCTTATTTGCACGATAGAACAAAACTATTTAGATATATCCACACTGTTAATAGCGTAATTGATAATACTTTTATAAACAAGAAAAAAGGAAACTTTAAAGCTTAACATAAATGCTAATTTAAAAAAGACATTAAGCAGAACAATATACATATGTACATACATATATATGAATATATTAATACAGACCTAAATCTGTCGAGAGTTTTAAGTCAAAAATTTTGAACTTAGAAAACGATTTCTTGAATTTCTTCGTGTTAGTATAAATATACATATGAATATTTATCATTTCTTAGTTGCAATCTTTTCACTCTTGAACCGATTCAATAAATTTCAATTTTCATTCAAGTTTCTGTTTATTTTTTTTTTGCCTTCTTCACATATATCACAAAATCTCAATTAGATTAGGTCGATCATAAATGAAAATTGTCGAGGTTATAGAAATTATAAAATAAGAAATATTGCAACCTTCTGGTTATTTTTTGACATGGCCCAATTTTCAATTTTAAATTGATTAATCATCAAGCTTAATTGAAAACTGTCAGAATTTTTCACATTGAACCATTTTATAATTCTTTTTGCAAGATATTTTCGACAATTTAATTCCACGTTTTATTTTGCAATATTTCATACATACATACATACACACATATATTTTTTTTCATGTTGTTTTTTCTCTACTGTGAACGTGCCAATTACCAAGCAATGACGAGGGCAAAAAAAAGGCAAGAGTGAACGGAGAGAAAAAGATGAAAACAAAGTAGAGAGAAAAGCTAAAATAAAACTACTTCAATTTGATGAAGAGCAGAAGGAGAAACAGCAAGTGGATATGCATAATTATGAATTAGTTATTGCTCATTAGCTAACAGAGATAGAGAGAGAGAGAAAGAGAGAAACAGAGAAAGAAAGCCAAGAGGAGAATAAGAGAAAACGATATGCTGTCTGTCTATCTACTAAATGAACTTAATTATACAGTGAGCGCCAAAAATCATAGAGTAACACAGAGGTGGCCATGCCAACTGAATGAGAAAAAATAAACTAAATGATTTTACACTTACAGAGAGGAGAATTAACTAAATCAAAATGACTAAACTTAAATTTTTCTTTCTGACTTTAAATTAGCTTTTAATTCATTAATCTCATACCTTCTTGGTTGAATTGACATTTGTTTAAAAAATATTGGAAAATTAGATTTATGAATTAACTCATGATTTAAGGTCTGATTAATAAGGCAAGCATAAACACAACATACATATGTATATCCTGGCATAAATCAATGATATTTATTAATATTTATACATGCATGGTAGACTCGTTATGAAAAAAACATGATTTATTTGCTTTTTAAGTGATAATAATTTACTATTTTAATTTAACAATTAATTTACAATATCCCTAAACTAATCTAATATAAAAGACCTTTTCATATTTGATCTGCCTTTAAATTAAGCTTAGCTTGTCGAAATTAATTTCGTTAAGTGAATTTACGGATGCCTAAATGCATGGACTAAAGTAGATAATACAGAGACTTTTTATGACATACTGACTACAGGTAAATATTCACATATGTATTTAGTTTCATGAAAATGTTTTTTTATTTGTTTGAGTATTCAATGAATTGTGATTAACTCACTTCTCCACAGTTGGTTTTTTTATTCAGCTACACCTTTAACAATTTATTGCGAAAAGATCTTAGCATTCAAATTAATTAGTTTAATTAACTAATTTCGCTTATATATGTAGCAATAGTCGTTGTTAATTTTGTTTTATTTGATAGCTATATGTATTTTATTAATAATTGTTTTCAGTCTTTCACTGTTATCAGTAATCCACTGCTAACATTAATAATTACTGTTACAGTGTTAACATTTGAACTAATGTTCTGTTTTTGCTAGTGTTGGTAAAGAACTTAAATCGCAATGGTTTACCAGTAAGTATTAAATCGCTTAAGCTCTGAATCGCATAATTTTTTATAAACTGTTTTTTTTTTATACAAAATCACTTTTTGCAATATTCAGCGAAACAACAACATGAACTTGGCTTACTGAACTTTTTTGTAAAATTTATGTCTGTGTTAACATATTTTTTTTATAAAAAAATCCATTTAACAACATGAACGTACGAAAAAAAATTGTTAATTTTGGCTTATGACCTTTTCCTGGAATTTTTTTATTGCAAACATTTGCAAGTCCATATGGCTACATTTTTAAAATTTTTTATTTCGGCAATAAAATTTATTTTATTTCGTACAAATTTAGACTGATAGGAAAATCCTTAAAAAAAGGCTTTCTTACTTATGTTAGTAAGTAACTAAAAGGGTTAACAGTTTTCAATGAAATTTAAATTTTCACTTATTTATATTGCTGTTTATTCTGCCAAAGACAACTAAACTGCTAAAATGCATTTACAATTTTTATTAAATTGAAAAGATAAATGTTGATGGTTCAGTAAAAGAATATATTTCTTTTTCAAGATATAATTCGAAAAAAACTCGAATAAAAAAATTTGGAAAAGCCAAAGCAAAACTATAATTCGATTTTATATTTTACTTGCCATATTACTAGTCTGTGAAACATCTTTTAATCTATGCAGATTTCCATTCTATAATCCTTTTTGCTTCAATATATAAGAAAACCGTTTGAAAAACCTGACGCTTCATAAATTAAAAGTGCAAACAATGCTGGAAAATTTCTTAATAAATTTTCTTTTGCATTTTTATAGGGAAGCTTTGCATGAACAAATTTATTCTGTTTTATGCTTTACAGACGTTAGTATCAAAATTTGGTCAGCTTTTGTTTTGTCATTTGTGGCATCTTTTTTTTTGTTGTTGTTATTGCATTATACGTTTGCTTAAAGTTTTATTGTTAATACAACATGGCAAAGGCAGCAGGAAGAAAAGGATGTTGAAGCTTTTGTTCCCTTTTTTTTATATTCCTTGTGGCCGGAAATGGACATTTGCATATATTGTGGTAGCATTTTGCTTCAAGGGTTTTTTTTTCTATATGCTTTTGTCCTGCATTTGCCAGGATCTAGATAGCTAGAGCGAAATTGTCAACAATTTTAGACTGAATGACGGTAACAGAGATTTTGTTAAAAAATATATATTTTTTAAAATTTTGCCCAGATAAATCGTAAAAGTATATACATACATATAAGAAAATATAATAAAATGTAAAATGTAAATTTATTGTTGAATATTGTTCATAAATTACAGACTTATGAGATTGTAACTTACTAAAAGTAATCTAAAATTCATATTAATATAAAACGCTTTAATATTATATAAGCCTTTGCTTTAGCACTTTTAATCTATAGTTGCATATTAACTTAATTTAAATTTTAAATGGTTTTTTCTTCTTATAGTTTGCTTTTGTTTGGTAGTTTTAGGAAATAATATCTGGTATAGTATGTATCTGAAGTATAAGTATGAATATTAAATCATCGATTACATTCATGATTGAGTGTTTTTTATAACAGTTTTTAATGCATTTTGCTGCACTGTGCATTTTTTTATAGCCATGAAAACATTTGGAAAACTTTTCCAAACAATATAAAATACAACAATTAGCATTAATTATTAAATACGATAATCTATAATATATAATTATCTATTATTCATTTATAGGTAATAATATATTAAGAGTAAATAAAAATATAAATAAAATCCTTATGTTTAGAAACATATTATTTTAATTTTCAATTTCAATTTATTTCACTCTTTGTTATAATTACAGATTTTTTATGAATGGTATCTTACAGTAGTTTAAGAGTTTAGACAAGGAACTAGGTCTTTTCTACTTAGATATTTTTTTAGAAACATGACATATGGTATATAAGATGACATAATTATTTGGGGAAAAAATCAAAAAAGTAGAAAAGCCCATATTATTAAAAATCTATGAATAATTTTAATCAGATTATGATTATTATGAATCATTTAATCATATTATGATAAGGTTTAAAATAAAAAATTATTATTATTCTAGCATAATAATCCAAATAAAATAAAACCTTTTTTATTATTATATATCCCATATATATCTAACTAACATAAAAGCGATGATTAATTCTAAAGAATTTATGATAAAATTTATATACTTAACCCTATCTAATGCTTTAAATAAAATTATTATAATGCTTTTAGACCGAGACAATCCAGAAGTCCAATCATAGACAAAAGTATTTGCACAGATATCGAGTTTCATTTGGCAACAATAAAAGGCAACCCAGAGAAAAGAAAAGGGATTGTGTAAATAATTTTACCATATTTGTGTATACAATTTATCCAAAAATAAATGTTGCCAAATAAAAGCATTTGTGTCTGATTTTTGGTAATGGAATGATAAATAAGTAAATGTAAGAATTATGAGAGTACATATTATCTTATCACATGATAAGGTAGAGAAAACAAGTGGCTTTTGACCAGATCTAAAACCTGGCCAAAACAATAAAAAAATATCAAAGAAGCTAACTTCGGCCGTGCCGAAGTTTGTATACCCTTGCAGATTAATTGATTACTTTCTCCGTCATATCGGATTCAAGATATTTTAAAAATTGGAAATATAAAATTTTAAAAAAATTTGAACCAAAAAAACAAACAGTAAGAAAAAATTCGAGTTTGTCAACGGCCGGATTTGAACCTCCGCCTCACGTCATTTCTAGAATCGATCTCTACCTATTGCGCTACCAAACTTATAATTCAATGCCTCGCTATTTCGGTATACATTGCAAGCGTCCAGCTTCTCGCTCTCTAAAGTTTCTGACGAATTCTAGAATACAACAACACAATACAAATAGTTTTTTGTCTCTTTCTGTTTCGCACTCAGCTTGTAGTTTTTTCAAGCACGTGTTCGCATATATGTATGTATGTATGTATGTATGTTTGTATGTTTCCATGTATGTTGTTTGTGTACGAATATATAAAAGCAAATATAAACGTATTTAATTGGCTACATATGCAAACATACTGATGCTGATGGGGGTTGATTCATTGATTTTATTGATTTATGTCGGTGTTTATTATCCGATCTGATTCAAACTTACTGATATGATGTAAAAGTATAATTCTCATCTGATCACCAAATTTGGTTGAGATATCTTAAAAAACAAAAAGTTTTTCTCACAAAAACATACTTTTTCTGATGGGGGTTGATTATTGATTTTATTGATTTATGTCGGTGTTTATTATCCGATCTGAATCAAATTTGCTGGTAAGGTGTAGAAGTAGAATTGTCATCTATGTGCCAAATTTGGTTGAGATATCTTAAAAAACAAAAAGTTTTTCTCACAAGAACTGTTTTGAACAACTCACATTTTGACCGAGGTACCTCTGATCTTTCCTATTTTTCTATAACTTATAGTTGTCCGATCCTACCAACTCTCGAACTTAATTTGCTTGCAACATCAACGGACAGAATGATATGACTTTTATTCACGTAGCTCAAAATTTAAGATCGATTAAGTATGTAGAAACAGACAGACGGACAGACGGACAGACGGACAGACGGACAGACGGACATGGTCATATCGACTCGGCTTTCGATGCTGATCAAGAATATATATACTTTATGGGGTCGGAAACGATTATTTCTATGCGTTACAAACATCTGACCAATTTTATTATACCCTCTGCAAGGGTATAAAAATGGCTTTAATTCCAAGTACTGAATATGCAGAGACATATGGACCGACAAAGGGATAGACTATGATAAATTTAAAAGCTACAACATACGGAAACATGCATACAATATAAGACAATTTAATGCCAACTGGGAACGTAAATGTTATCTTCATATATAGATATATAGATATATACCGATATGCAACAACTATTTAAATGGTCTTGGTCCTATCCCAACACAATTTATTGGCTGTTTGGCTTATCATACTGATAAGACAATTGAAAGAGAAGCAAACAACTTTCTCTCTTTGCAGTGGCTTAAGAGAGAAAACTCTACACTCTCTTGTTCTGCTAAGTTCGAAAAATAAAAAAGAGCAAGCGCAGCAAACCGCAGCAGAGGCAGCAGCAGAACATTCGGCACTTGCCATTGAGAGACTTCGTGTTTGTGGATCCTTCTGACTCGGCTACTCGATGTTTGGTTGGGCTACTACTACTACTATATACAACAACAACAACAACCATCATCAACATACAAAATAATGCCGACGCTGTCGACGTTAGCTGTGGCAGCGGCAGTGGCAGTGGCAGTGGCAGAATTTTGGTTAGCTTTCGACGGTTGCTGCTGATAAACACTTTTCGTTTATCATCAGTTTGTCGATGGCACAGCGGGCAACTGGACGTTCTAACGCATTCTCTTAGCACATTTTTGACAACGCGTCGCTTTTTATTCTGAATAGATGAAAAAAAAAAGGTCTCAATCAGCTCAACAGAAATTTTGTGCTTTTGAGTGTGAGTGTGTGTGCGTGCGTGCGTCTTTATATGTATATGCATCTGTTACTGTTCCATTGTAAGTGTATGTGTGTTTGTGTATGTGTGTTTATGTCAACGGGCATTACATTAAACGGTTCTCGAGTGATGAATGAGCCAATTTTTTGGCGGCCTTAATCAACAAAAAAAAAAAAAAAAAATAAATAAAAGAAAAAGAATTAAAAAATAAAAATTTATATCAGAAGATACAAGAAATCCCTCAACAAAAAAAAAAGAGAATTTATAGTTTTTCATTAAATTATCATAAACATATACATATATATTAACATATATATTTTTGTATATGTCATTAGAACTGAACTTTCACAAATAAATTAACAAATTTAAAAAGTAAATGTTTATGGGTAAGTAAGAAAAGTAATTAAAACTTTTTATTTCATATATACATTTTCTATGCATTTGCAATTAGCCGCAAGGCCAAAACTGGCCAAAACTCTCTTCTGACCTAAACAACACAAACAAGCAAGCAAAAAAAAAAAAAAAAATAATAATAAAGAACCAAACAAAACAAAACAAAAAGCCAGCAAGAAATTTTGATGAGAATAAGAGAGCTGAAAAAAAAAATGTTTAGCCCAGAAAAGTATGCTAGATGAAATAAGTAAAATTCTTGGGGTTCAAAAGTGCAAAGGTAGCTAAACGACAACAACAACGACAACAACAGCAGCAGCAACAAGAACCAAGCGATGGTAATACGATCCGACTTGAAAAGTCAAAAATTATGTAAATGCAAAACATTTTTCGTTCATTTCTGCCATTTTTTTTTTGCTGGTTTTTTACTTCTTGTTGTATTTTTATTTTTTTTTTTTTTTTTTTTGCTTTATGCATGTAAACAATTTTTTGCGCCATTATGCGCCATCAAGTATGCAAAGATATGTTGACTAAGACAAGAAGGAGAATCTAGTCAGCAACAGAATAAGTAGGAGACAGAGGGAGAAAAGTAGGGGGGTAGGAGGAAGACTAAGAGCAAGGAAGGCTAAGAGCTCTGACAGTCACCTGGCGGCTGTGACATGCCGTGAAATCCTTGCAAAACAGAAACCAAAAAAAAAAAAAGAAAAAAAAATGTTTAGATTTTCGTAAGCGAGTGGGAGTGAAAGGGGAAAAGGGGAGCCTAAATGGATTACCTCCTTCAAATCAGTTTTGACAGTTGACAAACTCAAACTCAAAGTCAAACTTTTACTTTATAATTCTACAACTACTTAGGTTTGATGTAATCGCATTTGCTTCTACCACCCTTTTCCCTTGCTAACTCGGCCTTTTAATTAAATTTAAGAAACCAAAAAAATGGAAGAGGAATAGCCCAAAAAAAAAAAAAAAGGAGAGCAAGACAAAGAAAAAATACCAAGTGTCCTGCCAAGCGTGCAATATTTAACTTTCAAGTTTTTGCATTCAATTCACGCACCAAAACTTGGCCCACACACACACATAAGCACACACACATACTTAGACACTTGGGCATGAGTTTCTTTTTGGACAAAGTGCTATGTTTTTATTGTAAGACGTAGGAAAATCCCTGGCATGCTTTTAGTAGACAAAATATGCGCCCCTGGCGTTAAGTTCTACTCGAATGTGTTCGTATATATTTATATATAAGTGTGCGTGTGTGTGTGAGTGTGTCTGTGTGTGTGTGTAGCTGTTGGGCGACATTTGTTACTTTTATTTACGCACGCAACAGCAGCAAACGCTGCTCCCACTCTAACCAAATAAGATTAACGTCTCAGTAAGTAGTGAGTGAAAGATAGACAGAGAAGGCATCATATAACTTATGCCAAAGAACACACAAAGACAGAGCGTAAGCGAGAGAGAGAGAGAGAGAGAAAGAAAGTTAGAGAGGCAAACTAAACCGAAACCAAACTGAAGTAAAGTCAACTTGAGGCACACACACACACACACACACCGACACCGACACACACTCATATGCCGTAGGTGCTTTTTCATTCATCATCATCCATTGCTGCCCGTTGCCCGCCTTTTTCTTTTACCCAAACCCTTACCCTCATCCTTATCCTTATCCCCGTCTCTACCCTTACACTTCGATGGCAGATTTTTGAGAAAACGTGCAACTTTTCGCATATTATGTGAACAATGTTAAAAAAGTTTCGCTTGCCGTGTCATTTGCCCTCTCCATCTCTCTGCCTCTGCCTCTCTCTCTCTCTCTCTCTTTGTCTTTGCCCCCTTTGGGATCTCGACCATATAATTTTTGGGGTTTAAAATTTTTATTGCCTTCATTTGGGCGTTGTCTAGGCTGCGGTTTACGATCAACTCTCTCTCTCTCACTCTATCCCTATCTCTGTCTCTATCCCTTAAGTTAGTCAGCTGCGCTTTATGAGTACAGTGGCTCATTAATCCCCTTGCAGGCTAACGTGATGTGGCATAAATTAAACAATTGCCCGCATGTTTGTATTACCAACGCACTCTAATTAACAAAACAACAACAAATAAGAGTAACACCAACAACAATAGCAACAGCAGCAACAACAACAGCAACAGCAGCAACCGCAACACCAGCAACAGCTGCCACACAAAATTTAACATTTCTGTTTCTTTTTTATACCCTTGCAGAGGGTATAATAAAATTGGTCAGATGTTTGTAACGCATAGAAATAATCGTTTCCGACCCCATAAAGTATATATATTCTTGATCAGCATCGAAAGCCGAGTCGATATGACCATGTCCGTCTGTCCGTCTGTCCGTCTGTCCGTCTGTCCGTCTGTCTGTTTCTACATACTTAATCGATCTTAAATTTTGAGCTACGTGAATAAAAGTCATATCATTCTGTCCGTTGATGTTGCAAGCAAATTAAGTTCGAGAGTTGGTAGGATCGGACAACTATAAGTTATAGAAAAATAGGAAAGATCAGAGGTACCTCGGTCAAAATGTGAGTTGTTCAAAACAGTTCTTGTGAGAAAAACTTTTTTGTTTTTTAAGATATCTCAACCAAATTTGGCACATAGATGACAATTCTACTTCTACACCTTACCAGCAAATTTGATTCAGATCGGATAATAAACACCGACATAAATCAATAAAATCAATAATCAACCCCCATCAGAAAAAGTATGTTTTTGTGAGAAAAAACTTTTTTGTTTTTTAAGATATCTCAACCAAATTTGGTGATCAGATGAGAATTATACTTTTACATCATATCAGTAAGTTTGAATCAGATCGGATAATAAACACCGACATAAATCAATAAAATCAATGAATCAACCCCCATCAGCATCAGTATGTTTGCATATGTAGCCAATTAAATACGTTTATATTTGCTTTTATATATTCGTACACAAACAACATACATGGAAACATACAAACATACATACATACATACATACATATATGCGAACACGTGCTTGAAAAAACTACAAGCTGAGTGCGAAACAGAAAGAGACAAAAAACTATTTGTATTGTGTTGTTGTATTCTAGAATTCGTCAGAAACTTTAGAGAGCGAGAAGCTGGACGCTTGCAATGTATACCGAAATAGCGAGGCATTGAATTATAAGTTTGGTAGCGCAATAGGTAGAGATCGATTCTAGAAATGACGTGAGGCGGAGGTTCAAATCCGGCCGTTGACAAACTCGAATTTTTTCTTACTGTTTGTTTTTTTGGGTCAAATTTTTTTAAAATTTTATATTTCCAATTTTTAAAATATCTTGAATCCGATATGACGGAGAAAGTAATCAATTAATCTGCAAGGGTATACAAACTTCGGCACGGCCGAAGTTAGCTTCTTTGATATTTTTTTTTTGTTTTTTTGTGTTTTTTTGATTCTAATTAAAATTTAGCATAAATATGGGTTAAATTTGACATTTTTAGAACACGGAAAGAGTTAAATTTTGTTTAGCTCAAATATGCATTTTAGATAATATTGATTTACTTATATTTGCGAATGCTTTGCAAAAACCATTTAATTATTAAAAGCAATATAAAATTGACTATAAACAAATCATATTAATCCGAAATTTATGAAACTTGATAAATAAATAAAAATAAAAATTGTGCCGCCAAAGTTTAAAAATATAAATCATTGTATATATTACATAAAATATTGATACTAAACAAATCACATCAATTTTGAATTTATGAATTAAATTTTAATTTACTTTCAAAACAATTCCTCAATCAATATATATTACGAATATTGAAATAATTCAAAGATATTATTACAGAAATCAAATACAACATTGAAATTAACTTTCAAAAAGAAAAAAATATAAATCTAACACAAATTTGGATTAAGAAATTAATAACATATAATAATATAATAATTTTATCACACAAATATAAATTTTAGTAGATGGGAAATATACAAATTAAAAAATAATTTTTCATTCATTTTATTAAAACTAAAATTCATGCAAAAACGCAAAATGAAACAAATAAGATAAATATTTTAGAATTTATTTTAGTTAACTAAAACTTTTAATGCAAAAACTAAACTAAAAAAACGAAAACCTTAAAAATCAATCGATTTTTAAATTTAATTAAATTTTTTGATTTAAATAAAATATATATAAACTTTTGATTTAATTTATTAGCTTCAACTTTAGTTTTTAACAAACTTAAAGAAATAAGCAATTTTTTAAAAGCAAATGAAATATAAATGAGTTGACATAAAATAAATCTTATAACAATAAAAAATGGAGAACTAAATGAAAATTTCAAAATCAAAAATTTTTATTAAACATTCTATGCAATCCAAAAAAATTGAATAAAAATCAACTAATAGAAGAAACACTTCATATAACTGAGATTCAGTTTAAAAAACTGAAATGTGAATAAATTGAAATACTTGATTTCAACGCATCTTTACATTGAGTTACTGTGTTTGAAATTTAATCTCAATGCTTCAATTATTTTGAAGAATTTTAAGAAGGTTTATGCATAAGACCGACACAAACAACAACAACATAAAAAAAGGGCGGAACATTTTCCAACATAAGGAGTTTTCTGATGAAAAACAGCATATATATATATATATAATTTACTGATATATTTAAGCTTAAATATTAACCCGGAGGCCCGTGGGGCCAACTTTTAAGCAGCTTAATGTTAATTAATTTGCGAGCCAGGTTAAAGGAAAGCCAAAATGAAAAACCGTACAGCAAAAACATTTTAAATTTTCACGATATTGTTGAGGAATTCAGTAGACAACAACAACAACAAAAGACACACAAACAACAACAACGGCAACAAGGAAAGGATGAAATGGAAAAATAACAAGAAAAGCAACAAACAAAAATACCGTTGACACTTCTATGATAAGGTTCACATTTCATTTTGCATATTTTAAACGAAAAGCAAAAGTACATTAACATTTAATTTTGCATTGAATTTGTTGCTCCAACTTTCTCCCCTCTCTCTCTCTCTCTCGCTGTCTCCGTCTTTTGTTGGCCATTTAAATTTGAAACACTTCAAGTTGAACTTTTTCATATTTGAATGAAGAGCGAAATAAATTACAATAAAATTGCCGCGGAATTTCTCAGGCAGCAGTAAAGTTTAATATTTCCTTTAAAGGAATTATTAAAAATTGTGTAATAAAAGCAATGTAAGAAGGAAAGTGTGAGAGATAGAGAAAGAGAGGCAGATTGGCAGAATATCAGAGGGGTGGTTGGGATGGGGGGAAAGCAGAAAGAGAGACAGACAGCAGCCATTAACCTGAGAAGGAGCATCATCAGAGAAGCAGCCAAAAAATGTTTAGTCGTAAACATATTAAAAGCTACTTTGCATAAACTTTGCCCGTCAAGGTTTCCATTCCATTCCATTTCATTCCATTCCATTCCTTCTCCTCAAACCATCCACAAAAAAAAAAAAAAAAACGCAGAAAGGACACATTTCCATTTGCGATTTATTGAAAAGGGAAAAGCCAAAAGCAGCAGCAAACGGCAAAAACCCATAAAAAAAATAAACCGAACACACACACACACACACATAAAAAAGCGTTGGAAGATGAGGGGGGAGAGAATAAGGGGGAGAATAAGAACCAAGTCAACGAGTGACGAGTCTTTATTAGGCAGGCGGCCTGGCCGTCAGGGCCTGGTTAAAGGCTTCATTAAAAACCCATTTCGTGCATAAACGTTGGCAAATATCAACATCGTCGACTTCATTCGCAATGCAGTAAAAGGCAACAGCTAAAAGAAATAAAGAAAGTAAAAAAAACGAAAAGAAAAAAAAGTGTGTGGATAAAAAGACAAACTGAAATGAAATAAAAAACTAACAAACTGGCATATTATTTGCATTTCCAAAGCAGCTGTCAAATGAAAAAAAAAAAATAAGAGAAAAGAGAATCAGTTAGGTGGCAAAAACAACTTATACAGACACACACACACACACCTATAAACTATGGCTAAATAAGACTAAACACCTACTATACCTACACATATGTATATGTATATGTATATAGATTTATCTATATATATTTTTCAACTGTCACGGCGATACGAAACTTTAACAAATCACATGACAGCGTGGGACTGCCGTCCATGTTTAACCCAAATTTATTATAGTACATCGAAAGAGATAATCGATTCGTATCGATTTAATCACATTTTGATAAACAAAAAAACTGATATTTATTGCAACTATTTTTATTACCAAAATTTGAGCCAAAAAATGAGATTTTTATTACAGTCTAGATTAGATATTAATTAGGTACTCAAAAAAAGTCCAAAAAATAAAGAAATGGCCTCAAAAATTATAATTTGATAGGTAAATACTTTATTTTTAATACTTCAATTTTATTTTTACAAGAAATGACAATCGGTTGGTTATATATATAACTTAATATATATACTTATTTTTTTACTTACTTACTTTATATATTTAACTTAGATTTAATTTGCAATTTGATTTTATTAAATCTTTTGTTTAACTTTGGAAATTTTTGCACTTTTATTTTTAGATGCCAACTTAACTTATTTCGATTACGGTTTTTTTTTTAGTCCTTAACTTTCTTAAGCTGTCATCTTCTTTTTTTTTTTGCTTCCTTTTTCTTTTGTCAATATCAAATTCTTATCAATAAAAAATAAGTTAGATTTAATCTGCAGTTCTTTGATGTTTAATACCTATACTTAAGATTAGTGAATTGTTTATTAGTTGACTTTTTAATAAAAGAACTAAACTAAAATGAATTGAAGATTAAAAATGGGAAAAATAATTAAACGAAAAAAATATGTGTGTTATATATAAGGATATAAAAATATGATTATAAATGTTAGTAAAATATTCCAAATAATTTTTAAGTTATAAACACTTTAAGAAGAGTTTTTTTTTGTATTTTCCATTCTTTAATTAGTTATTGCTTATGTTTAAATAAATAAAGAAATGTGTTATACAGATTGAGATTCAAATAATTCAGAATTTAGATACACATTCATATTCGTACATATATATATCATATATTAATTTATATCTAAATAAAACTTTTTTTATTTAAGATATAGATACATACATTAAGCAACGTTTTTGCTATCTAAAAAAATTAGAAAACATTGTTATAATAAGCATTAGATTTCATTTAAAATTAAGCACATGAATCATAAAATAACCCTTAGATTTGATTTAAAAATTATGTACATAAATCATGAATAAAGGATTATTTATTAAAACTCAAGATAGCCTATTATATCTAAGCGATATATATATATATATATATATATATATATATATGAGATCTTTTTATTTTTTCGAATATTTCTACATGAGAGATGTGAGATGTTTGCCATATATACTAATTCTTTCTGACTCTATATTCCATAACGAAAACAATCTGAAACTAAGGAGAATTAATTTCATTCTTTCTCGCATCTTGACTAAAGTCGTCATGTGAAATTCATAATTGAGATATTTTAAAAAACGATATATGCTATATATGAATATTGCCCAATTTTATTATATTATTTATTGATCTTTATTACATATCCAAAGAAAACATTTTTTTCCCTAACTAAAGTAAGAAGAAATAAAATTTTTAGTTTCATAGCAAAATCTTATATTATTTTTAAATCTTTTTCACATTGTTTTAATACCAATTTTAAACGATTTAGTAGGAGAAAATTTTACTAATGTTTTTTTTTTTTTGCTGTGTGCAACTTGACTTATCAGAGTTTTTGTTGTAAGTCCTAAAAATACATGGATAAGTTTTTGTACATTTTTGCAACTATGTACATTGTACATGCACATCTCCCTCTCTCTCTCTCTCTCTCTCTCTATAGATATAGGTACATATATAGAGACAGATAAAGCTAACGATTTTTTCCCTCGACAATTTACATTTTGTGTCAGCAAAAGCGCGTCTAAGCAAAATATTTACAATGCATCGAAGCGTTAAAATGAAACGGACACGCCGCTTGACCAATATTCAGTTGCTGTTGTCCTTGTACCCCTATTCCTAACCAATGCCATTGCCCAGATCCTAGATAGCTAACATAGTTAACAGAGCTGGCAAGTATATAATCAAGTTTCAATTTCCAAACAATTCGACTAAAAGCTGTGAAGTATTGCCTCAGTTTTGCCTTTTCGTGTTGGTATTGTTTCCATTTTTTATGCTTTTTTTCTTCATTTTTATTTTTTCGTTGTTCTTCTTTTTTCTATTTTATATATAAGTATATATATATATATTTTTTTTTTGTGGCCTGTGCCTGGAATTTTAAGCGTAACACAACAAAATTGGGTTGAGGTTAGAGTTAGAGTTGGATGGGGATGTCATCACATGTGAGGCGAAAAAAAAAAAATAAAAGACGAGGCAAACAAGAGGAGCAAGCCAGAGAAATGTACACATATATATATATACACACACACACACACATAAAAGGCTGCATTTGACAGGACTGGGGGAATAAAAAAAAAAAAAAAAAGAAAAGAAAGTAGAAGATGAAGAGGGGAAGTACAAGGGATCAGGGAGGAAAGAGGCCGCACACATCAAAGCACAGGCTACACGCATCGATGGCTGGCAACTGGGTTCTGCTCCTACTGCTGTTGCTGCTGCTCCTACTGCTGCTGCTGCATGGCTCGACATGTGCTTCTACTGGTACTGTTAGTTCATTATGCCACTAGAACTGTTTAATGTCGTTTAAAGAGTCACAGCCACAAAACAGCGCGAAACAAAGCCACAAAATGTGGACATGCCGATGGTGGCACGACGTAAGTAAAGGGGGGGGGCAGAACCCCCGCAAGGGTTCGGTCTGCGGACAATGGCCGTTTGCTCTACATTTTTAGCTGGGTCTATGCTAGGGCTTTCTCTCTATCTTTCTCTTTCTCTCTCTCTCTCTCTCGGTGTGTGTGTGGGTTTTAGGTTATTTGTGTGTGTGTGTTTGTTTGTATTATAAGCAATTTTCCATTTTTCTTTTCCTTTATTTTTTTTTTTCAAGTTTGCGCTTTGCGCTTTGTTACACGCTGACAGGCGACTATGAAAGCGAAACGTAATGAAAATGGCAACAAACAAAATAATTGAAATTTGGTTTTAGCAGCAACAACAATAGCAACAGCAACAACCACAGCAACAACAACAACAACAACAACACCAACAACAAAAAGCGGGCCAAGCGAAAAAGAAATGAACAAAAAAAAAACAAAAAATAAAAGGGAGAGCAAGAAATTGGCCAAATGAGAACGAAAATGAAGCGAATGCCAGAACAAAAGCAAAAAAAAAAAAAAAAAAAAAAAAAACAAGAAGAAAAAAAGATGGCCAAGACAAGAGCAAGAGCCTTTAAACCAAAAGCAAGAAAAACAGCCAGCAAAGGAAAAAAAATGAAAAACCGGCAGAATCAAACCAAAACTGGCGAAGAAAATCCTTAAGAAATAAGCCAGACCAGACCAGGCCAGGACAAGCCAGCCAGGAGAGGCAGACGACAATGTCGCCGTGTCCGTATTGTGTGCAGATTTGTCAGTTGATTTTGTTTTTTATTCTCCGCTTTCTGTTTGGTTTTTTTTTCTTTGCCTCTCTTTTTCATTTAATTTTGTTTTTTTTTTTCTTTCTCCAGTTCTGCGGTTTGTTGCTGCGACTTGAAAAACTTCTTGGGCCATGGCAAATTAAATTTTTCAATTCGCATTTGCCCATTCTTTATTTTTCAGCTTTCAGTTTGCCTGACATATTCAATTTTCTAATTTCACTTGTGAAAATTGTATGAAGGTAGCTAAAAGAAGCAGCAACAACAACAACAACAACAACAATACTAGAAAATAACTGAATTTAAAATTAAATAATAAATGCGGCCACAATCACCATCTATAAGACGCTGAAAGACAACAAACAAACAACATAAAAAAAACCAAAAAAAAAAAAAAAATGAAAAAATGACAGCAATAATAAATTTGCTACAGAAATTGTCGACTCATCAGTAGCAGGTCCATTCATTTATCCACCCACTAAGCGAGCATTTGCATTTCAAAATATACAAAATTAATGCATACATTTTTGGTTTAAGATTGATTTGTAGTCAAATATTATTTAATAGGGATAATTGTCTAGAGAATAGAAAGGATTGAATTATCGAAGAATCATATGAATAAAACTATATTTTCTATACATATTAGAAAGATATACATTAGACAATCCTTTTAACCCTTCATAAACAGCATTAATAAATTTCTTAATTTAAAATTTTGTTTGTCTCGTAAGATAACTTTATACATTTAGTTTACTTTCTTCTGATTTAAAAACAACAAAATATAAGTAATAGTAGTAATCTATCCAATAATCCAACCTTAACAGGCAATTCTTGGGTTTGGTAATCCACTTTATCAAACTCATTAAAACACTTTCGATATAACGTATACGCCACGTTGTGAATAAAACCTTTATCTATCTATTTATATTTAAATGGCACTTTATTTTAAAACAAACGTACAACAACACAAAAGTGCAAATAATTCATAAATAATATATATATTGATAACATATAAATAATATATACAATAAATATGGCACCTTGCCGTATAGGGAATTTTAAGAATTTCTGTCTATTTATATGCAGTTAATAATGCTAAAACTTTTAATAAGTTTTTTTTTTAAATACTACACTTGCTATAGATAAGATAAAAAGCAGTTTATATAATCTGTAGACATTAGAAAGATATGCTCTTAAGATCATTAAGTAAATGAAATGATGGTTCAGACTTTAATGAAAGTTTTATTTATTGAAAAAGATAACGTTTACATTTTTTAAACAATATGTTAACTATTACTTATAAGTGATTACCAATCTCACTTATACAAATTAACTCTAACTAGTTTACTAGCTTTAACTAATAAATAACCTGGTAATTGCTGCTTGACATTCGAGTACCTATTCATAATAACTGAAATTAATATTTATAAATTAATTAATTAGTATTTACAAGTTATTGATTTACAAGAGATTGCATAAGCTTACTTCATTTTGTAATTGTGTAATGAAAAAGATGTAAGAGTTGCTTGGGTATAAGGCAAAGGCAAAGAAACTCCTTAAATAATTAATTTGGCCTAATATCTATGCTGGTCACCATGGCAAAGTTATAAAAACTAGTTTAATTAATACAAGTATAATCATAATAAGAAAAAATTTAACTAATATTAAACAATATAATTATAATTCAGAAATTTTTATAAATTCGTACCAAAAGATTTAGTATTTGAGCATTCAAATTATTAAAAAAAATTCCCTTTCAAACCCATTCCAACCTAGTTTGGGGTTGGTATAAAATATTATATAAATAATACAAGATATAAATAATAATATTAACTACTAATGTATATTCAGTTTTAAATTAATGAATGTAATAAGTATGTTTCTCCAAACACATTAAATTTGATATAATTTTAAGAATATTTCATGTCATCCATATATATGTATATATGTATATATATATACATACACTATCTTCCATGGATACCCCGTTTCAGCGTTGAAAACTCTGCAATTTAAATATTTTTCTAATTTATGATGTTTCTGTGATATATATAACCATTTTTACCATATAACTCATAATGTATTATAGCAAAATGTATTCCTTTGGACCACATAGCGTATGAGTAATATGTTGTAGGAACTATAAAATTCCCTTTTCAGTGGTTAAAGCTAAAGCATTTCAACTGTTTAGTTTTCGTATGTTTGACACCAAGACACACACACACACAAATACACACACACACACACACACAGTTGGATAGTAAGAGATAGAGAAAGAGGCGAAGTCACACACAAAATGACAAAATAAATTCGCTTTCTTCGTGCCCAAATTTTAGCCCTACACACACACACACACACACATAGAAAGAGAGAGAGAGAGAGAGACACACATACACATAAAGCATGGCCAAATGAAGCTCTGCAAATCGAGATACCAAAACGAATCTGCTGCGATTTGAACTTGGTTTGCCAACGACTTGTTGTCCCATCCTCTTCATCTTCATTCTTATCCTCAAAACCCCCCTCTTCCCCACTCTATCCTCCTCTTGTCTCGTTTCATTTTGGTTTCCTTTCCTTTCCTTTCCTTTCGTTCAGTTTGCTTTGGCATTTGCATTTTGTATTTTTCGTATTCTTCATGCATAATTTAAAACTGTTTTGCCTACTTCTTGCTTTTTTTTTCTTCTTGGTATGCCCAAAAGCAAATGGAATTTTAACTTTAAGTTTTGTCATCCATTTCAATATATAAGATGTATGTACGTATGTGTATATATATACATATATAGAGTGAGTATATATATATATTAGTATATAGTATACTAACTGGCCAATTACATTACATATACCATCTCAATCTAATTGATTTTACTTAATTGCACATAAGATAGACGAAGACATAAGGTTGTAGCAACATGTCCGTTGGCCCATTACAAATTGTCTAATTGTAGCCAAAGGTAATTGCTTGTATCAATTCCCTTTTTGCCTTTTGCCCCCCTCCCCTTCCCTTACTTAAAATGAAAATTCTGGCTAGCTAGCGTAACTTGTCATCGTTGTCGTCATCATCAACATTGTTGTTGTTGCTGCTGTTGTTGTTGTTGTTATTTTTGTTGCTCTTGTTGCTGCTGTTGTCGACGTCGTCGTTGTCGTCGTCAGTCGTCGCTTGTCGAATGTTGGCAATGGATGATGGGTGATGGGTGATGGGTGATGGTCGTAAGCCATGTTCTACCCTATTTTTGTTTGTATATGTGCACTGCATTTTTCATCATCAATTTTTGAGCGGCTGTCAAACACATAAAAAATAAGGAAAAAAAAATATGTAAAAAAAACAACAACAAGAAGCAAGAATGTGGGTAAGTAAAAAGAGGGGAGAGAGGGGGGTATATGAAGGGTAACAGGCAATGCACACGTTGACAGCATATCAAAAATGCAAAAAGTGTTTTTCTCCCCCTCTCTCTCTCTCTCTCCCACTCACTCATCTAACCCCTCGCTTTTGCTTTGGCTTCTTTAATTTGGCAAAACTCTCAAGCTGAATGACCTTGGAGAGGCCGCATGTGCCACGCCTATTGACAATATAGCCTGATGTTGCCATTGCCACGGCTGTTTGCTGCCTTTCATCATCGCCCACATTTGTCTTGCCATCAAACGCAGACTTTTTAATGGAAACGTGTTTGTTTTACAAAATGTAAAAATAGCCAAAAAAGCAAAGCTCGTAAATTGCAGCCCCACCTCAGAATCAAAAAAAAAAAAAAAAAAAATACCAAAAGATTTCTGCCTCTGCTCTTTCTATCTGTCTGCAGTGTATATCAAAATTTAATGGCCCAAACACACACACACACACGCTCACATACAGGACAAAGGGATTAACAAAACTAATGCCTAAAATTATCAAAACTAAACTTTTACGGCAATTCATTTCAAGTTTTATACCATAAAATAAAAGCATTTAAACTCAGTTATCAAAAGGTGTAAACCCATTATGGGGTTACATTTTAAGTAGATACTTAAAAAATCGGTATCAGATGGTACTGCATTTTATTAGATAACTGGCAGATTAACAACTTTTAAAGATAAATATATACTTACAAAGGTTGCGTCCATAAAACCACATGATTAAATAATTTGAAAGAAAATTTAATTTAAAAATACATTTCCATCCATTTCAAAGCAATTTATTTTGCGTTTTAATTGCTCTTTCTGCAAAATAGGAAAATAAAAAAAAAAAATTAATAAAAAGGAAATGTAAAATCACTAATTATAAATATCATTTTCATTGCTAAAGCTTACTGACATTTCATTTGATTTTTCAAATGTTGATTTAAAAATATATAAATAATAATTTTGACTTGCAATTAAAATGCTGTTACAGTTTTCTAATTTTACAATAAAATATTTGAATTAAAAAAATTAAAGTGTTAAAATATGTATTTAAATTTCATTTACTTGCATAATTTTATTATCATTTTCCGGCAAAAGAAAAATTCCAATAAGATGATAAATAAATTTATTACTTCAAATAATTTTATTTTTAACTTAATAACTTAATGTTTATCATCTTTATTTGTTTTTTATTATCATTTTTATAAAATATACATTTATAAGGTATTGCGGTAACGACCTATTGTAACGATCGTTTGAGAAAAGCCCATTTACTTGTTTACTAACACTAGAACTTAACAGATTGAAGATCTTAACAGAAGCTAGCGAGTTAACATAGATATATAACAGAGAATTAACATTCATTTAAAATCAGCCATCACGAAGAAAAGAGATAAAAGAGCGAAAAAGACCTTGTACGAGCATAAATAAATAAATAGATAAAACTATCTGTTATACCATTTTAATTAATTTAAAAAGAATTTTTCTTTAAATTTAAATATTTCTTACAAATATATTTAAATTTGAAAATGTTACTTTT
Source organism: Drosophila sturtevanti (assembly GCA_018150375.1). NCBI lineage: Eukaryota > Metazoa > Arthropoda > Insecta > Diptera > Drosophilidae > Drosophila > Drosophila sturtevanti. The sequence goes on along the minus strand of JAECWJ010000324.1, from coordinate 2,134,030 downwards.
GAAACGTATTAGAATAAAAATAATGAAAATCTTGACTATATTATGAAACCAAAGATAAATCTAACATAATGAAATGGATTGTGATAGGCAATTACCCCAATAATCATATACATATAATCCATCAATCCAAGCCAAAAATCATATATAATCCATCCAAGAAATAAGACAAATATTTATATATAATATTTTCTTCGATAAAATCATCGGAATAATAATTCATATTAGGCGGTTCAAAAGTTGTTAAAAGACTTTAAATTAAGTATTATATGCGTATATATTATATATATTTTCCCTTTTAAAACTAAAATTTTCCAATAAATAACAATTAAAAATTATACAATATTTTCTCATGGCCAAATAGAAATCAAAACTTGAAAATAATTTCCAATAAATTTCATTAACTTTGGCTTAAACTTTTGACATGGATTATATATTTACAAGAAAGAAAAGAAAAAAAACTCTTTACGATTTACCTTCAAAGTACAATTTTATCCCACTTTTGGTAGAGTCAAAACTATTTTACTTTATAACTTTCGACCATGTTTTATGGAGGCAACAAACTTTACGCGTTTTTATGACCTGCCACAACTATGGCTGATAAAACGCATGGTCAACATACCTACCTTGGTATAAGCCAAGGACCGCCTCCCCCCTAAAAAAAAAAACTACAACTACAACCACAACAACCCTTATATGTTTGTATGTATGTTAGGGGTAGAATAAGAAAAACCAAATTTATGACCCTGAAAATATACAAAAAAAAAGAGAGAGAGAGAAAGAGGGGAAAAAAAAAGAAAACAAATATACCAGACAGTTGTGGCAAGGCAAAAATATCTATGGGCCAGGGCCAGGGTCAGGGACAGGGACAAAAACAGGTGAACTTTTGATTTCAATGTCAATGTTAAACTTTGATATTGTTTCTTGCTGGCAGAGATGAAGGTAAGACAGTCAGAGAGTGGAGGTGCAGAGGGAGGGGGGTAGGTCTGAAAGACATTTGTGTTAATTATGCGTCGATTTTGGCTGCGAGTAAACAAATTAATTAAAATGCAAACATCCTGATGAAGATGATGATGATGATGATGATGATGTGGCATGATAATGTCATGCCACACACGCACAACATAAAATAAAAGACATACAAATAACTTATCAGACAAGCTGAAAGGCAAGGGGAAGAGGAGGGGGGGTGAGGGGTAAAAGAAAAACAACTGCCAAGTGTCAGAGATGGGTTTCGTCTTTTGTGTGTGTTTTACTCATTAATGTTAATTATTAACCAAGTGACAATTTGAGTGATTTCACTTTGTCCAACCTAAACTCGAGACGAGACGACCCTCTACACCGGCCTCCGTCTCCTCCTTCGCCCATCCACTCATTTCCTCTTTGGAAACTCCACGTGGCAATAAAAAAAATGGCATTCTCTCACTTGGATAGAATAAAGTGTGTGCTGTCATTTGTTATCTGTTCAGTTTGACATATAGCTTTACACCCAAAGCAACTTACATACATACATACATACATATACATATATATACATACATACATATGTATGTATATACCTACACTTGTTTATATGTAGCCCAAAAACGTTTCCCATTTTCCTTCTATCATTTATTTCTCTTTTTTTTTCGTTGTCTTTCCCTTTTCTTTTTTCCTTTTTTTTTTTTTTTGTCTTTTTCACTCGTTTTGTTGGCCGCAACGTTTTCACACGCAGCCACATTGCCAATTACACTAACGCACATGGCAAGTATGGAAGGGGAATGGTATATGTGTGTCGGTGGGGAGGGGGGGGGGGGTAGGTACAGTAGAGTTGGTGGGGGAATTGCTGGGGAGAGGGGACCAGGAAAATTAATCGTGTGAAATGTCAACACTGGTGACATGCCAAAGTGGAAATGGTAATTGCGTGTTAATTGCTTTACGCGTTCGAAGTGCTTTTACTATACGCATATATACCGCCGATTCTTTCTCTCCTTTCTATTTTTTTTTTTGCGTCCTGGGCGTCGGTATAGCCAACAACACAACTAATCAATCTCTGGTTGGCAATCTTCTATGAAATGGGTAACGGCACAGATTTTCCCACATATACCCCATACCAATAAAATTTCCAGTGATTCTATTTCAAATGAATGTTGGCCAAGAGACCATTGCAATTGCGTTTATTCTCAGCGACCTCGTTGCGTATGAGCAATGTTTCTATATGTTTGTATCTGTGTATTGCTTTCGATATATGTGTGTGTGTGTGAGTGTGTGTGCGTATGTGTACGTGCCTATGCATCGAATGGAATTCAATTCTGACAGTTTTTGAGGGCAATTGCATGTTTGCAGAAGGAAACTGACATTTTCTTCCCTCTTTGATGCAACTCCATTATAACCTAACTAAGAGGATATGTCGCCTCTCTTTGACCTTTTATTGAAACAGATGTTAGTATGCCACTGTCTATGTATGGGTAATGTGTTGCAACTACCAGACATTGCATCATATATATGTACATATATGTGTGTATATATTTTCTTAAACAACATGATTCTTATTGACATAATCATTTTTGCCTGCATTTTAAACGTTTAAACTGAGATTAAATATGCTATATATGTATATATATTTCAATTGAATAAGTTTACATTGAATAACTAAAACATTTAATTCACAGAGATTAAAACAGATTTAAAATAAATTCAGCAAATAAAAATTTTTCCTCATTTTAAAGTTTAAAACTTTGTCGAAGTTCATATTTAATTAAGAAAATCTAAAAACTAAAACTAAGCTAACTAGAACCTCTTAAAACAAAAATAAAAACATGTTTTTTTTCTAACTTGGATAATTAGGAAGAAATCAGTTTGAAGTTCGATTTAACTTGATTAATTACTGAGTGATAATTCAATAGTAAAAAGTCATACAAATATAATAGATTCTAACTGAATTTATTTAGTTATATAACCTTATAATATTGTTTAATTATTTTTAAATCTAGACATCAGAAATAGTCTAATTTATATATATATAATAAATAAATTGCATATAATTAAAATTTCTAGGGCAGAGTTAGAAGTTTGAAATTTCATATATTTATTATTTTATTGCTAATTTTCAACAATTGCACAGTTCAAATTTCATATATTTATTGTTTTATTAATAATAATAAAATTAAAATGATAATAACATAAAGTAATTAATCGTTAAATGCAACAAGCAGCTAAACCAACATTCTTCTAATGGCAATAAAAAAAATAATGAAAAAAAATAATAAAAAAAATATATAAAAAATATATAAAAAATTTACTCTCTATCTGAAAAAAAATTATATTCGATATAATATATCTGCTAAGTATAATTTCTTTAAATAATTCTACATAAAACCCTCTTTATAGCCACCTCTAAAGTCATATAATGTTAACAATGCTATCTTTGGTTAAGCCACAATCTATGAGAGAAAATTGTAATATGCTTTTTATCTGTCACCTGTGCATTTGATTATTGACATGCCACCGCTCCTCTAATCCAGAGTTCTAACCTTTCTCCCTCAGCTTACCCCCTCATAACCTCCCCTTTTACCACCTCTCCCTCCACAACAATCCATTGGGTTGTCAACACATGTTGCCACGGCCCGGTAAGCACATTATGACTGTCAACATGTTTATTATTCACCTGTGCATGAAACAGGCCAAGTTATTAAAAACTTTGCCACATTAAAGAAGAAGGTACACACACACACACACACACACAGTATGCGAGTATGCATGTGTGTATGTGTGTGTGTTGCGGAAAGGGAGAGTCTAAACAATTGGCAAAAACATTTCTTGTCGAATGAAGAAAAAATGTAATAAAAGTTCACAAAATGCGACGTGTTTGCGTAAGTATTTTTGAGAAGAAGCGTGTGCTGCTATTGCATAAGGAGAGGCTAAAAGAATGAGGGCAATGAGGGGTAGATGAGTTGGTGGTTGGTGGATGGTGGTTGGGTAGATTCTCTGTTAGGTGTGACGCAAGGAGCAAGGACCAAAAGCCTTCTCCATGTGCTGATTGTGATAAATGCGACAAAGACATGTGTAAAATATGCTTCATGTGCGTTATTATTGCGTTTTATGGCCCGTGGGAAGCGACCTGCACACACACACACACACACACACCACTCTCTCTCTCTCTCTCTCCCTCTCTCTCTTTCGCTCACACACTCAAGCATAATAAGGTGCAAAACACATTCCAAGATGTCGCCGTTGGGTCCCTTTTTTATTTTTATTTTTTTTATTTTTTACCTTTTTCTGCTGACTGTCAAAATGTTCAAGTGTTTAAATATTTGCCAAAGTTTCAGCAATTTCAAAAATGTTTTTAATTGCATACATTTGATCCCTTAACAGGGCAAAACGAGAATGGGGAGGGAGGGAAATCCATTGCTATTCGGGGCAGTTTAAAGCCAAAGTTGATCCATTGCCTTAGCCCAAAAATAAGTGCACATTCAAACACAAAAAAAAAAAAAAAAATAAAAAGAAAGGAAGTCACTCCCAATGGCCACATAAGCCATAATCAAACGAAGCCTTAACCAACCAACCAACCAAAAAAAAATAAGAAACCAAAAACAACAACAAAAATTTCCCTAGAGCCAAACCAACAAAAAAATACAGAAAGAAGAATAATAAAGAAAAGGAAAACTCAAAACTCGAATTGTTTACGCACAGAATACGCGCACTCATAATGTTTATACATTTATATATATATATATATCTCTATATATATATATATCTGTATATATATATATATATATATATATACATTTATCTATATAATACACATGAGAAGAAAAAGAAGACATAAGGCATGTTTGCATATAAAAAAGAAGCACCAACAGTCATCATGGACGTAACCAGAAGCATATTTTGAGAGGGGAAAAGTCAATACATACTGTAACTTCACTTAATACACTATCTAATCATCAAAGAGTAAATTCTGGATAGATAGTTATCTGATGATCCACTTTTATCTTAAAAAGAAACAGATTTTGCAAAGATATAACTCTAAGGCCTACTAATAAAAGACCTACTTCCATAATACTCTTTCTTTAAAAGGCATTAAGGCAGAGAGTAATTGTTTCTATATAGATTACGAAAAGCTAATTACATTTGAGACTTTCAAATATGCTAATTTAGAAAATTTTTATTTGAATAGGAAATGCTATTCAATAGAGATCGATTCCATTGCTCAACGATTTATTTAACGCACAAATATATCAATTTTAAAAATCTTTAATTTACTTTGACTTACTTATATTTACACGTACACGATACTTTAAAATAAAATGTATTAGTTTGAAATGTAACGATCAACAGTGACAATCCATGCACATGTTGACGAACACTAGCATTTAACAGAACATTGAGATTTAACAGAACAGCAGGACTGCACAACACTGGCAATAGAGAATGCTTAAGTTATTGAGAAAGCGGGCCATAAAGAACCATGAATAAAGCCAAGATAAATATACATACATATATCTATGTACATGTAAAATATAAACATATATATATATATCTGTATATATACTTATACCCCTTAGTTCAATAATAATCAATTTAATACTAAGCTATCAAAACAATAACTTTACATAAATGTTGCAGAAATGTTTATGCTTTATACATATGTATATAAAACACAACTCGTTTTAAAAGATGAACTTATCCTCTTTGGGAAGACTTTTGGCCATGGCTGCTGGTAGCTGCTGGTAGCACCCCTTTCAACGTGACGTCCCTGATCAAGGAGTTTTGAAAAAAAAGCCAACGTTTTAATAATAGCACAAAAGGCAAAATGCCAAAAGAGAAGAGAAAAGAAGAGCAGAAGCAGTCGACTGACTACTAACTGCTGACTCTGACTGAAGTGACTGGCATGCCTCATAAAAGGATGATTTCCCTCAAACCATCGGGTTGGCTTTTTTTTTTTAACCCATTCTTTCCTTTCTTTGCCACTCAATAGGATAGTCTGTTTATGATGGAAGCCAAAGCTAAAAACCCTTTTTTTGTGCGTATGATGCGTGTATGGATGTGTGTATATGTTTGTATGGTCTCTGTGTGTGTGTAAGCCAGTCAAGTTATTTGCCTAAAAAGAATTCGCATATTGAATTTTGTAGGTGCAATTAAAGCTAAGTAAACTCGTTCGTTTGCTTTTTATTACTCGACGATTTTTTTTTTTCTTTTTATGATTTAGCTTTCTTTTCAAGCATAATCAATTAGACAAAGTGCACACTCATTCCCCCCACCCACTCACTCAGTAACCGAAAACCCAGTTGGGGAAAACGTAAATGGAAGAAGAGGTTTGATGCGGGTGGGTAATGCAAATAAATGTTGCAAAACTTTCAACTGGCATACACTGCGTATACGCAATGAGTAAGTAGACGAGTACTAGTAGTTATACGAAGTATGTACCACTTGGGAGCGTAATTTTTTGCCCGGTTTTTACTCGGTTACCAACTAGCACTTAAGTCTGCCATTTCATAAAATAAACCATCAAAAAGAAACAAGTTTAAGTGTGTGCTGGCAGCTGCCACTTTAATTGCATTTTAATTAATTTTTTTTTTTTCTTCTTTCCTACCACTCTCAAGTTGCTTATATGTATGTATGAATGTATGGACAGCAATAACATATAATTACTGTGGCTGCGTTAATTGCTCTGGCCAGGTAAATGTAAACTGCTGAACATCAATTATATATACCTATATATACATATCATCTGTATGTATGTATGTATGTATGTATGTAGAATATATGTATATAGCTTGACTTTAACATTTTTCCAACCATAAATATATGCTAAAGTATCAAATTGAAACTGAAACTGAAACTGAAACTGAAACTGACCACAATGCAGTCAAAGTTATTATAGTTCAAGGCCAGGGTCATGGCATTTGACATTCAGACTGCCCTAGACAAACAATTTGCAGTTCGAGTGCATGGCATAATAATGTGATTAAAACTGTCGAGTCAAGTGCATAAGCAACAGTTGCACCTGGACAGCAAAAACAATACTAAAATGGAAACACACAGAGAGAGAGAAAGAGAGAAAGAGAGAGAGAGAGAGAGAGAGAGAAAAAGATAATATAATAAGGATGGAAGACCAACGAAAAGCATAGCCACTAAGCTATGCAAATGTTTGTCCAAAAGCCAAGAAGACAACAACACACTATTCCCTCATCCACATCTTCGTCTTTATCGTCCTTTTTGTTGCTGTTGTCCTCGTCGTCATCGCCAGTGGCCACATCGAGCAAATAAACAAACAATTAAAAATAAAAGCGCCATTGCCGTGTGCACAACAGACAAAATGTGCCAACAACTGCAGGGGAGATTTGAATTTTGAAATTCTCCAATGACTGGCTATTGAAAATGCTCTCACTTAATCAACATATATAATGTCAGTTAGCCCAACAATATTTTTTTTGTATATAATTTTAAAGTCACGCATCAGAAATTTATTATAATATTATCCTTTTGATATTTATCTCTACTTATATATATAAAATATAGTTAAATAAGATAATTCCTTCGATACGCCAATTAAACATCTGCAACCCTAAATTATTAAGTACCTAATTATCACTTAGAAAATGGTTTTCATATCAAATCAAGAAATAAACATTTATATTTTATAACATATATTTGAGTCAGTTTGACTGATAAGTACTCTATTTTGAAGGTTCATTTATGCATATAAATAATATTTATTTCAGAACTTAAACATAAAAATTGACTTTCGGATTTTCGTACAATTTCCCTTGCAAAAATATTCCAAAAGAAAAAATTCAAATATTGCTGCTGAACTTTGATTATGATATCTGCAATCTCCCTTTATATTATGCTTTATAATCCTGAATAAAGGTATCTATTCATGATACAATTTTGAACGTTTTTCTAGAGGAATCCTTATTTGAATTATTAAAAATGGAATCTTATAGATAATTGTGTTAATTTTTAGAATTAGGCAAACATATTATAATAATTTATTTTCTTCAGAAATATGTTGATAAACAAACGATTGTCTTTCTAAAGCTACCTATATAAAGTTATAGAGGTTACCAATTATTTAATATAGGATAAAAATTTTCAGTTATTGAGAAATCGAGTTAGTTGCCATTCCCCCTTTATTCCTTATTTTATAAGTAATTTTTATTTGAAATAAATTTTTAAGTCCAAGCCAAAAGCTTGAAAAGTTTGTACTCAGATATTCTTAAATCAATTCTTTAAGCATTTATCGGGGGAAAAATATTAAAATATATTCCATTCAAATGCATTAAAAAGATCGTCTATTTATTAAAGTTTTCAAATAAATCGAATTCCTTTAGCAACATTCTTAATAAGAAAATTATGATACATTTCTTTGATGTAAGAGTAAAAAAGCATAAAACTGGTTACCCCCCCCCCACTTTGGGGAATACCAATGAAAAAGGGGTGGCAGGGTATATGACTAGGAGGTCAACTTGGGGTAGTTTCAGAGTGTGTAGTGTCTGAGAGTTGGTTTACTTTAGTTGATTCCCAACGCCGAGGCATCGAGGTCGGTCAGGTAAACACAGTAACAACAAATATTCACACACACACACACACACACGCACACACGCACGCACACACATACACATCAGAAGACATGTGTTGAGCCAGCGACTTAAAGTGCGTAAATGAGCAAAACACACACACACACACATAGAAATACAGACACCGAGTGAGATACAGAGAGAAAGAGAGAGAGAGAGAGACATGGACCCAGATGAAGAGAGGGTGAGACAACAGTTACAACACTAGCCCCACTGTGAGCGCTTATTATGCGTATACTTAACATTTATTTCAGTCAGACAAGTAGACAGATAGACAGACAGACAGCCAGGCAGCCAGGCAAGTGGGTATGTATGAGTGTGTGCGTGTATAAGTGACTGGCAGCACATACTCTTAGTCCTACTAGGCAGAGCAGAGAGCATAAATCTCATCGTGCATTCATCAATGTCAAGCCACAAGTTTGCTTTTCATTTGTTATGGCTTCGCTGCTGTCTATATATGTATGTGTATGTGTGTAGGTGTATGAGTGTTGGTATTATGTGTCTGTATGTATGCATGTGTGTAGCCTGGTGTCCATTGTTTAGCGCATAAAATGCCAGGCAAGGCGCCTGCCTGCATTGTAATTTTTTGTTTGTTTGTTTTACGAGAGTTGGCCATAAAATTAGATCTTTCTGGCAGTGACCCAAAATGTAGACAACATTTAATACATGCCAAACACACCTCGCTTACAAATGCATACACACACACACACACATATATATATATATAGACAATAGTTTAAGGGCAACACATTCATTCCTATTGTGGTTGTTGTTGGCTCCTTTGGCTTACAATTTGCACATCATGCTGCCATTTGTTGGTCCCAAGTGGTACCTTGGTTTAGATTTTGCATTCCCCTTTTACCTTCTATTAAAACTTCATAGAATGCACTAAACTGACAATTGCATGCGAATAAAGTTAGAAAGAGATAGTTGGAGAAGACAGAGATAGATAGTGAAAGAACTATGAAGTGGAATGCAACTGTTCAATAAAACTTTAAGTACAGCACAGCATCAACAACTATTAAAGCAAACAGGAACGGAATAGGAAAAACAAAAATTTGTTATATATTGGAGAAGGTATCTTGGAATAATATCTCTCTTATTTTAATTTTGATCTTTAAATTTAATCAAGGTTTACTTGACATGGAATTCTTTTACTTTATAATGCATTGAGATTGGCTCTAAAATATTTAACACTTATGAAAGAAATATTAAATCTATGTAGAATCTGATTTAGCAAGTATTAAGTGCAAGTATAATGTGTTTATATTAAGAGGATTAGCATAGGACGATTTACTCTTTAATCTATTGACTGAAATATATATATATTTATCAAGAACATAATTTCATATTTCATAAATATCAAGAAAATGTATTCAAGTTTTTATTTAACAAATCATAATTGTAAATATAAATATAAAAATTCATAAATATAAAAAATATTAATATGATCCTTTAATATTTTATAAATTAATAAATTTTTGACAGCTATCAATATCACGAAATGAATTCTTATTTTGTAAATATTTTTCTTCTAATTCACATTACATTTTTTTTTTTTGATATTTTTATTTACTTCTACATTTAAAAATATTCTGTAGAAATATTTTAACTTCAAGACTAAGCATTAAAAGATGTAGAATAAATTGTTTTTGGATATTTTGCAACTAATAATCAAAACTACGTTATATCATATAATAATATATTATATAATTCAGACATTTATGCAAAAAAAATATTCATTAAATGATACAATTTCTCTGAAATTGTTAGCTTAAATTAAAAATTAAAAACTATATTTTCAAAAGATAAAATTATTATAGATAGGATGCAAATATAGAGTGCAAGTATATATCTAAGCCGAACAATTACTAATTCTAGCACTAAACATATTTTAGTGCACTTTTTTTTTAATCGAATTTCGTGACTTTCCGGTTTTCATTCGATAATTGCGTTATCTGTTACTTTATCCGCTCCAATCCGCTCCTGGCAACAATAGAATAATGGCAAGGCCAGGGCTACAAGTCGATTTGAAAAAAAAAGTCAAGCTGGGTAACTAGGCCAAATTGTCAACATCCACCCACCTGCTTCTCCCATCACCCACCCATTGCTTAAACCAATTTCCCTTTGACTGCAACGTTAGGTTTTACGAGTGGTCGGCGCCAACAGTGGTAGAAGAAATTGCAAAAGCAGAATCGGAGAAGAGAAGAGAAGTTGGTATTGCTATCGCCAGTGTCAACTTGAGCGCACACATTAAATAAGTAAATAAAGTAAAAAAAAAAATAAAAGAATAAATGAAAGAACACTAAAAATAAAACCAAACCAAAAATACTAAATGTGCCACAGTCCTGTAATTTCTATACTCTAGGAATCATTCCCATGAAAGGTATATTAAATGGTCATTTGATTTCAAGGAACTTTTTACAATTATACCTACTAACATATAAATCTGTAAAGTTCATTGTTCACGTTTAAAATACACTATGACAATTTCAAATATCTGTTGATCTGAAAACCAATAAGTTGTCATAATCTGAGTAGAAATAGAAATTTAATTTTCTCAAAAATAATTTTAAAAATACTAAGTTATTGATTTTTTTTCCAAATTTAATGTTGAAGAAATAAATTCTAGGAACCTTCTGTAGCTTATATATATTTAAAGAGCGTAAGATCAAATAAGACATAAATAGATATATATATATATAAATACATAACATATCTGTGTATATCTTGAATACAGTATATCTAACAATAATTGAACCCATCAAAGGATTTCCAATACACAGATACACCCAATAAGTATGCTACACAAGTTTTACTTTGACACTGAAAGGAAATTCGCCTTTAAATATTTAGAAAAAACTACAATACCCTTTGGCAAGGGTATAAAAAAAATATAAAAAAACGACAATGGCAATGGCAAACGGATCTCGTCTTTAATTTTTTTTTTTTTTTTGTTTTTTATCTTTCACTTTTTCGATTTGGCAGCTTCGACAGCTTGGCTCAACGCCCAAATTGTGCAATATAAATAAGATAGTTGCCCTTGAGCTATGCTTTAAACTGTCTGCCGAAATGGGCAAAGTTTTCAATTTCAATCGAATGCAAATGAGTAAACGGCCGTGTATATATATATATATATATATATATATATATGATACCTATGGCTCTTGGCCATGTTCTTCACACCTCGCCGATTCAATTTAGAACGTTCAAAGCTAACAAGCTGCAAAATAGCCGGAAGCTCAACTCAGTTCGAGTCATTTGGGGTTTTCCTGACAAAACACCGAAAAAAAAAACAAAAAAAGAAAAGCAAAGATATGAAAAAGAAAAACAGAAGAAAACGCACACACAGAAACATAGTGTAAAAGAGAGAGAGAGAGGGAGAGGGAGAGAGAGAGGTAAGGAGACAATATGAAAGGCATCCAGGAAAAAGCATAACAGGCAAGACAGCAAATCACTTGTAAACACTTGAAAGAGAGAATGAAGCAACAAAAAAAACAAAAGGAAAAAAAAAAACAGAAAACAAAAACCGAGACAAAAACAAAAAAAAACAGGCGGAGGCCAGTGAAGCCAAACACAAATCAAAAGATAAACTGAGTATGCCAAGCCCCCCCCCGTGCTTCCCCAAATGATGAAAAATTGAATGCGTAGCTCATCCAAGCAAAAGCTTAACCCATGGTGGTTGGGAAGGGGGTCAGTGGGGCTGGGCAGGGAATGGCAGCATGTTGCGTAAATAAAGTGCAAATTTCCAAGCCGTGCAGACAAATGAGAGACCACTCAAGATGACAAGTGACTGTCCATGATCGAGACTGGCCAGCTGCTGCTGCTGCTGCTGCCTGGCCTTGCACCCACTCCAACTCCAATTCCTGCTAATGCTGCAATGGAGCCCTCAATATGTTAGTGTCAGACATAAACGGGACGTGGAATGAGGGAGGGCTTACATGTGGCAGTGAAAACTGACCAAGGAGAGGGTCAAAATAAAAAATAAAAATAAAAAACTTTGCAATATAAAAATTCCCCAATAACAAATTGAAAAAACAAATTTTTTTCGATGAAATAACAAAAAAAAAAAATATAATAAATAAATAAAAAAGCAGAGAAAAAGTATAAAACATAAGGAAACTTTTCCCTTCTCGGTGTTTTTTTTTGTTCGTTTCTTAGGGCAACTGGGCAAAGTTTTACTTTTGCTTTAAATGTCGATAAAAGTTTTTCATACCCTATATCAACTGGGAAAATGGGTATATCAAAATAACAATTGAAGAAAGGTTAACGACAAGTACGATATATATGTATATATACATACATACATTTGCTTGATCAGTTGAGTTTATATATATAGACATATGTCCACACCATGCCCGTCTGGCTGAAACTTGAGAACTCTAATTCAACGGAAAAATTTTAGCTTAGGAGCATATCCTTGATTTTTTTCTTATTTAGATATTAAATTATCGAAAAATAACTAGACTATAATGGTTAATTCTATAATTAATCAAACTATTCTTCCTATAATCATTTCGTTATTCTTGTTTGTCAGATGGGAGGAAAGCTAACAGCTGTGTATGAAAAAAGGAATTTGTTCCAAATAAATAATATATTCAACCCAAAATAATGTCATCAATAGTTATCGATATCTTATCTTTGTGAGTGTTGCCACTTCTTCATGCTAATGTTGCCACTCTTCGATCCTAAAGTTGCCAGCATTAAGAATAAATACTGAGAGATTTCAGAGTCAAGATTAATTAATTGAATTTTTTAGTTTTATTCTTACAAACAGTATAAAAGAGCGAAAGATATATATAGTAAGGGATATTAAAACTATATTCGATCAGTTTACATCCTTTTGTATCTACTAGATAATTTATTTCACAGTTTAATCTTAGAATGTATCACATTCATCTTATGAAGAACCGATAAGTATATTAGGCACTGATTAGTCAAAAGAAACTCTAACCATCGACTGTAGAGAGTATCTTGCAGTCGAATAACTATTTTTGGCTCTATAGTGAATTTTTGTTTTCTACTCTGAACGCTATGGTAATAATATTCGCTAGCCTCGAGGGCATAAAGTCCTCAGCAATGGCTATTGCTTAATCTGTTGGATTGCTATTTTCAATAATAATGATTATTAGCCCGCACAAGCATGGTATAGCATCACGGTATTGGGAATCATAAGTAATAGGAGGGGGGGAGAATGAGTGGGGAACCGGAGGTTAGGTTTATTAAATTTTCAACATATTTAGCTTGGCATTGGGAAAACTTAATTAAATACATTAAAAGCTGATTAATAACAGAATGAAAATCAAACATGACTCTGACGCAAAAATTTCCTCATTAATATTAACAACTTCATTTAAGCCGCCATGTACACCTCTCTCTTCTTCTACCCCCTCTCCTATATTTAATGCTAGGATTTGCTCTTGATGATGATGGTTGACGGTTTGTGTCGATTATTATTTTTGCAATTATGCAAAGTAGCTGCTGCTAGTTGGTTGATGTTGCTGTTGTTGTTGTTGTTGCTGCTGGTTATTCGTTTTTTTTTGTTTCTTTTTTTTTGTTTTTGTTGTATCTGCGTGCACAAAGTTTAATATTAATAAATTTTTAATCAAAGCCCTGGCCAGGACCAAGACCCAAACCCAAACCCAAACCCAAACCCAAACTCAGACCCATACCCATACCCAGACCCATACCCAGACGCAGAACACAAAACAGAACAGTGGCACCCACTGAGCGAAAGCCAGTTGAAAGCGCGTCAAGTTGTGTGAAGTGGTTGCGGTGGTGCTCTGGGGGAGTCTGATGATGACGATGGCAATGATGATGGCAATGGCTGGATGGATGGATGGATGGGTGGGCTCTGACTGCCTGCGGTCCATGTGGCTTAACAGACAGAAGATCTATATTTGCGTCTGCATCTCAATCTGTCTCTGTCCCTGTCTCTTGACTCTCAGGTCAAATGAGCTAAATAAATGGTAAAATTAACCCATTAAATTTTTGGGCATTTTAAGAAATTCGGCAACTGTTTTTACACCTGATTTAAATTGAGAATTAAACGAAATAGTTTTGGTTGGCGGCCTAACAAAAGGTTAATTAAAAGTCTAAAACTTTTTTTTTAACTAGACACGTTTATCAGGATAGAAGGTTAGCGAATTACAGAGAAGAGATTTTTTATAATTTGATTATACAAATTAAAGTTTGAAATTTGTAAGATATGTATTTGCTATTCTGTAACATATTTAATAGCATAAAAGATTATCAGATTAAAGTATTTAAAATAAATCCAATCTATGTATATCATTTAATTCTACAGCGGGATATAGAATAAATGTACATAACTACATCAAATGGTGACCCCGATGTAATTGAAATAAATTAGGTTCCGTTATGTAAACATTTTGATATAAGTTGGCTTATATTAACTATTAGAGAAAGAAAAAGTTTTAAATTAATACCCATAGATTAATATAATAAATATAAGATAAATATATATGTATGATATGGCCTCGAGTATTAGTATAATAAATATGGGATAAATGGTGACCCCGATTTTATTTTTAAAGCAAACAAATCTGGATAGAAAATTATGTAGCAAGCTAAATCATTTTCACAATGCAAAATTGTTTCATGAAGTGTCACTAAGTTGTATTTTATTAACTATTTGAATAAATAAGCTTAGGTTTCTGCATCGGTTATTTAGCTATTTTATTGTATGTATATATATGGTTTCACTCATGCATTTATGTATGGAATATATGTATGTAGGTATGTATGTATATACACACGCATACATACATTCATCGATCGACTGGTTGGAATGTCTGACGAGTCGATGTTATATCCTTTGCAACTCCTTCAAGTGCTTCAAGCGCATTTGTTACACGTTTATTTGCATGAGAAAGAAATCACGTCGCACACGTGGCCGGCACACAAATCTTTTCTTCTCATATTTCGTTTACGTTTCTTTTTTTTTGCGTCTGCCTCTTATACCCTGTAATAAAAATAAAAGTATGTACAAATGATAGAAAGCAGATGGCGAAAGACAGATAAAAGAAATTTTAATTCTAGATCTAAAAATTCTAGAAAAGTAAATTTCACTACCTCTCCTTTTAAGCCTGACTTATAGGGTATCGTCAAGTCGATGCCTGCTATCGATTTACATTTTCACTTGTGTAACTTGTGCGTCAAGGCATAAAATCATCAAAATCATCTCAACAGATGTGAGAGAAGCGGCTTTAATATAAAAATATAACTGTTTAAAGTGCATGAAATTATAAAAGACGGCACTCGTTTTTCCTTTCTTCTCGCTCTATCTTTCGTTTTTCTCTCCTTCTCACTCACGTTGTGTGTGACTAATTGATTGAGGGTGCTGGCTACTTAAAGTGGATGCAGCCGGAACAAGTTGCAACTGCCTGATGCATAATGCATAAAAGGAGAGAGAGAGGGAAAGAGAAAGAGAGAGACAACGTTGTGGAAAGAGCCAAAGGAATTTTATAGAGTTGCATTACCTGCAGCAAAAACCCAACGCACGGGGCCATGGCGGCAAATGACAACAAACAGTAGAAAGAAGACACAAGGGATTTTGGCCATAAGAGAGAGGAAGGTAGGAAGAAGATGTAGGTGGATGTAGTGGGTGGTTAAAGAGTGAGTCAGGGTGAGTGTGGCGGAGGGGTGGGGTCGTGGGGGAATGAAAAAGCTGTGTGCAAAAAGCATGTCAAGTTGTGTGGCATATAAAATTTATGCGAGCCTTTTGGAAAATGTTGTGCGACAACTTTGAGAGGCAAAAAGGGCTGGCTGGCTGCACACGCATACGGCTCATAAATTTTTATTGTGTGGTAAAAGATGGCCGACGTCTCATCCAAAGCACTACCCCCCCTCTCCTGCCACTCTCTCCACCTCCTTCGACTCCGTCACTCATACCGTTTTTTTTGTTTATGCGTGCGGTGGCCAAAATCAACAACCACAGAAACAGAAACCCTACAACCAGTCCATAAAGTGGCAAGGAAAGACGGACAGATGAAACGACCAAGAGAAAGTCAGGAAGAGAGAGAGAGAGATATAGATAGAGGGGTAGAGAGAGGTGCGGTGGTGACGCGGGCAAAAGTAATGAAGGAAAGTGCGTTCGCACGCCATTCAACGCGAAATCAACTAGCCAAGGACCTGGTATACTCACCAACAAGGACCCCATTGCAGTTGGCTGCTGTTGTTGCTGTTGTTGCTGTTGGTGCTGCTGCTGCTGTTGCTGTTGGAAAATAAATTCATTTCACTGTCTCAACGCCCTGACGTATGGACGACGGACGATATACGACGGATGCCTGCCTTGGCCTAGACGTTCTTGTACAGGAAGTGTTATTTAAATGCAGGATATTGCAGACGGAAATTTATTATCATGCGGCATGACATTAAAGAAAATATGTTCGTCTATAGCAAGGTTGGGCGATTTGTGTACTAAAGTAATACTATATACAGACGTAGATATATATAAGTATAAGTCAGGCACGTGCCCCTGTCTCAAATAAAGAAGCAGACAACTTGAAAGTAATTAAAAGCCAACAATTCGCATTCATATATTATATTTAGAGCACACCAAAATGAGCGTTAAGCAATTTTCACAACATTTTCCATGTGGCGGGACTCCAGATTAAATATATTAACGTACATCAAAGAATTTTATAAAGTCCAATATTTCTACTAAGGTTAAAGTAATTTAGCTGTTTAACAATTCAAACAATTTTTTGGTGTTAGATCAAGAAAGTTTTTGTAATTATTTTCCTATTACGTCTTTAATAAACGCACATGCGATTAAAATCTTCGTTAGTTTATTTGCCAATAGACATTTTCATCATGAATTGTCATTATACGATGTAATATATATGTGGTAGAGCATATCAAGATATATAATATATTTTTTTACAATTTGGAAACCTGGATTCTAACTTATTCTTCGACTTCAACCTCTTTGTATAATGTTAAAGGTAGCGTTAGTAAATATCTCAAACAGACATTTAACCCACACATATAACTTGTCACACCAGTGTTGGTAAATTGATGCATTTCAAATCTCTGTCACAAAAAAGAATAACATGTAAAAATTTCCTATATAAAATATTTGACATAGAATAAAAAGTTTTTATTTTATTACCTTTAAGCTACATTTTGGAAATCTTTATTCGTAGCGTTTTTTACTTCAAAAATAATATTGACTTTTAACGATTAATTATTCTATCAGAAGTTTCAATTTACTCTTATAATATTTAAATTCCTATTGATTGCACTTTCTTTCAATATTTTTGAATAATCTTTTATTATTTATGGCATCCAAATACTCGAACACGTTCCCATAAAGTTATCAAAATTAAATTTGTATTCACTTGTGGCCTTTAACAAATTTATAGAACAAAACCCCTCAGTATATACGTATGTATATATATATATATATATATATATATATATATTCGTATGAATTTAATCGAATTACATTTTCAACTAATTCCTGACCCGCTAACATTTGTTTGCCCTGCCAAAATACTATGTATATATCTTCATATATGTATATATGTATGTACATACATATTCTAGTATTCTGGCTATTCTGATGTTTCACAAGCCGCAACAGTAACAAATCCTCCGGTTTGAATTTTATTTTCGGTGCCCGTTTTTTTTTCATTTTTTTTTTTCATTTGTTGACTGCAAAATATGCATTGAAATTTTATTTATTTTGCGACTTCGTTTGAACACATGAAATAAGCTGGCATTTAAATATTTGCAACATTTTTTATTTGCCTTCTTTTATTGGAAAAATTGTTACAATTTGTTTCTGTGGTCGAAATAACCAGAGAGGGTAGGGGAGAGGTAGTTTTGTTTGCTAAATAATTGAACAAAATTGTATGCCAATAGAATATTAATAAGCAATTTAGACCCAAACTAATAATAATTGCAACTAAAACAAATTATGGATGCAATAAAATATAGTTACTATAATAAGTAGTTATAAGCTAAATTTAAAAATCATAAATGATTATGCAATCGAAATGCGAAAACCAAAAAAATGCCCTTTAAATTGCAATCACTGCTTTCCGTTTTTTAAAGAGTGTATTAGAAGGAAAGTTAAAATAGTTTCGGTTCCCATAATTATGCAGCACTGCTTTAAATAAAACGAACGGTTAATATTTTTAACTAACATTGGCATTAACAGAACAATTAACATTCAATGTTATCATTCAGTTAATGTTAAGGCAAGGCAATAATCGCACATTTAAAAATTATTATAGAATAATTGTATAAAAATCTGTAGTGATCTTATCATATATTATATCACACAACTCGTATATTATTCCAATATACTAAACTCCTACCTCTATTTAATAAGAAGCGATATACAAATTTCTGCTTTAATTTAAAATTTTCTCAAATATTTTAAACATTTCTCAAACGCCAAACAAATAGTTGCATAATTTACAATATAAATATAAAGCATCTTAAATATTTCAAAGGAAGCTTCGTATCTTTCGAATTTATTAAAAAAATTTAATAAACCTTTTCTACCGCTCTAAATGGGCAAACTTTAAGTTGTTTGTCATTGTAATCGCAAAATAAATAAACTAATTAATTAGTAAATCATTTAATTCTGAATTACAACTCTTATTAAAAATTCCACTGCTATTTTAAATCTCAATTTGTATTCCACTAAGATTACTTATATTCACGCATTTCACATCAAGTTGTTTGTATATATATATGTGTAAATAAGTATGAATAATTTAGAAAATCAAACACTACAAATTAGCTTAAATAACCATCTGGGACCGATTTCCACTCTACACTCCCAACAGTGGGAAGAACGCTTCTCGTTTACCTTCAATTTAACTTAGGCCTCATCATATCAACAGGTTGTTTTGAAGGGCAATTTTTTCTCCGTGTCTGCGCAAAGTAATATGGTAAAAAACAGAAGAAATATTAATATATTCTTATAGTTGTTTACGTTGCAATTATCTGTCTTATATGTATGGATATATATTTTGTGTAATTTAATACTCACTTTTTCTAACTGGAAAAACAATCAAACATTTTAAGTTGAGTTTTAAGTTAACAAAAAAAAACACAAACTCTCTTTATATATGTATATTTATATTATACAGTCACAATTCCTTTCCTTTGCCAGTTACTCACATCTGGACGAACACAGTAGACCCACAGGCTATACTACTACAGGGTATAAGTTGAAAACTGAAAAATAAACCGAATAAAAAGAGAGAAAACTGGCAATTCGCAATTGGCAAAGCTGGCACAAAACAAAGGCAAAACAATTGCAAACCGACCTTAAGGGAAACTGTGCATGCATAACACATAGAACCACAAGGGCATAGTGAGGGGTAAAATGAGAGTGGATGTAGAATGAGGCAAGGCGAGGACATGCCAATGAAAAAGGCCTTACACAGGACATGGCAAACACTCACTGGCAAGCTGCAAAGATAGAGAAAAATGGCGTATGAAATGAAGCGGAAATGGTGCAAAATAGCACCCAGTCCCTTACCCCGACTTCCTGTACACACACATACACACACCCACACCCATACAGAGAGGGAAAGAGAGAGAGAGAGAGAGATGATGGTTAGAGGCAGCCACTTACAGAGCTGAACTAATATGTACATTAGTATCCTTTGAATGCATGCGAACAACTGATAAATGTCTGGTCATGTCTACCTCAATAAGTTTATGTATGTGTATATGTGTGTGTGAGTGCATGTGTGTTGTTGCTGTTGTTTCTACTTTCTATCAATGAGTGTGCGGTGTATGCATGTGTGTGTGTGTGTGTGAATGAAATCGAGCGTCACATGAAAAATGCATGCCATTTATTTTATTTTATTCCATTTTAGTTTAGTTCTTGCCACAGACACAAACATCTGCCACTGCGCCACGAGGCAAACAAAAACCTTTTGGCAAAAGCAAAAAAAAAAATATATATATACATATATATATATAAAATAAACGAATGCAATTTGATAGGCCACACAGTGTAATATTTACTTGATTTATGACCATTGGTATATTGAAATAATATTCAAGTGCAACTCAAACTGTAGATCATATGTATGTATACATATATGTATGTGTATATATATATACATATATCAGTTCAGATATGGGCTCAATTCTGGTAATTGCTATTGATTTATAGGTGGACCACAACTGCATCAGCATAAATATGCGATAAGCTGCGTCTATAAAAAGCGAATCCTTCTGCTACTCCTGCTGCTGGTGGTCAACCGCAACAAGTGCACAAGGACGAAAGTAGAAGCAGGTGTGTGTGTGTGTGTGTGTGTGTATGTGTAAACGACATGTGTCGTCTTTACACTCAAATGCACTTCAATCGAGCTCACGTAGTAGCTGTCCTTTTATCCATCTACCCCAACATTCTACCTCCACCCGCTTTCTCCTTTCGTCTACTTGTCACACAGATTACTTACCTTGAACATTGCTTACCTCATGCCTGACATAAACTTCCGCATTAAATCGACTTTGAACTTGAAAATGTTTTTCAAAATCATCTTCCCAACCTTCCCTCCCTCCTACCTCTACCTACCAACGTGTTGATGTTGGCATTTGAAGGTTACACATTTTATGAAACATGCAACGAACCTTTCAGCTTCGATATATACTTTTTTTTGCTATTTTGTTGTTTTTGTTTTTGTTGAATATAACCTTTTACTCATTAAGTTCATTCATATACACTTTCATGAATGTATGTAAATGTTCCTATGTATGTACATGCATATATGTGTATGTATTTCAAAAGCATTTCAAATGCTTAGCTGCTAATCAACTAAGCCAAAAGCGGAAAAAAAAAAAAAAAAACCCAAAAAGGGCAAGGCTAATCTCGCTGGAGGATACTCTTCGCTTTGAGGGCTAAATACTTTGCCATTTAAGCAAAATAATTTAAGAAAATTCGAAACCAAGTTTTTGTAATTAAAATAGTTCGGTACAATATATGAAGAATCTTAATCATTGTGATCTAACTATAAATAGATATTTAATACTATTAGATTGCACCCATTCTAATCCTCAATCTATTTATATCAATTTTTCAACTATACTTATGTATGTATGTATATTATTTAATTTTCACAATGGGAATACAATCGAAATTCAATCGAAATTCCAGCAGCACCAATTATTTGTTTGACAACACTAATTTGGTATCTTTGCAGACTTTCCAACACCTAAGTTGGACTAAATATTGTAAACACTAATCATATGTATGTATGTATAACATTTGCAATTGTAAATACGTATAGAATAAAAAAGCATTTTGAATTCTATTTTTGATTGAAAATTTATCGATCACTCTCTATTTTTTTATATTTTCCAAATACTTTATTTTTCTTTCTTTAACTTTCTTTCTTTAACTTTTTAGATAAAAATTTGTATATTTCTAAATTAATTTTTCTTATTTACTTTAAGGACTTGAATTAAAATCGATTTTGGTTACTTGTTTGCTATTCTAACATTATTGAGTTGAATCGGGTCTGGGTTATTCCGATTGATATAGAACTAAAAGAGATCTAAGTTAGGAAGATAAATCTTCTTAAAATCAATTCACATCAATCAAGAATGCAAAATAACACAATATGGAATGTTTTTTTTAATCTTTTTAAAGATGTAAGCAAAAGCATCAGCCAAAGATATAATGAAATATGAGTAAATGATATGTATGATATTTTCGGATATTTTGATTGAGTTCTACATTGGCTCACTTGATATTTTGTCAATCAAAAGATAATAATAATATAATAATTATAAATCGACTATATCTTGAGACAATTATAATGCTTGTTAATCAGTTAACTTTTGATTAGAATCAATATACCCTTTCCTTTAGAAAGTAAGCGATGAGTGACAAAATCCTTTGATGAAACAAAAGTTCTTATATATGTATGTATGTATGTACACTTTATGTATGTGTATTTTATTGTTGGTTAAGAGCAAAGAAGGTTAAACCGCACAAAGAACTATAATGCATCTGCTTGTTATGTTGTCGGATTGTCTATCAGCTTGACTGGTTGCTCCCAGCTGCATTTTAATGAGCTGTGCATTCACTCAGTTGGATCCCTTTTTTTTACCTCGATGCAACAACAAATACATAAAAGGACACTTTGATATTTTTACTTTTGCTGTAATTAGTAAAACACACATTTTGACAGTTGACAAATTAAATTCATTTGACATAAAAAAAAAAACAGCAAAACATCACCATATTAAATTTGTGAAATTCGCCATATGAATTATGTGCAAAATTTACATGAATTAATCAACAAGTTATAGAACGTTGCTTAAAATGAAAGAAATTATATGTATTTCTTTTAAGACTATGATTTTTTTATCACTTTCACTGCTTCAGAACATATTTCTAGTCAATTCCTGACTATTTCACTTTCTGACCAACTTTATTTATTGAATACTCATATACATTGAGACATAACATTTTAAATTCTTGATATTATTCTCTTTCTCCGATATAAGTAATCAGTTAAAATAAATGAAAAATGGAAAATTATGGAAGGAAAGAAAACTTCTCTTATTGTATAGAGCTTATTTCTTTATGTATACAAATTTGTAAGGAAAGTTGCAAATACTGACAGATATATATATATTCTAAATTCAATAAACCATACAATTACTCATATTCTCACAGTACTGGATATAGATACATAAAGGATATAGAAAAAGGTTAAATAAGCGACAAAGAAGATGAATATGGAATAGTATCTGGCAGATAAATCTCAATTTCATCTCCAGCTTTTTAAGATTTTCCTTTCACTAAATCTTTTTCACTTTCTATATCTGCTACTATCCTTCTCGAGTTACTACTCTGCGCCGCCATCTTTTTCTCTAGATCAATTCACTATTAGTTATCTATGTATATATTATAATAGTGCTCCCTTCCCTCCATTAAGAAGATTTGATCTTTTATAAGTTATCACCTAACAATCATCTGTAGCACATTGATTATGGGAAAACAATCCAGTCTATATTTTGGTCTCTTTTAATAGTTTAGTTTCCTTTAATAGAAAATATCATTAATATATTATATCTTTGGCATACCTTTTTCCTAATTGTTAGTTTCAGAATCTACTGTTCATCAAGTCAGATTTGTATCTATATGACTTTAAAGGTTCTTAGTTAACTGAGTATTTGGTTTTTCTGTCACATTCAATTTCTTTTTTGCTCCACCTTGTAGAATTCTTCACTTTGGTTGCTGATTTTTTTTTCTTTCATTTTTTTCATCTGCTGCAAAAAGAACTTCAATCTAAACCAAGCAAATCCCAAAGTTAACAAAAATATTTGCCTAGAAAGTGGTCCTCTAGGATGGTGGGCATATCAAGTAACTTTGTCTACCCACAAAGACATTACACATGCAACATTCTCGCCCGAGTTTTATGGCGCCGCAATGTATACTATACATTTATATGTACGATATATGTATATATACATATATATACATATTATATACATATATACTATATCTATGTATGTATTGCATATACATATATTGTGTAGTTACATGCGATGACATTTTACCATGAGACAGGGTCTCCCTCTCTGCCTTTCCCCCATTCCCCCTTCCAATCCCACATCCTTACCCACTGAAGCTCTTCTGCTCTTGCTTTTTTTTATGCGTTTTAAATTTATTTCGTTGGCGTTGTCGCAGCACAGAAGCCGCTGGCTGTGGCGCCTGTCGCACGCACGCAAACTTCCGGAATATATATATACACACACACATATCACACATGCATACATACACATGCTCTTTGTGTTGGTATTGGTGTTGGGCCTGGCCAACAAAAAAAAAAGAAATGAAAACAACTTTGGCTTGGCGCAGTCTTCATTTTTATTTATCGTGCAAAGTGATTCTGTGTAATTGCAGAAATTGCGTTAAATTATTTAACAAGCGAGCGGGACGGACAATCAGTGGAGGGTCTTCTACAAGTAACGGCATGATGAGGGGTATGCAGAATGAGAGGGGAGCATTTCAAATTCATTTACACTTTACGCACACACACACACACACACACACAATATGCAGGAAATTGATATAATAAATTTCTGCAACTGAAAATGTCGCACACACACACACGCACGCACACACACTCACACATACTCACACAGAATTTCTATAGCAAGGACCAGGAAATTATTTTTGCCAAACCAAATCATAGGAAAAAAAAATTTTCTATATATGTGTATCTATTTTAGTATTGAAAAATAATTGAAAATCAAATAAAAAAAAAAAAGAATTTGCAAATATTTGGAAATTTATTGAAAATTTATATTTATGTTCTAATTGAATTTTCATTGCAGCTGGGCAAATGAATGTCGCTTGATGGATGGTGGGGGGGCGGCGGCGGGTTCGACAATTGGCCCCTTAACGATGAGTGGCGGATGTGAAATTTACTTTAAGGATATGAATATGGCCCATAGCATATGAGAACAAACGGAAGAGCTTAAAAACAAGTACAAAAAATAAAGAAGAAAGAAGAAAAGAAAAAAAGAAAGATATATAAAAATAAAAAGACACCAAGAAAACAGCCACAACAAGAACAACAACAACTGGCAGTAACAGCAACAATCAACAACAATAACTGCAACAACAACAAAGAAACACCAAACACAGCAACACTGCCAGCAACAACAACAGCAACAGCAACAACAACAGCAATAAAAAATCCATTCAACTTAAAAAGAAAGCAAAAGGAGAAGAAACAAGCAAGAAAGAGTGCAAGAAGGAAAAGAAAGTAAAAGCCAAAAGCCGAAATTGTAAACGTTCTTCCATGTAAACACTTGAAAGCTCGTTAGGATAATACATCCTGGCTGTAGCAACATTCAACCCCATCTGCCACTCCTTGAAACGTGTGTGCGTGTGTGTGTGTGCGAGCGAGCGTGTGTGTATGTGTGCTGAAACCATGCGACAACATCGTCTGAGTAGCCGTAGCCGTCGCTGCTACCGTTACCCCTCGTCTTCATCTAACCATCACCGTCAACATTACGGCTCTTCTTTTGGGCCATTGCCATTGCATAGTCGCGCTTCCGTTTCCGTCTACGCTCACTCGCCTCATTTCCGCTGCGGCTGCAATTAAGCGAACTAACCCCAAAAATACAAAAAAAAAAAAACACACACACACACAAAAACAACCAACAACAGCAAGAGGAGCAGCCACCGTTAAAACAACAACTACAAAATGGCACACGAGACCAACTTTAATGGTAGGTAATTTAAACAAAAGTTTATTCTTCAGTTTCAATTTAAATTTCAACTAAAATGATGATAATGATATAAAATGAATAATTGGGCCATTTCATAAACTGATTAGGTAAAATAAAAAAAAAAGTCTTGTAAATTAAAGATTTAAATATCTAGATGGAATTGGGCTAATAGACTTACACATTTTACTAATTAAAATAACAGAACTAGAAATCGTTCTTTAATCTAGAATCGTTCGTAATGGAAAACTCTATTAATTCGCGTGAATTAAAAGCAGAACTAAGCTATAGTATTAGCCACTTAATACTTAATCGATTGTCGAATTTTTAATTGCACAGAGTTTGGAAATTTAAGTTCAAGTTTCATTCAAAATCGACACAAAAGGAATTGTATATAGATAATGTTTATGATATGTGGCAGGATGATTGGCTTAAACTCAAATGATATTTGAAAACAGCCAATTTACTTGTTTACTAACACTAGAACTTAGCAGAATTAAGATCTTAACAGATGCTAGCGAGTTAACAGAGATATATAACAGAGAATTAAGATTTATTCAAAATCACGAAGCGAAGAGATAAAAAAGTGAAAATAACATTGTACGAGCAAATGTAAATAAATACCTAAAACTAGCAATTACAATAAATAAAAATTCAGAAAACTATCTACTATAAATATATATTATAATTATATGCAAAAATTGTACCTTACCAATACATTCGAATGACTACAAATGAAAAATAAGCTAATAATATTTTCAATTTTATTATTATATTATCCAAATAATTATGTTAAGATCTTGATTTTAGATTTGAGTCTCTTTCTGTTATTATAAAAAAAAATCTTTTTTTTTTTTGGTTATATTGAAATCGTGTGATCAATCTTGATACTATTTCCATTACTTTTCAGAATAATTGAATAAAGTTTTCAAGTGATTAATCCTTTCATTAATATGAATAAATTTGCTCCATCCCCCTAGTGAAGAGGATGTGGCCATTAAATTCTGGTTCAGTTATTGCTTAAGTCAAATTACCTAAAAATTTGTATGTAAAATTTTGTTTTTTTAAGCTTCAGTTGTAAGACCTTCTAAGGTAAATTCCCCTTAAAGCGAAAAATTGCCTAATCGTTTAATGTAGTGTATTCTATCATTAAATATTGAATAATTACCCATATCTATCTTTAGACCATATGTGAGAGACTTGGTCTTGCCTTGGTCCATCTTAATGGTTTTCATTATACGTCTCTTTAGATTATGGGTAAGTGTAGATTACTAGATAATTACAAGTTCAAAGTTCCTAATTATGACTACTAAAACAAGATATAGATGTCAACTTTAGCATTCTGGGTTTAGGGTTGTCCGTCCCTCGATAAAATCGAATACTTAAATGCAAATCAATAATAATAATATTATATTCAACATTTTCATTTCTCCTCAGATGCTCTGGACTATATATACATAGCAAATAGTATGAATGACAAAGCCTATCTGATAGCAGATCCTCAACCAGATCCAGATCCAGATGATAAAAATAATGATAACAACAATGAAATGCTGCCCCTTAGGGAGATGGAGATGGAGGATATGGAAGAGGAGGAGGATGAAGTGGGGGATGAGGATAATAATAATAATAATAATCATCACTATTATAACGATGACAATGATTTGGCAACTGTAAAACCGTTAAATGGCATCACAGATACAGATACATCAACCAGCTCGTCATTGGCCACAGCTGCTTTTGCTGCAGCCGCTGCAAGTGCTTCAGTTGCCGCTGCCGCTGCCCGTATTACAGCCAAAGCGGCACAACGTAGTTTGGCCAATAATAGAGTGACAGGGTCATCAACAATACAATTGATCGATGTGGACAATAACTATACAAATGTGGCTGTTGGTCTTGGTGCCATGCTATTGAATGATACACTTCTACTTGAGGGCGGCAATGTGAATGATACCGCATTGAGCATATTTGGTGAATTTGTAAATCGCAGCGGGCAATTGGCAAATGATAGCACAGCTATCAATGTCACCTCCAGTAAAGTGGATGTGGATGCTGAGGATGACTTCACGCAATTGCTGCGCATGGCTGTTACATCGGTGCTACTTGGACTGATGATACTCGTCACCA
This sequence comes from Drosophila sturtevanti, assembly GCA_018150375.1. Taxonomy (NCBI): domain Eukaryota; kingdom Metazoa; phylum Arthropoda; class Insecta; order Diptera; family Drosophilidae; genus Drosophila; species Drosophila sturtevanti. The sequence goes on along the minus strand of JAECWJ010000324.1, from coordinate 2,106,089 downwards.
TAATTGGTGAGTACATGGAAACGTCATTAGAAAATGGCAAGAAATAAAAACAAAAACAAAACAAAAAATATATACAATAACGACAACAGCAACAACAACAGAAAATAAAACAAAAAGGAAATACCACCAAGGGGTGATGTGGAGGGGGGAAGTGAAAGGAAACGAAAGCCAAAGTCCAAACATAGACATAATTATTTCCGCCAGTTTGGACGGGGCCCAGCTTTTTTTTTTTTTTTTTTTTTGCCCCCATCAGCACAAGTAAATTCCACGAATGCCGGTCTCAGGCACGCGCTTCGTTTCCAAATCCGTGGCAGAAACAGACTAAGAAAGAGAAATCGAGGGGTTGAGAGCAGAGAGTCAAAAAAAAAAAAAAAACGATGGGCCAGAACATTTGTTTGGGGAATGGGAAGGCAATACGCTGGGGAATATGGCAAACAATTCAATAAGAAGGCCACAGCAGAAGGAGGCAAAAGCAGCAAGTAGATAATAAAATACGCGTAACTGATATTTATGATGCTGGGACCATTTTATATTATTTATTATTGTTGTTGTTGCTGTTGTTGTTGTTGTTGTTGTTGTTGTTTTATTATGGCTTGGCACACTGGGCCGGATCACTGATTTATGTTGCTTGAAAAAATTGCAATTTCAATGGCCCGATATAATCCTTATACCCATATCAAGAGCTAAGTAATTTTAAAAATTTCACAAGGCCAAGATAATCATTTGACCTCAGCATTTGTAAAGTTTTTATTTTATTGCACATTTATATACATATGACATTTAAGCGAATTTTACGTGTATGTGTGTATGTATTCTGGGTAAATTGCAAGCCGGTAGAATTCAGAAAAATTTAGAAAGTTAACAACTATCTGTAGAAAAATATTGAGTAATCAGATAATCCATTTGTATATTAACCCTTTAGCTAACTGACTTAAAAAAGGAAAGTATTATTCCCTAAATTATTTTTCTGATATTGCTTACACTTACTTAGTTGTATTGCCAGCAACACGCATACGCACCGTATAACCTTATAAGTAAACTGTTCCACTTCTAATAAAAACATTGAAGAAGTTCGTATAATTAGTTTATTAGCGAATTTCGCATATATTTAAAATATATATATTAATCTAGTATAAATTTTAATACTTTCTTGAAAACCAAAAAAAAAACAAATCTTTAACTCTAATGAACTTTAAGAGAGACAGACAATCATTATGTTAACCAACACTAGTACAGTCAATGTTAACGTTAACAGAGAAGAAAAGATCTCCATTAAATCAAGGGTAATTTATTAGACTTGTATTGAAACTTATAAATTTTAAAATTAAAAATTTACTATTTTTACTACCGATCCTAATTTATGTACTAGACATAATGTTTTTAAAAAGATAATGCCTTCCTTTCAGAAATCAAGCTAAAGTTTTATAGCTTTGAGTGTAAATCTTATAAAAAAAAGATTGATTAATTTACATCCCTTTCTATTATTCTGTAAAATAGAGATACCTCTTAATGCATCCAAGTTTAAATTTCCAAATTTTAAAGACCAACTTAAAGTTGAACCAGCATAGCCTCCATAGTTATTGATTACCAAAATTCCCCCAATGATTGACATTTAGTTTTGCCATCCTGATATGGTCATTTGGCCCAATGTGCTCTAGCTGGAATTGTAGAAGAAGCAATGTCAGCTCAGTCTCGTTATTAATAAGGCGGCTCAATGACAAGGACGAGAACAAGGATATTCAGCATTGTTGTTTGGTCCACATTCATTACACGCATTTAGCCATGAATCCAAAGGCAAACATAGGCAAACAAAAAAAAGGAAGAAAAAAAAATGAAGCATTAAAATTGACAGTCAATCAATCAATCAATCACAGTTGTTATTGTTGTTGTTGTTGTTGCTACTGCCATTTTTATTGTTCTCGCCAAGTCTAGGCATTACCATTACGAAATATTTATGGTAAACATTTTAAAATGTATGAAACATACGTGTTGCGGCAAATAAGAGACGGAAAATTGATTTCATTAATTTAAGTAGATTTCATTTAATTTAACAGCCAACCAGAAAACAAAAAGCAAAAAGTGAAGCACAGAAACAACAAATCAAAAGCCAAATGGAAATCATCACCATTTATATGCATGTCGTTTTTTTTTTTATTTTTTGCATTTAACTTTTACTTTTTTAATACCTATTACTATTAAAAGTGGGTATATTAGTTTTATGCAGTAGTGGGAAATCTAAATAGATATATTAGAGATATTTCTGCATATTTTTATATTAATATTTATTTATATAGTCTAAATTTATTGATATCTAATACTGTTAAATACATATCTGTATAGTTATATATATAATGTATTTTGATCTTATATTTTTGTAAGTCTTCCGTATCTTTCTCTGCATTTCTGTATCCATCTATTTATTTAAATGTCTTTCTGTATACTTAACTATCTCTGTATATTTGTATGTATATTTAAATGCGTTTATCATTATCCAAAATAGTTTATCTGTAACTTTATAGCTAATTTACTTATACCTCTCTGTATTACATACATCTCTAGGTATCACAGATTTAATTTTATTAAAATCACAGATGATTTCTATACTGTATCTGTATATATGTATATATCTTTCTATTCACTTATGCTTTATCTAATTTTTCTCATGTTTCCCAGATAGATTTATATCTGTATATATGTAATCTCTATATATTTATCTGAATTTTTGTTTGTCCTTCTCTATATATATATGTATAGATTATTCTATAAGTAGATATAGATTTGTTTGTTTTCCATAGTAAAGAAATAACAACACAAATCTTTAAATTGTTTGATTAAAGTGAAGAGATATATTTAACATTAAAAGACCAATATTATATTCGTATACAACAATATATATAACTTCTTATGTGTATATACATAGGGTATAACCAATTCCAAATGATTTTAGTTTTTTGTCTGACCCTCTGGTTAGATTTGGATTCCCCTCATTTAATTTGCGTTTATTTAGTTTAGTTTTCTTTTTGTTGCCTCATTGCGCTCGTTTAGAAAAGGAAAATGCTAATGAGTTTCCCTTATAGAACTGACAAATACAACAACAGCTGTTTGGAAAACTGTCTGATGACCATAAAAGTTATCTCGCAAATGAAAAATACAAAAAAATAGAAAATGAAAAAGAAGGGGAACACAATGATAGTAAACGAAATTGAGAATTTCATATGTGTGAACTTTTAGATTGTTGGTTGTATTAACTTTAATACATATATAGTATATAGACAAAATTTAATATATATTATTGTTTTTAATTTAAAGGTACAGTTACTGTTTATTTTGGTTTTTTTTTTTAAACTCGCCTTGGCTGATGTTGAACTTGCAGGAGCAACCTGTCTACTTGCCTACACTTTGACACTGAAGTGTCTAATTGCATCTGTGTGCGTGTATGTATATGTGTATGTGTGTGTGTATGGGTCCTGTCACCAAAGCAGTCGGCAAATTCAATGCCACAAATTGCATGTCTCACACCTTCTTACACCTTCAAGTGTGCCACAAGTAGTCCTGACAGCCAGTAAAGAGCGAGAGAGGCAGAGCGAGGGAGAGAGAGATAGTGTGCAAGTGGTAGAACTAGAAGACATCAAAGGTTGCATCTACACCTGCACCCACACTCACATTCACATCCACATCCAACAGATACATTCCCTAACAGAACAGCAGCCGCTGACACTGTCAATTTCTCTTGGTTGGATAGGGTAAAGTTTACGACAGCGCGATTAGCTCATGTCGTTTATTTTGGCTTTTGTGAACTTTGTCTCTGGCATTGCCTTGGCTCAAGTGCAACAATGGCTGACTGGCTGACTGACTGACTGACTGACTGCTTGGTTACACTGCACTGCACGACCAAGTTGTAGAATAAGATTCTCATTTCATTTGGCAACAGAAGCGCGCATGCATGACCCATCTAAGAAGTTTCGAAAAAGAACAACAACAACAATAACAACAATATCAACAACAACAATACATGAACGAAACGAAAAACTTTATCCGATTTTAGTTGCGGTTTTTGCGATTCGGTTTCTTCTTCTCCATTTTTGCAGCTGCTCTCGAAATTTTTGACGTAATTGAATTGAAAAGTTTTTGCTGGCTGGAAAAGAAAAAAACCGAAAAAAAAATACGAACTGAAGTCAATTTTCGCAATTAGGCTATAGCCAGTGTCTTAATTTGATTTCATTGGAGCTTACTTTCTTTACTTTTCTTTTTCTTTCTCTTTTGCAGGCAATGTGTTTGTCATAGCAGCAATTATATTGGAAAGGAATCTACAAAATGTGGCCAACTATTTGGTAGCTTCATTGGCTGTAGCTGATTTATTTGTTGCCTGTTTGGTAATGCCTTTGGGTGCCGTATATGAGGTGAGTAATATTATGTAATAATATTTTAACATAATGTGGATATATAAATATGTATAAATAACAACTATTTAAAATGATGCACTAGCAATTCCAAAATAAACACAATAATACAAAGAAATAGCAATGCAAAGTAGAATATAAAAAAATTATGAAAAAATTCCAAATTCAGAGGTTTTTTGGATATACTTTCATATGGTATTTGTTTGTAGTAACCCTGTGCATGTCCCATTTCGATACCTTTTCTTACAATCTTATGTAACAATCCGCTCTCCTTAATACGTACTATAAAAGTATCAAGGACATTCTGTATGGGACTATCCATGGAGATGGGACAACGTAAGAATCTTGGGGCCGTGCACAAATCTTTGTCAGTCATTTTAAATTTGGGATACTCCAATTGCCGTTGTATATATTCCATTTTCGCATAATGATTTTCATCGAGTATATAGGCATAGTTAATGTCCAGAGAATTTATATGACTTTCCAGAGTACTCGCATTGACCGGCAAAAGGAGAGATCTCAAAGAGCTGGGCAAACGATTCTGTTCAAATAATTCCAATACGTCTGAACCGCAGTACATTATACGGAGGCCACTTGCCTTCATTGATTCCACATCGGTAATCTCTGGATAATGAAATCCAGAAATGAGACGCATTGTTAACAAACTAAACATAATGTTTAGTGTCAATATAAAAAAACATCGAAAGCCAATTTCCATGATTTTCTCTGGCACTTTTAGTTTGTTAAAATATCGATTGACAAGTGGTAAAAAGATTACCACATTCATAGTCGATTCCAATATGATGTAAAGCGGCTGCTGAGGATTGGCGAGACGTTTGATGACCAAGTAAATAATTAAAGAACACACGCAGAAAACATGAAATGATGGTTTACAAAAATCTGCCATATTTAAGCGCATAGGCATTGGTCTCCTATATGGTACCATTAGACAGATACGCGATATGGTTAAAAATCTACTAGCCATTTCCAATTGGTCATTCTCCACCATATTAATAGAGATGGCAACCTTGTGATCTTTAGTGATATGGCGAAAACTCTCCAAAAACTTGTGCTTTCCAGGTAAATGTAGAATTTCCATGGTGGCATTTGTAAATTGCAGAAATTCAATCATAAGTTCTCCCAAAATGCCACCCAAACTTTGCTGATTTCCACCATTTATATGTTTTGTCGAATTGTACTAGAAAGAAATTAATTAATAAAATAAATTAAATTAGGACTTTCCATCATTTTTGATGAGGATCAGAATGCGGATCAAGTTATGTAACGATAAAAGTTTTATAAATTTTAATGGGAGCCGTTTACGTTTTTAGGGTGTCTTGATTTTTTGTCATGTTATCTATGTTAACTCAGTCTGTTAAAATGTTAATTCGTTAAGTTTCAGTGTTAGTAAACAAGTTAAGGGGCTTTTCTCTAATAATTGATACAGTTTAATCGATTTGTGGTTAACTCTAAGAAACAAGGCCTTGTATTTTTCAAATTAATTTGAAAACTGTGAACAAATGAATTCGATTGATCTTTTAAAAGTACTTGAAAACCGAATTTGACCTAATATCTTTTTTAATCAAATTCGCTAATAATAATAAAAAAGTAATAGAGTTCAAAACTTACCACAAATGCATCGGGCAATTTATCATAAACTGGTACCAAAATTTTTATATAACTTAAATTCAGTTCCGGCCTTTTGATTCTCTTATGCGTATTGTTTTTCAACATAATGGGAATTATTTTGGAGCGATACATATATCCCCAAGCTTTATATCTGGCATTCTGATAAAATCGTTCATCTTTATTTTGTATTAATAAGAGGGGTTTCCAAATATTTAGATGCCAGCACCAATTGAAGAATATTTGTATGTCAGCCAAACTGAGTGATTGATTTTCCTTTGACTTGTACACAAATATCATTTCGTTTTGATTCAATTTGGATAGAGATCGATTTATTGCTTCCAACATGGGATCATTATTAACGCTAGTGAAGATCACAATCGGTATATTATCGGTTGTAATGAAGCTATTCATTTGTCCCATATCTTGGCCAGCAACTATAACTTTACGTCTTGAAGTCTCCATTACAACTTGTTGTAGAGATTTGCTGATTTCGTTATTTGAATAAGTTAATTCCTCTTGTCCAAAGAATGTGATGACACTTTGACATTGTTTATGCCTATCTTGATTATCAATTAGATGTAACAGATATTGATTGTATTCGTCATTGGTTTTTATAGGTTTTAACTGGCCCAAAACCAATATGGGCAGTAGAGTGAAAAAGTAGACCCAGCCAGTTGTAACACATCCCATGGCTGTCGAGGATTCCAGTTGACTGTTTGGTTCAGACCTGAAGTTTACCAGTTTTTATACATTTTTTTTCTGCAGTTTTGTGTGTACTTTGCAATTAGTTGTCATTAATTTTTATGAATATTTTTTATGTTCAACAAACAACCAATGCAACTTTCTGTTATTGTTATACCGAATCCCTCTCTTGTGACCCATTACAGATCAGTCAAGGTTGGATACTCGGTCCGGAATTGTGTGACATTTGGACATCATGTGATGTACTCTGCTGTACGGCTTCAATATTACATTTAGTTGCCATTGCTGTGGATCGGTGAGTCAATTAATTATTTTAAGTGGCAAACTATAAAATGTAATAAAATAAACAAAACCATCGAGTATATTAATATGTATATTCTTTCCTAGTTGTTAAAGGACTTGTAAAACAAGGACAGATTTCTTTCTTGTTTCACTTATCTAGGCATATGTGTGTGCGTGTGTTTGTGTATGCGAGTTAAACGAATCCATCAATCAAGTTTGTATCTTTTTTTTTATTTTGAACATGTCAAATCTCTTTACAAATCCCCCGTAAACATATATAATATATTCCCCCTCCGTCTTGGTTTTTTCTTTCTTTTGAGGGGTTCGCCAGCCACCTGTTATAGACATATAACAAATCCTTTGTCATTTGATGGCTATATCAATTTGAAATTGTATATAAGTAGAAGTTCCCATTCCTTCTCCTTTCCTTCTCTCTTGAAGCTTTAAGCCAACATATGGCAACATTGCGACTGAATGTCATCAATCAATTTGCCAGCAAACATTTCAATCAATCGATTAAAAGAAAAAACCAAAAGACAACAAGAAAAAATAATAGGCTAGAAACAGAACAAACACTAGAGCAAAGAGTGCAGGAATCAATTTCATATAATTTCCTTTTATTTTATTTTGGCTTATATCAGCTCACTTTCATGCCATTCCAAATACGTTTTAACCCCACCAAGGGAAACAATAAATAAAAGTCTACGAGTGGGAAGGGGGGTTGGTGGGGGTAGTTGTTCACTTTTAATGCTATTTAACTGCGATTGGGTCCGAACAATTTTCTATGTATTTTCATTTTGACCAAAAACAATGCAGCCTCGCTTTTTTGGCTAATTGCATTTTATGCAATGCCTAAGCTTAGACAGGTCAATGCGGGCCAATTATATGGCGGTTTCAATTAGTTTTCGACCATAACAAGAAGTCTAAAGCCGTTCACAAATATTGCATAATGACCACGCAAACTATTTAACCAACTAACCAGCAGCAAATGCTATGAATTCAACACTGCGCTACAAATATTTCAATCATGGAAAATTGCTGCTAATTAGAGTGCATTGATAAAGAATCGAGTAAACCACCAACTCTATTCTTTCGGTTTAAAATGTCAAACAGTTATTTTTGTTTTAGGGAAATTTTAGGGAAATAAGAAATGGAGCAAGCTTTTTATTCTCTTCAATTTAACTTAGTTTAAAAAGAATAAAAATTTCGTTTCCTCAAGTTAACCTTTTTACTGAAAGTGGATTCGGCGAAGAATAAACTGTTTTCCTGTAGATATACGGCATTTCAGTATAAAATTGAAATTCGGAGAATATATATATAATATAATAATATATATATATAATTTATATTGCTTTTGCATTTAAAAGACAATGAGATTGTATTTTATATTTTTAATAATATGTGCTCCACATTAAATATTTAATAATATTTGAAGAATAATAAAATATTAATATTAATAAACGTTAAAAATAACTTTATATCAATTCCAACATGATTAAGCCGAATTGCGATTTTTTTTCATAAGTCAGAGCTAATTTTAATAATTTGTTATTTTAATAACAATAAAATAAGTTAAAAAACTTAAAAAGATAATTTTTGGAAATCTTGGTCAAACTATTTTATAAAGAACATTTGTATTTCATATTAAAATTGTTGTTAATTTTACAATATCAAATTCAGCATGACCAGATATACTTAAAAATAAATAACTTCATTAATAATGTTGTATAATCTTATTATATGAATTCCTCAATTCATTCCAATAATTCTAATAATAATCTTTTCATTGTCTACAGTCTTTCAGTATCTTAATTAGCTTTGTTAATTTAATTATAAATATATCTATATATATATATATTTTCATTAATATGAATGATATCAATAGATGGTTCTTGCTACTTTCAAATATTTGGCGACTTATTTGCAGTCAAGATTTTGTTACAAACAACTTTTTGGTTCAGAATCTTAGGCTAGCGCTTTTTAAAGACATTTTTCCTCTTACCCTATATAGTATAATACTATGTATATTTTTTTGGCAAGCAACTTCAGGTTCAGCTAAGTTGTAAAGCCAAATTAAATGTCGTTATTATAGATTTATTGATGTTTTAAATAGAAAGCGAATTAAAAGAAAAAATGCAATAAATGTGTAAAAATTTTGTTTTTTAAAACAACTCGTTTCTCTCAACACACTTTGACAATATGAGATATTTGTATATCATGACAAATAGCTGAAGGCATAAAAGTAACTTTAATTCCGATTCATATAGTACAAAGAAATCCAATTCATTCAAATTAAATTTCGCTACATATTTTCAATTAATCTATTTAAAAGGTATAATAATTGTTAAAATCAACGAAAACGAACACTTTAAGCACTTAAATTCTGTTGTATGGTGCAACATGGCGTATGCGCAATAAATAAATTTTAAATTTGATTGCAGTTCATTAAAACAAAGAATTGTCATAGTTTTATTCTCTTTCTCATCGTTTTTTTTTTTTTTGTGTCACTAATTAAGTGGATTTTTGTTTATTGTATTTTATTTGTATTTTATGCTTTTATATTTACATTTGAATTGAAATTTAAATGAAACAAATTGTACAATAATAAAATTCACCTACTTGAAAGCACTTAACATAGTGAGATGTGGTCAGAGCGATACGAATGATGGTATTTTGCCTGGGACGGTGTGATTTTGTGCCTGTCAATTGGTAAATTGAAATGCTGGCTCCGCAAATTGCCTGTCAATAAACAAAGCCAAGTGATGCTTAGATTTTCGCATGCATATCAATCAGCATTCGGCCACTTAAATGGCATCTACTCAATTGCTTCTTACATATTTCCTTGTCAGCTGGACGCCAAAATAAAATGAGATAGATAAAAAGACAAGGACTTACTTTCATATTATGATTGCGTGCGGCGATGGCACCAAAAGTATGCAAATGACAGAGCATGACAGTCACGTTGATTTGCCAGAGTGCCATGACAATAATGATGATAATGTTAATACTAATGCTTCTCTCATGATGATTATGATGATGATGACGATGATGATAATAATGATAATGATGAGGCTGCTCTTTTCAGGTTTTTGTGCCTAAAACAATTACCCTGAAGTAACAATAGGCATAGAGAGTGTGAGAGAAATGGTTGAAGAATTTACGACGACATAGACAAAATTTTATTTGTTAGTTGTCACTTGATATTTAAAATAGAAAGGCCTCATTTTATCACCAAATGAAATGAAAATTAATGTGCTTTTAAGCAACAGGACATTTTGGGTAGTTCATGGTATTGTTGTTGTTGTTGTTGTTGCTCCTGCTCCACTGTTGAGCCTGTGCATTAATAAATTAAGTTTATCAAACGATGTTGGGTGTTCTTCCTAGAAGATGTTGTGCCTGCCAACGGAATGATAAATAGTTGCTGAAATTCGACTACAATAATATTTGCAAGTATTTGTCGTTACGCTACGAATGCCAAGCTAAAAGAGTAGGAGCATAAGAATGTGGCAATGTGTGTGTGTGTGAGACAAGTGAGTGAATAAGCCAGCGAATGGACCAACATTTGCTCCATCTACTAGAGTTCATTTTCCATGTCAGTAATTTTTAAGCAATTAAGACAAAGTGCCAACAATATTTACAAAAGTAGCAACCGAATGGGAAATGTGAACTGAGACTGAAATCGTTATGTATGGTTCAACTACTGCGGCATACCCTACATCAAATTTGGGTATACTACTTCTATAGTATTTTATTTTCTATAAACTCATTCAATAATGGCTAATAAAATCAGTATGCAGTGTTTTAAACCATTAATATGCTTATAATGACCGTTAATAGTGGCTAATCTGTGTACTCGTTAACTAACACTAGCATTTAACGAACCTAAGCTTTTAACAGAACATTTGAATTTAACATAACATAAAAACGCATTCATTCAAAAATCAACCATTTAGAATGAAAGGTACACATAAATTAAAACAAAAGGGATATGTTAACACAAATAAATTGAACACATAGATGAGTGGACTTCTCTATCTATACAAACCTTATTCCTTTATCTTATGTTTATATACATATAAAATCATCTTCATTGTTACCACGATTAGAAATTCTATTGACTGATATCCTGCAAATCTGCAAGGGGTTTTCTTACATTATAACTAAAATAGTGGGGTAGACCCCCTTTTTTATTGGTCTAGGAGGAATTATGTTTTCTATAATTTTACTATTTATGCTGGTTTTGGTTTCTTTTTCAAATTTACAGGGTATAGGGGTAAATGGTAAACTCTTCTTTTCGAATTTTTCTGTTTTTGTTTTTTTCTGGTCACAATATAAAGCCTATGGCGGTCGACAAATGGCGCATGAACATTAATCTTTATGCCACTGCCCCTATTGCGGTTTATCCGGCTCCTACTAGCAGGAATCTGGGTACCTCTCGCACTGCTGTGGCTGATGTCGATATTGGCGAAAATATATGCACATATATAAAATTCGCACATCAGCCCACAGTCCACAACCGAAAATGCTCATTCCATTCAGTCGTGCATAAATTTCATGCTCACTCGCTCTCTCTCTCTCTCTCTCCCTCTCACTCTCTCTATTTTGGTATGTATCTGTATCTATATCTGTATCTGTATAATATGTAGCTGGATATTTGTGCATGATGATGCTGCTACAGCTGCTTCTGATGCTGTTGACGTCATTATTAGTTTGAGCCCAAAATGACAAATGCCCCTTGGGTGCAGAACGTTTAAATCCAAAAGTTTTGTTCACTTGCGTGTTAATGTTAAATAGAGACATATGTACGTATGCATATTTATACATATACATACATATATAAATATATACATACATAAATACAACAGACTGAATTCGACCCAAATCATCATCATCATTATTATCGAGTAAACTGCAATGGAAGTACTGACCATGCATTTATATCAGTGTGTTATATCCTGTCCTCTCCTGTTCTGTTCTGTTCTATTCTGTTCTGTTTTGTCCTGTCCTGTCCTTTGGCACTGACCAACCGCAAATTGTTGTCGGCCTGTATTCATGTCGCCTGTCCCATTGTCCTTTACTACAGTTTGCCGTTTTTGCTCTTGTTACTGTTTGTGTCTGACATATTCAATTAAATTTCAATTAAATTTCACATAGTTTTCGTAAATATTTCACCATTAAGCCCTTAAAACGTAATTACATGTTAATATTTGTTCATCTAGTCTGTTTCCTCCACCGTCGAGTCGTCGATTTGGCCATTATTGCAGTTGACTTTTCCATATTTTGTTTTTTTATTTTTTTTTTCCATTCGGTGGTCTAACCACAAGTATAATAACTGCATACTGACAACAACTGCAACTACTAAAATACATCCACAACCTCATCCCACACATCTCATCCTTTATTGTGTTCTGTTGTGTGTATGTGTGTGTGTGTGTGCATAATTGTAATTGCTGTTGTCAGTGTTGGTTTTTTTTCCATTGGTTTTTACTCGCTCTAAGTGCCCCATAGTGGCAGCTAAAATTAGACACTGGAGAGACCAAATATTGTTATAATCAAATTTTATTAATATTCGTTGGCGATTAGTTTTGCAAATTGGTATTAGCATTATGAATTGAATTTTAATATTTGTTGCATTAAATTCTCCATTTATTTATTGTATTTTATAATAGGATATTTATTGAATATAAATGTGCTACAATATTTGAATATTTTACTTAATTGTTTTAGAAACATAAAAAATATCTATGCAAGTCAGTACAGTAATCTTCCTACTTGTACATTTTAAGCTGATTCATTAAGAATGAACGGATCTTATTCGCCTAATACAAGTGTTAGCCATACTGCATTTAATAGTTTTTAAGCCCTTTTGTACCAAACATATGCTTATTTTTATTGGCCATTAAACAATTTGAAATGACAAAAAATATTATAGTATAAAACAAAATTGAAATATCAAAGATTCAAAAAATTTTTAACTTAAAACATCCTATCAATCTTGGCACTTTAAAAATTTAAAAATTTTAAGAAATTTAATGGAGTATTCGGAATTATTTATTTAAGTAAAGCATAACTCTTTTTGTATTGCAACCTGATCTTTTAAGAAACTTTTCTAAAAAAGTTCTATAACAAAAGTTTTTCCACACAAACAGAAATGGTTACATAAAATGTTGAAAAGTTTCATGGCCCATATAATGTTTCGTTAAATAACAAATAATATACATATATACATACATATATTTTATATATATTATACCAGATTAGTCAAATACTTATTAATCGATACTTTTTTTTTGGACGCCAAATATGAATATGAAATGATATAAAGTTTTCAAGTAAGAAATGCGTTTCTTTTACCTCATTAAAAGATAATATAAACACAATTTATTAATGTGACTTTAAAAGTGGAAAACTTTTATTAACCACTATAACTTTTTCCTATAAATTAAAGTTTCTCTTAGAAGTTTCTATCTTGCAGGTTTTCTACCATAGATCTTATCTTTAAAAAATTGTGCAAAAATTTTTTTTGCAATCAAATTGTTCATTTAACCAAACACAATGGGGAAACTTTTTGAAGCAAGTGTACGCTTCTGCTTGGCATACTATATACATAAGTGAAAATGCATTTTGTACTTATTTTACATAATTTTCATGTTATAACGCGACAATTTGACATCCCTGCCGCTACCCGTTATCCGTGCTCTACTCTAACTTTAACCTTTGCCACATAAGCCACAATGTTCATATGCAGTTTGCAGGATAAAACTTGTGGGAGTTGTCGAGGTTAGACTATTGGTTGTGGGAGCGAGGGGGGCGGTTGTGAGGGGGCGACTGTAATTTTTAATTGCACATGTTGGAGAACACAATTTTCGAAGCTCAGCTGGCAGATTAGAAGCTTGGCCAAACAAAAGCATAACCTTAATTAAATTGGCAGTTAAACAAACGCATTTAACAGTATAATTAGTTTTCGTGGCAGTCAGGCGGCTGGCTGCCTAACTGAGGCTGAGGCTGAGAAGGGCTGACAGGCTGACTGAGGAGGGCTGAAAAGGGAATTACGCTTCATTTGCTTTACACATTTGATTTCACATTACCAGAAGGATGTTCATATATGCTCTCGCTCTCTCTCTCTCTCTCTCTATATATATATATATATCTGTCACTCTCTTTCTTTCACTTTGTGTGTGTATGTGTGTGCGTGTGTGTGTGCCTTTGAAATGTTTAATGAGACAAAGTAGCAAACAGTCGAAACGAGACAACTGGCAAAGTCAGAAGAGAAAGCAAAGAAGCAGCCAGGCAGGCAGAAGGAGATGGCAAAAAGCAAACAAAACCAGCCAAGCAATAAAACCGGATATGTTACTAAGACATTTATGTTATCTGCTAATGCTCTGCCAACACCAACAACTACACACATACACACATACACACATGCACAGACAGACTCGTATGTGTATATATATTTGTTGCCAAAAAGTAATAGTTACTATGACATTTACAATGAGGTGTTTGTTGCCATTTAAAGGCACAAAACAACTAACTCGAACCATTTGCAGTCAAGTTCATAAAACAAACAAATAGGCCAAATGAAAATGGCTTTAAGTGATGTGCATATATGTACATACTATGTACATACATACATACCAGTATATAAGTATATACATATACATCTAAATGTGTATATGTATGTATGCATATGCGTGTGCGTGCTTTTTGGGCCATTTCCAATCTCGATTAGCATGAGCTTGACATAATTCTAATGATTTATGTATTTGAGCAACAATATAACTGAAATGTCTCAATCAATATTTACGACCAGAATGGTCAATGCTTTCTCTTAGAGTATGAGTATGTGTATATAAATATATTGTACATATATGCCTAAATCTAATTTCATATATATATGTTAATTATAATCATAATTCAAGTTATAAAATATTTTACTAGCTTTTAATAACAATCATTCTGATTTAAATACTCTCTTATACGATATTTATTTAAAGTTCTTAAGTCTAAATCTAAATTTCTACGTAGTACACTCGTTTAAAGATCCATTATTGAGATTTATCGATATATCTAAACTATATAGCTTTTGGGTTCTCTTACAAGATATATTATATACAAGCGAAATTGAAAATTTAATATATTGAGATCAAAATCAATTGGAACATTGTGGAAAATAAAAAGCTTTTCATAATAGAAACTCAAAACAGATTCAATTTTCAAGATCGACTTTTCTAGATGCTGATCAATTGAATATGTGCCTTAAAGGGTCATAAACCCTTTTGGACAATTTGAGCCAACAATTATATGCCTTTTGAGAAGGACGATTTAAAAACTTTCGAAATGAACTTGATCTTTCTTTGGGTTAACTGGGATGACTTTTTACAGTAACTTAATTAAATTATTGATGCTGACAGCGGTTTTAAACTCTTTCTCTTTCCCTATCTCCATCTCTGTCTCTATCTTAAAAAATAACTTTCCAAGCAATTAGTATGAGGCAACTAGGCAAAGTGTGCCACAATTGTATGCCACATGAAGGCAACATTTTCATTTGAATGGCAAACCGCCAAACGATAGATAAAGCCAGTAAGCGAGATAGCGATGTAGTGAATAAAAGAGAAAGATACATAGAAGGAGAGAGAGAGAGGCAGAGGGATACAAGAACCACAGGCAAGATGAATTACATTTCTATAACTGTCACAGTGCGGCTAACCCCAAAAATCCTTAATTTAAATTTAGAATTTTTCCTTTAATTTATTTGTTCTTCGGTTTCTTTTTTCTTTTCCCCTAATGCTTTTGGTTTGTTTTTGGTTTTGTTTTCTGTTTGCATAAATCAAAATAATGGCTACTTTTTTCTACTGTTGTTTGGTTTGTTCTTTTGGATGATTAATCAGTGTGAGAAGTAAAATTGAATTTCATATAAATCAAATGAAATGCCCGCAAAAAAACTTTTTCAACTTGATAGGGTATGAGTTAGGTGGATATCTGTGGTTTGAATAGGAGGGGGGGTCCCAGACAAATTGAAATTTTCCAGTCAAATTAAAAGGCTCCTCTTGACCAATAGCAGCTAACAAAAGAGAAAAAGAGAAAGCTGAACAGAGAGAGTGAGAGAAAGCAGGAGAGCAAATGCATTAAAAACTAGAGAAAACTCTCTTCAAGCCTTTTGACTTATCAGAATTACTTTTGCCACTTGCATTTGGCCGCAAACATTGAAAAGTTTGCGGTTATGTTAAGCCATAAGTAAGTGCCTGTAAGTGTGTGTTATGCTGTATATTTGTGTGTGTGTGTGTGTGTGTGTGTCTGTATCTGTGTTTGAGGTCTATTTGTATTTATTTTTGAGTTTAGCCCCAGTGTGTTTCGCCCGTGCAAAGCAATGTGATTAATGGCTGGTTTTCTGGTTTGGACAAAACTTCGAGCGAACCAAATGGAACAGCACGGAGCTGAGTAAGCCAGAACAAAACGTACAAACGAATTGAAACGATAGGAAAACTTTTTGGCCAGAAACCACAATGCAAGCGAGTCAAAGCCAGGAAACGTAAAGCAAATAACCAAAAACAGCAGGCAACCAAAAATAGTCAACAAGCTAACCAACTAACAACAAGAACAACAAAAACATCCTTCATTTTGGGCAACCTAATATAAACCAAGACCATCTATTCCCAATTGTTCTGTTTACCATATGAACCAATTCAAGTACCAGATTTTTTCTTACGGTCTCTGATATTTGAATTCAAGTGAATCATGTTAATATTTCGATGGTAATTGGTTAAACCGATAAGCTAATTATCGAGGGTTAGTTATAAAGTAACAAGTACATTTAAGATAATTTTTTTTAATAAGGAAAAAGTTATGCATTTTTTTAAAAGATCCTATTTTCTATTCATTAATTTTGGTTAAAGAGAGTACAAATTTTAGAAATATTTAACATGAGTTTCTTTAGTTTATCCTTTTCTCTTAAAAATATATTTGCGAATTATCTAAAATCTTCTCTTATTCAACAAATTTTAAAATAGAATTTAATGAAAAGGTAAACAAACATAGAACAACCTTAGGCAGTAGGCCAAACCTTTTTATTTTCTTGCTCTCTATCTTCTACTACTACAACTAAACATAACAGTTAATGCAGGTTGCTTTACACTGCGCAACATAGAAAATAAATTAATTTTGTCGTAATTAAGACTGCGACAACTATTGCTAGAGCTAGTGGAAACAAACAAAAATAAATTTGTGCGCTGTGTAGCTTAGGAAGAACAACAGCTGATGCATATACGTAATTCTTACGCATACAAAGACATTTCCTGATCACTTCGGCTAGCACTCGGCTCGCAATATTTGCAATTTGCTCATGACGCTGTAGATGTCGCGACGCGTCGGCACTTGTAAATTTATTATACGCAACAGCCTGACTAATTATAAGTCGGAACTGTTTTGTTAAACGAAAGAGATAGAGTACAATATAAGCAGATTAAGAAACTGATCTCTTGCTCACTAAATGAGAATGAAAGAGAAAGACAACTTGTAAACGTAAATGGAAGAAACTTCTTTTACAAAGAAAACAAAAATAAATAAATTCAAAATATTAAAATGTAAATAAACTAAACGATAAATTTGTCCTAGTAACCATTCCCAAGAGCAAAATACACCTTACAGTTAGAATTTACGATTTAAAATCTTTAATTAAGTTCATGGAAAGCTGAAAAAAATGAAAAAGAAATCAATTAAAATTGCTGCACTCATTTCAAATCCAGACCTATGATTGTGTAAATAGAGAATGGACTATTCAGTTGACAAAATGAGCACATAAAATGCAGACTAGGAAACACAGCAGGATAGCCAGACAGGCGCAATCAGTATAGTTGGCTGCAGACTCCAAAGATTACCGTATAGACTTATGTACCTACCTATAGACTGCATGAAATGGTGGATGGGGGCATGGACCATGACTACTACTTGGCCCTTTTGTTTTCCTTGTAATCTACATAAGTTTCTTGTTTGTGGGCCATAAATTACAATTGCTGGCGCCCTCAACCATCCAAACAAGGAAACATCTAACCAACCAACCAAGTAACCACATACGCACCACACGCACCGCAAAAACAAAACAGGAAAAAAAAACACGAAAAAAATGGAGAAAAAAAAGAGGAAAAAAAGGAGAACAGGACGCATATGCAAAGGGAGTCTACTGTAATCAACAGAAGAAGACACATCCTGTGCCAGCTGTGCGGCAAGTAGAAAACTTTACTAAACAACGTACTAAACAAGGCGGGTAAAACAACAACAAAAACAACAGAACAACAACAACAAGAACAGCGGTAAACTGAACTTTATAGAGAAATCAGCTAAACGCCACGCAATATGTATGTATGTACATATATCTATATACAAGAAAAATAAAAAGAGAAACAAAAAACTCGAGCAAAATGCTGAACTCACAAGCTAAATCTTTTGTATATGGATACGTAAGCATGTTTCCAAATTACATTTGTTGCTGTCAGCAATTGTTGTTGCAGTTGTCGCAGTGAGCCCAAACAAATGGCAATTTCAATAATCAAACAAATGCGACAGATACAAATGACTATGTATGTATGTATGTATATAAAGGGTAGTATATGTACATGCAAAAGAAAACTTATTAAATATGCTAATTGATTTCAGAAGCAGTAGCCCGTCAACACCTTTCGAATTTTGTAATTGTTAAAGCGCATATTCCATTTAAAATCAGTGAATTGAAACATAAATTAAATAACATTTCAATGTAAATTTTAATTGGCAGCACCGAATTTTACATACCCTGATATGAACTTTATTCCCTATAAAATGTGATAAAGATTGAAAAGACCATAAAACAACCATGGAATTACTAATTTCTAAGCTAAGAAGGAACCCCGAACTATGAGGGCTATTACTAGTATAAAAGTATAGTTTGATTTGGTTAAGACAAACAACATTTAAAATAATAAAATTTTTAATAATATAAGTAGACTAAAAATTAATCAAATTAATTAGAGTTTTAGAGTTACACAATTACAATGGATTAAATGAGTAGTTTTAAGGGAAAAAACATTTTCATTTTTCGCAGCATCAGTATAATTACAATTATGTACATCTATTGCTTAGATCAACAAAGTAAATATTTGTTACACATGTATTTTTCCTCTATGAGTTTTTCAGCCTTAAAAGAGCTTTTCTCCTACCTCTCAAAGTTCGCGCACAAAAGTAGGCAATATTCTTTTTGGCAATGGGAACTCTTTCTTTTGCTTTTGTTTCTATTATTTACTATTGTTAAAAAATAACATACATGCAGCAATTGAAAAAAATAAATAAATGGAAGCATGCGAAAGTAATTTGACTAAAAATGTAATCATGCCACAGCTGCCGCAGGGCATGCAACAAAACGGCAAAAACAAAACTATTACATACATATGCTAACCAAACCCAAACCTAGTTTCCCCTTTATTTATTTCTTATTGAAATGATAGTCTAAAATGTAATGCGGGTGGGGAGTTAAATAAATTTAGTTTTTTTGTTCATTCACCACTCGGGCGATTTAAAAATGTAATGCCATCGATTAGCATGGCCAACAAAAAAATAAAAAGAAAAAACAATTGGCTGACAGGCATCAAATATGCATGTGAATTGAATAATGGCCAAATGGGAATTGACAATACCAACAAGCACAATAATAAAAAAAAACAACAATACATACGGAAAAAAACCACCAAGAATATACAATGTAAAAACTCAACAACAAAATGCATAGATAAATATTGACTGACGCCACTCGACAATATAAAATTTCAATTAATTATATAGAGCTTAAAAGGCAATGTTTTTATGTTTTGTTCTTTTCACTCCCCTTTTTCTACATTAAATGTTCATCTATAAATGTTTAAATGAATGTGTGCGTGTGTATGTGCTTTTAGAAACCAAAATCTCCGCAAATGCATAAATCGCGTTTATAATTGTGTGTGATCTTGTGTGAATATGGAAATAGAGAAAAGAATATATTTTTTTTAATTAAATATTTTTATTTAATTGCACCTGCTTAAGGGTGAAAAGCACATAGTAACATTCATTTGTTTATAATATGTATTTAAGCATAAGGTGAAATGGAAATAATCTTTGATATTGTCTGTTAATCTCGAGTTGCACAATACCACAGAAAATTTGTTTTATTTTTCTGTCCAGGTCAGATTTCAGTAGAATTCAGAAGCCCTTCCAGATAGGTATCTTAGGCAGAACTTAACTGGGTTATTTAATAAACAATTGCTTTAAAATGACCAATCTCCGATGACCTTCTTAGGTTGGTCATTTGACCCGAAAATTGCTCACCGAGTTACCTCTCTGGTGAAATGGAAAAATAATGAGCATTTAAAGGAAATGATTACTTGACAGGAAATGCCGATGACTGTGAAAAATTTAAAGCCTATGGGAAGTAATTATTAAACTTGATTTAACGTCATTTTTATTAAAGTTTCTTTAAGTAATTTAACTAAATGTAGGATAAATAATTTTATGAAAGTTTTTTAGGTCTTCTTTAATTAAATTTTATCGTGACATACTAAAATTTTGACAATGCATCAATTGTAATAAGAATCGTTAATTTGTTTAACATTTGATTGAACTTAGTATTAGCACCTATCCAATGGCTTCCTTTCTGTTTCTTTTTGGTACTAATTGTCAATATAATAAAGTATACTTAATGTTAAATTTCCCCATCGATTATATTTTCACAAATAATCTCTAATTTGAATTAAATCTATCATGCGATGAATTCAAATAGCAAAAGAAAAATATATTATACATATATACACTCATATATCCTGCTCCAGAATCTTTTTAGATACTTTATTCAATCCATACACTTTTATATACAGATTTCTAAGGAAGTTGAGTAATGTTTTTTCTGTATGCTAGGCGCGCAATTTTGAAATGCATTAAAAAAGTGTTACACTCGAGTGACGCACATTTATCACATATACACACATAATGGAAAAAAATCACATTTAAATTATTGTTGCTTTTTTCCCCCACCTCATCTAGCCGCTGCTCCCCTTGCCTAATACAAATAATATAAATTGTTATAATTCATCACTCAACTTAACTTTGGCAACGCGTCGTCGTCGTCGTCGTCGTCGACTGCTGCTGCTGTTTCTGCTGATAAATTGATTGACTTCAATTCAATTGAATTGAATCTAGGCATAACAAATTATAATGCTTTTATATCGTATGAGTCTTATTTATGTACATACACATACATATAAAGTACTTACTTTGACAATAAGCATGACAGACATTTTATTAGGGTTTTTTTTGGAGATTTTTCTACTTTTTCTTTTCCATGATTCTGTTTTTTTTTTCTTTCTTTCTTTCGTTGGCCCTGTTAATTTGCATGGCTTTTCATTGCGTATGCGAAGCACGACACAGGAGGCCAAATAAAAAATTACAACATACCAAAAGAAAGGCACAAAAAGCCATTGAGATGGGCCAAATATCTACATTGGCGAAGTTTTTAATACCCTTGAATATTTGAGTGCAAACCGATGAGTCGTATACAACTGAAATTTAAACAGGAACTAAACAAGTAAAATTTTCAATTGAAAAATCTGTAAACTAATGAACGCGGCCAATATATATATACATATATATATATATTTATTTCTATTTCCTAATTGCACAAATTTTATGCATTAATTCTTGAGATGTTTTCAACTAAATCTACTAATAATAAATACAAATTGGCAGATTAACTAATCCCGGTTATAACCTGATTATTATGTCCTTATACAAATATTCTCAAACTTGTACAGATATTCTTTCTATATTCTTTTTAGCAATTTTATCCTTTGCTAGGGTATACTCGAATAGATAAAAAACAAACTGAAATTGGAACTTTTGGAACTCTAACTGAGTGACAGCAAAATCACAAAATTCCATTAATTTTAAGCAGTCAATCAAAATTGCCAACTTGAAATCGATTATATTATGCTAATGAATATGGGCCAGGCTAGAACGATGCAAAAAGAATGAAATGGCCAAAGCAATGGTCCATGGCACATGGTTGGTAATATATCTTACAGTTGCTTAGATGAAGGAGTCATCATCACTCATTATAATTTATTACACAAATATATATATACCTACATATATATATATATATATATATATATATATATATATATATTGATATGTATACATATACAGAACTACATTTACATACATGGCGTATGAATAATATTTAGACGATTTCTTTAACATATTTAGTTAACAACAAAAGAAAAACTGTATTTGAGTGACATTTAATTGCATTTTTGTGCATATTTATTAAGCTGTCATTCTGGTTAAACAAATGAAACTTTGTCTAATGGTTGATAAGCCCGACTAGAGAGATTGTGTCAAGTGCTAAGTCAACTCAATTAATTGTTGATTTAAACTTTTTCACATATACACACACACACACACACACATACACAATAGAGCAAACACAATTGGGCTAACATACAAATAGAGGCAATTGTTTGCTCTTCAGCATCAACATGGTACAAACAAACAATATTTGTTTATGCAAATTGCATTTAATTAATACATAAACAAATGATGCTCTGTTATCCATGACGTTATTCTTGTTGTTTTTGCTATTGTACCACTTAAAGGCACACACAAAAATGTTTATAAAGAAAATTTTGAACAGATTGTCTGTGAAATTTTTGAAATATGCGGTCATGTTGGCATTAATTTACACAAACAAACACACAGTTAAAAGCCACAAAGATAGACACTCATACAGACACACACACACATACAAAGAAACCGCAATTACAACAACACTCCGTGTAACCTTTCAACATATTTGCCAGTTTCTTTGTAGTAGAGTAGTTAGCTAATGACTATATCATTTTGCTCCCTATTTAAGGTCACCCAACTTTAAGCCCAACAGCTTAGCAACAAGCTACCATATACATAAGTATACATACATACATACAAATAAATGTATATACACATACATCTATATATATGTATCTGTATAGTAGGTTTTCAAAACTCGCTTAGCCATGTTGCTTCCTAAGCCAAATCAAACCAAAAAAAAAAAAGAGGCAGACGGAAACTACAGAGGGAAATGTAACAAAAATAGCTGGAAAAAAGTATTTCTATTTCGGTTGAAACAAAACGAAATTTGAATACTCTTTAATACTTTCAACAATCATTTATAGAAAGTTAAAAGAACATAAAAATAATAAACCATTAATGTTATAATAATATGTAAAAAAGTCTGGTTAAATTGTTGTTGAAATCAATTAAAACTTTCCCACTGGCTAAAACTTAATATTGGGTCCACTTTAGAGCTTTTAAGATAATTAATCAAATTAAGGTCCTTTAAAAGGACAGCAATAGCAGCTTTTAGAATTGTCCTACCTAAAACAGGAATCAGTCATCTGTTCATCAATTGGGGTTGGTTTTCTGACTGACATGCCGTACTATTATATATAATTCTACACTGCACTCTATTCGATAATTATATAATTCATTATCTACCATAATCTATCGTGTATTTGTTAGATTGGTTCAATTGGTGCTTTAGCTTTATTCTGGAAGTCCTAGAAAATGCACCAATTTGTTTAAACATAAATTTTCCCTTTCTCAAATGACAACACTTTAAATTTTACGGAGCTGAAAAAATTGTGATATAATCAAATATTATAAATGGCAAACCAGTTATGTACCAAATTTAGATCTTAACCAACACTAGTCATTTAATATCTATGAACACTAACATTAATGGAAATCCTCTAAGGTTACCACATACAGAAATATGTTAACGTTAACAGAGAGAAACTTTGAAGCCAAAACCGACCATTAAACCTAGCACAATAAACCACTATTACATTTTAGAAATTATATTATCAAAACATAAAAAACATATAATTACTTGACTTTTGATTCTTCAAATATTGTTACATTTCTCCTGACATTTCCCAGTGGTAATACTTTTTGTTGAATTCTAACAAAGTTCGCGTTGAAAGAGAATAACTAAGTAAAAGATTACTGAGAAATCTGAAAACAATAAAGAATGAGAACTATCAGATATTAAATGTAGATGAAAGGAAAAGTTGCAAAAGAAATAGAGCACGGGAAAAAGGAAGACACGTAATGAAGAGAATAAACTAAAGATCAAAGGAGAAAAAAATAAAAAAGGGATGAACTTACGCAAAAAAAAATCTCAGAATTAACCTCTCTTCAAATGGCAAAGACATTGACAAAGTCAAGGGACCTCATTATAACTAGATATGAACATGAATGCCAAGCTATAAAAATGGAAATTTGAAAAATGCCCCGCACAGACATATGCCCGTTTCCACACACAATCAAACACATACGTAAACGTACACACACTCATGTAAATCACCCAGACTCACATACATAAAACATGTTTTGGCGCACAAAAAAAAAAAAAAAAGAAGAACCAAAATGAATTCCAACAACAAAGCCAAAGAGAAAAGAAAAGGAAAATATAACAAGAAATGGGTAACAAAATGCTGTGGAAAACTGTTAGACGGAAACCGAATATCGAACACGTTTCTTTACTTTGTCGATGTGTTGCCATATGTGTGAGTGTGAGTGAGTAAATAAGAGGGCGGCAGAGTGGTTGGACGCCTAGATTTATGCAGCATTTTATTTACATTTTGAGCGCGTTTTACGTACCCACCGCCATCAACTAACCCTTCACTTCATGTATCCCATCATGTACAAGTTAAGCAATTGTAACTAAAAAGTTTTTATTTCGTTTTTATTATTGTTTGCAGCTACTGGGCGGTGACCAATATTGATTACATACACTCAAGGACAAGTAATCGTGTCTTTATGATGATCTTTTGTGTTTGGACAGCGGCAGTGATTGTCTCACTGGCACCGCAATTTGGCTGGAAGGATCCGGACTATTTGCAACGTATTGAACAGCAAAAATGCATGGTCTCACAGGATGTTGCTTATCAGGTAGGTGAAAAAGAACCAACAAAAAGAAAAAAACAATGAGAAAGACCAACTAGAAAGCATAGAGAAAGATGAAAAATAAGAGGAAATAACCGCATAAACATAGCAATTGAATTTTTGTGCCTTTTGACACACTTTTTGTACGCCTTTCTTTTATACACATTCTTTTATTTACTGTATTTGTATTTGTGTCTGCCTAGGTATTTGCCACCTGTTGCACCTTCTATGTGCCATTGCTTGTCATTCTGGCACTATATTGGAAAATCTATCAAACAGCACGCAAACGTATTCATCGACGACGACCACGACCCGTCGATGTGGCGGTCAATAATAATCAGGTATGGTATGGTAAATCCAAGCATAATTGCCTGGCATGGTAAATCGATTTCATATCAAATTGCTTAAGCAATAAAACAAGCTAAATACAGGGTGTCTTAGCTAGTCTTACAAATGTATATGTACATACATATATAAGAATGATTGGTAAAATCATTCGTATACTGTCCTTAGCATGATGATTAACAGATCAATTTACAACGATATTTCCTAACAGTAGTGTAGCTAGCTTTGTGTGGCGAATTTAACATAATAAATTAACAGATAATTACATACTAACTCTGGTTAACATAACAGCAGTTTAAGCGTTATCATTAACAGATGTAGACTGATGTTAAAAATAAAAACAAAACATGAGAAAATGAAAAGGCTAAGTGCTAAAACTTTAATAAAAAATTAAATTACATTTCTAATAAACTAGTAAAAGTTTGCTGAAACTTTAAACTTGAATTAAAAAAGGGGGGTTATGGTATTCTAATTCGTATTAAAAGTAACAAAATAAAGTTAAAAGTTAATATAATTATTTCTCGACCAACACCGAATCAGCATTGAAACGAAGTGGAAACACAAAATTCAAATCATAATTTAAAACAATCTTCAAATTTTATAATCTGATTTATTATCAAATAATAAAAGAAAATTGTATTAGTAGGTTGCAGTTTTTTGCTTGTCTTAAAGTTCTTTTTCTTTAAATGAAAACGAATAATAAACAATATCTTAAGGTCCTTGTACCTCGCATATATATATATATATATACTCTTTTTACAAAGAATTTCTCTTAAAGATATAAAACACAACTATAAATTTCTTATACTTGTAACTTATATTTGCATATATATTATATGTGTTAACTAATGAGAAAAAAAGATGAAACACCCTATAAGCTATAGCCATAACCTACCCCTTCTCTCACTGGTTTCACTTCGTGGCAATTTCTCTCCATTAACCGCACAATTTTCAATGTAATCCCCTCTCGGAATCGTTGCAATTATGCACTTTAACGAAGTTTACCACATAGCAGATCAAGCCGCAAAATCGACCCATAGATAAAGGTCACTCAATGGTGGTGATGCTGGAGATTAGATGTGGGTTGCATGGTTGAAAATGTGGCTAAACTCCAATGTCTTGCCTTGGTCTTGACTTTATGTCTTAATCCCAAATGCAGGTCTCTTGTAGAACTACCGCAACATTTGGCCATTAAATATTTACAGCATCCATATACATGCATATATGGTTATATATGTACATATATTTGGTATGTTTCTTTAACCTTTTGGGCAAAACAACATGATAGTAAAACGAACAAAAATAAAAAGTAATTAGGCCATTTTCAAGTTTAATGCTAAACTGCTTAAAAATGCATTGACCAAAGAGAGAACTAAAAAAAATTAAAGTGAGAGAGTGAGGTAAAAAAACACCGAATGTCTGGAGAGAGAGAAAGAGAGAAAGAGGGAGAGTGTGTGCAGAAGATTAAAGTCATTTAGAAGTCAAAGGAAAAGTTAAAACGAAAAAGTGACAGCTTGTCCTTGGTCTTTTCGTATTTGGCATTTGGGTTAAGTTAATGCGGCAGCTGTCGCTCGTCGGTCATCAACATGTGGCTAAGATGAGACAAAATATACATACATACGTGCATACATACATACAATGTATATGTTAACAAAGTTTTTACTACATACACTATGTATGTACGTATATTCACTCAGATATAGGCAAAATCATCATAAAGAATTGCAGTATTTTTAGCTTAGTTCATATAAATAACTCTCTAGTTACCAAATATGTATGTATACAGATGTTTTGGTATCTGGAGGTATCGAAAAAATATATATAATGCTTCTCGTATTTCTTATACTTTTGTTGGATTCTATCTACATTTTAGGGGGCGGTTGGCTACTTAGCTTTTGGCTTAATGCTTTGACTAAATTGAAAATGACCATTTGACGTAGAAGAAATGTTTGCAACCACTTACCTTCCTACACACATGCACACACACGTAGAGATAGATGGAGAGAGGGAGGGGGATGTAGAGGTACGCATTCACTCAGCTTGAAGTTGGCAAAAAGTCATTGGAATCACAAATTCAATGCGCAAACAAGACAAGTTGTCCACTATTTGCCAGTTGTACACATGTCCTTGCCTTGTGTCCTGCCTTCATGTCCGGCCCATGTTGACTCTTAAATGCGTATATATGTATATGTGTGTGTGTGTGAGCGCTTTAGTTACATGTCAGCACACTTACCCACACATACATAGACATAGACATCCCTCTCACATATACACTTATAGCACGCACGCATCCATTTAGTGTTTAACCTCCCCGCCCCACCCACCAGCCACCACAATGACAGCCTGCTGCTTGTTGATTTTAAAATATATACGTATTATATACTATATATATATATATGTATAAATTGTTCTATATACCCTACAATATATATGTATGTACATATGTATATGTACATTTAGGTTTACATTTCAAGTTTGCTTTGGATGAGCAGCAAAAGATTATTGAAACAGAAAGCAACTATGTATGATTTTTAAATTGATTTTTAATTAAACAAATGTTTTCTTTATCCTCTTATGTTTATAAACACATACACACACTCACACAAACAAATCATTTACTAGGAAGCGTTTAGTTCTCTTACTAAAACTAATTAAACTCTCAAAAAAATAAATTTTGTAAGTTAACATAAATTATAAACGTTTGTCTATTAAAAGTCAAATGCATTTAATTCAGCTTAAAAATAAGTTAGGTTACCATGAAAAGTGCAATTTTTTAAATAATTACTTTAATCTTTATTAACAAGTCTCTTAGATATATATATCGTAATATATATATATATAGTATATAAAATAGAATATAAAACTTCTCTTAATTAGTTGCGTTTTCAAATAGATTTCTACCGAGATTTTTAATTTTTGTTATGATTTTTCCATAAGTCTATAGGGATTTCATGTTCAAAAGTTAACTTTATTTTTATACAAATATATACATTTCTTTATAACATTTACTCAATATTATTAGTTATGCTCAGAAGAGATAACTAATATTTCAATTATATAGATATCGTCTATAAACATGAAGGATTTGATAAAAATAAGTTATCTACTGTTAAGTTCTTATAGTAGTAGACTTTTTTTAATTTAATAATGTTGACTTATATCATATTAAAGTAATGGTAATATATGAGGATATTTTTTTACATATAAGACATATATATGTAATATAATATGGCTTTTATAAGCTTATATCTTATATCTTATATATTCGAGAAAACAAAATAATTTGTTGCCTACTTTTATCGGTTAAAATTAAACAAAATAAGTTTCTATTTCACCTTACCTTCATTTGGAAGGAAATTACAATTTCATTCAATTTTTTATAAGGTACATTTGACATTATCAAGCCTTATTTTATTGCTCTTATATCTTAAAATACCATAACTAAATTCGCATCCTAAAATACCAAAACTAAATTCACGGATTTGTGTGAATCATTTTTTCATTACCTTTTTAGAAGACCCTAAATACTTATGATCTGTATAGGTGAATACATTGAGTTCTCTTGCGCCTAAAATAAAATGCTATTTTGTCTTATATTCCTGATTTTACTGAGTCTCAGTCTCAAATTAGACACTGTTAAATTTAATAAAATGCCTACCAAATTACACAAATTTTTAAAGAAACGATAGGAAGAAAAATCTTGCTATGCTCTTTTAAAAAATAACAAGGGAACTTTGTGTTATAATGATAATAAAAGTAGATATATAAGTGCCAAGATACGCACTAGCTAATTAGACTAGGCTAAAAGTTAAGCCAGTTCCTTGACCCAAAATATAGTCCCACAGAAGCAACCAGAAAAAACGCAGCAATAATTACTAAAAAGCTTACTTAATAAAAAACACAATAAAATCAGAATAATGATTAAAAATACTTTTCACATAACTATTTAACAAATTCTTACATAAAAGACTTGATATTGAACTCCGATTATCAACTTTTATATATAAAACTACAACAATATACATCTATATCAAGATATAAATTCACCTTTAGCAGCAAATAAATTTTTTGGCTCAATTGTAATTTTTGTTGGCATTAAAACCTCACACATTGTTGTAAAAGAAACAGTTTAAGATTATTTTAATGAGTAAACTCTAAGTCACAATTATACTTGACTTTCCCTTTTTTAATCCGCAATATATAGCTGCCTTAATCCCATATATAGAGCTAATCATTTAGCAGAATTTCACATATGTCAACAATCTTTTAAAGTCGGAATTAAATATGCTTCAGTTATTCTTTTGGATTTGCCTATAAATATGTATTTATCTCACTCACAAAGTCTAAAATTAAATTTTAAATATCAATATTAAATTTGTATATATATAAGCCACACTTCGGAATATTTCCACAAACAAATTGTTTATAAATTGCCA
Source organism: Drosophila sturtevanti (assembly GCA_018150375.1). Taxonomy (NCBI): domain Eukaryota; kingdom Metazoa; phylum Arthropoda; class Insecta; order Diptera; family Drosophilidae; genus Drosophila; species Drosophila sturtevanti. The sequence continues at coordinate 2,076,316 of JAECWJ010000324.1, read as the reverse complement.
ATACTTTTAAACTTAATTTGAATGTATTTATTGTTCGAACATTTTTCTATTTAACGTCACACAATACAATTTGGCAAACAATTTAGATTATTTTGTTTTAGTTTTTTGTTTTTTTTTTTTTTGGATTTTCTTAATTTTAATGCCAGAGCATAAAATATTCGTTGTGGCTTATGTGATTATCGTTCGTATTTTTACTGACTGCTGCTCTTTGTTATACTAACTAAATGCTTTCAAATTGAAAATTGCTTTTCCTTTAACTTGACGAGGGTTTACCATGGTTTGTTCTTTTCTTCATTTCTTTTCTCTCTCCGGTTTTTTTTTTTTCCTTCTCTTTGGTTAAACAAAACAAATTTGACTTGGCAACCCGCTGTGAATTTTCTACTACTATTTTATAAAGATTTGTTGCCAGCTTTTAGCACATAAATTTCAGTTAATTGCATTCCCATTTTGCATTCAGAGCGTAATCATATTGTAAAATTTTAATTTGAAATCTAAGCCAAAGGGGATACGAAAGGAAAGGGCAAACACATTAAATATGTGTGAGTGTGCATGTGAGTGTGGGTGTCCTTTTAGTGTAAGTTTGTGTGTGTGTGTGTGTGTGTGTACGAGTATGTTTGTGTAATTTTAATTGGAATGCAGTTTTACTATGGCAACAGCACGACATGACATTGATTTTGTAATTAACATAATATGCATAAATATGTATATAAGTATATCGTATATGTATATATTTATGTATAAATAATGGTTTAGTTGTACCTGAATTTACGATTCGATGTGGTAATTAGACAAATTGAGCGTACAGGTTATTAGCTTTAATTTAGCAACAACAACAACAACAAGAACAATCATTTAACATTTAACAAACATTAATAACAATAATCTAATATTAAAGAGACACTCAAATTGTGAACGCCCAAAAGATTGGCAAGAAAACACGAAAGGAAAAAAGAAAAAGAAAGATATATCAAGATGAGATGGAAATCGAAAGTGAGTTGGTGGGATGGTGATTGTAATGACGATGGCGATGATGTCCATCTTTAGGCATCGCCTTGACCACTTGAGCATCATCACAATTACATTTGCAACAGAAGCGACATCAGCTCGAATTGATTGCTCTTAGATATTGACATTATTCTCCTCCTGGATGACAAACAGCAGACAAGGACTGAAACATATTTGGCCAGCTGCGGCACACACAAGCATACATAAACTCTAGCACACACACACACACACACACACACACATACATATATATCTATATATATATACACATATACAAAAGACGCCGTGTGGCATGGCATTGTCACGTTGTAAGAGCAAACAAAATATATGACCAAAGAAGCAAGAAAAAAAAAACATACAACAACTAGACAACGAAATTCAAGAGACACATTTTTCTATTATTAAGCCAAAAATCAAATATTTTGTCATTTAGTGAGGGTTGAAATAAATTGTACTAAAGCACTATGAGCAACACATGTCCTAGAAGGCAAAAACCAGAAGCGGAAACGGAAACAGAAACAGAGTAAAAAAAAAAAAAGAACAAAACGACAATTAAATAAGAAAACAATTTACATAAATTAGCCAAAGTGCCAAAATGGCAAGGGCAAGTATCGTTTATGCAAACGCTTAAATAAATGTGCACATATACACACACAGACACACACACGCACAACTGACAGCATATCTACATAAAATACACATTGCGCCTAGGTTTATGCTACACTTTTTTTTTGTTCGTTTTTGTTTTGTATAGACTAAGAGACTTGGCTTATCGCTCTTATCTATTTCCATACTTGTGACTGTGTGAGTGTGTGTGTATGAGTGTATGCTCGCATGTATGTGTGCATGTATCTATGTGCTTGATATTCCATGTTTGCTTTAGTATTTAAATAACATTCAAGTGCCATGTAGTTTAGTTTTCGAAGCAAGTGACAGCAATTCCCAATGCGTTGCTGAATAAAAGCGGCAAAACTTTTGCCAATTGTTTTGCCAAGCGCTCATTTCATGGTAAATGCGTATGTGTATAGGACAAAAGTTATCGGATGTCTGTCGGTGTGTGTGTGTGTAGCATAGTCATTGATTGCCCGCATTGAAAGCATTGAAATTGTCAACACAATACAAGTAACAGGCAATAAATGCTGACTGGGAATTTAATTAGCCAGGCTCAAAGAATTATTACCCCATATCCATAAATATTGCTTAAAATCTCATACTTAAAGCTACATTGCTCAATCTTCCATTCTTGACCTTAATATGTTAAGTTATTTATTAATATCCAAGACACAAGTTTTCATTGTATTGCATAATGCCTGGGGATTACACTTTCTTTCAGTGTGTGTATGTGTGTGTGTGTGTGTGTATGTATTTATTTGCCTAATTAAGCCTAAAGTCTTTAATATTTAATAAGCTATCTGGTCATCAATGTTCTTCCCCCCTGCCACCTCTTTACCAGTCGACCACTTGAAGTAAACACTTTTCCTCTCCAAAAGTAATTTCACTTTTGTCTTGCCCACAAAATGAAGGTCACATGCATAGAAGTCTACCAAATCCATTTAATACTATTTGCGCAAATATTCACACCATATTTCGATAGTATGGGTATGTTTAAATGATGGCTAAGAAGGAGGGATAGGTGGTTGGGTATTGGGGGCGTCACACACTTGAAACCCTTTTTGGTTGAAGTTTCCGCACACGAAAGCAAAATCAGCATAATTTTATTTATTTAAAGCAATATCGACTTTCCAAAAGGGTCAACAGACAACGAGAACGAAAACGACGACGACGACGACGACGTCGACCAAGATGACGACCAAAGATGACGATGAGGCAAAAGGTTTGACTACTCAATTACTTTAATTTGGTGGGATTGAAGGCGTCGACAAGAGCGATGACAAAAAAAAGGCATCAGTTTGGTAAAAAAGTATTTAATACTATAGGCAAATTGGAGATACTCTTATTGTATCCAAAGAAATGGATTTTTCATATAATTTTTTATTTACATTAACTGACATCAGATCGTATATAGTAAGTGTATCTTGTTAGCAGAATTTCAACTGATATTTAATAGAAAATAAATATAAATTGAATTTACCATTTTATTTTAAATCTCTTGCCGTTTAACTAATGCCTGTCCTTCGATATATATAGATATCTAATATAATATAGATATCTAATAATAAATAATAAATAATTACTTATACGTAAAACGTATTTTATGACCTACTTTAATTTGAATACTATTTAGACGCTTAAAATATAGTCCTCGTTTATCAGTAACCAGCAGTTTTTAAACCTGACTTGGACTGTGAAAAATTGTAAAAGTGTAGAAAACCAAAGGCCACTCTTTCAAAAGCAAATATATCATGAGAAAGAATCAGTTTTCAAATTAATATATAATAAAATTATATATACTTAAGCCTATTTTAAAAATAGTAAAAGCATTATTCAAAATCTTTTCTAATGAGCACCAAAATCATCTTTACCATCAAACCATTGCAATAAACTTCCTTTTTCCATAATTTATTTGTTTTATCTTGACTACGATCTATCTATATAAACATTATTCTGCGCAATGTATTATTACCGACTCGTATATGGTATGTGTACATTCGACTAGTATTTTGTTGATAAATATCAAATGACAACCATATCAATAGGGGAAAAGTAACAAATATTTAGTTTCTGACAAGGACATCACGCATACGACATGTTGTATAGACAAAAAAATTATTTTTGGAAATCAACATAATTACAATTACCAATTGATTAGTTTTATCCTTTAAGTAGTAAAACTTAAGTAAAACTATCCTAATTTATATATGTTTTATTCGAATTATTATTATGAGAATGGGATTAATATACATTTTTTTGCATACTTTGTAAGAGTATTTCCAAATGATATATAAAAAAAATGTATATATAAATAGAGGAAAGAAAAAAAGGGATACGCGGCTGAGCAAAAAAAAAATCAAAGAGGTCAAGCGCTGGAAGCAGTCAAATGTGAAATTTATTTTTACCCAGACTCCAGGATTCAGGATCTTGGGGCTCTTTTGGGAACAACAGAAGCAGCAGCAGCAGTAGCAGCAGCATGGAAATGGGAATGAACAGGATGAGCATGGGGGATTTCTCATAGAGACCGTGACTGTAACAAATACACACAATTTATTTTACGGACAGACCATTCGGTCGAGTATCCTTACCACTTACATATGCATATGGGTAAAGGGCAGACTGACTTCCAAAACCAAAACGAAAGTTTCCTCCACCTTCTCTGATATGCGTACAAATTGCGGTTTATTGAAGCGTAAGGCAGAAAATGCAAATTGTATGCTTTTGTTATTCATTTTAATGCTGTGCCAAAAAGTATGAATTTAATTTCAGGTCAAAAAATCGATTGGCAAAAAACTACCAAAAAAAAAAAAAAAACTAAAAACAAAATCCGTTTCTTATTCACTCACTCACTCACTCCCTCTCTCTTTCTCTCGCCCTATTTCTATTTCTTTCTAATCTATTCACAGCCTGATTCAAGTGCGGCAACGGCAACAGATACAAAACTTAATCGACTGAGGCTACGCCTTGGCAGATTCTCAACGGCCAAGAATAAAAGCGGAAGTGGAGCAACTGGAGCATCTGGTGGCGGTACTGCTCTTGGTCTGGTTGAAGGCAACTCAACGAATACGGTTAACACAGTGGAGGATACCGAGTTCAGTAGCTCGAATGTGGATAGCAAAAGTCGTGCTGGCGTTGAGGTAATAACAAAAACAACAACAAAAACAACACTAACACTCCACAGCAATGGGTAACTTTTGGGTGTATTTTTTTTTTAAATCAAAAAGCAAAAGCAACCATCTCATAACGCCTGACATGTGCCCAACGATCTGAGCAGTAAACTGAGGCTTCAGCATCGGATTCAGTTTGCTTCCTGCTTCTCGGGTTTCTCCTCTTTTTTTATCCCATCACATTGCCACGACGCACGTAGGCTGACCAAAAATAAACTCACGATTTTTCATTCAACTGCCATGTGGCAGGGTACTACTACGAGTATGTGGCATATACATACATATGTATGTGTGAAGGCCCAAACTTTTTTAAAAGGTGGCATGGAATGTGATTTTTTCCTCTTGGCTACCTTTTTTAGTAAATTTCATTCTATTTTTTCACTTGCTTATTAGAGCGTTTCATTTTTTTTGTTTTTTTTTTTGTTTTTTTCCCTGCATTCCAGGTTTCAAATTAGACAGATAAAACAACTGAATCAATTAAATTTTTTTAATATCTCTATTATTTTTAATTAAATAATTTGTAAGACAATTCAATTGAATTCAACAAATTTTATTAAATACTTTCTTTTTATTGCTTTTGCAAATCAAATATAAGTACATATATAAAAACTATTAAAAAGATAAATACTATAATAATTTAGATTTTAAATACAACACAACTGAATGTGCATATATTTCTGTATCTAAATTTAAAAACCTTTGTTTAATAGGCAATATTTTTTAATCATTTATAACGGATGTAATAAATTAATGAAATTCATTTTACATAAGCGTAGTGTGGCAGGAGAATTGGTTTAAACTTTAACAAACATTAGAGAATTTTCTTGTTTACTAACACTAGAACTTAACAGAATTAAGATCTTAACAGAACATACGAGTTAACATGGACATATGACAGAGAATGAAGAAGCACTTAAAAAGGTGAACAGGCATACTTAGTGGAAGTGTATACTAAATATATGTATGTAATACTTACCTAAAAAGACTCTTGGTAATGTATTAGTACCTAAAAAGAGACTGGCTACTACAGTAGAAATAATAATATTATATTCTTTAATTTATGCAATACTCAGCCATCTATTAATAATCATCATTATTTGACAAAGCTAGACGAATAACCATTAGACCTTTAATTATCGAATCCATTATTGTCATATTCATAGCGAAGAAAACGACATTTTAGTCCTTGATAACTGTTCAAGGTTCTATTGGATGATGCATTTTATGGACATGTCCTTCTTCAATCCACACAGGAATCCAGGCTAAGCCGATAAGTCCTTATTTCTAAAAGTATGTCATAATAATAATTTTTTCATGACTTGAAAAAAATTGAATTACAATCATCGCACCGAAATGGCTATGCTCTTTATGAAAACAAAATAAGATTATTTATTTTCCCCATTTCTATGATTCTATAAAATTCCTAAATTGGGTAATTTTTATTGTGTTTGTTTTATCTACCTAACTTTTAGACAATTAGAAAAAGATTTATATAAATTTCCATGCTTATTTCTGAATTTAAAAAATGGCATTAAAAATTGAAGAAAATTTTTTATGAGGATCTAATAAGAGCTTAGGGAAAATGTTCAAACAGAGGGGGAACATCATCAAGAAAATTTTATAACTTTCGAAATATTTTAAATACTTAAATATCTATTCTAGAGAATTGAATAAAGTTGAAAAAATATATAGAATTATTCTTTTTTTTATACAACTACAGATAGCTTGATGTCAAAATAAATAGTTTAATGTTTTATATTACTTTGATCTTATGTGTTAAATAAATATAATTAAGATAATTTCATTAATCTTTATTAATCTTCTTAGTACTTACTACATTCTGATTAAAATAAATTAAAATTTCCTACAAGAATTTCACTCAAACAAACAACAAGTATTTAGGTTTTTTTTACTTAAAAAAAATATATTTCAAGTAAAATCTGAATGAAGTCGACTTTTCTGTATTATACTAAATGCGTAGCTAAGAAAAAAGCTAAAAGTACTAATTAAAACTTTAAAAAAAAAAAATATTTTTAACTTTCTGGTCAAAGAAAAGAAAATTTTCAAGAGTTTTATTTGCAATAAAACTTCCTACTAAAAAGAAGAAACTCTAGTAGGAAATCTTTCTAATTTTTGATTTTTCAATGACAAGGGGTAGGGTATGCAAACGTCTGCCTTGTTCAAGTCCTCTACTTTTTTATAGCAATGTAATTTAAATTTTTCAATTTCATTAATCTGTTAGAATGTCACTCATTTCCTGTTTTCAAAAAAAAATTAAGCTCATCAATTGAAAATTAAAAAGAAAAATGAAAGAAAAAAAAATAAAGGTATGTGAGAGTGAAGAAATGCGAAATGTTTATTGCATTTTGATGCGATCAAGCGCAAATCCTTAAATTGCATAAATAAGTATAACCTAGGTAGCTTGGGGGCCACTTGAGAGGCAAATCCAAAAGAATTACCAGAGACCCATCCTGCCTCATATAAGGCCAATCATCAGCCAGTCGACAGAGAAATGTCAGCGATAAAATGCAGGCAAAAAGCTTATTTTTGGTTTATTCGATAAGTATGAGGAAAAGAGAATGGTAGAGGAGGGGGCTTGGTGGGTTGGAGAGATGAGGAAAGAGGCCAAATTTTGTATTTAGCCGCATTTTATGTATTTCAATTTTGTGGGCGATTTTATGGCTAAAAAATAAGCCAGCAACAGCAGCAATGGGACAAGCACACACACATACACCCACCCACACACACACACACACACACACACACATATTCAATAATAACACACATTAAAGTAAAGGCAAAAACGAAACCATAAAAGAGCAGAGCCAAAATAAATTGCTTGAACGTTTTGTTTGCATTGTGCCCCCGCCCTCGCCGTTGCCGCCAACCAGTTGACAGGGGCAATCCAGGAGAAGAAGGTGGCATAAAGTAAAGTCGAGTGGCCAAAGGTCAGGAACACGCAGACCGACACACACACAAACACACACACACACAACAAACATCGCCAGGTTCGTGCTGGTTAAGTAATAGCAAAGTCAAATATAAGCTGTGACAAGGATATGGCAAAAGGAGGTAGAAAGAGGAAGAGATAGAGTGAAACCAAATGAAAACAAAACAGCAACAGGAATTGGCATACAAATAGCAATTGGAACACGAATTGAAATTGGTATAGGTATTGGAATCGATGGTACATGGCGGTAGCTGGATTAAGAAACGTTAGCTTTGGCCCTAACCATGACCCAGTGGAGTGAAGATTCTAGTCAAGGAGTCAGCCTAACAAGGCACTCAATACGCTTGAGTAATTGAAGAAAATATGTTGATGGCTTATGGCTAACAGCTTTCGTTTCCATTCGCTTGGCCATAACGGCAACAACAACAACAACAACTATAACAACAGATGAAGATGGCCAAGCAAAAGGCAGTGGACCAAGTTGTGTTTTTTATTTGCCTTTGCTTTGCTTTTCGCATCCTCCTTAAATTAAATATTTACTTGGCAAATGCTTTCAATATGTGTTTGTGTGTCTGTGTATGTGTGTGTGTGTGTAAGTGGACAGCCAAATAAATAAACACACCCACACTCAGTATGGCCAAAAGCAAATATATAAATTTATTATTGTAGTTCTGTGTTAAATATGAGCAAAAGAGGGAGAAAGAAAAAAAAGGGAAAAGAATAAACCAGAACTAAGGCCAAAAGCAAAAGGAAGCGGAACTGGAGAAAGAGCAGGAGACGGTACAAAAGGAATGGGCGGAGGTGCATGTACGTACATGAGCCTGATCAAATAGAAGCCAAAATACCTTCTGATTCTAACAAATATCCTATACCCTTGTAACTTAACACTAAATTGAAGTTAAATGATATATTTATTTGATACCATAATCTTTGATTATTCGTTGACATTGATTAAAGGTTGAATTCTTTTAAATAGCAAAATGGTTTTCGATATGTATATATATATGTATATATATGTATATATATATATATATATATATATATGTATATATATATATATAATATATATAATATATATATATATATAATCATAGTATTTAAACTTTTTACTCCAACTAGAATTGCTAACTTTAACTCTGAGTTACATTTCCTTTAGAAAATAAAATATAAAAGTTAGAAAAGTAATTTCATTTAGAATTAAAAAAAAATCAACATATTTTTTTAGTTTTTAAAGTTCTTGACATTTTTTTAAGGAAATAATGAATAGCATTTAATGTTTGAATTAGATGCCAAGAGGGGAAAAATATTTCTTAAAAATGGAATGAAAACACGAAACACAATTTTTGACTTTGTTTGTTTATATATATATATATATATATATCTATATATATATATATATATTTACGTTACATGAATATAGAAAAAATATCTTGAAATATCACAAAGTATTGAGACTAAACTTGTAGATCAAACAATAGTTCCAATGTAGGCAAAGGAAAAGTACAGAATTGATATATAAATATATATATATATATATATATATATATATATATATAAAATAAATAATTTATTAAGTATAAAAAAGTTTAAAAAATGGGATTAATTATTTAAATAAAAATTTTAAATAAATTATATTTCCAAAATATTTTTGTTATTTATAATTGATAATTAATTAAAATAACTTTGAAAACCTTTACTAACTAATAATAAAAATAAAAATAATAACTATTAATTTACTAACTTACAATTTCATTCAAATATTATTTTTATTTAATTTGAATTATTTAATTTATTTCGATTTTTAAATCATTAAAAGTGAAAAATATCTTAACAAGTTTTGCTACTAACTAAATCTATTATATTGAACTTTAATTCAGCATGAATCATATAACTCAGATTTCCAAATCAATTCAATATATAAATTCCTTATTCTATAATATTTCACATAGTGCATTAACTTCTTTGAAAGGGTATCAAAATGATAGAAAGCAACCAATTTCCCCATAAGTCAATGTAGGAGGTAGTAGAAATAAATCGAAACAAATAAACATTCCTCTCGAGTGCAATACGGCAGGGAAAATACAGAAGTTGGAAATTGTGTATAGCATAGGGGGAAAATGGAAAAGCAGGGCTTTTCACTCTAGCATATTTCATTTATAAGAGGAGTATTGGTAGTAATTATAAACAAAGAAGATTAGTTATCAATTCAAAACTAGAAATGGGGGAGAATCAGTAGAATTATCTGGTATAGTAGACACCTCATACTAACACAAACTCACACATATCCACACACACACACACACATATACATATATTGACACACTCATTTCCCTAATACAAAATCCATTTTCATTTCGAGTTTTCATTTTCCAACTGCAATTTCTATGTTCTCTCCTCTCCCTATCACTCACTCACTCACTCTCTCTCTCTCTCTCTGTCTTTATCTCTCTCTTATTGGTTCATTGTCTTTCCATTGTTCGTCTCATGTCCTGTAAATTAAAGTACTTTTTACTTTTGCAATTTGAAACTTTTGTTGGCTTGTTGCTTTGATTTTCGGTTTCCTTTTCAGCTTCCCTCCCCCCTTGCCAATTTTCCCCCTCTTTTCGTTCACATATATATTAAAAATTAAGTATGCTTGGAAAAAGGGAACCAAAAACGAAATTGAATATGGCCACAACTATTTGTTTGTATTTGTGGCACACACATCACCCACTCACATGGATACCCAAACACCGAATGACAATGACAATAGGTTACATATGTTTCTTATTTCTCTCTAGTTTTTTTTTTATTTTTCTCTCAATGCTTTTGTGTCATGGACAATTTGCCAATGGCCATTGAATTTGATGACCTATAGTATCCTGGAATCTGAACCTGAACCCAACTACACTCAGATCGACCTTCTGGACATATGTACATGTGTATATACATACGATAGATACATGTATATGTATATATAGATAGATTTATGTATATGACATGTCATGGGTTGTAAAGGAAATGGTCACAAAATTGAAAATGCATTTTTCTCATTTTTATTTCAATAAATTTGAATGTCTTCCTGTCAACTCTTACAATATAATAATCTCTTTATAGAAAATAGTTGAAAAAGTACTATCAAAGTCGTTGAAATCAATACAAGGCGACATTAACTACTAACCAAACTTGTAATTGACAATTGAAATATTTGCTAAAGAAATTTCAATGGAAGAGCAAAAACTCTCATTAAAAGAAAACTTTTGATTTTTCCATTTAAATTGTAAATCAAATTACATACTTAGTTTTCATTTATGCACAATAATTTAGTAATTAAATTGTACATATATTTATTAGATTTTTGGTTTATTGGTATGAAAGTCATAAAGTGAATCACATTAAAAAAAAAAACTATTGACTTTTCCATTTAATTCTTGATAACACTTTGCAGAATAATTAGTTAATTGATTTAAATTTGCAATCGCACAAATATTTTATAATAATAATAACAATTAGTCTAAATATTTATAGAATTTTTAACTTTTAAATCATCTAATTATAATGTTTGTTATATTTTTATCAAGTCAATCGATTTTCAGAACTTAATAGAAATTTTTTTGCTAATAAAACTAATTGAAATTTAATTTTATTTTTAACAGTTTGAAAAAAAAACCGATTGCTCCTATGGCAATTATATTATATATGAAAAACAAAGTATTGATCTTATATTTTATTCTCTCAAAGGATCCTTTCTACGATACATATTAGCATACTTGTTTATATAATGTTCAGTAGAGAGTAGACATTGTGCTTCAATTTTGTTGTTACCAACCAAATCGGGCTTAAAACCACCCCCCAACCCCCTTTCCCAAACGCCCAACCATTTGCCGTCCCGTAGACACAATTTATAACACATAAAGTTGATTTTAGCACTTTACGCTCCGGCACATAATGCGGTGCGATGGGGTGTGGGGTGGGATGGGGTGAGGATGATGTGATGCGGTCCTACGTCCACTTGGCCACTTCCGCTTGTCTCACACCTTACAGACAGAGAGGCAGGCACACAGCCGGCTCAAATTACAGGTGATTATAGGAATTTTAGTGCTAGACAAGCCGTTTCACATCAGCTCCTTACCACCATCCATCCTTCCATGCTTCTTTCATCCTTCCTTGAAGGCTACTTAAATATGCAGCAACCAGCAAATTGGTGACGCCTGATAAATTGTGGCAGCAAAAAGGAGTAGGTGTAGGCCAAGGCAGGCAGGAGCGTGGCTAGAATAAATATTTATACAGTAAATTTTGTTATTTTTTTTTTTTTTTATTATTTATTTATTTTAACCAGCATCAATTTTTTGTTATGTACCCATATAATGTATATGTATATAGGCTTAAATGAAAATTTGTTACTAACCCCGAAGCTATAAATAAATTTATGAATCCAATTGGAATGATCTGTGGTTGGCTGTGGCACAGATTTTAAATGCTAATTTGCCACACGAGCCGTTCAAAATGGAAATGGGGAGGAAAACTCTTTTTTTTACAGTTTTTCCCTTTTCTTATCGGTACTTTTTTTTTCTTTTTGCAGGCACCCAGCACATCAGGTGGTAGTCAAATAGCCACCGTTTCCCACCTGGTGGCCCTGGCCAAACAGCAGGGCAAGTCAACAACCAAAACAGCCGCGACTCCAGCTGCTGCTGCTGGTGCTGGTGCTGGTGCTACTGCTGAGCAGAGCAGGCAAACAGCAGAAAAGGATACAGAGGATGGGGAGCCAAAAATAGAGGCAACCACAACCGCAACATCAGCAGCGGTATTGGCGGACGGGCAAAACGAGCAGAGTCATGCCAATGGTGGAGCTGGAACAGCTGTGGATGGGGCCGTTTCAGCCTCCTCATCTGCGGTGGAAGTGCTCGAGGATCCGCATTTGCAACAGCAGTTGGAACAAGTGCAACAGCAACTACAAAAAACTGCCAAATCTGGTGGCGTTGGCGTTGGCGGTGGCGGTGGTGTTGGTGGTGCCAGCACATCAAATGCCACAACAATTACATCGATATCAGCGCTATCGCCCACAACGCCACCGCCACCAACACCCCAACAATTGCCGCAGGCCTCCGCTGGACCGATGACAGCCAAGACCAGCACGCTGACAAGCTGCAACCAGGCACATCCGTTATGTAGTTCAGTTAGTTCTGTGCCCGTAACGCCAGAGCCGCGCAGTAAGCAACAGCCAGCTGCCTCGCCGGCGCCCACAGCTCACCAACAGCATCATCAACAGCAACAGTTGTCCAGCATAGCCAATCCCATGCAGAAGGTGAACAAGCGGAAAGAGACGCTCGAGGCAAAACGGGAACGGAAGGCAGCTAAAACATTAGCCATCATTACGGGTGCCTTTGTCGTCTGTTGGCTGCCATTCTTTGTGATGGCCCTGACCATGAGCCTATGCAAGGAGTGCGAAATGGCAATTAGCGACACTGTCGCCTCACTCTTTCTTTGGCTGGGCTACTTTAACTCAACATTAAATCCGGTAAGTGTCCTCTCTTAGTACCCTGAAGCACTAAATTTTATTTCATTTGAATTCGATCAAATTTTGGTATACAATTTGCAATGAGTTGCAATCAGCGCCCATACTTATGATACTCCCAGTCTCGATTATCCAATGGACAGACTTGACGTGTTCTTAGCCAACGGGAAATGCAATGGAAATGAAAGGCATGATTACATGTTCCCCATGCCACTGTACATTGGTCAATGGCAACATCTGCTTCCTTAGCCTGGCATTCAATGCATACCTCCATAATGTGATTGCGACAAATGGCACAATTATCTACCGTCAAATCCCAGGCCCAGAGCGCAACGGCTTCCCATTTCTTTAATTCAAATCTTTTATTACCAGCTAATTTCATTTTCTTCATTTTTGATCACTTCGTTATCCTCTCTAATTAAGAACTTTATCAAAATCATGAGCAAATCAAGAAATAATTAATACAATTACCTTTAAATTGAAAATCTTTTCACCATATGACTTTAAATAACACACATAAGCTTAATTTCAAAGTGTTGACCAGTTAAAATTTACGCAATTCAGTGTTGGTAAACTAAATACGCAAGAACAAACTAATCAAGAGAACTAAGAAATTTTTTCCCATAATTTCATAATTACAATGGTTTTAAAATGTGTAAAACATCCATATTAGATAAATCAGAAGTTTATAAAGCAATTAACTATATCATAGATTTATAAAGCTTTGGAAAGGATCCTTACTATATTTTCAATTGAGAGCTATTTCTCCGAAATTTAGAAGAAATTTCTATAGATTTCCTATCCTTACAGTTTTTTGTTTGTGTAGATACATATAATCTTCGAGTTTGAAATAGTGCCCCATAGTTTGTAAATTATTATTATTAATTTTATTTTAATATATTAAAACATATAATTAGTAAATGAAAACAAGAATATTTGTTTGAAATAAGTGAAGTTTTTTATATTTATTCAAATATAGTTAATTAAAAGAATATTTAGAATTTATATCATATGTGTGAAAAAATTAGAAATATAGAAATAAATATAAAAAATACGTTATTTAAAACTATAACTTAATCGTTTCACATTCTCAGAACTTTATCCCCAACATTATCCTTTATCTTTATAAATATAAGATGAAAATCCTAATATCAACTCTCACTTTTCAGGCAAAAATCATTATGAATTATTGAATTTATCATACCTACTAATAATATTAATAATATTAAAATCTATAATGAAACTTTAACTTCATTTTGCTATAACATATATATTTACATATGTAGATTGAAGCACATTGAAATCACTTAATGAGAAGAAAAGATTAATTTAAACAATTAAAATATTGTATATAAAATCATTTAACATTAATAATTGAAACAATTTTAATTATTCAATGTTTACGTCGAAATGTGTACAAATATTTAAAAGTATTATGTAAATTAAAACCTTTTGCAGTATTTGTAGCATTTGTAGTTGCTTCTATTTCAATTTGGTTTTCTTTTGCTTTTCAGGTCATCTATACAATATTCAGTCCGGAATTTCGTCAAGCCTTCAAGCGTATACTCTTTGGCGGCCACCGACCAGTCCACTATCGGAGTGGGAAACTCTAGATAGTGCATGCGAAGAGGCGAAGGAGGTGGGTGATTCGACAGCAATAGTTATATTATTGTACAGGTTGTATTATTATTAACTTTGGTGATGGCGAAATGAGCTATATTATCATTATAACTATAATAATAAAGATGATGATGGAAATGATGCTGGATAATGATAACAATGATGATGATGATGTCCTTGTAAATGAAACTCAAACACGCAAAAGCAAGGCAAACGCAATTGCATTGCTCTGTTTTCCTTTTATATTTTTCCAATTTCGCCAAGTTTCAATTTTCAATGCAAGAAACGAAATTGATATTGCCTCAATTGTGTTGCTTCTACTTCTGATGTTGCAATTGAAAGTGTGTGTGTGTGTGTGTGTGAGAGAGAGAGAGTGTGGAATTGTATGTGTGGGTGGGTATCTGTGTCTGTCTGTGTATATGCGTTGGCTGTCGCTTTCGGCATTCAATTTCACAAGTCTCTCTCCTTCGAAGTAGACAAACATTCAAATTACTAAAACGATGGCACCACGCCTTTGTGTTGCCAGTTGAAACAAAGTTTTTCGGGGTCTAAAATGGAAAGTTTTATCAGCCCTTTATCGGGGCTGTCATCTGCAGGCATGAAACGATTTAAAAATTCACTTGGTCAATGCAACACGCCAACGGCCATTAGAATTATGTTGCCCCACAATGCGGACACTTGCTACAGAGCACTTTCCCCATTTTCTCTCACTCTACTTGTATGTCTCCGGTTTTTTTTTTTTTTGGGTGGCTACGTCTCCGGCTTATCTACAAAGGCGCTTTGAATAGTTCCATTTGCATTTTAGAGAAAGAAGGAGAAAAAGAGACAGAGAGAGTGAGAAAGAGAAAGGTCAGGCATACCATCTGCTTGTGGCAGGCAAGTAAATCTGTGTGCCATTCATTCATTCATTCATTCATTTGGCAACATAAAAGTTAAATTAAGTAACATTAATTTTACAAAAACAACAAAAAAGATTTCAACATTTTGCCTTCTGCTTTGGATTTGTATAAAAACTTTTTCTTATTCTCAATAAACATTATATTTCAGACGCTTCTGCTAAGGGCGGACAACGCCAGTAGCCTCTTCGGCGAAATAAAATGAAACCACTTCCAACACCACCACCAGCATCTCCACCACCATCTCCACCAACAACACCATTAGCACCAAGATTTAACCATCCGCACCTACAAAAATAATGAAAAAAGAAAGGCAAAGCTCCTTCCCCTTCCCTCCATCCCTTTCTAGATGTATACCAAAAAGATGACTCCAATTCCAGTAACATATGATAATTGATTAAGTGTAAATAAGTTCAGCTAAATGTGGTTAAAAAAAACAAAAACAAACGTTAGTTAAGTATTAGCTAACAAATTTTGTAAATGACAAGTGGAGACTGTGTTTTTTTTTTGTTGTTATCTACTCAAAAATGTTGATTGGCAAATAACCAAAGTAAAAGAAACTAACAAAAACTACAACAACAACAAAAAGAATCTAATCAAAATGAAAAATAATTAGTATTAGTCATATTTATTCTTAACTAAAATATAGAGCAATCTACTTCCAACTTAAAGTGTGTGTTTTTTTAATTACACATACCACTTAAATGTGTAAGTTATAGATAAATAAATATATATATATATATATATATCTGTTAGATGTCAGTTCTCAATAAATTAAGAACAGTAATCGTATATATATATATACATAGAAGAAACATTTAATGTGTAATCCAACTGTTGAGTATTCAAATTTAGGTAAATTTAATTTAAGTATAATTATCACCAAAAACCTGTTTAAATACAATTTAAATTAAGGTTAAACAATTGAAAATAAACTAAGCAACTGTTGTAATATTATTTAATGCTAAGCAAGAAAAAAAACATGAATAAATAAAATCTATGTATATACAGTACTGGCCAAGAGTAAGCAGCCACTTTAATACGATTTGGTTTTTGGTGTTCAAATTACGATTTGCGATTAGAACTAAAAATTAATATTTTGATTTTATTGTTTTTGTTAAGACAGTTTTTGATAATATTAATACATTAAACCAATCAATTTCAAGCAAGAAAATGTTAGATCAGACTTCGAAACTAAAACCAACGAAACTTTAATTAAAGAATTGAAATTTTCTATTCTTTATATTAGAATTGAATTATTTCGATCTCATACAAAATTCAATGAATAAAATTAATATTATTTGAATCTTATTTTAAGGCCACATTTAAAGCAAAGTTATAATCTCAATTTTAAAGACTCAATCTTCATTTATCTATTTAAAATGTTTATACAAATGACTTTCCACGTGGCAACTTAAAATATTGCCAAGAAAAAAATAATAAAATTATTTAAATTTATTTGTTTAAAAGATATTTTCTGGAATAATAAATTCAAATTTTGAGGATATAAAATGACAGATCTATAACAGTAAATTATTATTGATCGTTGATTCTTTAAGAGTAAAACATTAAAACTAGCATTTCCTTGCTTGTAAATGATTGAGTACTAAACTGAAAAATTGGTTTTGTTCCAAAGTGTTGAAAAACTTTTGGCCTGTAGTGTATATGTAAAAAGTGTTGGTAATTATCCCCTTACTTTGTCCCATTCCACCGTCTCTTCTTGTTCCACCACTGTTAAGGATTTCTTTGAATAAGTTACATATGTAAGAAAAATAAAACAAAAAATTGCCTAAGGGTTTAAGTGTAATATTGAAAAGCAAAACTACTTTCGGGAAAAATGGGTAAAACGTAATTAGCTAAAATCGGCAAGAACTAAACAATATATATATAAAAACATATATATATATATAATTAAGGAATATTATACATAAATGTTTATTGAATTAAGTGAAACAAAAAACCATAGAAAAAAAATATCACTTAACTTAAAGTACATACCGAAAAAAAATTAAAAACGAAACAAAAACAATACTTGGAATCTAATTGAAAATGGAAATCAAAATAAAGCAAATTTAGATATTTAAGTGTTTACAGATCTATGTCTAAAATAAATTTGTTACCATATCAAGCAATAATTCGAAGCACACACACACACAATACAAACACCCGCACACACAAACACATCGAAATTGTAGCCTAATTTTCGAAAATAAATTTTTGCATTTAATTTATCTAATTCAAAATGAAACTAATTGGCGCGCGCATTTTGAAACAGAGAAATTTTAAATGGGAAGAATTATTGCCTGATATAGAACAAACATCTAGAACACATTTCATATGAACTAAACAAAAAAAAAAATAAACTTGCAATAAACTTGCTCTAGTACTTACTACAAAAAAAATTGCTGTATACTTCCATCGGCTGCAAATAATACCTAAATAAACAACCACTTTCATGAAAAATAATTTATTGGTTTATATATTTTTAAACTGCATAAAAACTGGATGAAAACTATAGTTAATAGTTTTATCCGTATAGACATTAAATAAATGATCATTGTTCTGTACACTCCAATAAAATTCGGATAGCTGGAAAAAAAGGCAGCACATTATATATTATGTTCTTCAAAAAGAATTGAAGGGGATACTTACCCGTAAAAGATATAGAGATAACTCTTTATTTCGACCTCTTGCTATTTCTTGTCCATCGAACACATAATCGTTAAATTCAAATTTACACATGTCAAAGCTAATGACATCCAAATGTGTGCTTTTCAACAATAAGTCATATAAATCTTCTTTTAGAGATATGTTACAAACCACTAAATATAATTGAGTGATATTTCGAAAACTATTGACATCTAAGCGTTGAGAATTAAATGGGGTTGCGACGATTTTAAGTTGATCGACATGTACATTGAAATCAAAGACACTTTGTACAATACTTGATTTAGAGGTTTCTAATATGTGAAAGTGTCGACCATTGAATTTTTCAATTAAACTGTCCAAAATTATATTGTAAGCCCATTCAGTGATCAGAAGTTTTTTTAAAGATGCCATTTCATTCAAATAATCAATAAACCAGTAAAGTTCGTCTACATCGATTTCAATTATTTCTAGATTCATTACACTCTCTTTAGGTAACGTTATGGACTCCACTTGGTGCTGATCAAATAAACCCAATTTAATTTCCCTCAGACGATTACCCACCATAATTTTTCGAAAAGTCTCAGGCTTAAATTGTGTTCCGCAATAGGATAATGTCAGGCTTTCCAAACTGTTATAATTCACAATTTGGTTACCTGAGATATTTCCCACTGGACTCAAGGTTTTTAAATTTGGAAATGAATTTTGAAAGTCGGCTAAATCAGAGTCCTTTAAAGGACTGAGCAAATGAAATCGCAAATCATCAACTTTGGGAAATTTGTAGCGCATTAGAATTTTGATGTGTACCTTTTCTGCACATTTGATTCGAATCTTTTTAGTGGTTTCGCAAACGTTCTGACAAAAATATTGCCAATCGTTTTCTTGTAAATCAATATCGTCTAAAGAGATGTCAATAGTTTGATATTGAGAGCGCCAGACACTAGGCAAAATATTCCGAAATCTTGTGTGCAATCCCGATAATGAGAATTGTGACCTTAAGTCCAAATATAATAGAATCGAGATTAAACAGTCATCGGGAAGGTTTTCCATCGTAATCTAAAATATTTAGAAAAAGTGAACGAAAGATAAATTTGAATATATGTATGTTTATCGATGAATAATTGACAATGATAAGAATCGATTAACATTAAATACATGCGCTATCTACATTTGTGTGACCAAATACTTGTAATTACATTATATTTGCAAATTGTAATACCGTTTGTTGGTCACTCTAGGACGTTTTATTCCCCAAGAAATAAACACAATTAGAACAAACCGAAAATGCAAAAATATGATAAAATGGAAAAAATCGGCGAAGGCACCTATGGCACGGTGTTTAAGGGTCGAAATCGGGACACGATGGAAATAGTTGCGCTAAAACGAGTTCGCCTGGACGAGGATGATGAAGGCGTGCCTTCCTCTGCCCTGCGCGAGATCTGTTTACTAAAGGTAATAAAGAATCCCGGGAAAAACTCCACCCAAAAGGAATGTAAATGAATGTGAATACTGTTAGCCTTCCGAAGATGAAAATGATCGTTTTGTAAATCAAGACAGAGTCAACTCTCATATGGTATATTGCGTTTTTTTTTTACTCCATTTCTATTTTTCATTCATTCAACCAGGAGTTAAAACACAAAAACATTGTGCGCTTAATAGATGTACTCCACTCGGATAAGAAGCTTACATTGGTCTTTGAGCACTGTGACCAGGATCTAAAAAAGTACTTTGACAGTTTGAATGGAGAAATCGATATGTCTGTTTGTCGCAGCTTCATGTTGCAGCTGTTGCGCGGCTTGGCCTTTTGTCACAGGTTTGTGGATTATCAAATTTATTTCATAATTATTTAATTTTTGTTAATATCTTTAACAATTTGCAGTCACAATGTCCTACATCGTGATTTAAAGCCGCAGAACTTATTAATTAACAAAAACGGCGAACTAAAACTGGCTGATTTCGGATTGGCTAGAGCCTTTGGTATACCCGTAAAATGTTATTCAGCCGAAGTGGTGACATTATGGTACCGTCCACCAGATGTACTATTTGGAGCTAAACTTTATACGACTAGCATTGATATGTGGTCGGCCGGTTGCATTTTGGCCGAGTTAGCTGATGCTGGACGACCGCTATTTCCCGGCTCTGACGTGCTTGACCAATTGATGAAAATATTCCGCGTGCTGGGCACACCAACCGAAGATACATGGCCAGGTGTATCACATCTATCCGATTATGTTGCGCTTCCATGTAAGAGAAATTTTTTAACTTTATAAAATATTGCATATTTTAATACCATTGCACACCACCTGTAGCCTTTCCAGCCATTACTTCATGGAGTCAACTGGTACCAAGACTTAACTCAAAGGGACGAGATCTTTTGCAAAAGCTATTGATATGTCGTCCCAATCAGAGGATCAGTGCCGAAGCTGCAATGCAGCATGCTTATTTCACAGACAGCTTGTCTTCTGTCCATTAGGAAATTGCAAAAAAAGAACCCCAAAAATGAGAAATCAACCTATTTATTACGACTGTCTTTTCAATAGGATCTAAGGCGATTCCTTTTCTTGTACTAGTTATAAATGTGCATATTTTGTCCTTAGTTATTTAAGTTTGTTTATACATATATACAAAAATATATACATGTATGTATATTCATACTATTTATATATACATATATACGAATACCAAATGAAAATGCAATCAGTTTCAAATATAACTAATTTTTAGATGTTAGCTAAAATAAATAATCAAAAAAATTTTAACATTAAATTCCAATTGTCTTGTTAAGAAAAAACAACTGAGTTATTTTACTTAAAAAATTGACCATTAACGAAATTGTAAAATTAGTTTAGTTTATATGTATGTAGATCTTGGAACTTGGAAGATTAGTTCTTTATTGTAGACACTTAAAAAAATACAAATTTTGAAACAGTCCCAAAAATGAATAAATTATTGAAAACCTTCCTCAATATTTAAATATTCGTATTATATTATTACTAATTATTTATCATTTATTTATCCTTGATGTGGCAGATACGTTCGCATAGAGTTCGGATTGATAATATCAATAATCGATTCTAACATTGAAATCTAATAAGTCGTTATACTTATCATTACCAATCCAAAGATATAATATTTCAACAACTATTTTTAAAAGTTCATATCTAATGAATATTATATAAATATAATTCGAAAAACACTCAAAATTTTATTCAGTTATTAAATTATATTAATTAATTTGTTGAATATCAATTAAACTTACTTCACGTACGTTGATAAATTTGAAAGACAATGCACCGCATAAGGGTTAACATTAGACGCGCACACTCACAAATATTAAACCGGGGTTGGTCAATTTACTTTAGTTGATTCTGAATTGTTTTGCAAACCGGTCGTGCTCTTGAGACGATAAAACAAAACACGATATTTATTATTGTTAAAAATAAGAAAGCATAATAATAATAAAAAAAAATATACTTATCATTTATTACACTTGCTTTGTCTTGGAAGTTGACTAATCGAAATCGAAATCGAAAACTGAAACTAACCCAAACATAAATAGACAAGAGAAGAGTTCTAATCGCAATGACCTGGGGATTTGTGACATGCGGACCCAATGAGGCCCTCGTCGTATCAGGTAAATCAAAACAAAAAAAGTACCCAATTCTGCGCAATCTTACAATTGGAAACACTTTAAAGTTATCGCGATTTGATATAAATAGTAAATAAATAGAACTCTGGTCAACCCACACACGCCTTAGAATGACGTCATATCTAATCGATTTTTGTGTACAACTTGGTGGCAAGAAGAAACAGTATATGCGCGCGCATACATTTATCGAAGGGGGGACCACTATAGGGGGAGGCAGAGCAAATTGTCGTTGTAAACAAAAATAATAAAGTTTTGCATATTTTTTACAGGATGCTGTTATATGAAACCCCTATTGGTGCCCGGAGGCAGAGCCTTTGTGTGGCCATCGATTCAACAAGTACAACGGTAAGCTAATTGATTTGACCATGAAATCAATTGACGTAATTACATACATACATACACTGTTTAGAATCTCGTTGAACACCATGACATTACAAGTGGAGAGTCCTTGTGTGTATACGAGCCAGGGAGTACCGATCTCCGTAACCGGAATTGCCCAAGTGAAAGTGCAGGGACAGAATGAGGATATGTTGCTAACAGCATGTGAACAATTTTTGGGCAAATCAGAGGCAGAGATCAATCACATTGCCCTGGTCACATTGGAGGGACACCAGCGCGCTATTATGGGATCCATGACCGTTGAGGAGATTTATAAGGATCGCAAGAAGTTCAGCAAACAGGTCTTCGAGGTAGCCTCCAGTGATTTGGCTAACATGGGCATTACTGTCGTATCCTATACCATTAAGGATTTACGTGACGAGGAGGTAAGCTTTATTAAACTCACCTTATTTTTAATTAAATTTGGTGCACTGGCATGAAAACATTCTAGCTAACACTTATTTAGTTATTGATGGCCCCTAACAATCGATAAAAAGTCACAGTGATGCCGTTAATCGGTTAAATAATAACGTTGAATATTTTTGAATTTCAAAAATGTGTTTTAAAAGTCGAAGTTTAGATGAAATAACGATCATAACTTTTATAGTTAAAACTTCCTTGTAAAAAATTTTCATTTATTTCCGTTTCTTTTGATTTTAATTTCCGTTACGTATGAGACAAAACTAAATTTAAATAGTGATTGTATTTGTATATTCATAAAGTGGGTTCTATGTTGTTTCTTTTGAAAATATTTGAACTTTTAAATAACGGTGTGACATTTTTTTCTTTCGTTACGATATATATATATGTCTACTCTACATATATATATGTATATATGCATGCACTTACATATTGGGATACTCTCCTCCAGGGCGACTCTAAGGTACGTAAATATGGACTGCTATATCTTGTAGATCTGCGCATTAAAACCTTGCCTTAATTTGATTAGTAAATTATACTTTTTCATTTCGTCTTAGGGTTATCTGAAATCCCTGGGTATGGCACGTACTGCCGAAGTGAAGCGTGATGCTCGAATTGGTGAAGCTGAAGCTCGGGCTGAGGCCCACATTAAGGAGGCCATTGCCGAGGAGCAAAGGATGGCAGCACGTTTCTTAAACGACACAGATATAGCCAAGGCTCAGCGTGATTTTGAATTGAAGAAGGCTGCATACGATGTGGAGGTGCAGACCAAAAAGGCGGAAGCCGAGATGGCCTATGAGTTGCAAGCTGCCAAGACCAAACAACGCATTAAGGAGGAACAAATGCAGGTGAAAGTCATTGAACGCAGACAAGAGATTGCCGTTCAAGAGCAGGAGATTAAGCGTCGCGAGCAGGAATTGGAAGCGACTGTACGACGACCAGCTGAGGCTGAAAAGTTTCGTCTGGAGAAGTTGGCCGAGGCCAATAAACAGCGTGTGGTCATGGAGGCCGAGGCTGAAGCAGAATCGGTAAAAGTTTTCAAAATTCCCACTGGAATCAAATATATATAATAGATCAATATCGTTCTCTTGTAGATTAAAATACGTGGAGAGGCTGAGGCATTTGCCATTGCAGCCAAAGCCAAAGCTGAGGCCGAACAAATGGCCCAAAAGGCCGAGGCCTGGCGGGAATATCGTGAGGCGGCCATGGTTGAAATGCTGTTGGATACACTGCCAAAGGTAGGATGTATAAATTTGATCGCACTGATCTCTCAACTAATGCGAACATTCATTTTGAACTTGCAGGTGGCCGCCGAGGTGGCTGCTCCACTATCACAAGCAAAGAAGATCACCATGGTATCCAGTGGCCAAGGCGATATCGGTGCTGCCAAGCTGACTGGCGAGGTCTTGCAGATTGTCAACAAAGTGCCAGAGCTGGTTAAAAATATAACCGGTGTGGATATTGCAAGGGTACGTTCCAATTCTGAATTTATCTAAAGAGAGTTTGAGACGTTATGGGAAATCAGAAAATTTTCCGGGAAAAACCTACAAAACTAAAACCAAACGGAAACCTACAACAAATGGCAATCAAAAGACTTGGTAGAGAACAAAATGTAGTAACAATTTCGATTTCGGGTTTAATTTTTATACATATGATTTCGATTTAATTTGATTTCTATATCTTCATTCTCTTCATTTCAGTCTGTGCATGCTGGCTAAATATCCAAATCAAAACCAAATTACACAAAAATCTTTACTTCAAAAATCGAAAAAAAAATCAATTCTGAACAAATACTAAAAATCAATTGAGTTATCGAAAGCATTTATACATACAATTTGTTTGTTTTCATATAACATATTATATGTATGTAATTTATTCAATTTTGTTTAATTACATACGACCTCTACATATATAAATATATATATTTATATCTTTGTGGCTAACAAATAACACAAATTTTTGCACAAAACAAAGAGGCAAAAATATTTTGTATTCAATGTATATGTATTTTTAGACATGCG
Source organism: Drosophila sturtevanti (assembly GCA_018150375.1). Classification (NCBI taxonomy): domain Eukaryota; kingdom Metazoa; phylum Arthropoda; class Insecta; order Diptera; family Drosophilidae; genus Drosophila; species Drosophila sturtevanti. Next base: position 2,051,458 of record JAECWJ010000324.1, on the reverse strand, counting down.
AAACTGCAATAAAGATTAAACTAAAAAAAAACAAACAATCTGGAATTACGTTATTTTGTTGTTCGTATGGACAAACTCAAAAGACACGCAACTCTAAAAATGTATCGAATATCGAATGGCACAATGATGCTCATCTCTAAACAACTCAGCACTTTTCGTGGAACTAGTTCGTCCAGCCGGAGCTCTGCCGAATTACATTTTGTGATTTTATAAAGAAAGAAAGTGTGTTAGTTGTGTCTTTTTTGCGAATTAAATCAACTAAACAATTAACTAGAAACATAATTTTATATATAATTAAGTTATAAAGTTTCATCACAAATAATTTACCATGGCAGACTCCAAGGGGTAAGTAAAGAATTCTGCCCAGAAAAAATAATACAGAAAAACCGCACAAATGAAAGCCGACAATGGTCAGACAATGTGCTAGAAAGAGAGACACTGACTCACTGAGACATCAATTTCGCTCAGTCATTCCGTTAAAAAGGCCACATAGGGCATAAAATTTGAAAGAAAATTACTAAAAACTCAAAGAAACGAATCGGAAAAACTATGGATTAACGTAAAGTATCTATGTATATTGACAAATTACATGTTATCGTATGTTGTTTGTGAAACAAAACTAGGGCAAAGTTAAGTGTTGCAACGCCATTTTTTTTTCCTACCGAAAATTTCTTGTGGTAGTTGTTGCATTTGCAATCCATTTTGTTTAGTTGTTGCCCCCGGTGACGTTTTTTTTCCCATTTGCTCAAAAAGGGAAAGAGTATTGCATTAATTTCCATCTGAAATAATTATTTCCCTCTTCCCCTTGCCCTTCTCTTCCATTCCCTAACCAAGTGAGCCAGGTATAATCAGTTTCTAACTGAGAAGTAAATTTTAATCTCATATCATGGTAATATTATTTTTATTTCTTGTACAAAATCAAACAAAAAAAATCAAAAATTTGAAATAGAATATGTCCAGTGGCAATGATAGTGGGGCTGCTAGTAGCGGTGGCAGTGCCGGCCCTAGTGGTTCCCAAAACCATAGGCCGGATCAAGATATATCGGATTATGTGCGCAATTATCGCAATGAACAGGATGAGGAGATGAAGAGCGAATCCGCTGAAGCAGCAGCTGCCGCTGGCAGATTTAAGCCATATGTTTCGTTTGAAAAGCGGTGCGACGACTACCTAATCCTCTCCAGCCTTAATTTAATAAAAGTTCTATCTAAATATTTGTGTGTGGTGTTCCGTTTCGTTTCAGCAGCGAAGATCTGGCAACTGCGATTCTTAAGCGTAAGGATCGTCCAAATCGTTTGATTGTTGAAGAGGCTCAGAATGATGATAATTCCGTGGTGTCGCTGTCGCAGGTATGTCCCCCAAATCTCGTTTTAATCTTTGGCCACGTCACCACCACCACCACACCACACCACGTTGCCCTCTTACCTCTCTCTCACTGTGTTTCTCTCTCTCTTTTACTCTCTTTCCGGCCAATGCAGGCGAAAATGGATGAGCTGCAACTCTTCCGTGGCGACACGGTCATTTTGAAGGGCAAACGTCGCAAGGAGACCGTTTGCATTGTTTTGTCGGATGACACCTGTCCAGATGAGAAAATTCGTATGAATCGTGTGGTCCGAAATAATCTATGTGTGCATCTGTCCGATGTGGTTTCGGTGCAATCCTGCCCAGATGTCAAGTACGGCAAGCGTGTACGCATTCTACCCATTGATGATACAACCGAAGGCGTTACGGGCAATTTGTTTGAGATCTATCTGAAGCCCTATTTCCTGGAGGCTTATCGACCCATTCACATGGGTGACAATTTCATTGTGCGCGCTGCTATGAGGCCAATTGAATTCAAGGTGGTGCTAACTGATCCGGAACCCTATTGTATTGTGGCCCCCGAGACGGTGATTTTCTGTGATGGCGATCCCATCAAACGTGAGGTAGGAATAAAATTAATTTTAATCCTAGCTACACAATGGATTTATGTGGTATCGTTTAACTCTTGCAGGAGGAGGAGGAATCGCTAAATGCTGTGGGCTATGATGATATTGGTGGCTGTCGCAAACAATTGGCCCAAATTAAAGAGATGGTGGAACTGCCATTGCGTCATCCATCGCTGTTCAAAGCAATTGGTGTTAAGCCACCGCGTGGCATTCTTATGTACGGTCCTCCTGGTACGGGCAAGACACTGATTGCTCGTGCTGTGGCCAATGAGACGGGTGCCTTTTTCTTTTTGATCAACGGTCCGGAAATTATGTCCAAATTGGCTGGTGAATCTGAATCGAATCTGCGCAAGGCGTTCGAAGAGGCCGAAAAGAACTCGCCGGCCATTATCTTCATCGATGAGATCGATGCCATTGCTCCCAAGCGTGACAAGACTCACGGTGAGGTGGAACGTCGTATTGTGTCCCAGCTATTGACCCTTATGGATGGCATGAAGAAGAGCTCGCATCTGATTGTTATGGCAGCCACAAATAGACCCAATTCCATTGATCCTGCCTTGCGTCGTTTTGGGCGATTTGATCGTGAAATTGATATTGGAATTCCCGATGCCACTGGACGCTTGGAGGTGTTGCGCATTCATACCAAGAATATGAAACTGCATGAGGATGTAGATCTAGAGCAGATTGCTTCTGAATCTCATGGTCATGTTGGTGCCGATTTGGCTTCCCTCTGCTCGGAGGCTGCCCTGCAGCAAATTCGCGAGAAAATGGATCTCATTGATTTGGAGGATGATAAGATCGATGCCGAAGTATTGGCCTCCCTGGCTGTGACAATGGAAAACTTCCGCTATGCCATGACCAAGTCCAGTCCATCGGCATTGCGTGAAACTGTGGTGGAGGTGCCAAATACCACCTGGTCCGATATTGGTGGTCTTGAGAGCGTTAAAAAGGAATTGCAAGAGTTGGTCCAATATCCAGTTGAACATCCCGACAAGTTCCTCAAATTCGGTATGCAGCCAAGTCGCGGCGTCCTCTTCTATGGTCCACCCGGTTGTGGTAAGACGCTTTTGGCCAAAGCCATTGCCAATGAGTGCCAGGCGAATTTCATTTCGGTCAAAGGACCCGAATTGTTGACCATGTGGTTTGGTGAATCCGAGGCCAATGTTCGCGACATTTTCGATAAGGCACGTTCGGCTGCTCCATGTGTGCTCTTTTTCGATGAGTTGGACTCGATTGCCAAGGCTCGTGGTGGTAATGTGGGTGATGCTGGTGGCGCCGCTGATCGTGTCATCAATCAGATTTTAACCGAAATGGATGGTATGGGAGCCAAGAAGAATGTCTTTATTATTGGTGCCACCAATCGTCCGGATATTATTGATCCGGCCATTTTGCGTCCAGGACGTCTCGATCAATTGATTTACATTCCTTTGCCAGATGATAAGTCACGCGAGGCTATTCTTAAGGCCAATTTGCGTAAATCCCCTCTGGCCAAGGAAGTGGATCTTACCTACATTGCCAAGGTGACGCAGGGTTTCTCTGGTGCTGATCTTACTGAGATTTGCCAACGTGCCTGCAAATTGGCGATTAGACAAGCCATCGAGGCTGAGATTCGTCGCGAAAAGGAACGTGCCGAAAATCAAAATTCGGCCATGGATGTAAGTCAAAGATCAGATCATAAAATAAGCTACAATTTTTTAACTATATTCGCGCCTCTCTTTCTCACTCTCTTATAGATGGATGAAGATGATCCCGTGCCGGAGATCACAAGAGCTCACTTCGAGGAGGCAATGAAGTTTGCTCGCCGTTCCGTGTCGGATAATGATATCAGGAAATATGAAATGTTTGCTCAAACTTTGCAGCAATCCCGTGGCTTTGGACAAAACTTCAGGTGGGATTAAATTCATTTAATGCATAAAAGTATTCTCTATAATCTCTCTCTCCCTCTCTGTATTTCGATTTCCTTTAAAGATTCCCCGGTCAAACCGGCAACACCTCAGGAACTGGCAATAATATGCCAGTCAATTCGCCAGGCGACAATGGTGATGATGACCTTTACAGTTAGATTTCTAGTTTTACAATGCAAAAAAGAAAAATCCACAAACAACAACAAAAAAAAAACAATTTTTTAAATGAATTTTTCTCCGCCTTTCACCCTCTCCTCCCCTTCCCCAATTTCACTTCCGGTAAAATTGATCAAACATTAACAAATAAATCACATTCGATATGATGGCCAGACAAAATACAAGAACAATAATCTACAGCAATCAGATCGGCTGTCGTCAGATGATATATAATTATATATACTTATGTGTATATATATACATATATATATATATATATATATATAGAAAGTGAGACAAACAATCCAAAAAAAAAACCAATAATAAACAATTTTTTAAGAATTTCTACTTTGGTTACGGTTTGTGGGTTATATAACACAAATCTAATCCTATCCGTTTCCAAATAATTAATTATGAAGCATCTCCTTCGTATATGTATGTAAATGGAAGAAAACAAGAAAATGGAAAAGATTAGCAGCGCCTTCACTTATCATTCGTGCGTTATCGATCCGGTTTGGCGTCGATATATGAGTTTCTATATATATATATATACATATATACATAACTATAAATGAGAAAATACACATACACACATACATTTAAATATAAATATATAATACATCTTAAACAACATAAAATTTTAAGTGTATTTGGAGCTACGTTTTTAAGTGAAATAAAATTTAGAAATTCCAAAAAAAAAATGAAGACAACAATTTATATATTTAAACATGTACTTTTTGTTTTGAAAATTATATGTATATTTTATTGCTTTTTATCAGCTAAGACATCTTTGAAGATATCTTCACAGGAATCTATAACCAAACTGGGTGAGGAGGACTTATGCTTCATGAAGAAACCTTGCAATTGTGCTGGACTAACGGAACGGGATAGGGATTTCACTCGATCCACAAATTTAGAAGCTTCCAAGTCGCTACAATTTTCGAAAAACTTTTTAAACATTTCTTTTAACTGATAATCCGTACAATAGCCAACATATTCCTTGACATCGATTCTGCCGGGACGAATTAGGGCAGGATCCAGTCGATCCAAGTAATTTGTGGTCATAAATACAATTCTAGCTTCGGTTGAGGCAACACCATCTAAACAATTAAGTAATCCACTAAATGTTATACGATTCATACCATCGTAGGCAGATTTTTGCTGTGATGTTGTTTCCCGGGATGCGAAAGCTGCATCAATATCCTCAAGTAGAATTATGGTTTGTTCTGGTGCAACATTTAATAGATAATTCAGTCTATCATCGGTGAGTCCTTTATCAGATAAGTTCAATAGGCAAACACTGTATTCAAGTTCACCTGCTAGAGCCGTTATAAAACTGGATTTACCGCATCCTGGCGGTCCATATAGCAAATAGCCTCTGCGATAGGGAATTCCACGCTGTGTATACCAATGCGAATTTTGTATAAAATCATTGCAATCAACAATAATTTTGTTAGATATTCCTTGATCTAGAATAACAGAGGATATGGGACGACAACGTCGTGGATGACCAAATGGTCTCCACTCTGCACCCATTGCCGTATATATTACAGTTTTGCCTTCAGTGGCTTCTAATGCAAGTTGGCGGGCTTCTTCCAATATATCATAATAGATTTTCTTATTGTTTCCAAATGCAGTTAATGTAACCGACTCCCATGGAACACCCATGTGAAGGTCCAGTGTTTGTTGTTCCCTTGTCCGTTCCACTTGAATCCAATTGCCTTTGTACTGAAACAAATGTTTTCCAATGCTCGGAATAAAATCATAGCTGGTTTTAATCTGACCATTGTCATTTTGAACGAATGACGTCTCAACGCTTAAATGTTGTGTTTTCCTTGCTCCCTTCGTTGATATCCATTTAAGAAGCCATTGATATGATTTATCCCTACATGGCACTTCCAATGTTATCATCAAGTGCCGGCGAAATAGTATTAAGCCGCCTTGTAAGCCTTTTCTCAATATCGCAGCACCGGCCCCAATTCCAAACAATCCGAAACCAGCTCCAAAATATGGATTTGTGGATAAACTCGACAGCAGATCTCCGAAAGACATTTTACAACTTCAAGCACCTCTTGCGTAAGCTACAAAAAAAAACATGAGCTACAAAAGTATTGATAATAGAACTCTTTTGTTTATACATTTTGTGTGGATCATTTGCATTGGATCTGTATATGGTTGGCCAATCCATTGCAAGCTCTCAATCAATGTAAATTTACCTTTTTAAAAATTAATTTAAATTTTGTTTCTTATTCCTATTACTTTTTGCCATTCTTTGTTTACATTTTTCGCTGTGAATGGCACATCTTACATGCTGCATTTGCAAACTATCGATAAGAAATTTAATCGAATAGTTTGGAATTGGAACACTCCCAGAGACATTCAAATAGATAACCAAAATTTTCCCATTTAAAACTATAAGCTATTTTAACTATATTATTAAGTATTAACTATATGTTAATGTTAAAAGATAGTCTGCGGAAATAAGGTACCAACTAAAACTTTTGGAAAAGACAATAGAAAATCGATGCAAACTTTTGCTAATGAGGAAGAGCCAACTTTAGTAGACTTGGCAATATAAACTTCTATTAGTTTTTTTTACTGTAGATTTACACAGAAATGAACTCAATCCAAAATATACATATGGAGTTTAGTTGTGGATCCATATACCCGTTCCAAGTAATTTAGGAACCATATTGAGACCATAAAAGTATGCAACAAAAAATTTCAAGTTCCAACGTCTAGAAAAACAAAGTTTTTACAATATCCTTTGACAAGAATGCATTTTTGATAGATTTTTGGAACTCACATTGCACCTTCTTATTTAAAGTATAGCTCACATCTGGTAATACACGCAAAAGCTTTCTTCTTTTCTAACCAAAATTTGGCTTGTCATTCGCTTTATCATATATCCCAAAGGATATATAAAATTATCTATTAGCAATTCCCACCACAATTAAAACATGAAAATTTAATTGATTTTATTAAACTTTTATTCATTCATTCGTCATGTTTGTTTTGTTTCACATTATCGACGATATCCTTTTTCTCTTTTCTTTTTTCTCTGGGATGAATTGTTTTAATTTTAGTTGAATCTTTCCACATAGTTGTTGTTTTTGTTATTTGATTTCTCTTTTTTTTTAATAATAATTATCATCGCCTCCTCGATCGTTCTTATACAATACAATACATATATAATATATAAATCAACTCTTGCTACAATTTTTGTGTTTACGGATATAACCAAACAAATTTTGCAGCTGCTTCACTAAGATTTTATTCTTTGCTTATTTTTGCCAAAATCAGGAAATAAAATGACAATAAAAAATAAGGTGAAACTTAACTGAAATTTGGTTAGCTTGTCATCAAATTGGGGGGAGGAGGGATTAATACGTAAAAATCCCATTTTTCTTTGTTTTTTTTTTTGCAGTGTCTACACTTTTCATTTTCTATGCTCATACGATGCATATTTTAATTAAATTTATATCTTTTGCGTTATGCTGCTTTCCTTTTTTTGTTTCTTGTTTAATATGTAAATCTTTTATAATTTTTTTTCTTGCTTTTTGTATATTTTTTTCTTTACACATACATAATTAAATACGCTTTATGCATAATTACAACACAACAGTTAAAGTACGAATAGTTTTCATTTGTTTCTTTTTTTCTAATTTTAAATTTGAAGAATTCAATTTATTTGCTTACTTTTTGTTTGTTTTTTATTTAACGATCTTTGAGCTTCGCTTGATTATTGCAAAATGGCGCAGTGTTTGTGAGTGTGTGTGTGTGTGCGTGTGTGTGTTTGTGTGGAGTATATATATGTATATATGTATGTATTGTGTAGGCGTGTATGTTGGTTGTATGTGTGTGTGTGTGTTGGTAATTGGAAGAAAATGGCCAGCACTTTCAGCATCTTAAATAATTAGTTTCCGTTTCTATTATGTCTATAATTTACTCATCCATTTTATATACATATATATACATATATGTATACATATATAAGGTATATATATATACATATATATATATATACAATTTATATGTATGTTATGATATATATTTGTTAATGTTTCATTAATGTTTTTGTTGAATTTTTTTTTTTCAAGAATTTGTTACCTTTAAAGTCTTGAACATAGACTAGACACCAATTATGATTAAAATATATATATATGGGGTTTGTATACATATATATATATATATATATATATATATATATATATATATAATTATATAGTTATATATATATATATATATATATATATGTTCCTATTATTTTGTTTGTTTGTTTGTTGAACACCTTGTCGACTGTTGGTATGCCAGTTAAATATATTTTATTAATTAGTTTACCTTTTTTTCTCACATGTATATGTAGGTGTGTGTGTTTTTTTGTGTTTTTGTTATTGATTATCGATCTAAGATTGGTTTTAGTTACGCATTTATATATATATATGTATATATATATATAGAAAATAAAAATGTAAGGATTACAATTAGATTTTCGGGGTTTAAGCTCATTCAGTTATACAGGAATAGTGGTAGGTATAGGATTATACATAGAGAATATATGTTTTGATAAGTTATAGTCGTCTCTTCTAAAACGAGATATAGCAACAACAATTTGAATAGGCAAAATCAAAGCTCTACTAACTGTAAGTACATACATAATACAGACAAAACATATATATCATATATATATATATATATATATATTGATATTGCTTTTCCATCTAGCCCAAAGAAAAAAACAAAAAAAAACGAAACGAAAAACAAAAATTCTAAAACTAAAGCAAAATCAACAACAAAATGTTGTGCAAAAATGCAATTTAGCAAATTATATTAAATCTTTCTTCAATTTTCTCACCATTCTCTTTAGAATTTTCTTTCTTTATTTCTGGCCAGCTAAATTTCGATATTCAATTTAAATGGTTTTTTGGTTTCATTTATCGTTTTTTTGTTTGTTCTACTTTTTGTTTTGTCGAAAGTTTTTCTAAGTTGATCCCATGCAACATATAAATATTTGATTGTGCCATTAGCCTTTTTTTCCATTTTCATACAGATCCAGCAAAAACAAATTGTTAAATAGATATCTAACGGGTATATACTTATTTTAACAATTTCGATTTGCAGTATTTGAAAAAAAAATATTGAAACTTTTTTACTACTTGTCGTTTAGATTTAGATGAAAGTTTTTCTACTAAGTCAAGCGATTTTCAAAATTTAATTGCTTTTTTTTTAACTGATTAAATGACGAAAAGGTTTTTTAATAAAATTGATTGTTTAGACAACTTTCTGACATGATAATATATTGAATATTGAGGTATTTTATATTAAATGCCAACAAGATAACAAATCTATACTATATAGGTAGTATCTGATCTGTCTAGGGTTGAGGATTCTTTAGGGGGGGCTCAACTACCAAGAATTTTTGTTATTAGTTAATAAATTTAAATTTTTACCAAAGGCTATATCCAATCTGATTCTCAACAAAATTCTCAAAATTCTTCAATTTGTCTTAAAAGAAAATTTGCTATAAAGAATCTGAATCAAAATTACTATTAAATCTTTAAATTTAGAACAACAGTTCCAACTATAGAATTTATCTTATAATATCTATGATTAAGAGACTAAACAGGACATATTGACTGGGCCATAAAAACAGACAAACGGACACATGAATTATAGTTAAAAATATGGAAAATTTCCCACCAATTATTACAAATAAAAACTTTACAATAGTTTTTTTTGGCTATACTGCAAATCGTAATTGATAAAAAGTGAATAACAATAACATTTTCTTTTTCATTTTGGAAATTTTTTGTTTTTGTTTTGATTGTTTTTCCTTAACTAAGGATATTGAGATCGAATTGCATATGTGTAAGTGTATTTGTGTTTGTTTTTGTTTTTGTGGGTGGAATTGTGAAACATTTTCCCCTTTGATTTGTTTTTAATTTGCATTTGCTGTTTTACAATTTTTGTTTTTCGTTTAGTTTTCTTTTTTTGTTTTAGTTTAGACTAGTACATTGATTGGCTTTTACTTCTTTTTTAGCTTAATTTTCGTTTTATTCTTTTGTTTTTTGTTTTATTTTATAAATAAATTAGATTTGTTTATGCATATGTGTAAGGTTTTTAGCATACTTTATATAAGTATGTATATATGTATTTTAGTGTAAATATATATATATATATATATATTATATATATATATTCTTTGTTTGATGTGTAATCATTTGCGCTTAGTTTGATATATATATGAATTTCTCTTCTGCCCACAAAAATTAATATAATAAAAAGTACAGAAATAACAAAGAAAACAAAATCATGGAAAATAATTTAAATATATTACTCGATTCATAACCTTTTCTCATCTCATCTCAAATATTGTGCTAAATTGTGTATTATTAATAAATGAATAACAAATTTGTGGCAAAAAAATTAATATATGTATTATTTATATATGTAAATAATAATAAGAAAAACAATATTTTATAAACTAAGCACTTTTGACATTTGCTTTTTGAGCCAATGGACAGACAAGAAAACGTAACTTTTTGTTTTTTGTATGTGTGAATGGAGGGTTAGGGTTTAGGGGGGAAGGGAGAGTGGTAGGGGTTTTCTTTTCCGGGAGCGATTCATCAATTTAAATACATTAAAATTACAATTGCTAATACATACATACAATTCTTAATCATTTTCTTTTGCTTGATTTTTCTTTTCCTTTTTCTTTCTTTGTTTTTTGTGTTGTTTTTGCATAATCAACATTAATTATTTATCAATCAATCAATTAATTAATTAATCAATCAATCAATTATATTATTTTATAATTTCAATTAATATTCATAATGCATTAAATATATTTATATATAAATTAAAAACTTTTTCTTTAGTTTATAAGTTTTTAGTTTTTTTTCTTTTTTCACTTTTCTTGCTTAACATTATACGCTAGTTGTGAAGGGAGGTGGGGGTGTTGGGCAGTGAGAAAGGGAAATTATTAGCATTAAATTTCCCTTTTTTATGCCTGCTGCCTCTGCTGCTGTGTGGGATTTGGTTTGTGTATTGGATAAGTGTGGCAAAATTGGATGAATTTTGTATTAGATTTTGTTGTTGTTGTGCTGCTGGTGCATTTGCCCATTTTTAAGTAGTTGTTGTTGATGCTGTTGCGTGTTGTAGCTACTGCTTTTGTTGTTGTTGCTGTTGTAGATGGTGTTGTTGTTGTTGTTGTTGTTGTAGATTTTTCAGACTTTTTATCGTGTATCGGTGATATTATTTTTACTGCCAAATATTTTAACCAACTGCGATTCGTAATCATCAATATTACGCTTCATAATATCCATACAGGGTCCCAGCAATCGCTCAAAGGCTCTAACATCAAGGACTAAAATATGTGAAAGAATACGCATAAAGAAACACACAAAGACAAAAAATTTAATTAAATATTCATTTCATTTAAAATAGAAAAACACACAAATATATCTAAGTATATACACAGAAATTGTAACATTGGGGGCAAGTTAGTTGAAAATATACACAATAATAAAAAAAATTATATTAAATTGAAAAACCATTTATCCAAATCCCAATAGTCTGCATATCCATACACCATATCCACCTCCTCCATATTCATGATGCATAGTTATATATACATATATATACATACATATATCTATCTTGGGTTCTTACCAATTTCATTGTGATTGTCTGTGTCAGCAGCAGACATTTCTAAGGATGTGTATGAGGAATTGTGTGTGTGTGTGTATGTACGTATGTATGTATATGTGTGGGTGGCTGGTTGTGCTTTTTGTATGTATATGTGTGTGTATGTAAAAAGGTTAACAAAAATAATACCAAATACAAAAAGCTGAAACATCTTTTCGGGAACTGTAAAATTTATTTGATTATTTCTTCTCGTTTTGAAATGTGACACTGATATATATAGTATATAGTATATACACACACACACATATGTGTATATGTATATATACACACATATGTAAATAAATAAAGCCAGGTGCGAGAGAGTGGAATGAATGAGGGAGGAATATTGATATAAAAAATATATATATAGATTTATAGTTTCTTGATTCACAGACTGGTATTACGTCTAGCCATATCGGTAAACATTTGCTCATAGATCACAACATTGCGTTTAAGTACATCAGTTAGGAAGCCCAAGATACGTTCAAAGGCATCTGTATCTAGGACTGGGACGGAATTTGTTGTTTTTTTTTTAACTTGAATTACTAGAATTTTTCATTATTTACTAAAACATTTGAAGGCTATCAAAATATGTACGCAGATCGTGTTCCAAATAACGATAACCGCTAATGCCACGCTGAAGGAGGCGACTACAATTACCCAAGAGACGTTCAAAGCAAACAACATCTAAAACTACACACATAAATACAAATACAACACACGCACACGCACGCACATTGACACAAACACACACACACACACACACACACATGTACAGGAACAAGAAGTGCATAAACAAATAGGAAAAACAATAAACAAAAAGCATTAAATAAAAATTTATGTGCACCACGGGAAAAGAAGTGGACTAAAATGTTTTACTTGTCCATCTTTTGGACTGGATAAGCATATATGAGTGTGTGTGTAAGTAAGGCAAATAGAAGGGTGGGGGAAGAAGGGGGTGGGGGGGTGGGGGAACTGTAACTTACATGCCAGTTTAACTTGATTGCCTGTGGCATAGACAGAAGCAGCACGTGGTCGATGTGTCACCAAAGCCAATTCACCAAAGTATTGACCCTTGCCCAATTTTGAAATTTCAATTTCAGCATCATCCTGATCCATACGAACCGAAACTGTGCCCTCCTCAATGAAATACATTCCATCGGCAGCATCACCTAAATGGGAGAAAAATCAATGATTGATTGATTAATTCCTTGGCCATTTATTATACAATTGAAAACTTACCCTGCTTGATAATGCGTTCGCCACCCTCATAACTCTTTGAAACCAAAGCATCGGCCAGATTCATTCGTTCATAGTTCTAAATTTAAATCGAAAAGAAGAATGGAAATGAAGTCAAAGTTAATAACACTAGTCAACAAATTTGATATACTTCAAGGTATAACAATAAGTAGTATTAATAAGTGGAATACAAATAGAAATAAATTCTCTGCGATTGAATTTTATATTTCTATATTTTAATTTTTGTTTTAATAGTAAAAAATAGATTTTTTTTTAAAATAAATTACAGTTGAATTCATCGATGCAATAATTCTGATTGGCATACATTGAAAAGTAATAATATTATAATTGGAAAACCCTTAAAAATTTTAATTATATGTGGCACAGACATTTAAACGATATAAGTGAAAATTAAAATCCTTTAAAATAATAGTGAAAAAAGGACGAAAACTCACCTGAAGGGCCTTCAGCATGGGTACACTGTTCAACAACTCCTCGTACATTTTTCGTTTCTTGAATGCCGACTTCAATAAAATACGTCGGAATGTTTGACGATCCATGGCCCAGAGTAAGCCATTTGATTCTGCCTGTACAGTGGCCGCTCTAATAGAAAAAATCAATATTAATATATATACTGATATAGGTATCAAAGATATGTGTATGAATTATTTAAAGGGCCAAGTGTCACTATAAGTTTTTTTTCCATGTGCTATTTTTTCTTTTTCTTTTTCTTTTTCTTTTTCGTTTTTTTTTTTTTTTTTTGAATTGCCAAATTAACACATTTTCATCCATTTCACAAATTTGTTCAGACAGCGTGGCAAATTTGATTAAATGAATTTACACAACATATCGATTGACTGACTGAATGAATATGTATATATGTATATAGATTGCATTATATATAAAGCATACCTGGGCATATTGTAGAGAAGCGCTAATTCACCAAATAGTCCAGTGTGGTTGTAGGTGTTAACATGTTTGTCATTAATATAGACTTTATAGACACCACTGGGGGGAGAAAAAAAAGAGAGGGGGAGGGGGGATGAGAAATTATTTTTAAATATATATCTGTGCATTCAGTACTTAATTGCTTTAATCTTATTGGCCATTAATATGGACAAGTTATTATGCATATTTGCATTTTAATTGTCCTTTAAATTAGCAGACAGAAATTAATTAAAAAATAGGCTTACAATTATAAATATTTTATAATATTTTATAGATGGATATTAATATATATATTTGCATTTATCATTTATATTTAATAAATTAAAATAAGTGAGAAAAAAACTTCAAAAATAATTAAAGAAACTATCTCCCATCTATTATCTGAAAACCCACCCTTGGAAAGTGATGAAAAATTATTTAAATTATAATCTTGTAAAAGTAGCCCACAAAAAATTATATTTTATATCTTATATCTAAAGAAAGTTTTAACTGATTATAAATAAAGATATTTACAGGATATTTGTAGATATTTTGCCGCCAAAATCTAATATTTAATATCTAATATATAGTAGTAGTTAAAACTAATGTAAGGGTTGACATCAATTTGAAAATCCTTTAACGTTAATATTAAAAAATGAAATATATATATATATATAATTGAATTTATAAACAAATAAAAACAATATTAATAAATTAAATATTTATAAATTTAAATATACACACGAGTATATAATAAAGATCTACTTGAATGCCAATAACTATAGTATAATTAAACGTATCGAGTTCTTATTTGCCACAGTCAATTATATAGACAATATGAAATAGAACATTCTGAATTTTTTATGCCTCCTGCCATCATTAAGTTCATTATGCCAAAATAATTAGGTTCATAGTTTTTTATTTTAACCAAATATAATAATGATTTTTAAAAATATGATCTAAGATCTATTGTAAATGATGATTGTATAATATTACAAATTAAACATTTTCGTTTTAATATTTCTTAAGCAATTTTAAAAGTAGGATGAAAGCCCTAATAAAGAACTAAGGACTTTAATGTACATTTAACTTGCTGTTAATTTTAGCTTAAAAGTATATAAATGAGAAATTAAAAAAATAATAAAGAGAAACTTTGGGGAATAAAATTATTATACATATACATATATAAATAAAAATATGGAAATCAAGAAATGCGATAATGGCAACTTTAGATGAACTCTAACCCGTCCAATTGTAAGACACATGAGGATAAGCCCTAAATGGTTGCCATAATCCGATTTGACACATGCTTCCACATATTTCTAAATACTTAAAATTATAATGAATATATATATATAAACAAGATAAAATCAATAATACAGACAAATCTAGGACCCTTAATAAATCTTAAATAACTTTCAATTCATTAGTTGCAAATTAAATATGTTTTCGAAAATACTTTATAACATTATGCCCCTGATTTCCAATTCATTTCAGTTATTAATATTAATATAAAAATTTCATTATTAAACATATTTCTAAAGATACTTACGATTCAATGACATAAAAGTTATCACCATCATCGCCCTGGCGTATAATATAATCGCCTGGCTGCACTTTACGCTCAAACATGGCATCCAGAACTTGATTCATCTATATATATATATATATATATATATATATACATAAATATACATTTTTGGAAATAGCAAAGTGGGTGAGAACGAAAGAATGAGAAAGAGAAAAAGAAACTTTTTATTAGATAAAGGAAATCCCAAACAATCCACTTAAGAAAACCGCAAGGTGGGGAAACTTTTGCGTGTGTTTTTCGTCGGTAAACCGCGTAAACCACAAAACGAAATATTTTCATATGATTTATAATAGATGAGTATGTATATGTATATGTATTATACCTGTTCCTTTTCAAGTGAACGGAATAGTAGTACATTCTTCACCGATTCCACAAGACGTGCACGCTGTTCATCTGTTTTAGGGAATATGGCAGTGGCGCCCTCATCATCATCATCCGCCTCGGGATCATAGGCCTCGGCAAAAACTGATTTACGGCGTGAACTTTGTATTATTGGTGGCTCTGCAAAGAAAAAAACGCAAAAAAAAGATGACATAAAGGAGAAGAGTATTTCAATAAAAATAATAGGAATTTTTTTTTTGTAACAAACTTGCATATTTTTGCTGATTATGCATAAAATGTTGAGTTCATTTTTTTTCTTCTTGTTGCTTAGATTTCTTAAAATGCACAGCAGGAGCTGATGCTGTGGCACACATATATATATATATATATTTATGTAAAATATATATATGTAAAATATTTCATATTTCATGTGTTAATAATATGCTTATATAGGCATTTTTTTCTACAGTTAGCTCTCTCCTCAAATGTCAGCCATAAGAAAAATGTTTGCAATTTATCATCAACAGAAGCAGCAGCACTTCAAAAAGATACAAATAGGCAGAATAGATAGATATATATGTATGTATATAGATACCGAACCGAAAAAGCAAACCAATTGCAGTAATTATTCATTTTGCTTGACCTGAGCATGACTACATAAATACATATACATATATATAGATTAACAACATGTTAGCTGTTTTTCTTGTTGTTGTTGTTGTTGTTGCTTACCAGCCAATAAATTGCCAGACACTTGTGTAGACATTTTTTTTATGATTTTGTTGTTAGTTGAAATTGATTTCTTTTTGTGCGTTGCGATTTTTTTTTTCTGTTTGTTTCTGTTTCTATTTAAGTTAATTTCAAGATTTGTTTGTTGTTTTTTTTTTCGTTTTTCAATTGCAGCAGCGGCAAAATGAAAACCAGTTAAGCATGAACACGTTTCAGTTTGAACATACAAAAAAAAAACAGAGAAAAACAGCAAATGAACATAAACTATATGTAACTCAAGGTCTACACGCATTTTTACCCCAAATGTACCCCCCTTCTCTCATCCCGCACCACGCACCCTACCCCACTCCTTTAACTATCAAGTGTGCACATGCGGCGTATGCGTAATAAATATTTATACACTTGACTAGTCTTGGAAGCCTTCGCCATATTTGATATTTTTGTTCTGATTCGCAAAATGTTTGCATTGCCATCAACGTTAGATTTACAAGTATGAGAAAATATATGTATATATATATATATACACACATATATACGCATATATACATAAAAATATAAGTATATATATACATATATATATATATATCTATAGCTAGATGATATCGTGTCAAGTTGCCAAGGAGACGTGTCAAGTTAATGATGCAATTACATCCAAGCACACACACGCACGCACACAAATGCATATATATATCTATATATATATATAGTTCAATCTGAGTCGATCTCCAGGGCAGTTCAAGTGTTTACTCAACTCTCAGCCAACAACCACCACTTGCACATCCGTTTGGTCATTGGTCAGTCAAAGCTCTTAAATAAATGGCTTCCATCTGAATGAACTAGAGGTTACATTTGATTTAATTTAATACGGAAGTTCTTGTAAAAATTAAAGTTCATCGTGTACAAGAAAATAAATTTCAAATACATAGTAGTATATATATGTATATATATATATATATATGTAGTTGTGGTTGTTGCTGTACAATTGTTGAATATAATCCAAGCGCCATTCAACTGCATTCTGAATGTAATCAGCTTAGCCTCAAATGCATTTCAATTGGACTTCACTTCTCAGTCATTCAATGAATGAATATTAATTGAAATGAATGCAACTTAACTAAATTATAAACCATTAACATTTTGGTTCGACCAAAAAGGGAGTAGATTGCACATAGATACCCTCTTTCTCTCTGCCTCTCTCCTTCCTAAATTAAATTATTTAATTGTTTTATTGCTCAACTAAATCAAAAAAATTTACATAATCGAACAAATATATCGGTCTTTAAGTAAAACAAACAAAAATATTAGAGTTAAAGATTCCAAAAAAAAATAAATAAATAAATAAACAATAGACTAAATAAATTTAAATACTTTTAACTATCTTTAAGAGTTTAGTCATTTGATTACATTTTAAATTTAATCTGTCTCTAGCAAGTACCGTAAATTTTTGTAATTAATTTAAAATAAGCTTGTAAAAGATTAGTAATAAATTAGTTTCCATAAAACAAGTTACTTTAGTTTAATTTTGAATATAATATTGTTTAATTAATAAAGAAAATTATTATTAAAACTCAAAAATTATTTTTAGTTTTTAAGTTAGACAATAAAACACTCTCATCAATAATCAAATTATAATTAATTATAATAATAACCTGATTCTGATGTATAAACTTATAAGGAATTATAATAATAATTAATTATAAAATTATATATTAAACGTAGGATAAGAAATCAAAATTAAAAGAAGTAAAATTCAAAACTAATTATTTAATTGAATCAAACTCATTATAATCTCCGATGTTTTATTCAAATACAAAATTTACTTAGAAAAAATCAATTACTAGAGAAATTTAAAAATATAAAACTAAAAATCCAAAAAAATACGAATGAAGTGAATCGTAATCGTTAAAAATAATATTAAAATTGTACCAAAAATATATGAAATTTATCTTTATTATTGAACTTTCATTCAAAAAAATATTAATTTAGTTTTAAACAATAAAAAATGAAAATTGAATGGTTAATAAATCTTTCCAACATCAAGCCGTTCTTGATATAATTGTTAATTAACTTAAAAATAAATGATCATTCCTACATTAAACCGATTTTGGATACACTACATTTTACTATTTCAAACTAAACAAAGATAAAGAATTTTTGTTAGTAATAGTAATAAATACGATTTCCATATATGTAATTTGATCAAATAGTCCAACAATCTATCAACAATATATTAATATAATATTATATTTAAAAAAATTGATTTTTGTTTCTTAACAAATAAAGGTATTAAATCATAAGTATATCAATAATATAAATAATAATAATAATATTCATAATAATTATATATTAAAAGGACATAATAATAATTGGAAAAATTTAAATTAATTTGAAATGAAAACAAAATACGAAATTTCATGAAAAATCGGTCTAATTAAAGAAACAAGATTTTTCATAATACGAAATTCATTTGTTCATATTCATTAAACTTTTTATACCCTGTACCCGTAGGGTTCAAGGGTATATTAAAGTCGCTAAAATGTATGTAACAGGGAGAAGGAAAATTTTCCGACCCCATAAAGTATATATATTCTTGATCAGCATCAACAGCCGAGTCGATAGGACCATGTCCGTCTGTCCGTCTGTCCGTCTGTCCGTCTGTCCGTCCGTCTGTCCGTCTGTCCGTCTGTCCGTCCGTCCGTATGAACACCTAGATCTCAGAGACTATAAGAGCTAGAGTAACCAAACTTGGTGTCAACATCCGTCTAGTCCATACGCAGATCAAGTTTGTTTCAAATTTTTGCCACGCCCACTTCCGCCCCCGCAAATTAGAAAAAACTATAACTTGAGTTCTATTAGAACTACAGTATTTATTTTTGATACACTCAATTATATAGCCAATATGTACCATCTGACCGAATTTGACCGAAATCGGCCAATAAATATCGGAGATAATACGTATATATGTTTTGTACTGAAATTCTATGGGCAGCAGCAGCTGAAATGTGTGAGCGAGATAGCATGCGCATGTTGCTTTGTACCGAATGACGCATTAGTTTCGTTCACTGTTAGGAGTGAGCGAGAAAGCACGAATTTTCTGTTTTGGCTTGTTAAGAGAATTTTATGAAAAATTTTATTCAATTGCGAAGGAGTCTGTTTAAATGAAATATCGTTTTTTGGTACAGGGTATACTCCAAGTCGGCATGGACGACTTGCTTACTTCATTTAATCTGAAATTAATCACTTTGCACTTCATAAATAAAATACATGTTTCATTTACAGATTTACAAAAAAAAAATGAATTAATTAAATTTGCATTTATTTTTAATTTTTGCCACAAATTTAAAGATAAATTTTCTTTATATTTTACACTTGCAACAAATGAACCCTATAATGTTCATTTCCTGGCATTTTTTTTTTAACTTTGACTGTTGTAGAGTATTTAAAAGTCACTGTTGTTAGGTTAGGTAGTTTTTGTACATTTTCTTCATTTGTTTTTATACATTATTTCCATATCACTTTTTTAAAATTTTTTTACACACACAAGTTTTATTTTTGGCAGCCAAAGGACAAACTATTTCAATTAAAAATGTCGGTTATGCCATAGACAAACTCTCACACAACAAAATATACACACCGCAACACACACACACACACACACACACGTATGTATATATAGTGAAAGACACACTCAACATACACAGAGTGCTAGAAAAATTTAATTAAGAATGGCAAATAAAAGTTGCCTGCATTAATTTCATTAGCGGAAAGAGATGAAGAGACACGACAACGACAACGACAGCAATGACGATGACAATGAAGATGATGAGAGACAGACAGACAGACAGACATTCAACTAACTGAATATAAATGAATAAAGGGCCGACTAACTGAGTGACTCTGACTGACTGACTGACTGACTGACTGTCTGTCTGTCTGTCTAACTGACTGTCTGTCTATCTGTTTAGTCAAACTGTTTTGACAGTTTAGTGTGTGAACGTTGTGACGTCTGGTAAGCGACTAAAACTGTCAATGGAGCTACAGCAGCCAGCAATGGCAATGGAATAAACGTGGTGACAGAACCACGACACATCAAAACCAAAGCGGAAATAGTGCCTGTAAGTAGGCAACACAACAGGCAAACACACACACACTCATATATACATATACATTCATAGCCTGCCGCTGTTCTGTTGCTGCTATTTATATGAACAAGCTTCACGCGCTGTCTATTCTCTGGTCTCCGATATGTGTGTGTATATATGTGTGTGTATGTATCGTGTATTCTCTTTATATATAGATATGTCTGTACATATGTATGTGTATATGTATATGTATGTATGTATAAATAGCAAACACTTTGCTTTGTCTTGATTAACATGAACAATTTTCTATTTTTTTTTTGTCGTTTTCTCTTCTTTTTTGCTGCTGCTAATGTTGTTGTTGTTGTTGTTGTTGCTATTGCTGTTGCTGTTACTACTGCTGCTGTTAAGCGCAACAGGAACAGCGGCAGAGACATGACATGACGACGATGATGTTGGCCAACAACAATATCCGTTCAGGTTCCTCTGTTGAGTTTCAAGCTAAAAGTCCTTCGACAAACGCCGCTGGCATGTCAATAATGTTGAAATGTAACTCTGAAAGGCATGTAAGGGCGGTGCGGCGCTGTGGGGGGCGTGGCATGTTGAGCGTTCTTTGTATGTATATTGTTGTGTGTGTGTGTGTGTGTGTGTGTATGTGTGTTGGTTGTGTCTGGTGAAGCGTAAGTGAGCGGCCTGCATGCTTCAGTAAGCTGAGGTAGCCTTTTTTTCTTTTTGTTCCTCTCTCTGTCTCTCTTTGTGTTTGCTGACATGTGTGTGTGTGTGTGAGGGAAATAGACAGAGAGAGAGGCATACCTCTCAGCCTGTACACCACATGACCAAAAGACATACACACACCCCCACCAAAACACACACACGCTCTGCTGGGGCACCACCTTTATTAAAACCACATTTTTGACACCAACAAAAATTGTTATTTCATTTTTTCAGCTACATTTTAAAGTTGTGAGAAATTTAAAATTTTGTTGTCTATACCAACCACTTCCTCTCTATATATACATATGTATACATATAAGTACCGTTATGAATATATGTATATATATATACCTGTATATATAGTTAACGTAAATAGACATCAAAGCATAAAAATACATAGGAAAATCGATGAAATGAATGACAGCCACCATGCGGATAAGTTGCGGATGCTCTGATATTTGCGTAAGAACGAAACTTTCGCTCCAATTGAGGAGGAGAGGATTTTGTGGGCTTCAATGAACAATTTCCAGATGAGTGGCAGACGGGATAGAATTGGATGAGATGGGATGAAAGGTGAAACGGGATAGTACAGGACAGAATACGATAGTAACAGTTCATACATATATATACATATATATATATAGTTAGACAAAGCCGTAACTCCAATTAAATGTCAGGCAAAGTAAACCGAACTAAACTAACTAACAAACTAACCAACTAACTAACTAGAAGGATGACAGTAACCACCATCACATCAACATCGACCGACATCATCATTATTTGCCCAGCTCTCAAGAGCTCCATGTCTATGTATGTATGTGTGTGTATGTGTGTGTGCAATTAATAGATTTTTAATGACAAACGCAAGAGAACCGAGACCAAGAGCAGGAACTGGAACAAACATAGGAGGAACTACATTAGTAGCAGGAGCAGAAGCAGTAGCAGGAGCAGGAGTGACAGCAGCAGCAGCAGCATCCATAAGGCATTCCTTGGAGGTCTCTGCGTGTTTGATTAACCGGAAGATAAACACGCAAAAGGAAGGAAGAAAGAAAGACAGCCGCAGAGGGCGAGAGAGAGAGAGAGTGTAAGGCACAGATAGAGATAGGGGGTCAGAGGTTAAAAGGAACAGGAGCATATTAAAATGGAAGTGAGAGAAAATTGAAGCCAGGCCAAAGCTTTATCATCATTATTATTTAATTTGCTGCAAAGATTTATGGCCATATGCGTGACCATCATCAAACAAAGGGGAATGGTGGGTGGATGGAGAGAGAGAGAGAGAGCTAATTGTCTGCCAAGCCCATACAAACATTTACCACGCACCTTACACACACACACACACACGGCATACAAATACAAATAATGAGATACACGGGCCAGGAAAAAAATGAACAACCACACAAAAAAAAAACAACCATAAAAGAAATGTAAAAGAAAAAGTATAAAAGAAATTGCAAACTTTTCAATTTCTCCACCTCAGAGAACTCTCCTCAGACAAATTGAAACTTTTCTCTTCATTTGCCTGCTTTTCTCTTTAAATTGAGTTTTGCTTAGTTTGCTATCCCTTTTCCTACCCTCCAAACCCAACCCAACCCAACTCAACCATCCCATTGCCTTCCACCACATAACTCTGGGCAAAATGTGACGGCATAAATCAACTATCATCATACCATACCAAAGATCTCAGAAACTGACGTCAAATATACAAATTGCATGACGGAAGTCAACGAAAATAACAGCGCAACAAACAAAAGGAAAAAAAATTTAAAAAAAATAGATTACTGAACTATCTTAAGCAAAGTCGAAGTTTGTATACCCTAGCAAAGTTTTCTATTAGTTATTTGGTGTATCAAGAATGATTCTGCTACAGTACAGAAAATTAAATTAGAATATTAAAATTCGAAGCGTTGCTCAACACTGAGAATGCAATTCTCTATTATATGATAGTTCTATGAAAATATTCACCAAATTATTTAAAAATTTTAACATTGAAATACACATATCCGATTTCAAAAGCATTTATATATATATCAAAATATCATTTCTTCTTTTAGTAGTAAAAAAAACTACATTCGACTATAAAACATTCAATCAAATTTCAACCAAATATTTCACTATTTTAACATTATAATTCATTTTTGAAAATGGCAAAAAATCGTTGTATCATTAGTTATTTAGGTTCTTTCTAATATGCCTACGTTACTCTATTTTCCGGCTAAAAGTGTTTTGACAGTGCACCACGTTAATTTTTGTCAAAATACTAATTCAAATTCCCTTATTACTTTGCTGCCGTGATTCAGCAATTTAGCGGTAAGGTGTGGGTATTACAACAAAAATTAATCCTCCCTCTCTAGTAATTATTCAGACATTGTACTACTACAAATGATTCGATCAAGAATTAACACATGCTTCTACCATATTTCACTTTTTCATTAGTGGAAATCACACGCGGTCTGGTCACACTAAAACAATTTTCGATCATCTCTTGTTTAAGCATATTTTTGCTAAAGTATTTTGATAGCACATCCACTATAGTATTTATAAAAATACTTTTGCAAAAGTATATGGCAGACATGGCTATATCCACTCTGCTTTCTGTTCTGATCCAGTATATATGTATACTTTAGTCGGTAATGAGATTAATTATATGCATTGCAAACTTTTAATCACAATGAATACACTCGTTTTGCAAGAGTATAAAAATAGTAAAAATAAAATTGAATTAAAGTCCAACAACTGCTAAAAATAAAATGAAAAACTGCAACACGCAGCAAAAGCAAAAAAAAAAAACACAAAAGAATGAAAAGGAAAAACGGAAAAGCCGACATGCTAAATTGACGCAGAAAAGCCAGAAATAGTTGCAAGTTGCCCCCAACCCCTCACCCCAAGCAAACGCGTCATAGGAGGTCCTATCGAGATGACAGGACACGCAATTTGATTCACTTTTAATTTCTTATAATTTTCTCCTACCGTTTTCTTTTGATTTTCTTTTTTAATATTATTTAAATATTACTCACCATCACCATCCTGTGAGTTAATGCTCTGCTGATCATCGGTATTATGTTCCGTATTGGTTGTGGCTGGACGATTTGCCTGAAGTTTACCAAAATATTCAACAGCATAATCGACCACATCTGGCGGCTGTTCAACCAAATACGAAATGGAGAATTGTAATAGAACCTCCTTTAGCTCATCGGGCACTTGTATGCGTCGACTTGAATCGCTCGACATGATTGTTTACGTTGAATTTGTGTGCTGCAAAAGTAAATACAGATAATATGACAATTTAATTAATTAAATATTGTCTAATTATATAACTTATCAGTTAAATAATGATAAAAATAGATTTGGCTTGCGCTTGATGATTTGATGAATTTTACTACCATTTGATTGTCATAAAATTTCATATGCCTAACAAAAAAAGGTGCAGTAAAACGTCTATATCATATACGTACATACATACATATATAGAAAGAGATAATAATACACAAAATAAATATAGGGTGTATCCGTCAAGAGGTTGTAGGTAGTTTACTTAGCCAATATACATAAATATATAAAAATCAGGAAATCTTAATCACTTATTTTCATAGCAATATAAATAGAAGAAGCTAAAATCGGTTTTCTGGCAGCTTAAAGATCCCATGGCCAAGACAATAATGTTTCTCTACCTTATTCGATCTCTGCCTATTTGGATATCCAATATACACTCTGCGTCATCAGGTTAGCGCCCCCCCTCTCTCAACATGTTTTTTATAATTTTTACTTTCCCATTGCACTTGTTTTATTAATTTTTTTTGGTTTTTGTTACAATATTGATTTATGATCTTCATGACAAAAGAAAAAAGTACTTATTTAAAATTTAAGAACACGATCAATTAATTAATTAAATCCTAAATTCTTTATTCCTTAAATTTTCATGTAAATTTAATAAGAGAACTAATAAAAATGATAAAAATAATAAACAAAACTTATGTTTCTTTTGATGATATTCTAATTACAACACCATAAAAAACCTTTAAAACACAACGCTTATATATAATATTAAACAAAGCCGATCATTTTGAGTTTTACCAAGTTAAACTTGGTTTGTCGTTTATATATTTTGATTATATATATATACATATACCTCAAAGAAATAAGTACATGTGTAAGGGACTATTTTCAAATGAAAAACTATAAAAATGGAGAAATGTTCAAACGATATTTGAAAGATATATGTAGGAAACATAAAGAAAAAACTGCATGTGCTCATTTCTAAAGTATAGACTCGACTTAAGCTTTGATTTCGGCTAAATCAAAAAGTATTATAACATCATCAATTCTCCATTTTAGTAAGTTCAGTCTATTACCTAGTTATAATTTATACTCTTTAGTTTTCCATGCTCATAGAATAGCACAATTTGAAGCTTTTTCTTCATAATTTGAATGCAACCTTCAGTTGAACTTTTGGAGAATAAATTATACAAAATTTGTCAAGACAGAATCAGAACAGAGCAGCGAGCGAGCAAGTGTCAAGTGAAATCTTGTTGGTGATTACAAAATCAATTTACAACTAATTTTATACAAGATGATATATATTTTCATATACATAAGTATAACATTTGAGAGCTGCAATGCAACACCTCGAATGTACTCGTATGTAGAGATACATATGTATATACATACATATATACATAGGTCTGCTGGTAATTTGTCAACGTGTGCTTTTGACCTCGAGGGGGGAGGGGGCCAGGTAAAAGGTAACAACTGGCAATGCTAGTGCCCGCCCGTACCGGTTGCAGATGCCAATGACTATGACGATGCCACCTGCTGGTCATTTAGTTGGCAATTAGCTGTCGTTGTCCATGCCCTAGGGAGCCATCATCACCGCCATCACAACCACCAGTGACCAAAGTGGCATACAGTGTTGCGCGTGATTCAACATTGCACAATTTCAGATTTTGGATTTTGTCCGCAATTCATTCCTACGTACGTACGGACAACTTACTTACGTACAGTCAGTCGTTCATTCGTTGAAAGCGGCGAACGTGAGCTTCATTTTAATTTTTGTAAATTTGTGCAGTTTGTGGGGGGGGCAGACACACACAACAAATATAATTTACGAGTAAAATTCACTCAAAAAAAAAACAAAAACATTATATATATAAATAAAAAGAATACTAAAAACAAAACACATTCACATAAAAAATACAAAAAAAAAAAAAATAAATACAAAATTTATATCACTTGCATTTTGGGTGACGCTCTAAAAACTAAACAAATAAAAATATTATTTAAATTATAATTTCAAACGAAAGGTCAAATAAAAATTTCATTGTATAAACAAAGTGATTTCAGTAGTTATAGTAATATATGATGTATATATGTCATAATTTTTAACTCAATTATGGTCCATATATAAGATGAAATTAGTATAATTGACTTAATCTAATGCAAACTTTTTTTTGGAAATCTTTATTAAGATTCATTGTTATTATGTTTAATATATATAGATATATGTAGATTCATTTTAAAAAATTTAGCAATTTAAGATAAATTTTTTTGTTTTGACATCATATATAATATAGATGATGATACGATAAGTAATAGACATAACCTACATGTTTTCAAGAACTATTTCGAAATACTTAAATATTTCTTATTTATTTGTAAATTCTCATATATTTTCAAAAACAATTTCTGATTACTCAAACTTTTCGTATAGTATAAATTGCTATATAAATCTGATTTTTAACCAGTCACTCTCCTTTTAAGTACTTTTAGGTAGAGATTCTTCTTATTACAACTTTATTTTTGACCAATATTTTTCTAAGGGAAGTATTATATATGTATATGTAAATATACTTATTCTTCAGCTGACCTACACTTGAAAAAAATAGTTCGAAATGCTAACACAATTAAGCATAATTTGTTATAAAAAGCTTGCCAACTATGATTTTTGATCTATCATAAATGAAAAGTCTTTTTAAATTAATTCATTTTCAAACAAGATTTAACTTAAAACATTCACTTACATTACTTGCACTTTAAACTTTAAATTACAAGTCATAATTGGCTAATTTCCAACGCAAAATTATCAATTTTTATTACCATAAAAATGTGAAATATAAAAAATATACCTAATAACTGATTTCAACACATTAAAATTAATTTTTTCTACCTCTTTTTTGGAGTTTGTTTCAATACAATGTGATACCAAACCGTTTCACTTTGTTTAGTATACACAAACATAAAAATCCGAATTATATAATCCCCCTTTAAATAAATTGAATTGTTCATTTTAGAAAACTTGGATATATCTAGGCTCTTTTAGCTGCCATCCTATATGACCAAGAGAAATCTAAAGCCTTCTTTTTTTTGGCCTATACTGTATCTTTTGTTATACACATTTTTAATTTGCCGTCGTCTGACTTTGAGTTGGAGTTAACGATTTGTGTATGTATGTACTTGACATACTTATTGCCAACTACACACACATACACACAAAAACAAATGCTACCCACAACAAAATGCTCTAAGCCGCTAAAAACTCATTGATGCTAAATTTGGTAAAGAAAACTCAGAGAAAACGTTATATGAATGAAATATTTAAACTAAAACAAAATTTTCAACAAAATTTTTCCAAAGAACTTTAATATATACGTTTTAGTTAATAGTTATAGTTAATCTATTTATCTCCTCTTTCTCCCTTTAAATTCGGTTAAGTGACAAAGATTAAAACTTCAAAAGTGAAAAAGTTCTATTGAAAATATTATTTAGAATTTGCCAAAATGTTTTTGGCCAGCACACACCTGGGCCCAAAAACCAAGAGAACCAATTTCTCTATTCCATTTAAAATACATACAGTTTACAATCAGGCGAGCAAGCCGCAAGTTAGTTAACATAAATATTTATAAGTTTTTGTTAAATATGCATAATTATGTAAATTGTCTATTGAGAGTTCTTCTTCTGGATGATTATGGCGGAATTGGGTGGAGGGGGGTGGAGGAGAGGGAGGGTGGTGTGTGCGGTTCTGGTTTTTCATTATAATTCGGTTTGGTTCTTTTAGCCAAAAATGTTTCACTTGTATTTGGTGTAATTTGAAAATTAATTTTTTACCCCCAAAGGAAAGAAGCAGGATGAGGATGATGATGAGATGAAGATGTGGATGAGAAGGCGGATGTGGATGAGGTGAGGCAACAAGCAGGATGTTACTGTTTGAGTGTTGCTATTGTTCTTGTTCTTGTTGTTTGGATTTTTGTTTATTTTATTTTTCTTTTTTTTTTTTTTTTTGTATTGTTTAAAAAGCGAACTTTTTCAATTAAGTTCATTAATATTCAACTTGGCCTGCGGGCGTTGTATTGCAGTTCACCGCCAGTCAACGCCATCGCCACCGCCACCACCGCCGACGTCGACGAACAAATATAAATATTCAAATAAAATTACAAAACTAATAAAGGTTATTATATTTGCTGCTTTGCCGTTGCCCAAGGTGAAGAAATGAGTGTAATAAGTATATATATATATATATATATATGTATGTATATCCTGGCAAATTGGTTGGTTACTTTGACTTTTCACTTGCCGACAAACTTTTTGCTTACAAACATTAAGTGTTTATTGATTGGTCTGAGGCGATGACAGAAATGGAATGGAGTGAGATGGTGTAAAGGCTAGTCAACATACAACCACAAACAGACGCACAGACACACACTCACACACGCACACACCGATATACATATATACACATGCATAGAATAGAAAAAAAAGAAGGCAAAAACTATTTGCTAGTAGAGACAAGCAATTAGTGGGTCAAGGTGGTTCACTCAACGCAACGAACTACACCACACACCGTAATGCACCGTATTCCATTCACCCTCCCCCCCAGCCTGACATGCACCGCACCACACTTTACCACAAAGCAAAAGCAAATGCATAAATAAATTGCTTTCAAACAAGCAACAGACTAAAAATAGTCTTGCTAAGTAATGAGAAAGACAGAGAAATCAAGACAAGAAAGAGAGAGAGAGAGAGAGAGAGAGAGTAAGAATGAGAGAGAAATAGGCAGACAGACAGACACCGTGTCCATTGTCCATTGTCCAAACCATGGCCATAGACACGAAGAACAAAACTAAAAATAAAATAACTAGTAAAATGAATGAAAAATAAAGTGAAAATTAATCAAGTTATTTATAAGATGATCGAATCAAAATTACCGTGTCATCAGTAATTGAATTATGATATATAAAAATATATCTTTTGAGGTTATTTTCGACATATCAATTATCATTTTTGTTATAGTTTATGTAAGCCTTCAACTTTTTTTAAGTTTTGGGCAAATTGATCTAAGGCCTACATCAAATTCCTTTAACTAAACATCTTTATTGGCTTTTTTAATATCATATCCTTTAATTGGCATCAAAAACTAGAAACCTAATTTGAAATTCGATCTTTGCAATTTTTAAGGATGTTACGATTTACTAAGATTTAAAAGTTTTTTTTCGTAGGTTTTTTTACTACGAAAATTGGCATTAAAATTCTTTAAAATTCGCTAAAGGTGACATTTTAAGTGCCTAGAGGACATTAGATAAAATTTTTCGAGGAAATTCTAACTTCACAAGCCTTAAAATTCACTAAGGTAAAATAATAGACAAAAAAATAACATAATATTAAATTAATAAATTGTTTAAAAAAAAAGGAAGAATTTTGTTTTTATTTTAGACTAAATTAAAATTTGTTTAATCAAATTCAATAAATCTGTTATATTTATAAACACCTCAGCTTCCTCTCTACATGCAGGGTATAGAATGTCCTTTTCACATTTACTCTCCCATGTAAATCAAAAACAACATCAAAAGATATTGTCGACTAAAGGATTATTAACTTTAGTTTCATGTATTAGTCATATATGCCTGGGCATTTCTTTGTTTTTGATTACCCTTTAGATTAAGTCAAAGCATAAAAATCACAAGAAAGAACAAGTCCTTTAAAAGTCATTAAGAAAATGTTATATTTTAGGGAAAAATACAAATTCCCTACTCTTTTCTAAGTCGTCAACTTTACTAGACTATTTTCTATAAATTTATGTTAACAAAGCGAGTCATTAAATTACTTTAAATTTATTACTTTATTTATGTAAAATAAAAATGTGTTGGTTCGACCATCGTTAAATGCAAAAAGCTATAAAAATATCTTATCCACTTCTTTAAAAGGATTAATGTCTATTATAAATCATACAAATTTTAGAAAAGTAAACTACTTCTCGATGTAAAACTCTTATGATTATTTTATATTCAGAAAGTTAGCAAAACAAAATTGTTGACAAATTTTTATTAAACACATCAAAAACTGGGTGAAATAGTTATTAACTCTCCATCATAAACTATTTAATTTTTGATGTCAAAATAAAGTTATTAATAAACTTTTTAAAATTCAAATGACTGACTAAAAATTATAATTACATAACAATCCAATTTATTTGGCTGTTAAAATAAATGTTTTTTTCAAGTAAAGCGACACCAAATTGTTAGCAATTTCAGTTAATAGATAAAATGAGCTATTTCTTTTTTTAAATAGAAAAAAAATTTACTAGCTAATCGATTATATATATTTATATAAGATATTAGACAAATATAAGTAAATAATATAAATGAACTTGTTAGCTAATCGATACTTATTCAGATGGAATTTATCTTTCCATTTTCAATCAAGATGATTAGTTAGTTAGTTACTAAGCCATTGGAAAAAATATTTAATGTTCTACCAGAGTAATTGTAATAAAATGCATTTAACAACATGATGTGTGTTTTCTATATGTTAACATCATCTGTATGATCATCATCATCATCATCATCATCATGATAATCGTAACACAAGCCAAACTAATTTTTTAACAATTTTTTATGCTGACGATGACTCCTGTTTTCTGGTTTGGGTTTTCTCTCTGTTGGTTTTCACTGTTATGGCTGCTGGCCATAAAATGATTATGGCTCAGTTATGCGCTAAAAGTTAACCATGTGCTGCATATGGCTTTCATTTTAATGTCATTTTTACTGCAACTGCAGGTGGGGATCTGTACCATATACATATGTATATGTATATATAACTCCCTCAACAACCAAACACCCACCCACCCAGATAGCCAGCCAGCCAACCAGGCAGCCATTCATGCATATTTATATGTCCATGTACCTTCTAGGCGGTGGCTTTTTTTCCATTAACGATGTTTCTCTCTTTCTATTTCATTCTACCTACCGACCTACCTCCCCCACTTCTCTCTCTTTCTCTCCCTCTGTCTGTCTGTCTCTTGGTCCTAACTAGTTTTTGTGTTTGTTAGTACGCTGCTTTCTAGCTAATTGAGTTTCCAGTTCAAAGTAAAATTGCATTCATTCACATCCTGACAGCAATCAAAGAGTGTGTGAGCCACAAAAACAAAAAAAAAGTTAATGCTGATGTTGTCCTTGACAAAAAAAAAAGTTAGCATATATCGTATAACATAACAAAAAAAAAAAAAACACAGAAAATAACCTTGAAGAACTCACACACACACACACACACACCTAACAGATGATACATTCAGATGGCCAACTGTTGTTTTGGCCAGCAGCATTAACTATCAAATTACGTCAACAACGACAGAACAGAACAAAAAAAAACAAGAAAAAAATGAAGCTAATGAAAAATAACAAGGACCAACACCTGTGCGTGGGTTCCAAAAATTGACCTAAAAATAAAAAGTAAAAAGAATAATATAATGAAATAACCAAAGCAAAAAAAAAAATGTAATGAAGTCATGCATAATTAGTTAGAGTAGCAGATAGTACGTACAACGTAACATTTGGTCTATTTATTTGGCCAAAAAGGTGGTTTAACATTTTATCCATTCAACAGTTGTCAAGGCGTCGCCCTTAAAACCACAAACCACATACATACATACATACATAGATAATTATATACATATGTCCTCTACATAAAGTTTATATAGTTTATATGTCCAGTGCCAGATTTTTGTCATTGACAAAACAAAACTCACTTGACCTCCTCTTTCTACTCGACCGCCATGAAAAAGGGTCGGTGGCCGCCCCCGCCCTCTCTCTCTCTCTGATTGTGTGATCTGAATTAGGTTAAGTGTTAATCGAATGGGGGCCAAAATCAATTTTGCATAAATAAAAGACAGTTTGATAATATAAGAAAATCACCAGACAAGGCATGCATAAAATATATATATATATATATATATGTGCATAGTATACTATATATGTATACATATATATATATTTTTATACATGACTCAAGTGCAATAGCAATGCATAAAATTTACTAAAAGGACTCAAGTACAATCTGGAAAAGTTGAACGGAAATGGCAAATGAAAATTGTGGAAAACACATATGTAAAGTATAATAACACGAGCATTTTCATTCGTTTATTTGTTTGGCTATCGATGTTTTTGCTAGTGTTGTTGTTGTTGTTGTTGTTGTTGTTGTTGTTCTTGTTGTTACTGTTTGCTTTCCAATTTAATGACCAAATTTTTCATGGGGTAGATGGCTGATGAAAATGTTTGCCAAAGCATTTTCATGATATGCATAATTAAAATACGAATTTCCGTTGGCTCTCCTCTCATAAAATTGGAATTAAAAAGGAAATTACAAAAGTACAATTTCAAAAAAAAAAAAAAAGTAAGGTAAAAGTACTAATAGTAATATATAACCAAAGCGAAATTAAAAAGGAAAAAATGCCAAAAGAGAAATGGGTGCAGCAAAAAAAAAAAAGAAAAATCAGAAAGCAAAGCAAAGGCAAAAAGAATGAAGAATGAGAGAAGCCTTAGCCTGGATAAAAGAGTGAGAGAACAGGATATAAAAGTAAGCCAAGAAAATTGTCTAAAAGTACAAGGCCAAAAAAACATATAGATTAAGTTTGTAATAGACATTCCATTAACCCGATTAAACATTCGATATAATAAATATTTAATTACTCCATAATGGTATATAACAATAGTTTGTATAGATATTATAATAATATATCGATATTTAATGATATCAATATCTGATCAAATTATTCATGATAAAGTCTTCTATATTATAAAACCATAAAAATGCTTTTATATATAATCAGTTAAAGAAAAATAGGGATTAATACACACATATCTGTAGATAAGAAGATTATGGGTTTTGTTGTTTAAAACGAAATAATATTTTTATTATAAAATTCAAATTCTTTTAGATTTTTATATTGAAAACTATTTTTATTTAATATGTTGATAGACGGCCATTCATGTTCAAGTGATTAGCCCTCTTTGGCTATTATTGACTATCGTAAACCATATATAATCGTGCCATTATATTTTTAAAGATGTATGAGTAGACAAAGCTTCTTGTTCCTAGACATTAGATATAGAATGGATTCGTTTTAAAGAAAAGAAATTATATAAAATAAGGAATCATTTTTTAATTTTGATATTTATATTTTATAATCGAAGGTTTCTTACTTTAAAATGTATTCACATTTAAAATACCCCATTCCCAATTAATATCTCTCTTTTGAAACATTGTCAGACAAACTTTCAGATTATATCAAGAATGGATTTAAAATTTTAAAAAGGAATTTCAATTTATTAAATTCAAAATGACTTGAAAAATTGTAAGTTAATAAATTCGGCTACAATTCGATAATTTTTATTTTTTAATTTTTTATTCCTATTTTGATGAACAATCGAATCTTGCTTATTGTAGGGAGAATAGAAAACGCTATACAGCAAAAACTAACTTTGAATACGTTTTAAAATATAAAAGAATATATATAAAATATGTAATCATGACTTTAAAAAATATATTTAGATTTGCAAACAAATAAACATTAATACAAATTAGGCGAGTCAAATGAATAATTGAAATTCTTTGTGAAAATCCTTATTTTAGATAAAGTTGCTTTTCTATATATAAACCTAAGTTAGATATCTTTTTCAATTAAAATTTTAATTAAACTAATAAGATAAAAGTAATATTATCCGTTTTTGTCAGATATAATTTCCATTGCCTTGCATATGCTTTTCTTTAGCTTAAGTGTCCGTTATGTGCTCGTTTTTCTTTGTCTAAGTTTTCCGCTTCAGTATTTTTCTTTTAATTTTTCATATAATTTTTTTTTTCATTTTTGTTTGCTTGTGAATTTATCTCTTTCCGGTCAATGCATCAAAGTGGCAGCGAAAAAGTCGCGACAAGCACTTAATTTTCAGCTAAGACCCCCCTACCCCTTCCAACCAACAGAAGACCACCCGCCAGACAAGTTATATGTGTATGTATGTATATAAGGGGGTAGTTAGGTGGTTGGGATGTGCCCAAAGTTGTCCTTAGTGTATACATATGCATATATATATATATATATATATATATATATGTATATATGTAGATATACATATGTATTTTGGTAGGTATATATGTATATGTATTTTCTTGTATTGTGACAGGAAAATATGGCATATACATCAAAGCAATTTCAAGGCATACTTCAGGGCGCCGTTGGCACTTGAGCAAAGATGATGATGATGATGATGAAATAATAATAATGATGAAGACAATAATGTTGTTGTTGTTGATGAGGTTCTTTGCTTTAGGTTTAGGCTTTTTGGGTTGGCAACAACCGTAAATGTCGAAGAGCAGAACAGAGCAGAATAAAACTGAACTGAACTGAACTGAACAGAGAACAGAGCAAAAAGCGAACAAGTCCCGTGAGTATTTGGCGCAAATTTCACTTCGTCACGCAACTTTAAGGGCAAAAAAAAAAAATAAAGAAAGAACGAAAAAAAAACTCATTTATGTATGTGTGCGTGCGTGTGTTTGCGTGTGTGTGTGTGGGTGAGTGCATGTGTGTATGCGCCTAAGGTGTGTGCTGGCCCTTTTTATTTGGCATTAAAGTAAAAAGGTTATCAGCTTGAGAGAAAAGAAGTAAGAAATGTTTGTCAAAATATACGACAAGGCCCCAGGTATTGATTTATTAACGCTCCAGGTAAAGCACACGCACATGAATACGAACAAAATACAAACACACTGACACACACACACACACTCTGGTAGATACACATGTCGTATGCGTAATGAGAGGCTTACTTACTTACTCAGCAGGTGACAGGTCTAAAGTAGGAGGAGTGGAGTGGAGCATACATAGGGTAGGGGGGATATTTGGACCTTTTGTTAAGGCCAAGGATATAAAATGAAAATGAAACGATTTAAGCTGTCCAAAAACAAACAGCAACAACAACAGCAACAACAAAAAAAATTAATGTAAAAGAGAATTTTACAGCTCGAGCAGAAAATTCGCAAGAGATTTCCCCAGTTTTGCGCGTGTGTCTACAAACATCAATACATACAATATATGACGTATATGTGTGTATATGTACATGTATATATATATGTATGTATGTATACCAACGTACATGTGTATATATATCACATTTCGTTTTCAATTCTATACAATTTATGCAGCTGGGGCGACGACTTGCCAGTTAACCTTTGACGTTTGTCTTCCCATCACTTCATGCTCCCCCTCCTTCCCCCCCCCTCTCTCTCCCTTCTCATTCTGGCCATGGTCCCTCCATACAGTAGCTCTGACTGTGGAGTCTTTTGTTGAGCCGAGCCTCCTCCTGCCACACAATTGTGGTTTCTCGTTTGATACCCTATACCCACATATGGCCAAAAAGAGTATATTAACTGCATATAGAATATTTATTACAGGCTGATTACATTGTATCTCCAATTCATACTAAAATCATATATAGTCTTTAATCATAATATAACTAAATCATTGCGAGATACAATAGATTGTTTATAATAGATTATAAAGATCATAGATATTTGATATATATATATACTTTTAATCAATTAAATAAATTTTTCTGCTGGTTGTTAAACATAAACATATGTATGTATATATTATATCTTGTATATAATCTACTCTTCACAGGGTAGCACTTTAGTCGAACTCCCAAGGCTAATGTATGACATTTTTCATTTTTATTTATTTACTTTTTTTCTTTGGTTCTTATTTTTATTCTCTTTTTTTTTTCTTTTTTTGTTCTTCTCTAGACTGCGAGTCAATTCAATTATTTTATAATCTATTGGATTTGCTCGGGCATGCCAAAGATTTAAATTTTTGTATTTCAAATAAATTGAAGGCAATGACATTTATTCGATTTGATCAAATCATATTATAGACGACTCTTGTACAATCTGTGGACGGTAAATATAACTTTAAGATAAGAAATATTGCATAGTAAAGAAGAAAACTATTTCACAACTGTGCAAAATTAATAAATATTTCAAGAGGAACATAAAAGAAAAAAAAAAGTGTGGGGGGGGTAAAAACCTCAGTGAAAATTCTTGGCCAAGAAAATGTTCCCACTTAAAATGTCTTGACCTTCAAACACAAGAACAGCAACTAAGACAAGACTTGAGGAAAATTTCAAACAAAAAAGGGATAAAAAACAGGGTAAAGTTAAATGGGTTAGGGGGGGGTGTGGGGGGTAGGATATTAAAGGAAAGTTGAAACGCCTTCGCTGCTATAAATAAATAGTTAAGTCAAATACTTTAAATGGCCCACGCAACAAAATTCCAAAAGCTACCCTTTCCCTCTAATTAGACAAGATGATAAACTGTCAGCTGGATGGATTGAGATCCATTAGCGTTAAATTAGAGCGCAATTATGTTACGCACTTGCTGCTGGGACAGAAAACCGCGCATATTAGATAAAAAAAAAAGGAGAGATAGATAGAGAATGAGAAAAAAAGAGTGAGAGAGAGACAAAGAGAAGGAGACAATATGTACGGCAGCAGCAGTTACGTTAAAAAAGAAGAGCAACAGCAACAACCACCCCCAAGATACTGCCGCAGATACAGATACATAAAACAAGAACCGTAGCAGATGCTAGATACAGTAAAGACTAACCATAAGGTAACTACAGGTGAAATTTCAAGAATTGGAGATATAACTTTCTTATGATAAAATGTTTACTCTTCTTTAAGTCTAATGATATTATAATAAATTCATTTCAATTTATTTCAAATTCACATCACTCCATTATAATAAATTTGTACGATTTGATAATCCAAATTTCTTTATATGAAAATAAATGACTAGTTATTAAATTTTCAACTCTATAGTTCTACCGATATTATGATAACTCACTTATAGTTAATTCCTGATAAGGTTTAAAAGTTCTTTCTACAATGAAAGCAAGCTCTTACTGAAAGTCTAAAATAGAATAGATTGTAAAGTTCCAAACATAAATTAGAGATTTAGATAAATTAAGATGTTCTACCCTACAAAATGTTTGATGCTTTTTCTTTTTAAATAATATATCACTTCTAAAATGCAATATAAGTTAATTTACAATTGCATTTATTTGCAATGTTTAACTTGTGTATATATTAAATTAAACATATCCATTTACTAACTATTCACCAGATTTCTTTAGTTTCAAGTTAAAAAGTGCCTACACTAAGACTATAACTAACATATAGAATAATAGATTAACGCTGTTAATCATTCATAAGAGTGTGTTCATTATTTACATAGAGTAATTCATTCCAAAAATAGATCAACGCATGAATCAGAAATTAACTCTTACATTACTATATCTTTTTTTCAAAAATTATTATTCAAAGGACTGACAAAAGGATTAAGTTTTCCTTCATATTAATCTCTATTTTCGGCAATTTTCATTTGTGTGGAGGACTCACTGTAGTTGAAATGGTTTCAGTATCTACACCGGCAACAGCGATTATGTGTTGTAACAAAACGTTTATCTACATTGCCTGCTGCCCCCATTAAAACGATTTTCATTTGTTCCTCTTGTTCTTGTTGTTGTTTCTCTCAATTTAATTTTAAACACGTTCTTTTTTTATACATACATATATATATTTGTTTCGTTTTTTTTTCTTTGCTTTTTTTTGGGTAAATTTGTTGCGCGTGGCAGTTAAACGGCGCGTGCTACGAAGCAAATAAGCCGAAAAACTGAAAAAAAAGCAACAGAAAAAATATAAGGCTAAAAAGAAAAACTTGCGCCCGAGTATTTCGGCAATTAACAACATGGCAGTAGAGATAAAGTGGAAAAAAAAAATATTGACAGTCAGGTTATAATTGTACTTTGACGAACTATTTGTACCCTTGGAAAGTTTTCGTTTAACTAGATGTAGCTCGTTGTCATATCTAATAAAGAAAATACTGATTTCTAGGAAAAAGAGGGAAGAAATTTGTTTACACATAAGTTTTATAGATTTTGAAATCTAAACAATGTCGGTTTCTATCTTTTGGAAACTATTTTTTTGAATATATATATCTTTATGATATAGCTTTATAAGTTCTAAAATCAAGAGTTATTATTCTCAAAATATTGTTAACCACTTTTAAAACTCTTTGAAACTAACTAAAAAAGAAATATATATATGTATATACGTATACAACATTCCTTTCAATATGTTATTAATTTACAGGTCACAAATACCTTATACTAATAGTATATACCCTCCTTATTAGGTAAGAGTATCTGTACAAAAGAAAAAGAAACAAAACTGAAAACGAGGCGAGTAACTGAAACGATTTCCCAGAGTTCCAGTTCGTTTGACGCATTGATTGCTTCTCCCTGCCTGTTGCCAATTTGTGACGATAACTTAACTGAACATCAGAATTGCTGCTAAACTAAACTGACAACTAAACGAAAATCCAAAAAGGGCAAATCTATGTTTGGGGCAAAAAAAAAAAAAACAACAATCAATTAAAAATGTTACTTAAATGGCTAGAGTAATATACATATACATATATATATATATAGCATACTTTGTGGGGCCACTCTCTGGTTTTTAACCTTTTAAAGTAAATATATGCGGCTTGGAAAAAAGAAAACGGCCGTGTCGTTTATATACGATAATTATGCAAAAATGTGAAAAACGTAATTTTTACTACCTTGGCAAGGTGAAATTGCAAAATAAACATATATACGTATATATATCTATATATATATATGTAGAAGATACAACAACAACAATGAAAAAGGAATGAAAGAAAAGGAGGCATGTGGGTTAATGTGGTAAATGTGGAAATGCTAAACAACCGAAACACAAATATCAACATTTTTGTTGTTGTTTTGTTAGACCTATGACTTTATATGCATGGCCTTTTTACTCAAAACACACACACACGTAAACAAGACACACACACACACACACGCTTGTGTATATATGCATGGGATCTATGCATATATTGTACAGTTGATATACCCATATCCATTTGGCATTTATGCAAATTTACTTGCGACTGTCGGGCAACTGCATTGGAAATCACTTAACAACCAGCAACGAGGACAATGCTACTCACACACACACATACTCATTTAGATAAATGTATTTGTGCAGGAAGTGGACACAAAACACATGCCCAAGGCTATCCCGATTGTTGGTGTTGTTGCTGCTACTGATGATGATGACGTCAAGTGGTCGTCCGTAAATTTGCACTTTATATTAGCCTGATTTGGTTTCAGTTAAGAAATTGTTATTCAACCTCAATACGAATATTTAAAACTAGAAAGACAAAAAAAAAACCTATACCACACAAAGTCGTTAAGATATGTATATACATATATGACCTAAAAAAATTTTTAGAAAATTACTAAGTGTTACAATGAGCTACCCTAGAATATAAGTGGGAATAAGATTGATTTGAATGCATCGAATATAGAATGTATAGAATATAGAATGTATAGAAAATAGAATGTATAATAAATAGAATGTATAGGATATATCTTTCCAAATTTTTTGAAGAAAAGGTATATACTTAGTAGAGCCATAAGGATAAGCTATATAAAATTATCAAATTACAATACAATCTAGAACAGTTTTAGAATATGGAAACAAATACCAGGTTAAGCAGATATTAGTGGAAATTATAAGTAGATAATACTATTTACCAAAGTTAAGCTAAACCTTTTTAAGGAAATATATTAATATTTAGCACTATGCATTAAATAAATAAAACATTCAGTTAGAGCACGAAAAAAGATTATACATATTAAACTTATGCCAAAAATATCTATATTTACTATATAGAATATCTCAACTAATATTTTATTTTCTTTCAATTCGACTTATTATTATACATATGTACATATATCCCCCCTTGGGTTACAGGGTACTTAAATGAATGGTCGCACGACTGTTGGCTGTCAACTAACTGTCTAACAAAACTCATACAATTCGAGCGATAAATAAAACTGAGGCCAAACAAGCAAACAAACACATTTGCGACATATGTGTATGCATATTTAAATATTCAAATTTTCTTTTTTCATTTTTTTTTCTTTTTTTTTTTTTAAATTGTCACAATCGCACTTGTACGAGTTGACTCAAAATGCGGGAAACACATTATTCCTATCTACATCATAAGCACACACCACAGATATCTATATACATACATACATACATATATACATACGTATGTAAGTGTGTGCATTTTGTGTGACAATGTGAAAAACGAATAATGACAGCAACAGCAACAACAACATCAACAGCATTTATATACATTTTCAACATTTTCCGAATTTTCATCTAGACATCAGTTAGACAAATGTCCCCACAATTAGTCACAGAGCATTAAAAATAAAATACGAAATACGAATACGAAGAATTTTTCTGATAAATTAATTGTATAATTAGGCAAAATTTCAAAAGCAGTTCAACAGATTGAAGAATGAATTTCAATTACGCTCTATTTAATAATCAATCAATTATCAATATGAAAAACTAAATTAACTTTGTGTGTGTGGAAAAAAAATTAAAGTTAAATTAAAGTTAAGCTATTAAAGTCATTCATATGAACAATCTGGATTAAGAATATCTTTTTAAATGTTCTGATTGTTCACGAAACTAACTTATTTATAACTTATTTATTTGAAACCTGAGTATTTAAAGATCTGATTATTTTTTTCGTAAATTTTAAATGTTGTAAATAGTTGCAACATAGATGTGATTAATATTTTTGACAATTTTTGTAATAATTGAGATTTACGGGAAGATAAGTGTATGTACGTACATTTTATAGCAATTGAAATGACTTGAATTAGGTAAAGAGCATGCAGATTTCTCACTTGCCAAATTCTATTTCTTGTTAGCAATTTTATGTTAAATTCTGCATACCTCTTCTACGTTAAACCTTTATCTTATATTTATCAGAAATCATATAAATGTTCTATAAAATCAATAAGCCTCATTGTCTTTTAGTTACATATCATATTAATAAAACAAATAACTATTAAAGAAATAAATAATACTAAAAACTTATCAAAAAAGCAAAATATAATAAAAATAGTTTAGTTTGTTTATGACCCCAAGTGAAAATTTTTAAATGATAATATAGAAACTACAGAATCAGAGAATCTTACTGCTCTTTTAAAGCCAAAATTATAATAAATTAGAGGAAAAATATTCTTCCATAAATTTAACTAAAATATTACCCCAAAAGTGGCTGTTGAAACCACAATTTTAATTTAATAAAATGTAAATCAAAATGTGGGAAAATAGTTCAAGTTGTAAGTTCAAATTAAAATTAGAAAATAAATATTTTTAATTAAAATATTACTCAAAACGTGTGACAATAAATATTTTAAGCTATAAAATTAAAATAGTTGGTAAATATTTTTTAAAATTAAAAATTAAAATTTTTGAAATCAAAATTTAAAAATATATAAGCATAAATATTTTTTAATAAATAAATATTACAGAAAAATAAAACACAGAATTGAAATTGAAATTCTAACTATATTTTACTATTATATTTATATTACTTCTTTTTTCTCTTCCCTCTCTACTAGACTTCAATTCTTTCTAAAAAGCAAAGTTATCAAAAGTCTAAAAACATTACAAAAATTCAATTCAATTCACTGACATTTTTTATGCCGTTGCCCAACTGGGAAAATTGGCAAATAACTTTAAAAAAAAGATGTCAAATTTTATATCTATGTATATATATATACATATGTACAATAAACGTATACATATAAATATGTATGTCTGTCTGTACATGTAGAAACTTTTTAAAAGGTTTTAGCCTGACTTAATAAACAAAACTGAAACTTTTATTTATTTTTTTCTAACTTTCAATGGCATGTTAGTGCCTAACGCAAAAGCAGATGCTCGACCCAAACTGCACCTTTTTCTCACCCTTCACCCAAAGTTTATATCCAATCGTTGACCAAGAGAAAAAAATACCAACAACAACAACTAAGCATACAAAAGAAAAAAACAGAGAGAAAAATACAAAATAAAATATTAATATAAAGAAGAAAAAAAAAAGGAAAAACTGTTGCTCGTGTTCATAAGTAGAGAGATGACACAACAAAGGAGAGTGTGGGGGGGCGGGGAGTGGAGAGAGAAGAAGAGGAGATGACAAGCGACAACTTATGTTTATTTATGGCTGCATATGCATAGCTCAGATCCCTATATATATATACATATGTATGTGTATATATATATATAAATATATATTTACATAGTATATGGGTTGGGATAGGTGTTTGACTACGCGTGGCACACACACACACACACACACTCACATCAATACACACATGTTTTATGTATAAATGTTTGTATGTGGTTGCACTTTTGAAACGTGAACTGGAAACCAGAGGAAAGCGCAACATGTAGCAGCATCCTTGCCTACCTTTTACCACCCCCCACTCCTCTCTCTCTCTCACTCTCTTTCTCTCTCTCTCTGTCTTTCATGTTTTCTGTAAGTGAAGCCAAAGGAAAAGCTTTTGCCTGCCGGAAACTCGAAGCCATGTACAGGAACATGCAATATATGTAGTCATGTTGCATCCTTGTAAATATATCTGCATATCCGAATAAGCATCTACTCTTTTACAAATTAAATTTGCCAGAGAGATAGCGAGAGGTAGAGAGTGAGAGAGAGAAGATAAGAAAATCTTGTTGGTCCTCTACTGCTTCATTATAAGTACTTGTATTCCAATGAAAGCCTTTCTTCTGATAAATT
Source organism: Drosophila sturtevanti (assembly GCA_018150375.1). Lineage (NCBI taxonomy): Eukaryota > Metazoa > Arthropoda > Insecta > Diptera > Drosophilidae > Drosophila > Drosophila sturtevanti. The sequence goes on along the minus strand of JAECWJ010000324.1, from coordinate 2,008,181 downwards.
TGAAAACATCTCAACATGGAGCAACTACAATTTTAAGCCGCTTCCAAATGAATGAAAAAGGGACAAAACAACTTGGCCCACAACAATAAAATTAAAGGGAAAAACACACACAGACACTAACTAACAAAAAGGTTCAAAACTTGATGACAATTTTCGGGGAAGAACAAACAATGAACAATGAACGGTCTATCCTGGAAAATGTTTTTCGTTGAAAGGACTAAAGGATTTGCGCACACACACACACACATTTATCATGATGCTCTCAACTTAAGAGGTCACAGGAGCTTGTGTATACACAACAGGGACGTACGTAGTACTAGAATAAATAAGCAGGTGGTAGGGAAAAGGCATCTAAATTTTTTACAGTGTAAAACAAAATTTAGATAAATAATGACCATCAAAAGGATTACAACATTTTTTTATCATTATTCATGCAGCTACATATATGTATACATGTATGTATATAATATAATATTGATTGCCTGCATTAAATCCCATTTTGATTACCCAAATAATTTTATTTTAAAACTAATTCTCTTATATTATTCACTTATAAACTAATGAAGTAAAATATTTTATAGAAGCAATAAAAAGTAAAATATATGTATTTCTATGATCTATATAAAATGTGAGATTGCAATGGATTTTCCTTAGCAAAAGCGATTCCATTTTGTTCAAAATAAATTTTTATTTTATTTTTCTTTAAAAAAAAATTAAAACATACTAAAAAACAAACTTATTTTTAGTAACACGAATTATGTATTTTTGGTTCATTTTATAGGTAATAAAAAATGTATAAATTTGATTATTTATAGGTAATAAAATAAAAATAGTTACAAAATTATTTTAAAATTGTTTCTAGAAAATTTATACATATAAAACAAAAAACTAATTTAAAAAATTCCTCATCAGCGGAGTCTTAAGAATGTAACACCAGAGGAAAATCTCCTCAATCCAACTTTGAAAATAATTATAAGTTAAAATCAAGCAAAATGAAAATAAAGCAAATAATTTTAAAATCAATTCGTTTGATTAATTTTGCGTTTTGCTTAACTAGTTAATGAATTCGAATTTAGATTCGTTCTTCTAAGTATTTATATAATTATGTATATTTTTATATCTAAAATATATATTTATAGATATCTCATACCTAAAAATTTCATTATTAATTAATTACACATTCAAAAAATTTAATTTCAAGTTCATTTCTGTGGACTTTGAAAACATTCTTCATTTTAATTAAATCTTTGGTTTAAATAAATATCTTCCAGCCTAAGTAGAATAAAGGTCCCCTGGGCCTCCCCAGGGGGTTTATTTTTGTAATTCCCTTGCGCCCCCTTCCTTTTGAAATACAACCCCTGCATGGAATCTGTCTATATTTATATATGCACATACTTAATGTAAATTATGTGCTTAAAAAGAACAAACAAAAAACGAAAAAGGAACCGAGATTTTTGTATTTTATTACTCGTTTCTTCTTTTAGTTGAGAGAGGTGCTTTAAGATTTAATTGAATTGCATGTGAAAGATGGGGCAGATGGGACAACCGACGATGAAGAGCCATAATTTACTTAGCAAACTTGCAGGATGCAGACAGCCCAAACATCAATTAGTTAGTCCAGCCATGTGTGCCGACCTACCCAAAAATCTAATCAAATTATGTCTTTTTGGGTGTACACACACACACACACCTACAACATACATAACCTCATATGCAGTCGACATAGGTCCTTAGGAAGGACTTCAGGTGAGTGACTTTCTGTGTTAGTATGAGTGTGCGAATAGTTCACTCATACTATCTAATGGGTTCAAAATGGTGAGACTCTTGAGAATTATATTTATTTGATTTCTTTATAGAGCGTGCGGCAGCAGCTCTTGATGTGGAAATTAAAGATAAAATATTTTTGCTTTTAAATTTGCTTTGTTGCGTTTTTTGGGGCAAAATCAAATATTCAATATTTGTTTAAAAAATTTAATATAGTAATATTCATTTCAATTATTTTACGTAAAATAAATATTTGCCATGCACTGCAATTTTTGGTAATTTTTATTTAAAATTATTTGACTATGAGTACCGAGAAAGAGAATCAGAGAGTGTCAGAGAGGGTATGGGGTTTTAAATTAACCAAAATTAAATTTGGTTTTTCATTTTTTTTTTCTTTTTCCTTTTTTCTTTGGGGTTAAAATTTGATTTGTAACATGTCTCTTTCAAGTTAATTGACTTATTTTATTTTTGCGGGTTTATTTTGTTTGGTCCTTCTATTTTTGATTTGGTTGCTTCTTTTCTGTGTGGGTTTTGGCCACACACATATACACACACACACACCACCCTAACTCTGTCTCCCCCTGCTCCCACCCACTCTTTCTTTTGCTATCTCTATCGCTCTTTCTCTTGGTGTTTCTTCTATTGACGTCACATAGCTGCTGCTGTTGATGTTTTTGTTATTTGTTGTTGCTCTTGTTGTTGTTGTTGCTGGTGCTTGACTTTGATGTTTGCCTCTGGACTGGACTGGCATGGCCTGAACTGGCCTTGGAGGCAATCCAGGGTAATGTGGTAACAGCGGGGAGAGGGGCAAAAAAAAAAGCAAAGGGAGAGGTGACACGGGCTGGCCGCTAAGGCAAATTGTTTAATCGATTAAACGCAAAGTTTTCCATTTCCATTAAACTGAGTGAGCGAGTGTAAAAAGTTCCTTTTTGGCTTCGTCTTCTTCTTCTACTTTTTTTTTTTTACTTGATTTTAACCACAACACACAGCAGCCAGGATAATACCCGAGCCTGATAATGCTGTCAATCATTTGCCCCGGCTATGTACTCGTATAGAAAACTTTTGCAATCAAAAAAGTCAAAAGTTATACCATCAACTTACTAACAAGTACACCTATATACTATATACTATATACATACATACATATATATTAGTATACCACAACTAAATTGGTACTATGCTAATACATATATACCCTAGATTCAATCAGTTTAGAAACTCGTAATATCATATGATATACTATATGAGTGAGGGGTTGAGAAGCGTTTGAAAAAGTTGAAAATTTTTATGTATATTTAACTTAATTGAGAAAGTTGGAAGATCTTTAAAGCTAACTAATCGATTTTCCAAATATTGCGATATATAATCTCACATTATTTATATTTTTATTTTTAAACAATTTCGGAAACAAAGTTTTAATTATAGACATAAGACAATGTCATGAATATTCATCGATTTTTGCTAACAAACATTTTTAAAAAAATCAATCAAAATTATGAACACAATTCAAAAATTAATAAAAATCCCTTTTCTCAGTCAGAAATGTACAAAAATTCTTTGAAACAATTCTAAATTAAATTTTAATAAATTATTAAAAATGTGTATTTACCAGAAATATACATATATATATATTTATATATAAATATTTATTCAATCAGTAATAACAAAAATGATTACTTATAATCACTAACAATTATTATGTAAAAGCGAAACAATATAAAATATTATTTTAAATTATTAAATTTATTATAATTATTCAATTTATTTGAATTTATGAATATATTCGAGTTTCGGTTTATTTGTTTTTAATTTAAGAAAAAAAAAATTATAATATTTATTAATATAATCTAAAACCGAAAGAAAGTGAATTTAAGCTTTATATATTAATTTTTGATTCGATTCCTTAACATTTTAACTTTTGATTTCAAATACTATTCAAAAAGATAAAACTATCTAATTTTTAATAATTGTAATATTGAATTTGACTTTTCTTTGACTTTTTTTATTTCAAATTTCATAATCAATGAATAAAGAATTATGTTCAGAAGAAAGTAAAATTAAAAGCTAAAAATTACTGAATATAACAATTGCTTTAATTCTTATATTTCTCATTATTCTAGTGTTATTGAATAAACTTTCACATTCGGTTTATAAATCTGTATACTTTGAATAAAAATCTATATGCCCTCTCTCTCTCTCTCTCTATCTATTTCTCTATCTCTTCCTCTCTCTTTCACTCTCTTTCACTCTTTCACTCTCTTCACTCTCTTTCACTCTCTCACTCTCTCTATCTCTCACTCTCTCTCTCTCTCTATCTCCCTCTCTCTATCTCTCTCTCTCTCACTCTCTCTCACTCTCTCTCACTCTCTCTCACTCTCTCTCTCTCTCTCTCTCTCACTCTCTCTCACTCTCTCTCTCTCACTCTCTCTCACTCTCTCTCACTCTCTCTCACTCTCTCTCACTCTCTCTCACTCTCTCTCACTCTCTCCTCTTTCTCTCTCACTCTCTCCTCTTTCTCTCTCACTCTCTCCTCTTTCTTTCCTTCTCTCTCTCACTCTCTCCTCTCTCTCTCCTTCTCTCTCTCTCACTCTCTCTCTGTTTGGGCAAAGAAGTTTGATTTTGATTGCTAATTAAACTAGGTGACAAATGACAAATTTTAAAATTAGTTACTTGAAGGATCTAATCTTGAACGTCATTGAAAAATAATAAGTAACTGAATTATTTTATATTTTGCATATACCATTAATTGCTTTTGCTGATAAGCCAAGTCTAAGAACTGGAATAAAATCTACATTATTATGGACTGAAATGCGTCAAAAAGATATCTTATCAGTTGGCATAATAAAAAATAGGAAAGGAAAAAAGCAACAAAATAGAAAAACAAGAGCCATAGACCGATACTAAGAATCAAGCAGACCGAACTGAACTGGACTGGGTCAAAATCATTTGCCAAGTCTTGGTGACACATATGCAAATAAAGCCAAAGAACAAACCAAAGATGTCAGATATACTATGCATATATATATATATATATATATGCACATGGTACATATGCATATATAGATATGTATTATATTGCTGTTTTTCATCTGTGAGTGGGCGCAGATACGTTGCCATATTCCATACACTTTCAACACTTGCTATAAATTTATGGAGAAATATAAAAATGAAACAAAGAAAAGTCTAATTTACTGCTCATAAAAAATGTTGATGCTGCTGCTGCTGCTGCTGTTGCTGCTGATGTTGCTTTTGTCTTTTGGGAATCTACAACATGAAATGAAAATGCGAAAATCACTTTTTGTCTGACACAAATTTTCTTCGTTCTTTGCCTTACAATTTTCTTTCTCATTTTTATACCCTGTACCCGTAGGGTTCAAGGGTATATTAAAGTCGCTAAAATGTATGTAACAGGCAGAAGGAAAATTTTCCGACCCCATAAAGTATATATATTCTTGATCAGCATCAACAGCCGAGTCGATATAGCCATGTCCGTCTGTCCGTCTGTCCGTCCGTCCGTCCGTCTGTCCGTCCGTCCGTATGAACACCTAGATCTCAGAGACTATAAGAGCTAGAGAAACCAAACTCGGTGTCAACATCCGTCTAGTGTATACGCAGATCAAGTTTGTTTCAAATTTTTGCCACGCCCACTTCCGCCCCCGCAAATTAGAAAAAACTATAACTAGTGTTATATTAAAGCTACAGTATTTATTTTTGGTAGACTCAATTTTATAGCCAATATGTACCGTCTGACCGAATTTGACCGAAATCGGTTAATAAATATCGGAGATAATACGTATATATGTTTTGTATGGAAATTCTATGGGCAGCAGCAGCTGAAATGTGTGAGCGAGATAGCATGCTCATGTTGCTTTGTACCGAATGACGCATTAGTTTCGTTTACTGTTAGGAGTGAGCGAGAAAGCATCAATTTGTTGTTTTGGCTTGTGAAGAGAATTTTATGAAAAATTTTATTCAATTAATGAGGATTGCGAAGGAGTCTGTTTAAATCAAATATCCATTCTTGGTACAGGGTATTCTCCAAGTCGGCAGGGACGACTTGCTTACTTCATTTTTTTTTTCCTTCCCACTTGACAGAGGGACAAAAGAAGGTGTGAGCAGAGTTAGGGTGGGCGGTTGTGAGGGGGGTGATGTCAGTCTAATAACAAGTTGAGCATATTGACAGGCTGGCAGGCAAGGCTATGGGATTCTGTCTAAAGAACGAACAATAAAGTGACTAGTGTGTAGAGAGAGAGAGAAAGAGAGAGCGAGTAGCAGCTGGAGATAAATAAGCTCATATCGAGCGTTAATTGGCTTTTAAAAGTCATTTAGTGTTTAGTGCTTGTCTTTCAACATGTGTATATACATATATGTACATATATATGCCTATATAGTTCTGTTAGTATACTCTCTCGTATATATAAATATACTCATATTCGTATATACATTTGTATATCTAGGCCTAATCTAACCATTTGCCGTTGTGTCTTGGATATATGTATGTTTGCTAAACTAACTATAAATAGGTGAACTCACGTGTCAGTTGATAAACTGAATATAACTTTATCAAAAGATAAGTTCTCTATCCCCCCCACCTGCCCCCACTCTTTCGCTCTCTTATACTCGCTTCTTTCTTATTTTTCCTCTACTTTTTCTGACGGGGGCAAAAACTCAATAAGAAGTTTATCAAAAAAGTGCCATGACCGCACTTTGCTCTCTAATTAGTTTCTTGGCCAACAAAGTAAATATATATATTCATTCCATACACAATTTATATACAGGGTGCGTGCAATAAAAGAAATAAAACTTTTAAATATATAAAACTTCCTAAAATTAATCGATTTAAGCTCTCAGGTCAAACAATTTAATGCAAAATCTATAAATATAATATAATAATTGTATATAAGGAAATATCTTCATTAATATACGAGATATATATTATATACATATATGTATATTTAATCTATATACTATTAAAAGACCCATTGAATAACAATTATATATAAAAATATATATATTTAATCTAACCATTGAATAACAATTTTATGTATAAAAAAACAAGTCTTTCAGAATTTTAAGCAATTTCCAAAATATCAATTAATTATAATTAAATTTTTATATTAGCTTTCATGTCCATAATCCTTTATTAATATCAATTAAATCTTTAAAATAAATTAAATCAAATCAGTTAATAAAGAATAAAGTATTTCCTCGGCAAATATTATTGACAATAAGTTACTTTATTCATCAAAAAAATATATATACATATATACATATGTACATATATATTTACCGGATGCTATTTAAAGGAAACAATTTGGCACCAATTGAAAACATTCTACGGACATCATCATCTTCTCGCTCAATCATATAAAAATATTATTTATACACTTGTCAAACGAGTAAAGTAAATGTATTTGCAATTTAATAAATAAACTGATATATTCCGGTTCATATATATGAAGAATTTGACATTGCGTTAGTCAGCGAAAAGCTATTCTGATGGAACATTTTGATTAAATTTGTTTTGTTTTTTTTTTGGGATAATCCCTCCAACCACACAGAAAGTGAAATGTAAAAGCGATTATTTTGTTTCAATTATCTGAGCAAAAATCTATATATCTATTCTATTCAAATATGTATATTGCGATACACCCTGTATACAGAGGGTATACAGTTTGTCTAAGAGTAAACCAAAAAGTTTACTTAATCAAATAGGCGCCGCTTGAAAATAAATACACAAAAGATGAAAGATGAAAACGGCGACCAAGAAAATATTAACAAGAAAATTAAGTAAAATTTTCACAATTTAAAACTAAACACTAAAAAATAAATGTAAATTTTATCTAGTTAAGATTTTCAAGAAAGATTTGATGGATAAGAAAATATCTTAGGTAAATATACGAGTATACACACAAGGGCAGAGTTAAATATATATAAGGGAAAAATTTCAATATCTTCTAAATGCATTTACAATAAGAGCCATCTCGTTATAGTTATCTTTATCCAAAGTTTAATAATAATTATTCTCGATTTACATTCTAGGAGAACAGATTTTTTCAATAGGTACATCAAATTTTCCAATCAATTTGAAATTTCCAACAATTTAATATTAATTATTATTGAAATTATAGTGGGAAAGGATTATTGGACAATGATTCAGATTTATAATACAATAAAGAGAGAGAACTCAATATTCTTTTTAAAGTACTAATCGGAACTGTGAGAACTTAGATTGAATAAAAAGGCATACTGATTATATTATTTACCCAATATTTTTACATTCAATCATTATTATAGTTTTATAAAAACAAAAGTATAAAAAACTAAAAAAAAATGAGATAAGCCTTACTATAATCGAATCATTGATATAATATATGACAATAATAGAATTATTATGATATAATATATATGTATATATTAAAGAGAATATGTTCACTCCATTTATTAGAATGAATTATTAATATTATATATATATACTACACAGAAATATATACATATTCACGCTATTTACTAGAATGAATTAATATAATATTAATATTACATATAAATATATATTATAGAAAAATATATATATTCACTCTAGCAGAATAAAAATTGGGTCTCTAGTCTAACACAAATCCAAAAATTTTAAAAATATTGAAACAATTTGAATGGCCTTAGCATTTACACGCCAAAAAATCTTTCATTTTTTCACCAGAAAAGACGAATTGATAAATAACTTATGGGATATATAAATGGACTGAACCTTAGCTAATATTAACTGAACTTTCATTAAAATAGTTATCACAAATTATACAAATACATAGTTTTTAAATTACTTTTCATTATACTAAATCCCATAAGGTTAAGGAATTTTCACTTAATTTAATTAAAATAATAATGAAAAATAATTAATAGAAATAATAACAATTCTAAAAATACAACAAATTTATTTAACGAATGTTTTGATAAGTATCTGATGCAATAATTAGCATTTAAGTTGGAAAAACAAACCAATCATATATTTATATATGTATATAAATATAAATATAAATATAGAGATTGAGTGCGTGCTTGTGTGTGTGCGTGTGTGTGTTACCGCTTATTGATTTCTCTCAAATCCAAAAATGGCAAAAGCAATTGTTAAGTGCTGTGAATTATTGATAAACTGATCGAACACTTTAGAGCTCTCTCTTTCTATTTAAAAATTTGGTACAAAATAAATGGAGGAAAAAGAAAAGAAAATAATTCATTAGGTCATTGATGGATTATTTTTGGTTTACAATTGAAAAATTGAATTGCCATATTTATACACTATCAAAAGAAAGCTAGATTTGTGATTATAAAAATGTATATAGTTTATATAGATGGATTTATCAATTATTTTTTTTTATTGATTTAGCCAAGGTCAACAAATTGCAATGGAAGTTTGTCGATTTCGGTTTAAAGTCTACTTTGCTGATAGATAATGTATTCTCTTTGCAGATCGCTATTTATGAGGTACTTGTAGATACAGATTGGTTATATATATATAATATATCAACCGATTTCAGTGAAATATGCTATATACTATTTCTATATATATGAATAAATCTATTTATTTGTACTAAAAAACTGAGAAACATTTTGTTAACATATTGGGACTAAAGTGAACGATTGTTCCTAGATAGATATAGGTTGGTAATGTGTTAAAGAGGTAATCTGATAAATCTTGATTATATATAATTCCTATAGGTAATATTTAAAGTCGTTTCGCTTCGATTTCGTATAAAATACGTTTTCCTTTTTTTTTTTTTTGTTTTCTTTATTGGCCGACAAACAATTTAATAGATTTTCATTTTCATCTCTTTCTTTTTCTACATACATATAAGTATGTATGTATATATATTTTCTTTCCCGTTATTGTATTCTATTCTTTGGCATTTGGGGGATTTTTGTTCTTTTTGTTTTTGTATTTTGTTGCAGCAGAATAAGCTTTTATATTGTTGTATAGCAAAAAGGAAAGAGAAAGAATGAAAATTATGGTTATATATTTGGTCAGCGCCCACGCAACAAAAACAATCAGAATAACCACAATAATAACAACAATGAAAAGAAAAATGAAAATTGTATGTGTGTCTGTCTTTCTGTCTCTCTCTCTCTCACTCTCACTGTGTGCGTGTGTTTGTTGGCCACTTTATTAAAAACGCAAATTATGCGCCATAATTTGTGACTCACTTTTGGCCACAATTGAAACTGAAATTGAAATCTCGGTGTGTGTACATATTTACAAATAATTTATCAAAAACGAAAAAAAAAACTTTAACAAGGCGAAAAGTAAATTTCATTTGACGTCACATATCAAAAAAATTAACATGCATACTATATATACATATATGTATATATCTTCATATATCTACGTTTCTACTTGGGCTGTCTAATTAGACTTAAAGTTTTTGCTGCTCCTACACAAAAACTAATTAATAACATTAAGCACATTTAAGTTTATTCAATTGTCTTTAGGGTTTTCCAAGTTTTTCATGAATTAAGCCAACAGCAGAGGTAGCAGCAGGAACAGCAATAACAACAACAACAACAACAACTAAGTATTAACTTTTTTATTTCTTCCAAACAGGTAAATGCGTAAGTAAATTTGTTTATCTCAGTGCCCCTGCTGCTATTTTTATACTTTGAGAATAATTAATTTTCCTAGGATTACGAAATCGAATTTCCTTTCTCTCTCTCTCTCTCTCTCTTTTAGTGTATATCTCTCTCTCTTTTTAACACATGTGGCAAACGGTGAAAGGGTGCAGACAATATAAAAATTCAACTGAAAGGGTCATAAGGAAAAACAAAACATTTTAATCAAGGAACAACTATTTACACATATAAAGGAAAACCAACCGAATTGACCACACCACCTTAGCATATATTACCAAACGATCAGTTTTATATACATAGTCATAATATTTGAAACAATCTTTAAAAAATAGTTTTAAACTTTTTTTGAGATCTGAAGCCCAATAATATTTTAATAACGATTTTTTTTTTTTTTGGTTCTGAACCCCAAAGATATTTTAATAACGATTTTAATTAACTTTATTTGATTACAAAAGTATTTAAAATAGAGCAAAATAATCTCCAATGGTAAAGTTTTTTCCATTTTAAATATTTTTTAAGATACATCAAATCTATTAAAAATGTATAACAATTTTAAGCTTATTATTAAGCAAATATCATTAACTCTAAATGATATTTCATATAGTTTTTATATAAAGAAATCAATAATTAATTTTCAAGATAGATTGAAACTTTACCAAAATAAAATAAAACTGACATTTGACCTACAGGGACTAAAGATATAGTTATTCGATCAAAGCAGTTTCATAAAATATGGCGGCTTCCTATCTCAATTACTTCTACATTGCCAAATTTTGGGCCAACAGACATATCCATTATCAAAAAGGGTATTCATATTGAACTCATACGGAAATATAAAACAAAACAGCGGAGGGGGGGAACGTAGCGGGTGGTTTATGAAAGATTATTCTTTATTATTATTTTTTCCGTTTGTCCCTTTACTGATGAGTTTTTCACGTGTTCACATAAAAGAAATACCGACCTTTACCTTTGAAATGGAATGCGCGCTGCTGTCGATTCCTGTCAATAAACTGGACTATCATACATACAGACAAATATAAAGCATTTCCATTTCCATTTTCTCTTTATTTTTTTTTCTCTCTCTCTCTCTCTGTCTGTTTCTCTGTCTTCTTTTTTCTCCCTTCACAAAATTACAAATATCATTCATCCTTTATTTAAGTAAACTTTGTGTGCGTATCTATAACTATGTATATATATTTGTATATACAATTTTACAGTTATTTGTATTACCTAGAGAAAATTCAATAAATAGAGATGAAAATAACTAGGATGCCCCTGCATAATTCGATTAAAAGATGCCACAGAATCAGATTAATTTCATTTATTTATAACGCAGCTTCCATACTCTAGACATTAAAATTATATGTAAATATATTTATATATTTCTGTTACTATATTACTATTTAGTAAGATTAAGTTTTAACTTTTTAATTATGTTTTGTAGATACATAGCTTAGAATGGTTTACTACTAAAAAAATTGGCTCCTTCCTAACAGTATATCTACATATAATGAAATGAAATAACAACAATTTATTTTTGCATTTGCACCTCAAATATGTTTTATGGATTTCATTAAGTTGAAAGATATATGTATTATTAATTGCATTTTTTTACATTTTTCTAATTTCAAAAAAAAATAGCTATTTGATAGTCGTTGAAAGAGAAAATTCGTTCCGTAAACGAACCTAGAATAATTTAATTTCAGTAACTTTTTTAAGATTCTGAGCTGTATTAATGAAATCTACTAAACTGATGTTTTAAATTGTATTAAATTGATGTGTACTTGTACTAAATATTATCATATTCACTTTACTCGTGGACCTTTTTGGCATAGTCATCAGAGGTTTTTTTAATTATCGAACTATGTACTAAGTACTATGTACATTTGTATTGATTTTGAATGTCATTCTAAAACACTAGTTAGTATATATACTATTATTTCACTAAATCGAAACTTTTGGCTTTAGAAGATATATATACCTTCTACATATATGTAGTTGGATAGAATTTTCAATCACCAAAAATTTAAGAAAATTTAAATCATTTAGCTTCATTTCAAAAATAAATTCAATGAAACTTTTTTGGGCCACTTAATGCAAATACTAAAATTATTGTAATAAAGTTATTTTAATAACTATATTGTTTTGACAAATTCCTTCCAAGTTAGAACATAGATTAAAGATAAACCTGATCGATTCTATCTAAATTGATTAAATGAAAATTATATTTAAAATTCAATATTCATAAATGAGATCATTTGTATGATTGAAAGGAAATATTATTAGATATAAATAAATTTTACATATATATATATAATTTTAGCAGAGTTAAAAAAGGGGAAAAATTGAGAACCTCTTGATTCACACACACACACACACATTCGCAAAGCAATCCAATCCAATATATAGATGTCAAATAGTAAAAAGAAACAATTCCTTTTTTTGCCTAAATTAAACAGTGAATGTAACCAATAAAATATCCTGATAATCAATATGCTCACTTTCAGTAAGGGTATCAAACAAAAAAAACCTTGGGTCATGAGAGTAGCACGAACAGGAAACGTGAGGACACGCCAGGAATCTGCTGATGTCCTAAGACAAGTCAAAAAAAAATAGCAGGAAAAACACACAGAGAGAAAAAATATGGGAAATGCGAGTGAGATAGAATGAGGAAGGTCTAGGAGGAATGGGAGATTTGGAAGTGGATGACAGTCGGATGTGTATGTAGAGAAAGAGGGAGAGAAGGGTAGAGTAGGGAGGGTGGCTGAACACATAAAAGATGACGAGCCTTGCTGCAGGCTATTGAATCGAATACGAATTGAGGTTGGCATCATTCTCCATCCATCTATCCATCTAACCTCCTCCTTTGGTCCTCCCATCATCATCATCATCGAATGGGAATCGTACATACAAGTAGAACACATGTATGCGTGCATGAATGTGTGCGTGTGTGTGTGTGCGTGTGTGCGTGACTAACATTTGCCCATAATGCTGATGGATGGACTTCAATGGATGACTGTCCAGACATGGAGCATTTGTGTTACACAAGAGTTTGATGAAATAATTAAAACAAAAACAAATATATAACAAACCGAAATAAAGCAAAAAAAAAAAAAAAATGTAGAAAAAGAAAAAGTTTAGTTTGGAGAAAATAAGTTAAGAATCTAGCGCTAAAATGGGATGAAATTGTTAGAAAATTTTTGTGGCAAAAAAACATTTTTCTTTTACTTTCGAAGTTTACAGAATGAAAGAAATAAAAGAAATAAGGAATTCAAGAAAAGAAACCAGAGAGAAAAGGCAAAAGTGAAAAGTGTGAAAAAATGTGTAAAATAGAAAAGCGGATGCTACCAGAGTGAGTGAACAAATGGGGGAAAAGCATTCAAAATGCGAATCATGATTCGATTGTCTCACTTAACATTTGGCAAACATTTTTTTCTCTTGTTAAAATTTAAATATTTTATAAAAATTTACTGAAATCCTTGTGTATATTAAAGGAAATAGAAACAGCTCACAGAACATATTAAGCTAAACTATGACAACTAAGTTAATCCAAGTTTATATCTGAGACATTCATAACTTTACATTGGGGATACATTTGCCATTTCCCATTGCAGTGCTAAAGATTTAGACCACTTTGCAAATGAAGGTCACAATAACGAAATAACTTTGGCCAAAATGAGCAAAGAATTATTCTCTATAAACTTTTTTGGACATATTTATCTTAAAATATGATTTATTCATCTTTATTAAATTGTATTTAAAGAAAATTGTGTAAAATTCAAATTTTTAAATTTAATTTAGTTTTTAATATTTATTGAATATTAATTAAAAATCAATCAAAATTAACAAATGTTTCATTTTCGATCCGTTCAAGCTTTAGGATATAAAGGAAAGCAAAGAAAAATGTTTGAGAATTGGTTAAAAGTGAAAAATTTGGCACAATTTTAAGGAATTTTCTATATCTAGGATATCTGAAACTGTATTGAAATATTTTTTCTTGCTTAGGCAAAAAATTAATCATAAAAATCGTTCATAAATTTTCCATTTATCATTAATTCGCCTTTACCTAACCAAGATGAATTTTTGTCTCAATAAAAATATTTTAAGATAATTTGGAATTTGGATTAGAAATCATTTTTATAATTTGTTTAAAATGTATTATAGCTAAAAGTTCTTCTAATTTGTATATAAAGAAAACTAAAGCTTTAAAAAAAAGTTGCACTAATTTTTATTATAAAGACAATTAAAGTTTTAGACTTTTAATCAGAAATGTGCTAATAAATTATTAAGCAGCTTTTTACAGAGAAGCGCAGGTGTTTGCAATTCAAATTAAAAAATTCTTTGGAAAGCGAGAAAACTTGAATCATGACTAGGAAATGAATGAAAACCAAAGTGGTACTAAATTAGTGGCCATCAATGTATCTATATAAATACATATATACTATATATACATACATAGTTTTTTCCTATATGTATTAGATGACAAATAATAATAACATGACTATTTTGATTTTCAAGATATTTTAACTAAATTATATATGTCTTTCTTATAAACAAATGACAAATTTTGATCAATTTAGTATTTTATTCATTTAATTTGAATTCTACTTAAATGACATCTAACATATGTATAACCATAGCCATTAAAAATTGGATCAAAGACTTTTGATCAAGAAAAAAGTTAATGAATTCCTTTTTTAAAATTTTCTTTCTTTTTTCGATTTGAAAAATAATGAAAATACTTATTTTTTCTTAGGCTAAATTTTAGATTGAATTGCAGTTGGATTAGTTGAGTAGACTAGTATTATATATAAGTATATATTACCTACATACATAAATCATATCATATACATACATAACTCATATTAAAATTTAATTTTCACCTTCAAAAATGCAATATTTAATCTGTTTTTTTTAAATAAAATTATATTCTGTTTTTTTTGGCAACGATTATTCAAAAAATATTTAAAATGTGCATTTAATTATAGTAATTTGTCAACAATTACAATAATTTTCTTTTAGTTTTAAAATAAATTAGCAAAAAATGTGAAAAACAAAAGTGTGCTATCCTGATGACGTACAGTATATATATGGACATATATATATACATATATACAATTTAAGCTGATAAATTTGATATTATCATGGAATCATAAGTCTTATTTGATATTATCATTGAATTGTAAGCCTATTTATTTTTCACTTAGATGGGTAGATGTAAGGAATTTCCTATTATTTATATATAAAAAGCTCGTACAAATGTATACATATATTTACATTTGAAATCAATTCTCTGCCTTTCTTTAATAACTTTTCTTAGAAATTTCTTCGATTACTTAGCAATTATTTCTTCTTTTCATTTTCATAACAATTTGTTACCTTTTCCTCAGTGCTTTTTCAATTGGTTTTTTTTTTTCTATTTTGCTATTTATTTATCATGGAACCCAATGTCAACCCTTGAGAGCTATTGATAAGCACGTTAAAATATTTAATCGCATACAATATGAGTGTGAATGTGAATGTGTGTGTGTGTGTCTGGAATGAGTGCTGCTCGTTGAGGAGCAAACAGAATGAAAAAAAAAATAACAAATCAAACAAATAAGGTAAGGTAACTTCTACACATCATATAGTACATAGTATATAAGTATATATATATATATATATACATGCATATTGTATAATGTAGGTTGGCTGTTATAGATGTATGTAAGCAAGTACAAAACTCACCTGACTTTGGTGCTCCGACTATAACTCCAACGACGTTGATGTGGATCCGACTGACTGACTGACTGACTGACTTCACTGACTCGGCCTGAACTGAATTTGTGTGTTGGTTGAGTTATTTGGCTTCAACACTGTTCCAGCTTCAGTTCCTTCTGCACCTGTTGTTGTTGTAATTGTTGTTGCTGCTGTTGCTGATGTTTGCTTTTTATGGCTAAAACCAAATTTAATTTGTTACTCTCTTTTGTTGCTGTAATTTTTTGCTTTTCTTTTCTTTTCTTTTGTTGTTGCTCTTTGGGCGGCTTCCTGTGTTGTTGTTGTTGGGTTTTTGTGCCTCTGTATATATAGATATATATATATATGTATGTAGGTAGGTAGGTAGGTAGGTAGGTTGGTAAGTATGTATGTATGTATCTATCTATACAAATACATATATATATATACATATACATATATATTTATACGTATATATATATATAATATATATATATAAATTGTATATATGTGTATATATGTTTATTTTTTATACTTTGATGTTTCAAATAACAGCAACAACAAGGAGAAAAAATTCGTTATTAGATTTGATTGAAAAAAGCGCGTTTACTGGGATACACACACACACACACACACATACACACAGAGAAAAGGACAGATATAGACAGATTAGATATATACCAAGACATAAAGGTAAATTTCTTATGAATTTGAAACATTTTTCAATATTGAAAAGATTTTTAAGCATTATAATTAAACTAATTGGCATTGGTATAGTTGTTTATCAATGATTTATGTTTGTTTAACAAAATTTGTTGTTATTGTTGCTGCTTATACTCCCACTATCAGAATGGTCTATATACATAAACATATATATATATGCACATATGTACATATATAGATACATACATACAAACATAGGTATATATATGAACATATATATACTTGTACAGTCTGTCTGTCTATATATATATTCACATTTTCTGCTGGCCATGTAATTGTTTAATTAATTATGGTGTGTGCGAAATAATTTTTTCGCTTAAATAAACAATTCGCATAGCATTTTGTATTCGTATTTAAGACATACATATATATACATACATATATACATACATATATAGATATATGTATGTATGTACATATCTGCATGTATATATATATGTTTACATATTTGTATATAAAACTGTTTTGTGTTTTTCTTTTTCTTTCTTTTTCTTGTTTTGGTTATATAAAATTTCGAAATATTCTGGGAAATTATTTGAGAAATCGTGTCTATGAATTAATTAGCGAGTTTTCAAATACATAATATCACTTATACGACATGGGGTCTTAAGGGTTTACTAAAAGAAATCGAAAAGGGGAAGCTATTATGTATGTATGTATATATTTATATATGGATATATATTTACTATTTTTATGTATGTATATATTAATATAATAAATTTACATATATATATACATATATGTATAACGAAATATGGCTGTATCTTGTGGATGGAATTTAATGAAATTTCCCCTAAAAAACTTCTTACAAATTCCTCTATAAAGACAAATGTAAATCAGATCAAAATTTTGAATGGCTTAGTAATATCATATAACGTCTCAAAGGTAGAGAAATCTGTGGGAATAGTATTAAAAATCTGTTCAAGAAAAACCTTAACCCGATTTATCCTAGTTTTAACCTTAAATTACAGGTAAGGAAGGTTCTTAATAAATCGGAGGATAATGTATAAGTAATTTTATTTATTTAGTTATTAATTAACCCACTAGATTCTTAAAATATACTATAGAGAAGCGAGAATCTTGAGTATTGTCATTAACAAAAATACTATTGTCAGACATATAGTTCATATAGTATTTCAGAGAAATCAATTATACTTTAATTTTTATACACTTGCAGATGGTATAAATAAACATTTCCGACCCCATAAAGCATATATATTCTTGATCAGTATCAATAGCCGATTCGATTTGACCATGCCCGCTTGTCCGTCTGATTATTTTACTTTTAGTGTAAGTAAATAAATTTATTTTTTTTTTTATTATATATTTTCTTATATTTAAAATAAAATTTTTTATGAATAAAAATCCCGGGTTGAAAGTTTTTCATGATTCATTCAAAAGGATGATATTTCAATTTCTAATCGAGTCAAATAAAACTTTTTTAAAAGAAATATTGAAAGCAATCGAAGCTTTGAAAAGTAACGGGTTTTCAATTATATGCGTATGTACGTACATACATATGTACTGAGGTACATATGTGCTTACATTTACCCACTTTCATGAGTTAGTGAAAATTTCTATTTAAATCAAATCACTTAAAACAGCTGATTATAAAAATATTGTTTAAAGATAAGCTAAAGTGCCGACGGCTTGCCGGCATTTCACAAATCGTCATAATCACTGCCCTATGATTGGATGACTTGAGTGGAGAAGGGGAGGGGGATGTTGGTTCGTTTTAATACAAGTTCAATTATTGAAGATGCGCACGCGGCCAATACCTCAAATCCAGGCCTAAATGTTGCTGCTGCTGCTACTCTGTTGCTACTGCTGGTCCCCCACTCAAAGCGTGTTTATTGATTGTCGTCCCCTTCACCCACAAAACGAAAAAAAAACTCGCCCCGCCACCGTTCTCCACCCAACCGGGCTGAGGCGAAACCCAAAACCTTGCCGACAAGCAACAACAACAACAACAGGCCAAAGTGATAGGTAGATTTTTGTATGTATGGTGTGTGTATATGTATATATTTTTTTGGTTGTAGGGGGTTGGGGAGCCTGCCGACTACCATTGCCCCTCTTTGCCACCCCCGACAACGTTCACTTCTCGTGCATATCGGCCTCGTTTTTTTTTTTTTTTGTATATTACGCGCACGTAGTGTAACTTTTTCACAACTTTTTTCTTCGTTTTTGTCACTTGCTCACAATCAATGGGGGCGTGGGGGCGGGTAATGGTCAAATTGCGAGGGCGGCTAACGGGTGAATTTTAAACACTTTCTTATTGCTTTTGTGTAATTACTTTTTTTTAAATTTTAAACGCACGTAGAGAGCATCTAGCAAAAGCACACCCGCACACTAAGAAAAATTTAACAGACTGCTTCGCTCTTAAACTTACTCTTGACCAAATTAAAACTTTTCGCTCCACTTGTTTAAAAATTTAAGCGTTTCGCTTCTCTTGTATGCTTGAAATCGCTGATGAAACCCAAATAAAGCGGAGCGAATTCGTAAATAATTTTTGTCTGGCCACATTGAAATAAGTGCGAGATCGAACTTGGTGTGTAGATATGGAAATTCAAACAGTGTTACCGCTTTTGCGAAAAGGTTGTTAATCCTGCGTTTTCCGTAAGCAAAAAGATTTCTTAATATTCTAAATGTTATTACAAACAGCAAAAATTGCAATCACAATTCTTTTTTTGTGTGGGTAAGCTTAAAGTCGGAAATATATCGTTTTTTCCGAGAGTTACAAGTTGATTGCTGCGATATCCGATATACGATAAAACTTGCACATAATCGATAACATCAGCAGTGTCATCGATGATTTTGCAACTCAGGTGTAGAAATATAATTATTTTAATTAATTTTCTATGTGAAAACAAGTAGGCTGCGCGGCATTATATATATAAATTGATGCTTGAGTTCAAGAATGATGGCATCTAGTTAAGGTCAGCACTTTCCCAGATTAGGGAAAGCGAACGAAACGAAGAGATAAATTCAGATACCCTGCACTTTGCAATCAATCCTCCCCCCTCGGCCATTTCCTATGAGTGTTAGTGTTTGGTGTTTGACAACATTTTTTTTTGTATTACTGTGAATCATTGATCATTAAACACAACAGATAAAGGTTCTTACTAGAGGCGCTGCCACACACAACAGAGGACTCAATATCACGGTTCCCACACCCATAGATCTAACACAAGGGTACCGAGAAGAACAGGCCGTTGCCTACATCAATAGCATGGGAAACGAGGATAATCGAAGAAGGAAGACACCTTGCGGCTTCTGTATGTCTGTGTTCAAATGGATTCCAGTACTTTTTATTACCAGCGTTATATGCTGGTCCTACTATGCTTATGTAGTGGAGCTATGCATACGTGAGTGGTAATCCGATTAGCTGCTTATCAATCATTTTACTATCATATTGTCATTATAATAGGCAACGTAGAAAATCGAGTGGCCATGTCCTTTATGCTCCTCTTCTATCACATAGCGCTTATACTACTCCTTTGGTCCTATTGGAGAACCATCATGACTTCAGTTGGGCGAGTTCCAGATCAAGTGAGTCATTTCCATTAAAACCCTTATCTCAACAATTGACTTAAAACCTATTTTTTTTTTGTTTTATTTTGATATGTTGATTATTAGTGGCGTATACCCGATGAGGAAGTGACACGACTATTTCGGGCCGATAACCCAGAAACACAAAAGCGCATTTTAAACAATTTTGCCCGCAATTTGCCAGTAACAAATCGGTAATAATACTATATATATATATATAGATAATTGCAATTTGGTTATCTAAATCATATAAAATTTTATATAATTTTTAGTACAATGAATGGCTCTGTCAGATTTTGTGAGAAATGCAAGATCATCAAACCGGATCGTTCGCATCATTGTAGCGTTTGTAGTTGTTGTGTATTGAAAATGGATCATCATTGTCCCTGGGTGAACAATTGTGTTAATTTCTACAATTATAAATTCTTTGTATTGTTTCTGGGTTATGCCCTGGTATATTGTCTATATGTTGCCTTTACCACATTGCACGATTTTGTGCAGTTCTGGAAGGTAGGTGCCGTAAGTTTCGCATTCCTTTCTATATATGACTTCTAATCATTTAATTTTCATTGAATGAATGAATGAATTACCTACATTAGTTGTATTAGTATGGAAAATGTGAATTAACATTGCATATTATTATTTATTAGTTTATTCATTTGCTTTGCTGAATATTTTATTAATATTGTTACTAGTTAAATTTAATTTAACTTTGCTACTTTATCAGATTGTTAGATTATATTTCTTTGTTTTTTTTTTCACATACAATGCAGTTTAACATGTGTTATTAAGTATATGTACAATTATATATACATATATATATGTAGTTTAACAGATCTAAGAATTACTTATGTTTAATTTCTCATCTATGCATCCTCTCGTTATGTTTGCTATATGCATGCATTTGTTTATCTATTTATTATAATAATCAACAATTGTTGCAATACTTATATGTACATGTATAAAAAAGTACGAAAATGAATACTTGGAACAGGGTCAACTCAATGGCGGTGTGGGTCGTTTCCATATATTGTTCCTGTTCTTCATTGCCATAATGTTTGCCATTAGCTTGGTCAGTTTATTTGGCTATCACATCTATTTAGTGCTTGTAAATCGCACCACCTTGGGTAAGTATTATCTCTATCTTATCCAAATCAATTGAATTAATATTAAATATGTACCATTTCATCTTTATAGAGGCATTTCGTGCTCCCATTTTCCGGGTTGGCGGACCTGATAAAAATGGCTTTAATTTGGGTCGTTATGCCAACTTTTGTGAAGTATTTGGCGATGATTGGCAATATTGGTTTTTGCCCATATTTACCAGGTATGTAAATCATTATTCTCGATTTCTTTCTCTCTCTCGCTGTCTTCTTTTCTTTCTATAACTCTCTCATATTTTCACAAATCATTTGCATTATTAATAATATGTGCTGCACTTTGAATATATTCAAAATGATTAATCCACCTTATTAAATTTTGATATTTAGTTGTTGTTTTTGTGTGCTTTTTTGTTTTAATTATATCGACCCCACATTGCGATAACGCCCCCACCCCCCACTAATATTTGGCAAATTGAAGCTATGCTTAGTAGTGCGAATTTGTGTTTAATTTTCTTCTTCCAATTACACAATCTAAATGTGTGTTTACTTTTTTTTTTTGTTTGTTTTTCAATTCCTAACACAATTCACTAAATTAGTATATATTAAGATCAAATAGCAAAAAGAGAAAAGGAACAGAAAATCACAAGAAGATTTAATTACAATTGTAAATTTTGTTACTTTTTATTTGTAATTAAGTGATAAGTGAACAAACAAATTAATACAAATAATACCAGACAGAAGGGTGGGACTAACATTCGGTTGTACCGATGTTTTTCATATCCTTGCAAAAATATAAAGTTTTTCAATTGATCTAGGGAAATCGTTAAAGATTATGAATTAAAGGTTTTTAATACATTTTTATATATCAAAATTTAATTCGGGATTGTATTCAAAAATATTAATAGTATAATCTGGAAGGAATGTGGTTTAATATAGTCAAAAGATATCAGTGTATGTGATATATATAATGCGCATATATAACGTAATATTACATTAATAAATATCAGGAACATAATGCAGTTTTTGAATTTTAAATATTTACAATAATAAATTGTAGTTATTTTTATTATTGTAATCTAAAGTGATATATTATAGTCAAAAATGATTCTATAATTATCCAAAAGAAAACTATATTAGAAAAACTATATCAAGTTTTTTACCAAAGAACGAAATCTTAAAATCTGAAGGACAGGAGGCAAGCACACAAACGTAGCTAGGATCAGCTCGGTTTTAACTACTGATCAGAACCATTCATTATAAACTAGCATCATTTATGTGCTCGATTCTAAGGGGTAGCAACTGCCGGATAAGAAAATGCAATACATTCAAAATGATATATATTTTTTTCTATGTATATCTTTATTTAGTAAATTATATTATGTATTAGTCTAACCTAATGATAGTTACATATAGACAATTAAATGCTATAAAATAGCGACAAACGATCGATCAATCCATATAAACATACACTAGGACCAATACAGAAATATTTAATGAAACTGTTAATAACCCAAGCTTGAAATATCATAACTAATGCTATTAAATCCTACATGTTGTTAAACTGATACGATTTATTCATATTCCATATACATATATGCGTTCAAATCTTCGACTAATAATACCGATTTTTGCAAGGATAAAACTAATGTAATAAAAATATTCAAAACCAACCAAACTCGTTACTAAAATTGGCCAAATTAAGTGTTTATTTCATAAAATATAAATTACCTGATAACCAATTTAAGCTCACACCACGCTTAATACACACACACACACACACCCACAAAACTCTCACACTCTGTTACAGAAAACTGTAAAAAGAAAAAAAAAAGCTAACAAAAATGCAATAATCACAAAAACAACAAGCAAAACAAAAACAAAAAAAAAAAGAGTTTTATCTAAAAACAAAATCGAAAAAAAACACAAAACCAACGATATATAATATTTGTATACCCTTGTTAACAAATCTATAAAAAACTTTTGCTTATTCACAAATTACAAATTCGTTTGGATAATATAGTCGGGGTGATGGCTTGGCTTTTCCCACATCCACCGATCAGAATGGGGATATACCAGCTCAGCGATATAATACGATGGGTGAAACGACAACGAGCAGGTTAGATGGAAATCCAACAGATAAGTTGATTGAAGCTATACCCAACAATTCCACCATCAATAACCATGACCATGACCAACAACAACAACAACAACAACAAACACAATCACAACAACAACAATTATCACCAACATCATTAACATCAGTATCGCCTCACCATTTAGTAAGAGAAAACCATTCGACCACAGGGAACAACGACCACCACCAGCATCATCAGCCAGAATTATTGGAACAGATTCCATTGGAAACCCAGTTACCACAAATGCAGCACAAATCATTATCAAAAAGCAACACGGCGGTGACGGCTGTAATCATTGACATGAATGACGATCAAGCACCACATATAAAAACAAATATGCTGATGGCAAAATGTTAAGACATCTCATCTACATATATACGGATCTTAGTGTCCATTGTGTTCCTTATTGGAGCTTGTCCTTGTATAAACTGCCAGATTAGTAGTGCTTAGTCAGCTGTCGCTTAAATATTCGTTTGTAAAGAATGAAAGAAAGAAAAACAAATGAGAAATGTGTAATGTGTAATGTAATATACTCCTAAGTTGAAACATAAAACCCTTATACCTGTAAAACACACATGCACACAAACACACACACACACACACCAGCTTGCCCAGAGACGACTGGCTATAACTTGTATATACATTATCTAAACTATATGATGTACAAGTGTATATAAAATATATTTTTCACTAAATTTATAATGTGTAAGCTCATTGTGAATTCAACGAATTTTGTAAGCTGGCTGGGCTAGCAATTATTTTCATCAGGTTTCAATTTTAATTGTTAAACCATTTCATTTATCATCTATAGTTAAGAAATAATTGTAAACAAAATGTATGCAACATATGCTCATATGATGGTTTTAAATTCCGACTTTCATATGGCAAAAATTTATAGTCAAAACAAAATTTAAATTATTTTGATTGGGAATATGATTTATCCAATCGAATTCAGAACTAAACGATTTCAAACAGATACACTGAGACTTTAGGCATTTCTTTTTTGGCTTTTATATATGTATGTAGAGATTATTTTAACATTTTTCTTGTAAGTTTGTAATACGAATCATATTTTTTTAACTTTACTTTTTAGCTATGATGTTTGTTTACCATTTTTTTTAAATACATATTGCATTACAATTATTGAAAGGAATCAAAAAAGAAAAAAATATATATTTATATAGAATATCAAATGCTACAAAGGTTTGTTTTTAATTTGCCAAACATCTGTCAATCTATCTATCCAATATGATTATGAATGCTTTGCTTCTTGCACCGCACCAAATCAAAAGTAAACAAGTAAAAAAAAGAAATCATAAATAAAAACAAAACAACAACACTCAACACCATACCATCCATATCAACACACACCCACACACAACGTGCACACACATTACTAATCATGCGTTCTTCCTCTTGCCTGAACAATATGTACATTGTAATTTTTGATCAAAATATATATGTATATATAAAAAAAAAAACAAACGAAAACAAAACAAACAAATTCTGCGTGAAATTTTCTTAGCTTTGGTGATGGCATTAGCTATCCGATACGACATCTTGAAGAGGATACCGAATCCCTATTGGGCTATCATAGTGACACTCGCATCGAGATGGAAGAGGACTTTCTGCCAGAGCCGCGTTATCCAGATCAGATTCCGTAGCTAATCATGACCAACGACAATGTCGCCACGTATTATATATAGAAGGGGATTTTGATTATTTTTAAGAATATGTATATAACTAAATATATGTAGCTAAACTATATGATAAGCGCACCATTGTTAATCAAACTAAAAAGTAAATTCATACTACTACTTTGTGTCTTATGTTGATCGAGCCGACTGAGTATAACCAACAAATTCATGAAAACATAAGAACACAGATATACATATATAGATACATATACATATATACATATATATACATATATATATATAAATATATATATATATATAAATATATATGAATGTTTATAGCATTAATCTATTTTCTATTGATGTGTTAAACAAAATCGGCTTAGACATTCCATAACATTTTAAAAATTTATGCAATTTACATAGTTTGTAAGTAGATAAAAGTTATTATAGTTTCGAACAAAAATGTCTAAAAGATCGATGCAAAAAGATATAGCTAGCTAATTAGCACTAGAACTGCAGTGTCATCTACCTATGTATATGGAGAGTATATAGTAAATATAGTTCATAAAATAAAATAAAATTATAAACTATTTAACACGAGATGAAATGGGAACTAAATTTTTTTATTTATATTCAATATATACACAGTTCCACCACATAGGTGGATACAAACAAATAATTAGAATTCCGATCCCAAAACGACTTTAGCTATCTAAAATTAATCAAAACTAGAATATTTAATTCAAAATTAATTAAATTTAAATTTTTAAAATTAATTCAAAAAAATTAAAATGTAATATATAGAAAGTCACATGAGTTAGTAGAGTCAAAATAAGATAATGGTGATGATTTTGTGACCAAATTGGAACCACTAAAGATCTCCAGAAAGAATCTTTTAAATTTTCTCTGACTTTTGAGCATTGTTCAATTCAATTCGATTCAATTGCCATCACACACCTAATAAGGACCCAGTTGGACTTCTCAAGATTCCAGGACTAACTCTCCAAGATCTCTGCAGAAGCTTCTGCTAAGAATGGGGACGTGAAGATCAAGCAAATCCAAACCTTTGCCCAACTATTAGATAAACTTACGCCCAAAGAAGAGAGATTATTTAAATGCCTTTACATCCACCAAAGCGAAGAAACTAAAAACCATTAGCCGATAATTTGAAACGACTTATCATTTACGATCTTATCAGAATCTTCGTCTACTATCCAATAAAGAGGCACCCGTGTAACTATTATCCAATACTTTAATGCAAATAAGTTGTTTTATTCATGGTTAGTTTATAATGCCACTGAATTTTATAAATATATTAAAGTAACTCATCAACTTTATTCTTATCCGAATCCTCTTTTTACACATCATACTCTATTTGGACGTTCATCTGGTTTTTAATCTGGTGAACAATATCGCAGTCTTCAGTATGCGTCTACCGCTGCCCAGATTTTGTGGTCGCTACTGAAACCTGATCCTCTGTATCTGCCGCTTTTTGCTGTTGTTGTTTTGTTTTGTTTTGCCACAAATATTATATTAAATTAGCAGTCTTTTGGCCAGGATAAATGGAAATCTCTAGAGCAGTTCTTCCATTTGAATAATCCACGACAAAATGTTGGACAAACATTTAGTTGAATTAACTATCAAATCACTTCTATCCTTTATTTAAATCCAATTTAAACAAATTTACAGAAAGCAACATGACAGAGAATATAATTAAAATGGTTTTTGCTTAATTTTCTTAAAAGTAAGCAGAACTAATTGAATATGTATCCCCTGGGGGATATATACAATTTTTAGGCTTATATCAGATCATCTTATATAAAAATTTAAGAAGTTATGAATCATCTGTAGGCAGAAACTTTATACGCGCAAAATTTATGGATTACGGGTTAAATATTCTTGAAGAACGACAACTCTAAAATAAAAACTAATCTTTATAGGTTTTCCATTTCAATCGAATCGACTTAAATCATCTTCTGTTGATTTAGTGGAATTGGTGGCGTTGATTTTAGAGGGAGCTAATTCGAAATCATTAGCCGGAGATGTGGCTTGAATGGATTTACGTTCACCAAATGGATTCCTTGTTGGTGGTATTTTGCAGGGTACTACTTCGAAATCATCATCATCCACAGATGTTGCTTCTAGTGTTTTATGTTCACTAAATGGATTACATGTGACCGGTGTATTATTATCCTTTTGTTTTGGCGGTATGTGTTGATCTATGTCGTTTTGTTCGTCTTTGTTGTCAGCTTCGACAAATTGTCTCTTTTTTGTCTTTTTTTTGCTAACCAATACATCTCGAGTGACTGGCATGCCCGTATCTTCGCTACGGGGCAGCAGATCACTCAAATCCGTTTCCACTTCAGCATTTTTTGGTTGGAATTTTTCTTGAAGT
The DNA here is from genome assembly GCA_018150375.1 of Drosophila sturtevanti. Taxonomy (NCBI): domain Eukaryota; kingdom Metazoa; phylum Arthropoda; class Insecta; order Diptera; family Drosophilidae; genus Drosophila; species Drosophila sturtevanti. Next base: position 1,980,538 of record JAECWJ010000324.1, on the reverse strand, counting down.
GCCGACAAGGCGATCAGCAGTGCCTCCTCTGTTCGTATTGTTCGGGATCCTTGACGGGGCAGGACATTAATATAGTGATCAAAAAGCAATTCAGGATCATCTACAGTTAATTTATCGTCATTGGACAAAGCCGATTCCAGACCTTGAAGACCACCAAATACAATCAGCAAGTGATTGTAGGTTAGGGATCTAGCAGGAACATCATTAACATTCCTTCCACGATCGGATGTTCCTAGCGTAACGTCATAACCAGTTTCGTAGGGAGATTTCGTGAATATTTCCGATAGAGAGTGCGCAATGCGTACTTGATAACCCCAGTAGACACCAGTTTCGCGACGTGGTTCATCCGGACTGACCAACGTACCACGCTGCTTTCTTGTTGACTCTGTAAATCCAAATAAATATAGATGCTATTCCGCATGGTGACATCTGAATAAAATATTCTACATACCATTTGGTGGATCCATTTTCACTGTTACCCTCACTCCCGGTTCAATGGCCTTGTCCACCAACACATCATTCAGCAGACCCACATTAGCATAGCTCTGCCCATCCTTGGCCTTCTTATCGCAGATTACTCCCTCACGATATCGAAATTTGCTCTGTTGTCTCAGATGATGCGGCGTATCCAGGGGATTGAGTAGGCCCGAATACTTTAAATCCTTATGCAGGGGAAAGAAATATTTACGCAAATATTGTGGACACTCCAGATACTGGAGAATACGGGCCAATTGTAATGAGCTGCTCCTCACAGTGCCGGTTGCATTGCCATCAGCATCTTGCTCATAACTCCGCTTTGTTTCCCTAGCTGTTGCCACACCCACGTCGTCAAAGACAATCACCTCGTTAACTCGAAATATGCAGGCAGCTCTAGCTATTTGACCAGCAACATAAGCTCTTAACTCGTTGGATTGGGCATTTTCTAGAATAGAGCCAGGCACAGCTATGCTCACAGTGGATGGATTGACTGTGGCGGCCTGTTGGGCACTAGCTATGGCATTGGCTTCCGCATCTGCTTCTTGGGTCTCAGCTTGTTGTAGTTCTTTCAGTAGTTTCTCTTGTTTGCGTTGTCGTTTAAGTGCTTTGCGCTCCTCATTGACTTTCTTCCAGGATTTGTGAGGCTCTGTCAGCGATAATTTACCGTTACTCAAGGATTTGGGGATGGCAGGCATGGCCGCAACTATGTATATATGAAACCACAGAAAAGAAACCCAACTGTTAAACCAAAACAAACTGCACGTGTGAACTCACTAGTTCGTGAAATGTCACGAACTAGTAACGAGAACATTAAGTAGTTCCGCCAGTAGAACTTGAACGAACTATCACAGCAGGCATTTTTTAGCTTTGCCGTTTTTTAAGAAGCCGTCGACTATCATTTCAATTTTGGGTCTTTCCCTGTGAGCATCAAACGCCAGTTTTCTGTGAGTTTAATTCGTAAAAAAATGAATCGTTCAATATTCTCTCTGACTAGTAATCGATTTTATGTTGTGCCTGATAATTTCGGTGGTGGTAAGTGGAATTCCAACAACCGAAATCAAGTGCAGCAAAAGATTTATAAGGAGGCAGGTACGTATTTACATTAATTTGCCGCTTAAATCTTAAATATTGATGTTAATTAATGCGTTGATATTGTTTTGCAGATTTGTATTGCGATGATGACAACGAGGATGATGAGGCCTTCAGTAAAATAGAGCAAACTCCCGATGGAGGATTTGTGCTATCGGTGCAAGTTGCGAAGTTGGTTAACTTATTCTAATATATGTACATATGTAGTTATTTACTTATTCGTTTAATTTTTTTTTCTTTTTTAGATCTTTCTATGGCGGTTTAATGGGATTTAAAGGTTCCACGAAGCGTCGAATCGAGGAGGAAACTCGTTCAGAAATCGTGGTGCCCCGTCAAAATGAAAGTTCTAATGAATTAGTGATTAAAGGTAAAGAACGTAGCCATGTCTGCGCGGCTTTGCGTAGGATTCGTCTAATTATTATGTCCTTACGCAAACGCATGAAGCCCACCCATTTTCTGGCAGTTGCCCTGAATACTGGTCAGGTGCTAGATAACTTTTTGGAATTGAAAAAAAGGATTTTGGAGGCAAAGATACCAGGCATCGACGAATCATTATTTATTTCGGAACGTTGCATCCACCTTACTTTGGGAGTCTATGTACTCCTCGACGATGCCGAACGTCAAAAAGCTGTGGAACATCTAAAGGCATGCAATCAGTTTCTGGCCAATTTGAAAACTCCCTTTGAGGTGAAAATAAAGGGTTTGGAAATTATGAACGATGATCCTAGCTCCACTCGGATCCTCTATGGTGGTGTTGAGGCACCGGAATTGCAAAACTTCGCTGACCGATGTTTGGAACACTTTAAACCCACTGGGCTTTGTGCCTCTGATAACATTCACCGCGAGTCCGTTAACCTCCACATGACTGTGCTCAATAATTATTACCGTAAGAGAATCGACAGTACAAGTCCCGATACCTTTGATGCACGTGACATATTGAAACGTTTTGCGGACTATGATTTTGGTTCAGCCCAATGCAAAGCTGTCCATTTGTGTGTTCTGGGTTCATCAGGCGATAAGGATTTAGCTGACTTTTATAAGATAACCGGCAGCTTGGTATTTTAAATAAGCCATAATAATGAATTCGCAAATTTTGTATTTTTTTACACACATATGTGCATATAAGAGTTGATTTATTTTTTCCATTGAATAATAATGCAATTGATTCGTATGTATTTTATTGGACTAGACACAATTATTTGGTTTTGTGCATTTTAGTTTTACATTTGCGCTCATAGACTTTCTTCCAGTATTTGCGAGGCTCTGTCAGCGAAGATTTACCGTTACTCAAGAATTTGGGAATGGCAGGCATGGTCACAACTATGTATGAAACCACTGATAAAAATCCAACTGACACTTCGTGACACCTCACAAACTGGTAACGAGAAAATCAACTAGTTCCGCCAGTAAAACTTGAACGAACCAAAAGGAATATTTGCTTAGCCCTGTTTTCACAAACCGTCGAATTTCATTTCAATTTTGGGTCTTTCCCTGTGTGCATCAAACGCCAGTTTTCTGAGTTTAATTCGTAAAAAAATGAGTCGGGACGTCCTAGCACCACCAATATTGACTATGAGTAACAATCGTCATTATCGTGTGAACGTTGTGCACGATGATTTCGGTGGTGGTAAGTGGAATTCCAACAACCGAAATCAAGTGCAGCAAAAGATTTATGAGGAGCCAGGTACATATGTACATAAATTTGCCGCTTAAATCTTAAATATTGATGTAAATTAATGCGTTGATATTGTTTTGCAGATTTGTATTGCGATGATGACAACGAGGATGATGAGGCCTTCAGTAAAATAGAACAAACTCCCGATGGAGGATTTGTGCTATCGGTGCAAGTTGCGAAGTTGGTTAACTTATTCTAATATATGTATGTACATATGTAGTTATTTACGATGTTTAATTTTTTTTCTTTTTTAGATCTTTCTACGGCGGTTTAATGGGATTTAAAGGTTCCACGAAGCGTCGAATCGAGGAGGAAACTCGTTCAGAAATCGTGGTGCCCCGTCAAAATGAAAGTTCTAATAAATTGGTGATTAAAGGTAAAGAACGTAGCCATGTCTGCGCAGCTTTGCGTAAGATTCGTCTAATTGTTATGTCCTTACGCAAACGCATGAAGCCCACCCATTTTCTGGCAGTTGCCCTGAATACTGGTCAGGTGCTAGATAACTTTTTAGAATTGAAAAAAAGCATTTTGGAGGCACAGATACCAGGCATCGACGAATCATTATTTATTTCGGAACGTTGCATCCACCTTACTTTGGGAGTCTATGTACTCCTCGACGATGCCGAACGTCAAAAAGCTGTGGAACATCTAAAGACATGCAATCAGTTTCTGGCCAATTTGAAAACTCCCTTTGAGGTGAAAATAAAGGGTTTGGAAATTATGAACGATGACCCTAGCGCCACTCGTGTCCTCTATGGTTGTGTTGTGGCACCAGAATTGCAAAACTTTGCAGACCGATGTTTAGAACACTTTAAACCCACTGGGCTTTGTGCCTCTGATGACATTCACCGCGAGTCCGTTAAGCTCCACATGACTTTGCTCAGAAATAAATACCGTAAGAAAATCGACAGTAAAAGTCCCGACTCCTTTGATGCACGTGCCATATTAAAACGTTTTGCCGACTATGATTTTGGATCAGCCCAATGCGAAGCTGTTCATTTGTGTGTTCTGGGTTCATCAGACGATAAGGATTTAGCTGACTTTTATAAGATAACCGGCAGCTTGGTATTTTAAATAAAAATGAATTCGGAAATTTTGTATTTATTTTACACATATATAAGAGATGATTTATTTGTTCCATTGAATAATAATGCAATTGATTCGTATGTACTTCATTGGACTACACACAATTGTTTGGTTTGGTTCATTTTAGTTTTATAGGATTTATCAAAACACTTCGTAATGGGTTCGCCCTTTGTGTATACATATGCATATCGAGGTTTCCATATTGGCATTTAACATTTTTTTTTTTTTAATTTAATGTCTGTTTGTGGTATGCCAATTAACTCAATTAACTTTGTTGCAGTAAATATATCAAACATATAGCAGCATATGTGTGAGAATGCCTCTCGGTTTATTCATATTAACAAATTAAAATGGGATAAACAAAAAATCATATACATATGTATATATATACTTATATATTTATATATAATACGCATAAAGTATACATATATAAAGTGTGCTTATAAGCTACAAAAGTAGGAAGTTAAAGTTACAATTTAGAAAACTAGCTAGACATGCCAGCAAGAAGTTTTCCGGTTATATTGGAAGAAAATGGGCGGGAACTGGACTTTCAGACTCTTACACGCGCGTATACACCCCCGCACACACACACACACACGCACACGTACATGTACACGTTAACACAAGCATACACAGTATACAATTTCTTTTTTAAAGAAAACAGAATCGAAAATTCTTATTTTCTAACTACAATTGAGTTATTTGTTGTTTTTGTTTTAGTGATATCTATTATTACATTTTTGTTTCCATTTTTTTGTGTTCAGATAGCTTCAGTCTAAAGTTGAATTTTATTTTTATATTTTTTTGTTGCATTTCGATACATTGTTTCTATGTCCAATTGCCGTTCCTTTTCTATTCTATACCTACTTGAAGCTTGGTAGGTAACCGGATCGGACCGGACTGGAACAATCGAAGCAAAGTTTAAAAATATTTATTTCACAAAACGAAAAATTTATTTTTTTGAGTTTTGATATGTTCAAGACTATAGATAGAGTCAAGGAACAGCAAGGGTGGATAAAACTTTGGAGTGGCGAAGCAAACCTATTGGGGGCAACTTCATTGATATTACGGTTGTGATTTTTGCGAATAAGTATATATGCATGTATAGACTATATGGAAGAATTGTACATTAAGTTGTATAGGAGTGTTAAGGGTGATTGATCAATTAACAAAATTATAGACTGCTACACATCATACATATAAAACTCGCATTCATACAAACATACATTATTTTTAACAACAATTAGACAATATCATGCACATTTGAAAGTTTTAACAAAAATTTTTCGTTTTCATTACGGTTTTGCTGCAACAATAAATATTAATTTTATGCGCTGAGCAAAAAACATTTGAACATTGAATCAATTTTTTGTTTTATTTGGTTACTTATAAATATATTATTTGGCTAATTCATTGAATTTCTTATCAATTTTAAGCAAAATCTTTGTAAATTTCTAAAAATAAAAAAAAATTACGCAAAAAATGTGATATGAAACCAAAAGGTGTTTTGTGTGTGGTTGAGTGTGTGTATACATATATATATATATATATATATTTGTTTGTATCTTGTTTTGTTGTGTGCGTGTTGGTTAGTTTAATCTGACAGAATTACATCAATTCGGTTTAGCAGCACCTACAATAAGTGTACTCTTGTCCCAGTTACATCAGTCCATGCCTTGATATTATGTTGTTCATTGTCGTTGTTAATTTAGCTGTTCCCTTGCTGGCGTTGTCACTCCTGATGCTGTTGTAGTTACTGCTGGTGCAAAATCTTCATTTGTGTTACTATTTGGCATGGCCATTGCTTAAAACCGCCGGCACTACCGCATTAATAACCTCAATTTCCTTTTTGAGAAATGCTTCGCTCTGCTCTCCGACAGCATGTACAGTGGCATCAGATCCATTGTCATGGATAGTAGATATGTTACGTTTACGCAAACCGGCTGCAGCCGCATCCAAAGGTGCCGATGCAGCGCCCAACTTTAATTTGGGAAACTCAATGTCACGCATCAAATCATCTTTGAACTCAACAATGCCGGTAACGGTCTTGGTCACAGTCTTATCAATAAATTCCTCAATATTCTTGGTCTCAGCCTCGATTTTCTCCTTCAGTTTGCTCGACAACTGATCCATTTCGCATTGATCATGCGGCACACTATTTGCATCATGTGCGCTAGTCTGTTGTGGCGGTGGCGGCTTTGAATTACCTTCGCGCGGCGATTGCTGTGGGCGTGGTTGGAGTATTATTATATTCTTTTGTTTCTCTTGTTGTTGTTGTTGAAGCGGGTGTAGGTGTTGTTGTTGTTGTTGTTGCATATTATCATTACGTTTAGCTAGGTGCTCCTCGGTATGCAAATCATCATTATCATCATCACACTTGAGATCAGTATCGTTCAATTTAACAGTTTTGCCTGCTAGATCCTTAGCCGCCTGCGGCTGGATGACAGCAGTTCCCATTGTATTGGCTGATGTCTCAATTGCCTCTGAACTGGTGGACGGCTTAACACGTTTCTCGCCACGAATGAATTGTGGTAAAATAAATATGGTCGCTAATGAAATTATGTGAAGGCACAAATAAAATCTCAGGTACAAATTGATGCTGCCCTGTATTGGATTAAAAATCAAATTGCGAATTAATTCAATAATTGTAATAAATGGAAATTCAAATTTCCCCACAAATTGCTTACCATTAATTCAAGCAGAACAAATGGGAATGTGGTATAGCCCATCACAATGCGTGTGGTCACACAGGTAAGTATATCATAGAACATGCGTGTAAATTGTGTACTCTGGAAACGATGACGGAATAATCGACGACCAGTACGTGCCGCTGTGACCACAACAGCGCCAGTGGCAAAGGTTAAATAATAGCCAGGATAAAATCCATGCCATACAGCGCTTAAAGCGAATGTGAGTAGTGTACCATATTTCTTTGGAACACGTTCATAGACAAGAGTGCGCAGCCAGCGATTAGTGCCACAATTCCAATTATTGATGGCGTCACGAAAGTTTGAGGCAAACTGCAACATAGTACATAACAAGTCATATAATTAATTATCTAAATTTGATATATGTATCTCCTGCCTCACCTCAAATGACAGCACATTAATATTGGATATTAGATCCCATTTGGCATTGCCATCCTTATCATAACCAGTGAAACCTAAACCTGAATTATTACATATAGCATCGGCCAGAAGCCATGCATGATAATACTTAAAGCGTATGCAAGTGGTTGCCATCATGGCATACCAAAATTTGTACGACATGCTTGTATTATTAACAAAGTCATCCTCTTTCATATCCTTAACGGGATAGAGTTTCACAAATTTCATGAATATGAAGGCACAAACGAGACTGCCAATAACCTTTCGTATGACAGTTTTCGTTGGCGATGGTTCGACAATCAATTGCGCTTTACCATTGTCCAGATTACCCTGCGAAAAGTGAAAATGTCGAATTGATTTGATGAATTTGGTGATTAAGGTTGTGGGGCGGGCAAAATACTTACATTTCTAGGAGGACACTTTAGCAGATTATAACCCTCAACAAATTCAATGTAATCCTTATAAAAGACTAAAGGTCCAGCCATTAAACTTTGAAAATGCCAGACATAGGAGAAATATTCCAAAGCCGAAGGCATCTTACGTATCGCATGATATTGCTGAGCCTTTGTCATATCCTATTATAATGATAAAAGAAATCTTTGATTATAAGATTTAAGAAATAAATATAAAAAAATATTGATTTTACCTCATCCTGTCGAACAAAGCCATCATGTATGCTAAAAGCCAAACTAGTAACCTTCTGTGTAATTATCATTAGTGGCCCGGTTATATCCAAGGCATATGATCCATAATCGTAGAGCTGTCTCATAAGATGTACGCATAGCAAATAGGCCATTGCCACTAACATGACGCTCCTGCAATTATTTCAAACATTATAAAAAGCTTTAAATTTTGAATTGTACTAAATATATATGTATGTATGTATGTATGTATATATACCTTTGTACAATGCGTGGATCTTGGGTACGTATAACAATGTAACATATTGCTGGCAATCCTGCAATATGTATTGCCTGTTGACCAAAACAAAAATAACCAAAAGTCAGACCAAGTGACAGAGCAAAAACGTGACGAATTTCTGACGAGACTTTGGAAGGATGCAACAGTGAACGGAAGAGTGAGGCCAGGAAGAGTGCCGATATTTGGCAGATTAAAAAGTTCACCTACAAATAGAAAGATGAAAAAAGTTAAATATGTACATATATTATATATATATATAACTAACTACATTTATGAGGGGACAAATGGAACAGTTACAGCTCAATAAACACACATGCTGGCAACACGTGCATTCCCATTTCCCCATTGATTGGTACTTAACAAGAGACAGAGAGAGATATATACATATGTATATAGTGAGCATTCTCCTCGCTCGCCCATATCAAATTAAATGCCATTTATTGCTTTTGATCTTGATCACGATCACGCGTTGTGATCAATGTGCATCTGTATACATATATATATATATGCAATCCCCACCATTTTTCGACCTTGGCTGTCGGTTGACTTTTATTTTATGCAAATGTATGCATTCAAAGGGCATATACAAGTTCTGGCCTCTAATACTTAAATGCACTTTGCCAAAAGCCAGCAATGACAATGACAAGGGGGGCCAAGCAGGGGCCAAGCGAGAAAATCACTTGAATGACATTTACCAATTGCTAATTTATGAACATTTTTAACAAACGTGTGTTCTGCTCTTCTGTGGGATTGTACTTTTACCCTTTTTTTCTTTTTTCCGATTTTCATACCTTTGTGCAAAGGGTATAATACAAATTTTCAAATGCAGGTACAGAAACGTTTCTGATTCTATATTATATAAATATATATTCTTGATGAGCAACAATAGCTACGAGTCGATCTAACCACATGTATCTGTATTTTTCTTCGGATGTTCTTGGTAGGAGCTTTTGACTTATGTGGATTAAACTCCGTACATTAGCTTCTTATAAATGTAGGTAGATAAGGTTTAAAAATTGCTAGGATCGATTCTTTACTTTATCATTTATGTAATCATCATCGAACGTATGAATCAAATATTAATATTTCTTTTAGTGAACCCGGTCAAAATAACAAACATATTTATGTAACATAACATAAAACTGCATTGGCTTTGGCGTGAAATTCATTATAAGGTCGTTCACAGACAACAACAATATCGCTATCAATGGCCTTTATTTTTAGCAGCTTATAAGGCGGTGCCTCGTTCGGTTTTGCTGATAAGTGGTGATACCACAAGACAATAAAGGCCTCGGACAAGGAAGTCATGCCACCCCACAAACAATGTGTGGGTATCTTCTCTTAGAGTTAGGAATTTGACACAAAGTGTTCTCATTTGAATATACGAGTATACGACTACACATATATGTACATATATATGTATGCATATATGTAGGTAATTATAGTATTTCAGTAGTATACTAATCATTTGTCCACAGCTAAAGCGGATGTTAGACAATATATGGTATATATATGTATGTATGCATATACATGTCAGTCTTATCAGCGTAAAGAAACAATGAGTGCACGCGTGTGCTCTGGCATAAATATGAAAATTAGACCTATGTTTATATATGTATATATATATATATATATGTATATATATATATATATTTATGGGTGTAGCAAAATCTGTACAAAATAGGCCGCTCACCGTTATCAATATGTGAGTTGATAGTCAGCAATCACTTATAATTAAATCAAATTGAGTACGTACATTACCAAGCATACACATACACACACACACACACAGTCTCTCGCACACGCAAAATAATGAATGTAATTGTGTTAAATTGGATTTGTTAATTAGCAAAACGTGAAAGTCTCGGAATGTCAACGATTCCATCAAAATGTAAAACAAGCCATTCGACATTTCACCTAGATTACAGTGCCTGATATTATTCCATTAACCAAAGTGGTTAATGATGATCTCTATACGAAAGGGGCCTACGATTAACTGAACTTTTTTCTTAAGTAATAAAGAATTATTATTATAGATTTTATTAACTTATTATACTTATGATATTTAAGTAGCCAATATATGATGAACTTTTATTTATTTATTTTCGACAAAGTGTGTTTTTTACATATGTATGTATATAATATTATTATATCTCTGTTCCCAACTAAACTACGTCAATTATTTATTAACTGCATTTGACTGGGCGGTTTTTGTCACAAATTGCGTCTACGGCACTTGCCTTCCTCCTTTTTCCTATATCAAATCACCCTAGGGCTTACTTTTTCATTTATGGACTATGCGAAGTCCACTTTGACATTTGTAAAAGCGACGACAATAAAATCCGCCATCAGCTATTTCTACAGCTAGGGCTAACCATGCCCATCGAACCAGTTAAAAGTTCTTTCATAGCTTTGGGTAAAAGTTTTTGAATAGGGCTGGCTGGGCGACGAAGTGGCTTTTCATTCTTCAGCGGATGGTAAAGTAACTGGAGAATCAATCATCAATTACTTGGTGTTGTTGTCGAAAGTTTAGGATTAGGTTTATGCTGTATGTTGTACTTGTATCCGGATTGCAGACTGAAAAGTCTTTGTCGGCTCATCAGATTCAATTTTGATCTTAAATGGGGTAGTTGTTAAAGGTTTGTCTGCAAATGGAATGGTTGTATGTTCACTAGCAAGTTCTTCTCGATGCTGATGCGTCAATAATAGAAGGAAATTGGAACTAGTAGTGGCTACCTTCGGCTTGTGGACTTAAAAATTCCTAGTAGGTGGAGATGCAGTGGTTAAATTATATTACTTAATTTAACTACACCACTCTTTCACTGCAAAGTTCTCACCAGAACTGCACTTTGCATGGGCTGACCATCTAATCTTTCTTACACAAGCAACAATAGTAATATAGTGTCACGATGATATAAATGATTTGTAAAGTTCAACAGACATGGAGATAAAACTTTAAAATTGACTACGTTGACGAATACATATACATATATGTATGTAGTTTATTTTATAATAAAACACTTTAACTACATCCGACTTAAATTTCTTTCTTGGCGCTCAGTAGAACATATATATGTATATGTATATATGTACATATATTAATCTATAATCATTATACATAGTACGCACATTGTTTTATCGACAACAAAGTCTCCTTCACTTGTGCGGATGACGATTAATATCGCGCCACAGGTCAAAGACAAAGACTTCCATGGGCTGTTCAGTTAAGTCTGCGTCATCAAGATAAGTGTTCGACTACTTGCCGATATACATATGTATATATATGTATGTATATACATATATGCGACTAATGGTCTGGCTATATGCGTTGTTGATGTTAATAAATGTGTCTGTATACAACGCATTTTATTATAGCTAATAACCCATAATCAACAAAGATTTACAGGTACTACATCTATATACAAATTAGGACAAATTTTAGTAAACTAAGATTGTTTATATAACCAAATGTTAAAGCGCTTAAGATAGCAAAATTTCTATTAAACAAATAGAGAAATAACTAAAAACGAAAATATTAAAATAAATTTCCGTTTTCGATTTCTTGTTTTGTTAGATCTACAAGTTTCAAACATGAATAGCATCTGAAAAGTATTCTTGAATGCCATGACGTGATAAATTGATATATATATATATCCTAATCAAGAGAAGCTAGTGTCAACATTTTAAAAAATTCGCAAGAAATTTTGTGGAAATTTCAATGACTTGCTATATAATATTTATTTATAATATAGTCTAGAGATAGTCAATCGTATGCCAGTAATTATTCCCAACAATGGTTTTAGTTTTTGTCAACAACTTGACAAAATGAAATTTCTACGAAATCGTATAACTTTTTATCTAATACAAAGAAAAATATCAATCCCTTAAAATCATTGAAATGTTTAAATCGAATGTTGGCGTTAATGCCAGACAAAGTGGTATGAAGCAAACAAGTTGGTTGAAACTTGGTAAACGCAATTTTTTAACGTTGGTAGAGGAAAAACCAGTTTTCCTTTTTCTACATAAAGCAAACTAAAAATCTTGCAAAAGAATACTATGTATATTATGCCATGCACTGAGAAACTTTTGATTCAACAGGTGGATGCAATATACAAAGCAAATTTTTGTGTACCAAATGAAATATTTCACAGATGGAAATCATACATACAAGAAAGATGATGTGGATAAAATAACAAATCCTAATCGTAATGTTCAAGGTACTCGTAAACATAAATAAAATTAAATTCCTTGCGGTTGAAGAACATTGGAATTTGGAATTTGGCATTGATAAGAAATATGTACATATGTCCCTATCTTCAAGTCTGTGACTGACAACAATTTCAATAAGAAATACAATTTATTAAAATGTCAAACAACAGCATTTCTTATAACCGGTCCCCTCCAACTTCTCCCCTTCCCCACAACATTGTTCGTTCACATTATGATGGCCAAAGATAAGCCGTGCCATAATTCCAAGTCAACGATTCTGAACAATGCGCCGTACAATGCAGAAGCAATTTGTGTTCATGTCCCTTTTTCTCTTTGCTACAATTTCTCATATACCCTAGACATAATGGGGTACATCAGACACAGTTACGAAGCTAAATATATGTATATATGTATATACAGTTATTAGAGGTCTGAGCAGACAATACAAAGAATCGAAATGGGAATCTACACTTTTGTTCCTTGAAGTAATAATAAAAAAGATGCGTGAAACGAAATGAATATACAAATGTACAGGGAATATAATGAATAAGACAGTATAATACGACAAATCTAACATTCAAGTTGTTCATATTTGATTTTTTCCATATCAATATCATATCAATTCATATCATATTCCATATCAAGATAATATCTTTGTTTAAGTTCCTTATTTATAAGATCTCTAGCTAAAAATCCCTAAACTTGCATCTTTACCATCAACCTTTATTAACTTCTGTTATTGAACCTCAATAAGCTTTGTGAGCTTAATCATTTCAACTAAGATTTACTACTATCGGTTGACTATATCATATAGCTGCCATAGACAATTAGTACAAAGAAATTTTTTGTATTGAAAATTTTTGCTTTCTCAAGCTATATTTGTAAATTTGGTTAGAGAGAATCTGCAAGGGTATGAGAATTTCGGCATGGCTGAAATTAGTCCACCCTTCTAGTTTATAGTTAATTTTATAAATTGACAAAAGTGGAAAAAAACAAAAATTTATCTAAAAGATAATAGATTTAAACTGATGAAACGGTTATATGTATAACAGTCTGTATGGTAACAATTAACTTATTATGTAGATGGTATCAATAACGAATCTTATACTTCATATCTTCAAAATCCTCAAGTTTCCGATTATAAAAGTCATGTCATCTGATCTGTATTTCTTTCCGACCTGGTAACAATAACATTGCAAGTGAGTTGGGTCAATAATAATATATAATAGTTTTATCAATCACATCATAAATAGGGAAAGAACTAACACATATGCACATAAATCATTTAATTAAATCCGCAAATTTGTGAAGGGGAGGGCAATGCGCCAAAGCAAAAGGTGGCGTGATGACTATAAATAAATAAAACCATAAAACAACAAAAAAACAAATAGGCGCACCACAGTGTGTACACGCATGATAAAAAACGCAAAATGTGTTAAAAATTTGCTCGAATATATAAGATACGAGCCGCGACTTTAATAACAATTTCACCATTCAGCAATGAGAATAATAATATACTTACACATGTATGTATGTACACATGTGTGAGTAAATATGTTTGTATGTATACCCGGTTCCCCCTTCATTAGATGACAGCGCGACAGCTGAGCTAACAGCTGATTTGCCAGCAACAAGTTCAAGTCTGAGAGAGAGAGAGGGAAAGAGAGCGAACGATAGCGGGAGATATGACTGAGAGAGCACCCAAGGTCATGGAAATGTTAATTTAATATTTATTATAATTTATTCAATTTTGCTTGTCTATGGCAAAAAGATCGTAAAAAAAAATACAGAACAATTAAATGGACAACAAACATTTATTGCCATAATTTACAATTATTATATACTAGGTATGTACATATATGTATGTATATATTTGATTTCACAAAGAGAATTGTTTTAAATACCCTGCTTTATGATACCAAAAGTAAGGGTATCAATAATATTGTCAAAATATGAAATTAAGAAAGGGTAAGGGAAATTAAAACTGAAATTGATCATTTTTTTTGGTTGGTTTGGTTTGGTATTTTTGGTATAGTAGTTCACAGTTTTTGTTGGTAAAGATACAAAAACTTTCCCAATTTCCGTGAGATATTTTTAAATTAAAATATTTATAAAATTAGTTATCCAACAATTTTTTAATCGAGTGCGTTTCCCATTCCGAACATAGTTGCCAGATTCAGAATTAAAACCTGTTCTCACTTTTTATTTCGAGTAATTATTCACTTGCCAATAGACAATGGAAAAAAAATGAATGAATATGAATTCCAATTATCACATTAAAACAAGATAGAAATACTTTGTGTTAATCATTATTGTGATAAGCGTAATAAATAGCATTAAGTCGATGAATTGGGTTTGAAGAATTTTTTTAAGTTAATATGTAGAACTAATTTAAGTATCATTACAAACGTTTGTTTTGCATTTTGTTTTGTTTTTTAAAATTCACATGTTGCGCAAGCTTTTATTATGATATGTGTGTGTGAACCTTGGCAACCCTTAAGTCGCTACGCAATATTCAAACAACTGATACAGTAGGCGAATGAGGAAACTAAAAACAATTCGAAGTTAACTTCGAAAAGAGAAATGTTCGACATTGGGCTATGAAATAGATTTACTTTTGAAATGGATTCATACATATATTAATTTAAATTTCTTCAAAATGTTGAAGTATTACATTTGACTTAATCTGATAATTATTAAATATATGACGACTGAAAAACCTAATATCGCGTTTAAAATAAACATATTTCGAAAATATACTGTTCTGCTGGCAAACCCCGAAGTTTACACACCATCCCAGAGTTCCAATCCTAACCCAATGTAACATGCGCGGTCCAATTTAAGAAAAAGTTCGGAAAAAGGAATCCAACGAACCGTGGATAATTAAAAGCATTTGTAATGGTGGAGTGGCAAAAGATTCCTCTAGATTACATTTAAATCTTGGTCAATTCCATGAATAAAAAGGCTCCAATAATATTATTATACATATGTATGTATATTATTATCATAAACAATTTTTAATACAGGGTAAAACTAAGAACAATATCATTTATTTCACTGTACAAAGAATTTAAAATTTGAATACATACATACATACATATATAAATTGAGAGAAATAAAGAGAAACAACAAAGCAGAGATTGTGATTTAGAGAGAGAGGGAGAGAGAGAGCGAGAACTTGAGAGAGAATTGTTTATGTACTGTATTAGGTCATTAGCTTATTGTTTTTTCTTTTTGATGTGTTTTTTTTTGCGCATTTGGATAATAATTGACCTTCAATCAATTGAATTTACATTCGATTCAAGCCAAATTTAGCCATATGTGAGTGCGAAATGAAATGACCTTCTTGTTTGCTTGTGTGCCAAAAATATTATGACAAGTAAATTTAATTGTTACGGCAAGGCGACACCCTGTGACTCATTTCAACAGCTGAGCATGAGCAACAGACACACATACACACACACACACACACAAATACATACATATGTATATGTATACCCAAGAGTTAATACTAATTTTTTTGTTGGCAAACAAAAAGCAGCTCTAAAAATTCAATTGTCGCAAAAACAAAAAGTGAAAACTCGTAAAGAAAAAAGAAGCCAACAAAATTGTATTCACAAGTAGCTTCTGATGGATGAAGTCAACAGTTGTGTCAGCCTCTCGCTCTGTCTGGTCTATGCGTGTGTGTGTGTGTGTGTATGTCTGTATGTGTTAACACGTCATGTGGCCAAGAACATACATACATACATGCATACAGATATTTGATATTAGATCATCGTCATCGTCATTATCATCATCATCAACATTAAACAGGAAAAAAATAACAAAAACGAAAACGAAAACAAAAACAAAAACAAAAATATAGTGCAGTCATTTTTACAATTCCAAGTCTCACTCAAATAAGGATTGAGGTCCTTTAGCTTGACAAGCAATTGCATAAATGTATCACTTATCCCTCCCTCTTTCATCATTCTCTTACCCTCTCCTTCATTCATCTAAGTATTATTCTAGTTCTTTTGCTTGTGTGTGCAACTAAATCCTAACCAGAAGAATGATTGAGATGAGGTGCGCCCTTTTTACAAAAAAAAAATAAAGCAAGCAAGTCATCTTTGTCGACTTTGAATATACCCTATACCAAGTAGAGATGCTCTATCTTTCATAGTCTTCAAGATCTCGATGCTCAAACAGACAGAGCGTCTCGACTATTGATACAAGTCACGAATATATATACTTTATGGGGTTAGGAATATTTTCTTGTGCCTGTTATATACATTTTGGCGATTTTAATATACCCTTTTACCTTATATGTATGTATAGGGTATAAAAATAATAATATTCCACTCAGAAATGGCTTATACAGATATGTATTACACAAAAAAATAATATACATATAATATAATAATTATAATACATATATTTTTAAATACACATATATAATTTGTTAGATATTGTATTTAAATTTAACTAAAGTTATTGCTTATAAAAATGCAAACAAGGAAATAATTATAAACCATTCATCTGAATATAGAAATGACTCAAATCGAAAATCGCATTTCTGTTTATTGCGCAAGATTCATCGTGGGTGGCTTTTACAGAATTTAAGGATAACTACAAAATCGCCACTTTTAAATATTTTTTTATTTGCTTAATGATGCAACAAATATGTTGCAATTATATATGTATGTATATGTACATATATAAATACGAAATTAAATGATGCATATAAAAATAATAATACAAATTAAAGTGGAAAATTCTCTACAAAAATTTATTTCATTTGCTCTTACACACACATCAAGGTTAATAACAATCAGTTAAGAGCCGTTACTGGGCCAGAAATAAATAATAAAAAAAAACACAAAAAAAGCAAATGAAATGTAATTAAAACAAACTACAAAGTTGTGCCAAAACTTTCGATTAGCTTGCCAATAAGTGAAAAAAAAAACAACGAACGAATTTTCAATATTTTGTGGAGGGGCATGGGGAGTGGGAGTAGGAGGCGGAGTTGCCGTATGGGGTGGCGAAATTTTGGGAGTGGCGGCTAGTTTACTAAGTTAACCTTAAACCAAAATTTTTTATGTACGCTTCAGTTGATCTGGTATGCAACCGGCATTTAAATTTAGCCTCGAAACAGGTAATTGTTGTCGAAGAGTGAACAGAATATAGTTAATGCTGCATCAAGGGGCCATGATGAGCATATGTGGGTATTCCTGTTTCCCCTTTGTTTGCTATTGTTGTGGCTAAATTATGCAAAAAGATGCTGCGCGACTGTGTCTGTTGTTCCTCATTCTGCGGCTTTTGTCCGCAGTATTAAACACATACGCACACACACACAAGCATATACATACACCTATAAATACACACATATGTATGTATATGTAAGCACACATATAGACATGTGCAACACGTCCGACCTGTTCCACTGTTGTTGAAAAATCCTTCAAACTTACCAAATCCACAGATAGTCCAACCATATCGGCCAGCCAGGTAAAGACACGGCTACCATCGTAGAAATCATTCTCAATAAATTTAGGTGATTCGAGCATTTTGCTTTTGAAATTTGTGTGTATGTATATTTATTTCACTGATTCTGCTTCATTTGCGACAAAGATTCACTCACAACACAGATAAAGCGCGTCGCGTTTGTCTTGTCTTTTGCCTTTCCTTTGGATTCTCGATTTGGAGTGGAAAAATTCTCAACGTTGTGGCGGTGGCTGTGGCTGTGGCGGTGACGGTGACGGAAGAGTGGGCGTAGGCGAACCGAACCGTACAACTGACCCGGTCTGAGGCAGTCCGCGGCACTTGGTGCACGTTTACGTTGTCAATGCGCGCCGCACAATTCTTACTTATAATTTTGTGCAATAATTTATAATTTTGGAAGAACTTTATTTTTCTCACGTTTTCGGTTCGTCCGCTCACTTGGAAAACAAAAACAACACTGAAAGAAAATTCCCTAAATTTAACAACACTATTAATATTTTAACCAAACAAACAATCGATTTTTAGTCGATAACTTTCCAACAGTTCAATAATTTTTAAGAATGCGTAGTATGGTCTGTTATCGTTTCTAGAGGAAATATAAAATCTGGCAACTCTACCATTACCATCGAAGGTCTACCAATTTTGTTGAAAATTTTCAGCTGAAAAACAAAGTTATTTAACAAAATGTTGGGCCGCAGCAGTGTCATTGCACGCAACTTCTCCCAGTCCATGGTCCGCTATAGCGGCCATGGTGGTGTTCCCGGCGAGGTCAGTCTGAAAATTTAAGATTATGCCTTATGTTACGTAATTGCATGGTGCAATCAAATTCCATAATCCTATGTGAAAAAAATCAATGAAAAATCTATGTTTTTCAATTTCCCATTATAGAATCTGCCCTTCAGTATACAGAACAAGTACCGAGTTACTGCCCTGTTCACCATCGGCTGCGTTCTAGGCTTTGGCTCGCCATTCCTGATTGTCAGACATCAGCTGTTGAAGAAGTAAGCTAAAGTAATGAGAAGGTGCTCCGGCTTCTCCAACATTGCGAGCAGCAAACAACAACAAATGTAAGATGCTTTGCAAAATTCTATAAACATTTTCTAACAAGTTATTAATTTCATTTTAGATGCTATTTTGTCTGTTGTACCCGCTTTAATTTTAAGTATAAAGTGGAACCCCTAAATAAAGTTACCATAAAACTGTAGATCAACACGAATAATTTTTGTTTTCGTTTGGGTAGGCGTACGGAAAATTTATTTGGATTTATATTGATCATTGCACTAGACTTCAGAATTACTCAATACACATTCGAGATTTTGTATTGGCCAGGCGAGAATTCAATTTGTAGTTTTTTTAATCAAAGAAATTATCGTCATGTGGTCGACACTACGTAGTGCGGTTGTCAGAAAGATTTGGGAACCGCTAACGCGCCATTATGCAGCCGGCTACGGTGGTGGATGTCCAGGCGCGGTAAGTGAAAGGGATGGGATCATAAGGATTTAAGTAATGTAGAATTGCCCTACAGAATCTGCCCTGGCGTAAGGCCATGGATAGTCCAATACGTTTTACAGTGTTTTATCTAATTCTTGGGACAGTGGGATTTGGTGCCCCTTGGTTGGTGGTACGCCATCAAATGCTACGTGATGTTACTCCGCCAGAGCCGTAAGTACAAATAGTGGAGTGTGTATAGAGAGGGGGATAAAGTTGTAAATCTCAATCTTGTTCATGATTTCAGTGTTCCTGAGGATGAGGTCGAAGAAGCTGTCAATGAAAATGAGAAAAAATAAAAGAGCAGTAAACAAATGAGTTAACACATTTTCACATACATTAAATAAAACAAATATTGTTTGTCGTTACTTCGGAGGGCATTGCACATTGAAAATTTTGTGTTTTATTGTCACATTTAAATTTGTTTTCTCATCTGGCATATTTAAAAAAATAGATATACATATTATTTAATTTCAGTAGCACTAAGGATCCTTCCATTGGAGGACTCATTCATTTAAACAATTGAGGATCAAGGAAATTCGTTTAATTGATTAAGTAACTTGGCCTACAGCTCCTCTTTGCCATCAAAATCGTATTCATCCTGTACGGGAGCCTCATCACAGTATTTAGCATGCTCGGAACAAATCTTGATATCCAAATCATTGCCAGTCTCTTCAGCCTGGAAGGCTTTCAGGAAAGCTTCCTCATGATCTTCCAGAATTTCATTACAGAAGTGTCCCAAACTCTTATTGAGATCACCATCCTGAACAAAATCGACCAGCGATGAATCGGGATTCATTTTGCCATCGATAATCATTTTAAGGAGTGTGAATTTACCATTACTTTTGTAAGTGGCTTTTAGATAGTCCTCCATCTTGGCACCTAAATCGGAAATGAAACAAATTATAGGAAACTGTGCCAAATCCACTTTAAGTCACTTACAAATGTTTTCCATTAGCTCAGTGAGGAACATCTCTGATTTAATTAGTAGGACACGCTTACTGACCGAATTACCCTGAGCATCAAGACGAAAGCCGCTGACATCAACTTTTTTGTTGGCATCTTCCTTGGCTATCGCATCCTCCAGTTCAGTTACTGTGGCCTTGCACACTGTAAATTAATAAAATTAAATAATTGCCCACTTATGTGTATTCCGCCTGTTGCTTTATTTACCATGACATTTCACCTCTTTCGATGTAAAACTATAGCCTTGAGCGAATGCCACCAGGCAGCAAATCAATAAAGCCTTTGTCAACATTATTTTAATTTAATTAAATTGAAAATTCGACGAGAGATTGGGATTCAAATAAAACCACGTCAGCAGCAACAGCAAGTGCGGCGAGCAATTCAAAAATGCGCGTAAAAGATTAGGAATTTTACGCCTTCGACTCGGTATATTTACTGGGGAGTAGCGACGTGGTCGTTTGTACTAAATAATGAGTTCTAGTAAATCATTTAAATATATTCTTAACTGGGTGGAGGGGGGAACGTCTTAAGAGTTACTGATTGCGGCAAAAATAACAACAAATAAACGTTGTCGTTGCCTCAAAACAGTGTTACCACATGTTTCAAAAAAGAGTTTAGAGGGAAAAAGCTAATTTGGAAAAATAACAAAATAAAATTACAGAATTCAAACACTAAATTGTAAATCAAATTTAAGAATATAAAAATCATAAAACTAAACTAACAATGAAAGAAAAGGGGAAATATTATAAAACGAGAACAAAACAAAAAGTTTTAATAGATGGCGCTACTGTGCAATCGGTAAAAAGAAAACAAAATGCAGTTGGGCGGGCATTTTAAAAATTTTAGATTAACTCTCTCATTTAGGCTTTCCCTTTCCATCTTTCTCCATCTCCCTCTTTCTCTGTTTCTCTCAGCAACTCTCTAGGGCAGACATTGTTTCTCTGTGTAGAGGTTTAAGATTATTTGTTTGTTCTACGTTGTCTGATAACTAAAAGCGCCAGTATAAATAAAGAATCATTCTCGTGCGGATCGGGTTGGTTGGTTTGCAAAAACGAAAAGTTCCCCGCTGAACAGAATCGATGACAAAAAAAGAAATAAATAAATAAAAACAAATGCAGAGAAACAATTGCGTATCGTTGAGAAAAAAAACCGACAATTTTCCTATAGTAAAATTAGCACATTCATTCCTTTAACATTTTCTTTCTTTATTAACAATTTTCATTACGAGTTCACCATATAATTGGCGTTAATTGAGTGTGTATGTGAGTGTGTCTCAGATATTCTTGAGGTCGTTCGCGTGCGGGGGATGTGGTTATGTCGTTTATTTAATTGATAAGAATAAATTCCACTAAAGAGTGGGAAAAAAACGGAAATGCAGATAAAAGTTTTTACATTTCACCAAATAGTACAATCACCTTATGTAGTTTTTTTCTTTCAAAATTTATTTTATTTGACCCACAACTGGAAGTTCTGAACTCGTGCGTCGCCTGTTGATAAGAACCGGGGGTTGGTCTGATTATAGAGAAATATACAAAAATTCGCATGAATAAATCATAAACAAATAAGAAAAAAAAAATGAAAAGTATCAATTTCGTGAGATGATCTTTCAACTTTGTTAAAAATTATTTCATAATTAAGGCACATTATAAGACAAGGTCTATGATTAAATAATGTGTTTATAAAAGATTATTAGATTTTCTAAAATTGGTTGGTGCTATATGAAAATTAAAGTTAAATATTTACGCATGTATATTTGTGTTATTTCTATATAAAAAAGGCAGTAACTGGAATGTTCTAAATGTATTTTATTTCATTGTTAATTAATTGTTTTAAGTTGCTGTGAACAGGATCAAATGTTTTTCTTTTGGATTTTTTAACGGCAAATACAAACGGCCTTGGAGTCGCAATATCCACCCCTAAAACCTAATCCCAAACAATGAACGATACAGGCTGCATGATTTAATACGGAGTGCTGATCACAGGTAGCACGCTTTTGACGGCTATGCGAGTCCATTGGTTTCGATTGGCCACAACTTAGAATTGTTATCAAAATAATACCAAATAACAATGTGTACTTCATTCTAAGTTTTCAGTTTATTCCAAGTTATTGCTTTTGTTTTTTGAAGTATTTGGAACTCATTTATATAGAAACTGCGGGAGTGTCTCTCCTTTGATATTGACATACTCGTATATGCTAATGTTTTCCTATTTTTGTGCAAAATTCTCATTACTTATGGACATATGTAGGAGTAATGGGATATTAATGACTTAATGGCAATCTTTTTACAAACACGTAAAAACAAAGAAGAGAAATATGATAACAATGCGTCATGTAAATTATCTGTTTTGTGACATTTTTATAAGGAATAGAGCTGGATATCTCTATGAGTAGAATGTATAAGACTTTATATAGATACATACATATATACAAATATATATATATATATATATACATATTAACAATGTATTAATCAAGATAAGTCAACTTGCAATATCTGTCTGTTCATCGAATTTGGTATAGTCTTTTTCTATATATATTATGCTGAATATTACATGCTGAATAGAATCGTTTGAATCCTTAAAATTAGAAATTAATCCTCCTTCTCCAATTGCTGCTAAGGAATATGGGAATATGTATAAAATATACAATTTTTATATCTTTAATATTCTACCATATGAAGCGTAAATTGTGAAAAGTAAAGCTTACTTCAAAAATTAGGTAAAAGTAAAACGTACGTTTAAAAGATTTAATCCATTTCTGGTTAAGGAAATTGAGTGATCTGTTGATCCAAAGATCATATATCATCAAAAACCAATTCTGGTAACTGAGGGATCCATAAATCCAAAATTCATCCCTTTTCAGTATATTTCGCTTTATTTTTAGAAATATTCATCCCAATCCTTTTCTTATTCAAATTCCTTAAGAACTAAATAAAATATTAAACAATCCTTTTCATTTTAATATCTTGAGTTTATTGTAATAGTTTAGAATTTTGTAAAATAAGTTGACGTAACGTTTGTCCAATCCGATCCGATTAATTATCCTTCATTGTCCTTTTTAATGACGGCACACACAAACAGCTTTGGAGTTGCAATAGCCACCCTTGTAACGTTTGGCCAAACAATGGGCGGCACATACCGAGTGATTTACATTGAATTTCGAGAGCAGATCACAGGTGGCACGCTTTTGACGAATGTGAGTGTTCTCCAAATCAGTGGCATTCACTTGCTCCTCTTTAGGCAACACTAGTGGAGTGGGAGCTAATCCCTGCTCTTCATCAGGAACTGGTTGTGATTGGGCCAGGCACATGAACATTGCCAAAGCAACAAACAGGACAATAAAGGACTTCATTCTGAATTCTGATCGGTTTGGAAATCGTGGGTTATTGCAGCTAGATGACTACTGAATAGATACTGCCTACCTGATCGCATTTATATAGGAGACAAGCCGCAGTTGATTTTTATATTGTTAAAGATTCAGTCGACAAATAAGATAATGGGCACGTTAAGGGACTCCCACATGGTGAGTTTTTTGCATTCTCGGTATTCATGTACACAGCTACCAAGGGGCTTTTTTTCACAGAGCACGTCGCAAAACTATAAATGTATATAGGTATACATATAAATAGGTATTTCCATATTTATTCCAATGTGGGTTTTTCCACTGATTATGAAATGTCATATTAATTATTGTAGATTGGGTGACCACAAAGAACAATATCTGTAAAAGATATGGACTACAGATTTTAATCAAAATTAATAATGTTATTGAAAGGCATGTAATTGCTTATAATGTTTTCCAAATGAAACTCGTTTTTCTAAGCTGTTTTTTTGAAGTAACAAATATTCAATCATTTCACAGGATGTTTAGGATTATTGAACTAGTTCATGTAGATCTAAACAAAGAAAAATTAAGGTTATGTTAATTCAGTTTTAAAATCTGAGAATTTTATACTAATCGCTACCTCATAGATTTTTGACGTTGAAGGAGTTTACTTTCAAGATTTTCTTTTAATCGTAATACCTTTTTGACAGTTCATATATCTTTAAATATCGGTTAACGGTATCGTATCGAATATTGGTATATATTTATAGAATCAATTGAATTTATTGTTAGTAGTCGGTAGTCATCAACATTTTCAGACACCAAATTTGGTCATTAAAATTGACTTTGAAAATTAAAGTTATTCCTGAGAAATATTTTAAAAATTAAAAATTACATGAAAAAATGTTTTTTTACATAAAAGTTAATGAGGCAAAAGTTCTAATTCTTAAATCGAGGAATAAAATCGATTAAAAAAGCATTTATATTCGGTTCCTGTGTAAAATACTAGAATTATATATATAAATATTATAATTATATGTAGCCATGTTGCAATCTTGGGCCTTCTCTTAATTCTTATTGTTATTTATTAAGATCCGCATACAAATTTATGTTCAATCTTATATTAAATATTTTAAACAATTTTTTTTGAAATGTCAAGTATTTTTTTCTTTTTGTTAGTTTAGATAGATTTAACTTTCGGTTCCCAGTAATCTTAAATCGGCATTTTGACAGATCGTTTCCTCCTTTTTGTATATCGTCAGCGATTCGATAGATAAACTTTTATTTATATGCATTCGATTTATATATATTTTTGCAGATTTCAAACAAATATTTTGTATACATACAATATTCATTCCTTAATTTTCTCAATAATTCATTAATTGTTTAATAAAGGGGAAGGGCTATGGCTTAAATTTGTAATGAAAAATATTCAATTTCTAATGAAAAGTTCACAATATATAAACAAACAAGAATCACACAATGATTATGTGCATGTGATTGCGTATATATACATATGTATGTACATATGTTCATTTATATATATGTATGTATATACAAATATGTATCTGCATTTGTATTGGTATCTCTGGTATATCTACATCTGCATCTGGCTTAACCATGGACATAAGGGATCTCTTTAGACTTTTCTGTGTGCTTATTATTGACACTGCCGCTTGGATTCGAGTGGCAGTGGATCTGCCTGCCATTGCCTCTGGTTGCCGCTGGTTGCGGCTCTTGCTGTTTACCTTTTGTTATCGACCATGTTGTATGTCTGTATGTCTGTATGTGTGTATGTATGTATGTAGTATGTTGAATTTGGCGTCATACTGTCTGGCAGTGGCCTATACCCGGCTCCCCTGACCGCTCTCCTACTGTGTCCCTAACATTATCTGTAGCCCCTGGTATGGGTCATAAAAGAAGACCACAAAAATAAACGTCCAACAATGCAATATGCTCAACTCCAGTGGCGTATCAACCAATCGGAAAAGGGGATTACAACATAATTTTAGAGATCAGTTCTCATTATATATTAATTTTTAATTTTATTTGTTATTCATATCAAGGATAATAATTATTTTTCATATTTCATATTTATTCTTCCAGTTATTGAAAGTTTCGATTCTTTACTAGATTACTATAACTTTTCGTCAATTTTTTATTATATTTTGGTGGGGTCTTTAGTATCCTTTTACAATCAAACCCCTTTTCATTTTATTTGCCACTGGCATAAGAGGCCGAGACCGAAAGGCAAGGCTTTTGCCGTCAGAATGTCTGGCAGGTTTCACACCGACCACGACCACGACAGACCGAGACCGGCCGGTGATTCCACTTGAACAGCGGGCTCTATAAATCACAGGGCCCGAGACAGGAGCAACCACAGTATATAGCTCACGTTTTCCTTTTCTCCTTTTACTTAACGTTTTTCTTCTTCTTCATGATCATCATATATGTATATATGTATATATATATGTACATACATATATATATATTTTTTTTTTGCCTTTTGCTGCTGCCGCTTGCCACAGCTGGCCATAGAGCCAGAAGATTGCTGCCGATGATCCCACCAAAAACCAAATGTGCCTATGCCTCTTGAATACCCTTGCAAGAAAGGGGTATATAGTGTGCACATGTGATTAGTTATGAAAATATATGCATATAGGCGCATATGTATGCTTTAATTTTGAATTAGCCGACTAGCAGGTAAAGTTTTAATCCCTCTTCTCAGCTAAACTAGGTATATCTATATCCAAAATTGATTAATTAACTCCGACTTTGATCATATATAATGTCCTCCAGGGTATAGAATCTTCGGTACATATCAATTCTGGCCTGGTCCTCAGGTTTTTTTTGTATTATTATGTTTTTTTGTTTTAGGTGAGGGGCAACCTCTTGAGATACACAAAGGAAGATAAATTTCACACTCATGCACACAATAACACCAACACCGACACACTTACACACGCACACATACTAACACAATTAAATACACACACTAAGCATTTTATGTTGACGATCGCTTCAACCAAGAGACCAAGACCAAGACCAAGACCAAAAGACCAACACTTCGGCTCTTTTGCTGTCCAGTCGAAAAGAAAAGATAAGATATGCCAGAGACAGGCCAGACATTGTGGCGACAATGTCGATTTCCAATCCCATCAACTACTTCTCTCCCCCACTCACTCTGTCGCTCAGTCTCTCATTCTCCGTCTCTCTCTTTCTCTGACTCTCTATCAGTGTGTTTATGATACGCTCTCTCTCTTTGTCTCTCTGTCTCTCTCCTCCTCCTATTCGATACACTGCTTGCTGACGACGATTCTGTTGATTCTGCTTGGTTTTTCAGTTGTATCTGAAACTTTGCAACGCACGGTTCGAATTTATTCAATTTAGTTCCATTTTTTTTTCTCGTACATTTTTCGCTCCATACAGTCAACAGTTTTCACATTTCACGAAAAGAAATATACAAAAAAAAAAAAAAAAAAAGAAATAAATATTCAACATTTTTTCTATACACCTATAAAGCAGAAATCTATTATATAAACACAAATACAAACACAAAGTTCCTATAAATAGCCTTTGGAAATCAACAAACAAAATAAATAAATAAAAAAAAAATACAAGAAAAAACAAGGAAAATAAAGTGCCGAAATATAAATTCAAATTGTGCAAATTATAATACGTAGTATTATTCAATCTACTTATAAAATGATATCCATTTAAAATCGGTTTGAATTAAACCAAATCCGAATCAAACATTGCAATCACACAAAAAACAAAGAAAGTGAAAAAACTATTTCGATTTCTTGTTTGAAAGCAAAAAAATATGTGGCTAAGATATCCATTTTCGATACTATCCTTGATGGTGATAATGACAGCAGCGGGCATCATGATGAGCGATAAGGATCAGCAACATGAATCAACGGTAAGTGATTTGGGTACTTTAGTTTTTCTTCACTTTGGTGAAGAAATCCCAGGAAAATATATGCATATTCCAGGTATTTAAGATAAAGACAAAGATCAAACATTGTATCTTCAACTTGTAGATACAAGAAATTTTGAACTGGGGTACATGTGCGCATGCTCGCATTGTTGGTCGTAGTCCATTGGTCGTGCGCCGTCGCCGCGCTGTCTGCCAAATCTAAGCCGCCAACTCTTCGGTGTTTTTAGGGGGTTTTCTACCCTATATATCTTTTGGATTAAAAGGTATATTAAGAGCTTGAAATTGATTGTAACTTACAAACTATAATATGTAAATAGGACTTTGAATATGATATTCTACTACATATACGTAATATATGAATTTTATGACAAATTTTTGCTATGATTTATATATCTCTTTCAAATAGTAAATTGATATGATACGATAGCAGATTTTTACTTGCAATCCTCTTAGATGTAGTATATGTTATTATGGTATTATCGAAATTGATTAAGTAGGCTCAATTTGTTAATCGAAGAGTCCTTTATCTATATAGTATACATCTTTAATGTTTCCTTTATCAGTCATGGAGTTCTATTTGAGTTAGGGTACTTTGAAGATGGCATACCAACCTAAACCAGGGATTCCTTTTTTATATTTTTTTGTATTCCGTTTCATCTGTCCGAAGAATGAACGTGTTTTATCTGAAGGAAAAAAATTATATATATATATACCTATATATATGTATATATAAACGAAGAACAGAAAACGGTCACAAGTCAAAAGCGTTTTGGCTGGTTTTCCCCCATCCCCTCTCTTTCCCAAGCCAGCTCAAGCCCTCCTTAAACTTAACTTGGACTCAGATTTTGCCATTGCCGCCTGAGTGAAGTGCCTGACTGCCTGGCTGGCTGGGCTTATGATGATGATGATGATGATGATGATGATGATGCGACTGCGGCTGCCGCTGATGATGACAAAGTGTGAAGAAGTATTTAAAGTCTTGTTCTTGTTCTTCTGGAGTTGGGGCTTGGATTGGGTTATGCGTTTCATTTCATTTCGTTTCGTTTCATTTCGAGTTGTTATGAGCGTGAGAACTGTCAGTCAATAATTTTGTCGTTATCTCGTAACAATCCTTGAGATATCTAAGTGTCCCTCTTTTACCATATATAATTTGTGGTATCACAGGTACAGGGTGACGCCGTTTGTCTTAATTATATATACATACATATTATACAATGTATGTACAGATAGATAAATATGTATACATTCAGGCACGTTCTGGGATAACGCCCTATTTCTATTGTTGCCATTTGCATTTTCAATTAGACAATTCACATGTTGTTGGCGCCGCATTTCGATGCGATTTGTTGATTGATGACCATACGTACCACATGATTGGCTACAGATGCCATACCCCATGCCATACTCATTCCAAGAATCCAATTCAATTTGCTGAGGTAGCCAATATGTACACATATACATACATATATGACTGTTCTGTTTCATATGATATATATATATCTATGTATCTATATATATATATATATATATATATGTATATCTATTCTGTTTATAGTTACATTTATCTGATATCTAACCAGAGACAGAAGCAGAGTCACCGACACCGTCACCGTCACCTGTCCGCTCCAATTACCAGCCAGCGCGTGCTTTTAGAGTAAAAGGCTAGGGAAAGGTAGGGCAGGGTGGCCTACCTCGAAATCGAAGTGTTTACTTACACATGCAAACACACACACATACATGCTTAAATAAATATATATACATACTTGTAGATACACCTGTACAATATAGAGATAAGCCAGTTGGGGGCAAACATTGTTTGTTAATACTTATTGTTTAAATGTTTAACAATTTTTCACTTGGCTACTGTTGGTATTTGTTTAACAAACTTAATTGAACATTCGACCCCCTTTCGATTGTGGAATTGCAATCAATAAAAGTCCCGTATATACAAATGTATGCATTATATTTTGGTTGAAAACAAATATTTGACAATTTTATGTATTTTTCTTGATTTCTTTAATAACATGTGCTAATAATAATATGTATAAGTGGAAATGTGCTAATTAGTTCTTCGCCATTCATTCATTGTTCCTCCCATGATAGTTCTTTAGCACTATTATTTAGATAATTTTAACAAAATGGATAGCATTAGTATAGTATAAATGATAAAAAAAATAAAATAATTTATATATTGGCTAAAAAATATTTCATTTCGATAAAAGGTTTTTCATTTATTCAAAATCTAGCCATTTTTATATTTCGCACGAGGAGTTTATACGTAATTTGTTTATATCGGCTTCGGTTTATTTATATTTTCGGCTAAAGAACAAATAAATTAGTTTAAATTTCTACAGAAATTCAATTCACAAAACTTTTGTAGATTCCTCTGAAATAATTAGCTTAAAATCAAAAATTTTGAAACCAAAAGAAACATGTATAATAGAAATATGTTTATCTAAAAAAGCTGTAGAATTGTTGAGATACAATTTAAAATTTAAATTTTTTTAAAAACTTGCTCAAAATTTATATCTTTTTACAGTCAAAAACTAAAATATATTGATGAAAATATAAAAATAAAAAAAATTAAATCTTTTGAAAGACAAATGGAATTATAAGTATATATATAAGAATCTTTTAACTTTATATGATTCTGTAGTATTTTTATGAAGTGTTTAACCCAAATGTATATTAAATCGAAGAAAATTTTACAGAATTTTAAAAATTGTAGAGTTTTTTCATAGTCTTGAGTCGAGTTTAATCAAATAAATTTTTACAGAATTTCAGAAACTTTAGACGTTTTTTTTAATTTTAATGTTCATATCATTCATAATTCAAATCAAATGTTCAAAAATCTTTCAGTTTTTAATTGTTTTCACAGTTTATTAAATAAGCTTCCTTTATAATCGAATAATAATAATATCCTTCGTACAGCATTCCAAAAGAAGAGTTAATTAAAATATTCAAAATATTCATTCAAGCGCATGTTAATTTTCAAATTATTCTCCATTCACCTGACAGAAATTGAGAGTTAAATAACTAAATCAAATGCAGAGGCGTTTTCACTTTTCAATCGCAACGAAAATGAAAACTAATTAATGTCCAAATATTACAACAAATTGGCGACAAGATTGCAAAGCAATTGTTTTTTTTTCGATTTAGCTATTTTGTTTCTCTTGATTTACTTATGCACACACACTTTTGTAATTATATATACCTACATATATACATATATCTCAGTAACTCACCGATTTTTGTAGGCTAAACGAGAATTTGCACACTCAGCAACAGTCGAAATCGAAGTCGGAGTGGACGGAGCCAGTTGGTCGACAGACAACATTCGGGGTGCCAGTGCCATAATTTTTGGTCGGTATTTTGTTTTCTGTAGAAGTGTGTAAGGGGGCGGAGAGGGACAGAGAGAGAGAGAGTGAAGGGGGGCGGTTGGGATTTCGCATTTGGGTTCTCGTATTCGCGATGCCAGTCAAGTTATGGGCCTGACAACTTTGATTTTCATACTTATTAGCCATGTCCAGGTTCCATTCGTATTCAAGTCACCTCCGAGAGTCTGTCGGCCCAGACGCTGCCGACTTGGCCATAAATGCAATAAATCATTTTACGCGTGTTTCATTTTACTTACAACGACACAATGTAGATGGGGTATAGAGGGAGTGAGGTGTGGGGGGTTGTGGAGGGGGAGCTATGGGGGGAAGGTAATGTACAAAATGCTTCAAATTCAAAGTTGACACCTTCTCCACTTTTGGCCTTACAGACACTAACGCTTACAATGTCCAAGTGTGCCGCCAAGTTAGGGGAATGCGATGAACGGGAAGGTCCTGTCTGTGGTACCGATGATCAGACCTATCCCACACGTTGTCATCTGTTGCGTGTCCAGTGCAGCGGTCATCAAGTGAGCCTAAAATATCGTGGCACATGCAAGGGTAGGTTATTAATTAAATTGTTATCCATTATAAATAATAATCAATCCATCCATTCCGCACAGCTTGTCTGGAGGCTCGTCAGTATTCACGCCGACAGCTGGCACGTAATCCACAATATTTTGTGCCACGTTGTCGTCGGGATGGCAACTTTGCGGCAATGCAGTGTCTTGGCGATACGGGTTGTTGGTGCAGTGATCATTTGGGACGACCCATAGAGAATACCTCAACTTCATCATTGCGTTCGAAACCCAAATGTCGAGCCTATAGACGGAACAATCGTCGTCGTTCACCGCCACGTCAAATGAATTCCGAGCCCGTCGATGCAGGCAATACCAGTGAGGGTGGTGGTAGTGGTGGAGGAGCTCATCGTGCCTGCAGCAAAACGGATCGAGTGGCCTTCAATAAACAATTGATTGATATCTTTCGCAGCGAATACTTAAGATCATCTGTTACGCATTCGGGGCGGGAGCAATTACCTTCGGATGGCACTGTTCTTGATTGGAAATTTGGACAATTGGATGCAAATGGCAATCATATGCTGGACAGGCATGAAGTTCGTGAATTAAAGAAGCTTCTCAAGCGGGTGAGTTCATGACAAACCTCCAATCAGTGTTGCAACTCCTATTCCCTACCAATAATTATGTATGCACAGGCAGTGAAGCCGAGACGCTGTGGACGTGCTTTTGGCAAGTACTGTGATGTGGACAAAGACGAGAGTCTAACGCCATTGGAATGGAATGCTTGTCTATCCAAAGATGGCAATAATCGTGAGTTTTCAATCGATATATATTTAGTATAAGCTCAATTGGAACTAATTTAGATATAATAAAAACATGATGGGCATTTCATATTATTTATAAATTTTCGATCCATTATAAATCATTTTCATAATTGAAAATCTAATCAAATTTTCCAATTGAATATTGATTCATTCATTTTTATTCATATCGTATGTATCGTATGTATGTATGCAGGTAATGTTGCCGTTGCTATTCTAAATGGCACCACCACCACCACCATATCGATATCGACAACTCCAAATCCTCGCCATACCCACTATCAACTGCACTCAACCATTATTCATCAAAAACATGATCATACCAATACGAATATTATCGGCGGCAGTTCTGGCCCTCATCCCAATGACGATATGAGTTCAGAACATGGTGATACGGAACTGGAGGGCGATGAGAATTATGATGATGGCACTGGCAATGGCGAGGATGATGATGAAATGGCCTTTTCGAGCTTGCCACATTCACGCACATCTCTTAACGATAGTACGTAAATGTTGGGTTCTAGTAAATAAAACTAACCAATAAGTAACCCATTTTCATACCATTTGGCACCCATCCAAAAGGGCAGAATAGAGATAGAGTCTATGCTAATGCCCATTTCTTCACAGTTTTGAATTCGAAAACGGCTGCCGAAACGACAAATAACGAGAATGAGGGCGATGCCAACTGTTGGACAGATCAAGCCGTTGCCCTGGAGGAGCAGAACGTAAGCTTCAAATTAGTTTTTGAGATTGAATGAATGTATATACACACATATCTGTTCAATTTGCTTAGCATGGCGGCAAAAGTGTTCTATATGTGCCCGAATGTATGCCAGATGGACGTTATCAACGGGAGCAATGTTATCATTCTACACCATATTGTTGGTGTGTCAACGAGGATACGGGTAAACATATACCAGGCACATCAGTCAAGAATCAGCGACCACAATGCGATGTGGTTAGTGCTGTGCGACCCATGAAGGGTTGTCCAGAACCAAGAAAAACCCAGTTTCTCAAAGAGCTTAAGGAATTCCTCAATACCCAATTACTGCCCAGAGGCAACACAGGGTGGGTATTTAAAGGCTTCTCCTATATTCAAAAGTTATTTATTACCCAACATTCAATTGTAGCACCAATACAACCATATGGAAGACAGAAGATGAACGTATTGCCACTTTAAGTTTTGTATTTCTGGACAAGAATAAAAACAAATCATGGGAGCGTAAGGAATGGAAAGTGTTCCGTGAATTGGTCACCAGTGCCAGGTGAGTAATACTTTATCAATCCTTTCGAATAGTTTCTATGAAAATTCAATTTCTTCCATAGAAATTTGGGTAAATGTGGCAAAAAGATGCCACGCTACTGTGATGGGAATGGTGACAAGAAGATCTCGTTATCCGAATGGGTAGACTGCCTGCAGTCCCATAAAACAGAAAGTGCCACCACAGCAAAGCCGGCACAATCAAGTGAGTGATATAAGTGTGATGTTTGAGGAATCTTTAATTGAAGTTATTTCTATTTTCTATTCCGTTTTTTTTTTATAGATGAGACAGCCACTGTGCGACTCCATGGATCAAATCCATTGGAGCAATATCTTAAAGATTAGCTTATAAATGATTGTTTTTAACATTTTTTTTATATTTTATTGTGCAGCTGCTCCTACTCATTAGATAGATGATGTCGTCGTGCCATGTCACACACCCTCACACACATTTACACACATCCGTACATACACAATCACACACAAACACACACACACACATTCCTATCATATAGATTCTAAAACTTACATTGTGTGTATGTAATTACTAATTAGTGTTGTATATATTAATTTCTTATTAATTGAACAAGTTAAGCTTAAAATAAAAATAAAAAACGTATATATAAAAAAAAAATGTTCAAATGTTTTTATTTGTGGGGGATTCTAAAGTCTTCTTCTTTGATAAGGTATTCCTTAAAAGATCTTTTTTGTTTTTCCTCGAGTATATATAAAGTATCTGAGGGATTCATCAAAATTCTAATATTTGTACATTAAGTAAGCATAATATTCAGTCTAATAAATAAATCTGACACAAATATAATAAAACTATCTTAAGGTGAATGACTTTTTCAGAACTAATTATAACTTATAATATACTTTAAAGTGGCTCCAAGGATTGTCTATAGTAACCACAAGCAAAAAAACAGCTTAAGAGTTTAAAAAATTTCTAAAATTTAAAGTTTAAAAGATTATAAAATCTCTCTCTTAATCGCTGTAATTAAATAGTTTGATTAGATAGTTTTTTCCATATTAAAATGGATGTATCACATAGATTTTCTCGAACTGCGTATATCCTTAAATATAAAAAACAAATCAAATATATTAGAGTTGACTTCAGAACAGATTTATCTAATATCAGGAATATAATGTGGTAACCCTTAATGGTAAATACTTATAGCTATTCGTTGAACTAATTGGAATTATATAGCATGGCGATATTTTTGGCCAAAATAAGTATATTTTCTAACATAGATTTATACATTTTTTTACGTGAGTTGTGCTCAAATGTTTAGCAAGCTTTTATTTACAATTTTCCATATTTAATTTGGTAAAAACTTTAATAATTTCGTACTAGTTTTCGGTTTACAAAACATTTAAACGGCAGTTATTAATAAATAAATTTGTTTGGTGACTTGGTCAATACAAAAACTTATTTCATTTTCCGTTAACTTTTCTTAATTGTCTTATTTTTTGGTTAAAACAAAACCTCAGTTTGTCTCCAAGATAAATGCTATAAACATTTCTACTAATACTTCTTAATTGTAAATAAGTTTTTGCACATTTGTTATTTTCTAATAGAATTAATGCAATTTGTAAGTCTGACCATCATAGGTTGTTAGCCGCAGTAATAACTTTGCTCCATAGGCAACTAATAAAAGTACCAATGTGGTCACTTCCATGATAACAAAATGAGATATTGATGAGCCAATTTCTAACCATGATCCTTGATTGCGCACCAAATATAGGAAATTCAAACCCATAATGTCACAGATGAGCAAGAGACAGATAAAGATTCTCCTCTCCTGCTGACGAGCATTATCACAGTATGTGTAGACAATGGACATGTTAAGGATCAGGGGCAATAACAGTTTCAACAAGACCAAAGCCATCATAATGAATGGTGCAAAATGGCTAAGAAAGCATCGAGTTATATTTGGATCAAAGGAACTAATGGAGGCAATATTTCCACTGCCAAAAAGCGAAAAGAATGTATATAGAAGTATGGTAAATGCCAGACGAAGCGGTGATTGTTGCAATGTCTTAGATACAGAACTTTTGTAGGAGTCCAACGACAGTCTCAATTCCATGATAAGCAACTGGATAAACAGAGCTTCGTATGAAGTACATAACAATGCA
This sequence comes from Drosophila sturtevanti, assembly GCA_018150375.1. Lineage (NCBI taxonomy): Eukaryota > Metazoa > Arthropoda > Insecta > Diptera > Drosophilidae > Drosophila > Drosophila sturtevanti. Next base: position 1,944,664 of record JAECWJ010000324.1, on the reverse strand, counting down.
TAAAGGGCACTCAAATTGAAGCATATCTGATCTAGACGGAACTCCAGTTTAATTTCCCTATTAACGCATATCGAGACAAATGCGTAAATCAAAAATAACCAACTGGCTATATACAGAGGCAGGGGTATACCCAGCTGATTGCTATGCAAATGGACACACACTGCAGCATTGAGCAGAATCAAGGCATTGCAACATTTTGTGTGTAAGCTAAAGGATTGACGTTTCTTATACGCCCATAAGGCATTTAGTAGGATAAGCAGAATCCCACCAAAAAGTAAATAAGAATTCTGATAACCCACCGAAGGTGGTAAAAGCGGGAAACAGGTGAGTATGGCAATGAGTATCATTCTAACATAAGATTGTTTTGACGTTGGCTTAAAATTTTCCCAACTGCTGTAGCCAGCAAAGACAACAAAGCAAAGAGAGATGAGACGACGCTCAAAAAATGTAAATACCAAGAGTTCGGCACAGCCTATAAGCAGGAGCAGCTGCTTCTTGGAAGCCAATTGGAAAAGTGACGAAGGTTGACTGTATGCCAAGACAGGCGAGCTCACATTGGATTTGATAGCTATACGCCATACAAAAAACGGTAGAAGCAGATAAAATGCAATCACAATTGGTACACGTTGAACTATCAGAAAGATGATTAATAAAATCGTCAAACTGGCTTCCAATCCAATTTTATGGGTTGAAGTTCTGGTTCTACTTGGACCAAGTAGTCGGTATAAATAAAAAATCCATCCCATAAATGTAGCCGTAGTGGATAGTAGGAGGACATTCCGATAGTATCCATGATAATAATCAATTCCCTGAAGAGTATGCTCCATTATCAGTCTGCTCTTTGCTAAGGATTCGGCATGTGCATTCTCAACTCGTAACGCGGATATAAGCGATTTGTAATCTTGGATTTCCTTTGTAGTTAGTTTGTCAAAATCGTTTAAATAATTGGCCAAAAGGCCACGTTTATGTTCCTCAAGGAGCATCTGATATTGGCTAAGCAATTGTAGGGCATTGCTATAGGCAGCCATTGCCTCGTACTCTGCACTGGCTGCCAGATAGCCCATTGGTAGCACTCCAAAGTTATTCATGGGCGGTGCCAGGCCAATCAATGCAGACATCAATGGTGTTAGCTGAGCCTGCTCCAGTTCATGCAGTGGCAATCGTTTACCCTCATTGTTGGCCACAAATGTTTGTTTTGGAGTAGGAAGAACAGAACGGGCCACTCCGGAACCCCATAAAATGAATGGGGTATCCGTTTCATGCGGTGCTCCCGAGCCATGTGAGCCTATGGATTAATTGAAATTTAAATGTAAATATCCAATGGAATCCCTATTTCAATACACTTACCAGAATCTGTCATGCCATGATCCGAGGTCATGAGATAAGCTGTTCGCTTGTCGGGAAAGATTTCCTCAAAAAACTGATAGATTTCCCAAATACCATGTTCCGTATAATTCAGATTCTCCAGAAACAGAGGCGTTCCAGGTTTGTGCACATGTCCGGCCGTGTCCATTCCCAGAAGGTGCAGAAAGAACACCACTGGCTTGGCCTGTTGCAATTCCTCTCGTTTACGTTGAAGCAAGAATCGCACCTTATTAAATACCCACTCATCCAATTTATAAGTCTTATGCTGGCCAGAAAAATCTAAATCATGATTGTAGCTATCGAAGTGCATGGGACGGCCGCCAGAGGATAATTTCTCAAAGATGTGTAGCACATCGTGAGCACCCCAGGCATATGTATGTCCACTTCTATTGAACACCGTGTCAAACTCAATGGGATTCTCTTTCCAACCGCGGGTCACTGCAGACGGATCCTCATAGAGGCCGGCTATCAGTGCTATGTGCCCTGGACGGGATTCAGTGGGCACACGGGTGCGGGATATGCCAACCAAGCCTTCGCGAAGGAATATCTCACGCAGATGTGGCACATGACGGCAGTTTTCCTCAAAAAATGAGTCAGCTCTCAATCCATCCGTTACAATCAAGACCAAGCGATTTGCAGGCGGTTCCAAGCCAAACGAAGTCAAGGGCAGTTGCGGTTCCAAACCCTCAATGACGGGAGAACGAAAGTAAATCACAAAAATGGATCCAAGGAGCAATATATGCACCAACACGGCGTAGATGATCCACATTTTTCTGTCGTTTTAAAGCTGCCCGCAGTTCACCCAATAACAGTGCTGTTAACTTAACTTTGGTGGCAAATTATACTGTTAAATCAGCTGTTGTTATTGGGATATCGAAACTTCCATTTCCCATCTCTAATAGGAAAAATGTCATTAGCACGCTTGAGTTTTCGTTTATTTTCCACAAATTTGACACGAAATGCTGTAAATACAAATCCAGTGGACGGCCAAAGCTTAGTCGAGGCCGTTGCGGTGACCAAGAATGGCAGGACCATAGTGGCATGGCATCCGAATCAAGATTTTCCATATGAAAACACGAAACCTCTACCCAAGTTGGAGGTGACGGAAAGTTCCGAAATGATTAAGGAATCGGCTTTGCAGTCGGCAATGCAAGCATTTAAAAGCAAAAATCCAGAAGTGGCGCGTCAGGAGTTAATGCAGTTAACTCACACCACTAAACACCGGTGGTTCCCGCGATCCCGTGACAAGAAGGCCAAAAAGACTCCCATGGACCGGCCTTACTTGTAGATTGCATAATAAAATAAATTCGATCATATTGTTTTATTCTAAACGTTGCCTTTTTATAAATACATTAAGCAAATCGGATATTGGTATATCCGTTGGCTGTGGTTGCGTCTGTGCTGGCACCGAAGCATTGCGGTGTTGTGGAAATGTGGGCATCATGCGGGGATCACAGGCTGCAAATAGGAAAATTCAATAAGAACACAAATGGTTTTATACCCTGAAGTGGGAGATGAATGCTTACCCTGCGGTGGCTCTTCAAAGTACTTGCTGCTTAGACACTGCTCGGCAGTTGCTCTTGTACTGGGATTGTAAATGAAGAGAAGATTCAAAAGACTTCTTCCTGCGGGACGCAGCGTTTGGAATTTGTTTTTAAGATTATTATACGGCTGTACGCTAAGTGTAAAATTCTGTAGGGCAGGCAACTCCGAGAAGCCTGGCCAAATGACCTCTGATGGTGCTCCCAATAACTCAACTATTAAGTTTATTTGTGCAATCTCCGAGTTTCCAGCCAGCAAAGGTTTACCTAATAAAAGTTCACCGAGAATACAACCAAAAGCCCACATATCTACGGCTGCCGTGTATGTCCGGGAGCCTAGCAACAATTCTGGAGCCCTGTACCACAAAGTCACCATTTGTGGTGTCATGGCCTTAGGGGGATTACAACACAAACGAGCCAGACCAAAGTCAGCTATAAGGAAAGAAGAATTAATTAGTTGATCGATTAAAAATGGAAACAATGTACAGGTATCACTTGCCCACTTTGATGCATCCCTTATCCGTCATCAGCAAATTGGAGACCTTTAAATCTCTGTGGATTATATATCGAGCATGCATATATTTCAGGGCGCGCAGCACTTGTAGAGTGATGCACTTGACCTCCGATTCGGTGAACGGTTGCGGCATGTTATCCAAAACAGAGGCCAAGTCCTGTTCACAAAATTCCATCACCAGGAATATGCTGTCAAGGCTCTTGCCCACCACCACTTCACGAAGCTGAACAATATTCTCATGCTGACATTGTTTCAGAATCATAATCTCTCTGAGGCCGCTCACGGGCAAGCCATCCTTTTCCTGGTCCATGCGTACCTTCTTTAATGCAACAATTTCATTGCTGCGTGTGTCGCGTGATCTATCTAAAATAGGATAAGAGATGGTGAGAGTAGAATCCTGGCCAAAGTCGACTTGTAATTGGACTTACAAACTATGCCATAGCTCCCTTCACCCACACGGTTCAGTTTCTCGAACTCAGCCACAGGACGGCATCGACCAAACTATTATTGAAAGCGTATCCAATTATAGAAAAGCAATCCACAGGAGGGTAAATAGTATTCAACTTACCACATCGTTATCCGGAATCGGCAGTGGCTGTCCTGTATTTAGAGACATGAGAAAACCTTTTCGTGTTATTGGAGCTTGGGGATCTGGTGCCGGGTTGGCTTCCAATTCATTTGATTTGTGACTTGACATGGCATCGATTTATATTTGATTTACACAGTTGGAATTGTTATTAAAAACAGAGCAGCCGGTGAATTCATGCCCCGACGTCAGTGAGGAGCGAATTCAAGTTTAAAGTTAAGCGGAGCGAATTTAAGTTTCACACCATGATTAAACTGAAAATTTGGATGTACATTTTTAAAAAATTTAAATAGGTTGATATACACTATATAGAAACCTGATTAATCCTCCATTTGCTGAAACATAATAAGGCTTCTGTCATCAAGGAGATTTAAGAACCAACAAATAAGAATTATTTCTTCTAAAGATTTTTCAAGGATTGTATTATCCAATTTTTCCGTTTACTTTTGGCGCCACACCTTCAGCAACTTCACAACACTGCTTGCGCCAACAGCCCCAGCCACTTGTCATAACTTGGTTATAGCATTAACTCACCTCACTGAAAACACTCAAAACACGACAAAAACTTTAACTCTTCATTTAGTTTAAATTAGTTTTTCTTCAATCATGTCCATTTACGCGGATGTTCAGAAAGGGCCGGCAATTGAGGTGTTTGCTCTCACCCAAGCATTTAAGGATGATCCATATCCAAACAAAGTCAATTTATCTGTGGGTGGTAAGCATAAAAGGCAAAAAAAGAAAAAAAAAAGAAACGGAAATGTTGGAAAAATGGCAAATTGTTATTACAAGTTAACGTGTAGGTGTGTAAGTGCATAATGTGCCTGTGTATGTGTGTGTGTTTAGGTGCTTGTAGTTCAGTTGGCTATCAATTAGCTGCTGTTGCCTCTTCTCCTGCCGCCTCAATTGGGGGTCGACCGCCACCACAAAACTGGAGGTCGTTTGGAAGTCGTATTGTTTTGATTTTCATTTGTTGCTATCCTGGATTTATTTTCTTTTAGAATTTTTTTATGAGTAGTTATTTATTATATGTATATTGATTATATTAAACAATTAGATGAATAAGTTTTTACACTTTTGCTGTAGTTTGGTTTTTGATCAAATTTTTTCTGATAAATATTTAGAAAAGACAAAGATAAGAACTATTTTTTTATTCCAGCTTGGATAAAAATTTATGTTTATGTAGGTAATTTTGAAAAACTTATAATTTATATATTTTTATTTGTTAATTAGTTTTCCATTTTCTACATACTATGTATGTAATTCAAATGTTTGTCAAATTGATAGGTATATACATATGTTTTTTGTTTTTAAATTTTTTGTGCACAGAATATAAATTTCTGTTGACGTCAGTTCCTACTCTATATTATAGCATACTCTATACTATATAGTAGAATTGTGCTGATGATAAGCCTCTAAATATGTATGTATGCATGTTTGTTCATATGTTAGTATATAGGTTTGGTCTATATCGGCCTTAAAAACAGGTGCTTTCAAATAGCCGACATAATTTATAATCTTTACATACAAATTTGCACTCTTTTTATTTTCCCCCCTCCCTCCCAAAATGAGACCATTTCACACAACTAAGAAGAATGAATGAATACTCGTATCAACATTCACCTTCACCTTGATTGCATAATTCTCTCATAGTCATAAATATGTATAGGTGAAATATTTATATATGTACACATTTATTCTGAAACGTCGGTATATAATTTATTCTTGTTATTAATCAGACTCATTCTTCCAATGTCTTTGACCTTTCTCTCAACCTGTGTCACAGGTTTTCAGTTTATAAACAAAAAAAAAAAAAAAAAAAAACAAAGCGTAATAAATTGCTAAAAGTATTTTCGATCATATAAATTTTTGTATTGCACCAATTTTTTTTCTTTTATCGTATAATTATTGTTATTGTTAATTGGTTATTTTATTTTTATGCCCGAAATATTATGACATATTGTATTAAAAACATTAACCTTTGATTAGACTATGGCAAAGAGCTAAAGATAAGCTTAACAATTGAGGAGATTAGAAGTTAAATAAAATATTGTTTTTGTTTTCCAGCCTATAGAACAAATGATGGCGTACCCTGGGTGCTGCCCGTGGTTAGGAATACCGAAAAAAGCATTGCCAGTGATGAGAACATTAACCATGAGTATTTGCCAGTAACTGGTGAGTAAATCCATTCACTATTTATCTATGCTAGATAACAAATCATTTTTTATTAATTTCAGGTCTGGAATCATTCACACAGGCCGCCACTGAACTAGTTTTGGGTGCCGATTCCATAGCCCTAAAGGGCACTCCTAAACGTGCCTTTGGTGTCCAGGTAAGACTGGTAGTTAATGGACTTAGATATATGTAGTATAGTTCTTATAATAACATATATATAATATAAATTTGATGGCAATTTCAATCAGTTGGATTTCCCATTATCTCGATTGAATCTGGTCTTAATTGCTTCAAAAATTTGGAATATATCTTCGAAGTGTTCACTTTTCAGACAATTTCTGGCACTGGTGCCTTGCGTGTGGCTGCTGAGTTTTTGCATCGACAATTAAAGCGCAATGATGTCTATTATTCCAATCCCACATGGGAGAATCATCATAAGATCTTTGCGGATACGGGTTTCACCAAATTGCATTCATATCGCTATTGGGACCAAAATAAACGTCAATTGGACCTTAAGGGTATGCTTGCCGATCTGGACCAGGCTGTTCCCGGAGCAGTAATTATTTTGCATGCCTGTGCACATAATCCCACTGGCATGGATCCCACCCAGGAGCAGTGGAAGGAAATCGCTGACTTAATGGAGCGCAAAAAGCTATTCCCTCTGTTCGATTCGGCGTATCAGGGTTTCGCTAGCGGCGATCCCGATCGTGATGCCTGGGCTGTACGCTATTTTGTGGATCGCGGATTTGAGTTGTTCGTTTGCCAATCGTTTGCCAAGAACTTTGGTCTTTATTGTGAGAGAGCTGGCAATTTAACAGTGGTTCAACAGAATGGAGTCACTCGTGATGCCATTCATTCCCAATTGACCTTAATTATACGCGGATTATATTCAAATCCTCCTGCTTACGGAGCACGGATTGTATCGAAAGTCCTAAGCACTCCAGCCTTGCGAAGCGAGTGGATGGAAAGCATTAAATCAATGTCCAGCCGAATTCGTGAAATGCGTCAGGCATTGCGCGACAAGCTCGTTGAATTGGGCACACCCGGAAATTGGGATCATATTGTCAATCAAATTGGAATGTTCTCTTACACTGGCCTAAACGAGCAACAAGTTCGCATCCTAATTGACAAATATCACATTTATTTGCTCAAGACCGGACGGATTAACATGTGTGGTCTGAACACAGGAAATATTAATTACGTGGCAAAGGCAATTAATGCCGCTGTGACTTTAGGTTCCAACGAATCGTGTCACTGTGAAAACAAATTGTAAATGTGCGGACGGCAACGATTGAAATTGATATTTTACTGTAGAAATAATAAACACATACTCGGAGCCAGGTCCAATTATTGTCTGCACAATTAGCATTTAAATCATATTGTAAATGTGAAAAACCAAAAAAAAACATTTATTATACGGCTTTTATATACCATATTGTATACAGTTATATGTTATATGTATGTGTTTGTTTTAGATGTGTACAACATAGCCTGGAGAACTTGTTTAAATTTTAGCATATAACAAACATCGCTTTGTGCGTAGGACTCAGTTACAACGACAATAAAAAGCAATAAAGTATTATCGTGACAATTTTGTGGATAACAATAAATTTCATTTAATTTTTTATTGATTGAATTCACTTTCGTTTTCCACATTCAAATTATACGTTGATTTTTGTCATTTTACAGCACTGTTGCGGGGATGCCAACTCTATTTTTAGATTTCTCCCACTATTAATTTGTTTATATTTTTATTTTGCCACAATGACAGGTATTTGCATTTAATTTTTCCAATGTCATTAATCAATTTGTATAATTCGAATGTGTTTAGATGATCCAAATAAACCAACAACTTCAGCTGATGCCTTAGCTAAGGTCAAGACTGACAAAACACCTCTATTTCCACCTGCAAAGCCAGGCAAACGAGTTAATTATGGCACAAACGACACACTAGAGCTTCTTGAGCGTATACCTAGTGAACTGGTGGATCTCAAATTGGACGACGTGTTGACCGCCGTTAAAGAGGTGGACAATCTGTGCGATTATCGGCGGTGCAAGACAAAGACTAGCTTAATGGGCCAAGATTGTCAGCATTGCAAAAAGAGATTTTGTTTCAAGCATGGTCTGCCCGAAGTTCATGGATGTGGCGAGGATGTTAAACGTGATGAGAGAAAGAACTTCCTGCATCCCAAGCCACTAAAGACTGTGCGGCATGAAGAAGATGTGAAGAACGCTAAAAAGCGTCTGGATGCCAAGCTTAAGGATATGCGGGTGGGCCGTATGCCTAAGGCAAACGGCACAGACACCGGCAAAAAGAAAAAAGGCAAATAATTGTGAAAAGAAATCTTTTTCTAGTGTTAAACAATAAACAGCTGATTGAGTGATGAGAAAAACAGCTGATCTGGCAGTGTCAAACACAAAATCAACATGTTATTAAAACCTTTTAATTTATTAAATTTAAAGCAATTTATTCGAGTTAATTCAAGCACAAGAAATGTTCAGTATATACAGGGTTATTCCCCAGAACCAAAAATTCGGGAATATTTTTATTACATAGATCATGAGGGAATGGTAAGGTTAAAGAGAGAGAGAGAAACAAAGTTCGAATTGTATAATCCTTGTGTTTTAATATCAATTTATCTGCCCTTAGCTCTTTCTAGACGATGCCAAAATGAAAAACTTTACTAGCTGCTTTAAGGAGAAGGATTTCCTGAAATTCTTTTTTACCCGTTTGCGTATGAATCAAACGCAACGCTTTCGCAAGGATTTTCCCTACATATCGCCCTGCGGTCGAGAACGAAATTTTATACGTTGTGATGACACGCCTATTGTTTTTACCGAACAGTTTACCAAGGAGGGAGACGGAGGAGCGGAAGTCCTTAGCTATGCCCATGCTGGAAATGTACTTACTGTTGATTTTCAGCCCCAAAAACTTTATATGAATCCCCGAACAGGACGAGTTTATCATCCAGCTTGGCCACAAGTAGGTGGGATTGGTCTCGTTCGCTCCAAACTAGCCATAGAATTGAGTCCATACTTTGAATTTTCCGAAGGACAACAATCCCCAACACATTTTCATTGGCAAGGTAGTAAACTAAAGCTTGAAAATGAATGGGTAAACGATAGCCAACGATTTCCCATGAATTCGGAGCTCGGGGAATTTATAAAATAAACTTTAATATGATAATAACTATAAGTCGACTTAAATGTAGTTCATTCAATGCTTAGAGGCTTGAATTCGCCTTCTTTTACCCAGGATAAGCCAGTGGCCGTACCTCCACTTCCTCCTGCACTGCCACCGTTACTTGTTTGTTGCGTTTGACTCTCCGACTGCTTACTTTTGCCCGCTTTAATGCGCTCCAATACTGGTCCGTGTACTTCGGTTTGAAACTGCTCAAATACTATATAATGCGGATCTTCTGTTATGGGAGTATCATATTTGTGGGAAAGGCTCTCACGAACATTCTCTCGTATCCGACTGACCAGTTCATCACGATTGTTGATTAACAAATCAGCCGCTTCTGGGTTTTTTAAAACAGAACTTTCAATATGCCTTATGCTCTCCAAGGGATCAGAAAACACAGCTTGCATATATTTTAAGAGCTGCCACAGGTGATCTTCTCCACAACGCCACTCGGGAAATGCATGACTAATGTCTAGGCTATGTGTAAAGGGACAGATAAGGGGATGCAAAATATCCTGCTGGAAAATAATGCTCTAAATAGAGAAAATACATAATTAGAAAAGGGGACTAAGACTCAGACATATTATACGTACTGGAAGAGTTTTATCATCAGGGAAACGATCAGGCAAAAGTAGAGTAAATCGGAATACTCCTTCGGCATAGAAACCCTTGCGACCAAAGAATACACCAAACCACTCTGTAAAGGGCAAGAAATTATTGAAATTGTAGGGGAGTTTAGAGTTTTTACTCACGCAAAGAATTGGCGTAGCTGGGAATCACATAGATACCGCCCAGTTTTTCAGATTCGATCATTTTGCTGAAAAGATGTTAAAGTTCGTAAAAATTATTTAAAAAAGGAAACTCTTGTATTCCACTCACTACTCGGCTAAGATTTTGTACTCCTGGTGTGCTGTGCTGAGGAATAACTTGTCATCCTTTTTAGTAGGGTCTAAATCAAGAGTCATTTTTACAAAATAATATAATAATTTAAAACAAAAACAAATTCGTCACAATAACAATGAACTCTATTTGCATTAGAGATGAGCACAATTCACTAATTGTGAAAATCACTTATGTGAGTCACTTGTTCATACAAAACAAAGCCATCAGGGAATCCGTATTTTATTAATCGACACAAAAAAGGCGAAAAGAAACCTATAATGCTCCTAATCAAACAAAATAAGCTATGTAAGTAAAATAAAATTTATTCGCATTTATCACAAATACACCGATAACGATGACTTTGTGATTGGCAACAGCTCTCATCTCTATAAACATCTGTGAGCGATAGAAGCTTTCGAAGTCCGCCAATACCACGCTAAACAAAACAGGAAAACTGAATTCGAAGTTTGAAAATAAATACATTAAATATAGTCGAATCAGTAATATGCTTTGCAATACAATTTAAATGACAAAACAAAATGGCTTCCTCTACCGAAACTGAATTGATTGCAAAGTTAGATATTGTGAATATTTCACCAGACAAGATGAACAATGACAACAAGGACGGGGACGCGGAGACTCCAACAAATACCGAATTGGTCACCAAGGAAACGAGAGGAGGTATAGCGGCGACAGCTTCATCACCCACACCAGAATTCTATGGCAAGGCTCAAAAATATTGGTCCACAGTGCCAGCCACTGTAAATGGCATGTTGGGCGGATTGGGCTACATAAGTGCTATCGATATACAAGGATCCAATGTGTTTCTACGTGAAATTCGTGTGCCCGGTCACAAATTGGCTTTGGATTGCGGTGCTGGTATTGGTCGGGTAACACGGAATCTCCTAATGCCTCGATTCCACTGTGTTGATTTGGTGGAACAGGATGCCGCCTTTGCTGAAAAGGCACGCGAATATTGTGAACAAGACGATAGACCTGGCAACACCTTGGGCGAAGTCTACAACATGGGATTACAGGAATTCAAACCCACTAAACAATATGATCTAATTTGGAGCCAATGGGTCTTAGGACATTTAACCGATGAAGATTTGCTAAAATTCTTCAAACGCGTACGCCAAGGACTCCAACCAGATTCGTTTTTCTGCATAAAAGAGAATGTCAGCAGCACCAAGAAGGTGATATTGGATGATGAAGATTCCTCAGTTACACGCCCATTGGACCAATACGAACGTTTCCTTAAAGATGCTGGCTTTCGAGTTGTGCGCAAAGTGCGCCAACAAAACTTTCCTAAAGGACTTTTCCCAGTCTATATGATTGCCTGTAAGCCACATACCAAGGCAAATTAATATTGGTTTTACCTAGATTACAAAAATTATTGCAATAATTAGCTAGTCAACAACAATTTGGATTCACAGAATTACGCAGAATTTAGAAAAGACTTGTCAATTAAAACTAATAAATGACGACTTCTAGACAGACTCAAAAATTATAAAGACTCAATGCTTAAAGGATTGGATTACAGCTCGATAGTAAGAACTATATAAGTTGCTAGGCTTAAGGTTGTAATTCTACGCTTGAGTTAAATTTTTTTAAATAATTTAATTACAATCAATTTAAAAATAAAGATTTAATTTTTCTAGCTTTTACCGTTGGGTTAGTTTAAGTAAGCAGTGCTGCCAGACTAACCGAGATTAATATTTGCACATCTGGCAACACTTAACAGCATAAAATTAATAAAAACAGATTAGACTTTTAATTTCACTTGATAACATGGCAAACAATTACTTGCAACCTGTAAATAATCATTTTGACGATGACTTGGATAAATTAGCGGATGTGGATGATGATTTATTTCTTAAAAATACTCGTACCAAGCCCAGCCAGAGCCAACGCAGCACAAATCCATTTGAGAATGATAACAATGATGACGACTCACCTTCGGCCTCCATAGCTGCCCAACGCCAGGCCTATGCTGAGAAGCGTAGAGCAATTGAGCAGCGTACTCTAGATTCAACAAACAAAAGTTTGGGTAATGCAAGGATAAAACTTTATCTAATAATAAGGGGACGTTAACGCCCTCTAATCTTTATCAAAATTTTCAGGGTTACTGTATGAAACTGAGGAGGTGGGCAAGGCCACGGCTGTTGAGCTGGCCAAACAACGGGAGCAGTTGGAGAGAACTTCTCAACATCTGGACGAAGTACAATCCACCCTTCGTTTTAGTCAGCGTCACCTGAATGGTTTGAAAAGCGTTTTTGGTGGCCTGAAGAACTATTTATCAGGCAATCAGGCATCTCCCACAGGTAGTCAATCCTCTTCGCAGGAAGCAAATTGTAATATTGCCAGCGGCAGCACCAAAGTTGCTCCAGCTCCAGCTCCTTCTATGTCAGCATCGGACCGATATGATAAGCATCCAGTTAGTCGTATACGAGGTGACTTTAGTTCCAGTAGTGCGTCTTTACAAAAACAGCAGCAGCAGCAGGGTAATCCTTTCCAGGCGCAAATAGATTCTAACCTGGAGGAGATGTGCGATAATTTGACCCGCTTGAAATTCTTAGCCACAGATCTGGGTACTGAGATTGAATCACAAAACGAATTGCTGGACAATATGAACGATAAAATTGAAGATGTCGACCTAAAGATGACTAAGCAAAACAAGGAGATAAACAAATTGCTGAAAAAGTGAATTCCGAAATTAATAAAAATTTATTTATACATATTTATTCATATGATTGTATAGCATTCCTCATTTCTTTGTTTATTTAGTTTTTCTAAACCCATTGTTAATTTCGTTTCTGCCTCGATATCAGTTGGCATATATTTAATTACATTATATTTATACATTATATCTACATATATGCCAATAAGTGTTTGTTACTTTATTGTATTAAAAAAACAAAAAGATTTTTGTAATTTTCAATATCGAATTTATGCTGGAATTTGAACGAATCTTTCGAGCTTAATACCCATTTTCGACTACACGTGAAGGGTTCTTGTTTTTTTTTTTTTTTACATTGACCTATCTATAAAATTATCTTACTTGCTCATTTCTAGAATATACTTTTTACCTGTAAAACCTTCAAAGCTAAGTGCTGCTTTTCCAGCTTCCTTAAAGCGCTCCAGTGGTACCATTTCACACGCTGGACCCACAAATTTACCTTCCTCCATAAGTTTAAACAATTCCTTAAACATTTGTGAACGTTCTGGATTATCATGGTTGTCCTCATGCCAACGTGAAATAGCGAATCCTCTAAATGCCAAATCTTTGAAAATTAATGGCCCTGTGGCCACCGCAATGGGTTCTCGAGACATACCACCATAGGTGACCATTACACCGCGATTGTCCAGATGACGTGCCAATTCACTGGCACTTTTCCCACCCACACAATTAAAGGCTAATTTTGGGCGCCGAAATTCTCCGGATTTAAAGATATCGCTAGTGGGTAGTTCCGATTCAGTAAGTATAAGAGAGGATCCCAGATTTGACAATTGTTTTCTTAGCTGATCTATATCTGCTCTATCACGAACAATGCCAATGCTTTTAAGGCCCCAAGCTCGGCATAATTGATGAACCGCTTGACCAACAGCGCTGTTGGCACCATTATGTAAGACAGTATCGCCGGGCGAGAGTTCAACAAAATCCTTAAGCATGCGGTATGCCGTACAGGGATTAATATATATAGTAGCAGCCTCAGCCAATCCAACATTCTCAGAGACGGCAAGGAGCTGATCTTCATCATAGATAGTGTGAGTACTCCAAGCTCCTGCGGTGTTGACTAACGGAATGACATGTTGACCATTTTTTAAACTTTTGACCTGATCACCGAAATCTATTACCTTGCCCACAAATTCACTTCCAGCAATAGTAGGTAATTTAGGCTTTAATGGATATCTACCTAGGACACAAAATAAATTATAAAATCTACAAATATGGGTAGACAAGTAATAATGATCATCACCCTGTATAATATTGACATCCACTGGATTGATAGGAGACGCGAGTATCTTTACCAAAACTTGTTTATTTTTGGGCTTATCCAATTTGCGCTCTACCAGTTGTAAAACATCCAATGGTTCGCCATGATGATCGTATTGAAGGGCCTTGGCCAATACGGACATGAATCGATCCTTTAATTGTGGGTAGCAACGACATACTTTAAGCAACATTTTAGACGAAATGTTTCAATAGCAATGATCAGTCAAAAGGGATCATATTAATTTAATTATCGCAGTACTGGTTGACACTTCTCTGCAGTGTTGTAAAACCTCTAACGGTTTAGTTATTTAACATCGCTAGTTTCGATAGTGTCATCGATGTTTTGGCAGACTCTGGTTCACTTCTCTGACAAAGCGGGCAAGGATTTAATTTAATAAATATTAAAACGTATCGAATAGCATTGTTGCAAACTGGTCAAATTATTTCTCCAATTAATAAAATGGAGGACAAATATGGTTTAATGGACACTCAGTTGCTAAAGGAACCGCTGTCCTATAGGTAGGATTAAAGTGCATTGCAAACGCATTGTTGAGCACGTGATAATCTTTACATCTGATTCAGTGATCTAGTCAATACTGGAGCTCAGTTTGAAGTGGATATGGCGGAAGTAAATCACAATTATTATAATATGGCTAACATGGAAGATAGCGATAGCGAGAATGAGGTGGACTTGTCTACTGAGGAGCTCGTTTCCCCATGGACACACTCCTTTGAGGAACTCAAAGGTCTTATGGTGCCACTGTCTGATTATTTGTACAAGCGCATTACCCGTAAGGGTGACAAAGAACTTGGGCTGGTGCCAGATAAAGCTCGAGTGTCCGTGCGTTACAGTGCCTATTGGGAGGGAGAAGGGGCTCCATTTGACTCATCATTATTGCGCGGAACGAAATATGAATTTGAAACTGGCCAAAATATGGTCATTGAAGGACTAGAGGCTGCCGTACGCACTATGTATCCGTATGAGCAGGCCGAATTTATTATATCGTATCATTTGCTGTTCCATGAGATGGGTTGCCCTCCCAGAATTAAGCCAAAAGCCGATGGGTTGTTCAAAATTGAAGTCGTCAATTTTAGCCTTGTTGGCGATGGTGATGCCTTGGATGGTGTCCTGCCTGAGGATCTGATTAAATTTTCTATTGTTTATCCAAAGGCAATGGATATGCATTTGCATGGAAAGGATTGCGTAAAGCGTTACAAATACCAAAGTGCAGTCACAGCCTTTGAAAAAGCCATCGGTTCATTGAATTGTTGCCGCCTTGCGAATGACGACGATGAAATTAAGCAAACAGATTTACTAAAAACTTTATACGTATGTAATAATATTTTACATATAAACTTTTATAAACTTTTATGTTCGAAATGTTTCTTTCTAGCAAAATTTGATGATCTGCTTTAATAAGCTAAATAGACCTCAGCGTGTCTGTATTATGATGAAGGCCCTTCAACGCCTGACCAATAATAATCCCTCCGGCAAGTCTCTTTACAACTATGGACGTGCACTAGCCGCTCTTGGAGACTATGATCAGGCACGATCGGCTTTTGTTCAGGCACAGGCCAAGCATCCCAATAACAAGGAGATTTCTGAAGAGATTCTAAAATTGGATAAAAGAATCACTAACTATCAGCAAGCTTCCAAAGAAATTTGGTCCCGAGCTTTGGGTCTCGACAAAAACAAAAAGACAAAGAGCAACTCATCAGATGATGATAACGATGATCATCATAAAAAATTCAAAACAGAATGCGAGGCAATGATTAAGCAGTTTGCTGAGACATCAGTTGAATCTCTGGGTTTATCCCGTCAAGCCTACACAGATAAAGAATTTCAGGCTTTGCTTAAATTGGCAAAAGAGAATAACATGACTTTAAATTCATCGCGTCTGAACGAAAATCTTATCACACTTTCGAAGTTAAAAATTAACTAAGCTACGATTGTACGTAATCAAAAAATGTACGAATTTATAATGCTTGAAAGCATTAACCATATTTTTCTTATCTCATATAATGTGATGTACCCTGCCAGTTTATGGACTATTTCCATTTAATACTAAGGATATAAAAAATGAGAATCTCAAATTGTTTACCGAAGTGAAACGAGGAAACTCTGTTAAAAACTTATGAAAATGCCAATGTAATATTTTAAGTTCCTATTCACAAACAAAACATGTGAGAAATCCAAAGCATTTATATATTATATTCATTAAATATAAAGAATATCACATATTAGACTTAATGCCTTAGCGTAGTATATTATAGTTCATTTTTCTGATTCCGCCAAATTTTCGAATCCTTCTTAAAACTCTTATGTTTACATCTATTTTCCGATTCTATAAAAATTAGAATGGATCGAACCTATGGCATAATTACGAATCATTAATTTAAAATCGATAATTAATTTACTGTTCTGCTTGATTTTTCATTTGTAACTCCTTGGCCAGTTGTCGCTGGAGGCAATGTAGGCAGACACAATCCTTGATGTGGGGCGGTTCCATTACATGTACATGAACCTGCTGCAATTCAAAGTTTGGATCGGTGGAATAGGATGTGGTTGTGGTTTCAGTCTTCTCGCATTTGCAATACAAACAGGTGCATATAAAGAAAACTGAAAACAAATATTTGGTGATAAGAATCAGTTTCAAAAAAAAAATACTTACATATGGTTGTAATCCAAATTCCAACTATTACATATAGCCAGGAATGATGGCCAGTCATGTACATAAGCAAATGGTGATCAGCATCTGGGTGCGATGTTCGATTGTACTTTGTGGTTTCAATTCCAGTATAGATACCCATTATATTATGTATCATAGTAACATTAACTAAATCAGCTAGGATTTTAGTAACAAACGTGGCCAGTAGAATTAAAACGATTTCCAACATAGTTCTTCCGATAAGTTTCGTGTTTTCCGTTCAGTTAACAATGGAGAACTGTTGGCACACATAGTCAGGCTAATTAGCTATTCTTTTGTCGACTAGATAAGAAAACAGAACTTGAGTTTCCGTATAGCATATGTTTTAGTTCAACTGGTTAAAGAAATGTTTTAATGTGCATTTGCAGTTCTTGAAATAAATTTTATTGTTAGTGGAAGAGGAGAAAGCCAATCAGTGTAGGGGGATTTAATGATTGTCTGTAAAATTGTTTAGAAAAGTGTCTATTGGATTTTGCACAACCAGGACAGTGATCTTGCCATCTGGTAATATAATCACTTCATGCAATTTAGTTCGCACTCTAAGTAAAGTTAATGTCTGAGGTGGATCCAGTTTGGTGAGAAACGCTTGACATTTTTCACGCAAATTATCATATAAACAAGCATGCTGCAGTGCATCCTGACGTTGCATAGTAGTTTTAATCGGTACACCCGAACGATTCATTATAAGAATATCCTCAACTCCAGGTTTATTCAAAATAAGACGTTCTACTTCATTTACATAGCTTTGAGTGCGCTTACTCTAAATAAAAATAAAATATTTAATAGCTTACTAACATAATAAACCCTTAAGAATTCACCTCTGGATTCTGGCCTGATTGCATTTTGCTCAAATTTATTCTTTGATTATGAGTCTTAATTGAAATTAATAAAGATATATAAATCAGTACTTGCTTAGTTTATGTTTATTGATTTGAAAGAAAAAAAGAAAACAAATGTACATTTATTAATCAACACAATATCCATTAGAGACGACAGTACACCATTTATAGCCTTGTAAACTATCTTCTCCGACCATATAAAACAAGTTTTCTATTAGAAAATATAGATAAATATGCAATTTGCAAGCCATTTCGTGTGAATGCTACTTCAGTTTATTATACATATAAGTATTATTCGCAATGTAAATAGAATTCTAAAATTTAAAAGAAATATATAAATAAATTGAAAATTAGTTACATTTAACTAGCCACAGTGAAGCAAATGCCATACAATTTCACCCTCTTGGTTAAAACTAAAATTAGACACAGACATGACGAGGTCTTTGTTGGCGTTTCGCGCTAAGACGCGCGTACTATTCTGTGAGGGCGGCGGCGCGAGTTCAAATCCCCGGCAAGTGGTTAATTGTGGTTGAGTTCTGTTTAAATAAAAATGGAAAAAGGGGGGAATCGGAGGTTTATGCTGGGTTTGTGGTTTTATTTGGTGTTTTTCTTTGAAAAATAAAGCCCCTCTCTTTGGCCGGATTAATTTCTTATAGTTAATGCCGTTTATGCACGAGGAGGCAGATTATGGAACGGTGGGAATTCGCCTTCGGTGCCCATAACGGTTTAATTAAATCCGCGGGAATACTATCATCCTTGTTTCCCTCCACAACACAATTTTTTGGCTTGTTTTAAGCAGATGATTTTATAGTTTTAAGTTTTTAATACACATGACAAAGATCTTTCCTATAATTTTTTGTATATTTACATCATGTTATATGTATATGCATGTTATGCTATGAAATCCATCTTGAAAATAACTAATTTATTTCCAAGCTGAAGTATTAACCTTACTTCAAGGATATAAGGTTCCCATGTTCCGATGTCATTTTGTAGGACGCACATACATGCATATTTGACAGAAGGACGCTTGATTCATTGAAGGCCACAGTGACTGTGGCCTTTTTAGAAGTTTTTTTAAAGTTAAAATTGTTTTCTTAATAAAATATTTAATTTACATAACAAGAAGTCCCAGAACATATATATTTAAGAAGTTTGAAATAAATTCTGAATAAAATTATTTCTAAAATTAATAAAAATATTTCGAAAATATGTATTTCAAGAGCTATTGTATTACAAGCCAAAGTGACATTTAATATAGTTTTTAAAACCTTTTCGTTCCTACAGCTCATTGCAGTAAGCTAAGTTTTTCTTAATTTTACATATTTTTGTGATTTCTGCTTAAGTTCACAAAAAATGTCTTGTTATTCATAAAACTTTAACAAATTTAACAGCCCTATTTTTGCAATTTAAAACACAATCCAATTCATTGGAACAATTAATCAATTACACTGATCCAATTTTTTAATCAATTTGAAGTTTTAATGACAGTTCATTTATTTAAATTTTTTTGAAAGTTTTTTAAGAATGGCCAACTTAAAGGATTAACTAATTCTATATGTTGCAGTATGAACAGGACTGTTAGATCGTCTAAGAAAGAACAAGTTCAAGAAGACTCCCATCCGGTCCAATATTAAAATACTAAGCCATTAATGACTTGTTAGAATTGCATTTTTTAATTAACACAAAAATTTCAGGAAAAATTTAAAATTGAATTTTAATTTCTTAGAATTTTTGTTGTTGTAATTGTTGTAGTCGGTGTCACTTACGAAATCAAAATCTGAAAGACTTAGATCGAAGAAGCCTTTTTAATATTTTGGCTGCGAAAATGCTTAATGCATTTTATTTCCCTTTACAAAATAAAAACAACTAGATTTCCATTTATATATGTGTCATATTTTTCTTTCCATTTTTATTCATAATTTGTGGCTAAATAGTTATTCATTTGCCTTATTCAATTATCTTTATATAGCACATTGTTTTATTATGTTTTGTTTTTTATTTTTCTTTTGTTTTCAATTTGTTTGTTTTGTTTTATTGTCCACCTCATGTTGCACAAGTTCAGCTTCAAAAAATACAATCAGTTATTATATTTAGTTATATGTTTGTGGTAAACTTAACAGCAAAAGCCTAAAAACTAATTTATTAACTAATAGCAAAGTTTCTGCTAAGGACTAAAGAAAACAAAAATAAAAAAAAAAGATAATAATATTTATTTGTATATATGTATATGTATAATGAATCGAAACAATAAAAATATATATATATATATATTTATATATATGTATATAATAGTAAACATTTATACAAACATTTAAAGCTAGCTAAAAATTACTCGTAAGCACGCAAAAATACTTGGAATTTATATTGGCAAAACTCAAATTCAAACTCAAACTCAATCGCACAATCAATCACACGCTCAAAAATCAATTCATTCATACACTGCCATATCTATTACGATATATGTCTAGGTATTATATATTTATTTATTCTTTGCTTAGCGCAAACGAACTAGGTTTTTTTATTATCATCTTTTTGTGTGTGTTTTTTTTTGTTTTTTTTTTTGTTTTGTATATAGATACATATATAGTTATATATATATAAATATAGTGTAGAATTGGATAAGGTAGCTTTACAACGACGGATAGTTTGTTTCAATTTGTGGAGCGAAGCTTTTCTGGTTGCCTTTAATTAGTTGTTTTTTTTTTTAATTTTTTTTAATAATACGTTTCATGGGATCCGTCCAAACATTGACTGGCCATGTGGATGGTTAGTGTCTGATAGGGCAATGGTTTGCCCATGCTAAGATTTGCAGTTACATAAACCAAATAACTAGATCCTGGTATAAGATTTAATATAGTTTCCGTTTCAATATTATCGGTGCTATAAAGATGGAGAATATACATATGTAAGTAAATATATTTCGCATGAGTATTTTACTATTGCAAAAATTATAAGTATCCGGATTGTGTTTACTTTTTCTGTTTTTCCCGGCATCCGATCCATACAAAATTTTTATATTGTGTAACCCGTTTCGGTGTAAAGTCCATACAATAATTGGTATAATCTACGACACTTCGATTCCTTTGCGGCAAATTGAAGACAATGATGCAATAGCTAAAAATAAAGAATTCATGGAATACTTTCGTAACGTAAGGAATTCGAAATATTCCAACCTTATGGCTCGCTCATCTGGTGAACCGTTCCAGGCAATGGTGGCTCTATTGCAACGTGTACGCACATTAAATACTGTTATGTTTAACGGTAATTCCGGTAAGTCACGAAACAATGGTTCACTACTCAGGGCTACCAAAACTTTTTGTGCCCGCAATGTTTCATCTTCATTGCTTGGCTCGAAACGCATTAGATAACGTTCACCTGCCTTTACACCTGTCTGTCTAATGTAGGTGGGGCAATAGAATGCCTCAGATTTGGCCACCTCATTCCGTTGCATTAGTAATCTAACGCGAATTTCGCTACCATAACAGGGCAATAGTAGATGACGCATATAGGCTGGTGATGTCACCGTATCCGGCACTTTAAAACTATAAACCTGAACACCATGTTGACCGTCAATTTTAAGTAAGGATAATGCCTGTTGTCGCAAGGCTGTGGGATGGGTACGATTAAAGCTCACTTGAGTGCTGCCCAAAAGCATTGTAAGATTCTGACGATTCTGATGGACACCATACAGATCCAATCGGTACGTATTCTTGGGCAAAAGACGTCGCAGCTTCTGCTGACGCCGTTTCCCCGTACAAACGATGTGCAAGTTGTGGCGAGGATTAAGACGACGTTCATGTTTGGCCGGTGTCGACCAGATTAGACTCAGCAGATTGCTTGCTGACGAGCAGGAAGTGGCTGCAGTGCTATGCGTCTGCTCCACATAGGCATTGACAATCTCGCAAAAATTGCTATAATTTGGTGAAGAGGAGGCGACCAGTCGCTGGATAACCAAACAATAATGCATTGCATGATAATCGAATTTACTAGGATTAAAGTATAATAATTATTATTAATAAAATTTGATTAATAGATTTATTAAAAATTTACCTATGCTCCCATTTAATAATCATTTGACGCTTTCGTACACGATTCTGAGTCCTTATGCTGATCCGATGTGTTGAATTTAATAAAGGCCAATTCTGTTGTGGATGCTTGGCAATGGCTTCAACTTTCAGGGCTCCACTCTGTTTTGCCTGGACAAACAGATCATAGTGACCACGTAGGGCGCAGGGGAGGACCAGGCTGCCCATGGCAGAGTCAGGCGAGCCAGGTGCCATAGCGGCTGGTCGCAAAGCATTCGCTGGAAAAAAATCCAAGAAAAGGAAAAAAAATAAAAATAATAAATATGAAAAGATGCAGATGGAGTTGTTAATGTGGGACCTTTACCTGTCTGATTGTAGTACATCTTACGCTCCACGGGCGCCGAAAAGAGAATTGTCAGTGGCGTTGAAATGTTCAAGTTTAGCAAAAATCTACAAAAGAAGAGGCAGACAGAGAGGTGAGAGAGAGAGAGATAGAGTGTAAGAGAGAGAGAGGTAAAAAAGGAGTAAGTAAACTGTTGACGCCCTTTGTCAAAAATCATGACACTAAATTATCACACGCAATTTGTTTCGTCGCTTGGGGACGACTTCGTCAACAATTCAGATGGACGTCCAAGTCCAAGTTAAGTGAGTCAGCGAGTTTGTTTTTAACTGAACAATACCCTAGATATTGAGTAGGGTATATATCCTTCTAATATATTACAAGCAATAACACAAATTGGAATGAAAAATATTAAATGTCTGTTATATTTATATATTTATTTCTTAAAACATTAATATTGTATATTATCTTTGGTAACATTTCTATTGTCATCTTATATCTTAACTTATGGAAACTTTTGTATTTTCAAATGTTGAAAATATATTCAATAAATATCAAAGATTTTATATAATAAATTAATTATTTTATATCGAATATAAACTTTAATATGAAACTCCAATGATTTCAGTACAGATTTTTAATAAGCTTTCATTTAAAACCATTTAAGTTTCATATTAAACTTTATGTTCGATATGCATATTTTATTTATTAAGAATCTTTACTATTAAATAAAATATAAATATCTATATACATATAAAGCCATATATTTTCAAATACACAAATATAATATACATTAATCCCTCAGGTACAAGGTATAATATATGTTGCATAAAAATTTATTCATTTTCCTTCAAATTACAGAAAGGTAAAACATTCTAAGCAGTTTTTGTTTATGTATATATGTATATCATATATATATATAGGACGTTCGTTGTCGAATGAAATAAAACTTTAAAAGTAACGGAGAGCTATATAAAATTCCCAAATATATATCCTTACGAATCATGTGTAGAAAACTAGTACTAATAAAAGTTTCATTAGAGATTTATCATAAATTTAAATGTCCTTAAAATTAAAGTCTTAATTTTCATTCTTTTCTTAGCTTCTAAGTTTTCATTAAACACCCCAATAAGTCCTTATTAACCATATTGAAGGATACCTCTATCAAATTAATTGTTTATTACAATTATATTATATTTTATTATAATTATAATAAAAGAACTCAAAGATAATGTAATGAAATAAGTTTAGATTATTATTTGAATTAGTTCCCTTTTTTGTTACCAACGCCCGGCAATATTTATTCTACCAATCAAATTAATTGAATAGATTAATAAAGAAATTCTTGTTAACAAATTCACTTGCCGATGTCCCTTAATTCCTATAAAATGATTAAATTTTCCTACATTTTTAAATATTATTCAATTTTATTAATAAAAGAAAATGAATAAATTATCCGCATTCCAGGATATGCATATATTCGACTACTTCGAATGTGCAACACTTTGATTTCTTTATTCTGTTGCTTCTTGAGGCTGGCTATGACTGCAACATTGTTGCAGTCAAAGATTGAGTCCAAGTGCTTGGGACTGGACTCGTTTCGTTTAGTTTGCTTCTTCATTTTTTTCTCCTTTTTTTTTTTTTTTTTTTTTGGTCGAAACTTTTTTTGTTTTGTAATTAAATGCGAAATTTACGAGCAATTTTTCTAATGACAAAATGCCAAGACGAATGTGTCCCTCGTTACACCCACACACATACACACAAGCACACAAACACACATACACACACCCAATGAGGCTTGGGAATTGCATTGGTAGCGCCATTGCAGCAAATGACTCATTGACTTGGCTTATGGCTGGCCATCTCAAGTTTTATGACCGGCTACTTCCGGCCAACGCCATTTTGCTGATGTCCTTTCATACCCTTTCCCCCGCTCCGTGTGCCTCCTTACATTCTTTTTATCATTCTCATTGTCGGCAAGCGCCCCCGCAACTATGTTTTCTTTGTATGTATGTATGTATGTATGTACATACATGAACATTTTTTGGCTACTACGCCAAAAGGTTCCCAACTGTTTGATGGAGTGTTTTAATGCATTCCATTGTTGGCCGGTTTGGGCCGCCATTTTCCCTCGATTTCAGATGATGATGATGGCGGCGCCGCAATGACTGTGCAAATATTTGCTTTAATTTAAGCCTTGCATGTTGCAATTGCAATCCTTTGTTGTTATTGTTGTTGTTGTTGTTGTTGTTTGGTTTGCTGCTGCTTCTGCCTGCTGCCTGCCTGCATGATGACAGCAGTCAATTATATCATGGCAAACATCAGTTTTGGCCTGGGGGCTCTATCTAATGGGTCAAAGGCGAAAGTTGAATGCGCTACGCCATTTCAAATTGTCAAATGACAAATGGCCAAACAGAATTTGGTAATCGAATCTTTGTTTTCTATTAACTTATTCTCGAATTTGCGAAATAGGATTTAAAAGATTTTTGATAGATTAATTTAAGATTGGAATTTAAAAGTAAATAGTAAGGAAAGATTGACTGATTGATTGATTTATATATCTTACATTAATATTAAACATTATCGACACATCAAAAATTTTTTATCAGTTTTTTTTAAAACTCTATTTGAAAGTAACTTAATTAAAGCTGAATTTATTTACCGTTTTTTACGGTCATGGTTAGTTCTGAAAGATTCTTAAATAATCAGTGTTGTAAAATGCCGTTAAAATGAAGGGAATTGAAAGTTAACTTCAAATTAATACAGAAATCCCACTATTCGGATTTTAATTAACTCAGATGTCCGAATATTCGCATTTTTTTTTTAAATTTTGTTAATTTTTTAATAAAAAAAACTGTCGAAAAGTGAGAGATATTTTTTATCAATAAAGTTATAAATTTATTTAAGTTTGCTTCATCGAAAAGAATACAAATTACTTTTCAAATAATTATTAATGTTTTATTTCTTAACTGTTTAAGTGGATAACTTTTAATGATAATTCGAATTAAGCAAATTTCTAATTCTCCAGATCGCGTCTATATACTTTTCTACCGCAATGTCAGATGAAACTTTTCTTTGTTTTAATGAAAATGGAATACATACTACAAATTGGATTTAAATTTCTCGTATTTGTCTCCAATTATATGAATCAATTTGGATAAAAGGATATCTCATTTGCTTTACATACCTACAGATTTGATATGGTTTTATTATACATCTAAAGTGCATTACAACTTTCCTCAACAAATTAATAATCCCCATCTGTTTATTGAAGGGTATGTATAAAAATAGGCAAAAGGCTTTTTGGTCGGGTTGGGATTCACCTGGCCAGTTGATTTGTCAATGTTCACCACAACGCGCGTGCAAATGTGGCCAAAATTTCACATTTTCATTTTCTATGGTCAATCGTTGGTCATTGCAGTGTTTGACATTGTGAATCCTTCGAATGATTCAGCCAATATGGTTATCTATATGTTGCCAGAGAAAGATATTGGTCCAGAGACTTGGCTGGCAGGTGTAGATTGTCTCGATAAATTTGTGCAAATATTCTTTTATCGTAATCCCCAGGAACGTTTTACACGTGCCTACAATCTAATGTTAACGAATGCCTTTAATATGTCCTCACCGGCAGCTGAAATCCTGGAAGGATTCAGTAAACGCATCAATGAGGCTGCAACCGATACTCAAGAACCTTTGCGTCATGAACTCTTTCAATTACGAGTCGTTTCCGATCATAGGATCTATGATAGGGCAAAATTCTTTGGTGAATTACTTCTATCGGATAACTATGTGATTGTGATCGATAGTGTGGAACGTTTGAAATCCATAATGCATGACTATGTGAGCAGGATGCGTTCTTGGAATCCGGGTGCTCGCTTTTTGGTACTATTTCACAATGCCGAATTGCGTGATAAGCCTTGGCGTGTGGCTTCTCAGATCTTCAATGAACTGATGCATAGATTCTATGTCCATCGCGTGGCTTTAATTTATGCCAACACATCGACAGATTATAATCTCTTAGTGAATGATTACTATAGCAATGAGGATTGCCGTATATTGAGTGTCCAGAGTGTGGGACAATGCCGAAATGGCTCTCTATATCCAAATCCGGAAGCGGTTCATGCCTCTATGCAGGATTATATGTACGGATTCAGTCCCAGAAATTGCACCTTCTATGTGTGTGCTGCCATAATGGCTCCATTTGTCGAATCGGATTGTGTCATTGGCATTGAGATGAGAATATTGGGTTTCGTAAGGAATCAATTGCATTTTCTGGTATGTGATTCATGTCTGCTAAGGATTACCATTTCATCTCCCTTTGCTTCCAGACCAATGTGAATTGTACTTATGATACACGTGGCGATGTGGATGCTTCTGGGAATTGGAATGGTTTATTGGCCAAGTTAACCGATAATGAATGTGATTTTATTATGGGTGGCTTTTATCCGGATAATGATGTGGCCGAAAATTTTTGGGGTTCAGATTTTTATCTACAAGATGCCTACACCTGGTACATTAAGAAGGCAGATCATCGTCCCGCCTGGCAAGCAATGATTGGCATATTTGAATTGGATACATGGATTGGTCTACTCATTGTTCTTTGGATCAGTTGGTGGTTTTGGTTTATTTTGGTTAAGCTATTACCAGAACCGGATTACTATCAACAATTGAGTTTGACGGCCATTAATGCATTGGCTGTATCCATATCGGTGGCCATACAGGAACGTCCAATATGCGCAGCCACCAGAATGTTCTTTCTGGTCCTCACATTGTACAGCTTGAATGTGGTGGCCACATATACATCCAAAATGATTGCAACATTTCAGGATCCAGGTTATTTGCATCAATTGGATGATTTGTCTGAAGTGATAGCTGCTGGCATACCCTTTGGAGGACATGAAGAGTCACGAGATTGGTTTGAAAATGATGATGATATGTGGATATTTAATGGCTATAATACATCCGAAGATTTCATTCCCTCAGCCGAAAATATGTTGGCAGTTGAGCAGGGTAAACGTTGTATATTAAGTAATCGTATGTTTATAATGCAAAATCGTCATGCCGATGAAGTTTATGCCTTTCCAAGCAATGTATTTACCAGTTCCATACAGATGATAATGAAGGCCGGTTTTCCATTTATCTATGAAATGAATATGATAATACGATATATGCGTGATGTTGGCATTTTTCAAAAGATTGATGCCGATTTTCAATATAATAATACATATTTAAATCGTATTGCTAAAATGAGACCAGAATTTGCAGCCACTGCAATTGTCTTGACCACAGAGCATTTGAAGGGACCCTTCTTTATACTTCTTGTTGGTGTCCTATGCTCCTCAATCATATTTCTAACTGAGCTAATTATTGAATATAAAAATCGTAGAAAGAGGAAGAAGCATCACCACCATCACAATGAAGAGTTGGGGCAAAGGAAAAGCTATAGAAAGAGGAAAAACAAATGGGAGCGTCAAGTTCATGCGGCACCAATTATACGATTTACACCAGTCAAACGTCGCAAAGTCTTATAAGAGAGATGCTAAAACGGTAAAGGATTATATATGTATATATATAGTATTTGTTGTTCAATGAAGAGAAAACTTTTATTTATATAGTGTAAAAAGTCAAATCACTTGACAAAAATAATAGACATGACATTTTATTTGTATTGTTCGTGTCACGTTTGCATCTTTCTTTTTCTTTCTTGTTTTTGATTTTTATTCCCTTGTTCTCTAACTAGACAAACAAGCCAACTTAACTAAGCCAACTAAGTCATTGCTTGCTGCGATAAAAATTGACTCAATTCACATAAATTTTGCAATTGAGAGGCAGACAACATCAACTCCAAAAGACTCAACCCCAAATCCCAGTACCCGGTTCTAGTAGCAACCCTCAACTTCCCCCTCCAATCACCCAATCACCCAACCCCCAACCCCCACTGTAATATCAATGTTTTTGTTGCTGTTGTTGTTGTTGTCGTTGTCGACGTTGGTCTCTTGGCTCTTCCTCAACGTCTGGTCATGTCTGGTGTTGGGTCTGGGATCTTTGAGTCTGGTGGCTTCTGTTAGTTTTCACGCGAAATACTTAAAACACAAAAAAAAAAAAAAAAAAAGGAAAAAAAAATATAAGAAAAGAAAAGAAGTAAAAGAATCAGAGACAAAAATTCTATTTTTGCATCCCATCTATCCGAATGGAGGGAGGAAGTTGGCGGTTTTGCTTGTCTTTAGATGACTCCTTCATACAATTCCCCTTGCACAACAACAACACACACACACACACCATTTGCTCGTCTTTTGTTTTTTAGTTTTGAATGAACAAATATCAAAAATATATATACATATATATTGCACTTAAGTAGCATATTTACCGTTTCTTAGCCAAATGAAATAAATTTGCAAGAGACAAAAAAAAAATGTTACCAAATAAAAGTTAAGCACTTAAAAACAGAAACAATAAAACTCTAACTAAACTAAATTTAACTAATCTAATCTGAGACGTGTGGGTAGAAATTCGATTGAAAAGTTTTCCAAGAGATTTGATAGCAAAAGGACCAAAAAGTAGACCATAAAAAGGTACAAAATATGTGACAAGAATTAAAAGGAAAAAAAAAACAAATAAAAACTTTTCTATCTATAAACAAAGATAAAAAGAAAATTAGTTTATCAACAATCATTGAAATGGAATGCGTTGGTGGTGGTGAGCAGCGGGTAGGAGTAGAGTGTGGGAAGGGGATTAGCTTTGGTTTATTTACTATAAGATTTGTTCACTTACTGACCGATTTGTCATAAATGTTTACACTATACATACATATATATATATTGTATATACATATATCTATGTTTATTTGTGGTAAATATGAGCCAATTAGTCATTCGAAATCGGAGACAGGATTCAAAGGGACAAGAACAAGTGTCTCTTGTGTATCTTCTTTTTACCTATCTATATATCTATGTATATATAGGCAAAGTATCTCTATCTTAGATTAATTTATTCTTTCGTTTTTTTTGTTTCTGTTTTTTTTTTTTTATCATGCTTTGACCAACTGTTTTTCTATGAATGATTCAGTTTCAAATAATGCCCAGCGTCCAATACCACTCACATTCTATTACTCACACACAAAATGGGCACACACGCACACAGATATATATATATATACATATATAGTCAGTCAGTCAGTAAGCACTTAGTGCACTTGCTATTCAGATATACATATGTATATATATTTCATTTGGTGAAATTTTAGACTATTGAACTATGGCGCTTCTTCTGTCTTCTATCTCAGTGACGGACCTAAGACAGCTCAACGACGCCCGTGTGTCTGTCTCTTCCCCAATGGTTCTTTCATTTCTTCTTCTTCTTTTTGTTTTTGTTGCTTT
Organism: Drosophila sturtevanti; assembly: GCA_018150375.1. NCBI lineage: Eukaryota > Metazoa > Arthropoda > Insecta > Diptera > Drosophilidae > Drosophila > Drosophila sturtevanti. The sequence goes on along the minus strand of JAECWJ010000324.1, from coordinate 1,915,132 downwards.
GGTACGTTTCGGTTTTTGGTTTTGTTATTTTTTTTTTTTTTTTTTTTTGCTCGATTGTGTGTGATTCCAATTTTTCTGTTTGCCTGTCTCGACTGTATATTTTTGTATTTTCTTTTTACTGTTTCTTTAACAAAAATGCTAAAAATACTATATAGTAAGATCTATAAGATCTTTTTGTAGCGACGCAAAAAGTCGTTTTGGGGATGATGATGCGAATGTGATGCTCTGTTAATGATGTTGCTTCACATCATCATCATCATCATCATCATCATCATTAGCAACATCATCATGATAATGATAATGATGATGATGATGCGTCGGCAAGGTCTAAAAAAATGATGCAGCCTGCGTTTTATGGCAAATTGTTATTGTTGTTGCTGTTGTTATTGTTGTTGTGGCTCCTTTGATACGCTTACAAATAAATAGTTTCACGCCATAAAACAGTGTCAGAAGCTAACTATGGGCTAGCCCCAGAATGGAGAGCGGGGAGTGTGGCATGGCAAATGTGTTGGGATGGAGGTAGGGGGAAGGGGATGTTGGGTCGGTCGGGCCTGTGCAATAAAAGTTGTTTACATCGCTTTTAAGCCTGTGGCGCACATAAAAATGCAACAACAGCATCAACATTACAAAAACACTAACAACAACAACAACAATAATAACAACAACAAGAACATATTAACAACATTTCGCATTCGACACCCTGTGTCAATCTATATACATAAAGGTATATACATACATACATATATATGTGTACTATATGTACATACATATGTATATGCATCAAGTGATCATATAGAGTTAATCACAGGCATTTAAAACTTTAATTTATTTATAAATAAATATATAAAAAATAGCAAATAAATGGAAATTCCCATTTGAATTTCTAACATTTTTATTACATTTTTTATGTTGTCCAGCATAACAGATTTTTTTAAAATTGTTTTTTCTAAAACTAATCTTAGTTTTATATATATATATATATTTGTTTATTAATATTGTTAGTAATGTTAAGAAAATATAATTAATAAGATTGGCTTATAGCACTGGCTATGTACATATATATGGATTAGCTTAACTTCATTTAGAATATACATAATTGTATAACTTGTTAATTTCTTATGTTTCATTTATTCATTTTAATGTTAATGTTAGATTAAGTATTCATTTTAATCTTAATAAACTAAAATGAAAAGAGTTGTAGCTATTGAGAACTTTGATTTTAATTTTATAAGTATAATTATAAAAGTTTCTAAGTGAAAAAAAATTTCTTTCATTTCTGAAGTAAAAAATTAAAAATATGATATGTATAAAAAATGTTTTAAATTAAAATCTATAAGGTTAAGGTTTAGAATTCTGGCTTCTGCTTGATCTTACAATCTATATATATATATATATATACAAAATATGGTTTTTAAGCTATACAATAAATGAAAATTTGAAAAGATTTAATTTTAATATTTGAAGTAAAAAATTAAAATTATAATATATAAAAAGTATTTTAAAATTAAAATCTATATCTGTTAAGATTTCTGGTTTAACTTTATATGAAAAACTTTCTTATATTATTTTATATATATATAAAAAAATAAAAATTTAAAATATTTAAAATTTGAATTTAAAATTTAAACTATTAACATTTCTGGTTCCACCTTGATATCAAAAAAATAAAATTAAACTGTATAATAAATAAAAACTTTAAAAGATTGACTTGAAAAATAAAGCTATATAAACTATAAAGAATTAAAAAAATAAATAATAATTTTCTTTCAAAATACGAATCTATTTTTTTAAATTTTCGCTATTCATATTTATACTTAAAATCTTTCTAGCGATGAACTAGAAAAAAAATTGTTTTTGGATAGTTCTGAAATTTTAGATAATAGCTTCAATCTTTGTTGAAAATTGAGTTTAAATTATTAAACAAATACACAACAACACTCCTTTGCTAATATATATTTATAAAATATATGTAAAATATAATATGTTAAAGTAAACTTGCACTATTTTCGGATAAAATGACATTTAACAAATTGTTATATCATTAATTTAAAAAATTTTTCCTTTTATAGTAACTTTAAAAAAAGGAAGAAATAATAAATACACCTTAGAACTTCTTGTTGGATAATCGAAACTTAAAATCTTAATCAATTTGCTAACAAAACTAGACAATATTTTTACAAAAAAATTAACAAAAGATTCTAACTGCTTGGGCAAAGATAAAATAATGAAAAAATGGTTTATCTAGAACGAAACTAGTGTTGGAAAAAGTCTTAAAATGTGGCTCAAGATCTTATGTAATTGTCATAGAAAATGAAGACAATTTAGAAAGTTTAGGGAGTTTAATTTTTTCTTTTAAAGGGTATACAATTGGTCTGTACATCAGCAGTTCTCTTTTTATTTTGGTTTGTTCTTATTATTATTATTATTTTTTTTTTGGAGTGTTTGTTATGGATTTTGATTCGGTTGATTTCGGGCCGTTGCCTGCACTATATACACTAGATACACACACACACACACACACTCACAGAAAGTGCAACCCAACTAAAACTATATGTATATAGAATTGTACAACTGCCACAGGTGGTCGTTGAAGCGGCAAGTGGCCCAGTCCCGAAACGAGTTGCATATTCACTTTTTCAGCTTCCACACAGTCATTTCGCGTTGAAGAGAATTGAGTGAACGGGAGCGCGTATTGCGCCGTCGAATTAAGTCGTAAAATTAATATTTATGATTTGTTTGCGCAAAAATATTAACGGCTATGCGTTGATTGGCAGCCAGGATATACGAACAGGCAACAGAAACATTGGCAACAGGCTCTAGGGAAGAGACATGACTGGCTACCAACAATATGTGTGTGTGTGTGTGTGTGTGTGTGTGTGTGTGTGTGTGTGAGTGAGTGTGTGTAAATATTGTTGGATGCTGGATGATTCTAGCAAAAGTCTTAATGACTGCACGCGCCATAAATTGGTCCGCCTTGTGAAAGAACGCGCGCGACTCACTCCTTTTCACACGCTCAGCACACCAGAGATCCCAGCTCCAACTATAAGCAACTTGAGACGAACATCACGTATTCTAAAACGACGAAAAAAAAAACAAGAGAAATACTCTGGAGCTGAAGCCACGAAAACTTGGTTACTCGAGATGCAATTCGAATTGGAATTGGAGCAGTTGTTGCTCTGCTGAGGTCGCGGGACAATAAAACAAAACAACAACAACAACAAAAAATTGAAAGGCACCAAAAAAGGAGTTGACGACAAGTGACAAACCAAAGACATTAATTTGAATGTTTGCCGGCAATTCTATGCCAAACGAACTAAATGTTATATGAGCATTCTCTGTACCAGCAAAATCCCAAAAAAAAAGAACAAAAAAAAGAAGAAAAAAAATCAAAACCAAAATCCGAGAAGGAAAAAAAAAGAAGAACTGTTTCACGTTCACTGGAGATGATGGAAAAAAGAAATCCCTGCCAGAATGCCTAAGCGAAAACGTGACGGGCCTCTCTTGACCCACCAGGAAATAAAAAAAAAAAAAATAACCGAAAAAAAAAATAGCCAAAAAAGAATACATATATACAAAAACTACAGCGAAAAGCAGAGCAAAATGAACAAAAAGTTACTCATACGCCACGTGCAACGCACCAAAAGGCACTGTGGTAGCATTTCAAGCGAAAACTTAAGCAAAAAAAAAAAATAGAAACATTATTTTTAATTTATGTATATATGAATTCTAATCGAATTTCAAAGAAAGTGTTTATAAATTATATTTAATTAATTTATTGATAATATTTTCTGAAATTTGACAGGATTTCAAGAGTAAAATATATTCCTAAGGATCTCTTTATGATTGCTTAGATTTATAGCCCTGCATATTAATGTAAATTATAAATTTTTAAAGAGATTATAATAAGAATTCTTAAAATATCTATAAACCACATCTAATATATTGATTTCTCTTGAAAAATCAATCTTTCGATTGTTTAAAATAAAAACAAATATTGAAATCGATACATAGAATATATTGAACTAAATATTCTAGTGATATTTAGCCTAGATTTTACACTTTTATGCCATTTATTTTATTTATTATTTTTTTATTTTTTAGTTTTTTGGGCCACTGTTCCCTTTTTTGGGGGGTAGCAGCTGTTGGCAGGAACAAAAACTTACTCACTAGACAAACAACAAGAAAACACTTACAAACACACACACATACACAGACACAAACGCAAATACTTAAACACTCACAAAAGCACACGCAAACACACACTTACACACTCACACACACATGTACAGATTCACATTTATGGGAACTGTAAAAATCTGGCGCTGGTTTTTGTTTGGCCAGCCACACGTTGTGGTTATAAATTATTTTTTTTTGACTTTCTTCTACGGTGTGTCTATGTGTGTGTGTGTGTGTGTGTGTGCGTGTGTGTATGTTTTTTTCTCGCCCTCTGGTCCTTTTTTGGTGGATTTTTGGTTGGATATTTGTTTGGCCATAATTTGATTTGTGTGGCAGGCGGCGTCGCCAGCGCACTTAGACGTATTAGTATGAAAAGAACCGTTACTTACCGTTTCTTTTGCCTCTCCTCGAAGGCAATTCGTACTGGTACATCCACATAGAGATCCTCGACATCATCAATGTCCTTTAACATTTTATGATAGCGCTGCAGCTGCGGGCAACGACGTGATGAACTGGAGATGGTGTGGGAATTTGCATTTGCTGGAGTTAACGATGGCGAAGGCGTTGGCGATGATTCTGATGACTCGAACAGGATCCGATTGCTGGCCAAGGGCGTACGATAGGATATCTCCGCCGGTAGTGGCAGCAATTGTAACAATAATAGAAGTGGTGGCAGGATCAAATGTCCTGGCAACATGGCCAGGCAATGCCGTTGCATTTTCTTTCCTTTTTTCTTTTTGTTTGTTTCTTTCTGTCTTATTAACACGGTAAATTAAACGGATTTAAAGTGCGACACTGTCTGATTTTGAGTGAATCTATGTATTAGAGTGAGGTTGAATTGTAATCATATTCCATTTAGATAGAACAAATTGATTGACACCTGTTTTGTTCATAAGCTAAATTAAACTTCATTGTCTCATATTTTCTATGGATTGATTCATTGATTTTATATTGAACCCTGTGCGTCATGATAGAGCCTTTTCCAATTATATTTACTGCCTATATTTATAGTTTGCAATCTATTTTCAGATGTAGCCATCATTAAGGCTCAAATTGTTTTAGTCTAATCCTGCTTAGCTCCAGTTTCCTTCTAAGACATTTTGCTTATATGGGTGAAAGGAAACAGAAGAGACAAATCTTCTATCCTCTTGCCTTGTCTTGTCCTTCCCACACACACACACATAAATACATACATAACTCTCCCTCTCTGATGTTACTGTGCACAATTAAGGCCTGTCAAACCTTTGACACACGTCGCCTGCTGTCTTTTACCCCTCCCTTCTTCACCACCCTAATTCTCCTACTGCTCTCCCTTGTCTTCTACTGCGACAACTTCTTTGGCATGCCGCAAAAAAAAAGAAAAGAAAAGTAAAGACGAGAAGAAAAATGAAACATAAAAGAAAAAAGAGAAATTCTTTTTTTATTTTTTTTTTATTCAGTTTGCTACAGTTTGGTGCTTTTTTCGGCATTTCTTTTTGTTAGGGGGAGGGGCGGCCAATTAATTTTTTTTTTTTTTTGGGGCTGCATTGAATCGATTCTTGGAACTGTTAGATTTGCTAATTGCGGCCACACGACCATGAAGCCACGGTACCCAACAACATCAATTAAAGTTCTGCGAATTTGCGTGTGCCGCAACAATTGGTTAGGCGAATTGGGGGAGGATTCGTTGGAGGGGACTCTAACGATTGTGGTTCGGGGCCACCTGTAGCTGGGTAGCTCTATTCTAGCAATTAGCCCACCTCACTCTCTCACACACGCACACACACAAACATCGAGACAGAGTCATCTACAATTCTATTAAAACACTTTGCACTCAAAATTTGTTTCACTTTTTGCATGCGTAATTTAATTTTGCTTTTGTTTTACCGTTATCTAGCGGTGCTTTTAGTGCTACTGCTTTACACACAAATACACGCACATACGATTGCGACGATTTTGTTTTCCGGGTCCTTGTCACCATACACGCATATGCATAAATACACACACACACACACACACGCACACACTGATAAACTAACACACACCAATCACAAGAACACGCAACACTACGTACACGGCGGAAATGGAGAGAATTCGTTGTGGCTGTCGTCTGCCTGGTTTGACGTGCAAACACAAAATGAGAGTCGTGCGCAAAGAAAACCAAAAACCGAGCAAAGAGCACAAAATCGTAATACCCGACGTCAACAGCGACAGAGGGCAGAGGCAAAACGTCAACGTCAACGCCAGCGGCAACGGCACAGTCAGCGTAGGCGGAGCGCCCCCAAAAAATAAAAAAAAAAAAAAAAAAACGAAGAAGGCGCAAACACGAAGACAATACGAAGTTTCTCTCCACACAAACATATACGCACACATACAAACACACGAAAACACATGCATACGAATACGTATAACTTTTTTGTTTCTTGCCTTAATTAATGTGCTGCTGCTCTGGGGCCCTGCCTCTGTCCATTGATGAGGCTGAGGGCTCATTCCCCCATTTCCCCAACCCCTCCACACCCCCTATATTATACCTCCTTTGCAGTATTTGTGCGGTTTGTTTTTTTCTGTTCTGTTTTGTTTTGTCGCGCCAACATTTGTCGATTTTTGAATTTCATTTTCATTGAAAACGACATCAACATTAACAACAATAACAACAGCAACAACAACAAGAAGAGCAACAACAACTACATCAAATGCGTTTTGATTTTTTATGTGCGGCACGTGACTTTCAATGCAAACATTGAGCGCCACTCGGCCGCATCCCGGCAAGTGATGCCACCATCACTGCTATTTGCCACTGCCACTGCACCCACATTGTAATCCAAGATGCTCTAAACACGGAAGATAAACATTAGATACGAATAACGGGCGCTGAGGCATGGCCGAGTCCACGCTTAAACTTGCTTGCAAGTGACCAGCCCCCCGGCAGCCGAAGTGAGAATAATAATAATAATGTTTATGCCGGGATTATCCTAAATGAAGAATATCACGAAAATGTATAGGAAAAGGAGGAAAAAAAGAAGTTGGAAAAAGAATACGAGAAGTTCTTTTTATTTCGTTTATTTATTTTTATTTCTGTTGTTCCTTATACATAAATTTTTTACATAAAATTAATATAAATATAATAATTTTTTTTTTTTTTTTTAAATTAATCGGAAAATTTAAAACTTAAGTCAAATAAGTAAAATTTTAATTATTCGCATTAATGGAACTCAAACTTGGTTTGAACAGAAAAAAAAAATTAAATGTGAGAATACAACATTCATAATGAATTTTATACCTATTTAATTACTCCGTGAATAATTAACTTTGATTATTTACTAATTGTAACTAACTAAAAAGTTGTTGAATTTTAAAATTACTCTTTATGCAATTGTATATGTACATGTATATCTTGTCTTATTTAATAAACACTTTTTCGCACTTTTGCAGTTAGATTTAAACATAAAAGATATTTAAGGATAATAAAATAGTATTTTAATATTTTTGAATTTAAGAAATTTCGATAAAATTGAAATTATTATTCTGCTATGCTCACATATTTGAAATTAAAAAAGTTAGTGACAATAGAAATGTTTTAATAGCAAAAAATTGCCATACATTTTCATATATGTATATATGTAGATAAAGTTTTAAATATTAAACATAATCGGTTAATGAATATAGTTTAATTTTTAATATAAAATATAGTTGGTTAATAGATATAGTTCTAATTTGCAATATAAAACATAATTGTTGTTGTTATTAGTTTAATAATAATACTTTAAAATGTTCTTCATACATATTTGATATCAAGGAACTTGTCTGCATAAACCACATTTACATTCATACATACCATACACTTATACATTTATATATATATATATATAAATGTATATCTACAAATATATGCATATATGTATATACATATGTATATATGCAGAGTCTCAGCTTTGTCAGCGAGAAAATCCAAACGTAAAGTTGTGAAATTATGCTGAGTTGAGATCTTTGTTTTTTATGTTTCTTTGAGGAGAATGCTGACACTAGGCTGGGTGGGACGAACCTACCTGCTGCTTGTTTGGGGGTTTTCCCAGAACTCCGACAGCAACCAAAAAAAAAAAAAAAAAAAAAACTGAAAAAAAATTATAATTTTTGGGGTTTCTTTATTTTTTTTGTTTTCTTTATTTTTGCCTGACAGGAAGGAAATGAGTATTGCGTCTCGTCTGTTCGTCTCCGACAAATGAACAGTAAATTAGTTGGAAAAGCTGTGGAACAAAAATCTTAGTGACTTAATCAAAAGAGTGGTAAGAAGAGCAGTTCGCGTGTACAAGATGATGGTGTGAGAGTGGAGGGTAGAGGGGATAGGAGATAGGGGATAGGGGATAGGTAAGAAACAAGATGAGTTGACGAAACAAGAGACAACCTTGAAGGCGCCTCTAAAGCGCATAACTCAAGGGCCACGGCCAGAACAGAGACAAGACTAAGGGACTTAGTTTCGTCGAATCCAATGTCCAGGCTCTCAGGCTCATGCATAATGCAATGCGGTACTGACAGGGCCCAGGTTTTCAGTCTCTGACTCGGACTCGGACATTGGTGGTGGCCCCGTTGCGTTGCATTTTCAACAAATTAATTATTGAAAAAAAAAAAAAAAAATAAGAAAAAGAAAAAGAAAAATGAAGAAAAAAAAATACACCAAACTGGGTGAGTAAGTTGAATGAGGCTGATGATGTTGATGATGGCGATGAGTTAAAGATGAAGATGGATGGGATACAGTGCGGCAAGTAGTACATACATCTTCTTAGTTAAATATGTGTGAATACTATTCATCCACACTCATAAGTGCCAGCTTAATGGATGCGAATGAATTTTTGTTTTTTTATGGGTTGCCTCTATTGAGTATTTTGTGAGTACATTCATTGGGGGAATCACTTCATTTGCCTGACGAATGATTTGGCCGACTGTCTGTCTGTCGGTCTGTCTGTCGGTCTGTCAAGCCAAATCGATCAGCAATTTGCAAAATGCCAAACTGCAACTGACATGCCTAACCTACCTCACCGCGTCACCCAAGTTTTATGGATACAACATTTTTGCCTCACACTCACACTTCATCAACGCGAAATGATTGGCATGCCAACGTCAACGCAAAATGCAGGCTATGACGCGGTGGCGAAGGAAGCGGTAAGAGTAGCAGTAGCAGCAGCAGCAACAGCAACAGCAACAGCAGCGGCAGCAGGCAGAGGCAGCGGCAACGTTGGCGGCGACAGCCTCCGACATGTGTAAAAGGAATCGTTTAAAATAAATGACAGCAGCGCCCCCCCGGTTACTCCCAATTCCTTCTACCCTTTTACCCCTCTCTTATCTATATATTTACTTCTGTTCCTTCTCCTCCTGTCTCCCTTTCAACCCCCCCGTTTTCGTCTGCATAATTACCCACAGAGGTAGAGCCAGGGCATACGGCAGATCACAATAATCAATACGGTGACGTTAAAACAATGTGCAGGGTAGATGGTGGAGGGAGAGAGTAGGACTAACTTACTGAAGAGGTGCGAGGGGTGAAGTAGGGTAGTATACCTGACCGAGTTTTTTTTTATTTTTTATTTTGCACATTTTTTTTTAGTTGTTGTTTTTGTTTTTACTTTTTTTTTTGTATCCACATTCGATGGTTGGACATGGTCAGCATGTGCGTGTGGTCCACTTTGGAGTTTTACATGCATTTCGGTGGCTCTTGGGGCTTCGTTTGAACTTTAGATATACAGCTCTCGGCTTCGGCTTGGACTTGCATTTGCTTTGAGCCTAGATTATTTGCTTACACGCAGCTGGCCCTAACAAAAAACAAGAACAACAACAATTGCAATCACAATTGACTAGGGCTGCATAGCATATTAAATATTAAAATGAAACCCTCTACGGATATCGTAATAAATGATAAACGATGAAAAATTTCTTTTACAATAGCAAAAACTATCTTTTTAGCCTAACTTTGGATTATTTAACCATTATATAAATTTTTATTTATTTTCATTTTTGGTTTTTCAATTTAAGTTGTACTTGTAATTTAAATTATCAATTTGCCGAAATTTTAAAAATAGTTTTTCAAGTAGTTTTTTATGTATATCAAAGTTGAGGTAATTGAAACATCTTCTGACAGGACTCTCTGGGATTAACTAAGGGAGACACTTTTCAGGACCTTAGCAGATTTACCTGCTGTTAGTAATATGTTTTATAGATTTCTTTCGATTTCTATAACTCGTGTACATTACTTAATCATTCAATTTTTACTACATATTTTAAAACCTTATATTTATATCTAACTCAATATGAAAGTTTATATTTTTGGAACAGTTTTAAATTATTGTTAATATGACTTATTTAAAATCATTCATAGTAGAAATAAAATTAAAATAGGAAATAAAGAAAATAAAATTGATGCATACTTCTTTCCATTTTTGTTTAGAAATTTTATTTTTATATTTTTATTATTATTTTTATAACATTTGTTTGTTTAGTAATTATCTTTTTCAATATTTGTATTACATTTGTGAGAGAAAAAGTTAATATTAAAAATATTGTATTAAAAATATATATATTTAGCGATATATTTTATATTGCCATAAATTTACCGATATATATATATATTCAGCAATACATTTAATACTGCAATGAAAGTTATAATTTAATTTTAAAAGAAGTAAATTAAACAGCAAAATAGAATTTTATTTATAGTTTATTTATTTATAATTGGTGTTATTTTTTATAAAAAACATATTTATTTTATTATATATATATATATACAATTTCTTTTATTATTCGTTTACAATTTTAAATTAAATCACAAATTAGTTGTTTAATGTAAAAGATTTTCTAGTGTTCTATTAAATAACAAATTTACTGCTTAATGTTTAAACTATTATTTTTATATTATTAAACATATTTAATGCTTATTGCTTATTTTAACATATTGTTAATTGTTATTATATTATAAAACAGCCTAAAAGTGGTTATAAGGTCTCTAATTCAATAGTTAGAAATGAAATAACAAAGTTTACATCCCATTTTCCTCCATTTTTAATTTACTTCAACGATGCAACTGATAAATATTTCGATTCTTATTAAGAATATGACTTTCAGTTTTTTCTTTTTAAATTTCAATTTTAATTTTTTGCTTTTGCCACAATTTTGACTTTTATGATTTCGGTTGCAACCCTAGAAGAGAGTAGAAGAGAGTAGAATTGTTGACTAGTTCTTAGCACATTACGACACCAAAGACAAAAGGAAACAAAGAAAGGGAATGCCGCAGGGAATAAATACATTTTTTTTTTTTGTTTTAAGCAAAGGAAAACCAAACACCTGGACAACTGTTGCTGTTGATGATGTTACTCCTGATACTTTTCCCTACTCGACCAAGTTTGGTTTGATTGACGACTGGGCGTGGCTTTAAGAAATTTCAAGTTTGAAAATGAAGAAACTTTTTCCCTTGACTCTCGACGTATCCTTTTAACAAAAGCCCAGCGAAAATTGTCAACTTGGCACGCATTTTATTAAATGAAGGAATGTTTGTAAGCTCCTTTTTTTATTTTTAGGGTGTGAGGGCAAATGGAATGATGACTAAAGTCAGGGGCTGCTCTGCTGTCAAACTTACGCAAAACAAATCGAAAAAGGCCAACGCACACACACACACACACACACACACACATACAAACACACACGCGAAGCATGAGGAGTAGGAATGGTGAGAGAGAGAGAGAAACTGAAAAAAAGAAAAACCCAAAAACAAAGTGAAAATTTTTTAATTGCATTTTTGCCAACTGTCGCTGAGGATTATTGGCAAGCAATTCATTCCGCCTGAAAATTGCAACGAAGCATCTTTTGTGCAACACAAAAGTTGCATTAGACTTGGTAATGGATGGTAGGATAGTTTTAGCGGGTGTTGCCAGCAGCGACAAGCAAGGATAACAGGGAAAGGACCCAGCTTCCGGGCTAGACTCGCAGCAATTGCGCATTTTTTTTTTATTTTTTGCCTTACCAACTGAATAGAATTTTTGTAAACTGAAAAGAAACAGGATATTGCTACTTATGCTAATGAAAAATTGGCCAGGGAATCTGAACAAAAGAATGAATATAAATATGTACCAGAGAAATGGCATGCTATGAAGGATAACAAGGATTACTAATCTATGGCCAAAAAAATGATGACACAATGAAAAGCTAAATAAGTCAAAAGAAGGCAAATAAAAGAATGTCAGATTAATCATTATTGTCAGGTGAATGGTAAAATCACTTACAAAGAAGTCAACTTAATAGATGAACTAAAACGGAACGGCATGATGAAAGGGAATCTTATGATTATAGTAATAATTAGTTAAGTTACATTATTGTTAAGAGGAAAGGATTACAAGAGATTCATAAAAAGATTGAGTTGAGTTGATTGAGTTGAAAAAAAAAAACAAATATGCTTCAATATGTCCCTATTTTAACTATTTTAAAAGGTGAGAAGATTGCCTAAATTTAGTACAACCTTTTCTTTGTTTTGTAACTTTTTCTTTTTTGTTTTACTTTAATCTAAAATAAAAGTCTTGATGGCTGATTTGATGATACTCAATATAAAATATTATTTAAAATATTCAGAATACGGAAAACTTTTATAGAAAATCCTTTATTTATTCTCAATAGATAGAAATATTTATATGTGAAATTGTATGAGAAGGAAGCTAAGGCAATTTCGTAATATATAAGATTAAGGTAAGATTAAGTAAGAGTTTTAAAAATTATTTTATTTAATCAAAAAGGGAATTTGTATACTAAAAGAAAAGGAAGAATCTCTCGGAGCTTGTATTAAAAGTACATAGATAAAATATAATAATTTTACAGCTATAAAGATAATAGATCATACATAAGTATAAACATTGAATAAATTGATATTGTATTCGATATAATTAGTACAGAGAAACAGATTTCTAATTTTGAATTTAATTTTTTTTATTCAATAATTAAAAATATAATATATGTATGTATATAATGATACGATTTCCATGTTTTCGGATTTATTTATGTTAAATTTTGATTACTTGTGAAAGGAGTGATATATAATTAATACACATAGTTATATCCATGGGATTAAGCTGTACTAGAACCGGCAGAATAACAAATTGGCATTACTTTCTTGACCAAAATATATATAATTTTGAATATATAATAATAAACTTAAAGCCATTTGGGTTTGTTCTTTAGCCTGTCTTTAAAAATATTAACTATTTTATAAAACAGTTGAATATTCACTTAAATAATAATAATCTTAACCTTGTATAAATAAAATAAATATTATTTAAGTCTCTAAGACTAAACCATTCCGTTGAAATAATTTTAGATAAGAAAAATTGTTGGCAAGTTCTTTAGCTTCAACTTTATTTTGGTTCGTTTCTTTTAACGGGTATAAACATGCCATTTTGGCCAATTTGAATTTTTCATATTTCACTTTCATTTTCATTTTCTTAGCCAAGAGAATCCACTTAACTATGCAGGATATGAGACTTTCTTACGGAATTAACTCGATGGCTTGCCAACATGAAAGCATTTTTGCCAAAAATCTTATTTTATTTTATGTCGCTTGTTGTTGTTGTTGCTGTTGTTGTGTGTTGTTGTGTTATGTTGTTGTTCTTCCTTTTACCATGTTGACAATGTAAACAATGCAATTTAGTTGTCGTTAATGATATTTCCTGATTGTTGTCAGTCTGATTATGTTGTTGTGTCTGTTGTTTGTTATTGCTTCCCGCAAACATATTTTAATTTATAATTTTTTTTTGCTATACCATCACAACGTAAATAAATAAAACAACATCTACACAATTTTTGCAGTGTTTTTCGTGTTTTTCATTCATTCCGTTTTTTTTTTTGTTTTTTTATATAGATATTTTTTTTTTTTTGTTTAAACGTTTCTGTTGGTTGTCATGCAATGAAAGAGTTTCATGTGTATATGGATATACATACATATATATATATATATATATATATATATATATATATATATGTATGTGAGTATGTGTGTTAGCTGTTATGCGTCGCCACCCAGAAGCTCAAGTTTATAAGAGCCTACATATTCCATCATCATCATCGTCGTCGTCGTCGTCGTCGTCGTCGTCAGCAACATCTTCATCATGATCATCATTGTAGCAACTTCGATAAGTTGTTGCTGCCACGCAACCAACAACGAGAGCAAAACAAAACCTTAAAAAATATGCAGTATTTAAATATGTTAAATGGACCTCAGGATACCCTTTATTTGTCTAAAACAATGACAGCAGGAATTACAAATACAAAAAATTAATAGATTCCGAGCAAGAAAAGATAAGGAACAACAAAGTTTGCAAATGTTTATATAAGAACTTTAGATATAACTTATAAAAATGTCACAATAAATTTATGTTTTTTATTCCTTTACTTGATATAGATGTAGATATAGAGTAAAAGAAGAAAAAAAAGTGATTTTTACAATAATATTGGATATACAGTGATATAAATTATCTTCGATAATCTAACTTTATGGCAGAAATCATATTCTAATAAAAATAAAAGGAAAATGCTTCAATAAATTTTCAAAAACTTGTCTTTTGGAATTCTGGCAGAAATCAAATTTATAGAAAAATGTTAAGGAATAATGTTTCAAATAATCAATAAAATAATTAAAAAACTTAATTTTTGATATTCTGGTGCAAATCATTTTCAAATAAAAATTATAAAAAGAAAGTTTTAAATAAATCAATAAAATAATATATTTTTATTACTTGATTTTATGAATTTAAGACAGAAATAATGTTTCAAATAAAAATGGTAAAAAAAATAATGTTTCAAATAATCAATAAAACGTTATTTTTGTTTTCAAAAATTTGATTTATTGAATTATAACAAAAATAATATCTGAAAGGAAAATTATAAAGAATAATGTTTCAAATAATATCAATTTCATGGTAGTTAATACAATGGATCAGTGTGAATTTTACAGATTTATGCTATAAAGACTCTATATACCTCATTCACCTACCGTCTAAAATAAAGAAAAAGCTTTATTTTCCTTAAAACATCTCAAAGCATTTAATGATTCCTTTCATATAAATTTCTGTTATCGTGATGGAGAATTTTATCGATTTTGTTTCACATAACCAAAGATTCCATATTTTTATTGAATAAACTAGAGAAACACTAACAAATCGAGTTCTATGTCATATGTATAGAAGCTATCTTTAATTATTTGGTATTTAATTAGTATGTTCTTTTAAATAATATACTACTAAACAAACCAAAAACAATATCAAATTAAGTATAGATTAGGTAAGTTTTGATCTCTAGTTCGTCACACAAATTATTGTGCTTAAATTTGTACATTATATATAAATATATAAGTATATTTAATAGGACTATCCGCAAGCCAACTAAATTAATTTAGATGCTTTTTTCCATTTTTCTGTATAGGGTATTTTAAAAAGGGACAGCCTCCAATGACTTGATCATCATCAGCAGAAGTAGCAGCACCAGCAGCACCATCAGCAGCAGCAGCAGCAGCAGCAAAAGCATGATCATGATCGATGCGAATGTTGGGGCAATAGGCAATGCCCAGGGGCAACAACGCGCGGGCTTTGCGTTTGATTTGCTGCCCATTAAAAGTACAATGACCAGAGAAAATAACGTTATTAAGCGATCGCCTTTTCGAACTTGGCTTTTTCTTATTTTGTTTTTTTTTTCTCCCTTTTATTTTATTTTTTTTTGGGAATCAAAACAAAGTAACCAAGAATGGGGCCCAAACACACACACACACACATCACATTCAGGCACGATCGAAAGCGAAAACAACGTTGTGAGGTCCAGCATGTCCCTCACTCTTGTTAGGCCCCCCTTCTCCCAGCAGAAACCAAACATTACCTCATCTTCAACTTGCGTAAATACAAACAGATATAACAACAACAAAAACAAAGCTTCAAAAGGCAAATTTCCAATTCATGTTATATTTTTTTAAGTATTTTTTTTCTTTTTTTTTATATGGTTTTTGTGGTTCTTGGCAAATCTAACTGTTTATCACATGGAAAGTTCAGCTAATTGGGTTGAGTAGCTTTGGTTTTTTTTTATTTTTTTTTTGTTTTTGTTTTGAGTTGGGTTTTGATTAGAGAGTCTGTGGAAAGAGAATTTCAACGAAATCGAAAGCAAATTGCAATTATAAACCGACAAAAACGAAGTTGTTGTTTTTTGTAAAGTTTTTCGTAAACCGTGCTAATTAGAACTCTAGCTTAAATTTCATTATCCTTTCAAATTGGTTTCTACATATATATATTAGATATGCCCAATATCTGGCAACGCTGTCGTTGAATTACATCATAGGCAGTTCCTTTTCAATTGGAATTTATTAAAAAATATATTAATTTAATGTTCTATACGGCAGTTTCTACCATCAGCTTTAGAAATAGAATAGTTAATTTTACGAAATATGTATACCTTTGTTCCTTTACAGAGGGTATAAAGAGATTGGTCAGCTATTTATTAAATATGTTTATTATTTCTATAGAACCCTTAAAAATTTGATCATCTTAGTCTATTTTTCAACTGGCTTTCTATTTGAATCTTTTTGCCCACAATTAGCTTAAATACTTAATCACAATTTACTTAAAAGTGCATCAAAGTAATAAATTATCAAGAGATAAATGTAGAAAAATGATTATTAGATTGTATAAATCGAATATTTGTATATATATTAAGTAAATAAATATTGACACCTTAGGCCTAAATAATTAATTTTTGATCAGAAAATTACTGGCCACAATTAATTAATAGTGTATAATTAAAATTAAAGCTTAAGTAAAATATTCTTAGTTTGTCACTATATTAATTTTAATAAAATTTAAAATGCAACTATAATGAAAATCAAAGTTTAAATAAAATACTCAGGGCTTGACTATATGTATATTAATTTTATTAAAATTAAAAATAAAAAAACTATGTATGTATAATTAAAACTAAGATTCAAATACATTTTGCGTTTATCTTTAAATAAATTTTATTAAAATTAAAAAAATTAGCTCCAACTGTTTATTACAATTCATATAAAACAATTTGAGATTAATTTTGTGTTAAATCAAATATAAATTTTCAAAATCCATTAAAAGTCTTGTGAATTAGATTAAAAATTAACAAAACAACAATTTTCTTCTTAAATATAAACTTAAAAAAATTAAGGTTGTTGAAGCATGACTATAGAATTAATTTTTGAATTCAAATATACTTTTTTATACCTTAAATAAACTTTTCAAGTCGAAAATTCATGAACTTTCCAGCAACTTTATCATTACCTATTTATAAGAGTCACAAAATATAAAATATTAATTAATTGTGACTCTTTAAGATATATTTTTATTAGTTTACTAACTTTTATGTGACATTCAAAAACTTTCATTTAATTTTTTAGAACATCCCAAAAGTATGCTATGCAATAAATGTACGAATTTACTGAGTAAATTTGAGAAACATAAAAGAAAAGTTAATAATCTTAACGTTTTTTGTTTTACTCAATTCTGTGCACATTTACGATCCTTTGGCATCCTGTTTAATGACCATTTGCAGTATTTTTGAAAATTGGCTGTCAGTTAAGTGAACTGTAAAATGTTTAAATTGGCCATCCCTTTGACTGGAGCTTAAAATTGATTGAAATTATCAGCTTTGGTTTTTGGCATATCTATCTATGTATGTATATATATACAAATATCTGTACTCCTGCTGGTCCCTTCTTTTGTCTCTGTCTCTTTTTCTCTATCTCTGTCTCTCTCTGTCTATGCTTTTGCCGCTTCAACTGCAACATTAAATGGGTTAAACGAGCCAGTGTGTCGTCGCTGGCATTTGCCAAAAAGGCTTACGCTTGTTACTTAATTGGATTTGGGTTAAGCTACAAAATTACCGCCCAACATTGTGCACAATAACAATAAAATTGTACTCTCATATGTATGTATGTATATATGTGTGTTAATGTGTGTGTGTGTGTGTGTGTAATGAAATGATTGCCTCAAATCTCTGGCAGCTGTTCTTATCAAATACAAAACACATTCTGTCAGCTCGGGCACAACCGAGCATGTTGAAGCGTGTCAGAAATCAAAATCGGAATTATCATACATATATATTGTATGGGCATGGGTCGGAGGATGGATATCGAGAGCATCACTGCATGTAATTAGCAATGGCAAATGAATTGCTTGACAAAATGCCAAAAACCGATAACAAAAAGAACAAAAAGAAGCCACATTTAAGCCAAACCATGCGACAAATGGCAATTTGTCAAAATCAGGCCAGAGACATAGAAACCAGGCCGCAAAAACACAAAACCAAACCATTTAGAAAATTGATAAAAATAAAAATCAAAACAAAATCTTTACAATCCATCTAGATATAAACATATGTGTGTAGTATATGTATTTTAGATTGGCTATACAGGATACCAATTGTAATTTTTGATTCAATCCTAACACAAACTGCAATAAACCAGATATTTGATATAATCAATTATAAAAGTCACATCTACGTTTTGTAAATATATAGTTCTTGTATTGGATGTAGGTAATAGTATCTAAGTCTAAATATATGTATGTATAAATATAATAATATAGGAGTATAAAAAACTTAGAATGTAATGTTTAAATATTAAATCTCTCAAATTTGATCAAACCTTTAAAAGTTTTTCTACGAATTTAGATTAAAAATAATAATTTTATTATTAGAATTAGATTATTGGAATCATAAAAAGTTATATTGGTACTCTATTTCATAAGCAATGCAGAGTTTTAACTATAGTCATGATATATGTATATATATTTAATATATCGGCACTACAAACTCGTAAACTTTCATTATGAATTATCCCTATTTCATTTTAATTTCATTATTTAATTTCTTTTGTTTTATGTTATTTTGAGTTTTTGGCATCACATAAAAAATGATTGCTTGTTCTTCTCTATAATCTATAATAGACATATATTCAATTAATATTAGAAATATTCTTAAAGTACTTTTCAATAAATTACCAACAACATTAATTAACGAACAACAAGTAAATTTTTCAAAGGTATTTTTTGATTTCCTGTGCAGATTAAGAATTAATCAAAAAAGCAATAATTTTGCAGGATTAATAATGATGAAATAAACTACAAATCATCGAATGTGAGCAGCAAAGGAAGGTGAATAGAATAATTATACCCTTGCAGAGGGTATAATAAAATTGGTCAGATGTTTGTAACGCATAGAAATAATCGTTTCCGACCCCATAAAGTATATACATATATTCTTGATCAGCATCGAAAGCCGAGTCGATATGACCATGTCCGTCTGTCCGTCTGTCCGTCTGTCTGTTTCTTCGCAAGGAATCGAACTTAAATTTTAAGCTACGTGAATAAAAGTCATATCATTCTCTTCATTGATGATTTATCTAAATTAAGTTCGAGAGTTGGTAGGATCGGACAACTATAAGTTATAGAAAAATAGGAAAGATCAGAGGTACCTCGGTTAAAATTTGTGTTGTTCAAAACAGTTCTTGTGAGAAAAACTTTTTTGTTTTTTGAGATATCTCAACCAAATTTGGCACATAGGTGACAATTCTACTTTTACACCTTACCAGCAAGTTTGATTCAGATCGGATAATAAACACCGACATAAATCAATAAAATCAATAATCAACCCCCATCAGCATCAGTATGTATGCATATGCAGCCAATTAAATACGTTTATATTTGCTTTTATATATGCGTACACAAACAACATACATGGAAACATACAAACATACATACATACATACATATATGCGAACACGTGCTTGAAAAAACTACAAGCTGAGTGCGAAGCAGAAAGAGACAGAAAACAATTTTTGTATTGTGTTGTTGTTTTCTAGAATTCGTCAGAAAATTTAGAGAGCGAGAAGCTGGACGCTTGCAATGTATACCGAAATAGCGAGGCCGTGAATTTTAAGTTTGGTAGCGCAATAGGTAGAGATCGGTTCTAGAAGTGACGTGAGCGGAGGTTCAACTCCCCGGCCGTTGGCAAATTCGAATTTTTTCTTACTGATTCTTTTTTTGGTTCAAATTTTTTTTAAATTTTATATTTCCAATTTTTAAAAGAGAAAGTAATCAATTAATCTGCAAGGGTATACAAACTTCGGCACGGCCGAAGTTAGCTTCTTTGATATTTTTTTTCATATATATTTGGGGATCAATCCTAATAGGTGTCTCAGGTTTACATCTAAATTTTATTGTGAATATATTGAGAGTAGCTAAGATAGCATTTCTTTCAAATGAAGGATATGTTAAAATTGCTTTATATATATATGTAATCAAAGTTCCAGGTACAGGTTATGACAATGACTCTAAGAAACTTGCTTCAAACTTCAGTTACTTGATTATGTCTTAAAACTTATGTCTAAAAAGCATATTAAGACATTTAAGATATTTGCTCGAAATTATTAGAATTTCTTCAATCCTTTCTCGACATTTGTGTGACTGTGCCAATGCCATAATGGTCCTGCCAGAATAACCAAAAATAAAAATAAAAACCAACTACTACTTCACTTTTGGCATTTGGCATTCAAAACGCAACTAATGCTTCCAGGCAAGTTGAAAAATTTTGACATGCTTTTTACATTCCCCCCTCTCCAACACTCCTTCCCCCCTCCCTCTCCCATTGTCTCTCTCTCTCTCTCTGAAACTCCATTGGGGTCGTTACAATTGGGAACACTTTTCGCAGTTCGTGGTGATTCTGCTTCTGCTACTTGAGATACATCTTCTGTTTCGGCTCCTGGCCGGGCAACATGTTGGCATTGCCTGCCTGTCTATCTGTCAGGATATTCTTATATAAAACCCAAACCCACCACCCCCCCCTCCCATACAACAGTTATGGTTATGTATATTGTTTCACTAGCTCTATGTGTGTGTTTATGTGTGTGCGTGTGTGTGTATGAGTGTGCGAGTCCGTTTCATTGTTGTTGTTTCAATGTCAGTTTTTTTCTGCGTTAGTTTTGTTCGCTGTGGCAACATATTTCACTGCATAATTTCCTAGTTGTGCCTTGTAACGCATGCAAACGACAATAACAACAACAATAGCAACAACAACTACAACAACTACACACAAACTACAGGAACGACAATATTACGAGCAGAGAGCAAAAAGGCAGTGAACTAAAAACTTGACAAGGGACAGCCACACAGACACAAAACGTCCAACTGACAGTTGTCGTTGTCTCCTGTTTCTTTCCCATTTTACATTCTTCTTTTTTTCTCTATTTTTATTTTTTACTACTTTTTCCATTTGCATTAACTAGGTAATATTGAGAGGGTAGATATGGATTGATGAAAACATTGAAATGAAAAAGACAAAAACAATAACGAAAAGTGATCTGAAATTCAAATTGTACCAAGTTGGCAGGGCTTCAATATCCTTAAGAAACAAATTTTTTTTAATCTACTTCAGGTAATAATATACATATGTAGATAATGATACGCTATATATGTGTTTAGTAATAATTTTTAATTTAGTATAAATTACATTATGTAATTAAAGTATGTACTAATCAATAATTACAAGAAAGTGGACGATTATTGGGTAATATTTTAATTTTATTTTGAATTAAATAAATAATCTTTGATTCTTCTGTAAAATCAATCTTTAGGGATACTTTATTTTTTTTTTGGAAAAAAGGATTTGGGTTTTACAAGTTAAGGTTAAATAAGTTTCATAATTTTTTAACTATTTTTTCAGGGATTTTTACCATTAGATCATTTCACATTTCACAGATTGTTAAAATAAAATAATTCATTACTTTTTAAGTATTCATATTAAGTCATATTAAGCACTGAAAATAGGTATATAAGTCAATCGAATAGTATTATGTTTTCAAGACAGTAAAAATCCTGGATTATATATTTCTTAATCTGAGTACAGTCAATAAAAGATAATTAATGTTTTGAAATGAATTATATGAAAAACAATTGCCCTTTATTATAATAGAATAACTAAATAAGAATATACAAAGTATATGGAGAACTAAAAAATTATAAAGCTTGAATTTTGTTAATATTACTTAACAATTAATGTTGCCAAAAATGTCATGCAGGTGTCAAAATTTAAACTAAACCAAAATTATATTAAAATACTAAATATGTAGGTGAGAAAGTGCAAGCTTCATTCTGTACTAAAAAACGTTATTATTATTTCTACATTCTTTAAACAAGAAATATTATACCTAATTAGAGTTTAAGATTAGTTGAAGAATAACGATTATTTCTTATTATAATATAACCAAATTAACTTTAATTGTTAACAATTGTTAAGACTTTAAAATTACATATATCTAGGCTAATGGGTACAAAATTTGTCTGGTCATTTTGACCAATTTTCTTGTGCCATTTTTATTTATTTTTTTGTTTTTTTTTTTTTTTTTTGCTTTTGTTTCGTCTTGGCTTGTTATCATTTTTTAATAACATTGTTGCGCACAGCGGTAAAATTTGCATAAAGCACACAACGGGATATACAAGGATACATAAGGGGGGGCGATAAGGAGGAAGGACAAGTTGAAGATGATGGCTGGGCCAACATGTGGTATGAGTAATTTCTGCTTAAGCACAAGACAATGACACGAGAGTGCGCATTAAGTGAGTAAGGATATGCGTATCTGTGTATGTTCCTCTGTATGTGAGTGTATGTATGTATGTATGTGTGGGTGTGTGTGCGAATGTGAGTGTAGTGGAAATAAAACAATTTTCATACAAATTCCGTGCATTTGCATAAATTTCATGCACTCCAACACAGAAATGTGAAGCGACGTGCGATGTCGTCATACCGTAGCCTCATACGCATCCTGATTCATTCCGTCACAGGAAAAAAAGAATTACAAAAAAAAATGGAGGAAAAAAAGAGTGTGAAAGAGCCTTCGACTAACGAAGGCATCAAAGCATGACATTTAACTTCCACTTCCACACTCTCTCTCCCTCTATCACTCCATCTCTTTCTATCTTTTGCTCCAGTAAAAAACTTTTGCTGAAAACTTTTTTGGTTATTCTCTTCTCTTTTTCATTTTTTGTCTTTTTTTTTTTTTTTGGCAATAATCATAAAATTTCACTGCATATGAAACAAAAACCCATAAAAACTCAACCGAAAAGAGAAACGTGATTGCAACATAAAAGCGTCATTTACATGCCGTTGTCCTGCCATCGTCCTGCCGTTGTCATTGCTTTTTCTCGTCCTGTCATTGAACAGCTGCGCATGCGCTGCAAACTTTTCCGTTTGCCATTTGCCGCCTCAATAGTTTCGCCTAACCCCTCATACCCCTTAACGCGTCCCCCTCCCCATTCTACACACACACACACACACACACACTAAACTCAACGCCTTGCCCGTGGGCTTTATTGAGGTTTTGTTTAAGCTTTTAGAAAGAAGAAAAAAGTTTTTTTTTTCTATTTTTATTTTTTTGTTCTCTGTGTATTTGGCCGACAGCATTTTTGCAATTAGGCAACAGTTTCCTTCTTTTTTATATTTCTTTTTTTTATTTCACTTTATTTTTTTTTGGTATGTGTGTTTTTAGTTTGCCAAATGCAATGGAACTTTTCATTTTCGGGCCACAGTTGTGCTGGGAACTTCCTTCTCATTTTAATACCCTATAACTATAGATAAATTGGGTACATTATAGTATTATAGGCTTAAAGTATTATCAAAGTTATCACCTTGAGATTGTGAATATATAAAGCACTAGTCTTATTAGCAGCACAAAGAAAGATTTTCTCATCTGCACCAGTAAATGAAAAGGAAAAGGAAAATAGTTTTAGGTTTTTCAAAGGGATCTGTAAGTATTTTCGATTTAAAGTGAACAACTAGTGGCGAGAAAAAGAAAACTCTTGATATTATAAGAAGGTGGTAAGGCTAATTAAGAACTTTTCAAGTCACCAGAAATGGATTAAACTTTATTACAGAGTTGTAGTTTCTTTACTGGCTTCAGTTATTGTTTATTTCCTTGCTGCATCTGCGTCATTTAAAGAATAACTGTAAAACTAATGACACTGAAGGCGAATGTTTGTTATTTTAAGAATCACTCAGAGCTCAATTTACTTTAAAATTCAACTTGCTTATAAATTCCATTTTCCAGAGATCTAGTGACTAAGATCCGTTTTGAATTCTAGGTGATTCCACATAATATTTAGATTTCATTACCAGAAAATGAGTGAGTAATTTACAAGTTTTCTATTAATATAAATAACTCAAATACGATCTCTTCTTAAGTATTCAAGTGAGATTTAGTTCACATGATACATAAATGAAACTCTACTTCACATAAGTAAATATATTGCTAAATTCATGTTTATCTCTACTTTGTATAGGGTACATCAAAGTCGTTTCAAATTGTAGTCAAATTTCTTCTAACTTTTTGTATTTTTTTTTTTTTTTTGACTGCTTTTCCATTGCTAACAGCATTTTCGGCACACCACACAAAAATGGTGCGTAATTGAGACTGATTGTGGCAAGAGGGATGGATGGAAGAGTGGAGGATGCTGAAGGGTTATAGGAAAGGCTGTAGAACTTTAAGTGCTATGTGGAACACTATTTGGGGATATTGAGATAGTTGTGTGTGGTTTTGGTTTGGTCATTCAGTGTAACATTCAGAGGGAACGATGAAGTGGAAATGTTTGAAAAGTTTTGTAAAATTAATCATATTTAATTGGAAATAGTTTTTCTTCAATTTTCTATATACATACCTACATATATTGAAATATTTGTAAATAAATTGAATTTCTTACAAAATGTTGAAAACATTTGTAATTTGCTTTTAAACCAGAATATTCAATTTATCACGTATATATCAACAAATATTTGTATGTCAACAAAGAGAGAGAGAGAGAGAGAGAGAGAGTTGGTGGGAGGGAGGCGCAAGCTGTGGCCTAACTCTCCCTTCATTATATAGATATATAGACAGACATGGAATCGTCTTATCCAGTCAGGCAATCTATTTGCTTATTAAACTTCTCTGCACTTCATTGAATTTAACACCAAACAGCATCTCCTTTTGGCTACAGTGTGTCCTTTTGCTCCTGGCACATCAATATGAGGTTCGTGCCATATTATCAAATGTATTTATTTGCCAAACAGCAACTAGGGCCCTAAAAGGCCGCACACAGGCATATATATATATATATATATATCTATTCGTATATACAACACATAAAGATAAACTAAGACGCACTTATCGCTGGTCAAAAAGAGATGAAAGATATCCAAGAGAATGCCAAAAAGAAAAAAAAAATAATAATAGGGATCCTGGACACGCTCTAATACGTGTATAAAGAAAATAAAGGACATTTCGGCTAAGCTAAAATATGTGGCGTACGTTGACAGCTTAACGTACATAATTAATGTGACAATCTAAGGATATGTGCGTGGGTCGTACTTTATACGTATATAAATATATATGTACTACATATACATATATATATATATATATATTTGTGTGTGCGTGTGTGTGTGTGTGTGCATTCGAGGAGATAAACATGTTGCCAAAAATGCCCGCCCATTGACATTAATTGCGAAAACAAAACTGACCAAAAACTAACAATCCAAAACAAAAGCAGCCATCAACTCATTTAAAGACACAAAAACAAGAAATGGCCATAAAATACTAATAGAAACTTTTATATAGCACATATATATATATATATATATATATTTGCGTGATAGGGAAAACCGACATTAAAAGTTTTTATTGCCAAAAAAAAAAAAGGAAGAGAGCAGAGACACTGTAACGGACATGGCCGGGGAACGACGTGCAGACAAAACAAAAAGCATTAAATTACTTTATAATCCGTTTATAGCTTTACCCGGAAGTGGTCGAGACTCACACACACACACACACTCACACAAAAACACACAGACAAGGCCCCTATTGAAGCCACCAACAGTAGGATGAACAGTAGGACCAGCAGCAGCGGCATCAGCAGGAGGCGATTGCTAAAGCCCAGTGAAGGAGAGTGAGAGCATCAACAGCATAATCAAATCAAAGATTACGTTGAAACATTGAAATTACATATAGAGTAGACAGCACTAACAACACACACACACACACATACACACACATACACACACACACACACAAATGCAAACATGGATGAATCAATGTATGTAAACAGTGCGCCTGCTCATCACTTTAGTTTGTTATCTTCTTGTTGTCCTCGACCCTTGCTCTAAAGTAATGTGTATGATGCAAGATTAAAATTATTGCGGAACGACTGATTAACACCTTAAGGTTTAACAATTGTGATAAATTGATGTTTGTACTTCATTACAACGTCATTTGTAAGACATATGCCATTTATTTACTAAGAAATTGCAGCCACACTATTTTGAAAGATCTTGATGGCGGTGCACTGTGACTATTTACTACAATTTTAATTTTAAAATTGGCTTACTTATATATATGTATATAATATGTGTAATGATAATATACTTTTAATATGATATGTTAATTATATTTATAAGATTTTCCGTATTTTAAGCTTTCAAATTGGTGCAAAACTCTTTGTGTATTGCTTATATTTGACTCAACTTATTGCTTGAACAGACTTAAAAATAATGTTAGGTTAATAAAAAAAACATGGTTAGATATATATAGATAAAAAATCAATAAGTAAAAGTTTGATTGTATGTTACTACTTATTTGACATCTACAATTCATTGAAGTGTTTTTACCAAAGCTATTTAGCAAAAGTAATCGGCAATTGACCTTTAAGAAGAAGACTCACTAATTTTCTAATTAGATAATGTATTAGTTTCTGAGGAAGCTTCAAAGACATCATAATACTTAGTTTTTCCAATTGCGTAATTTTCTAGTTTTCAAACGAGTTTTGAAGGCGTCGTATTCGCTTTATTTTTTATTGTAAATTAATAGTCCTAATGTTTTGCGTAAAATATCTTTTCCTTTATGGTATGGAGTCTTTAAAAAAACCTACGAACATAATTAAGTAAATGTCCGGATCAAAATCTATTTAAATATCAGCAGTATAAATTAAATTTAAATGTTGAAATCGGTTTTTCAAGGTTTTAACTGAGTATTTTATATTCTTAACTCATTCATTAATTTCACTTTAAATTTGATATGATTTTCAATTGTGATCTTAAATTTATACATTAAGAGTTCAAGGCAAAGGTACAAAACCTTTTTCTACTTAGATCTATAAAATATTTCTTATAATTTATGTATGTACATAATTGTGTTTATGTGGTAAAGAAAATTTTACAATAACTCTAACGAAATATCTAAATTTAAACTTTACTTAAAATCTGTAGCCAAATACTTATTGATAATATTAAGGTACCACTTAAGTATCTGTAAGGTGACTATATGTAGGTAAAGTATCTACATATATCTATGAAGTTATTAGTTTGCCGTGTAAGTCTGACAGTGACTATATTTTGTATTTCAAAACGAAGAATTCCATTTGCCCTTTTCCATTAAATGATCTTTACAACACTTTCAGTTCTAATACAATTTAATTATTTATCTTATATCAGTTATTAAAAATTTGTATTTCTATTTCATCTATCAAGTCCAGAATACCCTTTACCACTGACCACAATCAGTTCTTTCACAAACATATGCATGGTAAAAAGCAGAAGAAAAAAAATACAACAACAAACAAACAAACAAACAAACTGCTGCATAACATGAGACGCCGCCAAACAATTACAAACATAAAGCAAAATGCGCGCTACAACTTTGACCCTCTCATTCTACGTGAACGTAAACAGCAAACTACAACAACTACAGTAACAACAACAACAAAAACAACAACATAAATTGATTTCATTCATGCTAGCCAATGGCATAGTAGAATTAGACACTTGCTTTTAGCACACACTGTGCCTAACTTGAACATGCGCAAAGTAAGCCGCTCTCAGGAACAATTCGATCTGGCAACTCTGTAAAACGAAGTTAAATGAAGGCAACAGAAATTGTGCTATCAGTTGGCTTGCTGGCCTCCTCGACTCATGAACGTTGCGGTGTGTGAAATTAAGGGGATTTTCCGAGCGTGTTTGTGTGTGCGTCTGAGTGTGTGTGTGTATCGTGACAGAGTGTGATAGTGTGCGTTAGCATTTTACGTTTGTGTGAGGGCGCCCGCCAAGTTGTTGTTACTTTAACCACCAAAAATATCAACAGCAACAACAACATTGCAGACATTTTCAAATTGAACCACCTGTCCCAAAATACACACACGCACACACAGCTTCCAGTGAATTAAACAAGGCAAAATAAAAAATAAAAATAAAAATAATAAAAGTAAAGGAACAATCAGAAACAAAAAAAAAACGAACTCACATACAAATAGAAATTTGTCAAAACATTTTCTCAACGCTCTTAAGTAGGCAACAGTTTTCAAATTTGTTAACAAACTCACTATGGAAATGGATGTCAATCGTCACGATGCCAACAATTTAATGACCATTTCATTACGTTGCTCCAACAACAACAATGGAACAACATCAAATGGTACAACAACAAATGCAACATGCCCGCCAGCACAATCATCATCATCATCATCAACGTCATCTCCGTCATCGCCTCCCAGCGGCTGTTGCGGTATCTTGAGTCGCCTCTTCTGCGTGAGTCGTCACAAGGCCACCCAATCGGTGGCGGGCACTGATGCACAGTGCAGTAATCTGCAAGAGCCACTCACTCTAATCCAACGAAAGGTGGCAACAGCAGCAACAACAACAAATACAATAAATCGTCTACCGGCAACCCAAAGACGCATTCGACGCACACCCCAAGAAATCTATTTCGAGAGTCGCGGCAAATCCTGCAAGAAGCTATTGAAATTCAATGGTAATTCTAATAAGGTGAGTGTACTTGCATTCGCAAGTGATTTAGATTCGTTGTTACCTACCAACCAGACCACCCACTCACCCATCCACCTACATCCCCCTTTGTGTATTAAAAACGGAATTGAAAACGAAAACGTCTCGTAAATAAATAAAAGTGCTGCGGATCAAAGTGAAGGGAATTTTAAGTAGATTTACACATGAACAAAGATAAGAAGGTCCTAAAACTCGAATTATTTAATGGCAATCTTACTCTTAAGATTTATTTTATGCAACGCTTTCAAAACAATTTAAAAATGCGTTTAAAATCTAACGAGATATTTTAGAAACTTTTGTTTTCAATTTGGGCAAAAAAAGAAAAAATGCAGACTGATTTATATGGATTTACATAACGATGTTTGGAAAACATTTTGGAGTGTAAAGAATTTAAGTTTAAATTAAAAATTTGGCTTAAAATGTCTTAAATTAAAATATTTTTGCTTAATAATTTAACATATTATTAAAAATCATTTGGAGATCTAAAGGAACTTAAATCGTTGCGGAATTTTCCAAGCTCGACATTGTCAGACTTTAAAAGAAATTAAAGAAATTTAAATTCTGGCTATGACACGATCTAGTCAATATTGAATTCTAAGCATTTCTCTTACCAAAATGCAGCCAATACTCTAGAGTTATATCTACCATTTCTCACTCTTAGATTTCATATATCCCACCTCTGTGTGTGACTGTTTTCAGTGTTTGTGTGTGTGTGTGTGTGTGTGGCGATGCCTTTTGTTACAAATTTTGGAAAATTTGTAGTCATAGCTTGGCCATGTATGTATGTGTGTGTGTGTGTACGCGTTTTGGGGCCTAGGTGAGTGCCAGAGTGAGTGAGAGTAAGAATGAAAGAGTCAGAGAGATACTTTGCATATAAATCATTTGGCATTGTGGCCAGGACGCAATGCGCTTATGAAATATTTCGTTTGTTTAATGCGGCAAAGGGCTTTAAGCAATATATATGGTACATTTTCTACTTTCGACATAGCAACTCAGAGAGAGAGAGAAAGAGAGTGTGAGGCAGGGAGAGGGTGAGGGCACAGGGATTGTTGGGTAGCCTGCACACTAATTAAAAACGTGCAAAAAAGAAAAGCCAATCAAACAGGTCGATGCACAACAATGGATGCTGATGCTGCTCCAAAAAAAAAAAAAAAAAAAAAAAAAAAAAAGAAGAAAGAATCACATACACAGAAAACCAAAATGCATTCACATATGCATGCATACTCATGGCAGGAGCAAGAGGAACTGGACCATATGCACAATGCAATGTGGTGTATGTCCATGCCTTAAGCACTGGGCAGCCCTAGGCACGCACTGAAGCGCAAGCAACAGGATGAATTTGTTAAACAACATGAACACGAAGGCTATCCAGAAATTTTGCTGAGAAATCAGGGGGGGGGTCGACTGAAAGGTAGCAAAGTTGCAGCACTGAAGCTGGGCAAGAGTTCTACATGTGAAAAGTGAAAAATGAAAAACTCATTCGCCCTATCAAGTGACATCATCAATTTCAGTCTATTTTGCCCTGGTCCTGAACTGCAGTTTCACCAGCAATACCAACAGCAATAGCAACATCACCATCAGCATCAGAACAAGGAGTAGCAGAGTAAAGGCTATGCCAGAAGACATTAACACCAAGAGTTGAGGTCCTGTGGACTGCTAGTCGCCTTTGGCATGAACTACTCCACTCTATGAGTGTGACAGAGCGAGAGAAAGAGAGAGAGAGAGAGACAGGAAGAGGGAGCAAAAGTGGGTAGAATAGTTGTGTGGGTTAACGAGTCTGAGTCTTAAATGTGAATGGAGTTGTTGGGGCAAACATAAGAATTCAATTGAAGCAATGTTAAAGTTTTTATATAAATTTCATAAATTATCTCTTTAGATATATTATCTAAAAGTAACAGTAGTATCTACACATTTACATACGGGGGTTGGAATCCCCTTATATACTTATATACATACTCGTACAATCGATTTTATAATGAAGCTATACCAAAACAAAAAAAAATAAAGTGTTTGTTTAAAATTAACGGGGTAACTTGGGGTTGGGAGAATGGTAATGTATCCGATGGTAACAACCACCCGAAAAAAACCAACCCCAATAACAATTTATTACAATGAGGAAATTGAAGGAAATATGCAAATGAAATGATGTACACGGTAAAAGGATTTAAAAACATTGTTCTGAAACTTATTAAAGTTTCTTTTTGGCTCATCAATTGTTGAGTAAATATTAAAGAAAAGTAGGTACTCTTTCTTTGTGTTCATATAATTATATGTCCTTTACATGACAAAAGAAAGTTCCAAATGCAAGTCAACACACAAATTGCTTGAGGCTCCTTTTAGTCCACAAACAAAATGAAGGGTATTCTAAAATGTACGACCTCGCAAACTAAGCGGAAGTGACTAGCCTGTGGTTCTAGTTAGTCCCAGACCAGTCCAAATCCTTTGCTGTCTGTCCGTATATCAGTCTCCAAGTCCGGCCATGTAAGCTCTATGTATGTGTGTGTGTGTATGCAAAAAAAAAAAAAGAAGAAAAAAATTCCATCAACATTGCAACGTTGTAATTGCCAACAGGCAGTGAGGAGGCTAAAGAAAAAGAGGCAGAAAAGGAAACACTGAGAGATAGAGAGAGAGAGAGAGAAAGACGGAGGAGGAGAGCAAACGCGGCAAACTGGACTCAGCCACATGTCCTGTCTGCCAGCTCAAAGTATCTCAGCTGTTGGTCAGTTAAAAAGCGAGGACACTTTTAGTAGTTATAAATCTAATACATATACATAAGATTATTTTTATAAATTTTGGGCTTAAAAACATAATAAACAAGGATTAAAATAAATGAGAGCTCTATCAAAATGTTGTAATTTGTATTATCTATTTGAATAGAACAACATTTTTTATTCTAAACAAGGGTTTATTATAATATAAATTAATGCTCTAGTAATTAGTCATTTTTGGTTAATCAAAATATGCCGAATATTCTATATGTCTGTTTTTTAGGCCACGACTCGTATGTTAAACTGCGGTTTGATTAACGCAACTGTAAATAGTAAAACAAACTTAAAACCGCTTTTAGTTTTAATTTTATTAAAACGCTTGCAGTTATTGAAAAATGTTTGTTTACTAATTTTAGTTAGAAATGTTTTAAAATTGAGGAAAAGCTGTTTTGCAAAAAGTCTTTCAAGAATTTCATAAATGCTTTTTAAGAATAAAAAGAACCAAAGTAATGAGTTTCCAAAATATAAGGGCCTCAGTTTGTATAACAGTTAAATAAATAAAATAAAAAGAAAAGCGGCTTGAGATTAAATATAATAATTATTGTACTATAAAAAGAGCTGCCCACAAAGAGAAAAACATTAAAAGAATTCCCTTACACTGCACGAAATTGGCAGTCAGCGAATCGCATTGCAATTGAGACAAAAATCGCTTTCGGCTATGGGATACAAAGAAAACTTTGAATAAAATATCATTTGTTCATGTGTAGCTCCGCAGCAAACGTAACTGTGCTCTCGTCAAAATGCTGTGACTGGCTGATTCAACTTCGTACATTCTTCGTGATCTCCTCGGCAACTGATCGGCTTGTGAATGGCGGCCCGCGCTATTCACCCACCATACATTTGTAAAATTATGAAACACAATTATTTCATGTAACAGTTTTTTCCAACAGTTTTGTCTGACATACATAAAATGAATGAGAAAGCTTCTAAAGTAAACGTAAGATGTTCGATAATCTTTATCATTATCAATTATAATATAATATTTTTGACTAATGATTATTTAATAATCAGCCCTCGTCTGCGGTCATCTCACGGTCACTAAATTCTGCGACATCTTTAGTACACGGCTAATGTGTTCTGGCTATTGCTGTTACTGTTAGTGTTGGTATTGCTGTTGTTGTTGTTCTTGTTGCTGTTGTTGTTCTTGTTGCTGTTGTTGTTGTTTGGTACTGTTGGTGCCACTTTTGCCATTGCTCAGACAGCTGCAAAAAAGGAAATAACTGAAGCTGGACAGGAAGCTTGTGGCCAGTCAGCTTTTCGGCATGAAGAAAACCTAACAACTGATGAGACTGTCGGTCGCTTTTGCTCTTTATGATTTGAGCCACAGAAGAGAAAACTATATACAAACATATTCATTATAATCAGAGCCTGATGATAATGATGATGATGATGATGGAGGGATACAACAGGGAGTCAATTCAAGAGTAAATTTATTTTTCTCAATGGCAAAAAGGAAAACAAAGAGCATGCAAAATAAAAAGTCATGAAAAATGAACGGTTAAGTCAAGTAGTTGAAACTGGCTAAGCAAATGGCTGTTTTTTTTTTTTTTTTTGCCCTTCTCGTTTGGTGGACTAACTTAGAGCCAAAGTCAACCCAAAAAAAATAAAAATAAAAAGAAAAACCCCAACCCCAAACCGAATCCCAATCCCGATGGCGATGACGATGACAAGGGTGCTTTGCCGCCTCACTGACTAAATAAAATTGGAATTTATTATCATGATTTGTAGCAAGCGGAGAGGAAGCTGGCAAAAGCAGTAGCAATAACACCAACAACGCCAACAACAACAACAACTTAGAAAGATAGAGATAGAGTCAAAATGGCGGGCATAAAAAGCACATCCTACTGAACCCTTCCTTCCATCCCCCCCAGCCCACCATCGCTCTCTTTAAACTGTCTGAGTCAGGAACTTGGGATAAGTAAGCAGCCTTCTTTCTATTCAACTGATTTAAATCTCATGGCCAAAGTTCGACTCACGCCCATTTCGAATGGCCAACTCTTGCTGGGGTGGCGGTGTGGGCGTAGTCGTGGTTGGATGCAAAAAAAAAGGCTTAACTATGCATTTCTGCTAGTTTATTAGGGGCTTAAACCAGCTGCCAGTGAAGCTGCTAAGGCGATTTGCCATCAGCGGCCACAAGGCGTATGCGTGATTTTTACTGGCCAAACTGAATTTAAAGAAACTTTCGAGTTATTGAATGCAAAAACTAAATCCATAGTTCTTTCAACTGAATACATTTATATATATATATATATATACATTGAAAAAAACTATACATAAGCTCACCGTGCCAAGTTTCAAGTGGCAGGTGGATGTTTTTTTTTCAGTAAAGAAAAAAAAGTTAAATAGATGCAGCAATAATTAACTGCATTAAGCCAGTAGCTAAACGAAGATAAAGATAGAGGGACAGTGTTGGCTAAGGAGCAAAAGAAGAAGTACCTTTTCGTCCGACGGCTGCCACACCTCTAAAATCTTTTTTTTCTCTCTCTTTCTCTCTCACTCTTTTACTTTTGGCTCTTCTTGCCGCCAGCTTAACTTGGCATTAACGCAATTTGTCACAGCAGCCTCGAAGAGCAGGCAGCTTAGCAGCAGACCCCGAACTTTTGGCCCCTTCCATAACAAAACAAAAACATAACAAAATAAAAATAAATAAAGAACAAAAAAAGGAACATTATTTATGCATGCTTGTGTGTGTGTGTGTGTGTGTGTATGTGTAGATTGTCTATTACATAGAGCTGACAGGTGAAATGAAATTGTGTGGGCTGGGCAACAGGAGCATTTCCAAGAAGGCCGCAACTTACATTTTAAATGCAAACGGCATGAAAATGAAAAAATTCCATAGAAAAATACACATTGACAGCTACAAAATGGTACAAATATGCGGTCTTAAGGGAAACCCAAGAGCAAAGGACAACAGGGAAAAAGCAAAATAAAGCAACCCAGGCTATTGCACAAAGCCTGGTCAATAGATAGACAAACCTACTTACAAATATACACATACCGATAGCAAACAGAAAAACTTGTTCTATTTCCAAGTAATCTTAGGAAAATTGAATGAAGGTTCATTCAATAAGTAAGTAGACACATAACGATGCAAAACTCTGACCATTTTTCAACAGAGTTCCCCATAAATGCTGAAAAATTTGTCCCATGTTTCTTATGCCATATAACATAATATTTATTTGATCCTTTATATGTAGGTACATATATTTTATTTTGAACCAAAAATATATTCTTAAGCAAATGTGATGATAAGCAAATCGAAGAGTAGATGAGGAAAGTTTTAAAACTAGTTTTTGAAGCGTTCTTGAAATTCCATTAGTGGATTCATGCAGCGAATTTTCATTTCTAGTGAAAATGTGGGAAGTTCATTAAAGTTTCTTGATTTTCTGGAATATTATTAAGAAAGTTGTTACTTTTGTGGTAGGTAATGATTACTATTAAGATAATTTTAATTTTATTTTAGAATTGCATATTTAGATTTCCTTGTACTTATACACATTTCATTTTACATTGATTACACCTTTTATGTTAATATTAACATACAGAAGTGCATTAACAGGAGAAACAATGCTAGTGTTAGTGAATATGTAAATGACACGTTAAATTCAAAATGGAAGCTTAGAAGTGTTCGTAAAGATTATTATTGGTCGATTCGTTAATAGCTTGCTATAAATCCTACTGTAATAAAAGCATAATCAAAAAAAAACATTTTTCGCAGAGACAATTCTGTAAGCATTTTGATATTTGAAAAGCTTCAGTCAATTTCTAAGTCAATTGAATATATTTATGAACAATTTAAACAATTCTTGGCGTATGCTTTTAAGGTTCTGTCATGGTCTTACGCTTTGTCTTCCCTACATTTAATAATTGTAATATCCGCCATTCATTTATTTACTAAAAGAGAGTCCATTAAATGTCTTACGAGTATCCAAATAAGGCACCAAAACTAATATTTAGACTTAACCTTGGCATAAAATCAAACTCAACTGATATTAAAACTGATTGAGATTGACATCAACTGAAATTGATGGCTTATGTCTATTCGATGCAAAGCCCATTAGGAAAATTAAGCTTAAATAAAAGTTATAGCCATAACTTCAGAAATATCAAAATTTAATATTAAATCTTCTGTTACACATATATACATATGCAGGTAGAAAAAACCAAATAATAATAGGAATATCTAAGAAATAATCTTGGTAGTATGTATGTATTTAAATATCTTTTTTGAAAAAATCTTTTCCAAATGGTTTCATTTTCGATTTAATAAAAATTTTTCAAGTTTTTTTAACGTACTGACTTGGCATATTAAAGTATAAACCTTAACTATGCTATTCCATACTTTCCTGTTGGCAACACACAATTTTATGACACACAGCTGCCGCTTGATTAGCTTTCTCCTTCTCTTCCTCTCTCTCAAACACACACATACATATACATATATATATAAGTATATATGTATGTGTGTGTTCTTTCTGACTCACATGTGTTGTGGCTCTAATACATTTTTGGCTTTAGGACTTTGATGGCAAACAAGATTTGTCTGCCAAAAAACAAAAAAAAAAAAAAAAAGAAAGAAGAAAATCAAGAGAAAAAATTAAAAGGACATTTTGTGCCAAAATTAAAAGCAATTTCCTTGGCCAAAAACACAAGAACAAGCAACCTGAAAAAGCTGCTCAATTTCCTGCCGCATCAATTTAATTCAATTTATTTACTCTCTCTGTCTCTTTCGTTATCTATCTCGCTTTCACTCTGGTATGTGTGTGTGTTTGTGTTTGTGCCAGGCTAATTCAATAAACTAGACAACAAAATAAGTTAAATTTTATGCACACCCAAGTGAAGAAGAGACTTTTTGCCTGCTTTAAAATATCTTAGCAAAGGGTCTAAAAGCATGGCCAGAACTCCAAGTGGGGAGTGAGGAAAGGGGAAGAGTTTGAGTTGGAGCAGGAGTGGTAGATATGGTAGGTGGATTTTGCTATGGCTTTTGCAAATTTGACGGCTCGACAGGAAGGCAGTCAGCGAAGTCATCATCATCCCGTACCAGCATGCTAAGAGCGCGTGATATTTGATGGATATGGATGGCATCACTGATATGCCAACGTGCTGGCAACCAAAAAAAAAAAAAAAAAAACTGGAAAGGGAAGAGTTGAAAGGGGAGTGTGAGTGGCATGTCCTCTTGCTCGAATCTACTCTCCTTCTCAAATGCCTTCTTTGGCATGCCTTTGATGTGTTGCATCTCACATACAGATAACACAATGGAATCGGGTTCAGGTTTGGCATAAAATACTGATAGGGGTCTCTTTTGGAACTGAGCTTTATGATTGGCAAAATATCCAATTGAAAGAGAAATTTTTTCTTATGAAATTTCTTAATAACATTGTCTATTGAAGGTAGGATGCTATCTTAACAGAAAATTTGTGTTGCGCAATTCCAAACAAAATATGTATACAAATGTACATATGTTCAAATGTTTATTTTTATTTTTGCCAATTTCATCTGATCGATTAAATCAAAGTGATTTTTCTTGCTTCACTTTCAGTTTATTTTTATTTGAAAGAACTTGGTTAGAGCAAAGCAAAGTGAAGCCATTTCTCTTATCTATTTAAAGGGGTAAAAGATTTTATGACTTTCTCTTTTAAGTATTTTTTACCCTTCAGTTAATGAAATTAGCCCATTGTACAATGGGTTAATGTTGGTTGCTTGCTGCCTTAAAAATAAAAAACAATATCTTGTCTTTAAAGCCGACTTCAAATCAAATGGTATTTTATGTTAGGCCAGGCCGGAAATGAAACACAAGTATTGGCAGAGCGACGGGTACGGTTGCTTGGTGTGTAACGGGAAGAGGTAAAGAGGAGGTAGATGGTTAAAATGGGCGACGTCAGGGAAACACTTCGAAGGCAACTGTCGACGAGGTTTTTATGTGGCGCCATATAAATTTCGGGTAGCTGGCATACTTCAGGCGCCGCATTACGTTTATGGCCTGGCTAAATTAAACACACAAGAAGGCAACAGCCAAAGAGCCCAGAGAGTTGGTAGCAGATTCCAAGTCAGAAAACAGAGAGAGATGGTGAGATGGTGAGATGGAGAGAGAGAGAGATAGAGAGAGCGTATGACTGGGATTGGCAGTATAGTGGGTGTAGTGGGTAATGTAGAGGGGATATGCTTGCTTGGGAAATTTGCTACAAGTTGCTTTATTTTATGCGCATATTTGCGCATATTACTCATACGCCCCGGCTGGCATACATCTTCATTTAAAGGCAAATGTCTTGGCATACGCCAGGCGAGACGAAGCAAAACGAAGTCGTTTGCTTTTATTTTATTAAATTTTCATTTCATTTCGTTACTTTTTTTCCCCCCCTTTACATCGCCCCTCACACATTTTTACACGCTTAACATGTTGCATGTTGACTGCTGCCAGAAGGAAATGTCTCCCTCCATCTCACCCCCCCTTTCTTTTTTCCTCTTCTGCACTCTATTTATCTCTTTTGCTTTGGAATATAATTGAGGGAGGTATATACTATATGTATATATGTATATATATGTATATATTATCTGTACTTGCTGCTGATTCGTTGATTGCCAATGAAGTTTATAAGCAGAAGGTTTCTGCGTTCCTCTTACTTATCGCGTTTTTTTTTCTTCTTCCTTTGCTCCTTTTCATTTCCTTTCTTTTTTTTTGGATAAGGCTGATTTATGCTCCCCTAGTCCCCAAGCTATTAAAGTATGAATGCCAAGTCTTGAGTTGCACGGATGTGGGTTAACAGTTTCCTTTTGTGAACCAGTCAACAGGCAATGGCAAAGGCAAAGGCAAAGGCACAGGCGCATCCGTCCTCCCAGGGGAGGACATGCCATGACCTGTATCCATATCTGCTGTATCGCCAAATGGGTTATTGATGAGCTATTTTGCCAACTTCTTGCTGAGTTGGCACAATAACAACAACAACAACAACACCAACAACAAAATAACTTTTCTTTCTTTCAACCGGATTTAGTTTTTGGGCTCAAATACGTGACGGGGACCAATTCGAGTGTAAATAAAACCTGAATGAAAAAGAGACTGTTAATGAGACAGTCAGTTTTTGCCACAAGACCAGCATCTTGCCATCTCTACCTTTTTTTTTTCTTTTTTTCCTTTTTCTTTTTTTTGCCTTAAATGTAGACCAGAAAATTGTGTAGAAGTTGAAGGAGACACGCCTATGACATGTGGCAGAACTTTAAAGTGCCAGCAGCTCAAATTTCATTAGCGCTCCAACTTTAAATTTGTGGCACATGCGTGGCATGCGGTAGATGCAGTTGCAATTCCTTTACCAGATCCTGCTGACACCGCACTTGTCACATAAATGTGCTTAATCTTTTACACCGGCAGAAGACCCATCTCTACTCCCCTTCCCCCCATTAGCCATCTAGACAGACAGAGGTAGGGGGGGGCTGCAACCAAGTGCATGAGCAAGCAAACTGGCAACAGTTGAGATACCCAACAGTTGAGAAACCACAGTGGCAAAAAGATTCCTTCAATGTGGGCAATGTGGAAAATTGTATTCTATTCTATATGCAAAATGTTTATACAATAAATATTTTCTATTTAAATACATATATATATATATTCCAATTTCATTTATTTTGTGGAAAACCATTAATAACAATTTCATATTGACATTTTCATTAAAAAAACTTTTAATTGCATTGTTTTGTTGAAATTAGTTTATTATTATTTTATTATTTTGCGAATCTAATAGGTGTATGATATTTATTTAAACAAAATAGCAGATGTTAGCGATTTAAAATTAAGACAATATTTCATATGAATTACTTTTTTCCATGAGTCTTAAAATTCCTTTTTTAAATTCAGATCTAAAGGTGCCTGTATTTCTACTTTTATTAAAACAAATTTATCATTTTCTATGGCCTTTAGAAAATGAAATAATATTATAGGAATATTTTCCAGTACTTAGTTTTACCCTTTCATTTTATTAATCAGAAATTTGAAATTTTCCATATTAAGAAACGAAACAACATTGCGTATAAGTAATATTTTCTAAGAACTTTAGGATTCTCATTCCCTTTTTTTTTACTGATGTTTATTACTTTGTATTTTCAATGCGTTTTTCTTTTGTAAGATTAGAAAAAAGTATTTCTTATTGATTGTTTCATTTTATTAAAAATTCAACTTTATGCCAAAATTAATTGATATGCTTTTAATAATTGAAAAATCTTTCAATCTTTTCTTTATTACTATACTATGATATAATTCTAAATACTCAAATATTTTGACCAAAATTTAAGTAAACTTTTCAATGACTAGTTATGACATAGTTGTCTAAGATTTGGTTAGTGGAAAGCGATTTATTTTTCAAAAAAATTATATGAATATAACTTCAATCAAAGTTTTTTAAAAATTTCACTCTGCAGCTTATTTTCTGTAAATGAACTTCTTCATATCTTTAACTCAGATTGCAAAATTTAAATAAAGAAAAGAAATGAAGGATTGAGTAAAATTTTAATTTCAAATAAATAATTCTCTATGATTTTAACAGCAATGAACAAATAAACAGATAGTAATAATTAAATAAAAATTAAATAGATCATATCGCAAACTAAGCAAATAAATGGAATGAAAAGATAAAGAAAAAAAACAACAAGTTTCTTCAATCTACCTCTAACAGATCCGCAATAATTTATATGAAATATCGTCTCAATATCATTTTCCAATTTAATAATAACTAAAATTTAAAAATAAATCACATTGTGTTATCCTTTAAACTAAATAGAATAAATACAAAAGACAATATAAATTAATTTGCTGACTAAAATCTGTGTACATCCATTTAATAGTAAAAAAAAAAAAAAATATAATCTATATATATCCATTTAATAACAAAAAAGTTATAGTACTAAAAAGTCAGTAATTCACCTCGATAACAAAAGTTTGACATTACAATGTAAATGCAATATATGTTTCTTATATCAAAATCTTGTTATTGCAGAATCCACTCAGCATATATCTATATCTAATTTGTCATACTAAAATTGTATAAATCTAATCTGATTTAAGTAAAAGTTAGATACTCAAACCAAACTATATAGCCATCACCCATGGTGCCTAAAACTAACTAAGTATCACAACGATATTGTGTAAGCTGTCGCTTCTTCCCTCCCCCGCCCTTCGCTTCTGGTCCTGCTCCTGCTTCTGGTTTAGTTGCTATTCCTTGTTCCTACTCCCTTCCCTCTCTGGGTG
Source organism: Drosophila sturtevanti (assembly GCA_018150375.1). NCBI lineage: Eukaryota > Metazoa > Arthropoda > Insecta > Diptera > Drosophilidae > Drosophila > Drosophila sturtevanti. The sequence continues at coordinate 1,874,092 of JAECWJ010000324.1, read as the reverse complement.
TTAGTCGTGGTTATAACCACTGCTGCTTGTCTAACATATCAAATTTGTAGCTACGCATATCCTTGTACTTCTCAACATGTCAACTGCGGGCTCAGAGGAGAATGAAAAAGTTTTTTTTTGCCTTCGCCTTCGTTTTCGTCTTGCCGCTTGTAGTTTGGTAAAGAACTTTAATTTCTGCATTACTAGAGATGACAACGACAAGGACAAGGTGGTTTGGTGTTGGCAATAGCTGCCGGGCGGGGGGGGGTAGGGAATGAAAGAAATGGATGGCGGATGTAGAGGCAACAACCGAGACACATGAAGCAAAACTTTGCCATATAAAGTTACGCTTAACAACACACCACCAAGTTCGTGAATGGGAAGCAACTCCTCTTTAACTTGGGCCTTAATACAACTCATTAAATTTAGAAAATGCTCGCGGCAAAAGTTTCTGTTCTCGTTGACATCTACATTATATGCCATACAACAAGAAGAACTTGGCCAAGACTCGGTTTACTTGAAATACTTTTAGATATATCCTATATATATATATATATATATATATATATATTTAGTCGACCCAAGGCAATTTCTATGCTAAGAAATTTAAGTTTTTACGCCCAGCGAAAGTTTAATTGCAACGGATGTTGGCGTGTAAATTATTTTGTTGCTACCATCTTTTACTATATCACGTCTCTCTGCCCTCTTCCCTATTCCCTGCCTCTTATTCCTAACATCTGCTTATTCTTCTTCTCTACCTCCTTCAACTGTTCATCTTCTCTTCGAGTGTAACCTTCAGTCAGCAGCAATCTGTGGTACTATAGCCTCAGTTTCATTTTCTGTGCTAATGAGCAACTTATTAAAACTTTCCACTTTCCTGGCAAAGGCAATTTGAATGGGTTGCGCGTGAGGAGCCTAAATAAATACGGAAATGGCCAGGGCCAATTGAAGCCAAAGCCAAAAATAAGAGATAACTTTACACAGAAAAAAAAAACACAAAACGAAACGAAAAACAAAAAACAGAAAACAATGAACAAAACAAGAAATGAAAACAAAACAAAAAAAAACTCATTTACGCTAAGAAAAATAGTAATAGAAATAGAAAGAGTAAACTTCAATTTCCTGTCTTCACAATGGCACGAAACCAAAATGAGAATTCCGCGCAAGTGAAACAACAACCAGAACCAGAAACTCGTTGAGAAGTTGGCTAAAAGCATGCTCTCGATAAAAACAAAAGCCGCAATGAGGAGGCGAAATTCTTTAGTGAAATGTGAAAAATACGACTAGGTAATAACCTACAATTTGTTTTTTTCTTTTTCTTTTTTTTGCAAACATAGCAAATTGCTTTCATTCCTTAGGATATCCTCTTAGCAAATGCAAATTCCTAACACACATACATATGCAAATGATCAATGAGTACTTAACACCTCTGTATCCGGAAATGACCTTAGGGAGACAGACAAACATTTCTGAGATAAAGTGGCAAAAAGAAATGGAAAACATGGAAAATGTAGTCAAGTTTGTGAACCATTTATTGCTCTTCCAAAAAGAGATATTTAGATGATAGATTCCACCCGAAAATAACATATTTTTGATATTGTTCATCTAGAGTCCTTTTCGATACAAATTTTTTAAAGATTAATATATAATTTATGAGTTGATTCCATCTAAATCAAAACATATTTTTTAAATCATTTGCCTAGGGTCTTTTTTTATAAATATTTATTTAAGATTACAATATAAATAAAAAAGTGATTTCTCCCACAAACAAATACATTTTTTTGAAATAATTTATTAAGAGTCCTTTTTTATCAGTATTTAAGTCATTATTTTAGAAACTTTTTGTCAAGTTTTCTTTATAGAAACTTGAACAATTTAGCAATTGGTGATCTGAAGCAAAGTTCATGAAGAATTTAGAATAACTCATAATTCTTGTACTTAAAATTTAAATACCAAAAATCCTTGAATAGATAAGTTTAACTCAAATTTAGGCAAAGATACTACAAAATATATATTTATATATATTATCGCCTGAGCTGCAATTGAAAGACTTAATTTTTGGAAAAGTTTAACATTTTTTTTTAATTAAAAAAAAGTTCTAATAAAATAGATCAAATAATGTTGAAATTCTTAAATTTTTCATATATCTGCTTTAGAGTTTTAACAAAAAAAAAAATATATAGTTTTATATTTAATATTTTATTATTTTATTTAATTTTTTATTGAATATTTTATTCACCCGACTAGACTAATTCTAACAAATTTAGCATTAGGCACACCGCCTATATAATCATTGGATTCAATACTCTTCTATTTCCATTAATGTTCCTTTCACCTTTTATGGGAGTCCCAATGCTTTTCACCTTCATTGAACGCTCACTCACTCACACAGACATCCCAGGAGTCACACAATCAGTCTTCAGCAATAACTCGATAGCATATTGTACGAAATGAATGGAAATGAGGGGATTTTGTCGCAGGGTTGGCCAAGTGGGTTTTTTTTTTTTTTGCTTTTTCTGTTGTTTTTCTCTGACACATCCTGTTTCTTATCCTGTGCTTGTACTCAACTTTGAAGTGCTTAGACAATCGTGTTGAAGCTTTGATTTTCGAGCTTAGGCAATGGCGAAGTCTGTGTAGCATACTTATGAGGGCTGGTAATTAAGTTGAAGTACCCCGATATATAGGCACAGTCACAGGCACTGGCTAAGGAACAGACGCAGACATCCACACAAATAAACACACACACGCACACACAGACACACACACACATACACAGTGAGAGACAATTTGCCTAAGTAATGACTGATGGGAGTCAATGACGTACAAGAAGAACCGAGAAACGGTTACAAAATGGACGTCAAGACGGACACAGTTTGGGTAAAAGTGTTGAAATGTCTGCAGCACTTAATTAATTAATGTCAGAGCGAAATGAGAAAAGTTTTCGAACCAAAGAACTTGGCAGCTATTTGTTAAGTTAAGTTCGAGCTTCCAGCGACTCTCCCCCATTCAATATTTGTCAATGAACTCATTAAGTAAATTAATAGACAAAGTTACCAATTGCTGACAATGGAAATTGTATTTACTGTTTCAAGGCAAAATCATCACTAACACCAACCAACCCAATGCGAAATTCCCTTCATCTTTATCTTAGGTACGAGTAGATGTAGAAATCAACATCGGAAGCGCATCTTGCGGTGGCCCATAAAAATGGGCATGCAATAAAAACCCTAAAGTCAACAAAACAGAGTTGCCAGAGAGAAATCGATTATTATTTTGTTGGTGTGAGAGATGGAAAGAGGAATGTATATTGGTGAAAGAGAGGGGGGGGAGGAGGAAGGGATGCTGAAAGACCTAGTCTCTGCCACGTTTTCGATTTCGCTGCCACCTGATGTCCTAACTGTGAAATTGCCAACGTTTGCAGGAAGTGATTTTCCTAGCTGTGTCTCTGCATGTGTGTGTGTGTGTTTGTGTGTGAGTGTGCGAAAGTCTGTTTGTACTTCTATTTGTGTGTGTGCGTGTGTGTGTCTGTGTTGGAGGATTTTATGACCCTTGATAGTGGCAAGCGATTTGTTGCGTAGCATTGCATTTTCAATTTCTGCAACGGGCGCTCCTTTTTTCGGGCACCTTTGAATAATGCAATGTGTACCCCTCCCCCACCACTACCCCTTCTATTTCTCAGCTCCTTTTCTGATTCTCTGGCAATCTTCTTTTGGCAGCTTATTAAGAGCGCCATGTGACTGCCAATGCAACTGCAATTCCAATGCCAAATTCTCTTGCTCTTCCTCTCGTTCACCCTTCTCATTCTCTTATTACCCCTTTCAAATTTTCAAACACGAGCGACCAATTTGAACTGCAGCCATAAGCCAACGTCGCGACAACTATGTATGTGTGTGTGTCCATGTATATATGTATCTGTGTGTATGTGTATGCGTATGTTTATGATTGTGTGTCTGTGTGTGTGACCAAAGTGACAAATATGCAGCACGTGCCTTGACTTTGCTTTGGGGCATAAGCAGAAAGAAAAGAAAAAGAGTGCGGTAAGGAGATGAAAAGGTTGAAGAAATGTTAAGTGACTGTAAAAAAAACTAGAAGGCCAGAAGAATATCTTCAATAATGCCGAAGTTTTTATACCCTTAAAAATTCTCCATTAATTAATTCAATGCTTAAGGACGCTGGCTTACTTTGCTGAAGTACAAGAATTCGAAATCAGAGCGTTGCTCAACACTTAGAACGATATTTGTACGATAGCTGTATAAAAAATGCTGACCAACACTTTAAAAATACTAACATTGCAACACAAGTCATCTTTTCTCTAAAGTGATCATTCCTGAATCTATTTTAACAAATTTGACGATTATTTCAATACTGATTTCTTATTACTTATTTTAGTTTCCCTTGAAAGATTTGTCGAGTTTTCATTAGCTTCTAAATCACCGATATTAAAACAAAATTTCAATTGAGTTCAAAGCAAAATTAATTGAATATATTAAAACTCACAAATTTTGATCTATACAGACACCAGTAGATAAATGTATATGTACATATATGATCAATTTCCACTCTATAGATGTAATACTTTCGGAGGAGATTACGTTGATTCAGAATGCTTGTGTGATTATCAGATGATCTGGAATATATATGTTCTTTATACATATATATTTGGTAGTTGCTTTCTTTAATGCATTGAAAACTTCTGAACAAAGTGTATTATTCCTTTTTGCAAGAGTGTAAAAACTAATTAAAATATTTTACATGTAAAATTTATAATTTTTCTGAACAATTTCTTAAAATATAATCATTGCATTGCCATGTCATTGCTGCTCACGTTGTTTTTCCATTCAACGAAACTTTTTTTTTACCATAGTAAAAAAACACTTGAAAATCGTTTAATTTTCATTAATAGTCAAGTGGATTTTCATTCGGGCTTAATGTACCATGGCAACACAAGGCAATGCATTGCCATGATGGCCATTGTTTTTGGCCAACGGGCTTGTTAAATGCCGTTAAGCGTTAACAAAGACAGAGACAGATAGATACTGACACAGAGAGGGAGAGAGAGGGGGGTGAAAAAAGAGAGAGAGGGAGAGAGCGAGCGGGGCTGAAAGCCAGATAGATAAAAGATGGAAGCGGGAAAAACCGAGCCGTAGAGAAATTAAATTGATGCATTTTTAAGCGTTGTCTGCGGCGCATTAATTTTCCACAATTTACCTGCCCTCCATGCCCTTGTTTTTTTTTTTTTTGTATTATTCACACCCGACCCCTTTTATCCCACCATATAAGCATTTTTCATTTCAAAGTCACCACAAAAGCTACCAAATCTCCCCTCTCGAACAGATGGTGGAAGAGAAATTGCAGCAGGCAGCGATAGTAGAAGTAGGAGTTGGAGTTGCAGTTGGAGACGGAGACGGAACCGAAGCCACTTCAATTTCAAAAGGCAGACGCAGCGGCAGCTATGGTCATTGGCCGCTGGCCTCCAGCCAGAAGTTCAAGCTTTTCCATTCAGTTTTCCCTTTTTTTTTTTTTTTTTTATCGCTGCTGCAGCTGCATTATTTCAATTTTGTTCAAGTTTTCCTTTGATTTCCTGGGGATTTTGCTTCGTTTTGGATAGCCACCGTCATGGCCTTTGCCGTACCATTGTGCGGCTAATTCAATGTTTGATTAGCAGAAAATATTTAAAATATTTCAACCGACTAGCTTCGGTTTGTGCTCTGTCTACTACCTCTTTATCAGTTTATCTGTATATTTCCCCCTCTCTATATCTCCATCTGTGGCTCGTCAGCTGCCAATGTATTAATTATAAAAGCCATGAAACCACAAGCATGGCACACGAACAGGAGATTCAACATTGCAAATTGAAGTCTGGTTTTGGCATTTCGACCAAATGATAAACTAACTAACGGATTTTATTTATGGCCGCTGTTGATAAAGCTGCCATATGCCACACGCCGCAACAGCAACAGTAGCAACAACACCACCAAATGCGGTTGCAACAGCGGCAAAATGTCAGTTGGCAATATAAAAATAATATACATTGAAAATGTGAGAGCCAAAAAAGGGCAACGAAAAAAGTAAAAAAAAAAAAACGTTTAAAACAGTCATGACAAACATAAAGCAATAATCTTTAAATATTGAATAGGAAACATATTTGATTTTAGTTTTACGTTCTATGAAATTGAAATTAGTCTAAAGATCAGAAGAAGAAAACAGTCTGATTGATATATCTCCAAGTTGATCGTTTTTTAAATCATTAAAGTAAACATTATTCTCTTTGCTTTGTTAATGTCAGTATTCGCAAGGAATTGCATGGTCCGTTATATTCAAAATCCTCATTCTGTCTGCTGTACTAGTGTTGGTAAAGTTTTTTATTTGCCTGAAATATCTTGTTATAATATCTATTATTATTACATATAGTACAGTATATAAGCTAAATTCTTTGATCAAAACTATAGTTACATGTCAGAAGTAGTAAGCCAATTTTTAAAATATAGAAATAGCTTAACAAACATAAATATATGTAAATTATAACATTAACAATATAACAAGAAATTGTTGTAATTAAGGAAAGTCTTTAATATGCTTGATTAAGGACTTCAAAATAACAAAGATGCCTATTAACCAGGATGCAATTCCGCCTCATAAATTCGCCAATATCAATCGTAGTTGAAATTTTAATTTAACAACAGAAAATAACTGAATAAAGCATTCCAATTAAATATAATGTAGCAGTTTATGTTTTCCAAAATTTAAATTAGGGAAAACAGAGATTTTAATTGTTTAAATTTTAGATAATGAAAGAAAACGACTTTCAGAACTTCTGGGGATAAACTAAAAAAGTAACAAAAGGCGTCATTATGAAAGTGTAATCAAAATGGTTCAATCTATATATCCATTACATATAAAAATAAACAGTTCAACTGAAAACTTGTTTAGTTTATGTATTAAACAGAGTTAAAAATTGTTTAATTTTTCTTAAATTTTCATATGAGTATATAGTCAATCTCTACTGTGGCATAAATATGGGGCCACAATAAAAATGTCAAAAGCAATTTTATGTTAATTTTATGGCAATTTATTTTCATCAAATTAAACTTCCGCTTTAATGAGTAACAGTTGGAAATCAATGTTTAAATAAGTAAGAGTTTAAGGATTCTGCACACAGCCACTAGGTAAATCACTTTTCGTGCAACGAAACAAATTTGCACTTTTTGTAATTACGATTTTCAATTAGAGACTAGTAGTAGTGCAACAACAGGCAAAACCAATTTGCAATTGGCTACCAACTAAAATCTCATTCTCTTACCCACTTTTTCACATACGTTTTTTCATGTATTTTCTTTTTTGGTTTTCCTTTTTTTTTTTCGTTTCTCCATTTTGTGTGTCATTCTTTATTTGCCAGATATTGCTGTATCCCGAGGAGGGATGGGCGCGTACGGCTAGTTCCAGTTATTGGACCATAACACCCTGCTGGTGGCAACCGAATCGTTGTCGCATTGTCGAATACTCTGGCACGCAACGTCAGGCCACAAAGGCACGAATGGTGCCGCTGGAGCAGCAGGGCTCGTTACTGATTGCCGGACAATTTCGAAGGACAACAGCATCTGCCTCAGCTACAGGCATGCCCTCTGCCTGTCCATCTGCCTCTGCTTCTGCATCTGCATCGGCGACACTGTCACTCACGGACAAGTCACAGCCCGCTTGCAATGATGAGTTCAAGCTGTATCTGACATCGAACATCTCGATGGAGGACTACAACATGGGCTATTGTTTGACTGGATTTGTGGAGCGTCGCTGCCAACTGACAAACACCTTTCAGATGACTCACTTTGCCGTCATCAAACGGCAATGGCCACCGCCGTCCAATCTGAGTAACTCATAAAATGGCCCTAGTGTGATTTTTGATTCTTTCGTAAATATATATATATATATTTTTTTCTAATTATAGTTTTTTCTTTTAGTATTTAAGTAGAGCGAGAAATCGAAACTTCATGTGCAATTTTTGGAAAAACAACTTAAAAAAAAAACTAAAAAAACGAAAAATAATAACAAAAACACAAATAAGCAAATGTTGGCCAAGGTGATAGTAAAAAGAAAAGAAAGAAAAAAGTTGTTGCATTAGGATTCAAAATAATTGAGCGCATTAATGAAAGAAAAGCTCTCGATTTTTTTTTTACCAAACATTTCTAAATGTCTGTGTGTACTTTAGTGTGTAATTTGTAATTTTAACTAAATGTTCTAGACAAGCCAAAGAAAATACAAACAAGAAAAAAAAAACACAAAAAAAATTAAACAAAAACAAAAAAAAAACACGAGCAAAATTTGTGTGCTTTCGATGTTGTGTAGGTAATGAAAACCAAAGCGAAACAAAAACAAACTACTAACTGTTAAAAGCTAAATGCAACTAAACCGCTTTGCCAACACTAACACACAAACACTCATGCATGCACACTGGCACACATAGTATACAAACACACATGCTAGGGCACTCATATAGTTGCACTATTAAGCTGCAGCTAGCCTTCTCTCTCCCTCTTCTTTTGGCTAGCAGCAGCTACTTAATGCTTAAAAAGTGCAACAAATTGAAACTTGTGCTTGTCGAAGCATATGATTGTGAGTGGGCACTGCATGTGTGTGTGCGTGTGAGTGTGTGCGTGTGGGTAAATATGTATGTGTGTGCATTGCAGTTTTTCCTCAAAACGTCCTTAAACGGCCATGTTTGCTCAACTTATTGCCTTTAAGCTTCAAAATATGAGCAAACCAAAAACTAAACAAACTACTCAACTTGATGAAACACAGAGAAAAAATGGCATTTTTTTTTTGTATTTTATTTTAAAAGATTATGTAATATAAAAAAGATTAAGTTGCAATACTCATTGACAAAATTTAAATATTTATATAGCCTAAAATAAACCATTTTCGGTTACATTAACTTCTAACTTTGTTTATTTGTATGCTCGGTAAGGAAATTAATATCTCGTGTTGCCTTTGCTATGTCATACGACATTTAGTTGAGAATTATCTTAACTTTTTGAGGAAAATAACAAATTTTTTGGTTTAAAGATGACTTTAAACTTTAAAGTTTTCTAACCATAATTCTAATGACAGAATGTAAATCCGAGTAAATGCAAACTTTAAGTTTTGTTAACTGTTGGAAATAGATAATAAATATGTTTAAATTTTGTTTTAAACAAATCTTATACTTTAGATTATTTCCATTCAAGAATTACAACTGAAAGTCAAATAAATGAAAGCCTCAACTAAATTCGTACAATATGTTTAATGAATAAAAGTCATAGATATATTTTATTTTATATTATATTTTTCTTTTATATTTAGTCAAATCATTATATTATTTATTAAAACAAAGCAACATTTCACGACTTAATATATTTTCATTAATTGCAGATTTTTTTTCACTTAATCAAATTTTTTTCTCTGTGAATTTTTTGAAAAAATTGAACTTTACGCTATGCTAATCTACTCTAGCTCTATCACACGCTCATTCACTAACTCACTCACTTGAAAAACAAAAACACTCAATCACTTACTTAAAAAACTTAACTCACTCTTTGAGCATAAACCGCAACGTATATCAACAATTCGTCCAATAATTGGAGACTTTTGGCATAACAAAATGGCGATTGATTTTCTTCGAAACGTCGCCACCCCAGGTCAAAGCTCCAATTGCCAAACCCTAAGTGTTAAAACAAAAATAAAACAATATAGTAAAAATAAAAAAGCAAAAAACGAAGAAAACAAAAATCCAAAGCTAAGTCTAAAGTAAAAATAAAACAAAAATCTAGTTTAAGAACTAAAAAAAAACAAAAGAAAAGAAAAGGAAGTCAAAAGAAATTCATATTTACAAATTAGAATTATATACTTATATATATATATAGACTTGCTATGTGTGTAGGCTTGAATGTTTTTTGCATAATTATATATATATATATACATATATATATATATATATATATATATATATATATATAGATGTGTACTATGATAAAAAATGCCAATCAGTAACAATTCATGTTGTAGTTCGCTTTTTGGCGCTTTTACACGCAAGCGAAAGAAGATGAAAGCAAAATTTAAATTTTTATTTGCTATAAGATGCTCCCCCTAAAAACTACATGCAATTGCCCAACCCCACCCCACCCTATACCCAGTTTATTCCATTGATATTTATGTATGTATCAGGTACCTGCCAGAACATCCATATATAAAACAATATATATATACATATAAATATTAATATATATATATATATTTGAACAGTTCAACAAGTCCAGCAAATTGAATTATTTTTTTAGAAATCGAATGAAGAACGCAAAAACAAACAATTGCAAATGCTCTATATAGTTATTATTATATATACATATACATATATACAAGAGTCCCACACACACGCACATATACACATGCAAATGAATGTTGTTATTTTTCTTCATTTTTTTGCTAACTTTTGTCTTTGTATTGGTAGCTGTATGTAAGTGTCTATAAGTGTGTAGCATACTTTTTCGCGCTTAGCTTAAAGAAAACTTAAGAAACAACTTCAAGTTGATAAAAGATAACGACAGATCATGATGATATATAGAACAACACAAAGAAAGAAAGAAAAAAAAACAAATAAGGGGGAGATACCGGAAACATGCCATGAGCTTTTTTTGTAGCCGTTTATTCAATACAAAAATAAGAAAGGACAAAAATTACAAATAAAATTTTTGTAAACATTAAAAATTAATTCAATAAATTAAGCTTGTATACAAATAAGATGAAATCAAAAGAAACAAAAGAGAGAGCCAAAAAAAAGTTGAATAAAAAATTCAATAAAATGCAAATTAAAATTGAAATCAAATACCGATGATGACAGAGGAAAGCATAAATCAAATAAACAAATAAAGCGACAACAAACAACAAAAAAAGAAACAAAAATGGAAGCATACGCTAAAAGAAAACATAAATTGAAAACTACATGAGGAAATGGAAAATGTATGTGTGTGTATTTATGTGTTTAAGAGAATTGTAATAAAATACAACAGAAACAGAGATTAAAACAAAACATAGGAAATAAAGAATGGCGAACGAAAACAAAGAGCAACCAGAATGTTTGATTTGTTAATCAATTTTTACAGCCAACGGGTAGGTCAAATATCAATTATAAATCCCCACCATAATTCTCCTCAATAACAAAAAAAACCCGACATTTTCCATAGCAGCATTTGTCATACGCTTACAAAATTGTACATCTATATAATTATTACTGCGGCAAGCTCACCAAAGAAGCGTAACAAAGGGTCATTGAAGTCGGAAAACTTTTTTTTTAAAATGCATTTAATTAATACTTGGTAACTTTGAGAAAATGAAGGTAAGTAATTTTTACCATATATGTAAATTCTCTTTAGTTCTAACTTGACCACAACTTTGTAGGCAACGTAATTAATAATTGAAATAAAGATATCCTAAGGGCTTATCAAATGCTGACTGCTACACATTCTGAAATGCAATATGTTTAACCGATACTTTACGATGAATATAAACTATGCATCTTGGTCAATTATTTGTTAGGTTTAACTTTAACTATACTTATTTAACCCCCACTATCCAAGCTACTTACAGACTCAACTAATATAACAGACTTGAGGAAACGAATTTCAGCCTAGTTAAAGCACTTTTATTCAAACACATATTTAATACATATGCACTTAGAGCAACTTACAGCTTGTTGCTTCTGTAGGGTTGCTATTTTGCACTCTGTTAAATTTAATAATTTTCATTCACGTCTGTTAAGTGCTAGTGTTGGCAAGCATCTGAAACACTAATCACCTATTTTTGCTGAATTCTGCGTTTGAATTATTTACATAGGGGCCTAACCTGTCGAAAGCTAAACTAGTTCTTTCTTTTGAGAACAATATACAATTTTAAACTAAATCTCCAAGTACACAATTACTTTTACAATCTTTTCTTAAAAATACACCATTCTCAATTTTTTTATAACCATTTTTGAAAACTATTTATTACTTGATAGCTAAATGATGACACTGAATAAATGTAGAGATACCAGAAATTCAAAAAATTAAGTTCCTTTTTCAGTCATAGACCACACAACGAAAGTCATAAACGATAAACGAAATCTTTCTTTTCAATCAAATATTGAAAATAAATTGACACGTCAATTTAGCTTGAAAGAAGACATGGAGGAGATACAAACTACCAAACACTAACTTAAATTAGTAACTATCATTAAATATCGTAAGAGAAAACTAACAACAAAAGTAAAAATGCAATTTAAGCAATCTTATCAAAATTTCTTTGTGTCTATTCCAAAAAAAATACTTAAAATGTTTCAAATCACTTAATAATAGTTAAACGATTTAAAGATATAAAATCCACATTATTAATTGAAATAGATGGTCAAGTTATTAAGCCAAAGATTGTACAAATTATATATCAATTAATTTGAAATTCTATTTTAGCTCTTAAATCAAAATTCTTTGGCAGATTGCATCGTTTAATCTCTTCTAATAGCCAAGTCATTTCACCAGCGAATCAAAGTAAAAGGAAACCTCACTTGAATCATACTGCAATTTTATTTCACCATTTGTTTTGTTTGCCTTTGCTTAGAGAAAGGAGAAAGGAGCAGTGCAACTGCTTACTCTGGCTCACCTGGGTTCACCTGCTGCTGGCGCTGGCGCTGGTACTGAATGCTGGTACTCGTGCTCGTTCACCCACACCTGGCGGCATAAATCGCGCCATGAGTTTCAACTTTCAACAAAGATGTAAGCCAAGTTAATTGCTTTTTGTTGCCTTGCTACCTTTTTGCGCTGCAATGTCAACAATGAAACTAACGGCTGCCAGATCCTTGTCCTCGTCTGTATGCCATTCCCTAGTCCTTTCCCTTGTCTTTATTCCTTCAGTCCGTTACCATCTCCAGCTGGTGCTGTTCGTTCTTGTTGGCTGGTTATTTGAGCAGCTCTTCACAATCAACAACAACTTGGCAACATGGAAGCATTTACTGGAATAAGCGTTTCGCGTGGCCATTTTGTTGCCTAGGCTAGGACTCTTGAGAAAGTCATGGCCTAACCTTACAATGAAGATGAGCTTAGAGGCAGAATAGTAACAATTGGAAAAATGAATGCATATATTATATATTTAGTTGAAAGTTTTGGACTTGAATATGTTAGCCAAAGAGAATTTCTTCAGTAAAAACTACATCCCTCTCTCAACTCTCCAACATTATTAATGATTAAAATTTTGGCAACGGTCGACGAAGACGACGACGACGACAATGTTGATGGCATTTGGCAATTCTTTTTGGCCCTCAATCAATTTACAATTCATGGAGGCCGAAAAAAGAGAGAAGGCGGCAAGCAGCCAACGATGGCGGCAAAAAGTCGCTGCTAGAAATCGAAGTCAGTCAACTGTGAATATTGCAAAATGAGCTTCCGCCTTCGCATACACTTCCGGCAACAATTTCCGTTTCCTCATTACCTTTTTTTCTCTTCCTTGCTCTCTCCTCAGGCCTCATATTTTCTGCCCATACTTTCTTTTCTTGGCTATTTTGCTGGACAAATGGAAAAAGGGCTTGAGCCGTCTTCTTAGTCCTTCATATGACAATTTATAATGTTTTTTTTTTCTCCTCAGCTTTCGATTTAAATTGCTTGACAATTATTATCCTGCCTTGAATGAAATGGAAAATTCTCATTCTCATTCGCTACCATGTCTCAGCGTCTCAGCAAGAAGAGAAATTGACGATGAATTCGACAATTTATATTTAGTGTGGGAACAGAGAGAAGGAGAGAGAAAGAGAGAATGCCGGAGAATTAATGATGGCAAATTTGCAAAGTTCACAAATTTCTTATTAGTCGCGAGAGGCAAAACCGTTGCTAAAGTTCTTCATGTACCAACGCCTGAGGTTCATATTTCATTTTAGGCAGTTAGTTTCTTGGTTGGAGAAGCAGCAGCAACAGCATCAGCAGCCAAAAGTAGGACCCACAAACGAAAACCGGGGTAGTGGGTGGGGGATGCCTGCGGTTTTAAGTTTTCACCGGCATCGAGTAAAATTTCCCAAGCGCTCTAATTTGAATTTTAATTGAGGTCTCTTTGTGGTATTTTTTAACGCTTTTTTGTTGTTGTTGTTGTATTTTTTTTTTTTTTTTTGGTTGGTTGGTTGCTTTGAAAATTAACAATAATTATAAATAATTATGCTGTGCATGTATTTTTCGTTGTTTTTTATTTTTTTATTTGTAAGTTGAACGTGCGGGGATACTTTTCTTGGTAGTTAAATTCGAGGATATTTAAAGAACACATTATATATGCGACTTTCTTTCTTCCTGTTCGTGGAATAAATACGTTAATTTTTTTATACAAATCATTTCGATGATTGTGGACCTTTTTATACTCTTACATATAGTGTCTACTTATTTTGGTCATCTATTTATAGCACTTATAAATTATATTATTGATTTATATGGAATTCTTACATTCTGTTTGTCTGTTTGGATCGGCGCAATCTTGTTTTATTATTTTTTTGAAATATTTGGTTACTCCCCTCATCAGATCACTCACATATGTATGTATGAACAGACATTATACAAACTTAAAACTCGTTTCACATTGGAATCTTATAACAAAAATATGTTTCAATTTTAAAGAGTTTTTTATAGTAGGTCTTTTTGCTGTAAAGATGTATTATTATTTACAAAACATAGTTTATAGAGACCTTGTTGTTATCCAATTTAAATATTTATACTAAACGTTGGTTAAGCAAAAATCCCTAAAAAGGTCTAAGGGTATTCAGAATACATTTATTGAGGGTCATCCCTTAAATCAAAGATTGCCAAAGGTTGTTCATAAATCAGGAATCAGATCCAAAGTCAATTCAGATTAAAAGTTATTCTAATGGAAAAATTAATTTTCCTTAATGAGAAATTCTTTAAAATCAAACAAATAATAATAAGTACATTTATACATAATATATATTTTTTCTCCTTTTTTATATATAATTTGTTCATGTTCATATAAGTAACCATATCCTCATTATTCTTTAAAATTTTTTTTCATTTTTGTCAGTCTATTTGATTTTTGAATACCGCCGTGTGTTGATAAAGTCCCATACACAAGCCAAGTTCAGGATTATTAATTTTACCAACACTAAATGAATAAATAAGATAATTTTTAGTACTAAAAGATTTTGATATAAATCAACAATGGATACAAGAAAATTGTTTGCCAATTTTCTTTCCTTATATATGTATGTATATACATATATATTTTTTAAATGTTAAATCAAATATCGGCTTAAATTTAAGCAGGTTGTAGTTAAATATTGCCACCCTGTTGTCTCCATCCTGTTTGGCAGCCTGAAATCCCCTTGCTTCAATTTGATGCAAAATCAAATCAAAGTGAAATTTTTTATGTTTTATGCATTTCGTCATAAAAAAAGCCAAAAAAAAAAAAAAAAAAATGAAAATAAAGAATAAAAATAAAAACGAGAATTGACGCGTAAATCGTTTGCAACTCAACTTCAAATAAATAAAAATCAAATAAATATGCAAATAATGCAAATGTCAAAAAAGTTTCCCCTTGGCCTTTTAATTTTACAGTTGCTCCCTTGCCCACGTCTCACCATATGTCCTCCCTCGTTGTAGCCGTTGAAGTATTGATGTAAATACACATTTAATTGGAGAATATATATATATATATATATATATGTTTATATATATATATATATAAAAATGATGGAAATAAATCAATTGCAGGAAAAAATATTGAAAAAAAAAGTTTAATGGAAAAACTGAATCGAACTGGGCCAGATACAATTATTGCAAACGGCAGACCATAGAAATTGTAAATTGAAATGTGAAACTGTTTGCCTCTTCCACAATTCCGACTAACAAACATAAATGAATTGAAATAAAGAAAGTTAACATCAATGCAAATATCAATGAAAAGAGAACATTCCAATTTATAGTCATTAAAATAGTTTAATTTTAATGAAAAATGTTTCGAAATTTTGTTTACACTTGTACAAAAACGATTGGAATACCCTATAAACAAGATAATACGACTTTGTATGAAACGCTCGAAATCTTTTTAGCATACTAGACTACTAGACTATGGCCTGTAGAGTTCCATAATTGGCAGTAACTCCTAAAAGGCATTAAGACTGAAATACCATAGTCTATTAGATCATAAATTGCTGCAAAGCTGGGCACGGACTTTAGGATGTTTCTCAAAAACAAGTGCAGAATTTTTAATAACTCTACAAATTTGATAATGCAGGACGCACAGGCAAGCAGGGGATGAACGCGAGAATTCGACATCGAATTAACAAACGTCCAAAAAAAAAAGGATATGAGCATTTTTGCTCCAAATCGGTGGTCACTAGGCCAACTTTAAAAAATGGTTAGTAAGCGCCAATTTCCTTACTAAAAACTATAGTAAAATTTTAAAAAATATTACGACCAAAGTTTTAAAATTTTTAACATTTTAACATTAATAGTGAAAAAATACAAAATTTTGCTGAAAATTAGTTTTCCATTCTCTAATGTTGGTAAAATGTTGTGATTATATAAAAAGGTTAGTTCTTTGTTTTTCAAATTTTAAAAACTAAGAAAGTTCTTATTCATTCCTGAGATTTCACCCGATTGATTCTATGATTTATGTACATACATACATATGTACATACATGCATACATAGTTAGTTTTATTCTAACAAATCTTGATAGAGGGGTATTTACATATGTACATACATATTTAAATATCTTTTAAATATTTCTGTTATGGATCTAAAACGCAATATATATACATACATACATATGTACATATGTACAATTTGTATTTATGTATGTACATATGTATGTTTGCATATACATACATATGTATGCATAATTTTTTATAGAAATTTCATTTTATATATGTATGTACATATGTATGTATGTACATATGTATGTATGTACATATGTATGTATGTACATATGTATGTATGTACATATGTATGAATGTACATATGTATGTATGTACTCACTTGCATATGAACGTATGGTTAGCATTATTTCGCACAACTACTTTGTCAGCTGTTGAAAAACGTTTAGTGTGACCAAATACTCGTATTTAAATGTGAGGGAGAGCACTATTATTCGCTTTCATATTTTTTTAAGCAAAAGTCTTAGCAAATTGTATTCAACGAAAAATCAATAAACGGTTGCACTTGCTTTGGTTTTTGCAAGGTAAAAGAACAAGCTTTTACCTTGTTCTTGCTATTTTAGCTCGAAAATTGTAATTCTGTACAATATTTATGGATTCAATTTATTTGTATTAACACAAGTTCAATCAATTTCGTTTTACTTCTTTATTGCAATTGTTAAACGTTTAACCATTATTTTATTTAATTATAAATTCATTAATTTAATAGTATGTATGTTAACACTTTAATAAACCATATATCCATATAACTATATCTCTTAAATATTAGTTCCAAATGACTTTGGCGTTCGGAACCAGTTCACAGGGTCATATTTTTTTTAGTTCCGCGGAACGATTACAACGTTGTTTGCTAACACATTTTGACCAAGCGGAAAGTGAACAACACAAAAATAAAATGGTAATTGGAACAATCAATGTTTATTTTACTTAATTGAAATGACTTATTGTTCATTTTGATTACAGAATAAACTAAAATGGATGGGTCATTCGGCCACCATCATGGGCATTCAGTGTGCACTGCTAAATGACGACAAATCCTGTGAAGTCATCTTGGCAACCCAAGATGGTGCAAGTGAGCGCGCACATCTCTACGTCCTTTGCACATGCAGCAGTTTGATGCGGAATCTGTTAAAGGATTTACCACCAGGACAACAGGCAACCATAATTCTACCAGACATTCGTGGCGACCTTCTGGAAAGTATACTCTCGTTTATATACGTGGGCGAAACAAGCCTGCCCTCGGATTCGTTAACTGAATTTATGGAGGCATTGAGTTTACTTGGTATAAAAGCCCCAATTAAGTTCAAGTGCATCTCCAATCGCAACTTTCAAGTCGAAAATTCTGAATTTGATGAAGAGTTTGATATTGGAGAAGAACCTGAAGATGAGGACGACGACGATGAGGAATATAGTTGGAAAAACAAAACAGAGGAACAGGAAATGCTAATGCATGATGATGAGGAAGTGATAACCGATCCATTGACCAGTTCGGCAGTTTACACCGATGCTGAAATAGATGAAGCTGAAAATGATTATGATGGCACTGACGATGAAGATGATGGGGATGTGTTTGATATAATGGAAATGGAAGTGGATTCCAAAACAAAGTTAAAACCAAAACCTTGTCATGAAGGTACCCCAAAGGTAAAACGTCCACCCAGCAAAAGGCCACGAAAAAACAGTAACCAAACTATCGAGGGTAAAGATGGCATTACAGACGCAATAGAATTGGCTGTCGATGCCGTAATTCGCCTTAAACTTAGTCTACAAAAGGCTGCTGATCGCTATGACATATCGAAAACAGTTTTATGGCGTCGCGTACGCGATTGTCCCGAGTACATAAAAATTAATCGAAAAAATCCCATGCTAGCGGAGGCGCATAAACGTCTTAAAAAGGGCCATTCTCTGAAGAGTATTTGCACTGAATTAAATGTACCTATGTCTACTCTCCACCGTCACAAGATGCGAATGGTTGCCGAGGGGCAGTTGCCTGACTATGGGAACGACAGTCGTCGTGATAGCACACCAAAAGATGAACTGAACGATAAGCTTGCAAAGGCGCTCCACGCTTGCATTCACGATGGCATGACAGTGAATCATTCAGCAATTCTATTTGAGATACCCAAGAGCACTCTTTGGCGCCACTTGCAACGTCAATTGCCTAACAAGGGGAAAAAATCCCAAAAAAAAAGAAAACAAAAGGAGAGTAAATAAATGTATTAATTATTGTTAACTATATTTAGTAGTTGTGGTAATCCCTATACGTAAGCGTTTAAAATCTAAATCTGGAAATATTTATACGTGCTAATAGACCGTATTGTAATCACGTCGATTATAAACATTTTCTTTCTAAGGATTTTAAATTAAGCCGAACTTAAAAAATGGAATAAACATATTTCAATAAAAAAAATTGGACAAAATTTTCTAACTTGAAAATATTACCATGTAATATAATTTTGTCGTTCACATTCTATTAAAAGGATCTTAAGTAGTAGTAGCAGTAGGACTCAATCATTAGTTCTCATGTATATTTTTTAGTAGGGATAAGTACATCCTCTCTTTGTTTTCTAATATGTTAATTGATTGAAAATAATTCTAGAATAAAACAGACAATTAGGTAAGTATTAATATAGAATGTATTTATATAGAATATGATTGTGTTTTTTCAACAAATTATATATAATATATAATTATATATAATTAAATAGAGTAATAATGCTAATAACTTTTTTTTTGTATAACATGATGAGTAGGCAGACTAATTACTTTTTTAACCACATAAATATACTTATATATATGTAAGCTTATCTTTGCAATATGTATAGCCATATATGTACAAATAAACTTGCATAACTATTATAAATACAATGAAGTTTTTTACTTATTACTTATAACAAAGGAGAAGGTAGGTGGGGGAAGGTAAAGAGGCAAAAATTTAAATAACCCGTATCTCCGTACATAGTAGACGTATTTCCATACAAAATTTAATACCTTTAGTCTTTTCCATATAGGAGTAAACCCTGCAAGAACCTGCTTAATAAAAAATTACCTGATATTGGTATATTTTAAGACAGAAAGATAATTCTTTTTTAAGCAATTGTGTTTATAGTCTTTGAAATAAAAACATAGCCAGAGTAGAACCCACTAATAAGTTTAATCAAAACTGTGTTATGTATGTACATATATATACATACATACATATTTACATATGTGATGTAACAAATATATCATATCATTTTCCAATTTTGATAAAATTAGTTCGATAACTGTATGTTTATTTAAAATATCCCATTTAAAGATCTATTTACTTTACTAAAATTACTAAAGTCTTAGTACAGCTAGACCCCAAATATCCAGGAAATTTCGGGTCAGGAGTCATCATGGATAATCGTAAGTCCCGGTTACTCGAGGGGATTACTTATATTTTACTTAATATTTTATACATATCATTAAATTAACTGACAAGCAAATGTTTCTGAGTTTTGCAAACGTCTATTAATGTTCGTACAATTAATTTAAAAATATATATATTTGAAGCGGTTTCTTCATCTTTAAAAATATGTATAAATAATTTTAATGTTAACAGTTCACTTAATAGAATTAAAAATATATAAAAATTTTCCATCTGCAAAGGTAAAGCAATTACACTAAAAGATATTTAAGCAATGTAATAATTAACTATTTCATTTAAAGAGTATTTAAAATTCATTACAATACCTTTCAGATATCATCTTGTCATACTTTACGATTTATACTCAGAGTAGACCCCACATAATGATTTATCAAACCATTAAGGTAGACAACGACTTCATTAAAAATGCAATGCTCATTAAATAGAATGCAATTTCTTAACCAAAAATGCCAGACAGACGGAATACAAAACTAAAACTAGACAGCAGCAGCATCAGGAACAGCAGAAATATTCCCCACTCCACCTATAATGGCAATCCACCTGACCAGACAGCCAGCAGAGATAAATGAAAAGTGCAGATGATAGAGATGGTGGCGAAGGAGGAGAAGCAGCAGCAGTAGCAGGAGCAGAAGTGAAAGCATTGTGGAAGAGTTGCTGCCAGGTAAGGGTTGCAATGACGATGAAGACGACGTTGATGATGACATTATCTCATGCTCATTGAACGCAAATGTGGCGTATTTGTTGCACACACCATAAACGTTTGGTGGTATGAAGTAGTTTTAAGGGAAATGTGGAAAATGGGCAAAAAAAAAAAAACAAAATAAAGTAAAAGAAAAGCAAACTGCAACTGAATTTTTGACGACTGCCAGACAGCAGATTCATTGTGTTATACAAGCAGTCATCAGGCATATTCTCTTCCCTCTCCCTTCAATCTTTCCTGTCACATTGTTCTTTCTTTACTTTTCATTTCGCTACTCTTTATATTCTTTTTTTTATATTTTTTTCTTTTTTGTTACTCTTCAAAGTGGAACAATAGCAAATGGAATTGGAGCTGTGGTTGCTTTTCCAGAGAAAAAAAACTCAAACAACTTCACAATATACATATAAAACATACAAAAAAAAATGGAAGCTAAAGAATAGGTTTTGTTTGTCAAAAAAAGAAATGAAAAAATCAGGTGAATGATCGTGTAAAACTTATGTCATTCAATGGTTTTTTATCAACTCAAGAATGTGTCAGTGGGCAAAATATATGTATATTAATATCTACAATCCCTTCCAACTTTTTTTTATTTAAATCATAATTGATTGTTTTTTGTTTTTATTTACATTTTTTGGATAAAAGATATAGTGAAGCTATTTAAAGGACCTTATTCGATTGGAACAATCCATGTTTCACTTTCAGATTGTCTATAGGAATATTGAAATTAAATTCTGTTAACGGAAAAGTGAAAAATATTGAAAAAGGTAATCACATTCACTTTTAATTTTAATTGTTTTAGCTTATATTTCGAAATCTGTAACTGGTATAAAAATCATTCTAAAATAGTGTAGAAAAACAATTTATAAGGATTAAAATTATTTAATTATTAAAACTTTGCTTACTCTAATGATTTAACGCGTTTCCTTGACAATAGAAGATTAATTTTAAGCTTAAGCTTGATATCTATAGATCCATCGAAACTAATCGATCATAGTAGACATCAAACATATTTTTATCAAAATTATCTCCATTAAAATCAGCACCGATAAACTTAATCTAGCTTTACACTAAATGTTCAGATTGGCTTTAACATATTTATATTATAAAGTTCCACTAGCCATTAAGATTTTAAACATTTTTTAAAGTAGATTTTACCGCCATTTAGTCATTAATTATAAACTACCTAAAATAAACAATAAAAATAACAAAGTATTTTCTTTTTCAAAGAGCAACGAACTAAAGAGCAAGACAAAGAAATTTTTTTATATAAAATTCCTTTTGACTTTAATTTCTTTAAATTTGAACCCTTCCTTCCATAAAAACTTTTTTACATTTTGGTTGTAACTTGTTTTTTAAACTTCAATTGTTGGCGACCGCCCCCCCTCCTTTTTTGAATGGGAAGTCCATGTGGGTCCGCCCCTGCTGGCTGCTGTTGATCTTTATGTTCTCCAGTTCAGTGACTCACATTTGTATGCATAATATATTTCATTTTTCCGTTGGCATAATTCGAAAGAATTTTAAGTTTTGCAAAAGTCAAGACAAGGTTTATATATACATATTTTCATTTTTGCTTGTTTTCCCCACTTCAATTTTTCTTTCTTTTGTTTTATTTTTTTTTTTTTTTCGTTTTGTTTTGTTTTTTTGTTAACGAATTAAGTCAGTGCGCTTAAGGCGCATTTAAATTAACTTTAATAGCACGACCCACACAGCAAAACCCAACGCCTGGCCCGCCCCTCATATCCCCGTCAGCATCTCAGCCTGGATCAACATTTACGCCAAGTACTTAACAACTTTAATGAGCGCCAAGGAAAGAAAGGAAAAAAAAAACCAAAAAAAAATACAAAAAACGGATTCCCTACAACATGGCAGGATTCAACTTTAGCGGCCAAAGTAGCCAACGCTTACTTAATACTAATGGCTGTCATTATCCTTTATCCTTTTGGCTATGGGAACAACTGTCTCTTTTTCCCTCACTCTCTCTCTCTCTCTCTCTATATATCTATATGTATGTACAACTATGTCTCCGTCTTTATCTAGCCTTTTGTTTGCACGCACATTTATTAGGCAAACCAAAGCGCCAAAACCTCGACGCCGAAAATAAAAACTTGGCCAAAAAGAGAAGACAGAAATTAACTTAACGCGATTCAAAACAAAAAAAAATCTACCAAAAGCAATTTGGGTCGACAAAAATGGAATACCTGCTACCTGAAAATTGGTCAAAATATCAATTACCAAATGATATATCTTACATTAAATATGTAAATAGTTGTAGCTTTAGAAAGTTTAATGAATAATATTAGCAAAAATTTATTTAGATAAATTACACTATTTAAAATAAAATATTAGAATTCAAAGTGTGCAAAGTTTTTGGTAAAAAACAAATCTACAATTGCCTTCAATTCCTTTTATCATAAATTTTAAGTTTGCCCTTTAATATTACGGATTCCTTTAATTATATCTAATAATTATTATTTATAATTATTATTTAGAAAACGTAAACTTTCTTTTTGAAACCTCAAAATTTGTAATATAAAAATTATTGAAAATATTCCCTTATATTCTGTATATATATTCTGCAAATATATAATCATAAAATGAAGTTTAAACAGACAAGTATTTAGACTTATTCATTTCTTAATAATACATATATTGCTCGTTATATCACACATTTTGTAAGAAAAAATTATAATTTAACAATATTTATCTGTATATTAACTACCTCACTTCAATCCACAAAATCCAGAAAAATTTAAAAAAAAATATATATATAAATTCTTTACAATGTCTATTTATTGAGAACTCCGGTTAAACTCTTCCATCCAATGACTACTGAGTATGAAAAAACGAAAAGTTTGGCCATTCCTTTTTCTTTTTTTGTTATTTGTGAATTTTTTTCCTGTTTGTTTGCTGTTGACAAAAAACGAATTAAGCCAGCAAGGAAAACTTTAAGTAGCTTTTGTGCGAGAAAGTATTAAAAACGTTTTTCAAATGGAAGAAAGATAGACAGAGTGGATGTACTTGGGCAAGGGCATGGCCAAAAAGGATTCCCATGCCACGTCACAACCAAGTGTCCTTGAGTCCTATTTACTTAACTTTGGCTCAAGTAGCTGCTGCTACTGCTGCTGCTTCTGTTCAGAGTTTCTTTTTTGCCTTTTTCCTCCCCCCTCCCCCAATTTACGTAAAATTCTTTTTAGCTTTTCCAGTGGGTAAAATGAATTTTCATAAATCTAAAAAAAAAAAGTAAAATGAAATAAAAATTTCATTATTTCACTCACTCACTTCTTTCTTTAGTATTATTATTGTATTATGTGTGCAAACCATTGAAACATTGTTTGTTAAAACTTACTCCTTTGCTCAAGATTTAAAGTGGTTTTTTTTTTGTCGGAAAATTGAAATTCCTGAATGAGATGCAAATTTGTTGCAACATCAGACCGCAACTAGTTGATGACGTCACAGCCATTTATTGGTATGCCACAGAAATCCCACAACACCCCCTTTTTCAACCAAAAATAAGCACTCCCTTCCGGATGATGAGACGTCACCAATGTCGATCTCTATGTCGTATATCTATGTAATAATTTCACACGCACAAACGCGGTCATTTTAATTAGCACGATTGCATTTTCAACACGTAGACACAATTCAAATTGTAAATCACATAGGCCGTTAAACACTGACCCACCACTCATTCCAAATGCCATATATAATACATACATATATATATATACATATACATATACATATATGTGGTATATATATCTGCTTATGTAGCTGCAGCTGTTCGTTAAATATCCGCGCTTTGATAGTTTTCAAGTGCCTCCACTTCATTTAAACCACACACACATACACACACACACAGTGAGAGAGAGACCAAATTCTGCAGTAAATTAATATTGCTAATTACAACATGGAGGCCAGATAGCGAATGATAGTAGAAGGAGCAGATGGTGTACACTTTCACATGGCATCCAGGGCTAATGACGCATTATAAAGAGCACCTTGTTACGAGACTTTCATAATTTGAAACAAGGCTTATTAATGCTATTCCATTTGATTTGGCTCAGTAATTAACATGTCAACAGAGCATTCAATATTTGCATGGATTTCCATTACCCATAAATGGGAGAATTAACGAATTTCATATATTTTAAAGAACATACTCATATAATACAAAAGAATATATGTATATTGATAGATAGTTATTATATAGATAACACAACAATCCAACAGTAATCAGAATTCCAAATGACTTGCAAATTTGATAAGA
Organism: Drosophila sturtevanti; assembly: GCA_018150375.1. NCBI lineage: Eukaryota > Metazoa > Arthropoda > Insecta > Diptera > Drosophilidae > Drosophila > Drosophila sturtevanti. The sequence goes on along the minus strand of JAECWJ010000324.1, from coordinate 1,849,033 downwards.
GAAAATTTGTTCAAATTTTATATATTTTAAATTATTTGTTAAATTTAATCTAATTTAAATTAATTGGATTGAATTTCATCTTCAACTAAGGCTATTTCCACATAAATAAAACTCAAACTCTGTTTTACTTAATTAAAGGTGTATAATTAATTGCCATATAATGCAAAAGTATCTTATAAAATGAAAAGTGAAATGAAACCTTTAAAAATCAATAAAATATATATCAGACATACTATAGTACAATTTAATTAATGCATAATATCCTAATATCTAAAATATTGTTTGGCTTAATAAGGTTAAGTTAATTATCTTAAGAATATTTACAAAGAATAAACTTGTCTTTAGTTTTAGGTATTTCGAACAAATCGAGAAAGTTAAATTGGTTTGATATTATTTAATTAAATTTATTTAACTTAGCTTAAAATTAAGTTACTTTAAGGCATTAGTTAATAAATATTAGAATACTATATAAATTATTTATAGTATATAATAAAAATTATAATATATACATATACTTTATTTTAAAAGTAATCAATATATTCAATTTATTTTCTTTAAAAAATAATCAAAGAATTTATAAAAAAATACTTCGATATAATTGTTTAATTTCATTTTAATTTATTTTTATTTTAAAAAATATCAAATATTTCTTTTTAAGACTTAAATTATTAAATGTTTAACAGTTACTTATAACTTAAAAGTCATAACTGATAAAAATACGCAATAATTTTTACAAATAAATACTTCGATATAATTGTTTAATTTAGTTTTAGTTTATTTTAATTTTAAGAAATATCACATATTTCCTTTTATGACTTAAATTTTTAAATGTTTAAGAGTTTCTTATAACTTAAAAGTTAAAATTGATATTTTTTAAGTATAAATTTTAATTGTTGACATCCTTTTTATTAAGATTATAATTTATCTGTGAAAAATATTTGCAAAAATTAAAAAATATACATATTAAAGTTACAAAATTTATGTTAAAAATTATAGTTTTAATTTAACAAATTAGTAATTAAAGTTATTTAGTCTTTATTAAAATATATTTTAATGTAAACATTCAAGATTAAGATTAGAATTAAAGGAAAATTTAAATTAATTAATACCTCTTTCCAAATATCTTACAGTACATAGCTTAGATTATGCATATTCGCTTTAATCAAAAGCCATATACCCTACTCAAATATAGATAAGAGGTATAACAATAAATTTAAAGTTTAATACAATATAAAATAAGGTTTTGAGTTTTAAAAATAAATAAGGTTTTCTAGGTCTTTAGCCCATTGATCGATGGATGCTAGTTATAACAATTGTCAGGCCATGGTTAAACAAAGCTCACTGAATTGTATTTATTTATGACAGCAAACACACTCACACTCACACACTCGCACACTCAGAGAGTAGCACTTTGTTTACACATTGCGTATACGCGCCGTGAACAGGCAATCAGTCAATGTAAATTGAAATAAAATATTTAAAAAGCAGTCGATGTTCGAACGTCTGACCGCAATCATGTCAGAAAAATGAATTTATCGTCGGTTTATCTACTAATTGGACTGATCGGTGTGATAGCAACACAGATTGTTGGCCAGATCGATACAGTTTGTCAAATAGTTCAACGTCATGGACTCCAGTGTCAAGTGCATCGTGTTGAGACATCAGATGGATATCAGTTGACATTAGAACGTATACCGGTACCGCGAAATCAAAGTTGTGCTACTGGCCAGCGTCCATTTATCCTTATGCATGGTTTAATTGGCTCGGCTGGTGATTTTGTAACGGCGGGAATTGACCGTAGTTTGGCCTTTCGATTGCATCGGCAATGCTTTGATGTATGGCTACCGAATGCTCGGGGTACCACATATTCGCGTAGTCATCGCTTATTACAGACAAATCAGCCAGCCTTTTGGCATTTCAGTTGGCATGAAATTGGCATTTATGATCTGCCAGCGATTATCGATTATATACTAAGACAAACGGGTCACAGTCAATTGCACTATGTGGGCCATTCACAAGGGACCACAGTGTTATTGGTATTGCTATCACAGCGACCCGAATATAATGCACGATTTGCTAATGTGGCACTAATGGCACCGGTGGCATTCCTTAAACATTTGAGTAGTCCGCCTCTACGTTTGCTGGCCAGTGATAGTCGTGCGGTAACAGTGCGTATACTTGATAAACCAAAAGACATAAAACACATAAGAAATATTCAAGTGAAAATATATCAAAAAAACATTATTTTGTTACAGATGCTACTCAATAAACTGGGCCTACATGAGCTATTGCCAGCCACGGCCCTCACTCAGGTGGGTGGGCAATTCTTTTGCTCATCAACTTTACCCACCTATGCCCTGTGCACACTCTTCACCTCGTTATATGTGGGCTTTAGTGACTATCCGTTGGATCGTGTGAGTACGATTATGCATATTTATAGATAGTATATATATATATATATATATATATACATATATGTATATGCAAGCCATGCCCATAATTTAGCCAACAAAGCGAAATACCTACCGAACACTCCGCCCCTTCTTTCTCTCCCTCTCCCTCTCACTCTCTCTCGCTACTTCTATGAAAAAGTTGTTCTGTGTTGTATGCAAAAAGTTTTTATTGCACTCAGGAGTGCGTCCCCATTCCAAACCCCTCCCCCCACTATATCGCATCCGCATCCACCATTCACAAACAGACAAACACGTTTGGCGCCGGGCTTTAGTTTTTTGGTAATAAAAGTTATTTGAATTTAAATGCGTAAACGAGCTGGCTTTTTGCCTGGTATGGCCTGGACCAGAACACTTCCTGGTTGTTAAACTAAAAGCGGAACCGAAAAGGGTTACTTAACTATCAAATAAAGCCTGTTACATAAAATGGAAATAAAATATAAAAAAAAGGCAAACGGAATTTTTATTGTTTGACTTTAAATAAGAAGAAAAAATTTGAGGAATAGGTCAGGAAATATAAATAGCTTCAAGTTGCAAGTTGCTCATCTATTAATTTTTGTAATCTTTATTGAGGTTAGAGTATTCAAACCAGGATTAGTCCCCTGGATATTTACATACATATTCAAATTTCGAGTAAAAGGTGTGGGCTAAACTTTTACCTGGCTTCTGGACCAGTTATATTCTCTCCTGCCGCCCCTAACCCACTCTCCTTCTCTCCTTCTCTTCTGGACTAGTGGAAACACACACACATATTACGTATACGCCACATTTCCTTAAACACTTTTTGTTTCTCGCACACGGTACATTTAAATTTTGTTTTGCCATGAAATATGGCAAATAAATCGGGCTCGTATAACGCCACAGCGAACTAAAATAAATATAAAAAAAAAACAAAACAAAAAAAAAAGGAAAACGAAAAAGAAAAGCAAGGGGGGAAAATAGAAAAAGGAAACTTTATGGCTTATCTCTGGCCCCGATGTACGGAAGCGCGTGCTCAAAAGGCTTAGGACAAGTGGGGAGAATGGTGAATGGTGAATGGCGAAGTGGCGTCAAGTGCTTGTTAGTTATTAGGGTAAGGGCACAAGCCAATTGGCGGCCACCAACAACAAGGTAAAACTGGATTTAAAGTTTATCCATTTTCATGGTATAGATGGAAAATCCAATACTTTTAGTTGCCGCAAATCTTATTCACAATAAGCCATATATCTCTTACTTTTTGTTTTACACTATCGCAGGGGAATTGTAAATCTTATATAAGAAATTGAGCAAACAAAATGGATAAAATAAAGTTTTCAATAGTCAAACAATTTGTTATCCAACCAAAATTCAGGAAACAGATCTGTTTAGCTACTGGGATACAACTTGACAAAAGAATCAACTGCAACTGCAAACGTCTGCCGCATGAGAAGTATCTATATCTATATATATATCTATATATATATATTAAGCCGTCATAACTCGCCATAAACAGAAAGAAAATTGAGAAAAAACGCAAGACGCAAAGCGGAAAGAAAAAGAGTCAACAGGCAAACAAATAAACAAACAAACAAAGTGACTGACTGAGGACACAACGCTGCATATTTATGTAGCCTTCTTCCTTAGGGCAACGAAAATTGTTCAGCAAATAAAAAATAAAATAAAATAAGCAACCACCAAGAAATTGAAGTTATCCCTCATATTCTATTCCCTTTCTTAATGTTAATTTGACTAGATTTAAACTCTAATCTTTCCATTACAAAAAGGTATGCTATTTCTAATGAAAAGAACTTCTAAGTAATTTGTTTAAAAATGTTAACAAAATATGTTTAAAATAGTTAAAAATAAGTTTTCTATAAAAATAATTATATTTATGACTTTTGGAAAGAAAATTATAAAAATAATAACTATTTTTGATACTTGGTTCCAATTTTATATATCTTCTCTTAACCATGGCCAACCAAATAGGCTATTGGCAATATAATCACTTTATTACTCTTGTTGAGATCGCCCAAACTTATCATATAGCTGTCTAATCGAATGCATAATTGCTTGGATTATAAAGCTATATAATGTATACTTAAGAGGCAGACTGAATCATATTTTAAATCAAACAAATTTGTAATATTATTTTGGCTGTCTTTCGCAATGTTTATAATTTTGAAATACAATTGAATATTTAAGCAAAATCGAATATGTATAACCGATCATAACTTAATAAAGGAAGAAAATATTTATTGAAACTATGATATAAATTATATGCATAGGAACATTAGAAGCTAGGTTGTTGGACTCCAAAAAAAATTCGATCAGTGGAATGCCAGCAAACAGGAGGGTTAAAAGCACGTAAACAGAGGCGGAGCGTGTCCTTGAATCGATTTACAAATACTGTAGGCATCGGGGTCTGAAATTAAAACTCCAGCAAGATGATATTTAATTATTGTATGGTCTGAGTAGTAAAACCAGCAAAGACTGGCTTGATTCAAGCAAAAGTCCTTACGGACTTTTTAATATAAATTCATCAAATCTTTTCTATTAGAAATTGTTAAAAATAACAAAGCAACTTCATCTCATACTACTAACGATCGATCAAACTTAAAAATTTATAAATTCAGCTCATGTTAGACAGGAATTTTGAAATACACTCACTTGGTAGTGTGAAAAATACTTCCTTTCCGGCATTGCATACTTCTAACTTAAGTCAATATATCCCTTGAGCAAGGGCGTTGAGAAGAGGAAAAGATGCCGCCAGGCAAATGGAGCTTGCGTTACTTGTGTGACAACTTGCCGAACATACTTTGGATAGACGTCCAAATAAATATTTGTGCATATTTAGCCCACCCACCAACTCCAATCTCTCCTCAGCAGTTCCTCCAGTGGCCGGCATAAAGTTCAACACACTTGGCAAACTGCAATGCGACAGCAAAGATTCAAGAATGAAATAAAAAAAAACCAACCAAAAAAAAAATGAATAAAATGAAAAAACAAGAAAGGAAAAGAAAAACAGAAAAAAAATCCGGAAAAACTCAGTTGGAAACACAAACAAGCTGGCGGCAGAAAAAATTGCGAGTATTTGCCACAAGTTGTTGCAAGCACGCAGCGAAAACGCCAAAGAAAATGCAACGACCAGGCGGCGGAAAATCAAATAAACATCAAAACAAAACAGAAATAAAAATGAAAAGAAAAGCAACTAAAAAAAATATACATACATACATATATTCACGCACACACACACATTGAGCCAGCACATGGATGACGCCGCAGGACGCTGAACGTTGGACACGAGGACGTTGAATGGCTGCTGTCATGGCAATTTAAAGTCGAGCGATTTACATAAAATTGTGGCAAAATGAATAGGATGGGAATGCGGATGTGGAACATAAATATGAACATTATTACATATTTATTTTTTTTCTTCTTTTATCCATATGTATGTATATATGTATGTTTGTGTATGTGTATGTAGAAATATGCAAAAAAGTTTGTTTGTTCTTATTCCATGGAAATTATACATACATTGCTTTTGCAATAATTTCAAAATAAAATTATATTTAGCTATGTTCCGAGAACTAGTAACAACAAGAACCGTTACGTTATATAAATGTTGAAAATATATGTACATACATACATACATGCATAATTAACTGTTATCTTTTATCGTACTAGAGCTTCGCATACACATTGAATGATGTGCTTTGTTTTAACAGTAAACTGATGACTTGATTGATATTTAATTTTTATCCTTATCTACAAATTAAGTAGATTATACTTATGTATACCTGTATAAAAAAACAGCATAATTAACTAATTAATCCTGTCCCACTTCCCGACTGGCTAATCACCTTTTGGCATAAACAACATTGTTAGAACCTTCTTTCTTTCTCACATTTTAATGTAAAAATTATACATATTTAAACTAAAATGTTAATAAACTCCAATAGGTCAACAAACTATAAAAACAAATCGATAAAGAAAAGCCATAAAAACCCAAACAACAAACAACTTGACCCCCGTAAACAAAAATTAAACTTCTGGTTATAAACACAACCACTAATGTAATCTCATTAATTTGCTTTAACTTGCTTTTAGCCAAGTTAATACCATTTTGTAGATTTTCCAATTCTCGTTAAAAATATTGCATATGTATGTATGTATGTATGTATGTATGTTTGGTCAATCCTCTTTGGCAAATCGATTGCTGTGAAATCTGAGGGTTGGCAAATAAGCAGCTAATTTCAAAACAAATAATAAAAATTCAACTCCCTGGCCGGCCATCAAAGCAAGGACTCAGACTCGGACACCAAATCGCCTTTGCACTGTAGGGACCTTTAGATGGGGTTTTGTGTTTACTCATCTGTGTATGTGAGTGTGTGTGTATATATGTGCACTTCCGTCTGCTTTTGTGTCGCAATGAAACGGAAATAGCAGCCCGAACACACATACATATATAGACACCCTCCCACACATACACGCACACACACAAACACACATGAGTGGACCAGACAGGGCAAGTTTCCGGTCAGCCTCGTAAAATTTAAACGTTTTTGGATTTAAGCCTTTCTCTTTCTGCTTATTGAATTGCACTTTCTTTTACCATCATAGAACATCTTTCCACGCATCCTACGGACAACGCCAGCGGGTATTTCACGTCGGCAACTTCAGCATTTTGGACAGCTCATCAATAGCGGTAAGTTGAAACACCTGGCACAACTGAATATTGATGACCACCACCATCACCACAACAACCACTGCTATCCCCATTCATATTCATTCCTTTGATTTTGCAGGCAACTTCCAGCAGTATGACTATCGTTCGCCTAGACTCAATCAGTTGCGTTACGGCCAGGTCGTGCCACCCTTGTATCAGTTGGGTAATGTTCGCCTGCAGCGACTACAGATCTTCTATGGCAGTCGAGATGCACTTGCCAGTCAGGCAGATGTACAGCGATTGGTGCAGGAATTGAGCACCAGCAACAGTCGCTCCATTAGCCTCTATCAGGTTCGAGGCTATAATCACATTGACTTTCTGTTTGCGGCCTCCGCACCCAAAATTGTCTATGACCGTATTATACAACAAGCCTGGCAATTTGATGCAGCCATTGCAGCAACAGGACGTTAGAGTGGAACATTTTTGCGGGGAAATTAATTTGAAATCTAATTTATTGCCAATATATAAATCTATGTTAACAAAAGAAGAAAATTCTATGGAAACAGTAGAAGTAGTAAGCTCAAAGGCCCTTATCCACCAGTTCGAATGATATATAGATACAAACTATATGATAGCGGAAGATGAATATTGGATACCTTAAGTCTTACTTCCACTAGAGCTCAAATTCGGTTTTAGTTTTACATTTATATTTTGTAATACAATAAAAGAAACTCAAAATAAACAGATATATATAAATCAAATGAAAAAAATAATGTAAGGAAAACTTGTGAATGAAAATAAACAGACCTCTTTAAGCTTTGTTGTAATTTACACTAAACAATTACGTTAATATTATTTGATGTACATATAAAACTGAACAGGAATCGTTGCACCGTCTGCCCTCCTGGCCAGGGATTATGGATATGTCTATGGGTGGAGTGTGAATCTCTTTATATGAATGTGTAATGTATCTGACCTAGCTTAATTCAAATCCTACGCCCGATTGTATGGCGTAGAGTAATTTTTCCGTCATTTGATCCACGGTCTTAAATGGAGGCAGCTTCAAAAGGTTGGTGCAGGTGCTGGCTGTGGGCAAACGTTCCATATCGCCGGCATTTTGTATAAAAAACGGAGGATCCAGGTCCTATTATAAGGAAATGTATTAATTAATTGAAAAATAAGATATCCTTATAAACGAACTCACCTTAAAACCGAGCAGTGGAGGCCTGGAACAGCTGGTTACAAATTTTAACAGCTGCCTACGTTGTAGATCATCGAAACCCTCGACCGCCGACCAAAAGGCTACTATGGATGGATGTTCAGGCGTATATTCTCCACCATATTTGCAATGCCTTTTAAGATCCTCTAAATCGATTGGTATCTCAGCACCCGATATGAGTATTTGCAATTCCTTATTGCTAAACATGTACAGCCATTCGATGGGTAAAACATTGGATAATCCTTTTCTAAAGGCATTACAATGACGCCTAATCTGCACATTAAGCTTATAGTCGGCAATCAATTGTAGATATTCAATCCGATTTGAATTTGTGACAGGAATGCTCTGACCCTGCGGTTTGAGCTCCACAATTTGTGTTTGGCCCAGTGAACTACTGGCCACTGTAAAATCCAAATTTAATTCACTCACATCGCCCGTATAGTCTTTTAAATACAATAAATTCCGATATAATTCCGGATCCAACGAGGCCAATTGATGTATATCCACATCTGAATATTTTCCAGCCAATTTTGTTAGGAAGAATTCAGCCAACGGCAATTCAACCAAAAGATTCTCATAGATGGCCTTGCCCAGAATGCGACCAATGAAATAATAATGTTTTTCATAGTCAGCAAACAGATCAGAGACATTCGGATTCGGGTATAGCTTATTATCCGTAGTCACCCTTAAAGAAGATGAACATTAATATCAATATAGTTGAAATTGTTTGTAAAATATTTTTTGGTACTTACATAAAAAATCCTCTATTAGGATCAAATGCTGTTTTAATGAGCTCTGAGAGAAATTCACGAAATACACCGCCTCCATCAATACCAGCTTCGTCTAGCCCCAGCGAAGATACAAACTGAATACGAAACTTTAAACGTAAATCGGGCTCTGATTGGGAATTATATAGAATTATATAATGATAAATAATTAGTTTATATTATTATTATGATTCTATTAATGATTACCATTTTCCGGCCTTAACTTATCATAGGCATCCTCATACAGATGTGATCTTCGTGCTGTAATCATTATAGATGGCCCCTGAAGAAATGCCTGCAAATGGCCCTGTACTCGCATCTTATTGGCGGCCACTAGGCCTTGGAGTATGCTGACTCGCTTATTAAAAGCCACCACAAATGGTATTTCTCGTAATATGGTTATCGATCTTATCTGCTTGGTGGACATGGGCGGACCATTCTCAAAATCCTCGCGGGTAAAATCGCGTATGGGCTGGAATGGACGTATACCACGTAAACGACTGCTATGGGTTAATGGCAAATCAGTTGGCCTATCCAGTGGCAAATCCAAACGATTAACTGTCCAGTGTGCCTCTGGACAAAAACCCAAACGCAAATCACGAGTGTGTATCTGATTGAGTACAAAGACCACAACATTCAGTAGATTAGCCCAGATTTGTTTCTGATGACGCAGACGCCTATCATCGGCATCTGTGTGGCCCAAAACACTTCGATAATTGGCCAAATTTGAGCGAGTTTCGGGAAAGGCCAACTCCACCAGTCCCAAACTGATGTCTTTTAAAGTCTTGGACATTTGCACAATTTCCGCTATAGAGAATGGCATAAGGCGAACATGATTAATTGGCTGCGAATGACTTGATGGCATCATAAGCTTGTTCTCCACAAATTCCACATCATGTAAGGTGGGCAGAAGGCGTCCAAAGAGCATACAAAATGTAGCCAGCAATGGTATCGTACGATCTACACCTTGTTGCTTAGCTAAAAAAAAGGAAATGTAGTTTCTGAATTGATAGAAATGAACCATTGGTGTATGGGTTAAATACTCACGCACAACGCCCTTTGAGATCAGTATCAAAGGTGCTGAAAAACCTAACTGTGTGGTCTCCGCTGCCAGTCTGAACCAAACGGAGCGTATAAACTTCGGTGTAAAGGCCAAAGTATAAAGCAATCTGAAAATAAAAAATGGTGTATCAAAACTATGGAAATCAAAACTAGAAATCCTGATTTGGACTCACTTGTATTCAAAGACCGCATGCTTGTTATAGATCATCAAATTGTGACAGATCTCACAGAGGGCATAAACCAATTGACCATGCTCTATATTGGGCTCTAATTGTTGAACTATGAAATTCACTCGCTCCGTTTCGTTCAATATGTTAATGGATTCCAGCAGACAAACTTGTTCTTTGGCACTCAATTCGCTACTGGGGCGACTTGTAGACTGTTCCATGTCATAGTCCAAAGACGCTGCTGGTGGCATAGTATCCTCCTCATCCGAATCCTCATCACATTCATCGTCTGTATCAACATGCCGATGCGGTGCCGAGGCATGGGTACGTAATGTTGATTTGGGTAGTTGCAGAATATTAGGCATCATTTCGGATATTATACGCACATACACAATAAGAAGGGAACTCTGCTGTAAGCCAGCCAACTGTCGCCGGTCAAGGATCAGCAGTGAATTGAGCAAAAAAGACGTTAAGAGTGCCTCTCGACTATCTCTGCCAGATTTAGGCAACGACTGTCCCTGGGGCGCAGTAGAAAACCAGAAGCTCCGACGATTGGAGGATACATCCGATACTGGATCAACTTGAAGTGAGCCCTCCTCTAATAGAGCGAACAGCGATCTCATAAGCAGACCAAAGGGAAGATCTACCCATTCCGCCAAACATGGTAAGACAAAATAACGTATAGGATCCGTATAAGGCATTGCCAAAATGTCCTTAATGAACTTTTGACAAAAATTCTGTGGCATGGTCTGCAACTGTTTGCCAGTGGAAAATGCCCGCTGAGCCACACTCAATGGACGCTGGAATAAGTGCAGTAAAGCTTCTCCCAGTGGGTTAGGTGCATGCAATGTTTCCCCATCCAGTGGTGGACATTTCTCATCTAATAGCTGACGCAATCGCAGAAAATAATTACGTGATATGAGAAACCCAAAGACCCGTTCTAAATATTTCACTAGCAGCGTCTCATCCTCCACATGCCGTTCAACGGCAGCCACAGTGGTAAACGTCTCCAACATTCGCAATGGAATAGCCTGGGCTCTGTGAGAATGAGTCAACTGGTGTAGACACGCGTCGAGCAGTTTACACACGCGTAACAACCAAATCGGATCTTGAGCCGAATGCTGCAACAAACGTGAGGGATTGCGCAGGATTTGCTGACAGATCTCAATCTAAAAAAATATAAATAGATAAAAACCCATTGAAGTCAAGTGATAAAGAATCATCGGTTTACCAATCGCTCGCTGTCCTTATCGTCGCGACTGCTATAAAAAAAGTTCAAACGCCGCAGTAGAAAACACAAGCTCTCATCCTCGGTTAGCCGATCCCGATGAGCACTAAAATATAGATCGAACAACTCCCGTTCAGCTCTTTTGCGCCGTTGACGGTGGATGAAGGAACGCGCATAGGACTGAATAATCACGGCACCATTGGCCTTCTGTCGCAGCTCGTTACGTTTTTGACGTTCCTGAGCTGCTTTTCGTATCACAGTTTCACGGTCACAGGTGTGCGAAGCTCCTCCTAAACTTTGGATTGGACGCCTTCTGTGTTGTCCGTCGAAGCCAAACATGATGGTGTTATTTTTGTTATTGCCCAAATTAACTCAAGCAGCTGATCTCGCTCTTTCTCCCTTTCTCACTCTTACACACATTCAATTGTACTCCCCTTTCCCACTGCTAGCACATAATTTAGAAATCAGAAGCGGCAGGCTGCTGATTCTGTTACTTAATTGTCAAGTCAAAGTCTGAAGTTATCAAATTTACCCACTAACTACTGTGGCCACTTTTGTACCACGTTTGATTTGATTTTGAACTAATTCGCAAATGAATGATTTGTATATTTTTCTTAGAGCTGAGAACTGTTAGCTTACAGCATCATAAGCGAGCACTGTTAAGCTAACAACTTTGCTAGCGAGCACTGGCAACTTAGCAGAATCATTCGCGAGTATGTCTAAGCAAATAGGAATCAATGTGGCCAGCGTTGATGTGAGTCTCGGTACGAAATTTAAAAAAATAATTACATATTTTGATTTCCTTTTTTTTTTTAACAAAAAGTAATTTTATAGTTACATACAGTTTTATAGTTTGCCAATTAATTCAATGAGTGCTAGAGGAATATCTAAACTTTGATCGTTTACCAGGACCATATCGTAAGCCTCCATGAATTTCGACAGATTATACTCGACCTGTTCATTAAGAAAACCAATTTTAAGCACAGTCTTAACCTTGGGTAAAAGGCCGTTAATTAGGTTCACATCGTCAAGATTACTACCCAGAAGTACGATATTCTCCTTTAAAATCAACAGATCAGAGTCCGGCTTTAATCCTTTTACGGCCATGGCATCTTCAGTCCCTTGATATTCCAAAGTGTTGGCTATTATATGGATGTTGTCGTACGAGAAGTTAGCTTGGCGGATAAGTGATACGATACAGTCACCTAGACCACACTGGGAGAAAAGAAGCAGGGGGATTTGCTTGAGAGACAAGAGTTCCAACAATTCCTTGGCATAATCCCTTAATGATGATTTAAACTTGGCAGTTAAGGTATCTGGATCTTCTATTCGTAATTTGACACCTTGCAAAAGTTGTCCTATTTCTTGCCAATTTTCCTCAATTTTCCCTGGTAACATATTAAAATATTCAACCAAGGATTCGGGCCATACAGAACTCTCCATGAGCATATTAAAACTGTTAAATGCATCTCCACGTGTCAGCGTATGATCAAATGTTGTTATTAATTGAAGTTTTTCCGACCCACCACTAACCAGATCAAAGATTAAACGCTCCACATTATCCTTGCTCCTGCAATGAGACTGCTGCAATAATCGAACGCTGTGTCGCCGTATTAGAGCACGTCGAGGCGGTTGCTCCGATTCAGATTCGTCTTCATCCCACACCATCACGCAGTCAACTGACAGGCAGGAGAGAATCTCTGCTAGTAACTCAATTAATTAGCATAGCTATACATTAATATATAGAGGTACATATGTATATTCATTGTTACCCACGCATATCAACTCGATTTAATTATACAATGGAACTTATGTAAACAAACAGTTCTCGTGATAATGAGTGAAATAATGATTAACTTTAAATTAGTAGCTTCTTTTGTTGTTGAATATTTTAGAGAGTTAGCACTGACTGAAAACTAATTGAGTGTGATTGGCGTCAGTACGTCTAATAAGTCGCTTTTTGCTCATATCTACATTGAAATATCTTTTTATGAAGCAGTCAATTGACTTGGGAGTTAAGATCCTCCATTTTTGAGTTTCAGTTTCTGCTTTTCAATCAATTCCAGAAGGGCACGTGGCACATCCATGGTTTGATCATCGACCAGAACAATATCAAATGTATTCATATACTCTTTCATATTGGCTTCCACATGATCAAACAAAAAGCCAATTTTCAAAATGTGCGAGGAGGATGGAACACCCGCCGCCATATCCGCATCGCCAAGCGAATCTCCCATAACAATAATGTGATCCCGAGAATGTACCAGATCATAATACTCATGGCCATCTAGAACGGTTTCGTTCTTATTAAACGTATGAATCATGGGCTGCTGGAATCCATCCAAGAGGCCATCACGATATTGTAGAAAATTGGACACAACTTTCACATTGGGATACATGATATTGGCCTGCTTTAACACCGAGACAACAGAATTTCCAAGTCCAGCAGAAAAGACCAACAGCGGAATTTGCATGCGTTGCAAATCCTCAAACAGCTCGTGCGTTCTGTCACGTAGTGCCGTCTTAAATTTACTGGCTATGACATCTATTTCCGACTGATCGAATGGAAAACCCGAAGTCGCCTCGCTAGATTTTGTCCACCATTCTATCATATGTTTCACCTTGTCTTCTTTGGGAATCAAAGGATCAATCTCGAGGGGCCTGAAGTGGTGATATAATCTGTCAGTTTCCTCCTTAAAATGGTCAGGCAGAGATTTACAAGCATTAAATATGCCAAAGCTGGACAAAACAGCTCCACCATCTTCGGTCCGTTGTTTAGTTATTGTATAGTCAAAATCCGAAACAACTTGCATCCGTTCCGGTCCTCCTTGAATAAACTCATTGATAATAGTCTCTACTTTAAGCGGATCACGCATAATGACATGTTTCTGTTGCATAGTCTGCAAATTTTGAATTGGAAGCCAATCTCCATGATTATTTTCATCGTACCCCATTCTTAAGCAGGTGACACGTCCGTTTTGTACCAGTTGCAGAAGTTAAAAGCTTTGCAATATCTGTGAATTATTTCGGTAAGCAAAATTCGCATTAATTTATACCTATGTATGTATGTATGTACGTATGAGGGCATAAGTGTGTCTGTGTGTATGCGGTATTATTGTTCGGTATCTATTACTGACCTTGAGTCTGTTTGGCTTTTCTTAATGTTTGTTTTGTTTGCGACCAACTAAAAATTTCTTTTGTTGTGTGGGCAGAACTTGACAGGGACAGGCTTATCAATTGGAATATCTATCGTAGCTTTAATAAGACCAATGTGTTTATTTATAATTAAACGACTATTTAAGATTCTCACAAACTCAACACTTCACGCTCTTTTGCTTCTCCCATACGCGTTTTAAACAGCTGTTAACGTAACAGAAACACCTGGCAAAGTCGAAAACGTAACCAGAATTATGTAATAAATGGCGCCATTTTCAGCAAATTCAAACCGAAAGTTTTTTTCTTCATTTAATTTTTTTGTAGTTTAATATCGATAATGTTTATAAAATCGAGCTCTCATCGATCTTTATGTTTATATTTGTTATATTCAAATATGTATCTAAATTACAATTACAAAAAAGAGAGACTGAAAATAAATTCATGGATGGTAAATATCTTAAAACTATTAACCAAAATGTAATTACATATTTAATATGTGTTTGCAAAAACAAAACAAAAAATGGAACAGTGATGAAGATTCTCCTCTACTTTAATCTTCGATGACAATGGCTGGGGTCGACGACGAAGATCTATTCTGGCCGGGATTGTCTATTAGCGATGGCGACTGCTGCCGCTGCTGTTGAACTCGATTAGCATCCAATGGCAAGAATTGCCAATTTCCTGGCAGCAATGGCTCCAACTCCGAATTGCGCGCAAGTTGTCTGTGGGGGAAAGGTAACCCTCGTTTAGAATTGGGGAAATCATTATTGACTTTTTCTTAGTACTCACCGATTGATGAAATTGCTGGCCAATGTTAAATTCTTAAAGATTAACACACCCAGATCCGGCATTTTAACCATATACTCAGAATTCAATAACTTCACCCGATATCGGGGTAAGCCTTTGGCTGTTAAAAAACCATAGCAAGGCCTGGAATCATCGGACGATGATGGTGGCGAAAAATTGGATCTTCCTCCTAACCCAGGTAAAGATTTGCGGGAGGAAGCAGGCTTGTCAATTTGGGTGGTACTAGGTGGTGGTCCAACCTTTGCGGGCAACGATTTTCGCGAAGGTCCTGCTGTTGGAGCTGCTGCTGGACTAATTCCATTTGCATCGGGAGTAGTTGGTTTTCCTGAAATCATGTCACGGTTAGCGTTCATAGGACATTTCTTTTTCGCCAACGATTGACCCAATGGCAGTTTGCTCGGAACAGATTTTCGTCCTCCTGTGATCTGCTGCTCCTTCACAACTGAATTATTTGGCAAAGATTGTCGCGCAGCAGCAGGATTTGCCTTGGGTACCAGACGAACACCTTTGACCCCTCCAGCGGCAGTCGATGGTGGCGGAGGATGTACCCGCTTTGGTAGATTCCCTATAGATAAGTTCTTATCCGATTGCTTAATTATAGGGGCTGGCCCTGATCCGCCTGCTGTTGTCTTTTTTGATGTCGCTGTGGCTAATGCTTTTGGAGTTACTGTTGCTGCCGGCGTCTTAGTCACTCCACTGGATGTGCGCTTATAGCCAATTTTAATAGATTCCTGTGTGGGAGATACAGCCTTTTTGCCCACCTTAGTAATTGTGATGCCTCCTGATGTTGTTGGATTGCCACTGCTTAGGAGTTCTTGCAATGACTCATTAATCTTGGCATTCTGTGCTCCAGCGATGCGACTAACCTTCGATGGCGGTGGTCCACTTGAAGCGGAATCTCCACCAGAAACTTGCGTTTTAGTAAGCTGAACTTGTGGATTAAGGAACTGTGGTGAAGTCGGTGATTGACCAGGCTTCGCTGGCATTTTCGCTATGAAAGGTACAAATCCAGATGGGAAATTAGGAGTGAGGGGATCCTTGGAAGCCATTGTGGCAGGTAGATTAGTCACACTGCCAGAAGCAGTCATAATCGAGGGTGTAATTTTAAGACCACCATTGTTGGGCATTGTTGTTATTGTGAAATTAATACGAGGAATCTCCGGCTCTGCATTGTTACCCAAATCCTCTTTTTTGATCGAAGGCCTACTCTCTTCCTCTTCCTCATCGCTATCAATAATTACCACCGCATCATTGGGATTGGACACATTTAAACTGCTGCTAGTAGTTTGCTCCTTTGAAGTCTCAGGCGCTGGCGCCACAGAAGTTGTACCTTTTGACTGCGCTTCCAATTTGACGGACGATTCCAGATCAATCTCAACATGTACTTGGCCATTCACATGTAACACCCAAAACGCCATGCTCCGACGATTAATTTGGACAGGTATGGAGTGAGTCTTTTGGTATACCTCTCGAAGCATCATTTTGCCATCGACGCTCTGCAGGAGTACCAATACTGGCGGTTTCATATCCAGCCTGAGTGGGCCAAAGTAAATTTTTCTTCGTGATGAGGGTGTCACAAAGGCATCATAGGGGGCGTCTTGAAAGAATTGTAGTTTCACCACCTTCTGCTTCTCGTTGGAGACGCGCATAACATTGTGAATGCGATCCAACGAAATCATGTCCCGAAAGGCTGGAACATAGATGTGAGAAAAATCATCATAGAGATCCAGTACGACCCAACGATGATCATTGGTGTGTAGTTCAGGAATTTGCAATTCATCGACATCACCATGATGCACCTTACGGAACTCGATATTGCTGCGTATCTTGTGGGAGGTATCCTTGAGTTGAGAGGAATTTGAAGCTCCTTCATTTAGAGCGCTTGGAGCAACATCTAAGGAGGGAGCAGGGACAATTTGAGTGCCATTTCGGTTGGTAACAGCGCCTGGACCCGTCAATGTTGGCAGTGTTGATGGAGCTGCTTCCATCGGTGGTAATGCACCAACTGAAGCCTCATTAACACCAGCTGAATCTTGTAATCCCTGACTTTGCATTTTTCGTTGATGCTCCCGTATACGCTGCTTAACCAACAAAGAGCAGAGCACATTAATCTTCTTAGTTAACAATGGATGTGTCTGTGGCGTGGGCTTGGTGCAGGCATTCCCCTCCATATGACGCAGGAAACCCTTGACCAACCAATAGTTCTTTCTACCCTGCATCACCACAGCCAAGCGTCTAGTATTCTCATTCGCTTTGCCCTCCATTAGCATGCGAGCCATAACTGGAAGTGCCTGAGGATCCGGAGCAAATCGTGTGTTGACCACACCAATTGCTCCGCACACCGAAGGCATCATATTGGTTGTAGTGGCTGCCAAAAAATTATAATTCTTCATTTGGACATCCCAAATAAAAACGTAATTCGATTCAAAGGCTGCCAAAAAATTCGTCCACTTAATGATGCATAAGATCTCTTCATTGGGAATGGGAATGACTTTACTCTCACGCTGCAGAGCCAGATCGATGTCCTGCATTTTTTTGCTCACCAATGTGTTCATGTTCTTGACCACCTCGTTGTAGAAGGCACGGAAATTGGATGATTCATTAACATCTTCATCGATGTTACCATCCATGTCGCCAACATCGCCCCCCTCAGCGGCAGCTACAGCAGCAGCTGCCGCTGCCGAATTCATGCCGGAATTAAGAACATCCACAGAAGCACTATTTAGGGAATAACAGGCAGCAATCTTTGGCATTTGAATATCCAAAATATTATCCATTTTTTCATCTGTCTTGCTAACGGCGCTGCTCTTCAATCGCTTTATGGAGGAGGAGGAGGTGGCGGCAGTATTCTCTTCCTCATTCTTTCGCTTGAGGAGACTAATACCGGCATTCATCGGCTGACCTTCGTCTGAATCATCACGGACTACAATCACTTGTGAGTGATCGTGAATAGATGGTTTCTTTTGTTTTTGATCCAATTCATGGCGTCGCTGCTGATCCAATGCCTTGCGATAGAAGCTGACTGCTCCATGAATACGTTCCGTTAGCAATTGCTGGACCTCTGGGGTTTCATCCTTTGCCACCATATTACGCACAATTTGTGCACGACGGCGATTAATCCGAAGATAACAGTTCCTAGGAACGGACACTGCGCGACGACAAAGATAGGGACGCGATCGAAAGTAGCTGAAAATTATATCCAGCTCATTCGAACGCTGTAAAGGTGGGCGGGTTGGTGGTAATGATGACGGCGCTGGTGACTCATACTTTGTAGATTCCTCCTCTTTTTTTATTTCCAATTTGGACTTTGATTGACTTTCCTTAATTGGTTCTTGCTGAATGGGAGGATGTCGTTCGTTTTGTTTCTTTTCCAACTGGTTTACCACCTGTTGATGATGCGGCTGCTGTGGCATGTGATTTGGCTGCACCTGCTGCTGCAGTTCCTCTTTTGGTGGTTTCTGTTGCTTTTCCTTACGTTTCTTTTTTGGTTGGAACGGCTGGTGTTCAGGTTCTGGTGGACGCTCGAAACTATAATGTGCTCGGACCGCCAGCTCTGGATTAAAGTGGGTCACAATTGCATCACTTTTCTCCTTCTCAATAACCACTGGCTTGCCCTCAGTAGAATCACCGCCACAAAAGCATTTGTATAGCTGATGGGTCATGCAAAAAGTGGCCAGATTATCCACATCTGGTAACCGACGAAGACCCACAAAGCAGTGCTTTAGCTGCGCGAAATCCTGATCCTTCACCATACATATTTGACCATTTAGAATACTGTTTACATTTGGCAAATCATTGGATATATCACTATGTCTTCCCACAATTCTCTTTACGACAGGTTTAACGGCAGTCCGCAAAAGAGATTTATTCAGAGATTCATCCATCTTGGACTCATCATCGAAATCTTCATATCGTTTGGGTGCCTTTGTACAGCGACGTTTTTTATCACCCTGGGACTCATTAATCAGCAGTGTTTCATTCTCTGTGAGGACCAATGTAGAAGTAAAATCCTTTTCCATTTTAGCCAAACGGGCAGTTGCTTTGCGACGCAAATTAAATGCATCCTCATTGGAGATACAACGTCCCTGCGCAGGAGATAAGCAGAATGATTAACAACCAAAATTAAATTAGTGGAATCGCAAAACATACATCAGCTGTCTCGACACGCATTACACGACTCTGCTCGCCACCTAAACAACGACAATCCAGAACACATTCAGCTTGTGCACAATGATCACGTATGGGCAAATCAGTTCCTGCCAAACTGGCGCAAAGGCAACCCAATACGCAATGGGGCTTCCCACACGGCTTATTGGCTGGAGGAACAATAATAAAATATAAAATTCAGACATCATTAATATTCTTCTTTCCTTTGAGAACTCACCATCTTCATTTGCGGCATCCGCATCAATAATTGTAGCATTGAGGCGACGCAACTCATTGGCTAAACGTTGCTTCTTGTTTGGACGACGTTTTGGTTTGCCTCCCGATTTATCAGTTCCACTACCCTCCTTGAGGGCATCCTCTTTGGTGGGACTTGGTTGAGGAGTTGTATGAGCGGCATCCCCGTTTAAAGCATCCGGATCCTCACAAATAAAACTATTTTCACTACAACTTATTGCCACCGTATTGATCATATCAGTTATCATATTCGCACATTCCAGCAAATCTTCTGGCGGCGACTCGGGCAACATCTTACGGAACTCAAATTGCTGCAGTTCATCCGGTGTTTGATGGAAACTCTCATCCATTTCCTCGGAACGATCAACTACACGTCGCACGAGTATATGATTTCGATCATTCAGATACGGAATGACAAAAGTGAAACTCTTGCGTCGACCGGCCGGAGTTCGAGATGCCCGTTCTTCGGCTTCCCGCATACAGCCCGGCGGCTCTAGCAATGTGGACACACTAAACTCTGCCCACTCCCTTGTGATATCATGGTGCGGCAATATATGCTGTAAATATCGCTTGGCAATTTCGTTTAACGGGCGTCCCAATTGTGGCATTACCTCCAATTGTACTGTGGGCATGCTGACAACAGCCATGCTGCCACCGGCCAAAAGAAGAGCTGCGGTATCATCGTCCAGTGGCTTTTGCAATGGCTTTTTGCTCAATGGACATGGTCGAAAAATGGCAGGTAAAGGAAACTGATTGAGTCTTTTTTGGTTTGAAGATTTGGCCATTTTGGTTGAGACAACTTTAAATTCGTTGCCCAAGATGGCATCGACACAATGATTATTGCATTGCAGGGTGGCAGACTCTTCTGGTGATAGTTTGCTCCTATAGGGTAATTTCTCGCGAACCAAATTGTTGCCTTGGGCACCGGGTAAACGAACAATTTCACCATCAATCTGCATCACCTGTTAAAGACACCAAGAGAAGAAATTGGTTAAATTGATTAATTTAAAAATTATATTACTTATAAATTTATCTTACCTGATAATAATAATTAAACTCCTCTGTGGCCACATAGCTGGCTGCCTGCCAACCCTGACGAGTGAATGGCATTTGTGTATTTCGTCCCTGGAGCAATTGCATGGCACCAGTCTTGACCTTTCTCTGGCGCTGTTTGCGCTGCAGTTCTCTATAAATGTTCGCTTCGTTATTGATTATGGCCATCTTCTGGTTCTTGGATCGTTGCAGATAATGACGACGCTCAGCGACGGTGCGTAAACGTTGCAGGGCTTCTGGCACCGCTGGCATATCCATAACTGGAGCCATACTATGTGGAGTTACCTGACCATCTTGCCACATGGGCTCAAGAAGTTTCTCTTTGTCCATATCATCATTTATGTGATGTTTACGCATATAAGCATCCAAAGAATCGGACACAAATGCCGAGTTTCCATCCACAGTTTTGCAACTCGGTGGCACCAATGGGGTAAGAAGCATACCCGGCTGATGGACACTTTCATCAAAGCCAACAAAATCCTCACCAATATTATCTTCTTCGACCTGGAATCCACGTACTGGAGAAAACTCTTCAGTTGGAATGTTCGATTCGTGGGCGAAATTCTTTACACGCACTTTACTGATAAGCATGTCCAAAAATTTGGAACCACCAGCTACTTCAGATTTTTCAGTGCTGGAGCAAATACTGCTGCCCTGCTCTTTGCTTGGAGTGGGAGGTACCTTACCCAGAGGGGATGATTTAGTTTGGGATTTTGTGGGAGTTGTTTCTTCATTTATTTTAGAGGATTTAAGTAGTTCCTCCTGTTCAGATTCATGTTGATGGTCGTCTCTCTCCTCACTGTGTTGCTTCAATTCATCTTGAATCTGTTTTTTTTCTTGATCTACCTCCTGCTCCTTTCTTTTTTCTTTTTCCTGATAATCATTCAGTTTATCTTCCTCGGAGAATTTATCATCTCCAGTCTCCTCCGAAACGATTTCCACATTTTTATTGGCATCTTCTATTAAAGATATACCCCTCTTGCCACTTTTGAGTAACTCCAATTGTTGCTTCATCTGCTTTGTTAATTCCTCTGCTCCTAGCGGCTCAGCCACGTCATACAACTCAGTCTCTTCGTATTCCTCGATAAGTCCCATTTGCTTATAGTAGAAAACAATGTTCTTAGACCACTGCTTGACGTTATGTTTTCTTCGCACAATCATTCGCTTTAATCGCGGATCAAAGAGCAATATGCGCACCCGCCTCAGTATAAGGACACTATTTCGGCGACGCCTTCGCCAAGCGTAGTTGCGTATCACGCAGCGAGGTGTCAATGCATACAATATAAACCGTTTCACTTTATTCCAGTTTTGATGAAGAAACCTGCGTGACACCGGATATTTACGCTTCAGGCGACGATATTTGATCAGTTCTTTGCCTTTTAATATTATAGGTGGCAGTTCCTGGTTCATGCTGAAAGCAAACGAACACAAAATTTTTGATAAGACATCCCTAACTCTTCTATATCGAGACTTAAATTATTTAATTGAATAACCAAAATCCTACAATCAGTGCTGAAATGGGTCAACAGATGACGATGTAGCGTGTAGACAGTGACAGTGCTGCCCAGTAGATTGTTAATGACGTCAACATAATCTTTAATTATCTGTCATATTTCTTTTTACTTCTATATATTTTACTGTTTCAATTTTAAAACTTTTCAAATTTTTAAAATTTTATTTTAAATTGGTTTGTAGCAAATAAATTTAGTTATTTTGTTTTTTTTTTTATTTTTTACTATTTTCTAGTTTTAAATGAAAAACATTTAAAAATCCGTAAAGTTCAACTTAATGGACACGTAAAAAATGGCTACTGCCGTAGTGAACTTATAAAACACATGGGCAGCACTGAACACGCTCAAAAAATTCACACACAATTGCAAATAAACTACGGCGTACAACCAGAAACACTCGCCAAGAGCTGTAGAATCCTTAAACAAAAATCTACATACATACATGTACATACATACATACATACATATGTAAATATATAGAAAACAAATATAAATATGTACATATTAGATTCTTTACGCACTTTTGAAAAACAAGCCACTACAAAATCACAGAACGGTAAATGCAGAGAATTAAGGTTTAATCCCAGCACCGGTTTAAAGCAGCTACTTGCTTCAGCTGTCAAATTCTCTCACTTTGCAGTCCCTCCACTAAGGGAAAAAGGCAAAAACAACAACGCATACACACACATTCACATGTACAACTGTATACTTGTAATTTAACTAAAACATTTCTACACTTTTAATTTCCGCTTTTCCAACAAACTATTTAACAAAAAACATTGCGCATGAGCACATCTTTCACAACAAAACATAAATTTAATATCAAAAACTTGCAACTATTTTATTTCATAAAACAAGATTCCCCTGGCGATCACAACAAAAAATTGTTCTGCTTCCACTTTTCGATAAACTAAGATGGCATGGATACGTTCCAATTACCAAGCATTCCAATGAAATGCATGGCAATGACACAACAACAGTTGTTTTTAAGGTAAAGAGGGTGTGTGGGAGAGGGGAGGTGTAAGGGTGTAGGTATGCGTACGGCTCAAAACACGTGACCGAGTTATTTTCTGCGTAGGTAAACATAAAGCAAGACGGAAAATGGACGAGTAACACTCGGTGGTCACTAACTGTTCACCCATATTAATTAAATGACTTGCATTGCATGTGTGTGTATGTATCTACAAATTATGTAAAGACATACATACATACATACATAAATCTGTTTAATACTCACTTGTGGACAAACAATAGAAAAACAAACTAATATTGTCACCAATTTATAATCTTATAATCAATTAACTATTTTTGAAAAAATAAACCTTAAGTTTTTACCAAATCAATAACCTCAAAAAATTGAGCACACAAATTCAAAATGGCGTCTCTCGCCGAGCTCACTAGATACATACAGTTAAAAAATCCGACGATCGCATGCGTCACTCATTGAAAAAGCACCCCTCAATGCAACACAATTGCCGAAGAAACCCCACACCAACAAGGTCCTTAGCTTTCTGCTTAATGACAGGCTTTTATAAAAATATAACATACAATAACACATACCTTGACATTTTAGGACACTTCGCACTTCAAAGTTAGATTAATAAATGAAATACTCAGCTACGCTAACTATCAACTGCTTAATTTTCACAAAATCCACGCGCAACTCACACACACTCTCGTATACACATGTGCAGTCTGATTCCGATAATTTTTCAATATGGCGTTACCGATGACACAACGCGCCAAGCTAATGACTTGGAATCGAACACAGAGTCGATTACTAAACAAATATCCATAAGACCAAATGAAAAAAATCAAGACATAACCTTAAAATTTAAAACTACGTTAAAGAAAGAAAATGCTTTTGGGTCACTTTTGTATTAATTGGTTTAAAACTGATTACTTTTTACAGAAGTAAAATTGAAACTTTATTTCTTAGAGATTATTAATATTCTGATTATGAATGAATCTACTTTCGTAATATATGAGCTTAGAAAACCATTAGTTAAGATCAATTAAAATTCTTTCTACTGAATCATTCCAAAGCCACGTGTCCATTTATCGGTCAATTCCATTTATTCAATTACTATTTAAAACTATCAATCGATAATCGTGCAATTGGATAGATACAAATGTCCTGCAAGAATCAGAGTCTTCAAGGACAAGCAAGAAAATAACGATTACAGATCATAAACTACTTTGCTTAGCAAAATTGAGTGCTTGTGCCTCTTGCCAAAGGCCTGACCAGCATAAAGCATATCAGGGTTATTTATCCGAAGCAAGGCAACATTCAGGTAGCTCGGTGTTGTATGCCAGCTACCTGCTTCTATTTATTGATTTAACCTTCGCAACGTTTTCCCTAGAGATGAAACTAGCTAACAGCTAAAGTACAGCAAACAAGTACAACCACGTGACTCCGCTTTCGATTAATTTTCAACTTTGATTTTTCGATAACAAATTAAAAATGGAAATAAATGGAACACCAAGCTTGTCCAATTCTCGCTAGCAAGACTAACAAGAAAGCGCGTTTTTTTTGGCGCTAAAATGAATAAAACAGATGTTTTGCTTTTTTGTATATATTTGCTTTTATTGAAAATAAGGAATTACAGGATTTGTTAACGGTACTGTACCTGAAAGTAGAAAAATATATAGATTTAGTATTTCCTTAGTAATCCGTTTTAGACGTCTATATTTGTATTTTTGTTAATCAGAAGGACCTATTTTAGAGGATTGTTTTGTTGCGGTTAATGTGAATCATGCCACATAGTTCAGCTTTCCTTTCTCATCACAAAAATATACATATTTTTAATGATTCTATTAAAACCCACCTTTAAGTTTGTTGCTGCCATATCCCCATATAATGGATCCGACTGAAATTAAACGAAAAATTTAATTTAAAAGTCTATTCAAAACTTATGTATTTATTTTTGCATTTTTTTTAATCAGAAGGACCTATTTTAGAGGATTGTTTTGTTGCGGTTAATGTGAATCATGTCACATAGTTCAGCTTTCCTTTCTCATCAGTAAGAATTATAGTTGTAGAGTTTAAAAAAGAAATATATAATTTACCTGTAAAATTATTTAATTTGCATTGAGCAAACAAGTATCCAGGCGAGTTTTCGGAACTTCATTACACACTGTTAAATAAAAAAATAAACGCACAAATTAAAATTAAATTAATATTTAAACAAAAAATTTAAAATAATTAAAAAACAATTAATATTCAGTAAGACCAATCACGCATTCAACAGGAGAAGTTTCAATTTTCAGATAGGGGCGAAAGCTTATAGCTCATCATAGAATATTTTTGTAATTTTGCTTAAATTAAAGGTGAGATCTAACCTTTATGGGTGGTGGATGGAGCAATAGATCCTGCAGTAGATCCTTGAGATTACAACCAATGTGATCTGTAAATAAGCATTAGAATTGTTTTTTAATTAATAATAGGACTTTGCTTTCCGCTGACTTGAAATTTAAGTTTCTTTTCAGTAAGACCAATCTCGCATTCAACAGGAGAAGTTTCAATTTTCAGATAGGGGCGAAAGTTAAAAACTCATCAGGTAGAAAGAAAATATATAAATTTGGAATTGAAATGTGAAGATACAAACCTTTTATAAAAATCAGCTTAAAAATCGTCCAATCACCCGTCATATGGAGTTTCAATCTATAGCGAAATAAAAATTTTTCATTTTAGTTAAATGTAGTATAATCAACTATTCTCATATTTTTTTAGAATATAAATAAATTATCAGTAAGACCAATCTCGCATTCAACAGGAGAAGTTTCAAAATTTCAGATAGGGGCGAAAGTTTACAACTCATCACAATATTTTTTTGAAAATTAAATATCATAAATAATAATTCTTACCTTGAATAATTTGCAGAATTTTAAAGCCATGTTTGTCCTAGAATATAAAAAATTTAATCTTTAAAAACAATTTCAAAATGTATTAAAAATTTTAAAAAGGAATTTGTTTGCCGTACTTTGCTTGTTCAGTAAGACCAATCTCGCATTCAACAAGAGAAGTTTCAAAATTTCAGATAGGGGCGAAAGTTTACAACTCATCAGAGAAGCAAGTACAATGAACATAATTTATAGAGATTTGAATTTGACTCACCTTTTCAATAGAATTGTTGATCCTTAACTCTGAAACCAAAAAACTATACACACACACATAAACTGAAAACTAACCTTAAATTTACAATAAAATATTGAATTTATTGCATTGCGAATGTCACCTTAAATGCACTTCTACTCATCATATACAAATAAAAACTGATTTTGAAACTTAACAACTAAATTGTTGGATTGAATATTTTACTTCAATTAATAGGAACTTTCTACAGAAAAAATCGTAGAACTATTCCATATCCTAAAAGTTACGTAACTGTAAATACTCTATGCCTCAGCTTCTTCTCTTTCCCTATCTTTGTCCTTCTTCTTCTTCTTTTTTTTCTCTTTTTCTACGGGCTCAACTTCCTGAGCTTCCGCCTCAGCTGGAGCCTCCTCATCGCCCTTGTGGCTTCTTTTCTTCTTCTTTTTATCTGCCTTAACTGAAATTTCATCAGCTCCTTGCGATTCCTCTACACTGGAGATGCTTAGTTTACGCTAAAAAATAAAAAGATATATAAGCAAAAAAAAAATAAAGTGTAATCTTCTCTTCAGCCTCATACCTTGGCGGGATCATTCGAGGAGCCATTAGTGGGAGGAGCAGTTATCTGCGGCGTCTCTGACGCTCCTGGTTTTTTGGCATTGTAGTCCACAAAACCGGTTAACCATTCCTTGGGTGTATTCTCATTGGGCCTGCCAAACTTATCTAGTTTTCCGGCAGCAATAAGAGCCTTTTTAGCTGACGCCTTGGGTCCTAATCCCCATTTGCGTGGATATGTGTCTCGTTCCATAATTACACGCTTGATTTTAGCAACAACACCATGATCACACGATGACATGGTGGCTGTTGTCATAAGGGCAATGGCTAAACAAACAGCCTCTCCTTTAGTTGTGCAAATGACAATCTCCTGATCGATCTCTATGCCATCTTCATATCGTAAAACACCAGGCAACATTATTTTGGCACCATAGCACACGGCATTAACCTTCAGAAACGAATTAAATAACAGCCGATGATTAGATAGAACTTTTTGAATGTTAAATTTATAAAAATGTGGTCTGAAAATACTTTGTCGAACGCGCTGGCTTAAAAATACGCTGTCCAACATACACACATCAGCGACATTGTTGTTCCCAGTCATAGTCACAGCTGCTCTTGGTTAAATTTCGAGCAACTGCCGGCTTAATATCTTGGGGTAAGGTAACGATAAAACTTTGTCTTTGACACTTACCGAACTATCCTTCATGATGATGCGTTTATGGTTGACCAGCAGACCTTCCAAGGGCTTTATCACACGCCTTAACATGGACTCATCCTTGTGATTCTCGTAAAGCCACATAGCATCTAGGACATCGTGCATTGTGACCATACCATCACGCTCTGATTGAATACCAGATCGGACGCGACGCAATTCAAGCATTTGACCGCCAACACCAAGGACTAAACCCAGATGCACGCACATCGTTCGAATATAGGAACCAGCCTCGCAACTAACCCAAAAAACACCTAAACGCATGAGATGTGGACCAAAGCGGAAAACAAAACATATTTTTTAACTTAAATAACTGTGCATTTGCCAAGCAAATACTGGAATTTTTATGTCGTTTTTTCTGTTTTACAGTAGAGTGAATGTTGATGAACCACTACCTCATGTATGCAGACAGGCAGAGGGTGCATCAACTATCCCTGTTTAATTCTACGAATGCTTACCCATATTCCGTTTCTCATCGTAGTCCAGCAATTTGCTGTCGTATACTGTACGCACACGTAATTGACGTTTTACGGCTGAAATTAGGGGAGGTCGTTGGAAGAGGGCACCACGTAGTTTCTCCAATCCTTGACGCACCTTCGCCACCGATTCAACCGGACCGTGTAGCTTAAATATGGCCACATATTCTTTGCCGGCACTTTGTTGTGATTTAACGAGACGTGTGGCGCGATCAATACAGACAATTAAGCAGCCTTGAGGGAAAAAATCGGATGTGTGCGTTTTTGAGGTTAGAAACACATGGAATGAAACATTTCTTATATTCGACGGAAACTCTTTAAAACTAAAACAAATCACTTTAATCGTTAAAGTTCCATCTCCAAATATTTATGGGAACACTTTCACTTTAGTTTTTAAAATTTCAAAGAAAATAAGAGTGTGACACTTAGTCAGTTTTATAGTTCCATGTGTTGTTTGTTTTTGTTCTTTGCCGCACCGCATTGTAATTTTGAGGTTAAATCTCAAACAAACACGCGCACACCGAACTTAACGTCTCCCCCACTTATGCTTACCAGTAACTTTTGGATCCAAGGTACCAGAGTGTCCAGTCTTTTCTACCTTGAGGATTTTCTTTATCCATGCCACAACCTCGTGGGAACTGGGATTAGAAGGTTTATCCAGATTAATGAAACCTGATTTCATATACTCTTTGATGTCGCGATTTAGTGGTGACGAGCCATGTGCCAGCGGTGTGTAGTGATTTGATCTGATGTTTAGTTTGTCGAAATTCTTGAGAAGCAGTGGCCATTGAGATGTGTCTAGCTCAGCTATTTTTGAGGAGGGTTTGATTTGAAAGTTACCCTCCTTTTGCAGAGTACCAATGTCATCCAGTGGCTCTTCCTTGATTTTCTTCTTTTTTTTCTCTTTACGCACCTCTAAAAAGGTTGGCAACAATTACAGAATAGTCAATGTAACAAATTTTAAGTCAATTTATTGCTTACCAACATCAGCCATATTTATTTAATTTATATTTTATTAACCAAACGCGAAACGAACGTGCACGCGGCACCAGGTTAAAACAAATGAACGAGAACACGTGTTGCAACATATTTAGCAAGTTTGGTCACACGACAATGTAGCATAGTATCTACGCATTATCGCTCATATTAACGCCACTAGAGTGCGCCACTAGTGTAAACGTTTTTTAGTGTTGAAAGCCTTTGACACTGATTTATGTTGAGTTTTCCAGTGTTCGAAGTTTGCTAAAGTTTTCTTCAGTGTTGTTTTTGTTATCAAGTCGTATGTGAGTGTGTATAACACGTCACCAAAAGTAAAGTTATATTTTATTTAATAAACAAAATGTGTTACTAGAAACACCAGGAACAAGTTCCGTTCCAGACCAAGCAAGATTGTAGAGCAGTGTATCCTTGTGTGAGGGTGGGCAGGTGGTGAGGCCAGGCGAGCAAAACGTACATATGTAAAAGAAGAGGCATAGAGAGAGGGAGCAGGCATAGGAATTTGCAAATTTTCTAGCTGCAGCTGGGAAGCCAACTAGCTGCAAATAATTATAGGAAAGTAAGCAAAATAAAACAAAAACACAAATAAAGCAATGGCATTGCCCGGAAATGGAATCTATGTGGTGCGGGGGGAGATGGCTACCCTTATGACGTCCATGCGACGTGGAACGCGCTGGAATACCACAGCCTACGTGGTAAGTGGAAGGTCAACGTTTCAAACAAAATTGCATTCAATTAATTCTCTTCATTGTCTAGGATGACGAAAAGGATTCGCTGCTGAAGTTGTTTATTGACTTGAAGCAGGTGCTTAACCGCATCGAGGATCTGCGTCTGATCGAACCGAATGTGTTTCTGGCTCCCTTCCTGGAGGTTATACGAACGGCGGATACAACGGGACCGTTGACCAGTCTCGCCCTGGCCTCGGTAAACAAATTTCTATCGTATGGTTTAATTGGTAAGTCTTTCACACTTGATCAAATCCTGTCATTAAAATTCTTTTGTTGTTTTAGATCCCACAACACCTAATCTGCCAGTGATTGTGGAACTTATTGCCGATGCCGTTACTCATGCCCGTTTTATGGGCACCGATCAGTCCTCAGATAGTGTGACCTTTATGCGGGTTATTGAAGTTCTGCATACTCTAATCCGTAGTCCAGAAGGTGCCGCTGTCAGCAATGAGTCCATGTGCGAGATTATGCTCAGTTGCTTTAAGATCTGTTTTGAGCCTCGACTCGGAGAGCTGTTGCGTCGGTCCGCCGAGGAATCCTTAAAGGACATGGTATTGCTCTTTTTCATGCGCCTACCGCAGTTTACCGAGGAGCGCAGTGAAGCTGCTGTGGTGCTGCAGAAGCGTTTTACTATTGGTGATGCTGCCCTACCTCAAGAAAAATCCAAAAAGAAGCCAGGAGCGGTTCCGTCTGTACGGAAAACGTCCATAGTGGATGAGTCAGCACAACCACCACAGACTCCGCAAAATCAACTGACTGCCCCTGGAGCGTCTCAACAGCTTAAAGCTCCCATTTTATCCACAACACCTGCCACGCCTGGGGGTAATGTTTTGGATATGCAGGGCAAGATTATACAAACGCCAACTACCACCACCACAACACCGGCAGCCCCTGACACCATAGGTCCAGGTCCAGATGGCACTCCTTCCATACAAATAGATCCTGCTGAGATCACAACGGATGCCGAAGGAGTGGATGAAGAGCAAGATGAAACAGTTCCTCTTACTTCATCGCCTAGCAGCGAATATATTAATTCAGTGGGAGTTCGTTTTACCCAGCAATCTTCTGAGCAAGATGTTGATCTGTCACCATATGGACTGCCCTTCATTCAAGAGCTATTTCGTTTTCTAATTATACTATGCAATCCACTGGATAAACAAAACTCGGATGGAATGATGCATACGGGTTTAAGTCTGCTCACAGTGGCCTTCGAAGTGGCTGCGGATAACATTGGAAAGTATGACACTCTGTTGGAGCTGGTTAAAGATGATCTTTGCAGGAACTTGATATCGGTATGAGAAAAAAAAATGTTATAAAAATGAAAATCGAAATCCTTTTCTTTTGCAGCTGCTTACCGCGGAACGCATAAGTATCTTTGCTGCAGATTTGCAATTATGCTTCTTGCTCTTTGAGTCCCTGCGGGGTCACTTAAAGTTTCAGCTTGAGGCATATCTAAAGAAGCTTACAGAAATTATAGCCAGCGATAATCCAAAAACCCCCTACGAAATGCGGGAATTAGCCTTAGACAATATATTGCAACTCTGGAGGATTCCTGGTTTTGTGACTGAATTGTATATCAATTATGACTGCGATCTCTATTGTACGGACATGTTCGAGAGTCTCACTAATTTACTGAGCAAATATACATTGTCGGCCACAAATGCAGTATACAGTACCCACATAATTTCCATGGACACACTTTTGAGTGTAATCGATAGCATAGAGGCGAATTGTGCGGCAGCAAAAAGAAGTGGCCAAGTGGCGCCAATGATATCAGACACTCAATCAACAGCACCAGGAGGAGGAGGAGGCAGTCGACATTCTCGCCACAATAGTGGATTGGAAGGAATTGTAATTGATAATGGAACCGCACTGTTGGAGGAACGTGTGGAAAATATATCCAATTTTATCAATCAGAGTTCCCATAGATTACGTGGCAATGGTTCTGGCTATGGCATAACTAGTGAACATTTGACCCATGTGAAGGAAAAGAAACGTCTGCTATCCCAGGGCACTGAACGCTTTAATCAGCGACCAGATAAGGGCATACAGTACCTGCAAGAACATGGCATTCTTAATGCCCAATTGGATCCAATGCAAGTGGCTCTGTTTTTGCGAGAGAATCCTGGTTTAGATAAGAAAATGATTGGCGAATATATATCGAAAAAGAAAAATGTGGACTCTAAAATCCTTATTAACTTTGTGGATTCGTTTGATTTCACGGGATTGCGCGTTGACCAGGCTTTGCGATTATATTTGGAAACATTCCGTTTGCCTGGTGAGGCTCCGCTCATCTTTTTAGTACTGGAACACTTTTCTGATCATTGGCATGTGAGTGGTAATAGTGGGACATCCATTTCCATCTTGACTAACCAAAAATTAACTTGCTTTCATTTGCAGAAACAAAACGAGGAACCATTTGCTAACACAGATGCCGCTTTTCGTGTCGCCTATGCAATTATTATGCTCAACATGGATCAACACAATTCCAATGCCAAGCGTTTAAATGTACCTATGACTTTGGAGGATTTTACAAAGAATTTGCGTGGTCTAAATGGTGGCAATGATTTTGATCAGGAAATGTTGGCCCAAGTTTTTAATGCTATTAAAAATGAAGAGATTGTTATGCCTGCCGAGCAAACTGGTATCGTACGTGAAAACTATCAATGGAAAGTACTTCTTCGTCGGGGTGCCACTCATGATGGTAATTTCCATTATGTCCATGATGCGACATACGATACACAAATCTTTAATATTGTTTGGGGCGCCTCTTTGAGTGCGCTTAGCTTTATGTTTGATAAGAGCACGGAGTCAGGCTATCAGAAGACATTAGCGGGTAAGTTTAGATGGAATCACTAATCGCTTCAATGTTAACTCTAAAATGGATTTTTTTTTTCTATATTCTCATGTTAGGCTTTAGCAAATCAGCTGCTATATCTGCCCATTACAATCTCCATGCCGATTTTGATGCCCTCATTCTGACACTATGCAAGTTCACAACTTTGTTGAGCAGTGTAGAGCAACATGATCAACACCATCCAAATTATGTGCCAGCGAACAATGAGATACAACAGGCAGTTAACTTTGGATTGAATGCCAAAGCCCAGGCAGCCATGCGCACAGTATTCCTACTTGTCCATGACTATGGGGATTGTCTGCGTGACAGCTGGAAACATATTTTGGATCTATTTCTGCAGCTTTTCCGATTAAAATTGTTGCCAAAGTCACTAATCGAGGTGGAAGATTTCTGTGAAGCGAATGGTAAAGCTTTGCTGGTGCTAGAGAAACCACGAGAGAAACAGGAATCGGGACTCTTCTCCAGCCTTTACTCGTTCATCAGTTCAGAGGGGCAACGGGAACCAACCTATGAAGAGCAAGACTTCATTAAGCAGGGTCGCAAGTGCATCAAAGAGTGTCAATTGGATCAAATGCTGCAAGAATCAAAATTTGTTCATGTGGAGTCGTTACAGGAGCTAATTAAGAGTGTTCTGGGATTACTTAAAGCGCCACAAGGTCACAAATCAATTGGTTTACCCTATGCAGAAGATGTCACCGTTTTTTGGATGGAGTTTCTGGTAAAGATTGCAATACACAATCGCGATCGCATGATTCCACTCTGGCCAGGTGTAAGAGATCAAATGTATTTGCTGCTTATGGGCAGCGCCTCGTGTGGCTATGACTATCTACTCAACCGTTGCATTGTGGCAGTTCTTAAATTAGCCATTTATCTGATGCGTAACGAGGAGTTGTGTCCCATTGTCCTGCAGTCACTGAAAATGCTTCTTATTCTGAAGCCAGCGTTGCTCCTGCGTATTTCTAAGCAAATTTCCATTGGAATCTATGAGCTTTTAAAGACCTCAGCACAGAATATACACTCGGAGCAGGATTGGCAGATTATTTTCAATCTGCTAGAATGTGTTGGAGCCGGAGCACAGCCACCCAACTATGATGATACACAATTGCCCTTGCCACTTAATGTGAATGGCAGTGGTGTTGCCAAGTCAGATGGTGCTCTGAGCGGTGAAGAAGATTCCACTGTAACTTCACCTGAACGTGGTTACACCTCAGATTCAGAACTGGCCAAGGCAAGTGTACCCAGTCCAAGTACAGAAAATTGGATTCTGGTCAACAACAAAGATAGCGAACTGACTACAGCCTCTAGGTAGATTCTAATTTGATCCTTCTCTTTCATTTTGTGTAATCCCTTTCAAATCCTCTTTCAGGCCCCAATCGCCACCCAGTTCGGGAAGCACTCCACTGGTCAGCCTTAGTTCATCTCTGGTGTATCCCTGCCAACTCCTCGATCATTCACCTTTTGCTCTCTTCAAATGTTGGGATTCGCTAGCCTTTATCGTTCGCAGTGTGGCTCACATAACGCCCTACAATTTCGAGGCTTGTGTTCGCTGCATTCGAATCTTTGTGGAGGCGTGCCGGGATGGTGGAATACGTCAGCGACGCAAGCTGGAAGCGGCAAGTGGCTCCAAACAGCGCCAATCAAAGAAGCGTAAACCTGGTGTGGCCTCCTCTGCATCCAGTACTAATTTAAATCAGCTTGGTACTGGTGGTGCTGGCAATGGCTCGGTGGGTAACGAGAGTGCATTGGATAATGCTCTGTCGTCATCGAATCCGGTGGAACAGGAAGAACTTGCCCAGCGTTATGAACAATTGTCAATTCAATTGCTGGACCTTATGTACACTTTATATACACGAACTGCCCAAATCTTTCGCTGGTGGGCAGAGGAGGGATGCACTGTACCCCAATCGGCGGCTCTTTGGACACCCGGTTGGTGTCCTTTGCTACAAGGAATTGCCCGCTTGGCCATGGATCGGCGACGAGAGGTGCGCACCCATGCCATATCATGCCTACAGCAAAGGGCATTACTTGTACACGATCTGCAAACGTTGTCGGGAATGGAATGGTGCTCCTGCTTTCATCAGGTGCTATTTCCACTACTCAACGAACTGTTGCCAGAGAGGGAGACTGCTGGGCAGCAGCAGCAGTCATTAGATGCCTCTCTGTTGGAGGAGTCACGTATCCGAACTGCCACAATTATGTCTAAGGTGTTCCTGCAGCATCTGACAACGCTTATTGAACTCGGTTCGGCTTTCAATGAACTCTGGCTGGATATACTTGATTATATCGAGCGTTTCATGAAAGTTGGCTCCGATACCCTTTCCGAACAGATGCAGGAAATTCTTAAAAATATGCTCCTGGTAATGCATTCGGTGCGCGTATTTCACAATCAGGATGGTACCCTTCAGCAGGCACTTTGGGAGCTTACCTGGCGTCGTATTGGTGAATTTTTACCAAATCTTAAAGAAGAGCTATTCCATGATGAAGGTGCGTATGCAGTTCTAGGTGATCTTTAATCGATTCGATTAATTGTTGGGCTTATCTCATGAAAAAACCAACCATCAGATCTTTCGCCAGCAATTTCTTTAGATATAACCGAAATTATTTATGCCACATCATTATCTCTGCCACTGTGCGCTTATAGAATGACAAGCGCATCTACCGTCACCATAAGAAGCGAGCCAACAAAAAAGTCGCATAAAAGACCGTGGGCCAGATTAAACTTTAAACTAAGAGTGCTCAAGATTCTCGGCAAGAGGAAATGACTATAATCATGAACATGACCATTATCAAATACGATATTTATTCAGTTATTTTTGTATTTATTTGTATTGTTGTTTATACATTTGTATTTAAATGGATACCTGTTCCTTCTAACCATTCTTCCAGGCAAACGGGCACAGACTTTAACCAATTCGGCTGTGGCAAATGCTCCACAGCAACAGCAACCACAACAACAGCAGCAGCAGCAACAACAGCAGCAGCAGATTCCTTCTGTGGCCATACTCCCCGGTCCGGATATTAGTAGTGAGCTAATTGTACCAGCTACAACAACCACACCCATTTTATTATCACCCATGGAGTCACCCAAGCGTAGCAGTAGCATTATTCTGGAGCCACCTGTGGCCGATGCTCTGCAACAGGCACCAAATTTTATCTTTGCTCAGGTTTGTCACAAATCTTTAAAATCCATTGACATTTAAATTGATATATGTATATTGTCCCCTTTATAGCCCCTAATGATAGTGCCACCCCAGCCTGTGGAAGCTCAAACTGCCAATAGTTTATTGCCCGATCTGATTAACGAAGCAGCTGCTGCAGCAGTCCAAGGAATGCCCACAACCCCTATACACAAAAGCCCCAAGCGGGCAGAAACGGCGCCTACACCAATTGTCCAGCAAACGAATATTGTGACCACCAATAATACGTACAACAGCTATTCCATTGAGTTGCCGCCCACACCAGAGGCAACGCCTGAATCGTTGGATCAACACCAATTGTACCAGCAATACTATCAGCAATATCAGGCTCAGCAACAACAGCAGCCAACTGACATCATTGCCGATCCCGCCATCAATGTGCCAATAAGTCATCTGCTGGCTGGAAATGCTTATCCCACATTACCCAAAATGCCTCAGGCTTCGATTGTTCATAGCTTTGCACCCGCTCAGCCTTCGTCTACAGTGGCGGGTGCCAATCAAGCGGCGTCCGATATCTATCAGGAATATGTGCAGAATCCCTATAATTTAACATTACAACCAACGAATCCCGGTCAAGTCAGCCAGTCGGCTGGTATTGAACCAGCAACGGTAGCCAATTATTTTAATGTCAATGTAGATCCCAACAATATTCCACCGGGATCCGAGCTGCTCTATGGCCAACAGTAAAGGAAATGGATAGGGGGAAATTCAAGTCATTTAGCGACAGTTTTACTATACTTATTTGAATGTCCTATTGTGTTTTTATAGTTAATACTACTGCATATACCATATATACATATATACAAAATTGTTACCTTTTTATTTGTTACTAATTCGCCTCCACACACCCCTCTCAAACCACGCAACACGGAGATACAACACATTCCTCCTCTGGAATTTTGCTAAAAACCACAGCTCAATTTGGGTTTAGTAAACATAAAAAAGCTTTAGCAATGGAAATAGTTAAAATTAAAAATTGATTGAAAGCCTATTTATATAAATATCTAAAAAATACTTTTAATGTTATGCGAAATTGTAAATAATCAAAATCTAAATATACAACAAGAAAAATATGCAAACCGAATACTTAGTTACTTCTACATATATTAATGCAAAGAGTGCGAGTAATAATATAAAGTTTATGTAAAAAAAAGTTAAAAAAAACAAAGAAAAAATAAAACCCAATTCCGTGACAATGCATTTTGCAGCATTGCCGTGACCAGGATTCGAACCTGGGTTA
Source organism: Drosophila sturtevanti (assembly GCA_018150375.1). Classification (NCBI taxonomy): domain Eukaryota; kingdom Metazoa; phylum Arthropoda; class Insecta; order Diptera; family Drosophilidae; genus Drosophila; species Drosophila sturtevanti. Next base: position 1,811,731 of record JAECWJ010000324.1, on the reverse strand, counting down.
CCACGGCCACAACGTGGGGTCCTAACCACTAGACGATCACGGCTATATCGGGTACTTGTCGAGCAGCGTCTAAACAGCAAAGCAATTTGGCTATCATTAAAAAAGTGAATTATAACAAACTTAATTGTTTGGGGAGTACTTTAGGCTGGTTTAAAATTTGTTTCGAAGACTATCTTAAATGAGTTTATCTACTAAAATGTGTGTATTACATAAAACATATTAAAGATTTCATATATTTTCGACTCTAAAAAAGCCGTCCGATCGTCTATATGGGATCGGTTTATCGGACACAAGTTATTTATTTCCGATTTTTGTTCGTATTGAATTTCCCAAAATATTTTGTTAGTATTATTAAAAATAGCGAAGAAAAAATGTACATACTTTGTACTAAAGAGTCCATCAGTTTAACATTCGCCTTTTAGTGTGTTGGTATGTTAATGTGCTAATAAGAGTGAGCAAGATAGCATACTTGTGCGTCATACTTTTACTGTATCAATTTAAAGTTGCATTATTATTCTTATTCCGCATTAAACTTTATATATAGGGTTCAAAAAATTTTTTATTTCAACATCCTTATATGTTCTATTTACTCTAGATACAGGTATCATAATTAAAACCACAAAACAATAAACATGTACAAGCCAAATTAAATACTAGATTAATATTACATATAATGACTACCCAAAAATAAACAGATGATTGAGTGGGCAAGTGCAGGCCAAATTTTTATTTAAGCAGGAATAAAAAAAAACCTAACTCCGTGACAATGCATTTTTGAAGCATTGCCGTGACCAGGATTCGAACCTGGGTTACCACGGCCACAACGTGGGGTCCTAACCACTAGACGATCACGGCTGTGTCAGGTTGTTTCACAGCGCAGCCAAATCTCGCATATACGAGACACGTTTAAAACCAGGAATTAAGAAATTAATTTTCACAAAAAGTGAATGTAAGTAGTCATTATTAATTATTTTCCTTAAATTTGGAATGTCGGAAAAATAATTCAACACAAATAAATACACCATGGCAAACCAGACTAAATTTTTAAGCAAATAAATAATAAAAAAAAATAACCCAATTCCGTGACAATGCTTAATTTGCAGCATTGCCGTGACCAGGATTCGAACCTGGGTTACCACGGCCACAACGTGGGGTCCTAACCACTAGACGATCACGGCTACATCGGGCTGTTGAAATGGGCCGGCCAAGAGGTTGTTTTCAGAGGCATGCGCAGAAATAATTAACAAAACAATTTAACGAATTTTTTGGAATTTATTATTTGTACACTTGTGTATTAATGTAGATTTATTCCTTATTAAATTCAAATAAAAATAACACTATAGTTGGGGTAGCTTTGCTTTTACTATGGTTTTCTTTACTGGCAATCCTCTTGCTGCCGCAGCCAACCTTGCTTTTTCTCGCCGTTGCTTTAGACGCTCTTGGAACTGAATTCTCAAAGTATTTATTGTCGTGTTTAAAGTAAAATTCATATCCGGAAGCTGGTAGGTGGCCAGAAGAAAGTTACAGCGAACCCTCTCTTTAGCAATTTTGTTGATTTTAGCTTGCATCTCTTTTTCATTTAACATTTCGGCAATTGCCATTCGCATCTGGTTCCGCGCTGCTGTGTCCTCTTGTTGCAATTTCGACTGTTTGGCGGGAGTTGGACCTGGTTCCACTGAAGTTTCTGTACCGCTATCATTCACAGAAGCAATTGTTTCAAATTGAATATCGGTATCTGTTGGACGTGGTTGGTGTTGAGTTTTACGGGCGCGGTGGCGTGCTGGTTTATCAGTGCTATCAGTTCCATTTCCTGTTGTGGGCGACGCTGTGGTGGCTTCCGATGAATTCGGCGATGTAGTCGCTACAGAAGAAGCCGTATCCGTTGCTTTTTTTGGAGTACGCTCATTGCTATTAGTGTTTACAAAGTTGGATTCTGTTTCAGTAGGCTTTGGTGTTACAGAACGTTCCTCCTTGATTGTGGGATCCAACTCGAAGTGTTCCTGTTCGAAACAGACCCCCTCTTCTTCATCAGAATCTGGTATTTCAATAGAGCTCATCTTATTTTTAATTTTTATGATGCTATTAATTTTCTTTTTGTGCAGTGTTGTTCAGCGTGCAAATGCAAAATGTGGCCTTAAATTGCTCAACTATGGTAACACTGCGCAGTAAATATGCTGGAGTGGTTGTTGCTCATTGGGCAGCCTCAACAAACAAGCCGACGTAGCCGTGATCGTCTAGTGGTTAGGACCCCACGTTGTGGCCGTGGTAACCCAGGTTCGAATCCTGGTCACGGCAATGCTGCAAAATGCATTGTCACGGAGTTGGATTATATATTTTTTTAATTTATTTATTATTTATCTACGTTAAACACAGATGTATATTAAAAACATTTATTTCTTCACGAAGTAGTTAAATCATTTGTTAAAAAAAACCTTGCGGTAAGCAGATAAATTTCTAGAAATTTTTTCAATTATTGAAAATGAAAATATACAAAAATTCTGAAATATGTAACTTGCTGCTTTTAGTTAACGATTAATTATTTCCAATTTGTATAAATGATTTATTGTTTTTGTACCAGGAGTAGACATTTAAATCAAATAAATTTTTAACAGCAGTCATTCGTGAAGTTCGATTTATATGTATTCTAAATGAGTACCCCTGCTGACATATGCTAGTGTTGTAAATTTCGTATTTTCATAGCAGGGATGCCAACCTCGCGAAAGTAAACAAAAAACAATCAGAGTGAAAAATTATAAGTAAATTTATAAAAATTAAATGCACAGTTCAAATAGAAAGAAAAGAGATCCGAAAACACAAAACGAAACAAAAGCTGCATTGACCTTAACTCTGGTAAGTGTAGGTCAAGGCATTTGGCCTTCACATTGACCTCTAGTATTTAATTTTGGAGCCAGTCAAACATTAGATCCTATTGGCCTATTGGCCATTCTTGCACTGTTTGTTTTGAATACTTATTCGCCGGCCGGCGAACGAAAGCGAAAGCAAGGAAGTATGAGTGGATAACAAGGGGATGACAATGGAAAGGGGCAAACAAAATGACGAGGAAACGTCATTTCATTATTGGCTTCGGTAGCATTCAAAACGAAGTTGCGACTGTGAATCGACAAGTTTAAAAGAAAAATTTCATCTTTCATTTATTTTTGTTAAAACTTGGCCAGGATGTTGCCTAAAGAAAGAAAAGTTTTGAGGTGGGATGCTGAATAAGCTGCGATATACATGCATGAAGAAAGATAGCGAAATAGCTAATTTCATTATTAATTTTTTTTTTGTTTACTTTTAATTTTTGAACAGGCAACATACGCGTCAAAATCAGACGAATTTAAATACTGGCCAATCATCCCGCCGATCCGGTGGCAGAATTAACAACAATTATTTGCACCATAAGATGAGTAACATCGGCTCCAAGGCTGATCCCATCTCGCTCAGCTTCCACGACTCTTGCCTCCGCATGTCGGATGTTCAATTGCTGCAGGGACCACATTGGCTAAATGACCAGATCCTTAGCTTTTACTATGAGTACCTAACCCATGTCAAGTACAAGACAAATTTGGATCTATATTTCATAGCGCCAGAGGTGACGCAGTGCATGAAATATATGGATGAGCAAGAACTGACTCAGCTGTTAGGACAGAATGATGCAACAACAAAACCATTCATTTTCTTTGCTCTTAATGACAATGAAACCACTGCAGCTGGTGGCACACATTGGTCGTTGATGGTATTCTCGCGACCGGAGAAAACTTTCTATCATTTTGACTCATATGGTAACAATAATACGGCCAATTCAATTGATCTAATGAACAAATTGAAAGGTGTCCTGGGAGTACGACAGGCACGATTCCGGACCATGCGTTGTCTACAACAAACGAATAGTTATGATTGTGGTATTCATGTCATCTGCATGACCGATCTCATTTCCGACTATTTAAATCGATATGAAGTAATAGTGGACTTACCCCCTCTTCATATCGATACAGTTAAAGCGAAGCGTACGGAAATCCTTAAATTAATACTTTCGCTGGGCGGCAAGTGTTAAAAAGAGGCGATCCCATTTCTCCAGTTTTGTAGTTTTAAGCGATGACGGAGAGAAGAAGAGCAAGAGAAAGATAAATAAGAGGATATTTGGATACGATAAGTTTGATATTCATTATTTTAATATGTTTAGTTTCACACGCTCCACCCCAACATCCACATCCCCTGCTAATATGAGACCAGTACCAGGCACACACACCACACAATCCCATACACAACAACAACCACAAATTATCCAGCACTTACGTCCCCAAGTTTTGGATTATAGAATAAAAACTTGTTTATTAAAAAAAAGAAAACGCACCATTTGTTTATTATATAGAAGATGGCATGTCATTCTGCTCCGATTCACAGTCGGTAATAAAATTCCACATTTGCTTGGATTTGTTTTGGTTAAGAAATCTGATAAATCTCAGATTCGTCACAGCGGGAGTGTGGAAGTGTACATATGTACGTACGTATAAGATTTTCTCAATTTAAGTTTATTATTTATTTTATTGTTTATTATTATTATTTTTTTTTTGTTTGTTTTTATTTTAAATGCAAAATACAAACATTATCATCCTCGACAATGGAAAAGAATGATATATAAATATATCGATCTCTTAGACTAACCAATAGTAATCTACAATTAAAAAAAGGAACATATATAAATAGTATGTATTCCTTTCTATACAGATAAAAACCACATTGAAAAATTTGATATTAAAATGAGGCACAAGGGTACACAGCAACTGGATGGGGTAATCCTCAGGTGGGTGGGACAACAGACAAATTTACTATAAATCTTATATACTATATATTACTACATATATATTTGAATGTATATACTTTGAATCTATATTCGAATTAGATTCGAATTTCTGGTCTTGCCCATCCCCCAAATGCACGCTGCAGCTCCTCGGCAACGGCTAGGCATAAACGATCTTGATTAAAATTGGCAATGACTTGAACTCCCAGAGGAAGACCCTCACTACCGACCTTGCCCAATGGCACAGCAGTTGCTGGAAAACCAAGGACATTCACAATACCAGTATAGGCAAAATTAATAGGTCGAAAAATAGGTTCATTGTGATAGGGAGCCACTGTTGGATGTGTGGGATAAATCAGGACTCCATTTTTGTCAAGCATAGCTTCAATATCGTTACGCAAATCGTCACGCTTACGGACTAAATGAAGATATTTGGGCGATCCATACATGCACTGGGCACTGTCCATAATGGCTGTTATAAGGCCAATAAATGTGTGCTTGGAGGCTCCGACGAACCACTTGCATAGCTCCCAATACGTGTTAATGTCGTGATCCAGATTACCCAACTGATAGGCGAAACGGTGACCACTGTCATCCCGCATGTTGGCAAACCAAATGGCCGCCGATTGACGGAACTGTGGCAACTGAACACGTTCTACTTGTTCGGCCCCAAATTTATCTCTAAAATGTTGCACAACTTTTTGCAGAGCTTGACTCATATCTGGATCAACAGAGGAGATCAATCGACCTCCGCCATCGGATTCCTGATAAAAGAATTTCAGTTTGCTCAGATCAACAGGCTCATCAAGATGCAAGGACGAAGCCTTGTCGCCGGCCATAATTTTCAGCATAGGACGCAAGTCCTCGGCAAAACGGGACATGGGTCCGAGACCCAAAAACGAATTTTGTTCATGACTAAAGGGTGTAGGAAATTGACCAACATTGGATACCGCAAATTTGGTAGGCTTATGACCAAAAATGCCATTAAAAAAGGCCGGCATGCGTATGGAACCGCCAATATCAGAGCCTAGACCAAAAGCTGATGCCGCTGCTGATTGTACGCATCCCTCGCCACCACTAGAGCCACCCACAATGCGATTTGTATCGTACGCATTGCGTGTGCGTCCATGAACAGTGTTGTTACTCTCCCACCACATGCACACTTCAGAGACATTGGTTAAAGCCAATGGAATGGCACCAGCACGACGCATTAAGGCCATGGCATCGGCATCCTGTGATCCACGAACATCGCGACGCGCATACAAACCGGCTGTGTGGAGCATTCCTAGTAAACGAGAACAAATTAATTTAATATACATATATGTGTGTACATAACTATATATAACAATTATAATAAAATTTTTCTTTACCCTTTACTGATATACAATCTTTGGTTGTAATGGGTACACCTAGAAATGGCTTGTTATCAGCCAAGTTATCTGAACTATATTGTCCCGACTTGATCAGTTTATCCGCTTCTGCTGCATCTTTAAGAGCCGCATCAAAACGTTCATCTACCACACAATTCAGAATGGGATTCACTTCCTTAATACGGCGTATAAACGACTCCAGCACTTGCACACTACTCAGCTAAGGATGAGAGAAGAGGAGATTAGTTAATTAAATATTCATGGATAAAGTCATTTCGGTCTCCTCACCTCTTGCTCTCGTATTTTTTTCGCCAACGATGATGCCGATTCCAACAAAATGGGATCTGTTATTGGTGGCATACTCTCACCTTTGGAGCCATAGATCAGACGGAATATGACTCGTATAATACTTTGAAGTATGCCAAATATATAGGCTCCTAATGTGCTGCCCACTGACAAATTTGACATAATGATAATGAAAATGGAAATGAAGATGGAGATGTTGTTAATGGAATGTGATTGATGGATTCTCAATTTGTTCAATTGTTAAAAGTTGCTCTTCAATTTGATAATATAGCCCATTTACTGTCTCTGTTTCTGAAATATTAGAAAGAGAAACGCAAAACATTAAAATATGTATAAATAAAAAAAAAACAATAAAAGAGAATGATATTATATACATATGTACATACATATGTATATCTCTATATAGAATAGAGAAGAGAGCAATAGACCGTCCAGACTGTATGTATGTACATATGTACATATATCAAAAGTTTTTCTGGGCAATCTTGTTTAAATATTTGCATTTGCTTTCCATAAAAATATATATCTAAACATCTAAATCAGGGACGGAATCAGATGAGGTGGTCAATTTCCGAATAAAAAAGTTTTAAGAAATTATTAAAGAAATATTTCTGTGAAATAAAGCTACCTAAGATAATGTTTACTTTATTTAAAAAAACTAAACCGTAAAGAAAAGAAAATGCAAATTTTTAATAAGACCAGAAAAGTTTTCTAAATAAAAGCACATTTATTTTTCAAAGTTCCTTTTTTATTATTAACTTTTAATTTAATGTACATATTTATGCATTGTTCTTGTGCTTGTGTTATTGATTTATTGATTGATTGATCGATTTAAGGCTAAAATATTGAAAATGTTATTTAACCAAAATCAAAAAAATTTTAAATCAAAAAGCTAGAATCGAAAAGAAAAAATAATCTAATTATGGAAAATTCAGTAAATTTATTACATTGAACTCGTCTAGGCTATCCAGTTGCGACCGGAAAAAATCCATAAATATACGGTTCTAGTTTTTCCCCCCAAGACAAATAAATTTTATGGAAGACCAATAAAATTGAATTGCAATAGCGTTTCTTTTAAGTAGAGATATGCAAAATAATTTGCAGCTGAATGTACTTTGATAAATCACAAATATATTTTATGAATAAACACTCCAATCAGCAAGTTGACTCAAATTATGGAGGCCAATCGTTTTATGATAGTTTACCGAGTTTCAATTAGGCCGATCCGATTGCCGTACCACCACGTTGCCTCTTAAAAAGTTGGACTCGGACTGAAACTAAACTCTGACTCATGGGAATGAAATATATATATACAAAAATATAAACATATGTATGTATGTATGTATGTACATACGTATATATAAGAGCGGAGAGCATGATCTAGTGTACGAGAGAATTTTAACTTTTATATCTGCTATGTGGGCGTGTCTTTAATTGTGGCAAAAGTTCTAGAAATAAACAATTTTATTTAAACAAATATTGTTCAAAATAATGAACATATTCTTTCTGTATCTTTATCATTTTGTAAGTTTTTTTTTGATTTGCATAGTGCTATTCAAATGCTTTTTTGTCAAACTGTTGCTTAAACAAATGATTTTTTGTTTAACGTATAAACAATTGAAACAACTCAAATAATGGAAACTTTTTACAATTTAGTAAATTTACAGAAAAAAATAATGTTTATTTTTACATATACATACATACATACATACATATTCAATTTAGCTAATTTTTAGCAGATTCGTAATATGGCAGATAATTAAACATTTTATCTTATCACTGAATTGGTCGAATTAGACTCCAAAAAGCATTGAATAATGGCTTAAACAAACAGCTGGAACAAAAGAGACTCCAAAGAGTCAATAGCCCATAAAGCAGTTAGAAAAAAAATGATCCTATCGACTCAGAAATACCTTGTAAAACACAAATAATTAAAAAATTATTCGAATAATTCCAACTGTGTTCCTAACAAAAAACGTTTAAGCTTACAAAATTTATTATTACTAACTGCTGGAATATCAGTTTGTGCAATACCTTATTGTAACCATTTACTCAATCTATTGCAGGGTATATGTACATACATACATACATATGTATGTATACATATGTTCATGAGTATATAAAAAAAAACACTTTAAATGACTCATAGAATTCGTGTCCCTTTGGTTATAATTCCAAGCAGACGCGATAAAAATATAAAACTAATATACCACAAAAGCTTTGAACTGCTGTGCGCTCTGGCTCTGCAGCTGTTTCCGTTTTATGGGCCAAGCGAAATGAAACTTTTCAGTTTCCACATTATTATTTTTTTTTTTTTGCCTTATCTCAACATGTTGCTGCGACATTTAATTTCATTGTCATTGTGTCACTGGGTGTCATTATCAGCAGCACCAACAACATTAAGGATTGGCCGGCCATAGCAAATCACATACAAACGCAATTGGTTTTACCCTTTTGTTTGCTTATTAATATGTTTAATTGAATTGCCAGACATGTGAATACAAAATGGAATTGGAACTTCGCACCAATTGCCCAACAACAACAATAAGTCGGAGATTTCACATTTGAGATAAATTTTATGTGTGTGTTCGTTTGCATGTGCATACATACATACGTACACACATATGTATATACATATGTAAGAGTACGTGCATGCATGTGAAGTAATTTCTATAAATCATGAAAACAATTCAAATTCATAATGATTATAAATGCTTTAAACATGGGCAATCATTTGATAAGATTAATGGTTAATACTTCGTTTAATAGCTGAAGTCAAAGTTCTTTTTGACATTAATTTTACCTTTTTAGAAAAATTATAGGTAATACATACATATGCATGTATCTATATGTGTACATACATATGTATGTACATATCAGTATTGCTGATTGGTATAACAAACTATAATAAAATATTTATACATACATACATATGTACATATCAGTATACATATACATATGTACAATAAAAATTTTATTTACGGCCAAGAAAACGTTCTCTAAGATCGTTTAAAAATTTTGTGTTTACCTGCATTGATAATTATCCCACATTACTGGAAAAAAACATTTTTTTGGCATATCATTCTAGATAAATGGCTAAAAGGCTAAATGAAGAACTTTCTAAGGGTATAACAACTTTCGCTTAGTCCTTCTAAAAGTAATCAACCTGTTGCTCTTGCTCTCTTTTCAGTCTTTTCTCTCTTTTACTAAAACTTTTAATTGCGTGCTCAGGCTCATTAAGTGAGTAAGTTAGCGGGGTGTAGGTGGCTAGGTCAGTATATTGCTATTGATTTCAATATGAAAAAAGAGAACAAATACATACATACATACGTATGTATGTATGTATATATACATATGTACATACAGTAGCTAAAAGGAAGAAGCAGAAAAAACTAATTGGTGGCAAAGTAAACGACTCGACCGGTATGTGACAGGAGCAAGAGAATAGGTGGGGAATTCGGGATGACATCACCCACAAAGAACTATGATTTGCATGTGTACGTGTGTATGTACATACATATGTATGCATGGATTATGAATTCATCAAGTGTCTTATTCCATTATGCATATGACCAGATTGCAATTGGTTTTGCGTTTGATATTTATATTTCTTCCATTGCATAAGTATTAAATCTTAGCTTTACTTTATATTATTTTGTTTTGATAATTCACAAGGAACCGGCTAGGCGGCACTGGTAATGCGCTTACAAACACATTCACACAATACATGCACACACGAGTTATTTGATTTGCAAACAAGATAAGCAGATGCTTATACTATTTTTTTTATTTATTATTTTTATATAAAACATAGGAAAACGAATGCGCGACGTATAAAAACACCAAACCCATACAATAAAAAAACTAAAAAAATTACCAAAGAACCGCACCGTTGTGAACCGAATTAAAAAACAACAACAAGTGTTAAATTCTTGTTGATTGCTAATTTTTGTTAATTTGTTCTGTAAAGTTAATTTAGGCTGGAATGTTAAAATTTGTGTCTGTAAACTATTCTTGCTGTTAGAACTCATTTTGTTCTGTTACGGCTATTTCGGTACTGCTAATTTAACATTTTAAGCTCAAGCAACTAATGGTCAGTGTTGAAAACTGTTACTTTGTTGCTTATCTATTCAACTGAGCTAACGAAAAGAATAAATCCATATAGAGAATTTGCTTAATTTGAAAAGTTTGTACTTGCCTAGAGTGAATAATTAATTATAGATGTTTTTTATTTAAAAATCATTCAGGTCCACCCTACAATACTTCAGGAACCAGTTCACTGCAACAGCTGTTTATATTTTTTTTCTGGAACAAACTGTTGATACCCCCCACCTTTAGATACTTTTAAAATAATGTGAGAAAATGTCCGACTTAACTCCTCCGGCCTCCAAGGGCACCTCACCATTAAAACCACCAGCTGTCATGGCGTTAGCCGCTGCAGCATCCAATCTACGGCTTCCCTCGACAGCGCCACAGAAACTTAATTCCGGTAGTGGTTCAGCTACTGGTAATCCTCGTAATAAATGTGCTCTAAAACCAGGTTACTCTTTGATGAGCTGGATAAAACTGTGCAATTCTGGAGCTGATCTATCTGGTACCCAAGGACGTGTCATTCCCGTGACCAAAAATGAGCTGGCTCTACACAATAAAGTTACCGATGCCTGGATGGCCATAAGAGGCAAGGTCTTCAATGTCACGCGTTACATGGACTTTCACCCAGGTGGCGTGGAGGAGCTAATGAGGGGCGTGGGGCGCGATGCCACCAAGCTATTTGATGAAGTCCATGCTTGGGTAAATTATCCCCAACTGTTGGGCAAATGCTATGTAGGACCATTAAAAGAGAGTCCTTCTGCGTCAACGATTTCTACTCCAACAATCGAAGAGTTTGCGAGACCACCTATAAAACCAACGGTTGAACTTGTACCACGATTTGATTGGATACAACAGAGAAGTGAGATCACCCTGTACCTTTATACACGTAGATATTCAAATCCAGGATTATGGGTAAAGAAAATCGATAATCAGAAATTGGAAGCGCGTGTTTTGTTAGGGAGTAAATGGCATAGTTTTGATTTTCAACTATCGGCCAGTGTAGAATGGCCACCAAAATCTGCTCAAATAGGATTTGAATCTGGTAAAATTGAGCTTATTTTAAATAAAGTGGAAGCCGCTCCTTGGACCAACTATGGAACACATGTGCTAAGGCAAGATAACCCACCTACGGATGAATTTTCTGAGTATGTGGTTGTTTCCCGCGTAGATTTTAATCACGATTCCTTCGAGCTACGTCTCCAAAGTGTTGAACAAAAGATTTTAATGCTTCTGCCAGTGGGGTATCATCTAGACATTGAAGCTTCCATCAATGGAGAAGTTATTCAGCGGAGTTACACACCAATATCAGACTCCTATGTCTCGTCCAGCTCAAGTTGTGGGTTTCCTTTGAGCTTTCTTATTAAACGTTACGATGGCGGCGGCCTCTCCAGTCATCTACACAAACTCCAAACGGGTTCTATTCTGCGACTTAGTTTGCCCCATGGAAATTTTCAGTTCTCGGAACTCACAACACATCGAAATATTCTGTTATTGGCAGCTGGAAGTGGTCTAACGCCGATGTTAAGTCTACTTCAACCACTTCTAAAACGGACCACGAATAGAATGTAAGTCAGAACGTCTATCCGTCCATGGATCACCTTTATCTATACATACATATGCATGTACATATTTCTTATTTCAGAGAACGTCTACATCTACTCTATTTCAACAAAATGGAGTCTGACATTTGGCTGAAGCAGAAAATATTAGAACTACATAATCAGGACGAACGTTTCAGTTATCAGCATGTACTGTCGCAAGCGGCGGATCAGTCACAGCGTATATCTGTGGAATTGCTGAGTCCTTTGTTTAAGGATGAGAGGCATGCAGAAAAATTTACGTATGTGACCATATGTGGACCAACTGGCTTCGTTTCGGCTGCCAATGAGATTTTAACTGAATTAGGCATTCAGTCAGATAAAATCCACGTATTCCAAGGCTAAACTAATAAGAGCACAATCTATTACGAACTATTCTAGACGAAATAAATATTTTACAAAGCTGACCATTATATCAAATAAACTTTATTATAATTTTTACGGTTTTTCGATTTGAAAATAACGATAACGAAAATAATTTGCGCCGAGATTTATTGTCGCATAAACATTACTTGACTACGAACTAAGAACTTTGTTTTCCAACACTGCACAACAGCTGTTTTAGACCACGCAAAAACGTTTATTGTTTAGTTAAGCATTTAAGAAAAATTCGGTTGTGTTTAAGAGCTGCATCATGGAGGAACTGCAGCAGTTGGAGTATCTATCGTTGGTCTCCAAAATCTGCACTGAATTGGACAACCATTTGGGAATTAATGACAAGGATCTCGCCGAATTTATTATCGATTTAGAGAACAAGAATCGCAGCTATGAAGCCTTTCGGACGGCGTTGGCAGAAAATGGAGCAGAATTTCCAGATTCTTTAGTTCAGAACTTGCAAAGAATTATTAATCTCATGCGTCCTAGTCGTTCCAAAGACGATAAGATACCCACTGGAGTATCTGGAAAAGATGACAAAAAATCAGAGCTGATGAAGATGTTCCCAGGACTGGCCTTGCCCAATGATACAATTAGTAAGAAAGATTATAACAATGAAAAAAAGGATGAAAGGGAGAAGTTGGACAAAAAAGAACGTAAGGAGTCCAAACCAAAAAAAACGGAAATGAGTGATGTGGATGCAGCAATGATGGAACTGGAGGCGCTAGCCCCTGGTGAGAATAAAACAGAAGTCAAGGAAATCTCCACTAAGCGTAAGGAACGTAGTCGAAGCCGCGACAAAGATCGGGAACGACGAAGACGAAGTAAATCTCGAGATAATCGTTATCGTCATAGAAGCAAGTCCCGTGATCGTACACACCGAAGTAATAGGCGTAGCAGATCCCGCGACGATCATTACGGAGATCGGGAACGTCGTAGGAGTAGGGATAGAGAACATCGATCACGTGATGATCGCCGGAGGCGAAGTAGATCTCGTGAGGATCGTGATCGAGATCGTCGCCGAAGAAGCAGATCCCGGGAGGAAAAGCGCCATAGATCTCGTTCCCGGGATCGGCGGGAAAAGATGCCTCCACCCGCTGCTGTAATGGCTGATGACCCAGAAGCGGGCAAAATCTACTCTGGAAAGGTGGCCAACATTGTTGACTTTGGCTGTTTTGTTCAGCTCTTTGGTCTCCGCAAACGTTGGGAGGGATTAGTACACATCTCCCAACTAAGAGCTGAGGGTCGCGTTACCGATGTCACCGAAGTCGTTAGCCGCAATCAGACAGTGAAAGTAAAGGTGATGTCTATAACAGGCCAAAAGGTCTCCCTCTCCATGAAGGAAGTGGATCAAGAGTCTGGTCGTGATTTAAACCCGCTTTCGCATGCCCCAGAGGATGAGGATGCCTCCTTAAGGGATCGCAATCCAGATGGTCCTTACAGCAGCAGCACCTCAATGCTAAATCTTCAGGGCAATAATCTAGATAGCGATGAACATGAATCCAGGAAACGAGTGACCAGAATTTCTAGCCCCGAACGCTGGGAGATTAAACAAATGATCAGCTCCGGTGTACTTGATCGCAGCGAAATGCCAGACTTCGACGAGGAAACGGGTCTGTTGCCCAAAGACGAGGATGACGAAGCTGATATTGAAATTGAGATTGTTGAAGAAGAGCCACCCTTTCTCTCTGGCCATGGTCGTGCCCTACACGATCTTTCTCCTGTGAGAATTGTGAAAAATCCCGATGGTTCACTTGCCCAGGCAGCCATGATGCAATCGGCCTTGTCCAAGGAAAGACGTGAACAAAAAATGTTACAGCGTGAACAGGAAATGGAGGCATTGCCCACAAATCTGAACAAAAACTGGATTGATCCATTGCCCGAGGAGGACAGTGGACGCCATTTGGCCGCCAATATGCGCGGTATGGGATCAGCACCCCAAGAGGTACCCGAATGGAAGAAACATGTCATTGGTGGCAAAAAGTCATCATTTGGCAAGAAAACTGATCTCACTCTGGTTGAGCAGCGGCAATCGTTGCCCATTTACAAGCTACGTGATGATCTCATCAAAGCGGTAACGGATAATCAAATCTTAATTGTTATTGGTGAGACGGGATCTGGTAAAACGACTCAGATTACCCAATATCTGGGTGAGTGCGGATTCACAGCACGTGGTAAGATCGGGTGCACTCAACCTCGTCGTGTGGCTGCCATGTCAGTGGCCAAGCGTGTGGCCGAAGAGTACGGTTGCCGTTTGGGACAAGAGGTTGGTTATACCATTCGTTTCGAGGACTGCACCAGTCCGGAGACGGTGATCAAATACATGACAGATGGCATGTTGTTGCGTGAATGCCTTATGGAGGCGGAACTAAAAAGCTATTCCGTCATTATGTTGGATGAGGCCCACGAAAGAACCATTCACACTGATGTCCTTTTCGGCTTACTCAAGACAGCTGTTCAGAAGAGGCCAGAACTAAAACTTATTGTCACCTCCGCCACATTGGATGCGGTCAAGTTTTCACAGTATTTCTTTGAAGCTCCAATTTTTACGATTCCTGGACGTACTTTTCCCGTCGAGGTATTGTATACCAAGGAGCCAGAAACTGACTATCTGGATGCCTCACTAATTACAGTGATGCAAATACATTTACGTGAGCCACCAGGTGATATTCTGCTTTTCCTTACCGGTCAAGAGGAGATTGACACTGCCTGCGAAATTCTCTATGAGCGCATGAAAAGCTTGGGTCCTGATGTGCCCGAGTTGATCATTTTACCCGTTTATTCTGCTCTGCCATCTGAGATGCAAACTCGCATATTTGACCCAGCTCCAGCGGGGAGTCGTAAAGTGGTAATAGCTACGAATATTGCCGAGACTTCACTGACCATAGATGGCATCTTTTATGTGGTGGATCCGGGTTTTGTAAAACAGAAAGTTTACAACTCCAAAACGGGTATGGATTCTCTTGTGGTGACGCCCATTTCACAGGCAGCAGCTAAACAAAGAGCTGGCAGAGCAGGACGTACTGGACCGGGTAAATGTTATCGTCTTTATACAGAGCGGGCCTATCGGGATGAAATGCTACCCACTCCAGTGCCAGAAATACAACGTACCAATTTGGCAACTACAGTGCTTCAACTAAAAACAATGGGTATAAATGATTTGTTGCACTTTGATTTCATGGATGCGCCACCTGTTGAGTCCTTGGTAATGGCCCTTGAACAATTGCACTCACTTTCGGCTTTGGATGATGAGGGTTTGCTTACTCGCCTTGGCCGGCGTATGGCCGAGTTTCCCCTCGAACCAAATCTCTCTAAAATGCTCATAATGTCTGTGGCACTGCAGTGTTCCGATGAGATTCTGACCATTGTGTCCATGTTGAATGTGCAAAATGTGTTTTATAGACCCAAGGATAAGCAGGCGCTAGCCGATCAAAAGAAAGCCAAATTCAATCAGGCTGAAGGCGAGTATCTACCTTCCCGCTTTTGCTCTCATAGAACCTTAGGTTCTAATCCAATATCTTTACTTTATTTATACCAGGTGATCATCTCACACTGCTGGCGGTCTACAACAGCTGGAAGAACAATAAATTTTCAAACGCTTGGTGTTATGAAAATTTTGTCCAGATCCGGACACTGAAACGTTCACAGGATGTGCGGAAACAATTGCTTGGCATTATGGATCGTCATAAATTGGATGTGGTATCGGCGGGAAAGAATTCTGTGCGCATTCAAAAGGCAATCTGTTCGGGCTTCTTTCGAAATGCGGCCAAAAAAGATCCCCAAGAGGGATATCGTACCCTGGTTGACTCCCAGGTGGTTTATATTCATCCTTCGAGTGCTCTCTTCAATCGGCAGCCCGAATGGGTCATCTACCACGAACTGGTACAAACGACCAAGGAATACATGCGCGAGGTAACCACTATTGATCCAAAGTGGTTAGTAGAATTTGCTCCATCATTTTTCCGTTTCTCGGATCCTACGAAACTCAGCAAATTCAAGAAAAACCAACGCCTGGAACCCCTATACAACAAATACGAGGAACCGAATGCTTGGCGTATATCTCGAGTGCGACGGAGACGGAATTAATTCAATCATTCTTTCACAATATAATTATGTATATTTAATTTTAGTTTAAGTTTAAATAAAGCAATAAGTTGAAGGAAAACAAGGCAATTTATTAGTAACCTTTCCGTCCGCGAAAGCGCTGTCGATTGTCGAGCTAAAATTGGGATGTTTAATGGATTAATAAAAATACCTAAGATCCAGGATATTTGCCTCCCACTTACCAACGAGCGCTTACACTCGTAGAAAGTATTCCTTAGCACTTGGCACTCGGGTGGCACACTGTTGTCCTGTAGACATTGGCGTGGCGTCTTTTTGTCCAGGCGGCAGCATTCACTTTCTAACAAACACATCTTTAAATCGGCACGTACCCCAGCGCAGGCTGTCTCATCCAACAGCTTCTCATTACCCTCGTAGCGCATCATTTTGCTAAAATTGTCCCCTACTTTTACAGTTTAATAATTTTCGTTACAAAATCAAAGGTAACTAGACAGCTGATAGTGTTAATAAACGCAAAAATACTACGGGTTTTTGGGTAGGCCACTTAGCGAAGGGATAGATTTTAATTGAGCGGTTTCCGAAAACAATTTCAAATGATTATATGAAACAAAAAATAAAAAACATATGTACACATAAAATGCCCTGTGCCTAGCTGTCGTTCTACACTAATATTGGCTCAGTATCTCGAGTAAGACTGACAAACTAAACGATTAGTTTAGCTTAGCGTTTAGTTCAGGCCGAGCTCTTGCTTTGAGTATCATTACTCTCCGCCGACACCACCCAAGAGCTGCCTTGTTTGTGATCCCGCACTTTAATTCCCTGAAGCTGGAGAACATTTCTCAGCTCATCGCATACGGCTAAGAGTTGAAGATTTTTTGGAGATTGTCCCGTTGCCTGTTGCCGTATGATACCACGTAGATTAATTATATCGGTTACTAAATTGTTGTGATCAAGTCCCAATGCGGATACTTGTTGTTGATTGTACCTCGGTATCTCTGCGTTCTTCAATTCTGCTAGACCAAAATTACTCATGGCCTTGCTGATGAAATTTCCAATCGCTACTAACAGATCGAGGCAATATGCTGGCTCTTGTTCCGCATTCTTTTCCTGTTCATTAATGCATCGACTAATGCTGGACATCTGGTCCATAAGAACAGTTAATCCTCGTGCTGTATCAAAGTCATCTCGCAAACTGGCATCAAATTCTTTTACCATATGAGCCAGTTGTGCCCTGAGGGCTCCTTCATCCAATAATTTGAGAGGTTTTAGGAAGTTTGTATACGCAGTGAGATCAGCCTGGAAATTGCGAAACTTTTGCAGCGTATGTCGGGCAGTCATCATAAGTTGATCGCTATAGAGCATGGCATTGCGATAGTTTGACAGAAGACAGGCCATACGGAATTCGTCGGCCGTATAATGTCTTAGGAGCTCCGACACTGAAATGGTGTTGCCCAGGGATTTTGACATTTTGTTTTCATCACCCGCCACATGAAGTTGACCTGTATGCATCCAATAGTTAACCCATTGCTCGGTCTTATAGCGGGCACAGCACTGCGCTTCCTCGTTCTCATGGTGCGGAAAGCGTAAATCCAGACCTCCAGCATGAAAATCTAAATTAGGGCCAAAAAATAAGCCAGCTATGGCACTGCATTCTATATGCCAGCCAGGACGACCTTCACCACCCCAGGAACCCGGCCAGCTGGGCTCATCCGGCATTTTCTTGGCTTTCCACAAGGCGAAGTCTGAAGGATGTCGCTTATCTTGTTCTCCTGCATCCCCATTACTACTCAGATCCACTTTTTGAAGCTTCCCATAGTGCACCAACTTGGATACATCGAAGTACACTGAATTATCCTTTGTCACATAGGCGTGTCCTTTGGTAATCAGTTCTTGAATAAATGCTCGAATGTTATCAATATTGGAGCTGACATGACTCTTGATATCCGGCGGTTGCACATTTAATCGCAGCATATCGTTCTTAAATTCAGTCTCATAGGCTCTTGATATATCCCGCCAATTACAACCAGATTCCCGAGCTTTTCGCAAAATCTTGTCATCCACATCCGTAATATTCATGGCTGTGACCAAATTGATACGAAAATAATCCCTGAGGATGCGCTGAATGATGTCAACTTTTACATATGTGCTTGCATGTCCTAAATGAGCCGAATCGTATACTGTGGGTCCGCATGTATACCACGTAACCATGTTGGGATTTGGCAGCACCAAAGGAACTTTTTGCCGCACAATATTGTTATATATCTGAATGTTTGTATGTTGACCTAATGGCTTTTGCCAAGTAAACTTTGGCCGGGATTCGGGACAAGAAGGGGGTGGAGAAGTTGTCACCTGGCTGTTCCATCGTTGACAGGATTGAGAACGTAATTTACAAATCCGGCTAAGAGGAGATGCGAAATAGAAAATGTGCAACAATCAAGTTGAGGATTACTTGCGATTCACAGTACTTACAAGCTCAACATATTCTAGGCCGGGGCAATATTACATAAATTTCATTTCCTTCCTAATTTACAAATTTTGTTTTCTGTAAATATTTCCTAGAATAATTTAAGGCTATTCCTACGATTGCTTTTAATTTTGTTATGGCTCTGTAATGCTAGCCAACTTATTTGTTTTACTTAGCAACACTTGCACTTAGCAATTACAATGTTGTCCAGCACTGGACCGGCTTTAAAAGAAAACTAAAAAATTGAAGCCGGCAGAATGCAGTGGCCTAATTTAAATTTGAAATTCTTTTTTATCGTTGTTTTATTTATTCATATTACACCTGGATTTGGCACCAAATATGAGATTGATCCCAATGGCTATGTCACCTACTGCCCCTGCATGGGTAAGACCAATATTTTAATAGCAATTTCAGAATACTAAAATGTATCTTTTCCCACGCTCTCCTCTAATTAAGGACGCTTCGGGAACCAAGCCGATCATTTTCTAGGCTCTTTAGCTTTTTCCAAGGCTTTGAATCGAACTCTAATTCTCCCACCTTGGGTGGAATATCGAAAGGGTGAACTGCGCTCCCATCAAGTATCATTTGACAAGTACTTTGAGGTGGAGCCCCTGCAGCAGTATCATCGAGTCATACTTATGTCTGATTTTATGGAGCAGTTAGCCGATCAAGTTTGGCCTGTGGAAAAGCGGGTGTCCTTCTGCTACATGGAACGCAAGAGCCTGCAGCTAGAAAAAAATAATCCAGATAAACCCAACTGTCATGCAAAAGATGGTAATCCATTTGGTCCTTTCTGGGATACCTACAACATTGATTTCGTAGAATCAGAGTTCTATGGGCCACTCCATTTCGATGTGCATCATAGTGCAGTGGCAAGCAAGTGGCAAACTAAATATCCAGTTGAATCCTGGCCAGTCTTGGCGTTTACCGGAGCACCAGCCAGTTTTCCAGTACAACAGGAAAATTGCGAATTGCAAAGGCATTTGCAGTGGAGTACCCAGTATAGGGAGGCGGCACGTGATTTCATTAAACAAGTTCTTCCCCGCGGAGCATTTGTGGGTCTCCATTTGCGTAATGGCATCGATTGGGTGCGAGCCTGTGAGCATGTTAAGGACAGTCAACACTTGTTTGCCTCTCCCCAGTGTCTGGGTTACAGAAATGAAAAGGGCCCTCTGTATCCAGAGCTCTGCATGCAGACCAAAGAGTCAATAGTGCGTCAACTAAAAAGGGTCATCAAAAATGTTCGTCAGACACAGCCTAAGAATGAAATTAAATCCGTCTTTGTGGCCTCCGATGCAAATCATTTGATTAAAGAACTGAGTTCAGCTCTGAGTCGCATGAATATCACAGTCCATAAGCTAGACGAAGATGATCCCTACCTAGATCTAGCTGTTTTGGGACTATCAAATCATTTCATAGGCAATTGCATTTCATCGTACAGTGCCTTTGTGAAGCGGGAAAGAGACACCCATGGTTTCCCATCCTCCTTTTGGTCATTTCCAAAGGAGAAGGAGCGCCAACAACATTCAGCTAAAGTACATGAAGAATTGTAAACTGTATAGACGAAGAAAAGGATAGTTTGTTCATCCTGTTTAGATGCTCAGTAGTTTTAAGCTTAATGTTTCCATTTTTTCATTTTACTTATAGAAATTTATTCAAGAATCAAATCATTCCCACGCAATATATATAATAATTTATATCCAAAACTGCTTTGTGTCTAGTGTATCAGCTTCTGGGAGCGGGCCAGATCCAGTTGCGCAGACGAAACATTTGTTAAACCTTCACGAACCGAACTGAGGTTCTCTTTCCATGCCTGAAGCAAATCCCTAAGTTGCTCCCACTGAGGAGCACCAAAAGTACGATGCATGGTCGATGAAATATGCACCTTACGATTGGCCTGATCTAGACGTGCACGCACCAACTTGGTCTTCAATACCTCAATGACAAAGGGTTCAACTTCATTTTCATTGATTTGCAATTCCTTGGTGAGAGCTTCAAATGACATCTCTGGATTGCTTTCGGCCAGTTGCATGAATGTCAACAGACGCATTTTCTTCATGTTCTGCTCATGATTTAGACCCTGCGAGTTGACAAACTCTTTGTGCTCCTCGTAGAACTGGACATAGGCGGGCAGTTTCTCCGAGACAAAAATGGACAGCAAATCATGGATCAGATCGCCCTCGAGGAAACGCACTGGCTTCAGCGACAACAAAGGATCGAGCAGGAATGTATTGGGATCAGCCAAAGCCGTGACAATGCACTTCATGGCATCCTCTCGAGCAACACATGCATTGTCGGCCGTGTACGTGCCGAGTAGCTCGATCATCACTTTGGAGGATCGCTCCAGATTCGTATCCTTGGTAACATCGTGTAACAATCTGTATAATTTTTGCATTTGTTCGCTGGATGGCGGGCAGTTGGCAAATTGGGATTTCAATTGATCGACACCAGTGAATACTTCAAGAACTTGGTCGCATTGCTTAGCTACTTGCACTAAATGATAGTACACATGGTAACGCAAAGGTGAGGCCGTGTCCAGGTTGTTGAAGAGACGCCATAGTGACTGCAAGCAGACCTTGGCCAATGGTTGATTAGGCGCCTTTGTCATCTTCTCGCAGTAGGCCAGCACTATGTTTTCTCCACGATCCAAAGGTATCTGGCAATACAAAAAAAATGGTATAAATACATCTTCACCTTTCTTTAAACTTTCCCCTAAGCTCACCGTAATCATGATGGAGACAATGCTGTTCAGAATGCCATCAATTTGGGCTGGTTCTCCATCCTTGAAGCAAACATCGCAGACTCCAATTATTTTGTGCAAATCATCCTCAACGCCTTTGTTCGATTTCTCTGATGATATTTCGGCTCCAAGTTTTTTGAAATACTTGCGCAGCTCTTGTACCTGGCAATTGAATAGCACACAATAATTTTAATATTAATAATATTGTTTTTTTATTTGTAAACATAACCTCACTATTGTTTGGGAACCGCTTAGAAAACAATGCAATTTTAGATTCCCGCCTTACCTGTTCATCCAAGGACAAGTCTATGAATACCGGATGCGAAGTCATTGCTAGATTTTAATGTTTCGTTTAATTATTGTTTACTTAAATATGCAGAATTTCGTAAAAATAATAACGCACACGTCTTCGTTGTCGCTTTGACAGCACAAAAGGAAAGAGAAAGAGAGAGAGGGCAGTGTTGACAAACTAGCCACTTTTTAGCTGCAAAAAGACAAGTTCTCTCTCTAGGGTGCACAAAACTATCGAGTGGCTTGCCATCTCTAATAACCCGTCCAGGTGAACAACTTTAAAAGATGGATGAGTTTGATGATGATTCTTTTAATGATATACTGGGATCTATGGAAATTCCCACGCCAGTCAAGCAGGCTAAAATACAACCAGCTACCACTAGTAGCGACAGCAGCGTTTCCAAGACGATTTCTGCATCCGTTTCTGCTGCAGCTCCTCCTGGTACTTCAAAACCGGCTTTAAATCACCATAATGTCCTTGTACACACAAAACAGCGCGGGAATCCCATCCTAAAATTTATACTTAATGTCCCGCTGGAGTATCGGGATGACATTGTGCCGGACTATGTCGTCGGTCGTACTTCTTGCATCCTGTATTTATCTCTCAAATATCATAATTTGAATCCTGACTACATATGCCAGCGCCTGAAGGCTCTGGGCAAGATGTATGAGTTGCGCGTACTACTCGTACAAGTGGACACGCCTGAACCTCACAATGCCTTAAAAAGTTTAACCCGCATTTCACTTTTGGCCGATCTAACCATGATGCTGGCTTGGAATGCCGAGGAAGCAGGAAAAATAATTGAAACTTACAAGCAGTTTGAGAAGCGTCCACCTGATCTAATTATGGAGCGAGTGGAATCGAATCCCCACCAGAAATTGGTGGCTGCTCTAACTAACATTAAACCGGTGAATAAAACGGATGCAGTGAATTTACTGCAAACATTCGGTAATCTGGAAAATCTAATTAATGCCAGTGAGGAACGATTAAACCAAGTGATGGGTCTTGGACCTCGCAAGGCCAAAAGGCTTTACAAAACACTCCAGGAGCCATTTCTTAGTCAGTAGAACAAAGGATCATAATAAAATTATTTACGGAATAAAAACGAAAATTTTATTTTAATGTTAATCTCTAAGTACGTGTTCTAGTCCAGCATCTTCCATATTTTAATGGTCCCATCATCACTGCAGGATAACAACTGTCCAGCTGTTACAGGATTCCATTCCACCGAATTAACGTCCTGTTCGTGGGCACTTTCCTCTGCGGTTATTTGCTCAAACGTGGGCTCATCACGTTTGGAATCACTGCATTCCTTAAATATCCTTATGCCATCATCGCCACAAGCGGTGGCTATTAGACCCGTCAATTTGCACCACGACACATCATAGACGGCGCGGGAATGCTGACCGGATAATGTGCACACACATTTCCACACTGTCTGCTTATCTGGTGTAGCTACTCCAGCATCGTTGCCCGGATGATAAGCACGCCAGATTTTTATGGTAGTGTCGTCGCTGCACGAGACCAATCTCTCGCCATCAGCATCGAAATCAATGCTCCAGACGGTGCTCGTGTGCGAGGACAATGTGGCCGTGCAATCCCAGTCGCTGTCTAGGGCGCTCTCTGCGAACATTTTGATTGTGTTATCGTACGAAGCCGAAGCTAGGATCTCTTTTGTTGGATGCCAGACTACTCGTTTCACATCCTGTGTGTGGGGATTTAAAACGGCGGCGCATTCAAATTCATCATCCCCAGCAACTTCCCAGATCCATACCGACTTGTCACGTGAGCAGGTGGCCAATAGACCACCTGACCTTGACCAGCTCACACTTTTCACCTCGTTCTCGTGGCCCTCCAAAGTGGCATTACATTCAAATTCTCCCGAGGATTTTGACCAAATTGCTGTGGTGGCATCAAAGCTGGCCGAGGCAAGGTATTGTCCACATGGCGACCAGCGTATTTCACGTATCGTGCGTTTGTGTCCATCTGATAGGATGGTCTTTGTGCTCCAGCTGTTTCCAGAAAGACTCCATATGCGAATTGTTTTATCTTCGCCGCAAGAGGCAAATGTGCTGCCATTTGGATGCCATGCCACACCCCAAATACGTCCCTTATGTCCTTGCAATGTGTGTTCTAGTACAAGACGGCCCATAATGATGAAATCAGCTCAAATCGTTTCTAACTTAGCACATTTAATAGTTGTTGATAACAAAGTAAGAAGAAGCAACAGCTGTCAGCTGTTCAACCTGGATTTTGACGCAAGCGTTAATCAACACTGGCTGCGAAAGTTTCTGTTTGTTATCTTAATGGCTTTTCTTTTGCCTCTATCTCCGTACTAATATGAGCGCAGATAGGAATAAAATGAACGGGCTCGTTGTCTTCAATAGTGCCAACGATGTTGTTTACCAAAAACTTAATATTCCACTGGAACAAAAGATCCTTGATGTGGCCATATCCCAAGGATTGCTGCCATTGGACACAACACTGCATACTCACTCGCTGGATAGCAATATTCTTTTGCAGATTTTCAGTCCCATTATTAGTTCGCAAAAGATAATGCATTGCCAGTTTGATAATTTTTTCAAGCAAATTCAATGTGACAAAGGATTTAATTTGGTGTTTGGTGACCTTCTGGGTTACACATTCTTGAAGATTGGACAATTGCCTATTGATCAACTGATGCGACAACTCGGAGTGGCCATTACATTGTCGCGGTATTGCTATGGAGCGAACTTGTTTGGCAGCCAGGCAGGTGCCATGCAGCAGGAGCTATTGACCCAATGTCTGGACTGCTATGAGACCCTGCTGTGTCAGGAGGAGCAAGCATATTTGCTTGAAGCGGTGCCCAAGTTGCTTATTAACCCAGAACTAAAGAGGACTATACATTTAACATTGGATGCCACACTGGAGCAACTGCGTCAGGCTGGACAACCAAGAGCTCATGCCCTACTGATGGTTTCCAACAAATTGGTGGCTGCAAATAGTACTCGTCAAGCTCTACCATTATCTGGCGCGGATCTTCTTTTCTTGGGAATCTTGTCTCGGACTCTAAATGTGAAGGAATCTTTATCTACATCCTCGCCAGCTCAAACCCAACGAGCTGTGGCCGTATTCTTGCAGGGAGTCTCACATGATGTCAACTCCGGTTGTGTGCCAAGCATTGTCCATATTTCCCGTTTGCCGGGACATCAAGTTCTCCTTCAGGTCATTGAGTATGCCAATATGCCTTTGACCAGTTGCATCTACGATGCCTTCTTTGTGCTTCACAAGATCATAGCGGTTCAGTTGCAAGGAGATTCGGATGCTCTTAAACCCGCCTATGAGAGTCTTCAATCATTTGTAGGTCAAACTCTAGCAGCCCTTAAGCGACATCTGCAACAACGTCCCGAAGATCTAGAGAACTGCATAAAGAAGTTCTCCATCAAATGGGAAAACTTACGTAAAATGTATATAGAATATTTCAAGAACTACGAACGCGAATTACTTGTGAGAATTGAATCGAATATGTCGTCATTTGTGGAGGAACTAAAACAACTATTTACGCTGGCCTGTTGCGATAGCTCAAGTATACATCAGTTAGATCAGCTTTCGGATTCGGCTTCCATTGTGGAAGCAAAACTATTGGAATTCTCCGAGTTCTTGGCTGTAAAGGCCACACGCAATATCTCGATTGAAGCTTATCTGGAAGATTTTCCCGGTTTGGTTCATTTTATTTATGTGAATCGCAGTACGGGGCAGATGTTGGCACCAGATTTGCGTCCCAATCAGGTAGTACCGAAAACTAAACTTTGGAATATGGTGGAAATGACGCGCTCTTATCTCAAAAGAGGACAAACTACTGTAATGTGGAAGGACAAAGCTTTTCATTACTCATATTTCCTTTGGTTTGAGGATCAATCAGGTGGTGGCGGCATTTTAAAGTCCACTCTGGATCTACAGACACATTTTTTGGCCAGTAACAACCAACCGATCAATGGTGGATTAAAGGAACCCGGTGCCCTTACCATGGACTATTATCATGATCTGGCCGAGCTCTGTTTTCCCAAAATGTCACCTGGCAAAGTAAGGGTCTATGAGTTATTTTGCATCCATTTGGGATTGGTGACAGCCACCTGTGCTGTGGAACATGCTCGGCGCTTAGTAGCCACAATTAGTGACGTGATTGGCGACGATAGCTTTTAAATCTCTTCAACATTCCGTTTCTCATTCCATTTATAGATATACCGCGATGCTAGTCAATTTTAGGGGTTTTAAGCAAACATTTCACTCAACCGTATATACATATATATATATTTATATATACATTTTAGTTGTACTGTATAACATATACAAATAAATCTATCCGTTTAACAAAATTTTGGTTTATATCGTCTCAGTTGTGGCCTGCTGCTGGGACTGTTCCAATTCCTGCCATCGCTCCACAAAGAAGCTTTTGCGTGCCGTCAATGGCATTGATTTTTGTCTAATCATATAATTCTCATTGCCCAGTGCCGTGTAGGTATTGTCTCCAATTAAGCTGCGCAGGGCTATATTCTTTTTAAGTTGTTTGTCGTAGTAGCTAACACCAGCGGCCACAAACTGTGGTCCCAATGTGGCCAGTTTCTTATCAATATCCGCATCTGTTGCCACCTGATTAAAATCCTTCATAAAAGACCAGGATCCTAGGCCAAAAAGACCAAGTATGGAATAGAGGACAAAGCGTACCTGGCAAGATATACATAGATCAAAAATGTGTTAGAGGAAATTAACTTCTGGATTAAAATAGACTTACACTTCCATGGCGCGCAAAGAGATTGAGATGCATATTTAGATAGTGTCCCACGGTATACACCATGAGAAAGTTAACGCAGGGAAAGATCGAATTGAGAAGGAGACGGTGCGTTTGCAATTGTAGGATAGCCTTACTGAGGCCAAACACCTGTTCATCTTCAGTGAGGACAATAGCCTCCTCAAGCAGTTTCCCACTTGGTGAACTCCAATCAATTTTCTGATCCCGAAATCTTATATCTGCGCGCTTTATCTCTCCGGGATCCGCATAACCATAATTCACTGGTATGCCCAAGGCTGCCCCAAAGCTATATTTGGTGGATCCCGCCTGAAAAAGATCAAATCCAAATACGGTAAAGGGTTTCACAAACTTTCGTTCAAAATCATCCAGTTCTAGTTTGTCCAAGGCCTGCTTGAGTCTTTGCTGGACTACCTCTGGGACTGGTTGTGCTATGCCATTTCTAAAAATTAAAATGTATTGATTATCAGAAAGTAATATTAATCTGAACAGGGTGAACTTTACTTGTAGCATTGCACAAAGTCCCGCAAATATGACAAACCAAATGTCTGGGGTGCAAAATTTCCAACAAATAAGCCGACAGTGATAGTTCCTGCCGCATAAAAGACAAGTTGGCGCCCATTGTGCGTTTTAAAGAATGAAAAGAAACCACCCTTCGCACCGCGCGTTGCTGGATTTTCCGGTCGTGGATGTCGTTGCATTTTGGTCTACTGTTTTGTCACGCAGCAGGCAAAGGCAATGTTTATATCTTGTTTGTTAGGAATTCCGGTTTTAAGCGAAATGTGTACGACTTGAAACTTAGCTGCCCAGTTTCGGTAATATCCAGAAAATTGGACAAATTCGGTTAAAAATTTGGAAATTTGTGTTTTATAATCAACGGCAGAAACAGCTGGTGTATTCTACAGTGTTACATATTACACAAAACAGTGCTGGAAACGTTGCTAATAACACATGTTAAATTCAACATTGCTTGCAGCACGGCTTGATACCGTTAGTTTTAACGATTTTTCTAATGTTTGAAATCAAATTCAGAAGCTAAAATTTCTTTGTTTATTCACTAAACAACTTTGTTTTGGGCCTACAACTATTAGGGAAAACTTATTTGCTTGTGTCTAACTTAATGTCAACTATAACTACTTGATTCTTGGCCTCTTTGTGTCGCCACCAACGGCCAAGTCGGTGCTCCTGACCAATGGCGACATACAATTTCGTCCCATCAGCATTAAACGTTAAACCATTGATGAATCCCGGCATGGATATGCTTTGAATCTGTTGAATCTTTCGAGCGTTGGGATTTGTTTGCCAGAGTCGGAGACAGCCATCGCATGAGCCTGTTGCCACCAAATCCGTGTTGACCACTACGGCAATAGCTGTTATCCAGTTGGGCACGCCATTTTCGCCTAACCCATGCGCCAGTTGGTTGGTACAAATAGGTTTTTTTTTCAAAGCACTCCACAGACTAAAAGCTCTAAGATTAAACAAAAAATTGTCGATTAAAAAACGTTCATCGCTTGCCTTATATTTGTCTTACCCGTCCGTTCCGCCGGAAACAAAATGCTCGTCGTTCACTAGCTTGACAACCTCTATGCTATCTCGATGGCCATTGTATATCAATTGTGACTCCTCGGTAATCTTCCAGATGCGTAATGAGCAATCCGAACCGCCTGCGGTTATAGCCCGCTCACGGCTCAGGGCATCTATGCTTGTCACACCCGTCTGATGACCAAATCTGCAAATCGAAATAGAGTTATCAAACTATATTATGCTTTGTTACTTTATTTGCATCACTTACAAACTCTCCACATAGGCCATCTCGTCAAGAGACCAAATTTTCACGGAACGATCTTTAGCAGCAGAATACAGATCATGTGTGCCTTTGCGAAAAACTAACGCAGCAACACTGTCTCTATGGCCCTTGAATGTTTTCACATGTTTTAAAGTTTGTGGACACCAGATCTGGATGTGTGGTCCACCCTCGGCCAACGCTAAATACTTCATATCCGTGGACAAGCATATTGCTATGATATGAGAGCGACGCTTCTTGCCTGTTTCGGGTTCATCACGATAAGGTAGTACATCGCCTTTGGCTATCACTTTGCCACTGTCTGTGCACCATTTTAAGAGGAATTGGGATTTGGCTCCCGTGAACAAGAATTTTCCGTCTGGACTGAGAGCCAAGGCGCACAGGGGCAAGTGGTGAAGTTTGTGCTTAAGTATAGTGTGGGCGGAACAGGATTTTACAGATCCCGCTATGTTTCTTCTTAATCGGCCAACACTGTCCAAATATTCAGTCTGCAGACGCTGCTCTACACTCTGACTCAGCTCACGATCCTCGGCACGTTCCGCCTCCTGTTTTTCAATCTCTGATAGGTACTGTTTGGCCAGGCGCAGACGTTTATCTTGCGGTGTTTCTTGTTCGCCCTCATCAGAGGAGAAAGCCAAAGTGTTGCCGCCCATATCGCTGTTGTACTCATCATCACTGGCGATCTCTTCATCATCAACCTTGGCTCGCCGAGATTTCTTTGCAGTTGGGACTGCACCTGTATGATTTTTTACAGATTTTTTGCCGCCTTCCTTAGTTTGTGGATTCTTCAGTGAATAAAGTTGATAAAAAAGAAGATTCCTAAATATAGTTCAGTTTATTTCTTACCTTGCGTTTTTTATTGCCTTTGGCCCCGGGTTTCAGGAAGAAGGATGAGGACATAATGTATACGTTTTTTACTTTAAAATCGGCAGTAAACAAAAAATAAATTTACTCGTTTAAATGCCCACGTGCAGTATATCAACCTTGGCTGTCCGGCAACACTGACGGCGTATCTTTCAAACAGCTGTTTAACATGGCGTTCTTAACACTGGATTTAATTCATATAAATGCAGCGCCATATTCCTAACCATTTTGGATACTTTGAATTTCGTAAATGTCAAAATGCTATTTAGAAAAAGATAAGAAACCAACACCCTTTCAAAATAATTAAGAAAACAAGTGAGCTTTAATGCCATATTATTTATGTAATTTATTTATGCATTTAATATTATTTATAAATATATAATAAAAGGTTGGAAATTAAATAGTTTTGAATTCAGTTTTGCATATTCCTCATTTTTATTATTTCTCACAATTACACAATGTTAAGGTAAAGTGGTAAGTGTTGAATTCGGTGTTATAAAATTATCACAAATTATTGTATACTTTGTAAATATGTTTGTTTTATTAAATTTTGTTGTTTTATTATTTGAAATTGGTTTTCTTTCCGGTAATAAATTAATTAGACCATGATGGTCTGGGCGCTGGCCCGGGGGTACCTACCTAAAACTAAGTAACGGTAATTGTATTAAAAAAAAAAAGATGTAAATTATATGTGTATAGGAATTATCTCTGCTTTACATGATCGAACACAGACCCGATGTTTCAGTGCCATTTTGCACTTTCTTCGTCTTCTTCAACGTGACGTTACGTAACGCTGGCTTTAGCTCAATGGTCGGTTCGGGCTCAGCTTCCACGACGGCAGGAGCAGCAGTTGCAATCGGAACAACAGGTGCTGGCACTGTCATCACTGCCGATGGAACTGAGGAGGTTGTGACGCTACCGCCGGCTGAAGTTGGATTGCGATTGGTATTATTGCTGTTGACGTAGCTGCCAATAACCGAAATGGAACTGATTACGCCGCTGCCACTTGTGGTAATCTTGGGCGCGAATGTATTGCCACCGCAGAGAACTGGAATTGTAGAAATAGTTTGAATGGCGTTCGCCTGCTGTTGCTGTTGCTGCTGTTGCGGGGCTTCCGTTGGAGCCTGGCCTCCGATCACACTTATTGCCGAAATGACTTCCGCTGTTCCCGATCCCGCGCTGGTCGCGGCGGTGGTGGTGGTAGTAGTATTGGAGGAGGCACTATTATGACTATTACTATTTGAGTTCTTAGTGATATTTATTTTTATTTTATTAACTATGCTAGCCAAAGGTAAAGCTGGCGCCGGACCAGCTGCACTCAGATTATGGGTGGACTCTTGTTCAGTTTCCTCCGAGGGCTTCTCCTTGTTATTCTCAACATCCTCTTCCCCAAGTGATGCCACCGAGGCCGGTCGCTCCAAAGTGGCCGGCGATGACGAAGAGGCAATGGTTTGGGTTTGCGTTTCTACATAATTTACGAATCCAGAGGACATTTGAGCAACCACATCGCTATTATTGTTATCAATATGATTTACAGATTCACACTTACCGCTACTATTGATAGAGATCTCATCCAATGGTAAGGGCAGCAGTGGTACCACAGTGCCCACATCCTCGAAGCCATCGTCTTCATCTTCTTCCTCATCGTCATCATCTTTTGGTTCCTCTTTGATTTTAACATTTAACAGTGGCTTTTCCACATATGTGTCCAGATCGGTGAAAGGAATGTGCGGCTCCTTGATTTCAACATCAGATTCATCATCGTTATCTGATTTGCTATTATTCTCCTTTTTTTTTTCAGTTGCCTCCTCTTCTATGGTGGCTTGCTTCTCTTGAGACGATTCATCATTCACTCCACCCATTTCAGATCGTGTCACATTGGCGGGTACATACTCATCATCTTCATCATCATCGACGATTTCTGTGACACTGGGCTCCTCGTTGGGTAATACTATGACATCATCGTCATCATCATCGAAGGCGCGCTTGGCAGTGGCATCTAAAAAAAATATATATAAAATAATTTATCATGTTTTCGGATAATGGATATATTATTAAACCCTACCTTCATCATCATCATCATCGAGATCTTCAACTTTAATAAGTATATCCATGGCATTGTCATCAGTGTTGTTCATGTCTAAGTCCTTTTTAGGCTCAGTTTCTTCTTCCTTATCTTCCGGCTTTTTGGTTGGAGGATTCAGTGATGCCTTATAATCCTCATAGCACAATGGATGATAGATTTTCTCTTCGACACGTATTGCACTACGCAAATGCCATTCTTCCAGCTCCTCATTATAGAACTGTTCGAACTTCTCGTGGCACATGTCGCAACAGCGATCCACATCATCGGTTCCAGCCGGACAGGTGGGTACTGGCGAGTCCATTGAACGTTGCTGGGATAGATCATCGAAAGCATCGGCCGTTGTCATACCGGATGACTGTGCTTCCAAGAAATTTCTTTCACGCTCTTCCACATCCTCTATCTCTTCATACTGCCTCCAATCATTCACATCGTAGTACCAGCGTCTGGATGTTGCCTTTCTGTTAGTATCACGATCCCGCCGATTCTGGCGGAAATGCCAGTCCAAATGTTGGCTATACTTAATGGTCTGTTCAGGTGGGAAACGGACACCACAACTGCTGCACTGCATCCCAAGATAAAGTGTAGCTACCACAGCCGATTGGCGAGTTTTAATGGTCTCCGGTTTATTGAGGTCAATGCGTTGAATGGGCTCAACGGGAGCAGCGGGACTTGTCTCCTCCACTGCAGTGGTTGTGGTGGGAGCGGCAGCAGGAGCACTGGTAGAAACAGCAGGTCCTGATGCAGCACCTCCAATGATACCAGACGAAACAAGTTTCTGGAACAGTTCATCAATATTGAGATTGCTAAGTGCCGCTGCAGCAGTTGGTAAGGCTACAGCTGGCGCCGGAACTGAAGCCACATCCAAAACAGGAGGAATACCAATTGGCGGAACTGAAGCATTTGGTGCAGGTGGAATCTGTTTAATTACCAATGGTGGCGGTTGAGGTGGTTCAGCCGGTGCCTCTGTCTTAATATAAACCATATCGGCAACATGAGTCCTGCCGGCCACCACACCCTTGGGCAGAGTGCCGAAACGTATAAAGCAATTTCGTCCCCCGTTCAATTTCATGCCCTTGGGCAAACCACCGTACTCAATCCTTTGCAGCTGTCCGTCCATTAGGGCATATTGGAAGCTATCTACAAACTGTAATGAATGCTGTTCAGCTCCAAGTTGAAAGTTTTGTTGGCGCGCATCCAAAAACAGAGGAACTATAGTATGGGCATCAACAATCATATTAATCTTGCCCACCACTAAGTCACGACGTATACGTCCAATGTCGACATTGGGTGGGGGACCCTCAGCTTTCAGCACATGCAATTTGTTACCAATTGGTACAGAAACTGCTGGACCACCAAAATATATTTCATACCAATGGTCATCGATATACAGTTCACGCGAGGGGAAGCCAAATCGTATGCGATGCAATTGACCATCCAATTGGAAGGGTTTATAGTCATCATTAAAATTTAATGGTAGAGGCTCGTTGTGATCAATTAGGATCACTCGTTGACCATTCTGGAAGCCAATTTCGTGGGGCTCATCACCGTCCATGAAAATGACGGCCACCTGATTATAGAAGCGTATTTCCTTGGAACCGCCATCGATGGTTATGCTGCGCACCACATCAGCCATGGGATTATCCAGCGAATTGATAGCCTTAGTAATGCCCAGATTCGGAGCAGCTGGTGGTACTGGTGGCATAGGAATCATTGATGGAGTGTGAGATGGATGGGGCATTGCCGCCATCACCATAGCTGGTGGTTGTTGCCAGGGCATGTTACGGAAATTGGGTGCTGTTGGTCCACCACCATTAGCACCATTAGTGCCTCTCTTGTTGTTATTGTTATTATTGGCCAATTGCCATGCTGCTCTTTGTGCAGCAATAGGATCTGCCACTTGATCACCCCATTTACTGGGCTTGCGTCTTTTATTCTCACGTTCCCTCTTGGTATTGGGGGGCTTATCCACACGTTTCGTTGCCTCCTGTTGAGGTAAATTAGTCGCTGCCGGCTGTTCATCATATCTGGGGGAATCATCGCTACGAGGCGAACCGATCTCCCGATGATGATTATTCTCATTACCCTTCAGTTTCGGTATACGCTTGCGCAGCACTGCCTCCCTGGCTGCATTGCGTTTAACATCGTTCACATCGCCATCGTTGCTAACACCGCGTAGACGACGGGAAGCTTCCTTCAATTTGCCGTTCTCATTAATTGCCACTACTTTCTGGACGAGATCTTTGTATTGCTCCTGATTCATGCCATGATTTTCATACATCTCTTGTGCTTGAGTAAGTATGGTGCGCACCTTCTCGTCATGCGCCTCCTGAGAATCATCGCTATTCTTTAGTTCAGCCAGCTGCTTAAGACGTTGCGCCACTGGATGCTCTTTGGGTTTATCTAAAATTTGAAATACTTAAATATGTAAATGGTAATCTCTAAATTAATCTCCCCCATCTACACATACCTTTATTATTCAATAGCTTTTGGCTTTGACGCACAGACTTGGACAACTTGGCGCGCAACTCATCCAATGTGGGCTTTTTGGGAGGCGACGACGTGGATGAAGAGACTTTTGTTGTCGCCTACAATGAATGCAAATATAAATTGAAATTAAAAATTGATTAAATAAAACGTGCATTTGTCGTCTTACCTGATTAACATCACAGTTATCCATGGAATCATCTTCTAGAACAATTATCGGTCCTGGTATAGTGACACTTGGAATCTCTCTGCGTAGATCCACATCTTCGCTGCCAAAGAGACTGAGAAAAGGAAATAAATATTATTTTGTTAAATATTTTTGGTGACGACTTACGCATCCAGTTTGGCTGATTTACTTCGCTTCTGCTGTGGCGGTTGCTCATCCTCATCCAGAACTTCGGTGACCACTTGATCAGCTGGACGTTTCTCGCCAGCATTGCCAATAGCAGCAGCAGTTGGAAGTGTCAACAATTTGTTGACAACATCCAATGATACATTACCCGGACGAGATGACGATGATGTACTGCTGCTGCTGGTAGTTGATGTGGTCGTTGTTGTGGATGACGCTGCCGATGATGATGAGGGCACTGGCGATGGTGATGATTGCTTGACTGATGCTGGTATTAGCAGTGATAATGGTGTTCCTGCTGCTGTTGATAAATACGCTGTAGATTTTTCGAATTTATTTAACGGCTTTTGTATTTTGAACGACACTTTTGTGGGCAATTTGGATGTGGATGATGCCATTGAGGCGCTACTACTAGTAATTGTGGTTGATGTTGTTGTTGCTGTTGTTGTTATTGTTATTGCTGCGCTGCTACTGCCGCCTGGATTGAAGACTCCTGCTCCATCATGAACCATTGTTGTTGCCGTAATAACAGCAGCCGGTAGTATTGTTGTTGTGCTTATAGAGATTGTTGGAGGAGGTGGCGTTTTTGGCCGCCTCAAATCAATATCCATACTCGAGGCCTCTATAAGCGGCGGGCTTGAAGTAACTTTAGTTGGAGGCGGAGCATGGCCTAGTTCAAGTATGTGAAATGTATCTAGAAAATTCATTTTGCTTTCTATTGCAATTTTTCGTTTTTTTTTTTTTTTTTTTTTTTTTAGGAGTTTTTGTATTTGGCACACAAACAACAACCAAAGGAAAAGTAGTAAGATATATATATATATATAGAGAGAAAAATAAAAAATCAACCAATGCAACTTGTGCAACAAAAAAAGGAAATCAAAAGAAAGTTAATATAAAACTTAAAAAAAAAAAAATTATATATATATATAATGTAAATTATTAAAATGGGAAAAGAAAATCATTTAGAAGGAGTCCAACAAATGAAGAAACAACACATCAACCGAACCATGAGGCACATCAAAAACAAATCGAAAACTGATAGAATAAAGTTTTAGTTTTTTGTCTGGTTAAACTAGGATAAAACCAAAAAAAATAATAACTAATAACTAAACAATGGTAATTTAAAAAAAAATGTATATATGTAAAATAGTTAAGTAAAAAGTGCCGTTCTACAAATACAAAAGGTAAATCATAAAGATATATATATATATACACAAAAATACAAATACAACCAGCTAAATACGTTTTAATCTTAAAATAAAGTTGTTTTTTTTTGTCGCTTTCACTTTGTTTCACTTTTGCGTTTAAATTTAAACGTAATGAACAAACAAATTAAAACTGCAATCTTTATTTGATTCATTTTTGGGTATTTTTTCGTTAAATTTTTTGATATTAGTTAAATATTTTTTTTGTCAATCATCTAATAAGTGTTTAATCAGGTACATTAGTTTTCATTTTCACAGTTTTTTTTTTTTAAATCTTTTCTTTATAACATTTAAAAACTTAAAATTACACCAAAAGGCGGCACCAGGCTATTTATTTATTTTTTATTTTTATAGCATTTTGCATTTAAATTAAAACAACTTGGAATGCAAAAGGTTTTTAAACAAATTTTTATTAGAGGCTTTGTTGACTTTTTTTCTTTTTCGTTTTAGGTATTAAGGTATTTTTTTCATTTAGTTTAGTTAAAATTCGTTAAGTTTTTTCCTTTTTTTTTTTTTGTAGATTGATTTAAAAACGAAGTCTTAATTATTAAAAAAATATATTTTTTTTAAATAAATCGCATAGTTTTAACATTAAGTTTTAAGGGCAAATTTCAAATTAGTAGAATTTGAGTGAAGCCAAAGTAAAGAAGAAGATCCAAAAATCAACGATATATATAAGTATGAAAACTATATTATCACAACTATCCAATCACAAGATATAGCAATTATATATTTAATAATGCTAATACAATTCTCTATATGAACAGGGAATAAAAAAAAAATCACAATAGACTTAAATTTTGTCTATAGAAACAGAATTCCGAAATTTTTCTTACTATCAATTGTTGGATATATTAAAAACATATATCAAAAAACTGTATCCAAAATAAAAGAATATTTTTCAAGTTTTTCACATTATTGTTCTATTAATCTCAAAGATTATTAAGAACAATTTTTTGATCACGATCATCATATCTATATGGTTTATGGTACATATAGTTATTTAACAGCGAATTGGAAATGATTACGACAATTGAGCGAAATCTGTATTTATCACGAAAGTTGGAACAAAGTGCTCTACAAATTATCGCATATATCGGTTGGGGGGAGAGAACAAAACTTTCCTTCCTTTTTTTTTTTTGTTTCATTTTTCAACCACACACGCCCACTAGATTGCCCCCCAGTTGATAATTCCTCCTGCCTATTAGCCAAATGTGCCGCCAATTTGGTTTGTAATTTCCGTATAAATCAACTACTTGGCCTGTACTTTGGCTACTTTGAACTGGTTTTTTGGCTAACAAATGTGAGATAAGGATTAAAATTTGTTTCTTACGTTTCTCTAAATCATTTGCAATGATTGTTTTGTTTGTTGTTGCGGGATTCGGTGCTGTTGATGCCACTGCTGATGTAGCTGGTGCTAATGCTGATGGTGGTGGTGCTGCTGATGCTGCTGTTACTGGAGTAGCCTTCACTTTTTCTGGAGATTTACGCATATCAACATCAATAAAAACGGGTGAACGACTCCGAGATCGGGTAGACGAAGATGATTTGCCACGAGGCACACTCGATGATGATTTATGTGTAGCATTTCGCTTGGACTTTGATGGTGAACTGGCTGGTGAATTGCTCTTACGTTTAGATGATCCGGATATAGGTGAGCCATTGCGTGTATATCGCTCTGAGGAATGCTCTTTAGAAGAGTGCTTGGATGAGCGTTTAGCTGGAGACGTTTTATGTCTACCATCCGAACCCGATGAGGATGAAGAGGCTGTGGAGCTTTTGGATTCGCTTCTTTTGCGACTAGATGAGGAGGAACTTCCCCGGTGTGGGCTGCTGCTGCTGCTGATGCTTTTACTGGGGCGGCTGCTACTGTTCCGATTTGGGGATTTACTACGTGAGCGACTAGACTTTTGTGAAGAAGAGGATGCGGAGGATTTGGCTTCTAAGCGCGGATCTGACCTCATAGGTGCAGCCATTGGGCCATTTTGCGACTGCATTTGACGTGCCAAGCGAGGATCACGATGCCGTACTGAATTAAGTAGTGCAGGATTAACGGGATTAACCTTTGGCTTAACAGCAAATGGCTGAAAGTTTGGTAAGATTAGTTACATTTTATATTTAAACATTAAGGATATTATTTTCTTAACTTACTTGTTGCTGTTGTGATCCGGTTGGCCCTGCTCCAGGCACCGATGGACGCTGTTGTCGCATGCCAGCACCACCCGTAGCAGTAGGATCCATAATTGGTGGACGCATTGATGGTGCTGCTGAAGGTGCTGGCATCAATAATGGATTTGGAGGCACTTGAATGGCATCTGTTGCCTGATTCAGCTGACGCTCTTGCTCCTGTAAATGCTTCTTGGTTTGCTCTAGCTCTAATTCTAATTTACGCTTTTTCAGTTCTAGTAATTCACGGGTCTTGGCCTGCAATATCTCCTCCATATCACTGGGCAGAGTCGATACAGGAACCATACCCTTTTATTAAGGATAACAAATTAATTTTTGTTTTTGGATTAGATATTAACGTCGTCGCTATACTTACCGTTTTGAGAAAATTTGGATTAACATGTATGGCCGGATTGACATGGATCTTAGTTGTTGGCTGTTTAGCCGTAATTGGCCAATTATTATCCAATCGTTTCACTTTAACATCCAAATCATATAATTTGGATGGTGGAAACACCTCATTCCATGTCTGACGCAGAGCATACATGCGTTCCCTTACCTTCTCCAACAATTGACTCTGAGAATGCTGCACCTAAACACGAGTAAAGAAAAACAAAAAATATTTATTAAATATAATTATCTATATATATATATGGATTGTACTTACCGATTCAAAGGCATGCAGAAATATGTTGACTATGCATTGCCCAAACAACTGAACGTAGCTGCTTTTCACATTCTTTATTATCGAATCAATTAAATATAAGATGGGCAATTTGAACTCTGGCGGCACCTGTTTGGGGGGAACGGGATGGTTGGTATAAAAATATATAAGATGATAAGAATTGACCCAAAAAAAAAAAACAAACAAAACAAGCGCGCTCCAAATCGGGACAAACATAATAATAATTTAACAAAAAAAAAAAAAAATAATAATAAGGGGTCCAGAGGAACAGGAACAACAGACAGACACAACCAACGTTGAATCCGGAGCCCTTGTGCGGAATCGAATGAAACTAGCCATAATATACAAAATTAACTACGACTGACTGCGAAATAGACTCATTTATTGGTCAATACAATTTAGTTATTTATTATTATATTAAAAGAATGTGTTAAATTTTCATTTAGTATACGAATAGAACCAAACTATTTTGGGAGATATAACAAACATAATTATTTATATATGAGAAAACTATCCAAATGGTTTTCAATTTTTTTTTTTCAGGATTTCTCAAATATTGGCCATCCTTTTGTATACGACATTTTTTTTTTGTGTGTAAAAATGTTTCTAAGGATTTTGTTTGTTCAATGTAAGGGAGATTTATTTAAGGGGGGATCCTACCGTAACCGCAAGTCATTATAAAATGTCTAGAATTTAAATTACAAAATAATTTTTATCACTTTGTTTTACCAAAAATA
Organism: Drosophila sturtevanti; assembly: GCA_018150375.1. Taxonomy (NCBI): domain Eukaryota; kingdom Metazoa; phylum Arthropoda; class Insecta; order Diptera; family Drosophilidae; genus Drosophila; species Drosophila sturtevanti. The sequence continues at coordinate 1,772,465 of JAECWJ010000324.1, read as the reverse complement.
AGTGTTTTTTTTTCTTTTGTTCATATTTTTTACTGCTATACAAAAATGATGCCTTCTTTCATTATTATTGTTTTTTTTTACTTAATGTATTTGTGTTTTTGTGGTTATTAATATATTTTTGTAAGCAGGCAATGTTTTTGTATTAAATAAAAGACAACTTGATGACAATTGTTTCAGTATTTTCTCTTTTTATTTGAATTTTAAATTTTTTTTCCTTTTTTTTTAAATTTATGTTATCTATCTTGTTTAATTTTCTTTTATTTCTTTTTTTTTTTTTTTTTTGGTTGCGATTCAAAACTAAGGAAAGAGGAAATAATATTGAAGAGTTATTAGAGTCTTACCTTGGTAGAGAAGTTCTTAAAAAGATGAGTCTTGGGTTCTTTTTTTTTTTGTATAGCCAAGGGTTATAATTAATAATGTTTCTTGTGTGTTTATGTATTAGATGGATTGGGATGTGGTTGGATTTTAAGTCAGATAAACGGAATTGTAATAAATGGTAATAAATTTCAACTAAATGAAAATCGATTCGGTTTCCACGCCATCTTGCAATATATAAACACACAATTTGAATCACTAATTTCTTAAGCAGACACACACACACACACATCGCACGCACACACACACATACACATGGATTTGGAAACGAAAGATTCTAATTTTCTTTTTTTTTTTTAGGCACGAATGTAAATATCACACTGTCTGTCCGCTTAAAGATGGTGTGTGTCCGTGTGGGCATGTGCGCGGTCGCGGGCGCGTGGATCGAGTAATTAATTGTAATTAATTCAAAAATTTGTGCGTTTTGTTAACCTGGCTAATGTAATATTCCACAACTCGTACTATGACATGGGCATAGTTAATATTCTCCTCGGCTAGCATAGTCAGCATATTGATCAGAGGCTTGCTATTGCAATTTAAATCCTGCAGGCTGGATAAATACTCCTCACCAATACGTCGCTCATCATCGCGATATGATTGAAATAGTTGCTCCATAATGCTGCGATGATCCTGTTTCCAATCTTCCTGATCCTTATCCTTGCGACTTTATCAAGCCAAACAAATAAAATTATTTGCCAGTCGTTTAATAAAATAGCTGAAACAGAGGAAGTTTATAATTAGTATTAACATTTTGGCATACTCTTAAATTTACAATCTATTAAGACTTCTTCGGCCTTTGTTGACACATACAAGCACACAACACAAACACACACACATACTAGTAAACAAATCACGCGTCTGCATATGTACATACACAACATACGCATGCAAGAAAAAATTTCAACATGGCGGCCACCCGCATTTTTTTCATTTCCACCAGATGCCAAACATATGAAAATTTATTGAAAACTCGTAAATTTTACACCAATAACACAAGTCTTTTCGGAATTTAACACTTTGGTACTTATTTTTTTCCCACACTTTATGCTTTAATGATGTAGACCTCGCCACGTTAATAACACCAACACATTTATACATAGTATGTACATACATATGTACATATGTACATACGTATAGACAACCTTACTCGCTTAATTTTTATCACATGGTTTAAACTTCTTTCTTAATAATACACGTACCTTTTCTTAATAATACATTTGTACAATCTTTTTAACGCACTTTTTCGCAATGAGAACAAATTTTTAAGCACTTTTATCTAGAAATTCAAAGCGATTGAAAACTTTCACGTAACAACTGCGATGTATATTTTGTGTGTCTTAGAAATGAGTATAGCGTGGAATACGGTCATACACGCAGATTAGTGTTACATATTTTATCTACATAATTAAGTCAGTTTTACATGACGGCACATTGAAAAAAAGCTAGATTTTGCAATGCTAGAAAATGCTAAAGTTCTCAGCACTGACGTAGTCTCCCCTATTGTTGTTGGCTTTGCCAAAATTTTTTTTAATGTTTATAACAAATGGACGAAAGCGACACTTACCTACACAGTGCCTTCGAAGTAGCTATTATTCCTACTGATCTCCACCATGAGGAAACGATAATCAAAGCAGCCCAGTCACTGGACTGTCTACATAAAACAATAAACTCTATTTTCGAAAGAATTGATGCTCGTCTGGAGCGGAATGGTGCCAAAGTACGCGAAATAAACCTGCGTGTAAAAAGGGCGCAGGAGAAAATCGATGCTCAACTGGTTGGCTCGAAAAGGGCCATTAAAATCTTTGCACCCGCCAGATTCCCAGCCAGTGACGTTCTGGTTAATATTCCCGCCACCTTTCCCCAGGTGACACACAATCTAATGGCGGATCATCAGCCAGAACATCAGGCGCAGACTGATTTGCGGCAGAAATGCAGTGCACCATGCTCGGATATTAAGTCAGATGATGAAATGGTCCTGTTCCATGTAAGAGCCGAGGAGCAGTATGAGCCATCTCTGGTTACCGAAAGGAAAACGACAAACCGTTCTGGCGGCTTGGGTGGCTTGCCATTGGCCGGAGCCAAGTCTGTGTCTTCCCTGATGCGTTTCAATACAAATGAGTTCGCTTACGGCGAGGATTTGAATGCTTGGAAGCGTTGCCTCCCACCACATAGTCAAAGTCGTGGAGGAATGGGCAGACACAAGAAACAGGTAGAACCAATCGAACAACTTTTGGCGCCGGCTCCTCATTCGCTTCATTATGGTGCTACAAAATTGGTCACCCCGTCGGGGGATTTGCGATATACGCCAATGGCTCAGGCTGCACCGGCCATTGATGTGCCACTGGATTTGCCAGATTTACCCGGTATAGCCAAGGATCTGCAATATGAACCGGTAGAAGAGTCGGTGCGAATTGCCCCATCCGAACAATTTGCAGATTTGCCGGAACTGCCGGGCTTAATTGAAGAGGACCAAAATATTACAGTCCAAGCAGTAGCCGCTCAGACGCACATTCCCATTCCTGCTAAGAGACCAATAGGATCTGTGTCAGCTAGTCCACCGCCACCTCCACCACCACCTCCGCCGCCTCCACCACCGCCGCCACCAACATCGGAATCGCCAAAGATACCTAATTTACCTAATAGTGGCGTGATTAAGCCACTTTCCCCATCTCCCGAAACGCTGCTCATCATGCCCAGTACGCTTCCTCCTGCTGCGCCAGCCGATCCACGCTCCGAACTAATGGAAGCTATACGAAAGGCTGGTGGAGCAAATGGAGGACGACTGCGCTCATCAGCGGCTGCTCCGTTAGATGTGGTAGATACAACCAGACCGAAGGCAGGTTCCGCCACAGTCACTGGCGATCTGATGGCCGATTTACATAACAAACTTATGCAGAGGCGGAAAGGAATCTCTGGCACTCAAAATCCATCTGATGTAGCAAATGTGGCTTCTGGTAATCCCATGATGGTTCAATTATCCCGCATCATACCCCCGCCAGTGCAGCCGCGTAAAGATTCGATCACCAACTCTCAGTCCAGCGATGATGAGGATGATGCCTGGTCGGAATAATATCAAACTTTTCATTAGCCTTAGCTCCTGTTCATGATGTGCCTTGCTTGGCTTAAAGCACTTAGCCAAATTATATTTCTACTACGCCCCCGCCTTATGAAGCGAGCATGCAAAATTAGCAAAAAGTTTAAATAAACAACAAAAACGAACAAAATATCGTGTAAATATATTATCTACGTTTGTAAAATTATCGAAACAGCTGTTTGCTCGCATTCATCAGTCTTGCTGCGCAGTGCGCACACATTTTGGTATATTATATTATAAGAATGTCCCACTCTTCGGCCGATATTAACGACTTATTCGACGATATTGTGCTGAGTGAAGAGAAACACGCTCGTTTGGGCTACAACGAAGGCTGGAGCGAAGGTGAGGAGCAGGGCAACGCCGAAGGGTATAAACTTGGTTACGCACAGGGTGTTCAATTAGGGGAAGAGCTCGGCAACATTTATGGACAGGTAGTAGCCCATCAGCAGATTTCCCATTCGGTCAAGATAGAAAAATCGCTACAGCAACTGAGATTACTCATTGATCAGTTTCCCCGCATCAACGACGAAAAGGCGGATATTATTGGTGAAGTGGAAATCATCCGAAATACCCATCGTCGCCTGTGTGCTCAATTGGGTACAAAGAACAAATTTATTGTTGCATCCTCTAGTAAGGATGAGGTGAAGGATTATAGTTTCTAGAACAAAATGTTTAGGGTGAGCGTGGACCAGTTGAAACAGAGATGTGATAGCTTAATTGTCTTTTTGACGACTTATTGGACATTTCTTAATTGTCACATGGTCAACTACATTACGGACAAGCATTGGAATACTTTTGTGCCAGATGAGGTGAGGCAGGAGTTACAGAGTGTAGCTGATGTGCAATCGGCAATTGAAGAACTTTTTTTTTGTGATACGGAACAAAGAGAAAGTGAAAAATTTCCCAATTGTTCAAAATTTTTAAAGAGAGTGGACAAAGAAAACTTAAAGCATTTTCCAAATTTAACTTGTACACTGGATCAATTTCTTAAAGAGAATGGAAATGAGCACGAATTAAATATTAAAGAGTTTATGAGTGCCAAAAAGAATCATGAGGTAAGATTTGAGATATCCGTATATCCGTAGGCTTCTTTGGACTATTAAGTTTTCTTTATTAGGTGGAGCAAACTGCAGTTTTAATAAATAAACTCATCCAAAGTACTAAAAATGCCAAAGACTTTTACGTTGTGGATGCTGGCGATGGCAAGGGGTATCTATCCTCACGCTTAGCGCTTCAATATGGACATCGTGTGCTCGGAATCGATGCCAATGCAACTAATACGGAAAATGCCCTGAAACGCAATCAGAAACTACAGGCAAGTTTTACTATATAAATAGATGCATATATATTTTATTTCATTGTACATATATAGACTTAAGCTTAATTTATAGTTGCAATTCTGCTTCAATCCCGCATCTCGCCCTCTTCGTCGTCATCCTCCATGCCCTTGATATATAGCACATTGTTACAGCGTATGAGCACCTCACCCAGATTGCCGGTGACGGAGCCCTCAATCACTTCTTCCGTGTTAGCTAGTTGCATGTTCATATAGCCATCCACTGATACAAGGAAGCCCTTGTATTCCTGGCCCCATTTCAGTTTGACCAGAACCGGTTTGCCAGTTAGACCATTTAAAAATGGCTTCGGGTTGATGGGCATACCAGCCGACATTTTGTTTAGTTATATATTTTAACTTTTGGAATGAAAATAAAAAATTTATTGTGTTTGCCGGCGAAGCGTGGAAAAACCGATAATTGTGTTATCGATAGAGATGTGCTAAGCAACTGCTAATTTATCGACTAGGAAACCAAACAGAACTCTCAATGTAATTCAAATTTTTGTAAATCTTTTTCAGCGAGCATGGAATGGGTTAACTAAACGTGCCGGAGGATGCGTTGGTCCACAGTCTACGGCTGGTTTGTGTAACTACAAAACCACAACAAGATTTATCACCACTGAACTGAATTTGGGTAAATTACTGGCTGAAGAGTTTAAAGAATTCCCGGTAACTCCCAGGTCTCCCATCTGTCTAAGCGGTCTGCATACTTGTGGTAACCTGGCTGCCACTTGTCTTGAAATCTTCCATACCCAGTCCCAATGTCAGATTCTTTGTAATATTGGTTGCTGTTATCATTTGCTCAAAGAAACTTATTCGGAGGACGAACCTTTTACCAATTTGTCAGTAATGGATGAGCAAACAAATTCTGGGTTTCCATTAAGCAATTATCTCAAAGAGCGCCAAGTTCGATTAGGTCGTAACGCTCGCATGTTGGCCTTAAAGTCAATTGACCGTGTCTTGACGGCAAAGGAATTGCCTAATATAACACTTTATTACAGGGCACTAATCGAAGTTTTGGTCCATCAGCATGCTCAAGATTCGAAAAACGAAAATCTGCAATTTGGAAAAATAAAAAACTTTGACAACTTTGCTGATTATGTACAAAAGTGTGCCAAAAAATTGAATGCAAATTGGTTGGGAGATGTGCCGCCAACGGAACTGGATACTCTCCTTCAAGACTATTCCATGGATAAACATTATTTGGAATTTTTTTATTTACTACGGACGATATTTGCTCCCGTACTAGAGAGTTTGATACTTATAGATCGTCTCTTGTATCTAAAGGAATTGGGTTATGAACGTAGCTATATAATTGATCTATTTGATGCTGTTATATCTCCACGACATTATGCAATTGTTGCTTTTAAGTCTTAGCAAATAAGGAGATTGATTTTGATTTATGACAGCCCATTAGATTGGAATCATTCCCTCCCGTCAATACTGAAAGGTGTGAAACTGAAACTTGTTTTTTTAACATTATATTATAATTATTGATAAGCATGCAAAAGTGCAATTACAAATTTAGAAATCTGGTAATGTTTTTTTTACTAATACCCCTTGATTTATATTCCATAATAAATGTTACTTAAATTTTGTAATTGAGTGTATCTTTACTATGATGTTGTGCCTATCTAATAATGGTTATCATCAAGCACCAAAGTCAAGACTTTAATATGAAGCGAAATCTGCAGGGATTTTTTTATCAGTAGTAGGTGCTGGGGTTCGAGATCCCTAAGGCACTTCAAAGTAAAATGTGTTCGTACCTTAGAATCGTAATCTACGATTCGCTACTTTATACATATATGTACATACTCGTGCAATCGCAAAATATGAGATTCGCGATCTCCTATAAATACGCGAGTTTAATTTTAATTTACGTTAAGTGTGCGCTCAACAGTGTTCGAAATCGTTCGGTTCGTTAAATAAAATTAAAAAAAATAATAATTTCGCCAGTGATTAAAAAGTTTCCATGAAAACACTTGAATAACCAGTTGTTTACCAGGTCAGTGTTAAGCGAAACCAACGCGATTGAGGCGTCTTGAATAGATGTGAAATATGAAATAGAATTATTAAATCTTGTGAAATCCTTCGGAATACAGTAATAGACTTTTTATTACTTATTAACTATCAAGCATAATAAAACAGTTGTTAGTATGTTATAAAAGATAAAGAAATATGAAATCTTTTAACAGCCCTTCCGAAAGGATCAATTTAATTTGCTGATTAAATTCAAAATAATATACATAAGTCAATTTATTAACAAATCACATTTAAAAGTTTTTTGAAGTTAATTATTAGTAAGGATCTATTAGCTTAATTTAACAAATGAGTCATTTTAGCCTTAAGGATTAGTTAATTAACTCCTCTGAACAATTTAACTGGTTAAATCGATTAACTAATTTCTAAGGCAAGTAAAATATTGTAAGCTTGGACACAATTGCCTGACAAATGAGTTTTTAAAATAATTTCTAAATTATTTAATAGAATAAATCTCTTTAGAGAGACTTCTATAAAGCTCTTGAAAAAATAATTAAATACAACAATACCTCTACCTAATTAACATTAAGTGCAAAATAATAGCCTTATCATACAGTTCAGTCTTAATCTGGTGGCTATTCTAGATAAGATGACATTTAATAATGTTTTCGTGAATTTATTTATATATTTTTCTAGCATATTATCTGAAATGGTTTTGACCGAGGCTCTTTTTCTTATTGTTGGCACCTTGGGTGCCATTTACCTGTGGTTCCAACGAAATCACAGCTATTGGCAACGTAAGGGTATTCCTTTCATACCGCCGACACCAATTATAGGGAATACGTTGGCGATGTTTAAACTGAAAAACTCTTTTGGATTGCATTTGTCCGATATCTATGATGATCCTCGTATGAAGGATGAGGCTGTAGTGGGAATGTATGTGATTAATAAACCTGGCTTGGTTATACGCGAACCAGATTTAATAAAATCTATATTAATCAAAGATTTCAATCGTTTCTACAATCGTTATGGTCGATGTGATCCACATGGGGATCCTTTGGCATCGAATAATATGTTTTTTGTAAGGAATCCACAATGGAAAGAAATTCGTACCAAGTTAACTCCCGTCTTTACTAGTGGTAAGGTTAAGCAGCTGTATACCTTGATGTTGGAGGTGAGCCAATATATATATATATACATATATGAAGATAATACTATGTCTTTTAAATCAATTCTTTTTTTGTTTCTACCAGATAGCTGAGGATCTGGAGATACATTTAAGCAAATATCCTAGCAAATATATAACGGAATGCAAGGAGGTGTGTGCCCAGTTCACAACAGATAGCATTGCTACCATTGCTTTTGGCATACGTGCCCATAGCTTACAGAATCCGAATGCAGAATTTCGTTATCATGGCAGAAAGTTATTCACCTTTACGTTGGCACGAGCAAAGGATTTCTTTGTGGCCTTCTTTCTTCCCAAAATGGTATCGCTATTCAAGATCAAATTCTTCACCAAAGAGTTCTCTCACTTTATGCGCAGCACCATAGGTCATGTAATGGCGGATCGGGAACGAACTGGAACAGTTCGTAACGACTTAATTGATATTTTAGTGGGCTTGCGTAAGGAGGCCGCTGCACTGGATCCCAGCAAGCCGCATTGTGCCCGTGATAATGACTTCTTGGTGGCGCAGGCGGGCCTCTTTTTTACAGCTGGCTTTGAGACATCATCTTCCACAATGTCTTTTGCTCTCTACGAACTGGCCAAGCATCCAGAGCTCCAGGAACGCCTACGAGAGGAACTTAATGCAGCTCTTGTTGAAGAGGGCGGAAAATTGTCCTATGAACGTATTAATTCACTTGAATATTTGTCCATGGTGGTGGATGAAGTACTACGTCTATATCCAGTGCTGCCATTCCTGGATCGGGAATACAGGAGTGTTAAGGGTGAGCCTGATTTTTCACTCAAACCATATTATGACTTTAAATTGGAGGATGGAACACCAGTATTCATTCCAATCTATGGACTGCAACGTGATCCCAAGGTAGGACCTAAACTTTGATCTTCTTGTCAGAAGATTCTAACAAATTTAATTTCAGTATTGGCCAAATCCCAATCAATTTGATCCTGAACGGTTTTCACCTGAAAATCGCAAATCCATTGTACCAATGACCTATCAACCTTTCGGTTCCGGTCCCCACAATTGCATTGGCAATCGAATTGGTTTGCTCCAATCCAAAGTTGGACTTGTGCATTTACTGAAAAATCACTATGTTCGCACCTGTCCAGACACCATTAAGGAAATGAAATTCGATCCCAAGGGATTCGTTTTGCAATCGTTAACAGGAATCAACTTGGAGATTGTCAATGATTCCCTTTATAATAACAAAGTAAAACAATAATTTAAATCTCTATATTAATTATACAATTTGTAATCAAATATGGATGTGTGGGGTATGCTCCTTGAACTTGGGAATGGAAATTACGCTTCTAATAAATAAATATAAAATCAAATTGATATGTTATTTTTTAAATGTTTTTCAAGATTATTACAAACTAATAGATTAAATTTACTTAATCGATGATTAAGATGTTATAATAAGTTGCCACTGAATTGGTTTAGATGAAATAATTCATTTAGATTACAATAGGAGACTAAATAAACCCAGTCAAGTGAAACTGATTGCCAGACGTTGAACCTAAAGATCGTTTGTTGACTCATTTGGCGGGACCCGGGATATATGGGACAATTAGTTATAATTTTTGTTTTGCTTTGCTCCCAACAGATCAGACACGCAAATTGTCAATCAAATTGCATTCCAAGATGTGTGACAGCAAAAATGTTCTCTCTCTTTTTGAAGTTAAAATAACAAAACACGCAAATCCCTAAAGTTAGTACCAAAACAGTTGTCAACGATCCAACTCCGACTAGAACCTAAACAAGTTTCCCTGCTTTTCTCTTTAAATATAGGGTAAGTTCTAAACACCCAAAGGATTGCGCACAAGTCTCAAATGGATGCCTCCTTGAGCCTGCAATATAATAGCCTTGGTGTCTAGTTTCATACGTCCTTGGGTACGTTCCGAAGTGGTAACCAAATGATTGCGTAGCAAATTGACTAGTCCCACTTTAGCTTGAAGGAAACCAAAACGTTCACCAATACACCCGTGGGGTCCAAGTCCGAAGGGGAAATAAGTATATGGTGTGTTCAGTTTGCGATTGCTGGGGGAGAACCGATCCGGGAGAAATTTACGTGGTTGCGGATAGTACTAAATAGATTGAAAATTTATATAATTAAGGGTAAAGATCTTTCTAGTTTTCTGCTTTTACCTGAGGATCCATATGCAAACCGTAAACTGGAATATATACTGGCATCCCTTTGGGTACGCAAAACTTATGATATGGGGCCAGAGAATATGCCTCCTCGCTAGTACATTCACGATCCAGAAACGGAAGCGGTGGATACATACGTAATACCTCATACAGAATCATTTGCATATACTCCAAAGACTCGATTAACTGCTGGGTAACCTGACCATTACTCTTAATCAAAGCCATTTTAATTTCATCACGCAAGCGTTCTTGTATATCCGCATTCTTAGCCAGTTCATATAGGGCAAAGGCCATTGTAGAAGAAGAGGACTCAAAGCCGGCTGTAAAAAATAGAACAGCTTGGGCCACAAGAATGTCACCTTCGAAGACAAATTGATTTTCAGCCTTTCCACTTGCCTTTGCCTGCTGTGTGCTTCTCTTAAACTCGATGAGTATATCAATTAGATCATTGCGCGTCTGTTTGGAACGCTCCCGTTCGGCCATAACATAGTTAATGGTGTTACGCAGAAATTTGGTGGGTTCCTTGGGGACAACCTTAAAGCCAAAATAAGGCACAAGATGGGGTAGAAAGAAAACCAATGTGAATTCCGCTGCACGTTTTAAGCTGAACTCAAAGACTGCTCGGCCATGACGACGAAATTCACTGTCCGGTCCACTGAAGCTATTTGCCTGAACTCCATAGGCAACTGTGGCTATTACATCTGTGGTATATAGGGCGCACAATTCCTTGGCTTCTATATCGAAGCTACGCATTCTCTCATTGTGCAATGGCTGCTGCCTCAAATGGGCATCCAAATTGCGTCCCACTTCTTCAATTAGTGGAAACATTTGCTTTAGTTTGTTACTGGTAAAGAATGGCGACAGTTTTAGGCGCACCTCCTTCCATTGGGGCTGTTTAAGAAAGAAAATATTCTGGGAGCCCAGAGGATCACCTTTATAATCGGAATTGGAATAACGATTTCCAAAGCTACAAAAGTCCTTAATCATTATCCTTTTAATGAGCTCGGGTTCCCGTAACAGCAATGCAGGCTTATGAAATACATGGATGCCCACAAAGGGCTGATCAACGGCATCCGGATTATTATAGAGTTCACTTATGAAATCAGCTGGACTAGTCTTCATGCTCAATAGGCCCGCTAAATTACCCACCAGCCATTGGGGACGCAGCTGCCTGACTCCTTGTTTCAACCAGTAAGCATAGTGTCTTTGAAGGATAAAGTAGACAGCGATTAGTAGGATTAGGATTAATGGTATTAGCACACCGAGCGCCATGTTAAACACACACGATCCAATAAACAACTGACTGACTGTGAGAATTACTTTGAGATGACTTTAAATGTAAAGCGAAAAATGAGAGATCAGAGTTCATCTTGATATTAGAATGGAGAGTAAGCTTTTCTAATGCTAATTAGGATATTATCGAAATAAAGATCACTCCAATCTTCAATGGCAAGTACGCAAGCGCAAGGTCAGTTCCAGGGACGATTTTAAGATAATAGCTCGAACATATGTAGATATTCTCTGGATTTCCATTTGAATTATTAGTATTAACGTTTGAAATTCTTTTCTTTTTGTTTTTGGTAGCCCATCATGTTTAGTTACTGGTGGCCTTTATCAATTCTATTTCTACTGATCACCACAATTGTCTGGAGTTATTTTTGGTTGAGAAAACAATATAGTTATTTCGAACATCACCAGATACCTTTTATAGCTACATCCGCCTGGTCACCGCTGGGACATCTACGTCAATTATTATTTCTGCGTATCTCGTTTGCCGATCTGTTTCGCAATATCTACGCTGATCCTAGCCTTGATGAAAGAGCTAAGGTCGTTGGCTTTTTTGTTTTTCAAACCCCAGCACTAATGATCCGGGATCCTGAGTTGATACGCCTCATTTTGATCAAGAATTTTAACAGTTTCCTTAATCGTTATGAGGCGGCATCAGGAATTGAAAATGATCCCATGGGTTCGTTGACTCTGCCACTGGCAAAGTACCATAACTGGAAAGAGAGTCGTCAGTTTATGTCCACACTCTTTGCCAGCGGACCCATGAAACAACGTATGTATCCCTTAATGCTGGAGGTGGCACAAGATTTAGAAGACTATCTCAAAAAAAGAGTTGGAACGGATGGAATTACATTACCATTGAGTGAGATGTGTCAGCTATATACTACAGATATAACAGGCAAACTTTTCTATAGTCTAGATGTGGGTGGTCTACGTTATGGTCATTCACAGCTTAGGCATATAACCAAGGAATTGTTTTCGCCCAATCTGCAGAAGGTATTTCATTTCATGAGCATTTTTTTCCTTCCCGAATGGACAAAATTACTTCGAGCAAAGGTCTTCACCGAGAGCTATGGCAATTTTATGAAGCATCTGGTTAAGGATCCACAGTTGAAGCATAACGGTGATCTTATAGATCAATTGAAAAAAATGCAAAATAGTCGTACCTCTACACACTATTCCCAACATGAGGATTTTATTGCCTCCCAGGCGGGTATTATTTTATTGGCCGGCTTTGAGACTTCATCTTCCCTATTGGCCTTCACCCTGTATGAGCTAGCGAAACAGATAAATATCCAGGAGCGTTTAAGAGATGAGCTGCGTCAAGTTTTCTCCCCAAATGTCTCTAGTTTATCATACGAAACTATTGTTGGTTTACCCTATCTAAAAATGGTTTGCTTGGAGGCGTTACGTCTCTATCCAGCTGCCGCCTTTATCAATAGGGAGTGTACTGTGGCCAGAAATGAAAATGGTTTCTCTCTGAAACCCCATTTGGATTTTGTGGTGCCTCCAGGAATGCCCGCCTACATTTCCATACTGGGATTACAGCGTGATCCTAAGGTAAGATTAATGATTATTTTATATTCATTTCTAACTAGTTGGCCTTTTGTAGTATTGGCCCAATCCTGATTTTTTTAACCCTGAGCGCTTTCATCCGGATTCTTTGAGCAATATTATGCCCATGACCTTTCTACCATTTGGTGCTGGTCCACATGGTTGTATTGGTAGTCGGCTAGGAATTTTGCAGCTAAAATTGGGTTTGGCACACATTCTGCATTTATATCGTGTGGAAATTTGTGATCAAACAGTGCCCAAAATACAATTTAATCCCAAAACCTTTATGTTGGAATCAAAGGATGAAATATATCTTAGATTCTTAAGAGATAAATTATAGAAAAATTGTTTTTTTTTTCAAATTTTACCCATTGGCTGTGACGATGCTAAGTAAAGACAAAATTATTCGAATAAATATTATAATTTGAAATATGGAAATATCCAGGAAAAGAAGTGTCATTGGTAACACAGATATACTGTATATATATGTAAAGTAGAAATTTTCGATTCCATTATATTTTGCAGTAAAATTCTCTGTCTTGTTATTCATTCAATGTCTTGCCCAATACCATATAAATATGTATGACTTAGGGGGTAGCATCCAACTTGCTTAACTTATCCTCAATATCCTTGATGCGACAACGGACTTCTGGTGCTGAGTCCCGTTGAAATTTCACCAAATTCTGCTCAAAGTTTTGCCTAATCAAAGCCAAATGCTGCTGATCCTTCGGCACACTGAGACGCTTGATGAGCATCAATATAATGTTGAGTGCCTCCTTCTTGAGTCCAGTATGTGGTATACCAGCCGCTTGGGTAACAGCTTCAAGAATATTATTACAAATCTTTTCGACAATCAACCCTTGGCTAAGCGATGTGGTTGTTGGTTGATCGGTTTTGATTTTCTTTTCTTGATTAGGCAAAGATTCATCAAAAATGTGCAAATGTTCGATGTACTTGCAGAGAGCAGCCATCAGGCTGACCTGCACTGGTCGAGTGCTTTCCGCCAATATTCTGGAACAGTTCTCAGCTAGGATTAGTTGATATTTATATTGTGTATCGATAGCATGTTTTGGCCATGATTTTCCTAATGTCTCCCAGACAACTTCCTTCAGTTTGTTTAAAGTTTGAGCACGTTTGTTACGCTCTTCTGCAGTCAAATCTTTGCTAGAGCTGGCGCCATCGTCTCCATCATCATCGTCGTCATCATGGAGTTCTTTCTTTTCCAGCAGGTTCCAGATCATGTTGTAAACTTCCTCGAATCTATCTGCATCCAGTTGGTCGAGTATATCACCTAGAGCAGCCAGAGCTAAGGTACGATAATTGGGTTCCCGTTTTCGTGCTTCACGCAGTGCTACATCGATAATGTTCGGACAAATCTCATGCTTCGTATTCAAATTCTTGCAGAGAGCAGCCAGAGCCTGTAAGAGACGCTCTTTACCTTGAAAAGTGCGTCCCTGGAGACCAGTAAGCAAAAGTTTTATAAGACGCACTCTTTCTGGCTCTTCCAGACTGCTGGCCAAACGGGTAGCTATCGTTTGTATGGCATTGGCTGCCTGAGACTTGCGAGACCAACTGGCATCTGTTAGTGAAGCCTCCAATTTGGGTATTATAACATTCAAATTAAGTCTTATGCCTGCATCACCAGGACTTATATCGTTCCATAGATCTTTCCACAGTTCCACATTACTTTTGGAATTGTCATCTAGGGCTTCCTCATGCATAGCAAAGAATACTAATGGTATCATGTTGTCCATGTAATCCTTGATTAGCTCATGGTGACGCTTGTTGATTGATTGAATTGTCAAAGCAATAGAACGATTGTTTGGCTGCTCTATATACAATTCATCCAATTTGGTAAATAGATTCTTAATAGATTGTTCCTAAAAAAAAAGCAGAAATTCGAGTGATCTTCCAAATATAATACTGAAATTCATCATATACAACATACCTTAGCCAGACCCAGAAGATGACCAATTGCTGTGGCATTATACTTTCGAACAGTGGCATTCCGATCTTTAATGCCCACAAAGCATGCACGAAGATATTTGCTTACAACCGGTGACATTTCCTTGCCCAGGCGTATGCTAATCTAAAGTATATATTAAAAATTTGGTTGTCTGATAATGTCATAACGAAATAAAGATGAGAAATTGCATACATTTATAAATTGACTGGCATTATCATTATTTGGTTTGAATTTTTTTTTTTTTTTTTTGGTAAATTAACATTTATTTACGCTATATATGGCTTTTATTTTGTATTCATGTTATAGAATATTCTTTACTATTTAGTGTAGATTTAAGTTTCCCGCTGAATTGTTGTTGCCACATTTTAATAATTTAAGGTTGCCACTAAGTGTTAACCAATATCTGCAACATTTTTACTGTCATAGAAAGATTTTTAAAAAAATACCGCGAACAAAGCAATAAAGATTCCGCGTAAACAAGCAAAAGAATAAAAGAAGCCGTTGACAGACAGACAATATCACTATCAATATCACGTCAAATATATAAAGCTAAAGCACATTTCACCAAGGGGAATACTTACCAGACAGACAAAGTGGGCACATCCAATTTTTGTGCCCAGATTTACACTTGATTTCATCAATTCCAATACTTCTGGTGTCATCTTCTCTAGTTCGGGATAGTCTATGAAACGCACACACTTGTTAATGGTCTCCATGGTGTGATGTGACTTGGCTGCCTCAGCACGCAGCGTATCGATAGCTTCCTGGGCCTCATTGTCGGCACCAAGACGTGTGGATACATAGGATAACTTTGTGTTTTCCAGTTCGCCCGTAGCACGCAACAAACATGGTATCAGTGTAACCAAATGCGGTGCTATTAATGCACCCGACGAATCAATCATGTCTGAAATGGTCTTGATGCTCACTTTACGGACATCGGCTACCTTGTGACCAACTCCGGTTTCCAGTAGAAAAGGCAGTATAGAGGTAGCCACGGCAGTGCCCGATTTGCCATACTCCGAGGAAGATGCGATTACACATAGTTTGCTCAAGAATGAAGCTGTGCCATGCGCCGTCATGCGAGTGCCCTCGTGAATATCATCCATGACGCGGAAAAGTTGTACCCAAAGTTCCTTCAACTCTGGCTCGGGCACTTCGCCGTCCACATCCATTTTCTGGGTTTTAGGTGTGGTGCTAGAGCTGGCTTTTGGATGTTGCCGGTCTTCTATACGCAGTCTCAATCCATTCGGACGTTTCAGGAGATCCCTTACAGCCAAACAGCAGGCAATGCGTACTCGCCATTCTTTGAAAGTAAGATTATCCAACAGTTCTCTTAGGATTTCCCAATAGTATTGTTCAGTTACTTCCTTGGAATCGGTGACAATCGTATCCCATATGGATATCATGGAATTTTGGATTTTGGGCGTGGGATCATATTTATAGCGATATAGCCGAGGTATAATCTTGCCCAGATACGGTTGCATTTTTTGTTTAGACTCAGCGGATAGTGTTTTCAGACCAAAAGCTGCTCCCAACTTGCTTGTCCAGGCTGCATTATGATTGGCCAATTGCATAAACTGATAAATCATGTCCGGCTGGTTAAGATCCGACGCCAGAGAACAAAGTTCCTTGTAGGTGGTTATGTTACCCCCAGTGGGTGTTTTCCCCAGCATACCTTCGGCAAAGAGTTCAGTATCGCCAGTAACTTGATTAACTTGCCGTTTTCCTCCAATGAGCTGATCCAATAGAGAATTTGCCAACTCTGTTTGACTGCTGGCATCGGAGAGAGTATAAACAAGACCCAGTCCCCTCGAGGCAACATCCTGTACAAACTCTATAGAAATGGATTAAACAAAATGTAGAATTGATATAGAAGATTTAACAACTTACCATTATCATCGGAGAGCAGTTCAGTGAAAGCAAATTGCAGCAATTGCTTTTTATTGAGCACCGCTGGACGCTTGCTACAGTGTTTGACCACAGCCAATAGCCAAACGGATATGGCCTGACGTGAATGGGGATTCGGTTCTGTGACCAGACCAATTAATGAATTTAAAAACTGTTCAAAATTGGCATCTGTGCAATGAAGATTAGCGAAATTTTCACCGGGCTCTCCCTTGTTCACATCATAGCCACAAAGGGTATTGACAATGGCCTCCGATATGGCTATATTAAGGGCAGCATCTTTTTGCACTTTGGTCAGAGATAGGAACTTTTCCAGATTACGTTTGGTAAAATAATCTCCATCACCAATTGCCAAATATCCCAAGCATTTGGCTGCTTCTTCACGAATCCTCTGACGCGCCGAACTGCTTCGCAAAAGTTGGAAGACTACACCAAATATGAGAAATTTTGTGGTGGCTTCAATGCTGCGATACTCCTCCTCATCATCATCATCATCATCGTTCATAGAATTATCGCTCGTACTGGCAGTGGGTAATTTTATTTCCACCTGAACATTAGGTATCTCCACAGTCTTTCCAATCATTGAGATGCATTTAACAGCGGCTGATACCAATAGCCATTGAGATTCACACAGAGATTTGGCTACATATTTGAAAGATTGGGCAATGAATTAAAAGATACAATTACAATCATTATTTATGAGGTGCTCACCAATAATTTTAACAGCTTCAACAAATTGTGGCCATTTGCCATAATCCTTGAGCTTTGTGTTTGAATCATTTTGTGATAACTGCATACTGATCTTCCGATTTAATGTGTGTCCCAGCACCAGAAGCAGCCCATGCTTATGCTCCAAAGATGACTGAGACAATTTTCGAAGACATTCAGTAATTTCCTCATTCAATTTCTCATCTGGTAATCCGTAGGCCCAGAGAATACCATAGACCTGTGCTACATTGATGCGCATTGTCTCAGAGACATCTTTTAGAGAGTTGCCCAGAGGCTCCAGTAAATGTAGCTGCTTGGGGGCAAACAGTTGAGGAGCGGCATTCAATAGATCAAAGAGACACAGTAGATTTGATTCAGCTGCAAAAGATTAGAAGATCAGAGGAAATATACAATTCAATATCAGTTAAGAAATAAGAATAACTCACTTCTTTTAGCCTCGACACTACGTTGAACAAATTGGACATATTGATGAAGTGGATTACTCTCATCCTCTTCGTAGTTCATTTGAATGTATTTGCTTAACTCTTGCGTGTACTTCTCATCGCCAGGAGCAGCAACTACAGCAGCTGAATACCACAAACAGAGCCTTAGATAGTCGAGCAGCTCCTCATAAACATCCAAAGTGTAAGGTAATTTGGTTTTGCCCACCACAACGACGCCACCACCAGAAGTGCTCTTTTTTAGACGTTTTTGTGACATCTCGTGGACATGCGCCATCATGACCCGAAAACTGGGCAATACCACACGACGCTGTTCCATTGACAAATGATTGAAATCGCTTATGGATTCGCTAGATAGTCTTGATCCACGCTGTTCAATTGAAGATATAAGGCTATAGTTAACATGATCCTTCTTCGAAGTGCCATACAAATAGGCGGTGACATTCTCCCTTAACGAGTTACGCTCGCCGGCAATAAGCAGGAGCAGATAACGTGCGGGTGCATAGTATTCCGGATAACAACTTGTTAGAAAGACGCTGGTTACATTTTGAACAATTTGAATTTTGGATTCGGCATTATCCAGCAGCATGGCAAGCAATAGATGTTGCTGACTATCAAGCTGTACATCCCAGGAATCAGTTTTATTGTCATCACCATCTATTTCCATGGATGCATCGGATTTCTCTTTTGTTTTCCATGCAAATGCCGGTGCCATAGAGACCAAAGCCTCGCGTATGGATGAGTGTAAATCAGGTGGACAACTAGCTAAATTCTGGAAATAGCCCAAAACAAGTTTCAGATCTTGACTGACATCCTGAGGAAAACTACGTGCATGTTGAGCCAAAGCCGAATAGGCCGCATTCTGGACATCGTTCGGTTCTGTAGAGTCGCCACGTCCAATAATTTTGGTAATGCCAGTTAGTATCACCTTTGACACCTTGGACACCAGTTCACGAGGACCGCTATAGGAAATATTAAGTGTGAGTGGGATGCTTTTGATATGGGATTACATTATCTTTCTTGAACTTACTCCCTTAGAACGAGTTCCACAAATTGGAGTGCCAGGACTTTGCATTTTTGATTCGTATTTGTTCCAAATAATGTATCAAATATCACTGGCAGACCTTTGGAAACATTTATGCTCTTGCCTCGACACCTGATCAGATATTGCAAAAGCTTTTGACGCACTCGAGCACAACATGGTCGGGTCTGACGTTCTGTTAAACTGTGTTGGTTGCCAATAAAGAGGGTGTAGAGGGATATGGTGACCGTAGGTTGTTGAAAATCCAACATTGTGCAGACTTTACTCAATTCAGTAATGGCTGGTGTAGCGACACTGAAACGGGTATCCGCCGAGGCTACTACAAGCGGCATAAAGCTTTCCGCTTCTTTAAAAACACCGGCGCAAAGGAATCGTACAATTCCCTTTTTAACCTTTTCCAATTCCTCGGCTCTCCAATTGTTGGCTATGATACGCTTAAAACTATATGGGCTTAGGCCAGGTGGCACATCCTGATCCTGTGTAATGCCATAGGGTAGCAATAATACATCCTGCAGCAGTGAGAGAAAATTGGAACTGATCTCTGGTTTATCCTGAAGATCTAAAAGCTTAGCACGCTTTGCTGGATCTTCCGGTATCTTGATGTCACCCAAAATGGGCAGCAGTAGGGCAAACAGTTTGTCTTGATAGTTATCTAGCTTACTCTCACAACCGACTACTTTGGCAGCTAATGCCGCTTGCTGTTCCAAATCCAGACGAGGAAATCCCATTGTGATGAAAATTATGGCAAAATTCTTAAGAAAATTGCTGCTATCGGGTAAGGCATATTGATCCAAGAGAGCCTCGACCGGAACTTGAATTTGTCCTCGCGATGTCAATCGTCGTTTTATGTGAGTCAACACCTCCACAACCTAAAGAGGTGATGCATTTTGTACATTAGTCTGGCCAATTTCTGCAGAGTCATGTTGGTATGAAGACAACTTGCCTTTGTCCTCACAACATTGTGGGGTGAATTCATTTTGAGAATGACCGGCGTCAGAAATTTTGCCACAGCCGCTTCCAACTTCTCATCGGTGTCGGCATTGCCCAATCGGAGCAAGACTCGCTCCAGAAGCTCTGTAAGTAGAATAAGAAGAAGAATCCCACAAAACTCAAATATGCAAAATTTTTGGAGCGGTTCCTTGTAGCCTTGTTTCCATGTGCCCGCGTATATATTGCTCTATTTTTATCACATTTTAATATTACCAATTTCCGCATTTGCTCCGGCTTCCATTTTTGTGTTTTGTTTGCTTTGTTTGCTAATTGTGTAGTTTAGAACACCAACACCGATAAGCGTGCAGTGTATCGTGAAAGTTTTCGTACGTATCTTTATTTAATTGTTAAGAATACGCTCTAAAAAAACCATATCAGTTTACTATATTAAAAGATTTGTATCGTTCTGTGTTGGTGATACCTTGTATGTCACTTCAATGACTCTGCAATATTGTTTTTTTAATTTTTGTGGAAATATTTTTGGCATCACTGTACTTAAAAGCTATCGATATGTTTTTCTTAATATCGACACTGACACTGATCAGCTGAAAGCTTATTTGAAAGTTCTGAAAACGTTTACAGTGAGACCTACCAAGGAGATTGGTACGTTACAGAATTTAAATTTCTTTGGAGAATTTGGTGAAATCATCTCAAAATATATTAGTTTTGAAAGATTATTATATCTTGATTATGTGTGTTCATGGTGCAGAAGGAATAAGTCAACCGCAGTTAGGAATAAAGAAGGATTTTTAAAGTGACCTCATGAGAAAGATAAATATAAATGCCTTTTACAATTTTGCTGCTCTAAGTCCAGTTACGAGAGTGATCTTCTAATTTCGCTGGTTTCTTCTTCGGATTTTCTTTACCAAAAACCACAATGCTTACCATTAACAAACTTGGGCATTTTCCATTTTTCGAATTTGAATAATACTTTACAACACCGACGTTCTGATGATGTGCACCCCACTATTTTTTGCTTGAGTAGTGTGGCCTTTACTTTATAGATACAACGCTCAAAAGAATACCCTAAATGCCATATTGGCAAAGTGCATTCCGTGAAATGAAGTGGAATTAAACGAAAAATAATAAAAGTATCTGCTAAAGTAATAGTGTTCAATAATGATTACAACATAATACATGCGGTACATAAATACATAAAATCAATTTATCATGAGTTAACCAAGTTACAATTGATGCCTAAAACAAATTGGTGTTTCAAACTGGAACTGGAACCTGTTTGGACCGATTCCTTGTAAGTAAATACCAAACGCACACAAATACACACACGCACATTTGAAATAGTTGATAATAGACAAGAATGTCACGACAGCTGTTCTTTGTTTACAAGCTTTTTGAGATTCTTGAGTGGGGGGAAAAATGGGGGTTGATGATTTCGGCGGCAAATCAGCTGATACCCACACACAAGTTTACACTCAGAGGTCACCTTGAGCTCAATAAACGAGAGAGAATCAAATAGAATTTAATTCAGTCGCTGAACAATTTTTGCTGGTAAAAACATAAAACAAATAAAATATAATTAAAAATATTTTAAAAAAATATTTCAATATATACACTATCATTTGTGTTTAATTCAAAAGTATGATAATTAAATTTTCAAGTGCATGAAAGATAAAAAAGATGATGAAAAATCGTGTATCTGATAGATATTAAAGAAGAGGCACTACCAGTGTCAACAAATTGAAGTTCAAAAGTGTAGTTTAAGTGATAGCTGTATAGCTATGTATTTGTTTTTGTACAAACCACATAATCAAAAACAAAATACGGACATATGTACATACATATGTACATACATAGAAGCACACAATGAAATGTGCAGTTGCAGATGAACAATAAATATATACACACATATGTACATACATACGTTTGTGTTGGCTTTTGTGGGTGAAATTAATTCTCTCCCCTCCTAGAATTTTCTTATCTACATTCTCAGGCATAGTTGTTGCTACTATCTACATGCCGGCAAAACTTAATTATTGACCTACATCCACGCCCACACATACATACATACATACATATGTAGATATTTATTCAGGGGCGCCATTTGATGTAGGACCAATCAAAATTGAATTTAGAAGGACTTGTAAACTTGAACCCGATTTCTTTGCCAACTGTTTCTAATGAAATTTTTCAAGTTTGGGTTATTTATATAAATAGAAAATTAAATGTACTTACATACATATGTATAAACATAAAAATGGATTTCATTAAAACTTCTTATGATTGAGTAATTATTATATAGGGGTTATATACACAAAAACGCGTATAAATATTTAATATTAAATTAAAATATTTTTATTTACTATATGAATGAAAACGATTCAAAGTAAATATTACAATTACAAAGAATAGTATAATATAATTAATATATTCATTTTAATTAACATATATTTCAATTTTTATGTATTCATATATTAATTTGTAATATATTAATTAATGTACATATTTAATAAAAATACAGAAACACTCCTAGAAATATAACGACTTAACAAAAATAATAAAACCAGATACATACATAAATGAGACAAGATTAAATTGGTCTATGTCCCTTTATTTATCTAATTGAAAGTCAATTAATTTCAATTATTGCATTTTGGAAAAATAATAGATCAGAAATTAGTCTATGACACACTTACATAGATACCATAAATATTTCGAAATTATTGTGCAAAAATTGTAAAAGAATTGAAATAGACATGTAACCCTCTAAGTTGGTTAAGCAACGAGTAGAAAAGGAAGGCCATTTAAATTTTTTTTTTATTGATTCGGAAAAAATTAAAAAGTTTATAATTGTTTTAAGTGTAAATTCTTAAATGTATGTTGAAACTTCTATGTGTATTATCGATCTTTTACAAATAGAACACACATACATACATATATATACATAGTTGTTCAATAGTTTTAAAATGCAATTCGATTAGCATTCTTTAACTAACTTTGATTCAGATTAAAATATAGACTAGCGTGAAAATGTCAATTCAGCATTATGAAACTTATAAATTTTATTTTTAAGTATATTTCTATGTCGAATCGTATCAATTACTCCACACACCGATTTGAAAAATGTGTGTAATGCTCACATGCATATATGTACATATGTATGTATGCATGCTAGATCGGTTTATTGGATGGTTCCGTGTTTTCCCTGACCTCATGCTAATAATATTGCATCGCTGATAAGATTTGCAATCATATTTTCTATTATTAAGCACTAAGCTCACGTAAATGGCAAAAAAAAAAATATTAAAAAAAAAAACAGAGACGTACCCCTTAATAAGAGTAAAGGCTTTTATGAATCTTGTCTAATGTATGATTAATGTCTCCCCTAAAATGTAGACGCCCATGTGGCTTAATTAACTATGGTATGGTTGCTTCCATTTCGAATTATTAGAATTTGTTGCCTCAGTTACTTTGCAGCTGTAGTGGCTCATAGCTGGCGCCAATGCCAAGCTTTCCCCATCACAAAAATAAACAAAACAAAAAACGGGAAAAGAAATCTACATACATATATAAATATAAATATAAATTTTTGCAGTAATAATGCTAGCCGAGGGTTACCAGTGGTTCTTAAAAACCACAAGGAATAATTTATTTGCACTTTTTCAACTATTGATGGGCTATCAATTTATACGCTGGTTCATCGAATTTTACGAGCAAGTAACTAATAGAGGAGGATATGATCGAGTGAATGCTTATCGAGAACAAGAAGAGATATCTGCGAATGATGATGATAAAGGGGAAGATGATGAAAACGAAACGAACGAATTGACGACAATTAGTAATCGCCGCTATGTGAATGCAAATATGGGAAATGCATTTAGAAGTCGCAGCAACAGCAGCATTAAAAAACAAACTAAATCGTTACGAAAACGCCACAGTGAGGTATGATAATCATGATTGGATTCGATGCTCGATGGGATCGGGATCTCTCTCCGACTGATTGTAAATTGGCCTATGTATTTGAACCCAAACAACCAACTCAGACTAAATATAAAGCCCGACATCTGAGCAATGTTAAGTGCAGTCTGTGCCGTGTGCTCCTCGTGTAAAAGTTATTAAACAACAAAAATTCAAGTGCTAAAAATATATATTTCAAATTTCACTGTGGTGTTTTGTGGTAACTGATTGATTGATCATCATTCCCAGTGTGTTCGACTAATCTTTATGAGCGTCGTTAATTGGGGTGACATTGAATTGTTTTATACATACATACATAGATTCTCTGACGCAATCTGACATCTCTTTTTCCAGTTGAACACAATGGCCAAAGATATGGATATACACAGCATACCCATAAGTGAGGGACAAAATGCTGAGCATGTGTTATACCGTTTAAAACGTGGCTCCAAATTGTGTGTCCATCCGGATTCTTCACTTTTGGGTCGTAAAATTGTTCTCTATACGAATTATCCTGCTGAAGGGCAGAAATTTATACGTACTGAATATCGGCTATTGGATTGGAATTTGAAGAATGGTAAACAAATTACCACGGTTATGCATCCAGAGGCTCATGTTGTGGATACCGATATCTATAGTCAGGTGGAATTAAACATATCGGGAACATTTCGCTTTTATTTTACCTACGCTGAAAAGTAAGTAATAATAAGGTATTCCAATCCTCTAGGATATTTAAAGTATTTTCTTTGCAGGGAGGTAAATCCCAAGGCATTGGCAGATGGTGCTCTCTATGTTCAAGTAGAACCAACTTTACATGTTGGACCACCGGGTGCCCAGAAGATTATACCATTGGATTCAGTTCGTTGTCAGACGGTGATGACTAAACTTCTGGGTCCTCTAAATACCTGGGAAGCCAAGTTACGTGTGGCCAAGGAATCGGGTTATAATGTCATACATTTTACACCGATTCAGGAATTGGGGGGTTCACGTTCGGGTTATTCACTGAGGGATCAACTAAAGGTCAACTCCCATTTTGCAACCAAAAAGGGAGCAAACGTTACCTTTGAAGATGTTGAGAAAGTTATCAAGAAATGTCGCCAAGAATGGGGAGTAAGTAAAGTTTCTTTATTTATTTATTTATTTCATATGCTTATATAATAATGACTAATTCTTTTAGGTGGCTTCCATATGTGATATTGTCCTAAATCATACAGCGAACGAATCGGAATGGTTAATACAACATCCAGATGCAACATATTCATGTGCCACATGCCCATATTTACGTCCGGCATTTTTGTTAGATGCCACTTTGGCTCAATGTGGCAGTGATATTGCCTTGGGCAATTTGGAGAGTGTGGGCGTGCCATCCATTATCGATTCAGAATGCCATTTGGAAGCCTTAAAGTACCAACTGCATAATAACTATCTATCCAAGGTCAATATTTATGAACTCTATCAATGCGACGTTATGAAATATGTTAATGAGTTTATGACCCAAGTGCGGACACGTGAGCCACCAAAAAATGTGGCTAATGAGTCCCGCTTCAGGGAGATTCAATTGATTCAGGATCCTGAATATAGACGCTTGGCTAGTACTATTAATTTTGAACTGGCATTGGATATATTTAATGCTTTTCATGGCGACTGTTTCGATGAGGAGTCACGTTTCCGCAAATGTGCCGAGACTTTGAGACACCATTTGGATGACTTGAACAACCAAGTGAGAAACGAGATTCAGGGTTATCTCGGTTATGCCATTGATAATTGTTTGGCCGGTGTACGCTATGAGAGAGTCCAACATGATGGACCTCGTATACGAGAGATATCTGAGAAGCATTCCGTCTTCATGACATACTTCACCCATACGGGATGTCTTGGCAAATCTATTGCCGAAATTGAAAAAGATATGTATGGAAAGGTTGGTGATATGTTTATGGCCCATAATGGTTGGGTGATGGGTTCCAGTGATCCATTGAAAGATTTCGCCGAGGAACAACCCGGACGGGCAAATGTTTATCTCAAGCGTGAACTGATCTCCTGGGGCGATAGTGTTAAACTACGCTTTGGCCGGAAACCAGAAGATAGTCCCTACCTATGGCGTCACATGACCGAATATGTAGAGACCACCGCTCGCATTTTTGATGGTGTTCGCCTGGATAATTGCCATTCGACTCCCTTGCATGTAGCTGAATATTTGTTAGACGCTGCCAGGAAAATCAATCCGGAACTCTATGTGGTCGCGGAATTGTTTACGAATTCTGATGGAACAGATAATGTATTTGTAAATCGATTGGGCATTACCTCACTCATTCGTGAAGCTCTCTCTGCCTGGGATGCCCATGAGCAGGGACGTTTGGTTTATCGTTATGGTGGCATTCCTGTTGGCGGTTTCTATCCTAATCCAACTCGTGATGAGGCTCCCACAGTGGCACATGCTTTATTCTTGGATCTAACACATGATAATCCTTCACCTGTGGAGAAACGTTCGGTTTATGATCTTCTACCCTCTGCTGGATTGGTAGCCATGGCTTGCTGTGCCACGGGCAGTAATCGTGGCTATGATGAGCTGGTGCCACATCATGTAAGTTGAAACCATTGGCAAAGAAGCGTACCATTTATATAAAGTCGTATTTCCATTTCAGATTCATGTGGTGGACGAAGAGCGTCCATATCAGGAATGGGGCAAAGGAGTCGATAATAATAGTGGCATAATTGGGGCTAAGCGAGCACTTAATCTTCTTCATGGCCAACTAGCTGAGGAGGGATTCAGTCAGGTTTATGTGGATCAAATCGATCCAAACGTTGTTGCTGTTACTCGGCATTCACCCATTTCCCATCAAACGGTGATCCTAGTAGCACATACAGCTTTTAGTTATCCACATCCGAATGCGGGACCAACTCAAGTGCGTCCTCTCAGTTTTGAAGGTGTCCTGGATGAGGTTATTTTGGAGGCTAGTTTGACCATGCAAAGCGACAAGCCGTTCGATAGGCCAGCACCATTTAAAAAGGATGAGAATGTTATCAATGGCTTCACCCAATTTAAATTAAATCTGCAGGAACATATACCTCTGAGCAAATCCCAAGTGTTTAGCACTCAACTGTCTGTGGAGGGAAGTAATACAGTACTTCACTTTTCAAATCTTCGTCCTGGCACAGTGGTGGCCATTCGTGTCTCTATGCAACCCGGTGTACGCAGCAGTTTCGATAAGTTACAAAAATTAACCAATGAGTTGCGTTTGGGTGCCAATGAAGAGCTCCAATCGATTGTCAGCAAATTGGATTTGCCTGCTCTAAGTCCGGCTATATTCAGTTGCGATCAGGAGGAACGTGATTTGGGTTTAGGCGGTACTGCCTATGATATACCAAACTTTGGTCAATTGGTTTATTGTGGCTTCCAGGGATTTGTCTCACTGCTGACGGAGATTTCACCGCGCAACGATTTGGGCCATCCATTGTGTAATAATCTACGTGATGGCAATTGGATGATGGATTATATAGCCGATCGTTTAAATAACTACGAAGATTTAAAGCCACTCTCTAAATGGCTTAAATTGGCATTTGAGCCTTTAAAGAATATACCACGTTACCTCATACCCTGTTATTTTGATGCCATTGTTAGTGGAGTATACAATGTGCTCATACAGCAGGTCAACAATCTAATGCCCAGGTGAGGAAAGATGGAGAGGATTAATTTTATTTTGTACACCACCAAATGATTTTTATTATTTTTTCTCGCAGCTTCATACGAGATGGCCATCAGTTTCCCCAATCTTTGGCTCTCTCCACTCTACAATTTCTGGCTGTATGCAAATCGGCAAATATGCCCCCCTTCAGTCCTGCCCTTAGCCCACCAAAACCACCCAAGCAATGTGTTACCCTAGCAGCTGGCTTGACCCATTTCTCAACGGGTAAATTTTATAACTAACTAAAATATGTATAAACTAGAAAAACTCATTAACTTCCCTTTTTAGGTTATATGCGTTGCTGGGGTCGGGATACATTTATAGCTTTGCGCGGCTGCATGTTCCTTACTGGCCGTTTCAGCGAGGCCAGATTTATTATCTTGGGATTCGGTGAATGTCTGAGACATGGTTTAATACCAAATCTTCTAGATAGTGGCAATCCACGTTTTAACTGCCGCGATGCCGTATGGTGGTGGCTGTACAGCATTAAACAATATGTGGAAACCGCTCCGAAAGGAGCAGATATTCTTAAGGATAAGGTTTCTCGTATTTTCCCCTATGATGATGCCCAGTCTCATGCACCGGGAGCCTTTGATCAAGTTCTCTACGATGTGATGCAAGAAGCATTGCAAATTCATTTCCAAGGTCTACAATATCGGGAACGTAATGCCGGTCATCAAATCGATGCCCATATGGTGGATGAGGGATTTAATAATCATATTGGTGTTCATCCAGAAACTGGTTTTGTTTTTGGTGGCAACACTTTCAATTGCGGCACATGGATGGATAAGATGGGTTCATCTGAGAAGGCTGGAAATCGTGGCAGACCCAGTACGCCGCGTGATGGTTCCGCCGTTGAACTTGTTGGCCTTCAGTATGCTGTACTTCGTTTTATGCAGGGTCTTGGAGAGAAACAAGTGATACCATATACTGGTGTGGAACGTAAAGGACCATCGGGAGAGCAGACAAAGTGGACCTACAAGGAATGGGCAGATCGCATCAAGGATAACTTTGATAAATATTTCTTTGTGGGCGACCAAGAGACCTGTGCGGTTGCAAACAAGAGGGGTATCTATAAAGATAGCCATGGCGCCACTCAAAGTTGGACAGATTTTCAATTACGTTGCAATTTCCCCATTGCATTGACAGTAGCTCCAGAACTTTGTAATCCCCAGAAGGCATGGCGTGCTCTGGAATTGGCTAAAAAACATTTATTGGGCCCACTTGGCATGAAAACTTTGGATCCCGATGATTGGAACTATCGCGCCAATTATGATAATTCAAATGATTCAACTGATTGCACTGTTGCCCATGGGGCCAATTATCATCAGGGTCCAGAATGGCTATGGCCAATTGGCTTCTATCTAAGAGCTCGTCTTATTTTTGGCAAAAAATGTGGCCATCTGGATGAGACTATAGCCGAAACTTGGTCAATATTGAGAGCCCACTTAAGAGAGGTACAAACATCACATTGGCGTGGTCTACCCGAATTGACAAATGACAATGGATCATATTGTCCGGATTCGTGCCGCACTCAAGCTTGGAGTATTGCTGCCATTCTAGAGGTACTCAACGATCTACACAATTTGGGAGCTGATGTGGCATAGGCAAATGAACAGAAATTCTAAATATAAAATAACTAAAAAAACCTTAATACTCGAAATTAAAAAAAATTGTTATTGTAGTTGCGCGATCCAAGGATTTTGTTAAATTTAACTGTTACATTTTGATCAAATGGATTTTTGCTCTAAATTCTATTAAAGCCTCAATTGTTCCAATGGATGGTTTTATCAATTTCTTCTATTTTTTTTTTTTTTTTGGGTCTTAAGAGAAATAGCTATCCCTGCATATACGCATGCAAGAGCATTGAGGCGGATCAATGGGTCCCACATTCAGGCAGGGAAAATCTCGTTTAACATATTCCACTTTCTTAACCTTTGCTTTCGTCATAGTTTTACTCTTTACTTCTACTGAGGATGTATTCTTTTCTGGATCAGCAGGAGACGGTTTAGGTGGCGGTTCTGGTTTGTTTTCCTTATGGGTAAGCATACGGCAATTTAGCCATTTCCCATCGTCCAACTGAATAGAAGGAAGTCAAGTTTTTAACGAATTGTTTTTCACTTTATTCTAATCCTTACCTTTTTGCACTTGATGTAAACTTGCTCAGCAGCCTTGCAGGTCAATTCGTAGGCATTATGAAGGACTATTTGCTGTACCAGATCCAAAACAATTGACATTTTTATACTAATACTATGGACTGTAGTCTAGGCTATTGTTTATAATTTTACACAAGGGACTCAACTGACGACATAAAATTGGAATTTGGATATATATATATATATATATATATATCAAAAGAGTTTATGACATAAATTTAATGACAAACTTTGAAACGATTGTAGTATGTATTTGGTCATAAAAAAAAACACATTGCATTTCGGTGTTCATTTACTTAATTTTCAATATATTGTTACAATAGATATAAAAATACATTAATACGTTATGTACATAAAGCTCGATCTTAAACACTAAATAAGTTACATAAAACTAAGATATATACTTATATATATATATATGTATATATATATATATATATCTATATATTTTGGTATACGTATAATTTACTCGTTTAACATTAAGATGGGTTAACTTCGTACACTATTCACAGTTCCATTTACAATTGGAGCTATAGGCGTGGTGGCATCTTCGTTATCATTATCATGCTCATCAAGAGATTTTAAATCTCTGCCAATATTCTCGACTTGTAGACTCAAGGCGGCACCAAGGGCTCCGCCATTTACATCATTTAATTTTGGTTCGGGAAGACAATTTTCTTGCTTCTGTTCACTGGCATCACGTTTAATGCGTTCTGCATGATTTGAGGGTGATAAAGTGGTAGCCACTTCTTTTTGAACTTTAAAATTTAACAGCTCTCGTCGAATGGCTTCTATATTTTCGCCACTTAGAGAGGCGTTAGTAGATAGAGGTTGGGTTTGTGTTACATTTACTAGTAATGCCAGTGGTATAGGTAGTCTCTTTACCAAAGCTGGTGGATTAGCTGCAGCAACTGTATCTACCTTAATATTGGCACTGGCATTTTTCATGAGCTCTCCAGTCTTATAGGATAGCGGCTCGAAGACCTTTGCGTGAGCTTCTTTTTCCTCTTTGGCGTGAGCGTTTTCTGTTAACATGTCAATCAATGAGGCTGCTTTTGGTTTGACTTCAGCTTTCGGTAGGGGTTCTGGTTTATCTTTTGGCTGAGATTGAGGTTCAGGTTTCGGTTCTGGTTCTGCTTCCGGTTGTGCTTGTTTTTGTTTTGCCAATTCTTCATTTAGTTCATCAACCGTTCGTTCCAATAGCTCCTTCGTTTTCTTCAATTCATTTTGAGTTTTCACTAATTCATCGGCATGAGCTTTACTTTCCTTTTGCTCTTCGGCCGTGATTTCCTCTTCTTTTTTAATGGCTGCTTTATCAATATTTTCCTGTGGTGGTTTCTCTGTGGGTTTAACTGCCGGCTTCTCCTTGATTTTGGTTAAATTATTAATTGGTTCTGCAATTTTCTCGACTGCTTTATCTAACTTTTCTTGATCTTGCTCATGAGTTTCATCTACGGGCAGTGGAGGCAAAGGTGGGCTCTCTGAAGGTGCCTTTATTAAAGGTTGCTCCTTTAATTTCTCAACTACTTTTAAACTATCATCTAATTTCTTCTCTTCCAAAATTGGCTCTATGGGATTCCTTTCAATTATTTCACCTACATCTCTGGCCAAATGTTTAGGTAATTCCGGTTTCAGTACCGACAAAGGTGTTACAATTTGTCCCACATCAAATTCAGGTCCCGAACTCTTCTCATCTATGGCATTTAAATTGGCATAGGTGCCCAAAACCATTAAACAAAATCCACTTACAAATACAAATTGTGCCAGTGTTCTTTCCGTTGAATCTTTCTTAATAATCTTACGAAAACTAGAGGCAGGAAACATAATACAAATGGCTACACCTATGGTGGAGCCCACCAAACCAATAACTAACTCAACTGATGGTATTACCAAGGCCACACATAGAGAGAATCCGACTATGAAAATGGTTATAAAACGAAATCTTTGTTCAGGTATATAACTACTTGATTCTGTATGACCCTTGCGATAGAGGAGTGAATAAATGCTCGCTCTACATGGAAATATAACCAATGGAAAACTGAAGGCGATCGATAAGACAAAACCAATTTTAATTATATCACTACCAAAGGAGGGCGAGAGATTTACCAAAATGTTACCTGCAAAATAATAAAAGAAAATTAATTTTCAATTAATCTTATCTAGAGAAAATAATAACAAAGCTTTCTGTTGCGATTCAAGAGCGGATTCTAACTAAATTACTTATCAAAACAGTTGTTATAAATGAGGATGATAAGCAAAAAATGGTTTACACAAAAAATGGTAAAACAAAAACTTACCGGAAAAGTTATAAGTACAAAAGGCAACGTAGCCAAAGAAACCCACAGCTATATAGACCAGAGTGCAGATCCATGTAGCATTACGGACAATGGCATTCAACTTGTCCAGACTTTGATTATTAATGCTCTCAAAGACCTCAAATAGTTGCCTGCGGAAGAGTAGAAATATATAATTCTATAATTGAACAATGCAATCTCAGATATTAACTTACATTTGACAGGATAAAGCCATGCTAAAGATGGGCAAACATTGCAAAACACCAGCCGGTTCCCAGTATATAACTTTCTCCGTCCAATCATTGGCCGAAATATGTGTCTCCGATTCGAGAACAATTTTCAGCATTAGACAGATATAGAAACCAATTGAGGCAGTGCACACCGCGGACAAACTATCCACATTTCGTAGCATGCCCAAGGGCAAAATGCAAATCAGAGTTATCACAAACATGACACCAATACGAAGGTGGGCTGTCTGCAATCTTGGTGAATCGGCATCAATGTTAAAGATTTTGGCCACTATTTGTGGTCCCAGATCCCCCACAACCACAAAGTAGGTGATACAGGTGCCAATGAGATAACCAATGATGCATAACTCCACGAGTAATTTGCCGGACGTGCCGAATGCGTGCAGACCCAATAGCTCGAAACTTTTGCGACGTGTCAGTAATGAAGTTTTAATTAGATAATGACAACAGATCCGGGTTATGCCATTGCTAAGAATCAGCAGGAGTATGGAGAGGATGATACCACATTTTTGAAAGCAAAATGGCATTGCCAATATGCCAACGCCAATGATGCTGTTCGCTAGCGTCATAACATGGCCAGAATGTGAGAACATTTTCGCTGACGAAGTGAGTGCGTATGAGCCAGAGCTGGAGGCGCGTCGTCACACTTTCACTTGCCAAAAAATATATATTAGGAACTGGTTTATCTGCTTCTAGTGGGTGGGCAAACGTTTTTCCAATTAAAAGAAGAAACCATTTGTTAATTTGCAATTGCGACTATTCGAGTGTGTGCGTGCCTTTTGCTACTCCACTTTACCTGGGTTTTCTTCTTAGATAACGGGGTCGTGGTCGCTCAACACTTGAACAAGCAAAAATTAACAAGCCGTCAAACAGAAAACCACAACAACAACAAAAAAAACCGTCAACGGCGTCAGCGGCTTTTAAACTTCGAAGGCGACTGCATTTACATTTGGCTGATTGTCAATGCGACCTCTTTTGTATAAACATTCACAGACTATTTTTGTTTGAACGACGCTTGTCTGTTCTTGTTGCGCATTTTTAAAGCGCTGGAGGTTTAATTTTGAAACATATTTCTGTTAACGTCATCATTGTTTAGATCTGTTTACTGGAGCTGGAAACCCATCGATGGTTCTATCGATAGTTATGATTGTTTTCAAATTTCGAAATATGTATGATAAATATAATACTGTCCTTATCTTTGATGTTTAAACCTGGCAATGAATGGCAATTGCATAACTAAAATATGCAAAAGAATTTCATATCAGCTGTTCTAAAATTATTACTTACCTCTGAAAAAGGTTAAAACGTTTAACTGCGTAAAACTTGTCTTTATGTTTATTTATGGTTTTAATTAATTAAGAACAAAGTGTGTAGTATTTAAGGGAGATTTAATAATAGGAATTTTAATTTAAAAGAACGTTTGTGTTACCCGTTTTTGAAAAAGAATTGTATCGATAGTTTCCACTATCGAAGAAAAAACTTTGTGACTGCTTAAAACTATGCAGTGTCATACTAATTTAAAACATAGGGGTTTTTTTTCGATTTATCCACTCGATTGCTCTAAATATCGATTGAGCTATCGATATGAAGCGAATTTGGGCCATCCCTGGTTCTTTTTTGCGTGGTCCGCTGTCCGACACGTTGTTCGACGAATAGCTGCTGCTGTAAATTTTTGCGATTTAATCGACAAATTAATTAACAAAATGGTGATTGACATTTCTAGGGTTTAAACAAGTCCACTGGAACGGCTGTGACGATATCTTAAAGATGTTTAAACGGCGGAAAAGCAACTAAAGACTTTTTTCATTCTAACCTCAAAGTATGCAATTCGCATGGTTCTAATATTTCATATTTTGTCCCGATTTCCAGGCTGATGAAACTCTGAAGAAGAAGCGTACCTTCAAGAAGTTCACCTACCGCGGTGTCGACTTGGACCAGCTGTTGGATATGCCAAAGTGAGTGTGTCTTAAAAATAGCACCTTGCAGTTAATACAACTTGATGATGATTGTCTTCCTTTCTAGCAACCAATTGGTTGAGCTGATGCACAGCCGTGCCCGCAGGCGTTTCTCCCGCGGCCTGAAGCGCAAGCCAATGGCTCTGATCAAGAAGCTGCGCAAAGCCAAGAAGGAGGCTCTGCCCAATGAGAAGCCAGAAATTGTTAAGACTCATCTGCGTAACATGATTATTGTTCCAGAGATGACTGGCTCCATCATTGGTGTGTACAACGGCAAAGATTTCGGACAGGTGAGCATTAATGGCAATAATAATATGGATATATTACTTATTGATTTGCTATTTGTTTTCTACTCCAGGTGGAAGTCAAACCTGAGATGATTGGTCATTATTTGGGTGAATTCTCATTGACCTACAAGCCAGTTAAGCACGGTCGTCCCGGTATTGGTGCCACCCACAGCTCTCGTTTTATTCCACTCAAGTAGACGAACCATCAACAAGAGCCAACAGATATATTACATTACCTTTGGCCTGGTTTTTTCTATTTCTGAATAAATGAAGTTTCACATTTTTTAAGAGGAAAATACGCCGAGAGTTTAAGAAATGTTTATAAACTATTTATTTGGAACTTGTATTGCATGTATGTAGTATATAAGTTGGCGTTAGCTCTGAGGTGAGAGCTATCTGTATTTGCGCCCTAAATTGTTATTGGCGACCCCAACCCGATCGTACGGCGAATCCTTGAACGCCACCGATCTTTGCTGTTGTGGCTGGCTGTTGGTCATATAGGAGTTGCTGGTATTGGTAGTTGGAGGAATATTCCTTGCTTTGGATGTCATCTCGCTAACATCGGTGGAACCATAGGCACTGTCTTTAACTTGAGAATCATAGGGATGATTATTGTAATTGCTATAGGATGGCGGCTGTTGATGGATTGGCATTTGGGCAAGCGATTGAAAGGCATTAGTTAGGCCCATAAAGGTCACTTGTTTTGTATTAGTTTTCGAGCCAAAAAAGGAACTAGCGTTAGGGACAAAGCCCAGGGATTGCTGTGGTTGTTGATTATTTTCTTGATTTATTGCTGGCATGCTGGTAAATAGGGCCGTCTGCACCGAATCCGATTTGGAGCGCTGCAAAATGCTCTTAGTTGAGCTGCGAACGCCAGTGCCCACGCCTATGGAGTTTTTGGAAGGTGTAGGATTAAAAGGCTGGCCAGGATTCACATCGAGTGCGGTTAGTAGGTAATTACTGCTGCTGCTGTTGCCCTCACCTAGACGATTTATTTCCAATTCCATTGAGTTATACATGGTCAAATTGCTGGCCATTAAATCTTGTCTGGAACCCAAAGTTAATAAACTATCCGCATTGGTAAGAGTGGACGCTGTGGTGTAATTCGAAGGAGCTAGCGATTGAGTCCCGCTGGCCAATTGTCCACCCATTTCACTTGGTCCCTGTTGTAGGGCGCCTGTTCTTGGGTCAAAGTGCTTCTGATTGGCATCTTTTAATGTGCTTTTGATTTCCTTTGGTTTTGTGGATGATGACTGAACCTGTCGAATGGAGGAAATATGACCGGGAACAGGTTCACGAGATACCGAAGATGATGGTGAAGCTGAATTCGTTTCCTCATTTTCTTCCTGCAAAATAAAGTTTAATAAGATTAAAATATTTTAGAAATATTTCATCGATTATTTACCTCATCTTCCTCTGTGATAATAGATGATTCTATCCAGTCTTTAATACGATTCTTTTTCTGTTGGCGATCCACATTGGTTTCAATGCCACAATCCGCCAATGTATATAACAAACGATTCTTCTCATCTGGACTGCTATGAAATGAATACATCGATGGACATAGCTCATCTGTTTCATATTCAGCCATTTCTTTTTCGGCCGTCTTGGCCAACCAACGATCATCTAGGAATTTTGTAACATCACCCAAACTTTTTGGCCTATTCGAAATGCGAGCAAAAAAACGCTTAAACATTCGCTGGGCATTCGAAGTGAGGAGTTTAAACAATTTTGGTGTCCTTCTCAATGGCATCATCATGATGCTACTTTGCCAGGCCAAATAACGTACATAACGTGGATCATCGGAAGCAGCCTTTTGCCAGGGCAAACAACCAGTGAGACATACAAATATCACAATGCCAAATTGCCAAACATCGTGACTGGGATCGGCTCTAGAAAGGAATATGGTAAATATATTTATAAGTTTGTTTAGAACCGGTACATCAGAGAGGATCTTTATAATAGTAGAGATAATAATACTGGTAGGTTAAATAACAAGCAAATAAATTTCATTAGTTTAAGGAATAAGTAATAATTATTCTCTTAAGGCTAAAATGTCACTTAAAGTTATTCACATTATTTTGTCAGTCAATTATTATTTTATATAAATAAAACAAATTAAATACATTTAATATAAATTAAAAATAACTAATAACTGTAATAATCTGGTCAGTTTCTGGATGAAACATTCTTAAAATAGAAATAAGGAAGTTATTCATAAAGTTTAGTTCGGCTAAAAGTTTAGATGCGTAGAAAGGAATTTTCCCAAGTTAAATCTTTATATATCTCAATCTTTATAAAATAGTTAAACTATAAATTTAATTTTAATGAAACTTACTTATATGTGCCCTCTGGCTTAACTTCTAATACTTCTGGCGGACTGTAGGGTAACCATTCGTTTCGTCTTTCTACCAATGAGCCAGTTTGATATGATTCACCAAAATCGCATAATTTAACACGTTGAAAATCCGAACGATATATTAAAACATTATCCAGTTTAATATCCCGATGTACAATGTCTCTGTTTAAAAAATAAACATAAAATTCGTAATATCGATTTTAATACGATTATAAGTATTACTCACTTTGAATGCATATAATCTATGGCCGATGCCAATTGTTTGGCCACTCTCTTGCTATAAACTTCACCAACTCCTGTTTCAGTGACATTTGAGGTTAAATCGCCAAGTGGAGCATATTCCTGGGTGAATACATAAAATCCAGCTGTCTCGAATGCCACATCATAGGTGGTAACAATATGTCGATGCACACCCAAATGCAAACCATAATGAAATTCTCTATAAAAATCGCGTAAAGTAACATATGGCTTGGGGACTGCTTTTAAAACCATTTCAGTCTGCGATCCCCGATGTTCGACAAGTAAAATTTTTCCAAACCATCCTTCGCCAACTATTTGTATGATATCGAATTCATCAACCAATTGTATCTGGAATTGATAATACATACATATGTATGTATAAATTTAAATTAATTGTGAGTTTATGGAGTCCAGATAGACGAACTGTGGCTATTGTTATTATTGTTGCTGTTGTTGTTGTGTCGATGTGTAGACACATGTGTTACTCTATTTTGATCACCAAATCGGCTCATTAACATGGGTTCGTTTGCCCCTCTACCCATCATCAGCACTATGTACAACATCACAACACTATATTGTTGTTGGTAGACTATTGGCCCCGGGTAAGAAAATGTTTTCTTATTATTGGCAAAAGGCCAAATCAAGAAAATCAATTCAAATGTGGGACAAGAACGAAGTTGGTATGCCCTTCAAATAATTCAAAGGACTAAAATTGAACATAAAATTTGTGTTAATCAATTCAAAAGAAGTGAATAAAAAAAAAAAAGAAACTTTCTTTGGCTTAAAAATAAATTTGGTTTGACTTTGAGTTAGGGCAAATTAAACGGAAATTCGAACTATTTGCATATAGTTCTTTAAGTTTTATTTAATTATTGAAAGTCAAGATATATCTATAAAACTAAACTCCGGCTTGAAGTATCGGAAGTTTGTGAAAATTTTAATCTATTTGAAAGTTTTTATAAACGAATTGAAAAAAAATTCCTTATTCGATTCATTTTCTTTAATGTTAAACAAGGTAATTTGGAGTAATTAGTATTTAATTATATATTTTAAAATCTTTAAAAAGTACTCACCTTTTCCAATTCAAATTCACGTATTTTGTGTATATGTCCGCGAGGTTTTTTCGACATTTTTGCAGCTTTTACAACACTATCTCGTTATGAATTAAATGTTTTTTTTTTGCTCTACTTGTAAAAATGTTTTAACTTTCAATTGTAAATATCATTTCATATCACTTTTGATCTTACTGTGAAATATAACAGAATATTGCATACATATATGATAAATAAAATCATCGTTTCTATGAAGTGTATAATATTTATTTGGTTTTTGGGGAATGCATGCAGACCATGCGTTGTAAATATTTATAGCGGGCAGCGAAAGAAACAAAAAAACAAAAAAAAACTGAAAAGGGAAATACACACAGTGGCTATAGCTATAGCTATATCTGGCACCCGCCGATTTTCTCCTATATACATACATATATACACAGACATGCTACTTACCCGTATACATATGTATGTATGTATGCGTGTATGTGTGTGTGTGTGCGTGTGTATAGAATGTGCAGTTAAGAAAAGCGCGAGTAAAGAAAATGAACGATGAATTAATATGTTTGGATTTGGTTTACAAGTGAAAACAATAAAGACCCGCAATGCGATGCGGAAAATGACTGAAATATTTCCTGGTAGAAATGATTTTCAGTAAGTGCAAATTGTTGCTGAAGTTCTTTTTCATTCATCTGCCTTATGAGTAACTATGGGGATGAGTCTCTGTCTAGCGATTTAGCTATGTAGCTAGTTTGTGCCTTCTTTCTTTTTTTTTTTTTATTATTTTTCTTTTGGTTCTTATTCTCGGTCACTTTTATGCATAATATCAAAATAATAATGTTCAAACATTTGCTCTTATATAAAACATTTCAAAGAAATATCTAATATTTTTCAACAAATTCTTAGTATTTGATTTCATGTATTTTTCACCGACAAATTTATAGTTTTTTGAATTGGGTCAGATTTTTTACACAATTAACAAAATTTATACATTTAACTGCATTTTGGAAGCAAGCAATGCAACCGTACCGATCGGTTGGATATATTACCTCCGACTTCTGCGGAAAACCGTTGCCAACTGGTTGAGCTTTCGTTTTGTTTTTGCTTTCCTTAGGCCAAAGAATGAAAATGTTGTATTGAAAAAATTGTTTAAAAAAAGATATTTTGAAATATAAAAGTGCTGAGAGAAAATGAGGACTAGCGCCAGAGAGAAAAAGAGCTTTTGTGAGAACATGTGAGAGATCAAGAGAATGGGATCCTCATCTACAAATACACATATGTATGTACATATATGTATATATGTACCTATGTATATATATTCATGTTAATACCTTGATATGCTAATCTTTTAATTGAAACTGTTGTTTCTAATGTTTCTATTCTAAAATGGGTTAGAAATGAACTAAAATGTAATTAAAAGTGGTTTTAAGGTTTTCATTTGAAAGGAAAAAGGGAAGAACTATACAAACATTTTAAATTGTATAGGTTAACATTGGATGTAAT
Organism: Drosophila sturtevanti; assembly: GCA_018150375.1. NCBI lineage: Eukaryota > Metazoa > Arthropoda > Insecta > Diptera > Drosophilidae > Drosophila > Drosophila sturtevanti. The sequence continues at coordinate 1,732,746 of JAECWJ010000324.1, read as the reverse complement.
TTATTTTATTTATTTATGTATTGCATAAAAATAAAAAAAACTTACGATCTTCAACTTTTTCTGATTACATTCATTAATATTATGTTAACTTTAAGCATCGTATTTAAGCTTGGTATTTAAATGTTAATATATTTATTCCATTTGATAAACCATTTTTTTTTTTAGTTGACTCAACTACAAACCTTACTATATAAAAACGGCGGAAGTAAACAACTATAAACAATAAAAAATATAATTAATTTCTTATAAAAATAAAATAGTTATTTTTAAAGGATAAATAAAAACTTTTCCCCTGCCCCAAATAAACGACCGTTAAATCAAAGTTTCTGTAACTTAACATGGCACTGTAAAAAAGCTTATAGCCGTTAACAGTTAACATAACTTGACGGATTCATGCCATAGCTGCCATACATATTCAAATGCAGACACACATACACAGAGGCATAGTTACACACTTATAAATACATACATATTTACAAAGAGGCAACTCTAATTGGTCACTTCCGTTCCGGACAGAACGTTTCCTTGGCGCATGCGGACGTTGGGGCTAAACTTTTGTAGTTGCTTGTGGCATATACAAAATCTTGCATACATATATATATATGTATATAGGTATGCATCCATATGTATGTGTGTAACAACAACCACTTGTCGCAGACTATAAAAGTCGCAGCTTGGCTTGAATTCAGTTGCATACGTTCGAATGTTATCTATAAAGCAACAGCTCTCATTTTTCTAGTGATTATAATATACATATTTTTGATTTCTAACCATTTAAAGGCAAATGTCCAAAAGTGTATATATGTAAATTAGTGTTTTCAATTTATAATATAAATATTAAAATTAAATTAAATTATTAAATATCAACGATTTGTTGCAATAATTTGACATAATTGTAATTGTAATGAATTTGGAAACTCTGTAAAATGGATTGGTACAACATTTGTATTTGATTCCAGATTTTGTGAAATTTAAAAGGTAAAGCTTAAAAACAGTATATAAAATTTATACAGAAATTGGGAATTTTCAAGCTGTCTTAAAAGAGAGTTAGAGTTCATTATTATTTATTTAGTGAAACAAAAGTTTGAGTTCGTATTTTATTATTATTATTATTATTATTAAAGTATAGGATATAGTTGTAAACTATCAACCTAACTATATTTTACAAGCATTGGCAACTAAGGCCTTCGGCTTAGACGAAAACTACATCCATGCACTAGCCTGGGATTCGAACCCGGGTCCTCGTTGTTCAGTTGCCTAAATGACTGGGTCGCTTAGACAACTCATCTACCGAGGCCTGCAAGTTCGTATTTTATTTAGTGGCTTTTACACAAATTTTTATCAATTGTTTGTCGAAACGAATTTTTCCGAATTTTGCAAAAAAAGTTGTAGAAACTTACAGATATTTGAAACTTGGCTATAATTCGGTCTATTTTTGAATTTCATTTATTTATCTGTTTTTATCAAAATATTTTTTTAAGCAGATTGATTAGCAAACTATGTTTTTTTTATAATAATCTAATCCATTTTGTTAAACAATTTTGGTTTTTAATGATTTTTAATGTGGAATATTTTAAAACAAATTTTGTGATTAAACTCCTTTAGAAAATTTCAAGATTCTAATTCTGAAGTATTTTAAAATAAATTTAGTGGTCGAAGATGGTTTAGCGGACCTCATTTAGAAAATTTCAAAATATTCTATATCGCTTGTATGTACATACATATACATATAGCCAAACACGATTTCTGCGTTTGTTTTGTTTACATAATGTAAATGTAGATACATTAAACATAATATATATGTACATACATTTTGTATTTTCTTATCCGACTCCTTAGTTTAAATATGAATTATTAAACTATAATTATATATATTATAAATATAATTATTATACTTGGAAAATCTGTATCAAAGTGTAGAAAAGCAGTCAAAATATTCATGGAATTGCATGTATTGGATGTGCTACAATATCCGAAAACTAAATGTAATTATGTCGTAGATTTTTCTTGATGTTAGAAATGTTTTTGAATTTAGCTTACATCCAATTCTCATTCAAATATTTTATGTTAGTTTTTATGAGTGAATTAGGACAAAATTTTAAATAGTCCAAAGAAAGAAAAATTAAAAAAAAACCTTAAAAATAATTTAACCTTAGTTCAAACATTTAAAATATTTTACAGAATTTAAAAGAGTATTAACCTATTTAATTGTAAAAAACGTCATTGAGGAAATGTGGTTAAGCTGTCTCTGATGTAGATAATGTTTTGCCCTTTTATAGCAATTTATTTGCAATAATTAACATATTACACAAGTTTTACTTTATGCATTTTTATAGAAATTTTTATAATATTTTCAAAAAAAGTCATGCAAAACCGGTTGATGATATAATTAAACTTAAGTCAAAAGAATATCTAGACAGTTGAGTTCTATTAATATCTCTTTAACTGTCTGCTTTTTGATTTAATTATAAAAAATATATATATCACAGCGTGACTGAGCTTTAAAAGCAATCAAATTTGTTTGCCCTAATTAAAGCAACATATGTATATACATATGTATCTATGTCTGTATGAATGTATATATATGATTTATGTGGATCATATTAATTAAGTTTGCTTTCTGAGAATAGCATGAGATGTGTTTAAAAGAAATGAAAGTCGTAAGATACTTAATTTTGATTATTAGTAGAATTTTGTAAATGATTTTAAGCCCTTTCTTTTTTTTTTTGTGATTCGAAAATTCATAATCAAACACAAACATATATATGTATGCACACATATGTATGTATATATGTGTGTATCATACGCATATTTCTTTATGCTCCTGTCAATTGAATGAAGTGAAGTGTTTGTGTGTGCGCGAGCCACCTGTCGTATACGTAATATCCCTCCCAAAAACCTTCATATACAATAAACAAGCTCTTCAAGGGCTAGAGCAGGACATGAATACCTATCCATATCCATATCCATGTCGTGACCAAACATCTGTCAAGTGCCTACGACCATACTCTTACACCTACAACACACACACAAACACACACATACACACCTACATACATATGGATAGGCTTATATTGTAGTTGTTGCTAAAGATTTTCCTTTTGATTTTTGTGTTTTCTTTCTTTTTATTTTACAGAATTTGGCGAGAGGCGGCGACCTAGCAGTGTGAGAGAAGAGAGGCAGAGAGAAGAGAGTGGCAGAGAGAGAGAGAGAGAGAGAGAGAGTGAGAGCGAGAGAGAGTGAGTGTGGGATACGGTTTGATTGGTTTGCAGATGTCACCAAATACCGGACAACAGGATCAGGATCAGGAACAGCAGCAGCAGCAGCAGCAACAGCAGCAGCAACAACAACAACACCAACAACAAACAATAACTAAATCACCAATTCCACACGATAATAACGTGAATGATAATACCAGTATTAACGACGATCGTGAAACATGGAGCGGAAAAGTGGATTTTTTATTATCAGTTATTGGATTCGCTGTAGATTTAGCAAACGTTTGGAGATTTCCCTATTTGTGCTACAAAAATGGAGGTGGTAAGTGCAAAGAAAATAATAAGATCCATCTTTTATATCATTCATCTGTCTATTTATACATATCTTACTCTTATACATATCTTATTCTCATATTTAACCCAAGAACTCATCTAGTTTCATGGCATTAGGGCCAATTAGAGCAGTGAAATAATTCATGTGGTGACTTTACACACCATTGAGCCAGTAAAACAGAAAAGAAATTGTCCTCATTCCATCATTTTGCTATTTTGCCTTGTTAACACTTTGGCTAAAAGTAAAAAAAGAACAAAAAAAAAAAAAAGAATGGGGCAGAAAAGTGCGTGCCAAGTGCTGCGCGGCTGCTGCCATTAACTTCTGGGCGGTAAGAGTTCACTTCCTGCAAAGTAAAAAAAAAAAAAAGGAAAAGGGGAAACGGGGGAGGGAAAGAAAAAAAAGGGAAACTCATTCGCAACGCCAGAACCACAGAGTCACATCCTTATTCTCATCCACATTCACAGCCATTCAGCCATCATCATTCAAAACAATTTCAAAGTTAAGTGCTTTTGTATGACAACTAAATCTGGCAGTCATAATCGCATTTGCTCCCTTCCTAACCACGACTGAATAAGCCTCTCTTTTTCACTCACTCCTACAATTCCCTACTATCCCCCTATCACCCCATCCCTCTCTCTCTCCCTCTCTCTCTGTCTATATTTCTTACACACAATGGCACAACTTATAAGTAATACGCATTGTGGGAAAAGCAAAAAAAAAAAATATGAAATTCATGTGCCACACACGTTTTTTTTCTCCTTTTTTTTGCACTGTATTAGATGGAGCACTTAGAAATGGATTCTGATTTCTGATGCTTATGCCTTTTTATTTCAATTTCAACAAAAAAAAAAAAGCGAGGGTTACCCTTATATATTCATATAAGTATGTATAAATGCTGTATAATTTGATTAAAATTTATATATTTTTTAATAAAATAAATCACAGAAAATGTTGATAGTTTTAGTTTAAGTTGAATAAAAAGTTGTAGAAATGGAAAATCGACAATAAGAAAATTGAAGAAAGATTTTAGACAATCTGGATGAGAATCATCTGTACTATGGATATATCTTGGTAAAGTGAGACCATTGAATCCTGGACCTTGGATCTTCATGCAATTGTTTTAATTTAGGGAGAACCTTTTATTTTTGTATGTATATATATATATATACATATACATATGTATATACATGTAAATACATGGTATATATTTTTAATGCATATAAATTTGTTTTACTAAACTAAAATCTGATTTCACTTGACACTTTGTTGCTTCTAAAATTCTTTATTATCAAACAGTTTGGATTTCGCCTTGATTTATGCTTTAATATTTAGATCTATATCGATCTTTTGATTTCTTAAACTAGCTGATTTCTTTAAGTCAACTTATGTATATAGTTGAACAATCTAAAGATTATCTTATGGCTTCCAATAACTATCTAAATCAAATCCAATGGCCACGTTCAGTCGAAAAATTTACTATTCCCTTGTCAAATTTTGAATTCTCAATTTATTAACCAACTCTTACTCTTTCTCTATATAAGAAATATATCTGTATTTATTTAAGCTATCAGTCAAACTTCAATTAATAATATTACAAAGTTGTCATTTTATACAAACTTCTTAAGTATAACGGTATTTATCTATTTATTTTTAAAAAAATATTTACCATTTCAACCAAATCATTTTAACTACAAAATTTTTCGCCATTTTCGAAGAGTTTTATCTTCGGTTTGTTGAGAATTAAATTTAAATTTTTTTCCATTTTTATATCAATGCAAACTGCAAAAAAAGTTTTCCAAATTTAAATGTCTATTAAAAAATGTATATTTATTTATGAATCAGGTAGAGATATAAGTATCTGAAAACACTCCAAAATTTGATATACATAGTTTGACATTAAAAAGATTTTAAATGGTTTTGAATTTAGTTTAAATTATATTATATACATTTAGCAATATATTCACCGTAATCTTAAAAGCAACTATGAACTAAATTGGAAAGGATATTAGGACACATCAACTGGGTCATTTATGAAAAAAGAATAGAAAAAAATATGGAATTTCATTCTGATTTCTATAAATAAATGAATAAATTTTGCTTTAACATAAAAGTCATAAATTAAAAGAAAATCTATTTTGTAATTGGATTTAACTTTAGTTTCCAAACTTCTATGGCAACCCATGTGTTCACTTGGCCAATACATTTTACCTACTACTCCTATTTACTATTTTATGATTTAAGCTTTAAAATCCAAATAAATTATGATTATATTTATGCGCTTCATTGCACTCAATCAAGTGTGAGTGACGTCTTGTTGTAAGTTGCGGGTAAATGGTGGGAAATGGTTGACTGGATGACTGGATGGTTGGGTGGTTGGGTGGTTTGGTGGGTGGTAGAGACGCCACTCATCTGACACTGCTTAAGTTAAGCTTTTTTATTGCCATCGGTGGCCAAGGCGTTGCTAGGCTTAACTTTACCCCTCCCCCCACCGCATCCACCCCACTACCCCTTAGCTTATATGGAATTATGATGAGAGTCGTTAGAGTTGGTATACTTATTAAAGTCCAAGACTTAAGCATGATACTGATACGAACCGGAAATGTATATTAACTAAAGGAAATTAAGGCATCAACAGCAGCAGCAGCAACAGGAAGGGCCTCCTTCTTTCACTTTCCTTTTCACTTCTCTTCTCTTCTCTTTTTTTTTTTTTGGAATTTTTGTTTTATTTTAACATTTTCTTCTATAATTGACAACATCATGATGAAGTGAACCTTTTGTAGCTGGGAGCATTCTCACTTATAATGGCCGTCGATGACTTTGTCACCCACTTTGCCTGCTAATAGACATAATCAAATCATAAAAAATTGAAGCTCCGCCCATTATAACCTCCGCATCTTTCATATATACATACGTATCACCTACCCCGCCATCCCGTAACTGTCTTCACTTTTTTCTATGTCACTCAACACAAAGTATCGATGGCACTTTACCAATTGTTGGGTTTAAGGCGGGGAATACACACGCCCACAAGTTCGGTTGGCGTGAGGTAGTAGGGAGGGGGGCGGGGGGGTGTCTATATCGAGTGCATGAGACAGGCAAAACGGAGGCAGAATGGAGAATGGAGAATGTCCTACTCGGCTCTGTTAATGTTTTTAAAATGTCCTTAGAGAGTGGCACTTGTAAAACAATTTGATTTTGTGTATGGATGGGTGTAGCGACAAAAACAGATATTGACATGGGTCAATCGCCACTCTCTTATAGAGATGGAGAAGGATGCAGGATGTCGGATGCTGCATCGACAGCAATATTGTCAGCCATATATGTATAAACACTCACACACATACACACACACATACACACACACACACACACACAAATATTTGTGCAGAAATAAGAACGGAAAATAAGTTACAAAAAACGGGAGAAAAAAAAATTAAATAACAGCAAATCTCATCACAGTGCTTCATCTTTATCCTTTTGGTGAAAAGTTAATCTAAAAGATTAAACTTAAGTTAAAGATCCATAAAATATATAAATATATAGTTCCTCTACATATCTAAAATATTTCTTTATTTAAAACTTCAAATATATCAAAACCTTTCGCTGTTTCAGATGGTTTCAGAAATCAGTAATATGGAAAATCTGAACTGAATTTTATTTTGTTTCGATCGTTTTTTTTGTAGCGATATGATAAAAAGATTTTGACCTGAAAGAATTTGTTTGAAAAATGTCAAAAAATGTCAAAATTGTTAAATTGCCATGTTCTTTGAGGCAAATTTAAATTTAATTTTAGACTCTTTGGGAAGATAAAAAAAAAAAATATAGCACCCATTATAAGGACTAAGGATCTATAATTTATATAAATATTTCTCGAGTTTTTTAAAATTTTTTATAGAAACTCTAAAAGTATTTGACAAATCAAAAAAGTGTCCTAAAACTTTTCTAAAAAAAAACTCTTGAAAAGTATTTGAAAAATTTAATAGAACTAAAAATGAATTTGACAAAAATTTACAAATATTCATAAAAATTCCTAAGTATGTATTGAAAGTATTTGATAGAAGTATGAATAGATAAGACAAATTTTAAAAATGAACATTTTTTAATTCATAAAAAAATTTACAAAGAATTTTAAATATAGTGAAAATTAGACATAAATTTAAATATTTTCGGAAGAATTCCTAAAACTCATATATAATAATATTGATAGGAATAAAAATAAATTAGACAAAAAATTTCAAAAGTAATACAAAATTTTACTAGAATTAAGAATAAATTATACAAAATTTTAAAAATCTTCAAATAAATTCATGCAAAATTTTTAATGCACATTTAAAAAAAAAAAAGATGAATTTCCCATAAAAATTCATTTTATATCAAATTTTTACACTTGTGTGTTGAACCAATAAAAAGAATTTCTCTTTTTTTGATTGAAAATGATTTTACACTATTTTAAGATATATTTGAACCACTGTACCAGTCAATTGACCAACTAGATTAAGCTTGTTCTGTTATAAAAGCGGAAAGAAAAACTTGAACTAATTTTCCCATCATGCGATTTTTCTCCCTAATACATTTTTTTTAATATTTTTTCAGGCGCTTTCCTTGTACCCTATGGCATCATGTTGGTAGTTGGGGGTATACCTCTATTCTATATGGAATTGGCCCTGGGTCAACACAATCGTAAAGGGGCCATCACATGTTGGGGTCGCCTAGTGCCACTCTTTAAAGGTAATTCCGATTAACTAATACAGAATAAATAAAAATAGTCTAAATTTCAATAATTTTTTTGTTTTTATATAATTAGGCATAGGTTACGCCGTGGTTCTGATAGCCTTCTATGTGGATTTCTATTATAATGTTATCATTGCCTGGTCATTGCGTTTCTTTTTTGCCTCATTTACAAATGTTTTACCCTGGACATCGTGTAATAATCCCTGGAATACACCTCAGTGTAGGCCGGTAAATAGAATATGATTTAATCTTGAATTGAATTTTTTTTGAAATAAATTTATTTTAATAGTTTGAGAGCCAAAATTCTTCACGTCTGATCATAAATGGTAATATGAGTGATTTATATATGTATGGAAATCAAAGTTTATATTATACGAATGAGTCCATATATTATGGTAATGCCACATTAACCAGTTCAGCACCGGCTATAGCATCCTCATCACATGTTGAGGGTTATCAATCGGCCGCCTCTGAATATTTCAAGTGAGTAGATATAAGATATAATAAATTAAAAGATATAAGATATAATAAATAAAAAAACTGTCTTTGATTTTCTAGCCGTTATATTCTGGAATTAAATCAGAGTGAGGGTATACACGATTTGGGTGCCATTAAATGGGATATGGCCTTGTGTCTGCTAATTGTCTATCTAATTTGTTACTTTTCATTATGGAAGGGTATTAGCACATCGGGCAAGGTAAAGTGAGAAATATTACTTGATGATATGATCTTTGATCCTTATCTGAATTGAATTTTAAGTTAAATTTGAGAAAACTTTCAAGTTGAGAAAGATATAATAATATAATATATATAATATATATAATATATAAGGAGCTTATTAACTAAACCGCTCTCTCCCCCTCTCTCTCTCTCTCTGTTGCCCCTTATTTTCATAATTTTCCACATTTTCAGGTGGTTTGGTTTACAGCTTTATTCCCCTATGTTGTTCTATTGATCCTACTTATACGTGGCCTAACCTTACCTGGTTCATTTATGGGTATACAATATTATTTAACACCAAATTTTAATGCCATTTATAAGGCTGAAGTTTGGGTTGATGCTGCCACCCAAGTGTTCTTTTCATTGGGACCAGGTTTTGGTGTTCTATTAGCCTATGCCTCATACAATAAATACCACAATAATGTGTATAAGTAAGTAAATAAACGATATATGTATGTATGTTTATAGTAACTGATCTAATTGAATGATCTTTATCCATAGAGATGCTCTACTTACCAGCTTTATTAATTCGGCAACTAGTTTTGTGGCTGGTTTTGTGATATTTTCCGTATTGGGTTATATGGCACATACATTGGGTGTACGTATAGAGGATGTGGCCACTGAGGGACCGGGTTTGGTATTTGTTGTATATCCAGCAGCCATTGCCACAATGCCAGCTAGCACATTTTGGGCATTAATATTCTTTATGATGTTACTAACACTTGGACTGGATAGTTCGGTTAGTATTAGTATTATATATGTATAATGAACAATTAATTCAAATATTTATAATATTTTTCAAACTTTTTTCGTTGTAGTTTGGCGGATCTGAGGCAATTATAACAGCTTTATCAGATGAATTTCCAAAAATTCGTCGAAATCGTGAATTATTTGTGGCCGGTTTATTTTCATTGTATTTTATTGTTGGCCTGGCCAGTTGTACTCAAGGTGGCTTTTATTTCTTTCATTTACTTGATCGATATGCTGCCGGTTATTCCATATTGGTTGCCGTATTCTTTGAGGCAATTGCCGTATCCTGGATATATGGAACGAATCGTTTTAGTGAAGATATACGAGATATGATTGGTTTTCCGCCGGGAAGATATTGGCAAGTCTGTTGGCGATTTGTAGCACCAATATTTTTATTATTTATAACAGTTTATGGCCTAATTGGCTATGAACCATTAACCTATGGTGATTATGAATATCCACGATGGGCAAACACATTGGGTTGGTGTATAGCTGGCTCCTCGGTTGTGATGATACCAGCTGTGGCAATATTAAAATTAATCTCAACACCCGGAACATTGAGTCAACGTTTAACAGCATTAACCACACCATGGCGTGATCAACAAATGGAAATGTCATTAACTTTAAATGGTGTAACAACTGAGGTAACTTTGGTTAGATTGACAGAAACGGATCATAAAAGTTCTGTGGATGTCTGAGTTCGGCCTATGGCAAGATTTCAAATTTATTATGTTTGAACATTTACCAACAACTTCGGATTATTGAATCTTTGAGTTTGATTATTATATATTTTGATTTGGCTTTGATCTTAAATTATTTGATCAAACTAAACAAAAACAAACAAAAAAAAAATAAAATGTTTAATTGAAGCAAACTTTCGCAGACAACGTAATGTACTTACCACTTAGGTTTCTGAGTCTAAAATTTAAGACTAGCTTGTAGTAAGTAGGAACCACTAAATGAAAAAAAAATGCTGTGTAGATAATACAGAAATTTAGAAAATTTGAATTTGAATCAACTTTTGCTTGCTAATGCCAAAAGGAATTTAAATTAAATAAACAAACAAACAAACAAAGAAAAAAACATATAGATGAAACCAAAACAAACAAACAAATATCTATAAAAAAAGAAACAAACTCAAAATATTGTACATAATTTATTATATAATAATAATTAGATTTCTTTTCATTTCTTCATTTGAAATTAAAACAAAAACTTTTTCAAACAGCCATGAAAAAGTTTTTGTTACAATTTCTTTATTTATTTTCATTTTAAGATTTGAAAATTTCAATCAAACAGCCATATTGAAATTATCGAATCTTGTTTGAAAAAAAAAACCAAAAAAAAAATCCAAAAACAAAACCTGAAAATTTTTTGTTATTAAACAAATTAAGGCAAAATTGTCAGCCATCAATTTTGCTTTAATTTGTATGTTATAAATATTTAATAAATTATTCTAGTTTTCAGTTACTGAAGTTAACAAATTGTGTACTTTATTTATTGTTAAAAAAACAAAAGGAAACGGATTTTTCGGGGTTGGTAGAAACAACTTTTAGCTAAGTAAGTTTTCATTTATTTGTATCTAGTAATTAGATTTTTCATTTTTTTTCTTCTTGTACAATTGAAAAATTAAATTAGTTAACATAAGTTTGTTTTTTCTTTTTATTATTTTTGAAATAATTTTATTTAAATATTCTCGATGATTTCACAGTAATTTCATTTCGATGATACAAAAAAAAAAAAAAATTGACAAAAATTGAAAAATAATTAGCAAGCCGCATTTATATATATATATATCTTCCTTTCGTTCAGTAGAGGGGGTGAGGGCAGATAGGAAGGTAAGCACATACATATAGTTAAGTAAATGTTGTTGTTGTTGTTGTTTTTTTCCTTTTTCTTCGTATATTTGTATTTTGTATTTTGTATTTGATTAATTTGCGGTGTATTTGTTGTTTACGTATCCATTTTCTTGGTCTTGTTTTAAGGTGCCATCTCGTTTTTTCTTTTTTCGTATTTGGTTAGTTTATGGATTAAAATAGTTGTAGTATTTGTTTGTTTTCATTTTCATATATTATATATTGATTTTTTGTTTTCGTTATACATTTATATGGTATTTTTGATCTGCTAGCGTAAATTTACAGCCGTTTGACAAGAATATATGGAAGTAGTTATTTACTTTCTCAACATCAAAAATTTATCTGGCTCATTTCATTTGCTTTTGTTTTTGTATACGATTATATAATGCGGCTGATTTATAAGTAGCTTACAATTCTATATGTAGATTTGTTTATTGATATGATCGCGTTTTATTTTTGTTGTGTGTTTTAGGGTTAATGCGGCATGGACGTAGCTAGTTTAGTATTTAGACACTCATTTTAGAAAAATTAAAACAGTTTTATTCGAGTTTTACAATCATTGAAGATCAAAAAGTTTACTTTAGCTCACATTTTTTTTTAAAGTTTTCAGTTTAAATAATATAATCATTCTAATTAAAATAGAAAGTAAAAATAAATAATAGAATTCAACATTTATATTTTGCAAAAATGTAATGTAATTTAATTGTCTAGAACATATTAAAATTTTTATTGAAAAAATTATTTAATTTTTATTTTAGCCAAGAAACTCAATGAGAACATGACAAGAAATTCTAAGAAATCAATAGAACTTTCAACAAATTAGAATATCGAAATATAATTTCTTTTTCAAGAGGAACTAAAGATTAATAGGAAAATTAATATTAGGTGGATTTGAAAGCTTAAACAATGGATTCCAAATGCAATCAGATTTATAAATAATCTGAATAATCTGTTGCCAAAGATTTATGTGTATAAAAAACTTGAAAGATCTTTAGCCTGAATTGAGATACATAAGTAACTATCAGATACTAACAAGAATAATGACAAGGTGGTAGAAGACATTTCTTGTTTAAATTTTTGATCTTTATATTTAATGATAATTCTGATTCTCCCTGTGATGTTTTGTTGTTTTGACTTTTTTATTCAACTGTTCTAATTTTCAGTAGCATAATTATTTATATACTCAATGATCCAGTTGGAAACTGGCATACACTGCGTATGCGTTATGACTGGGAAATAAATGCTTTGGAAAAGAATCAAATGAGAAACATAATTCATGGAAACTTTAATAACTAAAATAAAAACAAAAGCATATATATTTAATTTTCTTTTGTTATAAATTAAAAAAAATTGCTATTTGTTGGGGATTTCATTAAAATTAAACATCAAAGAAGCTAACTTCGCACGTTAATTAATTACTTTCTTCGTTGAGATTTTTTAAATGTTGTAAGTACAAAATGAAAAAAAAATTGTGAAGCAAAGAAAAAATAATATATTATCCTACATAGTGTAAAAGTAGAATTATCATCTGTATACTGAATTTGGTTTGGAATATCTTAAAAAAACAAAAAGTTTTTCTCACAAAAACTGTCTCGAGCAAAACAAATTTTATTTTATGCGTTACAAACATCTAATCAATTTTATTATACCCTCTGCAAGGGTATAAAAATGCATTTATTACTTATTTAAGTTTGAAAATTTTTAATATAAAAGAAAGTTTATTTAAAATATAATAAAATAAAATGACTAAATATTTATATATTTTGGAGACTAAAGCCATCTGTTCCTACCTACTTAATAGACAGTCTTAAATACAAATATTTGTGTTGGTAAAAAATAACTTGAAAAGTCAAATATGTATCAGTAAGTTATAAAATATATAAACTATTTTCAATGTTGTCGCCTTTGCTATTTAAATAGAAATAAAAATGAAGTCTAAGCCAGCCACGCCCATAATTTTTGTATGCGTTTATTTGGTTAATCATTTACGGCAATTTGCGACATTCCTTTTTGTGCTCACTTAATTTGCTAACTAATTCGTATAAATATTTTATTTTACTTTTTTTTTTTTTATTTTGTGCAACAAATTTCTCTCGCCTTTTTTTTCTATATTCGTTCACTTTGAAAGACACAATCCGAATTGACGAATGACATTTAATGTATGTGTATAATAGTGAGTCATTATAATATATATATATATATATATGGATATATATATACTTATGTGTGTGTGTGTTTATATGTGTGTGTAAATGTATATATATTCGTATATATATACGGATATATCACTTATAACAGTTGATTTTATTATTTTCATTGTATAAAAATCTAATAAAATATGATTTCGAGTTGTTGTTGTTCCTGTTGTTTTTGGTTGTTGTTGTTGTTGAGTGTTTTATGTGCATTTTAAGAATTTCGGTGGATGTATTTTTGTTTGGTGTATTTAATGTGAGCTAATGTTTAATTTATTTAAAGCATTCAATATTTTTTTCATCAAATGTAGTTTAGTATCGAAAATTCAATTTTCATTTTAACAACAAAACAATAAAAGGAAAAAAATACATACATACATATATGAAAACCAACAAAACGTATTTATTTAAAACATAATTATGTGTATTTAACTTTATCTATATATATATATATATATGTATATGGGGATCAAATCAAGGAGTACATTTATTTTAAGTATATATAGAAAACAAAGCCTAGTTAATAAGTAGTATATAATCATATATACATATATGTATATATATATATGCTTAAAATTTACTAATTACTATAAGTACCTATAATGCACCAAGAGATTTCACTTTAAGTTGACTCTAATTTAGTGTGTATGCAACATACATAATAAGTAGATAATATATATATATATATATGTATATATATGTAAGTAGATCTATATGGTACGCTAAGCATATGGGTTTTCATCGGTTTCCCTTGTTTTTTTTCTTCTGTTGTGTTTTTGATTTAAGTCTGTTGTATTGAACTTAAGAATGCGGGATCAACAGAGGCCACTTTGGCGGTGAGAAAAGCATGCATACAAAACAATAAACTTTGCAGAACCTGACACTCCAGTTCCTATGTAAAGATATAGAAATATCAGTTAGTTTAAAATAATAAGAAAGATTATATTTATAAATATACGAAACTCACCTTTGTTTCTATAACACGACTATCATGATCCTGAAAATGCAATTTCAATTTAGATTTACCATCATCACTGGAACCTCTCAATTGAGAGAATTTATAATGCCAAACAATTGATGAATCGGAACCTTCAGCTAAGGAGAAGCCAGCTTGCCAGTCAAGGGTTAAGCCACCACTTTTACCATGATGCGATACGGCAAAGGTTTTGCGCTAAAAATTAATAACAAAATGAAAATAAATTGTATTAATTATGAAAGTAATCAAAAATAAGTCAAGTTCTCTTCTACAATACGGTAAAAGTAGTGTTGGTCACATGCGTCACATTGAGTCTTATATACATCAAGTGTTGCATAAATATATACAGCCGGCAAAAAAAAGTTTAAGTAAACTGTTCACATCAATATTATTTCCTAAAATACGCTTTAAATAATATGAGAATATTTGAAATATAATTTTTATTTATATAGGGCAAGTATTTATTTAGGAAGTGAGTGAAAACGAACTTTGTTGCTTCTTCTATTTCCTTTATACATATGTATTTATTTACACGAGGAGCAATAGTAATCTGAAACTACTTTGCAACACTGTAAGCTTTGCTGTATTCCTTAACTTAGCGCTTACTCAAAATGAAAGAGAATGCCGCAATAGTTAAGAGAACTAAAAACCGTACGTTTTTTTTAGCTTTATGACTTATCCACTATATACATAGATAAGTAGCAAGTTAATAAATTTACATTTATACTTACACCCAACTTAATAACGCTGGTAACTATTGCAGCATTCCAACTATTCTCAATTCGTAATAATTCTTGACGTGTTTCCACACTTAAATAACGTGGTTCATGACCCGAACTTTGCAATAAAAAGCAATGTTGACGACTATCGACAGTTTCCGATTCTTTAACAATACGAAACATGGTTTGATAGACCTTATAAACAACCAAAGCTTTACTTATGCCAGCCACATTAAGCTGAAAGAGAATAAGAGAGATTAGTTTTAAAATGTGATTCAATAATTCAATTCAAATAAAAAACAGACTTACTGGTGGCGTTTCAAAGAGCATTACTTCTGTACCCTTGAGCAATAGAAATCTTGGTTTATAACTTTGCCACGATATATTATTATTGATGACACCTTCATTAACCCAACCCATATATTCAATGCGTTCGCCCACGGCAAAATTTCTATTGTAAAGTTTCATCTAAAAAACGCAAAAAATCATATTTTATAATTAAATTTTAAGTAAGGTAAATAAATTTAACTTACCTGTAAGTGCGTTAGACCCACTACATTATCGGTAATAAGTTTCAACCATTGACTTAATATGGCCAATTCATCGCAGTGTATAACACCGGTGGTTACACCATTAAGACCACGTACCTCAAAGGCATTTTGACGCAATTTATCTGTGCCATAGATATAGCGTGTGACATAGGCCATCATTAGAGGTACTATAAAAAAGCGGAATTATAAATAAAAGTTATTCTATAATAAAGAGAAATCTTTACTCACCTGTCACCACATCTGTCCAACGTTTCTCCGGCTCTGAGCATATTGACATGGGACGACTGCAACTGCGACTTATAGTGCCACTATTCACGGACGATTTGTAACCTTCATCGGCCTTAAGTTCAGCGCAAGTAACATCATTGTCAGAATCTGGAGTATCTTTAGTTACTGCAAATCAAAAACGAATTTAAATTTCATTTAATAATAAATTGTTAGAAATTCACTTTTCAATTGCACTCACATTGTTTTTGCAGGAAGGGCGTTGCAGCGCGATAATGTTTTACCGTTAGCACAACGATATCTCCAGCATTACGTAAAATGTTAACGGCATCATCATGGGGACAAGCGGTTATATATTCACCATTTACTTTTATAATGGCATCACCCACAAACAATTGTCCTGTTATATCTGCTGCTTGATCCTTATAGATCCTTGATATTAATATGGGCAATTTATGTTCGGCCCCACCCTTTATGCTTAAACCAAGACCACCCTGCTTTTGTCTAGTAATTTGAACCATACGCTCCTTGGATTCCATTGGCGGTCCATTATGATGCGAACTGCTGGACGGTGTAACAACTTCCAGTTTTTGCAGTGATAACAATTCCATTGTCAAATTAAGTCGTTGAGGTTCTGGTCTACATTTGCCATCACTAACATGCACCATCCCAGTGCGGACCTGGAAAAGCAAGGATGATGAGCAAGTTCGTCAATCAGTAACATGAACATGAAATTAAGTTTTCTATGATATACTTTTTATACCCTTGCAGAGGGTATATTAATTTTGGTCAGAAGTTTGCAACGCACAGAAGGAAGCATCTCCGACTATATAAAGTATATATATTCTTGATCAGCATGAATAGCCGAGTCGATATGACCATGTCCGTCTGTCCGTCTGCCCGTCTGTCTGGATCAACAGCTTCTCCTCCGAGACCATACGACCTACAGAGCTGAAATTCAGCATAGGCTCCTTTTTGCTGCAGGCATTGTATATCTCGGAATCATCCCGGTCGGACGACTATATCATATAGCTCCCATAGGAACGATCGGTCAGGAATAAGCTTTATCCTCAATAACTCTGTTGTTTTTCAACCGAATGCCACGAAATTTGATATTTATGAGTTTAATATGCTTCTTGATACTTCAACCAAGTCTGATCAGAATCGGTTGGCTATATCATATAGCTGCTATAGGAACAATCGGTACAAAAAAAAATTTTGTATGAAAAATTTTTTTCCTCAAGCTCAAAATTTTGAATTTGTAAATTTGGTATGTTTAATTTACAATAATGCTTCTGGTGAATTATATAGAAAAAATCTGCAAGGGTATACGAACTTCGGCACGGCCGAAGTTAGTCCATCTTTCTAGTTTTTAGAGATATGTATTTCGAAATTGTCAACTAATATTTAATATGTTTTAAGTACCTATACATATTTAGGCGCTTTAAATCTTTGGAAATTTCCTAAAAATTTTTTAATTATCTAAACTATTTTTAGAGTTAGTAATAATTTGTTGTAATGTTTTGTTGAAATCATTAATAACTTTTTGATTCTAGAAATCTTTAACAATTATTATTAGAAAATTATTGTAATGTTAAACTAGTTTCTTGAAAATGGGCCTAAAATATTTAATATGTGTATTTATTCCTTATTTTCTAAAAATTTGTTCACATCTATAAGTAAAAATCTTTTATATCCTTAGCCAAATAATAAGAATATTACTTTGTTAAAGAAATTCTTTAAAAAGCAATTATATATTGGGCTGAAGATCTCTAAATCTAAGAAAAAATATATTTTAGCTATTTTCAACTAAATAAAGTATATTTAGGCGTTTCGACTGGTTGGCAAATTTCTAGAAACTTTTCAAAATTTTCTAAAATAATTCTAGAGCTATTAAAAAAATAATAAATTGTTTGTTTTTCTTAAAATTTGCCTTGAAATATTTAATATTTGATTCTAGTTCCATTTGCTTGTATATTATTTTCTATATTTTAATTGATTTGGCATCTAAATTCTACAAGTAAAAATCTTTAATTTAATTCATTTATTAAATATTTCTTTAATAAAGAAATTACTTTAAAAAAGAATTAAATATTACTTTAACAAAAAAATTGTTTTTAAAAAGAATGAAATAATATAGAATTACTTTAAACAAAAAATTACTTTAAAAAGAACTTAAATATTTAGTTGTTAAGTTTATATTTAAAAAAATAATGAAATAATTATAGTTAAGTTGTCTAAATAAAACTTTGAAAAATAGATTTTTTAATACGACTTTGCTAGACTAATCTAAAACAATAAAACTAATCTGATTGATTTATTTGATTAAATGAATTTTACCTTTAAATTTTGGTCAAGTTTCTCTTCAATTGGTGTAGCCATGGTATCCGACAGCTTCATTATTATTTGTTTAAGCTGAAGAAAAAAAGAAGAAAATTAATGAGACTCATTAAGTAAAATGAACTAAATAAATATTGCAGCCAACCTGTATATATTTCAGAAATTAAACAATTTATATTTAAAAGATTCTGTTAGCCATCCTGATTACACACTTATATATAACCGATAATTGGCAAATAAGTTCCTCTGGAGTTGGTTATATATATGTATATATATATGTATATATATAAATATATATATATATATATATAATAATGTCAATCTCTGTGATCAATTGATTACTTTGTTTGGATTTGGTAGCAGAATTGTTACTACAACTGTGACTAAAAAAGGCAAGGTAATTAAAATATATTTTAATTAATTTTCAGTATTTTGAAATTACTCTGTACCAATTGGTTTAATCAATTCTTATGCTATTTTTTAATTTTTTAATTTTTTTTATTAAGATAAACTGATAAGAGAATGTTAGCTATGCGATTGAGTTTTAAAAAGGGTCTAAACTCTTGTATCAGACTTTAAGGATCTAAGATTAATATGTATGTTCAAAAGATTGCAACTGATTTGTTGTAAAGCATTAGATAATATGGGATTAATATCAAATTATCGATCAGTGCAAAGCACACTATAAGAATATTAGATTAAACTTATCCATTGGTACAATGTAACAATATAGATTAAAATAATTAATTAATCTTACTCAAGGCAGCAGTTAATAGCCAGGCGAATAGATATAAGCAACCCAATGCCATTAAGTGGGGTAATATCTGATTACCCACAGATGAACCCACACGACCCGCAAACAGAATGAAAGCAAGAAATGTATTTCTTGATTGATCGTAATATATATATATATATATAAATAACTGAATTAAAATCAAGATAATATGATTATAATGTAAAAAAAAACATACCGTACAACAGTTGGAAAATATAATACAGCTATATTATTAACAGCCATGGCACATATATATTCAGCACATAGATATAGACCCAATAGACTTAAAAGGCCAAAATAACTTCTGGCTATCAATAAGCAACATGTGAAAATGCTGCTCATAATAATGGCAGACACTGAACAAGGATAATAAATATAAAAGTAAAAATATAAATAAATAAAATATAAATACATTTAATCAAGTTAATCATACCTAGCATTCTTTTAACATCATAATGACCAGCTAATAATATTGCTATAATAAAACCATCAAGACAAAGCAAAAATATATATAAATTGCCATGAAATGATGATGCAGTTACTTGCTAATCATAGAGAGATAGGGGGGAATGTTATTAAAACCATTGGTAATAATTGACAATATATATAACTCACAGCGACACACTGTTTTTCTGGTCTTTCTGTAGTTCCATCACTGGTACTCACTGTAGTGGGCATTGGAGTTACAGGATTATTTGCTGCATCAATAACCGCACAAAATGTCAAATGACCCTGATCTTCAACGATTTTTACCAAAGTTGGTTGCCACAAACGTATCGTATTCTGACTATATAAAATAATGGATATACATACATACACATTTGTATTTCCAATCACACCAAAATATACTAACCACATCAAAATGCAAACCTCTATAATTACCAATAAGGACAATGCAATTAAATGATGTTTCTTAACCGATTGGACCATTGTTTTAAAATCAAATAATGGACTTTTTTCAACAGTTTTACCAACGTCTATATCCGGTATTTCCAAGTCTCGTTTTCGATTAAGAACGAATATCTTTTGTAGTGTATGCATTGCCCGATCTTCATTACCATGATGTATATCAAATTTAGGACTTTCTGGCATAAAAATGAAAGCAAAGGCAACAACAATACTCGGTATGCTAGCCAAAGAAAGAAAAATTTGCCAACTTGGAACTAGAGGAAATGAAGGTAGATTTGATATATATAGACATGTATAATGGAAGTGGTTAAAAGTTAAAGGATTTAATTAGTTTTGATGTAAGAAGATGATAAGAAGAAATTTTTTAGTATGTGTGGCTTTATCTAATCTTAAGTCCTATTTTAAATATCCTTAAAGATGGAGGGATATATATTACTTCAAAACTCTCTTCTGGTTTCTTTAAATATATGTATATACTTTCATTCAGTAGCAGTAGTCAAAAGGTCTAAAAGTTGGAGAATATAGGTATAAGTAATTTATAAATTGACGATTGCAGATGAATCTGGTCACACTATTTGGATCGATATTTTGAGATAATATTTTTGTATATCTAAATTTCCATCTGGTTTGGTATACTTCAGTAGTATTAGTTATAATCTTAGATTTTACAAAAGTGTTATAGTTTCTTTTTACCTTCTAAATTTTTAGTTTTACAATCAGGTATAATATGATTAAATAGGGTTAGTTATAATCATATATTATTATAAAAAAGTTGTAAAAATTTCTCCTTTTTTTATATTTAAAATTTTGTTGTTTATGGAAAATGGAAAATCTTATGGATAGTATAATATTAAAATCGAAAGAAAGTACTACTATATTCTCTCAAATATATGGATTACCAATGATTTTGCTAAGGTAAACAAGATCGAATGACATTCGAATACTGATCATAAACTGAATGATGAAAAAATATTGAATATTTATATAGATCTGGGTATTATTTTTGGGAATATCAAAATTATTATAAAAGAAAACTAATTTTCATACGAGAAAACTTTTGAACTTAATCATTTTCAATGTCTGATTTGTGAATAAATCTTTTAACACTTACATGAAAAATTATTATCTAATTTAAAGTCTCGTGGTAGTATAATAATTGCCATTATTGGTAAGACACCCGATGATATATTTAACATAATGCCTAAAATGAACATCATGGGAGTTCGTTTAGAACTTGAAGTCACCTCGGCTAGATAGGTTATGAATGATGAATATCCGCCAGAAATGCTGATTTATAAAAATAATCGATTCAAAAAAAAAAAAAGGACAATTTTAACTATTTATTTGGCTTACCATAAACCGCATAGAAACTTGCATATGCAAATCACGGTATATTGTTGGCTAAATGCCAAAATGTTACCAAAAATTGCATCGCCTGCATGACTTAAGATTATCACCGGTCGTCGACCCAGATTATCCGATATGAGTGCCCAAAAGAGTGCACCAGCAATCATTCCCAAATAGGCCATACTATTCAATCTGCCCTTCTCTAAATTTGTTAAGGATAATTCACATTGCATCGTTGTCATGGCATATGAGAAGCTTGTTGTACAGAATATAATTGCCATGGCAACAAATAAGCCAATGGATCCAACAATTATATTAAAACAACCAAAACCAGCTGTGATAAGTGCCGCATCCAAATTATCTTCTGATTCAAGGTCACCCATTTTTTATTTCAGATCGTAATACGTAATTTATAAGAAATATATATATATAAATGTAACTATAACACAAATGAAAATTTTGAATTTTTTTTTTTGAGTTATCATAAATAGCTGGCTAACTATAGACTCTATAATTTAATTTCAGGTAAATCGATTAATTAGCTTAATTCAATTAACGTTCGTTCTTAATTAATATCAATTAGATGAAACAAGGTCAAGTGCATGTAGGCACACACAACACATGCACACACACACACAATTGTGTCTACTTAAAGAATAGAAAAATGCATGTGATTGGCAATGGCCAAACACATTTTCCAGTTAAAGCAAGAAACATATGTTTTCAATTAAACATCAAGTAATCATCAAACGAAATGTATAAATAAATATTTGAGCGGAACAACTGAAAGTGAAATATGAGCATAAACATATTTGAAGTATTGATGCCTCCGATGAGAATGTTGATGATGATGATGATGGTGATGATGATGATGATGGCTTAAGTATGGTCACAGCTGGCTGACAAGGGAATGCCTTGTGGAGGGAGGGAGCAACTTTCATACTACTTCACGCCACAACCACCACCACCACCAACACCACTGCCAGTACCACTAACACCACTGCGGGCCTACTATAAATAGGTACGCGAGGTGCATAGGAATAGTTCTAGTACATGACAAAAACTATTGGCATGCCATATTCTAAAAAGTAATGTTCGTATAATTGAATTTAGATATAGGTAATCTGTTAGTTAACTAGTTTATATATCACTTCCAAAAAATTGAAAACCTTTTACGACCATGTGGTAAGCTTTGATTAGTTTGTTGAGCAGCTTTTCTTTTTAATAATTTTCACATATCATAAAAAGTATTTAAAATGAATCAACATGTGATAAGTTCGATTGTATTTGAACAGAAATTGCAAGAAAAAACTAAAGCTTAGGATTAGAATTACTGGATAATTGTGTAAAGATCAAAAGGTAGGTAAGTTAAGTCGGATTAGTTTGGAATGTATTGACAGGTATAGCTACCTAATGATCACGATGTGAGGTTAAATTCACCAAATGGACTAAGGAACAACTTTCAACATGTTCCATCCGGCCACATCAAAGCTACTGATATAGACGCCACTATTGGTATATAATGATAATAAATTATCATACCATATATCATAATGATAATAAATTATAGATTCATGATATCAAGATGTGTGGTAAATGGAAATTCTGCTATATCATATGCTAAAATTAGAATCACAGCATGAATGATAAAATTTAACTAAGACAAATTTAAAACTGAATTAATTACAAAGCTGATCAATTATACAGTTTTTTTTTGTAGAAACTGTTTTACTTTTAAAAAATAAAGTTTCCCAAACCAAAAGAAATGCAAATGTTTGAAAAACTACCTGAAACCCTTTGTGATCGTGAATAAAGAATTCCCAAAAATTTATCAATCAATAAACTATATAATTTATATTAACATATTAGCTTAAAATATGGGCATAAAATCATGTTGAAGCTTCTCAAATGCCCCTCGTAACAGCAGCAGCATACAAACATAATAATTTCTCTTTTATTTTTGTGGCAATAGATTCCATCAGGAATTCATCTTAAAGCTAATTCTTTGCCAAGTGCCAAATTTATGCACTTACCGCAAGAACACACGCTAAAACACATACACACAGGCACACACACATGCATGCATGTGTACATGTACGTGAAAATTCGCGCTGTTGTCCTGGGTTACCTTTGATTATGGCTATATTACGTGTGCGTTGCCCTTTTGCGTGTTTTTTGGACAACATACAAAAAAAAAAAAAACACACACACAAAAAACAAGAAGTGAAATAAAATAACAGTACCGTAAAGTTTGGTATGTGTTCTGAAGTTCGGGGAGTTGGGTGTGAGGGGTGTAATCTGAGTTTGGGCTCAAACCAAAGCAGGCACAACATGTTGGAAGAGACATGACAATCAGCTGACAAGAAACTTTGTCAGAACTTTGAACCAATATCTCATATTTTACCCACCTTTTTTTTTTTGTATGTTGTCTTTGTAAAATGCAACAAAACGTGGAAAAGTTGCAATATTTTATAGCTCATTCTCAACTCTTTTTACATTGGTTTATAAACTTACTTTAATATCAATGTTGTTGTGATTTCTGCGGCTGCTGATGGTGGTGCTCTTGCCGAGGTTTATGGGTGAAGAGTATTTATATAAATTGAAGCCTGTGTCAAGTGAGAATCCTCTTTTGAATTGGGTCACATTTTTCTACATTCGCCACTCAATCAATTTCATATATGTTTTTATGTTGACCCGTTCACGCTCTGCCAAATTCCAACTCACATAAGTATGCTAAACTTTTTATTTTTGTCACAGTTTTTTTTTTCCTTCACTTCATCACTGCTTTTTGTTCCTCTCTTTTGCCTATTCCTTTAACAAACTTTTATATGTATTGGTTTATACTAGATGAAGTACGTTCAGTTGACTTTGGCGTTTGGGTTAAAAGCACATACAACATTCCCACTTGCTGTTCGGGAGCGAACTGAGCGAGCAAACAAGCGCGAGAGAGGCGAGGTAATTCTCCACATATAAACACACACACATTCACACAGTAACATCTATGTATATATATAGATATCATCCCCTCCGTTAAGTAGCAGCAACTTTGCAGAGAGCATATGTTTTAGCTAACATAGAGTTGCCAGCCATTTTAAGGGTAGCTTTAGAAAGCTTTCACCGAAAGTTTTATCCGGGGAAAGATTTAGTGAAAGTTTTATCTATGTATTAACCTGTATAGAGCGCGCCACTGTATCAAACCAAATGACGGTTATACTATAATTTGCAATATAAATTGAGAAAAGTCTTGTTGGAAATTGTTGGAAGTTAATGCACAAACTTAGTTGAAAAAGACTTGCAAAAGCTTACTTTAGAGGCTTTGAAGTTCCTTAACTAACTGCGCGTAAAAGGAGATTGATCCTTGTAGGTTGTATTTTATATATTATATATTTATCCAAAAATATTACCATGTAGACTGATCGAAGTTTCCGATTTAGACCTGATTGATTTTAGTTGTTCAAATCTTTTACTCCTTTTGCGACATATAGAATTTTTAAATTCAGGTTTCTTTTTTGAAAAATGTATATACATATTTTGAATAAATTCTCTTAAATCTATACATTTTCATATATTAAGAGAGGAACCTACATCCACCTAACAGATATTTGGCATTTATGTATATTAATTGACTAATTGCAATATTAGATTAATGAAATAAATATAATAATAGTTTCAGAAACTATGTACCTTGAGTCTGGAATAGCACAGATTATAATAGAAGAATGATTAGAATCTAGAAAATAGTTTTTTCATGGACAATTCAATGACTTTAGAAATTTTTTTGTGTTAATAGTTTATTAATTAAAAAATCATCCCGTGATCATCTATAAACTATACACACTCATATGTGAAATTTAAATAAATGAAGTCAGCAAATCGTCCCTGCTCATACCATACACAAATAAGACATATTTTATAAAGTCAAACTCCTTGGAAATTGCCATTAATTGAATATCAAATTTGTTAAAAAATTGTACAATAGCATTGCGTGATTGCAATGAAATTTGCTCAACTGGGAAAATTATGAACAGTTACATATTGACTATATAATTGTGTTAAAACTCACTTCACTAAAAGTCTTAAAAATAACTTTCTTTACTGAAAGTCTTATAATATAATGATACTCAAATGTTTTCAAAATAAAGTCTAAGTTGATTCACTTTCCCATAAGAAAAATGTCTTAAAAATTTATGAGATTTATATAAGTATCAATTTATTATTGTTGTATATTAAAGTTTACATCATAAATTTTAAGATTTTTATTGAAGGAATAGCGAAACTATACAAATATCTTTAAATTAAAGGAATACTGAAACTACATCTAAATGTTTGAATTAAAGGAATACGGAAACGCCACCTATATCTAAAGGGAGTACCGCAACTACATGTAAATCTTTAAATTATCATAGATGTGTATTAAAGGCATGGATAAACCTTTACATATTTCAATGCTTTATTTAACATATTCCCTTGAAACAATTTCAAATTTATCTTATAACTTAATCACTGTAGTATATACTATAATGCTATAATAAGTAGTAAATAATCTATAATCTCTTTTTTTCCTATAGGTAGGAGTAATGATCCTTTTTTTTATCCTTTTCATTTCCAACTGAAAAAAATGATTATCTGAATACATTTATCAAATAGTTTTCAAATATTCTTATATTCCTGATCATTATTTGTAAATTATATTAAATAAAAGCAAATTAAAGCATAAATCTAACTAGTTTCACTCAAGGACAGGTCATGTCGAATTTCCCAATAGAGACATTCAGCTTCCATTTGTAAGAGTCATTCATTGTTATTCGTACATTTATCTATATATTTTTATGTTCTGCTTGGATTCGGTAAGTTAAATGAATTTGTTGTTAAATGTTAATTAGAAATGTGGCCATCAGTTGCATTTGCTCATTAAAAGTTTTTTGGAGTTTCACCATTTACGCTGTTGTTATTGTTGTTGTTGTTGTTTTTGTTGTTGATGGTGTTGGTGATAAGCCAATGAATAAGTAGGCAATACTCTTACCAGGTGAAAACAATGAAGGAGCCAAAGTTAATTAATGTATCAGTGTGGGATAAGGTGAGACCAGAATCAAACTTGTCTATCCTTTTAGTTAGTTTATTTTGTGTTTAATGAAGAGCGATAGCCTTATAACTGAAATGGAAAAGTTTTACCAAATCGCTATGGCTTTGAGATCAAAGTCAAATACCAAAGAAATCGATCTGTAGGCCAACTTAAACAAAAGCCGATAACATGTTGTAAAGTTAATAGTTTGTAAAAGAAAAACTCACACCGGGATCATTTCTAGACTTTAGCAGTCATCTCCTTTTAGCCAACTGTCTACACCAATATGCAATCATTTGAGGATTTGAGGACGACGTTCTCAGAATTATTGACAAAAGTTTTCTTTTTTTTCTCTCTCCTGTTACTACGTTTGTTTTTTGGCTAACGAAATTTTTGATTTCTTTCTCTTTATTTGTGTTATTTTTTTTTTTTTTTTTGTTAGCTGATTGAAATTAGTTGATGCATAAAAAAAGTTTTGTTTGCCAACAATTTTCTCCATCCCCGCAAAAAAAAAAAAGAAAGAGAGAAAAAAAGTATTTCGTTGCAAAGTAAAATTATTATGACTGCTTTGCATATTTTTCGGTTACCGAATGTAGGGAAAAACTTTGCAGCCTTTCAACTTATTGGCCAAAAATTTGCTGAGGGAAATTTATGGTCTGAGCAAATGTTGGTTTTGATTCAACATTTTCTTGGCTAATGGCATTAGCTCAGCTGTCTGTTGATTTTTTTTTATATTCCCCTTTTCAAATCAAATAGGTATATTCATTTTCAACCAAAAGTTAACAATGCACAAACAATAATGTGCATAATTTTATAATAGGATTACCGTGTATATATTTATATATATCATAATATATATTTGTGATAATCATGATAATCTACAATGTTTAACTTATTAATCTGTTTAATTATTAAATTTGTTTTGCTGCCTGGATTAGAATAAAGTAATGCATTAAGTATCTAGTATTTCGATCAATAGATTTTTCTAGTCTTAATATACTTATGTATGTATATCATCCAGGTTGGTCGACTTCTTTATACTATATTTTTAGAAATCATATATTGAACCATTCAATCTTAATATGTAAGGTATTATTATTAAATTTTTCATTAGTTTTGAGGTTGTTGAAGTAATTTTCTTTTGAAAGTTAAAAAAAAGATTAATCTAAGATTTAGTTTTAGTTGGCAAAAAGTTAATCAATTTTAATGGGTTTTTTTCCACTAGAAAATCTTTTTATTTTAATCCCAGAATTAATATAAAATAAAAGACAAAATAGAAGAAGGAGTTGGTGTTATCAATATAACTATAAACGAAAAATATATATAGATTTTCAGTCACATGGGGAGGGTCCTGAGATTTTCTCTCCTTTACACTATTAAAATTGTGCAGCCAGTCTCAGCGTGTTGACAGGACGCTCATCGTCTATCAACACTATAACCAACACTGAGCCACACTCGAAGTCAGTATGTCCTGACCTCACACTCGTTTTGCATTACATAGCAACACTGGTCATAACACTATAAAAGTTGGCGTGTAATTTCAAAATTACTCAACATTATCCAATTGATCTCTGACATATATGTATAAATAGATTAAATATTTATCAGGGAAAATGTAGTAGCAAAAGTTTTTTGTTTTACATTTTTCTACGAAAGATCTGATATTTATTACTTATATGCTTACTTTTATTTTCTTAATTACTATTATGTGTTATATGAGAAACTTCAACGAAATAATAGTTTAGTTTAAAATTAATGAGTATTACATAGATTGAAAGGAATATAAAATACACATCGAAATTAACCAAACCTAAATTAAAATAATTTAATAATTAATTCCCTTAAAAGATTTTTTAAAATAACCCGCCTTGTTATTTAACGGAGCCTTTAAAAAATTTTTAAATAGATAAAATAACAATACGTTTTTACTTAAAAGAATTTGAATAATTAAGCTATACAACTTAATTAAGTCTGATGCTTTGATTTTTTCTGTTTATCTTTATACAATTTGATGAATGTTTAAAGACTCACTAACTAAAGCAACTAACATGTGTCTCTCTAATTGTAAGTGAATAATTATGTTATTCTATGACTTAATGAACTTAAGCGAAGGATGTTAGTGGAGTGGCGAGAGGTGAAGAGGAAAGAGAGACAGAGAGAAAGATACGTAATGTGTGGCCCAAAGGCAGTAAAACACAAAAATTTCATTAAGCTCTGATTCAGTTTTAGCAATTTTAGCCACTTCTTCTTCCGCCTGTGTGTATGAGTGTGTGTGCAAGTGAGTGTGCTTTAGTAAATCAGCAAATCAATTGAATTAGCCAAAGAGACATGACATCAACATCCACATCCATACACGCAAACACACATACACACACACACACAGAAACAGAATTTCAACAGCATTTATTTAAGTTATATTCTGCATAAATATTGTAGACAATAATATTATTCAATTTATATGTAAGCACTATGCATGTACATGTATATATGTATGTATATGTATGTATATGCAGACATATGGACATACATACATATACATATGTATGTTTGTATGCTTGTATACACTCAGAGTGTTCTCGTTTTTTTTGACCGAAATTTTATAAAAGATTAACATTTTAATAAACTGGCAAGAACTGGGTTTCCAGCTTATTCACACTCAGCGTGAAGCGAGCACATAAAATGGAGAAAATGAATGAGAAAATGCAGAACAAGCAAACAAATCAAACAAGGCGAAAGGCAGCAACAAAAACATAAAATACACATTCAGTGGCAGGACCATTGAGTGGGGGGTGTGGGGAAGGGGGTATCAAGAGAACGGTTTTATATTGGATTTACAGTTTAAGCCGCGTAAAATAGTGTATTTGTCATGTAAGTGAACTAGTTCTTGATTGGATTAACCGAATCAACAACTGAATGGGGTGACCAGGTGAAATTGGAATGTGTTAATATTTTATGAATTAAATCGCAAAGTTTCCAGCAAATCAATAAAATCTAATACAAATTCTATAGATTACAGAATTACAGAGCAGACTTATCACATATCTTAGGGCAGAATGTCAATAGCTGGTTTAAAAAATGAATAATATTATTTAAATAATATAATATTAATTTATAGTCTTAGCTGTATTAAATTAGCTAAGGACAGGTTAGGCTTCTATGGCCGGAGACTTATTTCTCTATTATCTATTATGTTCTAAATTAAGCCAATTTTATTTAGACTGGTATAATATATAGGGCTATATTAAACTCATTTCTTAATTTTGATTTCTTTCGTTTAATAGTGGTTTAAATAAAACTAGATGTAACTATTTTAATATATATCTGAATCAATATATGTTTTACTTCCTTAAAAAAGGGTGTTCCGAACACAGGGCGTATAAGCAATAAATTTCTATTTGAACAAAAGTATTTATTAAATATTTTCAATATCAGAGACTTCCGTTTAATTATTGAATTATTATTTATTATTTATTTGATTATTAATCTCTTTATTGAATTAATAAATAGAATTAGCAGTTTAGAAATTTAGTTGCATGCACTCAAGTGGATTAACACGATCAACTTATAAACTCTGTTGAGGTTATGTGTGATAATGTTTGGCTACGCCACTGATATAGTAGATTTCATGCGTAGCATGCATGCCGCATTCACATGCAACACTGGCAACGGCAACAACAGCAATTTTTATTTTTTTTCATTTCTTTTCATTTTTTTTTTGCAGAATTGCACACACACACTCAAACACATACACACACGGTGCAGGGAAAATGCTTTCAATTTAGCGACGAGCACGATTCGAGCGAATGCATTGCAATCAAAATGCGGTTAGTTGCGTGTGGCAGCAGCAACGACAACAACCAGCAGTTGCAGGAGGAGAGCCACAACAACCGCGGTAACAACGCTGACAACACAATGACAACAACAGCAACAACATGAACAACAACAACAATAAAAGGATAAAAAAAAATTGACAATTGTCAACAATTTTAATTTTCATATGCACGCAAACAAGGATAAATGTGCGGCTCCCTTCCAAAGAAAAAAAAAATGAACCCAATCCAACAACTATTTATACTTTTTTTTGCAAAGGGTATTGTAAAATTAGCCATATGTTTGTTCTGCGATGAAATATAATATTACATATTCTTGACCATTGTTGAAATAATTGGAACTGACCATGCCCATGTCGTTTAGAGCCCAAGCAGACTTAGTGACTTAGTTTGAACCATATCTGGGAGTCAAGCGGCTTATGAATTTTACATTTATAGATTTAGAAATATCTATAGAATATAGTTAGATTTAGTAATAAATTTAATATATTTTTAAAACTTGCTTTATTCCCTTTTTTAAAGGTAGTTTACTTACATAAAAATAACATACATACATAGGTTTTTAGATAACATATTTAATAATAATTACACTTTCTCTGTTAATGTTAACATTAATTAGCATTACTAGTGTTAGTAAATATCTCGAACCTTCGCATTATATTATAAATGATTTTTATCCGTTATATTTTCGAACGGGCCCCAATTTGTTTTGCTACATTAGAAAAGGGAGTAACATCAGGCTAAATTTAATCGAAACGTGTTTATTATTTATTACCACTTATTGTTCTGTAAACAATTGTAGCCTCCGGATTTGTTTTTAGTATCTGCAAGGGTATATAAATTTCAGTTAAAAAAAATTGTCTATCTAATTTTAAATGCAACAAATTTTTAGGTTTATTGTCTGCGGTTTTTGTGGTTTGTTAATTTTGTAAAATTTTTGTTGTAATTTTGGTTTGATTTGTTGCCTCTTCAGTGTTAATATTAAGTTTTTGTGTTGTAAATTGCTTATCAATTTTCTAAGTGCCTCCACTCAATTGATTTAGTCGTGGTCGTAGGGCAAAAAGCTTATTAATTCATTAATTAAAAACTGAGTATAAATACATAAATCAATTACCAGTTTCAATAAGCGGCAGAAGATGAAAATGAAGACGAAGACGAAAGAGAAGAAGTAGATATCAGAAGGAGAGAAGGAAAGGAGAAAAGGGAATGCTCCAATGACACTGGGCAATTACTTTGTGTGCGGTGCAGGCAAAAGCAAAGCAAAAGCCTTACAATGGCGCAAGGACAAGAGCGATAAAAACGCGGCAAAGGACCCAACATGGCGCGTTCAAAGTGCACAAAATGGCGGTAATTCGTGCTTTGTTGCTTGTGCGCCCATAACGAATGAATGAGAATTGAGTAAAATGCAACAAGAAAAACCAAGTTAAAAGAAAAATGGCAAACAAGAAAAACGCTAATAAGAGAGAGGGGACAAGCTAAC
Organism: Drosophila sturtevanti; assembly: GCA_018150375.1. Classification (NCBI taxonomy): domain Eukaryota; kingdom Metazoa; phylum Arthropoda; class Insecta; order Diptera; family Drosophilidae; genus Drosophila; species Drosophila sturtevanti. The sequence continues at coordinate 1,700,731 of JAECWJ010000324.1, read as the reverse complement.
GGGCGGACGGTACAAGCCCGTCGGTCCAGCAGAAGATACCCGCAACAAAAAGCAAAAGAAAAGGAGAGAAAAACTCTTGCAACATGAAATTGAACGGGAAAGGGGAAGACGGCAAGTGCCGGCCACAATCGCTATGCAAGCTGCACTTTGTCCAACGCAAAAGCGAGAGATATTGTTAGCTTTTTGTTCAGCAATTTTCAATTTTTTTCCCTCACTTTTCTTTCGCTTTTTTTTGCTTCTAACACCTCGTTTTTCTTCGCTTTGGTTTTGCACTTTTCTCAGTTCTCACAACGAAAAAAAATAGTAAACTTTTCTACTCTCTCTCCCCTCCCTCCACCTACATTCCTTTTCTTAATGATTTCCTTTCGTGCAAATTATGGAGTTTCCTTTTCTGTTTCTTTGATTGCTAACAATTATGTTCCTAGTTTCTGCCTTATACATATATATCCATTTGATACAATTAAAATTTAATCAACATATGAGAAAGTTCTCAAGATTGATTTCAGAAAAGCAAAAGTTTAAAAATCGATTGAGAAGTATTTAAGAAAAATTAATTGATCCAAAAACTTGTCTTTAGATTCTATCTAATCTATAATTTATAACTTGGACTACAGTTATGTTGTTACAGTGAGTTATCAGATTAACGGGTCGTATACGTAATATTTCTATAAACACTTTAAAAATGTTCTTTTGCAATTTCGTAGTTTGTGTTTGTCAATGCTGTGCTAATACTCAAGTTTAAATATTAACGAATATTGATCCAAGTCAAAAGAGTAATGTGGCTATAACCCATTGTTCCTTATGTCCAAAAGTATACATTTGTCAAGGTCTTGGCAATTGCTGAGGTTTTTATAGTATATCCAGCTCATTATTTTTTAACTTGTCCAAGACATAAGGAATATATTTATATATTAAGCTACTGTTAAAAACAGTATAAATTTTTCATTTTTTCTTTTCATTAGACTCAAACTTTTTTGGAAAACAAACTCAACCTGACTAACATTAGTTTTTGTTTAGATAGCTACATAATCCAATACCTACTAAATCATCATTGGCATGTATATTAACTAATTATTATATTACGAAACATTTTTTTGAAACGTTAATAATTGTAAGTATAAATGAAATGCAATGTCAGCTGGCACTTGACTAACCACAATACTAGTAGTTGTCCTTTTACTAGTTTTGTAGCATTTATTTAAGTACATATCTCATAGTTATAAATCCACTCAATGTAGTGTCCTTTTAACTGTCTTTCATTTTTATACTGACTATAAAATATGTATCTATACACACATAAATGCATACATACATACTGTCACTCACATAGACACACACACACATACATAAAAACACAGGCATGTGTATGTATAAATACTTATGAGTTTCAATGTTTGTAGTGGCTACCGCAAAAATGAAAAATCAACAATAGAGTGTTGAGTGCTGAAAACACTACCCCATTTGCCCCTTTCCTATCCCATCTCTCTCACAATGATTGCAGTGTTGCATACGGAATGAAAATGAATGAGTAAAAGAGTTTTGTCCACTGATTAAATGTGCAACCGAAATGGAAAATACATAAAAAGAGAAACCACTGAGAGCTAGGAATTTATGTCCACTTGTCACTTTAGATGGAGGCGCACAAAAATTCCTAAAGCTTATTCTGAATAATGGAAAAATGGCAAAAAGATGGAGAAAATGAAAAAAAAAAAAAAAAAGTATCTATAAGATACTTCTCGAACTGGCAAACCGGCAAAATGGCACAAATTTTGCGCTTAATTTCATTTCCTTTTAAGTGCTGCCGGCTGAGCAACAATGGAGCTGAAAAGTTCCAGTTGAGGCAGTAAATTTCATTTTAAAAGCATTTCATTTACATTTTGTCCATTCTCAAAGCAACAAAAGCGAAAGAAAAAAACAACAAAAAACAACAATAAGAACAACAACTACAACAAGAGCGAATGTATCCGAAAACGAAACGAAATGGACCAACCTGGATGCTTGGATATATGTATAAATATATACATCCTCGCTGGCAACTCGAAATGTGATGTGCACGTGGCGGCAGTGGAGACTAACGGCATTTTATTGTTTTTACCATTATTACAGGTGTGCGATTTTTATGACCCAAACGATGTTGGAACACTCCGCCTTCTGTCCGCCATCTTCCTCTCCCTCTCTCTCACCGTCTCTCACAGGACTAATCCGTCTGGGCAATGGAGGTTTTTATAGGTTCGGAAATTTTAACGATGCATCTTTGGGAATTTGTTTAAGAAATCTATCTATACATTTTGTTATTGCTCTTTACCTTTTGTCGTTTCCCCTACCTATTTAACTTCTTGCCTGGCCTCATACTCATTCCTGGATGATTTTTCACTTTTTGTGTCTGGGCATCTTTTCTGGTTCTCCCTTCTTTTGTTTGTTGTTTGTTTGTTTTTATGCGCGACGTTGGTTGAACGCTTCGCTGCCTTGATTTGCCTTGGCTTAGCTCTTGGACGCCCCCTGCCCTGACCTATGACCAAAGAGGTCCTGGCTTTCGGTCTTGGTCGTGGAACTGTTCCTGGCGCTGGCGCTGGCGCTGACGCTGGTCCTTGGACGCGCACTCGTGCTTACTTTTGCTCTACAAAGCAACACAAATCGAGTTTGCGAATAAATGAAATTACTTTTCGGTCTAATGACCATCATCTGCTGATTTTATTAGATTTGTTTCCCTTCTCTACACTTTCCGTTCACTTATTCTCTCTCTTTCTCTTTCAACTCTCTCTCTCTAGATTCTCCCTTTTTCGCCGTCGTGTGTTTGTTTACTGCAACTCGAAAGGAATAGAAAACACAGAAAAAAAAGGAATGAGAAGCACCCAACTTTAAATGGCTTTTGTGCCCAATCGCCGTAAGGCGAAAAATGTTTGATAAGATCCCAGTCCCTGGAGCTGGCAAAGTGAAGAACGGAGTCATCATCGTCACCTCTCTGATGTGTCTAGTGAGGTTAATTGAATCTGCAGCAGGGTGTCAATGGTTAGATGAACTTCAACCACAGGCATTAACAGACACTCGTTTGATCTAGGTGATATGCACGAGTATACACTTGAAAGATAAAGTGACAAATTCTTATACACTAGAGAATATGAAATAAATTTTGTTTAATTGAGTCATTTTGTATCCCTTAAAAACTAATCTATTAAAAGACCTTACAAACTTAAGTTAGAAAATGTCAAAAAACCCCCATATACCCTAGTAACAAGTTATTTTAGATAAAATACATGTATATATGTTAAATACCATTTAAAATAACAACGGAAAAGTATCGATGATGTATGTACTTATAAAAGTACTTAAAAAATCGATGGTTCCTATAAATTCCGACTATCGATATAGCTCTATTAACATCTCTATTAAATTAACAGCTACTAACCTAAAAGTTTAATCCACGCTTTAGTTATACAAAATTACCTTCTGCTTATTATATTATTTTTTTTTTTGTGTAGCCAACGGACTTAGCTAAAGGTAAAATAGGAAAAGAAGAAACAAAAACAACAAATATTTTCGGGCACTGAGCTCACTGGGAAATATATTTGTTTATTCACAAATCCTTCGCATCGCATTTCCCTCCCACCTCACCACCTGTTGTTTGCATGTTGCCCCTTATTTTGTTGTTCTTGTTGTTTCTTTTTCTCGTTGTGCGCCGCATTTGCCTCTGACATTTCATTTTTATGAAACATCTTATTTTTCTAATTTGCAACAGCAGGTGTCGCCATTTTCTGCCATTTTGTGTTTATATCAAAAGCGGAGCCAAAAAACAAAAAATATTCCGTTCGGTAAAGCAGGTGGTGGACTCGACAATACCCTGTGTAAAGAAGTGATCTTTATTAAAAAAACAAAGAGACGATTTACTTAAAAAAAATTAAGTATGTACATCTAACCTTTTGGAACCACAAATTTTGGTAATTTGGTGAGTCTAGTTACTGTATTTAAATATGAATATGAAAACTTTACAAATAGAAATTTATTAAAATCCTACAAATATATACATTCATATGTAATTAAATATCCCCATTTGCTCTTTGATCATAGGGTATAAAAACTCTCCGTTCTTGCTATTGCCTCAGCCCATTTTTCTCACTCTCCCCTATCTATGCGGACTCTCGCTCACTTTGCTCTCTATGCTCCAAATGTTTAATAACGGTACCGCTCTTGTTTTTGCTACTCAGCTATGTATTGTTGTTGTTTGTTCCTGGTGTAAATTCAGTTTACTGTAAAATTTAATAGAAAGCAAATTTTTTTCGCACATGCAAGAGTGTGTGCGTGTATGTGACAGTGGGTGTATGAGAGAGTGTTGCTGTGTGTGTGTGTAAATTGGGGTCTTTTGTTTATAGTGTTTCACATGTTTGCATATAAAGTGAGAATTCTTGTTAAGCGCGCTGTAAAAATTCGTTTAATAAGGCTCTGAGCTGTGTCGGTCTCTCTTAAGAATGCCATTTATGATGGGAGAGGGGGGTGACATGGGGACATTGTAGATTGGGGTATGTGGGCGGTGCAAAAGGAAGTCTTTATTAATTCATAAAACGACACACTGAGAAGACGTTGTCAGGTGTTGCTGACGATTTGCTATACCTACACACACTAAGATATTTACATACATACATATGTGTGTAGGTGTGCGTGTGTGTATGAGTGTTGCCTTTATGGCAAACAACAGCTTGAGGAATTGAAATTGAAATTTCTTTCGCATTTGGCCTAAATTACTGCGAAAAAGGCTGTAAAAACAAAAGCAAAGACACAAAAAGTAAGAAGAATAAGAAAAAAAAAAACAAAAGCAAATATGTATTCATATAACTGTTTGCTCATATAAACGGTTATCTCATGGGGCGTATCAAAATCACGCTTGATTAAGTTTTTCAAGCCATTTAACAAATAAGCAATAAAATCCTTGCATTTTCCAACCAACTTTGGAATTGGCCAACAGCAACAGGAACATCCCCGCAGCATTTCTTTACTCCCTTTTCCATTCCCATTCCCTTTCCCCTTTGCCTTTCCCTTTCAATGTGCGCTTTCTTAAGGGGGAACGGCCAATTGCCTTAGTTGAAAAATTTTTTTAATTTGATTTTGCATTTGTCCTTTATAAAATGAATAACCAAAATCAAATCTAAACACAATACACATACACACAATATACACCACATTGCCATAAATACAAACAGGGCGCTCTTAGGGACAATCTAAGCTAAAGCTAAGCCAATTCGAGCCTCAGGTTGCTCTCTGTGGCTAATGGGCAAATGGAATTTTCGTAAATTAGCATTAATTAATCAATGTTGGAAATGAATTTCCACTCTACGCACACACACACACACACACATGCATCCACAAGCACAGTAGTAACTGTTTGTCTAAGGTCTTGAGGTCATTAAATAAATAAAACTTACTACAAACATACACTTGGAGAAAAGTCTTTATTCAAGTGCCATCTCAGGAAAATTTGAAAATATTTATTTTTGAAAAGTTTCTGATTTTCTATTATAGTATAGAAAGTTAATCCATTACACCTAACATTAAATTGTAATATAATGAAACACTTCTTTAACTTGCTGATATATTTAAATTTTTATCATAAATATAAACATGATTTTAGTCTTGCTTATCAATTATGTATAAGTTTAAAAGCTAAATATGTATTTGTATTCAAATTAAGTGAAATATTAACACTATTTGAATAAGTATTTAATGGCCATAGGAATCTATAAAAAGTAGAAGCTCGAAGATTAGAACCATTTGCTTAAAGGATGACCAAAATTCTAAAAAGTATAAATTCCTTTTTGTTATTCTACATAGAACATCATATGACATAATGTCATGTACTACATACTGATCTTACGTTTTCTATATGTATGTATATAATTTAGTATATATCTTTAATATCTTTTGATATTTTGCTAAGTGTATTATGCATTGTATGCATTGCACACATGCCAAATCCTTTTGAGCTTGAGGTCCTTAGGTAATTTGACATTTGAAGGTAAGATTAAACTCGACTGCTGCCGCATGCAGAATGCAGCAAAAGCCTTACATACACACACACACACACACACACACCCGGATACACGAAATTCCACCAGGTTGGCAGTCAAATACGTATTTGTATGTAAACTTTAGCTTAGCCAAGAATACGAACAGCCAAAGTACCAATTCAATATTGAGCACAAGCATTTACCTTTTGCCCATTTTGTGATACCAAAATTGTAATTAGCCATTTACATGCTACACCTGTGACTGACATATTAACCGTCTCCAAATATACTTATATAGATTGTATTATATATGCATATTTATTGTATCCAATTTGATTGGACTTCAAAGTTATTATCGTCTTCCAAATTGTAAACATTTATTGATTGATATTTTATAGTAAATAATCACACTTGACGATGTCAAAACATCAAAGGGAAATTATCGCCCTTTGATGGATTGAAAGGTATTTGAAGCACACCCGTAATACCAAACATTCATCCATACACACACACATACGCACACACCTTTAGCCCAGTCAATCAAATGTGCAAAATCACTTTCACGGCTTTATGCTAATCAGACCAAATTTCGTTTATTTTCCTATGCCTATTTGTATGAGAACGTTTGAGTGAACGTTTTATGGGCACACCTGGCCAAATAAATGGAATCGAATTTTTTGCTCTATATTCTTGATTTCTTTTAAAATTAATCATGGTGGATAGACAAGAACTTGGGAAAGTAAGAAAAGAAATCTGTACAGCTTTGTTTATAACTCCAAACATAGCGCTTATTAGGGTGGCTCGGATTTTATATCCTATGTCAATATCCTTGCAGAAGGTATAATAAAATTGGTCATGGAAATAACTTTCCGATCCTGAAGAGTATTTACGGGTATATCTGTCCCTCTCTCTGTTCCTTCAAATTTGAGCTTCGTGAATCATTGTTTACGCCGAACAAGCTTAATAAATTATCGGATTTATGATCTATATGGTATATAAAATCAGGGAAGATGTGAGGCCATAGTTTTTCAACGAAGTCAAATTTCGTTCAATCTGGAAGTATCCTTTCTTATTTCCCATATTCATTATCTGCAAAATCAAAACTCGACAGGCCATTACAAATCTTAACTATGTCAACAAATTACCGAATTTAAGACGATAAAATGGTTAAAGCTTTCCGATGATACGTCTTATACTACCAAGATAATATTTAAAACCACAATTGGCTTTTTTACCCTGACGAATCATTCGTAAGCCGCTTGGGTTTTAATCCCAACGAAACCGATATGATCATAGCTTTAAGCCCCCGAAGGACTAAATTAATTTACCCTCACACCAACGAATGAAAAGACGTATACATAATTTTATTTATAATTTTTTTTCTTGCATCCCAATTTTATATGAAACCCCTTCACATTGATCAATATAGTCTACCAAGTCACACCCAAATATACTATAAAATAGAAAATATACGTTGTTCAAAAAAAAGAAAATTCCCATTAAACAATTTTGACTTCCCACTCATAGACTGATTGGATCAATTCTTAAGATTCGGAGCAGGCCAATTGATTCATGAACTGAATGATGGTACGTGTGGGTCTTCCAGACATCGAATTCTTTAGTAGATAGGGCAACGTATTAATTTTGGTAATCATGCCAGTACCACGAATATCCAAATGTGCCCAATCAGCACATGGAACCAGTGTCGATAGGATCGCAGCCGCTAGGCAAGATGATGCAGGTCCTTTGCCCACATTGCTTAGATCATAATTGGTGTTCTTGGTGACAATTTCCTTATAATAGCGGAATAGAGGGAAACGCCAAATGCGATCGCCGGTGATGCCGCCAGCCTTTTGAAAATTGGTGTAGACGTATTTCGAAGTGGTCCATAGACCACTAGCACCACCGCCAAGTCCGTGACGAACTCCCCGGGCAACAGTGCCCACATCAATGATCAGTTTGGGTTTAAAGGTAGCTTGGGCATAGAGCAAAGGGTCCGCTAGCATCACCACTGGAGCCTTGTCTACATCTCTAATACCCATGGTGACGCCATTTAGTAGGGTAACGACATCACCACATTTAACAGCCATGCCCGAGGGCATGTGCTCGCAGAGTGGCATCACGGCAGTGATGTTTAAAGGGAGCGACAATGCGGCCGCAGCTCTCAAAACTCCCACACAGACGGCAGCACCAGCCATAGCGCCGCGGAATTCGTCCATACCCGTCTTCGGTTTTAGGCACAAGCCACCACTGTGAAAGGTCAAGCCCTGTCCTAATAATAGGACCGGCTTATCCTCAGGAGACGTTCCACAATAGCTGCACTCTAGCAACAATGGTGGCTCACAAGAACCCTTGGCCACCATTAGAAACGAGTTCAAATTCATATCCTCAATCCAGTCCATGGAACGCACCTCCACCGTCACTCCGCAAGGACAAAGAGCATCAACAGCTGCCTGGCCAAAAATCGATGGTGTCATCTGATTGGCTGGCGTATCAGTTAGACGTCTGGCCAAATTCTGTGATTCCGCCTTGAACAGACCACGTACCCAGGCATCATTATCGCCCTTACCATACATATGCAATTTTGGTGTGGGAGTACGATCCTTCTTCCGTTTGTTCACATTAGAGCGCCACACAGCCAAAGCTGCTCCTTCAGCTGCCTGTTCTGGATAGTCCATGCCATCGACATAGACTTCATCGATGCGTTGCATTTGCAATGCACGTGCCCCAGTTCCAGCAGCAATGCGCACATTCTCCATACCCTCATCCAATTCCTCATTCTCATTATAACCGGCACCGGCCGATCCAATACCAACAACGGCCACCGATTTAAATTCACCTTCCAGGCCACTGAATAGAATACCCTTGCCGACTTTACCATCCATGCCGCGTTCACGGATCAATCCCATTACCTTGCCGCCAGCCGCATCGTCCAGTGCAACGGCATTTGCAGAGGTTTTAGCTGGTTTATCACCCTCCTTGGCATAGACGCCTACAACCACTCCTTTAGTTTTCTCACATTTCGTTCCATAAGATGTCCTTAGAGCTGCCGATGTCTGTAGGAAACGCTGCTCATAGGCAAGGACACGATGCGCCCTACGAAATAAATTTAGTTGACGATACGAGGGCATTTTTATTCTAAATTTTTCTAATTTTTTTCAAAATTTTTTTGTGTTTTTTTTTTGGAATAGGTTTTTGATTAATAAAAGGAAATATGAATAGAAGATTTACAGCGCGGATTAATTTTACGTAAAATTTTGTTGACTTGTTAATTCCGTATAGTTTTTAGAGGGGTTTTTTACTTTTTTACGTCTGTCTGTGCTACGTTCGGCATACTCTAATAAAATGACCAAACGGAATCCATAGTTAACCATATGGAATTCTGACATTTAACAAATCAAAGTCATTGCCTAGTCTGATCGGAGGAAAAATGTGAAAAACTAAAAAGAGGAAGAAGAATGTAATGCAGAAATTTATTTCTACTTTTTAAGCAGCTTAGCGAAATGTATATAGTATATATATACATACATATACAGATACAGAAAAAAAAAACAAACGCTTTATGCATATGAATTTTTAATTAGTTCAACGACAATTAATTTTCCAAACCAGTGATTCAAGGCTAATTAAGCCTGGACGATGACGACGACGATGATGATGATGATGATGATGAGGACAACAGGGATAACTTTTCATAAAATGGACAATGATGGAAATGATTCTCATTCATCTTTTGATTTATATAGTATAATTTTATGATTTTTATTCCTTTTTTTTTCCTTTCTCATCTTGTTGATTTTAATTGAAATAAAATCGTTCAACATTTTCTGGGATGGTGGAGGGGGGGATTGGGGATTCTATCTATGTATAATTGAAATTATGGCTTAAGCTTATCTATAACGATTCCTTCTTATTTTAGTTAGACTCTATGTATGTATGCACATACATTGAACAATTTCAACAAAATGCAATTTGTATTTAAACAAAAGTTTTGTCTGTTATGCAAATGTTCAAAAGATAGAACACAAATTGAAAATGTTTGCTTATTTCTCACCTTTGCGCTTGACCTGAGCTTGAACAGTTGAGAGAGAATGAAGTGTAGGCAGAGAGGAAGGAGTTGGGGAATTTGAGTTTACCTTGATGATAACACAAACGACAACGACACAAAACTTTTGCCCGCTAGCCATATACACACACACATAAAACACACACATACTCATACACATACACATACACATACATATATATTCCAATAGTCCGACCTGACCAAAAGAACACATGGGCCAACGGACTAGAGCAGTGCAATTGGACAGACATTAAGCATAGTCGAAATGTGTCAGCTTGGTCTACCATTTTCTGCCTCTGACAGTCATAAATGTCGCCTGACAGTGGCGTAGGTAATTCTATCCCCCTTGCAATGGAATTAAATTGAATATAAATCAAGAAAATACTTGAAATTTGGAATCTAAGTAGATCTTTGGTTCTAGTATTTAAATCATTCATTTATTAGATCAATCGAATTTTTTTTATATAGGTTAATTTATCTTTTCTCTTCTTTTAGTAGCAGCTTTTGCAAATTAACAATTGTAGTTTATGTGAGTTTAAATTACTAAAAAACCTTTCAATTTTTTCAATAAATCGTTAGCAATTGTTTTTATATAGACCCTTTGCATTATATTTACAAAAAAGTTAGTCATTTCTGAAAAAAAGTACAACTGGCTTTGAAGTTTATTAATAAAATAATGTTAAAACAATTTAGTAAGCTTTAACAATTTAAAGAATAATTATTAAATTATTAGGTTCTTCCATTAATGGTATTCCGAAAAGAAAACAAATTACTTAGTTTAATAACATGAATACCCTTTATATATTAAAATTTAGTTTCAGGCTTATGTAAAATTTTTATGGAATTTGAACTTTGCAATAAATGTCACGGCAGTTGAACCAAAAAATTTAAGGTTCGTCTTTACTTAGGCAAATGTTTTTTAACCCATAATTTATAGTGTTTTAATATCAAATATTAATATTATAATTTGTTTTTATATTGACTTCTGGAAATAAATAAATGTATTTTTAATTTGTAGAAGAATTTGTTAATTTGTAAAAGATAGATCCGCTTAGATAATCCGACGTATGATATCTAAATGGAACTTTTCAAATTTGTTCAATATACGTAAATATTTTTAAGAAATTCTTATGAAAGAGAGGGAAATCCCTAAAAATTATGCATTTGTGAATAATTTTTTTTTTCAAAATATTTACAATATTTATTGCAAATTGTGAAGTTATATATTAAAGGATTAATAGTATATTATTTACAGAAATTTACTTAAAAGTTGAACTATATTTTTTTATAAAGAATATTACCAAATATTTTAGGGATCGGAAATATAAAGTGGCTCATATAGCTCAAGAGTTTTCATATCAAATTGTTAATAAAACTCTTTCCAGTTGTTCCCCTTCAACTTTCTTAATATAACTCAAGTTCATATGGCATCATAAATTTATTTATTTATTTCGTATAATATAAAAAATTTTTCACCCCCAAATCAATAAAGGAAAATCTAACGACTTCATTTAGGCAAAATCACAAACTTCGAGCATCACAACCCCAATGGCCATGTCCATGTTTTGCTTTTTCCTCACATTTCTCTATCCTTCCTTCCTACCTTCTCCTCTTCTAGTATGAATTCTGGACTGATAAAATATTTGCTCAAGTTGAAATAGTTCAAAGTATAAGTAATTTTATATATAGATGAACATTTGTCTTTGCGCGCTCGTTTGGAATTATGCAATGTGGCTGGCTGCCTGGTTGGCTGGTTGGAAAGCGATAAGCTCGGCTCATTCATTGGCCAAGCAAATTGACCTTAGGCAAAATCATCTTTGCTTTTTTTTTGTTTTCATTTTTGATTCTTGTTTTGTACTCTTTCAGAGGGTATTATTAAATTTTGACAGATGTTTATAATGAAACAGAAAGATATATATTGATATAATTCTTGTAGGTTTATATGATTAATTTTTGTCTCAGAATTTAGTATATAGCACAGGTTTGTTTTGTTGGAATGTCACCTGTGGCTCATCTAGAAACGAATCGCCATTTTTTTATGGGATGGGAAGTGCACCCTTGAAGTATGCAACAAAATGTTTTTTCTAAGAGCTGCCATTAAAAAGATTTTTAAAAAATATAAAATCAAGAATAACTCAGTTTTCCTTAAGAGTGTCGAAATGTCCTTTGTCCAAAGTATAGTTCTTAATCTTATAAGATCTGTTTTACACCAGTTTTACTTTGATCCTTCGAAGGACCCATGAGTTATACATATCTCTTTTCTACCCAAAAATGTCAGGTCCTTAATGGATTCAGCGGAATTTGATAATGAGAAGCAATGCTATATAACAGAGTGCATAAAAACCAAATCGCTTTATTTTAATTCATAATTTTGCTAGTTAAAAGACTTTTGCATCTTATTATTGTTTTTATTTATTATTTTCTATTACTTTTGTTTATTTTCGATCGATTTCGATTATAAATTCTTCATATATTGTAGAATTTAGTGAACGCAAATTGAGGATTTTATTCGTGAAGAATCCAAATACTGTATATCCTGTAGGAATATGCTAAAGTCCTATGAAGTCGTAGACTTTTCAAAACATTTATAGCTGTGTTGATCCTGAAAAGTTGAATATAATGTGCGAATCATTGATAAAAGGGTATAAAAATGTCGATTACTCTCCAAAATATTCTCTTTGTGGTAATTTTGGAAAATGATTTTGGTATGCATTCGCCTTTTAACATGCTTGAACACCTTTTCGGGTCAACATCAAAAGATTTTAATTGTCTGCAATGCGGTGAAGAAATATGAAATGTTATAGCCGGCAGCATTTTGTTTTTTATACAGGACACACAGGACATACATATACAAGCCCACACATACTGTAACACTTACGCTTTGAAAATTGTATGAACAAATGTGATTCCTTGTTTTGATTTTTGTTTTTAATTTTATTTTATTTCTTCGTTTACAACTAAAGACTTAATAACTAAAAGAAATTCAATTCGAAAATACCTTAAGTACAGTCAATACATACACAAATACATACATATTAAATATACATATATATATGTGTGTAAGTTAGATAAAGAAAAAACATAGTCAAGGTGCCTTGGCAAGTACATGTATATATCTCTATATATATATAGTATAGTATATATATATATATAGAAACAAAGTCTCAAACTAAATTAAATAAAATCATCATTGAAAAATGCATTTTTTTGTTTTTTTTTTTGTATAAGTAGGAAAGAGTATTGCTTAAACGATTTTGATTCAGTTGGGATCGGAGATAGTTTATGTGTGTGTGTGTGTGTGTGTACAATATTGTTTTGTTTTGTTTTTTGTTTATTATTATATGGAGGATTATGTGGATTATACAAAAACTTAACATCACATTGCTTCTTTTACCAAATTACATTTCAATTTTGTTTATTTTGCTGTCGTTTAGTTTTGTTTTTTATATGATGTTTTCTTTTTTCTTTTATTTTTGAATTTTACACACTGCATATATAATACTTGAAGTAGTTTTTTTTTTCTTGTTTTTTGTTTTTATTTTACGATATGATATACAAAATTGTTCATTTGTTTTTATTTGATGTATGTATATATATATGTATGTATATTATAACGATTCGAGGATATGAATTGTGAAAATTTGCAAGAATTGTTCGTTAGCTAGCTATTGTGTGTGTGTGTGTGTGTGTGTGTTTGAGTGTGCTTGGTGATTTTTTTTTTTATTAGGTATTCATTTCATTTGATTTGATTTGAATTTTTTCGCTTATCGATTTTTTTTCGAGTATGTCGCATAAATGCATACTAATAAATGCTTATAATTGTTTATTGGCTTGCTATTTCTTTATTATTATTATTATAATTATTATTTTATTTATTTATTGTTTAAAACTATCTGTTGTATTTAGGAAGTTGAGTTCGAAGCAAAGAGTAAAAATGTCTTCATATGCTGATTTGTTGTGCGTTTTGAGTTGTGCTATTTCTTTTCTTTTTTTTTCTTTTGCTTTTAAATTTTTTTTAATCTTTACTTTTATTATTATAAAAAAGTTAATGGACGTGCTGCTGCTGCTGCATTTTGTTGCTGCGGTTGCTAATTTTTTTGTTGCTGTTGCCGCTATTGTTGCTGCTTTTGCTGCTGCTGCTGTTGTTGTTGTTGTTGTTGTTGTTGCTGATGGTATGATTGAAATTGTCATCTTTATTTTATCAGACATTATTTTTACGGAATATATCATTTGGATGCTGATTGCTGCTAAAATTTTGACGTGTCGAACATTGCTAAAATGAATGAAAAGAAGAGAAATAGATAAAAATTCAATGAGTTGGATAGCAAATTTTTAGATATTCTATAAAAGTTCATTGGTTATAATTTTGTATTTCTTTTTATTAATTCAATTTGAAATCGTGTAACAATGCAATGGTTTCTAACTGGAGAATCAATTATCAAATATTATCCCAAAAGCTAGCGTTTAGTTTAATTTTATACCCATTCAATTATATGAATTTTTCTATCCCACTTTGTATATTTATTTTTTCTGTCCATTTAAATCTTTCAACTTTTGTTTAAGGATTGTATAAATATCAACTAGAGATAGGGCTTAAATAAATATAAATTTATAACATGGCAATCTAGTAACGGTACCGATATGGTAACCCCTGGCAGGGCAGTAAGAAGAGAATTAAGTCGATGTCGATCGAATCTGTGGCGGAAGTTGTTGCATTTATACAAAGTAGAGAGTTATGGCATATCTACAACTAAATTTCAAGATCTATTATAATCCTTTTACTTAAAATTTAATAAAAAAAATTTAATAATAAAAAAGAAATTTCTGCAGCTTCACTTTGAAGGGAAATACATATATAATTGAAGATAATTTTAATTGCATTTATTAAGTCTAAAGACGATATTTTTAATGTCAGCAACTCTTTATAAAAGTTGCTGATTTTTTTCATCTTTTAAAAAAATTTTTCTATAAAAAGGGCCCAAAATACACTCAAAGTTAAAGAAGCCTTATTCAAAGCAAACTGAACAATTGAACTAATGTAGATATAGATTCTTCCAGAAAGTTCTTGTTGCTATTAGTTGATAAATAAATATATCCATATATACATATATTATATTCCTTTTCACTTATCTAATATAAACCTTTGACTTAGTCTTAGTAATAATATAAAATATGGATTAACCAACATGTTCATGTTTCCCATTATCATATTATACATACATATATATGGGAAATAATTGCATTTTAATTATTGCAACACCTCATCGAAACGACAAGGCACAAGGCGGCACTAGGCGATAGGCAATTATGCTTGTATTTAGGTTGAGAATAATGACAACTTAACTACCTGACGCCACTTTGATTTGACGACTATTAAAATAATTACTCGTATGTATTGTGACAGGTGTCTAACCAGAAGGTAGTTGAGTAAATTGGCTAAACTAAAATCCAAGTTGTGACATGGTGCGGTTTTACCCCTCATTTAATAACTTACCGCTTGCTTTTTCTCCCAGGATTTCATGGCTGTTTTATATTTCTCGAATTCATGACACCAATCCGAATAGATTTTCTGATAGTCATTACTTTTATTGGGTGGAGTGCATCTAATAAAAAAAAAAAAAAAAAATGAGAAAAAAATGCAAAGGCATTAGCGAGGTTAGTTTCAAGAGTTTGGGTTTTGTGTTTACCTATGAGCATCTACAGTGATATTGTAACTGCATAAAAGTGAACCACCCAAATGGCAATCATAACGTCCTCCATCAGCTTCATTAACCGATACCACAACCAAGCCACGTTCAGTCGTTTCAATATACTTAATTGGCGAGTATTTTATTTCATAACTATTGAAAAAGGAATATAATGAGAAATAAATTAAATTAAATTTAAGTCTATTCGTATTTAGTTTTAGTTTCTCTACTTACCGTCCCTTATCCTTGGAATGATGATACCAAGTGACTTGCTCATTTTTCAATACTTCGGGTATTTTGACAAAGCAACCCAAATGGACACTCTGGCCATAGGTGACAACAATTTTCTTCTTTAGGATACTTGAATCACATATGTCACTTGTCTCGTTGGCCACATCCTGAATAGAAGAAAAAAGGGGGGGAAAAATAAATACGAATTTTTTTAAATTTGCTTCTCCTCCTCCTTCTCCTCCTCATGCATTCAACTCACCTGCAACAAATCAAGTTCATAGGGACGGCACGTATTGGCCTCCTTATCCCATCCACAGTATGGATCACGGACACAACGGAAACAATTGTCATAACGACGATTGCACATGGCCAAATCGATTTGTTTAATACGATGATCGGTGCCAATATATAAAGATTTACGTGTCTGACTGATTTCCATCACCTGGATTGCCTCATTGGGTGCCACTTCGAATATGTCAAGTAACTTGGACAATGATTCACCATTTCGATAATATTGTACAATTTTATAGATGCGACCCAAATTGGTTCCAACATAATATACTATATATTCTTGATTCAGTATATCAATTTTGATTCTAACCGATGAACGGTGGCGGGGGGAGGGAAAAAAACAACGAAAATGAAGTTGTAACAATATTTATTATGAACTTTTCTATTAAATATTCAAAATCCAAATTGAAATTCAAGTATTTACTTAAGCTTACCACACACAGGCACACACACACACACACACTCCAATACACACACAAAAGGTAAACCAAATGTAAATATCAATATTCAACCAGAAATGTTTAAAATCAACAATAGCTACGTGTGAATATTTCATTGAACCAAACAAAAGGGGAACAGAGAGAAAATAAAAACGAGAAACGAGAACCAGAAATTAAATCTTCGTTCTAAACGAATTTTCTATACCCTAACCAACCAACTATGATGCTTGTTTGGTTGTATTAATTTACAAGTTGTTTGTATTAAACGTGAATCTATTTAAAGGTTTGATTAAAATTAATTAAGATTACGTTTTTTGTTACAATTTATGGTTTTCTACAGGATTATTGTCCCAAATAAAATGGAACATCAAAGTCAAAATATTTTTATATTTTGTATTATCTGCATACTAGATATACTAGATATAGATATATTAAAGTTTCTATATATCACCATAATAAAGTTTGTATTTTTATAAGGATCTCTTCAACCTTGAAATGGAATTGCGCTGTTTAATTGTCTGCAATTGGCATATGAATACCAACATACATATGTATATAGAAAATATATACATATATATTCATATAACATATATATAGAAGATATATAGATATATTTTATATATGTATATATGTAGAACTTTTCAAATCTATATTATATTACCTTCATATTGTTTAAAATATATAAAAATTTACTATTTAGGCTACTAAGTAAATTATTTTTAAATAAGTGTACTAAAATCTAAAGTTCTAAAAATACTAAGGATAGGTGATTCGTTTTTTTTTAAATACATATACTAAAATCTAAAGTTTTAAAAATATGAAGAACTTGTATCTTGTACAATGAATTAAACAAAAATTTTATTTAAAGATTATTTACTGATTAATTTACTTAGCTCCCTTGATTGAAATTGACGTCTATATGTTTGATACTTACTAACAGATTTTATATATAAATCTACTAGAAGGAATATGTGAAAACCTTTAGAAATTATAACGTATGGTATATTAACCATATTGCATATAGGATGCTTTTTAATAATCTATAAGGTAAATGCTAACGAATTTAAGACTCTGGGTTTTCATAAGTCTCTTGAGTTAGTTCATTTTCAAATTGCTCGCAATTATTTCTTTAGAAATAAGATATATATAAGATATATATAAGATATAAGATTATATCTTTTTACTTCTAATATTAGATTGTATTTAGATTCTTTTATTAGATTCTAATTACATTTTACTATTGGTTATGCATAGTTAATAAATTTATGTTGAAGTTATTTGAACTCTGTTCTTAGGTTAAGGCCTAGTAACTATAACTATATAAATACTCTCTGAACTTATTAAAATTTTGAAAAAAAAAATATTACAAAAAAGGATAGGATTATATATACAAAATACAAAAGGATAGGATAGGATTATATATACAAAATACCAAAAGATAGGATTATTATTGCCGCACAATATGTTACAATATAAAAAGATTTTTTTCCCTTAACTCTAATGAATATCCATATCCATATTTATATAGTTACGATCGAATAGTTCGATGTGGCATTAAAAATTTGAATTGTTTCTCATATTGATATTGGTAAAATGTCTCTTGAACAGAGAGATATAATCAACATTTATATACCTATATACCGATTTAGCATAGAGATATATAAAGTTAGCATTTATATAAAGAGAGAAAGTCGACTGATATGATTAAAACTAACAAATTAGCTTAATTTAAATCTAGTTATATTAAACACTTCCTTTTTCTATATAAATCAGTTGCATATCTAGCTTAAGTTCAATCTAGTCATAGACAGTTTATTCATTTTTCTATATAAATCAGTTGCATATCCTAGCTATATTTATACAAACCCGATTTCAAACCAAAAACACTTTGCCCAAAATCAAAAGAGTATATTTAAAACCCACAGAAAAATTGTGGTCCCCAATATATAGAATATATATACATGCATATAAAATGGTTATATATATATACAGATATATATATATATATATATACAGATATATATATATATATATATACATATAGATATTGTTATTGAAATTGTTTTAACTTACTTGTCAACAACGAGCTTGGTGAATACCAAATCCCTTTTATAATAGACTGGATTGTTGTGCTCATGATTTACAGCTTTGTCCATAAGTGGATGAGAGCGTATGAAATTCAAAACAGTATCCGGCAGATTTGAGGTATCATTGACACATGTACCCGGTCGTGGATCTGGCACCCGAGAGTTGAGTACAGGTAACCAGGCGGAATTTGAAGAGGATTGCTCCTTAAATTTACCTGAATGGCAAGATAAACAAAACAACAACAACAACAACATGAAAATTGTGAGCATTAAAAAAAGGAAGAAAAATAAGAGAGAGAGAAATACAAAAATAGCAAAATAAAAATATATGGAGAGCTAAAAAAAAAAAACAAAATAGGAAGAATCCTTTCCTTTTGCTGGCAAAAGCCGAAGGTGTCAGCTGGCACAGAGAAGGATGTTGCTGTGCAGAGCGCCACACAATAATCCATTCAAATGGATTTTCTAATACGATTTATATATGTATATATACTACTCTATATATATATGTGTGTGTGTGTGTGTATATGTATGTATAGTATATATCGAGGGAGTAGTATAGCTCTCTTTGAAAATTACAAAACACTCAATGTGAGAGTAAAGCAAAGCCATAGCTTCACCTCCACCTATATAGAGGATTTATAGCAAAAAAAAAACTGCTAACTGTCCATTGCGAAAATAGGGTGACATGGGTGTAGCTAAAAAGGGGCGGCTTCATTCCCTCCCCTATCACATTGTTATGGCAATGAACTTAACTTGATAAAGTTCCTTCTAGGAAGAGAATTGCTAATGAAAATATTTATTTCAATTGAGTTCAAAGAAAGTAAATGGATATATATACATACATATATATAAATATACCAAAACCTTCCCCTTCGGAAATATTTATCGTGATATGTTTCAAATCAAAAAGGAGAGCTTGGATTAAGAATGTTTTTTTTAATTACTTTTAAATTGCCATAAATTTCTTTGACTTTAAAAATAACTATAAAAATATTTTATTTAGAGAATGAACTTTAAAAAAAATCATATTTTTTTTAAATATGTGCAGTAACAATCCATTTTTTCTTAACATTTCCCAATAGTTAGAGTTTTCCCCCTACGGCCATGACAAAAAAAGGGGGCCACAATGGAATCATCAGATTCAAATTCACAAAGAGATAAAACAAATGTCGTCGCTTGCAAATAAAATTTTTGCCAATAACTTGCATTCGCCATTTGACTAGTTTTTTGTTTTTTGTTTTTTTTACGTAGCACTTGAGGGACTTAAGCTGAGAGAGAGAGAAAATTGCACGTCAGCTGGTTCCCATTGCCCGTTGACAGTTGCATTTTCCAATCTCTGGCTGTTTATCCGTTTTTCTTTTCTATCTTTTTTTTCTTTCTGTATTTCACTCACTCACCATTGAATGCCGCTTGTATCTCGTTAATGTGAAAACTGCATACGGCTGATCCAATCAAACCATTTGTACTTGTTGTAAATGTGGCATAGAAACGAGTCTTGTCCGTGGGTAGCTGATAAACCGATTGTATTTCATTGAAATAAAAGGGGAATTCACCAGAGATGCTGCAATTTAAACGAGCCTTCAAATAGGTGGCCCAATTGTGGGCCAATAGATTTTTCCCTCCCACATCCTTCTTGCAAACGCGTGCAATGCGAGAATAGACAGCTTTTCCACAATTGATATACTCCACGGCCGTTTCACGGAAAAAGAAATAAACGTATTCTCCAATATCGAAAGAACCCACGAAATTTGGTTCTGCAATGACGCAAGAAAAGGGATTAAAAATAAAAAAATTGAAAATTAGTAAAAAGAAAGAAATTTAAATATAATTTAATTTTCTTTATACTTACTGTCTAACCACTTGGAATCATATTTCAGTGTCCTTTTAAATTTATATTCCAAACGTTTAGCCGAAGTATTATATAAATCGGTGCGAAAGATTACAGTATCTGCTTTTGTGAATTCGGCATTAGTTCCCGAGTACTAGATTTGAGCGAAAAGATACAAGATACAAAAGGCAAACTGGCTAAGATTTTCTTTAGTTACTTACCAAGCCGGGCAGACCACCTGGATTGCCATTTTCCACATAGATTGCAGTAGAATTATCCAAAGGATCATAGGGACATTTGGCAATACCCGAAGATACGCCAATTACGTACTCCGAACGTGGCAAGTGGGTCAAGTTAGACTAAAGCACAAACCAGAAAAAGTGAATAGGTTAGATTTTAGATGGACGTGTTAATTAATTAATTTGGTTATCTTTTCAATTTTATTTTTATTAAATTTATTGAGCAAAACTTTGTGTCAAGAATAATCGTACGCCATTTCTTTTACACGTGTTCCCATCTTTGGGAGTAGTTTCTTTTGAAATCAAATGTACTTCAATCTCTGCGAAATACTTTATAATTCAAAATAATCAAGTAATAGGCATTCTAACAATTATGAAATCTTTTTCGAGAGAAGCTATATAATATGATAAATTCAAGGACTTCTCCAGCCTATGCTCTAAACGAACTACTTTACGGCCCTTTACTTTATACGTCTAATGCTAATTATTATCCTTATTATTACAGTGATCCATCTATAACATCTGAGGCGACCAAAGCAAACAACAACACTATAAATCTTCCTCACGGAAGGATATCTCAGGAGTGGCATTACTTTACTTCAGGAATGGGAAACCTAATACATACAAAAGAAATACACACATACACAAAGATAACGATATGTTTCCCTCATATATTGCCGTATATTTAACAAACATCATGTGTACAATCTCTCAGGATACTTTAATTTTTCAATTAGATTTTATAATTGTATAAAATTAGCCAAAAATGTTATCAAAAACGAATATTTTTTCTTTACTGTATCTGCAGTAAATTGCAAATTTTCATTCATTATGAATAGATTTAAATTTAATAATCAAATATTTAATTTTACCTGTTATTTTATTTAAATTGCTTGGAAGAATTTTCAACGTTTTAATTCATATTCAAATCTTAACTGCCTAAATAAACGGTCATTTTGAAATGGGAACACCAAAAGTAAGCAATGCAATTTCATTTAAAAATGGAAAATCCACCTTCTGCACGTTTATGTTCGCCTGGTATTTCATAGGAATTGATAAAGAGAATTTTGTCGAAAATCGATCCAGAAATTTAAAAAGAGACCCCAAAAGTAGGCAATATAAAATCGGTCTAATGTAGAAAATCCACCTTCTGCACGTTTCTGTTCGCCTGGTATATCATAGTAGCTGTTAAAAAGAATTTTGGCGAAAATCGATTTAGAAATTTAATAACCCCCAAAAGTAGGCAACATAAAATCAGTTTAGTGTTGAAAATCCACCTACTACCTATTTCTGTTTGCCTGGTATTCTGATAAAATGCAGAATTGAATTTGCGAATTTGAAACCGGGTTTGTCTTGCCCCCAAAAGCACGCAGTGGAAAATTCTTTTTAGTTTCAGCTAAGAAAAATCATCATGAAACACAAAATCCACAATTTTGAGTTCTGAAAATGGTTTTCCCAGCTCATAGCTCTAAGTTCCACATTTCTTACAACAGGATGTCATCTAAAAATCCAAATCTTTCGTATATTTCTACAGCTGAGGAACTATAACGCAAATGCCATAATTTTTATAACTCCGAACTAACTGAATATCCTTTGGTTAGAAGGTGCTTCAAGTGGATATTATTCCAATTCAATGGCGGACGACTTCCTAAGTTATAGCCACTATTAATGTATAAAACATTCTCAGAAATAATGTAGGATTTAAAAGTGGTTGTCCTTATAAATCCTCAAAGATCACTATTTTATCTGAAAATGTAGGAAAGTGTTATTTGAATATTGGACAAAAAGTATTCCTAATCAAATACCAAATATAAATCAATTAATAATAAATATATTTTACAAATTAATACAAACTAAACTTAACCAGAAATATTTAGTGGAATCTTAAACTTAGCTACCTATAATAGTTTCCTCATCCAGGATACTATATGTATAACTTGTAGTTAAATTGTTCAATTGAAATAGACCAAAGACACAAATCTATTAGCAAGTGTAAATAAAAATCGTTTTAAACCAAAAGAGTGCATTTCTCAGTTATTTTTCTGTTGTCCCTCTTCCCCTACCCCTCCCCCGCCCCCATCCCTTGGGCGATCTCATTTTGTAGTAGTTTGTGTTGTTTTCTGTGGCATCTATAGAATTTGCAACGATTGTTTCATTGTTTATTTGTCTCTATTTTGTATGGTTTTTGTGTGTGAGAAAAAGTTGCTGTTGTTTGCACCTGCTTCAGCATTTTAATGACTATTTTCACACCTTCTCATTCACAAACACAAGGCGGCATACAAAAGAGAGAAAGAATGAAAAAAGAAGAAGGCTAACAACAATCTATGTGGGGGATAAAAATGCAATGTAACGCATACATGTAATACACATGGTGGGTTATGTCAACTGCAAATGCTGATTGCAATCTAGACACAGGACATATATACATACATAGTTTGTCCTTGGAACTCTTTTGATCTATCATCTTCTTATATATACTTACATAGATAACATAATCCTTGGGATTATGTGCATTTGTACCGCAAACATAAAGCCTATCACCTTGCTCCATCGATTGAATGACACGCACATGGTTCTTGCAATCAAAGACCTGAAAAGAATGAAGAAAAATTGTAAAGAAACAAATCAGAGAAATGAGAATAATAATAATGAATGCTTAACATGGAAATAAATGGTATATGTATATGTGTATGTGTGTGTCATTGAGTGTGCGAGTGTGTCATAGTTGTAGAGCAATGTAATAGGACACATTTTGGTATTTGTGTCGAGGCCAAAATGTACCAGATGCTGCTGCTGATGTTGTTGCTACAACTGGCTGCAATTGAAAATAAATCAGAATTGCAGTCAGCAAGCTAAATCAATTGGCAACAATGTGTTGTGTGTGTTTCTCTCTCTGTGTGTGTGTGTGTGTTGGTGTGCAACAATGGCAAATGCAAGAGCATTGCCTGTAAAATTACATTGAGCAAGGCAGCCGACACTCGACAAAACTGCGCGGCATTATGAAGACTTTTCAATACATACTCACTCAACACACACACACACACACACACACATACACATATATCGATGGAAGCCAACAGCATAGAAGATATCTATGTATGTATATATATATGGATATATATACATACATAGGTACAACATCTGTAGCACTTGTTGTTGCGTAGTTCGCGGAAGTGACACGACAAATTGAAAAAGCCACAAAATAAATTGAAAAAGATTTTTGAAATGAAAAGAATAAAAAAAAGTAAAAAAAAAGAAGGGAAAATAAAAGCCAAAAGGATTTGTCATGACATTACAAGCATCAGCTATAAAACTAGGGGAAAATGCATTCACAGCGAATGAATGTACATATGTATGTAATAGTAGCGTCTTTAAGGATATATTATATACAAAAAGTTAGTTAGTTTCGACAGTTGAAGTTGGTTAACATATAAATATATGTATGTAATAATAAAATAGTCAATTATGACTTTAGATAACTCTGAATGGACTGAACATTCAAGCAGAGCCGAAATAATCAATTGACTTGGAAAATGATCAATTTTGCCTTTTTTTTGATTTTTGTTGATTACCTTTTCAGTTAATTTAAAAATTATTAAATAGTAAAATAGAGAGCAAAAGTCCATGAATATGATAATATCGCATTATCAATTAAGATAAGAAAATATGGTCCTTAAAATGCATAGAAGGCCTGGCGATATTTAATGTGTTCAAAGCTTGAGGAAATAAAACTTTTTTGAATCTAATTCTTTGATAAATGTTTTTTGACGAAATGGGTTTAGAAAATTTATGATAGATCTGCGGCTAAAGATCAGTTGATAATTAGAGTGAGATTATTGGAGCATATTTAATATTTATTTATGAAATTTGAATTTAATTTTTTTTGAATAATTTTTAAAATTCAAGTGCACTTTAGGGTAGTCAGCCAGCCTAGAGTCCATCATTTTTTTAATCTAACTGCATATTGAAGAAATATTGATAAATTATTTTGTGATTCATGTCCTAGAAAGTAACAATTAAAGAATTAGGCGAAAGTAGCTTTGCATGCGGATTATGATACACAGTTTGAAGGGCATTTTCCTTCTTAATTTAATATAATTTTACCGTATTTGGTAATGTTTATTTCGAAATGAGGAGAGAATGCAAAAGAAAACTGGATTGAAGGGATACTCTCGTTTCATATCTGAAATTAAGAGGAAAAATACTTTTTCGATATTCATAGTGTCCGTAGAAATTCGTTGAACGTACTGTCAGACAATGTCAGACATACAAATCATCTATGGACTATGTTACAGAAACTTTTACACGTATTAAATGTATATGTATATATTTACATAACTATAATCATATATACATATATATATAACTTAAGGGCAATTCCACATCAAAAGAATGTTAAAGGTTAAAGAAGTGTTTTTTGTCATCGTTTTTCCATTCAATAAAAAGAACTCATGCTAAATGTGTAATTAATATTTCATAAATTTAAAAAAAAATTAATCTTATCTAAAGTTCAATTTGGCAAGTAATTTCAGGAGGAATAAATAAGATCTTTTTTACATTGTTTCATAATTGTAAAGCACTTAGCAAAATGTTTCAAAGTTATTAAAATTTAATAAATAAAGTTTATTATGTACACACATACATATACATATGTATTTACCTATATGTATGTAAGTATGTAACTGTTTATTTGTATCTTACCTGACTCTTTCCCTTTGATACACAGCTGACCACATCATCGCGCGTTGGCTCCAAATTGATGACATCGCGCTGTAAGCAAAAAAAAAAAAGAAAGAAATATAAATAAATATATGTCTGTATATATATATGTATTGTATATCTGTTCGATATATGAGAAGTTAAAGTAAAATGATTTTATAAATCTCGCACATACGTGCTGGGTCGTTGCCGCGGCCAATTCAATTTACTATACAAAATTGCAAATTGCAATTGAATGTCATATACACGAATCTACAGAGTGTGTATGAGTGTGTGAGTGTGTGTGTGTGAGACATTGGATTGGTTGCTTGCAAGAAGACGCGAGAAACATCTTATGCTTATGCCGCATATGTCTGTATATAGTTACATATATATACATATATATAAATTTTAATGTTAATACATTTGTGGGATGCCTGACTGCTTCTAGTGGCATAAACTACACACACACACATACAACTATGTGGCAAGCAGCGACCATAGCGAAGGCAAAACCAGCAGAGCCCAAGACGAGGCACAGGCTTTCAAGCAAATTGATTTATAAATCACGTAATGTTACGAGCTAACATATATATACACACACTCACACACTCATACACTCATACACACATACACACATACACACATACACATACACAGAGGGAAAATATACGCGGGGCACGCACCAAGGCAAGTCCTGGTTTTTTGGTTTCCTTTCCCACCCTCTACTCCCTACGGTGAGAATTTTTCCTACTGCTTTTCCTGCCCCCCCCCCATATAAAACCAAAATCATG
Organism: Drosophila sturtevanti; assembly: GCA_018150375.1. Classification (NCBI taxonomy): domain Eukaryota; kingdom Metazoa; phylum Arthropoda; class Insecta; order Diptera; family Drosophilidae; genus Drosophila; species Drosophila sturtevanti. The sequence goes on along the minus strand of JAECWJ010000324.1, from coordinate 1,674,374 downwards.
TATTATTTAGTCAAATTTGCATTTGGCGCATAAAGCAGCCGCCGCACACACACACACACAGACATAGACACACCTTGCCAATAGGCATATACCAAATGATGCCCCAGGCTCTTATACACACGCACACCAACACCTTTATACGCTCACACTCACATATATATATATATATATACTCATAAAATATATTGACATAAAATGGGCAACGTTTTTGCGGCTGCGATACGAAACATGACCTCTTAGAGTTTTATGTTTGGTCTGTGACCAAAGAGCCAGAACGAACACATCCATTGGGCAGGCAGGCAGGCAGGCAGGCAGCAGGCAGCAGGCGTCAGGTGATGTGTTCTTACCTTTACATTTGCCAACCTCCCCTCTCTCTCTCTCTCTTTCTCTTGCTCTCTTCCCACCCTCTTGGCATAGTCATAAAACAAAAAACTTTTGTGCAAGTCTCATAAATTCATAAACAGCCTCAACAAGTTTATGTTTAGTAGGTACACACGATATATATATACATATATATGTATATACATATATATATATATAATCGAATTGCTTGTGAGTTTCTCTTTTTGGTATACCAACAAGGTGATAACTCGTACGTAATATATATATACGTTTGGGCTCTAAAAAAGGGCTTCCCCCCTAAGGAGTGCATATTAAATATGTTGTTGTTGTTGTTGTTGTTGTTGCTGCATGAGGCTTAAAACAACTATTACACATCTCTTTAGCTATGGCTTTTAGTCTATTCGTTTGTCACCGTCGCTTGGGGAATCAAAGATTTGTGGCCGCAAAGAAAAACACCAAAAAAAAAAAAAAACATTGTGAAGTGGCAGGAGCGCCTAAAAGGATGCTTAGCTTTGTTTCCTGTTGATGTTAGTTTGGATGGCACAAAAACAAGCAAATAATAACAACAACAACAACAACAACAACAACAACAACAACAGCAACAGCAGAAATATTAGCAGCAGCTTAAGAGTCGCTTAGCCAGGCCATTTTGTCAACTATATGTTAACGAGGGCAACTCCTAAAGTTTTTACAAATATGTAAATTAATAACTTTGGAAATTACCATTGGAAATCAAATGCATTTTCACGTTTTTTACTTTTTTTTTTGTTTTCTTTTCGGGTTATCTCGTGTGGGAGTTAAAAATAAATTCTAATTTGCAATTAAAATCTTTTAATTAATCAATTTAAAAATTTGCAAAAAGCTGGTAAAATATTTTCAGGCATTAGGAATTGGTTTTGTAGTTTTTTAATATTTTAAATAATTTAATCAGATCCTGGTCTTTAGTATGTTTAAACAAATGTACAAAGTTTGGTTAAAATCCAGACATTCAACCAACCCTCAGACTCTGTGACCTGCCTAAACGCTAAAAGAAATAACTATCCTTACCTAATCCAATTCAAATTAACCAAATACTAAAGATAAAATACTTTTAATGTTGAATTATAGTAATTTAAGTTAAACTAATATATTTTGGCTATTTAATTATTTAGAAACAAAGTCAGCTTAAATATTAATACAAAAGTTAAGATTTATAAAAAGTTAAGATTTATAAACAGCTGCTAAGAGCTTTAATAATAATAACAGATTCTTTAGGGAAATATTTACAAAATACCAATAATTAATTCAGTTTCTAACACTGTTGTGTAATCTTAATGTTAATGTTAATGTTAATGAAATGTTATAATATGCACTATTAGAGTGCAAAGCTCAGAATTTGCCGATCGCTAAATCAGAAGCTCAATAAATCAAAACACTGAATAGTTGGTTAAAAATTTATAGGCTTTTTGAAAAATATCGATAAATCAAAAAATCCTTTTTTCCAATATTGTAACGGTATCCTTCTATATTGGTTTAAGTTCTGTTTGTCTAATTCGAGATTTTTATATTTTATATATTTTTCTTAAATTTTAACAAGTATACAAAAATTTTAAGACTTGAAAAAGAAAACATTAAGTCTTTAAAAGTCAAGGAGAAACAACGGCATACAGATTTCTCTCCTTCCAAAAGAACCTATAAAAATCTTGACTAGATTACTAAAAATGCAAAAATCAAAGAAGAAACAACACAATATTAATTTTCAAGTTAAATAGAATAATAACACATAGTATAAAGTTTAACTTTTTCAATGAAATTCCTTTAACTATAGTCTATATCCACAAGAGAGACACATCATTTAAAAAGTATCCAGTGAAAGAGGCAATTGCTCTGTGGCAATATTCCATAAGCCATCTTTGTGGCTTAGTTAAGTAACCACAGAATCATGTTAATGGTCATTTGGCAAACTGTACAATACACCCACCCATCCAAAGCACATAGAGAAAATATGTGAAAACATGGAAGATGAGAGAAGGTTCCACTAGATTCCTGGTTCCTGTTCCTGGCTACTCTACTCTGCTCTGCTCTGCCCTGTGTCTAATGAATTTTTAACAATATGCCGCAATGGGGCGGCTTCAATGGCAACAGAAAAAAAAAAAAAATAAAACGAAAACGAAACACAACGTTGGTTTTTATATTTTTGGCTAAAAGCATAACGGATTTGTGGTTTTCCAGGGAATTGAAATGGTAACCAGAACAAAAGTAGAAATTGCAGTGTGCATTTAGTCTCGTTTTATCTCGTCTTTTTTTTTTCTTTTTTTATTATTTTTATTTTTTTTATTATCCCCCACTTAATTTATTGATACTTACATCACAATAGGATGAGGAGATGTTTTGCAAATTCAAACGGAATACACGATCCCTGAAAGAAATGGAAAAAGCAAAAGAAAGAGGATTAACAATTAGAGTTAGTATATATACTTATTCAAAGTTAATTCTACTTACATGGCGCCAACATAAAGAGAATCTCTCTCCTCATTCATATGAAAAGTACGATAATATAATTTGCCGCAAGTAAATTCACGTACATGATCTGAAAGAAAAGAAAGAAAAATGCGTTATATATATAAATATGTATATGTATATGTATATATATATGTGTATGTATATGTCTATATACAAAGTAAATTTACGCTGGTCAAATATTTGCAAGAGATGTTATTTTTTTCCTTTTTTTTTTGGATGGGGGGGGAATTTCTTGTTTAAGTTAGCTGTCAACAAGGTTACAGAGTTAGATAGGAATGAGGAGGAGAAGAGAAGGAAGGAAAAGGACGCACACACACACACACATACATATATAGAAAGGACTTCAGCGTAGAGATATCCCATTTCAATCAAATGACATTTTGACATTCCCTGCACAAACTATGCACTATCGGTCATGTTCCGACTCTCTTGGACATTTACTTTAAATGTTGTTTATTTACATTTTACTTTTTGGCTAGACCGGAACCAGGGAGCATACGATAGAAGGGAAGAAGGAGGAGGAGGAGGAGAAGGAGGTGGAGAAGAGGTGGAAGCTAAAGAAATGGTATTGGTAGTGACACTGGAACTGGAGATGCATCTCTGAGTGGTCACTATGTTTGTAACTTTATATGACAATTTCTTTTCCCATTTTAAGTAGTAGATAACAAAAAAAACGAAAATAAAAAGTATATTAAATTTTTTGTTCAACATTTTAAAAGATATGAAGACGTATATGGATGTAAGAGAAATATAAAGAGTATATAGCCGAAGGCCTTAGCAGCCAATGGTTTAGTTCTAAGCTAATTGTAATTTCAATTATCTCTAACTCTATTATAAAAAAAATAAATAAATATATAGTATGTACCTATATATATATATTCCTCTGCGATTATATTTGCAAATGTTTAGCCATTTTTCGAACAATTTAAATGCAATTTTTGCATGTTTTTCATTTTACAACTCAATCAATCCTCATTCTATGATTTTTATTAAACATTTTAATTAAATCATATTACGCTTTAATTGTTTTAAGGCCCCTGTATTGTCTCTAATACTCAATCAATCATTAATTAATAATGTTATGTTAATTTTCCTATTGACGTCTCTCTGTCTGCACTTTTCGTTCGTTATCCATTTTGTGGTTTCTTATCGAGTTTGAGTGCTAAAATGCTGAGCTCTATGCATTTCTTTAATTAAACTAATTTATATTTACTTAGAGAAGAGGAGGACCGCACACACACACGCACAAGCACACGCACACGCACACACCACTCATACACATACATGTTCAATATTCGCTTCGACATTATCAATTAATAGCCCTGTCACTCATTTTTGCCCGTTTTCAATATACGTATATATATATATATATATGGATATTCGGTTCCCTTTTTGTTTGGCCAGCAATTAATTCTGACAATTCGGAATAGGGCCAAAATGCCTTGGACAGCACAAGTGTCAAATGTCGTCCAAAGGGACAACAGATAACCAAAACTGTACTAAACTAAACTAAGCTCTGGCTAAATAACTTTAATGTGAGCTGCTACTTGGCTTTTGTTTACAAGTTGTCCGTCCAACCATTGCCCGTCTAAGTAATTACTTTAATTTGAGTTTAATTTTTGCGGTAATTACAAGAAAATTGTAGACCCAAAAAGTTAAATTGAATATTTTTATTAGTATTTAAGTAGTTAAATAAATATCTAACTAATAAATACTTAAAAGGAATTTAATAGTTTTCAGTAATTAAATCATGTAATTGAATGAATAAAAATTAATTAATTACAAAAATTTAATGTGAAGACAACTTTTGGAAATTTTGCGTTATTATAATATTATAATATAATTATATTACTATATAATATATACTATACACACAAGTCAAGCCGAAGGCCCAATCAGCCAGCGCTCTTATTAGAATTTAGTTCCGACTAATTTTAATTAGTCCTAACTCTAAGATAAATAAATAAATAAATATACTATTATATTATTATATAATATATATTATTATATTATTATATAATATATATTATTATATTATTATTATGTCTAATACTATAGTATACTATAAAAATCCTATAAAATATTATGTATGTACATATATTTATCAAGTTTTGAACTTGCAAGAAAAAAAAGAGATTTTCTTATGATATTTATAAATTATTATTAAAATAGATCTAATTACTTAAGAATTATTCTAAATAAATTTGATATAATTACTATATTGATTATATGACAACTCTAGTTACTATTTTGTTTTACTTCAATCTGCTATAATTTCCCAATTTCTCTGATTTAATATTTCTCCAACCAAATAATTCAATTGAACACTTAAGTTCTTCATACTTATGGGTATTGATACTGGATTTTTTCTAACACAATTGAATAACAATTTAACTTTAGTAAGTATTTTTCTTCTTTTTTTTTGACCAATTCTTGTTTCCATCTTGCTCTATGATAGGTACTATAAGCTCTCCGACAAAGAAACCTTTAAACAAATCCCAAAAATGCAAAATGCAGCACACACAGATCAATGTTAAACAAAAGGAAAACCCCAAAAGCTGAACAAAAGGCAAACCAAACAACCGACCTATCATCACACAACAACAACAGGAACAACAACAACAACAATAGTGACAACAACAACTACAATAATACAATGAAAGAATGGGAGGGAAAATGTAAATACTTACTGGCGCCATTTCACTACCCTCCTAACCCCCCCCCAAACCCCACTCCACTTCACTTCATTTCATCTATCCTCCACTCCTTTTGCAATTTTCAGGCTCACAAAATGTAGCTATTTTTGATTTCCGATTTCAAGTAAAGGCATATATACACACACACACACACACACAAACCCACACACACACACATACATATACAGAGAGAGAAAAATTGTGACTGGACTTTACCAAGTCCAAAAGTAGCTGCTGCCTGCGCCAATAAACAAACAAACAAACAAACAAAATGTATGAAAGGTTCGATTCAAATTTACTTTAACCGCATTTTATATACTCTTTCAACAATGGATCAGAGAGGAACTTTTATAATATAAATAATAAATTAAAACTATATTCAAAATATATTATAAATTATATTAAAATTATATTATATAAATATAAATTGTATTACATAAAGTCAGAAGTTCTATTTAAGCATAAAGTTTATTATAAATATTCTCTAAAGTTTAATTTAAATAATAAATATACATAAAAGTATCGTCCATTTAGTTTATTATAAATATATTTTTTATTTTATAGATATATAAAAACTTAATTGCATAAAAAAAGGGTTAAAATTTTTAATCCAAAATCGAATTACATATAAAAATATCTTAAGAATCAGTTATAAATGTTTTCTACATAAGAAATTAGAATCAGTTTCTATTGATTTTCTGCTTAGGTTCTATATAACAAAAAGTTTGACTAATTGAATTTATGACAGAAAGTTTTTGTATCTAATTTGTCCATTAGAGGAATCTGTGATATATAATTAATTATTAACATTTAACAAATGGCAAAACGATAAAAGAAAGTTAATAACAAAAATATTATCTCAATGCATCGTTTTTTAAGCCAAATCGTTTAAGTACCCATCTCAATTAATCACGCCAAAGGAAAAGAAAATTAAAATCAATGTATCTAGCATCTGCTAGAAAGTTAACTTATGTTCCTGTTCAAGAATCTATACTTCCTAATGCCAGAACTAAGAAACTTTGTTCGAAAAGTGTATAAAAATGAGAGAAGGCAAAAAAAAAAAAAAACGAAAAGAAAAAGGAAAAAAAAATAGGAAAATTCAAACTGCGTCTTTTGTTTGCCAACGGGAAACAACAACTACAACCTATGGAGTACTACATATGCATATGAGCTAGTGTATTTGTGTGTATTGGTTGTGCGTGTGTGTGTGTGCCGCCTCTGCATACATTTGCCCTCACACAATTCAAATTGTGGGAGGGAAGGATGAGATGGCAAGGGTGGTAAATGTCCTTGCCAAACCGGAAGTCGACTTGTGTACGCTTGAAATGTTATTGTACATATTTTTATTGTATTTTTGCCTGTTATTTTCAACTTTTTCTTATATTTTTTTTCAAAGTTTTTTCCGTTTTTTTTTTTTGGCTTTGTTTAGTTCTTCTTTTTTTTTCGTTAACTTTAAGTTTTAAGCAAATTTTTGCATGAATCATGGAAAAAGAAAATTTAACTTAAGTCTACGCTTTTGTCTGATAATTGTATATAGACGCCATTCGGATCTTAAGTCAATTTTTATGCCCAACTATAAATGTTTATTGGATGAGGACATCTACATATTGGTATTAAAGGATATATTTATGTCTCTGACAATCGACTGTTAACTTATTTTTGCAATTGTTGTTGCTATTATGTGTGTGTGTGTGTGCGAGTGTGTGTGTGTGTGTGCATAGTTGGCCCTAATAAAAATACAAGAAGAAACATATTTGCTTTGGGGCAGGCCTTTCTTTTCCCTTCTTTATGGGGGGAAGGGGGGAGGCTATAAAAATATTATCATAAATTTATGAATATTTCACTTCCGTTTTGGGGTAGGAGAATAATAATCAAGTCAAGGGAATCGAAAAACATATTTAATACTAACATTACAACTACTTAAAGGCTTTCACATTTAGATAAATAGTTTAGTATATTTTAATATATATATTTGTTGCTAAAAGTAAAAGGATTTTAGTTTTAAACAATAAATTACCGAATTAAATAAAGACTTTTGCATTTAGATAAAGTTTAATTACTTTAGATCACTTTTAGGAATTATTAAAAATAAATGCCACAATTTTAATGCCAAACTAAAAGTATTTCAATAATTGAACTTGATAAAGAAATTTATTTAATTTATTAGAGAAATATTTATTAGTTGTTTAAAAAACTTTTATTCAAATATTAATAAAACAATAAATAATTATATTAAGTCTTTATATAGCACCCGGTCCAATTCGGATCCGTGTTTTTTTAATAGATAGTTTTAATAATTTTGATTCAGAAGGATATTATAAACGATAAAGGATTTGTTACATAAATTGATTAGGTGTGTTAGCATAAAAAAAATACTTGAATTTCGCAACGGTTTATAATTCCTACTTTTTTTTATTAAAAAAAAAAGTATTTCAATATTTGTACTTGTAAAGGAATTACTTATGTAAAAAATATAATTTAATTACTCGCGGCTTGTTGTTTCTAACTTTTTATTTTACCAAATAATTATTGGAATATTTGTGCTCGAAACGGATTTGAAATTACTTTATCTTACTAGACTTTAAGTATAATTTGGATATACATATATTATATATTTAAGTATAATTTGGATATACATATGTTATATATTTAAGTATAATTTGGATATATATATATAATGTAGATAAGTAGAATATTATGGATATAACTTAATTTAAAATAGAGTAAGTATATACTCTATAATTCTAATTCTACGATTTCGAATTATCTAAGGTAATTTCAAAATAAAATTACATTTTGGAAAGTAATGAAAATCATTTTAAAAAACCCAACTCTATTCAGAGGTTTTGGGTTTCATTTTTATTAGATTTTTTTTTTTTTTTTTTTTAATATTTTCGTTTTGGATGGCAGGTAATTTTCTTTTCTTCTTTTTTTTTTTTTTTTGTTGATGGTTATAAACATATTTTCGCCATCATTTTTATCCACAACGACTCAACTTAGGCAACTTTATTTGCTTTTAATCCAAGTCCAATCAAAACCAAATTGCATTTACGACCTTTGACTTTTTATGTCTCGCTCTCGTTTGCAATTTTCTTTAGATTTTCTTTTTCTTCTTATTTCTTTTTTTTTTTTTTTTTTTTTTAAGTATACTTTTATATATATGTATATATATGTATTTCTTTTTGGGGTTATTCGTTCTTTCGTTCATTTTATTTTTGATTTTTATTAGGTCGCAGTGCTTATATAAAGGGGAATAAGCATTTATGACTACCCTCATTCTCATATATGTCAATAATTTTTATGCGCTTCATAAATATGCGTGAGTTTTTACGATGACAATCCAAGAGCCGAGAGATGAACCGTGGGTAAAGTCGGCAAGTGGCAAGTCAAGTCAAATCAATTTCTGCACCAACTCTCCCTCCATATCCTCAAGGGAGGACGAAAAAATGACATTTTCAAAAGCGTTATTATCGAATCAAAAATGTGTAGAGATGGCGGACGATGGGTGGTGGAGGGGAGGGGAGGGCAAGATCAGGAGTAAGAAGACATATGTTTGTATGTGTTGGGGTAAATATTGTCGTCTTGGGCCTAAGGGCACAACAGTGTAACAAATGTCAGTTACAGGTAAAAGGACTTTGGGTGTTGCTCTAAGAGCCTCGCTCTCTACCTCTCTCTCTCTCTCTCTCTCTATCCCTATCTGCCTTGGGTTTGCAGTTATCCTTTGAAATATCAAAGCATACATACACAGTCTTGCCTTGCCTACCCATAGATGCCACAAACAGCTCTGGGACTTCTTGATAAAGGTTAGAGATATATGTGTGTGTATGTGTGTGTCTGTGTGTGTTGCATATGCGTGGGAACAGTACATATTCCCTCTTTACTCTGCTCTATATGCTATAAGTTGTATGCAAAATAAGAAAAACAAAAAAAGAAAAGGAAAAAATTTCCCCTTATTTTCTGTTTTTGCTAATTATGAGCTATGGCGATATATATACATATGAGGAGCTCCTCTTCTTCGACTTTGTCCTGTGGCTGTTGCTTCTTCTTTGGCTATATAAGCGTGTATAGAGGACAATGTCAGCATTTAAAAGCACTCGAAAACTGTCTAGACGTCTGACAGCCGACGTGGTTTTCCTCTATTGTATATGTATATATATATATACATACATATGCATATAGTATGTGTATGCATGTGCGTATGCATGTGTATGTTTGTCTACAAATAATTAAAGACTGCAGAATAGCAGAATCAGAAATTACGCTTTAAAGTTTCAGTTGATTTCAACAATTTTTGCAACTCCGTCTATTTAGGTTCATTTTATGGCTGCTGCAAGTTCATTTTGTTGCAGCAAATGCAAAAAACAGTTGTGGCAGTGGCTCATAAAAAGTATAAAACCAAGAGCAACAGAGACGTAACGAGACGTAAGAGCGAGAATGAGAGATACAGGATAAGTACAGGAACGGTTTAAGTGAATTGCAGTGAAACTCTGCACATTGATATTGCGTTCATTTTTAGATGATTTAAATTATTTGAATTAAATTAATATAAAATAAATTACAAATCATATTTTGGATTAATTATTATTATTATTAATTTTTGCTAAACTTTTTGAAATTTACAAGTTGCTTAATATTTTCATATTTATATAAGTTATATATTTTTTTTCTCTTAATAATATATATGTATATATATTGTTTTTGGTGATAGAGCCGCTTTCATTTCAAGAATTACTGTCTCTCACTCTCTGTCTTTCTTTCTTTCTCTCTCTCTCTCTCTGTCTCTCTTGGTCAATCACTCTCACCGATTAGTACTCAGCAATTGACTTTTGCTGAGCTAAGTGCATTTGTTGAGTGCTTCAAGCTCTCTTCTTCCCTCTCACTCTCTCAGAACTGTACCTTACCCCAAAAGATACTTTTACTGAACACAGAGAAAAGAGATGGATAACGAAGCACTTTCTCTCCATCTCTCAACGCTCTCAGCTGACTATTGCAAATGTGCCTGCAGTTTTTTAAAGCTGCTGTTAAATGAAATCAGAAAGAATCGGTAGACTTCATTATAGAATAAATGACTATCAGAATGATTTAATTTTGCTTAACATTTAATTTATAGAAATATATTTAATGTTTTTAATAATTTGGCTAGGTCTTATGTAACGGATTACATTATTATAAAGCTTTTGCAGCAACAGCGAAAAACTATATAAAAAACAAAGGGATTTCCCTCAAGTTTTAAAGACTTTTCGTCTTACAATTCATAGATTTCATAAATTTTTTGGGAACTCATCATACTGTTTAAATTTTCAGTTGAATACAGAATATAAACATAATTGCTTTTACGACAAGAATCTTTGAAATTTGTATTTGTATTTATGTACCTATACATTAAGCTAGCTTTTATTTTATTCTCTATGTATTTCCCTGTAGGAGTTCCAATATTTCATTTTTTTTTTAAATTAATCTTCGTGTTTAATTATACAAATTTTAAAACGATAAAACTTATTAATTTACCACATCATCACATCAGTGCGAAACCGGACCTGAAGCTTAACCATTTATATGCTTGTCTGAACCCGAAAAGCAGGCAACAAAAACGCAACAAATGCGGTAACTGTTTCATTTTTTGGTTGTATGTAAGCGTGTGAGTGAGGGAAAACAGGAGAGCAACTTCATTTTGATGAGGAATACACATACAAACACACACACACACTCACACGCATAGAGTAAGCGAACATGTGTGCACGTTTTTGTGGCCTGGTGCTTATGTCCATTTGGTGCAGCCGTAAACGGTAAACCATTTCACATCTCTTTTAGTCTATTTTTCGCCACATCTCTTTCTCTCTGTTTCTTCTCTTACTCTTTACATTTTTTTATTTTTTTTTTTTGGTAAGGTGATGGGTATAAAGAGAGTTAGAGTGTGCTTAATTTAGCATGCCAAATGATGCTACAAAATAAGCACTTAAGTGCAAATGAGTGAGAAAGCAACTATATGTACATATGTATCTACATATGTGTATGTAGATACAGATGTAATATCTAAAGCGCATCTATATACATACATACCTACATATGTACATATATCTGACTGTGATTCCCATGGACAAGTGCCTCCTCTTAAGTCAGTTAGATATAAATGTAAATTTAATTAAAATTAATTATGTTATGTACAATTTATTTAATAAATAAAATAATTATTTTATCCAAATCAGAGAAAATTGCATTCACTTGCATTTAGTTTAAATAATTTAATTAAATGCAAATAGTTTGTGCTATTGTAATTGTAATCAAAATTTATACACTTTGAAATGTTCTATTCATACATACATGCTAAGCGATAAGTCTTCGCATTGCCAACTTCCTTTTTACAAAACTTGCCTAATCATTAGAAACATCCGCTTATTATAGTGCTATACTTTTTATCAATATTCTCCCCTCTCCCGCACTCTCACTCCCTCTTCTACTCTTCCCACTGCTTTTCATCTCTTTTAGTTTGTTAGCTTTAGGAACGTGATTTTTTTGCCTCTTAAAAGTTTAGTTTAAAAGACTTTTAATGATGGCCACACACAAACTTGGCTTTGAACTGTCGACAAAACAAAAGAGAGAGAAAGAGCGAGAGAGCAAGCACGAGAACAATCGAAAGAACAACCGAGAACTAACATTATTAATTCGATGTCAGGTGTCAGGATTGAAATTCAATTTTCTGCACGTGGAAAAGTTTTCAGTGGACACCTAACATGGTTTGGGCTGGACTCGCACCACTTTTAATCCAACGCTCCAGCTCTCCCCTCCCCCCCCACTGAGTTATCCAGCGTGCTATACCTATACACTATAGTACAACAGGAGAGTACAGCAAAGAGGTTGGATCAAAGAGAAAACTGGAACACATGCCCATGCCTGCTACCGCCTTGAACATTAACGGCTTTTGACACACACACACACACACACAGCAAGAACACACATATACACCACAGTATGGCAAACGCCGTTACATAGATACTGAAACTGTCCCATTAATGTCAAGTGTTGAGTAAGGGCAGTGTAGGAACAGAGGCAAAAACTGTTAAGCACTTTCTTACACTAACAAAAAACTACTTAATAAATGTGAAATATAATGAAAATCTTATATCAGAAATAAAAGTGTGTTCGAAATATTATATACATAATTAAAAAGAAAATATATGAGGAAATTAGTTGGAAAGAATAATATATTTTTAATTTATAAAATATTTAAATATTATTTTTCATCTTTAGTTGGGGCAAATAATTTTAGAGCTAAGAAGAATATATATATTTTTTCTTACTTCCATTTAATTGCTTTGCTTGCTTTTGCATTTCAATTTGAATAACTTTCGGTGCACTTTCTTTCTCCCAGTGTATACATTTTGCGATAAAGAAGTGTTTTTTTTTTATCATGCAACAAAGCTTGGGCTTGCATTGGAAGATTGAGTTGAGGCGGAGAAGGCAGAGGGGCACTTGAATGAAATTATGTCACTGGGTTTCCATATGCCGTTTACTTATTTGCACTCTGCGTGGTCGCAGCTGAGATTATTCTTCTGCCTCTCTCTCTCCCTTTGTCACTCTATCTCTTTGTCACTTCTTTTCTTTTCATTCTTCATTTCTATATGTAACTCCACTCTCTTTGTGGTTTAGCTACCTGTGACTCAGTTTTTAGTTAAGTTGAAAAAGGGAAATGTATGTAGCTCCTAATGAAGTCATTCTCACAGTCAATGATCTTTCCTTACGCCCAGCAGCAGTCGCAGGCAGAATTTAAAAATAGAAAAAGATGAAATTAAGTGAAGACAGGCGATTTTTCCTTTTTCAATGGAAAAACATCTGCCAAACCGGCTGAGTCAACAAATTGAAAGAGGCAAGAGAGACAGGAGGCATGGCTCTGCTATTCAATTTTTATTTTATTTTTCTTCTTTTTTTCCCCATGTTTCGACTATAAATTCATTTGTGTGTTAGACCAAGCGAAATGCAATTAATTTCATTTAAATCAATAACAACAAACATTTTTCATTTTTAACATAGAAATAAATAGACAATTTTCAATAGCTAAATTCTGCTTGCTGAAGTTTTGATACTCTTGTGACTATAAATTATATATATGTATATAGATACATATATAGGGTCATATGTACATATATATTTTATGTTTGAATAAAACACAAATTAATTGGAAATGATAAAGTTCCGAAATTATTTGATATGCAACGAGGAAAGAGACAATAATATTAGATACTAGATGACCAAAGCGAGATGGATTACTATTTTTTTATTTTCAAGGATTTTAAACCTGCTTTTGAACAGGTTAAACAGTCTCATATATGTAGTGACATTCAAACTTTGACAATTCTTTGAGCCAGGGATCATCGACGATGTCAGATATTTTGGATTCAAACCGGCTTAAATCAAAATCAATGTGATTGAAAACATACATATAAACATGTAACATACAATTTCATAATATATATAAACGTATAAATATTATTATACTATTGTTAGTGCCTTTTAAAGTTTTTCCTTTAATTTTGATTGTAGAAATATATATGTACATATGTAGATCAAAATCAATTTGATGTGTCTGAGAAAACGTTATTTTATTTAAAGACTAAACTAATCAAAATTTTAAGTTTAGAATGAAACAAAAAATTGTATACTTCCACAGTGAAATCAAAGACAATAAAACGATTCATAGAACTATCTCATTGCTCTCTTATTTTGTCGCATAAATTCACTCTCTCTCTCCCTCTCTCTCTCTCTCTCTCTTCTATGTTAGACTGGACTGACTCAGACACCTTTTAAGTGATTACACAGCCACGGAAAAAGCAACCGCAGTATTTCTATACTATAAGTATGTACATTCTTATGTTTTTCTTCCCATTGAAACCAAAGCATCGATAGATTCTTGGGATCGGTTCTAGTTTGAGAGATAACCCAGGGAAAAAAAGTAATCGAAAACATGAATTTGATCAAATTTTTGAAAATCAATAATCCATGCAATTGACCCAATTCCAATTCATTGGAAAACATGGCAATACAGATGTAAGTTTGGTTTCTTTTCCATGACTGTCTTTAAATGCACGTATCGGATTGCTCCTCTTTGAAGCAAGATTTTGATAAAATTTTATTACATTTTGATTTTAGATGCATAAATTCTTGTCAAAAATAAGGTACAAGAAATATAATTTTTTAATCTGATCAATACCAAAAGAAATGTTAACCAAAGTTATTTGGAATGTTTCTAGATCCATTATTGAAATTTAAAATATTTAAAGAAAACCGTGAGAGTTAGTAACTGATCGAATGTATATACTTCTACGAATACTGTTTTATTTCACTTGATGTTTTCTACCCACATATTTTAAAATACCGTTAGTTAGGGTATAAAAGAAAGTCAAATTTATAGTTGACATTTTCAAGAAAATTTATGGTTTAAAGTTCTATTAAATATGGTGAGTACAGTCAATTGACTTCTGGCCAGGATAACTATTTGGCTTGCCAATAGCCAAAGCAATAGAATGAGAGAGAGTGAGCGAGGGAGAGAGAGAGAGAGAGAGAGAGAGAGAGGGAGAGAAGAGGATAAAGAGAGAAGGATAGCGTAGTTTTACTCTTAATCGTCTCACGTTTTGCTTGGCAAGTGCTTAGCCAAAAGCGGACCAAACTACAAAATACTTTGCCTCCTCGATGATGTTGTGTTATGTTCATGTTGTTGTTGTTGTTATTATTATTGTTGTTGTTGTTGTTGTTGTCGGCACGTGAACTTTTATCCTTCAATCCTTGAGAACGTGAACTATTAGAAAATGTTTTGCTGGTCATGTAGTAACATGCAACACGAGCTTAAGAAAATGCATAACAAAAAAAAAAAAAAAGAATAGCTAAGCAAAAATATTTTCGATTTTAGCACGCTTTTTTTTTTCTTCTTTCTGAAGTGAAGGGTTAATATTATTTATAATATAAATATATTTAAAATTTGTATCTTCTGATTGTATGTATCTTTAAAGTGTGTAAAAATGATAAATGATTTCAATTTTATTATATATATTTCATTCCTCTTTCGTTTCGTTTATCTTTTCTCAACATATTTCATCTCGATAGAGACGCATACATTTAATGGTTAATGACTCAATAAAAATTTTTGGCTGCGGTGTCTCTAATGATTGTTTTTTTTTTATTTTATTTTATTTCATGTTAACCAGTTCTCAATCAGGTTTTATCTTTTTTTCCCTTCTTTTTTTTTCCTCTGTTGAGTTAGTTCCATTGGCAATTTAGTTGAGGGTTTTTTTCTTTTACTTTTTTGTGGACTTTTGTTGATTGTGGCCTTTTTTGGTAGTTTATAGGGTAGTTTTGATTATAGATTTGTTAGAAGATTAACAGTTTCAGGAACTATTTGTTAATTGGAATAATAAATGTATAAACTCTTGTGTTGAATACTTTGGAAAAGTTTTCAGAGTCTTTTAAAAAGCATAATACTATTTTTTGAGATTTGAAGGATACGCAAAAATAATTGTAATTGTATTAATTGGTTTTAGATTTGATCTGTCTAATCTGAATTGACATTAAAAGTTATATATTTTAGGGGAAAAATAAATGAAAATCAATTTTACAATTATTCCAAAGCGATACACCCAAAAAAGTTGGAAATTTTAACTATTGAAGAACTTTTTTTATTTTGAATATAAAATTTCTGAATTGAAAACAAATTCGAAGAATTGAAAATATATAGGTACATATATAAATATTAACCTGAACAATTAAATGTTGTTAATCCCTTAATCCCAGTTGGGACTTATTTAATTATTAATTATTTAAATAAAAAATGAAAATTTGATTTATGTTAAGTTTTTTTTTTCAACTTTAAAGATTTGGTTAAATTATTGCCGAGCTAATTTTTAAGCTATGAAAATTCACATTGATTTATATTGTAAATCTAGAGAGTCGATTTTTCTGCTTATTTCTTGCATATTTTTTCATTCTTTCTTTTTTTTGTTTTGAGTTCTTTTATTTATTATCATCCACTTATCCCTTAGATCAGGCAATTGCACACATCATTTATTTATATTTATATATAATGATTATTATTATTATTCTCTGGGCATTTATTTGTTTAAATCTGGTAATATGCACATGCATATGAATAATACGGAACAATGCGACCAATATGCAACGATATTAATATGCAAATTATGCCAGGAAGCATACATATATATGTATATATGTACATATGTACATAAAAAGGATATAAATAATAATAATATATAATAACAAAAGAGTTAAAAACCATGAAAAACTTCTCGAATCGCATCCAATTGCTGTAGGCAGTAAAAGGACTTTGTTGAGAAGGGTGAGGTGAAGAGAGAGAGAGAGAGAAAGAAGGAGAAAAAAATGTGTTGAATTAAAATTGATAAATAACAGAAGAACAGAATGACAAAAAAACAGAGAATATACAGTAACTACTATATGTATGTGTACATATGTATGTATGTATGAGGTAATATTTGTGGCAAATAAATTACAATTTGTATGTTTTTCTGTGTAAATTGAAAAATAATATGCTGCGAACAAAAAAACAACAACAAAATGTACAGAAAACTTAACCAAATTCGTAAATAAATTATTAAACATTTAATACATGGCAATGAATGAAAAATTACTGATAGTAACCACCATAAAGGATTGCATCAGCTTTTGATTATAGGATTTCGATACATTTATAGCAAAATTAATTCTTTGTTAGACTTTTATTTAGATCTGTATATTTAAATTATTTAAAAACCCCCAAAAATTTATACTAATGTTTACTTATTTATACTATAAAATTGTCATTTAGATTTGCTTAATAACTTAAACTGATTAGGTAATTTATATATGTATATATACATAAAATATAGAATGTTGCTGGGTCTTGCCCTATCAAGATATCTCTACTAACTTTTGGCATTGGAATTCCCTTTGATTTCCCCGCACACTTTATTAATTTTTATATTTTTTTTCACATTAAATCTTTTTAATTAATTATCTCATAATATGTATAATTAGTTTCCAATTGCCATAATCTTTTAATCTATATATATGTATGTATAAGAAGATTTACCTCTTTTATATTTTCCATGACCATGGGACTGATCATTGCCTGCACAGCATGGCTGTTCATAGTAAAAATTCCAGGTATTCTCATAGTCGGCGGCAATTTCTGTGATTAAATTACCCCAGGCAAGGACCAGGAGCAACAGATCCCGCAGCAACTGGCCCCGCAGCAGCAACAGTTGCATCTCGCTTGGCTACGTTTCAGTTTTGGTTGCAAGCAATTGGATTATTTGTTTGTATGTGAATGGGCAAAGAGGATAACTGTTTTTTTTTTTGTGCCGATTGCCCGTTTATTGATTCTACCACCACTGGCAATACTTTTTACCGTTTTTTTTGCTTTTTTTTGTTTTATTGGTGTTAACTGTTAACACATTTAAATTTTATTATTTTTAATGCCAGAGAGAGATAGACACATACATATGTATATACGCAGAAACAGAGGGAGTGAAATAAATAAATTTCTACAGTTTTTTTTATTGCAGGAAAATGAAATTGATTTGGGTTCTTTTTTTCCCACGCACAATAAAATTTTGCAATAAAAAATACTTTTTACCAATTTTGTTAAAATTTGTTTTTGTCGTTTTTGATTAATTTTAAATACATTCACACACTGGACATTTACATTTACAGTTTAACGCGCCAAGCAGCTGCAGTAATAAAAATAACTTCAATGCACCGAAGTTGTAATACCCTTACAGTTATTTATCTGTTATATTTACAGCGAGAGAGAGAGGGAGAAAGGACAAAAAAAGGATAAAGAAATGTTTTTTTTTTCTTAAAAAGAACTTTTTGAATTGGCTACCATGGTGATCGGAAAAATTTATTAATCGTAGTTTAATTCATGAAAATAGATATTTCTTTTTTTGAGTGTTGCAAACATTTATTTAAAAAAATAATACTCTTAAGCCGCAGAAGGGTATCGAAAGGTATGCGAGAGCGGAGTATAACAGGTTCTCTATTAACCCACGCATCTGGCCACAACAAAAATTCTTAAAACTCCGCGAAAAAGAGACAAAAAGAAATAGAGTAAGAAAGAGCAAAAGGCGCATTTAAACACGGCATAAGTCTAAATAGTATTATTAATGATTATAAAATTTGCTTTGGTAATTTTCTCAATTTTCTTTGATCTTAATTGCAAATTGTTGCATTTGTGTCTCTTTCTCTGTCTCTCATGTAAGAAATTACAAGAGACAAACACACCTACACATACACACGAGCACAAAAACTCACACACACACAACACACACTAGTGCACGCACACAAAGGCGCTTCACAGATACACACTTGAGATGATGGTTGGGTTTGAACACAGATTTCTTGAATTAAATTCTTTTAGCCGTTAGCATAATTTGTTTATAAAACACTAAAACGGCAATAATTTTTTACATTTTTTGCACAATTTTAATTGAATTTTTATTTTAAGGCACTCGAACGGAAAACAGAAACGAACGGAAGACGCGACACAGACAAAAGAGCGACAACAACAACAAAAAATATACACGATCGCAGTCTGTTATTCTCTTCTGTTAGTCTGTTATTCTCATTTAGTTCTGTTAGTACCATTTAGTTCTGTTAATCTCTTTTAGCTCTGTTAAAAAAATTTTCACGATCGCAGCAAATTAGGCGTCACAGTGTTTAGCGTAGAGGGCGCCAAAGGGTAAGTTAAGCGATAGCCACTACTTCGAGTTATATAGCAATCAGCTTAGGTAAGACAACGTTCAAGTAACGGAATTTCAAGATAAGTTTTAAATTTTTTAATAGAAAATGATAACGTATAAGACAGAAAGATATTCCTTCTTTGCAGCAGAAACAGCTAGATTACCATGTTAATGCAATTTATATGATTCCAACAATGAATAACTATTCAAAATGTACAATTGTTTAGGAACTTGGGTCAGTTGCCCCCACTTAACTTAATCCAGCCCTGCAGACAAAACAGAAAAGGTATGCAGATAATATACATTTTATTTTGTCTAGCTGCCATTTGCCTCCATTTTCAATTTCATTGTAGACTCGTGCGGAAGTGAGGATTGTTATTATTTTAAGCAGCCAGCCAGCCAGTCACTAGGAAAGACAGGCAGAGGGCAGGCAGCACCTGTAACTTGCAACCTGCAACCTGTACAGATGCAACTGATGTTTGTTTTGTCTATTCTGCCTGCTCTTCTTACATACTCCCCCTCACTCTTTCTTCCTCTCTCTATCTTTTTCTCTTATTCTTTTTGCTTGTTTGCTTGCCCTGTTGTTGCCTCAAGGCTGGCAATTAAAAACAGTTTTTGGCAGTAGCATCATTTGGCATAATATGCATCTCCGTCTCCATCTCCATCTCCATCTCTCTCTGTATCTGTATCATTGTGTCTGTCACTGTCTGAGTTCTTCGTCTGTATTCTCTCAACTAGACAAGACACGAAAATATTTTAATTAAAAACTCAAGTCGAAATGGTTATGTTTTTCACTTTTGTGAATGTGATATTTTTTTTTTTGGCAATTGTCAATGTTAGCTAACTGCGTCTCGCTTTTAGCCCTTTGAAGGTAACCTGACAGCGGCTCTCACTCTCTTTCCTGCTAATGAGTTTCCCTTAGTTTGCACACACTCTCGCTCCCCCTCTCTCTCTCTCGCTCTTGCAATCTCAGTGATGGCACATTTTTAGTAAAAGCAATCATTTCCCGGTTCATTTGTTTAATGTTAAAAGATGAAAAAAAATTTGAATTATAACGATAAGGAAATATAATTACAATTTTTATATCTTAATATAAAAGAAAATAATGTATTATATATTCACTATTTATCTAGTTTGAATCTGGCTTCGCTAGCTTTATTATGCCTTTCTGCAGGTATCTTCTCTCTCACTCTCACATTATAGATCCATGTGGTTAATATTAGTATCGCTTTTGCTCAACTTAATTTTTAGTTTTTTCCTTGTTCTATTTAGTTTTGATTTTCATATATTTTGGGTTGTCCAGCTAGATTTAGCTCTTAATTGGCTACTATGCCAACACTGATCTGATCTAACTGCTTATTCTGGTGTTTTGCTCCGCTCTGCCATTTGCCTGCTAATGAGTTTGCCTTTCTTTTACTCACCCACACTTCCTTTAGCTGTTGCATTCCCCACTCCCTCCCCCGACCCATAACATGCAATGATACTGTTGAAAATTTTTGACACATGCTCAGCACACTGTCCTCCATTCACTCTTACTCTCTCTCTTTATCTCTTACATCCAGAAACACACACACACACGCACACATACATATATATACATTGTTGCTAAAGCTTTGATGTTTTAATACTCAGTACCCATTGTTTAAATTGGGTATATTTTCAGAGTGAAAGTGTTTGTAATATGCCAAATGAAAAGTGTTAATTTTTCGTTAGAAATTTTTATAATCCAACTAATCTTAACATCTTTATATATGCATGTTTTTTGGTAACGTTTATCATAGTTATGTGAGTGAAATAATTAAATTTTATGTATGTATGTGCATTACAATCAGGCAAAGAGTATCTCGAATTCCATGTCTTGAATTTGTTTTTTTTTTTTATATTTTGCTTTTGGTGGGAGAGGGAAGACGAGCTTTCAAGTGCAGCTTGGCTACAATGAGAAGGACGACATTGTCATTGTGTTGTCATTTGTTGTTCTTGTTGTTGTTGTTGTTGTTGCTGGTGTTTCTTGTGTTTTTTCTTGTTCTTGGTGTTGTTGTTGTTGTTGTATGTTGCGCCAAAACGTTTTCTTTACACAATGTCAACTTTCAACAAAAGGACTTTAATTAAGTCCTTAATGACAGCTTAATTTAGCGCACTTCTCCTCTGCATGCGTATGCTTTGACACGTACAGCAAACGTACCCCGCTGCCCTCTCTCTCACTCTCTCTCTTTTGCTCTACAACTCCACTACATCTGCTGCTTCAATTTCTACTCCAACTCTAACTCCTATTCTCACTCATATACTCCCGACTCCCGCTGCTGGTTGTTTTGTCTAATTTCCATTGTCCAATTTTTTTTTTTAAAGACTTTAAGCCCGATGAAATGACATTTTGATTATGTCAAATAAAATCAGAAAAGGAGCGAGATAGCATGGGATGGTAGAGGAAAAAAAGAAAAGAAAACGAAAAGAAAAAGCAAAGGAAAAACTACATACAAGTTGCTGACAGCAACAACATTGTTGTTGGTCAGCAACTTTTATGCATTATATAGTGTACATACATACACACAAACACACACACACACACATATATATATATATGTATTGTATATGTATATATAGAAAAAGTTCCAACAAATAACCAACAACTAGCAGGAGCAGCAGCAGAAGCAGCAGCAACAATCGCAAACAGCGATAAAAACCATTTGTTGTCGCTTTTCTATGGCCCAAAACTTGAAGTTGGCTTACTCAAGTTACGCTACCCCATCCTCCCCCTGCAATCTCCTCACATCCTTTTGCCATTTCTTGGCTACCTCTGACACATATAAAAGATTTCAATGCACTTTGCCTTGCAAGTTGTTCGCGCAGAAAAAGCACTGACCAACAACAACAATACCAATAACAACAACAGAAACAACATTAGCAACAAAAACATTGAGAGAAACAAGAACAATCCTGACTTGTCAGAGCAAGCAAATGGCACTAAATATTAAGTTTGCCTTTTGCAACTTGACCAGGAGGAGCACAGCAAAGGCAAAAACTTTTGGACCAGGCCAAAAAAAAAAAAAAAAACCAAACTAATGAAAGCCATCACCAGGCAGCAGGCAACAGCCTCAACCTCAAAGCCATCTCAGGACAATGTGTGGCCAGCCAAAAAGTTCTCTTTTATACCCTCATTTAAATCGGGGGGTATATGTGTTATGTATATAAAACTAAAGTATTATTAATAATAACTAAAAACTTAGTCGTTCTATATTGGCAATTTTTTGAAAATATATAAGTCTGAAATGCAAATAAAATTTGTGAGATCGATATCTCTACAAATAAGATAGAAATAGATAAAGATCATGTTCAATGATAAAGATCAGAGACTGAAAATCATTATATTTGAATTATTTGTTTTATTTTAAAAACAAACATAGTAATTATTTATAAAAAGATCTTTATAAGATCATAATTATTCAGATCTATTTCAAAAAGAATCTTTTTAAATATGTGGGTATAAATATATAGTATAATTAGCTATAGATAGCTTTCGTTCTTAAAGTCATATTGGGAAAAGTTTTTCCTCAAATCTATTCTTTTTTATAGCTTCGATAGATAATATTCGATTTCTTTTAAAAGGTTCATTCAGATATATAAAATTTTTAATGTAAGTTCATTATATCATAGAATTATATATAGATGTAGTTCCAAGATTCAAAACTGTTTTACCTCTATCAAAATATACATATAAATCGGAACAGAGTAGTCTTTTTCGAATACCATAAACCAAATTGCTTAAATATATTATTATTAGTTTGGAAATCATGCAAATTCCGAAAATTAATCATAGCAATCAATAATCAAATTCGATTCAAACTAATAATTAATATACATAAATTCATTATATAACCCCTACGGAACACTATTTCGAAAGGGTATCCACAAACTGTTTTGTATTTTAAACAAATTTCTTCTTTGCGTTTTACTTATTTTTGCTTGTTGTTTTTGTTGTTGTTGTTTGTATTTTAGCTTTTTTGGCTCGACCAGAGGAAAATTTCTCATGAGGTTACGTCTGGAAAGGACTCCAAGCTCACTTGTTTCAAGTTCAATTAATTTTAAGTGCGGCTGCCATTGTGTTGTTGCAGTTGTTCTTGTTGTTGTTGTTGCTGGTACTGTTGTTATTGTTGTTATTGTAGGTCTTGTTTGTTTATCGGTTCACTTTTTTTTTTTGTTTCTTTCTTTCTTGTTTCGTTCTTCAACTTTTTTGCCCTGTGACATGCTATGTCAGCGCCTGTGTTTATGCTATAAATAATGCAACATATTTTACATAATGATAAGTTTTTGGACATACACGCACACTCGCACTCGCACACACACCATACACACACACAACCCTCAATTATATACCAAAGTCTTCAATATTGCAAAAAACCGCAAAACCAAATTGTAGGTTAGGTCAATTGGGTTTGACTTTGAGAGGCGAACGGGAAGAGGGGGTGGGGAAGGGGAAGGGGTGGAATGGGGAATGGTACCCCTTCATAATAACCAAGTAAGTAGTAGGACAAAAATTAAGGTTACCAATAGCGTTAAATAATGCACGAAGGGAACAGGTAGTAGCGCGTTTTCCAGGAATCCATTAAATAGTGACTAAACAAAGGGTTAAAATTAAACAATATTTTAGTTAGAGGAACTTTTAATTTAAGTTAAAGTTATATGAAACGGATTTTGAGTTTATTATTCAAAACAAGTTAGCCTTTAATTCGCTTAGGCATAAATCCGAAGTCGAAACAAAGTACAAATGCAATGCTTCAACTAGTTGGGAATTGCAACTAAGAAAAACGAAAAAGGGATGAAACTCTGCAACTTGTGCATTTCAATCTAAACCTTTGCATAACGAATATTTTCAGAATTTAGAAAACATTTCAAATATATAGATGTTTAGAAGTTTAAGATATATCTGACTAAAACAAGGACAATGATTTGTTTTAACCAGCATTTCATTGTCAGAATGGAATCCCTCTGATTGCGTAACCATTCTTACATAAATGGCTTTAGGAAACACATGTTAAACAACCCATATAGTCAGGTATGTAATTTGTTTGCTGCATTTGGATAGGATATCCAACAAATGAAAACAAATTAGTTAAGCACTTGGAAATTTTATGGTAAAGATTTATGTATGTAGCTACCGAAAGGACTTTGTCTGGCCTGAGCATCGATAACTAGCATTTCATTTGGCCAATTCATGCTCTGACATTGCTTGGATATCTCCTTACCCAATGTTTTCTTCTACAAATTTGGAGCTGTTATAATTCACACTGAAGTACTACCATATTCTCTTTGTAATCAATTGGTTACCATGATAATATTGCAATCTGAACTCTGTTTTACTTGTTCAGTAAATCGTTTTTATGTTTTACAATTTGCATTTGCATTTGGCAAAGAAAATAGCTGAAGGTTATTTTCTGTTTTGAGTGGATTGTATCTATCTATGAACATATGTATGAATGAATGTAGATAGATATATAGATAGATATCTATTGTATAATGCATATTTATGTTTTACACTGGCACTGCCAATTTGCCTAACGGCCAAAACTCAATCAGGTAGAGGCGTAGGTGGCGATGATACTCATTTGGCAGTCATACAATAAATAAACGATGGGGGTGGGGTGGGGGATTCCAGAATAACAAGAGTTGGAATTAGAAATTGGGACGGATGGAGTACAATCAGGCTGTTACATCAATATTAATTATGCAAATAGGCTTTAGGCACAAGAACCAAGGACCATGGACCAAGTGGCAGGACAAAGTCTACCCAAATCAACGACATCCTCTACGACATCGGCCTCGGCTTAAGCTCATTATAACTGCATTAGCCTTAGAAAAGTGTCAGTCTTGCTTAGCCAAAAGCCAAAGCCAAAGCAAAAGCAAACCAAAGTAAAATAATGAAAGAAAGAGAAAGAGAAAGGAAAAGCAAACCAAGGCAAAACTCCATTAAAGGACACTCAAGAAATTTTTCAATTTTCTTTACATACATATCTCTCCTCTGCTCTCCTCTCCTCTCTCTGTCTCTGTCTGTCTCTTTCTCTTTCTCAAAAATGATGATGAATGTTCCAAGGCTTTGACCCAAATAAATTTGTCAATTTATCAAAAATAAAGACGACAATGCCTACCACCAACTGAATAACCCCCGATCACCCCCCCTTTTTCCACCCACCACCTCCACCTTTTGGCAATAAAAAGCAACAATTGTGAAAGACAGCAAAATGAGTAGAAATTCATATACAGACAAAGTAAATGAGAAATACTTATCATAATACTTTTTGACTACCCACAAATTGTACACACACACCCACACACACACAACAGAGACAGAGGACACGCAGAGGCTGAGACCAAGAGAGAGAGGGAGACAGAGAGAGAGAGATATGGCTTAAAAATCCTTCAAGTGGATGAGTGTAGATGTATGTATATATATAGACGAGGGTTGTTATTTAAGTTTGAAGCTAAATCTAGATGACAAATCTGATTAAAAATCATGTGAAATTTGATATTTTTGAAAAGTTCAAACCAATAAGGGTAAAAATTTTGCAGATCTGTTTTAATATTAACTAATAAACTAAATTTTATAATTTTTAGTTCTTTGTTATTAATAAAGATTAACTAATTAATATCTTATCTTATATGTGACAATATTGAGAACACTCTAAACATATTTGAAAGTATTATAATTATAAAATCTAAATAAATATATATCCTACCTACTGTTCATTTAGACAGTTCCTATATATAAATATATATATAACTTGTAGTTCTCTTTACACTTTGAAACATTATAAAGTAACTTTTCTATATTAGAAATATATCATTAAATTTTAATGATTAAAATATTGCTTCTAGAGCCTCAGGCATTTATTTTGCAGGTTCCCAAGGAATACCTGGACCAAAAACCACAACGGTCACGTTCCTAATGAGTAACTAAAGTCCTTTAAAATTCAACGTCAAGTTAATGAGGGAAATATAATTACAATTTCTGACAAATAAGTTAATTTTCAGAAAAAGCACAGGAAGAAAAGTAAAATGCACTGGCAAGGAAAAGGAAAGTCTTAGCTTTAAATATATAGAATATATACATATGTATGTACGTATAGTAGAAAAAAATAATAAAAATTAATAGCACAAGCAGATCATTTTAAAGATATACAAGGATAATAAGTTAATAAATAAAATCTATATAGTATAACAAATAATTAAAAGAATATACATATATATATATATATAATAGAAAGAGTAATAAAAGCTGTTTACTCAGTTTGGCAAGTCCAGCTAATATATAGAACATATATATATGTTTGGAAAGTTTAATTTGAATTTAACTTTCACTGAATTCTGTTTAGATAAAAAGTCCTTAGCTTTTAGCATCTAACTAATATATAAAATAATAAACTAACGAAAGTTATTTCACTCAATTTTGTAAAGATAAAAGGTCCTTGGCATTTAAGATCTAGCTAAAATACAGAATATATTTTTTAGTTAGGATGACTTTAACAAGAAACGAACAAACGACTAAGGACAATGTTAACATATTGAAGAAACCACCGAGAGATCTTTTCAAAAGTCACAAGTAGGAAACGGAGGTCCTTAGCTTTCAATTACAATATCTTCTAGGTATATTATAAACCCATCTGGCAGATGAAATATTTTCTGAAAATTTCAATAACAATAAACCACTTGAATAAAGTTTTTGTCATATTTCTTAAAGTTTTAAACTCAAGTGTCAACCCATGTGAATGCTTATTTTATTTTAAATAAGTCCAAGTGTCGGATTATATTCTTGTTAAACAATAATAAATTGCAAATCATGTCTGTCTGTCTGTCTGTCTGTCTGTTGTTGTTGTTGTTGTTTTGTGTGCGGTTTTTGGTTTTGATTTGAATTAAGCAACTTTATCAAACTGTGGTATAGTACTTGAAGAAGAGTATGTACTTAGATATATATATACGCCATACCTGTCTTCTATGTATAATCCAATCTACTTTCTCTCTGCATCCCCTAGGGCTAATCGAATTAATTCATACATATCATATACATATATGTATTTATATACATATATGTATATTTACAAGTGGAGTGCCAAGGAGCACTTTGTATCTTGTTAGAACAAAAAAAAAAAATAAAGGATGTTTTCAAAAAGATTTTCAACATCAACAGCAGTAGCAGCAGTCGCTGAAACACTTAACAAGCTTTCCTACCAAAGGCAAAGTGAAGTTGTTGTCTAATTGAACAATGAAAGTTTGTTAAGAACAAGTTTCACATGAGTTTTCATCTCAATGTGGAAAATGTTTGATGATACTGTTGGGTGGGGGGGAGGTGGATGCTGATGAGTATAGACGTGAATGGACAGACCGACCGACCGACCGATAAGACGGTTAAAAGAATTCTATAAGGGAAATAACTCAACTTGACTTGACTGCATTTTTATCAGAGGCATTAATATTACTTCTTGTCCTCATCAGTCGTGGAATTTTTATTAATGATCCATTAAAAAATGAGCAAAATAAAAGAATGGAAATGGAAAAAAAATGAAGAAGAAGAAGAAGCAAAAGTAGAAGATGCTCAAGAAAAAGGGAATTTATAAACAAATGAAAATTAATGGCATAATGCAGAAAAGACAAGAGAATGGACCCCAAACAACCAGACAGAAGACAGAGAGGCCTGGCCACTTCAAAAGGGTAGCAAAAGCAAACTTGGTGATCACCCAAACCCGCCAACCCCCCCTTCCGACTACCACATCTCATTTTCCCCCTCATACACCTTTTAGATTATTATTAATGAGGCAAATGGGCAAAAAAAAAAGGTGCGTAAACTCACCTTGACTTGGGGTAAATGCGAAATAATAAAAGGGAATTATTAATATGACAAAAGACAAATGACTGGAAATTGAGTTTTGAAAACGACATAACAACAGTGAAAGAGAACAAAACAAACCAAACCAAAAGGGGATGGGGGAGGGGGGTAAGGAATAGAGGCATAGATACTCAACAAACACACACACACACACATACAGACATACACAGACATTCCACACTCAAACAGACTTAAAGATTCAACGGCACTCACAATCAGACGACAAGACAAACGACTGGTCCTTGGCCTCTCTGACTTTTACTCTCTCATCTCACTCTCTCACTCTCACATACATACATACATATAACCAACAACAACAACAATAACAACACCAACAAGAGACACTGGTAGGACTTGAAGAGACCCCCTTTGACTTTGCCCTAAGGCAAATTGAAAATGTGGTTTAGCTTTATTTCGCCAACAGCCCCCCCCTGCCTTCCTTCCTTCTATCTATCTATCTATTATGTATGTATAAACATGGGTGTAGTCACACTTGACATTTCAAAAGGGGATCATTTTCGATACATAAAGAAAAATTACATATCTCATATCTTTGAGGTATTTATTATATGTTAAATTATTTGAAATAAAATTCTTTAATTATTATGAAAAGTTGCTAAACACATCTTTTAATTTTTGCAATTTTCTATAGGCCTTAAAGATTCATCGCAATATATTTATTAATTTATGGTTAAATTTAAATTAATCTTGCTAATTTAAATTAAAATAACTAGGAAAAAAAAAAAGGAAAGCAAAAAATATGAACAGAAAATTAAATGACAAAAACATAAATTGAATATTTTAGAACATTTTACGAAATTTTCGTGATCTAATTTATAATCTAAGTTTTAAAATAAAAGTTATGAGCTCTAAATAATAGAAAATAAATAATAAAAATATGAATTAAATTAATATTAATTGTTATTACTTTTATTAATTTTTTTTGAGCTTAGAACAATAAAATAAAATAAATAAAATAAAAATAAAATTGAATAACATATTAATTAATTATAATTATTGTGAATTATTTATTATTTGTTATTAAAATAAAAGTTGTGACCTTTAAATAATAAAAAATACATATTAAATCAATATTAATTATTATTAACTACTATAATTATAAATTCGCATAAAATAAGACATTTGTCTTTAAATTACAAAAGTTTATCAATATAAATTATTTTTAGAACTTTTTATGATTATTTTGAGTGTTTGCTAAATGAAAGTTTTCAAGAAAACATAAAAGTTATGCATTTAATTCAATTTTTTCAAGTTTTACAGATAAATTTACAAGAGAAACCATAAATATTTAGCACGAAAAAATTTTGTGGTATTTATAGAATGTTCTGAAAGATATACAAAACCTTTAAATAATATTCATGCATATAGAAGAATATTCTTAAAATTGTATAAAAGTATATATAAATATATTAGATATATTAAAGTTATTAAATAAAATGCTTTGGTTAATACTTTTAATATAAATAGGAAAACCCGTTTTTTTTATTCAAAGACCAAATTGTATATAACTATATAGGTATCCCATATTCTACCATATCAATCAATAGAATGTTTATAGCTAAACTGTAAAATCTTAAAAATAATTCCACATAGCTTAACAGCTTAAATCTACAAATAATATAAGAGAAAAAATAAATAAACTTAATTTTACTATGACAAATTTTCAACCCCCTCTCTCACTATAGCAGGTAAGCCACTGTAAGATATATCTAAGCATAAGTATCTGTTAGGGGAATGGTAGAAGAACGGAGAGAGTAAAGGATGTGCTCTGGCGACCCTTAAGAGACCCACTGAGATGAGATGAGTTTAGATGACAAAGGTCAAAAATACATTATGTGCTAATGCAAAGTCCATGTTAATAAATGTTGATTGAAATAATGATGATTAATATTTTTGCATTTTGACATTTTTGCTTAAGGAAAACAATAGTGTTTGCTATTTTACCACTTTGTTGTTGTTGTTGCTGTTGTTGTTGTTGTTGTATTCATTTCTTTTTCTTTGTTTAAGGCCTTTGCCGCCGTCGTTGCCGCTGCTCAAAGTGATTTATTGTAACGAGAGGAAGACAATTTCTAGCTACGCTTCTACATTTTTTTGTGGTCTTTTCTTTTATTTTTTTCATTTTCATTTTACTTTGTGACAACAATTTATAGCTGAAATTCTTGTCACACACACTCACATGCATACACGCCAACACACACACACACACTCACATAGACATATAGCCCGATTCGCTTTTCTGCAATTTCATGTTTTATTTAGTGCACCTGCAGATCAGCCATTTCCTCAGATTCTCCACCTTAAATCCCTTCATCCTTTTTCTATTTGGCCAATAATTCCTAAGTTGTATGTGTGTATGTGAGTGTGTGTGAGCTGCATTGGCATTTTTCGATTATTGGTTTTCTTTCATTTGATTGCACATTTACACAATTTTTTTTGCCATCCACCTTCCTTCCTACAGTTTTTTTTTTTGCTGGCACCATAAAAAAAATGTTTCGCTTGTTATACCCTGTACTTTTTTTTATTTTGGTTATATAGCCAATCAGTTTTATAGGACGAGTCGTCAGCTAGTATTTTAAAACTAAAAGACCTAAGGATAAACTTTGATATCTAGACTTCTATCGGTGGTTATTCAAATAAAGTTTGTTTAAGAAGCAGAATAATAATAATAATAATATAGTTCGTAGTTATATTACTAATTAGATACACATATATACATATACATGTATATACATTTATATACATTTATCTTTGAATTGAATAGTTACATATGTACATCAGTGGATTGTGTTTTAGATATCAGGTCAGAAAAGCAGGATGATAAATAGAGCTATGTATATAAATATATAAACAAATTCATATATGGGCAAATATATATTTTAATGCTAAAACTATAAAAATGGATAGCAGGAACACATCGATAATTGATCTTCAATATATAGTTTATAGGGCGATTTTCACATATTCATTATACTTCGATAAATTAAGAAAAAAATTCTTGCATAGTTGCAAGAATATATTGATAGGTTGTTTAATATATATACTTGTTCAATAATAGATATATTGATTTTGGATATTTAGGTAAATTCATAGATGGCTAAATGTTTATATAAACCTAGATTTGTATAATGTATAAAAACATAAATAAATATTACTATTTTATATATTACTAGCTAGCAGTTAGTCAGACTTAAAATCATTTCAATATATGTACATATAAATGAAAAATGGCAACTGAAAAGTAAATGTGTGCATTTTTACACATTCCATATAAGTTTGAAGTTGTTCCTATATATAAAATATATAAGTATATACGATGAAATATATATATATATATATATATATATATATATATATATATATGTAAAGGTAGGTTTATGATAGAAAGGCAGATAGATATATACTTGGATATATCGCAAAGACTATAGAAAAAGTGCAACCAGGAATAGAAATATATGTGAAAGGGCAGATAGAAGTAGAAAATAATTATCAACAAAGGGAGTTCCTGTTAAAGACTTAGAGAAATGCTAAGATAGTGATAGAAATATTGATAATGTTATAATGTAGCTAATAGCTAATTCAGAATGATATAGTATAGTTAGGATACTGAGGTAGAAAACTAAAGTCGATATATAGCTAAAAATTAGATACTTAAATAGAGATGCAGATATAAAAACGATGGACATACACAGATCTTTAGATTCAATAGATTGAATGGCAGATTGTATGATTGAAAATTATAGTTCCGATATATACATATATATGGAAAAAAGGATAGCCAAGGTGGCAACGGCAGAAGTGGTATAAACAGAGAAAAATGGGGGAGAAATGATGAAGAGAGAGAGAGAGAGAGAGAGGGAGAGAGAAGAGAGGAGAAGAGCAGCAGCAGCAATACCAAGTCATTTATTGCATATATTGCATTTTTTTTTTGAATTTAATATGTTTAGTTATTAAAATAATACTCATTTGAGTACAACAACTCAACTCAACAACTTTATATATATATATAGGAATATTATAATTATAATGATTCTTATATACAGGAAAAGTTGTATTTAATTTAATTTTATTAATGTAATTTTGTTAGTAATAACTGAAAACTATTTTTAACAAGTCCTGGCAACGAGTGCTCTGCTCTTTAGAGTATGCCAAGAATTTATTGTTAACATTTTACAATATAAATAGATAAAATATATTTAACACAAAATGTTCTTCGGCTATAGAAATATATATACATACATATATAACATTTATTAAGCCAAATATAAAAATAAATATAAAACATAATATAGGCGTACGAAACTGAAAACCTTAAAGGGTATAAAATTTCAACTATTTTTTAAGTAAATCCTGTATCTATTTTTATAGGGTATTACAAAATTCTTTCCAATACTTAAAATGGTGAATATTGTTTCTCGTGTAGTTTTGTTGTCAAGTGTTTTGTCGCTTGTCAACGATTTTTCTGTTGCCAAAATACATACATGTGTATGTGTGTGTATTTGTATGTGTGTGTGTGTGTGTGTGTGTTTGTATGTGTGGCTCAGTGTGTGTGTGTATTTATTTGGCAATTGCAATTTTGTATATTTATTGCTCTTGCAAAAAAAAAAAAAAGTGTAAAGAGATGAGATAGTGAGTGAGGATGATAAAGATGGGGGGAAAAGATGCAGAGAATGAGAATCAGGAGAAATTGCCTAATTGGGCACTTTGTCCTAGCCAGAGTCTGTGGCAGAAAATGTTTCTAGATTATTAAATTAGCGGCAGACGGTAAAGCGCTTTGCATATGAAAAGTGACAGTAAGTGCACACTTTTTGACCCTCTACCATCTAGCAACCAAGCAGTTGCCACCCATAAAATACTCCCCCCACCCCATCTCCCATCTCTCATTGCCAACAACTAAAAAAGCGGAAAAAAAGGAAAAGCGAAAAGGTTGAAACCAAATGAGAACTGGCGGTTGTCGCCATAAACTTAAAAGCCTTGTCATGTTTACTTAACATTTTCATTCTCTGTGCTGTGTGTTTTTTTTCTCTTGTTGTTATTGTTGTTGTTGTTGTTGTTCTTTTTTTGGCTTTAATTGTGTTAGTGAGCGAAGCTGTAACCATAAAGCTTTCTCCCCCCCCCTACACTAAATCCATTGCCCAATATTCTCTTCACTTAGACAACAATTTTGGTGTAGCATAAATGTGAAAATTTTTAGCCTAGAAAGTGTTTTGGAATGGCAAAAATTAATGTACATACTATATATATATATAGATACAGGGTGCTCAAAAATTAACAAAAATATTTGAAATGAAAATGAAACAGAATACATATATGAACTATGATTATCCACAGGAACTTTAATTTTACATAGATAATAAATGGATAATCTGATTATATTGAATTCTAACTATTTGAAATGAAGTTTTAAACTAAATGATTACCAACAATTGCTAAAATTTTGATAACTTTTTTGAAACATCTTTCAAATTGTTTAGAAAATGTTTACTTATTATTTTATCTAAAATCTAAAATGTCAATTATTAAATTTGAACTACATTAAAGTTGACAAATTTTAATTTAGTGTGAATATCTGCCACACCCTATATATATAAATATATATATATATATATATATAAATATATATATATATATATATATATATATCTACTAGCACACATAACTGTATATAGGTGCATGTAAAAATATATTAAACAATTTGTGTAACATTTAATGAGAACAAATTCGAATTTCTAGCCCGCAGCTTAAGAACAAAACAAAAAAAAAAAAACTTTTTGTATTTAGCCTCCAGCTAAACAGAAGCAGCTCAACGCTACTTCAAAGACAATCAGGCAGGCAATGGTAGACAGCAGGAGGAGAGGGGGTGAGAGAGGGGGGATAGAGAGTTGAAGAAGGGGGTGTGGTCTAGGAGAGGTGTGCGGGCTAAAGTGTGGTATAGAGAGCATACTTTTCCAGCTCAAATTATAGTCAAAAATAATTATTTTCCTCAATAATTGCACCCTGGGATGAAAGTGTCAAATTTATGATAAATTAATATAATAGAAAGTTGCAAAATAAAAAGTAAGAAGAATTAATTATCTGAATAATCGAATAGTAAACTTAGGTGCAACAAATTTGAAATTTTTATAAGCAAAGTTTTGTTAAACTTACTTATATAATAATAAGTACTATAATTAAATAGGAATTAAATAAATAAATTATAAATTAAAAGTATCAACGAAATTATTTTCAAAGCTTTTTAAATAAGTTCAATTTAAATTACAATTTAATTATAAATAATATATTTAACTAATTATATTGAA
Source organism: Drosophila sturtevanti (assembly GCA_018150375.1). Classification (NCBI taxonomy): domain Eukaryota; kingdom Metazoa; phylum Arthropoda; class Insecta; order Diptera; family Drosophilidae; genus Drosophila; species Drosophila sturtevanti. Next base: position 1,639,903 of record JAECWJ010000324.1, on the reverse strand, counting down.
AATTGTAATAAATTAATTTATTATTATTAAAATTAAATTAAATTAATAAATATAAATATATGTAAGAATTTATTTCTTTATTTAATTATCATATTTATATTCATATTCATTTCATACTTGACTATAATTAAATTAACTACTAACTTCCATATCTTGTTATCAGGAAATTAAAAGAATTAATTCAAAATTATTATTAATTATAAATAATATATGTACTCAATTAATTATTTTGAAAATTGTAATAAATTAATTTATTATTATTAAAATAAATTATTTATTGAATAAATAAATATATGTAAGTATTTATTTCTTTATTTAATTATCATATTCAGTTTTCAACTTTCAGATAAAGTATCATATCATACTTGACTATAATTAAATTAACTACTAACTTCCATATCTTGTTATCAGGAAATTTAAAAAATTAATTCAAAATGAAACAAGTTTTTGGTATTACTTTTGAATATATCTTTTTTCAATTAGTATTAAGGTCAACTTTGAATCAAAAAAACTTTAAAATAAAGTTCATAATCTTAACAACTTTTTCTGTATTTAAAAACTTTAATTACAGCAAAAACAATGAATAGAAAATTGAAAACTTTTAACTGGAATCAGGCAAAAGTTTTCCAATATCTAGACTGTCATTATATTAAATATATTAAAATTTTATGCTAACCATTGTTTTAATTTGACATTAAAAAAAAGTCCAAATATATATATATATATTATTACTATTTAATTGTGTGTTGTTTGTCGCCAAACCCATCGACATAAATAATTTTTGACATATAAATTAAACATTAAATTGCTTTAATTTTATCATTGCATCAATTTATAACTGATTTTAACTATATATGTATATTAAACAAAAAAGAAAAATGTAAATCATAGCAAACCAATTGAAGCTGTCAATAACTAATTTATATAATAAAGTTAATAAAAATTTTAGTTGGGATTGAAATTTGAAAGTTATTCCCCACCTCCTAACTGATATGTTGATTTTATTAAAATATAATAATTAGTTTTAATTTTAATAAACATTTAATCAAAGATTTCTACTTGTTACAAGTTAAATATTTCAATATAGAAATAAAGTTAATAAGATTTGTTATAAAATTTATAATAAATCAATAAAATAATAATTAATTCAAAACTAATTAAAATATAATTATTTAAAATTTTAACAAATTTTTTTTACTTCTTTTAAATTAATGGGAAATAAATGAAATATATATGATTTATATAGTCTATAAAATATTTTCTACTATTTATTAATTAAAGAAACCTTTTTGTAGCATCTTAAATATTCAGATTAAAAATTTACTTGATTATAGATTAGATATTTCTTTACTGTCCCTCTCATTATCTTATCTTTGGACTTAGCTTTATTATTTCAATATCTTTGTCTCTTATATAGACTTTATATATATTTTTACACATTCTCGTAAATATATATTTTTAATTCCTAAAAATTTGCTTTGTTTATAACCAATATTTTATGAATGTATATATTAAATACAAATCCCCCAGAATGGTATATATTCATGTTATATTTTCCAACATAATTCCAACATTTTGCATTCATCTTTTAAGTTTTTCAAAATTTTTGTATTTTCTTTTTTCTTTTCAGAGCCTTTTAGTTGTGGGTAAAAGTTTCTATTGTGTACACAATAGCAGATCGAAAAGTTTACATTTCAGCGAAAAACTAAAGTTGATTTTTTTTTTTTTTTTTTTTTTTGGTTTTGTTGCTATTTTGTTGCATTTTACATAAGTGGAGAGAAAAAGGAGCAAATGGTGAAATAAGAAGAATCAGACTAGAAAACTTTCCTACTACTGAATGATAACAACAAATACGCCAACAAAATAAACAAATAGACAGACAGACAGGCAGACAGACAGACAGACATACATAGAGAAAGAAAGACAGACCGAGAGAGTCAGACATGGCAGACATTCGGCTGTCAGACATTGGAGAAGTATTCTCAATTGCACTACAATTTGATGTATGTATATACATATATATATATATATATGTATAGATATATAAAATATGTTAGGGAACTGAACAGAAGAAGAGAGGCACCAACAACAAATACTTTTGGGGAATCAACACTAGGCAAACAAAAAGGCACCAAAAGGACGGACATATGCAAAATGTCTATTCAAAGTGTAAGAGATATACTACGGACTGGAGAGAGAGAGAGAGAGAGAGAGGGGAGGGGGGCAAAAAGCGACAGCAAAAGAAAATTAGAGTAGCAATCGTGGCAAATGAGTAGCAAAACCAAGGCAAGCCAAGAACAGAAACAGAAATAGAAACAGAGACAGAAGCATTCAAAGATATAGCAACGGCTACAGTTACAGATACAGATACAGATACATTTATAGCAATAGCTATAGCTACAGATACAGTTAGTTAGCACGTCAATTGGCAGGGATATGTGCTCCCAAGTGGCAGCACACAAAAACAGACAAAAAGGCTTACTTCTTACATACGAAAAAAAAAGTTTGGTTTAAGCACAATAATATGCACATATATGTACATATATGTATATATATTGCATACTGGATGTCTATCTATCTATCTGGCATCGAAGCGAATAATGGACAAGTAAAACAAGTACCACAGTCAACACACACACACACACTCACACACAAAACTCCAAAAACTACCAAACTCCAATTCGTAAAAACATTCAGTTAGAACTCAAAACTGGTAACTCGTAACTCGAACTCAAGTAGCCATTGGCCATTCACAGGACCCTCTAAGTGCTGTTCGCATGTGTGACTAAACTTTCATCTACCCTTACGCAAAGTTGGTATATTAACAATTTTCCATCAAGTTGGTTATGTGAAGGAAAAGAGATTCTGGCAAGTTTTGATAGTTCTGGATAAAATTAACAGCTTTCTTTATATGCTAATCAAACTGAAATTTATTCTTTATCCGACTTTAAATGTAATTTAGATATGGGTTATGGCTAAGTAATACATATTTAAGATAAATATTCATACCTTTTATTTAAAATGGTTAAATTGAAATAAGTCTCTTATTAGTCGTACCTAGGAAATCAGACTAATCAAAAAAAACATAAAAATTTAAATTTGAAAAATAAAATATCCAAAAGGATTTCAAAATTTAAATTTATTTAAAAGAAGAATATCCAGTAAAAGGCAGAGAGAGGAGGACGTACGAATTATTATAATTCATATAAGAAAAATAGTCTATCTTCTAATGTAAAACATTTATCTGTAGATCTATAGAACAACAGAATATAATATTAAAATATCCAGTTTATAAAAATTAAATTACATCTAATTGGTTGAAGTAATTTAATTTTTATAATTTGGTTATTTTATTATTATCTTCCATTGTCAATCAGCACAAAAGTATGCTATAGAAACCTTGGTTTATAGGTTAAAATCTTTAAAATGTCCATCAACTAAATCTGACTACAGTAATTAGAATCAGTTAACGACGAAGGTCAATTAAAAGGATAACTGCGCCAAAGAAAATAGCTCCTCCTAAAGACTGACCTTCTAGTCAGCCAGTTGCCTTAATACAAAATCTATATTTTACTCTAAAGTGCCTAGAAAAAAAATTATAAGATTATTAGACCAGATTATCTATTGGTTTCTGATAGAAGCAACTAAACTAATCGTTTTAAAGGACACTACAGCAATTATTTATAATTTTTAATTTACTTTTAATGAACTATTCATCTAACAAAAATTATAAATCATTTATAAAAGAAAAGATAATTCCACATATTATTAGCGCGTGAGTAGACAATAATTAAAAGTTGGGAAAAGTAATCCAAATCATTTAGGAGCAAGGAATAGCATTTGGTTATGGTAAGTCATGATGCACATTCTCCCTCAGTATAAATTGTTGTTTAAACTTAGCAACAAATTTGTTTAAATACTTCAAAAATTGTTTAATTGCATTATTTTGACCTTTTGAGAGCATGCGAACTTCGTTAACTAGTTAACTATTTTTGTTTTTTGCACCTTTGCTGGGGATTTTTTTTTTTTTTTGGTTTGATGACCAAATGCAAATTGAATATGGAGAATGCTTTGGCATACATAGACTCCACTTCCTCACTTCTTCAACTCCTTCTCAGTTTGTGTCCAACTCTTTCGTTAGCCCTCTGAACCTTATTGCTTATTTGCACTTGACTCGAGTGTAGGTAAAAAATCTGTGAGTGTGTCTGTGTGTGTGTTTGGGTGTATGTGTGTGTGTGTGTATATACATATTTAGTCTGCCGCATCTGTTAGCTTTGACATGGTTGAAAAGTAACCAAACAGAAAGTGCACAAATCGGTGTTTCTTTTACTCCAGCTTTTGCACTACATCCAACCTACCTACACGTCTCTTTTCATAAGGGAGAAAAAAAGGGAGAGAGGGAGAGAGGGAGAAAGAGGGGAAGGACTGAGGCTCAGGCCCGCACTCAATTGTAATGCGCTTAATTTTGAACAAAGAGGAGCATCAACTGTGTTTGATTCTGTTGTTGGGAGTGCTCTGTTGCAACTTCTGCTTCTACTTAGTAAGCCTACTTACTTAAGAGTCGACTGTGGTAACAAAGGCAATGAATATCCTTTTGTTTTGGGCTCTAACACAAAATGCACAATCAGACGATAAAAAATATAAGTATAACAAAGGCAAAAGATGCAAATGAAGTCCAAGAATAAGTAGAAAACGAAGAGCAAGAGCGCACTGTCTGTTTCCTTTATTAATAATTGCCCTCACTGTAGGCAACAACAGCTCCGCCCCAAAAAGTATGCTAAGTCATTTTTATTTTTCATAATTTCAAACATTTTCTTCTTATTAATGATGAAGAAGAACAAACAATAAGAATACGAATGGGAATAGAAATATATATATGTATATACATATAAAACCTAAGCTCTTCAAAATGTTCTTCAACTTATAATTTAACAATTGTTCATTTTGGAAAATGCATTGCAAATGTTTATTTGACTGGCATAATGAAAATGAAGTAGCAAAGTGTGGAGAATGGAGCATAAAGAATGGAATGTTCATCTCTCTCTCCCTCTCTCTTTCTCTATCTTACTCTGTCTCTCTCCATCTCTCATCCAACCACTTTCCTATCCTTCAATCAATTATATAAAGCACAAGTGAGCTGCTTTTTGGGGAAAATGTAATAAACTTATGCATGTTATTTGCATAAATGCAAACATGCAAGCTATCCAACAAACAGGCAAACAGCAGCAAAAGGACCAAAAGGAAACAAACAAACAAACTCAAACAGGAACAACAAAATAGGAACGGAAACGGAAATGCAAATGTTCTCACAAGAGCGGAAATCTATTTCAATAAACTTGCGACATTGATAAATTAATAATCTCAGATTTTACGGTATACGTTTTCCTACCATACGGAGTTAGTTCCTTGACCTGCTAAAGGTTACACTTGAAAAAATTGGGCTAAAATTGAAAAATTTATAACATTTTCCCTCTTATTAAATGATATATCTTTCTAGTTCTATAAATCTATTTAGCTACTATATGTTTTCTAATTCATTTAATTGCATTTAATTTACTTTATTAAGAAGGGATGTCCTTTTCAATTTGGTTGACTTTTTGTTCAAGTGTAGAGGCGAAACAGAGAGAAACAGATTTCAGAGAGATATTCGAAAATTCAATTATCCTGGGCTCATGACAAAAGTTGTCAGTCTGTTGCAACAATTGCCAAACAACAACAGGAGCTAAAAAAAAAAACAACAACAACAGCAAAAAAAAACATGTCAGTAGTTTTGTTGCTGAGTCTAAAATCGAAATATCTAAGCCGAGTTGAGTTTTCTGTTCCGAACTTTGACAGTTGGAATTAAAATTCCTTTTGGCTTTGCATGATTTATGTCCAAGATATGAAAGATTGCCTAGAAACCGCTACAATATGGGGGGGGAAAATCATAGGGGATAAATCTGTTAATTGTTTTGCCTGGCTAACGGGTTAGATACGAACCAACTAACCAACCACCACCCACCCCATAATCGAAAGTCCTTCGTCCTGTTAGAAGTTATTTGCTATTTGCTGCTGCTGCTGTTGCAGTAACCTGTCGCAACCAATTTTCGATGGCAAAGTTGTTCACTTCACTTGCAACTTTAACTCTTGTCTAAGCCAGTTTGTTGGCCTGCGGTTCTTTTGGCTTTGGTTTTTGGCTTTTTGCTTTTTTGACGTCGCCTTTGACCAAGCACACTGAAAGCTGTGGCTTTTCCTTTTAAGCGACAACCTGTCATATTTTTTAACATCTTGTTTTCCCTTCTAGCTTTAAATGTTTTCACAATTCAACAATTTTCCTTTTTTTAACAAGGATTTCACTGGCAAAAAAAAAAAAAAACGGTGTGAACGAAAAAAATGAAATGGTTAATTCGCGCACTTTAAAAGTCAGGCCCAGTTTTGAGTTTTAGCCTGCATTTAATTTATCCTGCACTTCTTCTAGTCTGTTGACTCTTTTCAATGATATTTTCCATCTTTCCTTTTTTTCTGGTTTTTTCCTTTTTTTTGTTTGTTTGCATTTTGCACCCATTTGAAATGCAACGAATTTTACACCGTCTACTGCATTTGCATTGAGTGACACAATATAAATCCCAGGCAAAACTAGTTGAACCACAGTCCGGGAATGCTTTTTTAATTATGCAGCCATACACACTGAGAAAACTGCGGCAATACAACAACAAAAACAACAACAACAACAGCGACACTGATGACAAAACAAAAACAAACAAAAAAAAAAAAAAGTGAATAAAAAAAAAATAAGAGAAAATGTAGAAGAGAAAAAAAAACGAAAGAAGTTGAAGGACTTCTTCATCCTGTTTCTAGCTGTCTATCTATCCTTGTATATCTTTGTCTCACTCTCCAGTTGACTCATTGTCAGACGACTTGGCTAGACAGGAGATTTTTGCCTTGTGACTTTTCGTTGTTATCATGACATGAAGGCGTGAAGAGAGCTTGCTAAAAACTAAAACTACATTCAAAATATACTTAGATAAATCCTTGTCGGCATGACTTTTACTTGCACAAATCTTCAAATGAAAATATATATATACATATATAAGAAAAGTAATTGGTTGGCAAGGTGATGGCTTCTTCTTCTTCTTCTTGTATATCATTTTGATAAGTTTTTAGTTTTAAACAAGGAAAAATATGAGAAAAACAATTGTCATAAACTCTCCTCTACTTTAACAGAGAGACTCTGTCTCTATAGACTCTCTTAAAACTTTTGAGAACCTTTTAGATATCACAATTTAATTGGCAAGTCATTGAAATTTTCCATGCTAACGCCTTCTGGGTTTTCATTTTCATTTAACCTTTGTTAACCTTAGCATTAGAAGGGTTAGTTTAAGTAGAAATCTTAACTCTCAAGTGCATGAGATAATCTTTTCTTTTTCTTTGAATATTTTTATTTGATATAAGAGATATTGAAACAAATTCAATAAACCACTGAAAAAGAGAGAAATTAATACTAATGTCCTGGAATATGGCTTTTTTTAGTTTCTATAATCATATACGATCTTTTTTATAAGTGTAAAATATTGATTTTAACGATAATTTCTTTTTACAGATAACAATTTTAATTAAATTCCTTTAAATTATTTAAAAGATTTTAGGGTGAAAAGAAATAGCTTCAATTCAGAGTTTACACTTTTTTTTATGAACTAAAGTTGAGTTCAAGGAAAAGACTTTAAATTTTCAAAAAGCTTTTCAAGGACTCTTTAAATTTCCAAAAAGCTTTTCAAATATTAGTTCTAGGACTCTTATGGAACGAGTTGTCATCAAAAGGAAGTCATAAATTAATCTTTAAGAGCTTCTACAACATTTTTATAATCTTTTTTATACCTATATATACCTATATCGCTATAGAATAGCAATTATCATGGTTTCAATATAAGTTTTATTAATATCTAGTCTTAGAAAAGACAAGTTCAATAATAACTTGTACTGAATAATTCCAAGATTATAGAAATTATTGGTCAATTCCTTATCCACTCTTTGCCTCTACTCTTCATCCCTTATTATCATTAAGTTACTTTTAATTTGTTATGGAAATTGTTTAGAATTTTAATTTATATTTAATCCTCTCCGTTAAGCTTAAGTCATTTGCAATATTTAGTTAACTTTAATGAAGATTAAATATATTTAGAAGGATAAAAAATATTTCTTTTAAATTATAATGTTTATTTCAGACCTCGATATAAACTTGTTATTGATTTCTTCCAAATTCAAAGACAAAACATCACAGAAAATAAATAAGAAATATATTTTCCTAACTGAAAATAAAACTAAAAAGTTGGACTAACTTCTGCCGTGTCGAAGTTCGTATACCCTTGCAGATTTTTTCTATATAATTCACCAGAAGCATTATTGTAAATTAAACATACCAAATTTACAAATTCAAAATTTTGAGCTTGAGAAAATAAATTTTTCATACAAAATATTTTTTTGTAGCGATTGTTCCTATAGCAGCTATATGATATAGTCAACCGATTCTGATCAAACTTGGTTGAAGTATTAAGAAGTATATTAAACTCACAAATAATAAATTTTGTGGCATTCAGTTGAAAAACAACAGAGTCATTGAGGATAAACCTTATTCATGACCGATCGGTCCTATGGGAGCTATATGATATAGACGTCCGATCGGGATGATTCCGAGATATACAATACCTGCAGCAAAAGGAAACCTATTTTGAAAATTTCAGCTCTTTAGCTATTATGGTCTCGGAGGAGAAGCTGTTGATTCAGACAGACGGACAGGACTAGATCGATTCGTATATTCATGCTGATCAAGAACATATATACTTTATATAGTCGGAGATGTTTCCTTCTGTGCGTTGCAAACTTCTGACCAAAATTAATATACCCTCTGCAAGGGTATAAAAACATTTAACTCAATGCACTAGAGACAACGCAGCAACTGGCCTCGCCTTTCACGTAGAGATGCTTTCAGTTTTCAAATATTTAATGCCCAACATGACTTTTATATGTATGTACATATATATATATACACACATATAACACTTGATGTCTCAAAAGACTTTACTTCACTTCAAATATATATATATATATATGTTTATATAGAGATCCACTTACCTGGCGACAACTCTTCGGTAATTCCTTGAATGGTTCGTGTGAATAATGTCAACATGAGAAGACTGACCACTAGAAGCCATTGCCATGATACTCGAGGATGTGGATGTTGATGTGGCTGTAAGTTTTGATGTTGCTGTTGCAACACCTGCCGCATAGATGTTTGCATTTGTACGGCACCTGCAAGATATATATATATATATACAATATTGTTGTTGTAGTAACAGTTTAATCATTGTACAAAATTTCTTATTAATGTCAGGGCCAAGCGACTTTTCATTTAGAGTTCGGATTCGAGTTCGAGTTGGGGTCAAGTCAAGTCAAGGAAAAGCAAGTCAGTCAAGTTAGCAATTTGCCAAAAGGAAAAACCGAAGTGAAATCATTAATATTTTTTCTTGGTTTCTTTTTTTTTTTTTTTTTTTTGTTCAACATCATATTGACAGGCAGAGGAAATCAGTCTGAGGCAGCAGCAGTCCGAATAGCGCACATTATTCACCAGAATGATGCCACAAAGTATGCAACGTCATGCGGCGCGTCGTGGCGCGCGTAGCGGCTCAGTTTGGTTCGGTTTGGTTCGGTTGCGGTGCGTTTCATCATCATCATCATCAACATCATGATGATGATGATAGGAATGGCACGGGGTAAGAATGGAAATGGAGATGGTGAGGAAATGTTGAGGACTAACACTGACACTGGCCAATGCCAGTGCAAAGAATGAAGCAAAAGGGAATCGTGGGCAAACGTGGGGCTACACGTCAAACACATTCATCACGAGTGCCAGAGTGACAGATGGTAAATGCGCCTACAGCCTCGTTTGGTTGCCCTCTCGCTGACTGACTTGCCTGCCTGGTTTTATGTCATACGCAAGGGCAAAAAAAGGACAAATGAAAATTTTCCAATTACTCTACAACAACAACAACGACAGCAACAACAACAACGACCATGACCACGAGAAGAGAGCGAACGAACGAACGAACGAACGATGTCCATATCTTGTCCTATAAAAATTTAAAACGAAGAAGACTTTAAAAACATCAAGCAAAATCCTGTCATTGGAATAATTATGATTTGTTTAGCAATATTTGTCAGATGTCATGTAGTAAATTGATGGTCAGAGTAAAAATATGATTGGTGGTTGCGGAGGAGGACGTTGAAATTGTAAAGGACTCTAATGTATATACATATATATGTACATATAGTTGATCAAAAACGCATTTTAGTCCTGTGTCAGAGCACGAATTTAATATACGTAATATCATCATGGTCACATGTGCCACTGACATGATTTGCCATTATTTTAACGCTAAAGTGTCAAGGGCAACAATATTTTTCGTTCCTTTTCAGTTTTGCTTTTTTTTTTTGTTTTTTTGATAAATTTTTGTTTTAGAAATTGAATGAAAAATTCAAGCGGCAGCAGCAGCAGCTGTGTGTGAAATATATAATTATTCCAATATGATAAGTTAATATTGATGATTGCTTTCTTATGAAATTTGTGAAAAATTTTCAACTTAAAAAGTGAAAAAAAAAATAAAACAGAACACATGGAAGCAAAAGCTAATTTCGGTATTGCCAAATTTTGATACTCTTTAAAAGATTTACTCTAATTTTCAAGGATCATAAAAGTATATGTTTATATTAACTCTAGTTCAAGTTTTGGGTTCAATGGAAGGCTTGTCACAATATTTGAGAAATCGATCTTTTGAAACATACGATTGTAGTATATATAACAAAAGATATAATATGATGTATGGTATATATGATAATTATTATTATATGAATCTCAAAATGCGATTTACATATGTACGATCTTACATCCTTTAAAATGCCCAAGTTAATACTTGGGTGAAAGTATCGCGATTTCACATCTATTTAAACGTAAATTTAAATATTTCATATCTATTTAATTATATTCATACTTCATTATATGTTTGAAATGTATTGAATAATATAGATTTGGTTCCATACAAAATGAAGTAAGCAAGTCGTCCCTGCCGACCTGGAGTATACCCTGTACCAATAAGAGATATTTCATAAACTCAAACTCCTTCCAAATCCCCATTAATTGAATATAAATTATTCTATAAAATTCTCCCAGCAAGCCGAATCACCAAATGCATGCTTTCTCGCTTACTCCTAACAGTGAACGAAACGAATGCGTCATTCGGTGCAAAGCAACATGCGCATGCTATCTCGCTCACACATTTCAGCTGCTGCTGCCCATAGCATTTCAGTACAAAACATATATATGTATATCTCCGATATTTATTGTCCGATTTCGGTCAAATTCGGTCAGATGGTACATATTGGCTATATTATTGAGTCTACTAAAAATAAATACTGTAGCTTTAATAGAACTCTAGTTATAGTTTTTTCTAATTTGCGGGGGCGGAAGTGGGCGTGGCAAAAATTTAAAACAAACTTGATCTGCGTAGACACTAGACGGATGTTGACACCAAATTTGGTTGCTCTAGCTCTTATAGTCTCTGAGATCTCGATTTTCATACGGACGGACGGACAGACGGACAGACGGACAGACAGACAGACGGACAGACGGACATGGCTATATCGACTCGGCTGTTGATGCTGATCAAGAATATATATACTTTATGGGGTCGGAAAATTTTCCTTCTGCCTGTTACATACATTTTAGCGACTTTAATATACCTTGTACCCTATGGGTACAGGGTATAAAAAATAAAACAATCTCCAAAGGATAAAAGATATAATAAATTTTTGTACTAATGACTAATCCAAATTCAATGTATGTAACATAATAAATCGGCATATTTAAACTATATATGCACAATGTAATGGACGGAATTGCCAGTCAGTCGATGTGCCAGACATTCTGCATCGGCCGTATTTATTGCCATATCATCCGGATATAGAAAAACCCACATCTGGCAATCTTCTAGAAGAGTGGAGATCTCTCGAAAAGTCGTTAGCGTATTGGGTTGAGAAAAGTTGAATTAAGAATTAAAATCATATATACTTAAACCGACTTTAGATACATAGATATGTATATAAACACGCTATAGATATTAAATAAATCAATGAACAACACAACTTACATGTATCTATATCATCTATAGACCTTTCTAAATCGAACTAGTAGCATAGTTAGAGTTTAAAATTGATAAATTTTTAATAAAAAATCGAAACACAAATTTTGCGTGCCTTTTTTGAAAGTTTAACCCTTAATCCGGACTGCCATATGTTTCTATTATTTTAACCGTAAAACTTTTGTTTCAAAGAAGTTTAACAGAGTGTACACGTATGTATATATATATATATATATAAAAGTGTGTATATATACATATATATGGACATGTGTGTGGGTTTTACGAGCTACTGCTGCTAACCGCGGGTATTTACACTAAGTCTAATGAAATGTTTAACAAGCACTTTGCTGTGAGCAAATCCCAATGACCCATAATATTAGCATAAAATCACTTTGCCTGCCTCGGCAAAACTTCACGAGTTAGGTTGTACTCTACTACCATAAATAGTGTGTGTATATACATATATATATATATATATATATAAATATGTGTGTGTGTGCGTGTGTGTGTGTGTATATAGTATCTATGTATGGCCAAGTAGTTGGCTTGTCTTGACACGCTCGCGGTAGCAAAATTTTCATTTAAATGGCACACTTAAAGTGTTTCATTTTTATACCCTGTATCTAACATTTAAAAGGGTTGGGAAAGCATTTTGAAAATCTTTAAGGGAAAAAATGCGTTTTTTGATCAGCTTTAATAGCTGTATTATCACCTAGATTTCGCAGTCTATATAGAAGAACAAGAACAACTGAACTTGATAATTTAATACACTTTGGCGTTACAGGAAGGGCAAGTATGAAACCATGTTATATACAAGGAAAACTTCTAGAAAACTTTATTAATGCACAATCAAAGCGATTTCGAAAGAGCAAGGGGCTGAAAAAACCCCTTTATCGAAATTCCTACATTGGGACAGTTGCTGCGTTTGTATAGTGAAAACATTTCTTCAATCTTACAGTAATTTCCTGAACTATTTTATGTGACAAACTTTGCCATTACTTAGTTAAACTGAAATTTTATACATAATAGCAAGTAATACATACATAAAATATATTTATAATATAAATATACTCCGATAGATGGCGTTAACGTGCAAATTAATATTCAAATATTAAACTTCCGTTATTAAATGCGAGGTATTCCATAGTTGTTACACCAATTTGAACATAGCTATAACGAAAGGCTTATGGAGAAGCAAAGACAGGATCCTAGTAAGAGTCCTATTTCCCTCTTCTTATCCCTCTTCCATTCTCATTGTTTTCCTGTTAGAGGGGCGAAGCATTTTTGGTTCTAAATTTTTATGGCTGGTCCATACTTTATTTCATTTTTGTATTTTGGTTTTCTTTTTTTTTTTTTTTTGTTTTTTTTTTTTATTTTATTTTGTTTCTCCACACACAAAATAAATTACATTAAAATTCTAAGCCATCAGCTTGCCGCTTTTCGAAATTTATTTTTGCACATTATCCGCTTCAGCCACAAATTGTATTTTATTCCGCAGTCTCTGCCAAGTCGAAATAACAACAACAACAACAACAACACTACGAGGAAGAAGAAGAAGATGATGAGAAAGCAACAACACCAACTGACGGTTTGTATTTGTTGTAGTTTGGGTGGAAAGCTTCGAGGAAAAGTTGTAAAGTATCCTTCGAGGCAATTAGTTTATTTGTACAATTTCATTTCATTTAGGCTGTCGGAATTTTAATGCGTTTCATTAAGTTTTGCGAGTAAATTTTAGGCAACATCTCATCCCATACACAAGGCACTTGGCCAAGTGGGATGAATCTTGGCTACAAAACGTAACAAAAACCAAAAAGCAAAAAAAAAAAAAAAAAAAAAGAAATATGTTCTGCAATGTAATAAAGTGAAGACAAATTATGATGTGGTCAAGCAGGACTGGAATTAAAACAAAAGTTTTATGTTATGTACTAAAAGTATACAGTGGAGATTTGAATTATCTAAGTGAAACTTTTTATATATCATATTGTCGAAAAAAAAATGAAGGAAATATGAAAAGAGGAAAAGATTAAGTATATGAGAAATCAGAACACGTGGCTATGTTGAAAGTAAATTATATAATATTTCAGCATATATATCAATTGAAAAAGGGTATTTTTGTCTCGATTTATCGATGTTTAGAAATGATTTAAAACTGAGAACCTAGAAAGAATTCATCAACCGATAGTTTATGTTGAATCTATATGTTATAAAAGTTCAATCTTATGGAATCTAAGGGAAGAGGTATATATTACTCAAAGGTTAGAAGAAATCATCATTGAACTATCGGGAACGAATGGTTGATATGATGAAAAACAACTGTCGACACTATTGTTAAGGGTTCGTTTTTTTTGAATAGCATTTTCATTTATATTTTGGAGTAACTCTGATAAGTAAAGTTACAAAAATGAAACAGATTTTATTCAATTGAAGATCTTCACTATAATAGTCCTTTCTCCGTTTACGAAAAAAAAGATACAATAAGTCTGAACTCAAAATTATGAAATTAAATTTCTTGAGAGTATAAACTAATTTTCATTAATCGGTAAGTTCAGACAGTTGCGTAAACAGACATTGTTACCCTAGAACTACTCCTATAAACATGTCTATAGAATATAATCTTTCATTTATATACCAGGTAACCAAACTATTAGATCATTGCTTAAGACACAATAAGAACTTTCTTTAAGAAGTATTTTTAAAACGACAGATGACCGTTTCATAGGTTGACATAGCTTTTACATTGATGGGATTGGTTTTAAAATCTGAAACTAAATTCAAAAACCGTTCTTTTATAATATAAAACAATCTGACCTAATATTTTCATCATTTAGAACTACAGCAATCAGAATAGTTTCTTGTAGTTCGAAATGAATAATTTGAAAAGAAAAAAGATCTAAAGTGCAACCCTTTTTGCGATACATTAGTTCGCAATATAGAAGTCATCCGCATATTTGTAAGGGTAGCGATTTAGTGGAAATTAGCGCGGTTTTCCTTGCTTCTGGATTTCGCTCGATAAAAGTTCTTCCTCTCGTGGGCTAAGGTAAACAGGACAGAGGCAAAACACAAACAGGACATCGACACGACACCATCAAGGAGAGTATGTTTACACAATTTGCAGGTATGTATGTCCTTTTCATATGTAGGTACACATGCTTTTTATATACGTATATATATAAACATACATATATACAGATAACACATACACACCCACAGAAAATTATATATTTGTTACATCAATTGTAACTTACTTAATTTCTATTACACGATTTCAGTTCTCTCGGCGAAATAATGTTTATTCTATTTGAAAGGATATGCTCAGGTTAAACGTAACAAAATGTTTATTTGCTATTAGGAAGGCTCAAGGAAAAAAAAACCAATGTAAACACACAAATTTCTATATGGTACACAGAAAATGAACTGTCACTTGGCAATGTTTTTATACGCGAATGAGGCTGCGACCTCTCCCACTACGATACGGGGCACTCGGAACACGGGTAATCATTAACTTTCATTAATTGCACTATATTTAATACTTGTTTAATTCACTAAATCACTTTTTTCATAATATTTGTTTAATTGAAAGGCAGAAAAGTGCAAATAAAATTTTTAGTTGTCTAAAAATTACATTGACAGTCAACGCAAAGAAGAAGAAGAAGTCGCTATGTTCTCGCACTTTTTGCCGTTTCAATTCCACAATGTTTCGCATCGTGTGAGAGAGAATGAGAGTACGAAAGTATCTTGCCAAGGGAGAGAGACACATTTGAGAGAGTGCAGCTGTCATTTTGACAGCTGTTGGGCACGCGATGCGCATGCGTCTCTTTCATGCACAAATATGCTTCAAAAAATGTTCCATCAAGGGTTGTTCCTTGTACAGAGCGCTCTCCTTATCATCAACCAATTCTTCACCCATTCCCACACCTTGTCGATTTACCTGAGGAATTGACTGACATTAGCCCATTTTCAAGGCGTTATAAATAGCATTTGGAGAGCTAACCAAAACCATTGGACAAAATTACAAACACACGCACACACACTCACACACACACTAACATGTTGATGCTGATGCTATGATTTTCATTTTGTTCGATTGTGTCAGGCTTCTTCTGGTTCTTCTCTACACCCCACTCCCCCCATACCTCAACACACCGCAATTTTTGCTCTTCATCGTCTGTTTATGCAATTACATTTAAGTTTTCATTGAGTCTGCTATGTGACATGGAATTAATTTTCCGATTTTATTGTCAGTTTGTCAAACTTAACTTAACTGACTTTGATTTAATTGGAAATGCATGAATATGCAATTTTTGAAAGCAGTTAAATGTTAGTTTATTACCAAACCCCAGACCACCCCCAAGGATGCTCCTTGAACTGGAAATATTTTAGAAACTAATTGCACTTTCAAAAGGATGTCTAAACATATGCCAAAGCTCATGCTCATATGTATATCAGGTAATAAATTGATTGTTTCTAATTTATTGTTTCTTAGTCAATGGACTAAGTAAGCCTTTTAGAATAATTTTAGGTCAGTAGATCGTGACCATATTAACTTCTATAAATAATTTTAAATAAAGACTTAAGTTAATTAAAAAGAGATTGTAATATTTGATTAAATCTTTGCTATTGTTATTCACATTCAACAAAATAATTTTGACTAAAAACTAAAAATATTGAAATGAAATTCAATTTAATTTCGAATTTTTATCACTTATAAGGATGTTATTTCATATCCAATGCTCAGATTAATTGTAGACTTTTGTCTTTTTCAAATATTAATAAAATTTTTGGCATTATCTCCTTTAAATGTATTTCTTTAGACCGTTTCAAATTTATTATATTTTCTGAAATTTTCATTATCTTGGAAAAATTTAAGCACCTTTGAACATACATACTATGTTTTCTTTTCTTCAAATATGTATATTTGGATAATATGAAAGTAGCTTATGAAGTTGGCACTAAGTTTTGTCAGTTTTGTCCTTCCAACATACTTTGAATACATTTAGATCGAAAAAAGTAGCTTATACTCCCTATAATTCAACACCCAAATTTTCCATCTTCCAAATGATTCAATAAAATTTTGTACAGATTTGAAAAAATTTCATATTTTTATTATTGTAAGGTTTTAAATGTTAATAATTTTATCAATTAAAAATACTTTTTATTTTAAATAGATTTAGATACATTTAAAGTAATTTGTGAAGCAATTTTTTAGTTACAATAAATAGTATACAATTTTATTAAGTCTCCTCTAAGTTGTACACCTTTATATAGTAATAAATTACTCAACTTATTTTCAGAACTAAAAAACAGTAAATTTAATTGAAAAAAAATAAAATAGGTAAAAAAATTTAAATTTCAAAACGGTCCTATATCGATTGGTATGTGGGCATTATTAATGCTTATCCTTCAATTCTTTCAATACATTGGCAATTTCCTTTTTCAAAGCGATGGCGCGACGAGCCAATAGCTTGGCTAACATGGCATGCTTTTCGGTCATAACCAAATCTTCGGAATCCTTATTGTTATCCTCTTTGCTACGACGTGATCGTTTGGTTAACTTTTTAGCTGCTCCGATTGCCTTATACGCTTCGGCCAAGGCTCGATCGGCCTGTTTTTGTGCTGCCAAATAGGCAGCCTCTAAATTCTCAACTTTTGTTGATTTCGCCTTTTTGACCTCCTCGATGGCATTGGTAGCATCGCTTAAGTGAGTTGCAGCACTTGTGGCCATACTGAATACCATTTTGGCCATTTCCTGAGCAGTCAACAGAACTTCGCTAGTTTTATTCGTTTTCTCTAACGGTGATTCAGGTGTGAATATTGGTTGAGAGATGAAACTCGGTGATTGTTTTGCTGGTGGAGATGGTGGCTTATCCGAAGATAGTGGACTCTTTGAAGATTCAGGAGATTCCTCTTCATCTTTAGACTTTGCATGGATCATTAATTTCGGATAGACAGTCACTTTTTTGTCAGGATTTAGTTTGGAATCATCCTCATTTTCTTCTAGCTCTTCCTCCATTTGATCTTTAGCTAGAGGATCTTTTGAAAATTTTGATTTCTCATCAAAAGTAAATTTATTATCTTCATCTTTAGATTTCATATCTTGTCCAAGGAAAATAGATTTCTCTAGACCTGGACTATCAAAATTGTTAAGCAAAGCTTTTTCTTTAGTTGTGGTATCTGATTGGGATTGAGTTTTATTTGGAGTTGTGGGCGTACCAACAAGATCGACTGGTTTTGGACTTTCGAAGGATGAAGTCTCCAAATTCAAACTACACTTTTCGGGATCCTTTTTTCCAGAAGTCTTGGGATCATCTTTTGTTTCATCCGATTTCTGTGGTTTACTTTGCTTAGCATCACAAATATTATCTTTTTTCTGTTCTTTTTCCAAAAATGTTTGCAAGCATTGAGATTCATCAGACTTATCGTCTTTCTTAGTAGTTTCACAATCCTTTTCTTTCCGATCCTGCTCTTCTAAACACTTTATTACTTTCTCTTTAAGTTCCTGAAGTTCACTAGCCGAACAGGAGCCATCTTCTGGTGGCTTTGAATCTTCTGCGGGAGGCTTTTTTAATTTTAAACATGGCATATCCTCTTCGGATTCTTTTTCTTGAGACTTTTCCTTCGATGCCTTTAAATCGCAACTTTTAGTTGAGTCTTTCTGACCCGGTTTTTCCTGTGATTTTCTTTGACAGGGTGTTTCATCTTCTTTTTGTGCTTTTTTTTCTATTGCTTTAATTTCTTCCTTTTTTATTGGTTTACCACCAGATTTTTTCTTGTATTTTACCTCTGAGTCTTCATCTTCTTTTGGATCTTCGAAATCCTCATTCAAGTTTGCATGTATTGGTTTAACTTCAACATTTGTCTCATCCTCACCTTTGATGATCGTCTGATGGCAAATATTTTTAGAACCTTCTCGAAAATAAATACTATCAACTTCCTTGGGATCAACTTTAGTTTTAGCTACTTCAAATGTGGCATTTTCAACTTTCTTTTTTTTAGCATCCTCTCGAGCCTTATTGGCTGCCACTTCGACTTCCTTTCTCTTTTCGCTTAATTTCTCTATCCAAACTTTGATAACTGCGGTTGCCTTTTGAGCCAAATCCATGACTATTGCAGATCCTTTGGATGCCAACTCAGCGGCTGTCTCTTTCATCTTCTCCACATCGATGGGACTTTCTGTCTTCTCCTGACTGCCAGTTGCTTTGGTTAATGATCCCGATTGGGATTGACTTTCACCTTTACTTTCCCTAGTTTCTTCTTTCTTTTTGCAAATAATTTCCTGGGCATCTTTGGATTCCGGTTCAGTTTTTGATGGAGGAGTTTCGGTTTTTGTTGCTGGCTTTGAATCTTTTGGAGTTTCAGGTTTCCCACCCGTTGATGGTGGTGTCGAAGGAGGTGTAGAGGGCTGTGTCACATTAGGAGTCTGGGGTTTTGTGGCATCTGGTGGGGTCTTTGGTGGCTCACCTTTTGGGTCACCATTCTTGGGCTTTGTCATGTTTACTTCAGACTCTTCGTGTTCCACTGCATCCGGTTGTGAAGGACCCGGCGTTTGTTCCTCTGGTGTATGGGGCCAAAATGTTGGTTTATTTACAAAATCCGGAGCCATGTCTGGTCTGGCATGACAAAATTCTTCCATTGTCATTTGGTCATATGGCATTAATTCGGTCAAACGTTTTAACTGAATTTCCAATTCCTTTATTCTTTCGTTGGATTTCTTTTTGTACTCCTCGACCCTTTTTTTCATTTCCTTCTTTTCTTCCTGGACTTCGCAAAAATATTTAGAAGGATCAACTAGGGCATGACGGTTCTCAAAGAATGTATCGAATTGCTCATATTGATCCTGGAAATGTTTAACCCATGTAACATATTCGGGTCGAACATTAGTTTGATAATATTTCCAATCGATCTTTGGCAAACTAGGTGGATACCTTTCCATACGACTTTATTTATATAAATATATAATTAAATCCTCCGATTAATTTATGTTTAATCCACATTTATTTTTATATACTTACGCTTTATATTCTTCATTCTTTTGCTTAAACAATTTAAAGTGTTTTCGTTGATTTGGTGGAACACGATTGTATATATCAGATAGATTAAGAAATTTACATTTATTATTATTGGGCGTGGCCCCCCCTTTCGCTTTTGATAAGCATTTTATAAATTGCTCCCACATACTCTAGTTGCTTAAAGTAATTCATCAAAATTATTTTTATTATTTATTGAATTCCGTGTCCGAGTGTGATTATTTTTTTTCGTATTCGATCTAAAACTAAATGTTTTCTAAACTAAAAAATTGATCATCAAACTGAAAGTTAATGCTATGGAAATATATTTTTATAAAATTATCTGATAAACTATCTATCTATATATATATATATATATATATATATATATTAATATAGGAAAAATAATTAGATTTAATATTCGAATGGTATATTTCTGACCCATAGTTTAACAAATTTTGATCGGAAAAGTTATGTGGTTAGTTTGACATGATTATCTATATTTAATTACTTTGCATTAGATAAACATAGATATAATAATAAATAATATATCATATAATTATATATATAGTTATGCATTCCTTAATTAAAAAGAATTGCGAAATGAATGAATACAATTCTGTTTTAATGTCTAGAAATTTAGTTAATTAATTTTAACTATAATTTAAATTATAATTTTAACTAAAATAACTATTTCTAGAAAATGTTATGACTGAAGATAATGAATAGTCGATTCTATGATTATTTACTATAATCTAGAACTATATCTCTATACTATATATTTACTTTATCCTATACTAGACGAGATACTGCTATATCTAGTAGTACATAGATCTATAATATAGTTAAGTAAATTTCCAAAATTTTACTGACCTTTCCACTTAAATTTTAAATTGTGTTTCAAAATTTACAATTCTTTAGATGCTATAAAATTAATTCCTTAGATTTGGTCAATGTATTTCGATTCTTAAATGAACCACTAAAATAGACTTCCTAAATATTTATCTTAAAAATGTAAATAATATTAGAACATTTAGTTTGAAAATCCTTAAATGATCTTGCAGTCAGTAAATATAAGATTTAGAATATATATACATCCATATATTTCGTATTAAGTCAGAATAAAAACGACAACTTACTAAATGGGTTATGCCCTTCTTCAATCATAATGCTAAATAATATATAATAATATGTTATAATATATAATAAAATATAGTAATATATTAATAATTTATAATAGGATGTAATGATAAATAATAATATATAAAACTATATAATAATATACAATAATATTTACTAATATACATAAAATAAAATTTATAAGAATATATAATAATGTATAATAATATATAGTAATAAATTTAAATACCAAATAATTATATTAAATATAGTTCAAATTAGGTGATTAGCTTGCAAAACCTTGAAGTCCACATCAGATCTGTTCCTTATAAATAATATATGTCTATTTAATAAGTATAAATATTATATAAATATAAGAAATATTATTTATATACCGATATTTCATAAGATGGGACTGACTATATAGCTCCTGGAGTGATTGCTTAAAACAACCAAGTTAAAAAAAAAATATTTAAATAGTCTGCCAAAGATCCAGATCGAATGAATCTATTATTTTAATAACTCAACTTACTTAAGATGTGACTAAAATCTAAAACTTGATAATTATGCATTATTAAAAGACCATTATCCACTATATAGAAGGAGTATTATGATCATTATGAAATTCTTTGACCTTAAAACTGACCTATTCAAAAGAACATTAGCAGATTTTGCGTATGGAAATTTTTGGCATAAAATGGAAACTAAGTAATAAATTTACGCAAAAGAAGAAAAGAAAAAAAAAATCGAAAACTTTTACGCCGGTCGACAAAAACTTTGTTTTGTAGGAGGGAATTAGCCAAAAAAAAAAAAAAGAGAAATAAAAATGAAATCCAAATGGGGCTAGTGAGTGGAAGGCTTTTGGCAGTAGGTGGTAGATTGCATAATTATGCAAATGTTTTGTTCGTTATTATTGTAGTTGTTGTTGTTGTTGCTGTTGTTGTAATTATTGTTGTTGCTGTTGTTGTGTTTGCAGGCATTTAAAGTGGGCAAAAGTGTTGCCTACTTGTTGGTTTTGGTGCTGCACAATTTTCGCAATCACCAAAATTTGCATAATTACAACAAAAGAGAGGGAGAGAGAGAGAGAGAGAGACAGAGGTAGAGAAAGTGCGATGTGTTTATCTGAAAGCGCCTTTTTCGTATTTAATTCAAGTTTGATAGTTTGCCCTTTTGGCACCGTTCCCCCCTCACTCTGCTCCATCATCGAACTGAAACTCAAACCCGAACCCAAACAGAAACAATGTTCCAGAAATCCGGATTTAATTTATTTGTAGTATATTGTTGTTTCTGTTGTTATTGTTGTTATTGTGTTTTTTTTTTCTGTTGCTGGATTTTATTAACTTGGCCCAGAGCTCGACGAGCGTTAAACAAGCCATATAAATTCAATTTTGAGCTGCGTCAACGAAGAAGTTTTTAATGAAAAGGACTTTGTGTGCGTGTGTGTGTGTGTGTGTGTGTTTAAGGGAATTTTAACCCATTGTAAGCCTTATCGCTTAATCGATTTCGAAAGGTGACAAAACACAGTTGCCACCTTCCCCCTTCCCCCTCCCCTCTTCTAACAGCACTCCCCGTTATACTCTTTAGTTAATTTACCTTTTGCTTTAGACATTTTGGTAAAACGTTTTTTTTTTTCACTCTCCTTTCTACTTTCTCTTGCTCAAAATTTGCATATTTATTTAGAGTTTCCCTTTGTGGGGCTATTTTGTGTTATTAGGCCTGACAACAGCAACAACAACAACAACAACAAAAACAACAAAGAAAGGGAAAAAAAAGGATTATTCATGAGATGAAAATTGTTTAAAGCATCGCAGAGTTAAGATCTGGATTGAAAGAGGTGTATGGGAGAGGGGAGGGGGGTGGGAGGGAAGGGGCTGGAGGGATTCTATGGGCTTTCAGCAAATGGCAGCCAATGTTTGTTGTTCCAAATGGCCATTTGGCAGTCTCCGACAGATTTTGCTAGGCCCCGCGGCGAGGCGCTTCGACAACGCAAATTCAATGCCAAAAAATTGAAATGGAATTTTTGCAGGATTAGTCGAACCTTCTATACCCTAATTTTCCAAACTTTCCGTATCAAAATATTCCGAATTCAAATGAGATTAAATACTAATAAAAAAACATTTTTTTTTTAACTTTTGAATACTTTTAGGATGAAAAGGAAGTGTTAAATTAAATCTACAAAGTCTACATTAGTCTCCAAAATGAAATAAAATTGCGATTTGAGATCTTTTAATATTTCACAAGCTTTAGTAAGTAGAAAAGTGATTTTGACTAACTATTCTGTTAAGTCTACAAAGTCTCCAAATTGATTTTGAGGCTAAAGAATATAAATTTTGATTCCGCCAAGAAAGTCTTTATGGTTTATACAAAATTTTGCTTCCCACTTTGACGAAAATCTTTAGCTTATCTCAGATCCAAAACTCTACAAGTCTCCAAATACTACATATTTGTCTATATTAACTGTTTTATCCATCTAAGAATGTCTTTCCCAAGTCTCCTTAAGCTCTACATAATTGGTAGACTGTATTGGCTTATTTAAAATAAATATAAATTTCAATTTGCAGCTTATTAAGTTAACTCTTCATAGTCTCCACGAATAAACAAACAACTCTACAAAGTCTCCACAAGTCTACAGAACCAAAAAAAATCATAAAAATACGACTTCATCGCTTCAGGCCAAAATAAGAGGGAGTTTTCAATTAGTTGTATAAATTCTACAATTATTTGTTAGATCTAATTTTGATGATAAAACTGTCAGAACTTTTATTTGCAAGGGTATAAAACTGTTTTCTAGTTGTTGACAATTGCCCGCTGTTTTCTCTCACTCTCTCTCTCTTTCATTTATTGCTCTCCCCTTGCCCTCCCTCTGTGTTCCTCTTGTTGCTATTACTCGGAAATATAAAATATGGCGATTATGTTTATTGTTTTGTTTAGTGTATAGACAATAACTACGACAATTTCTATATGTCTGGGCAATTTTCAATTGAAATAGATTTTTGGATTTTTGGCAAGTATCTTGCTAAAATTCTAATGGCAAGTAGCCAGATACATATATATATATATCTATCTATCTTTATGTATATATATATATATGTATGTATACATAATTCAAATACTTTAAGAAGTTTTGAGGTAATATTAATACCACAAGTCTGTCTGTCCTCCCCCCAATCCCAACCCCACCCCACCCATCTCTCACCCATCTTTATGGCCTGCCTTTAGGCTGTAATTAGTGTTGAAAAGAAGCGAAGGGCATGGCAGTTGTTTGACATGTTTTATTTATGCCTACACGTTTTGCATTCGAAATGAGGGACATACAATGAGTCAGCAGAAGGAACGTGTGCTCCGGTATTGTAAATTAACCGCAAATACATAGCTAAGAGCCTAAAAGCAGGCAACACACAATAAAGCAAACATATACACATACATATACACATCACACACACTCACACACAGATACAAGTCGTATTTGGCATTTTTAATGAATTTGGCCCATTGCAGACGAATTTGTTAAATTGATTTCATTTCATTTCATCTGATTTTTCAGCGCATTTTGTGCTTTGTTTACCTGATCACCCCACACACTCCCCTTGTTCCACTTTTATCAGCCTCTTACCTTTGCTCATCAATTCCCCCCCCTCCCCCTCCTCGCTTACTGCTTTCAACTTTTCCACCATTGACCCATTCCATTGCCTTGTTTGTTGCTTAATTGGAAGGAAATTAAAAAATAAACAAGCCAAGCTAAAAGTAAATACTACACGTTTGCGATTACCTGGACACCAGGAGGAGCAGCAGCAGCAGCAGAAGCAGAAGCAACTTCTGGACCCGGTCCTGAATCTGAACCAAAGCAAATCTACCTTTCTCTCCTTCTACGGTTTTGTTTTTCTTTTTTTTTTTTTTTTTTTGCCCGCGGACCTATCTGCCACCATCTGATTCTCATCCTCAGTCAGAACCGGCCAACGGCTGTTTGGAATTTAATTTTCATTTCGCTTTCCCTTAATTTCATCTACGTCTTTTGCGTTTCATTTCGTATTTTGTGGCGTTTCTTTCTGTTCGTGTTCTTTATTTTATTTTTATTGCTTACGTTTGCTTAACTGTGGAAATAGATTTTCACGGGTTTTTGTTTCTTCTTTATACATATATATTTATTCTCAGTTTCTCTCTCTCTCTCTCTCTCTCTCTCCCTCTGTTTTTGGTTGTTGTTCTGTTGTTTTAGGACCAAGTTTTCTCTTCTCTTTTTTTATTTAATGCTAGAATTGTTTAGCATTTGCACAATATTTGCCTTGAATTAATTAAAAGTCATTGACGCTTATCAATTGAAGCTATACTAAGGCTAATTGAAGTGCCATACGACAAAAGAGGGAGAGATCCTAAAATGGAGAGTGAGAAGGGGGGGTAGGAATATTGCTGAAAATATTAAAATTAAGCCACAAATCTTTATTTAAATATGAAAATCACAAAGATTAAATAAAGATTGTTAAAAGGCAAATCGGTATTTAAATTGTTATCAGAAAAATATTCAATTTACTTGTATATTTTTTTATGCAATTTGGAATTGTTTTTTTTTTTTTTGATTAACTTTTGTAAATGAAATTTTTTTTGTTAGCATTTTAGCACTTTAATGCGATCTAATCGCAAGAGACGAACTGATTTTTATGTATTTCAAAACAGTTTTACCATAAAATTGAGTTCGAAACGTAAATCATGTTCGATTATAGCTTTGAATTCTATTAATCCAACTGATTTTTATCTAACCTTAATGTCTCTCAATTGAATTGACTGGAGGGCAATGAACCGAAGGCTATGACATGGCCAGGCGCAGGTATTGAGTCCAGCAGACTTTAATCTTTCCCCTGCTAGATACGCGTATCGTTTGCCTGGCAACCGGTTCCATTGGATGACAGGACAAGCAAAAGAATGAAGTCCAGTTAACGACAGACCACAAACAGGACATATCAATCTCACTTCAATGAAGGCGACACACATACACACACACATACATAGGTACAGGTAGAGGTAGACGTAGAGGAGAGAAAGTGTTGCAGGATCACAAAAGCTCATGTAACCAGGTCACCGAAAAACTGAAAAAAAACAGGATTTTCAGTGTGAATACTAACGAATCACCAGTAAACCAGGAAATGATGACCACGAGTGATGAATGTAGCGACAGTTGGACATTAAAGAATAGATACAGATAGGGAAACAATGATTGAATGAATACATTGTAGTTGACCATATATTTCAACTCGATCTCTATTCCATCCTTACGGAAATGATAAAATTTGAAGTAGCAAGGACCTTCCCATATAGAATCGGAAAAGTAATTAGAGAATTTCCTATAAAAGTCTTTCTTATTTGGGATAATTAACAATGTTTTTTTTATACAAAAAAAAAAAAAAAAAATAAAGTTTCATTGCTTCAAATCACGACTAATTTTCCTTTTCCATCCAAAGTTGTATTTATCTTAAATTGAGGTCCTTCTTTAGGCTAGCTAGAAATTTGCATTTGAAGAGCCTTGTATATATGTATATATCCATGATTATTTGCATTATTAAATTTGTGATAAGATAAACCTGACCTAAGGCAGTCATTTCCTATGCCTTACTTGATTTAGGGAACTCAAGGCTAATGCCATGATGTGTAATCGTTGGACGGACGATGCTGCTGCTCCTGCTCCTGGTGATGGTGGTGGTGTTGATTGTGCAAACAGGACACTGAGTCCTGTCTGACATTCTCAAACAATTGATGAGCTTGACATTCAAGTTGTTGCGCTTGTCCGAGGGACCAACATGGAAATTGTCAAGCTAAAGGACGTTGAGCACGTGATGCGTGTTACCCGACATGAATGTGCTTGGTTTAGGTCCAGGTTGAGGTCCGGAGATAGCGTTTATCTCTATGTAGACTAGGTGCAGACAGAGAGAGAGAGAGAGAGCGGGATAGAGGTACAAAGCACACCAATTCGCCCAATTCTTGTACTAGCTTTTGGCCATAACACTAGCTATGGCTATGGCCATGGCTGTGGCTCTATCTCTTCTGGTTCTGGCTCTTGCTCTGGCTCAGTGGGTTTCCCTCCGGTTGGCATAACTAATAAGACACTTATTATGCTGCGGCGGTCGGGTAACGTTATACCAATTTAACGATATCATGTACATACGTTAACTAACGCTAACTACGTCGTTAAGTGTTTTGCGGTGTGGGTAAAAGTAGAAGAGACACGCGCGCCTAGTAGCAAAAGGAACACACACACACACACACACAGAATAAAGGACACAATACAACACACAGCGACATGGACTAATCAAGCTCGAACCTGGCTACCTTGGAATTCATGCTGTGCGTTTCCCCGAAAAAAATTTACATATTCCGTGAGCATTCTCTCTTTCTCCCTGTCTCCCTCTTTGATGGGAAAAATATTTGGCGGAAGGGTCCTCCGAGTCTGGGGTATATGTTCATCTACATGCTCATTGCCCTGGCTTAGTTAAATGTTGCTAATTAGGCTTTTGTGTTTGTGTGCCCATAACTTTGGCTAGGCAAAAAAGAAAAAAAAAGAAAAAAACCTTGACTATTAAAAACTACCTAGTCATAAAAACAGAAATAAAAACATTGCTAATCACGCAAACTTCTGGTCAGCCTAAATAGACCGATAAAGTTATTTACTTTGCCACTGCAAAATTCCCTCCAAAATAATAAGACGATTTTTCTTAAAGCAAAAAAAAAAGAAAAATCAATGTTTATATATTTCAGTTTAGTAATACCTATATATACACATACACACTGACGCGGGGGGTTAATATTTCTTTGGTGACGACAAGGACAATTACAGTTAATCAAACTTAAAAACATGGTCACCAGTACGATACATTAAATTGGTCATCTGACTAAAAATTTTGATCCACGGTAAAACGTAGGTTTATCTGTGTACGTAATATTTGAAACTATTTGCATGCCATTTGGGCCAGGAATTGGATAATGGTACGTGTCGGACGACCAGTCATTCCACGCTTTAATAGATATGGTGGTACATTATCCAAAGCCAACATGCCAGTACCATTGGTATCCAAATGTACCCAATCGCTGCATGGAATGAAGGTACGTAAAATGGCAGCTGCCAGACATGCCGAGGCAGGACCATGTCCCTCATTACAAATATCAGCCGCGATGGTCGGTGTAACCAATTGATTGAAATATTTCCATAATGGTAAACGCCATACACGATCTCCAGTATAGGAGCCAGCCTGCTTGAATTGTTTCCATAGGAAGGAACTGGTAGAAAAGAGTGCTGATGCACTACCTCCCAAGCCCTTAGTAGCTCCCTTACTCAATGCGGCCACATCAATCACTAATTTTGGTTTATAAGTTGCTTGAGCATATAAAAGCGGATCAGCCATCATAACAACACCAGCATTATCCGGATTCTTAATGTTCATTGTCACTCCGTTCATTAAGGAGACAATATCACCCGGTTTGACAGCCATACCCGATGGCATATTCTCACATAGGGGCAAAATTGCTGAAACATTTATGGGCAATGAGAGCGCTGCACAAGCCCTTATCGCAGCCACAACAACAGCAGCTCCAGTTACAGAGCCACGATACTCATCCATTCCTAACTTGGGCTTTAAGCACAAGCCACCACTGTTGAATGTTAGACCATTGCCCACCAATAGAACTGGCTTCTCCTCGGGTGTAGTGCCGCAATAGTTGATTTCAAGGACAACTGGTGGTTCACATGAACCCTTGGCCACCATGAGGAATGAATTGAGATTTGTTGCCTCTATCCAGTCCATTGATCGTGTCTCGACAGTCACACCGCACGTACAGAGTGCATCAATGGTTGATTGACCAAAAATGGACGGTGTCATCTGATTAGCTGGAGTATCGGATAAACGTCGAGCCAAATTTTGTGATTCTGCTTTAAAAAGACCTCTGGTCCAGGAATCGACATCCGTAGAGGCGAATAGCTCCAATTTGGGTACATGCAATCGACGTGATTTACGGATATTAACACTATAACGCCAAACGGCCAATGCGGCACCTTCGGCAGCCTGTTCTGGATACTCCATACCATCCACATGCACCGATCGACATCCTTGCATCTGCAATGCTCGAGCACCAACAGCCGCACAAACGCGAACATTCTCCATACCCACATCCAGTACCTCTTCATGATCATATGAGGCGCCTTCTTCACCCAGCCCGACAATAGCGACACAGCTATATTCTTTATCCAAATTATGGATAATACGTCCGAAACCCAATTTACCATTTATTCCAAACTCTTTCATTAATTCCATCAATTTGCCACCGATGCGATCATCAAATTTTTCACCGCCCACCGATAATTTTGGATCCTTTCCTTTAGTGTCATAAACGCCAATTGCCAATCCAGTCATTTCATCATCACCTGTGGTGGTGGTGGTGGTGGTAGTCATTAGACGAGGATTGAAACTAGTGGAAACTGAATGGCGTGGGCTAAGCATATGATTAAAACCGAATCGAAGAATGCCCATCATGGAACGACGGAGTGCAGCCACTTGAGATCTTGCCATAATAATTTTGGTTCAATAAAAATTGTTCGATAGAATTTTGAAAATTGGCTATTTTTTTTTTTGGGTTTTTAAAGGTGCTCGAAAAAAAACTTTGCGAAAAATTGGAAATATAAAAATATAAATTATAAGAAACTGTAATGTTTGCGCGTCGACCAGAGAAACTGAAATGAATTCTAAGGGAGAGTGACACAAAAAGGAAATTGTTTGAAAATCTCAAGGCATACTATAAACATACAAAAAAAAACTATTGTATTTTTTCCTAGTTTAACTAATTAAAGTTTTTTTTAGAAGAAACATATTGAAAAAATCATTAATATTTGAAGAGTTATTTAAGAGAGTAAATAATAATGCTGAACATGACTACGGTTTTTGGCACATTGCACAAGGACTAATTTAATGGTTATACAATAAATCCAATTAACGACTTTTCTTTCTTTTTTACTAGTGAAAAAGATACCAAAAGTCATGACGACAAAGTCATTGCATTGCTGCTTAAACAGTTAAAACAAGAGAGAAAAGAAGAAGTTAACTCTGCAAAACATATTGAAGTTTGTATACCCTTACAATTTGTCACCTTTGAATAAAATTATTATACAATCATTTCCTTTCAGGTCACACAAATTAACATGAGAGTTAAAAATACCATCAACAGGGGTTTCTCTATCTTGTTCAGAATGATAGACATTATATTAATGTGTTTTGGTAGTCCAATTAAAATTATTCTTAATGGAACCATATGCTATAGTTATCCGATATGAACTAAATTGGAAGGAAAAGTGCAGATTTGCATAGAACTATTGACAATATGGCTGAGGATAGCTTGAAAACAACAGACTGGAACCTAGACTACCTTTTGCATGGTAGCTGTATATATATATAGTTGTCCGATTAGACCAATTCAAGAACCTAACGTACTTAAAAACCTAAAAAGCTTATTCACCCAATTCCATCCACATAGCTTAAAAATTACTATCTAAAAAACAAATAAAAACTCACAGATAAATGCTAAAGCGACTTGACTATTGACTCTGATCTAAATTAAATTTACTTTATGGACTTCTTCTCTGCATTAACTGACATCCAGTTTTATTATAACCTTTGTAAGGGTATAAACGGTGGCACTGTTTCGGTTCAGTGACGAAAATATGTGACGAAAGCATTGAAAGACCATTACCAAAATGTATTTTGCCGTATTGCCAATCCCATAAAGTGGCAGAGCAAACAACAAAAAAATTTGTAAATTTTTAATTCAATTTATATAACGAATATGGTGCCAGTGTTGGTCAACGACATTGAGAGAAGTGTTTTGCGGCTTTTGTGTGACAATTAAAGACACTTGAGATTGCCGCTCTTATACAGATGTATATATGTATGCATGTGTGTATGCGTGTATGTGTGTGTGTATGTGTGTATGTCTATGATTAAAATTTTGCAATTATCGCAAACATATTGAAATGTCGAGCGTAGGGAAAAAAGGCGAATGGCAAAAAGTCTAGGATATATAGGTATATATATATATATATATATGGAAAAATAGCGAAAAAATGCAACCAAGCCGCAGACGAAACACGTAAAAGCAATAAAGCAATAAATTGCCCAATTTGAAGCACTATTGTAGCCAATAATTTGCAACCCAGCCACTTGGCTCCACTCACACCCCTTTCCCCTCTCCCATCAATGCTATCCAAGCTCCATTCTCCAGCTACAGTTCCAACTCCATATGCAGCTCTTTCTCTCGTAGTATACGTATATGTGTGAGTGTGTTTGTATGTGTGTGTGTAATTCCTCTCCGTTTCTCCTTCTTTCTCTCACTTTTCCCCGCTTTCCTGCCATATAATTTCAACAAAAATATGCACATTTGTCAATGTCGCGTGATTGATGTGGTCGAACGCATTTCCGTCGAGCAAATAAAAAACAGTCAACATGGAACATGTATATATATCGCATGTATATATATATATATATATTTATATATAAGTAGGCGTCAGCCGAGCAGCAAATAAAAACACGTAAAAAACAATTTTTTACACAATCGTGTGTGTATGTGCGAGTGTGTGAGTTTGTGGAGAGTGTAGCTGCTTTTTTTTTTGTCCCGTTCCTCTCGTTTTTACTGAAAAGGATGCTGGCTGGCGGCTATGTTGGCGACATTACGCGATTTTACGCATGATTTAAAATTAATGACAATGCCGTGGCGACGCGTCTCTCTCTCTCTCACGCGCACACACACACACGCACACACACACACACCTTACCATTGGTAAATTTCAACATGTCGTCCAACAATTGAGTAGGGGCCACCAAAAAAAAAGAAAAAAAAATAAAAAAATAAACAACTGAAAAAAAAATAATTCAGGATGTTTAATTTCCTAAATGCATAAATCTCACTAATACGCACAAAATCTAAAAAATGCGCCTGGGAGGCAGCAGCTTTCCCGGTTTTTCCATCTTTTTTTCCTCCTCTTTTGTTGTTGTTGTTGTTGCTGTTCCTCTTGTCGTTGTACGGATTGGTTTGTTCTCGTATGTTTTGGCCAACACACAACATCCGAAAATCATAAACAAACTTCAAACGACACACACAATGGTTTCACACACACACACACAATTGTACTCAGACCTATGTATGTACCTATGTATATATACCCGTATCCGTGTGTTAGAGAGTGAAGAGAAGCGGACAATAGGCAGCTTATTACGCACGGATATCAAGCTGGGGCAAAAAACCTGGACAACCTGGACATTCTGTGTGTGTGGATAACGGTAACGCTAACGGTAACAGTCAACCGCAACAATTCAGCTTCATTTGTAGTCTCTTACACAAACATCCCCAAGCCAGCAGGAGAATTCCTATCTACAGGATAACGCTTTTTTCTATCCTCCTCCCGCTCCTCCCGCTCCTCCTCTCTAACTCCCCTTTCTCTTGCTCTCTGTTTTTCTATATTTTGTGTCGTTTGTCCTTGTTGTTGGTCTAGGCCTACATAACGATTTCGTTTCCACACTTTCTCTCACTTTGACTTTGGTTTTGATTTACCCTTATCAAACCAGGGTATACATAGTTCTATTAAAAAGTTTTTTAACTATGCTTAAATAGTTGGGTTAAAACATGTTTGTGGCAAAACAAACAGTTTTGGATTGATCTTTTACAACTTTGAATATTCCTCTTAAAATGACTCACTCAACAACATTTGAGATAGTCAAGAGAGAGAGCTCAGGTAAATTACAGCTTTAATAAAGTATGGAACATTGAATTCATTCTTGTAGAAGTGGCTTTATCTATCGAAAAATTTAAAATATTACCTATACTTCTTTCTTACAATGTGACTTCTTTGTATATACATAGTTTAAATCCGTGCAGGATACCACGAATATAAAACTTCTTACCATGGAAGTCAAGTGCCACGAGCTCTAGATCTTCAAGATTATAAACTATAACAACTGCTTCAAATTTATATAATTACATAAATATAGTATATGTATATATAAAATCCTCTTACTATTTGAATAGAATTTTTCAAGCAAAAGATTTAATGCTCTTTCAATAAATTATCAACAGAAAATTGGAATAAAAAATCCCAAATTTTTTGACATTTTTTTACATTTTTAAAACCATTGTAAAACTTTACAATGGCAATTATTATTTATTGTATTATTATAGCATCTGTTTCGGAAGGAAGCTTATCATACGCTTGTTATATATTAAATAAAACTCAATATTGAATAACTTCAATATAATTGTGGGGTAGTATTTAACTTATTAATATAACTTAACTTATTTACATACATGTACATCAATGTAACGAACGAGGGTCACACTAAAATGGATAGGAGTTGGCATCCCTGAGTGAGATAAAAGTATGGCTGTGTTAATATCGGAAGTGAACAGTTATAAAGAAAAGTTAAAAAAAGTTGTGTAGTCATCTACGCAAGAAAAGATTGTGAAGTCTATGAAGTGGAATTAAGGTCGATCACTTGTCAGAAGTTGTCCAGTTGCTAGTAGTTCAGTTGCCAGAAGTCGTCCATTTGTCACAATTCCTCTGGTTGCCAGAAGTCTTCCAGTTGCCAGAAGTTGTTCAGTTGCCAGTCATTACCCACTCGCTACTCGTTGAGATTCTTTAAAAGTTGCCCGTATCGGTCTTAGTTGATCGCCAAAAATTATCAAACATATCCAGTTAATCGCATTAAAATAATAATAATAAACAAGATTCAATACCTTATGCATGCATATGTGTAAAAAATGCATAGAAAATAACACAAAATAAATTGTTTATATGGTTTATATGCTGTTTCTTCCCAATAAATTTATTTTATAAAGAATGCAGATCAGCCAAGTTCCAAAATAAAAACATAAATTATTAGTAAAGTTCAGACCAAAATACTTTTAATATTCAGTTCAAAAAATAAAACTACATACGATACAATAAAATTAATATACATAACTGCAGTAGTGCAGCTAAAAATGAGAAATGATTAAATTTCTAACATTCCAATCAAATTTTTCGCAGTTATTATAAGTAGATAAATACAATATATCTATATAATCATACTGCATTATTTTTAGAAAAACCTCCATACTAAAGATTATTTTTTTTAATAACTCTATCTTTGAATAATTATTATTAATCCTTTCAACTCTATGCATGATTTTCTATATTCTTTTATGTTCCAACAGTCCCATTCACTCTAATTAAATCTACTAATATAACACATATTCATTTAAAAGAAAGTGTGTAGAACTTTCTTCAACATTTCCTTTTAAAGTAAATCTTTTACGATTTCTGTTTAATATTCTTCGTTTTTTGTTTTTTGTTTCGTGTGTGTTGTTTGTTTAATGCCTATTTGACCTATGGAAAACTGCCAATTGCCAATGGCATGTAAAAATTTATATAAAAGGTTAAACGAATTGCAAAGGACTTTAACTAAAGAATCTTCATTTTTGTAATGTTAAAACGAGGAATTTTAAAGTTGAGCAAACAAATTATAAAGTGCATATTTGGGCAAACAAAAAAAGAAAAAAAAGGGGGGAGGGAGAAATATATAGATAGATAGATATGTAAGTGTATGTAAGTATCTATGTATATATGTATGTATGTATGTAGCCACACACATACTTAGATATCTCTTGTGGCTCGTAAATTTGTGAGAACATAAATCACGCAATTGAATTCTAATTTTTGCTCACACATGCATTGTGTGTGCGAGTTGTGTATGTGTGTGTCTGTGTGTGTTTTTCTCCTCTCGAAAAATGGAAAAGTCTGAGTTGAAATCAATCATTGGAATTTTAATGCCACAAATGGGAGCAATTACAGTCAGTTGAGTAGACAAAAGAAATTTTTCCATACTTGATTTATAGTTGAAAATCTTTGTATGTTTACTTTATGCTTCTCTCTGTGTATAAGTGTGTTGGTGTGTGTGTGTGTGTGTGTGTGGGTGGGTGTGTGTTTGTCTAGCAAAATTATGCACAAAGAAATGTTACTTCATAAACAATCTTTCACTTCAAGTGAAAGTAAAGATGATTACTATCATCATCATCATCATCATCATCATCATCATCATTATCATCATTATGATCATCATTCAATAACAAACTTTGGGTTAGTGCAATTAGCACCTTCAACTGTATGTCAACCCATTGTGTCAACAATATGGTAATAGCTCTTCTGCCCTATAAATATTGCTTCTTGACCACAAATTGCCATCAGATTCATTTGAATTTTTGACAATGAATTGTATAATCTTTATATTAAGCTGTTTTTTGGCATTATCTTTGGCCGATTTGCGTTCAGATTTACGTGATTTTGTTTCGTTGGTACCACGTCGGCGTATTAATTATATCGTTGCTCGTTATTATATATTTGATCCAAAATTTCGTCAATCTATTGAATATGTGAGGAGTGAAGAGTTTATACAAACATGGCAAGAAATACGTAAATCGCCCGATTTTGTTCAGATTATAGAATATGTGACAGAAAATGGTTCTGGCTATGATATTACCAAATTGATTGATAGAATCCCACAACGTTTGCGTGCCTATCAACTTTCCCGTTTGGTACCAGTTAACATGGTTTTGAATAGAGATTTGACCACATTTCTAAGCGAATTAATCCAAAGTTTGCCACGAGCTCAAATTTATTCGTTAATATCACGCAAATTGCGTGAAAATGGTGAATTTTCCAAGCTCTATAAGGCACTCAGACAGCCAGAATTTCGCAAATTAGTGGATAAGGCAAAAGTAAGTTCAAATTGAATTGAATTTTATTTAATTTATAGAAATATGTATTTCTTTTAAATTTATTTACAGAGCTCAGCCGATCTAAGGGAGCCATTGAATCGACTAAGACGTAAAAATATCAATATAGATGAAATTATACAAATGGTCTTTGAATTGTTATCATGGGGACCAAAGATATAGAAATTTAAGTAAGCTTAGAGAGACAATGTAAAAGGTTTGCACAATAAAAGGTAAACCCATATCTCAATTATGTAAAACGTGCCAAAAAGTAACCCTCAAAGGTGATGCCATCATAACAATGGCTTAAATCAGCATGAAAGACTGCAAAATGCCACTACGCACAATGTGCACTCTAATGAGAGATACAGGAGCGGAATTTATAACTAAAAGAGGGTCGAATGTCTAAACTAATCAATGCTGATTGAAGTTGATTTTGATAGTAGTTGGATAAAAGTCTTTATTATGGGAGAATTCATTTTGAAATCTAAATAGAAAGTTAGATGTAAAATCAAGGCTTTAATTTGGAAATCAAAGTTAAAGAAAGGTTTTTATTAGAAGCATATTATATATAGAGAAAACATACATAGTTTAATATTTCAAAATTTTTAAGTTGCCTTTTCTTTTTCTCATGGTTTAACTTTATTCTTAAATCTCGGAAGTAGAAACAGAAAGGTTTCTCATTTTAAGACCTTTTTCCTTTTGTCCCCTATTCCTTCCCTGCACTAAAATGCTTTAGATGTATGTGTAAGTATGTGCAAGTGTGTGTGTGTTTGTGTGTGTCCCCGTTGTGGGGATATGCGTGCAGCAGAGCTTGCATTTTGCAGCTGGTAGCTTGGTTAGCATTCATCATCATGCCTCATTGATTTCGACTTTAGCTTGATTGCTGGCGCCTAAAAGTCAGTCAGTTGGCGCGTGTTAAATGCCACATCGACACAGTTTTTATGGAACCAACAAAAAAAAAAAAGGAAAGGCAAAAAAAAAGAAAAACTTTATTTGCAGCCAGTACCACATATAAGTGCAGAGCGTGTTGTTGCCAACTTGCTACTGGCTTGTCCCACTGGCAACATTGCCATTGCCATTCGTCTACTTGCTGAATATGCAACAAAAAGTTGCTTTAGCAAAACGCCCACAAACAAACGACCCACATCATCATTTTAGTTTCTGGCTGCTGCTTCTGATCCTGCTACTGCTCCTCCTCCTGCTCCTGCTGTTGTTTCACCCATTTTTGCTTGACATTAATTTTATGCCAAACAATTTTGTGAGAGTTTGTTGCGCCAAAAAACGCAACGGCGCGAGTTTAAATTTTTGTCGCATTTCTCTCTTGTCTCTTGTGGGCCAACTGCATTGCATAAACTTTTACGTAATCCTTTCAATTTTGTTGTTCTTCTTTTTGTTTTTAGGCGGAAATTAAAATAACAAGCCGGAAACTAGACAATGTTGTGTATATCCAACCGTATATATACGGTATATATATATGTATTTATTTTTTTTTGTTTTTTAGTTTTGTGTGTGTTTTTTGGGTGGATTTGTCTCAGCACTGCGTTCAGTCTTTGCTCTTAATTAAGTGGCTCAAGTGTAAGGTAATCGCAGCACCTACATTTAATCCTTCTCTCTAACTCTCTCTTAGTTTTGCTCCCACTCTCTCTTCCTCCTCCCCCCAACTTGGTTCTGTCTGCTGCCACTCCTCCCTGACTCATTACACTAAGAGGAATTTGCGTAATTAATTTTTGGCCAAGATAGTTAAATTGAATTTGTGCTTTCAAAGTGAGTTACACCTAAATATAAATACATACACATACATATACATATACATATAAGTCCTTCTGGTCTCGGGCATCATCAAATTTGCACTAAAGATTACCTACCTTCATATTATGAGGTAAGTTTTTTGATCCTAATCGTTGGTTAGTGCTCTAATGGGTTTGATAGAGCATTTAATCTCAATTATAACTATTGTGTAGAATTTCGTATAGTTTTTATATTTATATTAAGAAGTTTATTAAAAATATTGTGACTGGCCACTGGTTTTATAAATCTTTTTTAACCTTTGAAAGCTACAGTATTTTTTTATACTACGGTAGCCATTACCATCCTTATTATGACAGTAATATGATTTCTGTTAAATAAATGTTCTCTATTTATCTAGTATCTGAATCAGATATGTAATGCTATATCTTAGATCGAGGCTTTATATTAAACATACCTTATGTTTGAATAAAAAGTGTAAGTGTGTATATGTATGTATTTCTTTGTATTAATTCATAACTATGTACATATGTATATATAAATTTGTTTTAGGAAACTTTATGATATCTTTGTTTGATTTTTTGATTTGATTGTTTATCAGGAATTCATATATTTAAGTAACTGAGGTAACTATATAAACACAAGGTAACACATATGAATAATATTTTATTAATTAGTTTATATTAAATAAATTATTACTTATGTATGTCTTTTCCACTCATTATTATTATATTATATTCTCATTTAAAATAATTTAACCTATTATTAATATAATAATTAAATTCTTACTTATATCTTATTCTACTTTTTAATACATTATTTACTCATTTAATATAATTTCTCATATTAATAATAAAGTAATCACCTTATTTTATTTATAGTTTCTTTCACTACTTAAGGATATTAAATTATTTACATATTAATTCTATAATAATTACGCTATTATTATAACATAAAAAAATGTATAACAGAAATAATTCAGGAATTATCAAAGTCAATGATAATATATGTCTAGCGCTCCTTTTATTAGATTCACCCAATTTTATAACTGCTTTATATTTTGAAATTTTTCAACACTTTTCTTTTTTTCATTTAGCTAGAGAACTAGTTCCATTTTCTTTAACATCAATTAAAAGCTTTTCTAGCCACAGTAACCTGAAGTCGAATACAATTTTGAAACCATTAGGCACCTTGCTCGATTTTATATGCAGATCCGTGCGAAAGTTGAGAGTTCTAAAAGGAAGAGAGAGAGAGATAGAGTTGGAGGGGGGAGAAAAGAGCTTAAAAATAAGCTGTTGGCTACGCCCATGAACTCTCTCTTTCTATCTCTCTCTCGCTCTCTCTCTCTCTTTAGCCTTCTATTTACTTAGTCGTAGTCTATGGCATGCTTCTCTAGCCATGTTGTTGTCAGTGGGCATCAAGTAAATAATTGCTGCTTAAAAT
Source organism: Drosophila sturtevanti (assembly GCA_018150375.1). Taxonomy (NCBI): domain Eukaryota; kingdom Metazoa; phylum Arthropoda; class Insecta; order Diptera; family Drosophilidae; genus Drosophila; species Drosophila sturtevanti. The sequence continues at coordinate 1,600,653 of JAECWJ010000324.1, read as the reverse complement.
GCTTGTCAGGACCTTGGCCATACGTATACCTTAGTCGTATTTTATTTTCAAGTTTGGTTTATTTTTTGTTTCTCGTTTATCGTTTTTTTTTTATTTTTTGTTTTTGGTTTTCTTTTTTCAAAGTTCAGTCATAGCCCTTTTTGGCCTTTGTTGTGAGAATTTTGAGTGGCAGTAGATGATGGGTTGGTTTTTTCCTTTTTTTTTTTTTTTGGTTCAGTGTGGTGTATGTGTTTGTATTTTTTTTCTGGTTGCAGGACTCGTTACCGCCTTAACTGTAATATCAGTTACACAGTCAGTAGCAGCAGCAGCAGCATCAGCAGCAACAGCAAAAACTGGAGTTGAAGCTGAGGTGAAGAAAGAGCATCCATTGGGTAGAGCTTTTACTTGCAGCATTTGGCTTGTTTGCCTTTCTCCCTTCTATGTGGATGGTTATATTTCGACCAGATTGTCTATATATTTGCGGTTGTGCGTCGTTTCTGTTGTTGATACGTACGTGACCTGGGTCCCATATCATCTATTCTGGCATGCCCGCTTGCTTAACAATTAGTTTTAAAACGGCTTCTACTGCTGCTGTTGCTTTTGCTGCTATTGGTAGTACCTACTACTCTGCCATCGGCATATTACTTATGTTTTTAGAATGCATGTTGTACGTACCTCGCCTGACCGAGCTCCGCCTCATTAGGAGCTTAGCCCTCGAGGACTTTCAACAGAAACCAAAATCAAAAACACAAAATACCAGGAATACACACAAAAAAAAAAAAAAAAAAAAACAGAAACAAAAAAAAGAATAAAAATACACAAAAAATGTATAAAAACACAGAGAGAAAAACCAACGGAAATGGATTTTCTGTGCTGCCCCTATCCTTATCCTGATGGCTCCCAATCTCTCCCCCTCCAAAAAAAAAAAAAAAAAAAAAAAATGCCGAGGCAAACAAAAACAAACAGACAAAAAATCAACAGCAACAGCAACACCAACAACAACAACAACAATCAATGTTGCCCCGTAATCAATTAACGATTTAACGTTCGTTGTGCCGCCCTGGACAACTGGTCGCCATCGAATGTTGTATAAAGTTGGAGCGGTTTTTGGGGTTTAATAGGCGAAATGGGGGGGGGCACAGGAGAGGAGTGAAAAATTGAAATGCTTTACGTTGACAGCGGCTGCATGAACACGTCATCATTCCACGAACAGAAAGAGCGGAAGAGATAGACCGATGCATTGGAAGGGTAAATAAGTAAAGGCCAAATGCAATCGAAAAACCAGAGTTGTCATCCATTTGGCATAAATTTCTATTTTGAGTCTTGGCTTTATTTTGTGGTTTTAGAGTGTACTGCGGTAACTAATATTGACATCCATTTGTTACACAGTTTAAAGAAAGAGAAAGTTTTTATCGAATATTTCGATATTTTTATTGTTTAGGTTTTGTTAAAGACAATAATTTACCATACAATTCAGTTATTTCAGCATTATGTCTCAAAGAATATAAAATAATGACTTGATTCGAAATCCTGAAATATTATTCTTAATACGAATACTATTTAGCCCTTAACTTGAGGAAACACATATGTTAGCCATTAGGTTACATTATATAAGTTCTTCCAGAAATTTCAACTTATATTTACATAAGACTTCTCAACACTACTTTTCCATGACTTAACGAATCCACATATTTATATATATACCAACGTTTCGCCATTCAAGTCAACAATTTATAAAGTCTTCTTTTAATGTGACTTAGATTGAGTGTTTTAGCGGCAAATAAAATCATATATTGATTAAGGTTCAAAAGTTAAAACACATTTAGAATATCCATTATATATCAATATACTAGCAGCCACATGGCAACTCTCAAATTACAGATCAAGGGTCTAGGAAAAGTTTATGTTGGGGCTAATGTGATTACTGCTGTCATTATTTCGTCGCTTCCTCTCTTTCCTCACTTTGCCGCTCCTGACCCTTGGCCATTAAATTGACCACGGACCATGGCTGCTCGCTCATAGCAATGAGTCCCTCCGCGTTTCTATATAAACATACATACACATATATATATAGATATATATTAACGTAGATGTGTGAGTGTGGGTGCGTGTCTGTGTGCATTTAACTGCACGTTTTCAAACTTTGAACCGCGCAGCACTTGCTGGGGTCTCTGTGTCGGTTTGATTGGTTATTGACTTTTAACAGAAAAATTGATGTAATGCAATTAGTTTTACAGCTAAACCGTTTGATGATTGTACAACAAGAGCAACAACAACAACAACAACAACAAAGCGAGCTAAACGAGCACTTTACAGCCAACCAGAAGTGGATAATGCATAAGGGGGTTATCCAATATATCTACAAAGTACACACATATATACCCCACCCACACCCACACATTTAGATAGAAGGAAGTGAACTGACGAACCAGATGAACATTTGTCTTTGTATATGAAGCGAAGGGAAGGGAAGGGAAGGTAAGGGAGAATGACGCATCATCAATGGATAAACTGTGATGATTATAAAGTGAAATCTTTAAATTGCTAAACAAAGTTAGATTTAGATATTGTCATATTAAAGAAACAATATATAAAACGAGGGTGGGCTTTCTGGTTAAGCGGTTTCTGTTAACGAGAAGGATTAGGACCTTAGAGATTCTTTTAAGGTTTTTAACTTAATATTTTATTTTATTTTAAAAAAGAAAAGGATCTGCCATTAGTTACAAGTTTTGAATTTATGTTGAATTAATATTTTTAAGAACGACGAAAAGTATTCTGTTAGCAGGATATTCTAATTTTTGAGATATATATCTCTATATATTTTATAACTCAAGTGCATCCTTTGACTTGTTTGAATAACAGAAGAACTTAAAGCTCCTCCTCGCAAACGAATCTTTATGTAGTCCTTCCCGACTTTCTGAACTTCGGAGGTTCTTAAACCTTATAGTTTTCGGATCCGACCTATTTTTAAACTTGATAAGGATAATTGAACAACGAACAGAACCATAGGAGTTTCACTCTCATTGCTCAAAATTTAAGGTCTATAACTTGCGGAGAAACATACAGACGTGGCCATGGATGATAATCATGAATATATATACTTCATGCGGTCGGAAATGCTTTTTTCAATGCGCTATGAGCATTTAACGAATTTCATTATATCCTCTATAAGAGTGTAATTAAGAAAGGAACATTGAATTATCCAATCTAAGCTGAAAAATGGACTTAACCCAACTTGATATTTGATATAAATTTTGCTCCTCGACTTCTACTCTCTTTAGGAAATGCCAATGAAGATAATGTAACTAATCGCTTAACCAAAGCACTGTAAAAAGCCTCAAGATATTTGTGATTTCAAAATACCGTGAGTTATGTCAACCCACAGCGAAAACATTTAAGAAGAAGAGGAGACTAGAGATGTTTTAAATTTCTGTGAAAGAGCTTCAGTAATTAGCTCATCCGTGTAATACTTAACATTCTACGTAAAAAAAAGGTGCAGATTGTCTTAAATTTCATTGCCTAAGGAAGTTTGCAGTCAACGAGGGGATAGCCCAATCAAGGCACAAACATCTAGCAGCATAGAGACATATAGCTAGAGGCGTCAGGAAAGCGGATGACAAGGACACTGTGTGTCCTTACGATTCTACTAACCACACAGAAAACTCATGATGGACTAGATGTCAGGCAGTTTCAAGTACATTTACATGAGAACCTCCATTTGCGGCACCTAACCATATATGTATGGATGTATGTATGTATGTATGTATGCTATGTATGTACCATTAAAAGTGTGAAGGCTGACGCTAATGATGTTACATTTGAAGGATTCAATGGGAAAACTTAAGTGGCAACCCATGTTTGGCATCAACAATTAAACCCGAACCAACGGCGACTATCAATTACATGCGTGAGCCCAAAAATTAAAACCATAACGTGAAACCAACAACAACAACAACAATAACAACAACAACCACTACAACAATGGTAATAATAACAACAACGAAATGCCAAATGAAGTGAACGAAATCCTGGTCACCGACCGAGGGTGTTAGTGGGTGTTGGTGGCATCGAATGTGATGGGTATAAATGTGGTGTGAGGGGTTAAGTGTAGAGGGAAATGGTAGTAATTTTTGTTATTGGCGGGGTAGTTGCTGAAATTTATTACAGTTGCACGAAACAAAGCGTAAAAATTTTTGCTGCTTAATTGAAAAATATAAATTGTAGGGCAATGTGTGTGTGTTTGTGTCCGTGTGTGTGTATTCTACGGAAGTAAAGTCAAAAACAGAGCCAACAACATTAATAACTGGACGGGAAATAATAAAAACCATTTTAACGATGCGAAACCGAAAACCAGCAATAATAGTAACAAAGCGAAAAAAAAACAAAAAAAATAAGAGAAAAGGGAATATACATAAAATGACTCAATATTGGCAACACATTATGAAGTTCTGCAGTAACTGTAAATGTCTTTACTACTGTCTCACACACAAAGAGTGTGAGAGAGAGAGAGAGAGAGAGAGACAGAGAGAGAGACGCACACATGTGCTTGTGCATTTGTTAGCCAATTATCGAAAAGTAAGCGTGTAACTAAAAGGGTGACCCCGACCAAATTTACAAGCGGAAAAACGACAATCAATGCGGGTCAATATTTGTCAAATGTAAACAAAAAATCACCTACAGCCAAAAGGCAAAAAACGTGAAGGATAAAAAACATACATACACACACACACACACACACACACACACACACTAAAAGAGACACAGACAAAAAGTCAAGTGCAAACAGCAAAAAAAAAAAAGAAGGAGAAAAAAAAGCAAAAAGAGAGCAATAGAGGAAAGGCGACAACGACATGCAGGTAGCGCGTCAATGAATGATACATACACACACACATACATATACATACACCCACACAATTATCCTAGCACATCCTTTGATGATGAGCTTCCTGCTCCTGCTGCTACACATCAAAAAGAGCGAGACCCCAAAAAAGAAGAAGAAGTAGAAAAAAAAGTATAAATAAAAGCAACACCGCAAAAAAGGACAAAAAAGGATTGAAATGGGTTTCAAAAAAAAAAAAAAAGTCAAAATACAAAACCCCAAACCTAAGGAACAAGGAATAAGGGGTTTGTTGTTCGTACTCTCTCTGTCTCTGTCTCTGTTTCTCTCTCTCTATCTCTCTCCTGCTGTATATGTTTTTCTGTGTGCGATGTCAGCCACACAAATTCCATTTGATAGAAGCTCTAAGGCACCCACAAAATCCATCCGTCCATCCATCTATCCATCCATCCATCCATCCATCCATCCATCTATCCATTTATACGCCCAACCATTCGTTCACACAACCAAACATATACCTTGACTTTTGGTCAGGTTATTCTGATTTTGTTTGAGTTTCTACTTGCCAAGGCTTAACAAATTAAGCGCTCAATCTAGAGGCCAGAAACAGTAACTCCCCCCGAACCCCCTCTGTTAAACCACCCACCGTCCACCCATTCAACTAATCGGCACAAAAACAAAACAAAGTAACAAAACAAAAAAAGTAAAACAGAAAGAAAAGAAAAAAAAACAAAACCAAGGGACAAGGCAATGAAGCCCCTTCGGTAGGATATTTACCTGGATAGTAAACTTCCCTTCTTCTACTCTGGCAAAGTCAACTCTTCGTTAGCTTTTCTGTTTGTTGTTAGTTTCTGTTCGAATTCTTTGCCACCTGCTTGTTTTTCGAATATTTCTCCTTTTTTTGGTTGACAAAAATCAACTACTACCGCTTACCCACATACACACGCACACCCTTCACCCAATATCCTAAAACCAAATAAAAACAAAAAAATCAGCAATCCACAATTTACCATATCTGGTCAGCTCGTTAGTGACGACTGTCATCAGAGACATTTTTGTTGCTATTGTTCCAGTTGAGAGTTCGAGTGAAAATGTTAAGTTTTTTGTTGACTTTAGTTTTGATGAATTTATACGCTAAACATTATGTTTATTATTTGTTCGTAAATCACATAGCAATTTGCCAATTTAAAGCTTTACATTGGCCAACAAGTGTTTGTGTATGCGTGTGTGTGTGTATCTGTGTGTGTGTGTGCTTGAGTTTCGTATGTGAGTGGCAGTGGGCAAATGTGTGTTTAAGTGATTAATGGGCCTTAATACAACAAGAGAAATACACACAACCAATTCATTTTGGAGAAGGTTTCATATCAAGAAACCATTCGGTTTAGGTTGTTGAAGGTAAAATCTGCTGTAAAAATGTCGATAAATTCAAATAAAGTTTACTTTCGATAGAAATAGTAATTTGCAGTCTAATATATGAAGTTGTCGCAAGCAAATCTTCTATTCCCAAGCCAATTTTAATTGGTATTTAGGCAAAAAAAAAAATAAGGGCACAAAAAGCGATTATGAATGAGATATAGACTAAGAGATAGAGCAAAGATTTATTAGTCTTCATCATTTATACAATTAATGATAAAATGAACAGATAAGTTGAGAGAGAGAGAGTGAGATGGGGAGAGAGAGTAAGATTTAAAATAATCTACTACTTATATACTTATATAGGGGTTCGCAAAAGTTGACTTTAGTAAGATTCTTTTATTAAAATATATATAATTTATAATACAAAATTTTCTTATATAATTGTTTTAATACAAATCTTTACTTTAAAAACCATTAAACAAAAAAATTAACCGATTTTAAATGTTTTATTAATAACCTTTAAGCAAGCGTTGATAATTTTTTAAAGACAAAACGTATAATAGAAGCGGATCTACATTTATATTAAACAATTGTATTAAATTATTAAAAAGGCGACTTTTTAACTGAAATATAACCTTATTGCATTTTGGATCCATATTCTCTAAAATTTTACAGTTTGTCTACCTAGAGATTTCCTTAGGAAAAATCTTTCCAAAGAATTTGTAAATAAACCCTTTACAATCTTAATTTAAAAGAAATTTTTCTAAAATTTTCAACTGTATATTTTCTAATTTATGTATGTACAACATATATGTAAATATTCCATAACGCTTCCGATGTGATTTATATATACTTTTTGAATGAATAACATAAAATGCAAAACTTTTCATTATATATAATTATACTTATGTGCTATACTGTGTTATTCTTTTTTCTGATTGTAAAAATAAATTATTTTTGCTTAAGCTTCAACTAAAAAAAAAATTTATAAATAGGGTCACAAACCTTCATTTAATATATTAAAGATAAAAATATGATGATATATAGTATATAATAATGAATAAAAATATAAATATAATAATATATAATACATAATAATATAACATAAATAAAAAATATATAATAATATATAATAATATATAGTATGTATAAATATAAATATTTATAAGTTTATATCTAACTATAAATAGCTAGTAATTATTTATTTTCTAATGACCTCTATCCTAACCACACAAAATCATGCAAAATTAAACCAATTTATTTATATTTTTACCTAAGCAATAGTTTAGGTTTAAAATCTTTCAAAATCGAAGTTTCTTCGGTTATGTGTATCGTATTTAAGCCCATTCCTCTGTAATATCTTGTTCACACTCTAAACACACATATACACACAGACTGTGTATAATTGTTGCCTCATTTCCTTGTAATTAGATATACATATAATGCTGGCCTAGTCTTTCTCCCCATCAAATTTTCCATTTTCAATCTTCCTCATTTTGGCGCATTTGTATGTAAATACTTAAAGCTGGAGCTTAATTAATTTAAAACCTTGTAATTAATAAATAACACCAGCTTGTAGTTTGGGTAGCCAGATAAGCAGGCCATCATTAACACTGCGGCCAGTTTGTTGTTGTTGAGTAAAGGAAGGGGAAGGGATAGGGGATAGGGGATAAATGGCTGCCTCTTTAATGGATTTCGTTTGTCTGGCCTCGGGGCTCACCATAATTAAACAGGAGCGCTTTTAGTCCGTAAAAGCGCTTAAAGCGTATCCCATTCAATTCAATTCATTCGTTCATTTACTCAAAATCATTGCGCCAAATACATAGTTCAGATTTCGGAAGAATTTAGTTTTCAATTGGCTCAATCAGAAATAATCAGACGACCCGGTATTCCGGTATATATACGTACATATATATGTACATATAATCATCAATCAACCCCATGACAGTGCACATTTCAGTTACAGTTTTGTGGCAAGTTCTGTACATATATATACATATATATATATATATATTTCGTTTTTTTTTGTTGTTATTTCTGGTGTTGGCAATTCACGCAGGAAACAGGTTATTATGCTGCTATTAACTTATTAGTTAGCCATGAAAATTGTTGTAGGAATTGGCCTGGTTTGACTGTCTGTCAACCATTCTGATGGCATAAAGGAAGGAAGTGTGCAAGCTTTTATTAAATAGAATTAGCTGTTACTCCCCACCCCTCCAGCCAACCATCCAGTCAGCTCTCCAACCACAACCCCAACCCCAACCCCAACTACTACATTCAAACAATGACTGAGTGACAGGCGTGAGTATTATGTTTGCCCCTGCGGCGTCTTAGAGGGAATAGGCAGGGAGAGAGTGAGCGAGTGAGAGAGAGACAGAAGAGTCATTGTGCATTGGTGTCAAATTGATGGCCATAATAAGCAGCTTAATTTGAAATGTAGCAACAGAAATAGAAGCCTTAGGCCCTCAATAGCTCATATGACCACCATATGCATTAGCATACACATGTCCTTCTACATGATGATTTGATTGCTTTGGCATTGCTACCAACAACCAACCAACATGTATGTATTTGAGGAATCCTTTATCGATACATAAAACATGCATTCAAATTAACATTTTTATACCTTATCCTACAAGTTTATTGAAATAACACTTACATACTCTGCGTCTAAATATAATTGATATCAATGTATGCATAGGAATGTTTATAGATATTCTGCCTATATATAAGTATATATATATTCAAAGTTTACACTGCAATCTTCTTATTATTTCTACAGAAATATATTAATCATTTGATTATTAATTTTATAATATGTAGCATTTCATTATATTGTCTTATATTTTATTTCCCTTTAAATGTAGAAATTGTAATTTACTTGAATTTGTTGAAAATTTAGTCAAGTTGTAATGTTTACAAGTTTTCTTTCTTCTCAGTACTTTTAATTAGAATTTTTAAGGGAATCATTATGTTTTCATGCTGAAAATTTTGATCTGAAACGCTGCAAATATTCCCAAGTCAAGGTTTAGATATCTATTGTTTTCTTATTATTTTCAACATGAAATAGATAAAGGGACAAATAATTTTAATCAATTTAATCAAAGTTATTTTCACTCTGTTGTCAAACTAATAATGGGAAACTCAATCTTTCGAACGAATTCAAACTATTTATAGATTTGTCTTACATTCCATAAATAACTGGCAAAATGAATGCTTTGTTTAGTTAGCATTAGTACGTGGATTCAAATTTGGTTAGCAAACATTTTTCTTTAGTCATAAAACTGGACAAATGCCATGAAAACTCTTTGTGGAAATTACAGTTGCATTTCACATTTGAGTTCTTTATTATTTGCTTTTGGGGAATTTTCCTGTTTATTTCATACTTTTGTCATGAAATCTTCTTGATGTGTGCTTATTTTTCGGTAAATTGTACCTCTGTTATCAGTTAGTGAGAGGAGAAAGGATTTGCCCCCAGATGTAGGCAACGATTTTGGCAGCTAACTGCCAAAATCATAATTTTGTGCCTACGAGCGAAAGCCATGTTGTAAATTTGTTGTCCCCGTCTCTCTATATATGTCTGTGCACGTGTGTGCATGTGTGTGTGCATGTGTGTGTGCATGTGTGTGTGTGTATGTTTTGTTTTAGTCCCTTCTACCAAATGTGTGCGTTAATAAATTGAGTTGGCCCGTTTGTGGGCAAATAGTGAAACAGAAATGGCAATAGCAAATGACTGAGCCATAGCCAGAGCCTGTCGATTTCATTTGATATGCGCCTTTGGGCCATAAAACTTGACACACACACACACACACATACACATACATACACGAGTGCACACCTAAACATAGAAACACAAGGCACATAGCCAAATATAGAGGCCTAGACTAACCTGCATTATATACAACTGATCAAACAGATGCACATTGGTGACATTTGATCAAAAATGCGGTTCATAATTAATATAGAAGATCTCTCTTTTAAAGCTTATATAAGAGGATAAAAAGCAATTTTTAACACTTTGTCATGTGCTATTGGGTTGCCTTTCTTTATATCTATATTTTGAAATTATCAATAGTGGATTTTTCAATCAAAAATCATAATAAAATTATACATATTTAAATATTTGATAAATAAGTATATGCAATAGTTCATATGTTTCTGTCAGCTATTACATTTTCGTTTGCTTTAATGTTACAGCAACATTTAGTTAATGTTAAATATAATGTTAAATATAACCAAACTAGCCATACTTTTTGGCAAATCCATAAATTGTATATTACTGACAAAAGACTCAACTTAAAAATTCGAAATTTAAAGCTACTTTGTCATATTTTAAATATATTTTCAGCCTTCAGTAAAATTATAACCACAACAATATAAATTTTCATGTGTTTGTAATGGATGCATTCAATGATTAACTACAATTTAATCATCTTAATTTCATTTACTCTTGATTTTCCATTTTATATTTTATTAATTTATCAAATTTATGATTTTTCTGCTTATCCAAAAGGGAATTGCTCATATTTTTAAACCACACCAAATATAATCGATGAAAATAATTTTACTGACACATATTTATTAAAAACGAACTATAATAACATTTATATTAGCTAATTGAAGATTTTAGACATAGACAAGGTTCTTAAATTAAATTAACATTTTTGTTAAACTGCTTGTGATGTAATCATAACCATCATTATGTAAATCAAAAGATCTTAGATGCTTGTATTTTAAAAGAATATATACTCAAATTGGAACGATACAGAGAGGATTAATAAAAGTAGTATAATTGTGAAATACCTCAAGCTCTCCAAAAACTATCAGTTCATATAATTATAAACAAAACACCTATTCCATATGTTAACTATAAACTAATACTAAATTAAGTAAAAATAGATATATATATATATAGATATATGTATATAAGTAAAACATGACTAGCAATAAGTCTCTATAAAATCAAGCCGAAGGCCTTAGACGTCAGTGCTTTAACCTTAAGTTACACTTCATTTCAATAATATCTAACTTCTTCAATAAATAAATAAAATAAATAAATATTATTATTTCACCAGTGTTCTTTGTTGAATTGCACTTAGATTTTTGACATAATATTAAAGAAAATTTATTTATTTTTTTTTTTTTGGGCATTGATTTGCAATCTATCTTTGGGAGACAATGAGCAAATTATCTGTTGGGTATACATAACATAACAAGAAATATGGGATTACAGTAAGTTAAAGGATCATACAGGAACGAATCACCAGTCCATCTCTGGTCTAAATTGTAAGTCTAGTGGATGAAGAAAATTTATAATAAATTAATTTACAAGATAAATGATTTAAAATTGAAAATGTATTAAACGTTTAAGCTAAACTAAAAGCAAATTTAATGAATTTAGTAGAGTAATAACGATTTACGAAATAAAACTGAAAAAAACGACAACTGTGGCTTTAGATTATTTTATGTAAAAGCGCAAATTGTTAATAACAGCACTAAATTATATTATTTTTCGTAGTTTCGAATTTTTAATGCTATTTAGTTTTTGGAATGTGCTATAAAATTTTGTTGACTTAGAGAAAGATCTATTTCCTGTTCATATCCATTTAGTTCCATTTTTTTTCAAAAAAATTTGGAACACCGAATCAAGTTTTAAAACTCTTTATCTATATAACATTGTTTAACTATTAGACTTGAAGTTATGTTACTTATGAATGTTCGTAAACAATGAAGTATAGCTCCATCGGGTCGCAATTAAGATCGCGGTTATCTAAGCTAGAGTTAGTTGCTAGGGTAAGTAGCTATGGAGAAGTTGCTAGACCGTCATTATTAGAAGATTGTGACCTAGTTGGAAACGTTAACACCTTGAAAATGCTTCAGGATTTTTCAATCATCTTTGCTATAATGTGATCAGCAATTTCATCTTATATTTCTTTCCACATTTTGAAATCTCTTCGAGTTTTATATAAATTGGAACCACTGTGCTGGCGGTCCATATGCTCATTTGCAGGCGTTATTAAATTGCGTTTTTAGTGCAATGTATGAGAGAGGAGAGGGAGTGGGAATGAATGGTGTTGGCAATGCGGATGTGAAATGGGTGGGGACAAACGGTGGGATGCTTTGGCATTTTAATGAACTGACGCAATGGGCGGCAGCTAAAGCTGCTGCCACTGCCATTGCAACTGCAACTGCAACAGTGGCAGAGGAGGAGCCTTTTGTGCATTTGAGTTTTGTTTGCCTTGGCACTGATTGTATTTGCATTTGCATTTGCATTTGGCTGTGTGTTCGATTTGCTGTAATGAAATTTTCTAATCAAAGCGTTTTGTTTATTTGTTTGGCTGCTGGGCAGTGGCTTTGGCTTTGGCTTTCATTTTTGGCTTGTTGACTGTTCTACATACATATATGTATGCATATAAGTGTGTGTTTGTGTGTGTGTGTTTAAATGTATGTATGTTTTATTTGCATTTGGGTCAAAGATTGTCACTTGTGCAAATACTAATTACTTGTAATTAGGTTTTACATATTTGCCTAAGGCTTTAATACAAAAATTTATGCATCACTTTGTTTCGCATTTACTTTGATGTGGCCAATTTGCTTTAAAAGAAAAGATATAACGAAATACGAAATAAAATTGAACAGAGAGAGAGAATAAACAGAATGAAGACAGAGCAGAAGACTTGAGGAGCAAACAATAAGCCATAATTTATATATAATTAACTCTATTCCCAGCAGCGGCATTAGCCAGTTTCAAGTCTTTGAAAACTCATTTGAATATGAAATTCATATTCAAATTTAACACACAGACGAGAGTGGAGGAAGAAAAAAAAAAATAACCACTGAGGGGGAGGGGGGTGGGCGAGTTCGTTCAATGAGGTGTTAAACCATAATTTGCACAAACGATAACCAAACCAACCATTCCCCGAAATCCCACCAGCGATCCCCCTCACCCCCTCAGCCCCTCCCCCATCATAAAGCTCCAACCCCAACATAATGCTTTTGGAATTTGCATTTTGCTCGCTTTAATTTTTCTTTTTAATATTTCATTTTTTTTTGGTTTTTTTTTTTGCGCTAAGCAAAAACGAAAGAAAGTGTGGAAATGGAAATGCAGATGGGTTGGAGGTTAGAGGGGGATAAATCTCCATTGTTTGCGGCCCCCCAAAGTGTTTGGCCACAATTACGCAATGGAGAAGAAACGTGTACACTCAGAGAAATAGAAGAGATTGCTTTTCTATTGAACAAAGTCATTATTTAATTCGGAATTAGATTATCTAAAGGTAAAAATGTATTAATTTAAATGATATTTTAAGCATAAAACGTTTATGAAAATAATCAAAAAAGGAAAGTTTTAAACTATTTTTATGATCTATTTTTTTTAGTTAGAGATTAAATGAAAGACGAATTTAAGAAAAAATGATTAAAATTAATCGAAAATCTCAGACTTATCTACAACAATTCATTTATCTATGTATATCAGAGAAAATCTCAAAGTTTTCACTTACTTTCAGCTTTGAAACATTTTTGGTATTTGCCTCAGATCGAGTTTATATTATTAATTAAAATAATTATTTATTGATTATAATATCTTATGATATATACTTATATTATAAGATCCGCTTATAGTTGTAAGATTATAGACAATAATCGGAACAAACACTGAAGTATTAACCCTTAAGAATAGATGTTGTTACATTAAAATAATTTGAGATCTTGTTCCAAGTATTTAGATAATGAAATTGGAATATATATAAAAGGTCACACCATATGATCCAGAAGGAATCTAACTACTTGATGATTTCATTGATTTCTATGATAATTCAAAAAAGTGTCTTATGAGTTTTATATAGGTAATTGAATTGGAGTTTCTTATGACTATTGAAGCTGATATATAAGCTTTATTCTTTTTCAGCCTCGATGAAAAAATAAGTTCATTCGATTTTTGAGCCATCAAGAAACACGAAAAAGTCTCATTAGATTTATGGCCATTATTATTACTTATAAAGATGTTAATTGTAACATCTTCATATTATTTGTTTGTGAGTTTATAATCCTTCTTTGTTTAAAGATTGAAAAATATAAATAATATACCTTAAATGAAATAAAAATTATCTATAATAATAAATCTTGTTAGAATTGCTAATAATAATTCCATAAAGATCTCTGAATTTCGTTATGTCTGCACAAAGGATACCATATAACTCGCAGTGTAAATCATTATTTGAGAAACAAAAATTTCAAACTTATATTTTTATATAAAATCAGATTATATGTTTCATCAGAAAGTGAAGTCTTAGACAAAGGCACAGAGAAAATTTAAGAAGAGTATTTTGGCAAATAAAATTCTTTAAAAAATAATTTAGAAAATAATTAAGTAATATTTTTCAGTGTATAGAGGGAGAGGCGTGAGATCTATGTAGAGCCATCATATTTAATCGCCCTGAAATTTGTGGTCCATAAAATTGAGCATCACGGGTAAAAAGAAAATTTTTATTAGCCACAATTTGAACAATTTGTGGCTAAGAGAAGGCATCCCATTTACTCTGCTCTATTCCTCCTCTTTCTCCTCTCGCTGCTCCCCAACTCTACCTCAATTCTCTTGGCCTTTTTGACTTTATTAATATTTCTACATGCGACTCTCTATTTCACCTGCTGCAGTTAATAAGCAAAAACAAAATGAAGAAAACAAAAGTAGCAGCAAACGAAGAACAAAAAAAAAAAGAAAACAAAAAGAACAAGAGAAGAAAAAAAAGACAAAGAACAAATTGAAACCATTTTAATTTTTCACTTGGTTGAATGCGAAATTAAGACATTAAAATGAATGCCCTGAACCATCTATATGGAAACAGCTGGCGCTCAAAAGATCCCGGCCATCCAGCCATCCAACCATCCAGGCATTTCGGGGCATCCCGTTGGATGCTGATTTTAATAACAGTCATCTGCTGCCGTGCATAACGATGCGTAACAGAGATGAAGACTAAATGGTGGCATTTGTGGAGTGGAGTAGAGTGGTGGGGAGGGGAGGGGAGTTAACTAGAGGATATGGTGGATGACACAGACAGAGGTGGCCACGTTATGACTTTGATTCATCAGCGGCAAAGACTGGCCAAAAACTGAACTAAACTGACATTTGCATACAAATGGGCGTTGTCATAAGTTCCCCTCCTCTGTGTGTGTGTGTGTATGTGTATGTGTGTGTGTTCCTCACAGACAAAGGTAATTTGTGTACCTCAAAATGACTTCTAATCGCCATTCAGCTTAACTTAATGCTCAAGTCGCACTCGCGGCTTATATATATTTTATAACTACAGTAATCGAAAATAACATGGATGGGAAGATTTTATAAAAATTTGAAAGACCAAAAGATATGTCCTTAAAGACGGAAACGCACTTGACATTGCTTTTGGAAAGTACGAGGTGATTATGGTGTTTTTTCAATTATCTCATGCCCAGAATATATAATTATATAATATCTACAATCAGTAGATACGTCAATACGATCATTGGATCAACAGAAAATTTGTAAGAAAAGTCATTGAAGTTCTTATTGATGGGGCAGGATGGTGTCATTTCCCCAGGAGCTTAAAAGTCTTACAATCGATTCCCTTGCTGAGACTCAATATAACTTTATTTACATCCTTGGAACAATCGCTAAACAAATTATTATGAAATTAATAACTGCTTAACGGCAGGGCAAGTTCTTCTTAAGTACTTTGTTGAAACTGAAAGTATTATTTAAATAGTTCATCAAAATGTGAATTAAGCCTTCAAATCTAAGAGAATCCTTCAATTTAAAGTAAATGATTTTGTTTAAATTTGATTAGTTTCTTTGAATAAATTTGTCCTTATTTTCTATAGGACTAATAGTTGTTTTGTAAATATGCTTTTCCTAGTTGCTCTACACACACAAAGGTTTTGTCCTTAACAAAAGCGATCACTTTTAAATTAAAATTAAACTTATTAAACAACTTTATTTTAAAATTAATTACAAAATAATATTGTAATAAAAAACTATACAAAAGTATACATGTTTTCAAGAGCTCAGTCAAAAGTCAAAAGAAAAGGTTTAAAAATTCCAAGCGAGTTTCAAAAAATTATTTATGGGATTTTTTTCGGTAAGGAAAGTCATAGTAAACAAAAAAGTAAAAGTTTAATTTGAGCGAAAGATTTTAAAGAATATTTATATTTTTATTGCTTTATTGCTTTTTGAGAACATTATCTTATAAATTTTAGATGTCGAAAACCGAAAGTATGTATGTATTCATTAAACAGTTTATTCTTCAGTTATATTGAAAATTAACCGAATATTTTAAGTATTTAGAAGAAGAGAATAAAAACATTTGCTGCCAAGATTGCAAATTTTTTTAAAATATTAAATATTACTTACCACATTATTGAGTTATAGATGGATTTAAGTTCCTTTTGCTTAAACTTTTTTAAAATTACATCTGTAAAAGAACAAAATTATTGTTTTTCACTTTAATAAAAGGATAATCTTCAAAGTTTTAATCTCATTTACATTTTCTATTCTATACATATTTTCCAAACAAATATTTTGAAATATCGATTCAGTTGGCTCAAATTTCATCTTTTAGCTCTTCAAAAAAAATTCAAATGTCGTATTCAATCAGTTAACCATTTTTCATTCCCATTCTCTTACACCGCATTAGTTGTAAATGCTTAGCATTAAATTTAAAAAGCGACGCCGTTTCGAGACGCGAAAAGAAAATCTTAGCAATTCCCCAAGCAGTTTAACTCACTTGATCTGCTAGCTTCTTTCTTGCGTAGGAAACTCAACTCCGGTTACAAGCAGCATCACCACCAACGCCGTACTCCGTACTCCGACTCCGACTCCCATTCCCATTCCCATTCCCATTCCCATTCCGTACTCCATCTTCAACTGCCAACTCGTTCCCTTGTCAGCGCCAGTAATAAAACTTTATTGAATTGTATTGATTTTAAAATTATTACCATTGAGGCGGAAGTAATGCAATGTAGTCCTGTGCATATGTATGAGTGTGTGCGCGCTCAAGTGTGTGTAAATGTGTGTGTGTGTGGGATGCTGGCAACGGCTGCCACTACCGCCGCTGCTGCTGCTGGTGGAATTCCACAAACAACAACATTTTCATTATTGTGTGCAAAAAAATAAAAATAAAAGAAAAACACAAAATTGAAGGGATAAAAAGAACAAAAGGCATAGAGTCTGATTGTCTGAAAGCTGAACGGGGTGGCAAACAACAGGGTGAACCCAACACATATGAAGGGTGGATAGGAGTGGAGAGGGAATAGGACGGACGGAGGGTGCCTGCACTTTAATAATAAAAAAAAAAAATCTTAAGTCTTTCGTCTCAAGTTTGAAGTGCTTAACTTTCCATTTCGTTTATTGAGAAGCGCTGCAAAGTAGGCAATGTTTTTTTTCCCCCCTAATGAAATCTAAAACGTTTATTGTAATTTTCCGTTCAACAAAATCTGGTTCTATAAAGGTGGCACGTGCAACCAATGCATAGACAGACACACACACACATATATATATATGTATATATACCTGCTAAAATACATAAGCATATTAACAGCTAGTTAATCGAGTGTAAAAATGCTTTTGGTTGCACTTAAAGTCGCTCGCTCGTTCGCTCGCATTCTCTTCCTCTCAATCTCTCTCTTCTCTGTTGCGTCTTGCCTTAAAGCTGCCACCAAATGTTGAATGCTACAAAGACATGCAGCAACAGGGTGCTGCATATGCAAATATGCCAATGAGGAGGCCGCCACAGAAATTGGCACAAAGTGCATAAATGTCTCGCATTAGAGGGTTAGGCCACATGAACTTTGAGCACGCATACGTACATATGTAGAGAAGGGGAGAAGGGACGGAGGGGTTATAGAAAAAGTGTACGGAGACGACAGGGGATTGGTATGGGTAGAGGAAAAGATGCAAATGCCAAACAGTTAACTTTTTACTGGTGCTAGGTGAGCCGCAGGAGATGTTTGACAATGGCTGGCTACACTGAGCAAAAAAAGATGCGATATTTGTTAACCTAAATCAAGTAAGAAAAGCTAGTAATTTGTTGCGTCAGTTTAACTTAAATAACTATTACGAGTCCTTATTGTGTGCTTCAACTTAATTTCCATTTTTTATATCTGCTTCTATTCTACTTTTAACCATTCAAATTAAAGCTAAAACAAAAATAAAATAAAAAACAGTTTGAAACATAAACTGCAATAAAAAACTAATAAAATGAAAGTGAAGTTTACATCAAGTGGACATTTGCATTTAACATTTGAACATTTAACTACTGTTAAATAAATATTGATATATAAAACCTAATATGTATATTCTTTATTAAAAAAAGTGCTTTGTAAAAAACTAATATTATGCATACATAAAAATAAAAAGAACATATATATGTAGATGAAAATATATATATAAAGATATACAAAATATGTGTCAAAGAATCATATTCCTCTTGATATGAAATATAACTAGAAGAACATGTTAGATTCCACTAAGCCGACCTTTGTATGCCCTAGCAATTTCTTCATTTATGGAACAAATGTTACTGGATTGTTACAAGCTTAAGCAACAATCTCTGAGAATTCGAAACTTGTCAATGTGATACATTTTAAATAATTTTATTAGAGATTTGTAAGGTAGCTATAGGTATGATATAGTCAAACGATTTCAATTAAATTTAAAAAAATATTTAAAACTAGGCAAAACTAAGCTAAGCTAATAAATTGAAACACAATCAGTTTTTCTTAGCAAAAAAATATTTTCCGTGATAATGTCAATCGATTCTGTTTAGACAGATATGTGTAAATATATGTTTATCAAACTTTCAGATACTAACTTTCGCATATAGTTCCTGATCTAAAACTTTATTTTCTATTAAACGCTTCTATGTTTTCAATTGAAAACTATCTGATGAGATTGATGGAAAAATGGGTAGAAGGCTAATCGGAGTAGGCTATATAAACTAATTAGTCCTGAAGTTGAAGAATATATATATATTCCTTGTACATTCGGAGATTTTTCTTGTCATGCTTTGCCAACTTATAAAGAAATATTTTTAATTCTTGCCTTGCACTCTTTCCATGACTGTCTTATCACTTTGTTTCTTTCAGTGTAGTCCCGCCGGGCAGGAGCATGTTTAGTTTCATCTCTCTCGCTGTAGTTGTAGCTGTGTTTCGTCCTGCCAATTCATTTCTATTCATGTTATGCAATTCAATTGTTCGGCTCTTGGCTCTCGACTTTCTATCTCTATCTCTTATCTCCTCTCTGTATCTATCTCTTTCTTTACTGTTGGACTGCTGATGGTTAGTAACTTCCTTTTAACTGCCTGCCGGCATTGTCCCTGCCTCTGGTCCACGCTTATGCATATGCACAACCTGAGTTTCGTTTTTTCTTTTTTTTTTGTTTTTTTTTCTTTCGTTTCTTGTCGTTTTTGTGGATTGTGTCTTTTACCTGGTACAGGTATGCGGTCTGCAGCTGCTGTTGGATATGTTAGAGGGGCGGTGGGAGTGGGGGAGGATAAATTTACTTTAAAACACATTTCCACATCCTCGCCCTCGTCCTCGTCATCGCTATCTACATTTGGGGAGCATAACCACATCCTCTCTCGTCATAGTCATAGTCATTGTCCTTGTCGTGTAAGGACAGCACTTGCGGTTGAGTTGATCTGACCGCTTGTCCGGCAAGCCATAATTATGCAATTTCTTGTCAACATGCTCATGCACGGGCCGTAACTTTGACTACGGAAATGCACAAAATCTAAAGATGTTTTTAACATGAACAAATTTCAATATACAAACGCACACACACACACACACACACACACACGCACCCACACAGACCGACACAATTATAGGCAATTATTCCTTGGTTTTAGGATCTTGTCCATAAATTATTCATAGCTGCATTTTGGGGCCTAATTTGCCTTGCTTAACTAGCAAAAAGGAGTCAAGCAAAGACTAACCAAAGAAAGATAGAAAAAAAAGGGAAAGGGTGAGAAGGGAATGAATGAAGAAAAGGACAAACATTGTAATAGAATTTCATCTCTCGACTTTTTTATGCTTATGATACCTAATCACACACACACATACACACACACACACCCTCAAGCCCATTAAGAGTCATGTTAAGCCAGTGTGTGGCAAATGATGGCAAGTGTCTTATCTACTTCCTGACTGGCTGACTGGCTGCCTGACTGTTTATGATGCCAATGCCACCGCCGCCGCCAACTACTCCACTGATTATATCAACATCAGCCCAACTGCTCTCTCTCTTCTCTCTCCCTCTCTCTCTATCTGTAACAATGCGAAAGATGAAAGCAGTAACAAGAAGAAAAGGCAAACAGGAAGAAAACGAGAAGTTATTGCAATGCTGTTGCTATTACTGCTGCTGCTTCTTCTACTTCTGCTGCTGCTGCTGCTTGTCGTGGAAGTTGTCATCATGCCACAAGGATAATGCCAGAACCGGGCCACAACAGATTATGATTGAGTTTTGCCTGCCACTGATGCGATGCGAAAACTGAAGCTAAATCTTCAGAATGTAGAGATGGTGCCACGACATGCAAAGTTATGTCGACATCGAGCCATAACGCGCTCATCATTATTAGGCGAAAATTATTACATACCTCCCCCCTCCCCACCACACCATCAACACCCATCACCACCATAGCAGCTATAACTAGAAGGTTTTCTTTCGTTTTTCTTTTTGTAGGTCGGCGAAAATCTCATCAGCTGGATTTATGACACGCATAATTTTTATTGTGTTTGAACTGCAAGACCAGGCTGCCTCTACACATGATGGCACACCCACACACACACACACACACACTCATAACACAGCGGGCATGCCTTTGCATGGTTTCTGCTGTTAATTTCAACACCCAATTTTATTAACCATAAGATTTCACAGATTTTGTAATTTTATGATTTCTCATCTTGTTGGCAAAAAAAAAAATGGGAGAAAAAAAACAAGGAAAACAAACAACAAAATTTGCATGCTCTATACAACATTGAGAAAATAAAGGGCCAAGAGGCATATTCTATTATCGGGCTATAACCAACTTAATCAGTGCTTTTAGGTATCTACAGATTAAGTGTGAAAGATAAACTTAGTTTTTATGTGGCATTAGATTTTTATGATTTAAGATTATTGAAAGTTTCAAACATATTTTCCAATTTATATGAAATTGTTAAATAAAGTTATTATCCATCGGATGTCTTTTACGATATTAGTAAAAAAAAATAGATTACTTGACTAATTACAAAAGAATTTATTAAAAATAATCAAATCTTTGTAAGTTTGTCATTTTTTAAAGTATATAATTAATTATAAAATTGAGTATTAATAATCAAAATGGAAAATTTTGTTCTGCAAATATTGTATTTTTTAAAAAAGTTTGAATTCTTTTGAGATTTGTAAGAACTTAATTATCGCTATTTATATAATATATAAGATATAATAACAGATAGTTGATAGATAATTTATATGCTTAGATCTTTAAAAAATGCAATATTTTTAAATTAAATTAATTAAGGAAATTCTTTGAAGGCTTATAGTTAGAAAAGTTTCAATTTTTCCATTTTTCATAAATAAATATTTAGAAATTTATATCTCTTAGCCACAACTCACTGTAAGACTTCTCAATTGGTTTCAAATTCCTTAAAGAATACCAAAGATATAGAAAAATCTATTACTGGAACATGAAGAAAACGAACAACGACTTTTAGCTTAACGCCAGAGAAATAATTTCTATTCACTCATTGGAAAAAAAGGATTCTGTGAGGTAAAATAAATCTTTCACACATTTAACTTTTGATGAAGTAAAAGAATAATTTTTAATTTTTCATAAATTTCGTTGTATTATTTTAACCTTTCCTTAAGAAAATATTAAGTTTGATAGGAACACGAGAAAGAAAGCATTTTTAATTATATAAATTAAATAAGTAAAGTACTTGAAATAGACATATTCGTTTGCCTGTCCGTTCGTCTGCCTGGATCTACGCAATCTCCTTTGAAATTAAATCGATGTCCTGCCAAAATAAATTTGGTCAAACCATTGAAGTTTGATGTTTGATTAATTTTGTGGAGTTTCATTTAATTTTATGGAAAATAAGGAACAGCCATAATTAAAAGCTATACTACGGAAATACAGGATGTGAAATCATTTTCAAATTTTCAACTATGAAACTGTCCATGCAAATGAAGAAACTTGTTTACAAATATTAGAATAATCACTCCATCATGCTATAAACATGCTAAAAGTAATAGATTAAATTGATTAGATTTTACTAAAACCATTTTGGTAATTAGACAAGCGAATCGCATTATAAGGAAAAGTGATATTAAAATACATTTTTAGTTCATTCGTTACTTAATAAAATATTATAAAAGACAGTGTCTGCAAATTAGCAATAATAAGTTAAGATCTTCCTTAGAACAGAATACTTTGGTATTAATGTCTTATTTATTAATTATTAATTATTAATAGTCTTACTTTGAAACAGAACCGAATCCATTCTACTCACATTTTAGGATACGATTTTGTCTAATTTCTCTAATTTCCAAACCTTTTGTTAAGTCAGTTATATAAAATTTGAAAAGGAGATAGACACCTTCACCTTTAAAAATATTTAGTAACCAAAATCATTCAATTCTTTAGATGCAACACTATTCCATTTGGAAAAGAAATTCCTGTAGACAAATTATATATTGATTTACATCATTTAAATAAATAAATTGGATACCATTTTAAACTATTTGATTTAAAATAAACCACAAAATTGGGCCTTTTTAACGGAAACTAAATAAACTTGTCTACGATATTTCACTCTCTATTCTAACTTGTATATAGAAGTAGTTCCACCCACTTTCTTTGGTGTCTAGACTCTGGACGAATGTTGACTATGTTTCATTGGGGGGTTGGCAATGACAAAATTCAACGACGACATGATGATGCAATTTAAAAGCTTTGCTTTTTCTCTTTTTAAGCCCATTGTTCGTTTTGTTAATCTAACAAAATTGATAAGGTGTGAAATTTCTGATTTTATTTTCTGCGTTCTGAGCAAGGGGAGAAAGAGGGGGAGAGAGAGAGTGTGTTTTTCTTTCTATTTATTTTTTTTCTTTCTGTTTTATTTCGTTCATCCTCTCAAGTTTTCTTTTTTTTTTGTTTTTTTTATTTATTCCATTTTTCGTCCCCCTTGTTGTTTGTGTAGTAGAATTTTCTTGAGTTTAGGCTGCCTTCTTTGATGTGTCGTCTTGTCGTCTGTTTGTTTAGTTTTTGATGTTGCATTAAGGTTTTCAATTTTTTTTTTCCTTCTTTTTTTTTTTGCTTGCTTCTTTTTGTGCTTCACATTTACATTTTAAACGAAATTTAATCCAGTTTATGGTTGAGACGCCGCAACACCTTTGGCAAATGGCAAATGGCGTACAGCGAGCAGCGAGCAGCGAACGTCGAACGGCGCACTGTGAAACGTTGGCGAACGGATACGACATCTTTTTGGCTTTGTAGTTTGTCATTTGTCGTTTTTCTCGACTTTTCTTTTTTTTTTCTTTTTTTTTTAAAAGAAATTTAAATAAACAAGGAAATTGACTTTTCAGACTTGATTTTTATTTTCTTTTGCCACAGCCATATGGTTCCATTTGGAAAGTTTCTGGCCGATGTTCATTTTGGTTCTTTTTTTCACTCTTTTTTGTCTGCGTTTGGGCCTCGGCTTAATTATTGGCACGTCAATTGCACAAAGCGTTTCAGAGAGAAAAATTGTTCAAACGTTGGTCAGGCATAAATTGATTTGTATCCCCAGCAATCGAAACAGGAATTGAAACGATCAGCAACAAAAACAAAACAGAAAAAAGTCAAAAAGAAACAGTTAACAAGAAGCGGCAATAACAAAAAGTGGAAGAGGAGAAGAGAACTAAAAACCAAAAAAAAAAAAGAAATATGAAGGGAAATGTGAAATTGTCAGTGAATGGATTTCAGTTAGCTTGAATTTAAATTTTCTAGAATCCTTTTGCTGATTGTTTCAAGTGCATCTGCATGATGTGGATGGAGTGAGGGAAGGTAAGGGAAATGGACATGGCTGAATAATCAGTTGATTGTTTAATTATTGGAAATACACAAGAGGTTTGGGGGGGATGAAATGGCGTTTTGGCCAATGCACACGAATTAGTTGGGTCTCAAAGGACACCATATGAATCGGTGTATATATATATGTATGTGTGTGTGCGTGCACATGTGTGTGTGTGTGTGTGTGTGTGTGTCTAACCATTCCAATCAGTGCATTAGCATTAGCCGCCATTTCAAGTGGCATCGCTGGTCGAGTTTCGGTATGTCCATTGCTAAGTGACCGCAGAGCTATAGACGGTAAATTGAAATAGGGGACAGATGCTGGCCGCATGTGTCGAGCAGATAGATCAAAGTACTGATTCGCTCAAGTGCCCTTTGAAGAGAGAGTGAGAGACGGAGAAGGAGAAAGAGAGGCAGAGAGAGAGAGCAAGAGCAAGAGCGAGATAGAGAAGGAGAGGGGATAATGCCACAAAGGTTTATGTCCTGTTCACATCTATCTATCTATCAGTACTTCAATTCAATTTTGGTTCAATGCATTGATTGCTATATATTCATGATTAATGAGCTTATAAACCGAAACATGAAGGTTAAATTCAATTTCAAATCTAAGTAGAAATGTTGCATCCTTTTTTCGAAAGTGTCAAGTGGAAAGCTGACTTTAAATGCTTATATATGTATATATTTTTTTTATAAATTTCAAGAATATATGTATATTATGTAGTCAAATTATAAATATTTAATTTATTTCTAAATTATAAAAATTCTGTACTTTTTATTTTCAACATCGTGAAAAAAACAATTTTGGACTTTTTCGTTCTTATTTAATTCACGTGACCATTGTGTTTCTGAGTTATATTTTGATAGAAAGAAAATACTTAAGACCTACGCATACATAAAGGATTTAGAAACCCTTTTTATGAATGCCACTAAACACTCTATGGTTCCTATATGGTGCACTTAATGAGTACATAGGTTGATATCGAAAAAACTAAATAAAACACTTTAGAAAAAAGTATAAAAATAAGCAAATTTAATTTTATTTCAATTAATTTTGTATAAAAGGATATATGTAGACTGTAAATACTGTCGATATATTATCCGGGCAAACAAAACTATTCTGGGAAATTGAGCAAGGAAATAAAAGGTTTTTATTTTTTTTTCGAAAATTACCAAAGTATTAAATTCTTTTCCTAAAAAAAAAAATAAATTTAAATCATGTTATAAAATACCAGTAAATAAACGTCTGGTCACACTAATGCTTTTCTTTTTACGAAAATGTAAAGCAGATCTACGCTTATCAACTTCAGCTGTTGAACAGAAACTCTTATCTTTAGTTAACTTTACTTTAAAATTTGAAAGTCTTATCTTCAACCTTTTTTTTTATTAAAAATTGGTAAAATTTTGTTTATTTCAATACCAATTGTAATCCTTTTGCCAAAAAGGAAAAATTTACTTACATTTTATAGTCACAAAAATCTTTACCCTGTTTAAAACAATCCCAATGAAGTTGTTTGAATTACTATAATAATATATTTTTTTTCTTAAAGATTTTAAAATTATTTTCAAAACTCATCGCATATAAGTTTGGTCACACTTTGATCTTGGCTTTGATAGGAAAACTAATAAATATTGCGTTCGTTCTACTAATAATGTAAAATTCATTTTATAATGTAAAATTTTATAATTTTTAACTCAAAGAACCAGAAAAAAATTTAAAACAAGAAAATTCATGTACATATACTCCAATTCTAAAAAAAGTTAAAGTTCCTTTTACTTGCTCTCTTTAGAAAAAGGCAACGTGAAACATTAAAAAGAAACTATAAATAAACTTGAAAAATAAAAATCATCATTTGTTATTATTGACACCCATAAAAAGTTTTTGAATTATAAAACCAAGACAAGAGGTAAGAGAAGCAAATGTTTTATAATAGTTTATAATATAAAGGAAAGGTGATTTCGATATATCGTATTGTTAATTTTCAATTGGTTATTTCCGTACAACTTAAAAACGAATTTCTAGTCAGAAATTTCCGAGCATAGTGAATAGTGCCATTCACTGAGTAAATTTTATTTTATTTGCTAGCTAAAATTTCGTTAGCTGATATAGACTGACTGACACTGATGCAGACACCGGGAGAATGATGCAGATTCCATGCCATCCAGACGCCAATAGATGGGAAAAAGTTGCGCCGCTGGTGGAAGGGAAAAGTTTTGTTGCATGTGCGCGTTAATGTTGGCAGTTAACTTAATTTTGTCACATTTACCAACACATTAAAATAACACAACACAGACGCATACTCAGAGAATGAGAGAAGAGGGAGAGAGAGAGAGAGGGAGAGAGAGAGAGAGAGGAGGGGGAGAGAGAAAGATAGGAGTGGAGACAGAGAAAGCGAACATCAACTAGATAAACAATGCCAGAGTTTTTGAGACAAATGAGTGATGTGGCATACTCAGAGCATGTGAAGAATCAGTGTAAGGACAGGTTCAGGTTAACAAAAAAAAAATAAATAAAAAATAAAAAAGGAGACACACACACACATACACACACACACAACAAAAAAGAGAAAAGAGTCAGCGATAGTTGGCGTTTGGCTCTTGGGTTGCGGTTCGCCTGCCTCTGTCATCGCCAGCTGCAAGCAAAATGTAATTTGTGCCGCTGCAACATGGTGTGGCATGGGAGAAGCAAATGCGTCGCTTGTATTACGTGGAGACAAGCAGCCAACGAACCAGCCAACCAACCAACCAACCAACCAGCCGCCATCGCTAAGTGAGTGAGTGATGCGCCAGACAATGCAGCTTGAAGGAAAAATAATAAATGACGTTGACAATGGCACACTAGGAGTAAGCAGCAGAATCAACTGGAGTAGTTAGTGTAGGAGGAGGAGGTGGAGGAGGAGGAGGAGGAGAAGAAGTTGAAGTAGGTGTACAAGGTAGAGTAGTTGCATGAGCAGAACTTTAAACACAACTGGGATTGCATATGCGTGCTATTTATTTATGAGTGAACACATCCCATCCCGGCTACCCCTTCTTACCCCCCAAACATCATCCCCCCACTATCCTTTCAATACTTTTTCATTTATGTGGCATCATCTGCTTTGCTCTGACCTGACCTGGGAAGCTGCAACGGTTGATGTTGCTGCTGCTGCAGTTGCTGGTGTCCTCCTTCAGTTAAAAGCGATTAAGTATAAATCAATATAAAAATTTGCATATTGAATGCCATGCTGCCTGGTTGAATTAAAATATCTATAAGTGTGTGTGTGTGTATATACTATGTATGTATGTATAAGTTGCTATAACTTACTGCCACATCTAAATCTTAATGTCTTTATATATAGAAGGATTTTCACTTACGATACGGAAGAACATTATGTACTATTTATATTAAAATCGGGGATTACAAACACATACATATGCAACAGCGCCTAAAAGCAGACTTTAAGTACAAAAGAAAGTACTTATAAACTATCGATGCCAATCAGGATGAGTGCTCAATTTTAAAATGTGACCTACATTTATAATCTATAGTTAACTATTGTATAAAATCTTTTACTAATAAATGATAATGCAAAAAAGTCGTTGCGATTCAAATGAATAATTTAATAATTATAATAATGGATTTTATATATATACATATACATATATATAATACATAAATGTATTTATAACTTTATTGAATTAACATTATTACCAGTTATTCTTTGTTTAATTCAATCAAGGATAATTTTGTTATGAAACATTTGTGGTTAAATATTTTGGTTAATATATATCTTTCGGTTACTAACCATATAAGATTAGATACCAAAATTATTTGTTTCATTTTAAGTAATTAATTTCAGTTAAATTTTGTTGGGCTAATATAAAATTTATATAGATTTTTTTGTATCCAGAAAATATTTATTAATTATATAACATTTTTTTTAGTATATATTAAATATTAAATATTTCATATATATATAAAATTAGCATAAATGTTAAATTATGAGAAAATGGATAAGTAAATTTGTATATGCAAAAGATTTTGTATTTAAGTATGTCGATTAGGCAGATCTTTATATTTCCTTGACAAGTTTCCCTCTTCAACTTAAAGTTTTACTATGATGTTTGATGACCCTAAAATATATTAAAAATCTTTTTAATGAAACTAAACCTAACAATTTTTAAACTACCAAATTCAGAGGTATTGATTATACCAAAAGTATATTTTATATTTAAGGATGTTAAATAATTTCGATTATCTGCACTTTTTATATTGGCCATAGGAATCAGTTAACATTTTATAACAACTTACAAATTAATTACCAAAAGAAGGTGTTTTCCTTGGTTTAATTACTGAAAGATATTATAAATAAATTCCTTTTAAAATTAGCATAATTGAAATATTTTTGTTGTACTTTTGATAAATAAAATTTAAACAAAACTTAAAAAAAAATTTCAAATTTAATTGAAGTTTGTTTAGATGTAGAAATGAATATTCATTATGCAATACTTAAATAAATTAAAAGTAGTCGAAATCAAATAGGGAAATAAAATGCAACTCAAATAAGTTTCAATTATTTTAGTTAACCGAAATCAACAATTTTAACAATTTTAATTCATAATTACCCATAACCAAAGTATAAATAAATAAATAAAATTTTGATTTTGTTGCAATTTTGATATTGGTTAGAATTATTTTAATGGTTAATTAGCCATATTCATTTAGGAAATTGATTTTGGCTATCAGTTTCTTAATTATGGATGAAATTTACATTAACACGAACTACAATTAAATTTGGAATTTTATTTAAATTTTACTATTTAAAATTTTAAATGGAATTCAATATATATTTATATGTATATAAATATATATATGTATATCTAAATACATATATATTTATATACTGTATATGTGTATGGTTAATGTACATATATAAATATATATATATGTATGTATGTTTATTGATATCCTTTGATGTGATCTTAACTCATTTTCTGACTATAATTTAATGAATACTCTCTTCGCACTCATTCAGATCCATTCAGATGAAATCTTGATGTCATAAGCATGTTTTGGCAATTGAAAATTTCCGCACATGTCAGGCTTAACTGTCATCGAGGACGAGGCGGCGAGGCTCATGTCAAAACAAACAGGCATTATAATCCACATATAACCAAACATTCGCATCATCCCCTGCATCCGCATCCTCATACTTAGTCATATCCGCATCCCAATATATGTACATATATCCCCCTCCCTCCTCCTCCACCCCCCACAATCTTTTCCCTTCCTTCAAAGCGTATATTTTTAATGCGTTTATGCTAATCGTGTGGGTTTTAATGCGATGGCGGTATTTCGGCTTGTCGTTGTTAAAATTTGGGCCAAGGCTGGACGTGTCACAAGAAGTATGAGAATGAATGAATAGAAAGTGAAGAGAGAAGGAGAATGATGAGGTAGGTGGTAGATGGTGGTGGTATCAAGTGGCGGTAGCATGGGATGCGGCCTGTCAACACATTTTACTGATTGCCATGTGGTGACGATGCCGCTCCAGCTAGACAACTGAAATTTGCATAAATTGCCTTAAAAGGAAGAGGCTGAAAATTTTGCACAAAATTGTTCAGAATTGAGAAGTGGTCTAAGAGGGGGGAAGGGGGGCTCTAGGACCATCTTCAAAAACTACGCGTCACTCTAAGGTCTCCTTAGGTTTGGGTGAATTGAAGCTTTTGCAATTACAGTGCCTCAGGTAATTACATGGCCCTGGCATCGGCATCGGCATCAGCTTCAGTCTCTGCCTCAAGTACGGACCACAGACCAGACCAGGCCAGACATCCAGAATGTTGTTAAAATTATGCGTCAATGAAATTGAATGACGATGCTGAATTTGACATGAAGTTTAAATTACTTTTGGGCGGGGGAGGGCAGCAAATGGTAGTACAAAGTCAATGGTTAGGTGTTTTTACTACTACCAAGAGTGGGCAATTGTTGGGTAAGGCCGGACTACCGAATGCCCGGGTGAGCTATAGGGCGAGCTTAGGGGAAACATATGTAAAACAGCTGCGTATAATCAAGTGACTAGGCCGCAGGTCAATGGCAAACCAAGAAGGGGCAAAATCAAAAAAAAAAAAAAAAAAATTTTTGAAAAGAAAAATTCAAATTTTCAATTTTGCAAAATTCATTTTCATTGTCTCTTTTCACTTGTACATGTTTATTCTTGCCTTGTTCTCTCTCTCGTTAGCTCTCTCTCCCTCTCTCTCTCTCTCTCTCTCTCTCTCTGGCACTCCTGACTTTGGTACCCCTGACACCAAAAATTCTCAATTGAATTGGCCCTGATAATGACAACTTCATGCATTATGCGTGAGTTCCCATCATGTGTGCGAGTGTACAAGTGTGTGTGTGTGTGTGTGTGTGTGTGTGTGTGTGTGTGTGAGTGGATGTGTGTCCATGTTCTGCCTGGGGTCCTGGGCCGCATTTTGAGCGACAGCCGCTGCCGCGTCAGAAAACTTGACAATCTCGTTGGCCCAAGCCCCTCCTCTCTTTGCCTCTTTGCTTCTTCACCACCTCCCCCCCAACTGACTACGGGTCTTGCCGTTGTGCCTACCCACAAGTATGCAATGGCCTTGTTCGAGTGAAAATGAATGGATCACTGCCGCCGCAGATGCCCTGCAACCTGCCACCATCACATATGTATCTATGAAGCTTGTTCCAGTCAACGAGGTAGTTTGTGCATTTTTCTCTCTCACTTTCTCTCTCTCCCCCTCCCCTCCCCTTTCGTTCTGTGTATGTATTTCTCTTCTTTTTTTTGTTTTTGTTTTCCCTCTGTTGTTGGCCCAAAAATGTTGTGTTGTCTGCGCTATGTGGCATGTGGAAACAACTTGGCATCCTCACGGCAACAAAACTGCAGGCTGACTTATGCATTCAGCTAAAACTCATTCATCGAGGCAGGCAAACCAACAGGGAAAACCGGAAAAAAAAGAAACCCTCAGGAAAATCCCCCTGCCTACTGTCCATATGAGAGTGTGTTAGTTTGGATGTGTGTGCCAGTGTGTGTATGTGTGTGTGTGTGTGTGTGTGTGTGGTTCACTTTTAATAAATTCATAAATATTTATGTATGCAAAATTTCGGGTAAAATGCCAAAGCGTCTGTTCGTCTGTCTATTCCGTCCATCTCTCCAGAATCTATGTATTCAATTTTGGTGGCAGTTCTAGGCATTCAGCAGAAAATGCTGATAGATTGATGCGGCATGTTGCAGCATCCGACAATACAAAAAAAAAAAAACAACCGCAACAAAACATCACACAACATACTGCAAACTAGAGACATAGTAGACATTTGCATATTTTAACAAAAAAAAAACAAAAAAAACGATGAAAAGTTGTAACTACAGCGAAAGCAGATTATATATACTAGGTAAGTGGACCGCATACCAAAAACCCGAATGAGTAAAGATAGTTCAAACCCTGTAATATACTTTCATTTTGAATGTTGACGCATCCCCCACCACATTCAGCATTCATTCCTCCCCCCTACCCCCACACACCCTTGCCCATTGTCTTTTAATCGGCGGTGAATTGCAAATTGAATATGATGGAAACACAGGGCAAAGATGTCAGTAAATGAAGTTCATACAAGTGCATGGAAGTAACACAAGGAAGGGATGATCTATATATATATATATACATATGAATGTGTAGAGAAATAGTTGAAAACTTTTATAGAGAATTTAATGGATCTAGTGCGAAACTAATTTTATTTCACAATGTGTTCGATGTAAACTAAAATTTCTAACATTTTTGTGTAAAATATGAAAATTTTATGAATTTTAACTAGAAAATTGCATTGCACGCGGCAGGTAATTTTATTAAATATATATACATATATTATGAAAAGATTTAACTCTTGAAATTTATCAGAGCTTCTTTTGAATTAAAACGAATCTCTAATTAAAAAGCAAATGAAACAAAAAATAAATTTAGTCGAAACTTGGATGTAAATTGTAAGTATTTATATAAAAATGTGAAGAAAAAATGTGTTTAAATATTGTTTAAAATCGAACTATATATATCTTTTTTGTGATTCACAGACAACACAAAGAATCGAACTAAAGAATATATATACATTGATATATTATGTGATATATATTATTTACAAATAATATAAACACTTTTTGTTTCAATTCAATTCTAATTCGATTAATAAAAATTACATTTTCTTTAACTGCTTAACTAATTAATTAAAATATAAAAAAATTAAAAAATAAAAAAATTAATTAAAAATAATTTCATCATAATAAATATCTTGAGTTGCAGTGATAAATTCCAATATAAATATCTAATTAGACTAAGGTCTGCTTTTATTTATCCAATCTGAATGGATTTCAGAATGAAAGATTATACCGAAAAACTTGTTAAATGATGTATTATCTATTAAATAACTTTATTAATAATATAAATAAATATTAAGTTAAATTTAACTTAATATTAGATCCTTAAACAACTCTCATTATGGACCAAATTTGTCATTGAAGTTGGATATAACTACATATAAAATAGGAAATCCAGTAAATAATATAATAATAATAATTATTATAAATAATTAAACTGTTTAAGACTTCACGAGACGATAAGCAATAAATATATTGTTCAAATAAACAATAATTAATAACCTATAACCACATTAAATGTTTTTATTAATTTATATGTTATTCACTTCTCTCCAAAAAGAGAATTGGATTCTAAATTAACTTAGAATGTTTAGAAATCTTTACAAAAATTGGAGTGCTTGTTGGTTTTTCAAATGTAAAAGGATTTCGTTAAGGCTACGCTCATGTGTTGCCCAAAAATATATATGTGTATATCTGTATATAAGAGAAATTACCCCCGTAGGACAGGGTGAAGCACAATTGTCAGGACAGAGCCGGGCATCATCACATGCCAAGCCAATCCAATTCAAAAGCAACGGATGGGTCCGTAAATCACACAACATGCGGCAACGGGCACGGGCAATGGGTACGGCTACGGGAACAGGCACAAGCCACACGATGGCAACTCCCTAACAACTCCCTCCGATATGCTCCACTTCACTCCTCTACTTCTATTTTTAATCTCGTTTTTGAATACTCGTTAACTTTGCTTTGCGTCTCTTATATATATATATATTTCTTCTATTTTTTTTTTGGCTTTTCAGTTTCTTTTTTTTTATTTTATTTTTAATGTTGTTGTTGTTGTTGTTGTTGTTATTCTTATTTTCACGCGTATTTGCATACAAATGCCAAGGCGAAAATGATTTAAAATCAATTTATTTTTTCTTTTTTGCTTTAGCTTTTTTCTATTATCCTTATGTAAATCATTTTAGAGACAGACTGACACAACGACAAAGAGCGACACACACACACACAGAGTGAGAGAGAGAGAGAGAAAGAGGGACAGATAGAGAGAGAGGGGAGAGTGAAAAGTTTAATGCAAATAAATCAAGTTGATGCGTATCTAAAAATACAACAACAAAAAAAAGAAAAAGAAAAAAAGAAAAACGAGAGCAAAAAATAAACTCGAATGAATGCCTTCAAGTTGGAATTATTTACAAATTCGCAAACAAATTTTCACATGACAAAACCGGTGAAAGGCAAAACGAAATTGGTGGTGGGAGGGGCCTCCCCCTCCCCTTCACTCTTTAGTAAAAAAAAATACAATTTTTCTTCCTTTTTTTTCCAATTGCTTATCTAATGACATTTAAATTGCTAACTGAAATGCATTAAAGTTCATATAAATGTATATATATATATATATATATATATAGTTGCATACCTATTCATTTATTAATTTTTTTGCTGCTTCATTAAAACTCATTAATATTTATTGTAATTTTTTTTTATATTTTTAATTTTATACCCTGTAACTATTAAGAAACAGAGCATATACTTATAAATTATGAAATATTTAAACCAAAATGATTAATGATCTATAATAGTTTAAGGACCATATTTAATAGGAAAGAAAAGTCAAAGTTTTGCATATGTTTTCCTCATATTAAGTGCCAGAAGGGGTGACAATTTCAGAGGTATTATCCTGCATTCAATATAAACTATAAAACGGCAATTAAGCTCACTTCTGATTGAAATCAAAACTGATTTTAGTGTTGTATAGAATTACTTAACAGATCGGACTTAACTTTTGAACTGAATCTCCAGAATCCAAACTTTAGTATAGGAGTTAAATTTTTGTAAGCTTTCATTCATTTCGTTCATCATCCATGGATACTAATTAAAATTACAGTATGTATAAAAAAACTGCTTTATTTAATTATATGAATATATAGATAATTCGTCTATAGGATCATTCTACTATTTATAGATATTTCCTCTATAGGATCATTCCTCTATATATAGTTCATTCCTCCAAATTGTGTTCAAATTACATTAAAAAGAGCAGCAAAACATTCGAAAATCATAATAACTAGAAAGGGGAGCATAAAGTTATCAACGCTAGAGGGCTCCAGGGTGCTGATATGATTATTAAGAGAGCTTATATTGATCAAGAGAGCTTAAGATAATTCCTCTATAGGATCATTCCTCTGTATATAGTTCGTTCCTCCAAATTGTGTTCAAATTACATTAAAAAGAACAGCAAAACATTCGAAAATCATAACAACTAGAAAGGGAAGCATAAAGTTATCAACGCTAGAGGGCTCCAGGGTGCTGATATGATTATTAAGAGAGCTTATATTGATCATGAGAGCTTAAGGTGTTCAAGATGTTGGTTAAGAGAGCATATATAGATCAAGGATGATGGCAAAGCAATACGTAACCAACACTGGGAGAGATTAGAATCTGCAGACTATATAAAAGGCCCTTATTAAAGGCGCATTGGAATTGCATACATGATAACAGACAATTCTCTTAAAAAAGAGAAAGTTGAGCTCCAAAACAAAAAGCAATGTACATCGAAATGTTTATCGAAATGTTCAATAGAATTTTAATCCCGTGAAACGTGAAAAAACAATAAGAAAGTGGTAAACACTAAAAATTCCATGGAAAAAAATTTTTTGGGCATCAGGATAAGCCAGGATAAATGAAGGTAGAACTTACAAATAATACCTGTTAACCTATAGTAACATTTTGTGCTGATCTTCAACCGTCAAGTCTCATTAGAAGATGGATGCGGATAGACCATTAAAAAACTCTAGTCCCAATTGAATCCTTAAATGAGACTTCCAGCAGAGTCAGACTCTATGAGCTCATAGGCCTTTAAAAAACATCCTCACCTGGTAGAGGGTATTACAACGTCGTATATATGCATTTGTTTTATTGTCTATTTGAAATTGTTTCTTGCTGTTATACTCTCGGGGAATGTGTGACAAATATGTAGTTTAATTTAATATTTATATGCCACATACAACATATAATAAAACTGTAAAATTTAAATATGCATAACTGCATTTAATAGCTACTGAATATTTATAAAACAGCAAAGCTTTGAAAATACAACAACAAAACAAACAAAAATAAACAAGAATTAATAAAATAAAAAATAATCAAAAAAAAAAAATAAAAATAAAAAAATTGAGAGAAAAAACACACTCTCACACACACATACACACTTACAAAAATGGCTGACAAAACTCAATTGCATAACAAATCGTCATGCAATTTACATTGCACATTTGCCACAAATGAAAACAAATATGAATTTGTGCAACTTTTTCAGTATTTTGAGTGAAAAATATCAAATTGCATAAATAACTAATTAAATTTAAATTTGCAATTTAATGACCGTAATTTATGAACGTGTGAAAAGTGCAAATTGCTGCCGCGTCTAACCAATCCCCAGACGATATCAATTTCATTAGGAACTCAATAGCTTAACAACATTTGTGTCCATAGATACACTTTAACAAGGTATTATCGAATTATTAACAAGTATAAAATGACTGTAATAAGATATACAATTAATGATGAAATCAATATAACTTTAAGTATAAGAAGAACAATGCATTTTCTTTAATATATCGAAAACGAAATTGAAGGTAAAACTTTCATTTGAATTCGAAAAGCCATAAAATAAGAGAAATTAAAATAGAAACTAATTTTTAAGGTTAGGCTTAAAGAATATTAAATAGCAGCTACTTCAATTAAATCATCGCCAACCCGATGGGGAGTTTGCCATGGCCAAACCAACAGATGAGACCAGGATAGGACCTCCTCTTCTAGTTTCTAAACGTTGGTTGGGGGTTAAGCTATTTGCCGCTTGGCTAGCTGCACTCCTTTTACACCTGGTCAAAGGTCATTGGCTTTCATAAGATCTTAAACGGCCATAAAATAGAGATAGAGCTTAGGGAATAGTTGTTAAGAGGTTTCCCAAAGAACACAAAAATTGTTCGTGGATTGAATGCTAATTAGGGAACCTTCAAAAGCTTTAGGGAAACAAAAGTTGTTAATTTAGAAAAAATAAAAACAATAACTATCAGTAGAAAATAAGGCGGAGAAATAAAATATACATATATTATTTAGAGATATATCAGTTGCTTATCTAAAACTATAATTATATGATTGTCATTTGTTATAAATTGTTGTGTGTGTGTGTTTCTCCCTAAAATATTTAATTAATTGTTAAACGTTAAACTTGATTATAGGTAATTAATAATTAATAAATTATCTATAACTGAAATACAGTTCTTTAAAAATAAATAAATAAAATATTTCATCATTTCAAAGATAGCCATTTATATTCAATATTTCATCATTTTATAGATAACTATTTATATTCGATATTTCAATCAATTAAAATTTTAAATTTAATTTTTATAATGAAGTTTTGTTCTTGTCTCCGTTTCCACATTTCTATTTTTGCATTGAATTTTAGATTTTATATCAGAGACTTATTCTTGAAAGTGACTTTAGTCTTATATATATATATATATATATATATGTATATAACTTTCTATTTTAGTCCAATAACGAACCTTATTCCTACTTTATTTCTATGATTGTAAGACTTAAAATTAAACAAACTTCCAAAAAACTTCATGGTCAAGGAAATGCTAAGATATTAAAAAATTCGTCGCCATGAACTTAACTACTAAAAATTTGTAATTAAAAATTAACTTTCTTTATATTTTTTTTTTTTTTTTTTGGCTTTTCTTTTTGTACTTTAAGCTAATTAAAAGTTTGTAACTAACCCAAAAAAAAAAAAGAGAAAAAAAGTCTTATAGAACAAAACTTATAAGTTGTTAAAAAGTCTCTCTGGTTGTGTTTTTTTTTATTTTTTTACTACATGCTTATTGCTAGGCACTTTCCCCCAAGATCCTTAAGAAGTATAAATAAAAACAGAAATGAAAAAAGTAAACAAAAAAAAAAAAAAAAAAAAAAAAAACAGAAATTGAAATTTTCTAGTAAAAAGAAGGTACTCAAACAAGCAAACGACAAGTAAATACTTAAAAGACGAGAAGGAAAAATCAGTAAACAGTAAATATCGAGAGTGGGAGACAGAAGCTGCAATTTTCATGAGCAAATACCAAGAGCAGTGTCCACGAGATTTGTTGCCATACTCCAGAGGGGAAAATGTCCGGGATGTGGACTGAGGTGATGGGGTGAAGAGACAAAAATTAAATAAAAATAGCTGTAAGCCATATGACAACTAGAACTAGAAGGGTCTTGGTTTTGTAACCAGTTTCCTTTTCCACAGTTTCTTCCTCATCTTCCCTTCATTCGTTCGTTTCGTCTCTATATAAAATGTGCATGTGCTCATGCCGTAAAGAGGGTTGCATCATTTCCAAATGAAATAAATCAAAACACACAAACAGACAAACAAACAAACAAACAAACAGACAAACAAAACAGAAAGACATAGAGACAGACAGAGAGACAATCCTCCCCAGAAAGGAGCAAATTGAACGGAATGAAAATAGATACAATGTCATATACTTAGTATGACCGGGTAACCCATGGGTGTAGTACATTCAAGAAATACATATAATAAATTGATGCAGAAATAAAAATTAGAAAAATGTGACTTCTTGGACTCAGAAACTTTATTAATTGTTTAATGTTTGTGTATATAATAGAAATCGAATTTTCTTTGCTGAAGAAAAAGAAAAAATTGTTTGCTGATTTAACTATTTTTATTGGAGTTTGAAAAATGTTTTAATTAATTTCTCAATTTCTAAAGAGAAACGAAAAGAGAAGTCTAAATGATTAAAGAACTGTTTATTTTTAGTTATGCTAATTACTTATGTTATTAAAGTTAACTAAAGATGTTTACTATTTTACAGTTTTTATTGAATTTTTAATTTATCAAATTGGAAACATATAGTTCTTTGATTCTTGTCAAGGAAAAGTTATAGTAACTCTTAAGATCTTATAAATCGGGCTGGATAATTGTAATAAAACATTCGAAAATCATAAAAATATATAAATTTATAATTGAAATTTATTTAATTTTACATTTTAATTAAATAGTTTTACTGAGTTAATTTTAAAGCATAATAATGTCGATTCCGAGAGGACATGCAATTCTAGGGAACTCTTCTATAATTAAATTACATATTTTCAATTTGTTAATGAAAATATGTTTTAAGGACTGAGAATTACTTATAAATTTCTCTTTTATCAATCTAAGTTAAAAGAAATTGCATTTTACAAATGTTTTTGGCTCGATTTCGATTCGTAAAAGTATAGTACATTTCGGATCATATAATTCAATTAATTTTTTTTTAAGATAACTTGGCATTAATGGAAGTGTTAAATTAATATAATATTTTTCAGTTCAAAGTCATAAAGTTAATCCTATTTTATATAATGAAAAGTAAATAAAGTTAATTAAAAATTAAAGTCAATTCAGAGTATTAAAATTTTCGAGCCTGAATAATTGAAATTCTACTGAAACTCTTTCCCTCCCTCTTTATCTCTCTTCCAAGTTCTATTAAGACCACAACCTTTTTTCTAATCTAGAATATTATAATTCGTTGATTAAAAAAAAAAATTCAAAACATAACTGCTGATGTCTGTATATATATATATATATATATATGTGTATATAAATTTCAAAACTTTTAATGGATTTAACGTTTATTAAATGCAAATTTAAAGTTATACCTCTGTTAACTTTCATACATGTATGTATATGTACGTGTTCACCCCCTCCCCCCTTTGGTAAGGTCCTTCCATGAGCTACATGCCACCCTTTGCAGTTCGAAGTTTACCAATTACAGTGGTTGAACTCTTATGAGAACAAGTACATTTGTTGCTTGAGATGGGGTGGATGGGGGGGAGGGATCTGAAAAAGATGGGTCATTTAACCACTGTTGCTGCTTATTATAAGCTGTATTCAAAATGGTGTTTCACTTTTATGCATTTCGTTATTAAACATAATGAAGACAATAGCAACAGAATTGACAATTTTTTTTTTTTTTTTTACATTTTAAGCACCTGAAATGGCCAGGGTTATTGTTATTCGTGGCATTACCCCGGCATCCTTTTGTTTGACCCACCCACCCACACACACACGTACACACAGCTAACACATAAGCGTATTAATAACGCCTTTATGCCACACGGCAACAAAAGAAAGAGAGAGAAGGAGAGACTGACAGACAGACAGAGAGACAGACACATGGAGACATGGCGCCAAGCGGTTTAATTTAATTAAACATCATCAGAATCTCTGGTATACTCATATAACATGTGACCGACCACCTTTTAGCCTTTCTAATAATGATCCCTCCATCACACCCCCCACCCCCTCTTTCCACATTTGGTTAAATGCCAAAAGGATTTACAACTTTTCATCATAATTTTCAATTAAAAAACGCATTTCACTTCCCAACCCAGCTCCCCCCCTCATTTTTAACTGAAAACCCTTGAACCCTTTAGACCCCAACAAACATTTTGTTTCTCTCTTTTTTGTTTCTGTACTGCTAGAGGGGGTTATTAGGGGGATGAGGGGGATGAGTGGGGTACTTGGTACTTGACAAACAAGATTTGCATGTCACACACATACGACGCACGCCTGAATTTGAGTCTGAACTTGGTGTTTCTGTCATATTAACGGTACTCTGCACACACGTGTCTAAAAAGGATTTTCGGTTAGTCCTTCAACAGAGGAAGAGTTGGCAAGGAAATAAAAGCAAGCACTCGTACTCGTCTCTGCACGAATGCTTCTGTCGTCGCTGCAAATATTTGATTAGCTCTAGCAAAACTTTCGCAACTTTTTAATTTCAGGTAACAGAAATGAAATAAAACAAAACAAAAAAAAAAAACAAGACTTGACATTTACGTTTTATATATATATATGTATATATCTGTATGTAAGTTGGATACAATTTTTGATTACCACTGACAGTCAACTGCAATTAGAATGGCAAGTAAGCCATCTTCTTCTTCTTCTTCTTCTTGTTTTGTCGACCAAAAGCTACAAGCGCTCTTCAAGCGTTAAAACCACAACCATATTCAAGTTGCAGTCTAAGCCAAAGTCATAGCCCATGCCCAAAGCCAAAGCCAAAAGCAAAGCCAAAAAGCCGCCAAACTGAAAAAGCTGCAAATTGTATACTTAGTATACAATTCAGTCAACTGAGATTGTCGGCAAAGATTTCATATAGAATATATGTCTGATTAGGGTTATTCAAGATCACAAAAAATTAAAAAGGAAAATACAAAAATCATGAAATTGTTGAACCAAGTAGTGTATTTTTTTTTCCTTTCGGTTTACATTATTATTTAATCAAATTATTAGACTGACAATTTATTTCCCTTTAATTTAAGCTGATTAAAAACTTTAAATTTGTTGCGAATTACATTAAAATAAAAGCAATAATTTAAATATTGAAATATCACCAACAGTTTGCACTTTATATCGAAATAGAATTGAATACATAATATGTATGGCATATTAAAGTTGTTGGTTTTGAAGGGTTTTAATATAGAATAACATAATTTTCGATCAAAGGTATTGCACCTTATCGAAAATCATCCAGAATGGAATAATATTGAAACAAATGATGCAGTAAAATAATATTCAAACAAGAGATTCAATATCTTTGTTTCACTATTAATCGAATATTAAGCGAATTCCAAATAATTTTATGAGACATTCTGGAACGATCATTAAAGTCAATTACTCGTACATCGGTATATATATATAATTAGCATATTTTTACCTTTAATAACCAGAACTAACGATTGTCTATGAAGAAGAAAATCCTACAGTTTTTTATTAAAATCAAAAAAAATGAGAGGTAACAAGTTTCTTTATCTCAAATTAAATAAGTATTTTTACTTCGTTTAAATGTTATATTTAAATTTTATATTCGAAGCATTTAAATTTAATATTTATCCTAACGCAAGGAAGCGTAAATATTATAAATATTAAATTAATTGATAAAAGCAATTCCACAAATTAAACGAATTTATTAAAACTATTTAATTTTAAAGACTCCTGTCAGAGAAAAACAATAAGAATTAGTATATAAGATCAATATAACTAATTGTTTTCTATGCATATATGTATGTATACATATGTACTCTATATAAATATATATACATCCATTATATAGGTGAAGAGGCTAAACTCTATGTTAAACTGTCTTTGGTTTAACAAATCCTATACAGCAATATATTAAATTAAATAAACAAAAAATATAATTAAGTAAAAAGAAACTATATATGATTATATTTTATTGGTTTATCTTATATTATATTTGATTTTTATTTTTATTATTACTCATTTTTTATTCCAAGAATTAAATTAAGCAAATGAAACAAAAAGTCTGAAATCGTTAATATTTGGATACTATATAACTACTCTTCTACTATTATGGTTATAGCTAGCTTTCGGTTCCATTTTTTGCTGCTTTTTGAATAACCCTAATGTAGTTTCAGTTTCGGTGCAAGACTTGGCCGCATCAGCAGCCGCAACACTTTTCACTCATATTTTTTTTCCTTTCAACAAAGTTGCCTGGTGCCACTGCCTCTGCCTCTGCCTCTGCCCCTGCCGTTGCTGCTGTAGCTGCATCCGTTGGAAATGCGTGTAACTTTTTAATCAAATTATGTGCAAATTTTCTTTGGCAGTAATTTTCAGTAGAAAAAAAAAACCAAGAAATTCTACAAAATTTTAACAGCGAGTTGCATCTAGCCAGAGTCGGTTTTTTTTTTCTTTCATATTTTATTTTTTTTTTTTTTTTTTTAATTTTCGCCTGCTTATATTTCATTTTCATGGGACTTTTCTTGTTGCCCACACCACTCTCTCTCTCTCTCTCACTCTATCTCTCTTTCTCTCTCTATCTCGCCTGTTCCTTCACTTCCCCCCCCGCATAATTTTTAATTGAATTTTAAAGTTTTGCGCCTGGCAAAGCCAAAGAAGGCAAATTTTTCTGTTGTTTTCATTTGGCTTGGGCCAGAAAAACTTTGGTTTTTTGAATTTAATTAGAAAATGATTTTGACTGCGGTTTTGCCACTTGCCGCTTGCCACTTGCCA
The DNA here is from genome assembly GCA_018150375.1 of Drosophila sturtevanti. Taxonomy (NCBI): domain Eukaryota; kingdom Metazoa; phylum Arthropoda; class Insecta; order Diptera; family Drosophilidae; genus Drosophila; species Drosophila sturtevanti. Next base: position 1,557,981 of record JAECWJ010000324.1, on the reverse strand, counting down.
CTTACCACTTGCCACTTTTGCCAAAAACAAATTTCAAGTTTGGCCAGTTTTGCGCGGTCTCAGCGAGTAATTAATAAAGTAAATTTTCACTGCCAATATTTATGTAGAAAATTTGTATAAAATATTATGCAAAATGCGAATTGCCATTTGGGATCTATCTGAAAATTGTACATTGTCTGTATGTCACATTAGTAGCCATGTTTATTTCATTTCGTCGCTCACAGCAGGCGGCCATTTTGTATGTACCCCTTACCCTCCCCCTATACGAAACGTTTCATTTTCTTTTAAAACGGTGTGAGTTTTGCATTTGTCCCTCTTTGAAATTTTTAGCAGACACATTAATCAAAAAATTGTTACTACCCATGGTGATGGGCAGTCAAAAGAGTTGGAGTGAAATGGGCAGAGAGGATTTTGGCATTGGCACAGTCATAGTCCAGGGGAGAGAGTCACACACACACATGGCCAACAACAACTGGTGGTCAACAGTTCACTCTTCGGTTTATTAAGTGGTGAAGGTAATTGAAATGTCAGCGGAAGTGTTGGCCTGGCCTCAACACTGTTTCCGGTTAGTTGCGGTTGAGCAAGCAAAGGAACGAATATAAAATTATCATTGACAAGGGGGGGGGATTCGATACAAGTCTATAATAAAGGATTTGCAATTCTTGTAATTCCAATGCACATAAATTGCACTATCAGTGAAAATATCTTTTTAAGTGCGTACCTTAAAAACCCTTGAAGGACACATAGAAAAGTATCTTAGGATAAACATTAAGGATATCGGGGGCATAGAGAATAAATAAACTTAGAATGTTTTTTTTTTTTAATTGAATTTCTATTTTGTAGGCAGAAGTCTCCGGTTATGGGTAGACTAAATCGAAATTTCTTTTAATTAAACGTTTTAACCCTTGATATATATCAGAAGCAGCTTCTTCCTATTTGAAAGTAAAAATTAACCCCAAAATGCTTCTTGTGAGCAATAATCCCTAATTCTGTAGAAGCTCTCAATCGTTAAATTTGGCAACAGAAGAGAACCCTTTCCATAAAAAATTCTTAGAATTTATAAATTAAAAGTGGCGTGGAACTTTTATCGCCTTTTTTTATATACATTATAAATATTTATATATTTCTCATTCTCTTTATTCTCTTTTGAAAATTGAACAGTTTCAATTTTCATTAATATAAATCGCCTACACTCCAATCGCAATCGATTTGTGTGGATAAAGCAACTAGAAAGATTTATTTTACGAATTGATCAAAACTTCTTATCCTTTGAAAAACAAATTCAATTGTCATAAAATATTTTTCTATTGCTTTTCGATGGTTTTACATAGCAACAATAGAAAGTAAATGCACATGCACTTCAACTATAAACTAAGGCTTATTTTAAATAACTTTCTTTATTGGTTAATTGAATATTTATTACAAAACTTCTAAAACTGATGTGTTATATCTTTTAAATTAAAGTTTTAATTAACTCAATCAAAGTTGTTAAATTCAAAAGTTGTGTTCACAGGCAGAACCAATTTGTAAATACTCGTAAAATATTTGCAAAAAAATAAAAACTATACAAAATGCGTTTCTAACTAGAATTTACCTTTTTTTTCTTCTATAATTAGCCAAATCTGTAAAATTTCAATGAACAATTTCTGCACGAACACATTCATATGCTCCAAGACATAAACGAGGGTTGACTCAAGAGTTGAAAAGAATACGATATTGGGAAAGTTGCCTTTTAAGCGGACATTTTCTTTCCTAAATTTATTATATCAGTTCAGTTACAATAAAAATTTCTCCTTAGTTCATTTCTAAGTGATCCTTTAGTCACAATTAATATATAAGTCAGAATCCATAAATAATATAGGTAAATATACAAGACAGAATCTGTGCTTAGTTCAGCACAAGTAGACAATTTTAATACTAGCGATTAAGAGTCCGTTCTGTTAAATTGAAATTAGTCTTACACAAAAACTTGTTTTTTTCCAAATTGTCAGTTTAAACTAATTTATGAAAGTTTATAAGTCGGACCAATATTTAAGATTTGTGAAAAACCTTATATAAAATTTTTGCATTAAAAGAAAAGAATATTTTGTTTCCTCTTCTTTATAGTTCCTCCTGAACGGTGACATTTAGAGAAAAAACAAATTAATCGTAAATATAATAAATAGGATAGTATTCTAGAAAGTTATATCTATTAAATCAATATATTAGGGCATATAATTAGTCGTATTTTATAAATTCCAATGCTGACATCCGTTTTGCTTTTACTTTATATTTTCTGTTTACTTTTTTCCCATTTCCCATAGCTTTTCTCTTGAATTTCTGCCTTGGATAACTTTTTGATCAACCCTCGTGTGTATTCAAGCGCCTGACGTTGGTGCCATACAACTTTTCAGATTGAACATGACTGTTTTTACCTTCAATTTTCTGGAACTTTTTTTGTTGTTGCTGTTATTCTTGTTGATTTTTCTTTTCTTTCCATAACGTATTTTTTTTTTGTTTGTTTTTTGTTTTTGGTTGCCACAGAACTTTTTCATTACATTTTGACTTGTAGAAATTTTGTTGGCTGCAATTGGCTGGCTGGCTGACTGGACTGGCCTCTGCTGCTGATGTTGCTGGCGTTGCTGTTGCTGGTGTTGCTGTTGCTGGTGGTTCTGCTTCTTGTTGTTTATGAGCTAATTACATAAGCTCGTTATTAGGCGAATTACTTGTTTCTTCATTTGCAGCTAGCTCTAGGAGAGGAAGAGGGATGGGTGGGGGGGAGGGTCTAAAGGACAAAGTAGGAGGTGTGGAGGCACAGCAAATAAGAAAACTTTTTTAATTATAACCTCATTTAGATTTGACGTTGCTGTTGCTCGTATCGCTGGCACTGTTGTTGTTGTTACTGTTGCTGTTGTTGCTGTTGTTGTTGCTGTTGTTTTTGCTGTTGCTGTTGCTGTTGTTCTTCCTGGCAAGTTTCTTCTTATAGAATCTAATCAGCGCATATTTAATTTGATTTACTTGACAAAAGCAACTTTCTTGTTGCTGTTGTTATCATTGTTGTTGTTGCTGTCTTTGAAGCACCTTAAAAAAGAAAATGGAAAATTGTCAATCCCTAACTACCTACCCTTCCTTCTCCTTCAATTGCTGTCTCACTCTTCTCTCCTTCTCCTTCTCCTTCTCCTTACCTATTTCTTTCATTCATTCACTTTATTTGACTGGCATCGATCCTTTTTGCCTCATCAAATGCATATTTTGTGATTTCAATGAAGCATAAAAATACATTTCTTTTTTTTTCAGAAATAAATATGCTAAATTTTGTTTATGCTGCATTTGCATACAAATATAAGTATCTGAGTGTGTGTGTGTGTGTGTGTGTCTCGTAGAGAGACGTAAGGCAAATAGCAAATAAAAAATACTTGACTGCAATTTCCTTTCGAATTTGCAATCGGGTTTTCTTTCTCTTATAGACTTTGAAATGTATGTGTATGTGTGTGCATAGTCTGTGTGTGTGTGTGTGTGTGTGTGTGTGTGTGTGTGTGTGTGTGTGCGTGTGTGCGTGTGTCTGTGTTGTGCAAATATTTGATTTACGTCAAATTGACACGCATGAGTTAATCAAAAAATGATTTGTTATTGCTAGCAAAGTGCATCCTGTATCCTGTATCCTGCAACCTGTATCCTGCATCTTTTATCCTTTGCATTTTACCATTGAGGAAATGTTTAAGCAAAAACGAACTGATTGTAGTCTCTGATTAACAAGTTGAAGGTGAAATTTTGCGCCACAATTTATACCTGTACGTCTCCCCTTCTCCCCTCTCATTCTCTATCGGCCTCTCTAGAGGGCATCTCTTCTCTCCTTCTTCTTCTTCTACAACTGAAGCTAAACAAGATAAATGAGAAATGTAAAAATGAAACATCACCTTGGACCTTAAGACAAGTGAGTGCGAGAGAGATACAAATAGCCAAGGGAAGTAAAAGGAGGAAGTCTTCAAGAGATGAAAGAAAGAGAGAGATAAGGGAGAAGTTCTCACACCTTAACATAGTTAAACTATTTATATTTCATCTTGTGGCCGGACCTGGTCTGTTCCTCTTTCTCTTCTACTCCTCTCTCGCTCTCTCTCTCTCTCTGCCATTCTCTGATATATTCCAGAACCATGACCATCATCAGCCAGAAGCAAAGCAGAAGCACTAGAGTAGAAGATAACATTTTAATATGTTAGGGAGAGAAACAGCTTGTTAGTCAAGCCGCAAGTTCCCTGCCACCTAAGTAAGGACTTCTGGCTCCAACTCCTCTCCCAATATCCACTATGTAATATTCCTTACGACTACTACTACTACCTTAACTTGTCTCTCTATCTCTCTCTCTCTTTCTCTGTGTGTGTGTATGTGTGTGTGTGTCTGCCCATTAGGTTAATGTGCACTTCAAACGAAATTAAGATGAATTGATTAAAATTACAAGAGCGTTTCAGTTGCTGTTGCTTTTGGTATTACGGTTTCCGCCTGGAAAAGTTCAGTCTTAAGATTAAGCATCTTTCATTTGCCTTCGCCTAGTTGAAAAATGATGCAACCAAAGACAGAGGCAGAACGTCCAAGGGAAAGAGAGAGAGAGAGGGAAAGAGAGAATCAAAGAGAGAGGAGAGGGTTAGGATCAAGAAACTTTTTAGGTGCAGGTTCATATAATGAATAATCGCCCATGCATTTATTAATGCTTCAAAAAGCAACAAAAAAACGCAAAAAAAAAACTTTTAGTACAAATTAATTGGCATTTAATTTGTTTTTTTTTTTTTTTGGTTGCCAACAAACTTAAGTAATTCATCTAAAAGGTAAATATCTACTTATGTTTTTTTTATATATATATAGCAACTAATTACCTTTACGAGGAGGGCGTGAATTCAACTCAAATATTAAATATACATATATAAAATGGGTTGAAAGTAACACTGTAAAGAGCCTATGTGGAAGGGCGTAGCTAAGATTGTCTCTTTTTATACGCTCAATTTATTTCAATGTATGGAAATACGTAACATTACTTTCTGATAATTGTACCCTCTATTTGATCTAATAAATTATCACAATTAAATAATAAATTGTTGATATATATATTGGTTGCTTTTCAAGACAAAAATTTTATTTTGTCTGGTTTCTTCCTATGTGAGCTATATCGTATAGTGGTCCGATTTGACGAATTCTTAAGCTTGATCATCACACGTGTCTAAAAAGCTGAACTAACTAATTTCATTCAATTAGCTTAGAATTTAATGTAGAAAAGCTGAGAAGAAATAGACAGACGGTCATGGTCAAAATCAAGAATACAACATGAATTTGAACAATTTCAATATACACTCTGCAAAGGTATTCAAAGAAATACTGGAAAGATATTTCATACACTAAACAATAAGTTTGTCACCAATCCGACACATTTGTAGCAGAAATTGTATTACCTACACACACTTAATTTAATATAAATATTTAAACTTAGTATCAAGCACCGCAAACGATATCCTTTGAAATTTCAGCAAGAGTTTATACTTATAAATATTAAATATTAATAAATGTTAAAGTGTAAAACCATTTGTAAGGCATAAATGTGATTAGATTTTTAAGTGTATAATGATTTAAATTTATTTTAACTCATTGATAATATACACAAATATATAGTTTATTAAGATAAGGGAAATTCATATATATGTATATATCGGTATTTGGTGTGAATTGTTCGTAAAACCCTAAAAAGTAGCCTAAGCCTTTTAAGGTCTATTTGAGATGACCAACCAAGTTTGAAAGCCAACTTTTTTAAGCTTTTAAGACATTTCTCCATTGCTCTCTTTTATTGACAAATCTATTTGGCCTTAAAGGCAATTTTTTAGCTTTTAAATAATAGATTTTTGTCTGTTTTTAGATAACAAATCGGAAAGGAAAAGGGTAAAATTACTATATGGCATAAATCCTTTGATATATAAATTTGGCTGTGTTCCTTGCGATTTCAAAATAATATTAAACTTAAACTAGAAGTTGGTCTTGACTAGGCAGATATGTTATTTTCATATAGCTCATAAGTAGATTAATAAAATTTTTTATCTTAAATAGTGAGTGATTTATTTTAATCAGTCTGCTATATGATCTATTACCCAGATTAAATGCAGAAAACGTAACGGCCAGGTTAGATCTTTAACTGCAATTTCAATAGTATTTCACTTATTGCAATTTTTTATTTTTAAATTTTTTAACATTTTGTTTTATTCATAATTCTCATTATTTATTTGTAATTTAATGAAAAAAAAATTATCATTTTGTTTGACAAAGTTCTTAATATGCAATTTTCATTTAGCATTTTTCTTTCACTTCAACTGGCGACTGTCAACAACTGAAAATTCATCCCCCCACCTGTGTCCCGTTCATTTGCCCATTTGCCCTTTAGCCCTCTAGATCAAGTTGCCGTTTTTCTCACCATTTTCATTCGCATTTTAATTCCCTTTTTCTTCATTGCCTGCCCTTACCATCCCACCCTCCTCCCCTCCTCCTCGTTCTCCGTTCATTCATTCATTTTACATTTCTGCAACTTCTGTGCAACCGGAGCATAATTGCATTTCGTGGACAATTAATTTCTTTTCTATTGCCCATTTTGCCGTAATTTAATTGCAAATTACTTCCTTTTGTCCGTCCAAGCCAGAAAGCGAGAAAGAGATGAAATCATAGAGAAACAGAGAGAGAGAGAGAGAGAGAGAGAGAGAGAGAGAGAGAGAATGCGAGTTAGTTGCATTTGGAATTAGCAGCGAAAATTGTAAAACCAAATTGCAAAAGTTGTTGACTAACTAACTAAATTTTTTGGCCATATGTATACATAAATGAGTTGTTGGCCAAGTTAAAAATTTATTATTAAATTCACTTAACACAAAAGAGCATAAAAAAGCAGAAGGGGAGAGAGAGAGAGAGGGAGGGAGAGAGCTGGAAGTGAAGTGGAAACCAGTGAAAGAGAAGAGATCTAAAAGAAAATAAACGCCCAGCCACTTGAGCATAACATTGAATTTCATTTTCGACATTTTTGCATAATTCAGAGAACAGAAAAAAAGTGTCCTCTGACTGTCTGTGTAAAAGACGAACGGACAGGCAGACCGACAGACACAGCTGGAGGTATGAGATGGATGGAAATGGTCACTAGCGCCGAATGAATCAAACAAAAGCGTCAACTTTGGCAGTGAGCAAATGAAACCAGAACCAAGGAACCCAACACTGGGTAGAACGGTTGCTTACTTTGCCAACAAAGTAGAAAATCCCTAAGAATAACACAGAAAAATTTAACGCTCTTACGGATAGCAGCAGCAGCAGCAGCAGCTCTTCTTCTTTCGATTCGATTCAATACCATGACACTGGAAACTGGTGGGGGGAGGGGGGGTAACTCAAGGACCTGCACCTGCATCAAAGATGGTGGCGATAGAGACTGAATTTTACCTGGGCAAAGTGTCCGGGGGCCATTGCTTCATCAGTTGGCAATTGTTTTGCTGCGCTTTTGGCATTGAAATTCATTTGAAATTTATGCAAATTTTTTGGACGAAAAAGGAAAAGTGGGCAACGAATGTGTTGCATTATCCATGGCCCAAAGACTACCAAGAAATATATATAAACCTGTATATACCTATATATAGAAGAGATTTTACACTTTTGCTTTTGGGCTATAGATAATTATCTTAATTGCACTTGGAATGAATTTACAATTTAATTAAACCTTTGCACCATGGACAGAACAGGGCAAAGCATTTTTCCCCAAAAATTGTGTTGCAATTATTCAAGTTTTAGCACAACTTGAACGAAATAAGTTTAAGTAGAGCATGAGAATTTATTAGTATTAGAATCTGCAACGACAACTTAAAATACATACTATTTAAAGAGATTTAAAAGTTAAAGTTACTACATTAGGTCAGCCTAAACTAATTGATCTTCAAGGATCTGTAACTGAGCTTTATATCTCTTCCTATGATGGATTGTTTATTTCCTGACATCGGAATGTTTATAATGATTTGGTTGCTTTAATCTATTTTACATAGGAGTTTGAATTTAATATATATTTAAAATATTTTAAAATTTCCCTAAAACTTTCACAATCATTAGACGTTGATCGAATTTTATTGTTTTATTCATTCTGTTCTACAATTCTTTGATTCTTATAAACAACTGTAATATTTAATTACAAAAGAAGCTGATCATTTTAATCAACAAAAAAATGTATTTATGCGAGAATTTTCGAATTACAAGAAACGATATTTTTATACCCTGTACCTATAGGAATAAAATTACGACAGCGAATATAACAGGCAGATGGAAACATTTTCGACCCCATAAAGTATATATCTTCTTGAATAGTATCCAAAGCCGAGTCGCTTGAGAAATTATTTTAAATTTAGAAAATAAGTTGTGATTGGACTGGGGACTTTGACCTCCTGTTCCTGTCCCTAACTTTTGATCATAAAGTTTGACAACTTTTTGGATCAGTTCTAATTCTAGTTAAGTCAAGGGATGGGATCACGTAGAGATGTCTAGTTTCCTTGTTATATACTAATTTTCCGTTCTATTCTCTAATATTAATATTTCTTCCCCCAATAGAAGGGCTTTGCAGCCAGAACTTTAACCAAAAATTAGGTTTAATTTTAATTATCTCGAACTATGTATAAATAAATCAATTATATTCGTAAAGATTAAATCTTTAACACTTGACAGTCCACAACACCCATCAGTAAAATCTTTGGAAACTCCATTGGAAATGAAAACAAAATAGAATTATTATTGAAAATAAAATATAAAAACATAAAATAAGATTTTTTGGCTATATCTCAATATGCCTCACAAACAGTCTATAAACTAACTCATCAAGTAACCAACTTTCCAACTTTCTTTGCCTTTGTAAAAACTGTCTCAAAAAAAACTCTTCTAAGGACAAAAGACAAGCAAAGGTTTCTTTGAATTGCTTAGATCAGTGGACATACTTTATACATATATATAAATATATATGTATATACATATATAGGTATATGGTGGTATACATATATGTATAACCCATTTAAAGCTTAAAGTAAAAACCATTTCATTTTCTGTGTCGCCCAGGGGCAAAATCTAATAAATTACAAGCATGTTCTTTTTATTGAACTTAATTTCCTCTATCTTTGGTTTCGTTCTCTTTCCTTTTTTTTTATTTATTTTTTTATTTTATTTTTTTTTTTTGCTTTTTGTGTTGGAAACCACATTTTCGGGCTAGCCAATGTTGTTGCTGGTTAGACCCCCAAAGAGATATATGAGGACACAGTCAAAGGATTACATTTACTCACACACACACACACACCCACCACACAAAAAGAGAGGGGTTGTGGGGGGGTGGGAGGGGGAAGGGGGGCAGGGAGGTGCAAGCCGAAAAGATTTTCCACTGATTTTTGCTCACAAGGTTGACTGGCTCAGCCGCAAGATGGAAAATTGCAATCCCTTTCAAGTTGCAGCAATGAAAAGAGGCAAAAACGAGGAAGGCAAAGTTAGAAAGAGAGATAGAGAAAGCGAGAGAGAGAGAGAGAGAGCGGGCAAACGCAGCAAATGCGTTTGCATTACAGTTGGAGATGTTTGCGGCTTTTCACACACACACACACACGCTCACACACACACACACACTGGAAGTTGTTTGCGCCTTTATGGCAGTCAAACTTTGACCACATTTTACTAACAAAAATATTACAACAATGCCATCGTTTCATACATCCTTCCAGTCAGTTGTTCATTCCTTCGGTATTTTCTGCCTGTGGTTGTGTGACCACAACTTTTAGCGTTACTCATTCCATAGATGTATATATATATATACCTCTAGCTATATATTTCTCTCCTGCCTTTAACCCCACCCACTGTTATTTTCTATGTCTCTGCAATTAATTTTGTAAAGGGACAACTTCATTGGACAGGCGAGGAATGTATGGCAAATACCAAATGCAGGACATTGCATAAATTTGCCAAGGACTCAAGCCTAATAAAATGCCTTCGCGCTAGTAATGCCAAAAAATGGAAATTGTTAAAGGATTACCAAAAGGGGAAAAGGAACGGACGGATGTACACCACTCAGAGCAACAAAATATGTACATTCAGGGTTCAATGTCGTTTCGCACACACAAAACTTTTCACTTTTTGCATCAGCACATAAAACACAACAAAAAAAAAAAAAAATAAAATAAAAAACAACACCAACAACAAAATGGAATAAAAAATTAGAAAAGTTTTTAATTTATATTTGAACTTTATCTTACTCCCTCTCTCTCTCTCTCTTTCTTTCTCTGTTTCTGTCGTTTTATATTTTTTTTTTTTGTCTTTCCAAAGTGTTGAGGGCTCCCGACCGACTGGGCACAACGATGAATGCCAAATAGTTAGGGAAAAACAACATCCTGGGAATATCTAACAAGCATGTTTAACAATTTAACCATAGTGTGAACAAATTTTGGAAAAGAAAAAAAAAAAATGAAATGCAACAAAATAAGTGCCTCTTAATGGTTTGTAATTTAAATTTTTTATTTATGCTCCAGATGAAAAGCGTTTAAAAATTATTTAAGTATTGTCTATCCATCTGTTGAATTGCAAAAATTGTTATTAACAATTCAAGTTTTTATTTTGTAGGTAATATTTTATATTGTCATTAAGTTAATTTGACTGTCTAGTAAAAGCCCTTATATGAGTTACTTTAGTCTATATAATAAATGAATATTTAATTGTGGCCTAATGGAAAAGTGTGAACATTTATGAGAATTTTATATTTATTTCTGATTTTTGGTATTTGTTTCTTTAGGTATCTAATAATATCTATAATATAAAAGAAGAAGAAGAAGTGGACAAATATTCATACTTTAACTTATCTCTTGACTATTAAGAAAATTAGTTTTCAGGCTTTCTGCCACTAGGAAAAAACTTTTCATATAATTTAAAACAAGTTTTTCTTAACTTTCCTTTTTATCAAATTTCCTAGGAGTTGAACTTGATGAGGGGAAAAATTGTTTAGCCGCGGATTTTTGAATATTTCGAATATTTTTTTAACTAATTATCTTTTTTTCTACTTTGATAATTTGTCTCTTTGATGAAGCGATGTCAGCCGAAATTTGATTCAATACATATTAATAACGAATCGGTGTAATTAAGTACAGCTAGTTCTTATATATTATTACTTTATAATTAAACAAAAGATCAACCATAAATATGGATTATACATTTTTTTCATATATTTTTCAGCAATCAATAAAAAGACTTCACAAAGAAAATATCTTTAAAAAAATTTTCCTTAAGAAAAAATTACTCGGAATTTATTTTCCAGGAAGTAATTTTGTTTTTTTTTTTTTGCAGTATTATATTTCATTTATTCGTGGATATTTTTCATTTTTTTTTTTTGTGGGTGCGTACTTCTTAATAAAATAACAGAAAAATATAAATCACATTTATTTAATATTATTCAAAAAGAAAAAGCGCAATATATACTTGGTGAAGTGTCTGGCCAGACAGGGATATCAATATCATTTGGGCCATGTAATTTACGCTTAATTTGTTCCCATTACCACAAAAATGCATTAAACGTGTGTGATTCTACAGATACGCACACACAAATATAGGTCTATATATATATATATATATAGACTATATGTGTATATATATATAATTGTGTGCTCCTTTAAATGTGCTGCAATTATTTGCCATGCAATTTTAATTGAGTGTTAAAATATTTGCGGCAAACGATTCTCCCAACTGCAATAAAATAATAAAGCGTATCGAATCAATTATACATTAATTGCAGATAGCCTAAAAACCACTCGAATTGATCACCTTAGTTCTTTTTCAAAAATACTTAAATTTAATTCAACAATAATTGACAAGTTTTGAGAAACTTTCCGAAGCTCCAACTTAACTAGAGATCGATAAAATTTTCCACTTGTCGGGCTATTTTGATCGAAAAATTAAAAAAATAAAAAAAGAAATAAAAAAACCTTTAATTTTTAATCTCGTTGATTTTAAGATTTTTTTTCTATATAGCTGATTGTAAAACATTTCCAATGGATCTAAGGTTATAGTGGAAAATATACCTAGAAAATGTATCTATGGCGAGATCGATAGCAACACTTTTAAAATTTAAAAATTTTTCCAAAATTTTCAACAATTTACCTATAATTTAGAGGTATAGAGAACTATGTACGCATTACTTTATCGTTCTCACACAAATTTTCTTTTTAACTATATCTTTTTAGGTAGAATATGAAGACTTAACACAAGCTTTATAGTTGGTTTTACCTGAACAGAATCGGAAATATAACCAAGTGTTGGGATATTCCAGCTAATTACTTAAAGTCGTAAAATAATTAAGAGATGGTAATACATTTAAGAGATTAACGAAATCTTGTGATTTCAGTTTATCTAGGTAAAAAGTAGTTAACGGATAGGGATAAATTTTTACCTAAGATCAATATTTTTCACATATAAATTGAATAGGTAATATAGCAATCTTTTCAGTACTCAATGAACAAGCAAACGTATTCATATTGTATACTAATTTGCTGTTCAAATTATTTTAAATAAAATTCAATCTTTCGCTTAAAAGCATACTTTTGGGGTTTCCCATTTGAAGAGAAAGAAAGAAAAAGAGAGAGAGCAATTGAAAGAGTAAAAAAGAGAGAGTGCCAACTGAGCATTAAATAAGTCAATTTTTACGTTATCTAAATGTGAGTTGAGTGGCTCAAGTGATTAATCAAAATACATATATTCCAACTCACAATATATAATATTTCAGTTCCTTAACAGAAGTTGAGCTCGGTTGTTGGCAAAAAAAAAAAAAAACAACAAGTAAACAATGTTCTACTTGAAGCAATCGGTAATTTTAATCAACATTTTCTTTGTGATTGTACAAAGCAAAAAATATTATTATTATCCACGATCAATCGAAGGGTCAACGCAAAGTCCATTTATCTCCAATTCAGTGAAATATTCACCCGAATTAATAAAAGATTTACATGATTTTATTGATCTAATACCAAAGATTAAAGTTGATGCTGTTATTGCTGAGCATATGATTATTGATTATGGTTTTCGTAAGGCCATCACATTTTTGCGTAGTTCACATTTTAAGCAATTGCAACAACAAGCTGAACAAATGCCCGAAATAATAAATATAATAAATTATGTACATTTGAATGATACATCAACAATTGAGACATCCAATCGTGTACGCCGCAATACTAGAGAAGATCCGGAATTTAATAGAGATATTGTTATTGTTGTTCTAATGCCATCTGTACATCAGAGCAATTGGCGCAGTTTTATCAATTTTGTTGAGGAAATTTTAACATTTTTACCACGCCAAGATTATGTGAATTTAATCAAAGAAAAGTCTCAGAAGAGTCCAATATTTGCGGAATTCTATAAAGCTATACGTAGTCCAGAATTTAATACAATGATTGAGCAGGCAATGGTAAGTAAAAGTAATTACTTTTGTATTATATACATATATGTATGTTGTATGTATTTAATTCTTATCTTGCAGGCCACACAGAATGTGAAAAGTCTTATCAGTACATTGAGCAGCAATTATATAGATGCCCATAGTCTAAAAAATATTGCCTTGCAAGTCATCTCTTGGGGTCCAGACATATGAGTAATGAAATTAAAATTAAAATAAAATACTACATAAATTTCTATTGTATAAATTTAAGCAATATATTGCGATTGATTTAATTGCAAAAAGTCATTCACCTTTAGCACACAAAGTTTCTACCTTTTACTCCTACCTCTGGCTTAGACTGTGTCTGCCTTTGGCAGCATCAGTTGTTAATTGCCTCAAGGACTTAAGTCTAGGAAATGTTCAATATCTGCACCTGGGCACCATCAAGGCAGACCAAAGAGTTACTTATTCGTGTTGGCTTTTGTTTAGTTGATTGCATCAATTTAAAGTTAATTGAGAAAATACATATAAAAATTGCAGTTGCTTTTACTAATTATAAGAGAACTAAATAAAGAGAGAAAAAAACTTTTATATTGCATAGAAAATTCATTATCATTATAATATTTTTAAAATTTTTCAAAAAAAAATACAATTAAATATAAATTTAATTAAATAAAAACCAAAATAATGAATTATCATATCTTGCATTATACCTTTAAATATATGAAGGTTTGAACTACATACAGTAAATTCTTTGATACAGTCTTTACAGTCTTGTGGACTTTAAATGTCTTTTATATCGAAAATAAAAAGTAATATCAATAAGATAGATTTGATATGCAGACTGTATTTCGAATAAAGATGACCTTAAGAATGCCTTGCTGGAGGAATAAGCTAAAATAACTCCTAGCTATATGCAATAGCTAGAGGATTCCATGCCAAATAGTCATTAAAGCACGTGGAAGACAAACCAAATATTAAAAATAAAATAAGCCTTTTATGTACAGTGGTTCACAGCTTATTTAAACGAGCACCTTAAAAAGGTTTGTTAGTCTGTAAAATCCAAACTAAAAGATGTATCCAAAAATTGAAATGCAGGTAGTTAGTTTAATGTTTTAACTTAACACATTCATTTCATTTTACTTATTCATTAATATGTTTCCAAAGTTTCATATTAATTAAAAGCTAAAAAAGAAACTAAAAAAAACACCAAAGCTTATTTCAACCACTTGCAAAATTAAATTATTAAAAGTATTTTCCATAACAATGAAATTAAATTAATATTTGGTGTGCCCACCCTTTTGGACAGCCACCATTTTAAGCCTTTTTGGTCACTTCAGGTGTGATTTTGGACCATTCCTCAACCAATTCCGTTTTTAGATCCGTTTTGTTTGAAATTTTCCGTTTACGAATATTTGATTCCAAAATGAACTACAAATTCTCAATTACATTAATATCTGGAGATCAGATTTTTGGATACATCTTTTTACAGACATTTTTTACATTTCACACTTTTAAAACTAAAAACTTTTTTTAAGGTGCTGGTTGAAATAAGCTGTGAACCACTGTATATAACCACATTAGAAAAAGTGTATTAAAGTCCGACATCCACGTCTAATGTGTTCTCCTTGTAAGCCAATAGTTAAAAATTTCTTCGAAAATCCCTAAGAGATTTAAGATCAAAAAACTTCATTTCATAAACTGTGACAAACTGTACGTCAAGAGATTAACTAATTTTGTCCCAATATAATCGCTGATATTTGATCGCTTTTAGGATTCCCCTAAATATGATTTTCTTTTCTTCGGTTTTCAGTGTTGTTAATATACAGACATACATAAATATGTACATACCTGCATGTGGATGGAGATAAGAAACATATGTATGAAATCGAGTTTCAACTAAAACATACAGTCATGGACAAAAGTATTGGCGAAAAGAGTTTTCAATTTATTTCTGCAACTTTCTTTATTATTATATTTATCTGCATTCTAGACGTTATTTTTTAAAATTTTATCAAACGAAAAAGTATTTTTTAATAACATTATGATTTGAAAAAAGATCCTTTTTTAACTGTACAAATATCAAAGAATATTTAAAAAATATAAACAATTTAAATACTAGCATCGTTGTTTAAAATTTTTTATTAATAACTGGAGAACAGGGTAGTTGCCAATACTTTTGTCCATGACTGTACACACATGTGTACGTACACATGATTAAAGTGATATACACTAGTCGGCAAAAGTATTTAGACAACATCAGTTTTCGACTGTCGGATGGTGTTTTTTCATTTTTGGTAACTAAACGGTGAACTATTTATGCTTAAAACAAAGATTGCAATTACAGTTATATGTAAGGTGTTTTTTTCTCTGATTGCCTTTTGAATTATCCTTCTTCTGATTACAAAGCTAGACAGACAATGGCATAAGTATTTAGACATTTGATTTCATTAGTCTCCGTTAATCTGTTGATGGACTAATGGCAAAATTTTGTTCAAGTTTAGCCAAATTTAAGTATTTATGTGGCTTTAAGTTAGAAAAAGGCCGACCAAGTAAAACAATTAACATGATGATCGGTATATTCTGCGGAAATTTAAGCAAAATGTCTTACTGACTCCGCAATCAGCTGCTAATCAGTTAAAAGAAGGAGGCAAAATTGACATTAGTGAGAGCACCTTGTATAAACGTCTCTAAGAGGCCAATTCTGGGACATACGATCGGTTTACGTTCGCTTACCAAAGCATATCGAAAAAAAGTTGCACCAGTGTGTGAAAGAATAAGCCATTCAGGTGGGTCCGTAATGTTTTGGGTATGCTTTGCATTTACTGGCTGTGGAGATTTGGTTGCTATTGATGTTACCATGAACAAAGACAAGTATTTAGAGGTTCTGAATCATTATGTATTCCCCTCGGGGGATAAGTTGATTGGAGAGTCCTTTATATTCTAACAGGACAACGCTCCATGCCATAAGGCAAAGCAAGTTATGGAGTTGTTAAAAGATTCGGGAGTTAAAACGTTGGATTGGCCCCCTCAAAGTCCAGATCTCAATATTATAGAAAACCTCTGGTCGATTTAAAAAAAAAAAAGGTCTGCTAACCTCTCCAGAAGTCGAGATGAAACAATTATTGAAATACAGACTCTATGGAAGGATATTTCCTTGGATTATATCCATAGCTTGGTTGAGTCTGTACCAAAACGTCTGCAAAAGGTGCTAGACGCCAAAGGAGGGTATATTTTCTAATTATTTGTACAATTTTTCTTTCTTCTTCTTTAAACATTTTGAATTAATGGCATTAAAAAAATAAGTCCAAATACTTATGCCATGCTTAATTTGTAACTAAAAAAATTTTTCCACACATTACTCAGAATAATCCATCCTTTTATATTTTTAAGTTTAACTACAAAACTAAACCAATTTATGAAAATTAATAAAAATATTTCCTTTATGAACAGAAAAAAGTTATTAGTAAAAATGTTGCGAATTTTTCATGTCTAAATACTTTTGCCGACTAGTGTATGTATGTATGTATGTATGTATATAGAGGCCTGTTCTCATATATAATGTGTAACAGGTGTTTTCTGAATCTCAGTCAAATTATTCTGATTTAAAGATTTAATTTTCAAAACAATTCAGAAACAAAAACAATGCTCGATTTACTATATAGAAAAATCATTACATGGAGTCATAGCTCGCAAATAACTGTCGACCGTTTCTCCTTGGCTGCAAATAAGTGTCTTTTCCTGACTCTCTCGCGCTCGGAGCAAAACCGTTTTTACACCTTTGCAGAGGGTATATTAATTTTGGTCAGAAGTTTGCAACGCACAGAAGGAAGCATCTCCGACTATATAAAGTATATATATTCTTGATCAGCATGAATAGACAAATCGATCTAGCCCTGTCCGTCTCTTCGTCTGTCTGGATCAACAGCTTCTCCTCCGAGATCAAAAGAGCTACAGATCATAGGCGCCTTTTTGCTGCAGGCATTGTATATCTCGGAATCATCCCAATCGGACGACTATATCATATAGCTCCCATAGGAACGATCGGTCATTGATAAGGTTTATCCTCAATAACTCTGTTGTTTTTCAACTGAATGCCACGAAATTTGATATTTGTGAGTTTAATACACTTCTTAATACTTCAATCAAGTTTTATAAGAATCGGTTGGCTATATCATATAGCTGCTATAGGAACAATCGGTACAAAAAAAAATTTTGTATGAAAAATTTTTTTCCTCAAGCTTAAAATTTTGAATTCGTAAATTTGGTATGTTTAATTTACAGTAATGCTTCTAGTGAATTTTATAGAGAAAATCTGCAGGGGTATACGAACTTCGGCACGGCCGAAGTAGTCCATCCTTTTAGTTTTCTATTCTGATTTGTTCTCTTTGTTCTAAGACCGTTTTCTCGTGTTCAGTGTTATGCATTGGTATACATTCACACATTGCAGACGAAATATGTATATTAATGCGATCGTATTTTTACAACAACGCGCTCTTTACGCTCTGCTCATTGAAAGAGCGATATACAAAGAGCTCAGCGAAAAGAACTCAACAGAAAACATAAATGAAGACAGCAAGAGTCTCTTGCTCTGAGCGAAAGCGAGAGAGTATGAACTTTTTCGGTTGTGCTCGCAACGAGAGCGCATGAAGAAAAACGGACAACAGTTATTTGCGAGCTATGCATGGAGTTAAATAATCAGAAAGTAATCAGTTTAAGCAAATGTTTCATGAGGAACAAAGTTTTTGACTTAATTAAAATACCTGATACATACGTATCTAAGAGATCAGCAATATGATGTGATCTTAATATACACTTTAACCCTATTGTATGTATTCAAGTTCTTGCTATATAATAGAATGTAATGCATTTTTTTATTCGACTTCATAAAATATTGTTCAATCAGGTATACAAATCGGCTTATTCAGCAATTGTTTTCACAGAGAACTTTTCCATCAAAGTAATCCTCTCTTCTTTTTTGTTAAAGAAAACAATATACCTGAGACAAAAATTATGTAAATTCTCTTCCATATCATTGACAGAACATTTCGAGGCTCTGGGAAAATTAACTTTAACTACAGTTTCTATCGCTACAATATTAAGAGAAGTTAATTAATTTTTATTATTTTTTGTAATAAGAAATTTAATTATCTAAAATGTTAATCTTAGTACTATTCAATTGCGAAACAAAAGTTTTAAATGTTATTCAAATTAGTTGACTTGTAACTCTTACGTTTCCACAATTGTTGGTTGTGCAATGGTAAATCTTGGATTTGTTAAGAGATGTCCAAAAATGTTTGACAATCCTTACACTACAAAAATACTTTTTACCTTTTTGGTCTGGCCAATTTTGGTATAGAGATTTTGTGTTTGATGATCACTGATCAATGAATGTGGTCTGGACTGGGATCGCAAAGTCATCCTTCCCTCATACACCAGCAGATTACCTCCCCATGCCGTAGAATAAAGCTTGGTGTATTTTTCATGCACAAGTTTCCAAATATTGATATGGACTCGCCTGAGTAGGGTTTTTAGTATCATTTGGGCACATTAGAAAATATATTCCCCTATCCCTTGCACGCTATACTACTAACTATCCCTCGCATGAACCCTTTGTCTTGGACAACAATCCGTTTGATCAGTTCAGAGATCTCTCTTCCCACACTAAAAGCTTCTATTCTTTTCTATCTAGCTCGTAAGTGGATGCAGTTTTCGTTTTCTTATCTATTTTTATGTTTATGTTCCTCTCGGTCGGTTGGGGGGGAGGACTGCTCAATTATTTCATCCGTTGGGATTCACGCGTAATTAGTTATTTAACCTAATAAATTTAATTTTTATTTTGAAAATGATAACTCTATAATTTATTATAACTATAATTCACACTGCAGTGTTTGACATATTTTCTGCATGTCTGCTTAGAAATTTTATTTAGTAAATTAATAACCGAACCAAATAGATCCACTATGGCATTTAACTCTTTTCAACATATTAAGGATTAATAGAAAAATTGGTTGAAAGTGAAACTCAGATGAGATTAGGAGATAATTGATATTCATTTAATACCGAATAAATTTACTTTGCTTTCCTTTCTGATAAATACATTCGAATTCTCGAACTAAAAGGTCAGCATATGCGCATTTCCAATCTGGCGTGACGTTCCGTTCGTAAAATTTAAACAAAAAAAAAATGAAGATGTCAGATTTGTAAAAAAGTTTTTGGATATTTGTGTTGTACCTACGTAGCACTAAATTTAGAAAAAAACAAATTAGAACAAATCAGATGTAACGATTTCGCGATGTAGCCCAATATATGGCCTGGCCTTCAATAACAAAATGGCAAAATTCTTCGAATTAGTCAAAATTATTTGTATAAATCTCTTTTTATAATGTTTTTGAATAACAAAAGTTTGTTTTCCAGTATCACAAATTACAATCAAGTTTTTTTGTTACTTGTTTATTCGACTTTAAATTCTGGCGTGCCGTTACGAAAATTCCCTAAGGAAAACAATTCTTTTAAATTGGATTAAAAACATTTTTAACCTAAAATACAGCATTAATACAATAAATAAAACATATATAATAAAAATGTAATAACTTAGGAGTATATATAGTTATTATTTCTTAAATTACTAGAATTTTAATCAACTTTTAAACATATATATAGTATCTATTTATTATAATTTCTTAACATGACAACTTTTAATACTTTTTAACTAAAAAGCTTTATTGGATATATTTTAAAATAAAAAAAACATTCTCTATAAATTGATAATGATAAAGTCTGGTCTGATATCTGAAGTTATAGTTGCAATTTCAATTAAAGATGCAAAAATTGTCATTTTTCTTATTTTTTGTTCAGGGGAAAATTGATTCGTTTGTGACTGCAAATTGGGGGGGGGATGGGGGCGGGGACACAGACCATTTCATTTGGTCATATTGATAAATGAAATGAAATAAAATGCATCAGTGTAAACCTCCACCAAACGCCTTTTGTACGACCCCCACCCCATCCCTTTCCTCCTCCCTCACTCCCCCCAACTACGTTCCTTAGCCTTTTGGGGAATATGTATGTATGTATATGTATGTAGGCACGTGCAGCACCTGTCAAAGTCAGCCAACAGGAGAACAATTCACACACTCTCTGGTATACACTCACTTAAATTCACACACACACCCACATATATATATATATATATATATGTACATATGTATGTATATATAAATGCAATTTAATTTCAGTTCGGTTCGTCTGTTTGTTGTGGCTTTGTTTTATGCCATTTTATGGTGGTTGTTTCAATTATTTGATTGCAAATGGCATTGTTTGTTGTTTTTAATAGTTTCCGACTTGCTCGTAGAGGGGCCAAAATGCCACCAGGGAAAACTCACACACACACACATGCACCCACACTCTCTCTCTCTGTCTCTCTCTCTCTCAGCATGAGTTGACACATGAAAATTGCATTGCAATTAATTGCCCGCTGGCATTTGATGACTCTCCAAAAACTACAATTCATTCAAAATGAAATCAATACAATCTTTAATTATATATATACAATTATATATATGTATATAAACATACATACATACTCTTATTCAATATCTTTATATTTTCTCCTTATAATACTCAGCCGATTCTTTAGTACCTATAGAATAATCCTCCATACAGTATGTCGTAACTAAATTGCCACGATAATGTAAATCATATAAATGCTCTTTAATATAATCCATGGGATTCTCTGGCTCTGGCCACAAAGTGGCCAAACCGCGTCGATAGGCATAGGTAAAGATAGCTTGGGTAATTTGTAAATTGATGCACTGTATCTTGCGCATGGGGGGAAAGACATCTCTCATAGCCAAATCTTTGGGCCACACCAAAGAGCTAAGACGATCGGCTGCCACACAAAAAGCCTCATCCGGCACTGTTGTCATGCCGGATAACATAATGCCCAGAGCAACTCCGGAGAGTAAATAAACGCTGCTACATCGTCCTGGCCTATACCATTTATTGGCATACTTAACTGGCGGCAATGCGCCACCAGATATAAAGATACATTTACCCTTGGTATAAACGAAGGCATCATCTGCAGTGCATTCAGCCCGTTCGCCGGGTCGTGACATGGCAAAGATAATGGGTTGATCGGAATTACGTTCCATAGCTTTTAAAACATCCTTGGTAAAGGAATTCGGTTGTGAACTGGCACCAATTAGAACATTCGGTTTCAGTATATCGATTGCCTCAGCAAGACTCCCTATAGGTTCATGATCATGCATAAAATCGAGCAATACTTGTGGCACTTTATGATTGGGTCTATTGTAGACAATCAAACCGTGTTCATCACACACCCAAACCCGGGATTGGGCTAAAGTATCATCCATTCCCTCACGTTTCAAATATGCTATACATAAACGAGCCATTCCCAAATTGATCGCATCAGCACCATAGAATAAAAATAAATTGTTTTTAAAGGGCATCCGATTAAGTTTATTGGAGGTTATGACCCCGGACAGTCCACAGGCACCCAGGCATTGGATATCGATATCAATGAGGCACTGACGTTTACCATATTTTTCCAACTGATAAAGGGCACTTTGGGTATCGAAATCCTTGCATTGAATAACACAACGTGGACCATATAAACTTAATACGGCCAATGAGAATTCCTCAAAGAATTCTTCATATTCCTTTCTGCTGCAACGTTTCTCTCTCAAACCCACATATAAATAATGATTTAATAATTCTTCATTATTGGTACCAACATCCAAAAATATCGGTATACAGAAATCGGGATTTATGCCACCGAATACCACATGTTGATGTAATTTGGAGCATACCACACTCATGCCATGAGCTCCATTGTCACCCATACTCAATACAGCAGCTCCATTGGATACTATCAGGCAGCGTGCAGAGCGATTTGGCCAATTTTTAAGCACATCCAATATATGACCCTTATCCTTAATATTGATCCACAATCCCCTTGTCGTATATGTGTAGAATAAACTATAATTTTTAATCATAAAATCCGATGCAGAACTGTCCAACAATGGCATATACTCTTGAACATCACTCATAAGTAAACGATAAAAAAGTTTACGACTTTGGAATTGTACTCCACAGAGATATGTATATTTTGAAAAAAAATCGTTCAACTGATTATAATAGGTCTTGCAGGCAATTATTTGCTCATCCACTGTACGTACCACATAAGGCAATAGACCATGGATACGAAAAATTTGTCTCTCCTTATGGGTAAATGCCAATGATTCGTTCTTTAAACTTTTATTCAACATTTCATATCCGCTAAATAGACAAGTGGGTGTACGAATATCATTGATCCAAAATGTATCACGTACTCGTTCTATGGTATCCAAATTTTCAACCTTACTTTCCTTAAAACAATTCTCATCTCCTTTGCCATTATCATCGGACTCTTTTGGAGTGGCACGTCTTGATCCTTGTCGCATTTTAGTAGTAGCAGTAAAAAAAAAATATAATAAATATTTATTTCAAAATATTTCAATGTGTTTACTCGACTGTATTACAAAGTTCGAATCGAAAGGAATGAAATTAAAAATGTAGGCAAGCAAGATTAGGAAAAAGGCAAGAATAGACAAGGTTATGGTGAAACGGTTTAAAACCGTTGCCACTTGGAACTTGGGACAAAATTGGAACTTGGGACAAAATTGGAACTTGGGACAAAAGTAGTGGCAATCCCTTACATATATGTATGTATGTATGTGTGTAGAATAATTCACAACTGTTCAATTATACATACATATGTATGTATGTACATGTAAAGCTCTAAAAATAAATTTAACTTACCTTTTTCATTCCCAATTAGCTGTAAATGTTTGCAGCTGGCTCTTAATTGACTAAAGATGTTTTCATCTCGCTTGCACACACACACGCAATTAATGTATGCCCTCTTAATTTTTTTTTTTCACTCTCACCCACACAAAAGTTTGTATTGATTCTATTTTATTTTACTTTTTATCTTCTTTTACGCACATGTAAAACATATCGAGGCATCTTAATTTTCGACAAACCAATTTCACTGTGATTGGCACTATTTACAAACTAATTGAATTTCCGTTAACTCAATTTAATCTATTTTTGCTTTACTTCGCAATTTCTTTTTCACACACACCCGAAGAAACCAAGCGAACGCGACAAACAAAACAAGATAACTAACAGCGTTGCCACACGCTAGAAATAAGCTTTTAGCGCTGGCAATCCATGCGATAGTTGGCAGTTCTGGTAACTTTGGGAAGTAAGATCACTAGGAAGGAAATAAAAGCGACTGACAGCTCTACCAGGATTGTTAAACTGTTAGAAATTTGAAAATGATAGCAAAATAATCAATTAAATTAAGTATAATAGATACAATTGATAGGACTTTTTAAACTATCACAGAGAACTAAACACTGATCGAACTAGTATTGAAATATACACAAAACCCTTTTGTTTCAAAATGTTTTGAGAGCTCTTTCGCCATTTGCATTAGCCAGGGCATTATGTAAATTTTCGTTGCCCACTTTGTGGTGACTCAAAAATAAAAGAAAACAAAAAACTGTAGCACACTTCCGCTGTTTGGGATCTTGTTTCGCTGTTGCCCATCAAAGTTACTCTAAAAATATCAGCAATGCCACCTTTTATGCTAAATACCCATACAGACGGACAGACAGGAGCAAGGGGAAACTGAGAAAGGGAGAATTTCTGCCATTTTTCCATCATGCTATTTCTCTCTCATTGTTTCAGCTCTATAGCTATTTGTGGTTAGCACAAGTGCACTTGGATCCAAGACCCTTAAGTGAAATGGCAACAGCACGGCAGAGACATGGACATGAATGAAGGGGAGTGGGGACCAGGGGAACGGAAGCATAAACGGAACTTCGCCGCGTGGCTAAGCATTAAAAAAACAAAAGGAACCAAAATGGCTGGGGCCATAAGCGGCTTAATTTTCGGTAAACTGTGAGGCAGACCAAGAGTCCTCCAAGTGGTCCTGCATGAGGGTGTGTGGGTCGCTTGCTCCCTTACACCAAGAAAAAAATTCCACAAAAAAGAGACCACCAAAATGTTTCACACAGAAATTTTAAAATTAAGTTGCATATAGCAATAAAAAAAAAAAAGACAAAAAAAGGGGGACAATGCCATTCACATTCCACAACTACAAAGAATGCATCAAATAGTCATCATTTTTCATCAATCCAACTTTGAAAAGGTAGTGTGAAGCGGAGTGTGGGGGGGGGATTGATGAGAGTTTCCTTCAGCTGCCTACGCCTGCATGTTTGATTTCCGTTCTGGCCAAAAGGGGGAAAAGGACGTTTTTGTTTCGGTCAATCTCTTTCTTTTTTCCTGTTATTGTTTTTTTTTTTCTTTTTTTGTTCTTCTGTCTTTCTTTTTTCCTGCTGTTTTCCTTCTTTCGCATACAAATTGAATTTCTGCCGCGGGGCACATTAACAGTGGAAAAGCGATGCCAGCCAACTCGAGTCGATCTCCAGTTGCCTATAGCTTTGGCGTTTTAACATAAAATTTTATGCAAGCCGGGAAACAAAAAAAAAAAAAACGAAAAAAATATGTAAAAAAGGTAAAGTTTCAGTTTGTAGCTGAAAGATATATTGAAATGGCACTGCAGGTGCCATGCAGGAAAATGAACCTTGAGGGGCCAAGTAACATTGGCAAGACCGTAATTTAAATGCCCTTTCATCCTTCGATCCGGTTCGATTTGGCCAATGGGGAGTAGTACATTAGGTACATGCAACTTCTGGTATATAATGAAAAGAGTTAAGTAACATTTTTGTCGAGAAAGTATTACCTATTGCCAGGTGGGCAAGATCAAACATTGATATTCCTATACAGAGATTTGCATTTCACTCTACATACTTTGAATATTTAAAAAAAATCATTATCACATACTAAATTTTCGTAATTTACAAGTCATATATAATTTGAAATGAAATTTCACAACAGTTCGCTCTGGCGCAAAAAGATATTGAATGAGGGGAAAGGCAAACTAAAATAATATAGATTTGCTTTAAGAAAAAGACTACTTCAGTTAAAACTTTCATATGGCCCAATCCTTTAAGATCTGTTTTCCAATAACTAATACATACTAATTTCCATTAATTTATTACCCAATTCATGGTAAACTAAAGTTATATAGTTAAGCAGGATTACACAAGTATATGTGAGTACTATATTGTATATAATTTTTCCTTTGCGTTACAAAATTTGACTAAAAATTAATATATCCTCTGGGTAAGAGTGTAAAAATGTTTATGCGTCCGTTTATTTTGGCACAATTTGAATATTTTATGGATGAAATTCGATTTCAGAGAGTGAGTAAAAGAGAAAGAGAAAGCCAGCTAGCTCCATTTTTACCCTCTCCTCTCCTTGCCTCTGCCTTCCTGCCTGTTACACTCGCACCCTTACTCTAAAAAAGTTTTGCATATGGAAATTGATTTCCTTTTGGCTTATACGTTTTCCCCATGGCTTATGTCCAATGTCCAATGTCCAATGTCCAATGTCCAATGTCCAATGTCCAGTGTCCAGTTAGTTCCCTATTCATGTCCAGCTTTTTCTGTTTGGCAATTCACACGCACGCTTAGGCAATAGCCCAGCAGCTGGAGCTTTGGTCATTTGACGCTTGACTATTTTGACAGTTGTCAAACGTTCCAAAGAGAAAAGTAATTTGCACCTTATCGAACTTTTTCTTTCGTTTTTTTTCCTATATTTTCCTCTTTTTTTGCCTTTTTTTTTGAAAAATGTATGTTTGCAAAATAAGGCCATTTATATGCCGAACATAGAGTCGAGACAAAAAGCACAAAGAAATAAAAAAAAAAAGTTATGTAAAAAGGACATCATTACGCATATGCTACGTGGCAGAAATATCATATTAATCTATTGCAATTTGTGCAACAAAATTCTTTTCAGAAAAAAAAACCCCGGGGAAAAGAAAAAAACATGTTTATAATTAAATATCAGAAAAAAAGAAACTATTTTTTATCCTACAATTTTCTACATTTTATAATATATTTAAATTCAATAGGCAAAGCCATAGACAATAGAAAATTCAATGGGGGAAAAAAGAAGAAAAGAAAATAAACCAATGTGGCATTGTTTAAATTTTATAAAAAATATATATATGTATATATATATGTATACTAAATGTATATAAATAGTAACACATGGATATGGCAAAATGGGAGACGATTAATGCAATCTGCATTCCAATAAAATTATGCAAAAAAAAAACTTTTTAATATCTCTGCAAATTGATGTAACAAGAGTTATGACTATAAAAACTACATATATTGGCATCGATTTTTTCATTGCTTAATCACATTCTTATGAATATAAATGTTAAATTAGAAAAACATAACCATATGAGCTATAGATTTTATAGAAAATTAAAGTTAAACTTTGTTCACTATTTGCCATTTAAGGCTAAACTCCTTCGGAAAGATACATAATTTATTTAATAGGAATTTGTTTTTTCTTTTATTATCCTCTTTGGAAAATATGTTAAAAGCAATTGAAATTATTCATTAGAAAAGTATCCTATTAGTATCATATATACATATAAAAATATGTACATATAAAATTGTGATGATGTCGAACCTCAACCTTTCTATTTAGCCTTTATTAATCATATCTTGGTAATACTATTTTTATACCCTTGCAGAGGGTATAATAAAATTGGTCAGATGTTTGTAACGCATAGAAATAATCGTTTCCGACCCCATAAAGTATATATATTCTTGATCAGCATCGAAAGCCGAGTCGATATGACCATGTCCGTCTGTCCGTCTGTCCGTCTGTCCGTCTGTCCGTCTGTCCGTCTGTCTGTTTCTTCGCAAGGAATCGAACTTAAATTTTGAGCTACATGAATAAAAGTCATATCATTCTCTTCATTGATGATTTATCTGACACAAGTTTAAGAGTTGGTAGAATCGGACAACTATAAGTTATAGAAAAATAAGAAAGATCAGAGGTACCTCGGTCAAAATGTGAGTTGTTCAAAACAGTTCTTGTGAGAAAAACTTTTTGTTTTTTAAGATATCTTAACCAAATTTGGCACATAGATGACAATTCTACTTTTACACCTTACCAGCAAGTTTGATTCAGATCGGATAATAAACACCGACATAAATCAATAAAATCAATAATTAACCCCCATCAGAAAAAGTATGTTTTTGTGAGAAAAACTTTTTGTTTTTTAAGATATCTCAACCAAATTTGGTGAGCAGATGAGAATTATACTTTTACATCATATCAGTAAGTTTGAATCAGATCGGATAATAAACACCGACATAAATCAATAAAATCAATGAATCAACCCCCATCAGCATCAGTATGTTTGCATATGCAGCCAATTAAATACGTTTATATTTGCTTTTATATATGCGTACACAAACAACATACATGGAAACATACAAACATACATACATACATATATGCGAACACGTGCTTGAAAAAACTACAAGCTGAGTGCGAAACAGAAAGAGACGGAAAACTATTTGTATTGTGTTGTTGTTTTCTAGAATTCGTCAGAAACTTTAGAGAGCGAGAAGCTGGACGCTTGCAATGTATATCGAAATAGCGTGGCCCCGAATTTAAAGTTTGGTAGCGCAATAGGTAGAGATCGTTTCTGGGAGTGATGGGAGCGGAGGTTCAACTCCGGCCGTTGGCAAACTCGAAATTTTTGTTACTGATTCTTTTCTTGGTTCAAATTTTTTTAAATTTTATATTTCCAATTTTTAAAATATATTGAATCCGATATGACGGAGAAAGTAATCAATTAATCTGCAAGGGTATACAAACTTCGGCACGGCCGAAGTTAGCTTCTTTGATATTTTATAATAAATATAGTTAGATAGAAATATATAATTATTTTATGTTGTTTTAAACAGAAAGTTATTTTATCTTTAGAAAAATTCTCTTAATAGCTTTAGAAAATTAGATCATGGCAATCATTAGAAAACATACCAAAAATATTGGATTTCTATATGCCTATATCAAACAAACAGTATGTAACCAAAAAATATTATAAATACATATAGTATTTAGCAAAACGAAAACTTTTAAAAGAAAGTATCCAACAACAAATATTTAAGGGTAAGTATTTTATAGAAAGTTTTACACAAAAACTATCTATTGAATCTAACAAACTATATATATGAATCTAA
The DNA here is from genome assembly GCA_018150375.1 of Drosophila sturtevanti. Classification (NCBI taxonomy): domain Eukaryota; kingdom Metazoa; phylum Arthropoda; class Insecta; order Diptera; family Drosophilidae; genus Drosophila; species Drosophila sturtevanti. The sequence continues at coordinate 1,529,385 of JAECWJ010000324.1, read as the reverse complement.
CAAATAATATATTAAAGAAAAGAAAGTAATTAATAGATAAGTATTAGTAGTAGTCCTTTAATAGAAAGCTTCTAATATTTATTTATAATACAGATAGATTAAATAAAAATTAAATCCAATTTATGATTAAGGGACTGGCTGCTAAGGCCAATGACTGAGGAGATTATCAAAATGAAAGTGTATAAGGAAAAGTATCTATTAGGCCTTAAGGCAATAAGTATTTGAAAGTGATTATCTTCAGCAAAAAGTATCTTAAAGTGATATCTTATAGGACGTATCTAATACAAAGTGTATTTTTCCGAAATTATCTAATATAAAGTATCTAATAAGACATTTATTTTGTCTTTCTTTTGCTAAAATTTAAAAAACATTTCCTTATTTTTAGATATTTCACCTTTTAATTGAAATTTTTGCGATTTCTAAGAAAAAAAACAAAGGTTAAAAGAAAACTTCAAATACTTTTCATCTTAATTCATAATCTATTTATTTATCTATCTCTTATTTATAATTTATATCCCTCTTTTTATACCCTTGCAGAGGGTATAATAAAATTGGTCAGATGTTTGTAACGCATAGAAATAATCGTTTCCGACCCCATAAAGTATATATATTCTTGATCAGCATCGAAAGCCGAGTCGATATGACCATGTCCGTCTGTCCGTCTGTCCGTCTGTCCGTCTGTCCGTCTGTCCGTCTGTCTGTTTCTTCGCAAGGAATCGAACTTAAATTTTGAGCTACATGAATAAAAGTCATATCATTCTCTTCATTGATGATTTATCTGACACAAGTTTAAGAGTTGGTAGAATCGGACAACTATAAGTTATAGAAAAATAGGAAAGATCAGAGGTACCTCGGTCAAAATGTGAGTTGTTCAAAACAGTTCTTGTGAGAAAAACTTTTTTGTTTTTTAAGATATCTCAACCAAATTTGGCACATAGATGACAATTCTACTTTTACACCTTACCAGCAAGTTTGATTCAGATCGGATAATAAACACCGACATAAATCAATAAAATCAATAATTAACCCCCATCAGAAAAAGTATGTTTTTGTGAGAAAAACTTTTTTGTTTTTTAAGATATCTCAACCAAATTTGGTGAGCAGATGAGAATTATACTTTTACATCATATCAGTAAGTTTGAATCAGATCGGATAATAAACACCGACATAAATCAATAAAATCAATGAATCAACCCCCATCAGCATCAGTATGTTTGCATATGCAGCCAATTAAATACGTTTATATTTGCTTTTATATATGCGTACACAAACAACATACATGGAAACATACAAACATACATACATACATATATGCGAACACGTGCTTGAAAAAACTACAAGCTGAGTGCGAAACAGAAAGAGACGGAAAACTATTTGTATTGTGTTGTTGTTTTCTAGAATTCGTCAGAAACTTTAGAGAGCGAGAAGCTGGACGCTTGCAATGTATACCGAAATAGCGTGGCCCCGAATTTAAAGTTTGGTAGCGCAATAGGTAGAGATCGTTTCTGGGAGTGATGGGAGCGGAGGTTCAACTCCGGCCGTTGGCAAACTCGAAATTTTTGTTACTGATTCTTTTCTTGGTTCAAATTTTTTTTAAATTTTATATTTCCAATTTTTAAAATATATTGAATCCGATATGACGGAGAAAGTAATCAATTAATCTGCAAGGGTATACAAACTTCGGCACGGCCGAAGTTAGCTTCTTTGATATTTATGCTTTTTCCATTCAACTCTCAAATCAAAGAGATTCTTAACAACAATATTTCATTATTTCAGTTGAGATGAAGTTTTTGTAACTAATATAACTTTATCATTCTTTGTTTGTCAACCGAAATTTATATATATTATATATATGCGATTTATGTATATAGTCTATTATATACACCCTATAATGTCAAGCATTGTCAATATATATTCCAATAATATTTTTTCTTCATCAACAGCCCTAAATGTTTCAATTTTAATCAATTTGGATATTATTCATTCTTCAATGTTTACATCAATTCCTATTTTATTGTTTATTTCCTTTTGTCTTTTTTTTGTTGTGAAAATTTATAAACTAAACTTCCTGACCATGTCCCTGTAAAATATATTTGAAATTTATTTGTTGAGTCTCAATTCCCATAACGCTTACAATATTTTTTTTCGATGATATATTTTCAAATTTATTTGACATTATTTTTTTTAGTTAAGTTTTTTTGTTTGTTTTTTTTTTGAAGCATTTTAAACGATTGGACAATTTACGAAGCAAATATAAAAATATATATATGCCCAGGGAGTGGACGGAAATGGGGGAATGGGGTTGAATGAATGATTTAGAGGCCGCAAGCTGCAAGTTGCAGCAGCTCAAAATGAATGTCACATAAATGTTGTTTTGTGTTGTTGTTGTTGTTGTTGCTTTTGGATTCCCCTCTGGGTGGCAGCAGCAAAAACTGCTAGTCAAACTCAAAGTGAAAAGTCTTAAATAAAAAATTTATAAGCTTAATAAAAGCGCTGCAGCAGAAGCATTTGGAAGAGAAAGTCGAATGGCTATAGCTAGGATGTCGATGCCACACACACACACACACACACACACTCATATATATATATATATTTATTTATATATATATCGCACACTCACACGACAAACTTTCAAATCGTCAGCTCTACGTGCGTCAAAGCCAAAAAGCCCCAAGTTTTTATATCGCGATTCTGCCGGCTTTCGCCATCCCCTCCCCCCTTTTTCTTTATCCCTCCTTCGCCTTTGTACTTCTTGGCGTTTGCTTTTACTTTGCCCCAAAAAAAAAAAAAAAAAAAAAAGAAAAAACTTCAAAAAAGACTTTTAGCTTATTTTTTAAATCGTTGCTACGTTTTGCTTGTTGGTTTTATTTTCTTTTTGGTTTCTTTTTATTTTTATTTTCTGTGTTTTTTTTCTTTTTTTTTTTGGTATTTGTATTTCTGGTCGCGTGGCACATTTCCAGCTTCCATGGCATATCAATTTTTCATTTGGGAATCCTTAACTGCATCCCTTTCGATAAACATAAATATTAATTGTAATTAACTTAATGCACGCTCATTTCGGCTTACAAACTATTTGCCAATCTGAGCCCAAAAAAAAAACAAAATTAATCGCATGTATCCGGGAAATAATTTTTTTGGTTTTTTTTTTTGGCTAAATTAAAGAAATGGAAACAGAAACCAGAAAATAAAAATTCAACTATTAACACGAAATCAGCGCTCACATAACCAATTCAAACACACACACACACACGCATACATACACATGCTTAGTTACATACATACATACATATATAAAAATTGTTAACGGAAGCGAAAATTAATTAAGCCACGAAACGGGCAAAGCGGCCAAAGCTCTAACAGGCACGCAACTTTTGCTGTTAGCCACTAGCAAGCTAGCAACTACAAAGAGAGAAACATAGAATGAGAGAGGGAAGAGAGAAATAGAGGGAGAGGAGGGAAAGAGAGAGGAAGAGAAGCTGTGACGCCTTGTCCTTTTTAGCCTTGGTAAAATCAAAATATGCCCAGGCCATTTCGCGCTCGAATGTTACGCGCTTTTAGACGTGCTCAAATATTTGCCAAACGTGTCAAAAGCGTAGCAAATTTTGCGCTCCACTGAAGGAAGAATCCTTCTCCTACTATCCATTCTATATAACAACTTCCCCTTCCCTTACCACCACCCCTCACGCATTCCTTTCTCTTTATGAAACTAGCACAATTGATTGGACATTGTGCGGGCTGATGCAGGTGGTGGTTGCTGTTGGTGCTCCTCTTTCATGGTAAAAACCTCTGTGCGAAGCGGTCAGGCAAAAAACAAATGATAAGCGCCAAACGAGGGAAACAACCTGTGTGCCCCGAGCAACTGCAACATGGAAATCATTGAAAATTATCGCTAAAAATTTAGCGTTCAAACACTTGGAGAAAACGTGAATGAACAATTTTTCAAAGTATATTTAAAACGATATAACTTTCAATACATAAATATTATAAAATAAATTTTAAATTCAATATATTTTGCTTTATTTTTAAAGTATTTATATATTTCACATATATTATAGAAAGTACTTAAATTTAAATGAAATACTTAAATCAATTCACGATGTCGATAACTGAAAGCATTGCCCGATTAAATTTAAGATCTTTTAAATTCTTTCAAGTTTTCAGAGTCAAAATTTCCTAAAATCACTTGTCGATAATTAATGTCAGTATTATATCTATATATTATATTTAAACATTTCTTATGGATGTATGATATAAATATTTGTACTATAATGTTTATAGTAATTTGAAATTTCTTTTATTTCCAAAAGATTTATCAAATTTAGTTTTTTATTTAGATTATACAGTAATATACATAATGTAAGCAGGAAATTAAAGCTACGAATTAATGCTGAAAAGATTTTTAATTCATTGTAAAATTGGTTACTCATCTAACTTTAATTTAATTTCATTTTTTATTACGAAGAACAAAAATGTTTTTTTAAGCACCCCAATAAGTAGGCTATAGAAAATACTTAAAGCTATTACACAATTTTTGCTGTAACAATTTGCAATAAAAAGTAACACATGAAAATGATATTTCACCAGAAGATATTTAATTCTAAGAAAACGAAAAATTTTAACTATATTAAAAACTAAACCTTTTCTAACTAGATCCGATTTTGAAATCATTTAATTTTTCTTAAAGTGTAGAACCAGTTTTTTGAGTTTTGTATATTCCTCTCCCTCTATGTGTTTATCTCTTTGTTTGTGTGTGTGTATGCGTTTGTATATATATATTGAGTGACATTTGTTGTTTTATGTGGCCCAAAACTGAACGCTGATTGACAGTCAGTCAGTTGTTTGAGGAAATGTCAATGTTTGTCCTTAGATATTTTTGGCATTTGACTAGATGAACAATATCGATTAGCTCTTGTTCTGGGTCTACCCACCTATATACCTAAATAGACATAAATTTTCAAATCGATAATGGTTGGTAAATAAGAGAAAAACGTTTTCAATGATGCCATAGAGAAGAGATGGATGCAGGGGTAAGGAAAATAAACTGGCTAGAGAGTTGCAAATTCTCGTTGCCAAAATGCGTCACAAGACAAGTTAATTTATGGCAGTCACTAGATCCAGACAAACGGCTGCTTCAAGGATTTTATTTTCCTCCTAGTTGTTTTTGGGTTGTTTCATACTCTTTTATTTTTTGTTTTTTTTTTTTTTGTTATTTTTGGGTGCGAAAACTTTTGCTAATTTGCGGTATTGTTAATGCTGAACTTTGCACAAAATTAGTCAAGTTACTTTGGCGCTACGGATTAAGGCGCAATGTTACGCCAAAGTGTTAAGTTGGAAATAAATGTTGACACTTGCGGTAAACTGGAGCGCGGCTCAGACTGAGAATCGGGACTCAGACTTGCGGCTCTTATGCCGCAACATAAACAAAAGACAGGGGTAAAACTCGCTCGTTCATTCACTCACTCACTCACTTACTCACTCGCTCGCTCGCTGGCTCAGTCACTTTGCTTACTCACGCGGTAGCTCGCTTCACTTACATACACAACGAGAGGGGGGGAACCATGAGCATGAAATTAACTTGAGGCCTCCTCCCCACCGCTAGCTCCTTTGTCCAATTGCCAGGCGTTTGCCTGCCTGCCTGCCTACCTTCCTGCCTGTCACAGGTGTGTGCGATGCGACCGGACTGCAGTTAATTACGAGAACGGAACAAAATGCCAGAGAAACGGAACGAAACGAAACGAAGTTCGCTTAACTTGCGGTTGCTCCTTCGTTTCGGCGATTTCCCTTACATTCCCCCAACTCTCCCATTCCCATTCTCATTCCCAAAACAACTTGCATTTCCTTGGGCTTTATGGCAGTAACAGCAGCTGAGGTATGCCCCAAAGTTTTCTACCGTGTGGTAAAATTAATTTATAAGTTTTCTTCCCTCACTCTTTACTCTTTATTTTTTTTTTTTTTTTTGGTTTTGCTGTTGTTGTTGCTGTTTGGGTCCGCGACAGTTTTACCATTCACTTACCTACAACAAGTCCATGGAATGGAATGGAATTGTGTTTACGTGGGCAAAGTTTACACGGCACTTAAAATTTCTCCGCAAAAGTGTCATATGTTATGTACTCCAGCTGTCCGTTCAGCTAGATGGCAAAACTTTTAATAAAGTTAACCCAAGTCAAATTATTTATGTACGAAAAATAAAAAATAAATACATATATATAAAAAAAAAAGAAATATGTATGTACATATCTTTCTCAGGCTTGACAATAATACAATTATTATTGGTTTTGTATACGAACAATTTACATTCATTTGATTGGTAGGCTTTGTGAAGGGACGGGGGGTAGGGATTGGTAGGCGGTTAATACGAACGAGCGACTATGGGGTGAATGGGGTGGCGACTTGTAATAAATCAAACCAAGTGAATAAATCATATCTGTGCACGTTGCCAGCAATATTCCCCGTTTTCAACCAGTTTCAAAGAAATATATACATACTTATATATACATATGTATCTCTCTCTCTCTCTCTATCTCTCACTATGTGACACATGCGGACCAGCAAAACGGCGGCAAAGGCAAACAGCGACATGAAATAATGACATGAAAATTGACAATTTTATTCCTACTTAACTTGCTGAATGAGCAAATGAATATATCAAGCGAATGAGCTGTCGGTGGTATCTACATACGACTTTACCCATACACATCTCTCTGTATGTGTGTGTGTGTATGTGCGTATGGGTGGGGTGATAGGGCGAGAGCGTGTATGTGTGTGAGATTTTAGGCTTTGTCCCCCACATGTATAGTGATTCAGAAAAGTTTCTAGCTATTAACTAATATATGTATGTATGACTAAGAGTAAGGTCCTATTGATTTATGGAAAATGTAATATAAATTATTGAGTGCTTATAAAATCCTTTATATGTTTTATGTACATACATTAATAAATACAATCAAATGACCTTATGACTTGTCTCAGAAGTTGACAAGTTTAGTAACACGCAATCTTTTGATGTTCTACACATCGGTGGAAATCCCATTTTCACATTAGAAATTAAGTTCAATAATTTGGATTGTCAAATTTTAAAAAATTTATTTACAAAAACTTAACAATAAGATGATTTCTATAAGAAAGTAATTGAAGTATAAAATTATATAGTATAGATCCCAGCGTAGTCCTGGGATTAAGAAATTTCGAGTTTTCGATCTTGAAAAAGGAGTTTGAATTCTAAGAATTTTAATTGTAAGAATTTTTATACAATACCAAAACCTTTTCATTAATTATAGTTTCTATATAATAAACTTCCATTATATAAATTTCGATATTAATCTAAGAACAAAGTTTTTAATTCATACTATTATTCACTTTTTTTTTAATTTAATTAATATTATTTTAATAAAAAATCTCTAGTTTCACAATTTTGAAAAATCTGTTTCTGAAGTATTATATTTAATTCTTTTCTTATTCTAAAATGACGAATATTATTATTTTTAATATACATAGAATAGAATGGGTTCTAAATCTATCATAATTTATTTATTTATTTTCCATTTTAAAAATGACAAATGTTATTATATTTAATATCACTGAAATTATTTTATTATGTTGGGTATATAGTAAGTTCGAAAATTATATATATTAAGTTCCAATGTTGATAATGATTTCAATGAATTAAAAACTTTTGATGAATTTTTCTGGGCAATTTGTTAAATATATCAAAGAATTTACAATTTCTAAAAATTTTTCGAAAATCACAATTTTTTTGCTTCCAATATTGATAATAATTTCTAAGAGTTTAAAACTTCTGAGGATTTTTTTTTAAATAAAATATCAAAAGTCATAGAACTATATACTGAAATGACTGAAAGTTTATGTTCTAGATATAGTACATATATACATAAGTGTGTATATATGTTATTTAGATATGTTTGATTATTTACTTTTTTACTTTTCATATATCTGAACAATTATAGATTGTTTTACTTAGTTTTTTGCTCGTACTTATATAACAAAATTTATTATTATACATATATAAATACATAAATATATATATAAATACATGTGTATATTTGTTTGTTCTATAATAACACTTATGGAATCCTCATGTTTTAATTTACAAAATACTTAAATTTTAATTATTGGATTTCATTGAAATAAGTTTAAAAAAGTCCCAGAATTTTGTGAAAAGCAAGCAAAAGCAAATTATAAAACAATTTACGGAATTAATATAACATATTTCATCTAGATGGAAAATGTAAGAAAACTTACTGTAAGAAGTGTGTCAATATTTATTTCAATCACAGTATATATTCTAGGCATATATATACACATATCTATATGTAGATATTTTATGCACAGTTTGACATGCCCGAGCAAAATGGAAAACCTGAGTGACAAGCCAGTGACGAACTGAATGACATCGCAACAGCTGTCAAAGTGTGAATGATACACACACACACACACACACACACAAACAGAAACACACACACACACATGCCATGAGTGAAAAACAGAGAAGAGAAGGAGATGGGTTGAGAGATGAGTAAAGAGATATATATATGTATGTATATAGTGAGTATGTCATGGGAAATTTCTGGTTTTAGCTTTATGTTTCATCTCACTTTCAATTTGCATATGCGGAAATGCACAAAACTAACCTCAAAGTGGACAGGAAGCATAATTTATGATGCATTAGCCTCCAGTCATGGTTTTATGGGCCTAATCGAATTTGTTGTTTTTGAAAAGTGTGTGTGCACACTCAAAGAAAGAAAGAGAGAGAGAGAGAGAGAGAGCAAGAGAGATAGAAAGAGAGAGATAAGCTCAATTTATAACAAGCATAAATCAAAAGTACTTTAACTATGTATGTAGTATATGTTTTGCTCATACACTCATCTGTAGATTCAATTAAATAATCACTCACTCAATGGGACAGAGACCGGACCGCAGCAGCAGTTGAAATCAACACCACAAAAGTTTCATGATATTTCCATAAATTTAGTACAGAAATAACATTGATGATATACAGAATGCTATATCACGGTTTTATCCTTCTTCTAGGTTGCTACCTCTCATTGATTGCCGCTCGAAATCTTCAATTTAAATCGGAGGAAGTCGACGATAGCAGCAATAATAATAATAGCAATATTAGTTTGATCATTAACCTAAAAGACTCCAGTGAGGAAAGCAATGAGAAGAGTCAGGAAACTGTCACAGATGATTTGATATTTTTGGCTGTGGCAAATCATACTCATCATAATCATCATAATCATAATCATCATCATCATCATCATCAACATATTAAAGACTCCAGTTGCCAGGAAGAGAAATCAAATGAAGAGGATGATAATGGTGATGATGATAATAATGATGATACTAATGATGATGATGATGATGCTGATGTGGATGTCGATGTAGAGGAGGAGGAGGAGGAGGACCAACAAATAGGGACACCCATTGATATGAGCGTATTTGTCGCACTGATACCCCGCCAGGAGGTACAATCAATAGTCAGCAATTATTATCGACATGATACAGAAGTTCAACGTGTCTATGCCTTTCTGAGCAGTAGCCATATCATTAGCATGAAACAGGATTTGATGCAATTGCCAGAAGTGCAAAAATTTATCGGTTATCTAAATGCCGGCGGCTTGGATATCTTAAAGTTAATGGAATCGCTTATGCTGGCAATTAAACCCAATCCCGAAGATCTGACACTAGATGCAACAGAAAGTTATGATGAAGTGGTGGAGACTGGTTCATCGAAGGGCCAACTAAATGGTTTACATGGCCTGGTCGATAGCATATTGGATGTTATGCCGCAGGATCTAATATTGGCAACATTTTTCGATAAAATTGAAACGGATAAACAATTCGGCAAATTGGTCAATAGCGTTGGCACACCAAAGTTTGCAAAAATCTTGAATAATCTACAGGTAAGCACAATAAAAAATTTATCATCCCCCCCACACACACCTTCTAAGGTGTGTTTCCATTTCTGTTTCTTTTATTTTGTGGGTGGAAAATTGTTTAAATAATTCCATTTGAAATAGAAATGATTCGGTAGGCAGCGGCCTAATAATTTTCCTTTAGGTGAGACGTGAGAAAAATTTCATAGCAGCATTTTATTTCATTTTAGAGGCCTTTTTTCCTTCTTATTTTTGCTTTTTATATACAAATCAACTTCCTTCTGGCCTTCTTAACTTTTTTTTTTTTATTTTTTTTTTTTTTTGGCTTCCTAGGAAGCTTCCTAGCTAGCCGTTCATTCATTCGTTTCGCTCACGCCTTGGTGGATTTTATTTTATTTTAAAAACCAAGTGCCAAGGCGTTTCTTTCCCCGCTTTTCTTTTTCTTCTTCTTCCTTTTTTTTTCATCTTTCTAATTGGCAATTGAGCTAAACTACGTGCTAGACATATTTATGAGTGCAAATGAATCGGGGCAAACGAATTTCGATTTATTTCGTATGTGTGAAAATATGCCAACAATTCAATAAGCAAAGACTATAATTGAAAACACACGAAATTTTTAACTATAACCAACTAGAACTGAATAACACTGGGTTTTCATTCCGATTTGATCTGAATAGAGGCACCCTAACTAGATATTTTTTAGCTAATTGAATAAATGGCGATTCGAATTATGTGAATTAAGAATTAAGTGAATTGGCTTTAAAATGAATAATTGTGATTAAATTTGCTTTTGTTTTAGATTGTATTATACAGCTTAGGTAGTTACTTATTAGTTATTTACTTACTAGATAGGTAGCGTTGTTTGTTTTTCTTTTTGATGGGAATCATTATTAACTTTTTTATAAAAATTAATTATAAACTAATGCCGAATTAGCTATTATTTGTTATTAAAGATATATGCAAAGTGAAAGAAATATATCAGTGTAATTTTCCTTTAAATAGTTAATAGAATGAAATGTGGTATAGTATTACATATATCCTATATTTATTTATTCTATATATATTTGTTGTACATAGAATACTTTAATCTTTCCCCTTCCTTCCTATTTATATGTAGAATAAATATCGGTTTGTCTAAGTGAATTAGAAGGGTTTTATTAGTTTAAACCAGTAACAATTTAAACTATTACAAAACAAAGAAAAACTAATTAGCTTAATCTAGAACCAACTTAATCTATTACAAAATAAATTTAAACACTTATTAAATTTATATATGCAACTTTTAATCTAATATTTAAATTATTGATAATACAAATAGATTTAATTAAAATTAAACCTAGATTATGATTAGAGCACTGGCTGCCAAGGCCTTCGGCTGGTTTTAATCTAATTAAGTTAATCTATTAATATAAATATTTAATCCATGAAAATTTATTCCTAAATTTCGATTTCATACAATTTTCAAGGATTATATTAATTTTGGAAGCAGTTTCTTTTAATTGAATCATAATTAATGAATTTAAATCGTCAGCAGGAGAAACAGATCATTTAAACAATTTTTTCTTCAAATAAAAACTAAAATATTTGTTTTCCATTAGTTATTATCTCGTAAAATTGATTAAATTGAATGAAAAAAAATTGAAATCGTAAAATTGAAAAATTGAATTGTAAAATTGATTATTGAACTTAAAAATTTGATTCTAATAATGTTTGCCAGCTTCTTTTTTCTCTTCACATAATTTATTTTATAAATTGTTAAAGATAATATTGATATATAAATATTGAATACCAAAATCTTTTAATATTTTATACTCTTAGTAATTTTTAACTTATTTAAAATTTCTATAATTTTTATTTTCAGAATTCTGAGCCTCTACAAAAGCTGATATTAGTCTTTCATCTAAATGGCATTTATATAGACAAAATTGTGGAATCTCTCAAATCGTATTTCTTTTTATCAAGTTTCTAATAAATGAAATATCATATTATGCGTACCAACTATGAATGAATATATATATATGTATATATTTTTTCAGATATTTATACTGTCTTGCTCTTGATTTCGAGCATGTGTTTAGGCAATTATTTAGCAGATATTCCCAAGAGGAATTTCAAAAGTAGAAAGTTCAGGCATATTAATAACACACCCAAAACCCTTGGCAAAAATGGCAACATCATGGAAAAGAGGGTTAAAAGGTATTGCTGCCGGCTGTAGCAAAAGTTTATCTACGACAAAAAACCAAAAAAAAAAAACCCGAAAAAAGTTGCCCTCTGATTTATTTTTCTACGCCTGGGCTGGTTATTTTTTGTGATATTATTTTTTTTGTTTTCGTTCTTTCGTCTTGCCACAGAGCAACAGTTGCAACTCTCTTAATGTCGGCGTTTATTTGAATAAACTCAAACTTTGATTTCACAGCAAAACGAGAAAATGTTGGGAAAAAAAAAGTTGCAAACTTTTTCGGTTAACTGATTTCTACATAGACACCTGCATACCCCCTCTCCCTCCCCACAGCCCAAACCCAACCAGAGACCCAGGAAGAGCGAAAGGGAAAAAATGCTCTCGCGCCTTCCCAGGAGACTCATAATTTATCAGGAGTATATCAATAAATTACGCATGCCATGACACAGAAAACGAAAAAAAAAAAAAAAAAATATCCACCAAAAAGTACAAGGAGTGAGGTACCAACTTTTCCCTTAAATAGATAGCACATGAAGAAAAAGAAAAAGAAGAAGGAGCAACTCAAATATAGAAGGAGGCAACAAAAAGTCTGTCCAATTAACTGGGCTAAAGGTGGGTGGTGTGGGTGGTGTGAGGGGTATGGGAGTATGGGTTTTTGGATATATGTAACTCTCTGACCCTCTCACCCGCTTTCGGTATTGAAGTGATTCAGTTAGATGATGATGGCGACATAAGCTGACATAAGTTACGCATCCAGCTAGCTGTTCCATTAATCAATTACATGACGGCAAAACCATGGGCCAAAAAATTCAATCTGTCCTATAGGAAAAAAAAAAAAAAAAAACAAAAAACAAAGTGATAGAACTGGACGCCGGCAGGATGCCGTCAATCAACACACCTTTGCCGAGGACATGCCCCCATGGCTGCATCAGGCATCAGGGTTGATGAAATTGAACAAAAGATATATCAGATGTTCGCTACAATGGATGTTTTATATACCCTTGGAATAATTTAGATACAATCAGAGCTTTGAGTTATTTGAGAGAGGCGCATTTATCTGATTGGAAATTAAAAATTTGGGTATAGAACTGAAATATTTATAAAAGCTATGCAATTCTATAATTCCCAATCAGTTACACAATGATATATATATGTATATATAGACAGTCTATGCTGATAATATACATATATGCACAAGAAGTAAATTATTTTAAGTTTAAAAAAAAGTATCTCTAATCTATATAGCTTTGCAATATGTATATCCAGTTTTCCATCTAATTATTAAGCTCATTGGTTAACTAGAAGACGAACCACAGTATTATCAATATACTTTTTTTTAACAGATTTACCAACACTGATTTGAAGAAAATACTTTAAAAAGTTTCTGTAGATATTAGTTATGGCTGGTTTAACTTTGTTTTTTTTATAGAAATATCTGAACAAAACTTATTCCCATAGAAGACTAAAATGAAATAAACTTAACTTCGTTCAATTTTTTACCTGTTATATGAACTATATAGATAAAAATACTTACATATATTTATTAAACGACACACGATGTAGTTTTATTTAAAAGAATATTTTATTTCAAACATTTCTTTCAACAAACATCGACTTTAATGAAGAAATTAGTTTTTTAGCAATCAGATCTTTTATAAAAAAAAATTTCTTAAATTGAAAAACAAAAATCAATTAATCCGACAACAATTTAATAAGAAATGTAAGTTCCAAAATGTATTTCGTATATTTCCATTATAGTATTTTAACTAATACAAACTAAAGTGAATGGACACACATCCCATATCCCGATCCTTTCATCTATGCCAACGATACCGTGCAGGTGGATATTGCCTCTAGCAAAATTACAGACTACATCAAGTTCGATTTGGGCAATCTCTGCATGATCAGCGGAGGCAGCAACGTTGTCAACAGTAAGCGTCATCTTGGTTCCTTTGATATTGTCCACTTAAAGGATTCGCAGTCATATTTTTTCCACCTGTTTGACGAACGTATTCATCATTTTTCCATACATTTCTTTGCCAAAGGGCAAGGATGTCAAGTTGAGCATTTTGGAGGAACCTGTCAAGCGTTTGGCCGCCAAGACCCCTAAAAACTTATTGATCCTGCATATTAAGAACAGAAGAAATTAGAGAGTAAAAAGGATTTATACCTACGGAAATTAAAATAAAATCAACGTAATCGTAATGGCCTCCATAGAAATATTTGAACAATTTAATAATGAATAAAAAAAACGTAAACTAAAAACAAATAAAAGTTTTGGGAAACTCTAAAGGAAATACAAATTATGAAAAATATATTATGCTCTTAATAAAATAGAAAATTAAATGTCGTATTTGAAAGAATTAAAATATTATATTATATCTTATAAACTAGAAATAAATTTTCAAGTTTATTTTTTATTACATTCAATTTATTAAGAAAATTCTTATAGTAGGCCCAGAACAAAATGTTTTGAACTGAATTTGAAATTTTAAGTAAAAGTAAATTTATCAATTTTGGCTGAAAAAAAATTTATTAAGTTATGACTTTAATACCTTTAGATATTAATGAAGATGATAATGATAGGGAGGGACATTTAAAGCTGTTGCATCAAATTCTAGAACGTTTACAAGCCGATCTATTGGCCTGTGATGCGGAATGGACCCTGTTTGTGGCAACAGCAACTAGCTATCGCTATGAATCTTTACTGTCTATCTTTCCCGAAGATTTTCTAAACAGTTCACATAAATTAGATATAGATGTGATATGTGAAACGATCGCTGAAGTGCCACGATTAGAATTGGTAATGGAACAGCTAATGGTGGGAAATATAAAATGCTTTTCCACCAAAGTGGTTAAACTACTTCATACGGTTATAGTCAGGCATGGCGATCGTGTGGCCCTAAGCACTTTAAAACCTTGTGAATTCTCCGAGCTATATGATCATTTGCAAATGCCAGTGCCAAAAAATTCACCCAGCCAAATTTATGAGGTAATGGCAACTGGTCAATGTCCAAATGCCAGGGCACATTCCGAATTGCGGCAAAAACAAGAATTCCCTGTACGTTTGGGTTTTTATGGTGGAAAATTGGAAAATTTGTATGCCATCATAATGGCCGGTAGTTTGCCAAATGAACATGAACCATTAATGCTTACCACTGATATAGAGGAAGCACTTGCTATAAGTCCACCGAGAGCTGGTTGGGGTGGCTCCAGATGTGGTTCTGTTTTAAGATCTGTTGCCGTTGTTGAATTCATACATATACCCACTCATGTGACCGTAGTTAAGGGTAATCGTCATGTCCTGATAACGAATTCGAAATGTATACAAATATCATATTTATTGTTCTACGGTCAGAGTGCTGATGTCTATGAGAGATCGTTAGAGAGGCCATGTAACCGATTACTCAAATGGGTGGACAATAATCGTTATACCCTAACAATGGGGGTATATCTGATGGGCTTATCATTTATATCACAGACCGATGGTCGCGGATTTCTTCGTAGATTTGCGCATACAGGATTTCAATTTTTTAAAAGAGGCTTACTCAAAATTTAAAGCAATTATTATTATTAATTAAACAATGTCATTACTTTTATCAAATGATGAGAGAAAAAGTCTTGATATTGTTTAGAAAATAACTTTAACTCAATTAAAAAACATTAAAAAAAAATAGTTTTAGCTTTAGCTAATTTATTTTCTTTTTAAGATAAATGACGACGCTTCAGTATTCATTCTCTATGATATTCCCCTCCCCAGAGTTTTCCGCTCTAAAAAATGCGGTGGCCCACTTCAATATGTTCATCTTGGATAATATTATCCTCAGTTGGATTTTTACCGCTGTTTATGATAGCATCTGCAGCTTCGTTTATAGTATTACGTTCGAAAACCTTAAATGGAGTACTATTAAAGAATTGATTGCCGTGTTCAAAGTCCTGTTGATAACGTTGCATGGCCTCCCCTTGACGTATTAAGCGTTCTTGCATTTCATGGCGATACATCTCATTATCCTGGCGAGCAATTAGCGCCTTGTGATTGCGATGATTGTGTCCATGGAAATCACCTCCGCGAATACCATGATCCATAACATCTTGAAAGGGACGTGGCAGCCCGTTATCTTCACGACCCGTGCGTATTGACATGTGATGATAATCGCGAATATTTGCCTCTTCCATACGTTTCTCGTGCATCTCCCAAAATTGTTTTCGACGCTCTTGCATTATTTCACGTTGACGTAGCTCCTCACGCAAACGTTCCGTATCTCGTTCATGACGCAACAGCTCTATTTGGGCATCCAATTTATCTTCTTCCATTTTTAATTCACGCTTCAGTTCCTCTTGCCTCAATTTGTAGCGATTGTGCAGGTTTTTCCATCTGGAACCATAACCGTGCTCAAAGGAATCAAGATCGGCAAATCGCGGTCCAATGGAGCGCTCGGCTATATACTCCGGTAATTTCTTATTGAGCGACGCCTCTGATAGTCCTTCAATACTGTCGGTTATCTCCATTGGTTCCACAAAGCAAGGACGCAGCGATGCCGTCAAAAAGAAACATTTCTCATGACACACACGTAGACACATCTTCGCTGACGATTTGAGGGCAAACTCAACAAAACCTTCACCCAAATGCTTGCCACGATCATCTACCTTAATAACGGCACGTTCAATTGGCCCGAAAATTTCAAAGGATTTGTGTAGCAACTCATTTGAAACAAACTGATTAAGATTGGATACATGTACCGCTGTTGCACTCGGAGCAAAGCTAACGCGAATTGTCCGACCTTTGTGCACGGTTCCATCCAAGGCACGTTTGGCCTTTACAGCATTGTCATAGTAATCCATCCTCAGAAATGAAAAGTTCTTTTCAACATTGCAGAAAACATCATCGATCTCCCCATATGGCTTGAACATTTCCCGTAAATCTGCTACAGCATTTTTACTAACAAGATTGCCCACATATAAACGACAGCGTCCATTGAACTTTACCTCGTTGAATTCAATGGGAGGCAGTTCCAAAGAAGGTTCGTCCGATAAATCCCGTAATTTTTGAATAAAAGTAGTAGATGACCAACCACGTTGATGCTGCCATCCATTGTTTTGAGGGCCATCTGGATCCCCATTTTCATTACCATTATTCCTGTACTGCTTGCCACCACGACCGCGTTTCCGACCACCTTGCATTCCACGGACTTCATCAGTATTTTTATCTTCAACATCGCCATTATTGACGTCATCGGCATTTACTTTCTTGATTGGTGGTCCATCTTCAATGGTTAAATCAATTCCAGGAGTCGCCATGTTAAAATTAAAAAAAAAAATAAACAAAAAATTCTAATTTTTTTTATTATTAATTTAAGCGCACAACCTTCTCCGAGAACGAATGTTGGAAAGTGAACCCGGGGTACTGATATGAATGGGCAAATCCCAACTTTCGGTACGCCGAAACCAATGCTAAGAATCGCAGCTTACTGAGACGGTTATAGCTCTTAATGTGACCAGACGCATTTAAAGCAAATATACCTAAAGCATCAGTAGTTCTTAAACTGAAATGAACTAGTTTCAAACAGTTGAATGCGCAAGCGAATCTAAAACTTTTAAGAGTGTGTACATTATATTGTTAAAAAAATGGAAGTTCATTTTTATTATAACTTAGTTTTTTCCTTATAATTTCTTCATCACGGAATATTTTTTAAAATGTTTCCCATTGAACGTAATCTTAGGGTTATAAAGTTAATAACAATTGCCTTTAATCCTAATATTAAATAGAATTAATTTTGAAGAAATATTTTGGCAGCAATATTTTAATAAGAAATCTAAATAGTTTTACAGAACTATTTTGAGTTCTATTCTCTTATATATATTTTTATATTTTTTTTTTTTATATATATATTCTCTCTATATTTTGTCCAAATATACGGACTATATGGCTACTTTAAGTCAGCCCGTAATGCAGATAATAAATACATACATACATGTACATATGTATATAAATCGCAGATCCTTCCTTCTAAGAGCTGAGCCGATAATTACTGAAATAATAACTCTAATTAATACCAAATTTTTAATATTAATATAAGAAATTAATATTAAACTAAATAAAAATTTTACTCTATTACAGACGAAAAAGTAATAGAAAAAGATAAAATATTCTGAAATCAAATACGTAATAAAAACATAAATTTTGTTTTTATCAAAGTGTGAAATTTTAGTCATTTGATTTTCAATAAACATATGTATGTATTAAAATCTATCGATTATTGGAAAGTTTACACTAAGCTAATTAAAGTAGACTAATTAATTTGAGAATTATTTTTTAATAAATTGTGATTTCTGATCGAAATGCTAAGAGTCTCCTTTAGAAAATTTTTGGAAAATAATTGAAGTAGGAGATAAAAATTTATTTATTTTGTTCGTTTGATCAAAAGAGGAGAGAAAAACAATTAATATTTTGTTTTAAAGTAAACCAAGGAGAAGTTTTGCATATCTTTTGGCCCCACCCACAAACGATTGTCGCCTCCTGCTGTTGTTGGTGGTGCCGCTAAGACCCCCATAAATAACAACAATTTAGCATTTACAAGTGACGCAGTAAAAAATTTATATGCTCTCGCACATTTTCAATTTTCTGCAATTTTTCTAGCAATTGTGTGAAATTCCTTGCGGCCATTGGGCAGACGAAGGCAGACGACTATGGCAGCCCATATGGCAAGCTTAGCTGGTAGACGTTCTATGCAGCAGGCAGCCAGCAGTCAGGACATGGACATAGACAGATTTGTGTATATGCGAGCCAAATACACACACGGACACACACACACACACACACATGTGTATGCATAGAACTCCGTCTCCAACTCGTACTGGATGGCATTATGGGCTGCTGCTGCTGCTGCTGGCCGGACACTTTTAAGGGGCGGACAATTTAGTGACTAGATTTTTTTTATGGCGACCTCAACTATGTATAGCATGTGTGTATATCTACTGTGTGTGTGTGTGTGTGCATGTCCCTTTGGCATATTTCTTTGCTTGCCTTTTTTTTTATTTTCTCTATTTTTAACTTTTCTTTACATATGCTCGTCTCGTTGCTGTTACAAGTTATGCATGGAATTTTCAGCTGCTGCTGCTGCTGCTTGGCCATGGTCAAGCACATTTCTGGCATTTGGTAGCTGCATAACTTGTTCAGGAATTTTTCCATTCAACAATATTTCATTGAATTTACATGACCAATGTGCAGAGTAAGTGTTGCAATTACCTTGAGTTCCATTATCACCTACATCTCCAACTCCATGTCGATTCAACCACCATTTCACCCACCATCTGATTTTTCCTGTTTTCACAATTTCATTTTCTTTGGCCATATCCGATATAACCATTAATAAACGCACAGCACTTCAAAGTTGGCTCTGTCACATAAAATTCAATTTAGTGGCAACAAAAGAAAAAGACACCAAAAACCGGGGCAAAAAAAAAAAAATAAGAGAATGTGGAAAAGGGCAGCAACCCCTCAGTTGAGCTAAGCTGAGATGCACATTAGCATGAGAGTTACAGGTTACGCACTTTATGCCCTCAGAACTCGAAACTGAAATCAAAATAAATGTCAACGCGCGTTTGCCTGTCAAGGACCTCTCCTTGTGCTTGAGCCCAGCCAGTTTGCCCTTTTCGTTTCTCTTTTCGTTTTTTTTTTTTTTTGCTTTTTCTTCTAATGCTGTCAGAGAGCATTTTCTGTTTTTGGGGGTCGAAGTTTTCTCTTCTTTCTTTTTTTCTTTTCGTACTTCCTTAATGACACTGCGCCCGACAAACACGTTGCTGGTAATGGCAATGATGATGATGATGATGATGATGATGCAGATGATCAACTGGATACATGGACGTCCTTAGCGAGTCCCCTCTATTCCTAATAAACTCATCATTGCTTTTACCCTAACCAAATCGAAAGGAACTTTTCATAACTTTTATCATCATAATCATTATAAGACTCTCTTGTAATTTAATATCACGATATCGGTGGTACATATATAATACTATAGAAGAAGCTGGAGTTTTACTAATGAGGAAAAGAGACAAACAGAAGGATCTTATAACTATTTCAACTGTAATTATTTAGTATAAAGTAAATTTAATATAAGTATTAAATAGTATAGTAAGATATAATTTTCTTGTAACTATATTTATCATATATAAACATATTTTTATTCAGATATAATTATGAAATACTTCCTTGTCTTATCCTTATCGATAAAAACTCTATATTTAATTATAAAAACTTAATTATATTTTAAAGACTTTACAGATTCAATTGCATATAAAACACAAAAGCAAAAAAATGTATGGCCTTAATTTAAACCGATTTCGAATCATTTAAAGCTGCCTGGCTTACATATTTCTTTAAGCAACAATCATTAATCACATTTAAATGACTCCTCCCATACCTCTCTTTAAATATCTAACTACGCCCATGTGTTAACATTGCCATCTCCCTTTCCTCCCTGTACACCCTCTCAGATGATGCAATTTAAGAGTTCTCTTTGTTCATTTTGTTAATCTGGCAAAAATTGATAAGGTGTGAAATTTCTGATTTTATTTTCTGCTTTCTGAGCGGCAAGAAAATGTTTTTCTTTCATTTCTTTTCTGTTCTTTTCATTCATTTCACCTTCCTTCCCTTGTTGGCCACAATTTTTTCAAGTTAAGGCTGTTCTGTTCTGCCATCTCGCTCGCGAAAATGGGTCGAATTTTCTCTTGTGCCAAAAAAGTTGGAAAGAAAAAAAAAGAAAAGAAACGAAAAGAAAAAATAGCAACTGAAAATTTATTCAATAGTCGTATCAAACAAGTAAATTTGAAAGAGAAAAAAATAAAAAAGAAAGATCTAGTTAAATATTCGATTGGTTTTCCTATAATTTTATGAACTTTACAATTTTTAATGTAAATTGAAAGGTGCAAAAAAGTGACAGTGGGAAAATTTGTAAGAAAAATAACTGAAATTTCCGATGAAAAGTGGTAGTTGGTAATTTTCTTAGATTTTAGCTAACTAATTATCCCTTCGACCCTTCATGTCAAAGTCTACTTACAGTTTTTAAATAAATTTTAAATATAAATCATAAAAGAATTTCTTTTTGAGGAATCATCAATAAAAAAGTTAATCAGTGATTACTTTTCTTGATTTATTTTGATTTCAGTTTATTAATCCATTAATCTATTTTTATGTTAATTTATGTCTAGGTCTTTTAAAAGTTGTTAAATACTTTTTATTACAAAATAGAGTTTCTTTTTGAAAAATCATTTGGTTTCGAGTAAAAAAGACAATGTGAAAAAAAGGAAATAATCAAAAGCTAAATAGCTTTTATATTTAAAAAGAGCTGGAAAGTAATACACATACTGAAAAGATTATTTGTATTCAAAAACTAATTCTTCTAGTAGGAAATTTTCACTTAGTAAATAGACTGAATTTTTTGTTCCATTTACTTTCCGCATTTTAATTGGTTTTGGTACTGAAAGCTAAAGAAGGGGAAAAATAGATCATTCGATTTCAGTTTTTAACTTTTGATTTAATTGTACCTAAATCCAATGAAATTTAATAACTAATAAGCATAATAATAATAATAAGAGAAAATTGGAGACATAATTGGAACATTATTTATGCGGTTTCTAAGTGAACTGCTAGTTGTTATTAGTTAATAAAAAAGGAATAAATTTAGTATATAGTTAATAACTAAAACTTAACTTACTTACTTGTATCCATAAGTTCAGCACTTTTTATGTTTCTGTAGGAAAATTTAACCCTGAGAAGAAAACACAAATTTTTGTTTACTTATTAAGAAATCTTATCACATTTATTTACTGCATTTTTCCTTTTTTTTTTTGTTTTCATTTCTTTTTCAAATGTTTACAGCTAATTTGTTTTCTTTACTTTTTTCTGTTTAAATCGTTTAAATATATATATATATATGTATATATATATAGTATTGTATTATATGAAATTGGTTTTATATTTTTTTCGATTTGAATTTAGCTCATGGGATTTCAATCATTGTTTATAACTTTATAGACAGAAAACTGTATTTTTGTAATTTACTTAATACATTTATTTATGTATTTCCTTGTGTTTATGTGTGTGTGTGTGTGTGTGTGTATCTATGTATGTATGTATTTATATAGATAATCGAAATGTATTGTTTAAGCGCAAATTTGTTGTTATTAAATACCATTTTCGTTTTTTTGTAAAATTTGTTAATAATATGCGGCCGCAAATATTGCATAATTTAAATATATTTTTGTGTACTTTTTACAACAAATTCATTCTTGTCATTTTTCTCAATTTGGTAGATTTATGCAATTATTAATGCACATTTACTGACTGACTTTTACAAATTTCATTTACTTAAGGGCTTTTTCTCTAGATTTATCTTTTCATATATATTATATTTATATATACATACATATATATGTGTATGCATGTATATATAGTATATATAAATGTATGTATATATGTAATTTGTGTTTGTAATATCTTTATTTACTCAACATCATGTGATTGTCATACAAAACATTTCACATAATTCATTTAAATTATTTACAATAAAACTTAAATCCGAAAATCAAGGACTAAGCAAAAAGCAAAAATGCAGATATTTTATTTAAGAATTAGAAGCTCAGAGCGTTTTAGTAATATAGCTGAAAAATACCCATAATACCTACAAACCTACATATGTATGTATGTGTACATGTACGCATTTATGTAGTGTATGTATATATGTATATGTATATATACAGGGTGATTTTTATTGTGGCATTGAAAATTAATGAAATCATGGCTTTTACCATTCCCATTGTGGCATTTGTATGGTAAATTTACTTCACTGAAGTTAAGTTATCGAAATTTCTCTCAATTTATGGTATTTTTCAACACTTGTCTTGTTTTATTAAAACGATATTATAAAGAGTCTAAACCTAAAACGGGTTCAACTTGTGGAGAAAAACAGGCAGGCAATTTAATATCAATTTCTAATCATTAAAAAACCCCGTAAGCCTTCGAAATAATTGCTTTGCAAAGTTCTTTCCAACACTAATCTAGTATCCATATACTTATATACACATATACGTCTATAATACATATGTATGTAATATGTATACTAAATGTAATCTATTGAAGAACTAGTCGCAATAATAGACAGTCTAAAATTGCATTTAAGATTATCAAATGTTAAATCATTATACAACACTTTCTTATTTTAATTATTTTTTGTCCGTTGTTATCGAAATTTTAACAATCAATTTGCTTTCCATATTTATTGCAGTTGACCTATTGAAATGTTTCGCACCTTAAAAAGTAGTTACTAAGCCTCAACGTTGGCTCTTTGCCCTTTTTTTTTACCATGTTTGAGGTTCGAATAACCAATGTCACATGGCTTTTTTTTGCCAACACCAGATGGTGACTTTTTATGGGACTTCATGGACAAACTAAGATTTTTGAGTGCCCTGGCAACGACAGTTTTGCGTATTAACTCTTTCAAAAAAAATAGAAGAAAAAATGTTGGCTGAAATCTGGCAATGGACGGCCACTAAGAACGGGATTTTAACTGCGTCGTTGCAGAACTTCCTACCTTACATTGGCAGATGGTTAAAAATCGCCAAAAGATTCGATGGCATCGACCATAGAAACTTCAGAAAAGGCCACTCCTGTGATTTGGTTTATCTTCTGCCATTTTCATATACCACAATTGAGAGTCACCCTGTATGTACACAAACTTTTCTTTTTCATTCAATCTCATGATTTTTACAAGGGCAAAAATGGTTTGTGTTTAGTTGTAGGTGTAGGGGACGACTTAGGGAAGGGGGATTAGAGAAAACCTTTTTTTAGAAAAATATGTTGTATGTTGTATTTCGGTATTACTGTTTATAGAATGAGAGTAAGAAGCGTTTAGTTTTTCCTTAGTTTTTTTTTTCATTTTTGCATTTTCCATATTCATTTTTATTTTCATTTTTTTTTTTTTTTTTTTTTTTTTTTTTTTTTTTTTGGTAATGGCAGTATTTTTAAATATGTGTAGAGATTATTTTGGAATACTAAATGTTTTAGGTTTATAATAAACATCTTTTATTTACTGCTTTAACATTACTAAAATGTATTTTGCCACACCAACTTAACTCTAACTAACTAAGCTAAAGGGTTAGTTTAAGATTAAAGTTTAATTCAATTTAAGTTTATTTATTTATTTTTTATTTTTTTTTTAATGAGCATGTTGGTCTCAAATGCAGTAACTTTATGTAGTTCTACGTATACATACATATAGATATACATATATATCTATATGTATGTATGTATATGTATGTATATATATATATATATATTTATGTATATGTCCATCTACTTATATTGCTTATCGTAACATCTGGCCAATAAAACACACAATCTATACAATATGCGTAGCTGCTTTAGCCGTTAAAAACATAAACCGAAAATGCAAAAGCTAAACATATAGATTTCATTATTCATAAGACTTAAAACTAAAATTTTGGTTTCTATATACAATTCTGTTTTTTTTTTTTTTTACAACATGGTTTAGAAAATGTTCCCAAATCTAGGTATTAAATGATCGAAACAGATTTACTTTAGAAAAGGGTGAAAAATCTCAACTCTTACCTGAATTTAAACATGGAATAATCTGATATACATACATTAGTATTGAAAGTTTGTTAATTTTTAATCAGAAAATATATTTCTGTACTAAGTTTTGGCACTTTTGATCAAATATTTGCCTACTCCTAGTTTGAGTCCTGCATTTTGATGTCGTAATAAGAACATGGCTTTAACATAATATCTTTTCTCAAATATTTGCCTTTCCAGTTTCCTTTGGAGTCCATTTTTTTATGACGCAATACGATTATTTCATAGTTTTGGCATTCTAATACTATTCAAAAGGATTCAAATATTTGCCTACTCCTTGAGCTTGAGTCCTACATTTGTTGTTCCAATATGAATATTACTCTATCATAACACCAACGCGCTTTCTTCCCCTTTTTTCTCAATTCTGCCTTTCCTTGTTAAAGTTTATTCTATAACAATATTTCACCTTTTATTAAATCTCTTGATCCTTTATCTTACTAGGACAAATTATCAAAAACTTTGCTTTACACTGACATATCGGTCATTATCTGTCGATGAACATGGAAAGGTTGTTTTTTAATCGACTGAAGAGATGGAAAAGTGAACTATTTTAGGACAAACTAAAAGGAGAGTTATGACAAACAGGACCAGACAAACAATCAGGCTGCTGACCAGGCTAATACTCAAATTCTGCAATCATCAGATATATTTTCATGGCTAAAAAAGCGAAAAAACCAAAAACAAACCTAAAGAAATTCCCTGTGACTCTCAGTGTCTAATTTCCATTTAGAAAATCTTTTTTTTTTTTTTTTAAATTGGAGAACTATTTCTTCCATGTTGTTTAGTTTCAAAAAATTTTGCTTATGATGTGCGCTTTAAATTTTTCTTTTATTTTTTCTTAATTTCATTCTTTTTTTTTTTTGTTTTGTTTCAATTTTGGTTCCATACAACTATATTTGAGTAGCTTTATATAATTGTATCTGTATGTATATATATATCTATGTATTACTAGTTTAATTAAACAAATATTGCTAGTTTATAATACAAATTCGTTTAAGATCATCTTTCTTTTATTTTTTCCCCTCTTAAATCAAATGGCCAAGCGTCTGAATTTTACGAAATGCAAAACATAAGAAAAAAGCCTAAATAATATTTCGATTACGATCGATCGATCGATCGATTTAATCGATCTCATTTAGGTGGTTATTGAAGTTTTTTCTTTTTCTTTTGTTTATGTTTTTTGTTTTTGTTGTTGTTGTTTGTTTGTATGTTTTTTTTGTTATATTTTTAGCTTAGGCATAGAAATAGAGACTCTGTTGTTTGTAAAACCGTATTTTTACCATTTTTGTTTTTGCTTCAGTTATGGCAGGATCCTTTTGATAGTAACTTTTATCGTTAAACTTTCTCTTCTACACTTTGCTTATATAGTTGATTGATTGAAAATGAAATTATATATATACCAAATTATATATATATATATAAATGGTTCAGTATTAACGCAAATGCATGACCAAATTGGTTGGTGTATTGTTTTAAATTTTGTTAAATGAACAAAAACCAAAAACAAATGAAATTATAAATATTGGGAAATATTGTCCGTTAAAAAGCTTAAAAAATTTCAGTCTTTGTAGTTGAATGCTCGGCTCCTCTTGTTAATGCTTTCTATAAAAAATTATTTAAAAAATAATTTAAAAAGAAAAAAAAAAATAAATTGGATTATAAGTAGAAAAAGAGATGAAGAGAAAGAGTAAGAAAATTATTAATATTTTTTCGAAATTTTAAGTTGGAAATTTTTTGTTGAGTTTTTTATATGCTAAGTGTGGCTATTAAATAACGAGACCAAAAAGATTTACAGTTAATCCTATTTTAAGTAAAAGGTTTTTAAGTTTTTAAGAATGGTGTATCTAATAGGTAGGTACTATAAATAAATACATATACCAAATATAATGACACAAGTACTATCTGAAATAAACTTTTTTATTTGTTTAAACTCTTTTGTTTTTCAATCTTTTCTAACCGAACTTATTTCTTATGATTCGTATATACCTTTTTATTCTTATGATTCATATATACCTTTTCATTCATTTCATTCAGATTGGACAATCCCATTATATATATGGTATGGAAATTATTGACTACTTTCATATTATGTATCAGAAAGATGAATACTTAACCAACTTGAACTAATTATTTAGTTTAAAGAAAAGTTTTAAAGATTTATCAAATTTTAAAAGCTTTTCATCTCTTTCTGGTTTTCTTTTTATACCCTTGCAGAGGGTATATTCATTTTGGTGTGATGTTTGTGACTCACAGAAATAAACTTTTTCGACCCCATAAAATATACATATTCTTGATCAGCATCAATAGCCGAGTCGATATAAGCATATCCGTCTGTCTGTTTCTTCGCATTTTTTCGAACTTAAATTTAAAGCTACGTGAATAAAAGTCATATAATTCTGTTCATTAATCATTTATCTAAATCAAGTTTCTTTTTTAGTATTTAATTAACATGTCAGATAGGGTGAGACAAAAATCATAATTTTGATATATATCATTTATGTTACATTAGTTAATATCTTATAGATGAAGGCTATCAATCTATTAATAAGATTAATTAGTTCCTAACCTCTTTATGAAATATTTTGAAGTATATTTTCCACCCTCAGAATATAATTAATTGATATGAAATTTCATATATAAACTTTTTTCCTTAATCCCTTTACCAGCAACAGTCTCGTGATTTAATATCTACACCTAGTATAAGTCAGAGAGTGCAACCGATTAATAAAACATTTAACAATTTTGCATTTAAATGAAACTAAACACAGATAATTGGTTATATAAAGCCAGAAATTTATACTCTATATATAATCCGATTGCATTCCCTTTATTCGTATTCTAATTATAAAATTTTCCAACTTACATTTAACTAGAAACTTTAGAAGCTAGTCAAAATGGTAAGCACAACAAACACATAAATATACAATTGCTGATAATAACAGCAATAAGAATAAGGACTTATGCCCCCCGCCGACAAGAACTCAAAGCTGTACAAGTACTCTGAGTAAAGGCAGCATAAAGGATAAAGGGATAAAGGGATTTTGTATTAGAGATGTAGAAAATTTTCGTTAGTTTTATCGATTTAAATGTACTCACTTCGAGGTCAGACCAAGGCATCGTTACTGAAGACATCATTGACATGCTTGCCATTGGGACTGAGTGGGCCATTTTTATTATCCTTCAGACCGCATTGCTAAAAAACATAAATTATAAGCAAAAGAAAATAAACGAAAAATAATTAAATCCATAATTAGCCATCAAGTTTTTAATTACATAAATGAAAAATCAAAAAGCAGCAGCAGCTGTTGTCAAATAAATTAAAATTTAATT
The DNA here is from genome assembly GCA_018150375.1 of Drosophila sturtevanti. Taxonomy (NCBI): domain Eukaryota; kingdom Metazoa; phylum Arthropoda; class Insecta; order Diptera; family Drosophilidae; genus Drosophila; species Drosophila sturtevanti. The sequence goes on along the minus strand of JAECWJ010000324.1, from coordinate 1,501,328 downwards.
AAAACAATAAACAGCACATGCTACCAAAAAAAAAAAAAAAAAAAAAGTATACGTTTTGCTAATTTACGTTAATTAAATTCTTACCTCCTGTTTGGCCTGCCATTGTTTCATGGCCGATTTATATTTCTCAAACTCATTGCACCAATGTGAATAGATCTTTTGATAATCTTGCTTTTGCGATGGCGGTGAACATCTACCAGACAGATATGGAATAGAATACAAAATGGAAATATATATAATGATAAAGTGTAGATGGAAAAGAGAGAAAAATAAACAATGAAAAACGAAAGTTATTGACTTGTCCTTGTATCCTCTCTCACATATGCTCACCGGAAATTAATCTTCACAGGGTCTCTTCTTCTTTTTTTTTTTTTTTTCAAATGAAAAATTTTCATTTCTCAAAACTTTTCTAATTGCATGGCGGAAATTTTGTCGTCGCCTGCAGCTGGCAAATTTAATTGCTCCATGTCCAACCTTTCTACCTATCTATCTATCTCTCTCTCTCTCTCTTATTTCTTACTCACCTGTGAGCATCCACTGTAACGCCATAGCTGCAAAGTAGAGTACCATCCAGGTAGCTATCATAGCGTCCGCCATCGCCCTCATTTACAGCCAGCAAGACAAGGCCGCCCTCATTGGTTTCAATGTATTTGGTGGGTGTATAGCGTACCTCATAGCTAAAGATATGAGAATGGAATAGACGAGGATAGAGAAAAGAGAATAAGTGGAAAGGAGAAGATAAAGAGATTTTCTATGTATTTTCATTTTACTGTCGCCAAAAAACGCACAATAAAAATCAATATAAAGTGTGTGTATGTATACGTGTGTGTATGTATACGTGTGTGTGTGTGTGTGGGAGGAAGAAGGTTTCTTCTTTTTTTTTTAGGTATGGGTAAAACTTTGGCTTCTCCCTAGAAAGTTTTTCCATTACTAGCGCATCGTCAAATAAGCGTAAAAACGCCAGAAAGCAGAGCTTCAACATTTTAAAGTGTCAATTTACCGCAGTATTGGCAAAGCAACGCAACGCAACGCCAAAATGTTAAGTGAGATGAAGTGAAGTCTTTGGCTTACACACATTTTCTATTAGTGATGGTAATTTATGCTAAAATCCATCGAAAACTATCGATGCTAGGTTGAAAAAAGGTTTAACGTGACACTTCGATGCAAAGGTTTTAATTCCTCTCTGACATTTACTACTAAGCCAAAGCGTTCTTCTGTGCCATGTATATTAAAGATTGGGCATCTTGCTATGGAAACTATATGTTAAAGTTCTCCGATATGAACAAAATTCTGTAAAACCCGGCAGAAATATTTTGATGTCGAAGCTTTAAAAACAAAAACATTTTAGAAGCAAACCCCTGATTGTTACCATGAGAGCTATACCTTATAGTGATCCAATCTGATCAATTCATAAACTTGATAAACCTACACATATTTAAAGCTTATCTACTAAGTTTTATCTACATAGCTCAAAATTTAAGGTCTAAAAGGTGCACAGAAACAGACAGACATGGCTATATAGATGGTGCAAGATAATACATGGATGTTGGATAACGATGTTCGTAAAGAATGTATAAACTTTATGTAATCGCAAACGCTTCTATGCATTAAAATCTGACCAATTTTACTATTCCCTCTTTATGGGTATAAAAATATTATATCCAAAGATAACTCATAAAGAGTTCCACTTTAAAGAACTCGACCAACCGATTTCATTAATGCTTCTTGTACTTACCGTCCTTTCTCAGTGGAGTGATGATACCAACGTGTTTGCTTTTTACGCAACACTTCGGGCATCTTGACAAAACATGATAAATGCAACGTTTGGCCATATGATGAGGTCACACGTTTTCGTAGTACACTTGTGTCACATATGCCCGATGTCTCATTGGCCACATCTTGCAAGAGTCCAAGTTGATATGGCCGACAGGCATTGACTTCCTTGTCCCAACCGCAATATGGATCCGCCACACAACGGAAGCAGCTGTCATAACGTCGTGCACACATTGCTATATCAATTTGTTTCACCTGATGATCGGTGGCTATATATAAAGAGCCAGTTTTCTGACTCAATGTCAATTCACGTATGGGCTCATTATGGCTTGAGGCATCAAATATATCAACCAAATTCGAATGTCTTTGGCCATAGTGCATAAATTGTACAATTTTGTAGATTTGTCCCAAACTCGTGGCCACAAAGTAGACGAGAAACTCTTGGTTTAACTTATCAATGCGTATCCTAAGAAACAAAAAAGAAATAACATACATACATACATATATATAAATAAAAAGAGCGAAAGAAATAATGGAGGAAAGAATAAAAATGTGAGAAACTCTGTGGCAAGTTTTGCACTTTTTTTTCTTCTCTTTTCTTATTTTTATTTCTTATATTTTTCTTGCTAAACAAGGCATTTAAAGAGGAAAGCATTGCCTCAAGAGAATTGTTCACAAGTTCCGGCCAAGTTATGCCAGCATTTTGCTTCCTTTTTTTTTTTCTTCTCCCCTTCTACTCGTATTATTTTTTTTTTTTTTTGTTCTTACTTTTTTTCGCTTTACTGACTTTTGCCACCGCGAACAAACTTTACAAATGTCAACACAAAACGCCAGGGTACATTTATACTGTACATACACAAACACACACACACACACACACACTGTCATATATATAAATACATATATGTAAGTGTGTGTGTGTGTGTGTGTGTGGATGGCTTGTTGCCAGCATTTGTAACTGCTGCTAATGAATACATTTTATACTCTACTTACTTGTCGACCACCAGACGGGTCAGTATAATGTCGCGTTTGAAGAAGACCGGATTGCCAAATTCATGATCGACCGCCTTATCCATTAGCGGATGTTTACGTATGAAATTTAACACTGAATCCGGTAGTGTGGCGGTATCATTGTGGCATGTACCAGGACGTGGCTCTGGCACTTTTGAGTTCAGTACTGGCAGCCAAGCGCTGTTCGATGTGGCTTGTTCCTTGAATTTGCCTGCATGGAATGAAAGCAAAGTAAAAGAGACAAAGAGAGTGAGAGAGAGAGAGAGAGAGATGTGAGTGAGTGCATAAAAGTACAACGCTCAGATGTATGCTACATGAAATTTATGTGCATACAACTGTATATGTGGCTGCCATACGTGTGTGTATATGGGTGTGTGTGTGTGCTGTGGTCGACCATAAATTATGTACGTACAGACCTCGCGCTGATTTGTGGAGCAGAACTACTCTAATTACACTTACACAAATAAAAATAAGATAAAATCTGATTGTATACGATATAAAGAAAACGAAATTGAGTGAAATGTTTTTATACCCTTAATGTTTCTATACAAACAATACATAATATAACTAATATTGAATGGTTTTATTCTCATTATGCTTTTATATAACTAAACAATACTTTATTTAAGTAATTATCTATGTCATTTATCCTAGTAGAAAACTATACAGGGTGTTCCCAATATGCTTAAAAATTGAGGTAATCTATAGGTATTATTTTGGATATTGGATCTATGTAAATATGTACCTAATAATATAGAATTTTATCTTTTCCTGGCATATATCTTTAAAAAGTGTGCACTTCGGGTAAACCAATGTGAATCATTTATTCTACTTTTTGTACGAGTTTTCTCAACTTTTCTTTTTTTCATGAAATTACTTTAACCAAAAAACGAAGAGTTTTAAATGAGGTTATTTAATATCAATTTTTAATGATTTTCAATATCCTAAGGAAGTTGTATTCACTTTTTATGGGAATAACTGGTTTAAGGAACACCCTGTATGATCTTGCTAAAGTTACTTAATGTGAAATTCTTTCTATTATTACTTTTTAATGCATCTATAACTTCCTGTAGGTCCCAGATAAAGTTTCAAAATTAATTTAGAAGAATTTTCCAAATAAAATAATTTTCCAATCTAATTCTAGAAAATTTGGCGTTCTAAATAATATCATTCATTATTTTTTTACATTTTCCTTTTACCATAAAATGACAATATTAAACTTATATAAAAAATAATTTATGTATTCTTTTGTTGCTTTGTTTATTTTACTTTAAAAATTTTGAAACATATAAGAAAATCATCTTGCTCCATAAGGTAACTAATTTTTCTATATCCCACAATAAATGAGTGGCAAAAATTTTGTTTAAATATATTTTAAAGGTGAAGTTACAATCTCATATTTTCATTTATATTATCTAATAACTCTTTTCGTTTGGCCCCATCCTATATAACATAAATCTAATCTCAACTGTCATATATTTGATAAGAAGCTTTAAAACAATCTACCCCATTTAATCATAAGTGGTAAGGGTATCGCGAGAGATTATCGAGTGAGCTTTAAGTGTTGGCCTGGCATAATCATTTGTTTGCCATAATTAATTGCTGTGGCTTTCAGCCATTACAACGTTTTTTTTTCTTTTTTCTTCTTTTCTCTCAGTTTTGTTGGCGCTTTCAACTCAACATCATGCCCGCAAAACTTTTCGTAATGAATTTTAAGTGTATGCCAGGATTTTTTTTATTCGCCATTTTTTTGTACAATCAACATACATATATTCATATATATATATATATAATTTTTTTTTGGCCGTCTGTCAGACTTGGCAGAGCATACAAGGCAAAATATTATGGTGTTAATGAACTTTTCAACTTTTCTATGAGAAAATGCACTATTTGCCTTCGTCTGTTTTCTTGTTTTTCTTCATCCCCCCCCCTCTCTATTTCCTTTTTTTTTTTTTTATGTTTTTGTGGGCTTTTTCTTAAAGAGTTTTTAAGGCTGGCCTATAAAGCGGTCACAGCAGGGCCGGAACATCAATTCCATGCGCACCATTTAATGCTCAAATTCCAAGCTGAGCTCACCTGCTCGCCGAGAGGCAAGCAAAATGCTGGTCCGTGTACGGTAAAAATGCCGCCGCAGAGAATTATGGCCAAGGTAATAAATCTACCGCATACACCGCACAACCAACCATCCAACCCACCAACCATCCATCCACCCACCAACCAACCAACCAACCACCATTAGCAGAAGCATAGTGACTCTACTTGTCCTCATCCATGTCCAACCATTACCCATACCCTTAACCATACCATACCATACACACACATACATATCCTTAGCATTCTATCTACACTCACCTTCAAAGGCTGCATTGATATCCCGTATATCGTAACTGCATACGGCGGAACCAATCAGTCCATTTGTATTCGTTGTAAATGTTGCATAGAATTTTGTATCATCGTTGGGCATTTTATATACCGATTGTATTTCATTGAAATAGAATGGAAATTCACTTGATATGCTACAATTCATGCGAGCCTTTAAATATGTTGCCCAATTCTGGCTAATCATATATTTGCCACCTCGATCATTTTTACACACTCTTGCCACACGGGAATAGACAGCTTTGCCACAATTTATATACTCCACGGCGTGTTCACGAAAGAAAAAGTAGACAAAATCACCAATGTCAAAGGATCCCACAAAGTTTGGTTCTAAAATGGAATAGAAAAGGAAAAAAAAAGGGAATAAAAGTAATTAATATTAGTTTTTAATAAAGTTTCCCAAAATCCGACTACATTTTTATAATTAAATTGATTTACGTTCATTTAAAGTTTTATAGAGAGAAATTTAATTTGAATTTTATAATAAATATATGAGCTAATTTTTTTTTAAAGCTGATTAACGATTTTGAAACCAGAAAAATTGATCATTTTTTAAATAATGAAATAAGCCAAAATAAAGCTGATTAACGATTTTGAAACTAAAAAAATTAATAATTTTTTAAATAATGAAATTAATTAAATAAGACAAAATAAACACTTATAATATTTTTGAAACATGTAAAGGTTTGAATAAATCCAAAGGGTTGCAAAAAAATTTATAAAATTTTTGATTACATGTGAATATGATAAAAAATATGAATAGGAACCATAAAATTTGTAAAATTCTTCTTCAAAAAAAATATTCTGATCAAACATTTTATAATAATTAAGAAAAATAAGTTTTTATATAAAAATAAGGAATTGATAGCATTCTGGAACCGACACCCATTTTTTATATACATTATAAAATCATATAATTAATATTATAATACAATTTGGAACAACATTTTTTTGTAAATTTTAAAATGCCCCAAATCAATTTTGGAATGATTGAACACTTTTATCAATATTTTATATTGTTATAAATAATAAATGGATTTACTTTATAAATATTAAAATTAAAATTGTAAAGAATGAATGTCTTTTTTATTTATTTTAATTTAAAGAATATAAATTGATAACTATTTGCTAACTTATAAGTATGTATACATAATTTGTAGAACCTTTTCATATTTATTTTAACTTAAAGATTAGAAATCGATTACTATTTCTTAACTAATGTAAATAGGTATAAATATATATATAAATAAATATAAATGTATATAAATATATAATATAAATATATAAATTTATGATAATAAAACACATTTTAATTATTTAAAACCAAAAACAGTCAATTAATAATCGGAAACATTTAAATAAAAATCAAATTATTGGAAGAGAGGAAGAACTTAAAACTTCACATTCGATTTATACGTAAACTCAAAGACTTTACTTTCTATATATTAAATACTTACTATCTAATAATTTGGAGTCATATTTAACAGTTCGCTTAAAATTGGCCTCCTTGCGGCCATTTGTCAAATTGTACAAATCCGAGCGGAATATAACCGAATCAGCCTTGGTAAATTCGGCATTGGTGCCAGCATACTAAATGAATGGAAAGAAGAAAGATGGAAGGAGAATATATAAATATATATATATATATATATATAAGAATACATGGGATAACAGAATATTTGCACAAAAATTGACAAATTGAGATGAGAGAGAGAGAGATAGAGAGAAAGAGCAGGAGAAGCGAAAGAAAATGAAAGAGAGAAGGCGTAAGGAAGATGAAGGAGTTGAAGCATAAGTAGTATATAGTAGAATGAAGGAGGGGAATGAGGGAGAGAAGAATGTATAAAATGAAAGCGGAGGCAATGTATGCCTAGGAAGCCAAACACAAGGCACGCACACAATTACGCATAAAGTGTACGCACGTGCTTCAGTTTCAAGTTGTTTATATGTATTTGTATATGGATATATATATATATATCTATGTATAGGGTATATATGTATGTCTGTGTGTGTGTGTGTGTGTGTCCCTCACTCTAATTTAATTTCAGTTGCTGCTTTATTGCTCTACTCTTTTTAAATTTTTCCCTTGCTGAAGGAACTTTTCTTCAGCAACTTCCTACTTTGCGTTGAGGCACTTCTTTCCTCTGTATCACATCCTTCGGGTCGCTGCTGTGCCTTTACTTTTGTAATTTTATTACAATTGACATTTTTCGCTTTTCTTTTCTCTCATTCTATTCCTCCTTCTTTCTCTCTGTCTCTCTCTGTTACTTTTTCTTTGTGCCTTTTATTTTTCTTGCTGGCGGAAAAAAAAAAATGAAAATATAAAAAGAAAGAAAGAAAAGTCTTACCAGGGCAGGCAAACCAAAGGGATTTCCGTTTTCCACATAGACAGCGGTTGAGTTGTCAGCAGGATCGTAGGGACACTTGCCAATACCCAGACCAATGCCAGGCACGTACTGGGATCTGGGTAAATGTGTTAAGTTTGCCTAAGGGCAACGAGTAAACCAAAAAAAGAAAGAAAAAAAAGAGAGAAAAAAAACGCTTATTAGTTCTCTTTAATTCAAACATTCGGTTCATTTTAAAACAAAATTTGAACTCTTTAAAAATAAACGTAGAAAAATTAAAAATTTCTTAAATTTATTCTTTTTTTTAGAAAAATTAAATATTTAACTACTTACATTTATCACATAGTCCTTGGGATTGTGGGCATTGGTACCGCAAACATAGAGCCTTTGTCCATTGAAATTCATTGGCTGGATGACACGTATGTGATTGCGGCATTCCACCTTCTTAATTGTGCGCCAAATATATATATATATATATATTTTTTTTTTGTTTATTGTATATAAGTGTATAAGTAAATTGTTAAACAATTGAGTTTATTTGTGTGGGAGTGTGTGCGTGTGTGTGTGTGTTGTGGGTGGGATGACAAAATACATAAATGGCAAAAGGCTTGGCATGAGTTTCATTAAATTTTGTTAAAAGGTTTCAAATTTTTGCAAATTATTAATTTTTTGTTGGAAGTTTAATGGATTTAAAATGCATGTGTTCGAGTGTGTGGGTGTGTGTGTGTGTGTGTTTAAATTTGCTTTGGTATACGCACCTCTCGTTTGCCTTTGGACACACAATTTAGTATATCGGAGCCGGTGGGTTCCAATATCAAAACATCGCGCTAAAATAATAAAAATAAAGAGAATTTATCAAAATTGATTTTTATAGGCTTTAAAATTATTTTTTTCATCTGTATTGTACGTGCAGCAACAAGAGAGTAAATTTTGCTCATTTTTTTCTCTTTCCTTTTTTTTTTTTTTTGTGTCTGTGGTTTTCATTATTTTTCATTTGGTATTTGCCTCACGTTAAGCATTTGTTTATTTAATTCGATTTTCCAATTTGCAATAATAAGAGAACCAAAATTGTCGCACGTTTTTCTTCATCATTGTAATGCACACATAGATATACTCGTATATATATATATATATATATATGTTTCTATATAAACGAGGGACATTTAAAAAGAATCGGGTTGTTTAATCAATATAGAACTTATGCTTTAAAAATCTTTAATATATGAAATCTTTATTAATAGAAATTGATTTCTTTTATTAATAAAAAAAAACTAAAAACTAAAAATTTAATATTTCTATTTCCAACAGCTGTTTGAGAAACAGCTGTTTGGCTAACATAACCTCAAAAACCTAGTCAAATAAAAGGTTATGTCGAAGAACAATGTTATGGGCGATGACTGATTAATGCTGCGATCATTATTCTTTTAAGAAACAATGTGATGAGATATTAATGATATATATTAAGGCCATGTGTAATAAAATTCGCTCCAAAATAAACGATAATTGTTTTCTTTATCGTTTATAAGTTGCTCTCAGTCTAAAATTCTGCAATTCTAAAGAATTCTAAAGAAATACCAATAAAAAATAGTCTTGAAACGGCATTAGACTTCAATTTTTATACCAGAATTTTAATATAAAATATATTGCAGAAGAATCAATTTTTCGAACTATTCGAAATCTGAATAGACCAATGCCTAACAGCAATTTCAATTCAATTCAGTTTATTTAGAATGCCTAATTTAATAATTAATAATAAATAAATAATTAATAATAAACAATTTATTGAAGTTTTTCAAAAACCATTACCACTTGGGAATACTAAGAAAACATATATGTATATCTAAACTATCTTTCGATGGAAGGTTTAAACACAAATGCTGCAGTCTATAAGATCTATTACAAGATCTGCGAGTAAGTAAGCAAACCTTCAATTGACGTCTCAGTAAGATATAATAGCTCTATAAATAGAGAGTTATATACTGAGTGCTATTCGAATGAAATGTCAATTATTTCTGTATTGTTCCATTCTGTATATAAAAATATTGACCTTATCTTTGATTAGAAAACTTTTAAGCATATTTCTTGACAAACATCTCAGTAATAACTTTGCTAAAAAGTCTTACGAAGGAGAACTTTAAAATGTCACTTCTTTTACTTAAGAGATCTTTCTACTAGAAAACAATGATTGCTTCTAACCACGACCAGTAAATCCTTTCACATCTTTTATTAAAACTCTTCTAAATAAAAAAAAAAAACTAGAGAAAAAATCAAAGTCAAAAGAGTTTTTCAACTAGAAACTATATTAAAAAGAAGCCCAAGATTGATATTGATTAAATAAATTGTACTTATTGAATAAACCTCGTTTATATACATACAGATATATATATATATATATGACTCAGTATATGTGCAAAAGTAAGATAAAAAATCACTCTCATCAAGCTGAAGCTCAATTTTCCGGCTTTTTTTTTTGTTGCTTTTGCTTTTTGCTTGGACACAATATCCTGCCACAATGTCAGCTTGTCTGTGTGTCTGCCTGACTGCCTGACTGCCTGCTGCCTTACTGGCATTCTGCACTTTAAAAGTGCTACTTGAAAACGCACAAATAATTGCTGTTAAAAGCATTTGCTGCTTCTTAGATAAGGCAACAGGACACTAAAAGAGGGGGGGGAGGGGAATATATAGAGAATCATAGAAGGATTGTGGCAGTAAGGGCAGAAAATGGTTTGTCCAATGAACTTGAAATGGCAACGGATATTTGATAGCTGAAGAAGAAATTCAAAGTGCAATGGAAAGTGCAATTGCAATTGCAATTGACAGGATATAGACAAGGACATGGACATTTTTAGTTCGATCAAAAGAAGGAAAATTGTAATATTAGAATATCAATAAGTAAAAGGTAAAATGTGACCCATATTTAAATTGCATAAGTTAAACAAATTTTAGATTTATAACTAAAAATATCGAATAAAACTATACGATATATATATGTATAGTTTATTATTACTTACCTCACAAATGGATTGACTTATATTACGCAAATTCAAACGAAAAATGCGATCCCTGTAAGTAGAAGAGGAGAGAAGGAAAAAATAAAAATAAATGTGAAATAAATGAGTTGGCAGACAAGAAATGTTAAGTAAAGATTTGAAGATGGATATGGATGACACTGACACTTGGAGCTAATCCCAAACTCGTGCCTTGACACACGATAAGTTAATGCCAGTGCCGCCGTCGCCTCACCCCCCCTTTAAATAACAAGTTATGGGGGTCGTGACATAAGGCCAAAAATGTAGCTATATTGTCTCTTCTCTCTTTCAGACTCATTGACATTTTTGAAAAATTGTTTTGTTTCAGCGTAGACTCTTTATTTTTTTTTTTCCTTTGGTAAGAAGACTTGACACTAGCACCTGCTGCGACTTTTTTTTCTTCTGCTTTGTCGCTTATTGCAATCACTGTGTAGGCCTTTGATTGATTGATACGTTTATTGAAATAGAAGTCAGTCAAAATATTTCTCCTAGAGAACACTTTAACCACTTGTAACTTTTTGTAAAAGAACAAAAAGGAAAAAGAAGCCCTTAAACCAAAAAATAGTGGGCAGAGGGCGGAAGAGAATATGTTTTATGGAGTTGCCGTTAAGAGATCGAGTTGAGGCCACTCATCTGCCTTACCTCGGCAAGTCCTTACCCCTTCACCCTTCACCCTTTTTTTTGGCAGAGAGAGGGAGAGAGAGAAACCATTAATCTTCATTTCCATTTTACCGCCGCTTGCCTCCCGTTTATGCTGTTGCAGCTGTGGCGGCAAAAAGCGCCGCTCGAGTCAAGTGGTAATTTTGGTTACTTTGTTTGCCAGCTTTTAGGCTACCGTTCTGAGGGGACCCCTTCAAACCGCAACAGCCGTTAAAATGCGGCCATGTTCAACTTGCCACAGACAAATGAGCAGCAGACGAGGCAGCAGCAACAGCAGCAGAAGCGATGAGAAAGCTCGTTGTCAAATTGAAAGGAGGATGTGAGAATGATAATGATGATGAGGAGGAGGAAGGGAGTACAGTGGAGAGGTAGCCTAACCTCAGTTTCAGTTTTGTCCTCCTCCTCTCTCTCAAACTACAGCTAGGAGCAACGAAACCAAAACGAAGGCATTAATTCATAATTATGTATGCCGACAGTGTAGCCACTGGGTTTGAAAAATGAAATATGCAGGCACTAAAATGCGTTGCGGCATCTCTTCAGCCAACCCCCCTCTTCCTTTCCACCTCCCTCACAAAGTGTCAGTAGATGGGTGGTCCTTCGTCCGGAAGTTCACACAGTCAGAACCGGAACTTTATAATTATGGGAACGAGCGCTATGGGAGGAGGAGAGGAGAAGAGATGAGTAGTACGAGTACGCGTTGAGTTATGGCTATCCACAACTTAGTCGTCATAGTTAAGCACTAGCAAGTAAAATAACCATCCATTTACTCTTCCCCACCCACCCTTCTTCTATCCATCCATCCACAAGCATCCTACTTGTATTAGGTCTTGTCTAAATGAAGCTACTTACATGGCACCCACATAAAGCGCATTATTCCGTTCATCCATATAGAAAGTTTTATAATGCAATGGGCCGCAACTGAAGTCCTTGACATGTTCTGCAAAGAAAAGTGAAAGAAAATAGAATATAAATATATATACATATATACATATATGTAGATGTAGATATATAGTGAATAGAAATCTAGTTAATTAAAGCTTAAATACAACTGTCAATGCCAGCTTGTTCACATCTCTCTCACTCAAAACAAAAAAAAAAACTAATTAAACTATTATAATTTAGCCCCAAAAATATATATATACACACACACACACACACACAGATATACACAAAAGTTAATTTATGTGTAAACAAAGGCTGGTCCTTTTGGCCCCCAAATGTCACGTAGTCAATGTCACGTTTCATCTGCCCTTTCCTCTTGCCCTGCAGTTGAGAGAGGTCGCTGTCATTAACATGAGAGCCAAAAAAAAGCAACAACAAAAAACCAACAAAAACAAATAAAAGATTGAGGCATTTAGCTGCAAAAAATTTTCCTTTAGTCTTACATTAAGTTGTCAACCAATTAGTACACAAAGTCAAAAGACTACTAATGTTGTCCAACAAATCCTTTGAGTCATTTTGTGACGTAGATAATGAAGGCGGAAGAATAAAAAAAAAACACAAAAAAAGAACAAAAAAAAATAGCATCAACAGCAGCAGTAAAATGGACCGCAACAAACAACAGAAACAACAATGGCCATGGCCAAAACATGATTGTTAACTTGATGGCCAACCTAACTCTGATTTGCATAATAATAATAATAAAATTTTTGTGAATGAGCTAAAGGACAGTTGAAAAGTTAGAAAGTGCCCAACCTCTTGACCCTCATTACCTTCTACACTGTGCAAAAAATGTTAACTGAAATTACCGTTTACATGACTTGCCCATGGTGAAATTCGAACTGTTAACTAACGTTCGTTAGTCAAATGTTAAGTAAAAAGTGTTGGTAAATAGAATTTGAGTTAGAATTTACTTTTGTATGTAGATTTAAAGATTTATTCAAATATCATTTAGATAATGTAATTTTATGCGAATTGTAACTAATCTAAGTTGGTAGCTATTAAATAGAAATTATAGATACGCAGTATATATAACAGATAAGTAGTAGACTATAATTAAAAAAAAACTAGTAGATATATATTAGATCTAAATAAAAGATATAGTAAATAGATTAGTAATGGTGGATAATAGCTAAGAAGTAAATAGAATTATTAAGAAAAAAAGATAAATGGTGAATAAGCCTTACAAATAGAAGGTAAATAGTTGATTATACTTAACCGATTAATTAGTAGATACATAGTTTAAAAATTGTAGAGAAATATAAAATAGATAGCACAAGGATTTAAAATAAATGATAGGCAGATAGCAGACAGATTTTGCGTATATAATAGAAATGCAATACTTAAATGATTAGTAAATATTAGTAGATATATAGAATATAGTAATTGGACCATATATAAATACAATCTAGTAGATAGATATATAGTAAACGGATATAATACAAATAGTATAGTAGTAAATTAATGAGATGTATAGATAAATGGAAGATACATAAATAAATAGTAGATTATAGTACATTCTAGTAGAAGATATAAATATAATAAATAGATCATTATTTTAAAGCAGATGAGCATTACTTTAATGGCAGATGGACAATAGAGAGATGTCTAACTAGTAAATAATAGGTAAATAAAATAGATGAATATTAGAAAAATTATTGGTAAGTAGTATATAAGAGAAAGATAGATTCAAAGACCGAGTAGCTAGTTCCTGTTTCTTTACTTCTTTCAAACGATTTAATTTGCACGATTTTTTTTTAACTTCTTCTATCGTGTAAAGGGAGAATTAGGTGTACATTAAGTACTCTATCAAATATAGAAAGTAAATAAAAATAAAAAGAAAGGAACTTGATAAATACCAAACAATATGATGTAGGCCTGTATAGTTAGTTGACTAATAAGTAGATAGATCCTTTACCAAAATTAGTATAGGGATTACTTTTTACTTTCTTTTTTAACAGAATTAAGATTATACTTTCCTAAGTTCCACTTCCATAATAAAATTTTTAACGATTTATATTAACGAATATTATTGTTAACTCGGTGAATCGCTATAGCACTTGCTAGAATGTCAGTTGAGTTTTTATAAATACGATTATTAGTTAATACTAATAAGATTAAATTCTCTATTTCGAAATGCTTTGTGGTAAATTTATAAGTGTACTTCAGCGGAGAGTTTGGTATGTTGATATATATGGATTAATATGGATCGAAAACTATTATTTTTTTTTTCTACCAATTTAGCTCGAATCAACCAAATTCGAAACTGAAAAATGAGGATAATATACAACTTCCACCACGTTTTGTTACTGAACCCAAACATAATAAGGTAAGACGATCTGCGGAAGTTCTTTTAAAGTATTCCAATTGGCATTTTTATTCCTTTTGAAAGGGTCTTAGCTTTACCATTGAAGAACGTCAACGTTTAGGTGTCCATGGGTTATATCCGTGCGCATATCGATCAATGGAGCAGCAAGTGGAAGCAGTGTTGGCAAACTTTAGGGCACGTAGTTCTAATATTAGCCGATATCGTTATTTACGGTCGCTACGTCAACGTCATGAGCGGTTGTATTTTCGTTTTATCGGTGAATGTATTGAGGAAGTTTTACCCGTTATTTATACGCCAACTGTTGGAGTTGTTTGTACTGTATTCAGCATGATCTTTCGTAATCCAATGGGACTCTTTATTAACAAATACGATCGTGGTCGTATTAAAGATATTCTTTCCAATTGGCCAGAACACGATATACGTTGTGTGGTTGTAACAGATGGTGAAAGAATTTTGGGCCTAGGTGATTTGGGTGCCAATGGTATGGGGATATCGGTCGGTAAACTGGAATTATATACAGCTCTGGGTGGTATACATCCAAAATATTTATTGCCAGTCTGTTTAGATGTGGGCACCAATAACGAGGAGCTACTATGCGATCCATTCTATATTGGTGTGAGGGAAAAACGTATTTCTGGTAATGAATTTGTTGAGTTTGTGGACGAATTTATGGAAGCTGTGAGAAGTACTTGGAGTCATAAAACTCTAATACATTTCGAGGACTTTGGCACACCGAATGCCTTCCGTTTCCTTAAAAGATATCAAAAGGATTACTGTTTTTGTAATGACGATATCCAAGGAACAGCAGCAACGGTTTTATCCGGATTATTGACCATCGAAAAAGTGACCAAAAAACCATTAAATGAGCATATTCTAATGTTTGTCGGTGCAGGAAGTGCCTCAACTGGTATCGCAAGTTTATTTATCGAGGAGCTTAAGACAAGAGGTTTGAAAGAATCGGAAATTGTTAAAAATATTTATATTATGGATCAGAAGGGGCTATTAGTTAAGAAAAGGACTGATATGTTAGAGGATAATGTTCGTTTGGCCAAAGATATGCCAGTCATTAAAACACTTAAAGAATGCGTTGAACAATTTAAACCATCAATAATGGTGGGTGCTTCGGGTACTGGTGGCTTATTTACTGAAGAGATATTAAAAAATATTGCCAAATTTCATGAAAAACCAGCTATACTTGCCCTCTCGAATCCAACTAATAAGGCGGAATGTACAGCCGAACAGGCTTATCAACATACTGAGGTAATCTGGGTTGTAAACGTGATATGACACGAATGAATATTTATCATACTCTTCGTTTCAGGGTCGTGCAATTTTTTCCTCTGGTTCACCATTTCCGCCAGTAGTTATTAATGGTAAACGTAAAGTTACTGGTCTTGCCAATAATTGTTTTATATTTCCCGGTGTGGGATTGGGTATACTTAGTGCCTATACCAAACATGTACCCGATGAAGTATTCCTTGTCGCAGCACACACAATGGCCGATTTTGTACCGAAAGATGCCATTGAAAATGGATGCATTTTTCCATATATTAATAGTGCCCCTCAAGTGGCCTTTCGTATTGCCGTTGCCGTTGCTGAATATTTTGCTAAAGTTGGTTTAGCTCGTGCCCATCCCTTACCAGAGAATATGTGCGAATATATTAAAGGTCAAGTATATTCAACCGCATATGGTTCATCTCTAATACCTATATATCCATATCCGAAACAAGTTGAATATGGAAAAAAATCATAGTATGATAGTTTTTTAATGTCAAAAAAATAAGCATTATAGGTAAACAAAATTTTTTTTTGTTGTCTTTTTTTTCATCATCTTCTTTTGGTTGAACATTTTGACATGAAATACGCCATTATGGCATCCCTGACAAGCTTATTTAGACCACGGAATATTTGTCAATTCATCCGAAATACACACGATCAAGTGGTACGACCCGATTTACATATTGTTACCGGTCCACAGTGCAATAAGGTAAGGTAAGTTAAATATTAATCATATCGATCCATATATCGCACATATATCATATTCGAATAGGGTCTTGCCTTTACGATAGAGGAACGTCAGACATTGGGAATCCATGGTTTATGGCCATTTTGCTGTCGGGATATCAAGGATCAATTGCAAGCAGTTAATGCAAATTTTGAGTCACGATCGGATGATATTGGTCGATATACATATCTATTGAGCTTAAGTCGACGACATCAGCGTTTATATTATCGCTATTTAAGGGAATATACCGAGAAAGTATTACCAGTTATTTATACACCAACTGTTGGTGATGTTGTAAATATATTCGGTGTTTTATTCCGCGATCCGACGGGTGTCTATGTGACCATATTTGATCGTGGCCATATATTGGATGTCCTTAGAAATTGGCGGACGGAAAAGAATGTGATTAGAGCTGTCTGTGTATCAGATGGCGGTCGTGTTTTGGGCTTAGGTGATATGGGTGCCAGCTCAATGGGTATATGTGTTGGAAAAATGGCATTATATACGGCTTTAGGCGGTGTACCGCCGGATCAATTATTGCCCGTTGCCTTGGATGTTGGTACTGATAATGAAGTACTGTTAAATGATCCCTTCTATTTGGGTGCTAGAATTAAACGTATTCGTGGTGCAGAGTATGATGAATTTGTGCAAGAATTTCTCGAGGCTACCATGGAATGTTTTGGACCAGATACTTGCATTCATTTCGAAGACTTTGCTACAACGAATGCTTTAAAATTTCTAGAAAAATATCAACGTTGTTTCTGTTGTTTCAATGATGATATACAAGGCACTGGTGCAATGGGTCTGGCTGGTTTTCTCAATGTAGAACGTCTAAGTAAACGAAAATTGGAGGATCATGTTTTCGTTTTTGCCGGAGCTGGTAGTGCCTGTTTGGGTATAGCAAATATGCTTGTAAGTGAATTAAAGCGACGTGGTGCTAACGATGAGGATGCATATCAAAATATCTATATGATAACTGAACATGGTCTTGTTAGTGAAACATCAACGGAATGCTGTAAGGAGGCAATAAAATTTGCAAAATCAATTGAAGGCATAACAGATCTACCCAAGGCAGTGGAGCGTTTGAAACCATCAATATTAATTGGTGCATCAGCAGTTACCGGTCTCTTTTCTGAAGAAGTTTTGCAAGCTATGGCAAAACATAATGAAAGGCCAGCTATATTTGCACTCTCAAATCCAACCAGTAAGGCAGAGTGTACAGCCGAACAGGCATATAATTTCACTGAGGTGACAGAAGAGAAAATTGTGTACCTATTTTTCCTCTTTTTTTTTTTTAAACCAATGTTTCTTCCATTTATAGGGTCGTGCTATCTTTTGTTCTGGATCACCATTTCCACCTGTGGTGTATGATGGCAAACGTTTGCAACCTGGCCAAGCCAATAATTGTCTCATCTATCCGGGTATTGCATTGGGTGCAATTTGTGCCAGGGCAACCTATTTACCGAATGATATATTTTCGGTAGCTGCCTCAACAATAGCCGATTTTACATCGGATGAACAACTAGCCGAAGGCAATTTATTTCCTCTAATTAAAGAAGCCAGGCAAGTATCTTTTCAAGTTGGAGTTCGAGTAGCTGAATATTTGGTTGAAAATAGTAAGTTAATGAAAATCTTCAAATTGTACAAAATTTTTTATATATATATATATATATGATTTCAGAACTTTCCAATTTACGTCCATTGCCTGAAAATATATGCGATTATGTTGAAAGATATTTATATTCCTTGGAATATGGTAGATCATTACCAAAAACCTGGCCCGTTCCCGATTTTCACGTTAAGAAATCAAACGAAAAGAACAATGATTAAAATTTTAAGTATAGAAAATTATTTTGAGTATTTAAATTAATTTTCAAAGAATTCATTGAGAATTCGAAAATCACTAAAAACTAGTTTAAAATAATTTATAACCATAAATGCCAAAACTAGTTGGGAATTCCAAAAACCAATTATATATATGATTTAAAGCTAAATGCAAGAACCAATTGGGAATTTTACAATCAAAAACCAACATTGTAACAAAAACTAGTTGAAAATACTAAAAAAACAATATAAGCATTTAAAATAAAAATAGGTTTGAGTTTTGAAACTAAAACTTAAATAAAAAAAAAAAGTCAAAAATTTATTCATTCGATGGGTCAACATATTTGCTTAGTTTTTAGAAGACTTGGAAAGTGACAGGGAAAATGCTGAGGCATTTTAACGTCATTATTGTCTGTCAACGCGACACAGTGACATGTGTGTGTGTGTGTGGGTGTGTGTGTGGGTGGGTATATGTGGATGGTTGAATGAGTGTGTTTTTGTGTGTGCTCGTATATAATGCTGTTTTGCATATCAAATAGAGGGAAATGTCTGCTCACCAAAAATGTCAATCAATTTTTTTTTTTTTTAACACGCATATTTGTTTTCGTTGTGTGTGTGTGTGTGTGAGTGAGGACGTGCATGCATTAAAAAGCAATTGGTGTTAAAAGAGCAGTCAGCCAGCAGTTCGCACACACACACACACACACACCAACACATACGATAACCGTCTGCCTGTCTATCAGGCGGCTGCCTTCTTTAAAGTGAAAAAAAAAATGAATGTGAAATCATTTTCTTCAACTGACAGCTGTCAAAATATTTGCTCTCTCTCTCTTTCTCTGCCTTTTTGCCTTCCCTGTATATGTATGTATCTCCCTTTGTCTCTTTCTCTCTCTCACTTTGCCTGTGTCAACTTGCTTTCGACTGGCTCTGTCTGTGTGTGTGTCTCTCTCTCTGGAAAGGTCGTTTAAATAAAAATGCCTTCATTTTTAATATTCATTATCAATCTTTAAACTTAACACTTTAAATGACTGACCCATATTTCTTCTCTCTCTCTCTCTCTTTCTGACCATCAGATCTTGTTTCAGCATCTTAGGATTAGCCTTAAGTATCAGCTATGAGTTCCATTTGGTTGCGTACGGTTTCTGTTTTTAGTGTGGGCCATGGCTTATTGAATTTAATTGGCCATAAAAAAAGTGTTGTGGCTTGTTGAACTTAACAGCCGAAAAGGAAACCAAAGGCAACATCAACCAGCAACAGTTTCAGAGATAAATCGTAAATATATATATATATATATTTATATATATAGAGAGAGAGAGAAAGACAGACAGAGAGGAAAAAGGGAAACTAAGCAGAGGTTAAGCTCAACATTTATTTAAATTACATGCGAAAAAAATAAAAGAAAATTCATTGTAGAATCGGAAAAGCAACAAAGCGGATTTCTTAGACAATATTAATTTAATAAGCTCTGTTTTTTTTTCATGGGTGTGAAAAGTATAAGAATTAATTACATTAGAGTCAAGTTAAAATAGAGTTCATTTAGTTGACTTGCAGTATTTTTCTCGTTTTTTCGAGAGAGAGAGAAGAGGGGAGAGAAGAGACCGTTAGGAAACTCAATCATTGTAAAAGAAAAAAGAAGAGAAAAAAAATGAAAAGCATAAAAAATTACGCACTTTTCACTGTCTCAGAGGCAGAATCAAATAAAAATTAAGTGCTGACTCAGCAGCTCGTCTGGAAAAGAAGTCGGGAAAAATGGTGAAAAAAATAAAAACAACCAAAGAGAAAAAGGAAAAACCCAAAAAACCAAAACAAGTGTGCGCGGCATGCAAAGTGAAGATAAGAATATTTTCCACTGTGAAAAACAACACACAAACACACACACACAATCAGAGAGAGAGACAACAGTAAAAGATGGAGGTAACGGTGGTGGGGATAGGTGGAGGAGCTGCCATTTACATGGCCGCAAAACACAACAACAATACAAGAAAAGAAAGGAAAAAAAAAGAAGTAAGAAACTGAGAATGAGAATGAGAATGAGAAACGGCAGCAAAACAACAAAAACTGTTGACTAGGCGACATTCAGTGGGCTGATGGGTGGATATTGGCCAGAAGATTGGAAGCCAGTTGGGTAGGACGGTTTGCTATCCAAAAGATGATTTGCACTTGGCAAGGAAAAAAACATTTTTGTTTTCTGCCAGGAAAACTGCATCTTGTGAGCGAAGAAAAGGGAAAAAAAGAAAACAGAGTGCGAATCGAGAACAACATATGCAAGACCCACAAAAGGTGTTTTCGGCTAAGACAAATGGATGCAAATACGTTAGAAGGAAAATAAAAGAGAGAGAAAGAGACAAGAAATATAATCTAAAATCTCTCGTTTGCTCTTTCTCTCTCTCTCTCTGTGTGTGTGTGTTTGTCTTTTAGGTCTGGCAATTTTCTTTCTACCTGCCCAGCTGGGCCCATTTTTCCTTACCATATATATATATATATATATATATATATATCTTTACCTTCATCCCTCTCTTACTTTCTATCACTCCTCTTGGTCTCTCATTTCCCTCTCATACCATTTCCTTCTGCTTTTGTGGCCGTTGCTCTGGGAAGTTAAGTATACGTAACGTAAACGCAAATTTAATGCTTGAAAAATTCGCTTAAATGGATTTAAGTGGAGCGTTTTTCCTGGCTCATTTTTCTCCACCTTCCCCCCCACTCTCACAGTTGTCCTCCTCCTACTACTACTACTCCTCTTTGTCTGTATGTTGGAGGTCTGCTTTATCTTTGCTGGGCAGATAAATGAAAATCTTCAGCAAAAAGAAAAAAAAAAGATGAAGTAGCCAAGGCATTGGATGGAAAAAGGAGGCTTTATTTTTTTTTCTTCTTCTTCTTTTGTGTTTGTATGGGTGTGTTTATTGAGGCTACTTATCGTAGTGTATACAGTCAAGTGAGCTTTGGCCTTACGATCTCTCTCTTTTGGTCTATACCAATTTTCATGATTGAAAGCCATCTCTGAATTTTTGTATCTCATTCTATGGACTATGTAAAATCAATCAGTGTATCATTCTAAAGCCAATTAAGTGCTTATTTATTTTCCGGTGAAAATGCTGTGCTGCATTTGCATAATAAATTATTCAACAAGCTTGTTGTTGGTTTGGTTTGGTTTGGTTGGGGTGGGTGACCCATTTTGTTGCATCATCTGTTGATGATGATGATGATGTTGCAATTTTCTGGGGCTTTCATCTAATGAGCTTTTGTAATATTTAAGCAATTTGAAAATTTTCAATTCAATTTTTAGCAAAAGCTTTTACGACTTTAATTCTTTTTAGATTTTACTTGTAAATTTGAAGGCCAAAATGCCATACATCAAGCTTATCGAAAAGGCCCAAATAGGCAAATCTTTAGCCATTTAACAATGTCTCTTGGTCTCTGTGCTCTATCCGGCCATGTTCGATATTTAACAGCTTCCAGTTGAACGAGTGCAGACATATGCAAAGTGTCTTACTTGCCTGCGGGTCTGCAATTTTGGCTTAGATTCGCTCTCCCTCCGCTCTCTCCCTCTCCCTTCATATATATGCTCTGCCTTTTTCTATGTAAGTACAACAAATAGCTGGTGCAAAGGAAAAACGAAAAGAAAAATCCAGTCAGCGAGTCCCTACTATATACATATTCGTTTAAGCACCTGGCATTTGTGTTGAGCACGTTCGTACCTTATGTGGGATTTAGTTTTAGACTTCATTTTACTGCTGCTGAGCTGATGCTGCCACTGCGCTTTTGGTTTCATTTTGTTTTCCACATTTTCTTTATGCCACTTTATGATGGCCGCCGCACAACGAGCAACAACAACAACAACAAAAAAAAAAAAAGAAGAAAAAGAAGAAAACACGACACGAACTACAACAAAATGAAGGCAAGTCGTCGACAAGCCACACAGGAAATGTATAGCGAACAAAATAAAGCCATAGACAAGAGAGGCAGCAGCAACTAGACAATACTGTAATCTAGGCAAACACACACATACACACACACACACACTCACACACTCTAGACTCTAGAGTATGGCATACGTGGTGCACACTCGACACGAAATAGCGTGGGAATATATTACAAGTTGGCTGCCACCATTATGCTTAGGAAGTATGTCAGAGGAACAAATGTGGCCAAGAGAAAGAGAAGGAGAAAGAGAAAGAGAGACAATGCCAAGTCAAGTTAAAGTTAAAGTAAAACCACACAATCACACAACAAAATAATTAAAAAAAAAAAAATATATATATATATATATATATATATATATTCCTATCTTCTTGCCTCTCTCGCATAGGCACTTGGGAAATTTGGGTTTTTACCAAAGCAATTGCTGACAGACATATACACAAAGATAGAGTAAAAGATTAAGAGTGCAAGAGAGGAATAAGAAGGGAGGGGGAGGGAGTCCCAATTCGACTATTTTAAAATCCATAAAGAGTGCACTTTAAGTCTTTTTTTTTTTCTTTTCTTTTCTGCCCCTTTTCACCAAATTGAAGTTTTGCTGCTGCTGCCTGTTCTACATAATTTACTAGAAAATTTTTATGACTTCATCTTGGTGAAAAGGAGAATACGAGTGCAACAGCAGCAGCAAACGTAATGCAAACGCAAGCAGTAGAGAGGAAACATTAGCAAGTCTAGACACCTATGTCTTCTTCTTGGATGCTCCCCAAAAAAAAAAAAAAAAAAAAAAAGAAAAAAAACCAAACCAAACCGAACCAAACCGAACCAAAGACTTGCCAAACGTGCCAGGGCGCAAGAAGGAAAAAAAAAATATATTGAGACGTCAAGCAGACGACGTGGGGCCTGACAGCCAGACAGCTCTAGCCTCTACTAGGAAATAGGGGAGGAGGGGGTGTCGGAAAATGGGAAAACTGCATAGTGAAAAGAGAATACTGTGTGGCATTTGATCTTGGCATTTGGCTTGTTAAATATGCTGGAAAAATATACATCTTGACTTCCTGCCGACTGTAATATAACATCTAGTTAGTTACACCGAAGTAGACCCTTATTTCCGTATGAGGGGGGGGTAATAATAACTGCATTTGTATCTGGAATTGCATCTACCACAGGTATACACAACCTTCCTCCTTCTCTCGCTCTCTCGCTCCCTCTCGCTCTCTCGCTCCCTCTCGCTCTCTCGCTCTCTCGCTCCCTCTCGCTCTCTCTATCTCTTTTACACTATTTTTGTAATTACATTGTTCTTAATTGGAATTCAATATCGGTAACAAAAAATGCAAAATGCAAAAAAAAAATAAACTGTATTTTTTTTTTGGGTAGAGAAAATTCATGACCCGAGCATGATAAAAATTTTCCAATTACCCAAAAATTTTACATATTTTCTGGTAACGCGAAGCGAGCATAAATATTTATAGCATAAAATTTATGAAAACTAAACGTGATATGATGATATCCCCCCCCACACACACACTAAAAATATAGAAGACTATATATATACATACATACATACATTTATTCATATGTGTATGTGTGTGTGTGTTTGTGTTTGCCAAGCAAAACCTTTGCATATTTTTGCGAGCACATTTGAATTTTTGCGCACTAAATTTTTGTGCTTTTACTTTACTCCCCAGAGCTATATATGTCCTTAGACTAACTCTTCTAACTCTTTCCTTTTAACCAGCGACCTTCACTAAACCATTGTATATCTATGTGTGGGTGTATATCTGTGTGTGTGACCTAGAGTCTTTATGAAATTGGTTTTTAATTGTCACTGCAATCTAGAAGAATCACTTTACTCTGATTTCCCTAGCCAGCCCAGCAATTTGTATACGCCTTTTTTTTTTCTTTCTTTCTTTCTTTCTTGTTTTTTTTTTTTTTACCCCATAGAGGTGAAAAGGAGAGAAATAGCGCAACGCATTGTGATGGTATGTCAAGCCCTAATTAATCTTCAGTACCTAACCAAGTGAGTGCACACCCTTCGGAGTTACATTTCCCAACTACTTACTGTATTTCCTTCATTAATTAAATTACGCAAAAAAGTTCAAAAGCACATAAATCAGTCTACTTTAGGTTAAAAGTGTGAGAGAGAGAGATAGACAAAGAGAAACTGAGAGAGAGAGAGAGCGAATGAGAGGGAATGATAGAATAATGTTTTTACTGCCCTTGCGGGACCTTTGCTAGTTATAAATATTTATATTACGCCGTTGCTGCTGTCAGATAAACTCATTTAAATGTTAATGCAGCCGAGTCGAAAGTTAGGTGAAACATATTGCATATATATATATATATATATATGACCCAAGTACATACACAACAATATTGAGAAGTCAATGAACACTGAAGAGAAGGAATTTCTCCCTTCCATGATGATCCCCTTTTTCCTAAAGTTATAGCTCCCCCCTGATTCACAGTACGACAGAGGGGCGAAGGATAAACCATTGGCCAGTTGGTTTATGGATGGTTAACAGGGTGGGTTTTCGGGGGGTTTTTGGTGGGTTAATGCAACCCTTGATTGTAAATACAATTTCATGCTTTCAGTCTCCCAGATGTTACATTAGAATTGCAACTATTTATCTAACCTTTTTGGCTAAGGTTAATCAACTAGAAAAATTGATCTATATACAGATAGATATATATTATATACAATATATGAAACATTTTCTTATTGTATTTTATGGCACTTAAGACCATTCGACACCTCACACCGATTGCCAATACGTTGGGGGGGGAGTTCAATTTGAACTAATTTAGGGATAATTTCTGAAAGGTTTTTGGGTTTTCTGTTGCAACAATTTAAAGCTCACTTCAATTGGTTAGATGTAGTATATATAAGTTACTTTGTTTATGAATTACCTGGCAAGACATTAAACTGATGGTTAATATGGCAATTATGAGTCAAGATTTATGTTTACGAGTTCTTAACTTTAGTTTCTCTTCCCTTCTTCCCTTCTGTTTTTTTTTTTTTTGGTTTTTTCTTTACTGTTGCCTAGTTTGGCTTCACTTAACTGCCATAAATATGCGAGCATTATTTAAGTTAAGTAAGCCGAAGTACGAAGAAAGTAAAGTAGACAAAGACTTAAATGGAGAAGAAGGGAAAGATGAGGGGTATGTATGTATAATGTGTATGGCAAAACATAAATATGAAGAAGTATCAAGTGCAGAAGGAAAAGGAGCAGGTGTTGGAGGGGGGGAGGTGGCAAGTTGATTACAAAAAGCAAGTTTAATTACCCACATTGTAGCAGAAAATTTTTGTTGAATGTAAATAGAGTTTACATGTCTTCATTTGATGATGTAGATAAAAAGTAAATGATAAAGAAGTGGTAGAAGGAGAAGCAACAAAAGTGCCAGCAAAGAGAAGTTGTTAGTGCTAATTAGTGCGAGGACTTTTTGCTTTCAGTGTTCTGCTATTGCTGCTATTGCTGCTGCTGCTGCTGCAACTGTGACCCAGTTAAGGGATAAATTTATTATGTTGCGTGTCTTTTATATGTGCATGTGTATGTATAAGTGTGTGTGTGTGTGTGCATTTTGCTACAGCAATGATAATTGCATTTTCATTCGCCTCTCTACTTATTTATGTCTGTGTCATAAAAATGTTAAGAAAAGAAATATAATAACAATAATAAACACTATAAAAAAAGACACACAGACAAAAGGTGTGTGTGCGTGTGTGTGTATGGCTGAGTGTGAGTGTGGGCCATAAAACGATTTTCTTGTTGTGTTTAGTTTGGTGCACATAAATCATTCAGCTTGTCCTTTCTTTTTCTTTCTCTCTTTTTTTTGTGCCTTTTCTTTTGCTTTCATTTACTCATTAGATTTTTGTTGTTGTCCTTGCCACATAATAATATGCTTATTTCAGGATACACCTTTTTTTTGTCTCTCCCTCTCTCTCTCTCTCCCTTTCCATATGTGTGTGCGTGTGTGTGTGTTTGTGTCAACCGAAGGTCTCCAACGTCAAACTAAATGCCACCACATTATGAAGCAAGCAAAGGACATTCAGCAAAAGAAGAGAAGGAATAAAAGAAGAGAGTTTTGCTGCCTCTAGTCCTTTTTTATGTAGGACATTGCTTTTGCCTTTGCTTCTTCGTCTGCTTTTGCCTCCTTCTTTACCTGTTATTTTTGCTTTTGTTATTGCCTTTGGCTTATGCTACCTCCCCTCTTTTCTTCTTCAATTTTCCTCTTGCCTCATTCCTCCTTTGCTTCCTCAATAGTTGACGTTGATTGGAGGCTTTCTTGCCGAGTTTTGTCCTGTTATTTTCTTAATTTTCAACACGTTTGGCGTTTTGTTGCCTGTGAGCTTCTTCTTGAACTTTTTTCAAACTTGATTATCCTTTTTTCTCTTTTCTTTTCTTTGTGTGTTTCGCTGCTTTTGTTTTTTTTTCTTCTTATTTTCTTTTCGGTTTGTCCTACACACAAACACACACACAGAGAGAAAGAGAGAGAGGGAGAGAGAGCAAAGGCGTGTATCTATTTCGTGACAAAGGGCAACTTTAACTTGTATGTATTTACACCTGCGAAAAGTATGCTAACGTTTTATCAACACGCACAGGTGAGAGGCCTACGGCCCGATATATGTATATATATACATATATATATATGCGTTATATATGCGCATAACTTGGCACCTCTCAACATCAACTTCGACTGTCGACAACTGGCCAAAAAAGCCCCCAAAAGGAAATATGAAACGCCTTAACCGCGACATCGTTCCTTGTGCGTGCTTGGCTTTAAAAAAGAAAATTTATCCACTCCTGCTTAAACGTTAAATTCAGCAGCTTCCCTTTAACTGAAAAAACCAAAACTCAATTTTTCTTTCCTTTGGTTTCTCTTCTTGTTTTTCTTTTCGTTTTTTTTTTTGTTTCGTACGCGTGGCCTAAATTGTTTTAAATTACCAGCTAGTTAGATATATGGTACATGCATTTAATATGTACATCGTTTTAGTTAGATATATATATATGGATGTGTGTGTGTGTGTGTGTGTGCCGCCTTTAGGTATTTCCTGTAGCTCATTTCCGTTTCACCTCAATTTTGGGGTAAACCCGCCCTCCTTCCTTACCGCTGTCTGGTTAGCCAGCAAAAATAAATATAAAAAAAAAAAAAACGTGCGAGTGAAACAGAGAAAAAATAAAATAAAAAAAGAACTCGTGTAGCACTAAAACCAGACTGAACCAATACAAAAAGAAACCCCCTCCCCAAGGGGAAAGAGGGGAGGGGGGGGCATAGCAAGCAGTTTTTCTTGAACTATGAAAGAAGAAGGGTGCATAAATTATAGCGACGCGTCGCAAGGTTGCAAGTGACCGTCTCTTGGTTTTGCCACTTGCACCACATGCCACCGCTTGCTATTTGCCATTGCTAACTTGCCGCACTTGTGCAACACCTCAGTGTACTATATATATGTATATATATGTGTTTGTTGTTAGCTTTCAACTTATTTATGACTGAAGAGAATTTCAAATTTCCCTCGTCTGAATTTGCTTTTATATGTTTACCTTTTATGATTTGCCAGACACAGGCAAATGCCGGTTTCGCTTCTATTTTTTTTTATTGTTGCTCCTTTTGCTATATTCTCCTCGTTTTTGTTTTTGTTTCTTTTTTCCTTCCTTTTTTTTTTTTTTTTTTTGAAACTGTGGCAAATTGCAGTCGAAAAAGGAAATTTGGCTAAAATTGCGCGGTAATTGTAGCCGCTAAATTTCACTTTTTGCTTTTGCCCTAGCACCAAATGGAGGCAAGAAGATTGGACGTTGAGGTGGTTGAAAGTGAGTGGGAGGGGGGGGGGTTGGGGTTGGGGTGTGCGCCATATGTGTGGGTACTGCAGAAATTGAGCGGTAACAGCAAAAAAGGAGAGAAAATTATGCGGCATTCACCATCCCCTGGCCCCTCTGTCTGTCTGCCTGTCTGCCCTTTTGCAAGGGGCTGGGGTTTTTTTTTTTTGGGTCTGGGGGTTTCTGGCAGTTTTCATTTTTAAATTGGCGGTTTTATGTGTGTGTGTGTGCAATTCTATATGGCTATATGGCATGACTAATATGTATGTATGTATATATGTATGTGTGTACATATGTAGATAGACATACACACACACGCACGGACAGAGTCACCGCACAGCTGCTTGTTGTGGGCATTAGCCAAAATTTTATTGCATACTTTTGCGAGCAATTGCAATTTAATGCTTCAACCTTCTCCCCCGCCTCTCTCCAACACCCACCGCAAGCCTAAAATTTCAGTTTCATCTACCTTACAAACCCTCCCAACCCCTCCCGAACTCCCTGATAACCATAGCCTTACCCTCCACCATATGCTGCGGCTTTTATGCTTTACGCATAATTTTGGCATAACAATTGAAATATATACTAGAAATTGTAAAATTTTTGTATACTGAGATTTATGCATGTACATATATGCATGTATATACGCCCTCCAAAAAACATTTATTTTTCGGACTAAGGCTTCATGCATGAAAAGTTCATTTAATTTGATTTGAAAATTTGATATTAGTGAAAACAGAATGGAAAACAGTGGAGAAAAACTGTTTAACAAATACATTATAATGGTCAATTATGAATGTTAGCAAATGTAACTACATTAGAGAATTTAGTATATAATTATTTTGTAGCTACTGTACCCGAATATAGAATGATATGTATATAGATATGTATGTATAATCGTATGTAAAACTAACATTCAATTGTTAGAAATTTCAATGGATTTGGAATGTCGAACTTTATATCGAAGTTGGCAATGGATTATGAATATGTATGTATTAAATTAAAACCGAGTTTATTATGATAGTTAGTTATACAATTTGCCTCTTTGTTTTTAATTAGTTAATCTATATTCTATTTCATATTGATTTTCTTGGAAAGTAATAGTTGTTCTATATAATATATGTATGTATTCCAAATTTAAATATAAATTTAGAGTTAGTTTTTTACATAGTGTCTTTTAAGGTTACTAATTATCTTTAAGTGGAATATCTTAAGAGTCTAAATATGTTGTAAAAATAGTAGCCCAAAGAACTGAATATAAAAAACTTTCATATCAATTATAAATTATATTAAAAAAAAGCTAACAATAACTTCAAAGTTTAATAAAGTTTAAGTTAATATTCATTGAAACAAGAAATAATGTTCTTCTAATCTTAAACGAGTTCTTATAAAAAACTTTTAAAAATGAAACTCCTCAATTTAAGGCAAAAGTCCTAAATTAAATTCTTTGAATTATTAAACCATTTCGGAAAACAAGGATATAAAATTGGAAATATCCAAAGCTACATTTCTTTATTATATATTGGAGGCATCTTGAATTCCTAAGAATTTTTTATGATATCCTTTAAGCAACTATATATCTTCTAATATAAGTAATTGCGACTTCAGAATTCTTTTAGTGTTTCAGTAAGAATTGGAGTAATCCTGTAAGTTATGAGGATCTTGATTTAAAACAATTGTCTGTTTATTAGTATTAACTGATGTGGCAGGATGAGTTGTTTAAACTCTAACGGTCATTTGACAAACATTGAGAAGCAAGAATTACGATGAGAGGAAGAGGAAAAGTTGGAAAAAAGATTTATCTAAATAAATAAATATCTAAAACTTGTGATTATAATAAATAAATACCCAAACCATCAACTACATTGATGGATTTCTTAAAACTATTAAGAAATTTATTTATCTATAATATTTTAAGAAAAATTTGAGTTTATGATATATTAAAGAACATATTAATACAATATATATAATATATATATATATATATGCTTTATATTTATTTGACATATTAAATAACTTTATAACAATTTCCATACATATATATATATATATATTTTTCTTAAAGTAAAACAAATTCTGTTTAGGCTTAAATGTATTCACTTGGGGACACATTTCAAGAATAAGTTAACTCAGTTGAAGTAGCAGAAACTTTTATTTATTACCAAGTAAAGTTACTTGATAGTTCCCTAAAGTATACTAAGAACAACAACTAATTAATACAGAAGTTATGTAATTGACCAACAAGTAAAGCTATTCCGCCACTTTCCATATATATGAAATTGTATAAAAGTAGGCATAAGATATTCTTTATATTCGAAATATCATTCTGAATTAAAAGCTTTTATAAAGAGTCTTGGGAAATTAAATAATATTCAGATATATAAATAGTTTAAAAATATATATTATTATAATAACAAAACCAAAACTGAATCCCAAATAATTGACAGCAGCAACACTTTTAAATAATATTCAAAATATATAAAATACATATACATATATACATACTTATATAAATATATATGTATGTATATATAAATATATTCCTTCTTTTCTTTTCCATATTGAATTATGTATATGTTTTCTTTGTGCTTCTTCTTACAGTTGGCGTTTTGTTAGCCAATTAACATATATTGGTGAGTAAAGGTAATAAATTCTTAGATTTCAATATGATATAGACAACGACAACAACAGGGAGAAAAAAAATGGCTTTGTTTGCGCTTTATATTCCTTCGACTTGCTTGCATGTGAAAGTGAGCCTTTTGTTTTGTTCCGTTTATTATTTATTATAAATGACTGAACACACCATACACCCACACACATACACACACATACCCCATATACGCTCACACATATATCAGAGGCATGCAGCAAGAGGGGAATCCCCATTCAATATGAAATAATTTTATTGAGCCAAAACTATTGTCTTTCTAGGTGGGCGTATTGTCTGTCTATCTGGTTGAAACCAGGAAACGGGTCAATCGATTTCTTTCCTATTCTCTCTATATACATATATATATATATATTTTTTTTTTGTTCTATGCTTTTCTTCTACGATTTTCCGAACAAAAATGTTTTTCAATGGCCTAAGCATTAATTAGAAATTGGTTTTTCGCCTCTATCATTTTCCATCTCTTTTACACTATTTCTATCTCACTCTTGCTCACTCTCTCTCTCTCTCTCTCCTTTTCTCTGATTCGGTTCGTTGGCTTTTGTTATCCTACAACTGGTTTATTGTCTTCATGTGTGAGGATTAAATGATGTGTTAATTTTGTTTCTCGCTGACCCCCCTAAGGCAAAAAAAAAAAAAAAAAATAAATAAATAAATAAAAGGAAATATGTATATATACATATATATATTATAGATGCCAACATTTGGCCATCAAAATACTAGTAAAGAAAATTTCATTAAATTCTATGCAAAAAAAAAAATGCTTTAAAGAGGCCATTTCCATGCATGTCCTGTTCGTCCTAGTCAAAGGCAAATGCACTTAATGCAATTATTTCCAACCTCACATGTCATAAAAATGCGCCACGGAAAACCAATTTCAACTTTTGGCATTATGCCTGGACAATTTTTGTGGGCCAAAAAAAGCAACCCTTAGATTCTGATTCTTATTATAATGCTGATGGTCAAAATAGTTTCGACCAAAAATGATATGTGCCTGTGTGTGTATGTGTGAGTTTCTGTCCCCCTTTTTTTTCGGACTTGAATTGACTTTAACCACCAACCCAAAACAGAGAGAAAGAGGGGGAGAACTTGATGAAGCCGAAAGATGGGGCAAAAGGTCGGTCAATTGCGTGTCTCACTTTAATGTCGTTACTGTCGGACTCAGAGACTATTTTGGAACGAGATGGGTGGGAGGGGGAGGAACCCCCCGTTGATAAAAATATGTTTTACTTCTACACTCAATGATAGCTAACATATTTTTATTTTTGTTCGAAATATTAACAGATAATTGAATCGAGTGTAAATAAGTGCTGGCAGTATATATAACGAACGAATGGCGAGGTGTGGCTATTATTCTAGTGGGGTTACCTTTATTTTTTGGTTACGAAGGCGTGACAAATACATGAAATATGCAGAGATACCTATAGATAGATATATATATATATATATATATATATATATATACATATGGGTTTATCCCGTTAAGGGTTTTTTGTTGTTCTTATTTAAAGTGTTTAATTAAAAAAACACGCACGTACAGAAACTCACATACACCCACGCACACCCACCAACACACACACACACATAACCATATGGCTATCTATATGCTTGTAGTTAAAACAATTCCTGATAGAGCTGAACTGAACCCAACGCTAGCCGCACTGGTCATGTTGATGTTAATTAAATCAAGCGACATGTGTTTTAAAAATGAAATTAAATTAATTTACATTAAATGACATTTATTTACGCTACAAAAATGTAAATTGTAAAGTTTTTCCATCCACAAGAATTTCACAAATTTAAAGATGATAAATTTAAAAATTATCAACTGGGAAAAAGAAATTTACTTCTAGCCTTAAAATGAAAAAATATGCGTAGGAAAAGTGGAAAAGCCATTTCCCTCAACTAAATGTGTAAATGTGCTCATAAAATGCTTTTATAGATAATAGAGTGAATATTTAGTTATTAATTTTAAACTATTTAAATCCTTTATTCAAAATTGTTTACCTATTATAATTTCTATATAATTAAGACAGATATATGTTTATATGACTTGATTATTATTACTGCTGAGGAAGTTTTTTTACCTATATGATAATGTTGAATCTATGAATGCTTTAAAGAAATATAAAGATATGGATATGATATGATATTCGAAGACTCTCTTGGTTCTATCTCACATTCGAAAATGAAATGTCTAAGCAAGAACTTGTAATGAAGGAAGATTGGTTGGCAATATTTATATATTACCTAAATTACCTAGATTGGAAACGATTGTAAAGGATTGGAACCTGGATAACCTAGAATGAAATGTAATATCTAAACATTCAAATTTTTTACAATCCTTTATTATTAGTTCTAGATAAGTATTTAATTTTACCCTATTTTGTAGGATATAAGCATATAAGATATATACAAACAAGTTTCCATTTAAGGCAAAAGTTGTACAACATACCACATTTAATCCTAAAGAAATATTTATATATTTATTCAATTCTTTATCATTAATTTGATACAATAAAATGTTAAAATACCCAACTATTTTTAACAATTTCTAAACCAAATGACAACATTTAGTTTAACATAATCAAGCTATATATAGATATTGGTTTTAGCATCATTTTCATTTGAAATGTATTCCACTCAGAAGATTTTCCAGCAATTAGTTAAGTAAACTGATTTTAAATTTGATTCTTATATTTATATATATCTCAAATAAATATTTTGATATCAATTTGCTACTGCATAACTCTTAGATCTTTTATGATTATGTATATGACATGATTATGGAGAAGATTTACTACAAAAACTTACAATGAAAATATTAATAATTTATTTTATATAAAAAAAATCTACGAATTATTCTTTATTTCGCACAATTTTAATTTGATTCTTATATATATACATATATATATATATTTCTAATACATATTTAGATATCAATTATAAAAAAATTATTAATAATATATTTTATATCATAGAATCGATTGAAATTTCTTATATACTGAAAACTATCCCCTTTGTCATAAACTTGCTAGACATTTTCTTGCAGTGTATTGTAGACAAGCATGTGGAAAAAGTTTGTGTTTTATAATCAAATTTTGTGCCACAGACTAGAACATTTTTGGTTTAATTAATTTGTATGTCATTAAATTTGAGTTGGTTGGCAAATGGTTAGTTGGTTGTCCTTGCTCTCTGCACTCTCCTTATGTTATGGAGGTGTCAATACACACATCGTCACACAACACTCGAATTGAAAGCGAGATAGATACTAAATAGTATTACAGACAGACAGAGAGAGGGAGAGAGAGAGATACAGAGAGACAGAGACAAAGACATAGAGATAGAGAGAGATGCTCCAATTTTGTCTTTGTTTAGGCAACAAGAAACCACAGTTAGAGCTCTCGTCTCGTCTTCTCAATGGGTGTAAGTATAGAAGCACATGCCTGAGTGTTGGTACAGATGCTGCTTCTGCGGTGCACCAACTGATGTTAAGTAGGAAAGCTTGCCCTATGCCCTTCTCAACATTTCACTGCCTCACTCTCACACTCTCTCCCTATCTCATTCTCCTCTCCATACTCTTGGTATGAAGATATATTACATGTTCAGCAAGCATTTGTACTTGTGGCTTTTCTCTATGACTATGACTCTGTGTAAATATATATATGTGCGTGTGTGTGTGTGTGTGTGTACTTACATATGTGAGTGTATAAGCGTGTCAGTATATGTATATGTTGTTGGTAGCAAAACGAAATAACTTGAATTATGGCACTACAAGTCTTGGCACCGCCTAATGAATTTGTTAGGCCAATGACAGCCAGATGCAGCTGCAGCTGCTCCAGCTATAGAAAATATACCCCAAATTGGGTCAACAGCATTGTAAATTATGGCTTTAGGCGTATTAGGGATTAAGGCCAAGTCCTACAATAACACAAAAAGGCAACCAAAAAAAAAAAAAAAGAAAATATAAAAAATGGTAAAAGAGCAGCAAGTACCAAACACAGGTTGCGCTCCTTGCCTTTCCTTTGTGTGTTAAACATTAGGGTGATGCAAGAACTAATTCAATTATATTGAAAAATCCTTTTCCTCCATTCCGTCTTACTCCATATATGCCTTTAAATTATATAACTCAATTGTATGATTTTTATAAACTTTTTAAAAGTTTAAAACAATTTCATTGACCTAATTATATCACATGAAAATTATTTTAAAATTGAAGTTATACATTTTTTTTTTAATACCTAGACTAAACTCTTTAAAAATTAATGCTAAGTTTAATTTAAATAATTTTCATACATATTATATACATATATATATATTTGATGTCAACAGAAATATAATCCCCTACAGCAAAAAAAAAAATTTTAAATGTGTCTTGACTAACCCTATTCAATATTGACGGCGTACTTTCTTCAATTTTCCATTGCCTACTTTAAGGCTCAAGCCAATCGATTGTATATGTTCGTGTGCTTGTGTGTGTGTGTTTAGTCCTGAAATAACCACAATAACCACAAATGCCACACAGTTGACAAAACTGCTCTCAATTCAATTGCATGAAATTCTGTTGATGGATTTATGTGGGATTTTACTCGACTTTCCGTTCTCCTTTTTTTTTTTAAACTTTTCTTTTCTTTACTTTGTTTTTTTTTGTTGTTGTTGTTTTTATTGTGCTTAGCTGTTTTTCTTCGCCTTGCTCCTTTGTCTAGTTGGCGATTACAGCTGAAAATTGTTGCTTAATTGCTGCTTCTACTGCTGGCTTGGCTAATTTAGCTGGCCACATACCTGGCCAGGGCAAAGTTTCTCTCCTCTTTTTATTTGTACGTTAGCCAAAAAGTTTTCCTCATTTTTTTCCATTTTGCTTGGAAAAGTCTCGGGGGTGTGGGTGCCAAAACGCTAAATGCCCCAAATTCTTTAAGTTTACAAGCTGAAGGAGTGGTTGGGGTAAGGGAAAAAGGAAACATTTGTGCGCAGTTTTCAGTTTTCTCGTTTCGGCTTTTTTTTTTTTTTATTTTGTTGGTTCCCTTTTTTTTTTTTTTTTGTTGCTTGCTTTCTGTGTTTTTTTTTTATTTCTTCGTTTGCGTGCGTGCACGAAATAAGGCCCAAAGTGTATGGCCAAGAGTTTTTTGTAGCCACCAATCTTTTTTTTTTGGGGGTTTTTTGTTTGGGTTTCGCTATACCTTGAATCAAGGGGTATATGTAATTGGGCAACGATTTTGTTATATTATTTTTAGACATTTTGTTATATTGAAAACTAAAATAAATTCGAATTGCTTAAAGTTTTCGATTTTTTAAACAACTTGTCAGGATCAAAAATTCTTTATATATTTTATATGGGCTTTATTTAAAAAAGTTATTTCTACATGAATAAGATATGATAGAATCAGAAAATCGGTTGATATATGATGAATATGAAATCTAATGTCATTTCCTCAAAGAAACTCTTAACCTTGTAAAGGAAAGACTTTTGAAATAAGTTTATTCGTTTATTCCTATAACTAAAACTGGAATT
Source organism: Drosophila sturtevanti (assembly GCA_018150375.1). NCBI lineage: Eukaryota > Metazoa > Arthropoda > Insecta > Diptera > Drosophilidae > Drosophila > Drosophila sturtevanti. The sequence goes on along the minus strand of JAECWJ010000324.1, from coordinate 1,465,126 downwards.
GGATATTTGGGAAACCTTCTTTTAAACATTTACTTAAATTTTCAATTTAAATTCTATATAAGATTTCTATATAGAATCTCTTTGTGCGATGAATTTTACGTTAGTATGGAAGGTGAAATCAAGGATTTAGCATCGAATAGATAAAGTAGAAGATAAGTGCTAGGATGTCTTATATAATTTCATCTAACTTTATTATAAAGCCTTGAATAAGTAGGTCTTGACTAATCTCAAAATTTGTTCTTCTTTTTGAATAAACTGAATGAAATTCCAGATTGACAAAGTTTTATCTAGAATATTAAAGCGAAAATCTTTCAAATAAGAACAAATATTATTTTTGAAGTTTCCTAACAGAAAGATAGTTAGTTAAGTCAGAACAATAGCTGAAATAAAATAAATCTACTTAAAAGAAACATAGATAACTATTTTGGAAGATATTTCACCAAAATTTTTTGGGATAAAGTGAGCCGATGCTACCGAAATTCTTTATTTCTTACTATTAATGGACCCAATGTGAAGTCAAAGGTTTTCTATGCCATTTATATAAAATGAAAACTCTTTTTCTACCTCCTACACTTGTAATTTTTATCTCGAAAACTATGCAAAAGGTAACATGTTTCGATCTGATTTCAGAAAAAGTTAGTTAAGATATAGGCAGATTTTTCTCCCCTCTATGAAAACTAAAAGAAAATAATAATAATAATTATTTAAGAAATAAGAATAATAAAAGCATTCCTCATATGAATTTTAAGAAATGAGAACTTAAATATTTGCATCCCTCAAAGGAATAAAAGGGTATTGAAACTTCTCTAAGGACGAAAAAAAAACAGCTTCCAGTTTGCTTCAATTTTTTTTGTTGTTATTTCTGTGTATTTTTGCACCCCTTTCAGCTTGGTTGTTTTTTGTTATTGCTTCTGGTTTTTTTTTCTCCCGCTTCCCCGCTCCCCCACCCCCCTTCCACTCTTCTTCTATTTACGCATTGGCCGCAAACTTTGGTTCTTTAGGACCACACCTGGGAAGGTAAGGCAAGAGAAGGCGGGGAGAGGGCACGCCCGGGTCTGGCTGCAAAGGGAAAGTCTCGCTAATATTCGCCATTAAACTTTTGCTTGTTGTTTTTCTTTAATTAACAACGTAAACATCAGATATGCTACACTTTATATACATATATATAGACACATACATATATATAAAAATATATATATACATTTCGTTTTTCTTATTTTTTTTTTTTTTTTTTTTGGAGATGAGGAGAAGGAGATGAGGAGGCAGCGACCTTTATGAGAAGTTTTCAACGCTTTTTTCTTTTTTTTTTTTTTTATTTTACGGGAAAAGGAGCAACTTTCAGCTTCGCGAAAGGTTTCAGCTGAAATCTTTGTGGCAAGTGATGAAGCAAAGCTGTGGACTATTTCCAAAAAAAAAGGAAAGAAAAAAAAGAATTTAAAATGCTTAAATAAAACAGTTGCCATAAATAATTTCATGACAGTTTTTGAACAAAAACAAATAATACGAAAATGAAAACTTTTTGGAGTAGAAAGTCATAAGCCGATTAGTTACTTGAATGCGAAATGAATTGTTTTAATATTTAAATATGTGAGTATCTAACAAACATATATATAGAAAGACTTATATATATATTTATGTATATATAAAGATATTCCTATGTATCTAAGCTTGGATTGCTATTTTTTATTATCTTTGTTGTTTTTCTAGAATTATTAACCACAAATTAACTAAGCAGAGGAAAATCTCAGCTTACCACTTGAAAACTAATTAAACACTAATAGCAAAAGAGAGACAGACAGAGAGAGAGAGAGAGAGAGAGGGAGAGAGAGAGCGAAAGACGAAGCGAGAAAAAAAGAGAAGACGAAAACAAAAAAAGAGAAGAAAAGAAAGGAGCATGGCAAAAAGGCAGCAGCTTAAGTGGCGGAAGCGGCAGCATTTGGAATCGCCAAGTGCAATTAAACCAACAACAAAATGAACTAAGACTTAATATATATATACATATATATAGATAGATATATAGGAATAGGAGGAGTAGGTGTATATATATATATCTGTATATATATATAGAAGGCAAAACTTTTTAAGCGAAGAACAGCCAGCACTCAAAGTTTAGGAAGAAGAAAAAAAAAAGTAGTAAAAGAAGGAAACGCAGGCGAATGAGTCTATAAAGTGCCATACACATATACACACAATCAGCTCACACACACACACACACACATACACAATGTGAAATGAAAAGGAGAGAAATGTCTTCGTCGAAGTAGAAATAAAACAATGGCAAAACAATAGCTTTTTGGGTAAAATGGCTGCAAAGTATTGAGAAAGGATAACAGACGACGTCTCGTTCTACCAACTTCTTCTTGTCCTCCCACATTCTCGTTGTTGTCGTCGTCGTCGTCGCCGACGGAAGTGAAGCGTAATGGCCAAAATCACAGGCAAAGCGGCAACAGCAGCAGCGGCGGCGGCGGCAGCGGCAGCGGCAACAACTGAAGCAGACGTGGCCACTAAATCCGCTTAAAGTGAAAATTATTCTTAGCAACAGTTTTCGGCCAAAAAGGCATAGCCCCAAACATGTGTTTCTGTCTCCCTTTTCACTCTTTTTCCATCTTAAATTCTTTCATTCTTTCTCATTCTTTCGCTATGTTTGTGTTAGGACCATTCGCGCCTCTGTTTAAGCTGTTGACTTATTTGCCAAGGTTCGATTCGTTTCATGGTCCCAAGTTGAAAAAGTTTTTTTTCTCTCCCCTCCCTCTCTGACTCCCTCTCGCTCTCGCTCCCTCTTTAACACTCACGCTCTCTGTCCTAAAAAGGAATGTGTTTAGGCTATTACACAAAAGCTTAACCAAAACTGTTTAAGCCAGCTTTACTTATTGTTATACAAGGGCCTACATAAATAGAACAAAATGTTGCCCAAAATACGTAACGAAAAAAAAATGTAACATGTATAAGAATTAAGTTTCTATGGTCATAACAAAAAACGAATCTTTATTAGATATAAACTACATATAAATAAAAGTTTATATTTGGATAAGTAGATTTTTTATAAAATTTTATCTCTACCTTTAATATTATTTGGTTAATTTAATACCTTTACTTTCGTTAAAAGCTTCTAATAGCTGAATTTAACCAATGTTATCATAATTTAAACAAAATTAATATATATAAGTGTTTATGTATGTATAGGAAGTATTTTGGTCAACAATTTTTGAAATATTTTATATATATGTATTTTAAAATAATTTTTTAAGATTAAGTCTGTACAATCATCAATTTTGTTCCTTTGTTTCTATATTAAATTTGTATGTATTTCACTTTATTGTTTATTTTATTTTTATTCATTTTATCTGATTGTTTATTTTATTATCTTAGTCATTTTAGTTTATTATTAACTTTATACTTTTTTATTAAATAAATTCGAATTTTATTTAGTTATCTTTTATGTTAATTTATATTGCCCTTTTTTATCATTTTTAAAAACACTTTAAATATGCAAGAAAATGTTTGCTTTTTTGAAAATTGCTCTAACAAGTCGAAAATAAATCCGAATAACAAAAAAAACAACTGAAGCACTTAAAAATAAACAGGAAGAATAAGTTTTCATGTTTAATTTCAATAAAACAATCTTTGTTTAAAAAAAAATCAAATACTCATAATACAAATACAAATAATAATCATATACTCCTCGATTACAATATATTAAAAGTCAATTAAATACAAAATTTAAACAAGTCTATTTATTCAATATGAAGTTCATTTTGTTCTTAAGAAACTGAATATATAGCAAGAAATAACATTCTACGATTATGTTTTTATTTAATTAAAAAGTAAATTAAACTCTCATTTCACCAGAAAACGCCTAAAAAATAAATCAACATACCAAAAAAAAAACCCTTAGGTAATTAAGCCAATTAAATTTCTTATCTTTTGCTTAATTCTTTAATGAATTTTGTTTTAAAACTGTAAAATTCTACAGCTTATTAAATAATATATGTTAACATATACTCAAGTCTTCCTTTTACAATGTTTTTAAGAACTCTCTCTCACACAGAGATTCTGTAATTGTAATAATTCTTAAAAACATTTTCTTACCTTTATGATGCCTCAGATGATGGGCAGTAGCAGCTGCTCCCGTGCAACAGGGTGGCTCATAATATAAATTCCAAGTGTTTTCGTAATCCGCCTGAGCATAATCCACATGGTAAATGATTTGGCATCCAAGCAGGATAAGCAAGGTAGCCCTAAGGCGTCTTGCCATAGAGCAAAACATAATTGTTTTTAAAATTCCTCTTTGCCTTTTCGTTTAGTTTTCGTACTTCGTTTGTTGTTAGAATATTTGTTTTTTTTTTCTTTCACAGGTTTGCGTTTAAAAAGAATCTGTTACTAATAGTATTGAGCTTTTGCTTAAGCATTGAGCGACGACATTTGTTCACAATTTTTCTTTTTTTTTTTTTTGGGGATCAGCGAGGTTTACGCGGCTTTTTCCCTCAATCACATTTTAATGAAAGGGGGGACTCGATGTGCGATGGTTCCGTTACGAATGGCAGACACGAACTAACTGCCTGCTGTGGCACGAGGAACTGTGTTAAATAAACACCAAAAATTCAAGGAATACACGAAGTCAAAGGGGATACCCGTTCGGCTCTTCGGCTATTTGTTACACCTGCAGAAGATAGAGAGAGAGAGCGGGAACAGTTAGTTTGGTATTCGGTAAATTGTTAAAGCGCACGCGCCGTATGCCAAAATAAATTTCCCTTTGTTGAGTAAGCCAACAACAAAAATTTCCCCATAATGTTTATGTTTACCAGCAAGTGTATTGAACTCATTTCAGTTCTTTGCAATGTGCAACGTGCAATGCAGTCTGGCTGCACCACCACCAATAACAACAACAGCAATGCCACCAGCAACAGCTACAACAGCAACAACAACAACAATGGCAACACTTTTCAAGGGTAACTGCAGACACATTCAGGCTGAAGTGCATCAAAAGCTGCGACCCTCCCCCCACTCCAATCCTTTCTCCCATCCCTCTCACTGGACTGGACCAGCACCAGACGACGATGGCAGCGACAACGAGTTGAGACATTTCAGTAGAGTTAATTTCAGGAGCGGTTTAGTTAAATCCAAATGAAATGGAATGAATTCTATTTAAGCCACTTGTGGTTAGACAATCCAAGGAAAACAAATCGTAATCATTGTAAACAGTTTACGTCGTGTATAAATTGAGATTTCAGTAGGGATTTGTAAACGTTTGTTTAGTTCCTTAGATCTGAATATATCATTAAGATTTCCTTATCTTCTTTATATCTCTTTATATAGTACATATAAGCATATAAAGATTTTATTTGAAAATGTATGCTTAACTAAGATTTGAACTTCAATTGCTAACATTTTACATTAATACTAGTTCCATAAACTGATTATAAGTACCTACTAATTTGGTCGGTACTTGGTAGATGATTTTTTTTAATTTTTTTGATTTCATAATTTTAAATTCCTAAAGTATTTTGACCAAGAGAATAATATATTTAAATTCAATATTATTAAAACATTACAGGCAAATTAATAAAGCATACAAATTAATGGATATAGATAGCTATAGAAGTAATTAGGATTAGCCCCAATATAAAATTGTCTTCTAGTCCGAATCAACTTCTTCCTATAGAAAGGCAGGAGAGAATAATCGTAACTTTTTAGGCCATCTGTCTTCCTTTCCCTTTCACCAAAAATGCTTAAGTCCCATTTCTCAGTAAGTGTAGATATAGGTTTGTTAAATTTCCACTTAATTTCATATTTGTAAGACGCTTTTGCTGCTAAGCTTGTAAGCTTGGCTAAGATCAAAAATCTTTTGAGAAATAAAATCAATGCTTACATTTTTGCGATCTCGAAAACTTCTTACCAAATAAAAATATTAATTTCTTAACATATTACAACTTTTAAATATTAAAAAAGTCTCAATTTGCAATCCTATATAGAGAACCGCTCCTGTTTATCAGTTAATATTGGGCCTAGCAGCAGCCCGTCTGGGATAGCATTTTCCGTGACTGATTATTTATGCATATGGCTGTAATGCTTCGTCTTGCTCTGTATCCATGGCTTCTGTAATGGGAAGCATTTTTATTTTCTCTCTGCGTCGCGTGTTTCAATATACAAATGCAACCAAAGTTCTCTACACCTCTTCCTGCTCTATGGAGGGGAGGGGAGAGGGGGAGGGGGATTATTCGTTTTTAAGGCTAGACATAAGTCACTCCAGACAGTCAGTCAGGCAGGCCGCAGGGGCCGCAGACACAAAGACAATTAGACAGTAGCCACAGCTTTGAGTGTGTTTATATTTGTATGTGTGTTGGTGTGTGTGTGTGTTAACCTTCAGACATTCTCACAGACTTGGCTTTAACTTGGGAGAAACTAGCCAGCTCTGGCTATCGTTTGCCCAGGAGAAGACAAGTCCCTGACCACAAAAAGTCAACAAAAAGTTTTTAGGGGAATTTTTATTATGCTTCTGCCAAAGTAAAATATCTGTAGGTTTTCCCGTTTTCCCTTACCTGTCTGTCGTTATGCTGTTTCTCTTTCTCTCACGCTCTCGCTCTCTCTCTCTCTCCCACTTTCTTTCTTTTAGTTTTTGTCCTTTTCTGTCAAACAAGCTTAACAATTGCCTTATAAAATGCTTTCAAAAAACTTTGATTAATGTGCGCTTAAAGAGAAAGAAAAGCAAAGAATACAAAACTTTTCATAACTTTAACTTGCAGCCGGGGAAAAAGGCGGCTAAAACGAAACCGGGCAAAAACAATAACAACAGCAACAACTTATGCAATCAGGACTTAGTAGACCAGGTTCAAGGCACAGCAAAAAAAAAAAAACAAAAAAAAAAGCGCTACAAAAAACCGGCACACAATGTCAGTGACAGCCTTTAGGGCAGGACCACGACAGGATACGGACAAGGACAAGCACAAGCATAAGAACAAGAAAATCACAGCACGAAAAGCGTTAAAAAATGAATTGTAAAACAAACAAGCAACAAACAAGCAAAACATTCCCCTCCCTCCTCCCCTTTTCTCACAATCACCAACCACACCATTCCACCTTTCCCTTTTGCCTTTCTCTTACCCTTTTCGGTTCCACATAAAAACAAAGTAGCCAAAGAGACCACCCGCCGCCGCTACCGCCCCCGCTTGGGTTAATAGAAAATGTAATTCGATGCATTTAATGTGGGTGCTCACCCCCTGCCACCCGACCTCTGCAGCCAGCCCCCTGCTGCTGCAATGTAGATGCGACTGCAGCGATAACAGGTTAAGGCTTGAGGCCTCAGCTAATCCTTGCCAACAAGCTACACAAAAACCTGCTAAAACAAACAAACCCATCAAACACAACAAAACAAAAACAAAGAGAAAAGAAAAAAAAACAAGAAGAGAAAACCAAAAAGGGAAAGAAAAACACAAAGCAAATCATGCTGGTGGGTAATTTTAGTTTTTAATACGAATAGCAGATGCCCTTTCATGGATGCTTTATATATAAGTTTGATCAAAATGGTGATAAAGTGGGGTATATAATTATCTAAAAAGAATGCAAATCTATAAAACTGTTAGCTATACATATATTATAGTATATAAAAAATTAATTTTGAGATTTTATTTAAACATAATTTGACTAATGAAAATTCAAAATTTTTTTTCTCCTCTTAGGACTAGATTCCTATGAATTACTATATTAATTGTTATACTTTGATTTGGGCCTACGACTTTATATGAATTTTTCAGTTTAATTCTAAAAACAGTTTAAACTTTTTGGATTTGTCATAATAAGTTATGAATTATTAATCTACCGATTGGTTCTAGAGTTGAAAATTTAGTTTTAATATGTTTAATATGTGTTTATCAATCTTATCCAGAACTATTAATATAAACTGAATTTTCTTAATACACTAATATAAAAACTTAATAAAATATATTATATTTTATTTCGGTGGGAACCTTTTATATACATATGTTAATATGATTCTTGAAATTATGCCTAAAAATTTGGATATCCTACTACTACCTGTGGAACGAATATTAGCTTTAAATTACTGACTATTGACTACGATGATACTTCATCTTGTATAGATTTTAAAAAGGAAATATACCAAAAAAACAGATGATTATATTAATGGCGAATATGGAAAAAACCTTTGTTGGAACCAAACCCCCTTTTTAAACCAAATCAAAATATGGTCAATAAGAAAGCATTTGTTAGCCTTAGACATGGTCTATCTTGATCTTTCCATTAGTATAACGATTTCTATTATCCAACTTCCACTTTTTTTCAATAAAAACAAAACCAATAAAATATATAACTTTGATCTTTAGCAACATTCAATATATTCATTTATAAAACATTTTTTCCAATTAAATGCCACATCAAATACAATTACATTTCTTTAATGGTTGCTTTGGTTTCCCTGCACTACAAACATGGTGAGAAAAATGTCATACTCTTTGGGTAAGGATAAGCAAGGATATATACAAAAACACAACAAAACAAAAAAAAAAAAAATTTTATATAGGAATGAAAGTAATGAAGCAACTGTTAGGATGGTCGGCCACCAGGGAAACGACAAAACGAAACGATTTTGACGACTGACATCGAGTGCCATGAGAAATACAAACAGTAAAACCAGCCAGTGCGACAGACAGTTTGCCAGACAGTTGCATTTGCCACCCGGCACCAGAACCATGCCCTTCTCTCATCTCTCCACCGCATACCCACACTCTAAAAACTTTTTTCAACCCACCAAACGAAACCAGACAGCCACCCGTCGCCCGTCGTCCGTCGCCCGTCTCTATCGGCATCGGTGGTAACCTCAGCAACCTTAGCCGCGTGCCGCAGCCAATGCTAATAGAAATTAAGCGAAAGTACTGCCTTGGCATGATGGGGAAGGAGGAGGGGGAATGGCTATGAACCCACCCTTCTCTATAGCTAGTTGAAGGTCGCCAGTTGCAGCAGCCGCCGTTCTATACGATTTTTACTTTTATTAATCATAAAAAAAATGTATACGTAAAAATTGCCAAAAAGAAAGAGAGAAAAAAAAAGAAACTCTCATTTTGGCAATTTGATTTTAATGGCAAAAGAAACCAGACAGAGAGAGAGAGGGGATCAGGAAGAAGATGACAAGCAGGCGGGGAAAGGTAAAAGCTATGAGAGAAAGAGAGGTACGAGGAGGTGTAGTGAGGCTAGACAAACACATGGAGGCAAACTCCGATTTGCCTGGCATTGCAATCAGTTGCCATTTGTGTGTGTTGACGGTTGTCTGGTGTTGGGCCTCGTTCTCATCCTTATACTCATCCTGATTCCCCTTGGTTCTGGTCCTGTCGTTGTCGTTGTCGTTATGTCGTCCTAGCATTGCCAGTGCCGAGTGCCACACGCATCCTGCCATGGCATTTGATTGTTTCTGTTGCTTTTCCTTACGCTAAAGCGTACGTGCAATTGTTTCTGTTTGTCTGTTTGCCTATTTGTTTGTTTGTATTCAATGCACAACCGACAACCCACAACCCACTACCCACTACCCACCCAACCACCCATCCCCTTCCTTGCTCGCTCACTCGTCACTGTCATTAATGTCAATTCCAGGGAGCCGCAACTGATCCTACACCCCTAACCCAAACCCCACCCCACCCATTTAAAATATTCAAATGACATTTTTCCATATAGTTAGACAGCCAGACAGACAGTCAAGAATCCTTTAATTACCAAAATAACAAAGAAAAAAAATTGGGAAAACTATATCATTTATTCATTTATTTTGTGCCCCTCAATTTAATTGACACGACACCACAAATTTTCATTGTCACACGCACAAATGTCATTTGGCCACGCCCCTGCGTGTAGGAGTTTACTATTCGGACAGCTTAAAGTGCAAGTGTCTATAAAATTTATTGCTTAGATATTTGAACTTTGACCATGTGATGATAAGCAACAAAACAGCAACAACAACAACAACAAAATAAAACAAAAACAAAACATGACAGAAAAACAAGGAAACGGAAACATGAAGAAACAAAAAGAGAAAAAAATTTACCTACACTGGAAACTCAAACACCAAATAAACTCTCTGCATAGCACTTTTATACGTACATACATACATACATACATATATGTTAATTACCAGAGCCATAACAGTGTTAATTAACAGTGCCATAAGGCAAAATATGTTATTCAGCCTGTTACTACAATAGTTAAACGAAACGACCAACTTTAGTGCAAGTTTTAATGATGTGAAACATGGCTGCAAAGGCATTTTCTTTAAGCAATCGGATGGAGAAAATATTTTTTGAAGAAATGTTAAATGAAATCATGAAATTCACTCTTTTAATAAGCAATGCAACAAAGCCAAAAATAAAAACTTGTCTTACTTTAGTTAAGTAAACTTTTGCTAAAGGCAAATGAATGGAAAAAAATAATTTTTTGTTTGTATACATATATAGATTGTTATGAATTATAAATTTAAGTATCGAAAATCATCATCTGAAATAAATGCACAATAAATGCTTTATCTCGCATTTGAAATAATTAACAGAACAATAAGGCCCAATCTTTTCACTATCTGACTACTTATTTTCGCCAAGCGCTGCCAAAACCAACTGCTTGAAATTATCAAATCTGGCGCAATATGAGGCTATATATAGGCGATATCTAAAGTCTAAAGTATCTAAAGTAAAATCTTATGCTTCATCTTGCTGAATATCATAATCTGCTGATGATTTCGCTAAGCAATTGCCAATGATCAGTAATGGCCAAGTTCTTCTGGGTGAATCGGGGTAATTCTTTTGTTTTTTCCAAATTTCTAAATTTCATCTGATCGAAGGGGACAAAACTCATCAACAAAATGTCCCCAAACATCATTGCTAATCACAACAACAAGGAATACTTGATTTAGTCAGCTAATAATAAAGATGTGGATGACTTATATTTCATAAGTCCGAATGGAATTATCGGTAAACTTTAATCTTGAGAATAATAATCCGAAACAAAATTCAACTGCTTCTGAAAAGAAGGCTTTGTTGGAAAAGTCTATAATTAAAGAAGTCAGTCCTCATCACTATCAATTCTTTTAAAGACCGTCGAAACCTTTATTTATTATAGCACATGTGTGAAATTCGTTTAATTAATCAATATAAATTAATCAATGTCAACGAAGCGAAAAGCTGATTTAAGCGATCAAGAAGAGGAGCCCGAGGAACCCGGAACTTTTAAAACTGCCACAGAGGAAGAGTTAAGTTCGCGTGTTATAAGAAAGGTACGCAAAATTACCAGCAGAGACGAAGCAGCGAGTATTTTAGGTAAATAGAAGATTCGCGAAAGAGTGCTCGTTAATCAGTTAAAAACATATATAACTTTTTTCAATTGAATTACAGGTATCGAAAATCCATCTACATCCAGTTCGTTTACCTCAGCATTTCAGGCCAGACTGCCTACCACTGAAATTGGCACCTCGTCGACTTCGGCATCAGCTTTTCCATTTCCAAGTGATGAAAATGCAAGACATAAAGACTCCGAAGTGCCAGCAGAGAATACACCAGCAGAACCATTATATAGAAGGCGTGTCTCGTCCGAGTATCGTGAAAATGTGGCCACTTTGAATCGTGAAGTAACTAAATTTATCCAAGATCACATAGACAAGAATCCCTATTGTATACTCACGCCTGTGTTTGATAGCTACAATAAACAATTGAAAGGCCTAAACGATAAAGAGGTCAGGTCAGTCAGGTCTGGCAAACAAAATTCGACTACAAGATCACCTTTGACAACGGAGGTTACTCCAAATAACCTCTTGCCTCTTGCTGGAATTAGTTTTGGCAAGTCAATAATTCCCATAACTGGAACTAGTGATAGTTTATCAGAATTGCTCTTTGGCATAACCAGTGGCACATCTACAACCACCGCCACCAAGACAATCTTCACCTTTGAGCAGAATCAAGCAGTCGGCTCTATCACAACAAATTCGATCACAATTTCATCTGCCACTACCAGTATGTTTGGGTTCTCATCCTTGGCGACGGCAGAAACTGACAGTGGAGATGCCCCCAGAATGGGATTCTGTAGCGTTCCCCGCAAAACAAATGGATGTAGTATAGCCGATGAGAATCCAAGTACTTCGACCTTTACACGTTTTGCCAATCCACCAACTGAAGAAGCTCCTCCAGCCGAAGCACCACGATCAACAGCAACAACTGCTGAACGCGAAGACGAAGATGAGGAGACACCACCCAAGGTGAAGTCTAAACAGGCAGAATCTTAAGAACTTTTTATTCAAAAAGAATTTAGCTATTAAAAATAAAAATTATTGATATTTTTTTATAGTTGTTACGACTCTTATAATAAATAAATTCAATAAATTTATAAGCTAAGCTATAAATTATAATTTACGAGGAAATTTTGAAAAGAAAATATATATTTATATATAAATTCAATTTTATTTTATTCTTAAAAATTAAAAATACAAATCAGCCAGCAGTTTAACTAAAAGCAATAAAAGTACTATATTAAAAAATTATACAACCATAATTTACATTATTAAATTGCAAAAAAAATCTGATCAGCTAATAAAATTTTATTGCAAAGGATTGGGAATAATATTGAAAACCTATCAACTAATTGAATCATTGGAAAAAAAAAATTGAATCATTTCGCAATGGTTTATTGAGCAATTTCGTCGATTTTGTTCAATTTATTTGGTTGACCTTAACGGTGACCCTCCTCTCTTTTCTATATCGTATGAATAATGGGTATGGGTTTGCGTGTGGCCCCTTTTTTAGCATCTCTCCATCTGATGTTGAGAATTTGTATGTTTGCTGATGTTTGCAGAAAAGTCAACGTCAAGCCTCTGGATATATCCTGATAAGGATAAAAGATCAAAATGGCACGCACACTGGCACACGGCTATGCAATGCATTGGACCAGAAGGAATAAGAGGAAATTTCGGCCTCTAGTTTATTTGTTAATGGTTTATTTATTAATTCCTGCGGATTATCACATCAGCAACAGACAGGGTGATGCGAGGAGTGAGTGGAGGGGAGTGAGACCAGATCACAATACATCGAGATATGGCACGATGTGTTGCCTGTCCCTGTAACTGTGCGTGTGCGGAGGAAAATCAACCCTTGTGCCAAAACGGAAACGGAAGGGCATATGGTTGGGCGGCAGACGAATGGGTGACTGGACATTTGTTGTCCGCCCTTTGCCACCCCACTTAAAGGACACGTTCTTATCTTGTTTGTGAATATTGCAGCTAATGCAGGAATGGACATATTGTCGATATATATATATATTTAGAAAAAAAGCCAAAGAAAAAAAAAAAAGAAGAGAAAATTGAAGTATTTATTTTCTTAAATACATTTCGATCGAGCCTGTTAAATGCTCTTAAATTGTTGGACAAATTGAAAATCTGTGTTTGAACATTTTGAAATCATGCATTAATAATGTTTTAACACTAAATAGTTTTTCCCGTACACACACACACACATTCGCACACACATGCATTTAAAGTGATTCTAGCAAAAACATGCGTAGACAATTTCCCCTTTTTCCCATTGCCAAAGTCATGGGCCGGAAATTTGAAATTTTAATAGTGCAAGGATGTTAAGGATGTGCCTTTCTGTGGCTCCGACTGCTACTGCTATTGCTGCTGCTGCTGCTCCTGCTCCTGGCTTCTACTATTTTCACAGACATCTTGGAGTGCGTTTGACAGGCGAATGGAAGCGAGTGTTCAGGCGTGTGTGAACTTCCGCACATGCACATTGAACCCAAACCCAAGCCCAATTCAAAATCAAAAACCCAATCCCAAAGCCCAAAAAGCTTCATACAAACTCATTCATTGAACATCAGGAAAAGTGGTGAAAATTTTCTCAAAAAAAAAAGAAAAAAAAAAGGAAAAATTAAAGCAATTAGTGTAAATACATTTTGCCATTTTCAAAAACTTGCACAAAAATACACCCTGCCCGTTGCTAGGCAAATGCTCAAAAGAGAGTGGTTAGGTGGTGAGGGGATGGGGGGGAGGAAGGTAAGGTGGTAAGAGTGTGAGAATGGGTTCGGGAAAACCTTTTAAAGTATTCAATAACAACGAAATGCCAAACCTATGTTCCTCTAGTGTCCCCTCCCTCCCCTCCCACCATACCCATTTTCTATGTGACGGACAGGCCTGCCAAATTGAATTTCTCACGCCTGAAAATAGACACACTGAAAATGGAGTAAATATATATTTTTCAGTTGTTCTTATTCTCATTTTTTTTTTTTGCCTCCTCTTGTGTTTGTTGATCTAAATTGTTTTATTTTCAAAAATGTCATGAACTTCATTTAGAAAAGGTCGGCAGCACGACCAAAGACAACAGAGTCAAGTTACCTCTATTGAAATATTTAATAAAAACAGCGTTGAAATTCAGAGAGTTGAAAGGAATGCGAAGAGGGGTAAGCAGAGGGCAAAACAAAATTGAGGAAAAAAACAATACTTTCAATAGGTAAATTCCCAAACAAAAATGTTAATGGCAGAGTAAAGGAGTTGATACTCTTTAAAATACCCATTACCTTTAAATGAAATTTGAATCTATTGTTGTGAAAATACTCAACAATTGTAAATGGAAATGCTTGGGCTATTAGAAAAAAGGATACACTAAGAAAAAGAAAAAATATAAAATATTTAAATCGAATATTTAATTAAGTTGTAGAACTAGTTTAGAAAAAGATTACAATATTTAATAAAAGCAGTTGATTGCCTTGTTATAAGGACTTCTTTTAATTGGCATTTTTCTATTGTAAAAAATATATTTATGTAGAATAATTAATAAATATTCAATAATAATATTCTATTAATCATAAATAATTTGAATTTTTCTTTGTCGTATACCAAATAATTTACATACATTCCTAAAATACAGAATAAAAAATATAATAATATGTAATAATTGATCTATATATAATAATAATTCTCTTTCAAACATAATTAGGAACTTTGTTTTCTTTATACCAAATATTTTACACATAAAATTAACATATAATACCAAATACCTAGAATACGGAATAAAGTCTTAAAGTTCAAATTATTTAATCATCAGTTTAAGACTTAACCTTTCAATTGTTATTAAAAAAAACTCCTCTATAGATTTTTATACTAATTTTACCATTTAAGTATAATAAACTTATAACAAGAGATAAACTAAGGTTCTTAAAATTTTTTTCAGAAACCGTTTTTTAAAGAAATTTTGATCAGGAAGATAATGATATAAAATTATATTTCTACATCATATAGTTATTGAATGCTGATCACTTTTTCCTGTAATTAAAAGATCTATTTTATTATAAGACTTTTCAATCATTTGGGCTTATATGTATGTACATATTTATGGATACTTATAGATCCCAATAAAGCCAGTCAATTTATATATTTGTAAACCATATTATAAACTATTAGTTTAAAGCCTATTTAAATATTCTAGTTTTCAATCATCAGAAATATATCGGCAGAAAAATAGATCTCAAATCATATTCTATTCCTAAGGCATCATATATTCATTTTTATTTATAATACATTATATATTATATTATAAATTTACTAATATCTATTAACTAATATCTACCCGCGCTTTAACAAAAGAAACACTTACTTAACTAAACATTTTTTGAATGCCTCATCCTAATCCAAATCCAATTTTTTGCAAATTTTAGGCATAAATATATATTTTTATTTTGGTTTAGAGTATCGCAAAGCCACTTAGCCCTTTGTGTCTGTGTCAAAATAAAATTGAATGTCAAATTCTATACTCGTATTGAATGTGTGGCATGAATTTGACATTGAAATTTGCATATGCCATTCAATGTTTATTTTCATGTTTCACGGGGGAAAGGGGGAGGGTGAGGGTAAAAATGTAAGCGCTGATAGAAAAAAGGGAGAACGAGTGGGATGCGGGGAGTGGTTCGGCAGTTGCCAGTTTTTGCCTTTGAAGTGTGCCAGCATGGGTGCTTAGCTGCTGATAATCCTTTTTAAATAAATTTGTTGGCACAAATCGTTATGCTGCCTGAGGGGTGACCCCGACGCGTGTTTTTGTACCTTTTCGTTTTTCCTTTTCTTTCTGCAACCCTTGTAAGGTGCGTTTTGTTTATATCTCTCTCACTCCTACACACTCTCCTGCTCTCTCTCTCTCTCTCTTCATCGTGTTTGTTTTGTTTGTTTTTGGGTGTATGTGTGTGTGTTTTTATGTTAGGTATGTTAATACACAGGAAATTAAACACTTATGAAGGAAGTCATTGAAAATCTACGCCCACATACACATGGGCAAACACACACATATACACACATATGTATCTATAGACACTCGTACACACATAACTACACATGAGTACGAGTACAATTTCAATGAGTCTAAGCTTTCAATTATAAACAGGGACAATGGCAGAGTAACAAAAACAGGAGAAGGACGTCGAATGGAAATTTTAAAGTTATTTTTTTTTTATTTTTGCATCTAGCATTTTACCACATCACCATGATAATGAGTATGAAGATGAAACGCCCTTAACACATACACACAACCACACTCGCACTCACACACACACATAAACACACACCCATAGACACCAAGTTGCTGCCAGACATAGACATCGTTCCAAAGCGAAAACAAAAACCCGCAAAAACCCGTGGAGAAATTCATTTAGTTTGCACTAACACGCTGTCGTCAACAGGGGAGTGTGGGGTGGTTTGGCAGGGGGGAGAGGAAATCGGGTGGGCTAAAGTCGGCAAAAGGGGCGAAAATTGTTCAGCTCCTTTTTGGATTTTCCTATGCTCCGCAATGGGCCTTACCCCCGACCACTGACCCCCGATCCCCGTCTAGAGAACTTAAGCGATTTTGCATTTCATTACGTAGCTGTGGAAGATAAACAAAATACATAATCCAAGGGCGTACAATAATGGCAGTAAGCAAAAAAAGGGGTTCAAGCACAAGCAGACACAAGGACCTAACGACGGACAGACAGACAGACAGACCGGTTGACAGACAAAACAGATGAATTTTGTGTTCCGGTTAGACGCCTTGACGTAAACGGCTTGAGGTACTTAAATTTTACTTTGTTAAAGCGCATTCTAGCGCAAAATGAATAGGCACGCGGTCTCTGGTCCAAAAGGCCCAATGGGCACTGATTGACCCCAGAGATTTTCTGTATATGTGTGTATTGTATGAAAAGATAATTGCTTAAACCAAAACCGCAACAGCTGTCGAATGAACATAATGAAGAGCGGCATTAATACACATTAACCGTGAACTCTAAGTAGGTTAATGCAATACAATTTGTAGCTGCTTATAGACAGAGATTGCTTTTGATGTAGAAGAATAGGATATTAATACATATAATATTGTTTCTACAACCATTTGAACAAATAGAATTAAAGGTTAAGCAAATACATAGTGTTAGAACAAGCAAAGGAGATGAAAGGTTATTTATTTGACAAAAGTTATGATAAATTGATTAAAAATAATATATATTTATAAGAAATTTGGTCGTATAGTTAGATAACAAGCTAGAGAAGCAAGTTGACAGCAGCACAAAAAATTAACAGAATTAACAGAAGCATATCAGACTGCAAGGAGAACTCGCAACGTTATTTTGACAAGAGAGAAAATGATCTGGCAACTCAGGAGATAACTGCAAGACAATTAACAGCGGCTAACAGCAGAAAAGAACGCGATAGAACTGAATACATATAGACTAAAATACTTGTATTATTTTATTATTAAAGAATCGAACTAATATAATTTTATTTATAAAAGAGCTTACATTAAAGTAGGTTCTTTTAAATTTAAAGGTACTTAAAGGCACTAAAATTAATTTAACTGTCCAAATATCTATGTATATAAATAAAACGAATATAATACTCCAACTTTCTTATCATGATTATTGAGATGCTAGTACGTCTAATAAGAAAAAATATAAGACTTATATAACGATTTTGCGGGATTAGACTAGATTAGTAAGCACAATATCTCTTTTAAGTAAGCAAGCTAAAATTTTGAAATATTCCTCTATAATATACTATAAGTGGTGGGAATTGACCAACTCCAGAACTAAATGACATTAGCGTGAAGGGATTAGCTACTATTTTTGCCTAATATGCAGCAGGACAGAGTATTATTAGTGTTAGATTACAGCCTTAATTATGTCGATACCCAACAACACGTAAGCATTAATCAATTAATGAATAAATTATATTTTCACTACAACCCTAAGGTAACAATTATACCAACTAAAATATTTAAGCTTGTACATAAGTTATAGATTGATATCATATTAATACAGCTTTTAGTCTAAAATAGTTTCTTAATTCTAATATAAATATGTACCAGAAATTTGATTGTAATTTTATGTTAAGTAAACAATATCTACTTCTTAATAAAATTCAATTATTTCTAATTTTTTGAAACCAAAACTTTTGAAAAATTGGCATTACTTTAAAAAAAAAACCTTGTTCTAATTAAAAGTTCCTATGATTTACATATTCTTTTCTTCTGAAATATATTGACACCCACAATGAAATGTCACTGTCTTTGTTTATGTGTCACATAGTTCCTTCCTAAAGAAACCTACATCATATATGTGTACGAGTTTAATTAAATTAAGAAGAATATTGCTAAAATAGTTACCAAGTTTCCAATTACATTCCTTCCTTTATGGCCTTTGCATTAAATGACTATTATCTGTATAAAAATGTTAAAGATTTTCTACGAGTACCGGATTAAAGTTCTTTTTGTATGCCTATGGCAACAGAGTCTGTCAATTTGTGTGTGTGTGTGTGTGAGTGTGTTTGAGTTTGTGTTTGTGTGTCGCTCATTAAACTCTAAATGGCCACATTACAACGATTTACATTAGCCCGGGCTTTAAAATCAAAAACGTAGAGCAGTATCAGGCAGCCAGACACGAGAGTCAGACCAAGAGCCAGAGCCCAGACATACACATCGATTAAATTGCACAACAGAATGAAGCAATAAACATTTAGAGAAAGGCGAATGGGAGATGAGGAGGAGAGTATGAAAGTTGCCCACAGGAAAGGAGAAAATATCATTGGAGTCAGAATCAGAGCCAGTCAAGTTTCTATACATATCTACATGTATGTATGTATGTATGTATGCACACGAACGTGTGTATAGAAAAGTGTACGTGTGTGTTTGTGTGTGTGTGTGTGCGTGAAAGCGGGTTAAACGTGTCTACATCAAATGGCCAAGCGACATTTAGCAGTCGATAAAGTCATTCAATGCAGCCACGTAAAATGTAGCCAGAGATGTAAGGGGGGAAAAGAATCAGCAGGACGAAAAGCCAATACCATAGTCCTGTGTCCTATGCACCCTTGTATCCTGTAACCATACTGCTCATTTTACGCTTTTGCGATAAAGTAATCAGCTGATGCTCGTCACAGAAACGGAAGATAAATCGATAGTTTTGGTTAGATGCGGAAATAAGATATATATACAAGTACATACGATTACATATACATATATGTACATACGTACATACATATATACATATATACATATGTCCATATAAAACGCTAGCTAGAGGGGACATGTCAGAAATGTCCATGTTTGGCGTTAAATAAACCGCAAAATGTTTATTGATTTTCTCTTTTGTCATTTCTGCATATTTCATCAAAATAAATATTCTGCTTTTGAAGCAAAAATATATATACATATATATATATATATTCATAGCAAAATATTTTATCATCAATGTATATTCACCTCTAGCAGACGACATTCAATTGGCCAATAACAGCATTTTTGCCGTCAAAACAAAATCCAAAATAGTTATCAAAAAGAAAAAAAGAAAAAAAAGAAACACACACACACACACACATGGACAGAACGAAAATAAACAGACAAACCAACCAACCAACCGACAACCAAATAGTATTAGCCTTCTCTTGGACTGAGGGAAAAAAAGTCTAGACAGGACTCAATGGGAATATACACTCAAACAACATGGGCCATAAAGCAAATGCAAAAACAAAAAAAACAGAAAAAAGAAACCAAAACGGAAAAATTAACAAATAGCCATGACACGGCGAGAGAAAACAAATAACATAAGCTATAGTCTGGTTTGGGTTCTACTTTTACTTGACTAGAAAACTGTCAGAGGCCAACAACATTGGGGTAGATCAAAAATGAAGAAAATTTTATCTGTCCATCAATTGGGAATACATTTTATTTGCGAGTTAATTTCCAATTAAATAGAAATGACTTGAGCATAATGTCAAAGGATATACTTTAATTTTATATAAATAAAATATATAAATTGAATTATAAATAGAGCTAGGACTTATTTAAATAGATATGTATTTATTGTAAAACATATATCTACATACATATATATAATTTTCTGACTTCCTTGTACATATACATATATGTGGTTTATATCAACTATGAAGTAAACTAAGATATATCTATTATAAGATTGCTTAGAAAAGCTTGTCAAATGGAAAATAAATAAATTTAAGTTCCGGCAAACAAATCTTAACCCTTTATTTTAGGTATGTTTTAAGATAAAAAAGATGTAGTAAGTTGAAAGATTAAGATGAAGTGATTAAGTTAGTCTTTTAGAAGCCATCGTTTATAGAATAAGTGCAACTATTAAAACGTGCTTTTTCAGTCCGCTGCTAGTATAATAACGTTTTTCTTTTAGTGGCAGATATTTTAATCGTTAAGCTATAAAATTTTAATACATAATTTAGCTTAATGAATCCCAAGACATGTACTTATATATATGTACATACATATTTATTATACATATATACATACATTTATATTATATATACATACAAATATTTTATATATACATACATATATATTATATATACATACACTTATTTTATAGAGATTAAGCTAAACTTTATTTGGTTCGGACAAAGTTTTCAATTTGAATTACCATCTATTAAATTTTTCTTTGATTTTTAAACTAATTATTAATTACAAATTATCGAAAAGAACCTATGTCAATGCTTAAATTAAATAAAATTTAAATATGTTTATTTTAATTACTTATTCTTAAACAATTTCGCAATGTGACTTTCGAAAAAACTTTTCAATTTAAAGAAGAAAATCATTTCTGAAGTACCCTACTAAAAAAAAGGCTAACTATCTTTTGAATGTGTGAATAAAAATCGGAACAAAAAGAATAACAGTTTATATATTGCATGTGTTTGCTGGAAAATAAAAATTGCATGTGTAGATTTGTGTGTGTGTGTGTGTGCGGTGTGTGTGCATTGAAATAAAAACGCAACAATGCGCAATCATCATTATCGTTAAAAGAGGCGCTTACAAAACTAGACAAATTGCCACTTTAGAGGTTAGGTCCAGAGACCAAAAAGCCAGAAAGGTTTCGCAGCAGCCATCGGAAGTTGCTGCCAGCGACTATAATGACCTTTGGGTCACACATACCGCACACATGCACACACACACACACTCGCATACACATCACATAAGTAACATAAAACCAAAATGGCGCACATTATAGACCACAGCAGGAGCACAAAAGTATGCTATGAAAAAGCAACAAGCTAAAAGAAAGAGAAAAAAAAGGAACTCATAATCAACTAGTAACAAAATAACAAAGAGAAAAGTCAGCAAAGTCAAGGATTTGCCCATAGGCCAGCAGTTTTTTTTTAGGGCGCTTAATTATAGACACGCACACACACACACACACACACACACATACAAATACCCACAGAAACCAGCGAAAGAAAGAGAAAGACTATAAGTTAGGTTTTTGGGTTTTGGTTTTTGGGTTTTGTTTTTGCTTTATTTTATTTTATTTTTATTTTTTTTTTGTACTTTGTATTCTTTTAACATTCACTCAAAAGGCAATTTGCAGGAATCTAAAATGCTTCACCAGCAGGTTGTTATTTCCACTTTCCTTTAGCTTTACTCTTCCATTTGTTGTTGGTTCGTTCTTCGTCTACCTCATGCAATGGCGACAGCAATTATTGTTACACAATTAAAAAACCATTAGACGTAATTTGGCCTTTTTCTGTTCTCTCTCTCTCTCGCTACTCTGCTCTTATTGCCATTCAAGTGCTCTTCCTTGAGGTTCTATTGGTGTTGGGTGTTCATTTGATTTAAGGGGAAATGGTTACGGGGTCAGCACTAGGCCACTTCCGGTTAAAGCACTCAGGAAAAACGCAATGAAAACATTAATTTGCTTAACAATCAATAAGAGTACAGAAATGTATATAAAATAAATAAAAAAAAAAAATACAAAACAAAACGATACGAAACGTAAAAGAGAAATAAAAACACAAATAAAAAAAGCTTAAACAATATTTGTTTAATTGCATAGAGAATTCATTAACGTAACTTTGATAAAAAGAAAATTCTTTAATTGACAAATGCTCTAGGGGAAATGAAGGTGAAATAAATAGATGAATGGGTTTGAAAAATATTTACACAATAATACGAAGTAAGTTGGATTAACTGAAATTTCAAGTTCTCAAGTTGGATTAATAAAGTTATTACATTAAGCAACAGATATAAAATAAATATTTATTTAAAGATAATATTGTCATACAAAGAAAACAATATATTTATTTTAGGTTATTAATGGGAAACTTTGCATTAATCTTTCTAGTGAAGTGATAAATCGTATCAAATATAATTTTGCTTTCGATTTCCTGAGACTGCTTGCAATGTCAATTCAACCCTTGCCTATTAAAAATGCCGACAAACTGGCTACATTCCTTCATTGCACTTGCAACCATAAAATAAAAACTTTGGAAAAACTTGTTAAAACTTGGCTTAAGCAAATAAAAATAATTATAATAGATTCCGACACTCCATAAACTTTTTTATGGACTAAGCAAAGAAATATTTAAATACTCTCATGAAATGTAATATGTAGTCATAAAAATTGGAAAGTGACAAAAAGGAATTACTAAGGGAAATATTAGATTTACACCCTAGATTTTCGAAAAAAAAGATTAATAAACATTTAGAGGGATAACACTTTTATTTTTTATATTAAAAAAAACAATAGCTAGTCTTATTGATATTTTTTTCCGATGTTGAATTTAAGAAAAATGTTGACATCTTGAGTGCCAAAGTTTTTCAATTTTACATATTAAAATTTTCGTATAATCTTCTATATTTACTATTTATTATGTCTTATTTGTTTATTCTATAAAACAGATCAATTACTTTAAATATAACAAAACAGCTAAAAATTTGAAATTAAATCAAAACTGAGATTATCAAAAATTGCGCAAAGCTCAATTTGAATATGTAAAATATACTAAATTTCAAATATTATTTTAAAAATAAATTTTTTTGTTGCAAATAAAAAAATTTCAGTAAAATAATTGAAAATTAGTTTTTTTTTCATACAAATAAAATGTGTTCTAAATATCCTAAATAATTTCCAAAAATTTCAAGACAATCAAAAAAAATTTGTTAGATTATTAGCATTATTAAATAACTTGAATTGAGGCTCATTATTTTGATTTATTTGTCTCATGTAGCGTAAATGTTACTTTGACCTTTACCGTCGGTTATTTCACCTACTTTAGCACTTTATTTAACCTTACTTCACACACGCTTCCACCTTTTGATAGCCTTTTGACTTTTGTATTAACTCATTTCAAATATGCAGTAATGGGCCTTACGGAAATTGCTTAATTTTATTTAATAACCAGCAAATGTCTTGGCCAATAAATGATTAAATGAATGTACACAAACACAAATACACATACATACACACATACATATACATATGTGTATGTGTACAATCATTATTGTTAAAGTAGAGCAATTTACTGGTAGTACCTGTAACTGTGTTTCAGTTTTTGTTTTTTTTTTTTGGGCGTACAACTTAAGTTATTTATGAATATAACTTTAGCCCTATTATCAGGCTAAAGGTTGACATACCCATAAAACTTGGAAAACTTTTTAATGAAAGCACATGCAACACACACACACACACACACACACATACACCTAGATAGAGCCACAAAGAGAGAGGTTTCAGGCAAAATAGCAACAAAGTGTCGGAGCGATAAACATAAACGAGACAATGTTGCTGGAAGCCTATGTTGGGTATTACCCTTACCCCCATTGATTGGCAGCTGTCTCACATGCGAAAAAGCACACGAAATTGCCTGCCATCAGTAGTGGCGGTGGGGCGTCAAAGGCTCTTAAAAACGCCGCTTTTGAAAATGCCGCCGCCGCCGCCGCTGCCGCTGCCGCTTCTGAAAGAGAAACTAGTCAGGCTTTTTGCAATGTTCTTTTCGTTTTTTCTTTTTTTTTTTGCATTTTTTTGACGGTGCTAGTTCTGGTTGCATATTTTCTTTTCATAATGACCAAAAAGAGCTGCAAAAAAAAAAATACACACACAGACGTTGAATGCTTTTGAAGTTTTTCGTTGCGGCAATACTGCAGAAGAACCAAGGGCATGACTACAGCCTCGGCATGCCATGCAAGCGGGTTTTACGTTACTGCCGCTGTATTCTTTTACTTTTTTTCTTTTCTTTTTTTTTTTTTTTTTTTGTCTATCTTGCATTGTAGACCAGGTGCTGCAGCTGGCCATAAGATTTCTTTTTGTTATACTTTTTTTTGCTTACATTTACAGTTTATTTTGTTGTTGTTTTTAGCTAAGTGCTATAACAATTTGGTTGTTGTAACAGATTAGTAAATCTCTTGAAACATTTTATTTCTTTTCTTTGTATCTCTTGGGGTAAACGAACCAGTTGCAAACTGGTCGACGATGGTAAAATAAATGCAAAACGACTTCCAAACAAGCTGGACCGGCTCAGCAAAATGGCAAAAATGCAGGTAGGTAACAAAAACAAAAACAAAAAAAACAAAAAAAAAAAAAAAAAAGAACGGCAAGCCGAAGCAAACTCAGACAGACAGAAAGAGAAAGAACTAAAAGGGCCTCCCTCTCCCACAACAGACAGATGAATTTCAGGTTCCCATTCATACAAATTTGCGTTAAAAAACATACATAGTTATATATTATATATTCACCTTATGCACTTGCATTCAATTTTAACTTTTGAATGTTTAATAGTATTTGCAATTGGTTTTTGTTTATATTATTTTCGTTGTTTATTAATATATTTTTTTTTATTTATTTTTGTTTATTTGTTTGGCACTGCACTTTTTAAGCACTCTCACTTTGTGTTTGATTACGAGTTTACTTGAGAAAAAACTTGACTTGTTGACGACCGAATATAAATGCCAGAATGACTAAGCGCGTTCCGCAAAGAACTACCGTTCAAAACGCGTTTGTAGCACAAACTGAAACCACTGTTTTTTGCCACACACACTTTTGGCGTTATATTGTTTGATGGCCATTCGAAGCTTCGTCTTCGTCGTTGCAAGTGTGATTCGTGAAACCAGTTTTTCGGTTTTTGCACTTCGTACATTTCTCTCATTTATGATTTTTCCCCCAATGTTGGCAATGCTGTACTCTACCGGCATTTTTAACATTTGTTTACATGACTCAGCGCAGGCGTTCAAGTTCAAGCTCTGTTAACCCAATGTTAAACCAAAAATCATAAAATCTAATAAAATTGGAATGGTAAAGGCAATAAATATTCAATATGACCAAAATTGAAGAGGGCTATGGCAAATGTTCAAATTCAATTAGAAATAGTTTAAGTGAAAATCTACTTAAAACTTGCAGCAAAATATTTTTGAAGATACTTCAAATGAGGCAATATCAAAAATTCCTTAGCACTTAATTAAGAATGCAGCAGCAGATGTTATTTAATCCAAAGAGTGTGAGAGCATTGTAAGGCACACAACTTTGCAAATTAATTGCCATAAATCAGTAATACAAAAAAATCGACATACCAAAATAAATAATATACATTGTTAGTCGAATATAACATACTCTTTTCGTGAATATTAACACGAATAGTTTTGTATATGTTATTTATTGTGTCTTTAAAAATAAACAAAATCTATATTGAGACAAGAGCTAGAAACCTCTCCCAATAATTTGAAAATTGTTAGTATTAATGAATTATAGCTAATTATAAAGAGTGAAAGGGATTGAGAGTATCGTCAAATACCAAAGCATTTGAATAAGTCTAGATCCTGAGAATTACCGTTACCAACCAGTTTCGTTTTTGAGTTATGAACTAGTTCTAAATACTCAGGTATTGTATTCAATATTGATATCGCTTGAAACTGTAATTATTTAAGCCATTTTCATTCTAATAGTGCCCAAAGTTTTTAATTAAGAAAATAATTTCTTTATTTAATTGTTCTGAAAAGTAAGTTTCTTTTAAAAAAATTTTCAAAATGCATTGAATTTTGGTTTCCCAACTTTACGGTCTATGCTACTAAGAATAACCCACTCACTAATAAATTTCTACATTTGGGGGAACATAAATATAAAAGATTTTATTGTTCTGCAACTATAGTAATTTACATTTATATCTTATATGCATATGTACAGTTCCCTGATTTATAGATAAAGGAACAAATTGAATTCTTTTTATAGAGCAACTCAAGGTAAAACAGATTGTTCTTCGTGTCATTTTTGCGACTTTCATTTACACGCTCTCCTTCATTCACTTTAATTAGTTGAATTTGCATTTATAATATACACATACATAGGTGTACTGTTGTCTATAGATAAACATATATTTCAATATTTGATCAATCCTTAGATACCATCTATGATAGCTTCATTAAAAACAAATGATTATTGTAGGGTATCGAAACTAAAGAAAGTTCTTCATAAACAAAATAGATATACATATATATGTACGTGCTGTGCTGTCATTTCACAAAGGGGAAAGGCGGGAAAAAAATGATTCCAATTTCCGCACATGTTTTTACATTTACATATAAATCTATTGAAACTGATTAATTTGCGGTAAAAGTGAAGCAAAATAAAGAGCAGAACTATGTTAGTCGAGGAGTAGGCAGGAGACAAGACGAAATCACTTTTGGCATTAAGACATGTTGCATAATTTATGCGCAAATTAATAATGAGCACGTACAGGCCAATCATTTTGAATGCGTTTTCAATTAATTTGAGTTCTTCTCGTACCCAAAAAGTTACACTCCCTCTCTCCCTCTCTCTCTCTCTCTCTCTCTCTGTATCTCTGTATATCTATACATATATGTACATACATATATCGGTCTGAAGTTTAACTATTTCCAATTACATATATAGATGGTTCCATCAATAAAAATCAAATATATATATATATATATAACCAGGTGGGTAAAACCTAGCATCAGCTACACAAAGTATGCCTATAAATAAGCAATGATGCGGCATTTATCTGACTCGAGCCAAACAATCCTTCTCCGTTTACGAGAAAGAGCAAAAAATAAATGCCCCCCCAAGCCATTGAAACTAAAGACGAAGAAAAGTCCTGTGTGTTGGTTGTGGATGTGGGTATGTGGGTGTATGTGTGTATGGGACTAAAAGGGATAAAAACGTTTAGCATGGCCAGCACGATTCCTTTCTTTCCCTATATATATTTCTTTTTCGTTTTTTTTTCATTTTTTCTTTCTTTTTGTGTTTTTGCCATGGCCGTGTGACTGTTTCGCGTCATTTGCTCACTGTGTGGGTGGAAACAAAATTGGCAGTTTGGGGCAAGAAAACTGAAGCTGAAATTTGGTATTATTTGATGAAACGTTTTCGTCCATTCTCTACCCCTCTCTCTGTGGGTGTGTGTGTGTGCCTTTGTGACTTTCAGGAAGTAAAACTAACAATAAGTGTAAAGGAATAGCAGCAGGAGCACCTGGCATTTTACCAACTTCATGTCCATCTACTTCAAGCTGCCTTCTGGTAACCTTGTCAAAACAGAATATCGCTTACCAAGTCGTTTGGCAATTTTTCTCAATTTTCACCTAGCACTAGGAAACAATAGAAAGGAGGAGGATCCCTATGGAGTGCTCCTGCTACTACTGCTACTACTGGTCCTCTGTTGCTTTTGGGCATCAAATTTTTTGCCAACACACTATCTTTATGTCCAACTTCGTCTCGGTACTCCCTACTAACATCAAGTTGGATAGTTCCTATTTCTTCTTTCTAGCGTTTTGCACGATTGCTCTTTGGTGATTTTGGTGCGTGGTGGCGTTTGTTAGCCTTGTTGTTGCTCTTGGTCTACACCTACATTTTCATCGGTTTTGGTCCTGTTCTGCACCTTTTTGGTCGAGATGAAACAAAGCTTAAATTGTTGTATGTAATTGTGCGTTTCTCTCATACACATCAACACGCTCTCATCACACACACACAGACAAGCACACACAGGTTTCACCTGCTACGAATTCCATTGCATACTTTGGGGGCCCGGCGCCTGTGCAAATAAAAAGTGATATACGCGCGACACTGAATGAATATTAATCGTCTCCATCCACCATTCTTTGGTCATGCCTCTGCCATTGCCATTCCCATTCCCATTGCCATTGCCATTGCCTTGGCATCTGGCCATTCTCATTCCAACGGTAACACCAACCTCTTCCCTCTCTTCCCTCCTTAGCTTCACATTCTCTTTAGTTGGGTTTTTGTCGGATTTCGGGGTTTGGGGTTTACTTTTTTCCTTTGTTGGACCAGCTGTTTGGCTGATTTGGCAGCTTAAATGATTTCCGGCGACTTCAGTTTGAGCTTGAGTTTAGGTGATTTGTAGAATTTTTCGTTTGAAATTTATTTAGGGACAAAAAATTATTTGTCGACTTGTTCATTTTATGCCCCAAAATGAAGGCGAAAAAAAAAGGTTAAAATTCACACCTTTAGGAATAATAAAACAGTGCAAAGTTATAAACAAATACCGATATTTAAATACTCTTGCAACTTTTAAATGTGATTTAGTTTATCGGATATCCGTTTCTTATACGTGAAATGCTTTTATAAGCTTAGATATTTGTATTAATAGAATTTAAGAATGTGGAGTCTTATTTAAGGAATTATAAAACAAGTTTTTAAATTAGATTCTTTAGAGCTATTTCGTAGCTATTTGCTAAGATCTAGACTATGAGTTTTCCCAGTCCCTATGCAACTTTTTAAATAGTAAATTAATATAAATAATTTTTAAAACTATATTTAAAAACTATTCTTAAACTAAATCCTACAATGTCAACAAATTGATCACAACCTCTTAAATTTCTTAGTATATAAACTATAATTTAAATTGGGATTATAATAGGTATATATATAATCCTTTGTAAGTCCTTTTTAATAACTCTGTATTTTGCTTATGTTAAGCCAATATATGAAAATAATACTTATACATATTTGATATACATTTTATATACATATATATACATATTTATGATAAGGAAAAGCTGTTCGGACGGACACCCTCAAATAATACCTATAGATAGATATAAGTTTGTAAAATTCTTCTAAAGAAATTTTTTCATGAGTTAAAAAACCTTGTACAAATTAAATAATAAAATTACTCGGTTAACACACAAATGTTTTTAATGTTTTAAAATTAAGAATACAACAATTAATTTGCCGCTTGTTTAATGATATAATTCCAGCTTAACTCTTAAAAAATTGTTTCTTCAATTGTTTTAAACACTTGGAAATTTAATGTAAAATGCGAAATATACATTTATCTGTAAGGGAATAAAACGAAAGGTGACGACGATAAAAAGGCAGGACCCTTTTTTTTAACGCCATAAAAATGAAACAAAAAAAAGAAGAAGAGAAACACTTATTCAAAAGAACAAAACATGTATTACTTATGAACAACTTGTCACAAGGGTTAGCTGACCCCCGCAACAAATTCACGCCCCAGTTTATTCTTTTTATTTCTTTTTTTTTTTTTTTTTGATTTAGTATTTAGCACCTTTGCAAGGCTTCCCAGCAAACAAATTTTGCCCATACAAATTTTTGGCTGTGACTTTATTTTTTTTTTTTTCGTTTTTAATGAATTCTTTTGGAAACCCAGATAAGAAGGAGGGGGAGGGGATTAGAGGGGGCAGGCATTAAATTTCGCAACAAAGAGAAGCTTTGTGTTGACACCTACCTTACTCACATCGAGTGTCATACAAACCGTACCCATACCCTCCTACCCCCGTCGAAACGTTGAGTGGCCTTTCAAGTATTGCCATTTCCGCAAAACATGTCGCCAACACGTGAGGTGAAAGAGAAGGTGGGGGAAAAACAGGGAGAGAAATCAAGAGAGAGAGAGTGCGAGAGAGAGAGAAGTAGAAGTAGAATTTATAGTTAATTTTCAATTTTGTTGAACAAGCTCAACACACATTTGTGTTGAATGAATACACAAAACTTTTCAGACACACCAAAAAGGTAGCCAGCCGGAATAAAGACTGGAACTGTTGCAAAGAGGGGGTGATGGGTGGCAGGGGCATACGTAGGGGATTTTGGTTAGTGTCATATGTAGTTTTCGTGGGAAAGAGGGTGGGGTGGCTAGGTAGATGTATAGACATCGACAGTAGTCCGTAGATGATGTCTAAAAATAAAAACTAACAAAACGAAACTAATCTGCATGGTATATACGACATCTAGAAAAGCAATTTGTTTGCGGCTCTTTCTACTATTGTGTTTGCATTATTATTGTTTGTTGGTTTGCTGCGATCCTGCGATGCTGCCTGCGATGCTGCGTTGCGGTGTTTGCTGCTCTTCCGTCTGCCATGAGTTACCCTTAACCAATCCCTTACCCCACAGCTCAATAGACGCGACAAAGTGCACATGTTTGCCGCCTAGTTGCCACTTTTTTTTTTTTCTTCTTTTTTCCTGCGTGAGTGTGTGTGTGTGTATGTGTGTGCGTGTGTGTGGCCTGGGTTTGCGGTGTATTTAACCTGTCTGCTTGTTGGATTACAACCAACCAACCCAACGGACAAAGGGACAAACGAACAGACATTCAGACACTCAGACAGAAGGGTAGACATGGGGGTAGACACTAGGTTATGGTATCTATTCATATGCCACTTTGTATGGCAACCCAGAATGGAGTATGTATGTAATGTAATACCATAGCAGACCCCCCCTCGCCAACGTTTCTTCCGATTTCACCATTCGCACTGACGCGTGCCACAGCGTGTAGCAACAACTCCTGCTGCGTCACCACAATCTCCGTTCCAATTTGTTTTTTCGTAGACATTTTAACGCTTAGTTTAGTTTATAATTTTAAATTCTTATAAAAGAAATTCCAATCACACAGAACTTATAATACATTGTATATCCAAATTGCGTAAATGCAAAAAGTCCTTTATTATGGTATGGGCAAAATAACACCAGAAAGCTGAAAACGAAAGGAAAATACAGAAACAAATAAAGTTAATATAAACAATATAAAAATAATGTAAAAAACTAGATTAAAACTTAATTTTTTAAAGACTTAAATAGATTTTTAGTTTTTAATTTTCTATAATTCGGAAAAATTAATTATTTGAAAAAGTTTTAAAAACTTTTTACTAAAAACTTTACTTTAAAAAAAAGTAACTATTTTTATTAAATAAATCTGATAAATAACATTTCAAAATTTATTTAATTTTATATCAAAAATTATTTGTTATATTTAAGGCAGTGGAAAAATGAAAAACCCAAAAATAAAAGTTATTAATGAATAATATTTATGAGAAATCAAAAGAAATAATGAAATTTTGTTTGTCTTAAACTTCTTAATGGAATTTTTTGTATTTTCTTTTAACAAAACAATAATTTGAAAAAAAACAATAATTTTTTTAATTTAACTACTTAATAAATCTGTTCTATAATTAAAAGTTCTTATACGCAAAACCTATCAACGCAATCACAGTAACTTTAATAAAGAAATTAATCAAGAAGTCCATGTCGACTTTAAGTGTACTCTATAACAAGTTGAGATGTTTCATTAAGTCCAATCGATACTATCCAAGCCTTCCTCGATATCGCCATCAACTTAACATAAAATTGTACATGCCTCAAAAGAAAAACTTCATCCACTAAGTTGGCAAAGTCTTAAAAATATAAAATAAATATGAAAGAACCAAACTTCGCCGAACAAGACATATTTTACCCAAGGCACCTCTGATCTATAACTTATAGTTGTCCGATTCGAACAATTCTTAAAGTTGATTTAGATAAATGCTCAATAAACAGAATGATATGACTTTCATTCAAGTAGCTCAAAATTTAAGTTCGAAAAGATGCGAAGAAACAGACAGACGGATATGGTTATATATCTGTTGATCAAGAATATATGAAGTTTATAAAGTCGGAAATATTTATTTTTACGCATTACAAATATCTGAACAATTTTGTTATTCCCTCTGCAAGAGTATAAAAAAGATCGCTTGCTTAATTGAATTTTTATTCCAAAAACTTTGTGATTCGTATATGGTACATGAAAATTGGTCTCCTGTCTGCTTTAAACTATTTATTTTCATTAAAAGATTGCTTTTTGCATAGCCTTTAAATCATAAGCCCATATAAATAATGTTTTATATCAATCAGCAAAAGAAAAACTATTATCAATAAATGCTTTTTAGTTGGAAATTAATCCAGATTAACTACTACTGAACTACTGCACAGATTATTTTATGTTCGTTAAAGATAAATACATATGTAATACGAGTTCACGATTGACTTACCCGCTGTTATCTGAAACAAAGTCATAAAAAAGAATGGATTTCTTTTCTGATTAGTTGTCCAGTAGCCGATATAACTAGAATATAACAGGATATAGATGAAAACCAGAGCCGAGACTATCCAAGGTAGAAATAACCAATGATTTTTCTTAATAACAAAAATATAAAAACAACAAAAATTTTATAATTAATTACTGATCGATCTTCACAATGGTAGAGCAAAAAAAAAACTTACCTTAATGGAACCAGCAATTAATAAAAAGGCACTTATAACTTGAATTAAACAAATATGTATCCAGATTTCTCTTTCATATAGAAGTTCCGTTAAATAGTCAAGAATCAAAAATGCTATTGATACCAGTATGGTAAGTATGGCTATGGCAATGCGTACGTGTTGCAAGTTCCTTTTGGTTTCCATTTCTGATCGTAAGAAACGTAAGTCTAACATTAATAAAGAACTCAATTTGAATGGCGCTTATATAGAAGTTTCTTATCTTGACTTATATGTATCTACATACAAACATATGTATATATATACATATAAATTTCTACATTTATATTATTACTGAGAGTAGATTACTTAGTTTATGATAAGGTTATGGATCCCAAGAGAATTTCAAAGAGAAATATATTATTAGGTTAACGTATCGCAATTTCAAACATTTTCTGTATTACTCATCAAATAAAAATACCCACAAATTATATTTTCCAGAATTGAAATCAAACAAGAACATTTACCCTCGAAGCTAAGATTTATCACATCATTTAAAAGAAGACAAAAAAAATTAAGTAATTTGTTTATCGTTTTTAATTCAAATAATTTTTTCAACTTAAGAGTCACCATTTCAAAAGATTTTATAATGAATTGTAATCATTAAATGAAATATATAAATATATATCCGACTATATAAAGTATATGTATTCTTGATCAGCATGAATAGCCTAGTCGATATGACATGTCCGTTTGTCCGTCTGTCTGGATCAACAGACAAGAAATTTAAGATTTGTGAGTTTAGTATACTTCTAGATACTTTAACCAAGTCGAAGAATCGGTTGACTATATCATATAGCTGCTATAGGAACAATCGGTATAAAAAAAATTTTTTGTATGAAAAAACACAATTTTGAACTTGAAAATTTCGTATAATAAGCATTTGCAATATTGGTTGTGGTGAATTATATAGAGAAAAACTGCAAGGGTATACGAACTTCGGCACGGCCGAAGTTAGTTCATTTTTCTAGTTATGTGTCAAGATCGCGTTGAAAACTTTGAGCGCCTTTTTATACCCTGTACCCATAGGGTTCAAGGGTATATTAAAGTCGCTAAAATGTATGTAACAGGCAGAAGAAAAATTTTCCAACCGCATAAAGTATATATATTCTTGATCAGCATCAACAGCCGAGTCGTTATAGCCATGTCCGTCTGTCCGTCTGTATAAAGACCTAGATCTCAGAGACTATAAGAGCTAGAGTAATTAAACTTGGTGTCAACATCCGAATAGTGTCTACGCAGATCAAGTTTGTTTCAAATTTTTGCCGCGCCCCCGCAAATTAGAAAAAACTATAACTAGAGTTGTATTAAAGCTACAGTATTTCTCTTAATTATATTTTGCTTGCTAGGAGAATTTTATAAAATAAAATATACTTTAATACTTAAAATTAATAATAATTTATATTCAATTAATGGGGATTTGGAAGGAGTTTGAGTTTGTAACGTATCTCTTATTGCTACAGGGTATACTCCAAGTCGGCAGGGATGACTTGCTTACTTCATTTTCTTTCAATGTACAACAATTGAAAACTCTTCTCATCAATTTATCGATGTAATTTAATCTAAAACTAAAACAAAAGTACTTAAAGTGCTTACAAATAACCAAGAAGGTAAGTATAAGTAAAAGTATTTGCCCTTAAATTAGCCAAGTGTAGTGGTAGTTGGTAGGTGCATTATATCGTATATATATACATACATACATATTTATACATATATATGTACATATATATATCTATAGAGACTTCATTAAGTTTTGGGGGCTAGTAAATTAAGTGCTAATGTCGAAACTTTTGACCGACAAAGTGAGCAAAAATGAAATGTAGTTAATGTGGTTGTTGTTGTTGTTGCTGTTGTTGTTGATGCTGTTGGTGTGCTTCACCGGAAACAAGCAACCAACCAACCACAGCAGTAGCAGTAGCAACAACAACAACAACAGCATCAACAACAACAACAACAAGCAGCTACGCTAAATTGATGATGTAGCCCCAGAGGAAAATTGCAGGACTCACTTTCCCTTTAGTCTCACCATACTTAATACAAACCCTTCGGGCCCCTCCCCCCACACCCGTCCACAGTTTCATCAGTTACTTTTGCGAAAATTTTTTAATGCTTTAATCTTGATGCTAATAAATCTTGAAGTAGCCTTGCCTAGTCGTAGCACTTTGGCGTTACTTTCACAACTTGCCAAAGAGGGGGGGCGGGGGTTTAGGGAAACCGAGAAATGAGGGAATGGGGAGGAGGGGTAGAGGGTAGAGGAAAAATAGCGAAAGGGTTGATTGCAAATATAATTAGACAGCTGCAAGAGTTAGCTGCTGCTACTTTTAACCATCTTAGTTTAAGCCAATTTGAATGCACTTTCTCTAAAGCCATTCCACAACAAGTCTTACTTGCTCTTGCCACTCCTCCCCCCCCCTTCACCCCTTCTGCCGCCATCAGCAATAGTGTGATTTACCGTTGAAAACGGATATTCCTGCTGACAGTTAAGTTAAGTGAAATGGTTTCAAGTTCTAATTGATTTATATAAAATGTACTTATTGATTAGTGGAAATATTTGAACAATTGATAAATCGAAATGACAAAAATGATGCCGAACAAAACCCCTTGACAATCATACCTCTTTCTGACCTAATTATGTATATATATATATATATATACTGTGACACCATAGAAATATAATATAATTCTCTTTCGGATAAGTTAGACTGACTGTCATTTGAGTTGACATTTGTGCGGTTGCTGCCTGCGGTTTATGCGGTCTCCTCCTACCCCAACACTTGACTGTCTCTCGCCTTTTGGTGGAGACAAATTTCTCTGGCTGCCTGACAACCAACCCATAACATTGGCTGACTGACTGACTGTGTGACTGACTGAGAGACTGACTGACTGACTAACTGCCAGACTGCCTGGTTTTATTAACTCAAAATTTATGACTTGCCATTAGGTTTTGGGAATTAATCAAATTTTTTCAAATTTGTATTTAAAAATGGTGAATGGTTTTTTTTTCTTGTTTTTTTTTCCACCGTGTACTCAATTTCACGGCGCTTCACCTAGCTAAATGAAAGACATTTGTCTTTGCTAAAGAATTTGTCATTTTTATTTCAAGCAAGAAATGCAATTTAGGAATTTTAATGTTGTCATTTAATGTTCGCATTAAAGGGCAAGGAAAGACAGAAAAAAAAATATGTAAAGAAAAGAAGGAGAAGGCTTTTAGGGAAATAAGCATATAACCCAAGCATACATATGTATCAACAATATATAGATGTACATATATCTACTATATATTTGAATCAGCTGACCCTCTCTATTTTAGGTACAACAACCAAGGCAAAAAAAAAGTGCAAAAATATGTTGCACATAAATTCGTATTAAGTTTTGTGTGCCCCTGTCAAGTTTTTTTTTTTTTTTATCCCAACTTCTTCTAAGCATTACAAAAACCAAAGAGAGAGAGCTAGAGAAAGAGTGTGAGTGAGAAGGATAGACGACAGCATAACGACATAATCATAAATTTAAATATGCAACCCAACAACGTTTTTTCTACATTTCCGACAAAAAGAAAAAAAAAAACAACAAACAAGGGGGGGAAAAAAACGGCAAAACCTTGGCAGTGACAGTTTCACTTTGCTTTTCGGCAAAAGGAATTTTTCTACAACACATACACGCAACACACACACGCCACATACACACATGTTGTCCTCCAACATTGCGTCACTCCTTCTTTAGGTTTTTCTTCTATTTTTTTTTTATTTTTTGCTTTATGTGTATGTTTTAAATGAAGTTGTTCGCAGTGTAACGAAATGGAAAGAGTGCTCTACTAGTATCATGAGAAGGGAGGTGGGGGGTGTCTTTTTTTCCACTTCTAAGTGGGTCCACATTTTACTTCAATTCACCCTATTCAAATGGGGGAACTGTACTAATCTGATATTGAAATATTTCCTACACAGCATTTAAATTCTTTTGATATACACATTTAAATGCCTAATATCCCCCAGGAAGCTATATAAAGATATACACAGGTAATATACATCAATGGGTAGATTAAAGACAGGAAAACTAAATTAATCTCCTCAATCTTTGGATTTGTTAAAGAAACTTTAATTTTGAATCTATTCCAAAACAATAAAGTTGATTAATTAATTATAATAACAAAGAGTAATTCAATTTTCACAAAAAAAAAACAAAAATTTCTAGATCTACTTGATTTTTGCTACTGATATGTGATTATGCATGGAAATGTTATGTTATCAAAGAACTGACCGATTTGATTATATTCCCGACAAATTTATATGAAGAGAGTTAGATCTTATAACAAATTAATATTATGGTTTATTCATGTATAAATTTGAATAAAATAAAATTCTGTATGAATTGGTATGGATCATTATAATTAGAATGCCTCTATGACTAAGAATAAGAGTTTTATAATTTTATATAAATTTTAAGAAAATATTGTTTAATCATTATATGTACATATATTAAAGGAATAAAATTCTGTATTTTTTCAAATGATTTTTGATATTTTATTTATAATACAGATATATTTAATTAAAATCAAACCTAGCTTATGATAAAGCACGGGCTGTGGGTGGAGTTTTAATAAAAAGTGTTCAGTTCAAGGAGTTTGCTATACGAAAATTATAAATAAAAATAATTGTTTTACTAGTCGTAAGCGCAATATATCTAGAATCATATCATATTATAAAACTCGCTTTATTTTAATTAAAGTTTAGTGTACAATAGTTTAATAACTTATGTTTGAATAGCGGAAGGCTGTACGTATGATTAGAGGGCGCGGCAGATTATTTCTTCTTAATCTGGACTAAGCACAAAACGATGCGTTCTCGCTGACGGACCAAAAAGAATAGACAGAATAGACACAGAACACAAGTGAAGCGGCTTAAGCTTGCCCACTTGCAATTTCATTTACCGTTGCCGGCACGCATCTTTCGTTCTCTCTCTCTTCGTCAGTAACGGAAGGCAAAGAACTTAAGAGATCGGGAGAGTATAAAAGGGAGACAAAGACTGAAACTAACTTACTCTTTAGGGACGGGAGTACATTAACTAACAACAGACCTTACAATATCATATCATTCATATGCTTACAACTTTAAGTTATGGAAACAGGAATAAAAAAAAGCTAAAAGAATATTCCAAAAATATATATTACTCATACGACACGATGTCCAAAAATTATATGTTCTATGTATATGCCAATTACTTGAATTAGTAGATCACTTATAATATTTAGAGAGCAGGCGAATTAACTAACAGAGGATCACATAAAAACTTGCTAAATCTCCTATAATTCGTTGTCTTCTTCTGACTTATTTCTTTATCAACTTTTGTAAATTGTTTTAAACTAATTGAAGGCCATACATATAGCAGAGATTTAGGAGTTTCTCAATTTAGATAAAATACAAGAATAAGCAAAAAAGAAATATAAATCTATTTTCACTTTACCACACCTGAACACAAATTACATACCGCCTCCGAGACCTCGCTTTTGACGCTCCCATTTGTTGTCCCCAAATTCCCATGCCCAAGAGCAAAAAAAAAAAAAAAAAAAAAGAAACATTTGCAAATAATCCTTAAGTAACAATACAGTAAAATGTTTTACCCCCTAAAACTAAGGTAAAGGAGAGTTTAGCAGGCGGTGAGGGGGGGAATCAGATGTATGAGAAAGAAACTATGTATGGGACCAATAGATTTTTGGAGACAAGAAAAATAACCCCAACAAACAAGAACAAGTAGAGAAAGGAAAGAGAAAGAATGGAAAATGAGGGGATGGAGGTAGGGGGGTAGGGGGTAAGGCAGACACATTAGTTTATTTTCTGTTATTTTTGTGTTATTTTGTAGGCTTTAATGGGTATTTTGGTATTTTTAGTATTTTCGCTACAAGATAAACATTGACCAGGCCAGGATAAGAACAGAACCAGGCTATTGTGTGTATGTGTGCGAGTATATATGTGTGTGTGTGTGTATTAAAAAGAAAAAAAAACGACTATACACATATATTCAGATATTTAAATGGGAGAGATTTCCAAGGGTTGACAAAGGATAAGATAAGTTTTCTGTTTTTGTTATACAAGGTGCTTCCTATGCCCCATCCTATAAAAAACCCTTCTCTTCTGCAGCAAGGACTTGGGCAAATAAAATGTTTGTAAACAATTTTTATTGCTTTCTGCTCCAGAGACCTCAAACTCTTGGAGTTCTCTCTCTCTCCCTCTATCCCTCTCTCTCTCTCTATTCTAGAGAAGATTTGCCTATAGAAAAGTAAAAGTTAGTGATAGAAATCACAATAACATAAATTGCAAAATGTGACAAAAGGGTTGATGGAAAGCACCCGCCCCTCAATCGCCCCCTGTCGAGTGGGTCATCTTCAAGGAATAAATAACAAACAAACAAAAAGGATGGACTAAAATCGAAAACCAAATTTGAAGTTTTGTGTCGATGACATCAGCAAATAGCTAAAATTGAAAATTGTTAACCATATAGTGTGTCTGAAAATCACTTGAGAATAAGTTTAACTGATTCATATTAAAAAGTTACAACTTTAAGCTAACATTTAGACATACTCACCAACACACACACACACACACACAAACAGACACACACAAACACGCACATATCTATAGACAACACTCACCTCTTGGCCAGATAGCAGAGTCTAAAAGCCAAAAAGGAAATTGCTTGCCTTTGCCATGGATATAACTAAAAACTTGTGGGGGAAATTATGAAATTCATACAGGAAGACAATTTTCTTCAACATCTAATTCGGTATTCGGTAGTCGGCAGACGGCAGTCGGTGGAGAGCTGCAAGCCAGCATTGCAGCATGAAATTTGTTTGTGGTCTTAGCCATAAGTTTGTCCGTCGCAATCGTTTTCATCCTCACTCTAGTCGTCAGGACAGGCAACTTGCGGTGGATGCTGCCGCCTTTTTGACTTTCTGCCTGGCTTAAGCCCAACTCGCGAGCCCTTCACCTCATTCAGATATACTACACACTTATATGTACATACGTTGGTCTATAGAAAGTTATATATACTATATATAGTTATGTATACTCTAACAAAAATAACAAAATTGAAAAACTAACGCTGCATTCAAATCTTTAGAAAATTGGAGAATATATATATACATATATAACATATATTTGAAGTCCAACTTCCTAGGTGTCTATAAAGCCAATAAGTATCAAATTATTCTGTTTGAGTTACATAAATGCAAATACGATCAAATTCTTGGAGTATTATGATTTTAATTATTCATTCATTTATTAATTTATTTCAATTTAAATTTAATCAGATTTACCATAGTGAACTTGACATTTTAGATGAAGAGTTCAAGCCAAATGGATTTTTCTATTTAGATCTTTTAATTACTTGTGATCATTGTCGTGTTTATGTGGTATTATATTATTTAATTAATAATAATTATAATTATTTATTATTATTTATTATTTAATTATTTTAATCAGTTATTTAATTTTACTTATTATTTTTTAATATTATTTTATATTGTTTTTTTAATTATATTCTTAATATACTATATATATATAATCTATAATATTTATATATATAATATTGGAATTATTTATTTAAGTTAACGTACTATTTTTTAATATTTTGTGATATGTATCATATATGTATGTATAATTTTTTTATTACATTTGTAATAAAGTTTTATTATTTATTTATCATTTTTTTATAGTTTTATTATTTATAAATAATTTATTATTATTTTTTTGAAGAAATATCAGAAATTTCATGTCAATACCCAGGGAAAACTCAGGGAACTCAGAGAAAGTGCTACAGCACTTTTAGATTAATTAAGATAAAAATATTGAGTTGGAATAAACATTCTAATAATTTAAGTTATTAACTTCAAAACTATGCATCGAAAAATCAATCGCTAAAAATTCAATGGAGATAAATAAGCAATTTCAGATATATTACTACCTGCAAAATTTTCAATTATCCTCGTATATGTATATAAAAATTTGTAATAAAAAACGGAACTGGGAAAAAATAAAAAAAAATGCTTTATCAATAAATCTGTTTATAACCGATCAAGACATTCAAGTTTTATTGTAAGCGATACATCGGTTCTTACACGAAAGTTGCTTACGATACAGTAGTTAATGCTAAAGATGTATATAGGATAATGTTGATATCTTCGTATAGAGATTCTTATTTAACTTCTCAAGCCGCTAATTGATTAATAAAATTAATGCAAGACCTAGGTACTTCACTACCTTTGCGGTTTCCAAGAACTTTTCCCTTTTTTGTCACTCGGAGCACCGCAAGTAATATGTAATATGTAATTCGAATACAATTGAAGGCTTCAACAATATCTCAAAAAAAAAACCATTTCCGTACCACATATATATAGAAGGATATATTATGAAATCAGGATTTCTTCTCATAAAAGAAGTGTGTTTAAAAAGTAGACTTGAATAAGAATTGCAAGCAAAAAATACTTGTCTGTTTTTTG
This sequence comes from Drosophila sturtevanti, assembly GCA_018150375.1. NCBI lineage: Eukaryota > Metazoa > Arthropoda > Insecta > Diptera > Drosophilidae > Drosophila > Drosophila sturtevanti. The sequence continues at coordinate 1,423,812 of JAECWJ010000324.1, read as the reverse complement.
TCCGTTTTTTTGAGAAGAAGTTTTGACGGAAATCCTAGACGTCTGCTCGCCCCTTGTCTTTGCCCTGTCGCTCAACCCTTCTCAAGCTCGCTGATTCGTTAGCTTTGTTTAAGTTGCAATTTGCTGGGCAACCGATAGGTAAGCAAGTTTCACAAACATTTTGGTTTTTCTTTATTTTTTTCAGTCAGCTTCGTTTTTTTTTTGTGTTGTTTTTCATTTTGAACGCAAATTTCTCTCCTGCAACAGGTTTAATTTATTTTTTATGGCAAACATTTGGACTTGAGGTTCAAGCAGAGAGAAAGCAGGAAATCTCTAAAAATTACATAAGGGATCAGGGGATTTTTTCGATAGGCTACGACAACAGCAACAACACTAAGAAGAAGAAGAAGAAGTCGGAGAAGACTAAGAAAGAAGATGGAGATGGAGATGGGATTGGGGGGGAAAAAATGAGGCAGAGCAACAGCAGATAGATTCATTTGTTATTGTTGGTATGCCGTATGCCGCCTGTGTTTATCTTATAGGGGAACAAACCGATTCCCAATGCAATAACTTAAAAAAAAAAAAAAACAGAACAAAAAGAAAATAAAGAAAAAAGAACGAAGCATGACAGAAAAGCTCTTCGACTACCTATCTACCTAATTCCCTACCACCTCTCCCAACTCACGCCGCCGCCCTTCCTCCTACTCCCTCTCTCCTATCCATCGTTCACAGCTCTAATACTAACAATGGCTTTGCCTTGGGGGCCAACGGAAGTGGCACCATGACGAGCATAATTTCACAAGGAACAAGAATAGAAGCAACAGGACTAGGCTAACCCAGGCACGCACATGGTCAGCAAGCAGATGGGAAAGGAAAGAAGATGAAAAAATATATATGTATAGAAATGAACCAGAATACCAGAACGAAATGGAGATGGGGGGGGGAAAATCATATTTTCTATTCGTATTGACAAGGTAATCAGCGGGCCAAAGTTGTCGACGACGTAATAAAAATACAAATACAATTTATAGTCGAACGGACAATAACAAAAACTGAAACTGAATCGGTGGCAACTGGAACCTGAATTGAAACTGTGGCTTTTATGGAAGGAGGTTATTCATTACATGATACTGTTTTTCTTTCATTTTTTTTATGCCAGCTGTGTACCCCATTCTGTGGAGATCGTATGTATGTACTCGTACATGTAAGTTCTATATTTTCTTGTTCCCTTGTACTATTTTCCTATTTTTCCTATTCCCCAATATGTCTTGCTTTGTATACACAAAAGCTGGCAATTTATAACCGTCATTGCAAAAAGAAGGAAGAAAAAAAAAAATAAGGCAGGAATAAAATGAAGCGAAATAAGGGAAAACCTTTTATAATAGTTTACCAAAGTCACGGGAATGGTATAATTATGTGTTTGAGTGTTCAATCTATTTTGCTATTTTCCTATTTATGGCTATATTTTACACAGCCATAAATAAACAAGACATACACACACTCACACAAGCGTATACTTGTGTATGCTTGTATAGTGTTTGCCTAGGAAAATATTGACGCACCTTAAACAAAACATCAGAAATTGAGACAGAGCAAATACAAATAGCGTGGACTATGCACAAAATGAAATCAAATTATTGTTATTATTTACATGGAAGTAGATGGAAAAATTTATATAGGGGCGAACGTGTTAAAGATAATGTCAAAAATAGATCAAATAAATATAAAAGGCCTATTTATATCTATTTAAAGAAACTTTGGTTTCATTCAGTAGGATATAGACTGAAGTTAAAAGATGGTGAAATTATTATGTACAAAGGATTTTAAATATTATATATTTGTTAAGAACTAGTTACATAAGCAAGATATGATAAATAGATATAATATAATTGCTTTAAACTTGTTAAAAAAAAATAAAAACTATGCGTTTCATATAGTTTATTAATAATTTACAAATTACTTTTGAATTATTTTAAATCAATTTAAATGTAGTGTTAATCACATTTATCTCATTCTAGGTAAGTCAATCACATAATTCAGAAATTCGTGTCCTTATCTAAAAAATATTTTTAAGGCAGATGAATTTATAGAATATATATAGAATTTCATTCATTTATTTCGATTTACCATGTATAGCGATCAATAATATTTAATGACTGATCATGCTCTTGATCCCCTTTGCCATAAACCATGATTTTGCTTATTATTAGTTAAGGAAGAAGTTTTCTCATTATGGGCCCACAAAAGTATGCTATGTATTTTGAGTGCTCAACCCCAAACCAAGGATAAAATAAGCATAAATTGAAAATTCATAAAATTGAAGAACATAACAACGAGAAGAACAAAAGACCAACAACACCAAGAATAAAAAATAAAATATAAAACAAGAAAAAACAAAAATATTTGCCCAAAATAAAAACCGAAACTGGCCACAGCTGGTAGAGAAGCCTACAAGGAAGGCTATTTTGTCAGCCTTAGGCAAATTGAAAATTAAACGAAAAACTTTAAAATAACTAACTAAAAAATAAAAAGTAAAAACAAAAAAAAAAAAGTTACAATAAGTGCCCCCACTCCTCAAACTCTGCCCCTTCTCCCCCTCTCCCCCTCTTCAGTCCACTTTTACTAACTCGCATAGGTTGACCCGAATAATGTAAAGGCACGCAGGCAGGCTGCGGCAGCAGCACCACGGACAGTGGTGGAAGGAAGCATGGCTTCCAATGCCATTTTGTAGTGCAAGTGTTGCCAACTTAATAAAAATGCCCAAGCATGAAAAGTTGACTTGACCAGGCGGCGGCGGCGGCACAAGGCAGCAAGCAGCAGGCAGCTGGCTGAGGCCGCATGTAAAAAGTTGTGCCAAAAAATACATTTCCCTCTTCGTTTTATTTTCTTTTCTTTGTCACCAAGTTTTTTTTTCCGGGGTATCTACACTCACTTGTATGTATATGTATGTGTAAGTTAGTGTTGGTATATAAGACCAGGTCATATTTTACAGTTGTTGCCCTGCATCTTAGCGTCTAGATATCTGTGTATGTGTGTGTATGTTTACTGGGGTCTCTGTGGAGTGCCTAAATTGAATATCATCAGGGCTCAAATTAATGTCTTCAGCACAAACTTTGCCACTTGGAGCATATTTTGGGGCAGCACTTCGTTTTTTTCTTTCTTTCCTTTCGGCAACATTTCCTTGCCTTTTCCGATTTTCCTTTTGGCTGTTTTTTTTTTCTCTTTTGGCCGCTGAAAGTTTTCGCCACAAAAAGTTGCAGTTGTTGTTGTTGTTACCGAAATTGAAATACTCCTTAGATTTTTCTTTATACTACCCTGTTAATGTAGCATACAAAGGTATGCCATACTGCAATGAATCTTACAAAGAAAATTCAAAAGATGAAATTGAACTTTAATTTTTGTTTTATCTTATTTGCCATGGACCTTATTTTTTATATGTTTCTTCGATTCATGGTATCAAAAAATTGCTTATTTCTTTAAAGAAGTTTTTTATAATTATCAGCTAAAAGATCTGTTAGTCATAGATACACATGGAGTTAACTAAACTCTAATCTATAGATAAAATCAGCTAAGAAGATATCTCATTCATTTAATTCATTTTTGTTATCTATTAAAAATAGTTTTATTAAAGGAATCATATGCCATTTAGAAAAAAAGTTAACTTCTAGAATCAAAAACAAAGGTAAAGAGGTACCTATCATTATCCTTCCACCTCCATTTTGGTTAACTGTCTAAGGGGTATTTTATAGTCTGTTTCTCATACCATTACTCGATTTGTTCTTTTAGCTAATTGCACGCACTTGGCTTGATCAGTGATTTTTATGCGTACTTTTGCATGTCCCCATTGGGGTAAGTTTCATTTAGGGGGTGGTAGAAGTGGATTACATACATATGCCACCCTATGCTCTGCGTGTTAAGATATTAATTCCAGTCAATCTATTAAAAATGTAAAATGCATGAGGCAAGCAGGAAGACAGACGTTAAGCCAGAAGGAAGCGGGAAGACAATTGCAGTGCAAAAGGGAAACTAAAATAAAGGTAAGGTAAGTATATGGCGGCGGCAGTTGAAATGCACAAGGGAAATGTCTGAACGGGCTTGGTAGACGAACGGCAGGCGGTTCTCGGCTTACCGCACGTACCGCAATGAACATGAAAAGAGAACGATATACTTATATAGAGAGAGAGACACAGAGAAATGTGAGTGAGAGGGGTAGAGGGGTTAGAAAAGTCGTAGCAATCGTCTGCTTTTGATGTTTCCTTTGCGTTCCCTTATAAGTTGTTTTATTCTATTCCTTCGTTCTAGTTCTCTGTTTCTCTGTTTCTGTTTCTATTTCGTTCCGTCTCCATGCGTGCCTAGTGGGCAAGTCAAATCGTCTTCGTCTGCATTATTTACGCGACGCTTGTTGTTTATTGATGTTTGTCCGTCTGTCGGTTTGTCTGTTTGTCTCTTAGACTACTGAACTGCAGTAGCGCAGGTTGTGTATTACCGTTACCTATACACCTTCACCACCCTATCTACCTATCTATCCATCCATCTAACCATTCTACCTGGAGGGGGGTGATGGGCGCTTTGTGGCCTTAGAATCAACCACCTTGCCGCTGTTACTGTTGCCTGTCACAGCCAAAAACTGCTTACATATTCATGAGGGTTGCGGGCAACAAAGTAGCCAAAAAAAAAAACTAAAAAGAAATGTCTTTCTATCTTAGTATGTGTGCATGTGCGTATGTGTGTGTGTGTGTGTGTGTATGGTATATAAAAGTACATATGTATTTGTGTGTGCATTACCAAAAAATTGCGGTTCAAGTTCGTTGGCTATGTGGCTTTTACCCTTGTTATCTTCAACTATGTAGTGATGCAGCCACTCTAGGGAATTCCATCTTAGATCCCAAGATGAAGGTAACTGATGTTATTGCCAAGGTGTTGGGTATATTCGGTCCGTGTTTAAATATGCCAATATAATTGAGTTTAATTGTCTATATGAATGTCTAGAGAGGGGAAAAATTTGTTCTGATTTTCCAAAAAAAAAAAAAAAAAAAAAGACAAAACAAAAAATAACGAACAATAAAGTTGCAAAGAAAAAGGACTTAAATTGCTTGAAAATCTAAATTTACTTTTAAAGTAAAAATAATTTTAGTATGCAAAATTTATTTGAAGAATGATATATTCAATGTATTTGATATTTTAACTATATAAATAATATATATATATATATACATATATATATGTATATAAAATATAATATAATATATTAATAGATAAGGTATCAGTTGAAGTTTTGTTGATTTACTCTTGTATACCTAAAATAGTTGTGTTTTATTTATAGGATAGGCTAATAAGATTTTTTTATTTAAAGCAAATTCACGAAACTAGCGTCCAATATATAGTGTTCCTATTCCCAAAGCCATAAAGCCATATTACCAAATGACACTCACTGAGTAGTCAGTTAATAAGTCAAGTTAAGTAAATAATATTAAAAATACATATAACTAAAATTTTTAATACTAAATAAAAAATATTACAATTTGGTACTTCGAGTAAAATGTGACAATATATTTTGCAAATGCTCTAAAAAATGTAGTAGTTTTAGGTATTTATTTATTTAGGCTTATACAATGTCTTTTTCCACTCTTTTAGTTCTTCTTGGTTGCATTTTTAATGACTATTAATTCTCTGTTATACATCTATGTTAACTCGCTAGCATCTGTTAAGATCTTAATTCTGTTAAGTTCTAGTGTTAGTAAACAAGCTTATGGGCTTTCTTCAAATGATCGTTAGAGTTTAAGCCACTCATACTGCCACAAAAAGAAATATAATCGTTTATAAATATAATCTTTTATAAATATATTCTTTTATATAATCTTAAATATTTTAGTTTAAGTTTTTCTTTGAAAATATTATAGATATATATATATATTTCATTTGGAGATACGAATCAAATGATTCCGAGAAATTCCTAACAATTAAAACAGAACCCAGTTTAGTACGTTCTGAACTTATTCTTTAAGCGACTGTTCATACTACATATATATACATACTATGAACTTTATTATACATATGTATGTATTTACATATATACTTAATGGTATCTCTTATACCATAGTATAGTATATATATACAGATCAAGAATCGTAGAAGTTAAATCAGATGCTTTACGAACTGAGATGCTAATAACTATTTAAAAACAACCTTCCAAAGTATATATCTATCACAATATAACTATATAAAAAACTTTTTTAAAATGCTTTTAGATGACATTAATGGGTAAAAAAAATGTTACTGATTAGATCTAAAATTTGTGTCCTCTTGAGAGTTTGTATAAAATCTTACCACATGCTGTCATTGTTTCACTGAAACTGATTAGATTAGCGCTGATTGCAGATGTCCTACATAACCTTGGGGCATTTCTTTTAACACAAAATGTTGACAGATGTAAGGGGGAGAGCGAGAGAGAGAGAGAGGGAGAACTGTTGACTATGTGGGAACGCCTCATTTCATTTCCAAATTTGAAAATATAATAGGTGGGGGCGGGGCGGAGTGGGGTTTGAACAGGCGTGTATACAACTGATTGTTTTTGCCACTGGCATGCGTAATTTGAAACTTTAAAATATTTATGATTTATATTTTGATAAAACTCAAAATCAAGGCAGGCATACACACACACACACCCTGTCATTCGTTCTCTGTCGGTCTGTCTATCTATTTGTCTGTCAACCGCCCCTTGAAAGTAGGCAGGGGGGGCCCACATCTAATGGACTTTAGTGAACTAAAAAAAAAAAGTAAAAGAGAACAAATTTTGGGAATGAGACTAAGTCTGAGAGTGACTTTCGCTTTGGATAATTTTTTTGCATTTTGGCACGTGCAATGGCAAATTGAGTTGTCAGTTTTGTGCGAAAAGTTGCGTTTTTATAGGGGTTGTTGATGGCTAGATGCTGGGGAAAAACTTTTCTTCACATTAAATATTAATAAAAAATGTTGCCTTGGGGAACAGGTAAAAAAGAAGGAAAAAATAGAGATGGAGAGAAAAGGAGTGAAAAGAGAAAAACCAAAAAAAATAAAAGAAAGAAGGTGAGTGAGTGTGGACGTGCTTAATAGAAATCTAAAGCATTTGATTTGTTAAAGGATTTCAGTCAGTTCGTATATACTCTAAAAATGCGAGGGTTGCAATCTGATTCACCCTTAAGAATTCTTGACAATTTATTATCAACCACTTAGGATCAAAATAAGCGATAGTCCATCGAGGCTTATTACATTTTCTTAGAGAAAGAAAGAAAGAAAAAAAGAAAGGAGAGTAAAAATACGTTGTACAACCCCCAACCCGCCAATCCTTTTTGCCACTGTAAGATCTAAGATCTGAGATGTATGTATATGACAAGTGCAACAGTATGTAACAACAAGAGCAACCCCTCTTTTTGAATTGTGTAGAAATTTTTATAGACCGTCAGAATGATATATGCTTGCCAATATTATGACAGCAACAACATAACTGGCAACTGACAAACTGGCAACTGTTGAAATATATATCTATATGGCTATACTACCCTCCGCAACCAACCCCACCTTAGGCTTGTCTCAATGTTTTTTCGGGGCCACCCCATGTCGAAAAATGAAAGAAAAATAGAAAGCAAATCAGCAACAACAACAACAATAACAACCACAACAACAACAACAACAGTAACAAAAACATGAGTGACAACGACTCTAACTTCAACGATTCCAAACGATTTCGACGATGGGCGTAAAGTTACGCGCGCATATGTAAGTGTCTGACTTCCGTTTCCGCTTGATATGACTCGATGCTGCAGGCCCTAAGGGGGTTGTGTGTCCTTGGTTGTCAAGTAAACCATGGGGGTGTGGAGGGGGGGGCAAGGGTAAGGACAAGAGGGTGAGAGTATAGAGCTATGGCTATTACATTTTACTTTCCATATTTGCCAGGAATAACCGTGAAATTGTTTTTCTGTCTGCCTGTCTGTATATATACATACATATATACACATATATTCCGTTGAGGGTTTTGCCAACTAACTACCCCTTTTCAGACAATTCTCCAGGCATAAAACTCAGACCAAAGTGTGTGCCAAAAGAAAAAAAATGAAAAAGAAATACCACACACCCAATATGTGTGTGTCTGTTGGGCGGACAGTTGGAAACTTTCATCTATGCCGCGCGCCTATGGGTATGAGTGGGCCCTTATGCGGTAAATGCTATTTAAATATATAAATTTTAATAAGCCTTCACATAAGAAACAAAAAGTTGGTGATAACTCAAACATGGGGTAAAAGATTTTTATTTGGTCGAATAAGAAAAATTGGGAGAAATGTGGCAAATTGCATTTTACTTGTATTACAGTGACGTCATCAATGCTTGGATAAATTGGCTTAGTGAATTTTTTCTTTCCCTTTTTTTTTTCTTTATTCTATTCCCCATAGATGGAAAGGAAAGTTAGTAGAAATGTCAGCTTCATTCACAAAAGAAAGTAAAAGGAAACTGTGAAACTTGAACTTTTTAACTTTTTTCCTGTGGTTTCAATGGAAAAATGTGTTTTTTTACCTACATCAAAAATTATTTTATAAATAGATATTTAAACTTTAAAACATCATAATCTTAAATAAAGTTTGTGTTTATATTTCTGTATACATTTAAGTTTTTTATAAATTGGTATACATAAACATTCTATATTTATAAGATATTGGTTAAAATTGGAAAAAAAAAAAACTATAATAAAATATACAAAGTTTGAAGATATATAAGAACTATGAATGAATGAAAAATCATGAGTAAAAATACAACAATAAAATTAGATTGCTTTTTTTTCATTAAATTTCAATTTAAAACCCTTTTACCTCAGGCCAACAAAAAGTTTTGCAAAAGTTGTCTGTTTGCGACAGAAACTTGCTACAAACAATTAAGTAGATTAATTTATAATCAAAAACGATCAAATATTTGTTGCCATTCTGCAGTAACATGAAATTGCGAAAAACCTGTCAGGAAAATGCATTTTTCTTTTGAGCATCTACTTATGTCACACAGCTTCATTCAGAAGTTATGAATATTACAAAATGGCAAAAGTGTCTTGTAAAGTTGTCCCATTCCATTATGTCGCAACCCCCATATATCTATCTATCTACCTCTCTCACAGTTATCCTACAGCCTTACTCCATCACACCTTGGTGATATACATACATATGTACGTATTCTCTAGCTATCTATCTATCTATCTCGCTTTTTCTCGCTTCCTGTCTCTCAAGTCTGTTACAAACAACATGACGCACTTTTCATTTAATATTTCCAGTGACATGCCGGTTGTGATGCCTCTTTATTCTTTGGTTTGCTTGTGTCTTCCTACCATTTTACAAATTCATATAAAAATAATTGTTACTCGCGTTCATTTGCATTCATTACCCTGACAACCCTGGCAATATTAAAAATGCAATTTCAGACCGAAGAATGAACGAAGAAGGATATGGCGGCGTTAGCACGGCAAACGTAACAGAAAACCTGTTGGCCATCATACCGCAACGAAACGCATTTGGTAAATTGCATTTTACAACTTCAATTCTTGGCAATTTTCATTTCGTTTCACATCAAAATTAAATGCTCGAAAAGCAGCAGCAATAAACATTAATAAAAATCACACAAAAATTGCCTTTTGCAAGAAAGTAAAAATAAAATAAAATAAAATATAAAATATAAAAAAATAAAAATAAAAACATACATGCAAACGCAACGAAGTTTGTTTACTCTATCAGTTTTTGAAATCTAAAAAATTCTTTGTCAAAAATTACTTAGGACAATACTTCAGCAATGAGAAGCAAATCTTTCCCTAAATAGTAAGTAACATTTAATATAGACTAAATATATTTTAAGTAATACAAAATTATTACTCATTTTAGACTCAGTTATAGCTAGTATGATTGATTAGATTCTATATGTTTTGGTTTAGACTTTATTAATGTTTGAAATTAGTGGAGATTTTATATTCATTTAAAATGATCCGAACAGAACGTTGACTTAGTAAATATATTAAATAGATATGCATACCTATGTGTTTATTAAATCAAGCGATTTGACATGACTTAAAAAAATAAATTTTAGGAAGAAAAGATATTTTCGAGAATTATAGTCAAACTTCATTAAAATGAAAGTTAAAGAATAGATAAAGAACCAAAAAATAAAGTTCGTATATATATATATGTATATATATGTATATACTGGGAATATAATGAAAAAGTTGAGCTTTTGAGATTAAATTTTTACACGGAGATTATCAATATTATTGTAATCTAATTATTGTTTTTTCGTTTTTAATAAGAGCAATTAAGTGATGATTTTTTGGAAGAAGATTTAGAAAACAACAATTATTTTCACTCTCTGTTACAACTAAAACTAAAAGAAATTGAACTATGATATAAAAATATAAGATTATAATTGGCTTATTGGAAATTTGGTTAAAGGACTAATGGTATATATAAAGCTATAATCGTTAGAACATTTACTTTATATAATAGTTCCTATTGCTTAAAATAAATATTGAAGTAGAATAGAAGATTCTGTATTAAAAATCTATGAGGAACTCTGGAATAATGCTCATACACAGAGCCAACTTTGGATATAATGCAGAAGTTAAATATTTTCAAAAATCAGGACATAAATTTCACAGTATTTAATATTGAATTAAAGTGAACTTATTGAACCTAAAATTTTTCACCCATTTCAAATATTATAATTTGAAAACTTTCATTCAGGCAGTTTGAGTTTTATGCCTTATACTTTCTATGAGGTTAGATTTAAGTTAAAAATATCAATAGACATGGACAACGGTTCCAAGATCTATATATTCAATCATATATAAGTATATTTACTCGTCTACTATGTAAGTACAACTTCTTGACTTTCTAACAATACACCAACTTCATATTATCCTTATTGAAAGTGTATAAAAAGGAATGCTGGAATATAAGAAATAATGGGCAAATTGCTCATAAACAAGTCCATCAAATAAAGTACAGAAACTCAACAGAAAAAAAAGGAAAGGAAAATTTAAACCAAAAAAAATGAAAACGCAAACCATTGGTGACTTTTTGGCGTAAAAACCGCAGTCAGAATATTAACAATAAAGAGACGAAAAGAGAAAGGGAGCGAAAGAGAGTGAGAGAGAGAGGGAGAGATTGAGGGAGGGAGAGAGATACAGGAAAAAGTAAAGCAAAAGAAGGGGATAGGGAAATGAGACAGTCAGACACACACGCAGACTATCAAATTTTAATACCCCCCTCATACCCATTCAAAAAGTATATATACATATATATATATATATATATATATGTGTGTACGTATAAAAAAAGAAAACCTTGCTTCTGCCTTTATTTCATAAATTTTTAATGAAATTAAGCGGCAAGCTTTTTCCACTGAGCTGTATACTGGTTGCTGCTACTGCCGCTGCTACTGTTGGCCAACAAAATAAATCATAAAGCATAAAATACATAAGTAAGCCAGTGCAGACCGAACCAAATACCAAACGAAACCAAACCAAAAACTGAACCATAGCAAATGAAACCAGACACAGGGAGAATTTGGGCATTGTTTGCATACCTTTTTAAATGGTTTTCAACTTTTATATATATATATATATTTGTTTTTTTTTTTTTGGTTCTTTTTAGTCGAGAGTTGCGTTTCTTTATTTGTCAGGCCGCAAAACCACCAACTGAAAGTGCGGCCTGTTAAATTATGAATTAAGCGTTCTCTCCTTTTTTGTCTCTCTTCATCATATTTATGCTTTTGTTTTTAATGAGTCAGAACAAAAAATTAAAACAAAAAAAAGGAAAAACTACTACATATTACTACTGCAGTGACTCTCTCTCTCTCTCTTTTACCCCTCCTTTGCGTTTTAAAAAAGGTCAACTAGATCTACTACCCACAAAAAAAAAAAAAGGAAACAAAAAAAATGTTAGAGGGGAGCAACACTTCCGGCAAACATGGCAACCCCTCCCTCTACCATCCCTTCCACCCCTCACATACATGTATGTTAGTTGAAGTTTGTTCGACAACTCAAACCATATGCGAAATCAAAAGTTGTTTATGACTCAATTTGTAGTTTTTGAACATGAATTATTGCAGCTGGTGAGCCAAAAGACAGAACAAAACTAGAGGGTCAGACTAACTTTCAATAGACCAAAGTTTTTATACTCTTTCCATATGTACATAGTTGATATATTTTAACTAATTAAGTTTGCTTGAAAATTATGTATAATCAGTTCTATTAGTTAGTGAATTAATCAAAGTAATAATTTAATTTGTTAATAGATCAATGAAGAAAAAACTTTAGCTACTTAAAACTAAATAAAATCTTTGAAGGTATCCTGTAAATACTATCTTTAAGTCATAGTCATCTAAGTAAGATTAAATTTATTAATCGTCATTAACATGACATAAAAAATTATAAAATTTAAAGCAAAATAACTTTGATTTTAGAATTTTATGGCCATTTTAAGAATAATTTTTGCACTTTCTGGATTCTAGAGCAAGACAAAAAGTGAATTGATGAAATCAATATCTCATGTTTATATAGATCGGCAAACCATAGCGCCGATTAACATATGGAGAGTCAAATGGACATTTAAATTACAGAACGATAGACATTAGAGAGAAAAGAGGCATAGGAATACGGAGACACAAAGCTAAAGACTTACATGTATCTATATACATCTATATAGTATACCTATACGAACTAAGCATATATATGTATGTACTTTGTATAATCATAAAGACTTAGCTCTCATATAAAAAACATTAAGAGGAGCATTAGCTAAACGATTTATTTTTAATTAAATCTTTATTTGCGATCTGTTTAGATTAACAATAAACTAATTTTATATATAGAAATTAGGAAACAAAGTTTTTCTTATAAAAATATTTCAATTGGAAATAAAAGTGTTAACATCTTTTTCATAGATAAAAATCTAAATTTAGTAATTTAGAAATTTTTCGAAAAATATATAAAAAAAATCTGGAGAAAGAGGATAACTAGATTTCAATGTTAAAACTGACTTCAAGCTTCGTCGCTTCATTAGACTATATAAAAGTATATAACTTAAGATTGAATATGCTGAATTCTCAGACTTCTTTAAAAGTGCCTTTTGGTAACATGTATATGATATAATAGGTATTAAGAATAAATAAGAATAAGCCCAACAATAGAAAAATTATAAGATCCCAGTAATCTGAAGCTTATCTACTGACCATTGACTATTTAAAAAGATCATTAAAAGTTTACAGAAATTCATTTCTATAAACTAAAAATCAAACATAATATAATAAATCCTTTGCTACTTCGCATTTAGTCAAGAATAAATTGAAAATATAAATATTATACTATCATATTCTATATTTCATATTCTACTATATATGACAATTATTATTAAACTCCCCGTTAGGGTATAAAAAATGAAATGAAATGACAGAAATAAAAAATAAACCGAAACGAAAGAAACAAAGCAAACACGAAATACTCATACTATGGATATATATATAAGAGGGGGGGAAAACTAATTTCGCAAAAAGGAAATTAAATATGGCAAAAGTTTGACATATGACAGATTTGCTTGTTGTTGTTTTTGTTCTTGTGTTGTTGTGGCACTTTTTCACTATATTGTAGATGGTTGGGATTGTGTCTCAATTCCTATTAATATTTGTATAATTGAAACATTTTGAAATTTTTGGTTAAATTTAAACTAGCGAATTTTAATTTGCATTTTGCAACAGACTGAGGAGACTCATTTCATTTCAGTTATCTATCTTTATTCCTTTTGCCTTCGTTGTATTTTTTTTTTTTTTTTTTTTTTTTTTTTGCTTGGCGTTTTGCAACTTTTTGAGCTCTCACTTAATTTAGTCAATAACATGCAAATGATTTTCCCCGAGACTCGACTACACAACTAATTGGAAACGCAACTCTCTCTAAAAGTTTGCTTTAGCACGTTGAGCAGAATAGAACAGAAGGGAACGGAACGGAACGGAACAGAGGAGAGCAGAGGAGAATAGATAGAGAGATGACGGCAGCGTCAGCATTGCGTCAAAAACTTCTATTATAATCAAGAGGGGATATCCGTCTGACGAATGAGCTGCAGAACAAAGACAGTAGCAGCAGTCACTAAGGAGATAGTCGAAGGAGAAGTACAGGACAGCGCACCAACGTGAAGACTGATGAGCTACAGCGTTTCTGCATTTCGTCAAAGCAGCTCAAAACAATGGCGGCGACCATTGTGCGTGTGCCTGTCGTATACGTAGTGTGGAGGAAGCAAGCAGAAGCATACACTTGACAAAATTACTTCAAATTGATGTTAATCCGACATTTTAGTGTGAAGGGAAGCAATATGCATTAAGAAGTAGATTAACACGCAAAGATTGCTCCTGGGGTTAAAAACATAATTGAGTGTGTCAGCAACTGGCTGCGCCTTAACTGGTGATTCTTTTTAATTCATTTTAATTAGTTGCTGTTGAAATGCCTATGCATATTAATAACCTAATTAATTCCAAACAATAATTCAAAATAGAATTCGAATTTGTTACTATAAAAGATAAATAACTCAAGAGAAACCTTTGCCAACAAACTTAAATTTAACAATGATTTTTCACAGTGGAACGGAACTTGAAATGTGTTTACTGCACACCACACACACTCACACACACACACATTGTTCATCATCATCAAGTGCTCGCGTCCGTGATATGATTCCAGTTGTGGTTACGGTTCATTCTAGTCTTCTGTCATTTATTCCCCACATTCCTTCCCTTTTTCCTTCATTACCACCGTCGTTGTCTAGAACTCTGTTTCTTGGCTCCTGACAGTTGTTGAGCTGACAAATGGCTAAATGGCAAAGTGTATAATTGGCTAAGAACTTTATAAATTCTAGGGGCTTGAACAATTTTCGCAGTAAATTTTTGAGCGCAAATAAATACTTCATGGCTGACTGCTTATCGCTTAATCATATCAAAACGTATCAATGTTTGGACGCATAAAACATTTAGCCATATAAAATTGTTACTTTTACCACTCGCAATCAGATACACAATAAACCCACAATAACACACACACACACGTATATAAACATATCTATGTATCTATATATACGCCTCCCCCCCATACACAACATTTATTCGTATGAATGAGGCAGAGACACATCAAAGCCAATCAAAATGGCATTTCAATAATATCAGAGAGCTACAATCGCATCAGAACACATCATTTTAGCGGGGTGAGTGAATGCGAATGGGAAGTGAAAGAGCTTATATGAACGTTTACATATACATATATGTACATACATATATGTATTTATGTATATATATGTAGATATGGGCATAAGCGATTTGTTGTTCGTAAAATATGTGCATGAGAGATGCCATATATTACAACCATAAAATCTGGCTAAATTTAGAGCACTCACAAAATGCAAAGAGAT
Source organism: Drosophila sturtevanti (assembly GCA_018150375.1). NCBI lineage: Eukaryota > Metazoa > Arthropoda > Insecta > Diptera > Drosophilidae > Drosophila > Drosophila sturtevanti. The sequence continues at coordinate 1,408,384 of JAECWJ010000324.1, read as the reverse complement.
CATCAAAATGTATATAAAGATCCCACGTCGGGGTCACCAAAATATATATTGTTCAAAACCTTAAGCAGTTATAGACTTAATATTTAGAGGATCTCAATTACAGATTGAAATTGAAAAGCGTTTGTTATGTTTCAAATATTCTGACCTAAAGACTTTCTTGTCTCTCGTTTGTCTGTAAATATTTAAAGGGTACGACGACTTGATCGGTTAAGGTTATTAACAAATTTAAGTTATGAATTGACTATTGGTTTAATTGAAAATATTAAAAAGGCTACATTTAGCTTTAAAAACTCTAATATTGCATCACTGATTCACTTTCTCATAAGGAATTCCAAGTGAAAGTAGTCGTGGGGGTAGCTTTTTAGCACAATGTGTCCTTGCCTATAAAGATATTGGCAAAGGAAGCATAACGATAAATATGAATGTTAAGGAAGAAATTAAGCATTTTTTTTGGTTTTTTTTTTTTGGCTGCCATTATTTTTACTTTATTTAAATGCGAATGTTTTGGCATTTGGGTTGTGGATTGGGAAAAAAAAACTTTCCGATGCCAAGCGCAAAAGAAAGAATCTAGTAGAGAAAGATCCGTATTATTAAGGACATTCTTTTTCTTTAGTTGGTTTGGGTTTGAACATCACGTCTTCGGAGCAAATGTCGGTTGGATCAGACAGAGGGAATACTTTGGTTTTACCGACAGGTTTTGATTCGGATTGATTGTCGCTACCAGAACATACCGAACAAATGCGATCTCTTTGGTTTTCTTGTGATTTATCGCAAATGGAGTCCAATTTTTGTGCTTCGTCATCTACACAGACGCAAGTGGATTTGTCTGCAAGTAATAGATGCGGATCAACTTGATTCAGAGATGTGGACTTGTCCTGTTGCTGAACTTTCTGCTCCGCAATATCAGCTGCTTGACTTTGGCATGCGCAAAACATAGATTCTTCCTGTTGCATTTCTGATTCTCCCATCTGATTGACATTTTCCTCAATTGGCTCTGTACCCAATATCTGGCCGCAATATTGACAAAATTGAACTGGAGTTTCAACTTTCTGTTGAGGGGATGATGATGATAGCACATTAGACTGGCAAGGAATATTACTAACAGCATCATCAGCATTTGGACATTCTATGCTACTCAATTGTTCGGATCTTTCGTTCTGATATTGACTCATGTTTTTATTGCCATTACACGGCGATTCGTTAGGTTTGGGTGTGGGACAAGGAGATTCATCGGTAGGTGTATGATAAGTTGTCTCATCTTGTTCACAATCGCATGAAGCTTTTGCCAGTTTATTCATATTATCCTCACTAGTAATAATCAATTCCCTTTTCTTGCGTACTACCCGAATATCACTGGTAACGATACAATCCTTTTTGCTTCTCTGTGACTTTTTCGATCCATCGCTAGTGTCATCCAAACACAAATCTTTGCCATATTTTGATAGAAAATGTATGGCAACACCATTGGACCAACCGTATCCAGTTTGATTCTCGTATTCTCCGCATGCGGAAGGTGCACCAAAATTCTCGCAATTATACTAAAAAAAAAAAAATATAATACAAACTAGTTAAAACTTTTGCACATTTTTTTCGTTGTTATAACATACCTTGTCAAACATATATCCAGTACATCTATATGACTCATAGTTCGACTTGATCCAACGATGGCCCCAACATTTTGATAATGCCTTTGACTCTGGTGTACCCAAATTATCCAGTCCCTCAATAATGATATACATCATACATGGCCAAACATATGGGTAATCCCATCGTAGATTTGTATGATTTAAAGTTGTTGGGACACCACCAGGAAAACTATCTAACTTATTGTTTTCAATATAAGTTATAACCGATTTTCCAATTTTCTCTCTATCCACAATGGGAAATGCTCTTGTCCATAACGGATAAAAGTTGGAGACACAAAAATATGGTCTGGGTTTATTATTTGCCAGATCGTAATCTAACCAAATTCCTGCCTCCTCATTCCATAAGACATCTCTAATGCCCTTGGCCAAATCACAGGCAATATCCTGATATTCTTCTGCCTTTTGGGCATTTCCAGCTTTTAGATAAAATTCTTTTAAAATTTTACTACTACGGAATAGAATGGAATTCAGATCGACAGGAACTATGGAACTTGTTTTAGTATCTTTAAGGTTGCCCTCATTAGTTCCATTCTCATTGATGAACCATCTGGAGCTAAAATCCATGCCAGATTCACAAGCAGCCTTCAATTCAGAATAAAGTTCCTCCTTTTGGGAATCAGAAGAAAGGCACTCGGAAATTGCAGTATCTTCACGATATGCTTCTGGTCGAGGACCGGTTGAAGTATTACGATATACATACATTGTAAAACCCTCAACTTCCACCTTATGATTATCTAAAAAATTATTAAATTCCGTTTCAAGCAGAGGCAAAGATTCAATGGCATATTTTTCATCATTTGTACAATCCACATAGGCCTTCATCATATGGATTAATAGAGGAGGGTGCGAACGTCCACTATAATAAATTCTTCCTCCGCTTGGTATAAAACCATATTGATTAATCAGAAAAAGAAAATTATCAATAATTCCTTTGGCCGTCTCATGCATGCCACTCCCTAGAAGACCAATTATAATCCAATATGAATCCCAATAATAGAGCTCTGTAAATTTACCGCCAGGTATTATAAATGGATTTGGCATATATATAGAAGAATAATATTCTGGATTCTGTTTAACATCATCATTTAGACGCCAACACAATTCCTTCCATAACTCATTCAGTTTAATACCAAATTGTTTCAATTCCTTATCACAGATTTTGTTCAAAAATGGCGGTTCTGCCTTCCAATCCTTTGGCATTACATTTTCCAACTCAGATCCTTTCTGTTCAAAATGTTTGTCGACAAACATTTGAAGAAAATGCAATGAGCCATCATTACGCCGACAATTAGTAAAGAGTTCAAAATCAGCTAAAACACGCTCCGGTAAATAACGCATTTTCATATCCACAAATGTTTTGCAATCGGGAAACATATTCGATCTCTGTACAGTCTCCAACAAACAGCCTTTGGTATAGACATTTCTGTAAATACGCGAATGAACATAAGATGGCCAATAGTAAAAGCCAATTGAAAATTCAATTGCAATATGTGTGTTCAAACCTATTCTCGCCACCCAGAGTATTGGGCTCACATTCGCAGTTACAGGCAGCCCCCATTGTAAAAATTTTGAATGTTGTCTCCTGACAAAACGTCTAAACAACGAGTAATAAACTAAATAATGACAGGGTATAAAAAAAAACAAAACCCATTAAGTCAGAGGCTACACTGACGAGAGGAGAATAAAACAAAAAATTCACAATTATATACATACATATACATACTTATTCTCTTCGAATGACCAAATATATCTGTTTGTTGGTGATTGTATTTAATCTCGAAATCCACCGCATAGGCTGCATCTTCTTTTACAGGGCGATTTGTTATCAGGTGATTCATTTGTTGTAGGTCTAGTATCAATTGATTCCACACTATTCGTGTTTTCCAATGGGTTCGGTTTAAATCCGCATATGACGCATTTTCCCCTGCAATTATTATTAGTTCCTGTAGCTTTTATCTGATGATTTTGACCTTTATCATTTGTAGTCGCATTATTATTATTAGTTTGTGGACACTGAGTTTCTGGGTCTTCTCCTAGAACAGCAATATATGCTGGATTTGTAAATCCCTGCATGTTATTATCTATATTATCTTGACTGGTTATAATATATTCAGATATGCCTGCATCCTGTGTTGGCCTTTCAGATCCATCACTATAATCATCCAAAGCTAATTCCATCCCATATTTGGCAAGATAATAAATGGCAATGGCATTGGTCCAACCAAAACCAGTTTGTGTCGGATATTCCCCGCCTTCACCACACATTCCAAATTTCTCACAATTATACTATAAATCAAGGAAAAAATTTACTTATATATAGTCTCATGTGAATTCGATCTTACCTTCTCAAACATGTATCCAGTTTTTCTATAGGCGTCGTAATTGGACTTAACCCAACGATGTGCCCAACGTTTTGACATCGATTTAGATTCGGGTGTGTCCAAGTTAGCCAATCCCTCAATTAGGATATACATCATACATGGCCATACATTTGGAAAATCCCATTGAAAATTCGATTTAGTCAATGTAACTGGCACTCCACCGGGATAGCTATCCAAATTATTACATTTAATATATGTCATAATAGATTCAGATATTTTTTCTCTTTCCAATAGGGGAAAAGCTCTCATCCATAAGGGATAGAAATTGGTGACACAAAAGAATGGTATCGGCTTCTCATTTTTCAGATCATAGTCCAACCAAATTCCTGCCTCTTCATTCCAAAAGACATCTCTGATGGCCTTGACCAATCGATAGGCCAAATTCTGATAATGCACAGACTTTTTAGTATTTCCAGCCTTTTTATTGAAATAAGCCAATGTTTTGCAACTACGAAATATAATGCAATTCAGATCAACAGGAACTACGGAACTAGTTTTTATATCAGCAATAGAGACTGGCAATGTTCCATATGAATTGGCAAACCATCGTGAACTGAAATTCATTCCCGATTCACAAGCCGATTTCAATTCAGTGTAAAGATCTTCCTTATCCTTATCAGATTTCATATCCTGACCACTAGCTATATCTTCCCGATAGGCCTCTGGACGTGGACCCGGTGAATTATCACGATATTGATACATGGTAAAACCTAGAACATCAACTCTATGATAATCGAGGAATGTATCGAATTCCGTTTCAATTAAATTCAAAGATTTTATAGCATATTCTTCATCAATAGTAGCATCCACATATGCCTTTATCATTTGCACTAATAGCGGTGGTTGTGATCGTCCACTATAATAAATCCTACCTCCATTTGGTATAAAACCATATTGTTGAATTAACGAAAGAAAATTATCAATAATTCCTCTAGCTGTCTGATACATGCCACTCGTAAGAAGACCAATTACAATCCAATATGAATCCCAATAGTAGTACTCCATAAATCGACCGCCTGGAGCTATAAACGGATTTGGCAAATATAATATAGAATACATATCAGGATTCTTCTGTACATCCTCGCTAATGTGAAAGCAAAGTAATTTCCACAGATCATTTAGACAATAACCAAATTGTCTCAATTCAAGATCGCGAATATTGCAGAGATATTGCGGCTCCGGTTGCCAATCGGTTGGCGTCCAATTATGTAATTCGCTAGGATTTACATCGAAATGATATTCCACAAATTTTTTTAAATTTGGAGAATAACCATTTGATCGCTTACAACCGCAGAATCGACGGAAATTCGCAGTTATTACATCAGGTGGATAACGCATTCGCATATCAACAAATGTTTTACAATCGGGATATAGTCCCGATTTCTGTACCATATCCAATAACGGTCCTTGAGTATAGATATTCCTAGGCAATCATGCAAGAAATTAATATAAATTTCTTAAGGTCTTCTCGTAGAGTTTTAACTTACATATTGTTATTGCCCAAACTTCTTGTACCACAACCGCAGGAACGTTTATTGGCAGCCATTTTGTTATTTTTAAATTTGGATTATTATAATACCAAATATAATAACAAAAAAAAAAATCAAACTGAATTCATGATTGGTCAATATAATCAAAGGCTACTTCAAATATTTTAACTGAGTGCCTTATTTCACATTTATGACGGTTTTTCCATGCAATATTTTGACCCGGAAATAAGTAGACCAAAACTTATGGTCAAAACTTTTAACATCAACTTGACAGTGATTTATTTATCTAGCATAAATATTGGTCACACACTGTGGCTTTCACTTTCTTTCAATATCAAATGCACTTTAACTTTATATCGAGATATATATGTATATATATAGGGAAATGTTGGTTCATATATTATGCATTTCGAGATGGGATGAGGGAGGAGGAACAACTGTGGGCGGGCGGATGTATGTGATGTATATCGTTTTCAACTTTTTGCGGCTATCGAAGAAAAATGGCCAACAAATGATTGACATACACGCCTGCTGCCTGGTCTCTATCCCGGCTTCCTTCCCGCCCCGGAAGTTGCAGAAAAAAAAAACGAAACTTTTTGGGCAAAAGTGAAAAACTTGCTGTCAGCATTAGATAAGCGACTTCAACTTAATAGACTTGTAGAATCAGCCACATTCTGACCCCCCCACCGAGTGGTATCTGTCTCTGCATCACTCTCACCCCACTTGGAAAGGGGGGGAGGGGGGATGCAAACTGAAAGTGGAAATGGTATTTTATTTATTTGTTTGTCCATTTTTGGATGTGGCCGGTGTATGTATATGTACATACATACATATATATAAAAAATGGTGAAACAAATAAAAATGTAACACACGCCTCGTTCCAAGATTAGTTTTAAGAGAAGGGAAGGAAAAGGGGGATTGGTAGATGCTATTGACTAGGGGTTGTCAACGCTATAGCCGAAGATGAACCCCAACCAATAGTAGTAGTAACTCATTTTCTTTATATTTTTTTCTGTAGCTGATGTTTATCCGAATGTCGAGAAAGTTTCTTTGTTTAACTAGTAAGTCTTGGGTTAATTGGAGAGCTCAGTCAAAGTTTAGTTTAGCTCATCAACAAATGACGCATTGATTGCTTGATGTGTTGCTTGTGGTTTGATATTGACTGATTGACAGCAATTTCCTTCTTACTTACAAAGTCAATTTCAATTAATCATTTGTCAAGGATTTTGATATGAGAGAGAATTTACTACAAGTGGGATATCTTAATATGTATACATATATACATATATTTATATGTATTGCCTACATCTTTGCTGAAAAAGGAAATATATATATATGTATATACCAAGTGCCAAATCAACACTTCAAACGTATGTAATGCATTACAAAACGAGGCGTGGCATCACAAGTTTCACACATTGCAGTCATCAGTTCCCCTGATGTTGACATTGTTGCCTGTCATCACTCAACTTTCACAGTCAGTCAGTCAGTCAGTCAGTCAGTCAGTGAAGGCAGTCAGTCAGTTAGTCAGTCAGTCAGTCATTCATTCATTCAGTTGGTAGTCAGTCAGGCAGAGTTGGAGTTTAAAACCAGTGTTGGAGTCGCGTTTATGTGCTGTTATTTACAATAGCGCATTTTTACACATCTCTTTTTACATTTTCTCCTCTTTTTCTTCTTTTTTTTTTTGCTTTTTGTTACTCAAAGTCAACAACATGATTTTCACAGACGCCAACGACGACAACGTGTGCATAAAACAAGCCAACAACAGCAACAATAACAACAACAATACCAGAACAACAACTACAACAACAAACGCCCACAGGCCAAAACGTCGCTCAGCGTAAAGGAGCAGCAACAAGGAATAAAGGAACCGAAGCTAGGAGGGGGAGGCGATGGGGAAGGGGAAGAAAGCCTGCTCCGTAACAACAACATTTACATTTTAAGTAGTTTTTAAATCGCTGCAGACAAACGTCAGCGTGTTGACAATTTATCATGTAGTCACAGGACTCTCACTTGCCCCCACATGCCCATACGAACGCACTCTACTCCACGCCCATTCCATTCCATTTTCCATAACAAACGCGTGCGCTAAGGTTTTCCTTTTCGTTTTTTTTTTCTGCCATTTTTGATTGATTGCTCAAGCTTGCGTATGAAGTATTTAAGATTCTTGGCTTTATGGCTTTATGTGAGTAGTCTTATAGTTGTTGTTGTTGTTGCTGTTGCTGCTACCGCTTGCACAATTCGTTCTTTCTTTTTTGTCATATATTTTAATTAATTTAAAACAGAATCTGCTCGGGATACCAATGGAACTTATTGATTTATGCCCAACCAACTGGCCTGAACAACATGCAAATGAAATGCATGCATCCAGAGAGAGAGTGAGAGAGAGAGAGAGAGATAAGCAGAACGTGTGAAGAGTCGTCACAAAGCGACAGCAACTGAAACAGAAGCAACAGCAACAGCAACTGCAACTGCAACTGTAACTGTAACAGAGAGGCCGGCCTTCCTGCCTCTGTCCTGGTTACTCGCTAGCGGCTGTAGCCACTTAAGTGACGAATACTCAATTAGCTAGAGGAATGCACTGGAAGAATGCAATCAATTTTTTTTTTTTAAAACTTCAACAAAGGCTAATACTCCAGTTTTAATTCGAGAATCATTTGAATCGAATAATTTGAATTAAATAGGAGATTTTTTGTGAAATAAATAAAGTAAAAACTCTCTCGAGAGATCTTTGCCCATGAATGATATTATTATTAGAATTGTTAAATGCCGTAAGAGCCATCCGCCTAAGAGAGATATTTTCACAAAAGGGATTTTTTATTCCACGGTTTCATTTTTTAGAGAACCTACGGGCGGGCAGGACGGACAATGCTACCGTTGCTTTCGGCTGATTTTTAGTTTAATTTCTTAATTGATTCAAAATTGTGCCGAATCAATTCCAACAAAAGGTAATATGCTATAGTCAGGATATACTCGTACATAGTATGCCATGATTTCTTCTGTACATAAAGTTGCTGTTGAATTTGATATAAGAAGTTAAGTAAAACATTCAATTTATAATTTTTTTAAACCCTGAAATTTTGGCTTAAAATTTCCCTTTTTTTTCAATTAATTGACTTAAATTATAAGAAAAAGTTTTAAGTAAATAGAATTAAAGTTTGAAACGATTGACTACTATAACACAAAAAGTTTAACTGAGAATAAATTCTTGTTTTTAGATAATATTTTTATTGAGTTAGTTAAATGGTTAAGCTTTGAAACTTAACCGTTAAATTAAGCAGTAAAAAATATTCCTTTTTTAAATGGAACTTAATTTATATTCCATATGTAAATATGTATAAATTTAAGTTTCAAACACACACGCTAATAATCTAAAGTTCATATATATATAATCGATCAGGAAAGCTAACATTTCCTATTAAATTTATAATCTTTAAGTTTCCTTATTGTCTAAGGATAGATTATGAATGGAAATAAATCAATTAAAAGAAACGAAACATAACAATTCAAATCAATATATTTAATTCTTAGTTTTATAATTACTATGAAAGCTTTAATACTCCATTTTTCAAATAATTTCGATTCCATTGATTTCTTTTCTCAAATTTCTCAAGCTTTTTTATACTTACTTTAAACGTAATTGAAAAAAAAATTTATAACAAACAAATGCGAAACGCAAATAAAAACATATCAAATGCACTTATATAATATTCCAAGCGAAATCCTTGATATATTGGCAACCATTATAGAAAAGGAATTACCAAAATGCATTTTGTTACAAATCACTGGTTCTTTTTTCCCTTTTTGTTGATTTTTTTTTTGTGAGTGTAGATGCTCATGTCAACAGAGTGTGGTGACACTGGCACACACACACACGCACACAGTCAAACACTGAATTCTGTATTCGGCTCGTTAAGTTGATCAATGCCTTCGGGCCCGCAGCCAAGTGTCACGCTAAGTGTCAACATGGCGTCCATGTTGGTGTTGGCATCCTCCATTGCTAGTGCTAGTGTTACTACTGTTCCTGCTGGTGATGTTGCTGATGTTGATGCTCACTTCACCAGCAGCAGCAACAGCAGCAGCAGCACGAGCAACTGCAACTGGGCATTAATTATTTACTGCATTTCATTGGCATTCGAACAAATGCACAGGCACATACACCGCATCAAGTGGTGGGGGAGCAGGAATGGAGAATGCCTTCTTATCGCACGACTTGCAGTTGCAGTTGACAAAAGTTAAAGTTGCCAACAGAAAAAACCAAAAAAAAAAATAAAGGAAGAGGAAAGAGAAAGAAAAAAGAAACCCGTTGTCAGGAAAAAAATGTTCATTCAAAAATTCAATTGAATTCGCATTCTTACAAAACTTTCTAGACATCGATATAACTAATTTACTTTGAGATTTTCCATCTCATTCTTATTTTTATAATTTTTCTCTTTTTTGCGGAACTTTTTTTTTAGAGAAAGAAATTTATGAAGTGGCCGCCAAGGTTTCTGATTTCCAGCTGTCGGGATGACTTTTTACTTTTGCTCTGCTTGAATGGAGGGAGGCAACGACGACGTCGGCGGCGGCTGCGACGTCGGCCACTTGAAGCGCATTTTCTGCACCATTTCAACTGACTACAACTTCCAGGACCGCACCACACCGACTGCTTTGCCAAAGACCAAGTCGTTGGTATGGTTTTTGATAAATTGTCTGGAAATTACAAATGGACAAGAAACAGCGACTGCAAGTGAAAGAGAGACAGAGATAGAGAGACGGATAGAGAACTGGGTAGAGAAGGAAGAAAGGCCAAGCCAATAGCTTTTAAGGGGCCAAAAGAAACATTTATGGTAATTTTGAAATAAATGTGTGGCAAGGCCAGACCCGGTCAGGCCAAAAGATGAGAAGGAGGCCAAAAGGGGCACAAGCCACATTTGTGTAGCAGATTTTAAGGCGCTTCCTGTCTATTTACGCTGATTTATGGTCCAAAAAACCCGCACCAACCGCCCTCGCTCTCCTTCTACTCCTGTTGCTCATCTTACTCTTGTTTTGTTCGACTCTTAATGGCAAATGTCGACAAATTTGTTTTAATGGTCAATATAATAGATGTAGATGATGCTGAATGCCTCCCCCCCGACTCTCTTTTTCTCTTTCCCTTTCCTTTTCTGTGCTTGTTGTACATATATTTTGATTTATATGTCGACAAAACAAACGACTTTCGCTTTTTATTTTCATGAGTTTTGTTAAATTGATTTGTGACATAGAAATATTTCTATTCTTTATATATGAATATGTATATATATTTATGTATATTTAAAGTATATTCCTAAAGGTAAGCATTATCTTTCTTTGTTACCTTAGCCCATTGGCTATTGTTATAATCTGTTGTCGGGCAAAACTTTACAAAAAGTCCTATTTAAATATTTGACTTTGTTATTAAATCGGATGAAAATCAAATGCCTAACCCTACTAAGTGGCATATCTGATCTTAATGGCACTACTTACTCTATAAAATAAAAGGATGCAAAAATTGTAACAATAGAAGGTGGTTAAAACATTCTCGCTTCATTTAACTGAACGACAGAAAACTTCTTTCACCTGATATTATCAACATTTTTACCAGGTGTGTTGCAATTCTTTGGGTTTTACTTCTATTCAATAAACGTTGAGCATTACTGTTATTAGTTTCACTTTGGGTCATAAAAACTTCAACTGGCAACAGTCACGGGGTACTATGGTACTTCATATAACAAAAAAACAACCAACCAACAAACAACATTGTCAAGAGGATGGAGCTTTGCAGACCAGTGGAGCATACAAAAGCTTTGCTGATGCTATCAGTAGGTGAAGTGAAGTAAAGTCATTGTCGCCTGCTGCCTGCCTGCCTCTTTCTCTCTCTTTCTGTTGAGGCTTCGTTGTAGTTTGTTGTTTTTGTGTTGCCTTTTGCTATTGTGTTGTTACTGTTGTTGCTGTTATTGCATCAGCAACATGTTGTTGATGATGATAATGCCCTGTCGTTGTTGACTAGTTGAACTATGTAGTCAGCAGAAGCAGCAGCAACAGCAACAGCCGTCACTGTCACTGATGGGGGTCGTGGGAGGAGCAAAAGGACGAACACTACTAACATCAGCTTAACTTAAATGAGGGTCATACTGTGATGGGGATGAGGACGTTGGTGATGATGATAATGATGATGACGATGCTATTGCCGCGCTGTTCGTCAACTTTGACATAACACCAGCAGCATTGGAAGAGTTGGACTGTATACACTTGGAGAAAAAGCGGAAAGTTCAATGCAGAAACAATAATAATAATAGCTAATAATAGTACAGAATGAATTTATATAAAAAAGTTCATGCCAGAGTCCAGTTAACCAACTGAATACCCAATTATTTTGAAATCGAATGAAATTGCTTAAATTCTCCTTTAGATAACATAAATCAATTTCTTGTCTACAAATAATAATTAAATAACCATAATACAAAATATGACAACCAAATTAAACTATTAGATAAGTAATAATATAAAATGTATTATTCACTAATAAAATATAAATAAGAGAAGATAAATAAAAGATTTGATGGATTTAGTTGTAAGTATAATAGTGTTAAAGAAATAAATATGCAATTTTCACAAAGAACAAGAACTGTTTTAAACAACACAAATTTTGACCGAGGTAGCTCTGATCTTTGCTAATTTCTATATCTTATAGTTGTCCGATCCAACCGATCTTTAAACTTGATTTACTTACATCATCAATGAACAGAATGATAACACTTTTATTTAAGTAGCTCAAAATTTAAGTTCGATTTAGTATGAAGAAACAGACAGACGGACAAACGGACATGGTCATATCGACTCGGCTATTGATGCTAATCAAGAATATATATACTTTATGGGATCGGAAACAATTATTTATATGCGTTACAAACATCTAACCAATTTTATTATACCCTCTACAAGGGTATAAAAATCCATTAACTGAAAATATTAAGAAAGCCTTTCAAGTATACAGAGAAGATTACAGGTTCAGTAGTTTCCGATTCACTTTTTGGTCGCCTTTTAAATGACATGTTACTTGAGCAAATTTCTATGGACATATTCTTTTAAATTCACAAATGGTGTTAAGTTGTTATGGCTTTTCCTTTAATTTATCTACAATCTTATATATTTATAAAAGTAAATTTAACAGACATATATATCATAAAAGCCATTAGCCAACATACATATTTAATCATACATTTAGTATAGTACAATACTAAAAGGTTTATCCTCTCTTTTTTATAATGAAATTATAAGATGGAATTCAAGGATGAAATATCAGTCATGGAATATAAATATCAGTTTAAATGGTATACTTTATAAGGTAAATGACAGCTCGATTTGACAAATTCTATTGATAAACTAATAAAACTTCCTTTAACATGATTTCTAAATCATTTTTATTCCCTTAAACTATTAACCCTACCTATAAGGTGCACAACCTTTGACATTCTTTAAGTTGGAGCCAAGTTAGAACCGAGGCAACTTTATTATTGTCGAGAAAGTAGTTTTGAGCGTCATCAAATGAAATTAAATGGTTAAACAAATAATGATTTAACCATTATCCTAGAACTTTTATAGTTATTTTCACCTTATATACATATAGTATGTGTATATATAAACCTCTAAATAATCGAAAGCATTCGGTTTACGCCTCCCAAAATACCAATGAAATGTCCACAAAAGCAACAACTATTCAAATTCAGCTAAACTCATAAAAAAAAGAAGAAGAAACACAAAACAAAAAAAAAAGAAAAATAAAACCGAATAAAGAATATAAAAAGTACTTTCATGTCCGAGCATAAAAATAGCAGACGCATAAAAAATTAATAAGTAAAAGGCTAGCCAAGTCACAGGGTATGGGGGCGGAGAAGGAGGGGGCGGTATAGCTACATGGTCATTGTCTTGTCCTTTTACTTCAATTCGATGGACTCGTTGAAAAACCCTTCTGGGTTGAGAGAGCGAGAGAGAGACAGAGACAGAGACAAAGAGAGAGAGACAGAGATAGACATCATTAATGCATAATTCAAACGTTTGGCAGTTTTTGTATTGTCGATGCTTTCAATATTCAATTTGAATGAACGCCCAAAGCAAAACACAACCGAATCGAGAATAGTTTATGGTCTGGCATTATATTGTAGTAGTTGTTTTTTTTTCTTCTTTCTTTCATTTTTGTTGTGTTTTTTTTTTTTGTTTATTTTTTTTTTTGTATTTCTATGTATTTGTATTGTTTCATGCTTACTTATTTATTTGCTTTGTTGTGGCGCTGATCATTCTGAAATGTCGTGTATGTGTGTGAGTGGGGGCGGTAAAATGGCAAGGGGGAGGGGGAGGGGGGGCGAGTCACCACCTGCTGCATTATTCAGACGCCTCAACAACATCGAATGCCGCACAAAATGCATGATAAACAATTTCTAACGGGCCATAGATAGACAATGACCAAACATACCCCTCCATCCTTCCTTCCTTCCCTCCTTCTTGCCTTTCGTTCTCTCGTTCGTCCGTTCGCTCCTTTTATGCTCGTTGCCCATACCGCTTTCAGTTATGCACGTTGTCCTGGTTTTTGTGCCTTTGGGCATTTCAGGAACATAGCAATCAATGGAGACGACGACGAACACCACCGCTATTTCAGCTCCTTCTCGCATTTATGTTAGTTGTTTATTAAATATAAATGATTGTCACTTGCGGCATGTCCGTATAAACGATATGAGCGACAACCTGCCAGCCCTTCCGTTTCATTTCATACCGTTCCGTTTACCGTTCTGTATAGTTGTTGTTGTTGTTGTGTGTGTGTGTATAGTGTCGTGTCGTTTTTGAAACGAAATGTTGATAGTGATGATTGCTTGAATTTTCTACGCTCCAGGCGGTCGTTCTTCTGCTTCTCCTCAGTACTCCATTGCGTATCGAATCCCTTTTCCCGTAGTCGTAGTTGTTGTTGATTTTGTTGTGTTGCAATTGCTTGCAATTTTCTAAGGACATGCATGATAGTAGTGGAGTGTGTATGTGTGTTCGAGTGTGTGTGTGTGTGTGTGTGTGTGTGTGTGTGTGTGTGTGTGTGTGTGTGTGTGTGTGTATTTCAAGGCGTTTCATCAGTTTTGGACAAGTCATGCAATTGATATTTGATACGAGTATTGGTCAATTCTCATCAAAAATGTCAATAGCTTTCATATTATAACGTTGACCAGTCAGCGCTTGTCACCGTACTCCAACTCAATAATCCTTTTCATCCATACTGTGCAATGATTCGCCGGATATATTGACCACAAAATGCCATTAAAAAATAATTACGAATTTTAATTGGCATTTAGTTGAGGCACACAAAAAAATATTAAGTGCAATCAGCATAAAAAGCGCTTTTATAATTGATTACTTTAACGGTTTTTATTTCTCCGTTTATTGCAATGAAATGCACTGAAAGAAAATTCTACCTTAATATGAGAGAATATTGCAAAGGAAACGAAAATATCCTTCAGTTAAGCAAAGTTACCCAAGAAATTTGTTGGGCATAAAAAGTCCAACTCTGTTTTAGTTATAACTTAGATTAGAAAGATTTGGCATAAGTTCAGTTCATAAGGTAAGATAAGTCCTTCAAATTTAGTCTTCAAAGGGCGCAAATTATCATATATATAAAGTAAAACATATCAATACAGAAGCTATCGATAACTATCAAAGTTCATCTTAAGGCTTATGAAAGGAATCTAAAGTTTTAAAATGATCTAATTCGGTCTAACAATTTCATACTTTAATTAGATAATATTGAAGAAAATGGTAATCAAAATGGCATTGTTTAAATAAAATGATATTTGATGATACTTTAAAAATATTATGTAAAATGTTAACGTAAATTTGTATCCAAAAATAACTTAATATACGTCAGCCACACATCAACCTTAAATGTTCACCTAATCCATGACGGGTGTCATTAGAATATCAGAAACCTACTACCATGATTATATACTTCTAATCTGTTGACTTACTATGGCTACTTTTTCTAGTAGTAGTTGATGCTTAATATTCGTTAACTCAAATAAAAATTAAAATATATATTTACATATACGCATATTTTTCTCTCAATATAAAGTTTTACAAAGTAAAGGACTCTCATATAAACCAGATCTGCCCTCAATAGTTATTTTTACGGATAACTAAATATTATTTCTTAATATTCTTTAAATGTGGTAGATTAATTTATGTATTTAAAGATCGTTTAAATAAATTTTTCTACTTTTTAATAACTAGATTCTATTAAAAAATTTAGAAAATAATTTTCAATTTTAGAAAGACAAAAAAAAAAACATTATGAAAAAAATGCCAAGAGGTACTGCAAGAGGCTTCGAAAAAAAAGATTAACTAGGATTAGTCAAATAAACTTTATCTGTTCAGATATTCTTCATGTAAAGAAAAGGTATTAAAAAAAATTCAATCTCCTACAACACTTATGAAAAACTATCGTATACAACTACTAACTAGTGAACATTTTAGTTCATTTATTTAAAATGAAAAGATCTGATGCAAACATTGCTTAGAAAGTTTTATAGCAAGGGCGCGCATATAAACTTTACTTCTAGAGATTTTTATATGATCATGGATTCCATATAAAGCCATGCAAACTATCCAGAGTACCTCCTAGAAAGTACTTCTGAAGGGAATATTAAATTCAAGGATTTAGACGAGTTTCTGGAAAACTATTTCACATTCGTTTGTTCTCCTTTTAAGGACTTTTCTTTCTACCCCAAAGGCATTATTCTTTAGTTTCTGATCAGATAATTAAAATCAGAACTGATATTTTGGTCAGTGTACTGCATTATCGATATATATTGTATATGTATATCCATTATTGTATTGGATTCGTTTGTCGCTGACAGCACCTGGTTTCTCTGATTGGACACCGAAACAATTTGAGCAATTCGAATGACACTTAAAAATCAATTAATAACTCCCGCACTGTACTATCCAATTCAAATTGATTTTAGAATAATGAGTACATAATTGATGAATCTATATATGGACATATATATATACATATATATAGATACTCACGCACACATTCATATGTACATATACATATAGAGAAAATTATCGTTCACTTTTGGACATTTTATGCATCTGTTAACGATAATGACAACACCATGAGCCCAGAAAGACCATAAGCACCAACAAAACCAGCCACCAAAATAACCGTTCTCCCTCTGAAAATACCATCCTAATGGGAGGATAGAACTGGTGGAGAGAGGGGGAGGGGGGGGGATAAATATGTTGGTTGGGTTTTGGCTTTGCGTGCACTCGCCGTTGTACGTACAACTAATTGCGGTATTAAAATAAACTACAATTGCAAAATGGCGCAAAGGGGGGGGATGGGACACAACGGGACAGCACAGGACAGAGAAAGAGAAAGAGAAATGGAAAACAGAACCAGAATGTAGTTTGTTATTATTATTTTTCTTCTTTTTTTTTTTTGGTTTCATGAATTGTTGTTGCGCATTTTTCCATGTAATTGTGGTACATACAATAATGTGTGACAATTAAATCAAGTTCGTGGAAATTTTTGCATCGGTGAAAGATGGAAGAGCAGCAAAGGATAACCGAGGTGCCTAATGGACGACTAACTACTTACATACATTCATATGTACATATATACAAAAAATACATATGTACATAGGCCTCATTCAAGTTTTCTGTATTATAGTACGTACATTCATACATATGTGGGCCATAATCATATTTAAGGGCTTCCTGGAATACCGGGCAAATATTCGTGCGACTGCAACAACCTCAATTGCAATTGCTGCTGCCTCTGTTTCTGGCCAGCATTTGGTTAACTCTTCTTCTTCATCATCTACCTACATTCTGTTTGGTTGAAAGCCACAAATTAAGCAACAGAAATCCTTTTCGTGCATGCAGAAAAAAAAAGGAGAAATGGAAAAGGTACAAAGGGAGAAAGAAAAACGCAAGCGAGCGCCCACAAACATGCAACATCCCAACCGCAATGTATTACATTTTTGGGGCGTGGCCGTTGCAACCAGTTCAACTGAGGTAGCCAGATAAATGCCCGTTTGCCCATTGCTGCCGCTTCAATGTTGCATGCAAACAATTGTACCGTGTACCGCGCTATTGCAGAACAACTGAGAGTCAGAGTCAGAGTCGCCGTCATCGTCCGCACGTCACCCGTGCTCTCGTGCGTTTATTTGCCGTTTCCGTTTCCGTCTGTCGTCATCGTCGTCTCTCGCCTGTCGTCCGTCGCCCGTCATCATCATCATCATCATCATCATCATTGCGCTGCGGTCAATTGCAGAGCTCAGATTGCGCGTTAATAAGTTGTTGTTGCTGTTGTTATTGGTATTGTTGGCACCACTGTACCGACATACCGACCAACAAAAAAAAAAAAAGGAAGAAGAAGAAAATTGTAATAAACGAACTTGGCAACTGCATTTAAATCGCATGCACGAAATATGCAGTTGCTATTTATTATGCAAATAAGAAAATAACAATTTCAATGTTAACTTCAACTTAAATGAAAACTAATTTTAATGTGTGGTTAAGAAAAAGGAATGCTCTTCCAGCCAGGACGATATTTAAACCTGGAAATATGACTTGACTATGACAATTTTAACTATATCTCAACACCCCCTTAAATGCATGAGAATCTTTGTTTTTGTTACCTTACTTAAAATTAATGAATTTAAAAACGAAAAATCTTTCACTAAAATTGTCCCTATTTTTGGAAGGATAAGGAGTTGTTGACAATTTCTATTTGCTCAAGCAAAAACCTTTTTTGAAGTATGTATTGGAAATTGTTTTTAATAAAATTAAGCCAAATAAAAGGTTTATTACCCCTTTTTTGTATTATTTACAAAATTACTGCGTAATAAAAATTCAAAATTGCAATTTAATCTTATTAAAAACTATAGTTAAGCCAAAGGAAAAGGTGCTAAATACTTGAAGCTCTTAAATTATAAGTTTTAGGATTTTTTCATAAAAGGAATTGTCTGTTGTTAATGAAAAAATATATAACTGAATCGATTTAAAGCATTTCCTGAATATTTTTCATTAAGTATTTTGAATTGTTTAAAATTTAAAACTTTTTTCTTGACTTGAAAGCAACAGAGTCCCTTTCAGTTTATTATTATAGATATAGTAACCAATAATGGGACAAGTGAATAACTGTACCTCAAGTTAAAATATATTCTTCCTTATTATATGTATGTATATTACATTAATGTATATTCCTATATACATATTTTAATACTAATCTTCATGATTTTCCAATTTTGATACTACAATTAGTTACTTTATTTCTCAAAGTTAAATATCAATAAAAACCAATATTAACTTTTGGCTGCTAAATTCTACATATTTTACGAAATATAATGCATGCTTATCCAAATACTATAACCTGATCACTATATTTTTATCCTTAAAAGGGAATTTTAAATATTTAAATTTTTCAATCATTTTTTTACACTAAGAAAATGGACTACGTATTCGACAGTTGTATCTTCTTGGCTGTTTTGTTTTTATAGTTTTTTGGTCACATTCAATAAAGTTCAACATTAGTACATATTAACAAAACGAAATCATTTAGTTTTAACATTTATCCCTATAAAAGGACGTGAAAGGAAATGGGTTAATAAAAACTAGACAAATTTTTCATAAATTCTTAAGACAACATTATTTAATGTAATGGACTTCCCCTGACTTTTCTTGGTATTCTCTATGTACATACATATGTATTACATTTCTTATAAAGATTTGATACCTAAAACCTAACCGCTTAAATCAGTTGATAAAAGACGTTAATTACCGGCATTAGTACGAGGCCAGGCTTATCTCTTGGCCACACAAATTTCGACAGACATACAACATACATACATACATACATACCACACGGGGGCAAATTGAATAGGGGGCATTAACAACACCAACAACAACATAAAACTCATTACATACCACAGCGACCACGGGAACGCCCACCCAAATTGTATACACAACACATTTCACCAGCATCGCATCGGCATTGGCATTGGCATCGACATCGACATTGGCATCAGGAGAGGGCAACCACACAACACATGTTGGTACATTTTACGTGGCCGAAATTGGACGCCATACCAACGTAATTTATATATGTATATGTATGTATGTAGTTACTTTAAACCATTTGGTTGGCAAGGCCAAAAATAGGATAAAACTTAATGTCAACACACTAATCTGTCAGTCATTTGTGATGGCGGTCTCAGTCAGGCAGGCAAGTCGGGCTACTTAAGGTGCACGGCACACAAAATACATAGTTGCGCTACGCTTCGCCTCGCTGCACTAAGCGAAAGGGTAGTTGGGTGTATGGGAATAGAAAGATAGGGGAATGCTAACTGGAAAGTGGGAATATCAGGAAGAGGGAGCTCTGTGTTACTGCTGGTATTCTTTGAAATGACAAAAATTTGTGAGCAACAACAACTGAACCCGAGCCAAAGACACTTTAGGGGGAACCACAAGCTTTTGGCATCGCAACGCAACGCGACGCAACGAAACGCGTCGACGCTTCTTATCAGCTATGCAAAGGCTTTGTCTCTAAACGATTTGTATGGTACATACACAGAGAAAAACTTGAAGGAAAAAAAAGAAAGCTTGACTCAGAACAAATTTTGTGTTTTTACATACATACATACATATTACAATAAATTTGTCACTTAAATTTCCCTTAACTTCCGGTTAAAGGTTTTCAACGTTTTATTTTCGCTCAGTGTAGCCAGTGTTCCTGTAATTCCCTCCCCCTCGCACTTTTTGGCAGCAACCTGTTTTTCTGTCTTTTGTTGCGCTTAATGAATTTTACGTAAATTTTACGAGCGCTGATTTCTGCCCTCTTTGCTTATTCTCACTACCGCTCTATCCCTTACTCTTTTACTCATACTCTTTGTGTTATGTTTATATGTATGTGTGCGTGTCTCGCTTTCTCACTCTACGCCCAGGCTATTAATCTACACTTTAGTTGAAGTACCACCCCCTGGTTTTGTTTTTAGTGGGGGTTGCGTCTTCCAGGAAGTGGGGGTGAGACGGGGTTGTATGTGTAATGACAAGTTCAACAACAACTTAGCATTGTCTTTCAGCTTGAGATGATGCCGCCAACGATGACGACGACGTGCTCTGACATTTGTTTGCCCAAGTTATGCAAATATTTTTACAGTCAAGAAGTTTTTGTTTAATTGCATATTTTGACTCGAATTACGCGTGTCATAAAACAAAAAAAAAAGTACGAGTATATGAAAAAGAAGCAAAGGATGTGAATGAGCTTACCGCAGTAATCGTAGTCGGTGGAGGGGTAAAGACGAGGTAGAATAAATACCAGATTTGGTGTGTTTTTAATATTTATACTTAAAGTCACTTAATACACGAAAATGTTCAATTAATTATTCTCACGATCAAAAGTTTCACTCACAACATGATGCACCATTTTTGGCAGGGTTTCATGACTAGCGAAAAAGCGGGAACAAGTAGAAGTGGCTACTCAGCTATAGAGCTGTCACCTTTATCTCATAAAATAAAAATACATATGTACATATAAGCAAAATACATAATTAATTATACATATAGCCAAATTTATAAGTTATATTATTTAAAAGTCAAACATGTGCACAATTTACTTTCTCAATGATATTAAGTAAAAGTAAACATACATTCATACAATCTATTTATCTTTACTAATCTATTTAATGAAATTTTTTGACTAGTATATTAAACAATGAAGTTATTTAAAATAACCCAAATATGTATGCACACAATTCAAAATACTCAAGTCAATTAGAGCAAATTGGAGTTCGACGAATTCAAAACACATTTCAAATATGCCGCCAAATTTACATTTTCTGCCAAGTCTTATGTACACACTGTCAAAGGCTATTATAACACTTTTTTGCAGGTTTTATGAAGAGATCCTCTACTCAAACTGTATTCGATTCGAATAATATTTATAAATATATATATTTTAAAATCCTTTGCCACACATAATAGTTAATAATTGAATTATTTATGTTTTTCAAACAATAATTTGTAAAGTGTTATACAAGTATAAGAACAGCTGTTTGGTTCTTGCCGGCTTAGTGTGTTTTATTTACAGCATCTGGTCACATTAAATCAAGGCACGTGTAAATTTCTACAACGAAAAGAAGTAAACTGCAAGTAAATTATTAAAACTAATGACAACCATGAATGCTGATGACTCCAGCGATAGCATGGATGAACTTAAAGAGCTAATGGACATCTATGCCAAAGAAGAAAAGGAAGAGGAGAGTAAGAGGGAAAAGGAAAAGCCGGAATCTAACTACGTTGAGGTGCCTATGGAAAAGGTGCTCTTCGGTGATAAACAGAAATTTCTCACAAATCTTGCTAAATCTGTGGGACACAAATACAACGTGCAAACGTCCAATACTGAGGAGAAAGAAAAAAAATTGGCAACCAAACGACAAGCAGCTTGGACAGATTCCGATGATGATGAATTAGAAATAGGCGAGGTTAAAAAGGCTACCAAGCATACAGGACCACTAAATCATCTTAAAAAGGATAAGTCCTACAAGGAATACTTGACTCAACGCTATGAACGCATCATGACCCAACCCAAATGGGCAGAGTCAAAGGATAAACAACGAAATTCCGATGATTCATCCGAATCCTCCGAAGATGAACAACTACTAAGAACAGTTGGCTTCATCGACCACAAGGCCAAGTCACGAGAGCTAAAACCGAAAATCTTACAATACAAGAAAGTGAAAGACGTAAACAGAGCCACCTATAGCGAGAATACAGTATCGGGTGTACAATTCCATCCGACTAGTACAGCGGCTCTGGTATCTGGACAAAATGGCATGGCCTCTCTCTACACCGTCGATGGACAAAAGAATGAGAAATTGCATACAATTAGATTTCCAAAATTTCCCATCTATTGTACAAGGATTACACCGTGCGGTACAAAGGCAATTTTTGGTTCCTCAAGTGCTGTCTATTGTGTCTATGATCTGCTTGCGGCCAAGGCATCAATTTTAAAAATCCATCGTGATGTTAAAAATTTTAACCGATTTGAGATTTCTCCATGTGGGAAATTCATTGCAGTCTCTGGAAATTTTGGTCATATTCACATATTCACCGCCAACACCAATGAACTGATACACACTTTCAAACAGGAGGGACAAGTGCGAGGTATCAGCTGGACAAATGATTCCAAGCATGTATTCTGCAATGGCACCACCAATCAGGTGAATGTACTCTCACTACGTCAACGGATTATCGAACATAACTTCATCGATGATGGATGCATTAATGGTCAAACGCTTACATTATCACCCAATCAACGAATCTTGGCAACTGGCAGTAATGAGGGCGTGGTTAATATCTATGATTATGAAAAAGTGTGGAAGACTACGCTGCCAAAGCCGGAGAAAATTTTAATGAATTTGCGTACATCAATCACGGATTTAAAATTCAATCACACCTCCGAATTGCTGGCCATGAGCTCATCTGAAGTATGGAATGCGATTAAAATTGCCCATTTTCCAAGTTCCACAGTCTATGCAAATTTCCCAACTCAAACCCAAGGTAAAAATGAAAAGGACTCTCTGGGATATATTCGAGGATTGACATTTTCACCCAATAGCGGATATTTTGCCTTTGGCACCAAGGGGAAGAAGGCTCCCCTCTATAGGATTAAACATTTTAAGAATTATTAACAGAACTTAAATAAAATTATTTGTTTATTAAATAATATTTGTACAAAAAAAGTTATCTCTTTTTTTCTTACAAAATTTTATTTCTCCAATATTATAATTATTTAAATTTTAAAAGAATGCTGGACGAAAGATATCTCTCTTTTGGCTATCTTGTATCTTTCCAATATCATCCAATTTCTTGCATATATTTGTGGACTGAGATTCAATCCATTGCAGGGAACTCATGTGAGCATTAAGAATCTTGCCAATCTGTATAATGGGATCGGTAGTATCCTGTCCTTTATTGACCTCATTAAGATTATCGATAATCTCCTTAAGATCCTCGGACATTTGTTTCAGTTGGGTATCCAGATTTTCAACCATTAGATAAGTTTGCTTACGCTCCATATCATCACGATTCAAATTATTGAATTCTTTTTCCAAGGGACCAAGACTCTCTTCGAGTTCCTTGTGCTGGGTGGCTATAAATTCCAATTCTTGATCCAAAACCTGTTGATCGTTTTTCACCTTACGCACAGCATCATTAAGTTCAACAATCTTTAGATTATTACTAATGAGCAGCTTATCCCAGGCATTAATTTGGGTGGCCTGTTCCGTGAAGATTTTCTCTTGATCTTCAAATTCCAGAGTCCATTTGTTTATATGATCCTCTAGTTGATTATATGACAGTTGAGATGTAGTGGAGACGGCCGACGAATCAGTTGTTTTAGTTTCTGTAGTAAGATTGGCAAAACCTCCAGTGGTTGCTGGAGCGGCAGCTGCATTAAGGGTACCCAGAGCAGCAGGTGTTGATGCGGCAACGGATGCAGGAGCCGGGACTAGTGGAGTAGCTGCCGCTGCTGTGGTTGCTACTACTGGTGTTGCTGCTGGTGCTGCTGCAACAGCGGGGGCCTTAAAACCGCCAAAAGTTGGCACAGCTACTGGAGCAACGGCTGAGGTTGTTGCCACTGCTGGTGCTGTACCTAAAGCTGGAGTTGTGGCAGCTGCCCCCAAGCCAAATCCACTAAATGGCGGAGGAGCTGCCTGTATTCTGGCAGCGTCTGCATCACCACCACCAAGATTGCCGCCAAGAGTCGGTACTGCAGTTGCTGGTGTCGGTGCGGCAAAGGAAAATGTTGGCTTTACTGCCGGTACAGCGGCAGTGGTAGCAGCAGCCCCACCCGGATTTAGGCCAAAGGAGAAAGCCGGTGCTGTTGCCGGAGCTGTGGTTGTGGTCGGTAATTGAAATGACATTTATTTGCTTTAAATTAAAGTAAAGAATGAAAAAAAATACAAAATGCGGCAGAAGCACGCTTAATTAGTGTGGCCAAACAATGGCAAAACTAGAGATGTGCAAAAATTTAGCAAACGCTTATACTTTTAGATATCCCGTGAAAACTTGAAAACTGTGATGGCTTGTTAAATTATTTACATACTTGTACAATTTTAAAAACAACATAAAAAACCTATGTTATCCTTAATCAACATTAAATAGAAAGACTTCTTTGTTTTTGGTTGCTTCTTTTAATTTCAGACTAGGTTTTGTAATCAATGCTCAGAATGTGATCACTTAATAATTGTAGTCACTGTTTAATTAAAAAAACAGATTGGCAGCTTCGAAAATACCGCGAAAGTTGCGCGTGGGAAAACAGAAGATTTTTGTTATTATTATTTATTAAAATATCTAGGTTTATATAAACAATACAATGCCGGCGGCCATAGAAAAGACTAACATGTAAGTATAAATTCAAACACAGAGATTCTCAATTAAAGTCTTTGTCAACTTTAGCCACGATTGGAAGCGATTGTGGCAAATGGTCTCTGGCATACACTATGAGACACCGCAGGAAACGGTTGGTGAGGAGTTGCTCCGTGTCTCGTCCGAACTTCAGCAAGGTGTGCTACAGTTCAAGCCTAAAAATGCTTCGAATGTGCAGTTGTCATCGCTATTAAAGGAAAAGAAGCAAGAGAAGCTTTTGCCCTTCACCGAGAAATTGCAGGAAATGCTGAATCTTGAGTCTGCCCAATGCTGGGATATTTTGTGTTATTATTTAACCAAGGAGTATAGAGGTTCATCCAGTTTGCTAACTCAACTAATATCCACAGAGACCAATATGACAAAATTGCTTGAAGATATCCGTCATTATTATTCACTTGAGAGGATGATTGTATTAAAGATAATGAAAAATATATTGGTCTTCTACAAAGTACCCAATCATCCATATCACCAGGAATATAGCCAGATTGTAAAGAAGCTAACATTAGAGAGGTTGCGAGATTCTTACCTGGAACAATTGGAAAGTTTGATAAACGAGTTGCCTCCACAAAAATTAATGGTAGGAGAATGTTTCCATTCTCCCGATAGACTGATTAATTGGTCAGAACGCAATGCTCGAGAATCAAATGAAGTGCTCCACATTTTGTTGCTTCTTTGCGAACATTTGCCCATGGGTCTGGAGGAGATTAAGCGGCTATTTACCGCCTGTAAGCAACATTCCTTTGGTCGCATCTATAAACACCTAGACGATGGAAATATCTATCATCAGGATCTAATGAAAAGTGTTGGCTATTCGGAGCTGATGTTGTTACTGAAATCTTTTGATTCTTTGGATCATTTGCCTAGCGATACAATTGAACAATTTATATTGGAAATCAATGTGGATATAGCCTCTATGCATCATAGAACAGATCATGGTCCATTGTTGTTGGCTTGGATGTTGTTACGTTTACGTCTTACCAATGATGCTGAGGATGCTGCCAGTTTGCTCTTCTGCCGGCAATTGGGCAAACGAGCAGTTGAC
Organism: Drosophila sturtevanti; assembly: GCA_018150375.1. NCBI lineage: Eukaryota > Metazoa > Arthropoda > Insecta > Diptera > Drosophilidae > Drosophila > Drosophila sturtevanti. The sequence goes on along the minus strand of JAECWJ010000324.1, from coordinate 1,382,355 downwards.
CTGAAATGCTTCATTCAAATGCATTCCATTCTCAAGCATGCCATGTTCTCCGATGATAGTTTGCTATCAAGAATTGCAAGGAAGACCATCTACAATCAGTTGTGCTATTTGTGCGATCTCTTCGATGGTGATGGCAGTTGTTCCCAATATGAAGGCATCTATGATTTATTATGTGAACTTGTAACATGGCCACAATTGGCCAAGGATTTTTGCAACCGAGAAGGTGGGTTAAGTACGAAATATTATAGCAATTAATAATAAAATATTTATCTTTCCTTTCAGATGATGGCGTTCGTACACTTTACAATTCATTGTTGGAGAACTTTCCTTTAAAATTCACACATTTGGCGAAGTTTGCTCTGGCCTTGACCAAAGCGGGACAGGGCAATTATGTAAGTATTAGAAGTAGATCTATATCTTTATCTAATATTTATTTATTTACAGATTAAAAATCAATTAGAATCATTACCTATGCTGGCTGTAATCTATGATGAACACGAGCACAAATTGAGAGAATTGGAACAAGATGAATATGAACTGACTGCTAGTTTCCAGCCCTTCTCCCATGTGGATTTTGTGATACCAGCCGGCACAACTTGCACTGCAGTTCAGCATCCGACAATTTGTTATATGCATTTTCGTACACAGGTGAATTTTTTCCATGCCCTGCATCATGAGATTAATTGCCTGTTAAAGGAGACGCCACATTTGAATGGTGATTTTTCCAATGAACGAATTAAACGCGTAGAAGCTGGTCTTATGTATCTGGAGGCTGCTGTCCAACGTATTAAGTCTGTAGATGGCATAAGTTCTCAAATGGTTCATCCCACCGAGATGTGCATTGATCTTTTGCATAAATTTAAGAATTTACAATATCCACCGGCAAGATTATTGTCCAATTGCTTGAATGTATGCAGTGCCCTGCTGCATTTGGTCGATGAGGAGATCTTTATGCGTGTCAGTCATTTGGATATCTTGCCATCGATAAGACAATCGGAAACTCTTCATGATTATAAACTTTATGCCAGCGGAAGTGAGATATGTTTCGAATCACGATTTCTTGGCTCCATTATAGACAATGTGGAGAAGAAGAATGAAAGATATGACTTTTTGTTAGCCTATTTGAATTTCTTAAGAACCTATACGAAACTGAAAAAGAATCGATATACTCAAGTAGAAATTCCTGGATTAATTTTTCTACTAAGAGATGTTTTTCCTCATCTGCATGTCTGGCATTTCGAGAGGCAAGAGGATAAGAATAGACTTTTCTTTGAAGTCTTAAGCTTTATTTGTGATATATTGGATTTAATTGGATCCTCATACTATGGAGAGCAATCCGATTCAGAAAATTTATTATTACAAGTTTGCGTTTATTCCTTACTAAATCTGGAAAATGGTTTAGTTTTGCTACGATTTGTAGGTGTGGGCAATGCTTTTGTTCAATATACCATGGAAATGGAAACGAATTGGATGCAACAGCAGCCACATGGTCTTATGATGCTAGTAAGACTATCGATGCGCATTCTAATGCAATTGCTCCGCATGAAGGAAACTGTCTACGGCAGGGCAGGAGACAATTCTCTATCACCGTTGGAGGCATTGATCTATACGCAACCCAAGCAGAGAGATACATTAAGGATTATACCAACTGTTTGCAGCTATATGTCCAATATATTTGATAGATGGTTGCCAATTTTATCCTGCCGGTTGTTAAAACGCATCGCCTTGGAATTTAATATGTCTTTGTTAGCCTGTTTGGATATGGAGGCGGATCAAATTCGTTTGACTTTTATGCAAAAGATGCCCGATGATTTGGAAAGTGATTCAATAAAGATTGCCATTTTGGAACTGGTCGATGCTTGCATAGCCAAGCAGCCGGGTGTAACTGAAGCATTCTTTAAAGTCCATTATAAAGATGATAAACGTGCCCAATCCTTTTTTGGCAAAGAGTTATATGGGAAGACAACTCCCAACATTGGCGAAAGTATTGTTACCTATATGAAGGAATTTCTAGATGCCATCGAAATGGAACCATTGACCATTCAACAAATTTTACCAACAAAAATAATGAATATTTTCCATTCGTTGTGGAAAAATAATTTACAAATGTTGGTCAATGATTTGACAAAGGAGAAGAATTTCTGGGATAAACTTTGTTCACCATTATTTAGTGAACTTCAACCCAATCTGCGTATCTATACCCAATTGGTTAATATAATTTCCATTGAAATTTACACCGGTGGCGATAAGAATGGAGCCCTGAAAAAGGTTATGGATAAATTTTTCGAAGAGAAATATTTTGAGAAATGGTTAAATTATGTTTTCAATATGCCAAAGGAAGTGCCTAAACCGACTGTATCATCAGATGAATTGCCCGATTGGATTTGTTGTTTGCAATCGTTTAAAGATCTCATTATTATCCTGTTAAAGAAACAGCCAAAATTCATGATCATACCTGAACCCCAATTCAAGTTAATGGCCCAAAAATGTTTGACTGTTTTGGTGGATCGTGCCCATTATTTGGATGATATGCGTCCATTTATAATGCTGACTGAACTTTATGTATTCATTTTACTTAAATTTAATCTTTCGTATACAAACTCTGCTAAAGAAGAAGAGGAACTAATGGAAAATTTACTTCAGTTAATGAATCGAATATGCTTATCCTATGAGGATTTGCATGTAAGGGCCAAAGAAGCTTGTCTGGCCATTATAACAAAATGTGCCCATCTTCATACAAATTTATTAATCAAGGATTCATCAATTTCTTTGCGTTTTCTAAACTCTGTTGTTAGCATTATATGCATGGAATTACAAAATATGGAGAACTCGGTTAGTTTGGACAATCAAGGGGCTAAGGTGACCGATAATGAGATCTCACATAATTCCTTAATATTATGCCTAAATTTACTCAAAGCAGTGGCTACGATATTCCATAGTGATGGTCCTGGTAATTGGGATTTACCTTTTGTATCAGTTCGTTTATTCCAACGTCTGATGCGTTGCATCTCACACACCTTGCCATTGCACTCGAAACAAGTTCTGAGTGCCCAAATCTTGGATGTTCTTATTGTCTTTGCCAAAAGTCATTGTTCCGTGGAGTTTTTGCATTGCGATGTAGGTGAATATTTATGGTTAAATTTATTGCCACCACGTGAACTGTTGGCATACAAAACGGAATTCACAAAGCCACCAGGAGCCGATAATGAACGCTGGACAGTGGAGCAATGGTGGCCCATTTATGCCAGAGGCATTGAATTGGTTAATATCATTTATGATAAGCATAAGAAAAGTTTTCTATCAGATGTTTTACAATTCATTGGTATACATGAAGAATATCTAGTGGAATCCCTTATGTTGATTAAACAATCATTAGAACCAGCTGCAATGCAATTAATTAAGGCGGCTGTCACTTTAGTGGCCAGTCTCACAGAGCATGAGAAGCAATGGCGCGAGGATCATCAGTCATCGTTAATTAATATAATGGTAACTAAGAAAAATAGTTAAAGTAGGCCAATGGTGGCTAATTAAATTTCCTTTTCATTACATTATTAGCGTGCTGTTCAAGCCCTATTGTGTCATGCCTCTGCTCTGTTCCATCAACATCGGAATTTGAAGTGCCTTTTAGCCGGACGACGTTCACAATTGGAGATTCTACGCAGCACTGAAAATATTTGTATCGATGATGAAATTATTACAGCCTGCAATGAGTAAGTAAATTGAAAACTATCTCCTCCCTTTCTCTTATTCTATATCTAATCTATATCATCTCTTTAGTCTTACGGACATCATCATTTATTGTGTGAAATCGTTGCAAAAATTCTCACCAGATTTATTAGATCTGCTATGCAGCAGTGTTTATCAGCCATATAAATGGAATCCTCTTTTGGATGTTACTTTTGGTGCACCAAAATTGACTGATGAGAATATTACATTAACTTTTGGCATGCTACTCAATTTGGTTAGCATCTTTGTAAAGGCATTGAACATGGTAAGATATAGCTGCTGATGGTTGATTAAATATCTGATTAAAAACATCTGATTTTCCTATTATCTAGCAAAATCATGCCTTTAGTGAGGTGCCATTAAATAAGCTCAACAATTTGGAAATTGGTCATCTAACGGATGAAAGCAAGGGCACTTCCAATCAACATTCACCAATCAATCAATCATCTCGATCATTTTCCAAAAATGTGTCAACTAATTCGATAGCCTCGGTGTCCTGTCCCTCTAACGATTTACTTTCCAATTTGGATGGCCAACTATGTCTGATGGCCTTGGAACATTTGCTTATGTTTGTTGCCTCGCAAGGCATTTATATGATACGCTATCCCGATCTGGAGCCACGTTGGAAGCATATAATCAAACGAGACATTAATAGCGAACTTTTAAGCTATCATGAGTTTGTACGTCGCAAGGTGATTGTTGATTATCGTGATTCACGTTGCCAGTGGGTGAGACGAAAGCATGGCGTGTTGAAAATAAACTTTCATGATCCTGCCAGAAGTTTATCAGCCAGCACATCACGTAATACGGATATAGTGAGACGTTCCAGTAGCAACAACAACAATGAGCTGCGAGTGAATGTTGTTAGGCGTCAGCATCTACAACAGCAAAGAAACTCGGGGTCAAACTTCGATATGACCCGTACATTGAGTCCAATAGGATCTGGTCCACAAAGCTCTCATCAGGTTGCCGCATCGACACCAACAATGGACATGGTTAACCGTAAACGTTTTCATACTGCTGGCGAATATCCCACAGAAGATGATAGTTCGGTAATATTGGAGTTACAATACTTTTCGCCGCCCACAGAGCCGGGTTTCTGTGAATTATCCCAAGTTCAATTGGTTGAAGAGGATTATCTGCAGTTAATGTCAAATTTGTTTAGTGTGATACCGCAGAGTGATTAAGTTAGATTGTTAAGAAGTGAAAACAAATTGAATGATTTCTATTATTAGGCAATAAAGTTTACTATGTATAATTAAAAATAAATTTCATTGATATATGTTACTGACGTCATCAGATAGGACGAGCCCCCCAATTGCTATAGAAACGTCATCATCCACGACAAAAAAAAAAAAGAAGAAAAAAACATGTGGCCGCGATTTATGTGGGAGTTCTCTCCATTAACTTGGCTCTCCCTTCTCTCTTTTTTTTTTAACTTCTTGCCGGTGCTGTTGTTGGGCAAAGAAGTCGTTTATATGGTTGGCAACCTCGTCGTCCGTCGTCGTAGTCGTCGACGGCCTAGTGAGCTGATTATGAGCTTTACCATCAGTAGCAGCATTAGCGGTAGTAGTACCTTGTGAGCGACCAACGAGAACGCATGTGCAGAACCGTATACGCATCGTTTATAGTGTCAAAAAAAAAAAAAATATACGAAAGATTTTTTGTTCTCCCATCTAAAATAAAATAATTTGTATATATATATATATATATACATATCAATTGTATATATATATATTTTTTTTAACCAACTTCTTACTTTGAAGTGAGATAAAGAAATTGGCTTACTAACTTTAGCAAAAAAAAAAACCAAGTGTCTCTTGTGATAATGTTTAAAGGTGTTCCCTCGTTAGCGAATTGGAATTTGCTTTTACTGCAAAGGAGCAACCAGACAGCAATAGCCACATCATTGGGTCGACGCTCAAAGGCGACCGCTTTGAAGCTGCAAAACGAATCCATTGATGACCAATTGGTACGTTCCAAATTTGGTCATACGGGCAAACAGCTGCAACAGAAAATAGCCGTCGAGGTGAGTGACGAAAAGGATTCTCAGTTTGTTACGATTTACATTCACCATATTTTCCGTTAGGTCTATAACATTTATATTGATTTTACCCAAAAAAAAAAAAAAAAACGAAAAGTAATAATAATGAGCCGCCGAAATTTTGTTGCCGAAAATTTAATTCATTGTGACAGTGCTTCATTATAGATAAGTTTTAATTGGTTTATCTTTCTGGAAATGGAAGTGTCCATAACTGACGCAATTTGTCTAGCCCAGCCCACTGTTTCCGCTTCACACACACCCCATAGGTTATTTTTTTTTTTTATTATTATTTCTTTTTATCATTCAATAATTTATCTTATCTTTAGTTTGCGATTTGAGTTCTGATTAATGTTGGACTACTGCAAATTTTAATTGTGAAATATTTTTTTTTTTAGTCATTTCTTGCTAATCACGTACATAGGTGATAATCTTATGCAAATAGAGCTATATATTTTAAATGTCACGTGAAAATCCCCAACCAAAAATAGGAGCTAATGGTTAAAGAAAACAAGGTTGTAAAAAATATTAAAGTTCAGACGTCCAGACGTCGAGACGTCTGACCGAAACCGAGACCGAGACCATGGAATTACACAAAATTTGATAATGCTGCGGCGATTTTTGTAATCAAAATAGAGCAGGAGCGCAACAGTTTTATTCTACCGCCCGATTACTTTCATAAAAGTTCTGGAAAGTTCAGCTGTTTTTGCAAAATTGTAAATTGGATATATTTAGAGTACAGATCTAGTAAGATCAACAAACTTATACAAGTAACATCTTTAAATTTCTTGTACAAGCTTCTTGATTTAGAAATAAAAAAATTCAACTTGGTTTTCATAGAGTACCTATCTTAAATCTGCAAATTGCAAAATATAGAAGTTTTTATATAGATTTCAGTAATATAAAATAGAATGAGAGCATTAGGCAGTTTATAGATTTTTGATTAGTCATTTTGTTTGAAAGTAATCTAATAATATACATAATTCACTTTAAGGATCGATACTGTAAACCAAATTGCTCTCAATAACTATAGGTATAAATAATAATAATATATTAAAAATATGCATTTATTATTAAAATTTTGATACGGTTATATATTGATATAATAATATTGATAAATAGTATAATCTCATATAGAAGGTCTATAAATATTTATTATATAAAAATTCCATCCAAATTCCATAATTAAGCTAAGAGACCGTAGCCATAAAGATTATATTCTCTTGAAGAGTAAATCGTGTTTTATTACTAGTAAAATCTTAGACATTTCCTTAAAATATATTATTTGCTAATACCTTAGACATTTTCTTAAGATAAGAGATTATTTTATTTTAAGAAAATTTTTAAGGTACATAAGCCAAATCAGTTGATCATCATCATTAAATAATATTATATAACATTATATTTCAGTGAATGAAATAAGTCTAATACAGCTCTCATTGTAAATATAAAAAATACTAGAAAAAAAACTGCCTCCTCAGTTACTCCTCGATTACGGTCCTGGAATTATGGTCATGTGTACTTGTACATATTTATTTCATATATAATCATTCATGATTCATGCCTAGAACGCAGAAATAAGAAGAGTGTAAACACTCAAAAGTCACGCGAAACTGTCACCGTCACCCACAAAAAAAAAGCAAAGAAAATCTGAAATAATATGTTATATTAATACCTAACAGAAACGTGAACCTAGCAACCGAAACTAAATTTTTGGCAATTTGTTTTTTTGGTATAATCATTAAATTTTGAAACAAACAAATCACAAATCGACAAAATTCGTCTGGCAAAAATAGCTAAGGTTTCCAGAGTCTCTTTATCTGTTGCCATGGGTAGAGAAATGTCTGAAATATTTAAATATTTAAAAGAATGGAAGTATATATATATATATTTATATGTACATATGTATATACGAACGAGTACATATGTATGTATATATATTCAAAGTGTATACATGTATGTATATGAGGGAGAAGAACACCCGGCAACCAAACAAGCCCCTCGCATGTTTTTTTGACACGCAGAGGCGCTAACAAATTTGTTCTCTCTCTTTTTTGATTTTTTATTTTCTTTCGGTGTTTGCCTAAAATTTATGAAATAAACAAATTCAAATGTGAGCGTAACGTATTTTTCTCTCATCATCATCTCTCTTTCTCTCTCTCTCTCTCTCGCCTCTGTTCTTTCTCTTGTATATTGTTATGTTAAGAAAGAAGGTGTCAAAAATTATGAAAATATATTTAAACAAAAACTTGTTTTTTTGCAATATTTCTCTTATTTTATCTTTTTCTGTGTATAAGCAGCTGTTATTGTTATTAGTGTGCACATGACTTTCTTTGTGCCAAATAAATGTTTAACAATTTGGCAAATAACACGTGCTTATAAAAAACTACATATATACATATCTATATATTATATGTACATATTATCAATAACAGTGGCCAACGGATTTATTTGTTCAATTATTTGATTTATTTATTAGCAATAAGACAAGTTCTTTTATCATTAGAATCCGTGCGAAACTACACAGAGAAGATAGTTATAGTTATTAATTAAGATTATAACACAGATCTTAGTATATACATATAATAACTAGTAGTAGAACTAGTTATACATACTTAGTATATCGGTCTTATGATATATTGTATAAATATACAAAATGGTTACAAAAAATACCAAATTTTCATAGATAGTTCTGAATTCATAGATCTAAAGTGTAACAGATTCAGATTGAGCTAACATTACAGATGAAATCTAAAATTACTTACATGTAACAGATTCAGATTGAGTTCAAATTACAGATAAAGTATATGTATGTGTATATGTAAATAAGTGCTATTGTTCTAGCTTTTAGATATAGAATCGATTTTACGAATGGAACACTTTAAAAGTGCCGGAAAGCAAATGTATCAAAGGATCTAAGCAGATAGTTCTTATAACCCATATACTTAGGTTAGATGGCCAAGAAGTCCTTGATTTCAAATATATTTTCTAAAGTCTTCAGTTTCTATGAAATAGCTTTATACCACGGAAAATTAATAAACATAACCTAAATTACAAAATGAAGTTTTCTTTTTATACATATATAAGAATAAACAGAATGATCTTTATTGATAATTTTATAATTTAAATAATTTTTTATAATTCACCATTTTATTATATTATAATTTACCATTTTATCATTTTTTTATATTTTATCACATATGGCAATGACAACTCATACAAACAATTCCCACAATTTGATAATTTTAAATTTATTAAATTTGACATACCTTTCAAATGATGAAAAGTATTTCTACAATGTGATGATATCATGCCCTGTTTTCTCTAAGTGTTTTAGTAAAAGAAAATTGATTAGTATGTCGCTGATGTCACGATTATGGCTTAATGTAATCGAATATTATACGCTTAGCTTAAGTATTTAGTTACATTTAATAATAAAAGGCTAGATCTAAGTAGTCGGTGCATTAATAGGCCAATTCATATTTATTATGATATGCCATTTGATATATTTAAACACGTATTTGAGGTATGAAACTGTCGGCCATGAAGTTCTTTTTGCCAAAAATAGTAAGCAAACCGTCAATATAATGAACAAATATGAAAGTTGAAAACTGTAGAGCAGCATTTTAGGCGTTTTTTTTAGTTGCACTTTGGCTATATAAGTAGGACTTTTCATTATTATTCCAGTATTTTGTTTTTATTTCTTCGAATGTAAACAACATTGTGAATCGTTTGTGTTAGATTGAAAAAAAAAAATGCCATTAAATATGATAGTACGTGACATAAACTATATATTTTCGAAAATAGTACAAATAATTTGAAATATTATAATTAAAAAACGTGTTGTTTTTTTTTTAACACCTTTTAGAAAAAATTACGTGCACCGCCGTTATTGAATTTGGTCTTTGCAAATCGTAAATTATCCTTCTATGATACCAGCTCAACACCTAAAGTTCAAGAAGATAATAATGCCAAAATGTAAGTATTATTTACATATACAAACAATAATAACACTCGATTCTACTAACAATTGCACTGCAAATATGTCAATTAGTTAAAAACAAGATTTATTTATGTTTTCGTTTTGCATTTGAGACTGACACGTGGAAAGTAAAGATCAAATGAGATCTGTCAACTAAATCAAAATAGTGCATTTTTAGATATTTTCTAGTTAACAATTACTATTTATAGTTAAATAAATATATTTTTTCGATACATCAGGAAAAACAAATTAATTAGCAGAGGCAAACCATTATTGATTGTTTTCAATTGGAAAAGTAAAAGTTTTAGAAGTGTATTTGCACTCGAAGGGCCATCTAGATTACTTTTATTTGTATCATCGTTAGAAACAATAACTTAGGTTTATTCTATAATATTCTATATTTGCTTAGTAAAAGTCTGAAGGTTACTTTACCAGGTAAACGGATCTTAGATCCTTTAGCTTACTCTGAATAAGACACTCTCTGATAAGACACGATATTTGCATATTAAAATCCTGTCAAATGGAATAGTCATATATGATCCTTTAGTTTATTAATTAAAGTTAATTCGTTTTATAATTTTCCTATTTAAAAACTATAAATTTGACCCTACAACATTGAATTTGTGATCCTATATACTAAATATTCAATTTTTCGACTGACAACTGTATTCTTATGATCATTTTGATCAGGCATTGTTTTCGGTCATATATTAAATGGTTTTTATTTTTTTTTTGGGTAGTATTCTATATCTCTTCGCGTGGTATATAGAGCCGCTAATTGGTCCCGGCAATCGGCAATCGAGAGCTGGCGCATAAAAATAAATTAACATACGTTTATTAAATGAAGATAAAAATCAAATCGAACAGAAAAATTCATACGCTCAACTCATATGGCAAAACTATAAAAATCGTTGGCCATTCATTCGTTGCTCTCATTTTGGCGGTGACAGCACAACCAAAAAGTTACACAAAATAATTTACAGTGAGTGCCAAAAAGCAAAAAAAAAAGAAAAATCAAATCACAAAATAAAACAAAATTATAATAGATGGAACATCGCAGTTTAAGATTGTTGCAATATGCCACAGAGAAGGCCCCGCTACCAATGGATGGCTATACAGCCGAAGAAGCATCCGAATTTAAGGATATTATACGACAAAAAATTGTTGAAGATTTAAAATCAATGACTGGTGAAGAATTGATTGAATTGGTTAAGGCAAATGCAGCCAAGGCAACTGAAGAATTGCCAGTATCTCCTCCAGATCGTATACAAGATGATGCTGATCTGATAGATGCGGGCATTATAGCCGAAATGGTAGCTGGTCTCTGTACAAAAAGCCAAAAGGAGACATTTATCAAAGTGATTACAAAATATATCAGGTAAAAATAAAAGTGATTCATACGACTATAGAAGTGAATAAAAGCCAAAGGCTAGGCCCGTGACGTTTAAAAGGCCTTATCAAAGTATAAAAAAATATATCAAAAATAAAAAAAAAAAATAGTCGAAACGTGTGTCTGATGTGCCTAGCCCCATGTTTTTGGCATTATTTACATAGACAGACAAATGATAGCGCGGCCATTAGATTACAAAGGGTTGCGATTTGTGAGAGGGGAAAGGGTCGTCGTCGGGTAAAAAAGGAGTTAATTAATTTATTTTATTGGCAATAACATGATTTAGAAATTAGCACCTCTCTCTCGCATTTGGCGGTGTTTATCAATATCTCTCCTCCTATCGTTGTCGCGCTCTCTCTCTCTCTCCCGCTCTGCCTCCCCTTTTTTTTTTTTGGAAAATATCACACATCTCGCATAAAGTATAAAAATCGCAACCCATTCGCCGATATAAATCATTACCGTTGTAACAGTTCAACGTTAAGGTTCAAAATTATAGTTGAAAACTGAAAATTGCAAATCAATTGAAAAAGTGCAAATATGGTGCAAACAGAGGAATGTCTTGAGTCCCTGAAACCGCAGAGTCAATATAATGCAGCCAATAAGATTAGTGAGGAGAACTATAGACGTGATAAGGAACAGGAGAATACCGAAACTGCGGCAATTATTGAGGAAATAATTGAGGGTATATCGCTACAAAGACGTCGCGGCACTATAGTCCGCACTATTTCCGCAATAATCAGGTAAAAATAGCAAATGGGCAGAGAAAAAAAAAAGAAAAATCAAATGCCTGTCTACTGCAGTTTCGAGATGCGAAATTGCAAAATTTTTGAAAGAAAAGAAAAATCTATTGAACTATAAATAGATTTCACCTTATAAAGAGTCTATATTACCACATATACACACACACAGATACAGATACAGATACAGATTGAAATGAAATCTTTATGATCCACAATATGATTAAATCATAGATTGTGATTTCATTTTTATGTTTGATCCCAAAAAAAAAATATATATATATATATATATTTATGACTCTTTTAGCAATCAGCGACGCAACTATTCCATGCGGCCGTGAGTAATCTTTATGATTTCAATTATATTAACATATATATTGATATATATGTATGTATATATATATACATACTTGATTTGTTGTAGAATTTGTATTTTAATTGAATTTTAATTATGATTTATTTTTAGCAACAAAATTTGCGCCCCCTTCCCCCCTTCCCTCTGTGTTGTTGTCTGTGAAACACTTAGCACCCATCTCCTCCAGACACCAGTTGGCTTCTCCCACACGACCCATACAGAGTTTATTGTTCCTGTTGTTGTTTTTTTTGTAGTGTAGTTGCTTGGATTTAATATTATTATTATTATAATATGTATATTTTTTCTTATCTGATATGGTTTGCTCTGACTTGCTTTTCCACACTTATCTGCTAATTAAAAGAGACTCCACTTAGCACTACGCCACCTGAACTAAACCAAAACTCAACCACTTTTCACTGGAATTTTGCTAATTTATAATTTTTTTCGTTTTTTTTTTTAAACAATTTTTACAGTCATCGGGAGCAAGAACAACGTAATGCTGAGGATGTGCTATTTGATATGTTCGCCAGTGAGGAGACGGGTCTCATATCAATGGGTAAATTCTTGGCTGGATTGAAGACGACTGGTATACGCCGTAATGATCCCCGGGTACGTGAGCTAATGGATAATTTAAAGAAAGTTCATAAATTAAATAATTATGAAACTGGATCATCAGCTGAAACACAACATTTAAATCGGGAGACATTTAAGGCGTAAGTTGCTTTTCCCCCTTATATAGATCAATCACAACAAATCAATCAAATTAATGTTATATTTTAAGATTTTAAGATCTTATGAATTAAATTTTGTTATTTTGTTTTGATCGGATTGTATTACAGGTTTTATTTTTATTGCTTTGAAGAAATATTTTTAAATTTATTATCGCAAATTCATAAATTTTAATAACCTTTTCAATCGAAGGTGATTCCCGAGACGTTGAATCATTTGGCAAGATTTAGCTAATTATTTTGAAATATATATATATATATTGTTTTTCTTTGCAGTGTGGTTGCTCCCAATATAGTGTTAATAGCCAAAGCATTCCGTCAACAATTTGTCATACCCGATTTTTCGAGTTTCATAAAGGACATTGAGGATATCTATTGGCGTTGCAAGAGTAATACATTGGGTAAATTAGCCGATTATATACCACAATTGGCACGCTATAGTCCCGATGCATGGGGTGTTAGTATTTGTACAGTTGATGGTCAAAGATTTTCTATTGGTGATGTTGAGGAACCATTCACATTACAAAGTTGCAGTAAGCCATTGACCTATGCCATTGCCTTGGAGAAATTGGGTCCCAAAGTGGTTCATTCATATGTGGGACAAGAGCCAAGTGGTAGAAATTTTAATGAATTGGTTTTGGATCAGAATAGTAAGTAACTCTATAACTAACCTTTTTACTAAATTATATTTACTGATCGTATTTCGTATCCATTGCAGAGAAACCCCATAATCCCATGATCAATGCTGGAGCAATTTTAACTTGTTCTTTAATGAATGCTCTGGTAAAACCAGATATGACATCGGCAGAGATTTTCGATTATACCATGTCCTGGTTTAAACGTTTATCTGGCGGTGAATATATTAGTTTCAATAATGCAGTATTTTTGTCGGAACGTGAGGCTGCCGATAGGAATTATGCATTGGGTTTTTATATGCGTGAGAACAAATGTTTTCCGAAACGTACCAATCTTAAAGAGGTTATGGATTTCTATTTCCAATGCTGTGCAATGGAAACAAATTGTGAGGCCATGTCTGTTATAGCAGCTAGTATGGCAAATGGTGGTATTTGTCCCACCACCGAAGAGAAGGTATTCCGACCTGAAGTCATTCGTGATGTCCTTTCCATTATGCATTCATGCGGTACCTATGACTATTCGGGACAGTTTGCCTTCAAGGTGGGCTTGCCAGCCAAATCGGGTGTATCTGGCGGTATGATGCTGGTCATACCCAATGTAATGGGTATATTTGCCTGGTCACCGCCATTGGATCATTTAGGGAATACTGTCCGTGGCTTACAATTTTGTGAGGAGTTGGTTAATATTTTTAATTTTCATCGTTATGACAATTTGAAGCATTTGTCCAATAAGAAGGATCCTCGCAAACATCGTTACGAAACCAAGGGTCTTTCCATTGTTAATTTACTTTTTTCGGCCGCCAGTGGTGATGTTACAGCATTGCGTCGTCATCGTTTAAGTGGCATGGATATAACATTGGCCGATTATGATGGACGTACTGCATTACATTTGGCCGCTTCGGAGGGTCATTTGGAGTGTGTTAAATTTTTATTGGAACAATGTCATGTTCCATATAATCCAAAGGATCGTTGGGGCAATTTACCAGTAGATGAAGCAGAGAATTTCGGACATTCCGAAGTTGTTGAATATCTGAAGGGTTGGGCTGAAAAGTCCAAGGATACACCACAAGAATGCACCAATGAGGCGGTAACCACAGCAACAGCAGCCGATGAGGTCAGTTCAATTGGAAGCAAATTTCAAGTTAATCAAGCAAATCAGCAAAATTCAATTTCAACATTCCAGGAGTTATGCAGCACCAGCGATTTGGATAGGAGTGCAACATCAAGTCCCGTATTAAGTGCCAGTCCAGTACCATCGGAAACCGATAGCACAACAAGCAGAGATGATAAGACCAAACCGGGACTATAAATATCAACCATATGCTGCATACCCACATATATATATATACATATGTAATATATATATGTAGAATCTCTAAATTATTAGCACAACCCTTTAGTTGATTTAGAAATTAATTGCCCTATGTAATTGGGGGTATAAAACAAATAATTTAGTTAGTCTTTCTATCAAGTTCCTTTCTAATTTCGGTTAGTTTTTCATAATAAATATTATAATGAAACCCAACATACCATATTATATAGTAAATCATTAGCGGCATTTGTCTACTTAATATACATATATATATATATTTTTTTTTTTTTGTTTTAGAAATTTTAATATTGTTAAAGTCAAGTTAATGCAAAAATGAAAAAAAATAATGATGTCAATTTCGAATGAGAAACAAAATGAACTCTCAGTTAACTGTACTTTTCGAACGAATTCGATCTGAATAGGTCTGGTACTTAAAGATCTTATTTTTCCATCTACATATATGAAACAAATGACAATAATCTATATCTATATTTATATACAATTTTGAGAAATGTTTTCTTATAGTTTCTATTTGTATAAGTGTATTTCTATAAATATATTTGTGTGTATTAAATTTGTTTCCTAAATATATCATATTCAATCTTATATTATTATATAACACAAATTTAAAATGTTTTTAATTTACCCAAACTTTTCATAATTAGGGTTTGATCTATCGAGTCAGAACTTAAAGTCATTGGAGTTACTTTATCATAAAGTATCCTAATCTACGGTAATATAAGGCAATCCGAATCATTTAGTTGGAACAAATTTAGTTCTTTCTTGCTATATATACTATATATCTATATTTTTCTTTCTTAATCTAAAAATCACCTTTTGCAATGTTCATTAAAAAGATTTAAATCATAGTCAAGTTTGGATTTTTTTGACATTTTGGAATTAGTATCAGACTAAGGATAATCAATATGTTTACGAAAATTGCAGGTCTTGTATTGCTTTCCTTTAGACTTTTCGAAATAGAGTCAGTCAATGATTCCATTTTCTATGAGAAAACTTAATTTCATTGATCGGTTCTGATCATATCATTGCTGGGTTATCTCTTGATTTTACGAAACCTGATACTAAAGAAATGTAGCCCTTTTTTTGCCTTAGATCTGCTATATCTTCCCTCAGTATTTTTTAAAAGTCTCCAAAATTTGATTTAATATAAGAAAAGTTAAGGTCTTTGCTCTGTTTAAATTTCCTCTGATTTTCCAATACCCCCCTTTTGAAAGTTAAAGGGGTTTGATTGCTGTTTATCTATATATAAGTTTGTAGATATAGTCTGGAATCCAATTTTTCGAAATAGAATCAATAATTTGATTTTCTGCAACAAAAATCCAAGCTTTCTATTTTTTGAATCCCAATACTGGACACATTCAAAGTTCTATATAAAAAGGAAAAATATTTAACTTTAAATGGATGAATATATCATAGAGGTTATTTTGAACATTTTATCTTTATATAATAATAACTATCTTAATGCCTCAGTTGAAGTATATATGTATATCTAGATCTAGACTATAAATTATTTTGATTTGTACTCATTTTTCCCAAGCTTGTGAACCACTGTTAATGAACGAATGAAGATACGACTACGAGCTCCACTTCCACTCCATGTCCCCAGCCCTTTTTTCCCCATTAACGTTTCGTGGTCGTCTGTCTCTCTCTTTTTCTGTCTCTGACTCTGTTTGTATGTGTGTGTGTGTGGGTGCGTGTGTGTGCTGTCTCTTGTGGCCAGCTTAAATTCCAAATTCAGTTCGGTCACAGCATTCGTGGCGAGTGGACGGAGACGGAAAGAAATAAAAGAACGAAAAAATAGAAACAAATAGAAAGAACAGCGCAGTGTGCGAGTGTGCGAGTGTTCGAGTGTGCGTATATGCATGTGTATGTGTGGCTATGTTCATATGCCGGGGGATGCATATTGCCTCGTTCATGTGCATAATTTGTGTGTGAAATAGTTGAAATTAAATATTGTTGACAGTAAATCTCCGAGTGATTAAGTGACAAAGTTGAATGAATAAATAATAAAGAACACACGACTCCGGTAAACGGGTGAAAGACCAGATTTTGGCCAACAACAAAAGAAACATAATACAACAAAAACCCTCTTTTTGGCATACTCGATAAGAGCTTGGGGTAGGTTATGGTTCCAGTATTTGTGCATTGACTGTCAGCATCCCAAATTCTATATATATGTATGTGCATATATATATATATCTATATGTATAATTTCCTTTGTTTTGCATAGCTCTTTAACCTCTGCTTCATTATGTATGTAGTTTTAAAATTCAAAAAAAAGAATGAAAGAAAAAATGAGACGCAGTGGCAACTGCATTTCCGGTGTTTCAAGTAATTTTTGGCTGACATTATTAGACTTTTACTGATAGGGAAATACGGGCACTGGTCATTACATAATGTATATAGTTCAGAGAGTACTAGAGAGGGTTTCCTCTCTGGTATGGATGAATTTAGTTCATAATGATAACATCACAACAACCACATCATTGAGAAATACAAGTCTTAGGAAAGTTTGAAACGACATATTAATTGAAGCCATCGGACACTTAAATTGCTTATAAATACTCCCACACACGAATGAATTCATTTATCAGGAATTAGCCAATAAAAATAAATATTTACACATATATGTAACCTCCATTGAATTCCTAAGGAGTTAAAGGAAAATGTATGGGTATTTAGGCTACACGTTGGAAAATGTATTAAAATTAATCTAAACCTTGTAAATATTTACCAAAAGTTCTTTTGAAGGGGGTTTTAAAAGAATTTGAATCAGTATTTAATCATTGTTAAATTCTATTCAGGCTTAATTATTAGTTAAAATAATGTATGGTATACAATTAGAAATGGAAAAACATATTCTGTTCCTAAAACTAAATCATGTTTAACTAATTTGTGTGTATATCACTCAATAGACTCAATTTCAGAGGGGTATAAAATCGCATTATTTATTTAATTAATTATAGATGTATTTTAAATAAAAATTGAAAAAAAAGATAAAGAATGAAAACGTTTTACATTCATTATTTATATTTATACTGCTTAAAAAATGAAAATTGAATTGGCATTTGTTGTAAAAATGATATAAAATAGGTTTTTTTATTAAATAAAATTAAAGTGCATTCAGTGGATCCCAAAATTTTGAGTAGATTATTAATTGATTTAGATTAGGTTTCGCTAAACATATGTTGGTTAAATATTTGGTTACAAATTTTTACAATTAGAAATATAAGTCAATAAAAATTATTCCGATGGAAAACGAAAGTAGAAAATAGGGGGCATTTATTTTCTCTTTAATATTTAAGTATTCTGACATCAAATTAGTATAAGAGTTTGTATTCACTAAAGATTTAAACCAAAGATTAAATCTTCGTTTTTTATTGCATATATTAATTTCTTAAAAGCAAAGTGTTCAATTAAGTACGAGTATTATGTAGGGGTCAAGTTATAATCGTAATTCATATTCATTAGTTTTTGTTTCTCTTTGTGTATTAATTATTGACGCCCCCTTAAAGCCATGTCCAGAGGCATAATCAAGAAAGTAAACAAGCCAGGTAGCTGGCTGGTTGGCTTAGTGCAGACTTGGACACTTGTCCGTGAGAATTGGACACATGTCGATAATGCAAATGACAAACATTGGAAAACTGAACAATGTTGGAGCACAGGAAGCAAAGGGAATGGTATCAAAATAGGAAGTTTTTGGACCCAGACATTTGTTATGCATTGAAGTGTCCATCAAATTCCCGCCCATTTCAGGTTCAATGAACCTACAACTAAGAAGGAAAACAAAAAAATAGAGCATACGATAATCATTGTCATGTTGTGATGGAGTGATGGAGCAGGAAAAGGAAGATGGACAAAAAATGTCAAAAGGTAGAGTAGGTGCTGGCAACAGCTTCACCCAGAACGGAAATTGGCGTTCTTTTACTCTATCCCCCTCTCTCTCTCTCACTCTGTCTCTATCTATCTGTCTTCCCCTTTCTCTCTCTGTCTCTCTCTCTCTCTCTCTGCCTCTTTCTGTCTCAGTTTGTATCTATCTGTGTATCTGCATGGCTCCCCTTATAGAGCTCAATCGGACGTATGATTATAGCCAATTTTACACATGGCAAACAAAAACAGCTCAAGTGCAATGCACTTTTCGTCTGTCGTTCTGTCGCTGTGTCTCGTTCTCTGTCTTGTTCCTGTTGACGTTGCATTTTTTTGCCACCTTATTTAATAGCTCGACGAAAATAAAACACAATTTTTATTTAAAGCATAAATTGTGTAAAGGGCAAAAGAGTGGGGGGGGGTAACGCATAAGACTGAATGAAGTTTATGTGTGTGTGTGCGTGTGTATGAAAAACTGACATTAAAAACATCATAATTCTTTCCACAGCAACCGCAGAAGCAGAAACAAAAGAGAAGGAGGAGCCACCGTCGCCCTTTGCCACCTCATCCAAAATAGATTGCTTTCATATGGATTCAAATTCAGTTAGCCCATTGCCACCCTTAGCCATGATGGAGAATGAGAAGACACCACCGGGTACACCAAATGGCATTGAAATGCCTCCACCGCCAGATCCAGATGAAAAGTAAGTCTCAAAAATATTTAACATGCTTTCTCCCCCCTCTCTTTTTCTCTCTATCTCTCTATCTGTCTCTTTCTTTCGTATGTTTTCCTGCCTCTCATCTAATCATCACCAATTTACCAATTCTGAACATATTTGCGTATAAATATTTGAATAAATAAAATGACTCTTGAGAGCAAGTAAATTGCTCGCTCAGTTTCAGTTTCAGTTGATTTCGGTTTGGATTGAGTTTGGGTTGGGGTTTCCATTTCTTAGTTATACATTTGGTTTGCTTTGGATTGTCGTCTAGCCAAGCAATTGCTTGGCGACGACTGCTCAACTAACTGCCTGCGACTTGACCTCATCCTCATCACTAATATCACTACCCATCCTCAACTGATTCTCATATTATACATTAAATTGACTCTTGGCACACATGGCGTATGTATAACATTTACATATATATTACGTATACGTAAACCAAATACTGGTTAACCTAATTAAGCCAAACCAGGGCCAGAGCGTACTCCTTTTTCTTCCTCTGGGTTTTTCTGTTTTTTTTTTAGGGTTTTTTGTTTTTGGTTTTTGTTTTCTGCTCTTGGTTTTTTTTACGTTCGCCAATTTCCTAATATGTCGTAAATTTTATTTTAATGTGTATGGACTACACCGCAATCACACATATATACAACGCACACACCACACACACACACACACATACCACACACAGCATACGTAATAAGCATAGTCTCTAACCCTCGCCCACAATACCAAAACACATCCATTCAACAGTTGATCGCGTGCCCAGAGACAAGTTAGGGCAACATTTACTAACCACAGACAGAAGCGTAGGCCAAAAGAGTTGACAGGAAATAATGGGGGTAACCAGGAAGTTGGATAAATAACAAATAAGAATAAAAATCAATGAAATTTGCAAAGGATAGTCATATAGATAAAAGCAACTAGAGTCCATATAACTAAAAGCATTTTCAAATTCTACTCAAGTTCCTAGTTCGTTTCAAGTTCTCTAAAGAAAGAAATAAATCATTTAGGTTTTCTTTTTTAAACATATTAAATATTTAAAATATAATATTGAACTATCCTAAGGACTTTTAAAAAAGTTAACAAATTTTTATACCGAAATTATTAGTGAGTATATGAAATGATTTATATGAACCCTGGCATAACCGATTTCAGAAGAACCTAGTGAATTAAGTCGGTTAAAAAACTAACGGAACCAACAGAATGTGTGTTAATATTTTAAATAATACTAAAGAAATAATAATAATAATACTATATAATATTAAAGTTAGCTTTATTTCTTTGATATTTATATCTGAAATTTTTTAAGCTATATAAAGAGGATTTCCTTTTTAATGAATTGATTAAAGTTGATACACATTGATGAATAACAAAACAAAATTTTGTAGGATACATAAAAGGGATTCCCCTTTTTGGAGAATTAATTAAAATCGATCCACATTGAAGAATAACAAAATGTTCCAACAAAAAAGGAAACTTATTGCCACTTTATGTTTTGAAATTTGTAGATGAAATGTTTTACTTTCTTTTTTATTATCCCAAACAAAAGAATGACTTTATTTACTATTTATGTTTTTAATTTTTTCAAAATAATATAGTTTGATAAATTTTATTAGGAAATTTATTGACATTTTATGTACTTAAAATTTAAAGATGAAACGTTTTATTTTCCTTTTTATTATCTTGAACAAGTAAATAAACTTATTTACTATTTTTGGGTTGAAATTTTAAAAAATAATATATTTTATAATTTTTATTAGGAAACTTATTCACATTTTACATTTTTAATATTTGAATCATTGACTTTTTTAATTGTCAAGAAAAAAAAAAACAAGTTCAAATCCTATTTAATTTTTAAAATTTTTAAAAATAATATATTTTATAATTTTGAATAATCAGGACTTTTTATGATAACTTACTAGTTTCTATTGCTAAACACTAAGTAATAAATATACTAAATATTTTCTTTTCTATTATAACTAAACACACTAAAACACACTTCCCCCTTTTAAGAAGCACTCCACTGCTTATCATCAGTCTTTCTTTTTGTTGTTGTTGGTGTTTTTTTTACACATTGTGTCCTTTTAGTCCAATTTCTGGCACGCCACGCAACTCCAGTTCATGTAATTACCGACATATTTTCTATACGAATGCTTCTTCAAGCCTTTTCTCCTTTTGTAGTTTTTTTTTTTTTTGTTTTTGTTCGCCTCGCCGCACACACATTTTCATTTCATTTTCATTTGATTTTAAGTAATTTTTTGGGTGCGACGACCAAAATAGAAAAACGAAGCAACAACAGCAAACCAACAAGTATTCATTGGAGCCATCTACTTGTTAATTTCGACCGAATTTTGTGGGTAATGACTGAACATGGCCAATTCAGGGTGTGTCCTAGATTTCCTTTAATAAACTTCAATTTATCTGGATGTAGTAGTAAGAACTCTTTGTAGCATATAAATATTTCAGTAGGTCTCAGGTGTTTTGATTGATATTCATATTTAGAAATACATAGAATCAAGTCTAATGAAGCATTTATTTAACCTATTTTGTTATTTATAAACTATAGAAAAGACAAACAGGTGTAGTCTAATTAAGGTACCTATATAAAAGTTAATCTTTGATCTTATCATTAGTTTGCCTTTATTTTAGTTGGCTTAACTCGTGTTAATGCAGTAATTTTTTGTCTCGTTTGAGTATCTTTTTTAAGGAAATTATCTTGAAAATTTATGACAAGACCAGTACATTATCATATAATTGCATAAACAAAATGTTAAATAAATATATTTTGATAAAATTATCTATTTTGCATAATACTAAGTTTTGCGATTCTTTTACAATTGTTGAAACAAATACACTGGTTTTTAACTAGACTTTGGTGTGTGTCTCTGCTTAATTGTTAGGACATTTAATTAAAGTACAATAAAACAAATTAAATAAAAACCAACAATTTTTAACTGCTTTTACTGATTATAACTATTATTATTTTTACTGATTGCAAGTGAACTTATTAGCAATTTAGAGTCACGAACATAACGGCATTAACTTGTCTTCTCCGTATAAATTCATGGTTTCTGTCTTCGCTAGATCTCTTTAAACTTTTGCGTTCTAAAAATTGATACTTAAATATTTTATTGATGCTAAAAACTATTATTTCATTGTCTATGTCATTTTCTGTTAGATAATAGATAATATCTATTAACGTTTGAAATATATTTCATTAAATTAAATAATTAAATTTCCTTAATTTTCCTCGCATGGTTTCTTTGGCTTGTGTCTAAGCTAATTGAGTGAGAAGCATATTTCCCTATTAACATCTGGCAACGCTTCGCCAATCTTCGCTCCGAGCATCGTTCAAAAAAAATTCAGTTGTCTTCGGTTCTTCATGCTGATCAGTTGTTATATATTTATTTAACTTTGTTAACAACTTTGGCGGTTGCTTTATTTAAATAATTTTGAAAACGAAACCGAAAACTTTATTATTGAATGCGTGCCTGTGTGTGATAGAAACAAAAGGAGTCGTCTAACAATAAACAAAAAATTGTATAATAAAAAGTGTTGGTATTCCGTTTTTCAAATGTAAATATATGTATACATACATATAGACATATATTTATGTATATGTTTGTAAGGGAGTGCCAGCTTTAAAGGCGGAGAAATTTAAATCGAAAACGAGAGTTTCTTATCAAAAAGAAATTGCATAAATTTTGAATACTCCATCAAACGACATGTGAACTTTTTTGACCCTCAAAATCTGTATTTATATTTATTCGATTGTAGCTTTTGTTTTTGTATTCTGTGATTGACAAATTAACGTTGTTTAATTAGCAAGTCCGTAGCTTCTGATGTCTGTATTAATCAGTTAACTAAATCTAACCGATACAGATTCAAATTCAGATACATTCTCACAGTCGATTGATTTAGATCTCTAGCTGGCATTTTATTGGGTGTGTATATATATATATATATATATCTATGTGTGTGTGTGCGATTTTCTATTTTCTCAATTTAGCCCAATTTTACTACCAAAAAGCCAAACCCAACAAATTTTGCAAGTGTTCTTTTTGTCGTGTTTTGTTGTCTGGGTAATTCCTATATAGTAAAAGCTGTGTATATAGAGAGTGACGTCGTTTCTATATAGTAAATAAAAAAAATAAATAAAATACGATATTTAAATAAATGCGTGATCGTCACTTAAATAAAATGCCGCGTGGTGGAACAACAACAGCGTAAGTATCGTATATATATATATATATATATATATATAGAAATATATAAATTGAATAAGTTGTCCTCTGTCATAATTTGTGTGAATTTTTTTCTTTTTTTTTTTGTGAGTTCTGTGAAAATTACTTAGTTCTATATGGGTATATTTAGTATATATGTATGTAGTGCTTATCTGTATATAAACATAATTCAATGAAGAAATTGCAGGCCAAGTGTTTTGAGCCGCCATCATATCGTATTTTATATTCGTTGAAATTTGATTGTATCTAAAAGATACAATTTCAATTTTTCTCTCCCCCTAACTCTGTCTCTGTCTCACTCCCTCTGCATATGCGTGTGTGTATTGGGCATGCCATTTAATAGGGACAGGCCAGGCCGGGCGGTCGCTTCAATTGAACACTCCGCGACGTCGTCATCATCGTCGTCTGTAAACAATTGTCAAGCATTGTAGAACAACTACAACAAGCTACCAAGTTCCCCTCCCTCCCAGACCGCAATCCCCTCTTATATTCCCCAGCCAATATAAGCATAATTAACCCGCAGGATAAGTTCATACATAATATTTCATGATTTTCACTGTTGCGTGTTGTTGTTTTAATTTAGTTACTTTTTAAACATTTTTAATTGTTGCCTAGTCTCTCCTACGCTTTCGTTTTAATTAATATACCAGCCTAGAGTATATTTTTTCTCTCTTAAAAGCTTCCTGTTCAGATAGATATACTTTACAAATAACCAAACCATGTGCAAGTCAACTCGATCTTGACCATATATACAATATAAGACTAGTAGTTGCTCTACTTATTGGGTTGCCTACATTAGAATCATGTTTAACCATAATTAGCCTCGCTTTAACTGGGCCTTTAGCCAACTTTGTGTATTCTGTGTGCCTATTTCTTGTCTAAAAGAAGAAAAAAAACTCTTACTAACCATGGGACAGTCACATGATAATAATATGATGATGATCTATCTCCTTCTGTTCTTATCATTTGATAAGCATCTAACCAACAAACACCTTTTATATATTAATATTTACTCAACGATTAGCATAGAAATTAAATTACCTTGAAAATTTTGTTTTAAAAAAACTCTGTAAACTAAGTGCTAAAAAAAAGAAAAATTTTTAGAAACACATCCCAGCTTGAATTCGTTTAAATTTAATACAAAGCTATGATAATTTGCTCACTTGTTTTATTTATTTAATAAAATTTACTGAAATTCTTAAACAAACAATACTTTAAAAAAATGAATCAGATATAATTACAATTCTTGGTATAGGTATATTGAAATCAGACCTTTAAAATGTTTATACATATATGAAGTAAATTTAAACAAATTGAAGACGATGCCTCGGAGCGGGTTTTTTTCTTGTTCTTCAATTTAAATTTAAGCAAATATAAAATTAAATTAACCTCAGTGGGGAAAAATAATTCAATCTATTTCAATTCTGAAATTTAAATGCCAGTTTTAAGTTAGAGAACAACAAATAATATTGTTCATAGAAAAAAACACATTCTAAATAAGTTGAGATTTTAAAATTGAGGTTAAGATTGAAGATTTAGGAGATTAAAGATTAAGGTTGTTTGCTTATTTTTCTATATTTTTACATTTACCTCATTTAATAATACAAAAAAGTAAAAAATTTAATATATATTTTTATTAAAGATAAAATTTTCTTAATTTTCAATAAACATTTTTAGACTCAATTTTAGTTCTTTATACATTAACTAAACATTATGACTAAAAATTTATTGAAATTTGCAAATTATTGTGGTAACAATTGTTGCATTTTCACTTTTTCTTTTTAACTCTCTTATTTACACAATTTTCCTTTCATAAAAATGTCAAAAGGTTTATGGAAAATGCAATTTGAAAACAAACAAAGAGATTATTATAATAATTTAACTGTCAGCTTTATATTAAAAAACACTTTCTTTAGCTGCAGCTTCCCTTAGAGGCTTAGTGTGAATGGCCTCCTCTATATCTCCTATATAAATGGAATGACCCATTGGCCACACACAGGTTTAGGCCCAAACAAAACAGGTGGCGCCGCTCTTGAAAATTGAAAACTAGTTTTAAGCAAGTTTTTCCATATAAAAGGCGAAATTTTCTCATACAAACAGACAAGTTCACCCCAACAAATACCAATTGAAAAGTGAAAGAGATACAAAAAGTAAATACTGAAAAAGATGCAGATACAAATGGAGGGAGACATAGAGTAAGAGAGAGAGAGAGAGACAGAGCGAGAGTAAGGGGGAGAGATGCTTGGGCCCAAGTGAAATGTATGTTAAAGCTGTGTGCAACTGCAACTGCAACTGCAGCTATGTACAACTGTTGGGTGAGTGGTGGGGAGGGGGTAGCAACTGTAATGTGTTGAAAGCTAAATAGCTGGGAGTGCTCCTGCCTTCCACCTCTCCCCCCTTCATGACCAATGGCAACCACAGACCGAGTCACAGCCACAGCCACTTGGCGGCTATAGTCAGGCCAAACGTTCATTGACATCGAACTTATATGCCTATCGCTGCCGACTCCAACGCCAACGCCACTGCCACTGCCACACCGCCTCCGCATCCTCCATCACCTACAGCTTCACAATCTGTTTTTGTTTCGATTGCTGTTTCTGTTTCTGTTTCTCTGGAATTACAACGTCATCACTTAATGAAATTGTTGTCAGTGGAGCATTGGTTCGCATGTAAATTAGAGCATTCATTATCACAAAATGATGCAAGTGATATTCATATATATGTATATGTATGATATTTATATTGATATTCATGTTTTTGGTATGTGGCACTGTGTGAAAGTGCAAGAGATATGATGTCTATGATAATTG
Organism: Drosophila sturtevanti; assembly: GCA_018150375.1. Classification (NCBI taxonomy): domain Eukaryota; kingdom Metazoa; phylum Arthropoda; class Insecta; order Diptera; family Drosophilidae; genus Drosophila; species Drosophila sturtevanti. The sequence continues at coordinate 1,355,788 of JAECWJ010000324.1, read as the reverse complement.
TGATGATAATTAAATGTTTACTCTCATTACAATACTTTTGCTTTCATTTAATAGCCAATCTCTATTATTACAATTTCAATTTCTTTGTTTTGCTTCGCACTATTAATTTTTATAATCATTATGTGGCTTGGCTTTCATTTAGCATTAAAGATTTGCTTGTCAATCTATTTAGCGAGAAGACGGAGGGCACTTGAAAATGATTAAACGCCTCGTTGGCATCCAGTAATCCAACTAATTAATCCAACTCCAGAAGAGAGAAGGAAAACAGAACTACATATGTGATATACATGATGTTTATGGAAGGGGGTCACAAAAGGCCAATGATCATGTGGCGAATATAACCGATGGGATAGTTATATTTCGCTCTTGATATGTGTGAGATCATTTCCATTCAAAATAATTGTCATTTGATATCAATCAACATGTTAAACAAATGCGAAAGTTGAATAAAAATTATTGCAAGCTGAAGAGAAGTGAAAAAAAGAAAAGAAAACTATAAACTTTTGTTTTCAACTTTTTAAAGTTTTAATTAAGAAACACATTTGAAATTTAAATAGATTCGATTGTGGAATATTTTTGGATATATGTAGTTTTCAAACGAAAAATAACAAGAAACTAAGATTCGTTTTAAACTTATTCTTCCAGCCAGAATATGCAAAAAATTTTACCATTTTATCTTGAAAAATATTGTTTATTATAAGTTAAAATTAATTAACTTTACCATTTACTTTCATAAAAAGGCAACTTTTTTTGTTTAAATAAAATGTACCTTAAATATATAACTTTCTTATGAAAATATTGATTCATTCTACGACTGGGAATTTTATTTGTAATCTTCAACATGATATTGAGTAATATCCAAAAAAGATCTTATATATAAATAGTGCTAACTTTATTTTGAAAACTAATATAAAATTGATCTCTTCAGAACATAAAATTTTCCAATATGACTTAAGCATGAGCGACTAAATAATTGAATAAAAAAATCCTAATAAAAAGCATTTCAATAATTAGCAATAACTTTTCAATTTGTTTTTGTTGTCAGAGTGTGTTTGTTCGTTTTTTTTTCGATGTTTATATATATTTTTATAGTATTTCTTAATTTTTGTTACCTGTAGTCCCATGGGTTTCCAGATTAAAACAAAAATTAAGGATTTATGGCAGAAAGCTAAGGATATTCATGTAAACGAAAGATTTCAAAAACTCATAAGAAGCTAGAAATTAGTACGCATAATTCTAGACTCTGAAGTAAATTAGATAATTGCCGAGTTAAACATAAAATTAGTTTAGTCTCATCCACCCCCCCTCATCACCCTCTCCCCAGTGCATTGCCCTTTTCAATTAAGTCCATTTAGTGGTTGGTACATTCAACTTACAATTAAATCTTAAGAAAAATTAACATAATTACACAGACAGTTTCAATTGAATGATAAAAGAATATGAGATTTTATATTTTACTTTAGAAAAGATGGCAAATAGATTGGAAACAATTGATCAAAATTTTGTAGATGATCTGAATAGTATAATATTTCGACCAGTAATCCGGAAAAAGTAATTTATGAATACTTTGAAATTAGTTTTCTGTATTAAACATTTCCGTTTGACTTTTATTATTTTTATTTATTTACTTACAGCCGCTATGAAGAAGATCCGGATAATGCATGGAACTGTTGTTCCTGGTGTGAATATTTATTGATTATCATTCTGTCGACAATATTGCTAGTCGGAGTCTTGGTGCTAACCCTCTTTTGGGTAATGTTTTATCGTGGTGGCTTTGCATGGTCCGAGAGTCCCACACAACAATTTAATTTACATCCAATTTTAATGGTGGCTGGATTTATCACGCTTTCCGGATTTTGTAAGTTTAAAAAAATATAAAAAATGAATTTGTTAAAAATGGAAATAATTCTTGTTTTTGTGTTTTTGTTTTTTTTAGCGATTTTGATATATCGATTGTGCCGATGCGTCAAACATATCTATGTGAAGGTGATTCATATGTTTTTCCATGCTGTCGCCATACCCTGCATTGCCCTGGGTTTCCTCTCCGTCTTCGATTCCCATAATGCATTGCAAAAAGAAAACTTTTATAGTCTTCATTCGTGGCTAGGTTTTGTGACAATGGGCATGTTCGTCATGCAATTTGTCGTAGGTTTCTTCAGGTGGGTTAGCAGATGTTTTACCAAATGTGGATGATGTCCCCATCGATCCAACTGTTGAAATTATTTCATTTGTTCATTCATTCATTCATTATTCAGTTTTCTGGTGATGCTCTGCTGTGAGAACAAAACATATAGCTGCCGCTCAGCTATGGCTCCCATTCATGCCAGTTTGGGTTTGGCCAACTTTTGGTTGGCTGTTGCCACTTCAGTTACGGGATTAATTGAAAAAGAGCGTGAAACTTCTAAAGATGAAAATTTGAGGTAAGATTTTAGATATGATTGAGTCATTATCAGTTGTGATTTAATTATTTTGTTGTTTATTTGCAGCTCGGAAAATCGTATTATCGAACATTATATAACCAGTGCAATAGGCATTACATTGATATTAATTGGCATCATTGTGACCTTTGCTGTGCGAAGAACCAATGCACCAGCGTCGGCCAAGGTATATGTCACCGAACGCATTTAAATTTGTAATCGCCTACTCAATTTGAATTGGCTTAGCACTACTCTGAATCTTTTTATTAAGCTTTTTGCATCCTCTCTTTTATAAAAACAAAACAAAAATGAAAACAAACAATTCCTAAGTAGAGATATATACATATATACCTATATATAGTTTAACAGACTACGACGACCAAGCATAAAATCAAATCAAAATAAATTGTAATCTCTTCAGCTGAATTCTACAATAACAAAACTCTAACTCTAGTAGTAATTTTTGATATAAAAAAAAAATTTTTATACATCCGCTACTACTATATATATATAAAAATATGGATATATAAGCATTATTATATATCACACATTTAGATTCATACTATATATTGTCATGGCATTTGATGTTTCGTAATTTATATCACAAAGTAAAAGAAAAAGAAACAGAAAAAAAAAGTCAAGCAAACGCTAAGCAATTGTAAATTGTAAATCAATTTTACATCTTTATATATATATATACATATATAGAGACATATAAAATAAATGTTTTTTTTTAGCCAATTAAGAAAGTTAGGTTCAGAGGTCTCGACTGACATCATTTCGATATCTGGGCAAGTGTATTAAACGTTTCTTGGCCAGCATCGTGTTGTTCTTCGTAATCATTGGGCGATGTCTTAATTTGGAACATTTGACGGCAATTATAATATCATCATCCTGTCGCTTAATGGAATATACATCACAATCCTCATCGGGTTCATGAATACCAACTGCCATATCGAAGTTACGCACACGAAACTTGGGTTTCAGTTGTGATGTTGGCAATTCCTGTTCATTTATTGGCATCGGCTGATTATGTGCAGGCGGATTATATATTATATTTGGCTCAAAGGCGGGAACTTGACCCTGTGTGTATATTGATATATATATATATATATGTAAAAGAAAAGTTATATTTGAAGAAAATATACACTTACCGCACAGACATGCAATTTTTGTGCCTTTGGAATATCATTGATAAGCATGCCACATTTGCATTCCCTGTATCCTTTAATTCTATAGACAGGGCCTAATTTTCTGATGGCAAAACATCTCTTGACGTGGGCACAGCGATTTTTAAACTTTGCCATTGGCCTACCACAACTTGGACATATTGGCTCCTCAATAACCTCATTGATATCATACCAGAACGTTGGAGGTTGTGTCTTAGATGGCTGTTTCACTTCAGTATCCTTATCTTTTTCTTCTCTAAAGGAATGAGATAAGAAATTTTACAGCAGATTTAGAAAAGTTATTGAGAAGCTTACCTTAGTGACATTTTTGATTGCCGAAGTGAGACTCAGTCTTTCACCTTTTTACTATATCTAATATTGTGGACTATTATAAATCAATGTAATATTTTAAATAAAAATAAGCATTTGAACACGATGAAAGATGTTTCCTACAATAGATCACGTTAGTATTCGGTTTTTTTTCCCTCAACTTCACAAGCGAATAAAATTTATAAGACTAAAAACTAAATGCTGTAGATAAAAGTTCGTAATATTACCTTTTCACAGAGGTACATTCATATATATAGATTTTATTTTAAAATAAGAATGATCATAAAAGCCAAAACGCTTTAAATTTGGGTAACTTTAGTATTCGAAAGCCGTCCCTTCAACAAGTATAAGGACGATATTGGCATGCGGCGGTCCAACTAACATCACAAATTTTCAATTGGATTGAGATCGGAAGATTGGAGCGGCGTTTCCAAGACTTTTGGCCAGCAACCAAGACTTGACTTGATGGGCCTTGAGATTCGGTTCATTGTCTTGATATACATAATTTGGTTCGGAGATACCCATTTTCTTTACCGACTGCTTTAAATTTTCTTTCAAAATTCCCCAAATATTTACACTTTTAGTTCCTTTTGGAGTAGCCCTGGGCAAAAAGTATCGAATAACCCAAATTTGAAGCCTGTTTTGTTTTTGTTTATGCTTTTTCTTATTTTAAAATAAAATTATATTTATGTACCTCTATAAAAAGGTAATAAATATTATGAACTTCAATCTTCAATGTTTTGTTTTTTTTCCCCCAAGTCTTTTAAATTTTATTCGCGTCTTTGTTCCAGCATCATGTGTCTGATTTCAGTATTATTTACATCGGAATTTTCGATTATATAATTCAGTAGAATCTTAGGAGTTGCTTGACTTTTAGAACTCAGAAGCCAATAAAATTGAGTGCACGTTTTAAATGTTTTTAATTAAAATACAGTTAAAATCTTTTAATATTTGTTTTGTGGTGAGTAAAGGCGTGGTGAGTTATTTGTTCAGTGATGCAAATTTTTTAGTTTTGGCAGTGCTGCACAACGATTTGCTTGAGCTCACTAAATTAACAGCGTCAGTTGGAGCAATGTCGAGTTAAATCACTCTGGCAACGCTGTTGTTTTTTTGTGTTCCTTTTTCGCCATCTCGCTTACTCTCACAATTAGAAAAACCAACAACAACAGAAGCAGCAGACTTGATTTCAAAATGGGTGAGTTTTAAAACTATTAGTTTATTAGTTTATTATATATTAATTTTAAAACCACTTCATAATTTCCCTGCTTCTTGCAGCTGCCGAGCTGAACACAAGCTGCTGCTTACTCTGTCTCGATGAATTCCTGCCTGGAGGAGATTACATTGAAGTCGACTCTGCAAGGGGACTCCAACTGGAGGTGGCCAAAATAGTCGGCCAACACTTTCCTATAGTCCTACGGGACCGAGATCGCGTTTGCGGGCGATGCTGGAAAACAGTCACCGATTTCCATGCGCTTCATGAATTTGTTAGTGCGGCGCAGAATTCGCTGGAGGAGACCAAGGTCCTGCCAATGGAAGATGATCCGCTAACACAAAATGAGGCCAGAGCAAATAAAAAAGTGGAATATGAGGGAAGCCACGAGGCAGAGGTAGAAGCGGAAGCTGATAGAAATTTCTTCTATCCTGAAGTAAAGATTGAAGAGCATGAATTGGATCATTTGCCCAAAATAGAGATACTTGAACACACACGTCTAAGGAAAAGAGTAAAAGCCGAGCAACAGGAAGAAGTCTTGGAGGTTGAACAGGAAACAACTATTGCAGAAGATCCTCCCAAAAAGCGCCGTGGACGTCCTAGAAAAGTACCAGAGCCTCCAAGTGACAAATCTTTGGATTTGAAATCGGAGGATAAAGTCGATTTCAACAGTGAAGAAATTGATCGTGTATTCTTAGACAATGATGACGATGGTGATGATGATCACCAGCCAGATGCTGATTTTATTAATGAAGACAGCATCGATTCGGATACCAGCAATTCTGAAACAGATACCGACTCTGATTTTGAATTGAATAATGAGCAAGAAAAATTGGAATTTGCTGATATACCGAAACGAACTGTTCAACGTCCCAAGAAATATAAGAAGCGTTCCAAACCGGCTGAACCGAAAGTACGGATGTCCCGCGAGCTCATTGAACAACGTAAAAAGCAGCAAGAGGAATATGATGAGATTATAGCCAAGTTCTTTAACAATATTTTAGCCTGCTCTCTGTGTAATCTTTTGGTACACAATTTCACCGAAATGCAGCGGCATCATCGAATTACCCATCAAGTGGATCCTGGCTACATGATGTGTTGTGGTAGAAAATTTACACAACGCAAAGTTTTAGCTGAACATGTCCAAGTACATTGGAATCCTGAGCATTTTAAATGCCTAACCTGTGCAAAATCATTCCAAAATTCAAGACATTTGGAGTCGCATCAGCAAGTGCATTTAGATCCATCCATTAAATTGACATTCAGTTGCGATCTCTGTTCCAAGACTTTTCTTAGTAAAACGGCCATTGATTATCATAAACTGAATAAACATGTACCCAAATCGGAATTCAAATTCACCTGCACTGAGTGCAACAAAAAGTGGGTACATTGTTATTATAACTTCAAGTTGTTTGTATTTATATTTTATCTCATAAATTGTTATTCAGATTTCTTACCGAACGCAAGCTCAAGAATCATATGAATTCCATACACGATCCGGAGAGTACTATTATTTGTGACAAATGTGGAAAACAGATGCGCACGAAAATTATATTGAAAAAGCATCAGGAGCTGATGCACTCGGATAAACCGCGACCCGAACCAGAGCTTAAACAGTGTCAAATATGCGGAGCTTGGCTAAAGGGTATGACGGGCCTAAAGCAGCATATGAAGAGCATACATGTGGAGAGCGCTGGAGAGCATCGGTGTCACATATGCAGTAAAGTATCCCCCAATGCGAGAGCATTGCGTCGTCATATCTATCATAATCATGAGTGTGAAAGAAAATTCAAGTGTACCATGTGCGAAAAAGCCTTTAAGAGACCGCAAGAGCTAAGGGTAAGACAATGATAGCTTTCACTTGCTAGAACTGGTTAATAAGTTGTTTTTTTTCCATTTATAGGAACATACCTCTACACACACTGGCGAAGTATTGTATACCTGTCCAAATTGTCCTATGACCTTCTTTTGTAGCGCCAATATGTACAAGCATCGACAGCGTTTACATCGTGCCCAGTATGAGGCTGATAAAAATCAGCCAAAACCACCCAATATATTAAAAATATCACGTAATGCCTCTTCGCAAAGTAAGACCAAGCAGGAGATTTAGTTGTAAGAATAGCGTTACGGAATACTAACATTAACATATTTAATTATAATAAATTTTTGAGTTAGGTGTAAAAAATTAAAAATTGAGTTTATTTGTTAGTGATATGGAACTTTAGTTTAGTGTGGAGTAAAATTCATATAATTTTTAACCCGCTAAATCGAAAACCTTGATCATCCATACAAAACTGGTGGTTCCTTGGAAAAACTTTGTGGCGAAATGTTTTAGTTGTAATTACTACCTTAGGTAGTTTCTTTTTCAACAGTCTCTCAAGTCGTGATATCTTTCAATTTTGACAGTTTTTGGATTTCATAAATCAACGCATATTTTTTTAAACCCTTCTGTTATAAACACAGCTGGAAAAGTAAATTTAAAAGTAAGTCTTATCAATATTTTCAATATTTAGATTTTCAATAGTGGAGATGAATTATTGTGAGACGCATCTTCTATTGTAAGGACCACATTTACAGTGCCATAAAAATAGAATTCTTCGGGTTATCCCCATATTATCCTTACCTCTATCACATTTTCCATATGAACTTGCCACTTAAAACAAGTGTTGCCTACTTTTTGGGGTCAAACAATTGAATACAAAAAACAATATTGGAATGTCTCTCTTTCTTTCTTTATATAATTATTTACAAGGATGGCTCTTAATTTGCACCTTATATAACGCACAAAATGACATTTACATAGTTGTTGTTGTTGTACATAACATAGTTTATATATATATAGTAGATACTGTATCTGTTTTACATTTAGATTTAGCATTTAGTAGCAAAAAAATGAAACGAAAAACCATGAAAGTGTCAAATTACAATTTAATGTCTCTCTACTTTCATTATTTATTGTTCGTTTGTTTTGTTACTCCCTCCCCCTTGTCACAAAAGAAGGAAGGTTCAGCGGGATAATTATGCTCGCAATTCGATAAACTCTTTGATATCTAATCAACATTTTTTTCATTATAAAATACAATACTATTTTGTTTTTTGTTTTTTTTTTTTTTGTTATTTGTTTTTGTTTAGTAAATTTTCATTTTCGTTTGCAAATAGTTTTAAGAACTTTAGTTAAATTTGCGACAGACACCATTATGGGCATTGAAACATTCAGTATATATAATATATAGTGTTGATTGCAGGTTAGTCATAGGATATCAGAGAACAAAACGAAAGAGGTGCATTAAACGAATATAACTCAAGTGGATATAATGATTTAATTATTTGTTGGTTTTATTGCTACCAAAAAAAAATAAAATAGTTTTAGTGACAATGTGTAAATTTAGCTATTCATTCTATTTAAGTGTAAAGAACAGAGGACAAAATGAACTAAAAACATATGGAAATACTGAAGCAAAACAAAATCAACTAAAAGAAAAAGTATGACAAATTTTAACATGTAAAAAGGATATTTTAGTTGTTTTGGAAACAGAATAATTCTTTACCGCTGCTTGCAACATAAATAACAACAATTAATTATAATAACAATGACTAAAATTATGTATTTTTTTTACTTGTTTTTTTAAAAGTTTTTTGTTTGTTTTCTTTTTTTTTTTTGCGTGGCAAATTGATTGAATGTTGAGGAGGATCCTATGAGCACTATATAGTTTTGCATTTGAAAATTTTGGAGGCGGTATCGAAGTTTTTATATTTTTGTTTGTGGCGTGTTCCTCTCCCTCTTAGTATGTCTTTCCCTAACACTTTACACCTTTGGCTGTTCAACCATATCAATGTTGACCTTGTAGAACACATAGGGGAAGTATTCAGATTGGCCAAAGCCCAAGCCGGGGATGTCCACATTCTAAATGAGGAAAAAGAAATTATTAATGGAATTATATTATATATGCTACGATAGAATGAATCAACTCACATCAGCACTGCTAACATGTCCACCAGCAGAGGCACCATCCAGATGACCATACAATTGATTTAAAACATCACGCAAACGCTTAACACTCTTCTTGTTGGGCTCAATAAGAATGGCTTGGAAATTAACTGGCAGACCGTATCGGAGAACAGATTCCACAAATACGCGCAATGCCTTGACATGAATCAATGCACAGAAGGCTTCGCTAAAGTTGACCTTCAGCCAACGGACTAAAGGGCCCTGAATTCGTATTGAAAAAGAGAATGAGGGAAATTACTATATATAGTAATATATATGTATGTATGTATAATTATTATATTAATTTGGCACGTACAAATTGCTTCTTCTTGTCCGTCATCAATTTGGTCATCTCATTTTTGCCAGCAGCCAATTCCTCCTCATTGTAGACAAAATCACGTACAATGAATTTACGCTCACGGGCATGGAGCTTGAACTCCTCGGCAACCTTCTTGAACAAAGTGACATTGAATAGACAATAATCGCTGTCCTCTTTGATCAATTGCGATGAACGTGGAACAATCATATCGGTGATTTTCTCATAGTTGGTCAACCAGTCATTGGCCATGGCTCTGCAAAGCAAAAAAACAAATAACAAGTTAATAATTAAATTAAATATTCGTTTTAAACAAATGTTTCTTACTTTGGCACAATCACCAGCAGAGTGGTCAAATATTCCGAATCCAGAATGAAATGCTCTTTCTTGACCAAATCAGCCAAATTTCGGGTTAGCAAGCTGCCACTGCAAAAAGAAAAAAAAAAAACAAATTGGAAATGAGCCGAGGATAAAGAAATCCTTTCTTTTCCCTGCCACAACTTACGTTTTCTTCTTTTCCAGATTTTGCAAATTACCCTTCAAATTGTTATAGGCCTGCGATTTCGTTTTCAAATCACCATCAATTTGGCCAATTTGCTTTGAAATAATGTCGGCTATATTGCGTAGGGATTGCTTAATTGGATATTTAGCCATATCCCATTGGAAACGTGTCAAATACTGGGGTAGGTCGGCTATATATCGAATACAAAATCTTATTAGATAGAGTTTTAATTTGTGCAACATCTTATAAAACTAGCAAAAAATCAAATATATATATATAATTTTTAAATATATATATATATATATGTATAGATATAAGTAGTTATACCATATGGTAATGGTAAAAATCAACTAGAAATCAAACAAGTTCAAACAAAAATAATAAAGCTCAAATTTTTATTGTTTTATTAAATTATATATAGATAAAAACTAAATCAAATATTTGCTGTTAAGATAAGTAAAACAAATACATATATACACGCACACACATACAGACACACGCAAACATACACATACACACACACACACATACACAGATAAAAGCAGGCAAAAGCAAAAAAAAAAACATGTTGGTACAGTTGCTACATTTTTGGTTACACTTTTAGTACAGTTGCTACTGGTAAAAATTAAAGCTGCAAAAGCAAATTTTTTAAATACCTTTTTGCTTTGATTATTAAGTATTAAAAGTTAGGCTTTGGTGATTTTAGTGAGTCTTAAAATAAGAATTAAAATATTGAAATCGGGCAAATCAACAATTAGGCAAAAATTATTGTTATTAGTGTTATTAATATTCAAATAGTTCAGTTTATAATCAACATTTGACGGCTAAAAACGGCTGGTAAAGAATTCAAGATCAAGATAGATGGTGGTGGTGTTTGGCTATATGTATATATATATATGTATGTATATTCTTTTTCGATTTGTGGTGGCGGGAGCAGCGCTAAGAAAACAACTTTCAATTATAAATAATTTTCTTTTTGATTGTAGATGAGCGTACACTGAAAACAAAACATAACAAAAAAAGAAGAAAAAAAACGCTTTTACACTGTTACAAAATGTTGTAGCACGCATAGAGAAAAAAGAGAGAAAGTTTGGGGAGAAATAAAAATATAATAAATATGTATCTTTTTCTTCAACGACGACGAAACTGTATTTGATCGAAAAGTATGTAGTATAACATATACATTTTACAGTTTTGCATAAAATAAAAAATAAAGAACAGAAGATATGAACAAAAGAACAATATTTGGCACTTGGTTTTATCCAATATGTATAAACATATATAAATAGTAGTAGTAGCGTATTATGTATATATATGTATATATATATATAATATATAGATAAATTCATTTTGTTTACGTCAAATAACGTGATTTAAAGGTGTTTTTTTTTTGTTTTTTTTTTTTTGGCAGTGAAGGATATACGAGTACATCAAAAGATTGTTCGGAAAGGCAACGCAAAAGAATAACTATACAAAAGAGTTAACCAAAGAAAACAGAGAAAGTTGAAGAAAAGAGAAAGAGAGAGAGCCATATATAAACTTTTTTTTTGCATATAAATTTGTTTAAAATAAAAATTAAATAAATAAATGGTTCGAAGGGCCGAAGATCACATTTAATTATATTTTTTGTTTTTTTTTTTTTTTTTTTAAATCCAAGGCCATGCTGCTCTTGCTTCTTGCTAACCTGGACTGAGTGGAAATTCTGGCGGTTCGGGATTATCCGTGTCTGGACTGGAACGACCCTGGCTACTACTGCCACAACAACTACTCACTGGCGACGATCTATGATGAGTTGGTGTTAAATTAAATCCATTGTTTATATTGTTTAATTGACTCGTTGTAGTAGTGGAAGTAGAAGAACGTTTGCTATAAATTTGATCGGCAAGAGAATTGAAGAAAGAGCGATAACTAGAGCGCGGTGGCGGTGGTGTTGATGGTTGTGACAGTGATTTCGGTGGTGTGAAAAATGGTGATGATGGTGTAGACAATGGTGGCATATTAATTGGTGTAAATGATGTTGCGAATTGATGCCAAAATGTTGTCGTGGCGGTGGGTGGTTGTGTTTGAAAATGTGCACTGTGTGGAATGAATGATTTTGGATTCGATTTTTTTTTTTTTTGGCGGGAAGTTTTTTGTTTTTTTTTTTTTTGGGGGGGGGAATGAGGAATGATTTAAAAAAGAAATATATTATTATTGCAATTTGTTGTCATCGTTCTTCACATTTAAATTAGAAATTAAACATTTATGGATTTGGTTTTTTTTTTGTTTGGATTTGGGTTTAACTTTTTCGAATGAGTTCAGGCAAAGCGTTTGATGTGCAACAGTGTGGTTATGTATCGATTAAGTGGTGTTCAAATGAAAAACCGCCGTTTGTTTTAACTGCAAATTTTAAATTTTTGAAGAAAGATCTTTCGAATTTATCATAGATAATCTAAGCATTTCTACAGACGGTCAATTTTCATCACTGACACGCAGAGCGTCAATCCATTAGGTAAAATTACTTTTAAGAAGTATTTTTCGTCACTCCACTAGATAAAAAGACATTTAAGAAACTTTCCTCGTCGCTTCACATAAGAATTCGATTTTTTTCTTCGCCAAATTTGAGTTTTCCATTATTTTGAAAACTTTCACATCGCGTAAATTGAAAAATAGACTTTTTCTTCGTCAAATTTAAGTTTTTAATTATTTGGAAAACTTCTACGTCGTGTAAATTGAGAAATAATTTTTTTTTTCAAAATTCAAATTTGATTTTTTAATTATTTTGAAAACTTCCACGTAGTGCAAATTCAGAAATAGACTTTTTCTTCGTCAAATTTAATTTTTTTAAATATTTCAAAGTAACAATTATAATTTAAACGGCGGTTTTTTACTTGCTCGACCACTTTCTAGTGTTCTTAACAGTGATTCATTGGTTTTTTTTTTTTTTTTGATTTGGTTGGTGAGATGACTGCAGGTGATTGGCTTTTCTTTTGGACTTGTAATTTTTTTTTTTGGGGTGCTTAATTTTTGGCAACGTTTCTACATTTAAAGTTTCTATTTATATTTATTTTTTTTTTTTTTTGTTTTAAAAGACGCTGAACAAGATACCTGCTCTTTTTAGAATTACGTTTAGGCTTATTGAACCACCAGTCAAATGTTTCAGAGAGTTCCGATTGTGGACTTTGGGGACTAGTCTTTGAATCACCACCATCGATCGATGAACTGCAGGACTTTTGTGTGGGCGATTGTAAGGGTGGCGGTGGCGATGCTGGTTGCTTCTCCTGTTGCCTATTATTGTTATTATTATTATTGTTGTTGTTGTTGATGCTGCATGTATTATTATTAAATTTCTTGCTATTAGATCGCGACATGCTGCTATGAACAGAGCTGCTTGTTGTTGGCGCCGATGTGGAGAAATAAGCCGATGATGAGCATAGAGTCGAGGCAGAGTTATGTTTAGCAGGTTGCGCTGTAGCGGCAGCAATTGCATCATTATTAGTAGTAGTAGGAGTAGTAGTAGTAGTAGTAGTGGAGGCATCAATATTGATTGAACTGGCTGCCACTGTTGCCGCCGCTTGGGCACTTGTTGTTGCCCCCATACTGCTGCCAGTGGCAATGGCCGCAACAGTCGATATGGCACAACGTGTCGCATTTAACATGGATGATGTTGTCTGTGAATAATATTCATCGGCCATTAATGTACTGGCTGTGGCACTTGTACTGGGCGGGGCAAATACAGCACTCCCGGCATAACAATCATCACAAATACAACCCGGTGGCGGTATGACAAAATCATAGTCATCCGTCATGGTAGACGATAGATTATTTAAACTGCCACCAGTCCAACTTTTTGCAGCTACAGTGGCATTAACAGTCGCATCGGTAGCATGAGGATCAATTGGATTAGTGGCAATTGTGGCTGCTATGGCGGCGGCATCTTGTGTTGCGGTTTTAATTCCGGTTTCGCGACTAATTGAAAGATTTGTTGTTGATTTACCCTTTAGATCCGCGGGCAGCTGACGGTGTATATGGTGTGATGGATAGTGTATAGGATGGTTTTGGTGGTGCGTGTGCTGGTGTTTACGTTGGTGTCGCAGGCTGAGATGCTTCAGGCGTTGATGGTGTCGACACGGCATGCTGTCGTCGGGTGGACCGGGACCTTTTGGTTTTCATTGTTTTTTTTTTTTTTTGTTTTTTGATCGGTTATGGATTTCATTTTCATGGTTTTGTTTTTGGTTTTGGTGGAGATTTTGTACCGATTGTGGTTTAACCGATTTGTTTTTTTTTTTCGTGTGGTAACAAGTCCATAAGATTTTGAGGAATGGGTTTTGGAAATTAAAGTTTTTGTATATATATATATATGTATATAGAACATATAAACTATATAGCATACGGGATTTTCTTTCTTTTTGTTAACTATTCTGTTTATGCTCGTATGACACTTTCGATTTATCATCATAGATTATATATCTATATATATATAAGTTAAAAAGCTAAATAATTTTGAAGAAATATCCAACAAATTGATAGTGTCATATTAGCATTAAAAGCTAAAACCTAATCTGTTGATATATATGTATATATCCCTTCATGAAATCAAAGCCAAGGGAGAGAGTAACAAAGAATAAATTAAACAAAATACAAAACTGTTTAAAACAAAAAAAAAAAACGAAAACTAAACAGAAAACAAAAACTAGAATTAAAAAAAATTAATTCAAAAAAAAAAAAAATAAATAAATAAAACTTAAAAAAAAAAAAAATATAAAATATAGGCAAAAATGTATACGAAATATATATTTAAACTCATGGATCGGTGGCGAATTGATTTTTGTATGAATAACAACAGTGGAACAAAAATGTTTGATAAAATGTTTTTGATATAGATTATATGTATGTATGTATATATGTATGTATATATACAACATATATGTATATGCATATATATATATATATATCTATATATGTATATGTATATAGTTATGTACATTTGTAAAGGTACTAACACAGTGTAAAAGCATTTTGTTTCTTCATATATATATATATTTAAGATGTATGTATGTATATATATTTTCGGGTTTTTTGAATTCCCCTAGCCGATTTTTTGCCTCTATAAAAAGTTGATTATAAAAAAAGCATTTGATAGGATAAGATGGCTTTGGATTAGGTGGTGGTGTTGGTGGAGGGGAAGGGGTATGGGGTATGATAAAAAGTGAAATGTTAGCTAAATGCATAGAGGAGCAAGGAAAGAGAGAGAGAGAGAGAGAGAGCGAGAGAGGGAAGTAGGTGCAGTTAATGATCAAATAGCAACAGATTCAGTTACGCACACGCAGACAGGCACAACAAAGACACACACACACACACACTGACATGGAGTTAACAATTTTTTACATTTAATTATATTACAAAAGAAACTAAAAAAATATTTGAAACACGCACGCACTTAAATTATCTAAAAAAATTATAGAAACTAAATGAAAAAAAAAGTAAAAATTTAATAAAATAAAAGAAAAATGAAACTAAAAATGTATTTATTTATATAAAGTATATAAAAACAGAACGACACACGCTTTATTATTTTTTATTTTATGTTTTTTTTTTTAAGAATTAAAATTTTTCTTTTATTTTATTGTGACTAGAATTGATTGTAATTCTTTTCTTTTTTGTTTATTAAGTTTTTTATTTTTATTTGTGGAGATTTACTTTTATTGGGTGAATGATTTAAAAACTAATGGGCTTTCGAAAAATTTAGAGAGAATTAAACCACATAGATAAAGGCAAATCGGTTTTGTTTTTCCGTATAGAAATCCAAAAAAAAAATAATAGAAATTATAAATGAAACGAGAAATTTTTGCACAACAATATTCAAAGTTAATATTATGTATAGATAAAATATACAAAGTGTACAAGTTTCGTTTAGATATTCTTGGCCAAATTGGGTGTAGGTGTAGGTGTAGGTAAGTGAGTAGGTTTTGTGGGGGAGGGAGTGAGGGGGGTACGCATATGTGTGTGTTTTTTTGGGAAAGAAAGTTTAGTTGTTGAACTTGGCAAGTTCATTCTTTCTAGTTACTCAGTTTAGTGTGTGTGTGTGTGGCCTTAGAATTAAAATTGATGCGACGATAAACGCCCTAGTATAAAGAAAGGAGGTGGGGGGGGGGGCAAACCCCATCCCAGACCCGGGGCCAGAGCCTTAGATGTAGCCGGAACCAGGCCAGTTCAGGTCAGGTCAAATGCGTGTATGTGGCCCACTGGGTGTGTGCGTGTGTGCATGTCGTCTATTTGTATGTATGTATGTATGTGTTAAATATATACCACGTTTTTATATATGTATGTATGTATGTGTATTTTGGAGTGATAGAACGAGTGAGATCGACAGAGAAAGAGGAGGGCTTGGTGTGGAGGTGGGGGACAAGAGTGAGCATGTCTTCTGTAAATGTGTGGATATTTGTTTCTGCGTGTGTATGTGTGTGTATATATATGTGTGTTTTGTTGGCGTGTAGAAAAATTTACAACAAACGCAACACAAAAAATAAACAACGCAAATTTTCTTTTCGCTTCATTAAGTTTTTTTTTTCTTTTTTTTTTTTGGTGAAAGGAGGAAAACTCTTTTACATATATAGAGAACAATATATATATATAGTATATACCCTTGCAGAGAAAAATTCCACTTTATGATTCAAATTATATAGTCAGTCTGTGTCTGTGGGGTGCAATTTAATGGATTCATTTTAAATGTAAGCAAATCTATTTTGAACTTGGCAACAGAAAAGTTTTTTTCTATTTTGAATATAGAAGCCAATATATGGATTACTTTGTTAATTCTATACATTTTTTGTATTTAAAAATCAAGAAATTGATAGAAAATATTCAAAAGTGATTAACATATATCACATTGTTTAAGATTACAATCCATTGTTTAGTTCCGATTAAATTTCTGAATAATTTATGTTAATTGTTGATATTTTAAAAGTTTTTGTGTAGAAGTTTAATCTTGAGTTAATCGGCAGTAATTATATTACCATAATGCCCGACTATAATTTGAAAATATATTTCAAATTAAACTATTTGTAACTCTGAATCCGAAGAGTACGTTTTATATAGTGCAGTCCGTCTTGGGATTCCTCTTATTCCCTTGCAGAGGGTTTAAAGAAATTGGTCAGATGTTTTCTATTTCTTTCTTAACTTAACATTAATTTCTAAATAATTTTCAACTCAAATTATATACATTTAAAGCCCCTCATCGGACAGACAGATACATACATATATACATATATATATAGTAGGGAATATAAACTACAAGGGTATTAAAAATCTGCAGCTAGCCGCAGTCACAAATATTTTCATCAACTTTCGTTTCCAACTCTAAATTATTAAATTCCATTGTTGTTGCCAAAATAATAAAAAAAAATTAAACAAATCACATTAACAATTTTTCATTTATGGTTTTTTCTTTTTGTTTTAAATTTAGTTTTTAATTTTATAGTGGTGATGATTTGTGCGCATGAGTTTTTTTTTTTTAAATAAAAAATAAAAAACAGAAAACTAAAAACATAAAAATAAGATCAAACTAAAATGTAACCGAAAACATATAAAAAACCAACATAAAGAAAAACAAGAAATCAAAATAAATAGAGGAAAAATCGAAATCGTAAACGAAAATCAAAATCGTATATAGAAAACCTTAAAATGTTTTCATCTGAAAATCAATTAGTTTTTAAATCTTAGTTTTTTTTTTTTTGTTGAAGTCTCTTCTTAATACTCAATTTGTTAAATATATTTGATATATATATGGAGAAAGTGTAAGAGGACAATAAGAAGGAGAATTTATAAGTTGAATTATATAATTTGATGTTAGTCAGAATTTGAGAATTGATAACAAATTAAACACATTCTTATTTGAAATTGATCTTTTCTGAAAGGGGGGGGCGGGCGTTGGTGGTAGGACTGATTTTGTTAGTTAATAGAGAGTATATAGTTTTATCAAAAACAATATATATATATATAAAGAGAGAGAGAGAGGAGAGAGAGCATTCCGGATTTCAACTACTGCTTAAAAAATAACTAAAAGACTAACCAAAAAAATTATATATTATATATTTATTGTAGATAGTATATATAGTCTAAAACTAAGCTAGGATAATGCAAAAGTCAGTGAATCAATCAGAGTATATATATATATATAAAAAAAAATTCGACTCACTGTTATTGGCCTGCAAATTTTCATGAAGTTTATCACGCTGATCCTCCAGAACTTCATTCAAATAATTGGCCACTTTGCGAGTGATCTGCTCCACATAAGTATCCAATTTGCCCAGATCATCGGAAAGGCCCACCAATTGATCGAGAGTGCCCACCTAGAAAATAAATAAGAGATCAACAATGAAAATTAAAATTGATTTTATTAAATAATTAAGCTATATATTGCTTACCTTCAGATCGGGTATATGGAATTTATAGTTATTGCACAAATTATGTTGCTTGCTGGTTAAATTATTCATTGTATCGTAAGTTTGTTGGCACGTCTTGTCGCCAGGGGCCGAGATAATCCAATATTCGGACAACATTTTGCTATTTGGTCTACAAAAAAAAAAAAAAATAATAAATTAAGGAAAAGGAAGCAAAAAGTAGAAAAAGCCAATCAATATCGTTTAAAAATTTAATTAATTATTTCGTTGGCCTTCGAATGGAAACGTGACAATGGCTACGAGTTGTTTTTCCATCTAGCCAGACAAAGAGACGACAGTATTTTCCCATTTCCCTTAATTTGTTTTTCTTTTTTCTTTCATATTTAGTTTACGCACTTCTTTTTTTTTAGCTTTTTTTTTTGTTGTGTATTACCAATTTAGCACTCTTTACGTTTTAATAATATACTTAAAAGTTTTTCCACTTGATTGCCGTGATCTTTTTTGGGCATTTTCTTTTGCGTTTTTGTTCACAAACAACCAAAAATAAATAGAAAAGTTTTCCGTTATTTTTTTTTTTTTCGTTTTATTGGTCTCTTTCGCTGTTGGTCGGTTGCGTGTTTACACTCCAAAGGCTCGCAACGAAATGAGAGCTGGAAACCCTGCCAAAGTTCTGGGCTCTGCTTTGGAATGGCTGCTTGGCTTGGCTTGGCCTGTCCTGTCCTGGGCTGGCATATGGCCAAATCGATGATGATGATGACAAAGCCAACGTCACGCAAACAGCAAGAAAATGTTCAATTTTGGTAAGTGTCGCCGTTTGTTCTAACTGTGTTTCTATCTCTATATACATCTGCAGTTACTGCTGTACACACAGGGTCACACAGTGCGTATGAGTAATCATGAGATAGAAATCTACTAAACTTTACTTAACATTTAAGTCCCTTACCGAAAAAAAAAACAAATAAAATAAAACTTATAACAGGTATATTAACATTTTGGAAAAGCCCAAAAGTATTTTGTTAAATGTCGGGTACTATATATACAAATATACATATATGTTCTATTATATAACCAATTTTTGGACTTTGTTTGAATGGGAATATGTATCAAATATAAATGTCTATCTGTTTTTGGGACATACTAACTAACCTAAAACATGGCTAATACTCGTCAAAATTTTGAGGATCTGTCCAAAAAAGAGGGAAAACTTCCCTGCCGTTGGCAAGAAAAACGATTCTACTACTAAATCAGTTTGAAGTAAGCTTGACTTTTGGTTTTCGACATTAAGTATTGGGGTTGCTAGGATATATGTACACTATTATTACATAACTGCCTGGTTGGTTGGCCTTCATTGGTAGCGAGTGAGTGAACGGATGACAACATTACCATCAACATCAATATTCAAGGCAGTGCATTGTCCTCATCAGGTCGCGGTAGTTGGGGGGAGGTGACTATTTTTAGACCAACAATAATTGCCTTCAATATACATACATACATGTATGTATGAATGTATGTATATCTGTATGTGTATATGTATGTATGTGGAAACAGCAGTAGGGAGAGTTATGCTAGGGACTGGCTGATGACGTAGACTATCAATTCGATTCTCGCTTTGCTCTGCCCAGATAACAACAGAAACAGACATAAATGATGTTGACAAGGCAAACTGGCAGGAGGAGATGGTGGTGGCGGTGGTGGCTGTAATAGTAGGAGGTGGAGACCTCAATGAAGGCGCCAGCCAGACTGGCTAACGGCTGGCCTTAATGTTAGGTCTGGTCTGGGTAGGGAAATAAAATGGAGGTTGGGGATATACAGGAAATTGGCTTGCAATGATGACGAAAAATATAGTATAAAAAATTGTCTTCGTCTAACTTTGATGATGATCTACGTGTGCTCCGCCACCCCCTCTGTCTTGGCGCCCTTGCCCTTGTCCTTCTGGGCCAAAAATTAATTAATAATAATGTGTGGTCGCTTGCTGTTTGAGAGAAGGGGACACACGCGCTGGAACCCCAAGCAGCTGTTTGGGGGCCCCCCGCTCTTTAGACAAAGCAAATATATGTATGTGCTTGGATATGAATATTTGACTTTGCGTTTCAAGTTTATATCTGGTCAAAGCAGTCAAGGTCGCTTCAAATGTGCGGCACGCAATCCAACTATTTGTATAGAGTCCTTGTATTTAGTAGCTGTTAGTATATCCAGTCGACACATCAACAAATTCGTTTCATTTATTACGTATGTATTTCCCCAATTAGAATTTCAAATTTCAACGGCCCCAAAAATTTGTTTACCCAGAGCTGCTCTCCGGCACTCTTTTTTTTTACTCTCTTTCTCTCTCACCACACAATGTGAACTCTCTGCAGTGGTGAACTCTCCCAGACAAGTCAGCTGTTTTGTTGACTTGTCACATGACAGCAAAATTTCGATCGATAATTTCTCATTCTCACGAGTTTTTTCCATTTTCATTTTAGCCTAGAAAATTGCCAGTTTTTCACACATATTTTTCTTTATTATAATGATCCCAGGCTTTTTATTTCAATTTATGTATAAATGAACAGTATTTGTTGGCGTTGCTAAGGCTATAATTGAACATTTTCAGGGTCATTTTTTTTGCACGCACACATACAAACTCTACACATTTAAGTTGATTTACTCAAGAGTTTTGATGATTTGTAGTTTAGATTTGAATTTTGTTTGGCAAACTTTTTTTTATGACGTTCTTAGATGTTTTTCACTTACTTTGATACGGCCTGCTAACACTTTCGAATTTGATGATGGAAAGACACTGTTTGGTTTTTTTTTTCTAACTTTTCTAGGAGCTGCTGCAAAGCTGACCGCCGCCACCCACAAAAAAAAACTCAGAGTGCCCGTGTGTGTGTGTGTGGTGGGAATAATGAGGCGAATTTCAACTCGCCAAATCTGACAAACAATTCACGTGATAAAAGCAAACAGTGCTGCAAAAGGCAGAGCGAACAGCTGACTGCCCTAGAGACTTATGGTTACCAACACTGCCAAGAAGGGGGCATGGAAATAGAAGTACGCCCCCCAGTTGCTTAATTTATTAACAAATTAGAAAAACCGTTTTGTTTAGTTTAATTGTATTATTTGGCAAGAATTGTTTGATTGTCGGACAACGGATTCAGAATAGGTAAGTGATCAAGTGACTATCAGTTAATGATGTAATTCCAATGATGAGGGCGATGGTGTGGTGTGGGAGGAGACAAAGCGTGCCACAGCCGGCAGAAAGTGTATGACTTCTTGTGATTAATCGCAAAATTGTGTCTAATTGTGAATGTACATACATATGTACATACATATGCACATGTATGGCTCGATGATTTAAAATCAATTTCATAACTAATCACCGTTCAAACAAACACACGTGTTTAAACCCCCATCTCCTGTCTCCTCCTCCTTGTCCTCGGCTGTCGTTCACCAAATTATTGCTATTATTTTGTGGCCTGATTTGCTATGGAAGACCTTTGCACTCTATTTTAATTTGCAATTTTCTTTGGAAATGACTCAAGTGTTTGCGCTTTACATTTCTTTTGTTTACACATACATATACATAGATATATAGATATATATATATACATATGTATGTATGAATATATTTCCATTTACACCCAAAATGAAAACGTAGAAGAGTGCTAAAAATAGTTTAACTCATTGCATAAACAATTATTCCTCTTTAGGAACCTTAACCCTTGAGCAACAATTACCGTCAAGTAGCCAAATAGGAAGGCGGAAACTTCCCACTTGGCTATATTCTGCTTCCCCACTTTAAGGCGTCGGGCAGCTTCTTATCAGTCATAGTCGCAGACTAATTGAACGATCACCTTAAAGACCTCAGAACGAAAAGAAAAGAAACCGCTTTGATCTTATCTAACAATAGCGTGGAAACGCATGCGAGTTCTTTTTGTACGTGAGCCAAAACGATAAATAAATACAATAGCTACAATAAAATTAAAACAAAAATAGTTAAAAAAAAAGAAACAGAAAAAAAAAAAACAAAGAACAAAAACGTAAACTTCTCTTATTATTATGCTTTAAAACGCCTTAACAACAAATTATATTTACTTGGCATTGACTTACTAAAGGCACTGCAATGCGGATTGCGCTGTTCAGTTTCAAAAGAGATTCGCTCGAGTGAGCTACGCGCGCGCAAATAAAAAAAAAAACCCAAAATTCAAAGCCAAAGCTAAAATAAAAATACAAAAAGAAAAAAAGTGAAAATATTTAGTGTCAGGTGTTAAGTTTAACGGTAAACATGAGGTTTGGTTCGGGTTGGATTTGTTTTTGTTTTTTTTTTTTTTTTTTTTGTTTTATTGTATTTTATTTGCTACTGGGGCCCCTCTTATCAGTTATACAACACATATTGACGAGTCACCGTTAGAGATACTGAGACCCATTGGATTGACCTACATACATATGGCCATATTTACATACATACATACATACATACATACATATACATACTCATGCATATGGGCGTCTTCATTGCTCTTAACCTGTCTCACAATCAAACAGCAGACAACAAATAACTTCCCAGTTACCGATCATTTTCAAATCAAGAGACTTGGTTATTATACGAAGCTTGTAATACCCTTTAAAGAATTTAGGTAGGCAATAAAGAGAGAACTCGAATTTTTCAGAACTGGCAGCAGTTCGGAAGGCAAAAATCGACTAAAACAATATGCTAAAAAAAGATTTCTTATTCATCGTTCCTTTCTAGTAAACTATTGTTTAATTAATTACTGAGTTATCTCATTCGTTCTTCTCCTGAAAAGTGAACTAATTTTTTGGAAATGTTAAACAATTTCTTTTCTCGTGCTTTTGTAAATATTTTTTTTCTTACTCATAATAGTTGTTGTTCTTCCTTTAAGAAATTAATTGAAAAGCTTTTTTAAACAATTTTTTCTTACGTCAATACTTAAAATTTTTTTAACAATTTATTAACGTTTTAGTTACTATAATATCTATTTAAAAATTCTATAAAAGTTCATTTCTGCGTTTCCTTTAAGGACATAAACGTATTTTCGTCCTTGTTTATTATTTTATTGATATTTATTTATTTATTTGTTAATTAATATTAAGTAGTGTTATTGATTAATACTTCTATAGCTTCAAAAATCTTTTAAGAAAAATACATATTCGCATTCGCATGTTAGTCAGCATTTATTTCATCATGTCTTCTCTTAAACACTTAATACGAGTATAGCCTAAAAATAGTTTAATTCATGAACTTATTTCAAAGGGTATGTGTAACTTAAAATACTTGTCTTGGGTTAGTCGGCCGACTTACCTACCTTTATTGCGTGTGTGCTGCGTGCTATGTGTGTTCTCTCTTTTTTTTTTTTTCTTTCTGTGTTAAACTTTCTCCAACTGATTGGCCGCTGTTGTTGGCCATGGCCACAACTTTGACTCTCCCTCTTTCAGTCTGTCGTCTATCTATCTCACTCTCTCTCTATCTCGCTTCCTCTTTCTGTCTTGGCTGACAAGACTTATACGCCAAGCAGAGGGAAATCTGAATGGGCCAAAAGCTCGTCTTGGCTAGTGTCTTCTTCGGAGTCGTCTGCAATCGCTCGAGCGTGCAACAAGTAGTAGCAGTAGCTTTGGCCTAGTTGTTGGAAATTCGTTTATAAACCAATTTGTACGTTCAAAACATAAATCGGTTTTGATTTGGTTTTTTGTTTTTGTTGTTTTCTTTTTCATTTTCTGATTGCGCCGAATTTTTACAAGAAAAAGAGGTGAAAGTTTTATTTTACAGATCAAAAGGGAGTGTTGAAATATTAAAGTGTGGCTAAAATTTATGCAAAGTGTGTGCCAAAAAAATTAGAAATTAATTCAAAGAACGTTAGCCAAGGACTTTCAGTTAATGCATGCCAATATAAAAATGATTCACTTCAGTTATAAGAACTTCATTTCATAATTTACCGATATATTTCCGATGTATTTATAATGATTCATAAAATTTTATATATATATATAGCTGATGTAATAATTTAATTATCGTTTGTTAATAATTACAGGAATCAAATCAGAATTATGGCATCCACAACATCAACAAATTGGCCTCAAAATGTTGGCATTTTGGCCATTGAAGTGCTCTTCCCCTCCCAATATGTGGACCAAACGGAATTGGAACAATTTGATGGTGCCTCAGCGGGAAAATATACAATTGGCTTGGGTCAATCTAAAATGGGTTTCTGTTCGGATCGTGAAGATGTCAATTCATTGTGCCTAACGGTTGTGAGTCGTCTATTGGAACGTTATCATATCAAACATACGGAAATTGGACGATTAGAAGTGGGCACCGAAACCATAGTGGATAAATCAAAATCGGTTAAATCGGTACTTATGCAACTATTTGCCGATAGTGGTAATACCGATATTGAGGGTATTGATACAACAAATGCCTGTTATGGTGGCACTGCCGCCCTATTTAATGCCATCAATTGGTTGGAATCGTCCAGTTGGGATGGACGCTATGCTTTGGCTGTATGTGCGGATATTGCCGTGTATGCCAAAGGTGCTGCTCGACCCACAGGTGGTGCTGGCGCCATTGCCATGTTGGTGGGACCAAATGCTCCATTGGTATTGGAACGGGGACTGAGAGCGACACATATGGAGCATGCCTATGATTTTTATAAGCCTGATTTAAGTTCCGAATATCCAACTGTGGATGGCAAATTGTCCATACAGTGTTACCTCTCGGCATTGGATACATGCTATAGATTATATCGAAAAAAATTTGAGCAACAGCATAAGGAATCAAGTTTTGGAGCTGGTCTGGATAACTTTGATGCCATTCTATTTCATACACCATTCTGTAAATTGGTCCAAAAGTCTGTCGGTCGTCTGAGTTTCAATGATTTCCTCTTAACCAGTGAGGAGAAGCGAGCTGTAAAATATGCCAACTTGGAACGCTTTAATAACTCAACCTTGGAGGGAACGTACTTTGATCGGGATGTGGAAAAGGCATTTCTTACTCAATCTTCTGAAATCTTTGAAAGCAAAACAAAGAAATCTCTGCTCTTAGCCAATCAGGTGGGCAACATGTATACGCCTTCGGTATATTCGGGTTTGGTCTCACTGTTGATCAGTGAGCCGCCAGAATCTTTAGTGGATAAGCGTATAGGTGTATTCTCCTATGGATCTGGATTGGCTGCTTCAATGTACTCAATACGGGTCACATCGGATGGGGAGAAATTTAAGAAATTTGTCAGCCATTTGGATTATGTTTTGCCACTACTTAATTCCCGAGAGAAAGTCACACCCGAACAATTCTCACAGTTGATGGAAATACGAGAGAAAAACAATCATGCGGCACCATATACGCCAACGGGTAAAATTGGAATTCTATTTCCCGGCACCTACTATCTCAAGGATGTGGATTCTCTGCATAGGCGTACCTATGAAAGAACGCCAACTATAACAAATGGTGTACACTAACCCCCGCACCATAAACTCTTTTTTCTACTACTGCTATTTAACTTGACAATAATACATAAAGGCATATTGACGTGATCAATGGTGGGTGATGCGGGTCTTAGTTGGTTTTTTAATGGAACTTCACATTTCTACAAATATTAGACATACAACAACAACTATTTTTATTTGCAATTATCATTTCATTAAGTCAGTCTCAAATTTTATTATTATTTATATCTACTCTAATCATGCCAGCGGATAAACAAAAATCAAATCATTGTGAAACTTTCTTATTGTTAAATCCTCTATGCCTATAAATGTACAATTTATACCTGTATATATATATATACATATATATATATATATATATATAAGCTGCTATATATATATAAATGATGATGATGCATATGTATGCCATTTACATAAATGGCTATGTAAATGAGAAAAATAAACAAATAAAACAACATCAAAACAAACATATTCAATACATGATCTTACAATTTGACATTATTTCAAAAGACTTCTCTTACATGTTCGTAAAAATAATGTACGAATCAGCAAAAGGTTGTTATTCTATAGTTAATGCGCCTTTAAGTTTTTACAGATTAAATTTTATTTTATCTTTTTTTTTTTAGTTTCGTTTATTCCACTGTCAAATCGTAAATGATTTTGATTTGATTAAATCTTAATAGAAGACTAATTTTAGTTAGTGTGCTAATTTTATATAAAATGCAATTTTTATTGTGGTATATTTTGTTTTCTTTATTATTATATTAACTTTATTTTTTGTTACGTTCTGTTATTTAATTATCTGACATTTAATTTTCTTGTCTGTCTATGAAAATCGATTTAGGTTTGTTTACGATTTACATGCTTGTAAATCATTTCCAATTAACCTTCTGTGTTTATATATATATATAAAGATATATAGCGTATATTCGAATTGATCATTAGTATGAGTGCATTTACAGTGCTGTAAACTTGTAGAAAGTCACACCTAAAAAGAAAATAAGAGAGAGATAAAAGATAAAAGAGTTTAACAATTTTTCAGAGATCTTCGTTTACCGTTTGGAATCACACGAGTGGTGAAGTTGCTTTCTGAACGAAAGACGCCCAAAACGTTATTTGGTTCGTATAAATCTTGGACATCATAACCGTTTCCATTTCTCAGGCCAAGCTCTTTGAGGGTAAAGGTAATGCGATAGGGAGCTCCATCAGTTCGACGACTGACAAAGGCCACAGCATAGGAATATTCTCCTTTATCTGTTTTGGGAGTTATGGGACGATTCCATACTTCGATTTCATTACGTAATAGGATACGACGACCCTGTATTCCTAGCTCATCTTGATCGACATCAATCACTTGTTGATTTTGTAGAATTTCCTTGATTTCTGGTCTGATATGGGCCAAATCATTGGACATAATTAGTGGAGCAGCCATAATGGCCCAAATGGCCATTTGTAATTTACTTTGATCGTAGCTAAGACCATAATTGCCCAACAAAAGCATATCAGGATCATTCCAATGCCCGGGACCAGCTTGTGGTTGAATTCTATCCTGATTCTTGGAAAAATAGTCCAAAATTTGCATAAGAGATTCCAATGAATCTTGAATGTCATCCCAATTTCGCCACAAATTACAATGTTTCTTTAATGATTCATAATCAGGAATTTGACCCTTTTCCTCTTGATATGCTGGCCAGCTGCACGAATAGACCATTGGTCTACCGGTGGCATTCAATAGACGACCAAATTCTGGATAACCATCAACCATATCGGTGAGATTGGCATAACAGCCATCCAATTTCACATAGTCCACATCCCAATCTGCAAAGGTCTGAGCATCCAAGGCCATATGATGGATAACGCCTGGATAACCGGCACACGTATTAGTGCCAAAGTCCTGATATAGACCAAACTTCAAACCCTTGTCATGGATCTAAAAAAAAGAAGCATTAAATGAATAAACTTAGTTTGAAGCAAATTATCTGAGCCTCACATGATCTGCCAGGACATTTAACCCCTTCGGAAAACGTTTTCTATCTGGAACCAATTTTTGTGTTTTATTATCTCGATTATTTTCAAGCCAACAATCATCAATAATAATATACTCATAGCCAACATCGGCATAACCCTCTGAGACCATTAAGTCGGCATGTCGTCGAAACAGTTGTTCACTGTAAAATAATATAGAAATAGGAAGGAATCTTACTAGGATCATGTTAAGAGCAATACCAACCTGATACACTCATCCGGATAGGTTTTACAATCGGTTATACAACGGAAACTGAAATTCAAGATATGTACATATTTAGTTTTGCATAGAGATTAATTTAGAGTATACATACCGCTGCCAGGACATCCAGCCCATGGGTGGTCTAGAAATAATCGAAAAAGTTATAATGAACATTCTATATATATTTATCTAAAATTAACGCACTTACTACGTAACTATTTTTATCTTAAAACTATGCCTTATAAATAAGAGAGTTTTCGAAATGGCAAAAGATAAGTAAGTATTATATCTGAAATATTTTTGACGGTTCGAAACATTTATCGTTTCTCTTAAATAATTCTTATTTAAAATTTTGCAAAAGATTTGTTTTATTTTAAATAATATTTGCCACAAATCTTCCATTTCAGCTATCATAGTTTAAAAACTGGAAACAAAATTGATTTGCAGTTCCCTGACTCACTTGAGAGCTAAACCATTATCCAGAGCCCTAACCATGCTTGGAATAAGCAATAGGCTGACAAGTAGATGGCCCAACGATCCGTACATAATGAATTTCAGGCGTGTACTGAAGCCTCCCTAGGGATATTGAGAATTTTTATACATTTTTCAATTGTTTAGAATATAGTACTCAACATACCAACAACAACAACTAAAATCGAGGACTGATATCGTCTTGGTTGGGTACTTTCGTTTCTCTCCTTATCAGCAACTGTCTTGAAGCTCAGCGGGCTCAAGTTCACAATTGCCAGAGTTCTAAAGCCAGAGCAAGAGCCTTATCAATGCCGGGTAGCTAGTTTTTTCTTTCCCTTCCTTTGCACTTCTCAATTAGCCTAAAAATGTAAACTCTACAACATAACAGAGATCCGACAATGACGCTGACTGACTGCATTTAATGCTGAAATAAACAAGTTAAGTGAATGTGTAAGCAATTTTGTTTTGGTTCTGTTTGTGTATTACGGTTAGTACATGCAACGGTTAATTAAATTCTTGACCTATATTGATGTGATCTTATCAGGTGAGTTTATTTACTCACTTGCAGTGATATACAAAAGAACATTCAATTAATTAAAATTGTTTGGACATCACTTCATCTCAACATAGGCTGATAAACAGTTTTTAAAGTTTCGCGGATAAATATTTGTTGTAGTTTTGTTAAACTTTTCATTTGTGTTCTACGTTATGACCTTACGTTGTTGAACTTTAATGCAATTATAGACACCTGCCAACACTGGAATTCTTACGTGAAACGAATTTGATTATTGTAATTAATTATTTATTTGATTTATAAATAAAACGAGAGATAAGTGCGCTTTAGACACTATGTAATCAATATAAATTTTTTTAATAATATAATAATTATGCGAAAGCGTTAAACTGCTCACTATAGGCGAAGGTACAACTCTAGCAGTTTGAATTAGCCGTTATTAAATCAAGAACACAAACAAATAAATTTGATTGAATTGCAGTTTAAATTTCATATTTTACATAACAATAATTGATTTATTTGACAATATATAATAGACATAATATATTTCCGTTACATTTAACAAGAGTTCTCAAGTTCAATAGGTCTTGACTTTTGGAATTTCCTTTCCATTGGCATTTTCATAATCGGCCATACTAGAATTCAGCTTATACAGACAAGGGTGGCTGCTGCGGCTTTAAGCCCTATAACGATGACAGTTAAATATATAAATGATTTTGGGCTATAACATAGTGCGCAGATGCCAAACACCCAACGCCCACCCACTAATCGGTCCCGTCTAGATACTTCAACACTATGCGGACTAGCTGCTGCAGCTTCTCACAGATCTGAGAGCGAGAGAAAGTTCTCAGAATGAGAGAGAGGCGTAGGCGCAAATAATTTTCACGATGCCTGGAAGCTGCAGCCAGTCAGCAAATTATTCTCGTTAGTAACCGAAAACTATTGACAGGCGAAAGGTCTAAGTGAAAGCCAAAAAAAAAAAAGTAAAGAAAAGGAAGTTACTACAAGCTGAAGATTGCAAAAGGCAAACAAAAAACTAATTATTTTAAATGGCTCAAATACCCTTAAATGGGTCCACAACAACAAACAATGCCAATTTGGAAGATAATGAAAGTAAGTTTTAAATAACTATGTATAAGAACGAAACTAAAAACTGAAGAACTAAAAACGATTTTGAAAAGGAATTTGTGTATCTGTAAGATAGGCAATCAGTTTTTTGTTTTTTTTTTTCTTTGACTATGATTGAAGTTAGCATCCTGGCCACAAACTAGGATGATGTGTGGGCTGGTCTGGTGGTGGGTGGTAAGCCCCAGGTAAGCGTGAGAGCAAGAGTCTGCAGAGAGTCTAAGGTAGAGAGAGAGAGAGAGAGAAAGAGAGAGTGAGAAAGAGAGAGTGAGAATGAGTTTAGTTGAAGAGTTGCCACCTTCTGACAAACTAATGTTAGCAACAAGTTGTTAACGGTTTTATTGTTGTCCTTTCCCTTTCAGCCTATCAAATTAGCGATGATGATTTAGATGACTTGGATGATGATTGCCTCTTGGAAGAGGGTGAACTATCGGCTGGTGGCAATAGTCTGGGACGCGGACCCTATGAACGGGCCTGGACCACAGAAGCAACACGTGCTTTAATACATATTCGTGGTCCAATGGAGGGCAGTTTTACCGAGGGCAGGCAAAAACGTACAGCTTTATGGCTCCATTGTACTCGGCAATTGCAACGTCTTGGATTTCGTTACAGTGCTGCCAAGGTGCAAAAGAAATGGCACAACATTCTAATAACGTACAATAAGAATCTGAGCAAGAAATATGTCTCTGGCTATGTCCATTGGGAGTTCTTTGAGGAAATGTTTAAATATTTGCAAGGAAAGAAAGCTGATTTCGATATGCAATTGCCGGTTCCAGTGACCCAACAGCAACAACAACAGCAGCAGTCACAACCACAACAACAACCCCAACAACAACAACAACAGCAGCAGCAGCAACAGCCACAACAACAACAATTGCCCCAGCTCCAACCCCAGCCGCAACCAGATTTAGCTAACTATCAGAAAAAGCCAGAGGCATCAGCTCCTCCACAATTGCAATTGCAGCCACAGATAAAGGATGCTAATCAGCCCTATATAACACCAGTGGATCAAGTTCTCTTACAATCCCAAATGATATCGGATAGCAAATCCAATGATGAATTCGATGAGGATAGCACTAGTCTATCAGAAGTGCGTCAGCCCAAAATGGAATACGATCCAGATCAGAGTCATGATAATGAACGAACAAATGACAGCAGTCAACATCAGATACATCAGCAGCAGCTCCAATTGATGGCCAATGGTAATGCCAATCCTAATGCTCATTCCTCTGCCGATGATTTGTGGTGGAAGGATTATTTTGAACGCAAATTGGAAATGGAACGTGAAAAAATGGATCTACAGCAAACTCTACAGCGTGAACAAGTTCAAATTCAAAAAATGTCCCTGGTCCAGCAGGAGCGTATTGAACGAATGAAAATTGATGCCATCAATAGTCTAACGGCCACATTACAGAAACTAGTCGAGGCCAAATGTCGACGAGCATAAATCCAGAATTGTTTTATCTTTATAATTTATATAATCAATTTAAATATTTGTTTCGTGAAACTATTCAATATCCGGTGTAAATACAATTTCGGCAAACAAACAATAAATAAATGAAAACTTTGTTTTCTAATTCTAACAAAAATGAGAACTAAAAGATTTAAACTAAATCTATAATATGATCAATTATCCATTATATGATCATAGCCATCTATTAACAATATGTGATATATATTCAAAATTATTTTATTTTTTAAGTATCATCAAAATTCAAAAAAATCCACGTAAAAGTCTTTTAGTTGTTATTATATTTTAATTCCAAAAATAAATTAACGAAATTCAGCATTTTTGTAATTTGTCAGGTCGAAAGATCATTTTATATTTTTATCCATATTGCTTCATGGTCGCATAATCTACAATTGCCAATCCACTTCCAGGACACTGGCAATGGAGGTCTCTTGGTTATCTGGTTGATTTAAGCCATAGCTAAGATGCCACAATTCTGTGTAAAAGACCAATCCTTCACCTTCATTTAAACGTAGACTAAGATTAGGACACAATCCTTCATCACAGGGTAGACTAAGATTAGGACACAATCCTTCATCACAGGGTGCCTTGGGTATTAAACGATATTCAAAGTGGCCACTCAATTGCTGTATAAAAATCAATCCTTT
Organism: Drosophila sturtevanti; assembly: GCA_018150375.1. NCBI lineage: Eukaryota > Metazoa > Arthropoda > Insecta > Diptera > Drosophilidae > Drosophila > Drosophila sturtevanti. Next base: position 1,323,583 of record JAECWJ010000324.1, on the reverse strand, counting down.
GACATATATCTCTAGCTGTGCACGTTTCTGACGATGAGACATTAATAACCAACTCGAGTAGTATGGTTCCAAATGTTTTGGATAATAATATGGTCTAGGTAATAATAATCGGGAGATTTTTACGGCGCTACTTTGGCAATTTCGAAACTGCAAGTGCCATGTGGAGGATGCCATGGAACTCTGACGTATTTTCTGTACAGCTGCCTCCAAATGGAAAATTTGACGCAACATAAGACTAGAGGATACATCACATGGCTCACTGGTTAGCATTTCGGATGCCTTCTCCTGCATCGTGTCCACTAAGTCAACAAGATTTAATTTCAATTTAGCATCTGTGACTATGACAGGTAATCCCAGCTCCAGGAATTGAGTTTCCAGCATGGAATAAGTTATATTTGAAACTGTTGAAATTCCATCTGCGAGAGCAAATCAAAAATTTCGACAATCTCTTAAATTCTTTTTAACTTCTCACTCACCTAAATTCTCACAAAGATCGCAATTGTTCCATCTATTTGATCTTACTTGAGAACCACCTGGTTGACTATCTTTCGCAATTAGACACTTGGCATTATAATAGCTACTCCAATTCCAATATGGTAATAACTCTATAAGCAATAGTCTAACCAAAGCACTCAATATCCAAGAAAACGTATCGCAATAGGTCCACAGAAGATATATTATAACCAGGGGAAGACTTAAAAGGATCCAACGCTTTAACTTTTTCCATCGTATTGACCAAACTAATGGCTCACATATACTAGACATTTGATCTGAAGTAAAATTTTGCTTTTGGCATTGCTCGAGGAATTGTTTTAACTCGCTCTCCATGGCACGTCTTTGTCAGAGGAGTAACTGTCAGCAAATGATGGCGAAATTTCGCATTCTCCATATGGCTAAGCAATTTCCAGACGAGAAAATTGAATTTTCTATTTCATTGAACGCTTGCCGATGGGAGGGCCAGATGTGTGCAACAAAATGATAAGGAACAAGGAAATAAAGACAAAAATTTAAACGAAATTTAACGCCAATTCGGAGATTAATAAAATGAGGAACCAATTGGAGACCAGTGCTGAAACTGTAATCCCTTAAAGATTTACAAATTTTTCTTTGAAAATTATAATTCTCTGATTGATAAATAATATATCGATTAAGGCAAATTGTATAGAATATTTATGGAATTAATAAAACACAAAGTTTTTGTATACGTAAAAAATAAAAAACTGTTTTTCCAACACGAAAACAACTGCCAAAAAGTACTTATTATTTAAATCACAGAAAATTTATAGAAAATCACTTTTTAGTCATCAATATTTTGGAGATCGGAATAGTCACCCTTTAAATAAGTTAAGGCAAAAGCGATTGAGAAATTTTAACATTTTTTGTAATATATATAATATATATATATAATAAATATGAAATATTCATGTAGATCAACAACTCTGACACTAAAAATTGTTTAGATTTTTATATATAATAATTTATAAAAATGAATTATTTAATAAATTCATGTAACCAAAGTCGCAAATTTGAGCAAAATATATGCTATATGGATATACAGTAAATAAATACTATATACTTTTATATAGTATATAAGCTTCAAAACTCTTCAGTTTCGGTTGAACTTTTCATATTGAAATCATTCTTGGTAGAGGTTCAAAAATTGTTCTGTTTCTTTAATTAAAAACATATTGAGATTGAAAAAAAAATACCATTCATTCAGAGTCCTTATAAGTTTAAGAAATATGCAAAGTTTGAAAGAAATCCTTCAGAGATTTTAGAACATTATTTTACTAAATTTAAAACAAAATTTTGGTACGATAAAAAGTTTTTTGTTTAAGCTTCTACAACACATCTGATTAATTTATTTACACATCAAGGAGTTTTTTAAATGTTTTTATGTGGTTTGTTTGTTTTTTTTTTTTTTTTTTTAAGGGATGTCATTTACTATCGGGTTTTTCGTTTTACATATCCTCGGCAGAAGGTGGACCACCACGATGTGGAGGCTTACAATTTTCAAAGAATTCGCGGACTGTATTACATTCCTGTGTATTATTCCATATAGAAGTTGGGCAATGTTTTAAGGTCTTTTTGAAGACACAACCCGCTAGGAAGCCAGCATCTGGGGGGCACATGGGCATACCCGGTGGTGGAGATGGTGGTGGTGGACGATCACCCATTTTAGCCTTAAACTCTGACATTTTTGTTGTACAATTGCTGAATGCTTCAGAGACCATCTTTTGCAAATCGGTGCTATCCTTATATACCACTTGGAGATAAGAGTTAAGTTTGCCCGAATCCAATTTATTATCCATATAGATGCCAGTTTCATTAAATAAGCAAGAGAACAGACACTAACAAAAAAAAAAAAAAAACAGAAAAGGTTAAGATAAGCAATTGGTTAAAGCCATATCAAAACTCTATATAACCTACCCCAGGTGGATGATGATGATGATGACGTCTGCCGCGTCCGCCCTCCCCACTATCCATTGTTGGTGGCGATGGGAAAACATCATATTCCTTACATTTCTCCTTTAATTCTGGGGTAATAAAATCAGGCAATGGACAGCAAGTTTTCGGATTCACAAATGGTGGCCTCTTCGAGCAATCCACATCAGCTGCTCCAGTAGATTTCTATATACATATACAAATTAAAATTAAATCGTTTTAACTTTCTGTTGCGTGTTGACAATTAAGCGAATCATACCACATAGAGCAATCCCACAGCCACAAGTAAAAATAGTTGCGATTTGTTTAACATTTTGCACGATTTGCGGCTAAAACTTCAACTGAATCTATCATGACCGGTTGCGATGATTTTATATAAAAATCCGGGCATTGAACGTAATATATTTTAATTATATCATGGCGCATGTTCTTATAAATTTAATTTGCTTTTATTTTTTTTGTTTGCCAATTTAAAATTCGGTTTTTTTTTTGTTTTTTTGCTGTACCTAATTATTTATAAATGTTGCAACAAAAAAAGGGCCTTTTTGGGCTAATAAATTTGGCTGGTGAGTTGAAAATCTATCACCTGGAAATTGAGATGAAATCGTATTGAAATAGTCATTAATTAATAATGCAATTTGGTTTACTATCTTGATCTTTTATTTAAAGGCGGATCTTTACACTTGAATTTTGTAGTTTATTATGACAATTGTTCTGTTTTTGTGTCGACAAATTAACTAAATAATTGCATTAATAATATGAATACACCAATAAAAAAGTTACACAGGAAATTAGACACCATGACTGATGGGTAAACAAATTAAATTCGAGAACCATCCAAAAAGTGTATGTATAATATACGTACATATATTAATTATGATTCATTAGCTTTATTTTTCGAATCTAAAAAAAACCAAAAAAAAAACCTTAAAAACATTATAAACATTCAAAAATAGCCAAGTTGATGGTCGGTTTTCTGTAATTTGTTAATTAAGTTTTGGCCGCTTTTTTTTACCACTTTTCATAAATCTCACTCTACTTCTTCAACAAATACTCGTATTAACTTAAAGGAAAATGAATTATAGACAATTTTTGTTAATTATTTTTTAGTCAGTTCGGTAACAGCTGCCTCAACAGTGGGATACTGAAATTTGTAGCCGGAGGAGATAGCTCGTTTCGGTTGAATTTTGGCTCCACTTAATAGAAGAGAAGCTCGCTCTTTTCCAAAAATGGCATAGACAACAAATTCGGGTACATTGAAGAGGCAGGGACGATTTAGGGCTTTGGCAAAGCTCTAAAACGGAAAAATAAATTTAATTAGATAAGAAACTATTTAGATAAACAAATTTGTTTAGTACCTGTGAGAAGGATTTATTGGAGGCGATTTCGGGAGCCACAGCATTAAAGATACCTGATTCTCGCTTCTCAATGATGTGCTCAATAATCTGGCATAGATCTTTCATATGAATCCAGGGCATAATCTGCTCACCAGTACCGAGAGGACCACCCACACCCAATTTAAAAGGTAACCAAATGGATTGAATCATTCCTCCGCCATGTCCCACCACAACGCCAGTACGAAGGACACTCTGGAAAGGATAGGCAATCCATTTCAGTCACCTTTCTCTCTCTGCATAGAAATTCTGTTTGAGCTTACACTTTTGCATTGCAGATCCTCTGCGCTCTGAGCGGCCTTTTCCCAGGCTATACACAGCCGGGACATATAGTCAAAGCCCTCCACATGATCATCTTCTGTATAAGTTTTCGTCTCCGATGGACGATAATGACTAACACCACAGAGATTAACATAGGATGCCACCTTAGGAGCTGCCTGTACTGCCTGGCTTAGAGTTTTGGATGAATTGACCCGGGAATTCCAAACGTTTTGCTGGAAACCGGGTGTCCAACGTCGTGATGGATCCAAAACATTTTGACCCGTGCAATTGACCACCGAAGTGACATTGTTGGGTATGCCCTGTTTTTCCAGATCATGCCACGTGATGCGTTTAACACCGGGCATACGCGATATGATAGTTATTTCATAGCCTTTTATTGCAAATGTAAGAAAAATGAGCGAGGGACTCCACAAAAAAGAGTTAACACAAAAAATGCTCTAACCTTTTTTGAGTAGATGCTGGGCAAGGTTTCTGCCAATAAAACCAGTGCCGCCACCTGTTGTTAGGAACATAAATATGTATATCAATTTGCATCTATAACTATGAATATGAATAATTACCTATTAAAGCGTGTCTTGACATTTAATTTTGTGGAACTTAGAGATAAATCTGTTTTTGTTTTGTTTGGTAATAGCCACTAGTGTGACCAGTCAGTCCAACCGAAAGCAAAAATACTAAATACTTTGTAGTAGTGCTAGACTGCTGAGTTTTTATCATTTTACAACACCTTTGAAATGTTGCCCGCCAATTAAGAGGCATTTCAAATTGAATTTGCTTCAAGAGAAGAAGGAGACAACTAACACTTAAGACATAAGAGAGCTCTGGCTTTTAGTGGCATTTAAAGTGCCATGATAAGATGAAGGTGGCCATGAGTTATAAAGGGTCTGCATTAAACTTAAATTACCAAGTCGATGGTTCTCTTATCGAAACCATTTAAAGCTGAATGGTGGGACGGACATATAATCTTCGTATAGTTTTAAAGAATATTGCATATGTGGGATGCACGTCTAATAGCCAAGTCGAGACTCAAAGCCAGACACAAGTTCAAGTGCATCCTTTGGCTTCTGTATGTGTCTCGCGGTGTTAGGTCTTGGGTGTTTTGTTTTCGGACCAAGTCATTGGAAACTCATTTGCATACACATTGCTGACATTAACTGACGCGACGCCGGGGCGGCAGTCGAATGATAGGAACAACACACAACTCTTTCTCTAAACACTAACCAATTTGAACTGCAATAGGGGTTGACTTTTATGTTTAGGGTTGGGGTTGGGGTTGCGAGGACTCGGGGCGTGTCCGCATCCGGAATTGCCTTTGATGAGCAACAGCAAAAGAATTTTTGCATTAATCGCAGCAATTATTAAGCTTCATTGAATGAAAGAGAAAATTCTATACAAAAGGATATTAAAAGAGTCCTTACCAACAGCTATTGAATAAACTGCAAATGAACATCGATAATGAGTATACAATTAAATGGAGAAAAACAAAAATAAAAAACTTTCTAGACAGAGGCGAAAAAAAATATAATTGTCACTCTCCCAAGCAAGCAAACATTGTTAAGCAAAAGAAAAAGCAGCAGGAGCGGGAGTTGGAACAGGACAACCAGATGACAGGACCATTGACAAGTGACAAAAAAGTTTCAGCATTTCTTTTTTTTTTTTTTTTGTGTGCATTATTTGAGTTGCACTTCCGGTGCGTTGATGCGATAGCTACTACACTGACAATTTCTAACTGGGAGTAAGTACAATATGTACATAAATTTCTATATACATAGATATATATATATATATATACATACGTATGTACATATGTATGATGACGACAAACTTCTTTGTTTGCTTTATCGACAGAGACAAACAGAATAACACAAAACTGTCTGACAACTGCAACTACAACTCTTCAAACTTCACTTCAGTCACTTCTCCTTCACGCCGGCAAATAAAACAAAAACTAAGTTGCAGCAAAGTCAATGACAGCTGAGAGCTCGACAACCGAAACCGAAACCAAAACCCAAACAAAATCCGTATCTCAATATGTCTATTTGGAAGCAGTTCTAATAAATGCATGACATGGGCGTCGTTCACGGGGGGTACGAACAGATCGAACAAATGAATTGGAGTGAATGTATTATAAATGGAAAAGATAAAATCTAGAAACTATAAGCAATCGGTTGGTTCTTAAATTTTCTTTTTAGATATGTTTTGGATATTATTAAAAGTCATTCATATTGAATTTAAAACAATTTTTATTAAATTAAATTAAATTAAACTCAGCAATTGCATTTAACTTTTACCAAGTAAATAGGTGAAAAAGATATTTTACTATAAATTAATCTCTTAATGCTTCATGACTCTAACAAGCAATATGATCTACGTAATCTTTCGGTTTGTTTAAATATTACCAACATATTTGTTTCTAGTTCTCGAAAATGTACCTACACCTATGCCTGCCTGTTTTCCAATGTGGGCGATGCACAGTAGGTAAAAACTCAATGAAAAAAAAAACCGTATCATTAATCGATTTGAGCCGGCTACATAAAAAAACTTTGTAATCAACTAAGTTGTTTTAAATTAACGGTATACCGGTTAGTAGTCGTAGAACGCAACATAAATTTATTAAAATTTAAAATGAACAAAAACTTTAAATGTGTTAAAATTTTAATCAACCTAAAATATGACATAAAACCAAGTGCTAAGAGTTATAAAATTTACCCATTTCATTTTATAACTTTTAGCTTAAAAAATAATATAAGTTAACTATTAACGGGAGAGGTATATTAGTAGTAACTGACTAAAATAATGATTCATAAATCTTAGATCTCTCCTCCACTGTCATGTTATTATTGCACAATTTGGGTATTATCCATCTAGGATAGATTGCAAATATATGCCCAAGAAAAAAATAAAAGTCATAGAATATTAATATAATCAATTGATAATAATATAATATAATACAATATATATATTAATAAATATTTGTTTTAAATGTGTAATATATGTATATAAATGTGTACAATATATACATATGTGTGTTAAGAAATATTGTAATAATAATATATATAAATGTGTACAATATATAAATACATATATTAAGAAATATTTGTTCCAAATACATTTACAATGCTTGATATGAAATTACCTATAATTTATTTGAAAACGAACCCAAAAATCACATAAAATAAATTGCTCAAAGGATTTTAATAAATTTTATTTAGTTTGTAAATTTTTTGAAAATTTTGCAGGTGCGGGCTATTTTTTCGTCGAATACAACTAATTTAATTGATTAATTTAATTTCATTTTCATCGAATGTAACTAATTTAAATGATTTAATTAATTTTTAAAATGACGATAAACAGAAAACGGAAAAGTATATTAGAAAAAACATAAGACAAACAAAAATTATAATCATTTTTTGTAATTTAAATTAAAATTTTCAATATTCTCATTTTGTATTATAAATATTTTTGTACTTAAACTGAATTAATTGTTATTTCATGAACCTTGAAAAATTATTTTCAATACGGCACAAATAGAATCTCTTCTGTTCCTCGTTAACCCTTCAGAAGATTGAATTAACATATACAACATCATGAAGTTCACAAAATAAATCATATCTACTTTAGATGGATTACACAATTTTTATTAAACTTTGTATAATTTATTTAGCATAATTTTATTACACTTTCTTAAACAATTTTAAGATTTATCTCTAATTTTATAAGAAATAATATATAAATTATTTTAATTCAAGAATTTTTAATTTAAGCCTTGTCTAGTTTTAGCTTTATAATCAATATATATATATATATATATATATATATATATAAGTACATATATTCACAGTTTATACTGACTGATTATATATAAAATGCATTCATTTGAATTCAATTGTAAATATATAAAAGAATTTAGAATTCTTTTCATGGAACCATTTCAATGAGAAGTTGTTTCATAATTCTCGATTTTATTTGAATTAGAAATTAGCGTTTACTCTTAAATATTTAATTTGGTACCACTGTGCGTGGCAAAATGGCAAAACAACTGCATCATTCAATATCTCCATATCCATTCGCACTCTCCAGGCAGTTGACAGTTTTATGTATGTGCGGCAGGCAGGCAGCTCCAATCCGTATTTATTTATTTTTTTTTTGCTCCCTCTCCATTTTAGTTGTTGTATTTTTGCGGTTGTGTCAACTGTGCTAGATGGGATGATGGGGCAGGCAGGGAGGGGGGGATGGGGAAAAAATTAACTCTCTGATCTCAGGCAGTTTGTTGCTTGGTGGTCACTTCAGGTTAAACCTTCTGTCATAATGATGATGATGATGATGATGATGATGCCCAATGGCCCCAGCTAACAATAACAACTTGTTTCTTACCAGCTTTTTGTGGTAACTTGTGCAATTTGCAGAATGTGAAAAGTTGCAACAACAATGCAAATTTTATATTAAAGTGAGAGAAACGTAATTGGCCAAAAGTTAATATTGTTACTTCAACCTCAATATCACATAGAGTCAAAGTTTAGGCCATAATTGAATTTACATTTCACAGACATTTCACTTCACCCGATCACAACACCTTCAACATTTTTGACCTGGCTAAATGTGCGGCAAGTTTTTTTTCTCCCATTTTTTTTTCTTTTTCTTTTTGTGTCATTTCCGTTTGTAGTTTTTTGCGTCTTTTTTTTTTTTTTTTTTGCGGATTCATTTGTCGCGCTCCTTAAGAGGAAAGTTCAAAAGCATCATAAACAATCTGGAACTGGAGCTGGAGCTGAGACGCTGGAGCAAAAATGAAGACGAACATATCGGGCAGACAATTTGTCTGCCATAAAGACATGAAAACTAGGTCAGACTTATCGGCGACGTCGGCGACAGAAGCTGCCCCATCAACCCCACCCCCCTTTTGTCGTCATCAACTGCGTCTTGGTGTCGTTTTTGGTGGTCGATGACGCCAAGAGTTTTTACTGATTCCTTGAAGGTAACGCTAACGAAAACGCAAACAAAAACAAATAAAACAGATAAAAACCTTACAAAATAGGTCAAAAGTCAATTTTTACAACTTTTTTGTTTTTTTTTTTTGTTTTGTTTTGTTTGTGCTCAAATGAAAGTTTTAATGTGTTGAAGTTGTTGTGGCAAAATAGTTTTTGCTCTGTGGCAAAATGCATTTAGTTTTGGGTCTAAAATTAGTTTTTCTCTTTTTCGTTATTTATTTATTTTGTATTTCTTTTTTTTGTATTTTGTTTTGTCCAAGAAACAACTTTATTTCCACTTGACTTCAAAGGGGGACCTCAAAATAGTTATACTGGGGGATTTTGTCATACGGTTACAGATGTCGAGAAACAGGGAGACAGGGCCAGATCAAGACTGATGATCTAAAGGATCACCATGAATCCATGCATCTGTCAGATCAAAGGGGGTATAATGATGCAACTGATGGCATATCAGATGATATTAGAATCACTTGAAATATATATGTACATATATAAGTAGTATATTTATATTTGCTAAAGAGTCTATATATTCATACCCTTTGTAAAAAGAGTATATTCATTTTGTTCAGAAATTTGTCAGCATATATGATTAAAAAATTATATTTTAGATCACATAGCCATTTCCGTCCGTCTATCCATTTGTCTGGATCAACCCAATCTCCTCTAAGAGTCTTAACGCTACTGAGCCGAAATTTTGCATGTAGATAACATTTTTATACCCTTGCAGAGGGTATATTAATTTTAGTCAGAAGTTTGCAACGCACAGAAGGAAGCATCTCCGACTATATAAAGTATATATATTCTTGATCAGCATGAATAGCCGAGTCGATATGACCATGTCCGTCTGTCCGTCTGTCCGTCTGTCTGGATCAACAGCTTCTCCTCCGAGACCATAAGAGCTACAGAGCTGAAATTTTCAGCATAGGCTCCTTTTTGCTGCAGGCATTGTATATCTCGGAATCATCCCGATCGGACGACTATATCATATAGCTCCCATAGGAACGATCGGTCAGGAATAAGCTTTATCCTCAATAACTTTGTTGTTTTTCAACCGAATGCCACGAAATTTGATATTTATGAGTTTAATATGCTTCTTGATACTTCAACCAAGTTTGATCTGAATCGGACGACTATATCATATAGCTCCCATAGGACCGATCGGTCATGAATAAGGCTTATCCTCAATAACTTTGTTGTTTTTCAACCGAATGCCACGAAATTTTATATTTAAGAGTTTAATATGCTTCTTGATACTTCAACCAAGTCTGATCAGAATCGGTTGGCTATATCATATAGCTGCTATAGGAACAATCGGTACAAAAAAAAATTTTGTATGAAAAATTTTTTTCCTCAAGCTCAAAATTTTGAATTTGTAAATTTGGTATGTTTAATTTACAATAATGCTTCTGGTGAATTATATAGAAAAAATCTGCAAGGGTATACGAACTTCGGCACGGCCGAAGTTAGTCCATCTTTCTAGTTTTTTACTATATTGTAGATCTAGGAATCAACTCGATCCGACTACTATATCAAATAGCTATGTAGAAATAATTACATAAATATAATAAATGAGTTTATAGTCAACAATTTTAATAATTTCAATTTTGTAGAATATTGTGTGACTTTGACTACAACTATATCTATAATTGCTTCGTAGAATCTATTCTTATATGTCAAAAGATATATATCTTATATCTGAAATACTCATTTTTGGGTTCTATTTTAACATATTTTTAATTACCCTAAAAAAAAATACCACAGGCTATGGGAAAGTAAAAGCAACTATGAAGTTATTGGTATTAATGATGATAAGGATTTTTTATCGGATAATCAATTGAATAAAGCTTTCATCTTTATTTCATTTGAGAACTTGAAAGATAAAACAAAATATCGAACTCGTACGTAAAACTAATTTAGCTGTTCAGAAAGCGGAAAGTGTATTGTACCCTGTATATTAAAGTCGCAGACTTCCGACCCCATAAAGTATATATATTCTTGATCAGTATCAAATGCGAAGTCGATTGAGACTTGTCCGCCTGTCTATCCGTCTGCCCGTCTGTCTATCCGTCTGTCCGTCCGTGCGTCTGCTTGTCTGTATGTACATCGAGATCTTGGAGACTAAAGGATAAAGAGTAACCGGCGATTTTGAGGGAGTTTGACTTTATGAAGCATCTTTACATGGTACAGGGTATATTCCAAGTCGACAAGGACGACTTGCTTGCTTCATTTTTGAATGAATAATTTTGTTGAAAGTTTTCAATTACAAAAGATTAAATTTTTCTATTATAATCTATATTTAAGCTATCGTAATAATGGCTAGCTCTATGGAATCTTCTATTATTTGAGCTATGAACTTGAGTCTCGAGTTTGACTATCATTTTTCAGGATTGGATTAGACTAATGCTTCGAGACAATCTTCAATATGAACTGAGCATTATTATTCCTGTAATTCCTGTATACCCAATAAATTTGAATAGGTCTTATCCTTACCCTTTGCGTTCAGTCAGCGTTGATAGATAATATCCGTATCGCAATTGGCATCTGATAAGATAATGGTATCGTTCAGCAGGGACATGAACATCGCCACCAATATAATTTCTCCGACATTTGGTACAGAATTTCCACGTTTCCGAGTTTACCATGGATTTGTGTGTTCGTTAATTGATGCAGAATGGGAGTAAAAAGCGAGTATTGAGCATATTTGGAAGGATGATTTCGTCTGTGAAATCGGTGACGATAATAGATAATCTTTTTTGGGGAACGGATATGAATATAACCTAATAGTTGATGCTGCTGTTCTAGACTTAACTAACTCCCATTTAAAATCATTATCATCAACCAGAATGTGAAAATCCTTAACCGATTACCTCAATTTAGACTTCAGTTCTTTTTACAGAGCTGAAGTGATTAATTTATATATATATATATATATATATATATATATATACATTATAAGTTTTAAGCAATCTGATAAGTTAATCACCAAAAAATGAATTTATATGGAGGTAATAGTGATCTAAAAAAGATATATTAATCATCAATGTGCCAATTTTTTAAATAGTTAACGACAATTGAAATGAAGTCATTTTCCAAAGTTTAACCAATACATTTTCTAAATAAATATTTACTTTTGGATAGAAGTGGTAAATATTGTATAAATATTCATTTTGATATTTTCGAGGCCTAGGTAAATGTAAAAATATAGATTAAAAGGTTCAGATCTACCACACTTAAGCCTGCCGATATTACAATTTTTCTATATTATATAAAATAGTAACAGGAATCAGACTTTAGGCTAGACTTTCACTGGAATTCGATATACATATTAAACTCTTCACAAATCTTGTAGAAGGAGTGAAATTTTATATATTTATATAAATATTTTTTAAACAGTAGCTATAAACTTTTAAAAATTTAATATCACATTGATTTAAATTTTTGCAGTGTTAAATTTAGTATCAATAAATATTAGATAAAAGTTTATTACACAAATTGATACTTATAGAAACATTTATGTACTTTTGTATTTTAGGTTAAAAGTGTTAAAAAAAAAACAATAAAGAATTTATAGTTTAACTAAACTTTTAGGTAATAACATATAATTTATGAGCAATTTTTTTTTTAAACAATATTTATTAACAATTAAGTACAATTTATTTGACAACTGAATCATTCATTGAGTTAAAGAAGAAGAAGAAGAAGTGAATGGCGATTTGACAGATTTATATTTAGTATTCTTGTCTTTATTTTCAATCTCTATTTAATTTTATTGTGTGTGTAGAGTTTTCTCCATATAAATAATGCATTATACGATCTCTTGCTAAAACAATTAGCAACTAGTTGCTGTTGTTGCTCTTGTTGTTGTTGTTGTTGTTGGCAATCTTATTACTATTCATGGCTCAATGGACTTAAGAGAGACTCAACAACACCGACAACTGCTTCTAGAGCTTGCTTCACCTACTTTCCAAGTGGTAAACTTGTTATATATCATCAACCATGGTGAATGGATGCCCAGAGATGGGTGCACCTGCTGCTTCTGTTGCTGCAGTTTGATGAAACTAAAAGTGCAAGACTTGCTGGCGGCAAAAAAAAAAAACAAAAACATATATATATATGTATATACATATGGTGGATATGGATATGGCTCTGTAACCATTGCATTTGATTGAACCAACCGTACCGTCCATTCAATACAGCCGTCAACAAGTGGAGCTACTTTTACTAAACCCAGAGAGGGGGACTAGCGGAGAGAGGGGGAAAACGAAAAAAATTGCGTGCCAGACTCTAATTGAGATTGGGGGGCAATGGCAATTCCAATTCTCAGCATGATGTTGCATTCTGTTTCTGTATATGCTTCATCAATCACTTAGGGCCAATCATACTTGACCAGGCTAATTGCCTGCTTTTGGCAGCTGTAAACTAGCAAAAAAAAAAAAAAAGAAGGAAAAAAAATCCTTGTAAATTACTTTAATTATTTAACAATGACAAAATTTTTGTGGAGTAAATGTCGAGGGGCAGCTGCCCAGCGAGTTTTTCACACCTGCTGCACCTGGTGGAACTGGAATCGAATCGAATGGAATGGAATGGCATGGCATGGCTTGGCATGGAATGTAATGGCCAGGCCATTGGGGTCTCTGCAAATTAATTAGGCTTTTAATATTTATGCTTTTTATGTATTCTGTTTTGCATTTGACGGCAGCGACGACAAGCATAAGCATTAAAAGGCAACCCTCCAAGGACGTCAGAGACTTGGAATCGGCGCACGATTCGTGACATTGGGCAATTAATAAAGGCAAAAAAAAAAAAATACAACAAAAAAGAGAAACAAGAAATGTCAGCGTAAATTACAACCAAGTTGACACAATGCGTCTAGCTAACCATAAGGAAAGCAAAAGGGTGCAAAGATAAATATCTATTATAAATTTCATCAGGACATGTCACGGACCTAACCGCCAAATGAGTCCCAAGGTAAAAAAAAGCAAAAAAAAAAAAAAAAAAATGATAAATGGCAGATGGAAATTTTTTTCTTCTTTTTTCTTTTTTTTTTGCTTTTCGCAGCTTCAAACAACTTTCAGTTTCTACTGCCGCAGGTCCTTTAGCCTGCTCCACCTGCCCGGACTGACAGCCTGCCTATTCATAAATATTCTGCTGCATCACAATCATAGGAATAGGCAAGAGTAATCCAAAAGACTTTTAATATCAGATCTCTAAAAATATAAAAAGTAACCCAATTCCTGAGGCAAATTTTTTCTTTTTGCATATGCAGCTCGTTTTAATATTTCTTTTGTATTTCCAAACAATGCAAAATTTTTGTTGCCACTCGAAGAGGATTACAGAGATTAGTGTCAGAAATTGACAAAAAAAAAAAAAATAATAAAAAGTTTTATAAATAATAAAAGCCATATTGATTTAAGCCGTAGTTACAGCCAGATTGGCATTAAAAATCGCTTATAAAATGTTCAACGTAAAGCTAATAAATATCGACTTAGTTTAAGTTTAAATAACAGGTAATAATATTTCATTCGCCATAGATGTGATAAATAATACCAAATAAGCTAAAATATTTACATTATTTATACTGCAGAGTGTTGGTAAATACACTGTATCCCATGCAGTGTTGTATGATTTGTCAATCAACTAGTGTTGTGTAATAAAATCAAATAAAGTGTAGTCATTTTTTTGAATTTCTTGATCCATTATACTTAAGAACTTGAATGGGAAAATATCATTACACCGAACTCGTACAATAAAAATAATTTTCCAATTAAGACAGCAATGAGTTTATTTTATCAAGGGGCACACTTGGCAAGAAATTTAAATGAATTCAAATTTCAAGGGATAGAATTTTTAAATCAATATCTCAAATAGGTTTTGAGTTACAGTCATTTAAGCATTAGCAGCTGGGCTGTAATTTACAGGATATATAAATTTTTCAACACGTTTTTCTTGAAAGAGAATTTTTCCGACTTTGCAAGAAATGATCCGATCGCTATTCTGTTCTTTATTTCATTCTCCATACAGTGACCTTAAAGTTTTCTGATTTAAGCAAAAATCAAATTCTCCCAGTTTAAACTAAAACTAAAAAAAGGTTAAACTCTCAAAATTTTAAGCAAAATTCAAGTTTTTGTTTAAAAATTCTACTATTTTATTTAATTTTTTTTTTCTCGACAAATGGGCATTTTAAGGACAATAATTTCTAGATTAAAGGGAATTTTCTTTTTTGGGTTTCAACCACAAAAGACGGAATCAGTAACACAGTGGAGGACCTGTTTTCAACGCCGTCGAAACCCGAAAACCATTTAAATTTTTTTGATATAACATTTTTGGGTATTATTAAAATATGTATAAATATTCCTTCTAAGTTTGAAAACAATTAATTTAGTTGTTTTTGTTGTTTAATTCCCAAAAGAATGCATGCGGACAGGTCACGAAAACAACCACCTTTAAAGGGTTGATTAAGCTATCTAATACAAACTTCCATTCAAGGTCAATATCAACCAGTTATACACGAAAACTTTCTACGGATTTACACGGAATCGTATTCTATAGCCAATGCATAGTATGACACTTTGCAAGCAATGATATTATGGCATATATTTTCGGGTTTTTACAATTTTCAACGTAAAAAAATTGTTGACCTAAAAGTTGAAATTTATTTCAATATTTTTACAAATTAGTTAGATATTAAATCTATTCATTATTGGGCTAAGATTTTTTCTTTCTATTTTATTATTTCAGTTTTAACCTTTCCCTTTCCTTTTTTCCTTTTCCTGCATTAAACACAGTTATTTGGCTTCTTATTACTTGTAGTGAGATACCCTTTCCCCCTTATGATTTGCTACTGACATTATCCCAGTCATTGGCCATATTCATGTTCATGTCCATGTCCATGTCCATAACAATCATCTGATTGTCATCATCATCATCATCATCATCATCATGTATGGACTGTCTTTGACTATGCGGCTGCTACTTTCACCTGGTGTGGGGCTGAAATGTTGCAAACAATCGAATCAAACGAACGAATTGACTGGAATTAGTGAACCGCAAAGATTTCATATTACCAACAAAAAATCAGATACAGAAACAGCAACAACAATACTCATATATATATATATATTTTTTTTTTTCGGGATATCAATTACCATCGACAGTTTCCATTCATTCAGTCATTCATTCATTCAGTCAGTCATTCAGTCAGCAGTAAATCAACAACTGCAGCTGAAGGAGCCTGCAACGAGGCGAATATCCGCATAAGCCACATAAGGCGGCAGGCAACCCCATCATATACATATGTACATATGTACGATGAGATGGCACACTTCCAATCCAAGAGGGTTAGAGGAGAAGTCAAGTTTTTTGCCTCTTCTGTTGGCGACATAATTAAAATGCAACATAAATAAACACAAGCACAGCACAAAAAAGATAAATTGGCCAAGCTATCGAGAGAAGAGGGAGGTGGATGGATGATGCAGTCGGAGGAGGTGGAGAGAGAGGTAGGACGAGCAGAAAGGAGCGGCTAGTGCAACGGAAATGTGCGTTAATCCAATTAAATGGCCAATTTGTGCCTAGGCAATAAGAAATGCAGAAAATGCAAATCATTAAAATTGAGTACAATTGCATGCAACTGCAACAAATATATATATATACATATATACATATTGTAGTTGCAACATTATATGGAACCAGCTGCATTTGCTGCCAACATTGGCCGGCTAAATGTGGCACAATGTCCTTCGTACTAATGTTAATGTTTCGTTTAATTTTTTTTTTTTGCTTTTTTGGACTGGCTCCATGTTTTGGGTTATTCAACCCTTGGGCCAAAACAAACAAATAAACACACACACACACACCCTTACACACATCCATTTAGCAGCAATTTGAACAAATCAAAGTCACCAACAGCAGCAGCAACAACATCGACAACATGAGTTCCTTTTTCCTTCAATTTGGCACGTGCCACTCTGTTGATAACATGAAACATCCTTGCAAATATATTAAAACTGCAATGTAACCTAAGACCCAACCGCCTCCTCCCCCCCCCCCCTTCTTCCTCTACACTGATTTTGGTCTCTCCATCTAGTGTACTTAGCCTCAGGGGAGACATTTTCGCGGCCAAAGAGGGTCATCATTTGTGTCTATAAACTATGTACAATTTGCATTTAGAGAGACGCGAGTAAAAGTAAAAACTTTTGTCATAAACTAGGACAAAGGACATGGACAAAGGATATACAAAATACAAAATACAAATACAATAATGAGCCAGCCGCTCCTCTTGCTCCTCGGCACATATTCCATATAGATATGTACATATTTGTTGTATAGTTCACCGTCTCCTGTTGGCTTCTAAGCCGGCAGGCGGCAACAAGACAGACACGTGTCCTGCTAACAGAAGCATGAACAGGAGCAGGAGCAGGAACTGAAGTTAAAGTTAAGACCATGTCAACGGGGTTGTCTGACGTGTTCACAGTGTATGCGGAAGAAATGTTTGGCCCGGCTGTTAATGATGGATTGTTCACATGAATTTGAGTCTTTTGGAAACGGTTTCTAATAGCCTTTATCGCCCCATGTGCTGACTTTGTAAGGTTTCTGTTTAGTTAGTTAAATACACTGAAAGAAAACTATGATGGAAATTAACAGATAATAAATAAATAGTTAAGTTGGCATACATTTTTGTTTAATTTATATATATAACCTGTAGAAAACTATTCCCAATTAATCTAGTCATAATATTAGCTTATGGTAAAACTTTCGGCTTAGAATTCCCAACTGGTTTCAGCATTCGAGCAATTCTTTAATCTGTAATAACTGATGGATATGTTTCATAAATTGTTTGATATTTATATTATATACATACATATATGTATAATAAAACACCGTAAATATTAGGTGTATATGTTCAAAGAGACAATTTTATTTCTATCTACTTTTAAATCATCCACAAATTTCCTTCAAGTGTATTTCACCAAAAAATTAACAAAAAAAAAAAAAATTTGCATAACTGTGAACTAGGAGGCAAACACGTTCAATTCAAATATGGCCTTTCCGCTCATTTAATCTAGGCAAGGATACGCGGTTTAGATATGCGTCGTATCCTTTTGGCCACGTGATTTCAGGGTGACAATTAATTTTGTCTGGCTCATTAAGCACAAACTTTTGCCGTTATTTCTGTTAGGGTGTGCGACCCATTCAAAAATTTCATATTTTACCGTTGGCAACAAATTGAAGTTAATGGCTTGGGGTTTTTTTTGGGTGGGGGGTAAACTTTATAAGGATCAATTTGGTTAGCTAAATAAAAGTTAATGTTAGGGTTACCATTTTCCTTTTTTGATAATGTGTCACTAAAAAGTCCAACAATCTGGCAATACTGTCTATGAAATGAAAGTCAACACTGTGTGACTGTCAAAATAAAACATTTTACTTTGATTTACATAGCATGGAGTCAAGCAAAAAAATGAAACCCGACGAATTAAAACCGGAATTGACCGTAGCAGAAAATGCTGGCTCTAGTCCTTTGAATAAGGAGAGCACTGAAGCTACCGAGGATTTGCCGCAATGTAGCAATAGTGTCAACTCAATTCTAACTATGAATAAGGACCAAGCAGAGCAGAAGAAAGAAACAGGCGATAACTGCAAAGATCAGATCAATAAAGAGGATGAAAAAAGACTAGTTTGTTAGTGGATATTTATGTGGTTTCCATCAGTGAGAGTTTTCATTTGTTTCTTTCTTTTTTTCTTCTTTATATAACTATTTTAGATTTGAGCAATTTCTCGGAAGCAGCTTTGGCTGCCTACATAAAGGAACTGAGTACGGAAATCTATGAGCTGGGTCTACGTGAAACGAGGGAACTGTCACGCAGCAAACACCTGCGCGTCTTTAGCAATACACGCCGCAGGGCCAACAAACGGGAGTAAGGAATGAAGAAAATCTACTTAGCTTTTTCTTGTTTTTTTTCTGTCTTTTGATATCATCAAATAAATGGCCATCATCATAGCAAGTGAAGTCCACATACACTTCAAATTGCATACCTGCACATAGCGAAAGCCGCTTAAAGGGCTTTAATTTCCTATGAAATGGACGCACACTTCCGCTCCCACCCACACGCAATGTCTAATGGTCAAATACCGAGTCGTTGTCTAGCTTTGGCATTAATCAAGCATTAAAGCTTCATTCGAGCTGCTAAGTAGCCAAGGAAACCAATGTTTCGGTCTCTTCCTGGTTTATGGCAGGTGCATGGGCGTAAGGGGGAAAAAACTGGTTCCCCCCTCCTCCAAAATGGGATACATTATCGAGTTGGTCATTCAATGATTACTAAGTTAACTTTCCGAATTGCTAAGCATCTTCTATCTAGGTTTAAATCTATATTACTCCCCTTTTCCACGCCCATGTTGGTAACTCAATTCAATGCAAACAGTCGCCAATGGAGTTTTTTTTATATACTTTTGTTTTTATTATCCCCTTGGATTTTGTGCTAATTTTCTCTATTTCCTGGTTCAATCGCTGGGGAGTAACCGAGTGGTTCCGTTTTCCTACTCTCCACATTAAATCAAACAAAACGAAAATACAAAATACAAGAAAGGAAAGAAAAGAAAAAAAAAGTGTTCTTAAGTTGATTAAATTTCACGCGATTTGATTCGATTTTCAATTATGGTGAAGCCACAAACTCCAAATCCAAAGCAATGTAAAGGGAAATCCATTATGCTAAATAAATACACCAACTCCCATGCTTGCTCCAGTTGTTTCCCCCCCCAGGATGAACTCTTGCCACAGTCTCGATTTCGGCCTGTCATATCTCTGCTGGGCTGGGCTTTGCTTCTGTTCCCTGGTCTCTGGCCCTTGTCCTGGCTGTGGCTCTGGCCCTGGCCTAGCCTAGCCTAGGCTTTTGATGCCCGTTTACAACTTGCATTAAACCCTTGTGTTGTTGTGTTGGCTGGCTGAATGGCTTTTGGACTCCCCTGTTACTCTGTGTGTGTATTGTGGCTGTGTGTCCTTGGTGGTTGCGGGTGCAAAATGTTTGTCATCTTCAAAAGGATATCTCATCATCAGTTTACTTTCATTTTCCCCGCACTTTTTTTTTTTTTTTTTTTTTGGTGATTTGGGGTTTGTCAAAACATGGCATTACTCATCCTTATGGCAACCTCCCACTTATAACAACCTTCACTTTGAATGCAACATGTGTCCAGGCTTAGCTTTTTTTCTCTCTGTTAATTTCCACCCCTCAAAAATATGCGTAAAGTAAAAGTTTTCCCCTGTATGTAAGGGTAACTTTGTCGTGTCTATTCTAATAGAATATCCTCATTATGCCTTTACAGTCAGCTCCTTCTTGAGTGTGTTTCGATGTTTTGAATAACTTTTAACTAAATTATTATTATTATAAATGGCATTCATAGGAATGACTGAATGCCAAAGTGAAATATTTCAAATATTAGCCCAAAACTATGCAAATAATAAATAGAAGGGTTGAAAATATGCATAATGCGACTTTGATTGAATATAGTATACATATATGTGTATGTATGTATGTATATACGTATATATTTCTATTATATATACTGCGCAGTATTTACATATCTGTAGCTTCTCTTCATTTCTTTCACTTTAATTCCCTCATACTTGAGAAGGCATCATTTGGCGCATAACGAATTAATTACCTCTATAACTAAGTGCTTCTTCATTATACACACAAACACACACACACACATATATATATATACACACATTGTATGTTAATATCTATGAAAATTTATGTAAAATAGTAACACAAATTATATATATATATGTAAGAATTTCAAATTGCAACCATATAATATAATTGCAGTACCAGATGCCACTTGATATGCTTTTATATATATACCCCTTTCAATCAAAATATATACAAGGCATATGAGGTTTAGAAAATGTAATCGGATCGAGGCAAAAACCAAGTTAATTCATATGGAAATTTAGTTGAGTTAGTTAGTTTAATTAGTTTAATTCTAGCTCAATTAAACTAATTAGCTGCATTCTTTTTAAAGAGATTTTATCAGTTCTTCTGTTCTTTTTATTTTATAAATTTTCTAATTGGACTTACTAAAAATTTAATATAAGTCGGAATGCAAGTCACTTTAGTAAACTATTAGGAAAAATTTTAGTTGTTAAGTCTAAAATGCAGAAAATATTTTTATTTTTAAATGAAATTAAATAATCAGAAATTTCTTTTATCAAAGTTTTTCTTGTTTTCAAAGATTAATTTAATTTAGACATTTAAAACATTTATTAAAGTTGGTTACAAAATTAAAGAATGATTAACAACAATTTAAGATCATATTTTACACCTAAAGAAAAATAATGAAGTCAAAATAAAGTCTATGAAAACTTCAATGAACTGTCAGAATATACATTCTATAATTTAAAATTTCAATTTAAAATAAAAAGATTTCTGACAAAAAGTCATAGATTTATTAATCTATTAAAAACTTTTACAAAATTTGTGTAATTATTCCTGGTGATTTATTGCCATTTTGCAACTATATATGTACACATAATGTTTCATTTATATTTTTTAATAGTTTACTCTCGTAACTCATGTTTCTTGTAAAAGATAAAAAGCTTGGCTGAGAAAAAAAACGCTCTCATAACTCAGAAATGCAGAAAATTATCAAGAGAAATAATAATTTACGTTGAGTTCATATATGTATTTATCATCACATAGATAAGAAATAATCTATAAGTAAATATTTTTAATGAATTTTTTGTTTAAAAATAACTCACTACATTTCATTAAAAATGAAATGTAATTCACATTTGTATAACGTAAATATAAATTCATAATACGAGGTGTGTTCAAAAAGTAAGGTGACTTTGTATTTTTAAGAAAAAATATTTATTTATTTATCAATATTTATGTTGTCCCCTTCAAAGTAATCCCCCTCAGATACAATACACTTATGCCAACGGTTTTTCCAATCGTCAAAGCACTTCTCATAAGCACTTTTCGGTATAGCCTTGAGCTCTTCCAGCGATGCAGTCTTTATCTCTTCAATCGTTGCAAATCTCCGTCCTTTCATAGGTCTCTTTAGTTTTGGGAACAAGAAAAAGTCACATGGGGCCAAATCCGGTGAATATGGTGGCTGAGGCATGATTGTGGTGTTGTTTTTGGCCAAAAAATCTCTCACAAGCAAAGATGAGTGAGCAGGGGCATTATCGTGATGCAAAACCCATGAATTGTTTTTCCACAATTCTGGACGTTTTCTTCGTATTGCTTCTCGCAAACGGCGCATAACTTCAAGATAATACTGTTTATTGACCGTACGTCCATATGGTAAGAACTCCTGATGCACCACGCCGTGGTAATCGAAGAAAACAGTGAGCAAAACTTTGACATTTGATCGAACTTGGCGTGCTTTTTTCGGTCTTGGCTCATCTGGGCTCTTCCATTGGGACGATTGGACTTTGGTTTCGATATCATAACCATATACCCATGATTCGTCACCAGTTATGACCCTTTTGAGTAAATCTGGGTCGTCGTTGACGTCATTCAACAGTTCTTGAGCGATGCTCATGCGACGGTTCTTTGATGCAAATCCTTTGATCCATATTTTTCGATAGCAAGAAATCGCCGAGCACGCAAAACACTTATAACCTTTACGCCTCTCCCAACCAAACAAAAAATGCTATACACTTGAAACTTGGTACAGATGTTCGGGAAGAGTGTACCAACATAACAAAATAAAAAAATCGATAATCGAAAGTACGTTGCCCGCCAAATTTGAAAAGTCACCTTACTTTTTGAACACACCTCGTACATACATATTTCAATATCATTGATAATATTCCATTGATATTATTACTGATTTTATTTTTATATTTTATTTTCATAGTAAACTGATAATGAAATTACATTAATTAGCTATTAAAAGTCAAGAAAAACATATTTATATTTGAGATATTGGAAAACAAAGGTTTTCCCGTTCAATGAACCTTCTTCTTCTACGAGGTTCTTTTTGCGCAAGATTTAACAATGAATCAGTGGGTAACCGGCGATTCGATGTTTACTAATAAGGGAGAGATAAGGTAATTGGAACATATGGATTTATCTAAAAGATTAAAATTAAATACATTTATTTCAGCATAATAAATTAAATTTATAATTGCATTAATAATGCAATGATCACATCGTCAGATCGAATATAAAAACTCATGAAACTTAACATTAATCAAAAATAAATAGATCTCCAGTAATCTATCTACTACAACTTCCTGCACTTACATTATGATAATGTCATTAATAATGATTTTCCAACCTTATCAAATTAGAAAGATTAGAAAATTTACTAATGGGTATATGTTAGTTCGATTTGAACTATTTCAAATTTCTGCAGCATAAAAGTGTTCGCACATAACTTGTACATATTTTCCATTGTATGTGTCTGGCCATACAAACAAAGGAAATCAACCAACTGTCTGTCTGTCGTCTGGTCTCTCGGATTTTTGGAGTTCAGTTTTTTCGGGTTCGCTAAACTTTCAACGAACAACAAACAAAGGGATCCTTTTATGCAACTGTTTATCATGTTAGTCTTAACTTAATGTCTATGTCTATATATCCATATCCCTCGTCTGTCTGTCTGTCTATCTGTCCTGAGCATAACTTCATCTTTACCTTACCATCATCTCATTTACACAATGCCATTGCTGCTCATGTCTATTCAAAAATTCCATTTTAACTTAAAAACTCAAGTCCAAGTTTTCTCTACTCTTAGTAACAGCTCACTTGGGTACCATTATTCACATAGAGTTTTTAGACAGCAATGGGAAAAGGATGTGTGCACAAATATACTCGTACATTTTTGTAAATTAAATAAAATCCTATTAAACGGTCTATTTGCCCTGTGTGTGTGTGTGAGTGTGTGTGTGTGTGTGTGTATGACGAACGTGCGAGCAGCAGTTCATTTGCCTTAAATCTAATTATGAGAGAAATCCCATGCCATCTCCAGTTTGGTGACTTGTGGACTTGTACGTGCAGGTGCATTTTGTCACTTGGCCTCCTCCTTGCCGGTTGTTATTGCTATATAGAATTGAAAACAAATTTCATGAAAATCCGCTTAATAAAGAACTTTGCTAGCTGTAAAGCAGCGCGACACGGAAATAGTTGAAACGTTTATATTTTAACACATTTGCTGATCAAAAGAAAATACAGTAGGCCCTTTGATTTTCTTTTTGTGAGCGAGAAGACTTCCGCATGCTCCAGTTGATATACCACAGAGAGAGAGAGAGAGAGACGGAGAGTAAAGGGGTAAGGGAATGAAGTGTTTTAGTAGAGTTGACAAAGGCAAAGAGGAGAATGGTTGGCAGAGGGAGGGAGGGTAGAAAAACAAACATGTTAGCAAAGGGAGGGGGGAGAAAATGAAATTTCGACAATTTGGCAAATGTTAACTTTGCTAATTTGCATAAACCGCAACAACCGCTGTGGCTAGAAAAAAAAAAGAAAAGAAAAGCTAAATAAAAGAGAAAGGAGGAGAGAGATGGGGGGCGAAAAGCTGACGGCAAATGCAACTTTCAAATGGGGAGACGACGAGGACATAGCCCGCATATCCTTTACACTCTGCCAAGTAGTCACTTTCACTGCCTCTAGCCAGGACGGACCTCTACTGTGTTGGTAATCCCCAACAAACGACGCCAGACACGTGCGCCACGTAGCAATTTGTGTGCGAGTGAGTGAGTGAGAGAGAGAGATGGTTGAACTCAGACGGAGGACGAACCAAGCCAGACCAAAACCAGACCAGACCAGACCCTCCAACCCAACCCACAAATTCTAATGCACTGTTTGGCCACTCCCTTGCTTCCTTCTATAAATTTTTTTTTTCTCCTTTTTTTACTTTTTTTTTTTTGGTGAGGCGGAAGTCTATGCGATAATGATGGATTGTTTACAACAATGCAAAAGGTCCTGCTGGAAGCTAAAGCTTCATTCCTCTTTCCTTTCCTTTACTCCCCCCTCCTCACCCTCGGAAAATCAGAATATTTCGGCGCAACGACGCTTCTTTGGCTGTGTGCAGTTGAGCGTGGCGCCATTGTGAATTTTTGAATAAGTTTTTGGCTAAATGATTTGATTATATACAAAATGAATGAATACTCTGTTGCAATATACATAATCTCTTAGCGACTCTTCTACTCTGTTGTCCAACAAACCATCACCCATAACCATCTCCCAACACCACTAACCTCACCACCATCAACAACACTAACAACAACAACAACAAAATCAACTACAGCGACAGCACAAAACAACAGAAAGCCGGCTATAACAACAACAACAAACTTTTCATTCAGAAACAGCTGACTGGCGGCGAATGGTGGAAAATATAAGAGTAGACAAACGAGGGGTGGTCAATAAGTCATCATCATTATCGTCGCATTATTTACAACCGGAAGCGAAAAAGATAATGTCATTATCATCTTTAGTCTGACATTATTTTATAAGTATAAATAATAAATACATATATATATATAAATAATAATAAATAAGGTAACCTGAATACCCATTGTTGTCTTTATCCGAATCGGCTGCAATTTCTTCGAAAAATAAGTAGAATTTTTATAAATGACTTTTCTATTATTATTATTTTGCCAGAGATCGTTAAATTGAAGACTTATAATCAAAGTAAAGTTAAATAATAAGAGTTTTAAACCATTTAAGAGTGCATAACAGGCTCCATAACAGTTATCACTATTACTTATTTAATAAAACAAAATTTCGCTGCAATTATCGCTGACATTCTGCACATGAGTAAAATAATCAGTTAATCAGTTAACTTATCAAAATTTACATTTCCACCATATTTTGCTAACACGGCATCTGAACGACATTTTCATCGTTATCAAATCAGCGATTGATAATTACCATGTAATGTTGCTTTAAAGCTTATCTAATCTGTAATCGATTGTTATCACACGTGTCTTTTCGTAATCCAGTTAGTTGATAAATAGGTTAGTCGCATAATATATTTAGTTATACAAAATATTCCAAATTAAACAATTATCATTATTTAAATAACAAAAATCATTGACTTTAATTTTTTACTTCAAGAATTCCAAATAAATAAAATTAAATTTATGTTTTAAATGGTAATTAACATAATTTAGAATTATAATTTACAATTCGAAAAATTTGTATAACTTTTCAGTCTAAAAATGTAAAAATCAAAATTGAGTAATAATTCTAAATAAATATAAAGCTAATGTTAATTAAATAAAATTCAAAATCTATATTACTTGATATATTTTCAACTATTTGTTTTATTTTCTATAAATATTTCAATTTTTCTTTAAATTATTTATTTTCCAATATGCACGTTCAACTTTCTTTACAACCACCCCTCGTATAAGAGTTTATTGCTCAATATGCTTGAGAGTAGTCGTACCCATTGCCAACGGCTGTTTAAATTTAGTTTCTATTTAGAGTTCGCCGCATGCGGTTCGACGGAACTTCATTGACCGATATCGCCTGCAAACGGTTAAACTGCGCGTTGTATCTATATCTTAATGTGTGTGTGCGTGTGTGTCCGAGTGTGTGCTGCAACAACGAGTATGTGTGGGCAATGTGCCTGTGTGCAAATGCAGTTGCAGTTGCTGCTATAATTTAGCTGCCGCTTGTATCTTTATGTGTCTCTCTCTGTCTGTTGACGGCAGCTGTAAAATGCAGTAGCAAAAAAAAAATAAGCAACAAAAAAGAAAAAGAAGCAACAGCATAAAGCCAAAAGAAAAAGAAAAAAAAAAGAAATAGCAAAAGAAATAAATAAACAAAGAAAAAAACATCTACACATATATGTATGTAGCTGACACACACCTGCTGCCTGTCCGTCTTGCAACAGAGCCAAAGAGTTGCAAATTAGAATCTTCTCAGCCAACTAACTGAAAGACAAAACAAAACAAAAACAAAAAGAACAAACTACACAATGTAAGTTCCTCCTCATCTTCTGTTCTTAACCAAGTTCAATGACTGGGGGCCAGACTTAATGAGGCTTAACCTATTGACTATCTCTCTCTCTCTCTCTGAGTCTCACTGATAAGCGGGAGGCAACAACAGGAACCCATTTACATATAATTATCTTTGGATGCCTCGACTAATATGTTAATTTTTGTCACAAAAACAACACTCAAAAATCCAAAAAAAAAAAAGAACTTGAACAATAATAATAATAATCAAAAATATTATCAGTGAGCAGCTGGTCCAAAAAATGAAACGTTGATTGTTGCATATGTCTATCCCTCCGTCCGTCCGTATGGCTGTCGTCTCTCAAAAAAAAAAAAAAAAGAAATGAACTTGTCAAATTGTGGCAACAGGGACGGATTTTTTAATAGAGAGCAAAGGGCTCAAATTAAATATTTATTAAAGATTACAATAAAAAGTAAAAATTTGAATATATACAGCTTCGGTTTAGTGCTGTATATATTGACAGATATTAGAGCCAGGAAAAGTGTTGCATTATAAAATGTTTAAAAATAGATATACTAAGTATATTTGTAAGAAATAAAACCAAAAAATATATATGTATATAAGATTTTTTTGAGCTAAAGATTTTGGCTACCAATAAGGCATACATTTATTTAGACAATGTTTCTCTATATATTAAAGAAACTTTCGGTTTGAAAACTAAACTAAAAAACAGATTTTTTATTATTTTGTTAACAAACTTTTCTCATTATCCATCAAGTTGGTTATTGCTTCGTTATAATAAACAAAATTCATTTAATTACTCTCTGAATCAGTGATTAAAACAACTATTAAACAGATATTTATTTTATAATTGAACCAAAAGCTTCTTTTCTATGTACCAGATTATAATAATATTATCATAAATTAAAGAAAATTCATTGAATAATTTTCAAAAGTTTTACCCAATAAAAAATGACATTTCATGGCAACAAAGTTGTTTGTTTTTTTTTATAGTTTTACATTAATACAGATTTCACTATAGTATTATAAACTCAGTTTATAAATACTTGAATACAAATGAAAATGTTTGTCTTTTTAATATGACATTTCTAATCCAGCCCTGATTCTGTCAATGATTATTGTCAATTGAATGATAAGAGGTGACAGCCCTGCACACCCTAATGTGTCTGTGTGTGTATCTTTCTGAGTGTGTGTGTGTGTGTGTGTCTAATGATTTGAGTGAGAAACAAATTTTTATATAGTATGAACCTTGCCTTCAATTTTCTCTTTCAATACTTGCACAATTGAAAAAAAAAAAAAAAAAAAAAATCCCACATTACGCATACGCCACATGGCGCCTGGGCTGATAAGTCGATTTATTGTTAAATTTTTGTTTATTTTCCGTTTGTCATTGATTCAATTAATAACAAAATGCATTTGTTAAAGAGGGGAAAAAAAGGAATACATACAAATGTATATATGTATATATATGTTCAATAGAGAGCAGCTACCATTTCGCCATCTAATGGCTAATGGCCATGAGTAACAAGGCATTTCTGATAAGATTAAGTGCCATTTCGAGTTTCATTCGGAAATTATTAATGAATGTGCTGCTGCAAGAGAGAGAAAGAGAGAATGAAATAGAAATGGAAATTGTATATCGTATTTGGTTTTTCTAGATGACTGAACAATTACCCAAAATGTTAAACTGTTTCGATTCTATTTTGTTTATGCAATCTATTGGCAAATGGTCATAAAAAGAAATCAAACAAAAATCACATGAAATACAGCGAGCCTTTAACTTGGTAGTAACTTGCTTAACATTTGGCATATTAATTATATATATACATATGGATATGCCTAGATGTTGAAACTTGTAATAATAATTTGTTCATGTGCACGTGCAAGACCGGAAGAAAGGTGCGCCAGAAACATTGCTACATGTGTATTTGATTTGCATAATGAATGAAGACATTATAAAGACTTTAATCAAAAAAAAAAGAAAAAAAAAGCGGTGAAATTTAAAGAGAGCCCCATAACCATTTCGTTTTAGCCAAAAAAAACAAAAAAGCACCGCTCACTTCTCGTGTTGCCAACAAATAAATATAACAGTCAAACAGGCAAATGCTTTATGATGATGATTCCACTGCTCCATATAAAACTCTAACATTTGCATACTTATGTATATAACATACGAATATGTATATATGTATGTATATATTTATATAGAGCGGAGGCGCCTAGTTATCCTACTCTTCTATCTTTGTACACTCACACACATGTGTATAACTGTTACTAACTGCGTGGGTGGGTGGGTGGGTTTAGGGGAACGGGAAGGCTCCTCTTTGTCTGTTTTGGCTTGACAAACATAAACAGAGAAATACACACACACACACATTCATCCAGGGGCCTATAACCATATCTCATAGGCGGCAACTGTCGTAAATTCCATGCCTCTTGGCTTTACCATTACCTAGTTTTAATACCCTGTAAAACAAATGACATATAAAGGCATATTAAAAAGGAACGCCCGCTGACCCATTTGCTACACATGTGACCTAATAAAGTTACTTGGAACTCTTTTGGTTTACAAATTCATCATCTCATATTTTTGGCTAGTTTAGTTAGGTGACCATTACGAATTATAATTGTTATAGGAAAAGGTTTTCCAATCAATTTTCTAGTTCATCCCTTGTAGATTTAGATTTCATTTCTATAATTTCATTATGAATAATCAAAGATACACAGATATAAGTCTATAAATATTAAATTCAATTTATAGTCGATGTAGAAAATTCAATAGTTTTCCTTTTAATCGATCATAATTAAGGAAATTTGTAAAAAAGTAAATATTTTTTATGGATAATTTTAGACAAACTAACAAACATAAACATATATGGAAATTCCCATAGAAATCGTGTCTGCTAGAGATATATGAATGGAAATTAATGTAAAAATTGGCTATAGGAAATGAAGACAGATTGGAATTGATAAACATTTCAATGTTATTCGATAAGGAAGAAAGATAAAAAAATATATATATATATATTTAGATAGTAATTTCGCTAATAGTCGTTATGTGATTAAGTTGTTATAGATACAGATAAAATTATATATAAAATCGTAGAATTCCAAAAATCTAAAAATAACAATGAATGTACAATAAAATAAAATACAATTCTAATAGGAAAATATAAAAGACAATATAAATTATGATAATAATAGTAACTAAAGTGAAATATAAAAAATAAAAAGAATTCTAATAGGAAAATATAAAAGACAATATTAAATATAATAATAATAATAACTACAGTAAAATAAAATAAATTAAATAGAATTCAAATACTAAAGTAATAAGCATGATTTAACAAATAAAGTCACATAATAATCTGGCAATGTGGAAAACATTAATTAATTAATGAATTGTTCATTAAGTAATTTTCTTTTCCGTTTTTCATTCTAAACGGTATCTCAAAGTCGTGACTTTCCTTTTTACACATACTTCATGTTTGCTACCTAGTTCCTACTGCAATGCTTTTTTGTTTTATTTTTGTTTATTTTTAGTTGAAAAACAAAAGACAAAAGCAAAAAACAAAAAAACGAAACAAAAACAGAAAGAAAAGCAACTCATTTGGAGACACGCACCAATTTTTTGTTAGCCAAGTTAAGCTTTTGGTTTTGTGGCACGTTTCGCATTTTATGGTAATTTAGTTTTTCATTCCATTTAAATGTATATAAATTTCAACAAGGTTGAAATTTACTTTGACACCTTTTTACTGAAACCCCCCTCCCCCTCCCATACATACATATATCTCTTCTCTTTGAATCTTTGCTTTAGTTTGGAGTCGTTGAATTTGAAGTAATTTGCCGCCCATTGAAATCAACACTTCTTTGTTTGTCTTGGCGTTTTTATCTACAACTTGACGAACTGGTTTTCCTATAGACCAAAAACAGAAAAAAAAAACAATCCAAAATCAAAATTGAAAAGAAAACAAATTTAACGCCAAAAATCATAAGTAAAAATTTATTTCAAAGAAAAAACTAAAATTACTTGATTGTTATTCTTGGCATTTTATTTAATTGCACCGCAGGGGTTATTAGGAAAACATGTAAGTTAATTGAGCTATATGAGAGAAACTATAGAAACTATAGAACAGAGTTTCTAGCACAAATGGGGTTCACTTTGCCAGTCAATCCTCAGAAATTTTCGCTAAAAATAAGTAAAAATTACTACCAAGACATTGATTTAGTGATTTATACAAAAGTTTCTCTCTTAAGCGATGACAGGTAAAGCTTATAAGGGGTACTCCCAAGCTGAAATCTTTTTTCTCCTATAATTGTAATTCTCAACTAGTTCTAGCATTACAGGGGAGGTATATGGCATCGATATTTGCCATTAAGATATATATATACATAGATATACGTACAAACTTCCTACGTCTTTTAATGTTTATAATTCCTATGCTGGTCATAACTTCAAAGAATCTAAAATTATTCAAATTTTTATGCAATAAAAGGTGAGATAATCGTCAAATATATTTAATTTAGATAGACAGGCAAACTTCTCTCCTTTTGTAGAATTTACAATTTCTAGTAAATCTTACTATAAAAGTAAGACAATTGTCTAATATATATTTAAAAGCTGCAAACAAAAGTTCAAGTAACTTAATTGATTTAAGCACTTTTTTTCAATCAAAAATATTGTCAAAAACTAGCCTTGTCATTTATTTATGATTCTTAATATTTTTGGCAAAAAGAAAAACAAAACCAAAAATAATAAAAAAAAAAAAAAGCTGTTCAACTGGTTAGTGGATTGGGTCGATACAAGAGTAACCATATTTGGTACTTCCTGACCGCCACAGATGACAGACGTCATCATCAAAAAGTGACTTAATTAAAAAGTTTTCTATTATATGATTATGTGACCAAAAGAAGAAATAGAAGAAAATCACATAATGCTAAGAACCTAGACATAAACCACGAGGAGTAAGTATGTATATAAAATCATTTCATTCAGAAGATTTGCATTTATTATATAGACTCCCTCTTCTTCTATCCCTCTTCCTTTCTCTAGCATCTTTACGCTAATTACTCAAACAAATAAACTCGGCATCAGATTTAGCTTTAGTAACGAAAATTTTATGACTGGCAAATAAATACTGTGAGATTTCAATGCTAAGCACTTTTGCCTCCTCTCTCTCCCCGCCCCCTCTCTATATTACCTCTGTCTATATGTATATTTGCTTCTCTTCTGTACTTATCTAGTGGCATAATCTTCTACATAGGGTTCTTAGGCTTGTACTGGAGCTGCTGCTGCTGCTGCTGCTGACTGTCTTTGATGCCTTGGCATAGTTTCGCTGACTCGACGACGAGGCGAATTTTATCACCCCCAAAGCAAAAAAAAACAAGTAGAAATAAAATAAAACCATTTGGCTAAAGATAAAGCCACTAGACTGAATTATGTATACTGTAAAGACCTAGGAATCGGTAGCAAATTGTATTTGTTAAATGTTTATTTACATTTTTGTGTTGTTTTTCTTTCTTTTTTTTCATTATGCAAAGCAAAATTGATGTTTTATTTGCTTTAACCTGCCAACCATTTCATTTGAAAATTTTACCATCACAAAGTTTAAATTGAACTCACGCTTATGTTCCAAAAAGTTTTGGTTAGTTAGGGAGTTTATTTTTTCTCTCCTTTCTTTTTTTTTTTTGAGTTTGTAGCATGCAATTTTATTGGCAGTTTTGATTGGGGCCACTTTACATATACATACATATATATGTATGTACATATACCTGAGAGAAAAAGTTTTTCCTGTTATTTGGTCAGAATGTAAATTTGATTGCTCTCCTATGGCCAAAATGGTAAAACTTGCTAAATTTACATTTAACTAACTATATTCTACACGAAACAAAAATCTGAAATCTATTTTTTTTTTTGAAACAAAATAAACATAGTATAAGTAGTAAAGTTTTAAACAGGTTTTCAATTAATAAAAACAAGTTTAAGAAGATGCTACTTATGAGTTAACAACTAATTTGTTGCATAGATAAAAAATGAAATAAAATACAAAATTTAAAGTATGATCTAAGCTAGTTAAATGGTGTTCAATCAAAATCTCTTTATATGGTATAAACTATAAATCGTACAGTTTAATTATATAATTGGTATTAGCAGACATCGTGACTCTGAGCTAAATTTTTTTTTTGCGTTTTTGGATGATTATAGAAAATTTTACTATTTCTTTTTAACAAATGGCATTATATATCTACTGTAATGGCTTAATAAAATAAGTCGAAAACTGATCCAAATACTACAAAAGAGAGTATTAATATAATCTTCAATTATATTAGAATATATTTGTATTATATATAGGATATTATGTTGATATTAGAAGATAGGACAAGGACAAATTTAAGCATTAACAAATTGGATATGTATTGGACCAATAATACCATTCGTATCTTATTACTTCATTTTTTTTTAGTAGATTTAAATATATAACTCTATTTCCATACACATAAACAATATACAATAAAATATTTATCCAAAATTATATTTCATTTACTATAAATAAATTAAACTATAAATTATTTTACTTTTTTATAAGCCAGTTATCTATATAATGTTTTCTGCCCACATTCTTATCTTTCTAATAAGGATATTTATGTTTCAGTTTCTTGCTATCATTTTTTGTAGCAATCATCCAAAATGTAAAATGATTTGACTTATAATAAGACCTAACTGATCTAATCTAGTTTTACTTATGCATTTGGAAAACTATATAATCTGTAGAATTTATATCTAAAGAGACCAAACGAGGAACTTTTATAACCGATTTTGCTTTGCATATGAACTAGTATTATCTATAATACAATTATCTTCTAAAGAAAGCATTTCCTAAGATTATCTTTTATAACCGATTTTGCTTTGCATATGGAGTATTATCTATTAGAAAATGTTATTCTAAAGAAAACATTTCCTAAGATTAACTTTTATAACCGATTTTGATTTGCATATGGAGTATTATCTATGTTTTGTAAAGAAAGCATTTCCTAAGATTATTTTCATTTAGACCAAATATAATATTATCACATTAGAAGCACATACATTCAAATCACGTAGAACTAAAACTTAAAATATATTTCGAACCATATACGATGATATAGTAAGTATATATATAGGTGATACTATGAATTGGATTGTTTAGTAATCTTTGTGTGTTTATGTATTGCCAATTTGTGTTAAGTGCACAAACACATCAATTTATTTCTGTTTTCTGATTGCACATTTCATATATGTATGTATGTACTGGTATTTTTTTTTAAGTGTAGATTGTTTAGGTCAATTACATCAGCAACAGTTGCTGCTGGCTATTGCCTGAAGTTGATCATTTTTGATTACTTTGCACTCTCTTGCAACTGATTCTTCAATGCCGCCCACCCAAGCCCAACTAAATTGGTAGATTAAATGACAAAAGCAAAATGACCACAGATTAGTCTATATACAGATATATAGATATGTACATATATACATTGTATATGTATGCAAAAACACTTCAAATGGCTTTGGAATTTCTTTTGATTATAATTTAATTTCTTTTACCACAAAAAGGGAATTAGTTAGATTTCCTTTTTAATTATAGACAGACGAATGAAAGACGAGCAAATGTGCGAAATTTATTTATACATAAAAAAAAAGAAATTTCATAACGTGAAATTAGCGCACATAACTTGAATGCAAAATGCAATTTAAAACCTTAAAGGGGGAGGGGGTGTGTGTGTTTGTGTGTATGAGGGGGGAAAACAAAAACAACAACAACAAGAACTAAATTTCAATGCTCATAAAACTGCAGCAGCTGCCACTTGGAAAAAATGTTTTTTGAACTCAAACTCGAGAAACTGACGACGCGCCCGCCAGTCTCCGCTGACGTCTTGTTTGTCTGCCTTAAATATAATTAAACATAAATGTGCAAACGCA
Source organism: Drosophila sturtevanti (assembly GCA_018150375.1). Taxonomy (NCBI): domain Eukaryota; kingdom Metazoa; phylum Arthropoda; class Insecta; order Diptera; family Drosophilidae; genus Drosophila; species Drosophila sturtevanti. The sequence goes on along the minus strand of JAECWJ010000324.1, from coordinate 1,288,587 downwards.
CTCAGTTCCATTTATGAATATTTTTGCTTGCTTTTTCTTACTTTTGCCAATAAGCACAAGTTTTTTTTTGACTGCCTGTTTGCCTTCTTCTTCTTTAACTTTTGCTGCCGCTGCTGCTGTTGCTGCTGACAGCCCCCACTCGTCGTCCGTGGGGCATGTGTCGCCAAGTTGCGTTGATCAACTGGATGGCGAATATCGAAAATAAGAACATAAAATAAACAAATCATAAATCTGCGTCCAAATCTTTGCTACGACCACCCAAAAAAAAAAAAAAAAAAAGAAGAAACTCTGTTTATCTCTCTTTCTCTATCCGATTCTTTCTCTCTCTCTCTCTCTCCGATTGCATCATTTATGATCATTATAGTTGTCTGTGTATGTATGTATTTAATATTCATATTTCTAAGATACTTTTTCTAGACCAAATATATATGTATATATAATATTTTGTGTTCTTGTGTGGTTCGCAAATTCATTTTTACAGTTGTGTTTGTTTTATATTCATTTTAAATCCAATTAAAAAGAGACAGAGAAAGATATGATCATTCAACAGATCATTGAAATCAAATGCTCATTAGTGCAAATATTTGCAACATTTTTAAAAATACACCAAAAATTAAATGAACTATTTAAAAATGAAATGATACTTTTCAACGACAACATACAAATAAGAAGAACAGGTAAAAATGATCATTTTTAAATAAGTATCTGGTATTTTTAATCTATATAATTAAGTAACATTTTCTAATTAGCAATAATTACTGCCTGCATCTGTTATTGAAATTTGCCCTATAGCAGATTTTCCTAATTGAAATTTTACTAATTTCCAAACTCTTACTCTTTCTTTTCCAAAGAACTAATGAATCTTCTTCTGTTCTTTGGTTATAACAATTAGTAACAAGCGATTATCTTATTAATTTTATTTTAATTAACTCTTCAATGTTTAGCTGAGGTGCCCATGGCAGGGAAAAAATTGCCCTCCCACTCCACTCCTGATATAATTTAAAAAAGTTATTCAGTCATATTTATGTATTGAAATTTCAATGATCGATCTGATATGTATAGCAAGGCAATTTCGATAATAAAATTCCAAAACTAGTGATCATGGATATCATATAATAAATAAAAATATATTTTTTGACAAAAAAAAATGAACATTTACCGAAATGGTGGCTCCTTACACAATTTTTACCTTTATGTGACAAACAATCAAATTATTCAACAATATTTCACTGTATTGAGGAAAAAAGGATTGTGTTTATACCAGAAGTGTCGTGACGTAGCAAGTTAGTTGCATGCAAAGACGTGTAAAATGTCCACCTTGGTGTTTGTGTTCTCTCGATCACACATACTGCTATCTCTGTCATGCTACCCTCCACGTTGAAGTTTAAAATCGCGATTGAATATATACATATGTATATATTAACATACATACAAAGTTGATGTGCCACTTTGCGCCCATGGCACGTGCCCTGCTAGCCATATCCTAGTTACGCCTTCAATGTTTAGACTCTAGTTTAAACTAGAGATTAGGTAGAGCATTATTCATACTTTTCTTTATATTAAATTTTTCTTATAAGTAGATCAAATATACAGTTTGTCAAAGAATTGTTTGCAAAATGAAAATCGAAACAAAATATAATTTTTCAACTCCTTTTTTAGTATAATCTATTAGTTTTTTCAAAAATTTTTTTTCATATTTATATTTATTAAAGTATTCTTAACTTATTTATAGCAAAAAAAAAATAATGTTTCAATTATTAATGTAGAAAAAAAAACATAAAAAACAAAATTCGACAAATTTCACACTGTCAAGTAATATTTAGTAATTATTTTAAATTTAACTAAAACGAATTAAAACTTAATATTTAGTGTGTTTACCACTGGCATCCAGAACAGCCTGAAGACGACGTGGCATAGAGCAAACCAATTCCTTAAGATTATAAACCTGGGGAATTTTCTCCCAGTTTAAACTTAACGAACATCTCTATTGGATGGGCACCTTTCTTAGGCGGACAATTTCTCGACATTGGTTAGTTTAATTAGTTAGTTAGTTAGTATAATTATTATAACTATACCCTCCTATGGTCAATAAAGACCGTTTTCACTGTACCTATTTGCGATAATTTGATTTAAAGAACATATGTAGATAAATATGTATGTAAATTCTTGTGAGTTGCATTAATTTTAGATTTTGATCGATTGAAATTGCTTAAGGAGCCATGGGCAAGGAGATTTCTATTATATATTCTATTATATATTTCTATTATATTATATCTATTATATAGTTGATAAAATAATCGAAATTCTAAATTATACAATTTTACATTTTCAATTTTTTATTAATTTTGAGTCAAGTTAAACGCAAAAATACATTTCCAATGTATTAAGAAAAAATGAACTTTTATTTAAGAACTTTTCTTCCTGTATAAAATAAAACTTCCACATCTCTAGCACTCAACCTGGATTAGATAATGATCACGGAACTGAGACTTTAGTATAGACTATAAGGTTATAAATTGGGAAGAACATAAGATCGAATTTCCTATGCAGTGCTAATATGAATAATATAAATTTATTAACAAGTTTATTTCTAATAAAAGACTATATCAATCACTTGAATCACAAGCCACACCCAATATGCAAATTTTTTTTAATATAAATATTTTCAAAATTACTAAAGTCATTGATTAATTTTTATTTAAAGCTTATTTACTTCACTAAAGAATTAATAAATATACAAAATTGATTTTTATATTTATTTATTTGATTGTAGTACATATTAAAAATTAATTTGAAAAATTTAATATTTAAATAGTAAAGATTAATAAATTAAATCTATTTTTCTGTAAGAGTCACAGTGAAAAGTTGCCACAAAGGTGCTATAGGAATATATGGAACAATCCTAATTTAACCAATTCCCTTGATCTTATGATCCTTAACCTAAGCCCTTTTGACTTTATTTGTTAAGTGATTAACAATACTGTACTATACATCTGATAATTGACATGTCAAGTGACAAATTGAGAAACTCTAAAGGAATGCTGCTTCCGATCCGATTGTCTCTTTGGTAAGATTTATAGCCCTTAAATTTAATGTTAGCTGGCCAAAAAAAAAAAAAAAAGTTTTCCCAAAAAATTTATCATTTCAGCTGCTAACTATGAAATGGAATGCTGCTGCTTGTTCTTTCTCACTGTCTCTCTCTCTCTCTCTCGCTATCTCACTTCTCTTTAGTTAAGGTGATGAATGTGATGAAGGCCTTTCAGAAGAACGGATGCAGATGTAATTATGGTGGTAGTAATGGTAGCGGGAGGGGGCGAGTGCCCCTTAATGGCATATTCTGTTACAGTTCGTGGCAAAAAAGAGAGAGAGAGAGAGAGAGAGAGAGAGAAAAAAAAATACTTTTTCGGGCCATGCACTTGGCTCACAAAACTCGAACAGATACACAGATATAGACAGAGAATGGAGAATGCCGCCGCCTGCCAAGCATGACAAAGAACATGTATTTTTTTTTAATTCTTTTTTTTTTTACATGTGAGAGAGTAAAACTCACGCACTCTGGCTTCTGTTTCGATTATATCTGTATATCTGGGGAAATTGTACGGGTTTGGTTTTGTAGTACTATATCTATTAGAGATTGCAACACGTACACGTAAAATTCTCCCGCCAACTAGACAGACAACTAGCAAACTCTAGCTAGCTGGCTAGCCCCTTGTTATGGTTCATGTTCCGCTATTTTAGGTCGTTCCTCTGCGGCCGCTTGTCGAACGGAAACCTGCAACAGAAACGGCGCAAAGCAACAGCAACATACGATATGCTTCAGCGGGCGTGCAATTACCAACGCAAAATGGGATGAATATGTTGGGAAAACAACAGGGAAGAAGACTAAATGAGGGTAAACAATAAGAAAGGGGGGGAGAAAGAGGTAGCGACCATGACAAAGGCTTCCCCAAAATATATATGTATATATAAAACACTAGTGCAATTTCAACTCAATGGCCTAGAATATACTTATGTATATATATATAAATCACCGGAAGCCAATGCACCTTTCAACTGATAGTTTCTATGGCATCGCTTCTCAATGAAGAGTAATCAAGCAATTGAATGAAAAATATATCTACTCGATTAACATTTCTTTTTAAGATTTCCTTCATAATACTGACTTAATTATTCACTATTCACTTAGCTATTAAGCAAATTGAAGCAATTAGCTTTTAAATGAAGGCTTTTGTTAATTATGGCAAAGCGATATTTTTATGCAGTATTAATTAAAATAATTATTTTTAATATCGATCAAAAATAGTGCAAGATTTTGGCAAACCCTTAAAGTTTAGTTTTAAAAATTAAATGGGGTTCATTTAGGATCTTGCAATATAGGATCTTGTAAATTAATGCAAGAGGAATTACTTAGGAAACTACTTAGGAATCTTTTATGAAATGCCATTAATTTGTTCAACTTATAGTTGTGGTTCATTTAAGATCTTGTAATAAAGACATAAACCATTATTATGATCACACAATTTTAATATACATTTATTTTATGTTCCGGAAACACCAAGTCTTTCGTCTTTTATGGATCATAATTAAAAATTTATTTATAAGAAAAAAACATGAGAATATTATATTTTTAATTTTTGTAGTAGTAATAATATTGAATTGGTTTCTTTCTACTACTTCCTATTAATAAATTAATTATGCCCCGTTAATTATTTTGGAACTACGTCCATGATTACATTTATGTGCTGCACAAATTTTCAAATTGAATTAATGTGTGAATTTTCTTTCATTTTCATTTTCAGCTTTCATCCCAAAACTGAAGATTTACCATTCGATGGGAAAGAGCACTGTGCATGCCAACGTTGTGTGTGCTTTGTGTGTTGTTTTGTGCGTGATCTCGGTGCGTGTGCGTGTGCGTGTGCTTATTGCATTCAGCGGATTATAGATGAGATTGCTCAATCGAATACCAAACAGAAAAAGAGAGATATAATCCTCCAATTGTCAGTTGCATAACTCGACATAAAACCGCCGCAAAAGTCACCAAAAAGATAACGAAAAGAAAAAAAAGAGAAGAAAAAATCAGACACATCGTTGCAACTTTGCCTTTATCTCTTACAGTTTTTTTTTTTGTTGTTGTTGTTGTCGTCCCATCGGCTACTTAGGCTAATTGATTTTTTGATCAACTATTACGACGCAATGCGGCTCGTTGTCCAAAAGCTGCCAATGCCAACTTCAATTCCAACAACAACAATAACAACAACATCAACTCCAATTACAACTACAACAAACAGAAGCTGGGCAATTGCGTGCGCATTTTTGTTGCTGTTTTTTTAATTAATTTTAAGTGTGTTGCCCTTTTTTTCGGTTTTTTTTTTTCCTCACTCTCTCTCATTTTCTGTGTGTTCATACGTATGTATGTATGTATGTGTGCGTTGTTAACGGAAATCGGCAATTTAATTTACAATACGCGCGACATTAGGACAAGCAGCGAAAAGCAAAACGCAAAAAGGAGCTAAAGGAACAACAGGAGGAGCAGAAGAACTTTAAGAAGAAGCACAACAAAAAAAAAGCTGAGAAAATGTTCGCGGGCATAAGGAAACGCTTGGCACGCAAGTAAGTAGGAAAAAACTTCCTATGTAATATTTACATGGATGGCGTTACAAGGGGGAACTTACAGCACTTCTTTGAGAAAGGAAAAAATATAACTGAAATAACCAGCTTACACTTAAATGAATAATCAAAATATTTTGAAGGTCGAACTACAGTGTAGTGTAAAAGTTTAAAAAAAATTAATGAATATTTTTATATATTAACCTTGAGCTGGTTAAAATATGAACGTTTAAGTAAACTAACAAAAATACGCCAACATTATATATTATAAAAGTATAATTTGATAGTTAATGGTGGCAAGTTTCTATTCATATAAATATGCGAAATTTCGCACCGATTTTATTATGATTAGGATGTAGAAAAGAGTACCACAGATCTTCAATTCGCCTTTACTTGATATTTATATTTATAGAAATGAGTAATTTATCAAAATTTATGAAAATAATTCTTTAAGCCAAACTTTATTAAAGTTTAAATAAATAAAGAAGAAGCTTATCTAACTTTAATAAAGTGTATAATTTGAAAAAATTTTGTTAGACTTTAAAAATATAGAAACTCCCTCAACTATTCCTTCAACTAGCAATTCTGGTTCTGTAATTAGTAGTACGAACAAATAATTATATTTAAAATTTAGTTCAGTATTTAGTAGTACCTAAAAATAAATCTTTATGTTGAAAATTACAAAAAATTATTTGTTAGAAAAGATAAATATAAGAGGAAGAAAACTTTTCGTAAAAATAAAAATTCTGATTTTATAGTTAGTAAGGAGGAAACATTCAAATAAAACATTTTTTTGAATCTATAAATTTTTAAATTCTTCATATATTCCTTATATATTTTCATGTTGAGATAGAAAGTATACACCACAATTTAGTAAAAAAAAATCCTGTTTCTTCAGTTTTTTACCCAAAAACCGAATACTCGTAACTTCAATTAATACCCCTCCTTTTGACTACGCCTCTTATATTGTCCACCAGTTTTTATAGCCGTTTTGGCTTTATCAAAATTGTCCTTTTTTCTTACGCCAAGCAAATGACTTTGGGCGATAAAAATGTGTGGGACCAAGCAGAAGCTTTTCAATTTCCTTACTTTTCCTATCTCTCTCTCTTCTATCCCTTCCTTAATCTGGTCATTTCTCAGTCTTCCTGTTGTCTTTCCCTCATTTCTGCTTTGTGTAATTAATTTTTGTTGTCGTCGGGACCATGAATTTTTGCTGATTTGTGCCCAGATCATCATCAACATTTATACTCATCATCATCATCATCATCATCATCATCACCATGAGGCGCATCATTATGGTAATGATTTTTTTGTACGTTAAATGAGCCAATTAGTTTAAAATCTTTATTATTAGAAGTTGATTGCTTTGACCAGGGGCAATCGACCGGTTCAATAATTTAAGTTTACGGCAACACAAAGAAGAAGAAGAAGAAGAAGAAAAAAGGTTAAGAAAAATGCTTTTTACTTGGCACCAAAAAACTACAAAAATCATCATTTGATTGCTTTTCTTTTCTTTTTTTTTTCGTGGGAAACCTTAATAACCGATAAAGAGAGAAGAGATGGAAAACTCTCATTTCTTTTACTTTTTTTCTTTTTGGAAAGTTAACTTCTGTTTACAAGTCATGATGTGCTAATTATTACAAAAAAGTGCAGGCACACACACACACACACACACACAGAGATAGACTGATAGGTAGGCTGGCAGCCTAAAATGCCTTTTAGCACTTAGATGTAGCCAGCAAACGGCACTCAGGTGCTAAAAACACCTGTGCAAATAATGAGAGGCAGAAACATCGACAAAAAGAAAGAGAGAGAGAGAGACATTGTTGAGGGAGTAACTTGGACCCCAACAAAACAAAAAAAAAGCATATTGTAGGTGGTCGCTAACATTTACATGCATTTTAAATGAAGCCCACACAGACACACACACACACACACATATTCTTCTCAAATCGGAGTTAGAGTCGCAAAGTCGCCAAGGCAATCAAGCACGACTAAAGCTAAGAAGAAGAAAAGCCACAGAATAATAATAATTATATTTCGGAAAAAAAGACATAACATCATATTTTATACAACACATTAAACCAACATTTTATGTGGGCTGACCCCAAAAAACAACACACACACAACAAACATAACAACGCCAACAACAACAAGAACTGAAATGCCTAGCATAAGAAAACACTTAGTTATGATGAATTCTCACGCACATAGAAAGCTATAGTAAAGTAAAAACACACATCATGTGTGTTGCTCGATTTGTAATTACATGCATACAAATAAACAAACATACAAAGAAAGATACATACATACATACATACATATGTATGTAATGTATGTATCAACATGGATATAACAATTCGGTATATGTTAAAACTTACGAGCCATGGCTAATTATGATTGATACGGAAACCCATAACAGCAATAAGAACAGCAACAATTATGGCCCATCTCTAATGTATGAGCATCAAAGAGTGCAGACATATCTAAGCCACTCAGTGATGCTCTCTAACAGATGAGAAAAAAATGCTAAAAAAAATATATATATATATATATATATATACATATATACATACATATGTATATATTAATATATAAAAAATTATTATCCCTTTTTTATTGGACAAAAGCAATTTATTACATGAAATGCAAGGCGCAATTCGTCCATGTCGACTTGGAATATACCCAGTACCAATAGTGCGGAAGTGGGCATGGCCAAAAATTTGAAACAAACTTGATGTGAGTAAACATTACACGGAGAAAATTTGTTAGCTCTATCTCTTATAGTCTCCAAGATTTCGACTATATTACAAAGACTAGATTATAGTTTCCAGTTTAATCCTTTTAAAAAAAAAAATGTTTTATTAACAACCACAATGATACATTTTAAATGCTAAAAAATAAATTTTAAATAGAATTCAAGAATTCTTTTTGGGGTTTTAGATGTGTAAGTAATAATATTGTCAATACATAATTCTATATTCTAAATCTCCAATATGCCCTTATTAAAATAAAAAAGTCTTTAAATTTAAGTGCTTTCTTAATATTTCACGAACTTTATATACATCTGTGGATTGTTTAGAACTATATCCAAAAAAAAAAAAGTTATTTTAAAAAGAATTACTTAGATGTTCTAGGTCTTTGGAATCCTTTACTAAATGTTTAAATATAATATTTTAGAAGTTTTTTGTTCTAAGCTTCAAAAGTAAAATTATGCATTTTTAATGGTCGTCACGAAATTGGAAAAGTTTTGTTTTTCATCCATTTCTTTATTGAGAAGGTGTTAGATCGCTAGCAAACTGTGTGCACCTCCAGATAAACATGTTCTTACATACTTCGAGAGAATACTTATTGCAATGAAGATTAATTTTATTAATTTTATTGAATTGGTATGCTGAAATCTTCAATAATTTCATTAATTACATTTCATTTTTCTTCAATTAATTTCTTACATTTGTGTGCTCACGTCCGCTCTCCTCGCTTGTCAAATTTTCTTTATTTCATTGCCGTCGAGAGAAGAGCGAACACATAAGAGAGCAAATATGATTTTAAACGGGACTTTTCCAAGAAGGGCAGGGAGCGTACTTCATTCGCACCGCAACAGAAGGGTTTACTAAGGATTTTAAAAAATAACCCTATAAGTTTCCGCAAAATCTATTTTTAGAGGTAAATTTGTCATTTTGATACCCTCAGTCTAGTAATAAAAATAAAATATGTTTATAATTATTCTTGCTGTTTGAAGAGCAAGATTTATTAAAGAATTTATGCAAATATAGGAAATGATATGATATGAGAACATAGAATCTGTTATTGTTCGAAAGTCATTTGAAATAAGGTTTTTTTTTTGGTATAATTCTATTATAATAATATATAAACATTTTAAATATATATTTGATTACATGTGATTTATTACATAAACCAAATGGAAGGGTGTAAATGAAGATGCGAGCATAATCTATGGATATCTATGTAAATCATTATAGATATTAACTTAATCAGCAATCAGAATACAAAATGATTAAACTTTATTTTGCAATATTATATTGAGATATATAAACCAAACTTTACTTTGACATTCAGAGCACTGGACAGAAATCACATTGTGTCAACACCCGCTAGGGCCATCACAGTGATTTGTTTTAATTAGACAGTCGGATTCCCCAAGTCCTCGCCAGTTCTGAATTGATTGTTAATTGATAATCGTTCTAATTTAAAAAAAAACTAATAAAAATTAATTAGCGTTCTTAAAAATTTTAGCAAGAAAGTTCCACATTTGACTACATAACTAAACTATCCCGGTTCGAATCCCAGGCTAGTGTATGGATGTGTAGTTTTCGTCCAAGCCGAATGCCTTAGTTGGCAGTGCTTGTAAAATATAGTTAGGTTGATAGTTTACAACTATATCCTATACTTTAATAATAATAATAATAAATAATAATAATAATAATAAACCAAACTCTTTCTTTTTCTACTAATTTCACTATTAGTTGTAAAAACTTTTACAAAATATGGCTAAATCTGGCCGCAAAAGGGCTAGCAGAACAGCACTATGAAAACTTATTTTATACCTCGAGGTACGAATATAAATATACATATATATGTATATATATATGCACGTATATAGTATATGTGTCGTGCCTTGAAGCTCTTCTTTTTCCCATTGTTCTGTCTCGAAGTATGTGGGGAAGTGGAACTTATCAAATGTATCTTTTACATGTGCCACTTACAACGTTTTGTTTTGCGTTTTCTGTGTGTGTAATTTTTTTTTTTTGTGGGTTATAAAGGAAATGTGATGCAACTAACAGTTAGAGCTATACGCTTAGGCCTTGCGCCAATTTTCAGCTTAGATTACACAGTAAATGGAGAAACCCTATGGCGGAAATGCTTACTACAACAGTTCTCCTATGATAAATGAAGAAAACTTTTTTCGACTGTGCCAGCAAAGTGTTGTGTGTGTGTGTGCCTGTGTGTGTGTGTGTGTTTGATTGGCAGATAGTGCAGCAACAGCTTCAACTTCTAACCAAAAAAAAAAAAGAAAAAAAGAGAGAAGAAAAACAACCAACTTCTGATTGCTTTTGTCATAAATGGTACGTCACTATTGCCACCCATTAGATATACATACATACATATGTATGTATGTATGTATATATCTATGCAACTAAAGCAACACATCTTCAACTTCTCCTTCCATCTAGCAAATAAGCGACACAAAAGGAAAAATGGCATTTGATGCATTTCAAGTGCGTCTGCTGCTCCTCAGTCACTACATACATATAATATCTATCTTTTCCATCTTTTCATATAGTACAGACAATAAGTATATATCTTTGTATGTCTATGATGGGCGTCTCAAAACAACCCCGCCTTTTTCCCCGCCTCTCGCCTACCACGCACTTTGAAGTGTCAATTCCCATCCATCCATCCATTCATCCATCCATTCCATTCCATCCATAAGCCAAAGTGGCGCACATATCGCATAACGCTTCAAAATGAAAATACAAAAAGTAAAATTATTGAACAATGAGAGAGAAGAAGAAAAAAACAAGAGAGAAACGAATACAAGAAATGAAAGCTTTTGGCATTAACAATTATGGTTATTGACACACGAATCTGAGATACTCTCAAAATAAAAAAAAAAACAAAAAAAAATAGAAGAAAAACAGAAAACAAGTTCCTAATTTTTAGAAAATATGAAAGGATGATTAACCCAAAAAAAATTAAAAAGCGCAAATAAAAGAAGAGGGAGAGTTCCAACTTGTGTGGAATTTCGCATTGGTGTTAAACACATTTACCAAAGCTGTAATTAAAAATAAACGCACCTTCACTTAAATGCCCTCATTAGCTGTAATCGCAAAAGTTCGCACGGTAACGAACGGTATTTAAACCGCAACCGATACTTTTGATTGTTTCCACTAGTTCCGCGTTCCGCTTCAGTGTTCCAAAAACACTGGTAAAAAAGAAGAAAAAAAAGTATCAATAGAGTCGATCATCTGTATCTCCTGGTTATGCCCTGACCCCTCCCCTTCCCTCGCTCCGTCTCACTCTCACAATCAACCAATTTTTGACAGCAAACATGCTGCCACCACACAATGCAAGATGCAAGAGATATAGCACACACGCAAACACACTCAATCTCCGTGGTGCATGAGGCAGCTTCACTTCACTTCGCCTTTGGGTGTGACAATTGGAGCCGGCACAAGAGAAAAAGAAAGATGATAATGATGAATACCTTTTTAATGAGCAGTTGACATATAAATATATGCATTGGCATGTCAGCTATAGATGACGGCCAGCGATTTATCAAGGCGTACACATACACACACACACACACACACATACACACACAATGCTTGCCACAAGAAGCAGAAGAAAAACCATTCTCAACGAGAAAAAACAAATGTTTTCTCCTTCAATTTTAGTTTTTTATACCCTTTACCCCTTTCCAATGGGTATATTAAAGACATAGTAATGTAAGTAATAGCCAAATGAAAGAATATTCATATAAAGTACATCCGTATGTACATCCATAGGTACATACAGTCGGGCCTCGATTATCCGTGATGGTCGGGTCTAGAAGCATTACAAATAATCAATGTTCATGGTTAATCGAATTAATATTTTTATTAAACAGTTTTTTTAATATTCTTATTATTTTACAAGTAAACATTAATTTTAGAAGTTTAAACACATTTTTTAATTAATTATGGCAAAAAAGTTTACAACTTCTTAAAAAAAGTCGTCTTGCAAACAAAAACCAATAGACTAATCTTTGGCCATCACTGTTAATCCGGGTTAGCCGTTGACCATATCACGGATAATCGAGGCCCGACTGCGTCTAGATATATTAAAACGTAGAGCTGCTAAATTAAGTTTAAATATTCGTCTAGTATCTAGGCAGTTCAAGGTTTTTATTTTTTAACTTCTTCGACCTATTCGACCTCTCTGATTTAGAAAAACATACACATATAACTAGAGCAATACTAAAGATATTACATATTAAATTTAATATACTCAATAATATAGCCAATATATGTCTGATGGCAAAATTTTAATAAAATCTAACTGCATATATAGGAGATTTTTGATTAAGCATTTTATAATAAAATATTGAAAGCTGACAGGAATGAGTGCCAATACACACAAGTTTTACTACTAAAAGGTGCATGTGTTTGCTGCTGTTGAGGCATCTTATAAAAATTACAAGTTATATATACGAATCTCTGGAATATCTTTACTTCAAACAGGGTATACAAAAGTCGATAGGAACAACATGTACATATGTACGTATCATAATTTTTGTTTCTTTTTTTTTCTTGCAGTTATTGAAGCCCGACATGCAAAAGTTGTTCTTCATCGCACTTGCTTTCTAATTAAAAGTTTTTGTCCTTAACGTTTGCTTTAAACGCAAACTGGGCAATACATTGCTCCCTCTCATTCTATCTCTCTGTGTGTGTGTTTGTGTGTATATGTGTTTGTATATTGGGGTGGAGTCCCCAATGGCTCCCACATTTTTGTTTCCTTTTGTTTTGTTTTCTTTTTTTTTTTTTTTTGGGGGGTGCGGGCCAAGTTGAAGCGCCATTTTACAGCCGCTCTGCGTCAACTTTTTGCTATTGTGTGTGTGTGTGTGTGTGTTTGTTGATAAATAGAATTTATATCTACAAAATGTTTATGGCCGGGTCACAAGTGCGTTGCGCCGTTGCGTTATCTTAAAGCAAACGGATATGGCCTATTGTTGTATCCCCAGTGTGTTAATGGGTCATTAAGGTGTGTGTGTTTGTGTGTGTGAGTGTGTGTGCACATTTTTCGGGGTACCTTTACCCCAACTAATTAACATTCAACTTTGTCCTTGAAGGTTTTCTCTCCTATCACAAATCTGCCTTTAGGCTCCACAACTTACAACTTTCTAAAACTATCGAAACAAACTCTGTGTGTATGTGTGTGTGTGTGTGTGGAATGGCTGCACCTTGACAGGTTTCCTTTGCGCAACATGCAAATCGGCTCAATCAGTTGACATTTTGTGACAGTGTTTGGTGTGTCCACTTGACTTCCGTTTTGTGACTTGACTCAGTGGCTGCTCGATGATTCCTGATGAATGCAAAAAACCGGCACCACCTCTCTTTCTCTCCCCTCTCCCCACTACACAATAACTCTATGCATGTAGGAGAAGGTTGTCCGTCTTATAGTTTGTTTATATTTGCATAAATATTTACTTATTGGACGAGCGCCAGGCGGTCGATTTGCTTTTTCACTTTGGCGCCTCATTTGAGTGGCAAAGGAGTTGGGGACATGGTCAGGCTTCTGACACAACACCAAATGCTTTAAAACTACACTTCAATTTTGTTACAATGTTGCAAGTTAGTTGCATGATACTTGTAAAGTTTAGGCTGGACTTAATTTCATTATATATATACATATTCAGAGATCTTATTAAACGATTCGATTTGGTTGTCTTTGGCAATTTCCTGTTCACAACTCAGAATTGGTGACAACCAGCACCAGTAAAAGAAAAAAATAATATCAATATCATAGCAAACTTCGGGCAAAACGAAGTTTTTATACTCTTGCTATTATTGACTAAAAAAAGTAATCTGAACGAAATTTAGGGGAAATATGGAGACGCGTAAACAAATCGAATTAGATTGTGATAGCTTAAAAAACAGAAAGAAAAATTGAATATTATACCGATCGCTTATACTGTGGCTATATCTTTTAGTAGTCCAATCCTATTGATTTAAGGACATAGCCTACCTACATTGATAGAAGGCTTGTATACCAATTTTCACCTTCGTAGCTTAAAATTTGAAAGCATCAGAGAGAAAGAGACAAACAGATCGAACGGCTTTTTCAATATATTGCAAACGTTTTAACAATTTCACTATAACCTCTGAAAGAGTATATAAAAAACAACAATTACCTGATGTCTATCAACGGCTTCAACGTTTCTTTTAACGTATAATAAATCTCTTCTCGAGAAAGAGAGGGAGATTCATGTCGTCAAATTATGCAAATTTTGTTCGAGTGTGTAGGCTGATAATCAGTTATGAACAAGATGCATGTCGATGAGATTTGGGTCATTGATATACAAAGTATTATACTCACTCGTATGCAATGTCTAAGGGCCTCCTCATTGTGAACTCTTCAGAAGAAAAAAAAAAAAAAGTGACGAAATGAGCACTACCACCACCGACAGCTACTCACATTTCTCATTACATTAATCACACCCACCGGATGATTTTTTTTGTTTTTTTTTCTAGTAAAACGAAAGATTCTTCTTGTTTTTTTCTGTTTGTCCAACACTTTGCCCCAAAAGTCTGTGCACACACATGAGAGAATGTAAACAATACGCGGCAAGTGCCACGCCTTTTTTAGGTTAGCATTTGGCAAGTTAGCGAAGCATATCAAGCGGTGAATTATAACGGTTAGTCCAAGCCCCAACTTAGTGAACAACTAGAGCAGGCAAAATTGTAAATAACATTTAGCCAAGCATTGTTTTATCAGCGCAAATTAATAAGATCTTCTGGCCTATAAATTATCTTCAACTTTAGCTCCATTTCCATCAGTCGTGTGTTAGCCAGCCCCCACGCCCATATTAACCAAGGCACCCACAAGATTTCAGACTTTCAGGCACTTGGACAGTTGTTGTTGGGCGTTCTTTCCAACAAACAAAAACTAAAAGCAAAACAAAAAAAACTTTAACTTAGTTTTGGTTTATTTTGCTGTTGCCTCTGACAGCAAAATGCAAAGACGGGGGCGTACCTTACACGTATGTATATATGTACATATACATATATATATCGATCGACCGACCACCTTCATGTTCATTTTGGCAGATCAAAAGTTATGCCCAGAGAGAACTGTAAATTTTTATATTTGCACTGACCACCGACCAATTGAACGGATTGTCAATATCATTTTTGAACATTTTGACTTAGTATCTTGACATGGCTAAAGCTATAATTATTTGGTTTGTTATTATCTAGAAGCAGTGGCGTACGTAGCCTTGTTTAAAATAGGGGTATTTCCAACCACAAGAAGTTAAATTTTTTTTTAAAGACTACAAATAAAATTTATTAATAGCAAAAAAATATAACTTAATAATAGATTTTTCTTAATCAGAAACAAAGGTAAAATTTAATGGACCTTTTTTACATTTTTGTGCCCGAATTATTGTATATGTCTAAAACACTAAAAATGTGATCTACACAGTTATTGCTAGATGGATTTATAATCAAAATCTAGTAAAATTAATACAAATGAAGTAAGCAAGTCGTCCCTGTCGAATTGGAATACACCCTCCCTGTACTAATAAAAGATACTTTATAAAATCAATACCTCTCGGAATCGCCACTAATTGGAATATAAATTCACCATTGCACTTGGCATTTCAGTGCAAAACATAGTCACGTATATCTCCATTTATTGTCCGATTTGAATGTGAAATTTGATCGAATGGTATATATTGGCCATATCATTGAGTGTACCAAAAAGAAATATGATAATTTTAATATAACTCTAGTTATTCGTTTTTATTCAATTGCGGGGGCGGAGGTGGAAAACTTCATCTGCGTACATACTAGACGGATGTTGACACCAAATTTGATGGCTCTATCTCTTAAAATCTTTAAGATTATATAGAATATATATACTTTATCGAGTCGGAAATGTTTCCGTCTTCGTGTTACATGCATTTTGACGACTTTAATATACTCTTTCACCCTACGGGTATAGGGTATAAAATTATATGCTACCGTTTTCTTAAAATGTAAAGACAACCTCTGCCTAAAGTCGGGTATGAAAGTTCTGAGGTTAAGTACCTCTAATTACAAAGTTTCGAAACTCTTCTTCTTGGGTGGGCCTCTTGCATTGCATTGTACTGTACTCATTGTTTTTGTACATTTTTTTATTTTGCGTCACATTGATAAGCAGCGGATGGATGCAGCAACAGCGGAAATTTATGGTCGAGGCATAATCAGCAACCGAATGACCGCGGGTGGGAATTGGAATTGACGAATACAAAATACATACATACATATGTTCGTACATACATACATACATTCGTATGTATGCCAACTATGCAGGCGCTATCAGTATTTATTGTACATACATATATTGTGTATGTCTGTCCCTGTGTGTGTGTTTGTGTGTGCCTGAATGTGTGGTACCAACAACGGAAGCACATTTCACATTGGGGTCTGTGTCTGTGATGGAGACGTAATGGCCAATGCAAATTTAAATGTCCAGAGGTACATCCGTACTGCTGCACCTTAAACTTAAACTTAATAGTGAGTCATTCCCAATGTTCCTTCTTCTTCTTATACCAATGATGCGTGCTAAATTAGATACCACAAAGTGCAATGTCTGCACTTTGCACCTTACTCTGCACTTAAGTATTTCACTGTCAATTTGATGGAATAATGAGAGGGGGGAGGGGGGTAGGGAATGGAAATGTTAAGGGAAAATATATACTGAAAATCTGTTCGCTTTGTTAATTAAAGCCCTGTGTGTGTAATGTCATTAGATTGGCCTTTTGACTGTGCCATTTGGCGAGTGCGCTAATTAAGTTTTGCCTGACGCCGCTGAATCATTCACACAGAACAGAACGAAGGCGACATCCAAGGCATCTATCTATGTAGTAAGTCGATATAGTTGTAACTGAATAGTAATGTCTAGATGTCGATGTCTCTTAATTGCCAGCTGCCAGCGTCTCATGATAACATTTAAATTGATTTTGATTACTTTATTTGATGACTATAAATCAAATATGCGATGGTTGAAAAAAGAATAAAAAAAAGAAGTTCTGCCAAAGACGTTTGGTTGGTAAAACACATACACACATAGATAGAGATATACACACACACATAGACATACTGTCCCAGCCAAACCACTGCCCACTTGTGATGTCAACGTCATGAAACGAAACGAAACGAAACATTTGCTGCGATTAGCTTGTAAGTCCATTTATTTGACTCCAGTTAGAGTAAAGTAAAAAGAAATAACAACAACAATAACAAAAAAAAGTAGAAGAATGGACTAATTTCCACCATGCTGAAGTTCGTATACCCTTGCATATTATCTCTATATAATTTAGCATTAAGGGAGTATACGAGTCGAGCTTATATTTGACCGATTCTGCTACAACTCAACAGACATAGGTATTTTTATATACATATAACGAATTCAGAAATATCAACAAGATATTTCCCTTACGAAAAACTTTATTGGACTGATTGTTCCTATGGTAGCTACATATATGATACATGTCCCCTCCTTTTATGGATGCTCCGATCGGGATGTTGCTACTCATTCTGTAATGTAAATGGTTAACAGAATTCCACTTATAAGAAACTTAACCTACCGCAGTGTCTCCTCCTTCTCGACCGAAACAATAAAAGAGAAAGAGCTTGCGAAAATTAGCTTACAATGCCATAATTCTAGCGTGCCCATATCTTCATTAGGCAGTAATACCTTAAAACTTAAAAAACTTCCCGGTCACGACCCGCGATACAATAGTTAAGCGATTGTGATAAAACTTGATGGAAATGTTAAGAAGTTTATTAAACTCACATATATTAAATTAGATCCTATGATCTAACATCCTAGAACCTATGTTCCAATTCCAACTCTGTAGCTACATATATGCAAGTGTCTTGGAGAAAAAGCTGTTGCTCCATACAGACGGGCTTGATAGATTTGTCTATTCATGCTAATCAAGAATATATATACATATATATGTATATTTCATATACTCAGAGATGCTTTCTTCTCTGTGTTGCAATCTTCTAAACAAACTTAATGTACCCTCTACAAGGGTATAAAACTAATATAGGAAACTGGTTAGCCAACTGGCCAACCAGCAAGAAAAGTACACATAGAGTTATTGTACCAAAATGCGCTAGGTGCAACACAACGTTTCTAGCGTTTTTTTTTTTTTTTTTTTGCCCACTCAAGAAATGCCTGCAAGTGGCAATTTTATCAAATTATTTGCACTTAAGTTGCAAATTCAATTTGGAAATAACGAGCCATTTTCTTTTGAACTCCAGGAAAGTTACACAAAGTCTGGAGGCACACTATGATTTTTTTTTTTTTTTTCATTTTTAGCAAGCGCACTGCAAGGTGCCACATGCAACATAGTCTCAGCATAACATAGTCAAAGTTATATCGATTGTTATGTTGCAACGACAACAAACAACACTCTGAATATTGAGATAGTTTTGACAATAAATTTTTAACACCTTCCACATTGGGCAATAAATATTTGAAAAATATTTTTGGGGAGCGTTAACCACATTGTTGTTAGTTGGCTATTTGGCTAGTTGGCTAGCTGGTTAGACAACTTTTCGCCGCCGCAGACTGATTGGCTACTTTGATGAACAAATCCAAGGCTAAAGTTTAATCTACATATTTGTTTGTTTATTTTTATCTTTTGCTCTATAGGCAAAATGAAAAGGATTGCGATGATGATGACAAGGATGATGTACATGATATTATGCCGCCGGCGAATTATATACAAATTTCTCAAGGGAAAATACAATTGGTGCAACAAGAACAACAACAGCAGCAGCAGCAGCAACAACAGCAACAACAGCAGCAACAACAATTGCAACAACAGCTGGGAGGAACTTTGGAGCATAATATACTAGTGGGAAGTGGCAGTGAAAAGGTAAGCAATATACTAATCAAGTAGCGGTGCTAGTTTAGAGGTGTACGTACGTATGTAGTTGGCATTATATTCATGGTAGCAAGAGCAAGTCTAAAGAGTATCATTTACATACATACATACATACATATAACCCCTAGGACCCAAGGCAAAACTAACAATTTTGGTATACACCATATGGTTTCTTAACCCGATTCCCAAACTTTTCTATCTCTCTCTCTCACACACACATACACACTCTTTCTTTTTGCTGGTGTGTTGTTTTTGTTTTCTTGGCTTTGACGATTCGAAAATTTCTCTGCATGCAAAGTCTCACCTTTTGACCTAACTTACCTTCTCCTCCGCCTCTAACTCTTACTCCTACTCCAACTCCATTATAGCCTTGCTAGCCACTTGAACTCGTTAACGTCCTATTTAAGACACATCCACAACTGGCGGCAGAGATTGATGAAGTTTTCCCCCCTTCCCCTTCCCCATCTCCCCCGTCTGTTTCACCATTCTTTTCCCACCACAATGACGATGAAAAGAAATGCCCTCTTGACATGCACAAAAATCTTTTTTACCCCCAACACGAAAACAACAACAAAAAAATTAAGAAAAATAAATATAAAAACGCAGTAAAAAACCGATTCTAAGTATTAAGCAGATTTTAGCCGCGTTTTTTAATGATTTAGGAGTTCTTTTTAAAGAAATATTCTTAAAATTAAAATTAAAATTTTAAAGCTTACCTTCAATAATGTTACAATACCCACACATGGATTGGATGACATGTTATTAGATGTCAAAAAAAAACATAGGTTTTTAACGTAAAAAGTGCTGTTAGATTTAGCACCGAAATGCTATTGGAATACTATGTTTTAAAGACTTTAAATATGGGGCAATTACCATGTTGTGATGGAGAACGTTTTCTCATCTCACCAGAACCAAAATGTTCATTCTACGGCTGACTGGTTAAAACGTTATTGCGCGGCGGCGGCTGCTGCTGCTGCTGCTGCTGTTGCCGTCCACTGATCACGTTCTAAACTTCCGTGACGTTTTAATAGCACTAAGTATGGTGCGCCTGCGCGCCTTTTGAGCACTTGATTTATGGTAGAGTTACAACGATCGTCGTCATCGTGTGTCGTCGTTGTTCACCATAAGCAACTGCAAATGAATCCCATCCACAGCTAGCGTGGAAAATCTTCTATGTAAATGGTAGTTGGATGGGTTGAATGTGTTGAATGTGTTCCTAGAACTCTACGACATATAAGGCCAACCATGACCAGGGTCGACTTTTCAGCTAATTGAAGAAGCAGTAGCAAACCTTAGACACACACACACACACCGAGAGGGAGAGATAGAGGGACATAGTAACACTTACACTAACTCCTCATCTAAGAGGATGACAAATATCGATTACCAACACAAAGAGGAGACACTGCGACATAGACACCCACTCACAGCTGGCGGCCCGTAGCAGTCAGTTTACAAATTTGCCAAATGGCATCTCGATTATGGGTAGAAAATGCATCCCCCTCCATATCCCGCTCCTCTTCTCCTCCTCCCCATGCACATCTTCAACTCCCATCTTCTTAGGCTGCCATCAGAACCCAGTCACGTTCTCCACGTACAATTGCGCTTGGATGCCAATGTTTTCTCTCGTTGCCGTTGCAGTAAAACTTCCTTCAACAAGTTCATTGAACGTTGTGCAATTTTTTTTTTCTTTCTTTTCCTTCACTCAGCTGTTGCACATGCGCTTTTAGTGGGGGGGATGGGGGAGGGGGGTCTCACTTTTGACTAATTCAATTTTGTCTGTTACCCATAAAATTACAAACAAACAAATTTTTTTAAAGCTATAAAAAAAAATATTTATACATATATTATATTTTTTGTTATTTTTTGTATTTTTTTTTTTTTGTACTTTTTTTTACAACTTCCACAACTAATTTTTAGTATTTAACAACACAATATTTTACGAGCGACGGCGTCACATTTTTTCGTTGTTTTTCTTGTCTTGTCCCATCAAGTCGACCTTTTTTTTTGTTAACTTTACATTGTCTTTGCCTCTGGCCTTTGCTCTGCTTTTGAGCTCGTTCGTGCCACAGTTTTTTCGGTTTTTCTTTTTTTGTTTTTGTGACTATGCACACCTGCACAATGAACTGGAATCGCGTGCGGCTTAAGTACTTTGGCTTATTATTGTAGAATCTACAACAAAGAGTTCAATGATTTGTTTTTTTTTTTTTTTTTAACACCCATGAAAAGGCTTGTAAAATTAAATTAAATTTGCTGCTTACTTTTGCCTCTTGGTTTTCAAGTCACAAGTGTAGCACAATAATAGAAAAAATTCATAAAAACAAAGAGAATTACAATTTTTTGTATGTACTATGTATGTATTTTTTTTTCAATTTGTAGCTCCAGACTTCTTTTATTCGATTAATAATTGAAGTAATATATTATATAATAGTTACTCTAACACTGAGTAACAAACGATTTTGTAAGATCAACACTCTCCCTCCCTCCACCACCGGAAAGCCAACTTTTAATTGTTGTACTGAGAATCATAAAAGCGCCAACGTTAATTGTCAATAACTATTATTTAGTCAATGTTAGGCGTAAAAAAAAACTGTTTTTTGTCGTTAGTAACAAGACTTTTTTTTTGTTTACTGTTCCGGTTTAGAATTTTTACTTCGGGAATGGGAAAAAAGAACAAGCTATAGCATAGCATAGCTATAGCTATCTTCTGACCAAAATTAATATACCCTCTACATTGTTAAAAAAAATCCATATTTTTTCCAAAAAATTATTATTCTCTTTATTTTTAACATAATTTTTGTAAAAAGCGCATTTCAAAATTACCCAAAAGATCGAAAGTTCATGCACATCTTAAAATTATTTAATAGCTTTTTAATTCTTTAGACGATTTTTGAAATTCCACTGAATTGATCTACAATTAAGCATTGTAATTTAATAATTTGTTTTCATCATTAAAAATGATAAATTGTTTAAGACGGTTTTAGCAATCATCACCCTCTATGGCGAATGGAAATGCTTTAGCTTTATAGATATTTAGTTAAACTTAAGATAAAATAAATGCTTTAATATTGCTTTATTTGGTTCACATTGCCTTCTTCACAATGTATTTATATATACATCTAAATAACTATATGTAAATATATATATATACGAAAACTCACCACATACACACAATCATCATATTATGCTTATTTTAATCTTGAGTTTTTGGCTAAGCTGATTAGTAAATTTCATTTGATTTTTGCTTGGTGTTTGTTCATTTTTTGTTTTTGTTTTTGCTTTTTCTCTCGTCTCTCTCTGTATTTTTGTTGTTCTGTTGTTTTGTTGTTGCAGGATTTGTTATTGGAGAAGCGGCTAATAGAAGTCGAAGGGGCTCTAAAACGTTTGCAGAAGCAATTCCATAATGTGAGTATGGTGATCCGTATGTATGTGTGGGGGGAACATTGGGAGGACTAGCAAAGGGAGCCGCCGGATATTGACAATGCACAACCACTCCAACCAACCTTAACTTCAACTTCAGCTCCATTTCCATTTCCATCTTTCAACCAGCAAGTCCAACTTTATAACCATCTGTCCTTCTCTTGCTCCAGCATTTTAATTTCCTGTGTGGTCAACCTACATACACATACATGCATACATAATACATACATCCATATACATATAAATATAGCTATGTATGTACATATCTGTATCATATGGGACCATTATTTGTACTGTTTTTGTCAAGCCTATTCTATATATATACATATATGTATATGTATATATATATATACATATATGTATGCGTGTGGTTTTTGTGGCTTTTATTTTATTCTAAGGCAAAAGGTCGCCCTTGGTCAGTAATTAAAAGTTACAAGCTTAAATTACACACACACACACACACACACAATAGCGACAACAACAATGAAAGGAAACTTTTTTTTTCAACTTTTTTAAAGGTTTTTTCTTAAGAATCAGAAAATCAAAATTGCCATCTCTATCTCCATTCTATCTCCATATTATTTTTTTTTTTTTGTTATTCTCAACACTCTAACCGAAAATTTAATGGCCGGAACTTTACTGGCTAGAATGGCCTCCTCCGGGCCTTACTATGACGACGATACGCATTTCCGGCTTTAGGTAATTGAATTTGATAAACAGGGAGCAAAAAAAAAAAAACGAGTTAAATAGGCGCCACCCGAGTTTATGGTGTGAAAAGAATAAGCAGCAGCGGGTGGCGGACGACACAGTTTCCCCTCACCCACAAAATTTGCTGGCGGCCGCACAGGAAGCAGTAGCGACAGAAAAAGCTCCTTTCCTTTTCTTTTTTTTTTTTGGCCTGATTTTTTCCTATTCTTTTTCGTGGGACGGACCGAAAAAAAAAATTTACGAGTATGGCCAAGGCACTTACCTCCCCCTCTGCCCGATTTGCCAACCAAGCCGACTCCCCTGACTCGTTATCACAGTAGCAGCAACAACAACAACAACGCCTGCCCTCAGTCACCCATTTACTGCACATTGGAACCATCTAGTTAAAGAAATGCTTAAAGTGTGCATGCAAAGGAAAATTCTTGATTAACTTCAAGGGTATTCATTTATCTCAGATTAGCCTTTTTTCACTTAGATGAATCTACTCATGATACTTACCGTAAATTGATTTTTCTGAATTTTCTATTCAATCTTTTGTCCTCTGTTTTTCTTAAGGATATGAATTTAGGTTTTTTTGATATACATATGTACATTATTACGTTTATATGAATTAAATTTTTAGCCAAGATACATATGTACATACATATATCAAACAAAGCCAGAGATATATCGCTCCACGTACAATGGAATTTCCAGCAGGTGGATGCACATCCACACATTAATAGCACGATTTTTTATAGTTTAACGAGCTGTATGAAGTAGCCTTTTTTTGGAAAAAAAATTTTCATTGATATTTTAACTAAAAGAATAAAGGTATACAATCCACAACAATTTTTTAAATACTCAAAATATGAATATTGAATAATATGTTTTGAATATATGAAATTAAAGATCCTTTGACTTTAAGTTTTGAATTTCAGAAAATTATATGAATTTTTTCACATTTTTTAACCAATGTAGTTGAACAACTCCAGCAGCGTCAAAGCTTTGAGGCTCCCCATGCATGGGAATCCGATTACTTTTTGGGGCGTATGCGCATTTTTTCTGCTTTTTGCCTTTTTGCTTCGACATTTGGTGGTTGCATGAGATACATGAGCTACCGTTTCCTTCTTTGCTTCGTCTTCGTTCAACTCCTCTACTTGCCGGCCCCCACAGCTCCTTTCGGCAATATTTCTGCACTTTATCTGTCTGTAAATAACGATTAACTATGTTGCTGGCTGAGACGGAGTCGGAGACGTCATTTTGCCCATTGCCACTGTCCTTTGGTTTCACTTAGTCTCTGTATCTCATTCTGTCTCTTTATTCGTGTGTGTGTGTGTGTGTGTGTGTGTGTGTGTGTGTCGATATGGTGTTGGCTGGTGTGTGTGTGTTTGTGTGCTTTATTGTTATGGAAGTAAGTACGAAGTAGTATCTATCAGTAACATTCAGAGCAGGAGCAAGAGAAGGGAATTTAAGTGGGCGTTTGGGGGCGAAAAGTGTGAATGTTGCAGAAAAATGTTGGCAGAGACTCAGCAGCCGGCCATGTGGCAGTGAAAACAATATAAATGGTACGATTCAATGAATATCCATCAACTGATTCGTTATGCTTCCTTATCGTCATCATCCTCATCATCATCATCAGCATCATCTGTTTGCAATTTGGAAAAGACAAGCAGCAGCTGATCTTATATCAATTTGTTGTAATTGATTTGCTGAATTTGGGAATTATTAACAGATAATTGATAGAAATATACTCATACGTATATAGGAAACACATACGCATATAGAAGAAAAAAAGTTCAAGTTTTGCATCTCTATTGGGACTCTAACGGTACAGCGTTAAGCACTTTTAACCCTACTCAAATTTGCTGACAGCTGTTTGTTGTTTTTCGTTTTTCATTCTTGTTATTCATACTCATTTTGGCTATTTTGTTACAAACAGCTGAGACGGAAAGACTTGACACTTAATCCTTTTCTACGCCATGTGGGCGGTTGGGTAGTATCTCTACCACGCCTCCTCTGCTTGTAAATTCGTTCAAATATTTATATATGAAATCAGAACGGTAACAAGAGCAAACAAAAGATGAGAGAGAGATATGGGAAACAGTAATAGAAAGTGAGTGTTGTGTAATATGATTTGTTTATGTATGCTTTTAATCAGTATGAAAGATCAACATCAACCAAAACAAAAAAGGGGGGCGGGGGCAACTCTAATCAAGGGCTCAAAGCTAAGCCTTCTGAGTGCACGCCCCTCAGAGTAACGAGTAATAGTTGAAAATGAATATGGAAATCAATTCGTGATAAAATCTTTGGTGTTCACGTTTTGTAATAAAAACCCATAGTATAAATGAATTGAAAAAAAAATTTCAATGTCTTTTCAAATTGTCAAATTATATGGATCATTTGTAACCACAGACGACAAGACAATTGACAAAGATATGCATGTAGCACTTAAGAAATACTATTTCTGAAATAGTTTAAATGACTTACCCATCTAATTGTTATAATGTATTGCCGTCATCTTATTGAGCTTTATTCTTCTTTTTTATTTTTTTGATTACTCCATTCTGATTTTAAATTACCAAACAAAAACCACTTTGCTTCACACACCAAAAAACGGAAATAAACCAGATTTACGAAATTTGCATTTTTCAACACTTGAACTCTGATCAAACTCAAACACACATTCACATTTTCGACTGCGACAGCTTCGTCCAAGTAACGCATTTTGTTATTGGCTTTTGGCTTCTTCCACAATTGAATATTCTGCTATCAGAATCTTGACCAACACCAGACCAATTTTATTGCGATTAGCATCATTAAAAGGCCATTATATAGGATTTTTTATGGATTCAATTTATTCGCACTATTTTGCACTTTTAGCACTAAAATAAATTAATTAAAAATTTATGCAAGGAGCAACAAGCAAACGCGTCGAGCGGTAAAACCAAAACTGCCAGTGCTGCCAGAAAATAGATTTCTTTTAACTATCGCCAATCTAAGTGGTAGTGCTGTGCAGGAATACAAAAATGGAGCTTTTTAATTCACTGCTCCCCATTTTTAAGATTAAATTGAAATAAAATAGGTTTTATTTTTATTTTTACGGTTTTATTTTTATTTTAAGGATGGGACATTTTTACCACGAAGTATAGATTAAATAGATATACGATCGATAACGCTTTTTTAATTTTGTTACCAGTATCAGCAAAAACATTCTGGCAGCACTATTTGTTTCATTCGCTTTTTTAACTTGTTGCTTTTTGTATCAATTTATAAATGTTTTTTGTTTGAACCGAAAGGATAAATTAGTGCAACACAATTAAATCTGTATAAAGTTAACGAAATTGCCTTTTTATTGAAGTTGCTTGCAAACACAGTTGTTCGGTGTTTCTAGCTATGGAAATAGAGAAAGAACTGCAACATGGCGGTACGTATTTATCTACAGATGTGCATATGTATGTATGTATGTATGTATATGTAGAAGAGGAAGAGAGAAATGTGCTGCTATCTTAGAAAGTTCCGAAGTAAGGCCAAAGTTCACCTCGTAATGTTTGATAAAGATTTTCTCCTCTGCATCAGCTTTAATTCATTTTTCTTTTTTTTCTCAAGTTTATCGCTTGCTTAAACTCCGGCATCCATGCCCAGTCACGCCCATCTTTCAAACACGGGGAAAAAACAGCATCTTCTTCAGTCGAGTATCTTCTGTGACATGCAGCCAAAGGCCAAACAATGGCCAAGTTTTTGCGAAGCAGCAGCAGCAGCATCAGCAACATACCCAACAGCAGCCGCAGCACGTGCTCAATTTTTAATACCAATGACAGTTGTTTGCCGCCCTCCCGTTTCCCACACCCCTCTCTTGAGCTTTAATAAGCTTGAGCTGCATTCAAACTGTCGCTGCCACTGTCACTGTCAAGGCAGACACAGGGCAGGGCCGTTGCATGGACGTTGGCTTCAAGTGTCACTTGAAAGGGACCAAAGTGGGAGACAGAGAGAGCACTTGATTTGGCTTGCTCAGGCTTTTGCTCAGAGTAAATGGGCATATAAGGCCAATAGCGTTTGATAACCTAGTATATTTGTTGTTAGTGATCAGTTTCAATTGTCTTGTCTGCGATCAGATCTTTTGGTATATAATACAATCTTTATATTAGCTAAAGAAATTAACTTTCTTTTAAGGGCTAAAAGATTCTAGTATAATTGTTTCTTGCTTGTGATCATTGAAATTTCATTATAAATACGAGAGATCGACATCTTAGAATTTAAAAAGTTTTCCTACTTTTGAAGGCCTCGTGGATGATGCCATATGAAATAGTGTTAATTATTTAATAACTGTATTCTATTTGAAGTCAAACTTTATTCCTATCACCTGCAAGGTAGCCGTTAGTCTTCACCTCGATGGCAGTCGCTACCAACTTTACAATCATCGAGTTGGTTGTCTTCGTTCACATTGAATTGCTAATAAATTTCGTTACAAACAGTTGAAGGTCTGCTCTGACGGAAATGAGTGAAAAAGCTTGGTTTTTCTTTTTACTAGATGATAAGAATCTGTTATAGTCGCCTCAAGCCTTTGGTTTATTACTTAGGGTAGGTCGCAGTTCAACTTGGTTAATGTTTGTTAATTTTCAACCCCACGGTTGCCCCCTGACTGTTATTCTTTTTTAACTCTTGATGATTCACCCACTCAAACCATTTCAAAAATATGAAACTACCACCACACTATGCATATAGAAAAGACATATATGTCCGTCCGTAGAAGGGTCGCGCGACTGTCGTCCAAAAAAAAAAAAGTGCAATGCAATTAATTTAACGAACATTTCGCGACTGACATTTAAGGAGTTCGAGTGAAATCCACCCTCGGTCTAGTCACATCTGCAGAAATGTTTATTTTATTGTTTATACACAAAAGCACACACACATATATTTACATTCATCCATTCGGCCCCCTCTCCCCTCATTCTGTTATTGCCACCTACAACTTTTTCTGCTGCCTTTTGATGTTGCGCTTCATTAAATTAAAAACGACCAATACATCAAAAAGGTTGGATGGACAGCTGATTCGAGGAGAGAGAGAGAGAGAGATAGAAATTGAGAGAGGGCACGCAAGTGCGGCGAATTCAGTCTTATACTTTCGCCGCAGTAACCGGCTTTTGTCCTTTATGGCCCAAGGGTTGTTTTCTCTTATCCTTATTTTGCTTTCAGTGTCCCACCAGCTGTCCTTCACTAAACCATTTTTTTCCAAGTCACCGTCGTCTGCAGCATTTTTATTTTAGAAATTTCTATTTTTTTCCTACTAATTTGTGTTACGCTTTTTCTCTGTCTGAAAAAAGTATATATATGTCTGAAAGGTCCCCGGACCTCTATCTATAACTGTGTTGGTGTCATTGTCCAAAGTCTGTTTGTTGTGGCATACACAGACCACAAATAAAAAAGTTTCAAAAGCCACAAGAACAACAATAATCTCTGCTCTTCACATCCTCCTGCTCTCTTTGAACATGGTAAGCGAACTGAAATTTTGAAGAGTTGTTAAAAGGATATCATATAATGAAACATATTTTGGTTATATTGAACTGGACTGGGTAAAGCACAAAAGGCAATTGTCCTGTCTTTGCAGTGGCATGAAGATAAATCGAGAATTGTTGGACAATATTTTGACATTTGCCAAGGTCATAACTTGTCTATATGTATAAAATACATCTGTTAATCTTTCAGTTTTTAATTGAAATATATTGAAAAAGGGGCAGCTCTTCTATCTATACTAGATTTATTTGTATATTTTTTTGGATATATGTATAAAATATATCTGATAAACTTTCTGTTTTTAATTGAATAGAAAAAGGACAACATTCCTAACTCTACTAGGATGAATTTTACATACGACTCTTTGCCTAATCGAATATACGAGGTATTAGTAAATAAAGGCGGGTGCACCCACTATTAAAGCATTATAAATATTGTAAGCTTACTCTAAAAAAATGAAAACTTAATTTTGTTTGTCGCATTTTCTTATAATTAAACAGAATCACCAAGTGTTCTTATTCAAGTGAACGAAAATAAACATCCTTTTTTTGTACTTCATTCATAATTATTTTTTTCATAATTAAACAAATTGATAAATTGGCAACTTTATGTATGTATTCTCATTAGAAATCATTAAACTTTGATTATAAATTAAAACCAAGTTAATGATATAAAGAGTTTTGACATGCCAGAACGAATAAAATCAAATTTGGAGTGTTCTTATTCAAGTAGCTGGCAGTGTATGTATATATATATATACATTTTCATTTTCTTAAAAAGCCTATAGATTGCTCAATTGATATAAATAGTCCTTTTTTGATATTTTTTTTTGAATTCCAACACTTTTTAATAAATAATTAATAGAGATTCAATCTGGATTAGAATTTATACAAATTTTTATATATATGTATATTCTAAATAATAATACATGAAATGAATAATAAATGAATTTTACATAATGTGAAGAATAGAGATTTCTTTGCCTGCAAAAGATACATTGTTTATAATTATTTGTTCTTGCTTTTGCATTGAAACTTAATCCAGAAGACTTTGATTTGATATTAAATATTTTCTTTTCATATCTGGAATCCAGCCTAAGGTCCTCATAAATACTATCAATAGATGGCAACGGAACATTATTAAATCCTTTTTTCAAGAATTTTAAAGTTGCAAAAATTTGATATTGTTCAACTGGTGGTGGGATCCTGTTGCCTGTCAGTTCATTTGGATGATGATTTAACTTCTGGTTAACTACCACCCGTTGTTCCAATCTGCATGTTAATTAATAATAAGCATGTTCATATTTTAGAATCTCTACCCCAATAATCTCCAATCATCCAAGAAGCGTGCAAAAACAAATTGGGTGTTCCACTTGAAATAAACTGTATGCACTGTATTTTTTAACCAAGAGCTAAGGGATGGATGGATTGTTGGATGATGTTGCTTTAAGCCTATACAAAACTCACAGTTGCGGGTGCAAATAATAATCCCCTGGACATGATGGCAACATGTTGCCGGGATTTACTTTTGTTAAATATTTTTACTTGTTCTCTGCACCCTTAAATCACCCTAATTGTACAAGAAGCTGTGTGTAGAGTCTGATATAGCTCAAGCATCTACCTACCACCCCAACTCTTAATTAATAAAAAGAAAAATTCATGTTTGGCCTTTATAACTTCATCAATAACTGAGACTGGCTTTTCTTCTATACTCTCTCTTCATCTGCCTACTCCCCCGTCCCTCCTCTTTCCAGCGTTTTATGACCAAAAATTCACAATGAATATTTATGTCTTTCGGCCCAAACAGCTGCCTACAGTCGGTGGCAGCAAAAATCGAGAGGGGGTGACCAAAATAGCAGGCCCAGTGGCAAGATGGGCAATAGCCATGGGGTATGGGGTATGGGTAAAGAGAAGCTTCTCCTCTAATTTTATTAACACGTTCATCATGCTGCCCATCATCAGGCACAAGGCGCACGCACAAGTGGCGCCTGCTGGAGTTTTGGTAGCATTTGGAACAGACGGCAATCAGTCTGGCATGGTATGGCATGGCATGGCCTGGTCTGGTCTGGTCCTGAACTTGCCTTCTTGCCATATCGTTTTTTTTCCTCTTTTTTTTTGGGTGGCATTTTAATATGTATTTTTTTTTTTTTTTTTTTTTTTTTTTGGAGGGGTATTGCTCCCTAGTCGAGAGCATGCGAGCGAATTAATAAAAATTATTGCATATATTTGTAATACCTCCCACTCTCCGTTCGCCCTTCTTATACACTTGATGGGGGGATTTTTTGGTTGCGTGCCGCTGCGTTTTATTGTTGTTGCTGTTTGCTGCTGCTGCTTCTATGCCTCCAATAGATAAAGCCCCAACGAGTGTTTCATTTCTGGGTGGTTTTATTATCAGAAGCAGATTCCCACTC
This sequence comes from Drosophila sturtevanti, assembly GCA_018150375.1. NCBI lineage: Eukaryota > Metazoa > Arthropoda > Insecta > Diptera > Drosophilidae > Drosophila > Drosophila sturtevanti. The sequence continues at coordinate 1,257,280 of JAECWJ010000324.1, read as the reverse complement.
TTCCCCCACTCCTTCACAATGAAGTAGATGAAAGCATTTTCTTCTATTTTCATAGTTACATATTTATGCTGAAGCCCTTGAAGAACAAAAGAATTGCAGCATAAAAAGCCAAGCCAAGCAAGAATGCCTCGAAGATTCTCAAGAAGACAAATGAAATACTTTTCCTCCTTCACAACATCACTTGACTAGATGTAATAAAGAAGAATTAAAGTTTTATGTTGGGAAACGTGGGCATTTTTTTTCTCCAATATATGCAGATAGGGAAATTCGATTGAACACATTTCCAAAAATGTACAAAAATTTAAATTTAAAGTTTTCTTTTTATTAACGATTTTGATGTATTTCTTAGGTGTAAGATTTCAGTTCGTGGTGCCCCAAATAGGACTTTGGAGTGCAAGCTTTGTTTTAGGAACGTGGACTTTAATCCCTTCATGTTTTAAATAGGGTTTTCTTAGACATTTTCTTTTTAGTAGATTACCTTTAAATTGTTCTATTATAAACATTTGAGAAATAAAATGAAAAATGTTGTATCCTTTGGAAATCCAGTGATTCCAGACATAGATATAACTTTTGCTAATATTTAAACCTTCAGATAATCTCCGTCCAATGTATATAGGAAGTCGTAGTTACCATATTTTTGTAAACATTCGTTCTATTTGGTTATCTTGTTCTATATGTATGTACATATATACATATATTTATCGAATCGAGACTTTAATCATAAGCCAAACAAATATAAAATCATTGCTAGACAAATAATAGTCTCTCCTTCAACTACCACATGTTCTACACGTATCTGTATCTTTGCATCTATCAGTACATACATACATATGTATTTGTATCTGAACGTTGCCACTTCAATAATATCATGTTCAGTTTCATTTACACTTGAATCAAATCTCTGTTCTTGCTGTTGTCATTCATTATATTTGCACTAAAATTGAACTGAACGATTTATAACAAGTGCTCCATCGTTGTCAGTGTACGGTTGGGTAGGGGGTTAGGAGAGTGGGGGTAAATCTTTCAGTTCCGTGTCGTAGACGTAGACGAAGTAGTCGTATTCGTATATACACGGACGGCGTCACGTTACACAGATGAAAAACTTCGTGCTGTAATTTTTTATCGATTAGACTTCCAGACGGCGCGAAGCTTAGCTCTCGTTCTGTTGATTTATTGTGTGTTGCATGCAACAGACTTTTTTTCGTCGTCCCCCCGCCTCAACCTGCTCTGTGGTGCTATAGATTTTCCTCTCTTCTCCTTTCTTTTCCTTTCGTTTTTTTTTTTTTTTTTTTTTGTTTGTTTGTTTGTCACTTTTACCGAATGCCGCTGATTGTGATCTCTGGACAATTAAATTGTCGTTCTTAATCAACGTTTTAAGTGCACTAATTTTTATTGTGTTGAAATATTTCACTTTATCTTCTAGTTTCTCACTCACTATACATTTTTCTCATTTTCCTTCATTGTTTTTTTTACACATTCTTTTTTTTGTGTTTTTTTCTTTTCATTTTGCAGAGCCAATGCGGGTCACCAACATTTGAGAAGGAATTGCGCGAACAAATTGAGAAGTAAGTGAGAAATAAATACAACAAACAAAAAAAACAAAAAATACATGTAATTATATATAATGAAGTATTCCCTTCTATATATATGTGTCTGTGTCTGTGGTTTTGTGGCTTAGTGAAAGAAAATTCTTTAGCAAAAATGGGAAAATACATAAATAATTTTCTTGGCCACTTCTACCTAATTATGCAATTTTACGCGCAAGTCGTGACTGGCCAAACCCTAATATCTTTTACTTCTTGGAGCTCGGACTTGGCCATTACGCACAGAGTCAGAAATCTGAATGCAATTTTCCAAATTGCTACAGCAAAGAGGAAACATTTTACTTGGCAAAATAAAATGAAAAATTAAATTGAGTTAACTCGAATTGAATGCACTCTGGTTATACCCTAGACTATAGAAGTACTTATGATTATAATACAGGTCTAGAAATCTATTTAAAATAGATGGAATTGTTTGTATCCTGTTTATATTTTATAGGTATAATAATATAGGAAAAGATTTATCATTTAGGAAAAGATTTTGCTATTAAAAATATTCATTCTAAGTTCTTTTTTTCTATTTCCAATCACTTGGACTAAATTTTTGACTTTCTGAATATTGAAATTCTTATTAAGTTTTAAATGTCCTATACTTACATTTTATAAAATTGTATAAAAAATATCACAAATATTTTATAAAACGAATTTTCTAAAGCTATCTCTAAAACCGAAAATGTAATTTTTAAGCCAAGTTTTTCATATATGTACATATATTGCTAAACTTTTTCCAAATAGGTCTGTAAATCACAAAGCATATTCGAGTTAACCACGCAAGTAGTCATTATCGAGGGTATGAAAAGAAATAAAAAAAAGGAAAACCCATCAATCATTGGATTCTGTGCACTTACATCCTTGTAGCGCAGTTCTGCCAATGTAATTATCGCCATTCGAGCCATAGATTTTTCCATTTTAGAAACACACACAAATGCACACACATTTAGAAAGAAGGGAAACACACTCACTCAGTAACATATATACATATTTCCATAATATTATTTTGCAACTTGTTTTCACATTAAGAATTTTATTGTTTTTTTTTCTTTCCTTTTTTTGTTTTCCTATTGGTTTGCCTGCGCACTTGAAACACCATTCAGCATGAATCGCATTATGAAATCCAAAGAACGCAAACAATTGCAGACATATCGGGATCATAAGGCACTGCAGGTATGTATATATACATATATGTACATATATACAATGTATAAAGGGTTAAGGTATCGGGGCAAAGGAGGAGTCATAAATAAGAAACAATGTTTCCCATTGCAAACATTTTCAAGAATACAAATTGTATCTTATAAATATACTCCTGGCGAGCGTTCCTATGGTTTTCTGGGTTTTAAAGAGCATTTTCAACACTTTAACCACTCGTTGGGTCCGCTGAATTTAATCCAATATTCAGCCCAAAACAGTGCCCAGTGGTTTAGGAGCTGAAGAAGAAAAAAAAACCCTCTAATGAATGCCGAAGGTTATGTCCACAGACATTCCTCAATCGTTGCATTAACCTTCGGTATGGGTTAACAAGTTAACTTGAACAATCGATTCATGATTTGAGATTCAAGATTGTTAGATTGTGTAGTCTGGCAAGTGGGGAGCAGCTTGTTACAACGCTCACTTAGCACTTTTTTATGGCACTTTACAAAATAACACTTTTCTTTTGGGTGGTTCGAGAGGGAGAGGGGGGTCCGGTTCGGGGTGAGAGCTTGTGATAAATGAGCTCTGCGGTGAGGTGAAGTGACCCTCATCATTTAACTGTCTAAGCAGCAGGTGAAGGTCTAGCCTAATCAATCATTTATATACCCAAACCAACAATTTTTTTTTTGTTCGGTTTATTACAGACTCGATTTGCTCGTCAGGAGAATCTCTTGCACTCCATGCAACAGGAGAATCGTGCTTTACTCACCCGCATCCGTCAATATGAACATTGTCTGGACGATGTTATGCGTAAAGTGGTGGATGCCATTGTGGCTGAGGATAATTTACGAGAAGAAGTTACCATGCTGAAGAGCCGTGTTAGAGATTTGGAGGCACAAAATGCTGCTCTTTCGGCAAGTCCGGTCAAGGGTCGTGATGAGGGATATTGCACAATGAGCAGTGGTCAACCACAACCATCGAATGGTCATTTAGAGGATTTACCTGAAGAGCCAGAACAATGGTTATTACCAGCCGAACCCTGTTCAACGGAAATGGAAGATTGGAGCATGTCCCAAGAGGAGTTGGCTGTGATGACGCTAGATGAGGAAAGAGAAAGGGAAAGGGAACAACGCTGGCTATGGCCCTCAAGTGATTTTATTAATTCAACCACTGTGGAGACTGATTCCCTTACCGATGGCATTGCCCAATTGCTACAGCAAAAGGTCAGTTAAAGAGGCATCCTTCGGGTTCAATTCATTTAATATTAATCTTAATTTCAGATTGTCTATTCGGAGGATGAAGAGGTGGCATGTACCGATTTTACCCAGGACTTTTATAAACTGGTCAACATTCGTACCAACTCATCACGCAGCCTTTATTCCTATGTTGAAGGCGATACCGATGAGGAAGACGAGGATGAAGATGAAGATGATGAGGATGATGGCGATGGGCAAGATTCAAGTTTATCTGAAAGCCAAGTAGTACCCGCAGTTCGCAGTAGTCCCACGCCCAGCGAGGCAGGCAGAGCACAGCTAACTAGTTGCTCTTCCAGCGAAACCGAAGAAATCCCGCCAAAACAACAACCAGCCGAGGAAGATGAATCGGATCATGATTACGCTGTCATTGATGAATGTCGCCGACGTGTCAGCGATATAGAAATCGAAGATGTCCCCCTTATCACCAACAATCAGCCGCCGTTAAATGAACAGCAATGCATTGCACAGATCATCAAAAGTGAACTGAGACGTCCGCCTGGTCAGGTGCTAGTAAAATCTAAATCCGTGCTAGAGGATCAAGAGCCTAGCTGTATACTACGACACAATCAGCGACGTGAACTTGAATCGAGCGTTGTCCGTAGCGATAGCTTAAGCAGCTCACTTATGGCTAAAATGGCCAAAGAGGCATCCACTATTTGCCCACCGGCTCCCGCTGTTGTCTCCAAGCTCAAAGAACGCATGCTGCAGCGACAATCAACAAATGCCACAAATTCATGGCGTCGCAGCAATGGTTGGAAGAGGGTAACCTCACCCATTCAAATGCCACCAAAGAAGCCAACAATCAGCAGCAACCAAACGCCCTTAAAGAGTTGTTTGCCAAAGGCTTTAGCTGCCACAAGGATACCTACTTGCATTAATACCACTTTAGCAACAGCTTCAACTTCAACCACTAGTTTTTGCTCCTCACCAAAGCCTCAACAATCCCAACAACAACAACAACAGCAGCAACAACAACAACAACGTAAATCTAAAATTCCTCCGCCAGTGCCTGTGCGGCGTTCTTATGCTAGTTAAGAGAAGCAGATAAAAAAAAATGAAAAAATCTCAACAAAAAAAAAGAAATGAAAAAAAAACAAAAGCAAAAAGTTTATAACAAATATTTAAAGATTTCAAAAAGACTAAATTGTGATATATATTCAAACAACAACAACAACAAAAATTAACCACGAACAGAGGAGTAAAGTATTTATTATCAAAACAAAAAAAAAGTACGAAATATTGTTTTGGAAGGAGTTTTTATTTGTTTTTTTTTTGTATCAGAAATGCCTAGTAAAAAGTTTAAAAATTCCATCAATTAGGCATGATTCTGTATTGTTTTTCGATACCATTTGCTCACCAAGCTCTAAATTGTTTATTAGAGTTTCGGTTGTAGCCGAATTTTTTTTGGACATTTTGTAAATGAAACTTTAAGAATTAATACATAGTGAAGGGAAATGGAAGAACTTAAATAAACTAATTAGCTTTTTAGATACATATTTAGATCTATCTCTGTAAATGTAACAGCAAAACTGATGTAACTTTCACCTTAGCTAGGCTAGATAAACGTATTAAGCGATTGGGAAAACCGTTCAAATCTATATACATACATATATATATCAATTCAACGTTCCTTTAAGGTTCCTCAAAAAAGGCCTTCTCAAAACCAATAAGTTTTCATTTTTGTTATTAAAAAAAAAAAAACAAAAAGAAAAGAAACAGTCTAAGCATAAGTATTTAAAATTTTCAATTAAAAGACTTTCCTCCACATTGCATTTAAAAAAGAAAAAAGAAAAGATGAAAAATTGCCAGCGGTTTTCCTTTTCCACAGAAAGGTTCCTCTATTTCCCTTCACACATTACGTATACAGAAATCAACTAAAGTAATATACATTGAAAAGAAAATAAAATAAAAAGAAAATTGTAGTCTTCCGCACAAAAATCGAGTGTATTTAATGATAAAAAAAACATATAAGCATATATTTAGTAGAACCTTCTCTTTAGAACAACACACACACACAGACACTACCAAACAGTTGGGTGAAAATATGTATTAAAAAAAAAAAGGAAAAATTTTGAAGAGTTTACAAAATGGGCGACAAAATAAAAAAAAAAAAAAACGAAGTGTTAAAATTAAGAAGTATGTGTATAGGTTTCCAAGCGAACAATAAAAATTTTGTATATAGATATATATTGAGCATACTTTTCTCCTCTACTAAAATCAACTTTAGTGACTACTCCTATTTCTTCTATGTCTCCTCAACAACTACTTATCACCTACATATATTATATTATATTATTATATATAAAAACTGTAAATTTAAGCTCGTATATATATATATATAAAACATTATAAATGTATTTTTTCTTAGCGTAGCAAGTACAAAAAAAAAGAACAACATTAACAAGAAAAAAAGTTATGACAAAACAAATAAATTATTGAACCAAACAAAAGAAAATGTTTGATTAAAACTGCAAAATTACGTAAAAAAAAAAATTTACAGAAAACATCTAAGAATTTAAACAGTTGCTAACTTGGTTAATATTGATTCTAGGCGATTTTTTATTTGCAGAGAATTAAAGCGTAATTCTATATCGCTGATCCAGCAGTTTTTATATATATCGCTATACGACCTATCCAAATCAGGCTGACTATATTTTAATGTATTTTCAAAATAATCTACCAGCCTATTGAAATTATATTGGCCAAAGTTCAAACTACGTTTGGATTTTTTATATAAACAATTGACATCAGAGCTTGGACAATTGCACAACATTAATGGAGACGAAATCTTATTGCTATAATCATAATCTGGTCTCAGATCATGTTTGACCACTTGATAGGCTATAACCTCATTACAGTCAAGCCAATGATAAGGCATCTGACGATATTCCAATTGCCACATGGTTATTGCCAATGAATATATATCAGCAGCTGTAGTTAAAGTGCTGGAACGTAAAGCCTCTGGCGACATATAACGAAGGGTTCCATTAGTACTGCTAATATTCTCACCAACTTGCCCCATTTCCATTGAGGAACCAAAATCACATAATTTGCATACATAATTTCGTTTATAATTAGACAATTGTCGAACAATCAAGGTTTTCGTCTCCAGGGCTACTAGTATATTAGCCGGCTTGACATCTAAATGCAGGATATTGTGGCCATGGCAATACCTCAAGGCGGCTAAGATGTCCAGTGTGATTCTTTAAAAGCCAAAGTAATCAATATGTTAAAATATAATATACATATGTAGTTCTTTAATACATATTATTATCACCTACATAACCCTGTGCATCAGTGGCAAAGACAGATTGTCAACTATATGCTGTAATGTGTGTCCTTTGGTACATTCCATTATCAGTAAGCCATAATCTCTAGTTGATTCTACTTTAAAAAGTCTCACAATGTTCCGGTGCCGCAAACTAAGTAAATGCAACTCATTGGGCAGTGTTGACATGGCATTGGTTCTGATTATTTTCACGGCCACAGAGTGTTCTTAAGATGAAAATCAAATGGAGAACATTTCTATTTTCAATTATAATTTAGCCTTACATACCTCTGTAAATGGCCCGGAAAACTGAACCGAAAGACCCACGTCCTAGGAGCTGGCTTCTGGATGGTGTTGGTGGACCCTTTTGAAGTAATTCTTTACGTTTTGGTGTGGTCAAGACCATATAAGACCTGGCTATCTTTTTTAATTTCATTTTAGAACTTTAATAACATTTTAAATCCACTAATTCAAGCTTAAGATAACGGTGCATTTAGCAGCTGATTGCAGTTTAGGAATAGAGTTGCCAGAGTCCACATTAAAAATGAAAGTGAAAAGTTGCCAGCAATTAAAAAGTAGTTCAAGATTTTGAAAATGAAAAGTCGAATTTTGGAATTGTTTTATTGTTCTAACTTGATTTTACACTAATTAATAATGCACACTTTTTTGACCTTAAGAGTAGATAAAGTTTGACATAATTTCAACATTTAAAGTCCCCGAAAAGTAGTTTAAAGAATAATCAGAAAATATATGTATATACTAGAATAATCGAATTGATTGATTTTGGGACTGCATTTTAAGCTTAATACTATAAAAATTAATAAATAAATAATGTAGTATCTCAGACACGCTCTCTATGAAGTTGCTCCGTCTCTGAGCGCAAATCCTAAACGAAAACAATAAAATAATTCAGTTATTTACAATCTCAAAGAAAACAAATCGTGGAAACTATCCAGCTTACCCGAAAGGCATCTTGTATTTTATCTGTTATCAACTTCCGGGCTACTGGTTCTGGGACTTGCTGTGATTTTAAATCCTCGATAAAGTTATTTAAATCCAATGGTTCACCTATGTTAATGGTGACTTTTTTGCGCCACTGTAGGACATAGGGCTCAACATTCGGCAAAACATTGTCCATGCCTTCATGCCACATGGGCAGGATAATTGGTACTTTGGGGGATTCATAGATAATACGACCCACACCCCATTTCAAGCGCATTTCCTCCTTGGTCATATTGACTTTGCCCTCAGGAAAGACATGAACCCAATGACCCAAGGCACATTTCTCAATGCACAAATTGATGGCTTCCTGGTAGACACCATGACCCCGCACAACAGGTATGCATTTACCTATGAAATGAAAAACATATAATTAAAAAACACATGACAGCCTAGTTTAATTCTACTTACCGCACATAAAGAAGGTCGAATGCAATTTGTTGGTAAAGCATATATCATGTGCTGCCATGGACCAACGTATACGAAATGTATTACATACATAAAATACGGGCAGAATACCCCAGATGCCGGGATCATCGAAGCAGGAATGATGGTTTGAAACGGTTAGCAAAGGAACACCTTTGGGACGCTTTGAGATGAGACTAATTAAACGATCCTTATTATAGACACGTGTCCGATTCATTAAGACTATCAATTAAAAGGAAATGGGGAATAAATTTTCACTGATTTCTCTATCATGGTCAAGGTGCTCACGCATCTTGTGTATTTTTTTTCTTTTCTTTTTTGGCTCTTACCCAAAACAACTTTGCTAAAAAGACCCACAGCCGAGATGATAAATTGGCTAGCACAATACCACAATTTAGATGGATTACGCAGTTTACTAAAGATCCAACTAATATCATAGGGAATTTCTACATTTCCAGAAGACATTGCCGACATTGAGGACCCAGTGTGTTTGAGTGTCGATGTGGATGATGGTGGTGGTGCCCCAGCAGTCGTTAAAGGTTGTGACGATGGCTGTGAATGGTCCCCTTCGCTATTCAATGATTTGACCTGCTGGTGTTGCTGGTGTCGTTGAGCTCCACTCGGAGATGTTGACCGTTCATCTGGATGTGGTTTGGCCTCCGGAACTGGTGCTTGTAAAAAGTGCTAAAATATATAAAACATTGTAAAAAAACTCTTTTAAAGCGCTTTTCATTAGGTCCCACTATGGATTATGTTTGTATAACCTGAGTTATCTTATCAGGCATTTTAGGGCTTTCAGTTTTCTTTTGTATTTATTAAAGTTAGTACTGGGCATATTTTTCTAAGTTTTTAAGTAAGAGTGAACTAAGGTTGACCTCAATTCAATTGAGAGTAAAATTGTCCACCGACATGGGAGTAGATAATAGTCATTAACTTATCATGAGGAAAAAAGCACATTCAAGTGTACTTACTTTGTTTCAAACAAAATCGGGGATCGGGTTCAACAATCAAAGTTTATTCATTTGGCATTCAATTGAAATAGAAAGGTTATAATTGAAAATTTGCCTTCATTCTTTTAATAAACATTTAGTTGAATTTCGTTATTTAATAAATGGGCACGACCCTGCGTTTAAGAACTTTCAAGTGTAACTGACAAAAACAACACAAAACTGTTGATATGACCAAATAAAAAAAAAAACACATCAAAACACATCGAGATACTACTGAGAATGAGAGAAAAGACACGAAGAGATAAAGCACACTGCGCGCTAGAGAGAGAGAGCACTTTACGAATGAGACCAACAGTCAAGTGGGAGCGGGTGCGGGCAACGTAAAAAACGTGCAACTCTTTGAGCTGGTCAGCAAGTAATTATCACTATCACTATCAATATTAGTCAGGCAGTTGTACTTCCGTTAAAGATCTTTCGTCAAATTCTGTTCACCTTGAGTTCTGCTCAAATTTGTGCCCCAGAGCTTAAATTTGAAATCAAATTTTAAAATGCGCGCGGAAATGTTATCGGCATGTCAATCGACAAATTATTCTTTGAGTGTGGTTGTTGCTTTGGTAGAAAGCGAAGGAAAGAAAGCATAAATTTATTTTTAAATTAGATTAATTCACTTACCCTCGCTCCCGCATATAACTGTTGTCCTTGACCCTGGTAGGCCCACTTGTATTGAATCAGGCCTACGGAGCCCACGTGCCTTAGTCGGCAAAAACTTGTACTCACAGCCATTAGCATGGTGATGATATGGATTTGTCCTGGATTGGTCAAATTTAAGGCCTTTATTTATCTTTCAGCGGTGTCTTTGCTTTACATAACCTGAACTCGGGTTGCTTCTATTCGCGAATAATTTTGGGCACCTTCTTCATCTGGCCAGCGGCTCCTCTGGTTTTTGTCTAGACAACTCGCGCATGTCTGTGTCACCTGTTTTGCCAAAAAGAAAACAGAAGAGAAGATGGCCGGAGAAAGTACGTTAATGCTAAATGTGTATAAAACTAAAAGAGAAGTAAAGAGAAAATAGAACAGCTGCAATTTTGACATAGCTGTCCACACTGAACACCAAGTGTTGGCCGTGACTATGACTAACAAATAAACAAACTTCTCAAATCACAGTGACAGTGACTCAATAGATTGAGGACATTTCAATTAAATATCAATTTATCTTAAAAATAGGAGGTTTATATTGTCATTTAATGTATTTAAGTTTCTTATATAGAGACAACATTTACGTTCAGATCGATCACATTTTTCACCATTACTATTTGTGATTTTTAAATATTGCTCATCTCTAGCGACAATCGCTGCTTTTGAAACGCACTAACGCATTACAAAACAAAATAAACGTGAGATCACATAAGAAAATTTGAAAATCTTCAATAAAAATAATTAAATATTTCTAGCAAAATGTCAAGAAGTGCCCGCCCTTTGACATCTGCCCGTGTGCTCCATAAAATAAAGGCTCTCACAGCTCCACCGCCAAGGAGTGAAGCTGGAAATTTCGTGACCAATAGGAATCCTAGAAATTTAGAGCGACTACGTATAGCTTACAAACCCGTGGGTTATCATCTAGAGAAACCAGGCCGTTCATATTGGCACACCCTGGAAATCAACACCAGTGGGCGTTATGTCACTGCCGACGTCAAGCATTTCGAAAACGGAGTAATCCTCTCGGCCAGCACTTCGGAGTGGGCGATTAAGCAACAATTGTATAAGACTAATGATACGGCTGCCTATGTCAATTTAGGGCGAGTACTGGCCCTACGCTGCCTACAGGCGGGCATTACTGAGATGACATGTCAGGTGGAGGCTCCAATGAAGGGAAGCAAAATGGACAAACTCCTTCAAACTATTCAAGAGAATGGTGTATCGTTTGAAGAACCCCCACGCCTAGAGAATGCGCAACCTTGGGATGCCGAACGGCATGAAAAACCGTGGGAAGTCTTCGAAAAATAAATGAAATAAACTACATTTTAAGATTTCGCTCGTTTTTTGTTATTGTTTAATTTTAACTACAATTAAAACGAATCATGTTTATGGTACTTATTCGTATTTGCCCTTGATGTCCTTCCAAAGTTTCTGTAGCAAAGAAAAAGGAGATTTAAGTTTACTATATTTGTTACATAAGCGGCAAGAAGGAACACTTACGCCTTTGTTGACAGACTCCCAAATGGCATTGGAGGTCACATCTACGGCCCGTTCAAAGAAGAAGGCCGAGGCAATAATGGCCACAGCGTAGGTAGAGGTACGCTTGAACAGAGTGTTGTATATAACCTTCATCTTTGTTAGATTTTGGCGAATTTACTTAACAAAATAAATTTTCAACAGCAAATCGTAATCACGCCAATCGAGGGAACAGCTGTTAGCAAATCGATATCGATGAGACAAGCTTTGCGAAGGGCGATAGTCAAGATACAGGGAGTTGTCACAGTATTGTGAATCAATCACTAAAAAATTTATCCGATATTGGTGTCAGTTTCTTTAATTAAAATTTTAAACTTATTTTGAAAACAATTCCATCGCATACTTTAAATTTACATTCCTTAAATATTAATCTACTATTATGTGATAAATAAACATTAATTGTCTTCATTAAAATAAATACATGTACATATTCTACTGGACATATGAAGTTAAGATGCACAACTACTTATATCAATTACGAATATAATTAATTAAAGAGAACAGAAAGAATACAATACTTCTTTATAGTAAAAAATACACATCATATTTGCTCTTTTCAATTTTGTTATGTATTGCAATAAATTATTGCACCATAATCTAAATTCTTTCAGTGTACCATCAAAAGCATCTCTAGCTAAATGTTAAACAACAGTCTCAAATTTGAGCCTGCAAGAAGAATAGAAAAAATTAAGAAAAATAAGATTTAATTTGATTCACACATCTTAACTACACAGATCGCATACACTAGTGTTGTTGTTGTAAAATGGTTGACCTTACAGATGCCGGCTCACCTTTCCAGCAATCCATACCAAATCTAGCCTTCTATGTGCCGGCAGTTGTTGTTTTCGGACTTGCAGGTGAGTTTTGATGAAGTACAATTTCTCCTCACCCTACCCCTCCGCGTTCATTCTCTACAGTGCTGGCCAAAAAGTGGGTCAACAACAAGAACTTTCACCTAGCAAAGCCACAACGCAACGCCCCCTTTCCACCATACCACCCTAAAGTATTAACGCAAATCACACATACTTTACCATTGACCATTTGAGATTATATACTTATCTAATCTTGCCTTGGTCTTGCATTTTTCTTATTCTTGCGTACGTAGACAGTTTTTTTTTTTGTGGTATTGGCAGAAACCAAAAATGAAAAAAAAACCTGATAAGGCCAAAAATTTGTTGATAAGAATTTAGAAACTGTCGTGGGTATACGTGGAACTAAAAGTTCGGCCACTGCATCCGCTTAGCTCCTACTCTGCATGTGTGTGTATGTGTGTATATATGTAAATGTATGTGTAACTTCCCCCTTACCGTTCACCTGGCTCAGACCAATGCCAGGACCGCTCTTTAATAAAAGGTGGAAAAATCATTTAAATCTCAAAAATATGTTTTACAGTGGTAATCAATATTGAAATAGTTTTCCATATGCTACTCCATTTCAATGTATAAAAAGAAATGACATAATGGAGTTAACTAAACGAATGTTTTTGAATGGCAAAGTCATACTTAAATCTAATGTTGGTTGTGTCTTTTAATAGAACTAATTATGAATTACAATCTTTTTGTCTTCTTTTAATTAAAACCGTCCCTGCAATATGCTGCCGTTAAAATCAAAAGCTCAGCACTTATTGATTTCTGTTTATCATATCTTATACTCAATAATAATGAAATACAAGCAGATGATTACAAATTATATATATGTATATATATATATATGTATATATATATATATGTATATATATATATATGTATATATATATATATGTATATATATATATATGTATATATATATATATGTATATATATATATATTAAGTTTTAATTTTATTCTTAGACCGGCAGAGGTTTTGCTTAGTTAGCAAGAGCAAACGGTAGCGAGCGGTTTAAACCGATCGAACGACGATCAAAGTGAGAAATCATTAAAAAAAATAAATCTAATTTTTATTTTTTCAATTCATCAAGTCTACAATATAAATTGTAAAATAAATTCAATACTTTAAGAAATTTTCATAATAATTATTAATAACAAATAGTAAAAAAAAGTGAATGAAGTAGTTAACCAATACGAATCTAATATTATTAATCTTATCGTTGTTGTTGTTGTTGTTGTAAATGTTTATGCCACGTTGTTGAGTTTGTTTACACGTTTTTCTTTTCTTCTTTTTGTGTTGTGTTTGAATGAAAAGAAAAAAATTATATATACATACATATATATATATTTTTAGATTTGCCTTGCTCTCTCCCCATTTCCCAAACCCCAACTGCATCCCCCTCTCTCTCTCACACTCACATCCAATATCAATTAGCATTATTTTCGAAGTCAATTTGTAACTCAACTTCTGTTACTCTTACCCGCTCTTCATGTAGACGCAAATCGATAAGCCAGCCAAACAACAATAAACAACTGCAACAAGCAGCAGCAACTAACTACATAGCATATAAAAACACACACAAGTTAATTAAATCAACAGAGAAAAACCAAAAAGAAAAAAAAAAAAATAATAAAAAAAAAAAACAATTAAAAGAAATAAAATGGCAGAAGATCCAATTAATCAGCAAGCATTTGCCCAGGATGTGGCTGCTGCTGCCGAAGCTGGTGGTCCAGCTGGTTTTGCTGGTGGCTATTCAGGTCCTGGCAGTCCTGACTTCAAAATGCCAAGTGCCGAGGAAATCTGGAAAATAGTTGAAGGCATGGATGGCATCACTGATGCCGAGCGCGAAGAGTTGCGTGAAAATATTTTCAATCCCAAATCGCCGGAGGATATGATAAGACCATATAATGGTGGCGGCGCCGGTGGTGGTTTGCCACATCGTTTGGGTCACAGCTCTAGCGAATATTGGGTATTCTTTGGGATGTTGACGCTTATCTTGATCGTCTTTGGTAAGGATATTCCCCAACTGATAGTTCATATTTAGTTCAAAACAAAACAAAAAAAGAATTTTGAAAGGCAACAGCAATTGATCAAATGTCTTTAAAAATATCTCTATAGATATCTCATTATTTAAATTTCATTTTCTGATACTTATATATATAAGTTTTATATATATCAGTATCCATATATCCTTAATTGGAATTGATTTTGATATTTAAAAATCACCTTAAGTAATCCTTGAAAATATCGGTTGAAAAGCTCTTTAAATTTGAAAGTTATCAACTTTAAAAAAATATGTCTAACTAAAGCTATTAGATCAGATACTTTTCTTTGAACACAAAATTCCTAAACCCGACATATTTCAATAAAGTAAATTTAGTAATAATTTAGGTACATATTCATATATGTATATTATAGACACTTATGGCAAATCATTTGATTTTGTTTTAAGAATGATATCTATGTAAGGTGTCCGAAATAAGTTAGTTCTAAACTAACTCTTCATGATCTTACATTTCGAAAACATCATTTAATAACGAGCGTATAAATTAAAGAATAAATTATTTAAAAGACGAAAAATTATTCATTAGTAAACCTTAACTCTCAGGATTATTTAAACAAAAATCTGAGTCTTCTATTTGATTGGAATTAGTTTTTAATTTAAAAAAAAATATTTAAAATTTAAACAATTCTGAATTTGTACTTGATTTTCATTATAAGGGTGATCTTCATGATTTACCCTCGGCTGTTTTTCATGTAGCCACAAGGTGTCAATATTATTTGTGACACTTATCCAAGACCTTCCCGTTCACACACGCACACACACACAGACAGATATATATATATACACGCACACACACAACACACTCATATGAGCATTGGATAGTATGTCGTATTTTCTTTTTTTTTTTGGTTTTATAGGCGTTTCGTTCGATTTTATGATAAGATAACACTTTGGAGGAAGAGAGTCTACTAAATACAAAAAAAATTTTTGTGTGAAATTAATGTGACAGGCAGTTTAGGTTAAAGACCCATGTGGAAATGACTTCAAATTTAGCCGGCAACGATGAGAATATTATCAACCAGCTTAAAGAATCGGTTAAGGCCATTGTGGCCAAAGTGGGGGCGAATAGTCAGTTTTCAAAGGATCTAACCAAAAAAATTAGTGATATGCAAGCTAAATTGGATGAACTTTCGGATATGGATCGTCAACAATTTATAGTCGAAATGAAGGATTCCTTACAGGCGACAATTGGTCGTATTGAACAACGGATTGTTCAGCATGCAAATTTCGCTTCAGCCTATTCCAGTTCTATTGTATCCGCTATGATATTTATTGTGGTCTTCATTTTCGGTCTCATTGAATATTAAATTTTATATTGAAATAGAGAATAATATGTTGATTTTGATTATTTTTTCTATTTTACAGCTCTGTTTGGCTATAAGCTATATAAATCCTTGACGGAGAAGGAGCTGAAGAAACAAAAGAAACTGGAGAGCAAACAACAAAAGAAGGCCAAGAAATCCAATTAAATTAAGTACATACATAACTTCCAATTTAGAGAGATTAAATTAATTGATGACAGTTTTCAATCACGCATATATAAATTTCCTGTAAATGACAAAAATTCTATACCAGTAAACGTTATACACAAACTTAATTATATTGAATTTATATGCATGTATATCTATGTATGTATTTATAATACCCTTCATCGTTCCGTGTATAAAGGGTATTGCAAAATGTTGGCCAGAGGTTTATCTGCATTAATTATCATTAGACATGGTTATAAAAAATTCTTATGGAAACCATGTCGTGACCGTATTTTCATCATCCAGGACTTGTTGCTGAAGAGGTTGGTCGGTAACCGGGGGGCAAATGAAGGCGTTGCCATGACAAATAAATAAATCATGAACGTTTTATCGAAGCGATTTCCGTCAGTTTTAGTTTTATATTGCTATTAATAGTCAAACCTCAAGGCAAGACGGTTTATAGTTTTCTCGCATTCCATTTCCTTTATTTTGTTTTGTTCGTATATTATCTTAAGCAACAAGCTCGTGTTAACCATGTCCTACTCAAGTCGTAAGTGTCACCGTGTCAACGACACAACGTTCTAATATTAATTAAATTTCCTTAGGCTTTGGCTTTGAGTTTCATTTGCCCGATGATGGTTGGTGTTTTCCCAAGGATGACATGCACTTTCGTCGCAGTGCTGAGTGGGTACCATTGGAGACAGCCGGTGTCGGGCGTTCATTTGCCAATACCAACGGTGTGATATATCCACGTGTTGTTGGTATGCTACCGCGTTATGGTGGTCATGTGCCTGGCGAGATCTTTAAAGTGGGAACTACTTATGGTCGATCTACCATAGATGCTAAACGTTGGTTGGCTTTGCACAGAGATTAAACTAAACAAGCTGCTAAAAGCAAATTGTTATCACTAAAAATTGTAGAAAATGTAATCAAAATTAATAAACTGTTAAATTGTTATAATGATATTCGAATTGCGCGGTTAAAAATTTATGATTGTGCTGCCAGAGTATATAGATCTATTATCGATAGGTTTTTGCTACTCTTACTAGGCAACACTGGTCTCCGTCAAAATAAACAAACTTTGTTTTAGTTATGAGTTTTAAACTGTTGCATTTGATAAGTAGGCGAGGCTTTAGTTCTACAGCCTTACAAAATGAAAGGATATGCATAGTAGGGGCTGGGCCAGCAGGATTCTATGCCGCTCAATTACTCCTCAAGCAGTTGGAAAATTGTCAGGTTGACATCGTAGAGAGGCTTCCAGTACCCTTTGGGCTAGTACGGTAAGGACCATACAGATAAGGCATTATAAGATATATGTCTATTTGGTGCTGGAGGTGTTAGTGATGTTGCCAAAACCAAAAAGTGGCCCAAAAATTGATCGGAAAATGCCATTAAAGTAATCTGTAAAAGGGATTATATTAATTTCACCATTCAGCGCTACAATTGAGCAATAGAGAAAGTTATCTATATATTCAGTGCTTACCACCCACTTGATCAAGATTCCATATAGGCGAGATAGTGGCTAGGCAAGCACAGCAACAGCAGACCACCAAAAGCAGAAACTGCGACATCCACTTCATGGCGATGGATTAAAACAAATGCAATTGTTTTGCCTAGGTTAGCCTGCCAGTACCTTATATCTTCCGAAATTATCATGAATATGAATCATTCCATTGGCATTTATTTCCACTAATGACTTTCATCATTATGCAAATTTTCAATTGTAGTTTTGGCGTTGCACCTGATCATCCGGAGGTCAAGAATGTTATCAATACCTTTACCAAAACTGCGGAGAATCCGCGTTTTCGCTTCTTTGGCAATGTCAGTTTGGGTAAAGATATCTCTTTGAATGAGCTAAGGGAACGTTATCATGCCGTTCTCTTGACCTATGGCGCTGATCAGGATCGCGAACTGGAAGTACAGAATGAGCAGCAAGAACATGTGATATCAGCTAGAAAGTTTGTGGCCTGGTATAATGGATTGCCGGGTGCCGAAAATTTACATCCCGATTTAAGTGGACATGATGTCACCATTGTTGGACAGGGAAATGTAGCTGTAGATGTGGCTCGTATGCTCCTAAGTCCCATTGATAGATTAAAGGTTGAATCATTCAGAATTTAACATTTAACAAATTATTTAATTTCATTTATTTCATTTGATTTAAGGTCACTGATACCACAGAATATGCTTTAGAAGCTTTATCCCGCAGTCAAGTGGAAAGAGTTCATCTGGTGGGTAGAAGAGGACCTTTACAGGCAGCATTTACTATTAAAGAATTACGTGAAATGCTTAAGTTGCCTAATGTTAAAACTCAATGGCGTGTCCAAGACTTTGAGGGTGAGTGAATGGCGCCTTAAGAATCTTCATTATAATATTTACTTAAATTTGTATAAACACCAATTTTTAGGCATAGCTCCACAGTTGGACAAACTAGCGCGACCTCGTAAACGACTCACCGAACTGATGCTCAAAAGTCTAGAGGAGCAGACGAGCTCCTCTTCAGCTGGCAAAATAAAACAATTTCTACCCATTTTCTTGAGGGCGCCCAAACTAATAGACAAATCAGAAATGGAATTTTCAGTAACAGAACTTCAGGAAAATTCTGCAGTGGCCACCAAGGCAACGGAACGTCTTCCCGCCGACTTAATCCTACGCAGCATTGGTTATAAATCCAGTCAAGCTGATAATGATATCAATTTTGATGATAGGCGTGGACATGTCAAGAATCTGGATGGACGTGTATTAAAAAATGATGGTACAGAGTCCGTAGATGCTGGTCTTTATGTGGCTGGTTGGTTGGGCACTGGTCCCACTGGTGTCATCTTGACCACAATGAATGGTGCGTTTGCTGTGGCCAAAAATATCAGTGAAGACATCAAAAACCAAATGTTGGACACCAAAATAAGTAAACCTGGCCTTCAATTGGACAAACTACCGCAAGCGGTCACTTGGAAGCAATGGCAACTAATTGATACCCACGAACAGAAAATGGGACTGGCTAAAGGAAAGCCGAGGGAGAAAATTGTTGATATTAGTGAAATGTTAAAGGTGGCTGGCATCTAAAATTCAAATCCATTTTGTTAAATAATTTTATAAACATTTGTTTGTTACATTAGGTATACAAAGTAAAAAAAATTGTTTCTTAGTTCAAAATTCGCAGTTATGAATGATATTATAACTCCCGAGCCTCATCTAATTCCAGGGTAAGTGGGAAGCAAATATGTAATATAGCGGACAAATTGTTAAAGCTAAAACCAACAATTATCTGGCCAAATAGTTATACTGGCCACTGTACGCAAAACCGGGATCGTGTTGGCCGAACTTATGGCAAGCAGACGCATAAGTTACTCATTGATCCATGCATTTATCATGCACCAGAGCTAATTGTTCCGCCCATACATGCCAAGCAGGGCTTAAAAGACTTTCCCACCAAAAATGAACTGAAGATATTGCATGATCGTGAGCATTTAGTGGATGCTGCCTATAAGCATCCAATTATTCCCGGATATGCCGGTTTTGTACCAAATATGAAAAATCAAACGGGTAAACGTTATGTGGCCGCCGCTTCTGCTGGTGTGGCACAGCACGAGACTCTTATGGAGCTTTACCGTTGCGAAAGGCGTACACTAAGACATCGAGATTTACTGGAGAGTGGGAAGGGACTATTCGAGCATAAGCTGAATGAGCGTGTGGTATACAAACCTCTGGATTGCTTTTTGTTTTTCGTAAAATTTGATTTCAATTCTATTTTTAGCTGCCACAAACCAATTATCGTGCCCCACTGCTTCCAGTTAGTGGTCGTTCCAAGGGTATGCCACAGGAGTCGTGTCCACCCACAACCGAAAAGTTGCGTTACAGCAAATTTACATCGCCACATTTCCTAGACGATGATGACGAAGATAAATTTATTATTAATTCCTATGCTGCCCATATACCCATGACAGCGACACGATTTGGTGAATCCAATAAAGTTCTAACCCACAATGCTCTCTGCAATTTCTCGGACTACATGTACAAACGGCGACGGGACCAATGGTGTTGTGGACAGGATTTGAGTGGTCCAACAGTTAATTGCCCGCCAGTCGGACACTTTTTAATTTATCATAAGGATTCAGGAATGGTTATCAGCTATGCTGGACACGTTCCTGGCAACATGTACAAATTTGGACGCACTTATGGCAAGACCACTTTTGATGCTAAGCGTTGGTTGTGCCTTCACAAGGATCTCGATGTTCTGCCCGAGGTAGCCAGTTTGGACTATGATTATTGATGTTTAAATTTGTGCCAAGTAAATTGTTTTATCTACGGTGTCATTAAAGTTCAGCATTTGCTATTTTTAAAAATAGGGGCGAAAATACCCGCTATTTAAGTAATCAGCTGCAAGTGAAATTAGAAATCGCTCCGCTTATGTGAGATGTGTTTAAACATCGAATTCGCCCGGAATTATGGCTCATATGAGCGAAGCGAATTTGAGTAAGCGGGGCGAGTTCAGTTACAGGCAGCAACAACAACACAACAACAGCTTCTGCTTCTACGTCGTTCGTTCGTGCATTAATTGGTTCATGTGTAGCCAGAAATCTACCAATTGTTATCAATGCCTTGACTAAATAATAAATAGTGCTCCTGTGCTTGGGCCATGGTGTAAAAAGTTGTAGTTTTCTTTAGCAAAAGCCGAAAAAAATTCCATGAACGCCAAACGCGAAAAAATCTCGAACAATTCAAATATCTCTACACTTATAGCGGAACTCTTCACACCCGCTTTAAAAGTATAATAAACGCATATAGAGAGAACGAGACGTCCAGAGAGCGATTTGTTGTGTACCTACACCTCCGCTCTTTCAAGTGGTGAGTTGTGAATGCCGATTATGATTATGAGTGGCACCCTACATGAAAGTGCGGTCGGTCAGCAGGTCAATGCGGTTGGTGTTAGTATAATCAATGCAAATTGGAAATACATATCTTAAATTTAAACCAAACAAGAAAAAACTTCAATAAAATATAGAAATCTTTATGGAGAAAGAAAATAAATTTCTATGTTGATGCCACTATTATATTCATTTACGAAATCTGTTTCAAACTAATAAGCGTAATGAATCTAATATTAATTGTGACATGAGTCAAAATGTTGAAGTTTCTCAACTGTACTCTAGCGTTTAACTTGAATGCAGAGTATGGCATAGTCGTTATCTACCTCTAGTTTTGGAAGTAAAAGCGAACAAACGAATAAAAATAAAAACAAAAAAACACAAACGTATATATGTGTGTGTACGTTAACATGGATGTGTGTGTAAATTGTTGTTGTGGCAAGTGAGATTTGAGCGAAAGAGAGGAATGAATTGGAAGAGAATCATGAAAAACCGCCAAAATGGGTTGCAGCAGTTGCATCGATTTATCCGATCGGAAAATAACGGATTTTTTTGGTTTTCTTTTGCTTACACATTTTACAGGTTTAAACTCAACGGAAAGAAATAATCATTGAAATGAGCGAAGCAACAAGCAAAGAGGAAACGGAATCCACAAAGATGTCACCCAATGAAGAATCTAACAATCAGGAAGAACCGGCTACCGAGACTGTGCAGGCACAGGACAAACAGTCGGATCCGGAGGGGGTGCTGGAACGGGACGGAGAACCAGGGAAACCAGAAAATATGGTGGATATCAATACACTAACTCCTTCCACTCCTTCACATACACCGCCACAAGAATCAGCATCTGCAACAACAACAACGACTACAACAACTCTTACGGTAGTGCCTGAGAATATATTATCGCCTCCAAAATCAGAGACTCAAACTGATGAGACAAATACGGCCACGTCAACATCCTGTTCGCCAGCATCAGATGGCCAACGATCACCAGAGGGAGGTGGCGGTGGTGTTGGTGGTGGTGGTGGAGGAGGAGGTGAAACTGAACAAATCCCAGAAAAGCGAGAGGAAAAACAAAAACTGGAAGTGCAGCAGGAGAAACAGGATCTTGCCATTATCAATGGCTCCATATCCATACCAAAGTCGGGTAACAATAACAACAATAATAATACTAGCAAGAAGGTAAATAAATCGGCCACCACCTCCTCATCCAACACACCGTCACCACGAGCCTCTCGAGCTCGTAAACCCAAAGCCTTGCCCATGTATGAAAGTGAAATAAGTGACAACAAAATGGGCATAAAATTGTGCATTAAAAAATCTGAGACAACGTCTGGTGGAGATGCCTCACCTGGTGTAACATCTCCAGCGGCTGTCCAATTATCGCCAAGTGCTTCAAAACCGATAAGGAAGAGATCACGTAAAGCCAAGCCACAGGAAAGCGATGAAACAGATTATGAGCCGCGAAAAAAGAAAGGTCAAGGAGGAGGCGGTGGCGGCGAATCGGGTGAAGCTAAATCCGAACCTATAGAGCAAAGTCAGTGGGCACAAAAGCTCCCGGAGGAAGTTCTCTTTCGGGTAAGATTTCTAATGTAATAAAATACACTTTTAAATTAATTATTGTGAATTTTATTCTTATAGATTTTTGAATATGTTGTGGATAGAGAGGGTTGCCTGCCCACATTATTTCGATTGGGCAGAGTGTGCTCGCTTTGGCGTCAAGTCTCGCTAAGATCAACTTTATGGCGATCGATGGATTTAACCACATGGATAAAAGAGAAATATCGTACTGAATTGAAATTAAAATGGTTTGTCGATAACCGTTGCTCATCGTGTACCGATTTAAATATATCAAATTGGAAAATAACGGATATTAATTGCTTTCTCACAAAATTATCATCTGGTTGTCCAAATTTAACTGGGATCACTTTGTCTGGCTGGAAGGGTTTCACATCGGATCATTTAACCTTTCTGGTGGATAATATGCAAAAGCTACAGAGATTGGACCTAAGCTCCATTAATGTAATATTTTAAAAATGTGTTTAACTAGTCATCGGAAATTATGAAATTAATTTTTTTGATTTCTTTACTAGGTGGAAATGAACGCTAGCAAAAGTGCTGTAGGTGTCAATTCACTTTGCAGTGCTCTACAGACAATGGGCAGTCGTTTAACTCATCTCTATTTGGCCCACAATCGCTTAGCTGGCATCCCACAAATTGTGGCAATACTTTCGGTAAAAGACAAAAAAAAAATAGAGATTAACTTAACCATACAGGGAAGATTTAATGACCATTGCATTATCAATGCATTATTTTCTTTGTTTTTTCCTTAGACTCACTGTCCAAATTTAATGCTATTGGATCTCTCGAACGTGACCACACAGGCCACATCGCATGGCGTTCTGCACATTGAGAAGCTTCAGCATGGCTGCCAAAAATTAAAAGTTTTAAGAGTGACCAATTCTCATATAACACCAAGCACAGCTACCATGCAGGAGATTGTAAGTTAATTGGGTCAAGATTAAAAGAATTATTACAAAAAAAAAGCTAATTTGGATAATATTATAGATGGATTCACCTGGCTTTCCAAATCTCGAAGAGCTGTCAGTGGCCGCTCTTACCGATGAATCGCGCATAATTAGTGATGATCATTTGCAGCGAATATTAAAGAGTAGCTCCAAATTGAAGCTCTTGGATGTGCGTAATTGCACTAGATTAACCCATGAGAGTTTGATACGTTTACCTGCCTGGGATATCAAGCATTTATTTCTGTCTGGCTGTTCGGTAACCAGAGATCTTGGGTAATAAACAACACCAAGTTATGCATGCAATTTTTGTTTAATCAAACATAATTTATTTTTTTTTTAGATCGGGTTTAGAACTCATTGCTTCGAAATATGCCCACAGTCTTATTGAACTGGATTTAGCGTGGGCAAATGTACAACAGCCTTTGGATAATGCCTTAAGAGCACTGGCTGAAAAAGGCAGCGAATCACCTTTGGCGTAAGTTTTATGTAATTGTCTAATTGGTACTGAGTGTCGCTAACAAAATATATATTTAATTTTTAGTCACTTAAATCTCTGCGGTTCCTCCGTTTCCGATGAGGCAGTCAAGGATATTCTAATCAATTGTATAAATATGAGTTCAATCAATTTGGCCTCTTGTCGCGGTCTTCCGCGTGGTGTCAAGCGTTTAATGCAGGGTCCACAGGAGCTACATGAATTACGTGAAGTCCTTGGTGTGCAATTAAAAGACAGAGGTGGAAGCGCCAGCAGTAGTGGGAGCAGCAACTAAACCAGTTAGTCATATGTATACACAAGTTGGTTTCATTACAGTTGTTTGTTAATAGATCGCTACTAGGCGGGGATACCTCGCAATTTTATATGTAATTTAAATTGTTGCAAAACTCTATAACAAAAATAACAAAATCCGTATACAACATCCATGTTGGAAACAATATGAAATGATTTTGTATATCAACAAATTTCCATATATGAATTGAGGTCACTTATTATCCAAATGCTCTTCCTAATCTTTAACTTGGCAGCTCCGAATTTCCTCCGTCCCTTTATTTACTTTTCCTTAGAAAATAGATTTATTTTGTCGAAAAACTATAAACATTTTATCGTAGTTCATATCAACTTCCAAGACAGATTTTCATTATCTAAAGGATCCAAAATACACAAAAAGTACCACAGCAAATATAAATCCAAATTATCAAAAGTTATTATCTACGAATATTGTACGAATTACTTTACCGGAACTTATAGATTCATATCATTCGATTTTCAAAGAGAACTATGAAATGTATCTTTGCGATCTAGCAATGTTTCTAAACTGGATTTCAATTGACTGGTCTTATGTTATGTGGGCATGATTTTTCTTTCTGCCTACCAACAAATAAAATTTAAAATTTATTTAATAAACTAAGTTTAGCTTAAGAAAGTCTCATGTACAAGAGATCAAGATCTCCTTTGCACTATTAATTTACTATCATTGGCAATAATGTGACCTCAGTTCTCTTTTCATGCCTTAAAAAAAAAAATCAAGGTATTGCAAAACCCTTTATTCATATAGACGTTGCAATATTATTTTGCTTTGCATCTTCCAAAATAATTGCTTAAATTTTGTTTATTTAGGTGGTAAGGAAGAAATGTAAGTATATGTATACACATGCATATATGAAGTATAAAGTAGTTTAGTCAACTGGTAAATGCGCACCAATTTGTAAATGCAATATATACATAATTCTATTTACCATATATATATACATATACATATATATTTTTTTTTAAAACCATTATATAAATCTATATATATTTCCATATATAGATATAATTTAAGTTGATTCGAATTTTCGGCGTTCAGAATAATAACAAAAAGAAACGAAAAATTAATAATGGATAAAACCAATTGGAATTCAATTATATACATATACAAATATATATAAAGGTATATAATTTTTTATACTGAAATTCACTGTTAGTTAAGTGTGTTTTGTAAAGTTTAGTAGATAAGTTTAACACAAAAACAACCACAATTTATTAAAAGATTATGTTAAAAAATATATATGCAGTACCATTAAACAAATGAAAACACAAATAACAAAAATAGTCGTCAATTCAAAGTTTTATTGAAATCGCGCTAAGAACAATGCAAAATTATAAATACTGTAAATATTGGCGCTTTGTCTTAACAAAAAAACTGAAAAATAATAATAATCATAAACACACATTAAGTCTAAAGTAAACAAAAAAAAACAATTGAATTGTTAAGCATTATTAGCAAATAAGAAAATGGCAATTAAAGGTCTAAAAATTTCATTTGATTTAAATACAAAATAAAAAATTACTTTTTAATTCTTTAGTTTCCGAAAAGATGTCTCGAAAAAAGCTAAATAGGCGTACCGATAGTCGTAGAAGTATTATGGAATACTTTACCGTTAGATATAAAGAAAGAACTATTGAGATGCAACCAAGGCAAGGGAAACAGGCGCAAAAAAACATAAATGGTTATCTACCGATAGACAAACATTTTAAAAAATTATTCCCAGTTGAAATAAAATAAAGTCGGTCACATTTAATTAAAATATATTGAATAATAATACAATTCATTCTGGAAGTGAATTATTTCACAAATTGTAAACGAATAGCAAGTATTCCAAAGTATAAAAATACTTAAGAAAACCGTAGACCCCGCTTGCTAAGAAAAGTTCCGGTTTAAATATGTGTGTACATACATACATACATATGTATGTATGTACATACATACATATATAAAAAGAAGTATCGAGTATTCTACTGTTTGACTAAATAATTTTATTCAAAAATTTTGTTGCATTTTACACATCACAAAATTGCCACAGTTGTAACATTATCAATAGCTGTGTTCACTTTGTCTGCAGTTTATCAATATCTTGAATATAATCGGTTCCCAATTTGACTATTGCCGCTCCGGTAACTGCTCCAGCTAATGTGGCCAACAATGCATTATCCCTAGGCAGTGCTGATTTAATAAGAGCCCAGGCCAATACCGAACCCATGCTGAACAATGTGCCTCCCAGTAGGGCGTATGCTCCACGTTTTTGAGATTGCACATCCTTCAAATGGGGACGTCCGTAAATGTAGAAAGCTGATCCAACAACAGCTGAGATTAAAAACACATTTGTCAAATCCTTTTTGGGTAAAATTTTCGGCACTATTTGCGGATTCATCACATTGACGGAGAGTGCCCCATAACTGACAAGTCCGTGCAATGGTATATAATAGTTGAAAACATTCTCCTTTGTGAAAGGTTTCAGACCCACTTTATCGCAAATGCTGCAGTTTGTTGCTGTGGCCATTTTTATTTGTGTTTTATGTTTATTCTTTAAACGAAAAAAATGCAGTTCCTGTCTATCTTCTTTGTTATGTAAAAAATTAAAACAGTGTTGCCAAACTGTTTTGGGAAATAGAAGCCGGCTGTAATTACAATTTTTCTGATCTAATCCGGCTACGTATCTGTGTAACAATATGTATGTACATACTATTTTGTTATCCAAGTCCAAAAATTTGATTTCTATAACTTAGCCTACACATTATCACTAAATCCTTCTCTAAAGTTTTTGGACACCAACAGATGGTATTGGCATTTTAGCGGTAATTGAGCAGTAAAGGTTACTCAGTTAAATTTTAAGAGTAATCAATTACAAAAAGTGAAAAATGGAAGTTGCAAGTTTAAATTTGTGATAATTAAAAAATTTCATCTCTTCGTGGGCGGTCTCTAAAATTATAACATACATACATACATATTAATTTTTTTAATGCTTGTTCCGTTAAACTGCTAAATTGGGCATCACTGTCGGAGAGCCGGCACCAACCAGGTGGCAATGCCCTTCATGCAGAACAGTGAGAGCGAATGAGCGAGAGTGAGGTGAGGGAGAGAGAGAGAAAGCAAGTGTTGGTTTTGGCTGGAAATTCTAAAGTTTTGCAATTTTGCTAAAGAAAATTAAATCTATCACGAAAGCATACATATTAATTTTGTTAAATGCTGATCTGTACATACACAATAGCAGCGTGAAGATTGCACAACCAGGAGATAATCGGGAAGGATCAGGATTTGCCGAGATAGTTGGTGAGAAAACGTCATGTTGACGCACAAAACTTGTCAGGCAAGGAAAAAAATGCAGGTAAGTGGAGACAACTTGACCATTCATTTAGATAACATAATCTTTAATACAAATTCATATTCAAACTCTTTCATCTTCTTTTAGGTTTCCTTTGTGATCCGCGATGCCGAGGAGAAGCAACATCGAAATGGTGTGAATGCCCTCCAATTGGACGCCAATAATGGTAAATTATATTCGGCTGGGCGGGATGCCATTATTCGTGTGTGGAACACACGTTCCGAAAGCCAGGAAAAGTATATACAGTCTATGGAGCATCATAACGATTGGGTTAACGACATTGTCCTTTGCTGCAATGGACGAAACTGTAAGAATTCCATTAAACAATAAGAATTTAAGTTTAATAAAATGTATTTTCTGGTTGTAGTGATTAGCGCCAGCTGTGATACCACAGTAAAAGTGTGGAATGCCCATAAAGGCTTTTGCATGTCCACGTTGCGCACCCATCGTGATTATGTCCAGGCCTTAGCTTATGCAAAGGATCGCGAACAAGTTGCCAGTGCTGGTTTGGATAAGGCCATATTTTTATGGGACGTTAATACCCTGACAGCTTTGACGGCAAGCAATAATACGGTGACGACATCTAGTCTTACTGGATCCAAAGATTCCATTTATAGCCTGGCCATGAATCCCTCAGGAACGGTTATTGTTAGCGGTTCGACGGAGAATATATTAAGAATTTGGGATCCGCGCACATGCATGCGCAGCATGAAACTGAGAGGACACTCGGAGAATGTACGCTGTTTGGTTGTCTCACCCGATGGTCATCAAGTGGTCAGTGGCAGTTCTGATGGCACTATTAAGGTATGGAATTTAGGCCAACAACGTTGCATACAAACCATTCACGTTCATAAGGAGGGCGTTTGGTCACTGCTAATGAGTGAAAATTTCCAATATATAATATCTGGTAGCAGAGATCGCAATATCATAGTGACAGAAATGCGTAATCCCAGTAATAAAATGCTCGTATGCGAGGAAAAGGCACCCGTTTTAAGTCTGGGCTATAATATAGATAAAACCGGTGTGTGGGCCACCACATGGAATTCAGATATTCGTTGCTGGAAATTGCCCATGTATGATAGATCAACTTTAACATCAAGTGGTGGCATGGATGCTCAATGGTCGATGGCTAATGGAATAGAATTGGCATGCATTAAGGGTGGAGCTGCTATCAAAGAGTGCACAGTGCTCAATGATAAACGTTATATTGTCACTAAGGATTCACAAGATCAAGTATCTGTCTATGATGTCCTCAGGGTGGTGAAAAAAGATGATCTCGGCGCTGTGGACTATGAGGAGGAGGTTAAGAAGCGACAAAAACAAGTATTTATACCAAATTGGTTTACCGTGGATCTAAAGACTGGCGTAAGTTAAATCATCATAACCAAAAATAATGTCATATCGGTTTGATGACTTTAACCTCCTTCTTTTCTTTTTTAGATGCCAACCATTGTCTTGGGTCAGGAGGAAGTGGACTGCTTTGCCGCCTGGGTATCGATAGAGGCCGGTCTGCCGGAATGTGTCGATCCCACCACAGAAATTAAGGTACACAAAAATGGTTTTAATTAAAAAAATATTAATATTGTTAAATTTAATCTTTGATTTAGATCAATTATGGCAAATTGTTGTTAGATGCCTTACTCGAGTATTGGACACCACCACATAGCATTCCACCTAATGAAATGGAACCAGATATGCATGGTAATGGTTACTTTCAAGTGCCCAAACATACTCCAGTGATCTTTAGGTAAGCATGGATGATAGACTTGATTATTTGGACTAGATACTAGTAATCCCGCTGTGCTTATTTTTAATTTTTCCAGCGAAGTGGGAGGCCGCACTGTGTGCCGTTTATTGGTGCGGGATGCTGCTGGTGACAGTGAAAGCACCTTGCTCCATGAAACAGCTCCCCAATGGGTAACAGATGTGGTGATTGAGAAAAATATACCCAAGTTTTTGAAAATACCTTTTTTCCTACAACCACATCCACAAATGACAAAACCTGAACGAACCAAAAAGGTAGATACAACAAGGTCAAATAACAATAAATAAAATACTAATTGTTATAATTTTTTCTTATTCTAGGACCGATTGGTGGCGAATGAGTTTATTCAGTGTCGTAAGGTGTGTGAGCATGTCCTAGAAAAGGTTCTGAATGCAGAGACAACGCCAAGTGGTAGCGGTGGTGGCGGTGGCACCGGTGGAGGAGGAGGAAATGTCCAAAATTCCCTGCAGAATAGCCAAAGTGATGCCAATTCAGAGGGTTCCCAACTGCCTGCCGAAGAACGTATTGAGCTGTGGTGTAATGATGTGGTACGTTTCAAATATTCTCTGAACTATTAATGTTTCTTTTAATATTGTTGCCTTTATCGTTCGCTAAAGGTTGTGGATCCCAATATGGATTTGCGTACAGTTCGACATTTTATATGGAAACAATCGACTGATTTAACATTTCAATATAAAACCAAGCAGAACTTTAATTACGATGGTAAATAAATTGAAGGCGTTAGACGTTGGCCTATTCCTCCATATTGGTCTCATGTGATTTTCTTACATCCCCCCCCACACAAACATACTCCATACCACTTTAAACGGATAATATCAATGTTAAATCTGTTAATTAGAGCAATAACAGTTATACCGTTTTTCTTATTTCTTTTGTTTTACTCAAGAATTGTTGAACTTTTTTATTTTTTTCAATTATTTCTGTTTTTCATTTTTTTTTCTCTTAAACTAAATGCACGCTTCTCTTTATCTCCTTATTTTCTTACTTTGTTCCACTCTATATATATTACCTTTCAGACTTATCAGAGATTAGGCTTGCATTATACATACATTAATAGATATATATATATATATATATGTATATATACATACATTAACTGGAGACATACCATATGCTTTCTGCCCCTCTTGTTTTTTTGTTTGTTTGCATCTCTAGGCATAAACACAGTTCTCGTTTACTTAGGTTCATATTGCATTAAATATACAAATATATATATACAATATATATATATACATATATATATATATATATATATATATATATATATATATATATATATATAAATTATAAGTAAATCTGTTAAATGAAAACAAAGAAACATAATGCAATTGTAGAAAGCCAATTTGTACATAAGAGAAAACGATAAATCCTAATGATGATGATAAAGAAAAAAAATAAAAATAAATCAAAATTATAACACTGTGCAACTCGGTTTTTGTTTATTCCAAATGGGACTAGCGCCAAATGTAATAATCTATGTGTTCAATATGTAAACCATTAAGTTTATTGCTTAGATTCGTTTTATATAATGGGATTCAAAAACTATGCGGAAAATAATTCAAATCATTTTTCATTAAGATTAAAGGTTTTAAAAAATTGACAAAATGCGGAAAATAATTCAAATCATTTTTCATTAAGATTAAAGGTTTTAAAAAATTGACAAAATTTGGGCAATTTTTTGTTTTGTATATCTTAAGATTTAGTTGACTTTAAATTTAAATTTTAAGTGACTATCCAATATCAAATGGCCGATTTGAAATTTTTCAAGTACTTAGCTTGCATTTTTTTTTCCTAAATAAATTTAATGAAATATGTTTAATATATAAAAATAATGTTTAGTCTTTGTAAAATCATGAAAAAATTGCAGAAATCTTATTCATTTAGAGCTATTCCCATGTAGGTAACTCCTGTTGCATAGTGTTATTAAAATACAATTTATTATTACACTATTTGGAAATCAAGCTTGGCTTTTCATTCCTTAGACTTAATTAGGTGTATGCCTATATATATATGTATATAGTAGAACCAACTAAACAACACAACTTCGTTTAGTTAGTCTCCATTTTATCTTCTAATATCTCATAAGGTGTGATCTTCGGATTCCAGCCTGCCTTGAGTATGCCTCAATAGCCATGATTAGACCTAACATTTGTTGCTTCAAGGTGGCAGGTATAGCATAATCCTGTATAGTTTCCCGAGGCGTATCACTGGTGCGGACCAGCCAACGTACAATCAACCATAAACAATTCTCCTTTAATGTCCTTAGGGGAAATTGAATTAGGACTTGGCTACGAACATCACATAATTGATCAGATCCAGGATTCTTAGGTACTCGGATACGCACAGGATTGAAGAGGCGCTTTGAACGCACATGCATCCGCTCGCCGCTGTAGTAATCCCGGAAGAACCAACTGTGTGTACTAAATGTATTCACTCTTACTTCTTCATTTGGCTTTAAAGTCAAATACATGTTCTCTGTATCCCTATCGCACTTCCAGTAGAGATCTGAATTAGAATAAGCTTAAGAATTAATCGGAAATTCGTATTTAATTCGCATACCATTATGCTTACCGATACTCCGATTTGTTGTGTTAACGAACAGCACGTAGACCTCGACCAAATCAGCTGGCTGTGGCTGAGCTTGGGCCCAGTTGTTGTTATTGTTGCGGCGATCATTGTTGTTGCGAGCAATCTGCAAAGACATGTCGAGCAGAGTGCTTAGCCTATCCGCAATGGCCTGGATATCCAGTATTTGGCTTTTTTGTTTTCCTTCCTTCAACAGCAATTTGATACGAATCTAATATATCGTTGTTTTTGTTTTCAGCTTAAAAACAAAAAGTATGTATGCCTTGCCTATCGCGAAATTGTTATTAGACAGATATCGATAAAAGTACTCAGAAATGAGAGTAAATAAAAAACTGGTAGTTTTCCACTCAAACATCAAATAAATTTATACTCCTTCTACTCATATTGTGGAACTAATGTAGAAGTTGGAAACACAAAATTGTAGCTTGTTAAAAATCAGGGAATCTTATGTTAATTTAAGTTAAGCATAACTGTTATACCATCTTATTGGTCATGTCGTGATTAGAATGAGCATCACTAATCGATAGGCAATAGCAAACAGCTGTTCAGATGTTTCTTGTTTAATAAAAACAAAAAATGGCTTTTTGCATTGCGGTAATAGGAAAAGATGTAAGTTTCACATATTCTAGTTATTTTCTCATTACATTAATTAATATTTCATACAGAATGCCCCTCTATATCTGTCCACCTCGGATATGGAGCAGGAACTCCAGCTGCAGTATCATGTCCACGCCGCCTTGGATGTTGTTGATGAAAAATGTTTAATAGGAAAGGGGGCTCCGGAATCGAAGGAACTATATCTGGGTCTTCTGTACTCTACAGAGAATCATAAAATGTATGTAAGGTAAATTGTTCAAATGAAATTTATTTAATGTATTTTTAATTTAAGTTATGGCTTTGTAACCAATTCTCGAGTAAAATTCATTGTCGTCATTGATTCTACTAATGTGGCTTTGAGGGAGAATGAAGTTAGAGCGGTATGTTAATTATATCTGGAGCAAAATCTTTAGTAACATTCACACCTAGAGTTAAATAATAATATTGTTTGCATCTAATAGATATTTCGAAATCTTCAAGTGCTTTATACAGATGCTGTTTGTAACCCGTTTTACATCCCTGGAGAATCACTTACATCAAAGTGAGTTCTAAATCGTAATAATATGATTTAACTTGTCATATCTAATGTTTTTTTTATATGTATATATTTTTCAGAAAATTCGATCGTTCTGTACAAAAATTGATGAGTGGCAATGCTTAGCCTATCTATAAGGCATTCCTCAATTTAGATTTTATATGAATGAAGATGTTAAATAGCTGTAAAATATGAATTAAAATTTAGTAATAATACAATTCCATTTATTTTTCGCATGCTGACCTTCAAATAGAATATATGAATAAATACATGTTTCTTGTCTTGTTTTTTCTTAACGCATTTTTGGGCGAATTTGGAATATTACCAATTGAATATTAGGTCGAGACTTGGAACTCAAAGCACGCACGAATGTGAAATCTGAATAATATAGTCTAAATAGATTAAATATGCAGTTGTTAGTTCAACTTTGTAAGTTGTTATTCGTTACAATGCGGAATCATCTTTGCACAAAAGTCTAGTTGAAATAAAACCCCCGACTTAAATTAATAGTTGCAAATAATAATTAAATCCGCCAATCAAATTTTAGCAAAAATAGTTGAACTATTAAACTAACGATTTGTTCTTTAATATAGCGATTATATTAATATTGGCCTTTTGTTATGTTATTATCTATTCAAATCTAATTTTTAACTCTAATTATCTAATTGATAATTCGAAATATTGGCACTAATATAATAATATATATAACTACATAAACAAGCTAATAACAACATAATTTTAAATTTTGAAAGATATACATGAGTAATATTATATAAGTTGGAGTTTTTAAAATGTAATAATACATATTAAAAATTTAATTTATTAAAACTTCGATGCCGAATGAGTTTTTGTGAAAAAAGAAAACTTTATGTAACGCAGGATTTTAACTTTAAATAACGAAATATTTAATTCATCGAAATGACAATGATTTGGGTAAGGTCAGCATTTTGGCTAATCCTTTTGGATTTAAAGCTAAAACGAATTAAAACAGCTTTATTGTATAATGTATAGTAATATGTAAATGTAAGTAATGTCAAGGTCAAATTATGGATCCCTAAAATTTATTTTAAATATATGCTAGCAACAAATATGACAACCGGTTCTGATAATCGTCAAATCACTACCAAAAGACAGAAAAATAGATACAATATACATATATGCAAATTGATTGTATTTTAAAAAAAAAAAAAAAAAACAAAAATACTATGAGTATATGATGATAATTAATTAAATCTTTACCTACGTATGTTGAAGAATAATACCTAACTATGCATATGTTTAAACTAAACAGAGTTGTCTCAGACTAGAGAGACATGGATATGGATATGGCTTCCGCTTGGTTGGTCTTTGATTTTTGTTAATTTTCAAATATACTGCGTGAATTTTTTTTAAACATAATGAGATCGTGTGAGATAAATTATTAATCGTATGCATAGCTAATGATGCTCAACCAAAGCTAAAATCAAAACCTATATAAAATGATCAAAATTGTCGAATAAAGCCATCAGTAAGTCTTTGGAAGTCTTCTAGTAAACATCAATATGAAAATTATTGTGAGTTATAAATATAATCAGGAGGGATAATAATCCATGATCCTTAAGTATAATAATTATATCGTTCTTTTAGATTGCCTTAACTTGCCTTTTGGCTTTGGTCTATGCCAATGAGAATGCGAATGTCATTCGCAGTGAATCCGAAGTTAATGTTGATAGCTTCCAATATGCCTGGGAATTGGATAACAGTGCCAAGGTAGAACAAAAAGGAAATCTAGTCGGTGATGCATTGGCAGTCCAAGGCCAACATAGTTGGACCTCCCCCGAAGGAGAGCCAGTCTCTCTACAGTATATCGCCGATGAAAACGGCTTCCAAGTTGTAAAAGCCAACCCACCACTGCCCACTCCACCACCAATCCCAGAAGCCATCCAAAGATCTCTTGATTGGATTGCCGCCCATCCACCAGCAGAAGTGCATTAAATTCAGAAAACAATTTTGTTAAATAGTTCAAAAAATAAATCCAAAAAAATGCATTGAATATGTTAAATTGTCCCATTCTTGTTTTTTTTTATTTGACATTCGCAGGTCAAGATTCAAATTAATTTTTTTTTCATATTTTGGTGTTCTGGTTTTACAAATAAATATTCATTTATTTAATTAGTAAACAAGTTTCCAATTCAAGGTGATATTTCTATTTGATTTCTTTTTAAATAAAGCAAAAATAATCTTGTTGCCCCAGGTTAGTTGAATCTGTCCCAGAGTCAATCGCATGTCGTCGTACATTCCATTTTGCAGCGGTCCTCCCCCTCTCCCAAATTTATTTATGCTAAATCTTTGCATGGGTTGTTACTTACAAAGTTTTTTGGTTTTGGGATCACCACATACACTGCCGTTCATCTGAATAGGTTCAAAGTTTATTTCTATTATTATGTCTTCATTCTTAGCTACTGTTGCGCTTATATACTTATTTTCTGTTTTAATCCACCAATTCCTCAGACGGACTTCCAAAAAGATTAAACATTGGCATATTTTAAGTCTGGCTTAACTCAACGACAAATCGCTTTTTCGATCGCTCGAACCCAAAATATAGTTGGCAATTTTCTACG
Source organism: Drosophila sturtevanti (assembly GCA_018150375.1). NCBI lineage: Eukaryota > Metazoa > Arthropoda > Insecta > Diptera > Drosophilidae > Drosophila > Drosophila sturtevanti. The sequence goes on along the minus strand of JAECWJ010000324.1, from coordinate 1,221,381 downwards.
TAATGAAGCTACTTATGGCCAGCTCTGGATTTACAATAGGTGGTAGAATTCCGGTGTACTGTGATCAGTTGTAATTTTGAACACCTTTGATTCTCAGGAAGGTTCAACGGATTAATTATCTCTTTATCCGATTCAGTTATGAATATTTTAAAGACATGAAAGTTGAGCGGTGCTTAGATAATAAAGATAATTATTATTATTATTATTAATAAAGTATTAGGATATAGTTGTAAACTATCAATCTAACTATATTTTACAAGCACTGGCAACTAAGGCCTTCGGCTTAGACGAAAACTACTTCCATGCACCAGCCTGGGGTTCGAACCCGGGTCCTCGTTGTTCAGTTGCCTAAGTGACTGGGCCGCTTAGACAACTCATCTACCGAGGACTGCTGATAATAAAGATTTAATTCGTGAATTCACGCAAAAAAAGAGCCAGACTTGTTTGCATTTAAAAATACATATGTATCACTTTATGTACATACATATGTCAGCAATTATTTTTATCTTTCATTATAATTTTCTAATGCAGATTTAAAGTTTAACGTCGAAATATTTACATTAGTCTTTAATTCACCACGATTCATACATTTTTAAAATTCATTTTAGATATGCATTATATATTACACAACTATGGGACAATTCTGAAAAACGTTGGAATATATCGTGGGACACGGTTAGGACTACCGTTAAAACGTTTGCCACAAGCTAAACTTTTCTTATCATCATCTTGTTTTATCTAAAGGCGGCATATTAGGGGAGTGCCCAGAAGGTACTAAATGTGCAACTACTCCAGCTCAGCGGCCAAAATCAAAGAAGAATTTGAAGTTAGTGCTAGTTTATCCACTGTTAAACATGTTATTCGGAGTGCAAAACATTTGAAAAGAATAAAATTGCAAAAAAAATATACTCACTTTTGCTCGGCCAGGATCATAAGACATGGGTAAAGGAGTGTCATACTGTCGCATTTTCCGACGAAAAAAAAGTTACTTTGGACGGACCGGATGGTTATAACTTTTATTACCACATTTAAGAAAGGAAGAATATTTATTAAGACAGTGTGGTAGTATATAGATAGGGTAGTTACAAACTAATTTAAATTAATGTTAAGAGGCCTAAATTTAAGGCGGTTTTGCTGTTACAATAGCAATACTATTATTAATAACTTGTCAAATTGGCTACTGTTTATTTTGTATATCTTTAATTAATGGCAGAGTACAAATATTTTCTATTTGCTTGTTATTAGTCTCAATTTGATTAATATACTTATAATATAAAATATTATACATTTTCGAAAATAGAATGTTTTCTTGAAGAATTTACTTTTCGTTAATTTAAAATATTTTTTTTCTATTGCTTTTATTCATAATATAAAATGTTTCATAGGCATGCGATTTACTGAGTCAAATGGATGATTTAGAAAACCTTCAAAATGTGAAAATTCTTGGAATTCCTGCCATGAAAATCAATTTGACAAATTAGCGGCTCGAGATATGCTTTATTATACCCTATTATACATATATTCTTAATTAGCATCAAAAGCCGAGACAATATGACCTTATCGAACTTAAATTTTGAGCTACATGAATAAAAGTCAATAAAAGTCAAATCAAGTTTAACAATTGGTCAGATCGGACAACTATAAGGTATAGAATCAAGGTACCACGGGCAAAATTTGTTTTGTTCAAACAGTTCTTGTGTTTTTTGAGCTATAGCAACAATGGTGATTATATTTTTACATCATACCAGTAATTTGAATCAGATCGCGTAATAAATACCGACATACCGGCGAATTGAAATTTCCTTATGTTGCTTTTTTTATTTCAAATTTTTTCAAAATTTTTCCCTACAATGTTTAAAAAAACTTGAGGCCGATATGATGGAGAAAGTAATTAATTAAACTGCAAGGGTAAACCAACTTCGGCACGCTCAAAGTTATCTTCTTTGATATTTTTTAAATAAGGCATAAAGCCAATCTGATGTTTGATCAACAAAAATACGAGTTTAAGTTAATCTGATAGCTTATGATCTTTGGAGTTTAAGCAAATCAAGTTTCAGAGGAAGATGCTGGTAAATTGATTTGATGATTACAAATGTAGATTTCGGACTCTTAACTAACTTAATCTGACACCCCCACACTTTCAAATCTTGCTTATGAAAAGGGAACAGACTTGAGATATTTTTCATGACAATGTTCATTATGATCATAATTTATAATACATATTTGAATGCAAATGTTAAGACAACTAATGCCAGATGATAGCCTTTGACAGCGACAGCTACACCGATCGATCCCATTGAGATTGAAATTAAGATGAGCGAAACTAGAGCCTCGGTTTAAGTGAGCATCGTCATCAGCATCATTATCCATATGCCACTGCAATTATAATTGACAAGGTAAGAGATCGACCAAAAAAAAAAAAAAAGAAGAAAAAAAAAACAAAAGTGAATGCCATGGCAAGGCTAGACTACAAAAATGTCAAACTATGACTTTCGGAAACACTTTTGGGCGCACGTCAGCTAATCGCAATGGAAACTCAAATGAAATCATGAAAAATCAAAAAACCGCGACGCCAAGAAAAACTATTGACAGACTAATTTTCCCGAACGTTTTGACCAAACAGTTGTCTGGCCAAGTGACATGAGGTGCTGCCAATCTACAGCGAGTCAAATACTTGGCTCACATTTTCCATATTTCCATTTCAATATACATATATGTATATAGATATATATATATTTACATTTTTTTTTTTGACACTTTTCGACTAATAAATTCATTAGGACTATAAACAAATGGTCAATATGTCAAAGTGACGCTAAAATTTTTCATAATTCATAAACAAGAGCGAAAATTGTTTAAACAAATATAATAATAATAAAAATAAAAAAAAAACTAAAAACAAAAAATGAAGATCATATAAATCAATTTGACTAAAACGAGAAATTAATAATATTGCTGATTAAAATTTAAATGGGAATGGAGAAAGACGCAAAAGACAATAATTTTCGAATCGTTTATAAAATTTCTGGGATTTTTTTTCCTCTGTGTGGGCGACAGCCTTAAGTATTAATTCTCACCCAATTAATTTTTAAAATTTTATTATTTTTTTGTTATAGAGAGAGTGAAAACTTTTGACGTTTTGGTTGTGATTTGGTTGTTAATTTGATTAAATTGTCATAATTTGTTCATTAATTGTTCATTCCATGGGGAGGAATATTATTTTGTTATGATAACAATTAAAGATATATGAATATATATATATAGGAAGTTCATATATATAAAAAAAGTGTGGCATTTAACTATACACTGAAATAAATTTGAATCTTTGTTGTATTTGAGATTAAATTCTGAGGACATTTTTATTAATAGATAAATTAAACAATTTTCTAAAAATATTTATATTAAAGGCATTTTAAAATAAGAAAATATTGTGTATAGTTTGATCTGTATTAACTTATATTCAACTTCTTGACTAGTTTCATAGTTTAACAATTTTTATTAATAAATTATTTATTAAATTAAAGAACATTTTTAAATGTTTTCAAAAATGTCTTAAGCAAATTCTCCACTGTTCTATATACAAAGTTCCAGTAATGTTTAACTAGATTTTGAAAAACCAGATAGGCAGAGTTTTCAAACCAAAATTTACTTTAAAATAATATGAAGCAATAGACTGGGAGATTTTGAAACCCTTCAGAGTTTTCACAAACCAAAATATTACATAGAAATAGTATTAAAAAGCGTATTTTTTTATCTATTTATCTTTTTTTTAAATCTCATTCTTTTATTTTATAGAACTTTTTGACAGTGCAGCATAAAAATACACTTTTTTCTATATATATATAAGTATGTATATATATATCTTCATATTAAGCTTAGCAAACCACTAGAAAAATTTTGTGTTACTCTTGCGGCCATGGCCAAAGGCCTCTGGATGATGATTATGTGGTTGATTGGAATACAAAGGGGATTTATGAGGACCAACTGACCAAGATAAAATTATAGAATTTTAAACTAATGATCATAATAAATGTTGTTTAATTCATGTTCAATAAACGATGTTATAAATCTTTTTAAATAAACTCCTACTTTTTTTTATTACTATATTATATTTAATAGTATTTTTACTATACAATAAAAAATCATAAGAAAAGGTTTATTTAAAAAAAAAATGAGCAGTAAGAACTTAAGTTTTAACTAAGAAAAACAAAAAAAAAAAATGAAAAATTTCTACTCTAAGTGTATATCCTTTTGAAGGAAATACCAATATACGCCCTTGGATTATTGGCGGTCACAGTAAATACATTTTCGCCTCAATGGTTTTTAATGGTTTTTACAGTATTTTTCGTTTTTGTACCAATTTCATTTTCGACAAAAAAATTTTAAATGCTTCATGTGTGTGTGTATGTGTGTTAGTGTGTGTGGGTGGGTGGTTGGCTTTTGTTTGTTTTGCTTGAGTTTTATTTTCGAAATGGCTGGTGAAAAACCATAAATTAGCCTGTTACTTTTGGAATGCAGCCACCACACACAACACACACAACTCACACAGCATAGGAGAAAAACCGAATTAGTGTGGAAATCAAATCAGGAACCAAAAATTTTTTAGTTTAGTCGTTGGCGGTGATCTAGCTGGTGAAGAACAGAACGGAAACATTGAAAAATGGATAACATTGTGGGTTTTGAAATAAATTGTTAATTTTTTAATCAAATCAAAATAATGAAGAGGATATATTTTGTTTTAGGATGACGATCTGACCCCAGAGCAAATTGCTGTGCTCCAAAAGGCCTTCAACAGTTTTGATCACCAAAAAACTGGCAGTATTCCCACTGAAATGGTTGCCGATATTCTTCGACTTATGGGTCAACCTTTCGATAAGAAGATCTTGGAGGAACTTATCGATGAGGTCGATGAGGACAGTACGTATTGTTCTATATATTCTATAACTAATCGAATTATACGAGTGGAGGATTATATAAATATTGATATATATTTTCTATTGATAGAATCTGGTCGCTTGGAATTCGAGGAGTTTGTTCAATTGGCTGCCAAATTCATTGTTGAGGAAGATGACGAGGCCATGCAAAAGGAATTGCGTGAGGCATTCCGTTTGTATGATAAGCAGGGTAATGGTTATATTCCCACATCGTGTCTGCGTGAAATTCTTCGTGAACTGGATGATCAATTGACCAATGAGGAATTGGATATTATGATTGAGGAAATCGATTCTGACGGTTCCGGCACTGTGGATTTCGATGGTAGGCATCTATACATATGTAGATATATATATAAATATATTAATCTTAACTTTGGCTAAAAGCCAAAAAAGAAAAAAGATGATCACATATTTAGTGACTATATTTATACTTATCACTTAATTTAATTCCTGTATTATCTATTTTCAGAATTCATGGAGATGATGACTGGCGAATAAACTCAACTTTGAACTATGTAATAATAAGAGGCTTAAACAATTAAAAGAACATTTTTACATATTTTGTTCATTGAGCAATAAATTGGTTCCCATTCTATCCCCCTTACCCCAAATGGCAATGTTTGTGATTAATAAATATAAATATTTAAAGCTATAAATATATAAACAGGAACTGTAAATAAGTAATAATATAGAAAAACCCAAAAGCCCAAACATTTTTTTTTTTCCTACAAACAAAGTTTTCTGACTCAGCTTACATAATTTTCAATCGATCATCTCGCAGGTTTTTTTTTTCTTTCTACATATAATTGAAATCCGTAAGCATTAATTATCTTATTGTATATTTACACAGAATCGAGAGAGTGAGAGTGAGAGAGAGATAGAGAAAAAGAGACAGAGAGAGGAAAAGAGATAGCTAAAGGTATATAAACGATTATTGGCAAGAAACACCCACTTAAATAAAAAATCATTTATGTGTAAATTTTTGATTTTGGGCATGGTAAGATAACTCTGATTGCATTTGGCTAATGAGGCGTATGATGCATTTTGTTATTACTCATCCGACGAGTGGTCAGAATTGTCTCATTTGCCACTTGAATGGCATTCTGTGGCACAGCTGGGCTTAGCCAAGTAAAAATTCTTAGCTAAATTGTTTGACAACCTGCTAAAAAATCTCTGTAAATGTCAATTGTACATTCTCCTGTGTGTGTGTGTGTGTGTGTATATATTTTATTTTTTTCTCTTCATTTATACTCTTTCATTATACAAAGGGTACATAGATTTCTCAAAAAACTATACCAAAGATATGCCATACAATGTTTCTATTAAATCAAAGTAATTCTAGCAATTTAATTTTAAAGATGATAAGTAAATTAGGTTTATCATCTTGTTTGAAATGAAATTATTATTAATCAGTTTTATTGATTTGGCTTAATAAATATAATCAATTATATAGAAAACAGTCAAAGAAATGTGCTAAAACTCAAAATGTCCGCCAAATCTTATTATTTTAAAAAAGGAAAAACTTAATTTATACATTGTTACATTAAATGTTTTTCAGTTCTTAAACATTTGCAAATATTTATAGCTATATAGAAACAAATATCATACTATATTAAATAATATATGTAGATATATTTAAATTTTCATGATATTATGAATTGGATATTTTGAATAATAAATTAGTTTCAACCTTTACAATGTAGGAATAAATATATTTTATAGAATATATTGTATTATATAGAAGATTTTGAATAATAAATCGGTTTCGAAATTTAAGATTATTGAAATACATATATTTTGAGGATACTATGAATAAAAGTCTGTGAATAATTAATCGGTTTCAAACTTCTGAATATAGGAATATATAAATTTTGATGACATTATGTATAAAAGATTTTGAATATTAGATCGGATTCAACCTTAAGACTATAGGAATATATATTTTGATGATATTATAAATGGATTTGAATAATAAATAGGTTTCAAACTTTAGAATAAGGAATATATATATTTTGATAATCATATGAATTGAATATTTTGAATAATAAATCGGTTTCAACCTTAAGAATATATATATTTTGATGAAATTATGAACAGAAAATTAAAAATAATAAATCGGTTTCAATTTTAAAAATTAAAGGATATATATATTTTGATGATATTCTAAACAAAAGATTTTAAAATAATAATATATATATCTTTTTTTTTAATATACAATATCTTTATCTAAATATAAAACATTTTCATAGTTATCAGAACGAAATCAACTTTATTTAGAGCATCGATGGACCCGATTATCCATTCCCTAAAATATATGCTTTATACCTTAACAATTTAACATTACTACTAGTATTTAGTGAATTCTAAATTAAATCCTATTTAAGAGCCTTACTAAAATCATATTTAATACCTTGGTTTTATGTGTTTCTATCTTAGAATCTTTATTATGATTACTCTGAAGAATCTTTAAAGTTCCGCAATGGCTTTACAAAGTTATTTGTTATAGCAATCCTTTGATATTCCCGAAAAAAGAACATTATCCCCATTTTTGTTGACATTTATTAGTTGCAGTTACTTTAATTATAGTCGAATAATAAATTTGATTACTTCAAGAGTATTAATATTTCGTTATAGCCTTGGCCTATTCGGTCATTATGTCATTTAAACTTGGCACATATTTTCTTTTCGGGGAAAATGAAAAGCAACTGCCCTTTTAGCCGGTCCAAACCCAAATGGAGCAACTTGTTTTTATTGTATTTTGCCAGTTTATCCTAAGGCTATTCGAGTGTCGATATTAAGTAAGTAAGATTTATGCCAATTGGTTGGTAAAAAATTTTTTAAGTTGTTGGTTTTTTTTTTTTTGGGATGGTAAAGAAAAGGTCAAAAAGAGTTTTCATTTTGCATATGTACAGACATCTATCTATATGTATGTATAGGCTATATATCCGCCTTATATATGTATGTTTTTATTTTTACATTCTGTTTTTGTTTTCATGTGTTTTTTGATGTGTTAATTCTAATGCATTATAAATTCTTTCCCAAAGTTGTAACTGCAACTGCAACTGTTTCTGATGATGCGCTCAAGCGTTGAGAGTTTCGATTGGATTTCAATTTACGAGCACAGGCCTCAGCATCTGTATTGTAAGGGAGAGCTTATACCGGAGCTGAGAGCCTGTTTAACATGGCTTATTGAGTAAACGCGATGAACGAACTCTATAAAAAAACAATACAATACATTCAGTCTTAGTGTTGTTGTTGTTATTGTTGTTATTGCTATTGCCTTCTGTCGCGTCCGTCTCCCTTTTGGCATGCAATTGTAATGCACACAGCTGCTGCTGCTGCTGCTGATGCTGATGCTGGCACTGCTGCTGCTGCACACGATTGCAATAAAATGCCATAAAGTATCAAAATCTCAGCACTAACCTCTGCTGCCGAAGCTGCTGCTCTGATCATTGCAGCAGAGTTCCATTCCATTTGATTGCAGTTGCATTTTGGGTATAAAAGCTGGAGAACTTGGTCTAACAATGGCACACAACATCCGCGACAACAAGTGTAAGAAGATCAGAAATCTTATATAAATAATATAGTAAAGGATTTGCATGGATTTCAAATTTATTGGCATTTAAGTGTTTCCGTGTTTCATTGTGCATGTAAAGGATACTTTTTGGAATACAACTTAATATATGTAATTGGAATTATGGCAGAGATAACTTATAAAGTGGTGAGTGAAAAAATCAAAGGATCGATCTTCTTTAAAAAAAACTTCCTAAAAATTCGTTTACGGATTACCAAATTTTAAGTTCTTTTGAACTTCAATTTCTATCAAAGTGTTGTGCAAGACAAAAAAAAAAGAATTATGAACTGTGTATAAGCTTTACATTCCTATTTTAAATACGGTCACACACAAATAGAAATATTTTTAGGTACATTTTAAGAATTTCACATCAATCTAGTCCAAATTATAAATCAAACTAGTTTAAATTACGAGTCCAATCCATTTAAAGTGAGGTTTCCTTTAATTTTTATTTTCAACTAAATATAAATTTTTGTTTAAAATACGAGTTTCTTGAAAATCCTTATATATTCCCCAATTTGTTAATATATCAAAACAAAAGAGGATATTTTATATAAATAAAATAATTTATATAAAAAACATGTAATAGAACTCCATTTTTTTTTATATATGTGAACGTTTATATTCAAAATTCAGAATTTTAAATTTTTATAGCAAAAATTAAGCATTCATCAGCTCATTAACAATTTTTCAAAAAATGTAAAAACATAATTATGACCCTGTAAAGATTTTTAATCTTAAACTTTCAAAAGTTTTTTCTGATTTTGAAGATAGTTTTAACGAACATCACTTTTAAACTATAAACTTAAAAATAATATAAACAATTGTTTGTCGGCTGTTCTATAGTTGATTACAGATATTGTATTTACTCAGTCTTTTCTGAATACAAATATTACATATTAAATTAGTAACAAAAAACCAATCGAGTTCTAACTATAAGCTTCGCATTTTTGTTTATTACAAATCTAATAAATGGGACAATATAGTATTCTTTTTATTGTTTATCATATAATTATATATAATATATAACAGATTTTTCTATACGTAGTAATTTCTTTAGAAAATGCACTAAGAATAGTCTCACGCTTAATATACATATGTACATATATACATTAATATTTGTATATATTTCATCATTATAGTTACTTAACATATCTTAATTGCAATCGCAATTTCCGCACACAAAACAACAGAAACAAAATATTCATTGCATAAATTAAGAATCCATTTGAAACAAAAGTTAAAGCAACAACAATCATAACGAAAAAAAAAAATTGATGAAAAACCATCAGATCAACATTGGCACGCAAAGTTTCCCAAGAAGAACATCGTCGTGAACGCCTCCGCCTCCAAACTAGAAATAAAAGATGATACTATAGATGATGGAGTCCAATTGGCAATCCATTTGAAATTACATCAATTAGTTGGGTGGCTTTATTCCTTATTTCGAATAGACATTATTCATGTTTTTGTTTGCGAAATAAATTTTCAAAGAGTCAAAAGTTGAAAATACAGTCACGATTTAGACGAGTTTTCAGTTGCCCATTTTCTTTTTTGTTGTTTGAGACTAGAGTTTAGATCATCCACACATATGTATGATGACTCAATGTAAATGAAAAGAGTCTGGCTCTTTTAAATGTCAATAAAAATTTTCATTATACACGAAACAGTTTACCAATAAAAGCTGTTGATAAATATGTCAGTATATATAACTATATATATATATATACATATATATATTTATGGTATATTATGTTTCAAACAAGATGAAATAAACGCTTTAAACTTCAACTTGACACTCGACCGTATAGCACTATAGTTGGATATACAAACATATATTTCAAAGGCTGTTTTCCATTTACTTAACCTTCCTCCAAATACGCCTCGATTGTTCATTCACACGACTGCCAATGCAAGTGGTGGCATCTTCCATGATGATGTCTGTAATGAGAATTCGCAGTCTATAAATATCAGAGTTCGTTAAAGGCTTCGCCAAAAACTTGATGTTGCTGATGATGACGTTGATTGTCTTAATGGGCTACTAACAATGGAAAAAAACAACAACAACAACAACAAAAAAATATATAAACGTGAGCCTATTGTAAAGATAGACAAGATTTTACTACGACGACAGATCTTAGCTGCAGATGATGAGTAAGTAATTCATTCATAAATTGGAATGGAGTTAGGTCATGGCATGTCTAAAAGTTATGCAGATAATGTAAGTGCTAAAAACAAACAGTCAAGTAGGTAGCAAAAAATATTGCTAAAAAGTAAAAAAAAAAAAGACACAAAAAATATTCTTAGCTTTTGCGTCGTTTTGGACATGTTTTTTATTAATAGTTTATTTGCATTTTATAAACTTGTTCAAAATAGATAAAAACAAAAAACAAAAAAAGAAAAAAAAAACCATCAAACTATTCTTCAAAAATTTCGCTTTCATAGATATCAGAAGCTTGTCGAATAATTAAAACATAGTTAAAAGTCTAGTCAATTACATCATAATAGAATAAATTAACTTTTTTTTTTACTCTTTTTTTTTTTGCCTGATTTTATCTGGAATTGTTTATACTTTATCTATATCTATTTAAGTTGTTAGATCAAGTAAATCTACTGGATTATTTGAAAATTCTATTTTAAAAAGTTTAAAAAAATTTTCGCACAATTTCATATGGATTAATGACGTCACAGGTTGCTCTTTCACTTTGGTAGTCTTTCAACTGATTGTTCCTGTAGGTTAAACATAAACCTGCCTGGTCGTGAATCTCGATAAGAATTGGCAAATTATAGTGAACTTTACATGTGAATAAATTTGTAATGTCACCTAAATGTTCCTTTTCTTTTCTTCTAGTCTCTGCTGATGACAATGATGGTGCTGTTTGGCACAGAAGCAGCTAAATTGGACAATAGGTATTTACCACCGCCAGCAAGTGCTGCCAGTGCCGGTGGCAGTCCAGGGGCAGGTCTTCAAGGGCCTGGCGGTGGTGGTGGTGGCAACAATGGTTTAGGTGGTATCAATAATGGTCTTGGTGGTTATTCTGGAGCCGGTGGTCCAGGAAGACCAATTGGACCTGCACCACCACGTGGCGGATCGCCATCGGCACCGGCTTCTTCTGGACCCGTTATTCCCATTTTGTCATTTGTGAATGAAAATGATGGAGATGGAAACTATAGGTTTAGCTATGAGACAGGCAATGGGATCAAAGCTCAAGAAGAGGGTACCGTTAAAAATAAGGGCTCCGAGAGTGAAATTCCTTCTGTAATGGGCTCTTATTCGTATACAAATCCTGAGGGAGAATTGGTGGAGATTTCCTATACAGCTGATGAAAATGGTTTTGTGCCTTCTGGAGCTGCTTTGCCGACACCCCCGCCTATTCCAGATGAAATTGCCAAGTCATTAGCTGCCCAAGGCATTCAAATTTTGCCAGGTGGTGGATATAGTGGAGGTCCTGGCGGTAAATAAAAGTTGTCCAAAAATATAAGCTTTTCTTATCCCAAAGTTTTTTGTTTAGGTGGTGGTGCACCTGGTGGTGGCGGCGGAGGTGGATATGGAGGCGGTCCTGGACGAGGTGGAGCTCCAGGTGGTGGTGGCGGACCTGGATATGGAGGCGGAGCCGGAGGAGGCGGTGGATTTGGAGGAGGTGGTGGATTTGGAGGAGGCCCAGGACGCGGAGGAGCACCTGGAGGCGGCGGCGGACCTGGATATGGAGGCGGTGCTGGACGAGGTGGGGCTCCAGGTGGTGGTGGCGGAGGTGGATATGGAGGCGGAGCCGGAGTAGGCGGTGGTGCTGGACTTGGAGGTGGCCCAGGTCGTGGTGGAGCTCCAGGTGGAGGTGGCGGTCCGGGTTATGGAGTTGGCGGCGCAGGAGGCGGCCCTGGTAGAGGTGGAGCCCCAGGCGGAGGTGGTGGATCAGGATATGGTGGTGGTGCCGGAGGAGGTGGCGGTGCCGGAGGAGGTGGCGGTGCCGGAGGTGGTGGCAGCGGACCTGGATATGGAGGCGGTCCTGGACGAGGAGGAGCGCCAGGAGGTGGTGGTGGAGCTGGATATGGAGGCGGTGGTGCAGGTGGTCCCGGACGAGGTGGAGCTCCAGGAGGTGGTGGCGGAGCTGGTTATGGAGCGGGGGTGCGGGAGGCGGTCCTGGACGAGGTGGATCTCCAGGAGGTGGTGGTGGCCCTGGATATGGTGGTGGAGGTGGAGGCGGTGGTGGATCCGGAGGAGGTGGTGGTGGAGCTGGATATGGAGGCGGTCCTGGACGTGGAGGAGCCCCAGGCGGCGGTGGTGGAGCTGGTTATGGAGGTGCTGGAGGTGGTCCTGGACGGGGTGGAGCCCCGGGCGGTGGAGGACCCGGATATGGAGGCGGAGTCGGGGGAGGCGGTGGCGCTGGACTTGGTGGAGGTCCTGGACGAGGTGGAGCCCCAGGAGGCGGAGGTGGTTTCGGTGGCGCCGGAGGAGGTGGTGGATTTGGAGGTGGTGGCGGTAGCCCAGGTCGGGGTGGAGCCCCAGGAGGCGGAGGTGCTCCTGGATTTGGCGGTGGACCCGGTCGAGGAGGTGGTGTTGGCGGGGCAGGTTCTCAGTACATTCCACCACCACCGGGTGGTCCGCAGGGTCGTGGAAACGGCGAGTTCAATCCGGAGACCGGTTATAATTATTAATCGGTTTTCCTCACAGGTCCGTTCGTTACAACCTCAATGCAACGCATTCTGCCACAAATACTCGTAGAACGTAATCTTAATTATTTATGTCAGCTTCGTCGACTCCAAACTCTCATCATTCAAACCTCTTCATAACCATTGGCAAATGTTGCAAATGATGTATAGAGTTATTTTTTTTTCATGCTTGTAATATTTTGTGCCAACCGCCTTTGATCAAATTTGGCAGTACATATTATTAATAAGATCAAGAAACTGATAAATACAGGTTTGGAACTAATATTTAATGAATCAAGAATGTTTTTCTTAATAAAATTTTTGTTGGAACTATCTCAAGCCGAGCCACTTGTTACTTGCTTACCCACTTTCAATCAGACGGTTACGGCTTATCCTGCTGTCGGATTTTACAAAATCAAATATATAAATATATTGCTTTTGTCAATAAATTAAGATTGGTTGTTAAATCAGAAACGTGAATACTGAATTTAAACCTTTTAACATTAAAAAGAGGGATGTATTTTAAAAAGTGATACACCCAATTTCTTTCATTTGTGATGCACTTGGGCATATAAAGATTTTAACCCACACGACTTTGGAATTGTTGCCGTTTGGAATTGTTGATCAATTTTTAAATTCGTTAAAATAAAAAATTAACTTTATAGATAAATAAATTTTGTACCTCTTTATTAATTCTTAATTTTTAACCATTTCCCTAATTTAAAAACTGGCGTCGTTTTACTTTTGAATTTTTGGCGGAATCGGTTATAGCATGCCTGGCTGTGAGATTTATATATCTTATGTAGTATTATAAGGTCACACTTGATTCAAATTCAATCGTTATCGGGTGCGAAATACGCAGTTTCTCGGTCTGAAATTTAATTATAAAAATGTTTCTAATCAGAAATCCTGCTCCAAGGCCTTTATGTGGGCTTCTAAATTAAGTACACGTATACGGAATAAATTACTCATTTAGCTTAATAAAAAATATTTTGCATTTAGTTTTGTAGGAAAGAGGAGCGAGACTCTTCAGATGACGGCGAAGCTCTTTAATTCTTAAGCAAAGAGCGGCGAAGCTCTTTGAGTACCAATCAGTATTGAAAAATTTAAATTTTATGCAGCGTACAATTTTTTTCAGTGTTGTTTTTGTTTGCGAACTAAGGAGTCGTGTGTGTGTGTTGTTGTTGCATATTGAGGAGGAACAAAATAAAAGAAATTATTTCAATTATAATAATGCCACAAACGAGCGAAAACGAAATCGATAACAATTATTGCAACTGCATTGAGTGCAGCTCTGTATGTGACACTGTGATTATAAGGTCAACATTGTAAGAACTATTAAAAAAGAAAAACAACCAAACAGCGACGCAAAATTTGCTGCTCATAACAAAAACACACACACACACGGGGGCACGCACTGACACTGTGTGGGTGTTTGTCGTGTGCAAGTGTGTGTGGGGAGCCCCAACAAAGAATCACATTGGTATATTTCTGTTGAAAAGGAAAGCAGAAGGAACATTGGCGAGGGCAAAACTTTAAGACGCATAAAATGACCAACTCTAATTCGGGACGCCATAATCAACGATTTGATGTAAGTACAAAGATAAATACATATGTATGTATACATATATATATATTTTAATATATGTATGTACATACGTACAGACATGTACAGCAAACTGTGGGGGGTAGTGTTGAGTTAAGGTGGGGGGAATGTTTTTTCTTTCTTGTTCTCCAATTGAATGCAATCAAAATGCTTCCTTTTATGATTTCGTAAATGTTGCTCTTTGGCTTAAGGTCTTTTGTTAGCTCTGACTGTGTGTATGCGTGTGTGTCTGTGTGCCTCTCCTCCAGAGAGCTTCAAGACAGAAAAACAAGATTTTTCTCTTACCTCCTACTGACTGATTCCCTCACCTTCTATTAACCCATGTGTGCATGGATGCAGCGAAGGGGGTACCCGTAAAACTTAACTGATAATTAAATTTAAATATATTACACGCTGGATTTTCTCGATTTTTGCATCAAATCCTCTATATCCTTTTGAAAAAAAAGTGCCAATTGGAGGAACCTAATTGATTTAATTAAGAGAGACGTAGACTTCCGGACTTGTTTTCGGGATCTATGTATATTATTTTCGCTAAGACCGTTGACTTCGTAAAATGGAAATTATTTTGAAATGAGATGAGATTTATCATTGATGCAACTCTGGCTACGTCCATGACCTTATGCTATGCTACGACTGCACATTTTTATTTTCTTCCTTTTTTTTTTGTTTGTTTGTTTCGTTTTAACTGAACTCTTTGTTTTTGAAGTCGACGTCGTCGTCATCATCAAACGAAATGGCTGGCGTCGTCTCCTTTGTTTGACAGGGCGCCGACAAGGACATATTCCCCCCACTTCGTCAGCTTTGACCACTCCTCCGTCAGTTTCGAAAATTGTATGTTTGTCTTTTAACAACGACTTCAGCTAAAGTGCAATAAACTCGTTGGAAATTCTCATGGCTTTTCCAATCCCTTTCCGCTTCAAGCACACAACCTCCCCCCTCCCCAGTTAATGACCTGCTACGTTTTTTCTTCTTTTTTGGATTTTTAAAGTCTTTGACAAAGAAGTCCTTTCAATTATGGAGTGAGAGTGACAGAAAATGTTTTGCTTTTCATTTTCATAATTTTTGTTTTACCAAATGAAAATGAATGTTATCAACGTTTGCAACAGCTGATAATGCGACAAACTGCAACAGCAAATAATCTGGCAGCACTGCTTTGCACAACTAAAGGTGCGATAGAGAAGGGCTTACCACTAGAAAAATATATAAATATTCAAAGCCGACACTAACACCTACAAGATTCTACGTACATATATAAGTATATGTGTACATACATATGTACGCACATATAAGGATACCCTTTATTAAGTCAACGTTTAATATTATTTAAGTTACTTACGTTACTTGGGTGCTACTCTATATGAAACGGTTCTTTCAAATTGGAAACGTATACGTATGTACATATATATTATCTTGTTGCAGAGAATAGACAAGTGCGTAGATATGCAATGTTGTTAGCGTATAGGGTATAAAAATTTTGTATGAAAACAGTTTTCTCCCTTTGTATTTGTTTGCAGTGTGAGCGCCTACACACACACACTTCCTCTCTCTCTTTAACACTCTACCAAACCCTCTCGCACACACACTCAAAAGCTCGCATTCTCATTGAGACGTACATATTTGGTTTAAAGTTTATTTTTGTTGTTTTGTTCATTTTCCTTTTTCTTACTTTTTTTATGCGAGTGCATTGCACCGCCCCAAACGACGCCCCCGCACACGCACAGTGAGAATTATATGCGCTGCGCTCTCACTCTCTCTCTTTCGCTCTCATTTGCCAGCTGCCAATGCTCACTCCCACTCGTGCGCTCAGTTGGCAGTGCATTTTCTGGCTTTTACTGCTACGGCTGCGAATCAGTTTTCATTCTGCACTCCGTTGTTATCGATGTCGTCTCGCTTGCATTGTCTTCATTATTGTCGTCGCTGCCGTTGCTGTTGCCGTCGTCTGCATTTATTCTGGTTGTGTATAGTTGTTGCTGCTGTCAGTGTTGTTGCATTTGCCAACCAAGTTCAGTTTATTAAACAACAAATCGATTAGAGAGGAATAAAATAATACAAAAAAAAAAACGAAAAAAAAAAAACATAAACAAATGGTATGTTTATATCAATTGGTAATAAAAATGTATTCTCAATACAAAAAAATAGTGTGTGTGAGTGTGTATGTGTGTACGTGCGAGAAGGGCTTAAGTGTATGGGTGTTATTGCACATTTTGCTTTAAGTTGTATTATATGTTTTTTGCTTCTTTTCACCACTGGAAAATTGTTGTTTGTGTGTCATCAGCTGTTTTCTTCTTATTGTTTTTCTAAGCCCTGATGGTGGTCATTGTTAACGGGGGTGGTGGGGCCCTGTTATACATATGTTTTCTATTTTTTTTTTTTTTTTTTTTTTACTTATCAACAAAAAAGAAAATCTAATAGGGACACACACTGGGAGACAGTTGACCCAGTTTTTGCCAGCTATGACCTTGTGGCCTTCGATGTAGCTCAGTGATATACACATGCATATACATACATACATACATATACAAAAGCCCTGGCTTATATAAAAAGACTATACATAAGTATTTAAACATACATACATTATGTGCGTATATATGTATGCATGTATATGTATGTACATATGTACATAATATCTTTGATAATTCGAGGTCATTCAGAGATGGGTGACTAGAAAATGAAGCCAGCTAAAGTGAATTTTTGATTTGTTTTCAAAAAGGAATTGCATTTTTCATCTCGCACTTGCAATTTACAGTAACTTAGACTACCCATATATAATGAAAGAGGGAGAGGAGGAGCAGCAATGGAGGCTGTCATCATCAGCTGTTTTCTCTCTCATAAAAAAAAAAATTTAAATAAAAAAAAGCAACGAAAATTTCACATCTCTGATACCTTTTGTTAAGAAGCGATAAAGTTTTTAGAATGTATTAAAACTGTTTATGCACATAATTATTTATGTATTTATAAGTAAATTTTATGTTTCGTCATTTGACTTAAAATGTTGCTTTATAATGTTTTTGTTTCAAATTCAAAATTTTTTTGATATTCTTACTGCTTGGAATTGGCTTAACCTAATATACCCTAATGTAACCCCTGGCGCACAGGGTATTGGAAAAGCGTGAATTGAATTGAATTGAAACTATTTAGTTTAGTATAAGGACCGACTCAATTGTTTTCCTACTTTTTTTTTCTTTCTTTTTTTTTGATTGCTTCTGATTGTGAGTGTGTTCCACCCACCCCCATTCTTTATGAATTTGTACCCATTACCATTTTGGTATAGTATTCAGCATATGGTTGTCCATATAAGAAATTGAGAGAAAATGTATGCCATTGCCACTGTCATTGTCTGGTCTTTATATGGCGGGTAATTTTATCTGTATATAAAATATTATAAGAATTTGCTTTTTTTCGAGCATTGATTTGCTAGACCTTTTAACAGCGATGACAAAGCAATAATTATTGCGACAAATAATTTATTTTTAATATATGTAATTCGATTCAACATATTTTACAATCATTTTGTAACAATGGAAATGAATAATAACAAATTCAATGATTAACTGGTATATCATTAAGGTGATTATCGGCGTAATAGTCTGTCTAGATTCTCCTTTTGATTTTTTCTTTTTTATTGTTGTTTGGTATCTAATCAACCAAAATATTGATTTTCAAAATGTCAAAGTCATTTGTATAAATGTGTACTTGTTGACGAACTATTTTGTTAGACTCTTTAAGTTGATATTGTCAAAAATAATTCAAATAGTTGCTAATACATACTCAAGTGTATAGATATGTGTGTATGTATGTATGTATAAAATCAATATGAAGTACCAAAAATTTCCATTTCTATACATTTCCTTCGTAGTTAAGATTGTAAACTTTTTAAATACATATTCAATTTTTAAAATTATTAACTTCTTTTTAAAAGGTGTTCATCTTTTAACTATTTTTTATTGTTTTTTATTAGAAATTAGTCTAATATCATCGTAAAAAAATTTAAAACTAGTTGGATGGGATCGTATATCTTAGCAGATTGTCTCTATATTAACTATTAAGAAGTACACCAAGACTGCTATAATTTATTTTTATTACTGGAATAGGAAACAAGAACAAGCTATACCATATAGTCAACGAATTCTGTTATAACTCAACAGACATATTTTTATACATACCAAATTTGGTCCCCCTAGCTTAAGAAAGAAAAAGTTACCATACAAAAAATTCTGTTGGATTGATTGTTCCTATAGCAACTGTATGATATAGTCAATAATATTTAGTAGAAGGGTTAAAAAGTACATATATTAATATCACAAATATTTAATTTCGTGATATTCGATTAAAAAACAACAGGGCTTTTGTGGTTAAACCTTATTCATGACCGATCGTTCCTATGGGGAACTGTATGATATAGACAACCGATTGTTATTAAACTTATTTGATGTGTTAAGAAATATATTAAACTTGCAAATATTAAATTTCGTTGCATTTGCTTAAAAAACAACAGAGTTATTGAGGTTAAAACTTATTCGTCTTTTCATCGTTCTTATGGGAGCTATATGATGTATTCGTCCAATCAGGATGATTTCGAGATATACAATGCCACCAGCAAAAAGAAACCTGCTTACATATGTTGAACATTTTAGCTCTGTAGCTATAAGGATCCCGGAGGAGAAGCTGTTGATCGAAACAGAGGGACAAGTCTAGATAGAATCGTCTATTCATGTCGATCAAGAATATATATACTTTATATAGTCGATGATGCGTCCTTCTACAAACTTTAAACTAGAATTAGTATACCAAGGGTATGAATATAATACTAATACTACAAGGGTATTTATTTATTTATATTGAGCAATTTCTTTAAATTATAGATAAATATGTATATATGTATGTATGTGTGTATGTATGTATGTACATAGCACCCAAGTATAATTCGTTTCAAATACGAGCATTTAGCAAGTTTTATAAAAAAAATATTCTGTGACTATATCACGTTAACAAAAACAAAAAAAAAGAATCAACAATTTGTATTAATATCAATGTTAGTTTATTGCTCTCCTCTTCAAATTGAATTTCAATTATAAAATTTTGATAGCCTGAGTTGTTGTTGTTCTTCTTTTTTTAGTGATGATATCGTTCGATCAGCCAATTATGATTTTTTTTTTGTTTTGTGTACTTATTGTATTTCCTGAAATCATCGTTTCGATTGTCATTCGGGTTCTTTTTTTATTATTTTTATAAATTGCTTTTGATGGTTTTTCATTTAAGCTTATGGAACGGTTGGGTATGGGTAAAGGATGGAGAGGGGGGGCCGCCTGAATTGGTCGCTCTGGTCGCATTTCAATTAGAGCACGATCCATATATACATACATATGTACATACATATGTATGTTTGTGGTCGTGGTCAGAACTTGTCCCAACCTTGGATGCCACTTAATAACCAAATGTCTCATAATAATTTTGTTGTTCTATTTCTCACGTGCGCAAAAAAAAAATAAACCAAAAACCAAAAACAAAACAAAAAAAAAATCAGCAAAACAGAAAAAAATTCCTGGTTCGATCGGCCCAGTTCCTGGTGTAATAACAAAACAAATATTGCAAATGTTTAAAAATAAATAAAACAAAACCGTATAGCCAACAACAACAACAACAACACCAATAACAACAAAAAGAAGAAGTGACGCGAGAGATAAAGTGATTTTGTGAACAAGAGACGCATGAGGAGAACGGAGAGCAGCATATAAAGCGTATCAAAAAAGAAAAAAAGACGCAATTTGTGAATATTTTAATCGAGCATTCACACGGACACTACCAAAAGCTCCAGAGAGAGAGATACCAGTAGAGGAAGAGAGAGCGAGAGAGAAAGAGAGACAGACAGACAGGGCGAGAGACCAGTAAAAAAAAAGTGTGAAAGAGTTAATTGTGGGCGCAGCGACGCTGCCGCAGCCACTCTGATAAGGCAGACAAAAGAAAACCAAACGACAAGCAGCAGCAGCAGCAGCAGCATGTTTGCGCGTAACGTCAGCAGCAGCGCAGCAGCTACGAGCAGCAGCAGCAGCAGCAGCAATAACATCGCCACTAATAGCAGCGGCAGCAGCATTGCTGTCAGAGGTGGTAGTGGAAGTGGAGGAGATGTGGACAGTCTATCAGTGGTAGCGGTGGCAGTGGTAACAGCATCATCATCTTCAACAGCAGGTAGCATTGAGCTACTCTGCCCGCCAAGTGGCAGCAGTAGTAGTATTAGTGGCAGTGCCAGTCCCAGTGCCAGTGCCTCAGTTAGTGTGGAGACTAACAATAATACCAATAACCAGAACAATAGCAACAACAATCATAATAATTTGAGCTTACAACTGAGTTGCAACAATAACAACAACAACCATCATAACAACAACAACAGCAGCACAAGCAACCACAACACAACAAGCCACAATCATACAAATCTTATCACTGGCATTTGTCATAGCATTTGGCGTTCAGCCACATTTGGCAGTGCCGCTCCCGTAGTAGCAACAGTAGCAACAGCAGCAGCAGCTCCTCTGCCTCCACAAGCAATGGCGGCCTCACAATCCTCGAATGATAGTTCCTCATCAAGTTTATCCCTTTCGCCAGAGATTGCCATAGTGGATCAACATACTGTATCTGTATCTACGAATACCGCCCAGGATTTTGATCTTGAACCTGTAAGAAAAAAAAAAAAAACTAAATGACAAAAATGTATTCATAATATGTACATACATATATATCAGATATGAATCGCTTTTTCGTTCTCAGCATTTTGTTTGCTCAGCGGTCAAATCAATCTCCTTCTTCCTTCAATCTCCATACAATCCATTATATTGGTCAACAAGCATTCTTCTCTCATTCAGTCTCAAATACAAACCCCTCCTACCCCCCCACCCCACTGCATTCAAAACTTTTCTTTTCTCAATTCTCTACTCTTGTTCTCTTTAATTGATTTGTTTATTTCGTTATATTTTTGGGACCTCTTTCAATTTAAGTTGATTAACCATCGCACATCTCTTAATTATAAATATGCATATGTATATACATAAGTATGTATGTATATATTCATACCCATATGATTTCATGGTATTGGTTCTTAATCTTTCAGCAAACATTCCAAGGAACAACTGACTTGGACGATGAGCTAATTAAACAACTGCCAAAGGAGGTTCTATTGCGTGTTTTCTCCTATCTGGATGTTGTATCGCTATGTCGCTGTGCTCAGGTAAAGTATACGCCATGTATAACCAAATGTATTAAATCGCTTTTGCAATCACATAACAAAAATTCAAATTTTTGTTTTCCTTTTTTTTTTATTTTCTATTTTTGTCACTATAGGTGTGCAAATATTGGAATGTTCTGGCCTTGGACGGTTCCAGTTGGCAGAAAATCAATTTATTCGATTTTCAACGTGATATCGAGGTATAAAATTCATTTACAGAGAGAATTTTTTTTTATCACTTTAAATCGATTTTACAAATTTTAGGGTCCAGTGATTGAGAATATATCCCAAAGATGTGGCGGGTTTCTCAAATCACTATCGCTTCGTGGTTGTCAATCGGTGGGAGATCAGTCCATAAGGTACAACTAACTATAGCATAAATAATAATTTAATATTAAATGACTATAAAATAATTTAATTTATTATAAAATTGGTCGCATTTAAACGATATCTTGATTGACATAATTATCCCAGTTGATCTAGCCATGTCCAGACCCTAAATTCTAACCTCTGTGGTTAATAATCAGTAGATTGCACCTTTCCTTTAAATTTCGTAGAGATCGGATGTCTATAATGTCTTTTTGTGTACATTTTATATTTGATTTTATAGTTATTATATTTAGAATTTATATTTATATTTAGCAGCTAATTCTTTATTTTATAATTTACTTGTATTTTGCAGAACTCTAGCGAATCACTGCCATAATATCGAACATTTGGATCTATCAGAATGCAAAAAGATTACAGATATATCAACACAATCCATAAGCAGATATTGCACCAAATTAACGGCCATTAATTTGGAGTCATGCTCTAATATAACAGATAATAGCTTAAAATATATATCGGATGGTTGTTCGGTAAATCATTTCTATTACTTTTATACATTTATTTGATAAATTTCTAAAAATTTTCGTTTGTCATTGATTTTAGAATCTAATGGAAATCAATGTGTCCTGGTGTCATTTGATATCCGAAAATGGCGTCGAAGCTTTGGCCCGCGGTTGCATCAAACTTCGCAAGTTTAGTAGTAAAGGTTGTAAACAGATTAACGACAATGCCATAACGTGCCTGGCCAAATACTGTCCCGATTTAATGGTGCTAAATTTACACAGCTGTGAGGTAAACTATCTAATATAATCTTAACTTAATCATTCAATTTAATTTACATAAATATATGTATTTCTATAATTTTGTATTAATAGACCATAACCGACTCATCAATACGCCAATTGGCATCAAATTGTCCCAAATTGCAAAAGATTTGCGTTTCAAAATGTGTGGATCTCACTGATCTCTCGCTGATGGCTTTATCCCAGCATAATCAGCTGCTGAATACATTGGAGGTATCCGGTTGTCGAAATTTTACAGATATTGGCTTTCAAGCGCTGGGACGTAATTGCAAATATCTGGAGCGTATGGATTTAGAGGAATGCAGTCAGATAACGGATCTAACATTGGCCCATTTGGCCACTGGCTGTCCCAGTTTAGAGAAATTGGTTAGTATATCCGCCAGATTAGACATATTTACATATATATATGTATTAATTTATCTACATATTGTATATATTTTTTTTTGTCGGTAAAGACCTTATCGCACTGTGAACTGATAACTGATGATGGTATACGACATCTAACAACGGGCAGTTGTGCAGCGGAAATCCTATCCGTGCTCGAACTGGATAATTGCCCATTGATAACAGATCGCACATTGGAGCATTTAGTTTCATGTCACAATTTACAGCGCATCGAATTATTTGACTGTCAGTTAATATCACGTGCCGCCATACGTAAGCTGAAGGTAAGCCGCCATATTCCTTAATACTTATAATGTTCATTATATATAACCAAAATGTGGGCAGACATTAACCAGGCGCATGGGCAAAATATATATACATATATACAAGCACATATGTATGCATATATATATATATATATATTGATTTCCTATCGGTCGTTGCTGGGTATTGAATTAAGAGGTAGGGCACTTATCAACTCTTTTCTACGAATTTTATATATGTCAGCTCAGCCCTTGCTTTGGTTATTTTCAGTTTTTATGTAACTTTAACAAAATGTTACATATGTATAAATAAAGTTCAACAGAATTTCAATTATCTGGGACAATTTTTGACAAAGAGACAGTTTTTTCATTAGGATAACTTATTGATTTAATAACACTTTTTTTTATTATATAGAAAATATATATAATTTTGAATATCAATTCTGATTATTCGAATTAATTGTGCTTCCAATTGATCTCTTTCATAGGAAATTTACTGGAAGATAAATAAATTTGTATATAACCTGAATAATTTATTACCTTAATAATCAATTCTAATTCGATGCTAGTTTGGATTATATTCAAGAAATGTTGCAGCTTGTTGATTCGTTTATAGAGTTAAGGAACACTGTTCCAATACATACGACATAGGACCTCATATGTACATATATACTTTTTGGCCTACAAACCAAGGGAAAAAGATATTGAAGTAATAATATTTTATGGTACCATCTTAGGCAATGATTACTTTCCCATGCTAAGCAAAGCATGATTATAAAATCATGACTTAATATACAGATATTGAAACAATTGGTGAAAATGTGCTTTAGACTGTTTACGTGCAAGTTCTAGCAACATTTATCCTCAACCTTACTACCAACCAACCGAGTGAAGAGGGACAAAATTACGATAATAGTGGATAGGAAATATTTGATGTTTTTAGTAGTAAGCAAGTGGCAAGTGGCTGAAAAACGAGTAACGAGTAACCAGTAACGAGTAAAGGGATAAAGTCATATAACTTCCCTTTAATTTAGACTTATCTGGTTCAATATATGCATACAAGGTTCAATATACTCTGAAATAAGTCCATTAGACACATTAACATTGCGATCCCAGTTTTCATCACTTAGCAAGGGAATGAGGATTTGTTCTTACATACTTAGATTCTCTATTCTAGCTTGGTATGACGACAATAATGCAAGATTCATATTCTAAGATAGGACGGAACAATAAAATAAAAAAATTACCTTGAACTGTATAATTTAACTGTGAGTCATAAAATGAGCTAATAATAAAGAAAATACAGACGGCGGGATGATGATGATAAAACAGAATGTTTTAGAAATAAAAATGTTTGCTTTTTTGCAAATTTTTGCTTATCAATTTGTCTTTTTTTTTGTTTTTGTTTAATTATTTGCAGAATCATTTACCAAATATTAAGGTGCATGCATATTTTGCACCTGTGACACCGCCCGCTGTCACCACCGGCCATCGACCACGGTATTGTCGCTGCTGTGAGATTCTTTGAGATACGGCCATTGGCTTTGCACGTAAGATAATGCGAAAAACTGCCACAGACTGATGTTGGTGGCCTGTGTGCATCCTAATGTTTGCCATGGTTGTCATCACCTTGACTCTCATTTCGATGGTTGGCATATATTTGCTAATCCTACTGCAAGCCGATGATAACGACGACGACGACGATGACAACAACGACGAGAATAACTTTGACAACTACAACTATAACTTTGACGACCCTCCACACAAACGAAATAATGATGATAGATTACTAATAAGATAAAGATGAAGATGCAGTTACATATGCAGAAACAGATGCAAGTGATGATGGATGGACAGATGCATGTGGGTGGAGCGGAGCGGGCAGCATCTAAGAAACATGCCTAACTCTAGTTATAATTTTAGTTTTAGTTAGTGTGTGGGTTTTAAAAACTCACATCAGAGAAACAACATAAAAACATTGTGATTATTTTATTTAATATAACTACATAATATTATTATATATGTTAACTAGAGTTTCTTTTAGTCATTTAGTTTCAATATTTCGTTTTTTTTTATATATACATACATACATATAATTTTTGTCCTTTGTGTATTGTATCTGATTTTGTTCAGTTTATTTATGAAAAAAAAAAACTATACTAATACATGGAATTTTGTTTATATATCTCACTGCTGATGCATGTAGCTTACCTTATATGGTATAATCAATTTCTGTTTTTGGCAGCTTCTCTCTTGTAACAAATATACATAAATATACATATATGTGCATATATAATAACATACATACATACATATATATATAGATTGTAATTTTACAATTTCAATTTTTAGTTTATAAATGGCACACACCTGTATTAAATGTTGATAACAAATGAGCAAACAGAAGAAATATATATCTATATATATATATATACATACATGTAACTGAGATTTTACACAAACAATACACAAGAAAAACCACAAAGAATATGAAAACAAATATAACAACTAGAGTTAAACAAGTCTAAACATGTCGATAGAACCACTGAGCGTTCACAACCAAAAACAAAACAAAACAAAAAAAATACTAAAAAGAAAATGAAATTTTAATATGCTTAGTTGATTTTTTCCGTCACTTCAAATCAAGCCTAATGGCAGCTAATAACAACAACATATTCAACTAAAATCAGCATTATATATATCTATATATATATACATACATACATACATATATGGCTAAACATACTGCTTAAAAAAAATCAAAAACAAATAAGAAATGCAAAAAGAACAAAAGCAAAAATTGAAAGAAAATTAAATAAAAATTGTGTTTTATGTATAAACTTAAGTCGGTGAAAGTCCATGAAATGCAAAAGTTTATTTTTATTGGATGTATGCAATATGCTAATATGACACTTTCAATTATTATATCATATTATGTATGTAGAATCATAATTTGTGCAAAATTTGAATAAATTCCCATGTGTTCTGTATTACCATAGGATACCGAATTAAACATTGTATATATAATTCATAAATTCGGATATTTTAACTAAGCTTTAGAATAGAAATTATAGCACATATAAATTGATTACTTGGAACCGATATCGTAAACCATTTAAAGTCCATTGATATAACCTATTTTTTAACCCATTTTTTATTTGAACCCGCTAAATCGAAATGAAATATAGTTAATATCGGTGAACATATATAAAATGACTAATTATTGAGTTTTTCTAATGATGCTAAAAACTCAAATTGCAAAATTAACTCCAAATATTCGGTTTCATCTATCGATTCAAAACTAAACATTGCCTTGAATGTAGTTTATTTCCATGTCTATCTACTCTTGTATAACTAAGTTACAAGCTTGTCCGTTCTATATGTTCTATATTCGAATAAGTTATATAACCATAATTATAGTTTATGTCATATTAACGTAATGCACAAAATATGATTGATATTCCGTTGTCCGTTTAAATCAGCGCAATCAAGCAATTATTTCATAAACAAATAATAAGATTTAATTCAGTAATGAATACATTCAACTTATGCATCCATATTTGATTAAAATCAATTTATTATATGGTTTATTTACTTTCAAATTTAGATTTCTAAACTTATAACAAAAATTTTAAAATCTTAGTTGTAAAACGGCAAAAAATAAAATTGACAAGCATTTAGGAATAGGTATATCTGTTAGTCGGGGAATAAAATCGAAAGTGTCATAATAGCATCACTCTAATTTTATATTGAAAAGATCTAAAGAGAATAAAGTTTGCTTAGATCAGGTAATTTTATTGTACATTAAACAATTTCAATAGAAAGATCCAGTCAGAGTTTCCAAATTGCGATTCATTTTTTACCCCCCAATTCTCAGTTCTCAGTTCCTAATGCAATCTCTCTATTTCTATTTAACCCTGTAATATTGTTTTGCTATGATTGTTTAATTTTCAAAATATCGTAAACTTTTATATCTTAAAATACAAATAAAATGGATCAGCGTTTCTAAAACAAATACCAAATCTTAATAAGTGAATCCATAGTGAAATCAATGAATACATATATATATTTACCACACACATAATTGTCTATTTTGTAAATGTCTTAAGATTTCAACGGGTACAAAAACTAAACCAAAAATAATGACTTGAAACACAAAGCTTAGAAAATTGAAATGAAAGCAGCTTACTAATTATGTTAAATACTATCCCAAATTTAAACACAAGTTTTACTAAACAATCCACATAAAAGATTATTTGATAACCAATCAAAATTTTGGTATTAGTCTAAACACAAATGGTTTCTATCTATATGAAATATGAACATAACCCTACTTTAAGTAGAGATCCCGAGCTGCTTTCAACCATTATGAAAGCTTTGGCTTGACAATATATCATCCTTTCAACTTTTCCTTTCCGCCAGTTTTCCCCTCTTCAGGCAAAGTTCAAACACTGTTAGTTTAGCACAATAAATAAAAGCGAACAGAAATTTATATTTTAATGATACACAATTTTTTTTTGGTGTGAAAGCCTAAAATAAATGTGCAACTTAACATATATATATATATGAATATATATTTTCCTAAAAACATAGTAACTAAAAAAAGAAAATTTAAATCATATTTACAAAACAAAAAAAAAAAAACAAAAAGTATTCAGAGTTTAAATGGATCGTTTTCAGCTCACTCTCTCTCTTTCTGTAACTCTAGAATGTTTCAAAATTTGATTTAGTGTTAAAAGCAGAAGAACTTAAACCAAAATAAAAATGGATAAATAAATATTGCCGTTCCGGCACTTTTTTTGTTTTTTTCAAATTGAATATGCTTTATTATGCATACATATACATAGATTTACATTAATATGTGTGTGAAATTTTAATGAAAAAAAATATATTACATAATTGCAAGGAAAACTACTGAAATTTTAAGAAAAACAAAAATGAAAGAATAAACTTAAATGATATTTTAAATGTGAGAAAAAACTAACAAAATTGATGTACTTTACTCTTTAAAATCGTATATAGGATAACAAAATTTTTGTATTTTGCCAGGTATACTAAGTAAGTATTAGTACATTTTCTGAATTACTTTATATTACCGCCTGATCAGTATTTTTATTTTATTAGTTTAATAAAATTTTATTCAACTTAACAATGGCAAGTGACTATATAGGAAAAACAGAATATCTGGAAATTTAACAATTAAATAAGAAATTGCAATTGCAGAGGAAAAAAATCCTGGCACGTCTAATAAAAAGGTGGCATTATAACGCATGAAACCTTATAGAGAAATACCATTCCACAGACATAGAAGCACATAAGTATAATTTTTTCAAATTAATAACGGAATTTTCTTCTCCGTTTCCCGTTATTTAAAAATACTAAAAAATACTTATTTACCACTATCTCTTTTCAGCATCTGATTCGCTAGAGAGAATAAACGATTATTGTAAGGTGACCGTTTCGCCGATTACCGATTGTGCGATTTCTGAAAGTGACCGAAGAGTTTCCTGAGAGCGAAGTGCAGTGAAATGAAGTGAAATGTTGAAAATCAAATGAATGTGCAATATGAATTATGTAAAAGTGTTGTAAATACGCATTATCCATGCAAAATTCGGCGAAAATGATAAAAACGCAACGAAAAAACCAATGTGTGGGATAGGCAGAAGAAAAAGAAAGCAAGAAATAGCCGAAAGGGGCAACGCATTAGCCAACAAAGCACAGCTGAGCTGCATAGTGTGAGCGAGAGAGAGCGAGCCAGTGGTGAAGTGTTCGTGTGTGTGGGTGTACGAAGGAAGGACGAAAGGAAACAACGTAGTCCAGCAGGCAGGCAGGAACAGGAAGAGGCAGATGCAATCGAATCAATATAAACTGCAATAATATGTCTAATTAAAACAACACCAATAACAGCAATAACAACGTGTTTGAATTAACGGTTAATTTGTGACTGTTTTTTGGAGAAAGGTAAGTCAACAGCCGCCACCATTAATTGTTATTCCCTCTGTCAACAAATTTATCATTGATTTTCTTTAAACATTGCTGATGTTAAGTTTGCTGAAGAAGGGCATCGAGGAGGAGGCAATATTTTCGCCAGGCTATGCTAAAAAAAAATTCTGCTTCTGCTTTTATTTTGAAGTCACCACAAAGCCACAAACTTGTTTTTGTGGCCGTGCTTATGTAAAGCGATAAAAAGCTTCTCTATATAACTGCACTCTTCATTATATGTACATATGTACCTTCTTACATACAAACATATGTATGTACATACATATGTACATGTGTTTGTGTGCGTGTGTTCTTCTCGTCTCTATATGGTCAAGTGAACTGCAATAAAAAAAATTAAATGATTTCAATTCACGTTTCATTTGCGTTCATTTCAACTTTTTCTTTTCCTTATTCATTTTTATTTGTTATGCACACTGCAGACAGACAAACAGTTACCATTACCCCAACTCATACCCCCTCACCCCTTCACCACACCGCACGACAACATCCCAGTTGCTGCCCCTTCCACTTCTTAATCAGCTGTGCGCAGCAGACAAAGAAAACTCTGTTAATGTCGTTGGCATTGTCCTCTCTCTGTCACTCTGTCTTTCTCTGTATCCTTGATTCTATTTCCTTTTGCGCAGAGACAACAAAGAAAATGGAAATTATTTTCATATTGATTTCATATTTCTTTCAATGCTGCTGTTTGGCATTAATAACATTTGTTTTTTTTTATATATAGACCTTGACTGAAAAATTGTTTATATAATCCATTAGATACATTAGTTAATTCAATAAATTGCTTGCCAAACAAAAACCACAAAAAGAAGCACGAAATGTATAATCAAATGAAATGCGCCTTAAAATTTTATGTACTTTTTCAAGATCAAATGGCGTGGCGAGTTGATTTATTCAGTTTGTAAAGAGAAAGTCGAATTTCAGCAGTTAATTAAGTAAAAAAAAATTTTTAAATTTTACACTAAAATTAAATAATATTAAATTGTATCCGAAAAGTTTCAATCATAAACGATAAATTTGTTTATTTTCATATAAGTGTATTTCATTACCGAATTAAATAGTATTCCGTTTTACATTAATTATTTTAGACTCTTACATTTCGAATTCTGGAAATGGTGGTCTGAACCAAAATAATAGAAATATTTACCAGTTTTTGTTAATTTTTCTAAATTTCCAAAACAATTTTGTTGGAAATGCTAAGAGAATAAGATAAACAAAACTGCTTATCAGAAGCTGTTGATATTTTGAAAATTGGATTTCATTTTCTACCTACAAATGTATGTATGTATGTAGAACTAAACTCTTATTTATTTATGTAAATTTATGAGCAAGTTATAAACTAAGAAATTTTAATACGTAATAACCAAGATTTTGATAAATTATATAAGATCATATTTAGGATTTTCAAATAAAAAAGTTACGTTTTCTTTATTGACTTAATGATCGTTTGTATATAGCCCTGTCACATTATTCCCCTATTTTTAGGTTAACTGATATGGTATGGTAAATATCGTAAAAGTTTTCGATTACCTACAATGTAAAGAAGTTTCTTCAATTGATATCGTATCGCTATTATACTTATCTGAATTTATTGCGTCTTTTAGTTCCGAGTTGTGGTAATTCTTTCATTACCACACATTTTCCACTGGCTCTGTTTTTTCCCTCATATATTCCACCAGATAACAAACCGACAGCGGGGAGGACTTATCATGAAAGTAACCAAAACCCACATTTATTTCGGTTTATTTTTATTTTATGCGTTTTGTAACTTCATTTCACATGATAAGAAACAAATATAAAGAAATAGCTTATCAGAAGCTGTTGCTTCTCTAATCTCTTCGATGCAATGACCAAGGCTAGGGTCATATATTTTAACGTTATTTAATTGATAATAAATAATAAGGGGCTTGATACCCTGTAAAATCCATATGGGTGTAGAGTGTTGATAATTTTTCGACTATAATCTAAAACTGGCAGTTAGATGGTTCTAGGGTAAGGTTAAAGAGAGTGAAAATGGAATTTAAATCGACTAACCTGCAAAAGTTGCTTTATATATAAATAGGTATTTCTAAAGTTCTTAAATTTTATATTTTACATATTCAAGATTTCGTAGGATCTTCGATTTCATTAAAAGAACTTAAGCGTATCCTGCTCCTGTTGCACCCAGCACGCACTCATTGAACGAAATTCATTGTATTATTATACAAAGACAAAAAGAGAAAGAACAACAGAGGGAGAGAGAGAGAGAGAGACAGAGGGAACCGGAGAAAGATAGATAGGTGGGAGGAGAAGGTAGAGCGAGTAAGCACTGCTGCTCGCTCAGTGACCCCAACAACGACGACGTCGTCGTCAGTGCCCGTTTCCCGTTTTCCCGTTTCTCCGCCTTCTGCTACTCCTGGTTTTTTTGCGTTTTATTTTACTTTATTTTGTTGGGTTGAATGACTTTGGACAACAACGTGGGGTGTGTGAGTGTGTGTGTGTACGAGACGAGCAAAAATTCAACAAAAAAC
The DNA here is from genome assembly GCA_018150375.1 of Drosophila sturtevanti. Lineage (NCBI taxonomy): Eukaryota > Metazoa > Arthropoda > Insecta > Diptera > Drosophilidae > Drosophila > Drosophila sturtevanti. The sequence goes on along the minus strand of JAECWJ010000324.1, from coordinate 1,189,114 downwards.
CAAACAAAATAACAGAAAAAGAGCGTAACATTTTATTTTGGAGGCTTCTGAATGGCATTCGAGCCAATGAACCCCCTTACAGCTGATGATGGTAACGACGAGTTAGACGAAATTATATATGTACATATACACAAGCACATATCTGTTCTACATATAAATACGTACATACATACATATATACACATGTGGAATGGAGGACATGGGAGGAGTGATATTTGACGGAGTGGGAAAGAAGGTGTCTGTCTCGTCTGGTCGCTGCTGCCATTCTAAGCTTTCCCTTTTACGGTTAAAATTTTAGAAAATGAGACAGACTCACTTTAAAGAAGCTCGCTCATTTTGGGTTTTCTCTCCCATTTCTCTGTGACTCCCTCTAGATTTGTTTATAATTTTTGTTGATTTTAATATGTGGAATTTTTACAATATTCAATAAATATAAAATAAATCATGTAGTCATCACATGGTCCACTTAGCATTAGTGGAAGAACAAGGGGGGAAATAAAGGCACAGATACATACATGCATATGTACATATGTGTGTATTACGTAGTTCCCGTTTTTGGCCGCATATCTTAACAAAAAGAAAAAAGCTTTACTGCCACAGCATGCCAAATGCGTCACATCATCCGTATCAAAGCATTTAGATATTTTTTTTGAATCTATTTCTCATCATGTAAAGAGATGTATTGGGTTCCAAAGTGACAGTTAAGATACATACGTATATGTATGTACATATGCAGATGTACCTATGTATGTATATGTTTAATATTTAATCACACCTCTATTTGAGTTACATAAAGCTGAAATCTTTTATTAAATTATATTAATTAAAAAATTTAGTGTTTAGTGCTAATGAACACGATATTCTGATGCTTTTTTTTGAATAGATGTATGTACATAGTACATATACATACATACATATAAAGCAAATTTCCCTAATTCAAACGAGTATATTTAACTAAACTACGCTAAACAACGATTGCATAAAAACTCAATAATAATATTTCCTATCGATCTAAATTCACCTGTTTCTCGTGTACTTTTTAATGATATTTTTAAAAGTTTTCATTGATTTTTCCTCTTGTTAATTAACATTAAAAGGTATAGAAATGTTATGGAAAACTAGATGATTTTTGATTAGATTTCGGGACAACTTATCTGACCGCAACTATCAATTGCTGATATCTTTTCAATGACTTTGCAAATTTGTTAAACAAAACCAAAAGCTAATTACCATTAACCAACTGACATGGAAGATTATTATATACATATGTATGTATGTACATACGAATGTATATAATATATACAAATACAGGTACATATGTATGTATGCATATGTAAATATTTGTTATTGTTAATAACCTTAAAGAGTGGTTGAAAGAAGTATAAATTGTAGAAAATGTCGTCTAAAAAAAATATTAATAATTGCGTCGTTCTCGGTCAGTCCCGTCAGAATTTCACATTTATAGTAACGTGCTACCCCGACAGTGTTTTACTATAATTTTCAAGTTATGATAACTCAACACATTCAGCTACACTTATACACATACACATTCATATGTATGTAAGTACATATATCTGCATACACTCACATATTGGGATTCAGATAGAGACAACAAAGTTGTAATTATTATGATTATTTCCTCTTTTGGGTTTTGTTTTTTCTTTCTTTTTTTTTACAGTTTCAATTATCAAAAAAAAACAGCTGATCAACGTATGTAGTTAAAAACCAACTGCGCACATATACAAAGAGAGAGGGTGGGAAAGACAGAGGGGAGTAAGTGTAAGAGAGAATGAAAGATGGCAGAGACAAAGGCAGAGAGCAAGCCAGTCTAACTATAGCTACATTTCTTTCTGCTTTTGTTTTATGTGGAAAAATTAGCAATTAAATCAAAGCTAGTGTGGCAACCTATGCAACTGTATATGTTATGTATATACATACAACTTACATATACCTAAGTATAGAGGCAAACATACATACATACATATAAAGCGTATAAAGCGACAAATGACTTTCGCATCTCACAATTCCTCTTAATTAAAGAGTTTAACCAAACCGTCCATCAGTCAACCAATCATTGACAAAACTTTGAAAGCTCTTTCGGCTATTCTTGTATGCCCTGTAGTCGTAACATAGTAGAGTATATTATTATCTTAAAATTTTATTAAAGCAAAATGAAATAACAGTTTCGTGAAAGACATTAGTACTTATCATATGTACATATCAGTATGTATAATTATGTTAAAGGCCTAATCAATGGTTCCTTTTCCAAAAAATAAGCAAATATAAGAGTGCATTTCTTGGTACAGGATATTTCAAAGTCGGCCATAAAATTTCATTTACGGTTTTTTTTTGTTTGTGTTTTTGGATATCTTGACTGACCTTAGGGCTTCCGCCGCTTGTATGTACATATGTATTTGTATGACTTTGTGCGTGTGTGACGTGTATGTATGTATGTATGTCTGTTACTTCATTTTACTACGGTTTCAACAGCTTCATGGAAAATTTTCAAAAAAAGAGAAAAAGAAACCTACCTGCCTTGTTAGGATGTTACTTCTCTCACGTTTTATTTGCACTTCTGTGTGTAATTTTTCCGTTCAAAATAAAGGGACAAGAAATTAGAGAAAGAGAGACAGAAAGGCAGAGAGAGAGAAAGATACATAGATAAAGAGAGTTAAATGTATTTAGTAAATATTTGTTAAAAAAAAATTTAGAGAATAAATTGTTATTGTCTACGTGATACGTAAATGAAAGCTATTATTAATTGGTCAACATCAATCAAAAACCTTCAATTCCTTGCCACATCACTCCAAACAAAGGGTCGACAACAGTTAGTTGCTTTTCTTGTTTTCCTTGGATAAAAGAAAGAAAAAAAAAAGGGACATTGGTCAAGGAGTCGCCGGGTAAGAAGGGGCCAAGACTTAGACCCAAGCCAGACGGCACTCTCTGACTGTTTGCTTGGTCTGCATTTTGTTTCTTTGTCTGGCGGAACAAGTCAGTTGTTGTCAATCCACATCCACATCCATGTTTCTTGTCGTCTTTGTTGTCGCGCGACTTGGCTAAAGTATCTATATCCTTTTTCTTCTTCCTCTTGTTCGTCTCCTTCTCTTTGTTGTTATAGTTTTTGTCTGCATGTACATACATACATACATACAGATACATACATATATGTATATACATACATATGTACGTATGTACTTCTTGGGTTATTCAAGTTCATTTTGGAGATAGGAACAAAGCGCGTATGAGATGAGTATGTGGAGGTATCTGAAACCCTCTTGATCTGCTAAGATAAATACAAAATGAAAATGTAATCGCCGAAATTTAATACTCACACCCGCCGCCCCCACTTTAATCTTTTTTCTAACATCTCTCCATCATTTTATACATACATACATATATATTTACATACATATATTAAGACTGATATCAGTTTAGTGAACTTTCGTACGTTCAAAGGAATTTGTCATATTTGGCAAATATAAAAATACTTTACTTTGCTTAAATTATACTTACATGCATACATAGATTTATAAATCACATCATGCATACATTCATCAACTTTTTGGTCATGTATGTATGTACATACACATATGTACATATGGGTACAATCTACGATTATTTGTGCTTTTAAAAATTCAATGGTTCTTAACTTTTTCAATTTGCAAATTGATTTTTAAGCATTAGTTAATATCTATGGATAGTATTTGCTATTAACTGTTGTTTGAATTAGGTTTTAAATAACCTCATACAATTTTAGTTACCATCATAAAAAATATGCTTAAATATTCAAACCAAAATTAATTTTAACTTTGTTTTTTGATTTTTCTTAAGAGCTGTTGGAATTTAAATTCTAGTCTTTGATCTTTAGATGAATACATATGTATGTGTGTACATATGTACATCATATGTATGTATACTGATGTATGTACATACATACATATGTACATACATACATATGTCTGCACATGCATACAAACATATACATACATATATAACCTAGTCTTATCTGTTAATTAGTTTTTCACATAGAATGAAACTTCCTTTTAGTAAACGTATCAAGAAAACAAATCATATCAGCATTTTTTGTTCTCTTATATAAGAAGGAGATATTCCTCCTGTATGTGTGCGCGGGTGTCATTGATAAGCTGTCGCGACATCGGTCCAAAAACATAAAACAAACATAAATTCTATGTGATTGTAATTGTGAGTATGTTTATACATACTTATGTATGTATATTTATACATATGTATATATATATATACTTATATGTATATGTATTAGTGTTGCTGATGTTGTCTGGGTCGCCCTTCTTATATATGTATGTAAGTACATTTTCGATTTTAGAGGCGCATGCGGGTTTTTCTCTGTTATTTATTTATTTTTTTGCGCGTTGTTTACTCTTCTCCACACAGACACACACACAGGCAAATGTGTATGTATATAAATACATACATACGTTAGCTATTTTTGTATATAAGGCAAAAGTAGCAGCACCAGCAACAACAATCAACCAGTCGTTGTGTCTAGTTGGCACGTCGATAACAAGATACCCTTTATCATGGAATTCATTATGTTTAAATCGCTGCAAATTTCTTCGCTGTCTGTCTTAATCACTCTCTATATACATACATATGCCTCTGAATTTTACCTGGTTTCCAAGAACTAATAGAAATTGGACATATGTTTGCACGCAAACAATTATATTTACAATATAAGCAGAGTCAATGCATATTTTTACCTGTAACACACTCAAATCTACCCACAGTAGGGTAGGGTATAGAAACGTTTAACATATGGAAACGGGTTTATGTGTTGGTGTATGTATGTATGTATGTATCTATCTGTCTTTTGTTTAAGTAAATATCTACCTATGTACATACATATGTTAAGGAAATTCCATATGATTTTCCCCTATCTACACACACATATGTACATATGTATATTTATGTTGATAAAATGTCATGTTAGCAACATGTTGCTAGTCTCAACAGAAGCAGAAAATAAAACCAAACTAAAATGTACGACGTAGTTTCCCTGTCAAACAGCCAGAAATTGTATATAAAAGCAGCAGCGTGGTTAGGTATATAGCACACACACATATACAGATGTATATAGAAGTATATATATAACATATACATACATACATGTGTATCGTACATAGCCATCAGGCCGTCGAGTGCCATTCGCTCAGCTGTTTTTTAGAAAGTTGCTGGCAGCACAAGCAAACGTTGGCTAGCTCCGCAATCATTCAAGCAGTGGACTCTCAAGCGACAACATCACGGGCAAATTCGAGTCTCTCTCTTCTCTCTGAAAACCAAATCCGAAGTGCAACCGAAATTAAATCTAAGCTTCGAGCAAACAAGTTTTATTTTCTTCCAAAAACACACATAAAACAAAATAAAAAAAGAAGAAATAATCTTTGTATTTTATTCGCGTACCTGCTGATTGTTGTTTCAGTTTCTTTTAATTTTTTTCTGTTTCGTGTTCAGTTTTGGACTGCTCAGACTCTGATATCTGTATCTGCCTCTCTCCCTCAATTTTTATTTGTGTGTGTTGTAGTGTGTGTGTCAAACGAACGCCAAAGAAAAGTAAAAAAAACCGTTGAAAAATTCAAATGCAGCTACGTGAACATTTAAAATGCTACTGCTGTCAACATTGTTGCCAACGATATTGTGGCCCAACTGATTGTGAAGTGAGAACTAAAGAGGAGGAGACAGAGACGACGCAAATCAAATAAAGCCAAAATCCAAATCAACGTTAAAGTGAAAATCAGCGAAAAAGTGAAGAAAATCGAGGAAATATGAACAGCAATTTGTGTGGTGGAAAGAACAGCAAAATCACAAAATTTAGCAATTTTGAGTGAAAGCGGAAAAAACTAAATTTCAACTGGGGAAAATAGTGAAAATTTTGCGAGCAAAAATTGCAACAGCGACTACAAAACAAGGTGGGTAAAAAGCAATTGAAATTGTTGGAAATAGTTTGTGTAGTGCTATGGTTAGATGGCGGGAGGCAACCAAGGGGAATAGTTGAAATCAGTCAGCTGTGCAGCAAAGGCCTGCGCATGTGTTGGTGACGTAATGCATAATATATAAAGCGCAATAGCTAAAGCTCCCACACATACACAAATAAATATATACATATACATATACACGCACACAAAAAGTCGACGATAAGAGTGTGAGCGAGCGGACCAGAGTCAGGCACTACAAAGTTGAATAATTGAAGATCGCACACACCTACATACATACATACATACGTGTGAGTTCATACATATTGTTGTTGGGCCTTTTGGGAGACTATTTGACGCCCCCCTTCAGCGTCAATTCGTATGGCTCTCTCTTTCCCTGACAGTTGTTTCTATTTGCTTACTCACTCCATCTACTTATAAAAGTATGTATGTATGTATGTACATATGTATGTATCTCTGAGTGAAGTCAGGAAAACTACTCACATTTGAGTTGGGTTTCTTTTTCTCTTTTATAATATAATTGACACACATTTTCTAATTGTGGCGTTGTCTACTCTTTTAGTTTGCCCCCCACACACAGATACAAACACGTACTTAGCAGCATTATGGGGCGTTTGTCAACTTTTTTCTTGTCAGACAAAACTTGTTTCACACCATAAAAGAATCAGCTGTATGAGTTCAATATGCACAGGTGCTGCTGTTAGGTGATGAATATTTAGTAGTAGTCTAACAGAAAGGTAAAGAAGAAGAACTAGTAGAAATAAAAAAGTGAGAACTCATATAATCGTGAACCATGTAACCTATCCAACTATAGCGATAAGAACAATTGCGCAACATTTTAAACCACCCACGTGTATAGCAATTTGCTTTATAGGGAAGGTCTTTTCCCTCTGAGTGTACATATGTACATACATATGCGTTTATATCTATTATGTGTATATACATATGCATATGTATGTATATGTGTGTAAGTAGATACACGTGTGGATATATAAAATGCTTCAAACAATATTACATTGAGAATATCTACTTTTTTTTTGGCTTTGCCTTAAGGTCAATTGAATATTGTACAAGAAGCACATATATATGTACGTATACATAATTGAAAGAAGGCGGAAACATTTATTCGTTGGGGAGTTAAAGCTTACAATATGTACATATATGTACATACATACGTATATGATCTTTTGTAGTTTACGGACTCTAATAAAAGTATACAAATCTGTTAAAGAGGATAATGTGCATGAATTGCAAATATTAGAACCTTAAGCCTTGCCGCAATTTTGATTTCATCATAATATGTATTATTGATCGTAAGTACACTTGAATTAAACAATTGAGTGGACTTTTTACTCTATGCACCGTCAACACTTTCACTATCTAAGCTATCTTATATAAGTGGCCTTGATAAGAAATGAAAGGGGCACAAAAGAATCAGAAATAGCCAAATCAAATGGTTAAACCAGCTGTTTCTACGATTCTGGCACATTTTGTTAAATTAAGTTTGTTTTGATATACTTTTTTTTTATTTTTATTTGATTTTGTATTTTGTTTTTTTTTTTATCTCGAGACCAAAAAAAGATTAAAAAAAGAAACCAGTTGGTAAATTGTGTTCAATCCGTCGACTGTGAAATACCCTTTCAACTCATACTCATTTCTTAAATGATTTTTGATTTCACTCTTCACCAAATCTTGTCGACTAGAAGTCATTTGATTTCTACTAATTTATAATAGACCTAGAGATAGCCCTAAGACACACTTTCACCCCAGAGGCTATGAAAGGTTCATATATGAATGTATGTATGTATGTACATACATATACAAATATGTACATATGTATATGTATATACGACTCAGTCACTGTCGAAGTCACAGTCCAACAGTTGCTCTTTTGTTGTAATTTTATACGTGCGCAGTTGGAAATGTAAATGAAGTGAGTGAGCGAGTTGAGTTAGTGAGTTGACAGAGTGTGAGTGAGGAGGAGAGTGTTTGTGGGGGATGGGTTGCAGGAGGTTGAGGAGAGAAAGAGAGAGAGAAAAGGCAAAAGGCATTGGCTCTTTAACTAGCGGTCATTTGCTTTTGGCTTTGGTCTCCTGCTTCTTCAGTCTCTTCTTCTGCAGTTGTTGACAGTCGCAATTCTCATCCTCTATCCACATCCACATCCAGAGTATTTCCATGTTTTGCTCTCGATTTGCAAGAACAGGCATATTTTGGCTAAAAATAAAACGTGCCACACACTCACAGATGCACAAACTCTCACAGTTATAAAACAAGATGCGAACACACACTTGTAGTCCTGCTGCTCCCCTTATTTCGTTAGTAGGTGGTGGGGCTTCTCTCACGCTCTCACTCTTTCGCAACTCCCCTACATGCTCACATTTGTTAGAGCGAGACGCTTTCACGTGCTCACGTTACAAAACGCACACACAAATAATACACATACACGTGCCTAAAGACACAAAAGAGGAAGAGCAAAACGCCAAACCATAACTGGACTGACTCTGTGAGACTATGATGGGAGAGGTGAGGGGAAGAGAGATAGAGAGCCAGAGAGTGAGAGAGAGTTGAATTGAGTTTGTTTACAAAATTGTTGTATTTGCTGCGCACATGTGAGCCAACGGAGAGAACATGATAGAGCGATTGAGGGGCAATGGGGAGAGAGTTGTCCATGTAACTTTAAATTTGTTGTATAAGAAATATGTATGTAGATGGAAAACAGGGTGTATCAGTAACAATTTTAATTACGCTATTGAACAATTCAATCCTCTGTACCCTGTTAATATTGGACGAAATGTGCAATACAGGCAGTAAAATTATTTAGAAATGAATATATACATATGTACATATGTATGAATATACATATACATACATATGTATGAATATACATATACATACATATGTATATAAATATGCAGTATTATGCATATGCGAATTCTTAAAGACTAGGTCATCGAGTTTTGTTAGATAAATAACCAATCATTATTTTAGCTAAGTAAAAAAATAATATTCATGGAATAATGATTTATGATTTCTGTTAATTGTAAGAGGTATGTCAAAGTCTTCCCTCCTAATTCATATATTTAATTTTTCACAATTAAATTCTCGCAATTTGTTGATAATTATTAAATTGTTTTCTCTCTTTTCTAATTGCAGCAAATTAATACAACATCAGCAACAACAAAATCAAAAAAAAAAAAAACAAATAATGGAATTTTAATAAGTTTTGAAAGGTAAGCTCAAAAAAACCTTGAAAAATTGCTACATAAACGATAGACTACCACCCACCCTCCTCCTCTACTATTAACTTCAATCCGCCCTTCAAATATTTTCCATGGATTCCTCTTCAATTGTGTGTAATTCTTTTGATTTGATTTTTTTCTGTTTATTTTGTTTATGGGGGCTTATTGTAACCATGTTCAGCCATTGGGGTTGGGGAGGTGCGGCCCCATTTGCCCATATAATAAAGGTCGTTAACGAGGTCAGAGAGCAGCGGCAACAGCAATAGCGCAACATTTCTATTTATCTAATCAAAGTCATCATCTGATGATATGGGCTGATCTTAATGGTGAGATGAGTTGTTAAACGACAACCACTTCCGCCTTCCATACATATGTATCCCATATATAACCATATACATATGCGTGACACATTTATTTATTCAGGGGGAAAACTGGACTCCATGCAATTATCATAAAAAAATAAACGAACTTTATTACATGACGCATTGCTGCCTGGATGACTAAAAGCCAAAGATAAAAACTGAAGTTAAAATTGGCTAAATTTCATAATCAAAATACATATCTTCAAATGCAGCAAAAACCAAAAAAAAAACGAAGGAAACAGGTTTAGCCCTCTGCTGCTGCTGCTGCTGCTGCTACATTACTGTTGCTGCCTTTCACTGGCAATTCCAATTCCACACAGTTTTCCGTAATGCAAATTGCGTCAAGAAAATGTGCAATACATAAACAAAGACAAATGCAAATGTAAATGTAAAAGCCAAAAACCAGCAGCAGCCTCAACAACAAAATCGTATTGCAAAATTACAACAACAAAAAAAGCATGCCAAGGACGGCAGCGGCGGCAACCAAAGCTAAATGAAATTAGTTCAACAATGCAACAACACAAACACAGACAAGATATAGCAACAGCTTTAGCCACTCCCCTTTCCGTCGTTGACACCTGTCACCTGCCCGCCCGAAACCCCCAACCCACCCCCATTCACACTATTTCGTTCAGTAATTGGTTGAGAATTTGGCACAGAACGAAAGAAGAATGATAAAAGTGCAACCAAAACGATTTTGATATAAAACCAAAAAACCTTTACTACTATTTATATATAATATATAGCAAGATAATACAGAAATTAATAGAGAGTGTGGTTAAATGTAAAATGGAAAGTGAATAGTCCTTTTTTTAAATTATGAGAAAGATTAAAAGAAAAACAGTATACATACATATTTGCAAAATGATTTTGGAACTACCTATGTATGTATGTATATTTAAAAACTATTACAAATCGAAAATGGAAATGCTGTTTGAATGAGGAAAAAAGTTCATATAAAATGATTGCAATTACTATAAATAAATGAAATTAATTTTTTCTTTCGATTCTGTTAAAAGAAGTACTTCTCTACATGTCTATTATCGACGACAGATACATATAAATATATGTACACATGTATGTATGAATATACATTAATGTACATCAATGAGATGCCATTAGATCATTTTATTTATTACCATAAACCCAATATGGCTTGGATAGATTTAATGCTACTCACACAGAAACTTAATGCATTAAAAATACTAAATGATAAATATTACACACAAATCACACAGCAGCTCTGCCACTACCACCCTCACCCTCCATTCATATTTTCTATTCAACCCACACATTCCGATTCATTTCATGCTCTTCTCATTTAGCTGTAGCTTCTTTTTGACTGTAGCGCATTTCAACTGCGTCATAGGCCACGCGCGCAGCTAACGAAAAGCCCCTCAGATACCTTTAGTAGATACACCGATTTAAAGATACCCTTTAAACATTTTGGAAAAATTATTCTCGCATTTGTTAATTAAGTTCTGATTATCCCAAGCCAATCAATTTTACATTGTATATACATATGTACATATATCCATTCAAATTGTGTTGTCATTATCTCTCAGAACCTTAAATATTTTAGGATTAGTTCTATCGCAATTGCTTTGATAACACTAGAAAACTTCCAATTATGTATGTGTGAATGTACATACATACATACATATGTTTAATTTAATCTACCCGATCTCAATATGTTCTAATACTTTGTAATTAAAGGGTATTAAAATCTAATTTGAAAATCATTTTTGCCTTTAGAGCCAATTTTCATTCGACATGCCCAAAAAAGAAATAGAAATAAAGACAAAAACATAACCAGCTATGTATAACGCATACATACATATGTATTTATGTATGTATATATTATATACGTTTTGTATATATGAGAATACGTCTGTGTGGATTTGTTGTAATCAAATATTATTAAACTTTGTCCGCATTGTTGCTGGTTACGTTTCGTTCCGTTCGCTTGCCCCCATTTTCATATGAGTTGTCGTATCTATTGTGGGCCAAGTGTATCTGTATGACTGTATGCGTGTATATGCCTATATATGTATTTTTATGTATGTAGGTGTGAGCGAGTCAGCCATAAACAAAACTACAAACATTGCCAACTGATTGCTAAAGCACCAAATACACAAAAATCATATGTTTTCTAACACACTCTCATGCAAACACATACATGCACACAGTCACTGCTACAATCCCTCTCTCGCTCATTCACGTGCTCTCCCGTTCTTCCCTCTCTCTCTCTTACTTTGTCTCACCACTGCCATGCTATATATTTTATTTGCGTCTGTCGCGCGCGCTAGTTATATATTGTGTATGCAGGTCAAGAAGAAACGCAAAACACACACACATACAGATATATACAAAAGCAAAAGTAAAGACAAACATGTTTACCAAAGAGAGAGATAGAGAGAGGCAGCTAGTGAGTATTGTGTACGAACAAGAGCGGACACGAAGAGAGAGAGATTGAGCGAGAAGCCATAAGCTAGCAACATGTTGCTAAATCCCTGCCTGCAACAGCTGTTTTTTGTATACAAACCATGACTGACAGCTGTGCGCATATGCAATTTTACATTGTTGTTGTTTTTGCAAAACATAAAATTGTTTTTAAGAAAATTCACATAAATTTATTTGTGTGAATTCTATTTTCAATAAAAAAAAACATAAATTCAGTCCCATAAATAGCTTTATTTTTAATTCTACATCGCTGCAGCTTAAATTGTTTTAATATTGAAATGCGGAAAAAATACAAAAAAAAAAATAGTTTTTAAACCTAAGTTAGTAAGTGGTTAAATTGGGTTTGGAGAGGCTAAAACATTTTGTTTTATAAGTTGATGTCCCAATTTCATTGATTCAATTAACGTTGGAGGTTATAAAATTATTTCCGACGGTGTGATTTTTTCTCGTATCTATTGAAATACCTTTGTGTCAAGAATAACATAACAATTATATATTACTATTGGCATTGGATATCCAGGTAGCTAAACAGAATTTCTGTAGCTCAGTGTGTTCTATCACATATGTATGTATTATGTAGAATGCGACCTTCAAACGCTGTTGGCTGCTCTCTCAAGCTTGGCTTTGTTTGCCATGACGTCACTGCAACATTGTCGTCAGCAGCAACATGATGACATGAGAACCAAATGGAATTGAATGCACACACACACACACACACACACACACACACATACATACATAGACAAAGGCAACAAACACACAGACGTAGTATGTATGAATGTAGATGCACTTAGCAACAATGAAATAAAACTAGGTCGGTCTTTGGTTAAGTAACGACCTGGTTTTTCATTTTGGTTGGTTTGGTTTTTGGTCGGGGCCGTGTCAGTGTGTCGCAGTTAAAAGAATTTCTTCCCGTCTTTCCGCAAGAGAACGGAAATGTAAACCATGTCAGGCAGGTTATATAATAGATATGTATACATATGTATGTATCTACATATGTACATAGGAAGAGACCAAGCGAAAAGTCGTGGAGAGCATAGAGGAGGAGGCAGAGAAAAGGGGAAGACCTTGGCAACATAATTCAATTTGAGGCAAAGTCTGACCTCGTTGCCATAAGCATTTCTGACATTCAGACTAAGGTAGGTAGTGATATAGGAGGGGAATGTGAGGGATGGTCGTATTCGAGATTTTTATTATATATACATATGTACATATCAATGACAGATTTTTACTTTTTTTTTCTCATCTACTTTCAGTGTACTTCTGGTGCAGGATAAACAAAAGCAGCAGCAGCAGCAGCAGCCAAGAACATCAAGGAGAAGCAGCAGCAGCAGAATCTGGATTAGGACAACTAAATATGATACCAACTAGTGTAACTAATTCACCACCGTCAGCTGGTTTGGCCCAAAATGGAGCATCAGTTTCTGTATTGGGCGCATCGGCTGGCGGCGGCGGAGGTGGAGGAGGCGGAGGCGGGGGAGGGGTAGCAATAAGTGGAAGTGGAGGCAGTGGAGGAGCTGCTGCTGCAGCACAGAATAATTACAACTCCATAGTTTTGGGTCTGGCCTCGCTTATTTTAGAGGGCAGACCCATATCCGATGATGAATATCAACAACTTGGAGGAGGAGGAGGAGGAGGTACAGTGATTGGAGTAACATCAGCAGTAGCATCAGCAGGAACAACTGGTGGATTAACTGGCAGTGGTCGCCTTTCGCCACGGCCTTCAACCTCCCGTGCTGCCATTAATATAACAACGAATCCTTATAATATAGCCAGTACACCACGTTCCTCCTATGGGGTAGCAAGCGGTGGCGGTGCAGGTAACGCTTCTAGCAGTAGCAATAGTAATACGACAACCCATCAACGTTGGACCCAAAAACTATGCCAATTGCGACAGGTGTCACCAGCAGCGCAGAGCATGAGTGTTGAACCAGAATTGGTGGCATTGGCCATTAATGATGTGGCAACAGATCATGGAGGAGGCGGTGGTGGCACTAGTGGAGATTTTGAAATTGTACGTCGAGTATTGCTTAATCGTGCGGGACTTGGTAGTGGAATGGGCGGTAGTGGAGGTGGAAACGTTGGCACTGGCGGCGGTACAAATAACTCAAGTGCTGCCTCATCGCCGGGTTCTAATTCCTCGGATAATATATTGCATTCTCTGCAATCATTAGCCACCACCTGCCTAAGAGGCGGACCACCAGCCAGCTCCAATTTGAATCTGCCCTTGACTTTGCCCTTAACTTTGCCTCAGCCCGCCGTCGAGCCGCGTCCACTTAATCTAGATTTTGGTTATCTTTCACCTTTGTCGCGCTCCACAATATCTGCCACTGCCAGTTATTTAAGCTCCAACTGCAATACCTCTTCTACAACAACATCAACAATAACTGCAACAACAACACCAGCAACAACTACAACAACAACAACAACTAGCAGGCCCAAACATGGGCCACACTGTGATCAGTTCCTCAGAAAAATGGGTTTGGCCAAGGGTCAAGATTTAACCAATGACAATGAGGAACATTTCTGTGATATGTCTTATGTTAATATAACCGTAAGTAAAGCAAATCCTCTAAAGATTTAGTCTACTAATGATTTACGATTCTTTATTGTATACATATGTATATATTAGTGTTCTCGCTGGCGCGCCTATTGCTTAAAAATGGATGCCATTCTGGCTCGTCGAGAGCCCATTTGCATAGAGGTCTATTTGGGACCATTCGGTCATAAAATTCTACTTGAACAGTGGATTATAACTAGCAAGGAAAAGTAAGTGTCCGATTGGTTCAATTCAATTCATTCCAATTTATTTATTAATCGAATTGACTTGATCTCTCAAATTTAGAGTCCCGCCGCCAACCATGACCTTACCCTCGCTTTGCAGTGCCATAAGAAGTCAATTGTATTTCTCACAAATTGTGGCCTGGTGCGATCTATTAAGAAAATGTGATCCTACGGTTTATGATAGCGGTCGTGTCATATTTGCTAGTGGCAATGGTAACAATGCCGGCGATTTGGCCACCAGTTCAAATAGCTGCACATCGACACCCCGACGACCACGGTTAAATATATTCTATAGAATTAAACAGCATGATCCCAATTCAAGTGGAGAAGGAGGAGGAGGGGGAGGGGGAGGAGTTGGTGGTGGCAATAGTTCTTTGGATGGTGGCTTTAATGCCAAGGCAAATGTACACAATTTTCCTAATGTGAATATTGCCGAAAATTTTAGCATTTCTGTGTGCGTTAAAAGTCTTCCAAGAATCAATGGCGGTTTGCCTCATGTAGGACCGGCTCCAGTTCCACCACAGCGTACTTTAAGAGCAGCTAGTACACCCACCAATGGTGGAGGATTTCAAGCAGCCACACCCACTGGGTTAGGGGCACGCATAACCATTGTAGGATCAGGTTCAGGTTCTGGTTCAGGTTCAGGAACGGGAGCAGGAACCGTAACAATGACTGGCAATTGCAGCACCAGGTCCAATTGTGATAAAAATAAGACGGAAACTTCGCCAAATCAGCAGGTGATGTCGTTGTTAGCCGAAGAAGAGGATGACTCGCTGGGACGTGATGATGTAGACGCTAATGGTAGCCTATTAAGTCATCGAGAGAGACAATTACAAAAATATCGTAAAAGAATGCAGCGACGTGATAAGAAACGTGAACGTAAATCCTCGCTAGAGCGCCAACCCATGGAACAGGAGCCAGAGGATCAAGAGCCCGAACAGGAGCCTATGGAGGAGGAGGCACATGCCATGGTAATGACATTGGCCCAACCGCGACGAATTGCCATGATCTCCACGGGGACACAAACATCTCTGAGTAATTGTCAGCATTGCGGAAGGGAAAAGACATTGCTATGTATCAATTGTAATAATGATAAAGATGATGCTCATCATCCTCATGCTGATGAAAACTGGCATGAGGATAATGATAATACATCGGGCTCGGAAATGGAAGACATTTCTAGCTGTAGCTTGAGCAGTGGTGATCTCATTGTGGGCACACCACGTAACAACGCCGAACTGCTGCTCCAAGCCATACAAAGGACGCCAAAGAATCGTCAGTCAAGGGATCTCAATAGAGGAAACAGAGCAACAGGTGGAAACACTGGTGGAGGACAAAGATCTAGTGGACAAAACAATAATCAACCCAAGGCAGCGGCCAGCAGTGGTGGATGTCAATTGTGCAAGCGTCAAAAGACGCAACATCATTTTGCCCAAGCAAAACAAGAGCAGATAAAAGAGACCAGAAATGGTCATAAAATGGACCAAGAAGAGGTGGAACAGGTTAGTGTCATAAAAAATCCTTAGAATTTATTTCAATTTGACAAAAAAAATGTTCTCAAATTACAGACAATCGCCTCTACGAAACTGACACCAAATATAGAACGATGCTCTTTGAATGCCATTAACGAACGCTGCCAAACACCACCTTTGCCCTTGGATGACTCTAACAACTTGGTGGGACAATTTAAGACGCCCCATTTAAAACTGGATTCCCATTCACCACTGCCAACACTTTTAACCCTGGCCAGGCCCATGCCTACTAAGCCAAGTCAGTTGCGTCTCAATTGTAGCGGGTTGCCACAGCAGCTTGATAATGAAACTCCGCCAACGACATCGCCAATGCTCCGCAAGGGATTGCCCAAGGTTAATCTAACAACAATCTTTTGTAGTTCGGCACCCATTACCATTGGTGGTAGTCCAAGCACCAGTCAGGTCAGAAACAGTAGTCTGGCCTTTTGTTTCGATCCATCCACACTGAGTCATGCCCAGTCGCAGTTGATTCCCTCCGATTTGGGTAACAATCTCACCGTACAGAAATCCTTCTCAGCTCCCACCTTACCCAATGTCGCATCCTCTAATTCCTCTTCATCGTTATCGATATCGCCGCGTTTCTCTAAGCAGGCTGCGGCATCCTTCTACAAACGCCGATCGCGTCATCTCAGTGATCGCAGCGATCGTAGTTCTTTAGGCTCCGATGAGCAGTTATCGGATGAGGATCTGGAGTCGGGAATGTTTAGTCCAGCTGGTTCGCCATTAAAGTGTCGTTCACGTTTGACCTCACAATTTGCCCATCGTCCCCTATTGGGAAATTTGGAGGAATCTCTGCTGCAAAAACGTCTCATGCCCAAAATTGAGGTTCAAGGATTTAAATTATTGTTGGGTGCGTCGGGTGGATTTTGTCCCACTCAACTAACCATACCAGCGGCCTCTTACTTTTATGAGTTGCATGGGGAAACCCTAAGCACACCCTATATGGTAAGTTAGCAAACAGATTTGAAATGAGATCATATTTTAATCATTTTCTCCCATTACAGTGTGAAATCCGCTTACCACGCAAGGGTTACTCTGTGCCCAGGACAGGCACATTGCAGGCCACCTTATTGAATCCAATGGGAACAGTTGTTCGAATGTTTGTTATACCCTATGATATGCGGGATATGCCACCAATGCATCGCACATTCATACGCCAACGTATTTTGGCTGACGAGTCAAATCCTTGCCTGCAACAACAGCCGCAACAGGCAAAGGAACAAATGCAACCGCGCAGCCCTACAACAACCAGCACCACCAGCAAATTGGGACACTTTATCACAGCCGAGCAGATGAAACTTTTACGCTATTCCATACACTTAAGGTAAATGATTCGCATCATTAGATGTGACGTACAATATCTTTAATCCCTTATTAACCAATTTCCCTTTCTTTTCACGTATTCAGGTTCCAGACCTCTCGTTCGGGCCGTCTTTCGCTGCATACCGATATACGGCTATTGATCTCAAGACGCACAGATTGCGATACAGCTGCTGCCCATGCCAAGGGCGTTTTGGAGGCACCAAATGAGCTAATCACCGATACTTTAATGCCACAGGAGCCGCGTTATAGTTCCAGGCAGGAGAGTTCGAGTGCAAGCAGTAAAATTTAGTAGTTACTAAACGCCCTGGGCGGCCTCACCTATCAATTGATTTGCCGCCTGTGCAAGCATGTGCATGCACGTTGGCAACTCTGGCAGCAATATCCCAAATATCAGCTTTAGAAAGGAATTTATTTTTTTATTTTATTATTTTTATTTTTAAAATGTCGTATTTTTCTTTTCATCTTTTTTTTTTTTTTTTAATTTGTAATTTATCCAAATTTGAGAAAGCGGAAATCGAAACAAATTTCTGTGGAGAAAGAGAGGGATTTGCAGGATATGAAAATACATATGCGTTTTTAGTTGCTTTATTAGATTAAAGTTTGAAAAGAGAAAAGTTTTCAATATGAAGAAACATTATGCTGAATGTTTAAAAATTTGTTAGAAGAAAAAAATGAAAGCAAATTGATTGATTGATCTTGTAATATTATCTTAATTGGGGGTCCACCACATAAGGCTCAGCTCAGCCAATTTTAGCAATACGGAAACAGAAACAAAAACCTAACGCAATACAGATAATGTGTGAATGTGAATTATAATGCAAATGGTTGGTGGGCGGTACGGGTATTATTAAATCCCATCACCTCCAAACCATTTTGAATGGATAAAGAGAGAGAATGAGAGATTGTGAGAACTTGTTGCTCATATCGATTGTTGTTGTTGTAGAGTGCTTTTGTCAACTCCATATACATACATACATAAATGTAATTGATTCAAATTGAAATTTCCAAAAACCTATATAAGTACATATATAGAGAGATATCCTTTTTTTTGAGTGAAAGTTTTTAATTAATTTTTTTTGATCCAATGTCATTAATTTCATATGTTGAGTGTTTTTTTTGTGGATGAATTAAGCGTGCCTGTGATACGATATGAGCTGCATGATAGAATTTTAGTTAAATACAAATTAACAATATATTTTTTGTTGTTTATTTTACCAACACACACACACACAAATACACGTATACACTTACATATGTACACACAAAATACAATTTATTTTTTAAATTATCTAGTTTCCTCTTTTCCCATGTGTTTCGTTTCGTATAGCAATAAGTGCTTGAAAAATGTTTTGCACCAAGCAAGTTAAAACATGTTTCCAAGCACAACAGTACTTCAATAATTAACTGATAAACGCCTATTTACATGCATATGAATGTGTTAAATTCTAACTTTAAAAAAAAAGAAAACAAAATAAAAAGCAACAACAAGGAAACAAAAGAGGAAAAGAAAAAACGAGAAAAGAAAATTTGAAAGAATAGAAATAAACAAGAAAATTTTCTGATTTCCATTGATACCTGACTATATAAAAACTATAATGTATAAACTATACTTACAGCTATTAACAAATTTTCAATCTAGGTGGTATAAAACAAGTGAATAGACAAAACAATAAAAGAAAGCAAAGAAAGAAAAAAGCGTAAAACCTTAAAAGAAAATGCAAATAATGTTCTACTTTTTCTGAATTTTCTTTGTGACTAATTTGTTCCGATTTCATTTTTAAGTAGAGAGCTTAATGTGCGCTGTCAATAGCAGTTCTATATATGTATATGTATATAGATATATATGTATATGTAAATGTATGTATAAACCAATTAACACCAATATACACAAATGATTCAATAAAGAAATGTTGTTTTGTGGTTTTAATTCAAAAAAATTCGCCATATAATTTAAGATAATACTTTGAATTTCAAAAATTGAAATTTGAATATTCCGTTTCTGCAACGCTTAAAATCTTACCTTATCTACGCGTCAAATAAAGGAGTTATCTACATATGCCCTGTGGCGCCGTGAATTTGCAAACTGTTCACCCGAAGGCTTTAAAAATTTTAACGTTATGTGTTTGTTGGCTTCCTGGGATTAACAAAATTTTATCTAAATAAAAGCTTGTTCAATTTGATAAGGGTTGTTCGGGACAACAAAATTCACCTGTTATTGCAAGTTTTTTTATAAAGGAAATGTTCTATTTGGACATAGGCTATCTTCTGTGTTTTAAATGTAATTAATTATTCATATTTTTTAGTTTTTGTGTCCTCAATAGCGGATTTAAAAACAATAATATTCTAACACTATTGCAATTTTTACAATAATATAATTGATAAGCTTAAAATATGTAGTAGCTCATTGAGCTTATCAATTAAAAGTTCAGCGTCAGGGTTTCAGACATATCTGTTTATATACTATATACACATATGCTTGAATATAGAATTACATTCAATTGAGTGTTGTTTACCGAAAGAAAGTCAGACATATAACCATAACAAGCCAAATTGCAAACAAAGAGAATTACTTATTATTATCAGCACAATCCAACGGAAACTGATAACTAAGCAAAATGCAGAAAAAAGTAAAATGAAGAAAATTGACCCAACTTGCCAGTTAAAAGAAAACAAAAAAAAGTTTAAGCATTATACAGCTAAAGGGGGTTATATATATATGTATATGTATTTTTGAAGATCAGACAATTCTAGTAGTAAAAGTTTTTGAATAATATTGAATATAGTTTTTAATTATATTTGGTAGTTCATTACTTGGCATCAGCAAAGCCCACACGATCGTTGCCCATGTCGAACTCGGTATAGTACTTTCCAATAAAAACATCACCAAGAATCCATAGGGGACCGTTTGGTGGTGGTATATCCATGCCCATGAAACCTGACAGACAAATGGTTTTACCCATCTGGGCGACACGCAAAATGTAATCCTTGCCCTCCAGTTCAAAGGTTTTACCACCCAAAACAAATTTAATCACAGGCAAATTAGGAATAAGATCACAGGAGACAATATACTAAATAAAATAAAAATATTTTAGATGATTATTGTCGCTAAAATATTTTGATATAGACTATACCTGTCCGCCTATAATGGGTGTGCCACCAATTTTCTGATTAATCGATGTGGCCTCAGCTTGAGGAGCAGCTATTAGGGAGGTTCCGGTATCGGCAATAACTTGACAGCCTCCCTTACATACTTCGAGGTCACCCACCGATGCAGAGTCCATTTTAATTTGCCAATACGCTTTTCTAGTCACAGGCAAATAGGTGAAATCTCCACTATAATGCTTAGAATCGGAACCACCAAAAATAATTTCACCACCTTCGGGGGCAGTGGGATCTCGATTCAAGTAGAAGGAGAATACTGGAGCAGATATCAGACCTTGTTCATACATGGCATAGAAAGGTGGCTTCACTCCATCCACCGATATGGAACTGTAGCCCAATCCCAAGATGCCATCAAATTTGGCAGCAACAAAAACCAAACCAGGTTCACTCAATGCCTCAGCAAAAGTTTGTCCCTTGACGTTTAAGCCACCAATGCCCACAGTGTCAGTGGATAAGTAACCAGACAAACTACCAGAACCATAATGGATAGCGAACTCTGTGCCGTTCTTGGCGTAAGTGGAAGATTTGCTGGCATCGTATTTATTGTGCATCAGGCAAGCAATATTAGTCAAGTGGCATTTCTTTGAGGGTACCCACAAATTCGATGAGCCGGTATCGAAGACGACTTTAAAATTCTGGGCCGGTGTGCCAATGCTTATGGGTCCATAGTACTGGGCGTCCATGTAATTGGAGAGAGGCTCGGGGGAATCGCCTCCACCATATTTAATGCGCAATTGGTGCAGCTCCGTGCCGACATCGGCGAAGTGACGTCGGGCAGATTGAAATTTCTTAAGCGGTACGCGCAACAAGCCTGGGTCACCTGCTCCTGCACCAACAACAATGGCCAGCGCCAGACCCAACAGAAGCCCGAACTTCTGCATTTTCAAACCAAATCTTACCAAAGAACAGCGTTGACAAGCTAGAATTTAATTACGTCGTATTCACCGTTCAATTAATTAAATAATAATTTTTCTGACTTGTCATATACTTTTTCGTGACTTGGTTTTTTTTATTCTAAAAGTTGACAACTCTGAACCCACTTTGGCTCTGTAAACTTTCATTTTGTCTCTGTAAACTATTATTCTGTTAAGACTCACTTTGTTCTGTTAAGACTCATTTTAGTCTGCTAATTAACATTCAGCTCTTAAGGTCTTTCAAATTTCAAATTACTAATGTTTAAGCTATCGACTATATCAAAAATTTGGTTTTAAAAAATACCAAAGCTGGCGTCAATTTCAAAAATTGGTTCCACTTCCCTCTCTAACTGAAATTTATCTTTGAAAAAAGAAATTCAATGCATTTGTTTATTGTAATTGAAGCAATTTTTCTGGATAGCAACATTTTATTTATAATTATGGAAAATGTATTTAAGGCACAACGGGACGTGTCTGTGATCTATTTTGGTTTTAAATATTTATCTTTAATCGACTGTCCTTTTATATCTGATATATAATGTGCAAGCCTTGTTTCAAAGTGCAATTAAAATCTAATTAACGTACCAATCATTTTCCTTTCAAGTATTTCTTAACTTAACTAAAAGTAAGCACTAATTGTAAGTCAAAAGGATCAGAAATGCTTTTTAATATATGTATAAGAAATGACCACACTTGGACACCACCAATATACTACAGAATACGTATGTACTATTAATTGATTCTTTTATTTTATTTTTGATTTTTTTATAATATAACTCAATTGCAATCGTTGCTTGTGATTAAAATTACCGAATAAAGTGTGAGTTATTGAAGTATACTCGTATAACTCATAATCGTTGCGGTCCCTGATGCTAACATTTGCTCATAAAATGAATAAAATATCAATCATTTGATATTGTTGTTGAACTTGGCTTTAAATAACTTTTGCTATTATATATTGTTTCAAAAAGGCCGTTTTTCCGTATTTTCTATATTTTTCTCAATTATATTATTAATTTCTTTAAAATTAGAATTCAACATTATTATATGTGTATATTATCCAAAACCATTTGACAGATACATACTATTTCAAAATGTACATAGTAATGTAGTTTTTGTGTTTTTTTTTTTTTTTTTTTGATCAAACAAATAGCCTAACTCGTCTTTCATCTGCAACGTTTCTAATTTTGTTTCCATAAAAAAAAAGAAAATGCGTTTTCATTCATTGCTAAAATTACAAATCCACGTCATATTCTGTTGTTGTTTTTGAAGATGTGTTTTAGTATTTGTAACGATAAATGGCTACGCCAGCGACACCAATCAGTATGGAACCCATTAGATAACCCAACATTTTAAGCTGGAAACATTTAACTTATATAAGTATTTTTATGCATAGAAAATTATTGTTGATCATTACCTTTGAATTTTCTACCAGAGGCTGTTTTTGTCTGGTAGTTGCCTTCTGTTCCATTTTCTTTGCCTGTCCAAGCATCTTTTGATACATCTCCTTCTCGTTATGCTCTTCCCGGCGAGCTTTTATAAAAAGTCTGGCCAAGTCTGATTGTACAACGCGATTTTCTGGCTCAAGTGTGGCCACTTTTTGCAGCAACTTAATGGCACCTTGGGTATCGGCTTTGCCCTCAAGAATCTGGATAACAGAATTGGAAAATATTAGTTTTAGAATCATAGGATATTAGAATGTTTCTTACCCGACCCTTGCGATATAATGCCTTTGTATTATTGGGCTGGCAGCGTAGGACATGCTCAACGGATTGCAAAGCCGCATCAAAGGCTGCAATTTTGATTTGAGCCATGGCTAAATTATTATAGACAATCAGACGATCTTCCAATAGTGTTTGCAAATCACTATTTGATAGCTGAAATCGAGAACGAAATTAACAATAATTGTTTAATTGGTAACAAGACTTGAGCTTACTTCAAGATCTTCTTTGCCAAATGGCGCATCGGGATCACCATCTCGCGTATCCAAAAAGTCTAAAGCACGTCTATACAAATGAATAGCATTATTGTATTCCAAACGCTTATAAAAATAATTGGCTCTCTCTTTTTTACGGGTTCTAAATCGAGAAAATGATGAGACTTCAATTGCTGAGGTAATTCTTGAAAAGATCGGTTGAATCATACCCATATTTACGTAGCACTTCAAAGGTCTTAAGATCACTAAAATCTTCATATTTGGCGTCCAAAAGCTCAACTTCATAGGTTAGCTGGAATTTGCAATTATTATTATTTTTTAGCTCTTTTACCAAATGTTAGTTTCCATTACATACATGAGAATCCGGTGGCACCACAACAATCGTTTCGGTGTCCTTAGTTGCTTTCAAACCAGTCGAACCAAAACCGAAACGGGGATCCACAGATACCTGAGCTATCTCGCCCACAAGCATCATTGGCAACACCATATCCAAACCCTGAATGACCTCATAATCACCCACATGACATTGGAAATTCTTTTCATCTTCAACGATTGAACCACTGTCCAACTTGCCCGTAAAATTAATGGTAACTAAATCGCCACGATTTGGACGTCGACTGGATGATGGAGCTTTTTTAATTGTGCGCTTTATCAGCTGCTTGTTGCCCAAGATATCACATTCATCTTCTTCTTCCTCCTCAGGCTGTTGCTCTCCGTCAGATTCCGCCTCTGCCTCCTCTTTTCCAGGAAATACGGTACTTTCTCTTTTTGCTGTTGCCGCTTCGCGGATATCTTTTGTATCCTCGGCGTTAGTCAGGTCCTCAAAGGAGCTGTTGCTGGATTTTTCAGTGTCCATGACTTAAACCTGTAATTCATCCAAAAAAAAAAAAAACGATAAAAATGAAGTAACTTGGTGAAACATGGAACAAAGGGCAAAGGCAAAGCGAAAGCAGCAACAACAAAAACACTCAAATAGAGCCACCACCAGGTCTAGCGAAATCCACGAGCCATGCGGCTGGAATCGATGTCTTAAGATTAAACCAACTTACAGCAACTTTTGCACGTTTAAATCCAGATAATAAAAAAAACTATGAAAATTTATGAAAAATAACTTTACACTGACAACAACAACTAAAGCAACAATAATACAAATTTCGCCTGCTTGGTCACACCGGCTTCCAGTTTTCTAGGGATGGATATATCTACAATGCGAGTGCAAATGGTGTGACCAGGCCATACATTAACGTGATTTGAAAAATTGAATGCTCAGTTAGTTTTCAACGGTTGTTTCAAGTGGTTGACTCTGCGGCTGAATCTTCAAAACTCGCTAGAGATAGCGATCGCAAATGCCAAGAACGCGATGTAAAATTAAAGATAGAAATTAAGCAGAATATGCAAAAGCTATAAAAAAGAAAAATGAGAAACGCCAATAAGATGGCATTTAATAAACACACTCCCAAACCATTTATATGACATAAAGAAACTGAAGTGAAATCGTGAATC
This sequence comes from Drosophila sturtevanti, assembly GCA_018150375.1. NCBI lineage: Eukaryota > Metazoa > Arthropoda > Insecta > Diptera > Drosophilidae > Drosophila > Drosophila sturtevanti. The sequence goes on along the minus strand of JAECWJ010000324.1, from coordinate 1,163,927 downwards.
TTGTTGATTTTGCAATTGTAAAAAATTAACAACAAATTACAACTACACAAGCAATTTGTCTATGACAGAAATTAACACATTTTCTATACGAGTGACTCTGGATTGGCACTTAGCATTTCCTTGAATCTGAATAATCATTTGAACTTGACTGTCGAGTTTTAGTTAAAAGCAACTTCCTTAATTTGGATATAGTTATGCCTAGTTTTTCATATTTAGTTTACTATTTACCTCCTACATCTTTCTTTTTCTTTTATGAATGAATGCGCAATCGTTTTCCTATTTGCTAAAATAAATAAAAAAAATAAAAAACAAACATAAAATATCATCATCATCAACAACAACTAAAATAACTAACTAACAAGTTTTGCAGTTGCATTTCGCATGCTTTTGGGATTTTGGGTTCGGTCGACTTGGTTTTGTTTTTGTTTTTCCTTTTTTTTTTTCTTATGCTTGGTTTTTGGTATTGGATTTTCTTATTTTTTACGTAACACGCCACCGCCAACCTAGTTAGAGCTTATAATTTTCACTCACTCGCTGCTACTGCACTTACTGCCAGTCATCCATATACCCTCCCTCCCCCTGCCACCATCCATCGTTGTCGATCCATGAAAAGAAAACCGAAAGAAAAAATCAAAACAAAGATATCAAGTCCAAGCTAAATATGGAGCCGGGGACCGGACTGTGGGCACGTTTTTATTATCGCACATTTCCCTCAGTTGAATATCAATAAGGCACAAGTAACGGAAATTAAAAACTATGATGTTTTCTTTGTTTTTGTTTTTGAAATTTTTAGAAAACCAAAACTAAATACAAAAATGTTAAAACAAATATTTCGCGATATTGCGCGAATTTTATTTGTGTATCTGTGCTTGACTTTCGTGACAAAGGAGACAAGTGGATATGGATTTGGACGTTGCCCCAAATATCCATCGATGCCAAAGTTCAATATGAGTCGGGTAAGTGTACAAGTTTAATAGTCAACCGGAAATTCTACATATTTAATTAATGACTAAATACCGCCAACTGTTTTTCCATGATTCAATATGAAATGGTTTTAATATCAGCATATGTATTTACAGAGCTTTGTTAGCTTTACTTTAAATAAATCATATGAAAATAAACACAAATGGTTTTTAGTATTCAGACAGAATTATTGAAATAGAAAATTAAAACTAGTTTCTGTGTTTAATTGTTTAGTCAACTGGAATTATTTGTTGTATTGATTCGTGTCAGATCATAAAAATTAATAATCAATCAAATAAATGCGTGTGTGTGCTTTCTAAGCTAATTGTAGTAGAATGTATTTCAATTATCAAGATCGAACCGTATTATCATAAATTCGGATAATGAATTTATTAAAAAGTGTTTTAAAATAAGTTTATTGACTATGATACCCTGTTTCAACTAACTTAATTGAAAGAAATGTCATTGTAATATGTCTGTCTATGTAAATTGAAGGAAAGAAAGAGAAATGAAATGAAGAAGAAATGAAGAAACCTGCAGAGTTCCGATTAAAAAATATTTAAAAATAAATCAAAATAATTAAACAATTGCTGAATTTGAAATCTTCTATATTTTAATACTAATTTTTCATTTCATTTTGTATATTTAAAATAAATCGCAATAATTAAACAAGTGTTGAATATGAAGTCTTCTATATTTTAATGTCATCTTCATTTCATTTTGTATTTTATTCAATTCAATTTAAAATTCGAGTGACTAAACCTTTTCCAAGTTAAACTTTCATTTTTTTGCAGAATTATTTTTAAAAAACGCTTTTAGATATTGTTAAATATTGCTTATTTCATATATTTACGAGTATTGTATACAATATCTGGCTGAAAAATTGTTAAAATTATTTTGGAATCTAGGATCTTTACGATACTTTCCATTATTGAAGTTCACTTTTTACTTTGGAATATTATTCAACATTATTTTTAATTAAGTATGCTTATTTATATATGATATATCCCGTATATATACAAAATTAGATCAATATATTTGATATTAAACAATATTTTAAATATATAGTATAGTCATTATTTTTTTTGTAAACTTTTCCTTTTTTATTTTTGGTCATTTCTCGGCACTTGGCACGCGTCTTAACTAGCTTTGGGCTCAGAAATTTTTTATGCGTTTCACTGATTTGTCATGAGTAAGCATTTAACTGGGTTACTAATACAACACATTCCCCTCCCCACCAACTCTTATGGCCCGCCATCCCCCTACACTCTTTCTTCAGCTGTCAATGCGTAAAACATAAACATTTTTTTTTTTTTCGTTTATTTTTTCTTTTATTTTTCTTAAACTGGTTTCAACTGTTGTCCGCCTGCCCATCATCACATCAGCCGCATCACAAAGAGTAGGAGATCTTGGGGCGGTTCAAAGTCATTTATTTCACTTACGCTTAAATGGTGCTGCTTCTGGAGTTGACAAAGACAAAGGTCTTTGCCCCGATCTCCCATATAAACGAAGTCAAATTGTTGTCAACAAGTCAATTAAATTAGCTTGGTATAAGACACACCATTCGAAGCTAAGCTGAGCTCGAGCTCTCATGCTTGATCTCTCAAGCTCTCGATCTGGTTGGCAATTTTTATGCTAATGGAGGTCCAATCAATTGTATTATACCATTATGCTGATCTGGCCCCTGCCTCCTCCTAATTGAAATAGTTTAGCCAATTTAATTTCAGTTACTAAAATTGATTATGCCAATTTACTCAGCATTCATATCTTAGTCGAGTGTCCTTGGGCGGTATTTTAAATTGTTTTTGTCTAGTAAAAGAAGTGGATACGGTGGTCTACAAGTATGTCTCCTTATGTAAACTGGTTTTGGTTTTGTGTTGGCCTTAAATTAGTTCAAGTTCATCCATCAGCATGATGCACAAAACACAACAATCTCCACCATTGATATAAAACATAAAAAAAAAATGATAATAAAAAACGTTTTAAGCAAACACCTTGTACTAATTAAAATAAAATAAGAGGAAAAATGTCAATGAAATGTCAATATGGATCGAAATTTAATATTTTAAATAACATTAAATAGTTAACTCCCCTCTTCTTTCTCATCTTGGTGCAGAATATTTTGTTGAATATACGAGTAATTAAATCATATTCAAATTGACTAAATCCCGAATGAATGTTTCAGTATTTTCTCTTTTAAAGCTTAAAGATATATTTTATATATTTTATGGTCCGAAATAAAAATAATAATAAATAATATAATTAACCAAAGTGATGGGAGTTTCGCTTTACAAGATTTTGACTGTTAAACTATGTATTGAAAAAAAAATCAGTTTTATAGAGATTTTCGTCAATCTTTCTATAAACTTTAAATGCTTTTTTATAGAAAAAAATAAAAATAATATTTATAAGATGAATTTTTGAACATTATATTATTACCTATATATTATATAATTAAAAAATAATTAAAAAAAAAATAAAATTTTAAAAAACATACAGGTTTTTATTAAAATCGTGAGTGAATTCTGCCCTAATTGTTATTCTCTTAGTAATTCAAAATGAAAAAGTATACATATTATGTATTAGATTATTAATTAATTAAATTAGGAGAATAATAGCGTATTATGTAAGAATAAGTTAAAAACATTTGTTCCGATTAATTAAAAATGTAAAGATAAAAATATTATTGATCCAGAATAATATATGATATCATTTTAAGTAAGATTAAGTAAAAAACCTTTATTATAACTAATTTGGACTGCTTGATAAAATCATTTTTTTCCCCCAAAATAATTTATTAACTTTTCGAATTTTTTCGAAATACTAAATGCTAAAAATGTGTGTTAACTTTAGAAGACTCAAGTCATGTGAATTTCAGTTTGTTTAACTTTGGTAATTGATTCAATCCGTTCTAAAAAAAAATACGCTTTGTATTAACAAGTTAAATCAATTATAAAATATTTTAATGATAGATATATGTAATAGGGAAGAGAGGGCCTTCGACTTATTTCAAAATACGCTAAATTTACTTAACATTGTTATTTATAAGTTTTTGAAAACAAAATTTATGAAATGACCTTAAAATGGATCTGAGTAAAATCAATCTAAGTGTAATTTAAAGTGTTAGAACTTTTTCTAAATACTTTTAAAAAATTTAATACTTTCAAAATATTTTAAAGGGGTTTCGATTAAAGTTTCTATAAAATAGTTTTCCAATTAAATTAACTTTTTAACATATGTATATTCGAAATCAAATATTTAATAATCTATTATGTAAAATTCTAGGTTCTTGGCCATTGGTATGAGGTCGAACGTTCGTTTTACTTGCCTGAAATAGCATCTGGATGCACTACTTTTGAATTTCAACCATATAATAAGGCGGAGTTATCGAAATTTAATAACTTTAAATTGGAGGTGGCTATAAAAACTATAAATCGCATGTAAGTGCAAGAGAATTGGCATTAATTATATAAATTTCCATTCTTACGATTTAAACTTTTTGAAAACCTATTAGAACTGGCAATCCCAATGTTAATTTGGGATATGCAACGCCTGAAAATAGTCGCTCATCTATAATGGATTTTAAGGTATTTATTTGTCATTATCTTTTGTCATACATTTTTTAAATGATTTTCTATTGCAGTTTAATACACGTTTCCCAGAGGTTATAGCACGACTTTTACCTGGTTCTGGCAAATATCAAGTTCTTTATACAGATTATGAAAATTTTGCCATATTATGGTCATGTGGCAGCATTGGTTCATTGGGCTATTCTGATCAAATATGGATACTGGGTCGTGAACGAGATTTTGTCGTTGATATACGCTCGAAGATCTATGATGTACTCAAACGTCTTTCCCTAGATCCGGAAAGATTGGTTATAAGTAAAAACAAAATGTGTCCGGGAGTGCTTTGAATGATGATGGGAAAGCAAGACTCACCTTATTTTTTTTTAAAATTAGTCACAAAGTCGAAACTCTAAAAGAAAGTTTATTTAACAGACTTTAAGTATTTTTCTATTTATATTTTAGTTGTTTGATTTAAGTAAAATTATTTTGAATTTAGGCTGCTGTGATATATTGGAGAAATGACGATGTAAAATACATATACAAAAACCAGAAAGAAAAAGAATTTGCGAAAAATTGCAAGCAAACTCGAGCACGACTTGGGGATTTTTGGATATCGATGTTGATGATGATTAACAATTATGATGAATATACTAATTGATTGGCAATAAACAAAATGTGTCTAGAAGATCTCAATCGCACAATCAGTTCAGTTGCAATTGTCAAGATAAGTGGTTTAGAACAGAGAGTAGTATGAAGAAATTTGGATTACTTTTGGCCTTGGCCATAATCGGATGCTGTTTAATTGAATGTGAAGGGCGTGGAGGTGGCGGTGGAGGTGGTGGTCATGGTGGTGGAGGCCACGGTGGCGGATTTGGTGGTGGACATGGTGGAGGTTTTGGCGGCGGACGTGGTGGTGGTTTTGGAGGTGGACGTGGTGGAGGTTTTGGCGGTGGATTCGGAGGTGGACGTGGAGGATTTGGGCATGGACCGCCCGGACATGGGTTTGGAGGAGGTGGATTTAGAGGTCCACCCCGAGGAGGTGGCTACTATAGAGGCGGCTACTATAGAGGTGGCTATTATGGAGGTGGCTTTGGTGGCATATTGCCTGTCCCATTGCCCGTACCTATCCCATATTCATATACGCGTTGCCGTCGTCCCTATCTAGACTCTTCCTACTATTATTACGATGAATATGATTATTATTATTGTTAAATTGTTTATGATTTTTGATTATTTATGCGAATTTTTTATTATTATTATCAAATATCATACAAATTGTATTCAACATTTATCTTTTAATTTATCATTTGATTGGGATAGTTCTCTGAATATTATTATATATCCCCGCCTTCTTAGTAGTTTTACGTGTGTATACATATATGGAGTGTGTGTCTTAACTCTAGTAAAAACTCATGATCTATAAATATCATATATGGTCGTTAGAAATCTTAATTCTACAGATTAGATATGGAGATACAGTACAAATTTAAATTCAAATGGCTGACATTTTTTTCTGTTGAAAGTTTCGTTGTGAAAAATAATTTTTTATTGTATTTCGATGAAATTACTTGACAGAGGCAAAGAATCAATAATACATATGTATATATAATAGATAAAACAAGATTTACTATTTGAAAGCAAGTTACAGCAAAAGAACTAGTGAAATGACACACGGCATATAGTTTTATAATCCCAAAACAAGGATTAATCATTATTGAAGATTGATTTTCTTTTTTTCTTTTTAGAATATTTCAAACAAAACAAAATTATTATTCTATAACGAGAAAAATCTACATTTCTTTGCCTCTTTCTTTCTATGATTAAATGGAATCGATTCTTTTATTACATATATTCAACTGCACTTCGGAAGACATCCGGAAGAACATTTTGGTGGCGGCAGCGATTCACGCGACGGAATATTTTTAATTCAATGGTTTATTTATTTTGATTTGTGTTTTTTTTTCTTTTATATGCCTATAGCAAGGCTTTACATTCCCATTCGGCAATACTGTGTTGTATACAATGATTAATTTCGGCAAATCCAGGTCTTTCGCTCGGTTTTCTTAACCAGCAGCGACGCATTAATGCGTATACTGATATCGGTGTATTATCCGGACAACCCAAGACATTGCCTTCTTTGATATATTTAATGACCTCCTCGTGAGTCAGGCCAAAGTATGGCTGCAATGCAAATGAAAATACTTCCCATAGGCAAATGCCATAGGCCCATACATCCGATTCCAAGGAGAATTTGTTATACAATATACTCTCCAAAGGCATCCAACGTATGGGTATAACATCGTTCTCATCACCTTTATAATAGTCCTGCAGATAGATTTTATGTGATAGACCAAAATCGGCAATTTTTACGTGCATTTGTTCATTGATCAAACAATTTCGTGTGGCTAAATCACGATGAACAAATTTCCTTTCAGACAGATAAAGCATTCCAGCTGCAATGTTGGCTGCCATTTGAAGTAGATTCAATTCGGTCAGTTGTAAACGATCTCGATGCTGAACTTGATGTGTGGCATAGGGTGAGCATGAACGTAAAAATTCACTTAAATCACCCGGTGACATATACTCGAAAAGCAAACACATAGGGCGACCCAAAGCGCAGACTCCAAGGAGCCTTACAATATTCGGATGATCGAATTCGGCTAAAAGACAGGCTTCACGTTCAAAATCCATTTGCATTTGATCGTTGGCATCATCTTTGAGCATCTTAACAGCTACCAGAAGATCATCATTGTCAGGCACTAAGCCAGGAGCCTTCGCCTGAAAGACACGTCCAAAAGCCCCTTGACCCAAAGAACGCACATAGACAATTTCACCGCGTGGATATTCCAGCTTTTCAAGGCGGGCATTTAACTTGGTATTCTTGGGTTCGTGTTGGATCGTAGCCTGATGGTGGATGGTTGTCAAATTTACACAATTGCTATGTATAGTTGCTGTACTACGACGAATTGTTCCCACTTTTGCCAATGCATTATTAAGAGTCTCACGACTCACTGATAAATTACATTCTGCCGCACAGTTTGCCTCTGCCGTAGCAGTTCCAGGTGGCTGTGTGTAATCCTTGTGCTTTGATACCTTGTATATTAGTAATATGAGTAAATGCAGCAGTACAATACTGATAAACCCAATGCCGGCTAGGAGGAATATAACCGATGGTGTAAAAAACTTTTCCATTTTAATGGGCGTATTCAAATCCTTGGCCAGGGGATCCACATAGTCAGCTAACAAGGAATATAACATGGAATCAGTTAAAGGAATTTATGATGTAATGTAATTAAACTTACGACACATGGGTATATCGCAGTGCTGCCAACGCACAGATTCATCTATTGTATAGCACCAGGGATATGGTTCCTCACCTCCGGCATTTCGGCAATAATTTTCACCATCCAGCAACTGTGGGAAGACCAAGGGTGGCTGAATATGTTTATGGGGATGCTGTGTATCCCAACGTTGGCAGGGTATACCCGATTTAGTAACATTCATAGAGCCTAAATAGAAACGGCCATTGCCATTGCGACAATCATCTATAAATGACAAAACTATGTATTAAAGATTCTTTAAGAATGAGATCTTCTTTACGTACAGCTAACTTCAGATTCCTTTATTTCGGTTAAACCAATATATGAACAATTTGGAGGTTTCATATTGGAGGCATTATAGTGGGGCAAAGCCGAGCAATTGGGTAGCCTAAAGTGTCCACGACTCTTTATATACATGTGACGTTCTTTTTTCTCCTCAATTAAAACCCAATCATTGTAACAAAATTGTAAATGTGTTGCCTGGCAATCCTCGAAGCACAAAGGAACCTTCTGGACTCGACCATTTTCCAGCACATTGCAGCGTGGAAAGGCATAGGCACATAGCATTTTCTAGAAATTAAAAAATAAAATAATGATAACTTTCACTATTCCGTCCTTTTACTGCCTTAGAAACTTACCTCAGCCGCCTCACGACAGAGCCCGTTTAGATCAACAATCAGTTCATCCCAAAGTGCCGTAGTGACCTGTTCATTTTTCCAACCACCCGAAGGATCCTCAAGACTATACCATACTTGGCCAGTTATATATTCTTTACATATTTTACCATTATAGGGTGCACAATAACCTTTCTCATCAGCCCGCTCTCTGTCATTGTTGCTATTATGATGATGCTGATGATGTCGACGGTTGGTGGACACTTGCTGCTCCTGTTCGATGGCATTCAAGGAGGTGGCATGCGTGCCTTGTTGTTGCTGAATAAACAACATAAACACGCAAAGCCAACCGCAGTATATGAAAAAGCGGCTAACCCCACTACTCCTTCGCCCCCTTCCCCACAATACCATAATTTGTGTATATAGGAAAATATGTAACTAAGAAAAATAATTCAATCGTTCAAAAAAAAACCCTAATTTATTTTATAATTTAGCACTGTTAATTTAATTTGCTAAATTGTTCTTCAAATTTTATCGTTATAAAATTATAGGGAAACAAAATTTTTGTTTTTATTTTCCTTGGTCTCCCGTTTACTGTCGACGCCTTTTTACCGAATACCACACACACAAACCTTGACGGTGCCAAGGAAGTGCGCGGCGCGTGGGGAAAATGGTTGGTTCTTGGGGGTTGAATTTTATTCCACAGGATAAACAGGGTTGTTATTTTGCCCGCCTATTTTCTACGTTTTTAACGAATACTCAATATTTGTTTGAATTATACAATTAAAAGGATTTTATTACTCATTTGTTTGTGTTTTCTCATCCTTTTGGGGCATTTCTTTTTGATTTTGTTTGGCCCCATCGGGATCGTCGCCTACATCAAAGTCTTCCTTTTCAGCCTCATGATCTTCGTCAGATATGGCATCAAGACCCTGTAAAAAATGCTTCTCTTTGAAATAAGTTTACAACATAACTAAAAATCTCACTTTAGTTTCTGATTTATTCACTTTCTGCACTTAAAATTTAAATCAATCAAACATTTTTACTAATTTTTAAAATTATTTCTTTTGCTCATCTGGTATAGAATCGAGACCCTGAAAGTAAAATTTAAAATCGGTATCGGTAGAGAATTTAATTCTTTAAACATGAATGAACATGCAAACAGGAAATGAAATGGGAAAGGAATGGAATGAAATAGACAACAAATAATTAGATAAGAACCAAACACCGTTATTTACACATATTTAATGGGACTAGAAACTGGCTAGAAAGCATGCAGAAAATTGTTAAAATATGAAAATGACTTCGGAAAATGAAAATCTAAATTATATTAGAGGTATGCATCTTTACTTACATTCATCAAATATGGATTGTTGGTCAATCGAAAATCGCGCTGATACATAACACGATCGAAACGCTCGTCCATGTTGCGTCGGAAGGCCTGGAAAGTACAAAATTAAAATATTTAAAACGATTGGATTAAAATAAAAATACTCTTTAAATCAGTCGGTGGTGAATTAGTTTTTCTGTGGAATTATTATATTATATTATGTTGAATAAATTCACTTTAGTACATCGGCAATTGCGATTATATAAGAATTTTGATTTATTTCCATTAAATGTACTTACATTGCCCAGTGTAAGCTTTTGCAGGCCGTACATGGCGTATATGGGTACGGACATGGCCACGGTAATGATGATCGCTCCAGGTAAGATTTCGAACCACATATTTTAAGCGTTTGTGTTATTTGTGAATATTGATATAAACACCGAGACAAATTAAAGGCAGCTGACAGCTGTGACAGACAGAGTGACCATGCAACAGTTCACTTGTTTGAATGGGCCTTTGCAGTGGAACCAGCAGTAGTTTAAAAATTATATCAATTTAGAAAGTTAATTGTTAAAGATTTTCATAAGTGGTAAATCAAAGAAAGTTTGATAAAAAGAAAGTTTTAAATGTTACTGGATTGACCAACATTAAAATTTTCATTAATTTGTGAACAGCTGTTCATATTCACAGTAACACCAAAATCACAAAAGGCGAAACCCAAAAAGTAGAGTGTAACTAAGAAACAAGAATTATTTATAATTTAGATAAATACGACTTATTAGAAATACGTTGTTGTTAAAAATGTGGGAACAGACAACAGTGCTGCCACACATTTTCCAAGAGAACCAGTCTAATATTTAAATGTCAAGTACCGGTATATTCATCTACGTCCAATCTGGTCATACTGAGAACGTATCGTATTTACAAAAATCATTGCAGGTGCATCCTCCGTCTCCAGCTCCGCCATTGCCATCACTTCGAACAACACAAAAATTTTGCGTTTATTATCCACGACCTACAACAGATTAGATAAAGATAGTAAAATTGTTAGACTTCGCTTAAATAACGATCAAGAGAAAAAGAACGTGATTGCATCAAAACCGGTAAAGGTGGAAAGCATCAACAACCACAAGATGGCCAAAAGCGGAATTGTCGAGTCATTTCCCACGGGTGCCTTAGTGCCCAAAGCTGAGACTGGGGTGTTAAATTTCCTGCAAAAGTATCCAGAATATGATGGGAGAGATGTGACAATCGCTATTTTCGACTCTGGCGTGGATCCTCGAGCTTCGGGACTTGAAGTGAGTTGGCATTTTCTCTCTTTCTCTTCCTCTTTCGCTTTTGTTCTCTCTCACTAAAAAGCGGCTTTATTAATGTTTGTATGTGTGTGCGCGTGTTCTTTGCAGACGCTTAGCGATGGGAAATCGGTTAAAGTTATAGAACGTTACGATTGCTCTGGTTGCGGAGATGTGGACATGAAACGTAAGGTGGTGCCTGACGAGAAAGGAGAATTCAAGGGTCTGTCGGGTAGAACCTTAAAGCTGAGCAAGGATCTCTTAGCTGTCAATGTGGACAAAGAGGGAGCAGTCCGTGTGGGTTTGAAATGCTTTGCAGATCTTGTGCCCTCTAAGGTTAGGGATAACATAGTAGCTCAGGAAAAGCTTAAAACCTGGGATAAATCTCACAAGACAGCCACAGCCAATCTAAGTCGCAAATTGGTCGAATTTGAGACACAAAATCCAGGTGAGTGAAAATACTTAAGTTGCTATATGAGAACAAATTTTCTAATGAATTAAATTTTCCTTACTTTGGTGAAGGTGAAGCCTCTAAATTGCCATGGGACAAAAAAATTACTAAAGAGAATCTAGACTTTGAACTGGAAATGCTCAATAGTTATGAAAAGGGCTATAATGATATTAAGGCGTCCTACGACTGTATTTTAATACCCACCGACAAGGGATGGCTCACCCTTATAGATACCACGGAAGAGGGTAATTTGGAGAACGGTTTGGCTATATTAGAATATACGAAAACTCATGAGACAAAGAATGTTGATGACTTTCTATCCATTTCGGTTAACGTTCATGATGAGGGGAATGTCCTAGAGATTGTGGGCATGTGTTCACCTCATGGCACTCATGTCTCTTCAATTGCCAGTGGCAATCACCAGTCACGCGATTTGGATGGTGTTGCTCCGAATGCCAAAATTGTCTCAATGACAATTGGCGACGGTCGTCTGGGTTCTATGGAAACGGGCACTGCTTTGGTCAGAGCCATGATGAAGGTCATGGATTTATGTCGCGAAGGTAGACGCATTGATGTTATCAATATGAGTTATGGCGAACATGCCAATTGGTCAAATTCTGGGTAAGACTCTTAATCTTAGACTTGTTACACTTGTTACAGAATTTAATTCATGATCTTCTCCAGCCGCATAGGTGAGCTAATGAATGAGATAGTCAATAAATATGGCGTTGTTTGGATAGCCTCAGCTGGTAACCATGGACCTGCTCTTTGCACTGTTGGTACACCTCCGGACATAAGTCAGCCAAGTTTAATTGGTGTCGGTGCCTATGTATCACCCCAAATGATGGAGGCTGAGTATGCAATGCGTGAGAAACTTCCTGGTAATGTCTATACATGGACCTCACGAGATCCTTGCATCGATGGTGGACAGGGAGTGACTGTGTGTGCCCCAGGTGGCGCAATTACTTCAGTGCCTCAGTTCACCATGAGTAAATCCCAATTGATGAACGGCACCAGCATGGCAGCCCCTCATGTGGCCGGAGCAGTTGCTTTAATAATTTCGGGCTTGAAACAGCAGAAAATTGAATATTCACCATATAGCATTAAAAGAGCCATTGGCAATACAGCTATTAAACTAGGTTATATCGATCCCTTTGCTCAGGGTCATGGATTGCTCAATGTGGAAAAAGCCTTTGAACATTTAGTCGAGCATCGTCAAGCCAAGGATAATTTGTTGCGGTTAGTTGGAGGCAGTAATTAATATTATTTAATATTAATTTCCATCTTTCCCTTTCAATTTTCCACTGTAGTTTCTCTGTACGTGTGGGCAACAATCAGGCCAAGGGTATACATTTGCGTCAGGGTCTTCAACGGAACTATGTGGACTACAATGTCTATATTGAGCCAGTCTTTTTCAATGACAAGGAGACGGGTAAGAAGTATTTACCGAAGGGAAAAAAAACTTTGGGTTTTCGAATTATTCTGATAATTAACAATTTTTTTTTAATTTGTTTTTCTTTAGATCCTAAGGACAAATTTAACTTTAATGTGCGCTTGAATCTAATCTCATCTCAGACGTGGGTACAATGCGGTGCTTTTTTGGATCTCAGTTACGGAACACGTACAATTGTGGTCCGCATTGATCCCGTTGGGCTCCCACCGGGTGTTCATACCGCCGTGTAAGTATCTAAATTAATATTTAAAATCATAGTTAAAAATTTCTTTGTCTTTTCGTTTAGAATACAAGCCTATGATACGGATTGTGTGCAAAAGGGTCCACTCTTTGAGATTCCTGTTACTGTGGTCCAGCCTCATATTCTCGATTCGGATCAAAACACTCCCATATTTGAGCCTGCCTCCACAAAGGGTGACAAGAGCGTTGAATTCCAACCAAATACCATCCAAAGAGATTTCATTCTGGTGCCTGAACGTGCTACTTGGGCAGGTAAGAGAGAGTACACTTTGCTATGCAAAACTTTGGTTTAATCTTGTTCTTTCCATTTTAGTGTTGCGCATGCGAATTACGGATCCAAACCGCGGAAAGGATATAGGAAAATTCTTTTTGCATGCTAATCAATTGCTACCAAAATTATCTTGCCGTAAATTGGAAACGATGAAGATTATTGGAGTTAGCTCTGAACATGAATGTACCACCACCTTTAAGGTACAGGCTGGTAAAATTCTGGAACTGTGTCTAGCCAAATATTGGTCAAGTTATGGCCAAAGCCATTTGAAGTATAGCTTAGAGTTTCGCGGAGTCTCGGCCCACAATCCCAATGCCTGTAAGCCAAAACAGAAAAACTATAGTTTTATTTAATAACACAATTTTTCCATAGATGTTATGCATGCTGGACGTGGCATACATAAGCTAGATATTGAAGCTCTTGTCTCGGAGGAGATTCAACCATTGCTGCAATTGAAAAATGCTGCCGTTATCCTTAAGCCCACAGAATCGAAAATTTCTCCGTTAAGCCCTAGCCGTGATGTTATACCCGAGGGACGCCAGGTGTATCAGAATCTTTTGGTTTACTCCTTGAATGTGACCAAACCCGCTGAGGTTGCTATTTACTCTCCAATTTTCAACGATTTGCTCTATGAGGCTGAATTCGAGTCACAAATGTGGATGCTATTCGATGTCAATAAGTCTCTGGTGGCCACTGGTGATGCCCATTCGCATACGTTCTATACCAAACTGGAGAAGGGTGATTATACCATCCGCCTCCAAGTGCGTCATGAGAAGCGTGACTTATTGGAAAAGATATCGGAAGCCAATTTAGTGGCAAACTTTAAATTACCCAATATGTTGACATTGGACTTCTATGAGAATTACAATCAGTGTATTGTGGGTGGACGTAAACTTACAACCACTTTTGTAAAGGACACCACTAGAGTCTATATGGCTCCTATTGGTCAAGAACGTCTCACCAAGGCCAATTTACCAAATCAATGTGCTTGGTTAAGTGGTAATTTGGTATTCCCCAAGGACGAAGCCGGTCGTCGTGTAGCTTTACATCCATTTAGTTATATTTTGAATCCTACCGAAAAGAAGAGTCACACAAATGGCGCTGCAAATAACAATAGTTCGGGAAATTCCACACCAGCTGCTGCAGCTGGTGCTATCAATGCCAATGCAGCAAAGCCTAAAACTCAGCAAGCGGCCGTTTCGGTAACCAGTCCAGCAGCTGGTGATGGTGCCAATTGCCAAAACGAAGCACCAGCCGAAAATGGAACGGGTCCAGGATCACCCAAAAAGGGTAAAACTAGTGCCGATGATTACGCTGAGAGTTTACGCGATTTCCAATGCTCGCATATAGTAAAGGGGGGTAAGTGAAAGATGGGTTTAATATGAAAAACAAGAACTTTATTAATTCTCTGCCCTTTGAAGAACTGGAGTTGGCTGAAAAGATCTATCAAGAGGTGGTGTCCGCTCATCCCAAGCATTTGCAAACCCATCTGTTTCTCATACAAAATATTGAGTCCACTCAATTGAAACCCAATCAATTGCCATTATCTTTTGTCAATGGGAAAGGGCAAAAAGATGTCGACGATCAGAAAAAGCAGCGTAGTGCCTTGGAACGTATTCTTAAATTAGCTGAAATTGTTATCAAGGAATCTGATGTGGAATCGTTGCTATCCTACTATGGTCTGAAAAACGACACAAGAGCAGATGCAGCTAAAATAAAGACGTAAGTGAATTAAGAGAAAACATATAAAGTAATATTACAAATTAATTTAATTTTTAGCAACATGGATAAGCAAAAAAATAACGTTATTGAGGCGCTCAGCAAAAAGGGTATTGCTTTAGCTAAATTGGCAGTTTTGGATGATAATATCAAAGATCGTGTATCGGAGCTCAATGAGATTTATACGGAAATTATTAAATTTGTTGATGCGAATGATGCCAAGGCCATACAATTTTCACTGTGGCACGCCTATGCACATAACCATTATGGCCGCATGTACAAATATGTGGTTAAACTTATTGAAGACAAACGTAATCGGGAATACTTTGAGGAATTGGCGGCCATTAATCAAGCGTTAGGATATGATCATACTAAGGCCGTTATTGATCGTATGACCGTTACAGCTTTTCCCTGCTCTTATCGTTTGTTCTAATAGAAACACACAAATTTATATTATACACTCACACAACATAACCTATATTCTTATTAATTATTATTGTTTTATTTGTAATTCTGAAGCTAATCCAATTTTATGAAATACACAAAATTTGAAAACTAAATGAAGAGAACTTTGAATTTTTCCGCGCTTTTCCAACACTTAAAACTATGATGGATTTTTGCCTAAATGCCTGGTCACTCTAATACTGATTGCAGCAAGCAGAAAAAATAACCAAAAAAAAAAAACAATGCAGACGCACACTCCATAAGAAAATGGGTAAGTTTGACTTAAAAAATAAATTTGAAAAGTGAAATTTTAGTTCATTGGTCAGTGTGAATTGTAAAAAAGGAGTACAAAGTGGAAAATTTAGTGAAAACAAGTAAAAACATCGTTTTCCCGCAATGCTCCAGTGAATGTGTATGTTTTTCCGTATGTGTGTGTGTGCTTGTATGTATTGCCCGATCGATTTTATTTTGCAAATTCAAGGACAAGCCGTAATCCTGCGGGAAAGCCCCTTTACACATTTTTAAGGGTCACTTGATAAAAATATTCAAACAGAGGAAATTCATATCAAAACGATGACTCAAATTGCAAATCCAGATTGGCAATAAGTTGTGATGCGGGGTGAAGGGCTTTTTAACAAAGTCTCATTATCAGCAATCTGTGTACACATTTACACATGTACATATGAATGTATGTGTGAATGTATGTATGCTGTTTGTGTTCGTACATGTGTTGCTTGTGTTTCCTTCTCACAAACAGGCAGGCCACACAATGGGCCTGGAAGGTGACAGCAGTCACAGTTAGTGACAGAAGCGGGAGGGGCAACTGCAGAGGCGGATGACAAATGCGGGTGCAGCAACAGCATCGGCAACGGCCGAAGCAAAAGCAATCTGAATTCTGTGTCAATCTCCCTCTTGGTGTACGTGTGTGTGTGTTGTGTTGTGTAGGTGGAGGGTATGAGGCATGATAGGGGGAAGTGCCAACGGAAAACGGAACTTTTAGGCATAAAAAGATATTTTCATTTTGGAACAAGATATATAGGTAGATGTACATATACACATAAGTATATATACGTATATATAAATCTACATATTTACTTGGAGAAATTAAATCAGTTTAGAACGGGGAAAGGAAATGGGTATTGCGCGTTGGCGTCAATGGGCATCTGTGGGATGGATGGAATGAAGTCAGGCACGAATTCAATGGAAAAGCCGGCTTGAAATTAAACTCTCACAATTAAAAACTATTTCAATTTAGTCTAATTGGAAAGAAATACAACAAAAAATGATCATAAATGCCATTAATATGGTAACTAAAACCATTCATCAGTACATAAAGCTATATATTTAAATTAATTCCATGTTATTAAATTCCTTTCATTCATCATAATCCAATTGAAACAACGGAATCAAGTGTTTTACCGGCCTTTTATTCCAATTGCATTCCACTTGTTAAATTCTAATTAGAAATGGAATTTCTTAGGGATAATTAAATGGGATATGAGTATAGGTCTGTACATACATACATGTATGTATTTAAATGTGCCCCAATCTTAAAAGTTCCGCTCCTGTTGGGTCAGATAATAGGAATGTTTTTGGGCTGTTTCTTTGCATGTTTGTGTGGTCGTTTGTCTATATATATACACCAATATACTTCAAAAGATTTTAATGTGTTTATTTTTATATATGTATGTATATATATATATATATATTTATTGTCCAGAGTATCCACAAATTGATTTATACGAATTCCTCACCGAGTCCGAACTGCAACAGTACTACAATGCCATTAAGTGAGTGGAACATTCAGATACCCAGTTTCAATGGCCACTACCACTAATTGCCTCTTTCATTTCCTATAATCTTTCTCCCCATCTTTCCATGCACACCAAAAACAGAAACGAATTGAAAATAACGAATGCAGCTCAATTTAAATATGCAACGGATGAGGATTTACGTTTCATTGGCCTCTCGAGGCCGGAAATCCGAAGACTGCGTAAATACTATGAGAAGCATTTCCCTCACAGTTACCTCAGCAAGATTAAGCGACTGCTGCAGGCTCCCTCCATACCGATGATGATTGCAAAGCGTAGTGGAGATGGCACAGCAGATGGTTCCATTCAAGTGGCTGCAGATGGCAATCTCCCAGGGGCGGGATCCATATCGTTAGCCAGCGGCGGCGGGGAATTTGGAGTTAATTCACCCAGCAAAGTGCCGAATAATAAGCATATTATACCGGCTGATGCCATTAGTGTCAACAAGCAATTGGGCACAGGAGAGTTTGGTATAGTCCAGCAGGGCGTCTGGACAAATGGCAGTGAGCGGGTGAGTTTTCCCAAAGGGTAAATCTATTGCTTTCTTGGAATTTTTAATATCAATGCTTATTTTTTATCTTTCTTAAGATCCAAGTCGCCATTAAATGCCTGTGTCGCGAACGAATGCAATCGAATCCCATGGAATTCCTAAAAGAAGCCGCCATAATGCATTCCATTGAGCATGAGAATATTGTTCGTCTCTATGGCGTTGTCCTGGCCACAGATTCCTTAATGCTGGTAACTGAGCTGGCGCATTTACGTTCCTTACTCGAGTGCCTTAAGGATTCTGGTCTGCGTGTCTCGTTCCTTACCATCCCCACACTCTGTGAGTTTGCCCTACAAATCTGTAATGGCATGCGCTATTTGGAACAGAAGCGTCTCATTCATCGTGATCTGGCAGCACGAAACATATTGGTCTTTAGCAAGGATAAAGTGAAAATATCTGATTTTGGTTTATCACGCGCCTTGGGCGTGGGCAAAGATTATTATAAGACCAATTTCAATGTGAATCTAAAGTTGCCCATTGCATGGTGTGCCCCAGAATGTATTAATTATCTACGCTTCACCAATTCTTCGGATGTCTGGGCCTATGGCGTGTGTTTGTGGGAGATGTTCTCATATGGTTTTCAACCTTGGGCTGCTCTAACAGGACTGCAAATCCTAGAGGCCATCGATGGACCGAATTATCAACGTTTGGAGCAACCCGATTGTTGTCCCAGTGAATATTATACTTTAATGATGAAATGCTGGCAAGATGATCCTGCCAAGCGGCCAAAATTCAATGAAATCTATGATCAACTGCCCGACATGAAGCCTGAACAATTAAAGGCTGTGGTTAATTGCCTGGAGGCCAAGAAGGATCACTTAATGTATCGCCAGGGTGATATTATAAGTGTTTTGGATCGTAATACAGGGACACCCTTTTGGAAGGGTGTACTCAGCACGGGAAAAACAGGATATTTTAATCCCTCAAATACGGTAGCCTTTTTAGAGGGCTTGCCAACCATATGTCCAACATCCAATAGAGATTCATTTGGTAGTCGTTTAAGCGATCATCGGATTAGCAAAAGAAAGTTACGTACTGAAATGATTTCGAAGCCACAAAATGATTTTAAACATACAGGACATGTGGGAATTGATGGAGCCACCTTTGGAGACATTGCCTTCTTGGGTAGCTCTCAGAATGTAAGTTAAAAATACATATATTAAATTATCTATTATTCGATCTTTACATATTATATTTTATTTGCAGTACAATCATGTGCCCAAACAGATTGTAACACCGTACAAACCATCGGAGGATATTGAGCAAACTCCTCTATTACTGCCACCTACCCCCACTAGTCCTGATTCGCTACAGACTGCCAGTGGTTATTTTCCGGATGGAGCCAATTCAATGAATCCTACATTTATACCCTCCACGGAGCATACACCCAAACTTATACCATCTCAAAATGGTCAAAGTTCATTCGATTTTCAAACCACAAATACCAATCCCTTCAAGTTGGATGAGCAGCAAATGGCCTTTGCCTTGCAGAACAATAATGGACAGAGTCAGAGCCAGAGTAGTAACCATTGGCGGACACAATCATCGGATCCACATGAATATCATGAAATATCCGATGATGAAATAACCACAGATAAACTTGATTTTGGTCCTTCGCTAATGGATGAGATTAATTCAATGTTTGGTTCAATTAGTGGTTCCAAATCCCCTGGATTTGAACAGGCCAATGTGAAAAATGAATTTACCGAATTGTCAACTGCAAAATGCTCAACCAGATCAGGTGATAGCAATGGCAACAAACATGGCCATGGTCATGGTCACGGCTTGCTGACAACTCTCTCTAAAAAGAAGAACTCATCCTCAACGGGAGGAACTGTGAAACCAATTTCTGTTAAGGATGAAAAGATCTTAAATCATGCCATTGATATGGCAAATGAAATAAGTGCCAGGTGAGTAAGAAATTTCTTTGAAGTAATCTTTAAATTTGAATTGGATCCTTTTCCTTATTTAGGTCGATGATTGATTTGGTTATGGATCCCACGCCAACCATGCACAGTCCAAAGCGGAAATTTAGTTTTCGTTTTCCACATCTAAGTGGTGGTAGCAGTAGCAGCACAAGTGGTGGTGGCGGTGACAAGGGTAGCTCAGCAAGTGGCTCAAATCAGACACCAAATTCATCCACACAAGGTCAGCATAGTTCACCCTATTCGAAGAAGAAGAATTTTACTGAAGAACTGAAAAGTATACCCGATATACAGGTGAGAGCCAAAGGACAACCAATAAGCATCAATCTGCATACCTTCTCTTCCTTCGAGCTTAGAACTAGTTTCTAATCTTATCAAGTTTCTTTTTCTCCTTTTCTCTTCCATTTCTCTTTGCATTTTTAATTCAAAAACCTCTCATTTCCTTGGTTTTTCTCTTTTTGGTTGGTCCATTTTGTTTTGCATATCTCCTTCTCCTCCTTGTTTTGCGGTTTTTTATTTTTGTTCATACATATATAGCGTTTCCGCTCATTGAGCGAGATTAAGAACAGTTCGGATTTACGTATACCAATTTTCGATAAGGAAAGTTCCGATTTTTTGTTCGAAAAGTCACGGGAAATTTTAACACGTCCCTTGAACTTGGAACAGCCAATGGATCAGCCGGTGGCACCAATCAACAGCAGCAGCATCAACGATAATATTATGGATATAGAGAATACATTAAAGGCATTAAATTTGGATTTTATGCATACATACACAGAGCTGGACAAGAGTGATTCAAATGATACGTTACTCAATGATCAACTTAGTTCGGCTCAATTGCAGCATCAGCAAATGTTGAGCATGGATGATGGTGGGATCAGTAGTGCTGTTACCACAGGCAGTCTTAAATCGGCATCGGCTGTCTATAGTTATAGTAATGGTGTCCAGACCATGTTTGATTTCAATGCTGCCACCAGTCATTTGGATAAACATTTACAATATATGCATAATCAGGCTCAATTGAATTTGGCTTCCAATCTAACGCAGACAGAGCAGAATAACAGCAGCAGTCGTGCAGCTTTGGAGGATAAGAGATCAAGTACACCAGATACTGGTTTTGCCTCAAGAGATACAAATATATCGCTGTCGCGACGCAGCAGTCAGAAATCCAGCTATAGTCCACAGGAACGCGAAATGGAGAGTTATTTTCCGATTAAGAGTGAAGCATTGCTATTTAGTGCACCGCCTGTGCTCAGTTTAAGGGATGAATTGGGCTATGAACGATTTGGTCATGCCAAGCAACTGCTGGCAAATGCTTCACCCATTAAATCCGCTTTAAATGCCAGCCAAAGTTCAGTTTATCGGTATCGCCAACGTTCCACATCGTTTAATGAGAGCTTTCAACCTATTAATTCACCGGTTCTATCAGAACCACAACCCCAGCTCCAGCAGCAACAACACCAACAGCAACAGCGTGTGAAGTCACGTCACTTGACGCAAGGAACCCAGCCGCGTCGTTCGGCCTCATACAAACCACGTTCCATCAGGGCCAGAACACTGAGAAGACTCAGCTATAATCCCATGACTTTAGACTCAAGTTCTTCGAGCGGTGAAGAGGGTAACATCAAGCCCAGTTTGGCCCGTTCTGAATGCGACATTCGAGCAGGTGGTTCTTTGAGTAGACGTCGTCGTATGGGTCTTAATCGTCAGGTGCAATCGGCTTGCCAGGATGAGCCAATTATTATATCGCCGCGTCAAATTTATGGCTCTAATTCCAGCATTAAATCGGCACCTCATTACAATTTGGGTAACCAAAGGAGGAGTTTCTATAGAGGAGCAAATAGTGGAGGTGGAGCCATTGCTGGTGGTGGTGGCATTTATGAACACTTCCATTATGATGAGCGCATTTATGATTTTGGTGGGCGAGGTCCTGGCAATAATTATAATGCTGGAGGTTATCTAAATCAAGTTAAATCCAATAGCTATATGTTAAATGGTGCCGATTCAGGTTCATCATCAGCGAATGGAAATGGCCATTTACGTCCACTTAGTGCTGGGGGAACAACTGCAACTGCTGCAGCATTGCACGAATTCGATATAAGTCGCCTAACTGGCAAGAGTCCCACTTCAACCAATTTTGTTAGTAGCTCACCCGAAGAGATAAAACAAGTGGTCACTGGTACCAAACCTCAGAGACCCACAGAATTCCATTGGCCAGAGAAGATACACGCATCGGTTTGGAGGCAACAGCCACAGCAGCAACAACAGCAACAAAATACTTCCACATCGATAATAACACCAGCACGACAAGCTGGACAAGCTGGTTCTAGTGATTCATCGTCATCATCTAGCACCGAGAGCGGTGATGAATTTCAATTTCGTCGTGAATATCATAATGCCACATCGACTACACCGCGAATACCACCAAGTCCGGCTCCATAACTAAGGAAAATGCTGAAATATGTTCTCAATTTACTGTTCGGCAATGTTTTATCGGATTAGGACCACAATATGGAAGATGTGTGCAGTGTGTGTGTGTGGTGTGTGTGTGTAGTGCGTGGAGGTGGTGTATATGTTTGTGGTTGGGTCGAAAAGTAAATTGTAGAAGGTATTTACAGCCAAAATCAAAAAAAAAAAAGAAAGCAAGAAAAAGAAAAAGAAAAACTTTTTTATGTTTTGTTAGTGTGTTTGTTAGTTTACTTTGATAAAACCAATGAGAGAGTGTGCCTTAACTAAAAACCAAGAGAAAAGATGATAAGAAAACACCGAAGACCTCTCACCAATGATAATAATGATGAAAGATTTTGCCTCCTTAGCAACTTGTCAAAAAATAAATTAATTAAATCCGTAACCTCCAAAAAAAAAGAAGAAAAAAAGCAAACAACAATAATCCAAAATTCAAAAAAAAAAAAAAAAAAGACATAAAATAATAATAAAAAAACGTTTTCCAGAAGAGTTGCAATTTTGCTTAGATATATACATAAAGAAACAGAAAAGTTTTCCAAAGTGAAGTTTGAAGAATTTTTATATGCAATATCAAAGTAAATCTCATAATCAATTTTTTTTATACAAAATAACAAAAAAGTAAAATAATTAATTCAATTTGAATAACTTTGAAGAACACACAAAAGTGACAGATGGCTTCCAAAATAGACACAAAACTATAATGAGATTGAAATATTTTGTGAATACCCTTGCAAAGCATTCCATAAGGGAGGGGGGAGGGTGGGGGATATGTATGAAATTGTTCATAAAGTCCAGATATAAGATTAGATAGTAAAGATATATACATACATACATACACAGAAATGTTGCCAAAGTGAGAATAGAACTGTTTTGGATACGATACAAGGGTATAGTTACTTTCGGCATGTCGAAATTATGTATTAATTTTGAAAACATTATCATTTCATTTCGGATCCCCAAGAGCTTGGTTGTTTGGAAACAGTATTATTATAAGGGCTCATTTATCCCTTTCATTGAACAATAAACACTAAACAAGGAACACTTGAATCGAACAGGGTAAAACAAAACCGATATAGGGGAACGGCAAGATGAAATCCAAAATGATTTCTTACTGAATTTGCTCCTAAAGACCAAACACACACATACACACGCACACGATCATAGGAAGACATACAACAGTCATCAACACACACACACACACAAGCACACATCCATATAAAACCGTTGACAATCCTTTTATGCATAAAATAAAATTGAAACATTTTGCATATGAAACTTGTCCACACATTAAAAATCTAACTTAACGTACATATGCAACTGTGTTATGTGCCATATCCTTATGCTTGCATTTTAACTAAACTAAAACCGAATCAAATGTTAAACAATAGATAAAATACCAAAAAGAAAAAAAAAACCGGAAAAAACAACACCAATAATGAATAATTAAAACAAAAACAACAGGCATTTAAGCTAATGAGAACCCTTCTCTTTCAGATTAAGTACGAGTATCTCTCTCTCTCTCTTAAAAACAAAATAAAAAAAAACTATTTGCTTATAACCAAAAAAAAAAAAGAAAAATGAAAAACTAAGATCGAACAAAACCAAAACCTTGAATTAAACATTTTTTATAACCTCACTAAGTATAAAAGAAAAAAGGCAAAAAAAAAAAAACAAAACTAAAACAAGATTTTCGCATTCTATGCATTTATATAAATATTAATCTAATATTATATACAACAAAAAATTATATATATACACATATATTATATACTTAACAAAACAAACATTCTAAATTATGCGTTCGAAGCGTTTCAACCCGTCAACAAAAACCAAAAAATAAAAAAACAACAAAATTAAAAACTAAATTTACTCAAGTATTATCTATACAAATCTAAAAAAACAAAAAGTAAAGTTTGAATTCGAAGAACCAGACAAAAAATTAAACTTATTGGTAATCAAAAGAAAAAAGAATATTGAAATGAAATGTTGTGCATATTTAAACGGATTCAATAAAGAAGAAAAATAAATACAAAAAAAATATAATTTACTAAAACTATAAATGCATATATAATAATTATGTATTTGCTTCTTTATTTATTTGCTTTATTAATTAATGTATAATTTATTCCTTGATTTCATTTCTCCCCTTCTATTTTTTCAATTATGATTTTATTTTGATTATTTCTCTTCAGTCCCTCATTGGCAAAGAAGGTCTGGAAGCCTACAATAGTCTTATTGAGCGTAAGAATATGCTGGATATAGGTCCCAGTCCAGCAGCAACATTAATGCGTCACATGGACACAGATGAGTTTGATTTGCAGTCACTAAATCATCAGACATCCGCGATTCAATCGAGACCCATGACTTTACCCACACGTGGATCAGCTGCCCAGAGGGTTCGCAAAGCTGAATTCGCCAAGTTGAGTAGGCAACGCTTTGAGGATGCTAGTGATGATTGTTTGCCCATATCGGCAGAAGCCTGTGAAAGTCCCAGCTATATGACACACAATAACACCACTAACAATAGCCTTAGCTATAAATTTCCTGAAATGGAATCCAACTGTTCGACAGAGACATCAAATCCTATACCATTGCCGCCGCGTGAAGGTAAAAAGCAAGTGAAGACAAGCACTAAACGTCATGTGAGAAAGTATCCATTGATTATACCAGCCAATGGATTACAGCGAACGCTCAGCAAACTTACAGATTTTGGTGAGACAGAAGCTAGTGGACTAGATAGTGGGAGGAGGAGCATGGAAGATCAACCCCAAATACAGACTTCAGGCAGACCCATTGAAGTGGTTGCCGCTGTGCGGAGACCAGGCTGCCAGGCGGAGAGAGAATATGAGAATATGCCTAAAATGGTTGGGGCCAATGATTCATCACATACTTATCAAAATCTGGACAAGTTAATGCCGGCTGATGCAGCTGGTCTGACAGTCGATAGTGCTTCGCTGCAGTTTGAATCCATTCTGGAGGCTGATAATAGCAAAGAGAGCATTTTACAATCGCCAGATGTCACAGATGGCTTCTACAATTTTACTATACAAAAGGAGGAGTACAACAAGGGCAAAGAGATTGGAGGAGAGATCAATTTGGATGTGGAGAAGCGAAAAATTGAACAGCAACAGCCACCACCACCCATAAATCAACCACAGGTGAATTCCGAACCTGATGAATCCCCCATTACAGAACACGGGAATGAGTTGGCTGGTAATGCGCTATTCAAAAAGGTTAGAGCATCAGTCAACCAGGCAATGAATCGACATCACGTCACCAATGGTGACTCAGTAAGTAGCACCAGTGCAACTGCAACGACTTCCACAAAACCTCAAACAGAGGCGGAATATTTTGCTGCCACTGCTGCTCGACTGGCCGATTCCAATTCGGTGAGCTGTGAGGATTTGCTTGAATTCTCGGATAAGAAACCTAAAGGTTGCGAGCGCGGAGTCGATTCGGATGAAGTGAGAATTATGGTAAAAGTTCTGGGCAAAGCGGTGAGTATTAAATACAAAAAAAACAAAAGAACGAAAGAAATGGCCTATAACCTAATAATGGTAAATCCTTTCAGAGTACACCTCAACGTTGCTTAAGTTCTTTGGAGTTTATCAATTGGGATGTCCACAAGTCCATAAAACTGATCAAATTGCAAAATATGCTTGAATCAGATGAACAAAATGAATTAAGCTTGGAATCTGCATTTGAAGCATTGCAGGAGCATGAATGGGATTTGCATATGACGGCCCAAAAATTGAAGGCCCTTAAGCTCTAAGCTTCAATGAACAAACTAAACAACAAAAAAAAAAAAAAAAAAAAAAAAGAACAAAAAAAGAAAACAAACAATTTGTTTTACTGAAATAATTTAAACCGCCAATGCCTTAAATTTTTTGTATACTATTTTAAGCATTTAGTTAGACTCTAAGAGAAAACCATGAACTTCAATCACTGCTTGAAAATTGTTTCATTTACATATTTCATACCTACTTACCTATATCTACCTTTGTAAACGTATCTCATGATGTACTTATACTAATTATGCAATTTTGAAATCAAAATACACTCTAACAAATTGAACTCAACAAATTACTAGACAAAGTTTTCACTTTCACATTTGATTGAAAACAAGGAAAAAGGAAAAAAAAAACCAACAAAAAGTAGAGAATGATTTGAATTTATTTTATAAAATAGTTTTAATGTATTTGAAAGATCATGTCGAGGGTTTCGAAACGCGTTTACGACGCTCGCTCTGTTTATCCGGATCGAACTAAATCCGAGGAGAAATCATTCTCAGAACTGAATGTCCTAATTAAAACCTTGGACACAGCTCTGCTGTTGCTTAGTTCTAGCGAGGAATCTGTATTACTAACAGTTTTCAATCACATTATGGAATTTGCACGACGCCAGGATGAAAATGTCTTAGAACTGAAACAACGACAAATGCTGGATTTGCTTCTGGATAAGAATTTCTTTATTAATGCTGAGAGTACACTAATCCGACGGTTTGCTTTATATCTTATAACAACCCTGATGGATAAAGCCGATTTGAATGAGTTTGATACAGAGAAATCTGAACAGATTTTAAATGTAGCCTATCCTTTTTATTTAAAGGAGAACGATGACTTTTGCATTGAATATTTAACCTATATAGTGAATATGTGTCTGCGCGATCCACAAGTGGCTCAAAATATATTAGATAATCTAGAGTTTTTGGAAAAATTCAAGGCTGTGTTTATTAATTCAGAAAATCCGGATACAGTATTCAACTCCATAGAGGGTATGCATCGTATGCTTCAGGTTCAGAGTGCCGAAGAGATGTTGGTATTTACCACGCAGCCCGATTTTCCAATTGACCGCATTATATGTGAGATTACGAATGAGTTTCCAGAGATACGACAAGCAGCACTTAAAATCCTAAAGACCTTGCTGGCAGATACCAGTGAACAGAGTGTTTTCCAGCCCATTCATCGTTCGTACTTTGTGCTTGAACAGCTGGTTAAGGCATTTTGTCACGATCCACAGGGAAGCGATGCCGTTGAGATTGTTGAAGCTTTGGCTACTGCCTTGCGTTCGGAAAAGATGACTAAATTATTCTTTGAGCAGAATCTTTTCGATTTAGTTGTGGAAAGTCTTAGGGAGAATCTGGATATTTTACCACTTGAATTGCGTTGCACGATAATTTCCATTTTCGCCGAAGCGGCAAAATATGTGCAGTATCTGAGCAGGATACACAATGCCGGTATAACGGAAATGTTTCTCCAATGTCTTATGGAGAATAAGCCGGCTCCGGCAACTTTTGTTCTATTGGGCCTAAATCGTATGGCCGATTATCCAGATGCCTTGCGTGTTATTGTGGCCGAATATCAAGTCGGTGCCATGAATCGATTACTTTTCGTAGTCCAATCCACAGATGTAATCATTAAAACCCGCGAACAGGGAGCTGAGCTTATAAATCATCTACTGACGGTAGCATATAGGGATACAGCCGATAAACTAATCGAGCTAGATATACCCACCGTATTGGCATCGACTTTACAACAGGGATTGCCGGCATTATCAATTGATTTGATTCTCTCACTTTTGTCCATAATCGAAAGTCTTACACAAAATGGAGAATGTAGAGCTGTGCTAGGTCAATATCGACCACTTACCGAACAGATTGCTCAGCTTTTGATGGTATGTTAACACATTTCCTACTTAATTGTTTGCCCTAATCTTTCGATTCATTAGCGTTCCTATGCCCATTCCATATTGGTTAACAATATTTTCCGTTGTCTTTGCACATTAATTGATGAGGAGCCTGTGCGTCAGGTTCTACTAAATAACTTTATAGTATCCTCCATAAAACGTGCTCTAAAATCTCTTTCCAATTTGGTGAAAACTGCTGTGACAAATTTCATTCTGCAAACCACTCGTTTCAATGAATTCATTGATGCCTATATAGATCGTGGCATATTGGAAGTGTAAGTTGATCTGAACAGTATTTATTATAAATTAAATCAATTACAATCATATTTTCTGCTTTAGCTTGATGCTATTCCAGAAGCATGCATTTTGTGTATCCACTTGGGGACCAGCTATTGAGAGTATATTGTCCAAGTGCCCGACAATGAAGTTTTGTATACGTCATTGTTTAAACTTTACGGATATAACGGCTGGCAAAGATTTTTACGTATCCCGACAAAAGTTCCACGATTTTCGCTCATTTCAGGAAATTTTACGTTCAGATTGTTCACCTTTGGGTGCAGTTCTAGTGGTGAATTTTGATCGACCAGAAGCCAATGAATCTGATTTGATTCCCGTTCCATCCTTCTGCTTGGTCGGACACGCTTCTTTTGGAGGTGGCGATCATAAGTGGTGTTATTCCAAGCGACCGGCTGATCCAAATCTACCCGCATATCTGGAGGCATTGAATCAAACTTTAGCTGTAAGCCAGAGATATATGTAAGATATATGATTTTGATTCTTGATCATTATATATTTTATAGATGCATGGCCTAGTCGAGAATCCAGATAAAATTCGACGTAGCATTGATTTTGAGAACGTGGCCAAGAGGAGTAAAATCTTAGCTGAGGCCGTTGCCGCTGTAATGTCGGAAAATCTTAAAGTTTTGGATCTGAATTCCACTGAGGAGTGCTCCCGGCATGTTGTACACTGTCATTTGGCCGATTTGCGTAATGTGTATCATACAAACTTTATACCTTTGGGACTAGTACGGAGTGGTTGCCAATTTGAGAGGGCCATACTCTTTAAGTGTTTTGCCGATCAAATTGGATTGCCAAGTACATTGCAGCGTAGCATCGATGGACGTATGTTATATAATGAAGTGCCGCTACCCTTGGAATTGGAGAAAGATGTGCATTGTGATAAGAAGACTTTGAAATTTATGCCCTGGCGTATGTTGCGACCCACACATATTGTGGATCTCATGTTTAATGTGGGCGAATTGTATCCCATGCAGAGTCGTCAGGCCTTGCAGTATCTGCGTCTATATTGATCGATTGATCCACAATTGTGGATTTGCCATATCCGCTCGATTACAACAACAACAAAATTTTAAAGTCAGTTATAAGTAGTTATATCTCCATTTTATATTATTTATTTAGAATGGATTAAAAGGCAAGATCATTATTTGAGGAATTTCAAAAGTATCATATAATTTTTAAATTCAACATACAAATTTCTTATTATGCGGTTAAAAACTGTCTAACCGTTTGGTCAAAAATACTAGAAAATACGTTTCTGCGGTATTTTTCTTTTAGTTGGTTTATCGCGCATGTCCTTGCTCTCTCTTTATGTGACATTTGTCAAATGTCAGTCTGCAGCTAAAATGGCAAATTTGTAAACAATCGCAAAAAAAAAAAAAATACGCTAACTGGAAATTAGTTAAATTTTTATTTTTAATGATTGTCCCGTCCAGGGCAGTCAACATGTGTAAGTTGCTGTGGACGCTAACATACTTTCTGCTGACCAGCTCATCCATTGTATTCACAGCCTGCGTCAATAATGGTATTTACATATGCATATTTTGTGAAAATCAATAAATAATTTCAAAATGATTCCTAACTCTATTCTCAGTCACGGGCACCAGTTCACCTGGCTCTGGATCCGCCAGCAGTAGTAGCAGCACTTCCCTGACCAGTGGCGGACATATTCACCGAACAGCGGCAGCCATTGAGAGGGTGAATAAGCTTTGGTGCTATGCCTGTGATACCATGGATGATGGACAGGCTTGTGTGGATGTGGTTTTGCGCAATGATACTTCCTTGATGAAGAAATGTCTGGGCGAGGAATTTATCTGCATGGTGAAACGCTTCTCATACACCACCAGCACCGAGAACTCGACTAGTTCACCAAAAATGTGGTCACTAGATCGTCGATGTACGGCAAATTGTGAGCCTGGTTGTATTATAATTGGTGAACGAACCAAATTATATGCCTGCACTTCCTGTTGTGAAGAGTCCTTTTGTAATACGGGTCGTGGGGCCGCATCGGGGATCTTTCATCGTGAGGATACGGGTATTAGTACACGCATCTTTTGGTTGGCTGCTCCATTTTTAGTCAACATATCGCTAATGCTATACAAGAGACATGCCTGTCATGTTCTCATCTTTAAGTTGGAGTAGTTTAATTAAAAGTTTAACTTAATTAACGTATAGCAAAAATTACTACTTAACTTTCCTCTCAAGTTGCCCAAAAAAATAATTAATAAGTAATTTAACTAGCTCAAATCTAAGATAATATTGTTTCAGTCTATGTTGTGATTGAAATTACTTTGAATCGTATCAACAAATGATAAACTATAGTCAAGACTTTTTTTAAGAATATTCGAAATACACTAAAATAGAATAAAAATCGTTTCAAAACTTTTTAAATAATATTAATAATTTGTTTGTAATCATAAATATTAGAGAACAACTTCTTAAATTAATTTTTAAGCTAACAATCGTTTACTTAAGTTATTTATTGAGTTTCAAAAATGTCTTTAACTTAATCTTAATCTTTATATTTATTACACTTTATCTAAATGATTTTTCTTAAAATAATTTATAACAAATGTTGTTAAAGATACAATTCAAAGCTTTTTCAATCAGACATACTCACTCCATTGTTTTATAGATAGATGATGATGACTTTTTGTGTGATAAAAATAAAATACTATTTGATCGAAATTTGTTTTATGCATTGCATATATATAAGTATATATATAAATTTTAGAATTTCAGATTTTGATTATACCTTAATAGCTTTCATGGCTTATAGCTCTTTGATATTTACATATGTACACATTAGCCACAATTAATATGCTAATATGCCTTAATTACAATATCTGAAATTGTGCAAACTTTGCTCATGTGTTCCACATTTGTAAATTGTTTATGCAATAATTGCAATTTCTCCAACCTAAGTGGATGTTGCCCTTTAGCTCGTTTGGTATGCATTTGCATGCATTAATTTCAATATTCGGATGCTTCTCTTCTTCAACGTAGCTAGCTGCTGGTACCTTCCTATCTACTCACACAATCTCTAACATTGTGCCCTCCATCTTGTTTTTGTGGAGGGGATGATGGGCTATGGTACATGAATTATTTATTGAGCAGGAAAAGTATTCATAAGAGGAACACAGCAGGATGCAAATAGAAAACGAGATGGAAATGAATATGGCCTCCATCTCCAGTTACTAATCAGGCCAAGAGTTAGAGAGTCTCTTTCATTTTCATCTAATCGAGGTAGCCATTAAAAACAGATATCCAAAAACATGATAGGAGCCAACCAAAGTCACGCCCACTCATTTCGCCCACCCACTGGTAGAACAACAGACAGTTTTTGGCATGTGTGTGTGCTTTTAGTCCTTCTCCGTACTTCATCCACCACTTTATGCTCTACTCTGGAGGATATTTGTTTTCATAAGTATGGCCAAAATGTTGCCTCTAGTTTGGTTTTGGACTAATAAACCCTAGACAAATCTCTTCATTTTGTGCTTAATTTTTCTTGGCAAATTTACATAAATGGCTGGAAGCCTGCAACTATGGTATGTTCTACTAAAAATAAGTAGTTTTTATAGCAGTAGGGTTTGGCAATGGTTCCGTTCTTTTTCTCCTTTTCTCGGACCATCCATCATGTCCTGTGTGTGTGCTGTGCCTTTTATTTGTCTGTGTGTGTTCAACGTGGCTTTCGTGTCGTAAATCTTCATCAGACGGCAAATTACGTGGTTACCAACGACATTGGCATTGGCATCGGCGTCGACATCGGCATCGGCATAGCCACAGCCTACGCTTTTTGGCCACTTTTCGAATATATCCTGTCCTGTCCTGGTCGTGGCTTGGTGGTTTGTATCCGGACACAGGAGAGGTATAGAGGACAAACAATAAAGTGACCGCATTGCGAGTTCTCTC
Organism: Drosophila sturtevanti; assembly: GCA_018150375.1. Lineage (NCBI taxonomy): Eukaryota > Metazoa > Arthropoda > Insecta > Diptera > Drosophilidae > Drosophila > Drosophila sturtevanti. The sequence goes on along the minus strand of JAECWJ010000324.1, from coordinate 1,131,618 downwards.
CTTTCTTTGTTATTGGGTAAAAGACAAAAACAAAAACACATAATAAAAACGCTGCGACAAAAATGGCCACCACCAACACCATCAGGATGACAATGATGATGCGCAGCGGGCGGCCATTGACAACAGTTTCATTTATGAAAAATAATAGCAACAGCAATATGCAAAATTTATTATTATATTTGCGTTGAGCCGCAAAAATGCGACAGAACTCACACAGACCCAGATCCATAACCAGACATCGACCCAAGGCCCCAAAACAAACTGAACCGAACCAAATTGCGACCCTACCAAAGAGAGCAATGAAAAATCATAACTGATGTGGGAGTTGTGTTTTATAACAACGACATTGAAATACTCTAAGATAGTAGAAGCATTTATATATACATATAATACGATTAAGGTAAAAATGGCTATTAAAGAAATTAATCTTCAATGGGAAGTTGATTTTTTTCTCTTTTAGAAATTAATGTTAAGATTTATAATTCAAATTTAATTATAGCAAAAATTTTTAAATTTTTTTTTAATCACTTTAATTTTTATTTGATAAATAGTTTGAAATTTTAAAGTAAAACATAATAAAGTGAGATTTGTAATAATATAATATTTATAGTAAAAATAATATAAACTTTTTACTTATTAAAAAGTTTCGAATGAAAACATTTCCTCATTTCTCATTTGATGAAAAGTTACAAATTTGAAATATAATATATAAAAATAATATACGTATGTATAATACATTTTTATTTAAAAGTTTTAAATTAAAATATATTCCACGCCCAATTGCTGAAACTTACTATGGTAATTAGAAGTTTAAATCATATCATAATCTTTGATCGAAAAAAATGATCGTAATTAAAATTCTTTGCCTAAAATTATGACTTTACCGATTTTTTTTCAAAAAATATGATTTCTCACATTATTTATGGAGAGAGAGTTGAAGTACAATAATATATCTTAGTTGATATACCTGTCCAGTTTTCTAGGAAATGTTAACATTGTTTTTTGTATTGTCATTTTATTCTCATTCATTATTATGTATTGCTACTTTGTCACTGTGCTTTTTGCCTTGTTGTTCCCCGTTGTTTGCTTTGTGATTGCACTTGGCTCTCATTCTCTCTCTCTGTCTCTCTCTCTCTCTTTTTTTTCTTCTTTTTTGTTGTATTTTTTTATTGCCGCTTTTGTTGTTGCTGTTGCTACTGCTCGTTAGTATTTGCTGCTGTTGCTGTTGCTGCTGCTGTTGTTGTTGCTGCGCTGCCGTTGTCGCCGCCAAGTTCACAAAGAAATTTCAATTAAAATGCAACAATGCCGCACTCCATCATCAACGCCGTCGCCGTCACCGCCACCAAAACTGACAAACCACAGCAGCGACTGTAGCAGGAGCAGCAGCGGCAGCAGCAACCCCGAAGCTCCACCAAAACGAGGGGACAATAACGAACACTTTTTTTTTGCGTTAGAGAGGGGGGGTTGCGTACCTACATAGCTTTAAGTTTTGCTATATATGGGAAAAAAACTTAATCTGACTTAAAACAAGTTGATTCTTTTTTTTTTGTTGACCCTAAAAATAGATACTCTTGCGAAAATAAATAGCGGAAGGATGACACTATATTTTTTGATGTAACAATACAAAAAAAAGAAAAAAGTAAACAAACAACATTGTTGGGCCTATGTTATCAACTGATAAAATAATAAAAGCGTAAAGGAAAATTTAAAGGGTTACCAAGGACCCATTTCAAAAAAGCCAGTTTTACCCATGGGTGATAAATCTTTGTCGCCAAATACATAAATAGGAAACACAGGCCACTCGGCGTTCCACTATAGGCAAAGAGAAAGGAGCGGAAAAGAGCGAGATGGGGAGTGAAAGACCAGCCCCAAAAATTGAACAAGAGCCGGCGGCATCTGGCAGACAACAACCAGCCAACCATCCAGCCCTCTAGGATCCAACTTCAGTTTTTACTCCTGCATCGTCCTTTTGTGCCTTCTTGTGGCAAAATGTTAGTGGCCTTGTAGAACGTTTTTCACTCCGCTTATCCCATACCAGTAGCAGTAATTAAAACTTTGAGTAACAGCCACGAAAACTACAATTGACTGACTGCCTGACAGAAAGACAGACGCCCATACAGACATACCGACAGAGATAGACAGAGAGAGAGATAGAGAGAGAAACGAAGATAGAGTAAGAGACGGAGAAATTCTGGTAGCTCAGCAGAAAGGATAATGTAAGGGGGGGCAAAAAGGACTGTGGATGTGTGCATTAGGTGGAAGGGAGGGTTTGGGTTAAGCTGTCAGTTTGGCGCCACTTTCTGGGTGCGAACAGTTTTCCGTTTCCCGTTTTCGGCACTTTTCTGTTTCCCTTTTTAATAAACTTTCGCCTCTATCCTATCCCCGTTTGATTGGATTTGATGGTCTTTGTGTGAATGATGCTGATGGCATTAGGAACAGAGAGTTTTACTCTGGAAAATGTGGCACCCTATAGAGCTTTACTTCTGAACGATTTGTATAAATGATTTTGATAGATTTGATGGGATTTTCTCAGAGGTTTTTCCCATTGTCAGACACGGAAATGCACTAACTACAAATTACGTAAAACAAAAGAGAGAGAAAAAAAAAAAAGATAAAAAGTGAAATGAAAATTGAATTTTCTATGCTCTTTTCCGTATTCTTCTTTTAGTGTTTTACAAAATGTTTTTGGCCCGTTTTACACGAATTTGCATATTAATCTTGGTCTCTGCTTCCTTTTTCCTTTCTCCCTTTCGCTCTCCTTGGGCCCTGTTTCTGTTGTGCTGTTTCTCTCATTTTGCATCCCGTAAATTACATAAAACTACACATTTTGGTTTGTCACCTTGGCATTAAGGTACCGTTAGAATGTAATCAGCCCAGCTTTTGTGCTGCCTCTAACCATACTGTTTTCTCTCTCTCTCTGTCTCTCTCTGTTCCTCTATCACTGTCCTTGTCTTACCCAAACGTTCTCCTGCACTCTCTCCTATGCTTATGCAAATGGCTAGTGGGATGTGGGAGAGGAAAGATGCCGTTGTTGCCAGCTGCTGCTCTCAAGGCGACTTAACGCCTGCTTAATGAACATAAATTAGTCAGGTGTCGCTCTATGACGCCCAGGGTGATGGTCGGTATAAGGGGGTATGTCGGGTTGTGTGCGGGGAAGGGATGTGATCCCTCCCCTTGCCCCACTCCCACAGCATGCGTTTATATTTCAATTTTCGGTGGCTCTAACTACCGCAATTCGAGGCACTGAAAGAGCAAGTATATACGGGTCGGCGCTGAGTTGCTCCCTAGGGATTTGGACTTTTGCAAGTCTTTAATCAAGCAGACGCGCTTTGGGCTTTACTTGTTATACAGTTCCCAGTTACTCCTCTTTTTTTTTTTTTTTTGCATAATTATGTTAATGTTGATGTAAATGTACATACATATATTAAAGATGACGCCTTTTTGCGGTGAAATGATTTAAAAATGTTGAACAAATAAATTATCTCTCATAATGTCGAATATACTTTTCAGCATATGGTGATTCTCTTTAGTTCTCTTATTATTATTGGCCTGTTCATTTCCTCATCAATTATATTTATCGCATTGCTTGTTGCACATTATTCACACACCTGATCAATTTTCACGCAAATTCCCATCATTCATTTCCGATGGTTTGATTTAAATTTCATTCCCATTTCTCACTCTCGAATGGCAATTCAAAATGTGATTGATGCACACCCACACCCAGTAAAACTGATAACTTTCTCTCTATATATATAGTATGGACTATATATACATATATTGAATGCCATCTGTTCAAAATGCGTGCAATTCCAATTTCCCGTTCAATTTCTAATTGACATTTTAATGGAAGAGCTTGTCAAATAAGTGGTTGGGTGGGTCAATGGGGTGGAGCATCGCATTGGAAAAATGACTGGCCTCAATTACTCGGCTATATATGTATATGTATAGTAAAGTGCTATGACCTAGTTTCATAGAGCAAACTCTTGTCTTTTAATTGCGAATTTGCTAATCATATGACCCATGCCCCCCAAGCTATTGCCACATTATGTACAAGAGTGAAGTATGAGAAAGATTGCAGATTGACTGCAATTAATGGCCATACTCGGTCCGACGGCAACTGTTAGGCTTGTCTACGGCCACTTGACCGCAAATGGCATCAACTGCTGCGAAAAGCTGAACTGAACTGAAGAACAAGAACAATATCCGCTGCTGTTGCAAATGACAGGATGTCATCAATTTAAATGGCGGAATGTCCAGACAAAAGCATCCGCCGCAAACATACAAGATGAAACAAAAAAAAAAAAAAAAAACAAATGCCAAAGTGAAAGTTGTAGAAACTACTCACCGTATTCTACGTAATTTATCAAAAAAAAGATCTAGTGACACATTCTATTTATATTTTGAAAGACATTCTTCATTGTCAAGTTATTACATCCTAGAGTCTTAGATTCGTACTTATCGTTTTATATACATCTGAGAAGATTACAAGATATAGAAATAGCTTAAGCTTTAAGATCAAATATCTAGATTCCAATTAAAATTAATTAATATATACAAGTTAACTTTTCACTTGTTCCTTAAAGCATATATTTTCCATAATTATTATAATAAGGATAACGCTAACGACCTGACAAGTCTTTGAACTATGTAAATATGTATATAATTATATATGTGTATATTTTTGCAATTAATAAAGTCAAGTTTAAATTTAATAATATTAATTTTTTCAAGTAATATATATTTAAATTACGCATTTTAATCCAAAAATGGATTAACAACACTTGGAATGCCTTAATGGAATACGTGACATCGCACTACAAATGAGAGGGTGCTATGGAAGTTGGCAAAGGAGCTTAACGGCTCTGCTATGTTTATAGATGATTCTGGCCCTACTGTGAACGCTTCAGTTTACACAATGATTTCATTAATGAGCTGGCGGCAACAACAACAATTTTTAATTAGCACCTGTTTTCATCTTCATTTCCATGGAAACAAATATTCAACTTTTCCTACATTTTATACATGCTTGGTTCGACAATAGCTAAAAGGCAAAAATAAAAAATAAAATAACAGATGGCAGGACTATTTTCAATCATGCAGAAGTTTATATACCCTTGCATATTATCTATTCGCTTATTGAGTTATTTATTATGTTAATAGGTGAAGATGGTTTGAATTGCTAAATTCGCATTGCACAAATTAGAACTTTTTTGTTAAAAGTGCTAGAATCTGATCAAATTTTAGTTAGTAGACCCATATTCGAATGAATCAGAGCCCTGAGATGCTAAGGTTGCTTCGAAGTATGTGTCCAATGTTCTTTGGGCTCGTAAGTTTTCCGACTTTTGGTCCAAGGACTCAAAAAACTTTGGAAAATATAGCCGGATTTTTATAGTCTTAACGAAACAATCAAAATACTAAAGAAAAGGAATAAAAGCCCCGCAAGTCTTGGAGGTACATGAGGGTTGGTTAGCAAAATTGACATGTTCCAGATTCCCTTTTTTGAAGGGAATCAATAGCTTTGTCAAAGACACCTTTAAAATCTATTTATTTCCGCCCTGTAAAAAATTTGGGAAAAGTAGAATGAAGAACTACACAAAAGGTGCTATAACTCCACAGGAAGTTAATCGATTTTGACTAGACATATGTTTTTAGATTCTCCAATTTAAGGTTACTCAACTTCTTTCCCAAATTTGTGTTTTTAAATTTCATCCTGAAAATTTTGCTATTCGCTAAAAGTCAGATACCATTCGAATAGAAATAGTGAAATAAATTTAAATTTTCATAGCATACTTATAAGGGCATAAATATATAAGCAGAGAATTAAGTAGTAGATGGATTTAAGAAATATTTTATTTTATATATTTTACTGAATAACTTTCAGGGCCTCATTATCAACGAGTGCAAATTATCCGAGAAAGAAATGGAACCTACTTATTCAATATAATTGAATTGCAACCACTCTGAAAATTTCAAAGTAAACTGGTCGAAATCTTTGTTTTTATTTAATTTTTAAATACGGAATTATTCATTGGAATACTTATAATAATAAAATATATATATATATTAATATATATATTTTTAAAATTTGGCTAAATGATGACTCGAGCTTGAAGAGCTTGAAGGACATTGGAAAAATCCTTGGAAAAAATCTCAAATTCAAAAAGCTCAGTTAAACTGTGGTCGATTTTCTGAGACTATATGTTTATTTGTTTTATAGAAAGGCGTTGTGCTGATCAAGAGTGTAAATACCTAATGTAGTCAGAAAAGCTTTCTCCTATACCTTGCAAACTTCTGATCAAAGTTCAAATACCCTTTTTGCAAGGATAAAAGAAAATAACATAAAAACATAAAGAGTTAAGCTAGTTTGGCTTTGCTTTCAATGCGCACTTGTTTGCCAACTCAATATACTAATGGCAGATACAGATACGTTTCCATAAATGGTCCCCCCCCACCACCTCCTCCACCGCAACACAATTGCTTAGTTGTTTGTAACTGCTGCAATAATATTTTGCAAGTGTTTCTAAACAAGCACAAAGTCATGTTTCAACAGCTGCTTCTGGGATCTGGTCTGGTACTGGCTTCTGTTTTCTATTTCGTTGCTATTTTAATACCCTACAATTAGAGAAGAGGAAGAGTATATTGAAATTGGCACGAACAGGTTGTACAATCTTATAAAGTTAATAAATAGATAAGCAAAAAGTCTGTATGTATTGAGAACCAAATTAAGGAGACAATATTTTATATCAAAACATCTGACCAATTTTTTAAAACCCTCTGTAAAGGTAATAAAAAGATATGAATTATATAGGGCCTATATATTATCTATATATTACTTTCATCGCTGTCTTTGGATATTTTAAAAGAAACGTCGCTCATCACGAGGATTTTTTAGTAAAATAAAACTAAATAAGAGATAACTATATATCATTAATAAATATCAATATGTATAAACAATATATACAATATAAACAAACATTCAACGGTTTCCACCAAAGAGGTGGGTTAATTGAATGTGCATGAATTCACTATAATTTAACTAAATATCAAGGGTATTTTAAAGTCGTTACTAGAATATTATTTACAACAATTTTTATTGCTATTGTCTATGGCACCCGAGCTAACTCCCTCCCTTGTGTCGCTCTTTTTCATAGAATCCTTACAAAAAACCATCCCCTCTATAACAATGTTTCCCTTCTAGTCTCCTCTGGCCATTATTGTTAGCTAAACTTTCGCTGTACATTAAAGCAATTTGGCCAACATTTTATAGACTGATTTAATGGAATCAAAAAGAAAGGAAGGGGCGCATTTTGGGGCCTGGGAGGTTTAGTTGATGGCTGGTGGGTTCGGGGATACAAATGAGATATTTCCACATAAGTGAACAGAGTCTATGTGCACTTGGATATAATTGTTTGACTAAATGAGTGCGTTTGCCTTTGCTCCTGTTTCTGTTGTTCCCGCTTCTGTTGCTTACCCTTCCCCTCCACCGTACCACAAAAATTGTTCTACACTTGGGTTAATGCTCAACACATATGGTTGTGTAGTGGCTCCCGGCAAATGGTAGGGGAGGTGGTGGAAACAATAATTATGGCCAAGGCTCCACAAATTCATGTAATTCCCCGTCGTCTGCTTTGATGGCGGGTTTAGATATAAAATTGTTCCGATGATTCTTGGCATTGTGTGTAGTCGGCTAACCATATATGTATATACATATACATACATATATATACATATATACAGATGCTACTCCTCACCAAGCTGCCAATTCATCCATAATGCGACTGAAATTGAAGTCAAAACAAACAGAAATTGCTAAACAAACAATGAACAAGGATATGGAGTACCAACACCCAAAAAAGAAGAAGGAAAAAAGAAGAATCCTAGGCGACTTTTCCCTTAGAAATTGAATATTTAATTATGCGATGAATAAAATGGTGGTAGATGGTGCCATTAGATGGTGACGAAAATGGCTAACAAGCAATGATGATAATGATGATGATGATGAGGAAGCAAAAAGAATGCCGTCTCTAGGGGTCTCGCTGAGGCATACTTACCAAGGAACCAACAATTGAAGAGGCTGCTAAATAATTTATACGAATTTAAGACACCAAAAAGTTAACATTTTTCCTTTAGCATGGAAAATGGAAATTCATGAGATTCAGTTTGTATTTACTTGACTAATTCGCATCTCATGTACAAGGCAAAGGTTTAGAAACTATTCGATTGGAAGCCCAAAAACAAAAGATAGGTTTTTAACCAATTCAATAACGTTATCTTAACTAAGTGCATGTGGAACATTCCGCACACACTCCAGGTTCAAGTCTTCTGGCATCAAACACTGGGTTTGTATGTCGTTGAATCCCCCAAGCCCCACTAGACTATCGTTTCCCCTCAAGGCATCCAGCATCATGGAGCTAGGCAAAGCCGCATATTTATGAATGGCTCTTGTTTCGAGTTTAACGCACTTCGGGGGAGAAGCTTTATCAGCTCGTAAATATAAATTAGAATTTAATTTTTATCGTCGAGGAAAGGTGCTTGCACGCAACAAATTAGAATGGGGCAAAGTTCTACTTACTTTGCCTCTCCATTTCTCTTCCTCACTATCGTTCTATCTCTCTTGCTTATTCTCAGTTTCTAATGGCAACCCCTTGGAAAGTTGAGTCAACTTCAACGGGATAGCATTTCTATTACCATTTCCATTTTCATGGCCATAGTCTGGCACGTGTCGTGATATTTCAAAGGTTTTGATTTACCTTGAGGGGCCAGTTGCCCAATCAAGGGCCATCCAATCCACTCCTTCCACCATGAGGATTAAGGCACGTACACATCCAGCTGAGTAGAAGGCATAGTGGTAAATTCTCTAGGGACAGATCGACTTTTGGTTTGGGCTAAAATAGTCTCTAAGGCTCGTCTACGGTTAAGAGATGTTGATGTTGTAGTTGCTGCTACTTTTGCCTGAAACCTGTGAAATAGTTGGTTAACCTAAGGATTATCAATGTGAGGGGATTAGGTCGATTTCTTTCACTCGGTTGTGGCTTATTGGATAAGCGATGAGTCAGTCAGGCAGCAGCAGCAGTAGTAGACACGGGAGAGGTACCAGGAACCAGAAGAACTGCAGCTTGGTCATTGAAGTGCATTGAGTGTGTGTTAATGGATCCCTTGTGAACAAATCCGCCTCCAGTACTAGAATTCTCTTGGAGAGGAGAATGGGATGCGATTCCGGATTCGGATGCATAGCAGACATGGCAAAGAGAAAGTTTGTTTCGCCATTTTCGCTTTGTTCAAGGAGATTCTACTTTAGCTGCTGCTAAGCAAACTTTGCGTGCATTTTGGTGTTTACTTTCACCCCCACTGAGTTCACCAGAAGCAACCTTGAGCGGAAATTGATTTTCTTTTTAACAGCAAAAAAAAGGAAAAGGGAAGTTAAAGCTAGCAAATGGTGTGGGTATAAGGATTCCTCTTACTGGGTAAACAAAAAACCCAAGACACAATAATAATCGAAATCGAATCCGTCACCAGCAGGCGACATCAATTGGTTTAACTCAAATGATGCGCAGTGACGAGAGCTGGAGAGCGGAGAGTGGAGTAGCAAATATTAAAAGGTGTCATTTTCTGTCTAACACGGTAGGGCATTGTCTCCTTTCCCCCTAGCCGCCTTCTCTTCTATCCCGGGAGCCTTCCAACACCCGTCATGCCATAGTGAAAGATGAGCTGCTTGAGTTAAAACGACGTGAAATTAAATTTCTTCATCCGCTTTCATTGTAGCTGAAACTCCCCACTCTACAATCTCCCCCTCCATGTTCTAGTTGCTTGCTCTGTTGTTGCATTATTTACTCCCCGGGATCAGGCTAAGCTTCGTCAGGTCTTTTGCTTGCCAAATGGAAATGCTGTTTACTCTCTCTTCAACATCAAGACGAGAGTCTGTGCCGGATGTTGAATGTTGCCTTGCCGCTTCCGGCAGTAGAGAAAGGAGGGAGAAAAGAACTTGAGAAGGGGGGGGAAACGAGTGCGTGGATGCATTTGGCATAGAACAAAGCAGTCGCTTGCTCGCTTGTTTCCTCAATTCTTAAAACAATTTTAAATCCAATTACATAGAACAAGAAAAAGCATTTTTCTCTTTAGCTTTCATCCAAAACGTCTTCGTTTCTGGGTACCCAAATTGCTTGGTACCCCGCTGGCTTTCGAATCCCTTCCCTCACTTACGACTCCATCCACGAATTGTGCTACTTTCGTTTTTCTATTTCCAACTCTACTGGATTTACCTTTTAAAACGAAAAGACAGAAGACAGGAATAACCTCATCAAATATGCATAAACGCAGACGAAAAAGGACTAAAGAGAGACAAGAAAAAGATAAGTTAAAGTTTCAGAAAATGCATTCAATTAATACAGGTTGAAAATGAAAATTACATGTCACATATAATATTGGAACCCTAAAGACTGTTAAATAACCTTCGACAAAATCTAACCACTAAATACTTGACGGTGTGTATCCTCATCGTTCAATTGCCAACTTCATTCCACTTCCGCAGGATAACGTTCTGTTCTTGGATTCCTTGCCATGCTTTGTCAAACTTTGGTCGTCTTTCATATCACACGCTTTGCATTTGCCGCCAACTTTAACTGCGAAACTTTTGCTACTGTTTCTCCTGCCCTGCCCCTTCTGGCCATAATTATAATACCTGCGATTGTGATTGTTTAAAGGAGACTCCACCTCCGAGACTAACACACACACACACACACAAAGACAGACGGATACAAGGCATACACACATACGTGACTCTACCACCGCAAAGGTGGAGGGGATGGAGGCTAAGAGATGTAGGATTATAGAGAATGGCCCGGTTCGAGGTTGGGTGTTAGTTTTCAGCTGGCACACAATTTACATAAAAGATTAAGAGGATAATTAGTGTCATTAGTTGGCAAAAGATGCATCTGCATATCTCTATCCTCCTTTTCACCTGCACTACCCTTCTCAACATACTTTCCTTGGGGACCTACTACATGCATTTCCTTTTAATTGCCCATTGAATCTGGATACTCAAATCGTTGGCACTTTGGCACTTTAATTGGCACAATTTCGAATTCCAATCGAGTTTTCCTCGCCTAGCCCAGACAGGAAGACGAATTGAGCCGAAGCAACCCCCAGGATAAAAAGAAATCGAGATATGGAAAGAGGGTAACAATAATTGCCTCGATTTTCGGACTGTTTTCTATTCATTAAAAATAATTTTCTTTTGCATTAACTTTTCATTTTAAGGGAATTTTTCCGCCCTGAAGTGGATGGTGTTGGGTTCCATGTCTCCGCTCCCTTATCCCCCAGTCCTAAGGAAATGTGCACATCAAAGTAAAAACTTGTTGAAATTGCATTTTTCCGCACCCTTGAACAGGAGGTAGATGAAAATTGCTCCCGTTACTAGAGCAACCAAGCAACCAGCCCAGCCAAGCCACCGAAATGGAAGTCGAAAGTGTAGAAAATATTCTCGTAAGAAATGTTTAATTTTTATGTTGTCGTCACTTGATTGAGGGAAATTGAGAGGAGAGGAGGAGGGGGAGGAGGAGGAGGAAGGAAGAAAGGCCAAAGCAATTGAAAAGAAATCTCTCAACTTTGTTTACACTTTTCTCGTGATGAGGCGAGACATTGGAGACGCCAAAAAGTATGCTACATATTGTCAATTCGCTGAAGGAGGCGATAGAGAAATAAAATCAGAGAATTCTGAATTTTATTGGAGTTATGCATGTGACAGGAGTTCCAGTAGCAGGTCAAAGTGGAAAGGGAAAGTTGATGGAGATGGCAGAGGGAGGAATTTTCGAGCCTTCCACATGAACAAATAGCAAAATGGAGACAAGGGATACAGAGGGTGGAAATGAAACGCAATGCCTAAAGGCGAATCTCCCATGCAATGGCATTTCTCACTCATTGGAAGAATGATGGAAGAGTGAGGAGGGGCTTCAAGAGGCGGAGGGTCAGTTTGTTTGATTTTCATGCTGCTTGTTAATTTTGAAATGAAAACAACTTTGAACAGGGGGGGTGGAGTGGCTTAGAGTTGGGGTGTTAACTGGTCGTTAAAAAACATAACGAGAAAGTAAGGAAAAGTGAGGGAGGGGATGGAACAGAAAACTCCGGGCAATCGATAGGGCAAAGGAAATTGCAAAGAGCAACAACTAAAGTGGAAAACTCTTTGAATTGTCGCTAATGAAATCCAATTTGCATTTTTCCTGGACAATGATGATGGTTGGAGGAGGAGGAAGATGAGGAGGAGGAGAGAATGACAGGTTCCTTTCGGATGCAGTCATCCATCAATCTATTTGGTATGTGAATGTGAGAGATTTCTATGCTATTAACTAATTGAAGAATCGTGATTTGGCAACTGGCTAAAGCTGATACTCTTTATGCTAATGCTAATACAGATGCTGATTCGTAGTCTGAGTCTGAATCGGAGGAGTTCCGCCTCATAATGAGATGGCAGCAAGTTTTGCTCCAATTACTGTTAAGTGGATGGAAAATGTTAAAGTGAAGAGTCGTAACTAGGCCAAGACTTGCCCGTGTGCTCCATTAATCACGTTGAGGAGAAGCAGGAAATTTGCTAGGCACGACGCCATTCCGCCTTGGCACGTCGTCTGAATGCCTATTACTATAAGCAAGGATGCAAGGATGGGGGGGATTGGGAGGACTTGGCCTTGGTTTGAACTGGAGCCGGCGCCATCAATAACAAGAGAAATCGCGTGAAGCAACAAACGGAAAAACAGCGAAAAACAAACAACATACAGGAGGAGTAGGCGGTGTCTAAAGACGGAGGAGGAGGAGGAGGAGGAGGAGGAAAAGGAGGGGAAAACAGGCATAACAGCCACTTGCAGCTGTCGGAAGGTTGCGGAAGGTAGAGAGGGAAGGGGAGGGAAGTAAAGTTGCGCCCATACCGGAAATCGATTTGTGTGGATTTGTTTTGTCGTGTTTTTACTCTCCTTCTTCTTCTTCTTTCCACCCTCCCCTCATATGCTCATTCTCTTTTTCAGCCAAGTCCTTGGCATGGTCAACTATAATTTCGAAACTATTAATGACTTGAGGTTGTTTTTGTTTTTATTTGAGTGTTCGGGATCATGAATTTGTCCTGTAGAACTTTGTCCTACAACTATTAATCATAGGCATGGCGAGGGAGGGGGTGTGGGTGAGGGTAAGTTAGAGGCGTGTCTCTCTGAGGTTTGTTGTCCCCATATTAATGATTAAACGATGAGGAAACTTACCCATCAGTTTCATCACTTCGTGGTGGCTGATGAAAATGTTCAAATAGCCGCTGACTGAAGGCGCCTGTCCAATGAATGACCACAGCAAGAGCAGCCACAGGCCACCACTAAAGAGCCAGGACGAAACCATTACGATGAGCTAGTCTAATCCTCAGATACGGAGTTGGAGTTGGGTTAATAACTGTTCGTTGAAGCTGGCGAACATTTCAACTTCTCTTTGTGGTTGCCATCTGTGACAGGCCAATTTCAATAGGTGGCCATTGGAGCGTTACTGCCGAGGATTGCAATGGAATAGAGTTTGCTTGTTTTTTCTTTTGGTTTTCTGGTGAAGAAGCGTTAAAATCAAATTCCAACTGCTGTTCCAACTGGTGTTGCTTTTCCTATAGCTTCTGCTGCTCCTGATGGTTATGCTACTAACAGTTCCGGCCACAAAGGGAAGTGAGTTTTGTCTGGCCGAGTTTGTGTCTGGGAAATTTTGGAAACTTTTCTGCCTTCTCTGCTGTTGCCAGTTCAACTTTTACAGTTCTCCTCTTGTGGTTGTTGTTGCTGCTGCTGGTGCAAGTGGCCTCGCCTGTCCCCTAACATTCGCTGCATCAGCATATTCATGAAGACTTTCGTTAGCTAGTTTTTTTTTATTTTTATCCTGTATCCTTTTGCATTCTCTTTTTTGATGTTTTTGTTTTGTATTCTTGCCGAATAGAAAGTGATTTACTTTAGACACAAAAGATAGTTGTGAGTGGGTGAGGTGAAGTGGTTGAGTAAGAGTGGCTAAAGTGGTTTTCTTTCCCATATATGTATGCTGGTTGGTTCAAAAACAATTTGTAAATGTTCTGCGTTTTTAATTTTCCCCCTTTTCTAAAACAAAAAGTTTATACTTAGCTGCAAAAGTAATTACAAAGTTTGGCAAAAAGATTAACAGCTTAACAAAGTCGAGTTTGTCAAAAATTTAGTCATATGAAGTTGTTCAGTTTCTGGAAGGAGTAGGGAGGGGTAGAAGTAGGTGTGTAGGTGGGTAGGTGGTATATGTTTTTTAATAAATTTGAGGTAAAATTTATATGCTTCTTGTTGTTTTTTCTTTCTTTCTCCTTTTTTTTTGTATTTTGTTTGTTTATTGTTGGTTTGCATTATAAACTGTAAAAAGGCCAAAAAAGCAAATAAAAGGAAAAACTTTTTTTGTAGCGACTTTCGAAATGTTTGTGGATTTATTTTTTGTGGTTCAAGTGGTTACCCTCCTGAATTTGGGTTAGCTGCCCCCGTGTTCCTTGTTTGTTGTTTTGAATTTGGTTGCGTGTACTGAAGGTAACTCTCAAATGGTATGCCAAGCAGCTGCAGAAACAACAGCAGCAGGAGCAGGAGCAGCAGCAGCAGCAACCAACAGAACGGAAAAGGAGATGGAGAAGAAACCGAAGGTGGAGTAAAGTACAGACCACAATGTGCAGACCTGACTGTGGCAACTTGGCAACCTGGAGGACTGCAGTCAAGAGGACTGCAAAATAAATTTGTTGCCCCCCACCCTCCCCACCCCTCCCAAAAAAAATCTACAACCATTTACGAGTATTTGGCTAACGAATTGCCATGGAAATATTTTAGCTACCACCACAATAAAAATCGAAATCCACCAAGTTTGTTGCCTTTGCAATTGTTTTTATATTTTTCTCCGCCGTTCAGTGAAAAAACTTACAAAGAATTTCATATTTTTTTTTTGTTTTTAGAAAGAGGATATACAAATGACTAATAAAAGGGTTTAACATATTTTATGTTTTATACAACAGGATTAGTTTGTGATTAATAGCGAAAGGATAAAACAATTAACAATAAAATGTTAAACGAAAAAGTTGGCACAGCCAAAAGCATTTTGTCCGCTGGGAATGTTATAGAATTTATTTGCTGTCAAAATTTATGTCTTACCTGATACCTTATAACAATATAAATATACATATAGTGATATTTCCATTATCTTGCTCCTTTTTATATAAGTTCCCCTTATCCGTATTTTCGCAAACTCATAAATTTTTTATAAATTTCAATTAATCATAGTTGATTCATAATTTATATGGACAATTATAATTATATTGTGCTATCTGTTTAATCTGACATTAATAAACTGTTTTCGTTTTTCTATTGTGAATTTATTTTTTTGACACACTTAAGTTAAATAATTATTTAATTAAGTCCTTTTTTATGCTAAAAGTATTTCATTAACTTTGGAATAAACTGCAGCAGTTGGAATATAGATCTGTAGAACGTTAAGACTATATACATTTTAAATTATAATCAACATATTAAAACCAAAACTTATCCTTTAGAAATGAAAATTTGTTTCTATATTTTCTCAAGCGGCATTAAATATATTCGTAATCTTTAACACTTTTCGTAAGAGTGAAAAGTTGAAGGAAAATTGAAAAGCTGCAGTTTGTACCTTTTTGTTTGTTTTTTTTTTTTTACTAAAAATTAAACCTTTTCCTTTTAACATTTTAATTAAACATATCTGATCTTCTATCTTATCTTTAATTGATTAAGAGCTGCTGATGCTATTGCAAATGCTGATGCAGATGTGAATGTAGATGTGGATGAAGGAAAATTGCCGTCCAAGCATCGGCAATGAGTGTTGACTTGTTTCCATTCAGTATCAGGAGCAGCAGCAGCAGGAGATTCATTAATAATTCAAAAGACAAATAGTAGAAGGAAATGCTACGTGTGTTTTGTGTGTACGGTACGGTATTCAAAAGGATGGCAGAGTTTGCTCAAATGTGGCAACATCAACTCATCAACATTATTCCAACCATCATCGTCATCGTCATCATCATCAACTGGGTCGATAACATATTAAGGACAGCAACTCAATCATATTCATAGAAGAGGAAGATGAGTAAGAAGACAAACTTTGGTGAAGAAAAGGCCAGAAATTTTCTGCTTAGTCACACGCATCATCCAACGTCAGTTGCCACGCCTACAAAAATGACAAATTGAGCCATGCCTGAGAAAGGCGGCAAGGGAACAGGACAAGAATAAAAAAAAAAAGAAATAAACGAAAGGAAAAGAGACATGTTGCTGAATGTGGCTGGGATAAATTTTCAATTACAACCAAGTCTAATGAATAATAAGCTTCCCGCTCTCTTTGTCTCCTACAACCCCAACCGCCACTCTCTCTCTCTCCCTCTCACTGTCTGTCTCCTGCTTTCTTGGCCAATTCTCTTGTCAGCAGTAAATATTTATTCTATCGATGTGCTTCACCTCCTACCGGTCCGCCTACTTTTTACTTCCTTCATTCTTCTTCTATCATCATCATCATCATTTGCTCATTCTCTTTCAAACTAAATGGAAAAAGACATTCCCATGTCGGCACTTTTCTACGCCCGTTCCTTATCCTCCTCCTTCTCTGACAGTTTTCTTCAATTATAAAATGGCTTTACCCAACTAATTGAATCGTGAGTTTCGGACTCCAAGTTTAAGTTGCGTTAAATATTTAATTTGGCCCTTAGCTGGCTTTAGCTGGGCATTAAAGGTCGGCCAATAAAAACATACCAAAGAGAAGGTTAAATAAGCAAAAGCTTTTCTATAGACGGATATTTAGCTACTCCATGGAATATCAAATTTAACCCAAATCAATTGTTATTGAAACATACCAAACATACCCATAACCTCTTTCCCCCACATCCCTCCTCCCCTTCCCATTCACACTTTTGTCTTCAACTTTTTGTTCATATGGAATTGGACAAATTGTTGTCCTATGTATGTATGTATTTATGGTGTGGTGGGGGGGAGGGAAATATTTCTCCAACCATGTCTAATGTAAATTAATTGTTCAGTACAAATTAGCCAAACGAAAATATTTTCGATTTAGTTTCATGTAGGCGCATAGCCTTGCCCCCTAAAATAAACAGTACAAACCCAACATCAGCAGCAATAACAACAATAACAACAACAACAATAATAGCAACAACAAGAACAGAACGTGCAACATTTGCCATCATTTTCCATTTACACAACATGCGGCCTGTTCCTGGATCCTGGGTCCGGGTAAATAAAAGCAAATGTCGCTCGTTATTTTTAATCAGCTATCAAAATTTATAGCTGAAAATTTGTCTGCCCACTGGGCAGGTGTTCAGTTTTTTTTTTTTTTTTTTTTTTTTTTTGGTTTTTGCTCTCGTTTGTTAATACTCTTACTATAAAATATATATTAATTTTTTGGTTTGTAGTTGACTGGCTAGGCATGAAATCTTTTAATTATTTATAAATGACAGCCAATAACAATAAGATAATAAATGATGAATAATAATAAATAATTGAATAATTTAAGAAATATATTAAAAGAGTTTGAATATATAATCTCTAAAGATTGATTAAATGGCTTTAGCTTAAAGTGGGGGAGATCCACTGTACATTTAAAGTTGAATGTTTAATAACTTTAAATTGTTACTTCCAAATTCGAATTCTTTAAGCAGTTTTCAAATAATATAAACAGAATTCTTATATATGATAATTTCACAAATTATATTATTTTTAGTTATTTTTTAATACTATTAATATTTTTTAATAGATTTCTTTAGAAAAAATTGGATTTAAATAGTCGTCATTCATACTCAAAATAAAATTAGTAAAATGTACATTTTTTTAAATATAAACAATTAAATTTGATAGACTTTTAATCTAAACAAAAATTAGAAATTTAATTAATAAATTAGACAAAAATCTTACAATTAATTTAGAAACAGTAGTTAAATTAATACTAGTATGTACTATTTATGATAATTAACTCGTTTTAAATATCAAAAAAAAAACATTTTACACCTAATTTAATAAATACGTATTTATTAATGGTAGAGCATACAAAATTCGTTTTGTTCAATGTTTATAGATTATTTTGCTTATTCTGTTTTTGTATGCCTTTGTTTATTTACAAATTTTTACACAAATTTAATGAAGTCAACAATGTGGGTAGAGGGGGCTTTTGGACACATTAAAGTTAATGAGAAAACTGATATCGTTTGTTAGTTATTTGTAAATGGGGAATAATTTTCAAAATTTCCCATTTAAAAATTACGAAAATTGTATAGCCATGTGTTGAAAATGAAAGGTTTCATGTCCATAATTTGTACACATATCTGACTTCATTTTAAACAGGGGAATACAAAAATATCTGATTCAATGTTAAATTTAATCACTTTTCAAGTTGCACAACCATAATGTCAGAAACTATTATACATATTTGATTTACAATGACAATCTTTTAAACACTGACAATGCTATTTTTGATAACTATTCATGGAAAAAAAAAAACAAAATGCAATATAAAATATATCAAATGCAAATATGTCAGTGTAATTAAATTTAGATTAAATAAATAAATAAATAAACTAATGGCTAAATGTCTGTTTGATCATTTCAGATACTTTTATAATAGAAAACAAAATTTAACTATTTTAAGTTATAAAATGTATAATAGATATATATATATATATATATATTTAGTAGAAAACATATATAAATATATTATATTTCAGTTCTTAGAGTAGTGTCAATTCATTTTCTTGGCAATTAATTTGGTTCTTGAGCAAATTTCATAAGTAATGTAAATATATGACAAGTTTCACTACCTCCACTTACCACTTTTTGAATAATTTCATATAGGCAAATGGAAATCATTAATGCATAAATCAGTCAACGTCATCAACTTTTTGTTGGCTTATGATTTTCTATCCGAAAGCCATAATCAATGATTTATGCCAATATTTTGTGTTTTTATTATTAAAATGAGCTGCGGCAAGAGATTTAGTGGGTCAGGCGAATAAAAATCAGTATCTCAAAAATGAAGCCAAATTGAAATATTCAATATATTTTTAAGACCTCATTCAAGGCAACCCACAATGACAACAACAACAACAACAACATCAACTATAAGAAGAGCAAAGTAAAGTCATTGCATACACACTTTGGGGGGGTAGCAATTTATGAGCCGCATCCCAAGCCAAAGCACTTAGTGGCTACTCAATCAATAAAGCGAGAAAAGAAAAAAAATATATATATATACATATACTCGTATATATAAGGAAGGAACTCTGAAAAGTGTTCAAGCGCAACATCAAATTTGCATAATATTCTTTTATGAGGTTTGTGGTCAGAAAGGAATATACTTGGATGATGAAGGTGGTGACAGGGGGGAGAGGGAGGGGGGGGGGCTTGAATGATGGTAAGGACATGGGTTGATGATTGTTTGGTTGCTTGCTTGGTGGAAGGGCATTTACTTAGTGCCGCTTAATCTCCTTGGCATATTTCAATTAGTGTCAACTTTTTTGATTTTATATAAACAGAAAGAGTGCGACAAACCACAGACACACGCACACACACACACACACACACACACTTACATCACGCACACACGCACACATAAACATGAGCTACATACCCGTCACGCCATATTGTGGTCAAAGTTCACTTAAATCGTTAGTTAAAGGTTCGTTTAATGAATACCTCACTTTAAAGTGGTTTAGGATTAATGAATAATCTTAAATAAATATCAAACGATTTTCATAAAAATTAAATTGTTATTTATGACAAATAAAAAGTAACAATAAAACTGCATTTTGTTACTTGTTTTTCTGTTATTTTCCTAATAGCCTTATATACCCATTTTATCTACTGGAAACACAAATATTTGTTTTAGTTTTCATATGAAATGGGTTGTACCCCTTCCCCTTCAACGTCTGCTTGTGTCCATTAGTTTGATAGTTTTGTGGCGCGTTGGACAAACCCCTTGGACAAACACACACATTAAATGTGAAATGTTGACAAGGACATGAAATAATATGCACGTTGGAAAATCTGTTTCTCATGAAAATGAGGAATAAAAAAAAAGAAGGAATTTCAATTTGAATATTTTCTCTTTCTGTTTGGTTAGAGATACCTTAAGACCAAATTAAAAATCTTCTTCATCAATGCTGGTCACAGTTAGTTGGTAAAAAATTTACCTCAAAAAAACCAACAACAAAAAAAAAAAATATATAACAAATATTTGTAAAGGTTCTAAGAGAAGTCTGGGTAAGAACCCCTTAAACATTTGCACGCCAAATTTCATTTCATTTCGAGGGTTGTCATGGACAAAACCACAGGCTTAACACAGAAGCCTCAGCCTTGGCTTTAGACTGACAACTGAACTGGTCGTTTGATAAGTTTGTTTCTCTCTTCGTTTTGCCCTGCCGTCCCGTCCATTCGTCTATCCATGCAACCGTCCGTCTGTATGGTCAATATGTCCTGTTGTCGTTTGTTTACATAACAACAGACGAGACTTATCCCCATACTTTTAGTCATCCTTATCCTTATCGGTGTGGGCACATGCGCATTTGTGTGTAAACCATTTAGCCGGTTTCTGGCCTTCTCTTGGCAACTGTTGCTCCTTTTTTTTTTGTTTTTTTTTTTGTTTTTAGCTTTTCTGTTTTTGTCTATTTTATTTCTATTTGTTTCTGCATTCGAAATTGACACTAATCCAATCACTGGGTGCATGGCGAATCGACTGAATAACTAATTGACAAAATTGAAATTTAATTTTCTGCAACAAAACAGAATTGTACAAATCAAATTGAATCAAATGAAATGAACTCTTTGGTAAAAAGGGAATTTCGTACTGCTGGATTTAAGCTTTGGCATTGAAAAGAGAATTCGAATACCCGATTCTGAATACTCAAAGGCATTATTTAACACTTATTTAATTTATAAATATTTAACTTTGATGTACAAATACTTTTATTTGCAACTATTTTTAATGAATATGCATTCTAACCCCTATCTAGCAATAATCTTGATTATTATTTTATTTAAGTGCTAAAATTAATTAGAAAATTTATGAAAATCTTCTATTATTTCCATTTAATATACAATTTTTAACCACTAAGCCAACCAATGAGCTCTTATCAACGTAAAAGACACACGTTTAAGCCTTTCCATTCACATATATAGAAATGTTTAATGTTAAGTCGGATAAGAGTCTTAAATAGTTGCAGGATAAAAGCATATGAAAGGATAAGATGGGGAGGTTGAGTGGATGAAAGGAAAGCTGCAACAAAGTGCCAAAGTTCACACCACCAGCCAAAGATGGAATCCAACCAACCACCCTCTGTACATTTTGGGGAAAAATAAAGGAAGGATAAGGATAATAATGGCTAAGCTGAAAACAAATATGCGAGCAAATGGAATCAAATTGCAATAAAACGAAACAGGAATCACAATCGGCAACGGCATCGGTATCGCCTCTTTTGCCATCATTTACCCTCCTTTAATGCGACATGTAAACAAACTGGGCACGTGACCAGAAGGAAAACTTGGAAGTTTTTCCAGTTGCAAAAGTACTTGTACTTCACATAATCCCAGACAGTTTAAAGATTGTGGCTGCTGCAGAGGAAAATGGTGCCACAGTTGTGAATTATTCACACATACTTGACCACACTCCAACTGAACAGGCGGTGTCCTGCATGCGTCCTGCATGGATTTTATGTGTATGTGTATGATAGTGTGTGCAGCAGCCACTGCAGTCCTTTTTTGAATGCCTGTCAAGTTGGTTGGTTGGTCACCGCCTTTACAAATCGTTGCAGCATCAAAATGGCCAACACAATGAATGTAGAAAAAGATAAATCTATATACGAGTAGAACGTTCTTTTCATATCCTATATGCCTGTCGAACAACAAGCGGAAAGAAAATGTGAAAATGTGAAAATTTCTCAATGCACTTTATGTCAGTTTTTCAGTTTTCACTATGTCCTGTCTCTCTTGCTAATGGAAATGACAGCACATTTTCAAATTTTACCGCATTGTTCAGCATTTTCAGTTTGATGCACTTTATGGAAGGACATTTCCTTAATTATCTATCATATATATATAATCGAAATAAAAAAAATAAAGAATGAAGAAAACTCATATGATTTAGTTTCAATAATATCCGGTGTGGAGATTTTTCCCATAGTAAAAAGTGCCAACTCCAAGATGTTGTTATGACAACTTTCAAAAGAAATTGCATTAGTTTTTCCATATTGAAATCTTATAAATGAATGTCCATAACATTTTATGTTATTGATACGTCTGAGGTTGCCCATTGAACCAACCAGACAAACTTTCTCAATCTGGAGGCCAGCCAAGGAGCATACATTCTTACATAAGCAAGAAAAAGATCTTTTGGGGGCCAAAAATGTTAAGCAGAGGGGATGTTTTCTGTGGGGGGGCATTGCCCATTCAACCATCGGTAAATGAAGCATGACGCTTTGTTTTCTTTTGATTTAGTTTTATGAGTCTACATCGGATGTAATTGAATTATGCAACTTGGCGCCGATGCTAGACAACTTTATTAGCATTCGATCGTAAAGTGAATGAGGGTAGAATGAAGATGATGACAATCATGATGATGGAGCCCAATCCAGGAGGATGCGGAGGGGTTCGGCAGCGGCGTATAAAGATACAAACTTGGTTACGCTTTTTAACAGTGATATTTGAGATTCCCCCACAATGAAATGAGTTGGAAAATATGCGAGACAGCGAGCGTGCGAGCATCTCCTGCATCTTCACAGCATTTAACATCAGGAATTGTGAGGTTATGAAGGAATTTCCATAACCTAATAAAGTTTCACATTAACTGATAAGTTGCTGCTGCTGCCTGGGCAACCGAATGAATGAGCGATGAGATGGCAACAGGATGACATTTGCCAGCAACTTGAATCGATAATCGAATGACAATTTTAGCTACTCTACTTGAAGTCAGTTTCGGGTTTATATTGATCCTAGATAGAGTTTGACTAGCTGCAGTCAGACCAAGAAGAGACTGCCTTCAGTTCTCGTTCAATCGATTTGAAAAAAAAGTATCCTGACCGAGCAACTGAATCTAGAGACGGAATGTCTCGATTGGCTCGATTTCTCGGCCATGACACTTTTTTTTTAGTATGATGTTGTAATTAATATGAGTCTGGTGCTGGTTGCCGTAGTGAAGAATGGTTCGTGGAAAGGGGCAAAGGATGAGTAGGAGGTGGAAGATGAGAAAACCAATCTGTCATTTTTATGCCGGTTTCATTTAACAAAAATGCAATAGCCGAGGGATGGAGTCAATCACATACTCTCTCCTTTACTCCTACGTAACCAGGAGCAGCTCTAAGGATGACGACTGACATATAGTCAGCCAGACATCTTCCTCTCCTCCCTCTGTCATCTCCAATTTCATTTCCATGAGCTTCAAACTACAAGAGGAGTGAAAGAAGGAATGGAAAACTGCAACGGATCCTGAGTTTAAAACTGAACCGAAATCAATGACAAATCGAAATCAGAGGCAAGCATCCTCTTATCCAACTCCCCCTACTCCTGCACAATCGAAACTCACTTGCAATTGGAGACGGCAAAGGGAGACCAATTGAAAGCTTTGCCTGGGGATGCGGATGGGACTCATTTTGATTCGTAGTCCTGTTTGTGTTTATGTCCAACATGGACTAAGTCGTGTAAGTGTCGAAGATGCGCAACTAGTGTGGTCAATGGCTAGCAGAACCGTCGACACGATGATGACATCGTAATTCCAATTGTGGGGGATTTACAAGAAGGTGGAAGTGGCGCAAACAAGTTGAAAACTCTGTTAGCCTTCATCAGGAAGAGAGAACAATACAAGTTTCCCTGCGCTAGGGCCTTTAGTTCGCACCTCTCAGTTTCCGTCTCCATCTGTGCCTGCCTGCCTCTAGGAAAGTTTCCCAAAAATGTTCACGTCCCATGGAACGTGACCAAAATGTTTGTTCATAAAGAAGGAAAATATGAAAATGAATAGACAAAGAGAAGCAAATAAAAAAGGAGTAGGAGAGAAGAGTGAAAAAAAAAACTCAACTCCTCCAGGAAGTTTTCGAGTCTGTTAGTAATCGGGTTGATATATTTATCCCAGGAAAAACTTTTGCACCAAGCCAAAGCCTTTTCAAAAATTCATCAACAAGACGAGTCACGGAAAAGTTGAAAGGCTTCTTCTGCCCATTGCCACGCCCCCGTCTTTGACTCCCCTGCTAACACTCTTTTTCTTCTGTGTGTTGCTGGTGCAGACATTAACCCCAATCGGCTAAATGGCTCATTAGGTCACTGGGGGAGTTCTTCAAGTTGACTCATCCTCCTGTATTTTCATTGAGTTGGTCATTCAATGGGAATGAATGAATGAAGCACCAGCGGGTGAAGGACAGAATAACAGAAGCAAAACGCAATCGAATTGCACTACTGCGTGGTCAGTTATAATTAGGGACAACTCTTAGAATTTTACGAGCGAGGCGATTAGATGGAAAAGCGAAAAGGAAAGCGACTTTTCATCATGTTAAACACTTTCACATTGACCCATTGAGTTCCTTTACCCTCATCTTTAATATTATTAATTGCTAGAATGATTCGCCAACAGTTCCAATTGTCATTGAGTTTCAAGCTTGCCATATTTATTTAGCGGGGTAAGATGGGGTAGAAAATGGGTGTGTCTGTTTATTGTCGTTGAATCGATAGTTTAAGGTATTGCCAGTCTGGGATCTGGCTGGACGAAATGATTAATTGGCCATAAACCAAACAATTATCATGCTAATTCCACAGTGAAGAGCATTTCTCCAAAGTAACCATTCAAATTTAGTTTCAAATGGAACCCAGCTTTACGAAGGACGAAGGAGAATGTAGAACATTTGTTCTCAATGTT
The DNA here is from genome assembly GCA_018150375.1 of Drosophila sturtevanti. Classification (NCBI taxonomy): domain Eukaryota; kingdom Metazoa; phylum Arthropoda; class Insecta; order Diptera; family Drosophilidae; genus Drosophila; species Drosophila sturtevanti. The sequence goes on along the minus strand of JAECWJ010000324.1, from coordinate 1,106,706 downwards.
TTTGGAGTTCCAATTCCGCTTGCCCGAGCAACGTTTACCGTTATGATTGCAGTTGCCCAACTTCCTTTTCATCTGCCCCACCTCTCTGATGGAGTTGCCAGTTTGCCGGTTTCCCTTGAAGTTGCTCCATCATTGTAAGGGTGGAAAGGGGGAGTTGTATGGGGTGGGGTAGACGGCAGGCAGTAATTGCTTAATTTGATTACGTGTAGCCGTAAAAAGCAGAACAGGAAATTTGCGCCCAACACACACAAGCTTCGTAATGAAGTTTGGCTGGATGGATGTATGCATGGTTGGTTGGTTGGATGGATGGATGGATGGATAGATGGATGAATGGATAGGCGTAGGGGAGTACTCATGCTCATGCTTCTGCGTCATCCCATTCCCCACAATTCCCACGACGACTTTAAACTGTATCGCAGATGGCAAACAACTTAATTTATGTTTCGGCTGAACCTTTCACACTCCTCCTCCTCCTCCCTCCACATCCTTTGTTTTAGCTCCTTCAACAAGACCGAATGTCACCAGGCCATTTGCACTAAACAACATCGAGGACAACAAGAGTAACATTGGCGTCAAAGGATCGGGAAATGGGAAACCGAAACAGTTCACTTTATGCGATAATTAGAAGCGCCCAGTGCACGCTCAATTAGAAGCTTGTAGAGGCATTATACCCAACTCACTTCCACTCTCAGTCCCAATTCCAAGTCTGGATGGGATCACAGGGGGGGGATGGGGGTTAAACACGAACATGAAAACTCTCTTTCTGTGCCTCTCCCACATTCGCACTCCTTGTGAACGGTAAATGCAGCTATAGACACGCGACAACCCACATCGAACTTGAGGAGCGGAGGAGCAGCTGAAAACGGCGTGAATGAGTTGTTCATGATGAAGGAGGAGCAGGAGGAGCAGGAGGAGTTGGTTTGAATATCTTAATTAACTGTTAGCTGCACTCAGCTTGCCTCTGCCTCTGTTGCCTGTTCTAAATAATGTCGAGGACGTCGTGCCTCATATTTATGATTCGCAATTATTTTCCAGCTTGACTTTGGTTTAAAGGGAAGAGTTGGAGGTTGGGCTTACTCCGTAGAGTTGGCGCTGTGTTTAGGTGCCGCTTATCTGATTCTGGGATACACGGAGAATGCATAAAGTGGAAACAGTGGAACAAATCATTTGAGACTCAATTCTCGATGTTGTTACTGTTGTTCCTTTTTCGTGTCCTCTTTTTTTTTGGCGCCAGACGAAAGTGTTTGCCAGACAAATGCTAAAGGGAGAGGGTAGTAGTATGGAATGGAAGGAAGGGTCGAGATGGCCTTACATGTCACTTGGCCATAAAAAAAGTTTATGTCTGACATGAGCCAAAAACAATTTGCATATTTTCGCCCCTCCAACTGGATAACAACTTAATTTAGGGGAAACATTCAAGGGATTTATACTGGGGACCATTGCGTAACCAGTCTATTGTTTCGCTTTTTCTATTTTGTTTCTTTTTTAAGGCTGATGGCATTGAAAATTTATTCTGAAAATTATATGACAACTTTTTCTGTTATTTTTTAGTAAGCTTAAAGTACAATTTATATCCTTTGACTTGATCTGATGCCATATTATCTGCAACATTTGTCATGGCCGCAGAGCAGTCGGAAACACCTGGGAGAGTTGGTAAATGCTTGAATGCAGCAACCCCGGAACCATTTCTCAAGATGTCAGATAAAGATGAACGGAACCATGGAGAATATGCAAAATGCATCAGCAGCTAAGGACAATTAGCTGGCAACCTTTTGCAGTTTCCTTTCCGAGCAGTAGCACTGATATAATTTGTGCCTCCATTTACGGTTCTAATCTAATTGAAGCTGGCAAGCAGCATCAAAGTCAACGTCAAAGCCATGGCCAAAGCTAAAAAGCCAATCTCAAAAATGGCAGTCAAAATGAAATCAGCTTTGTGCGACAAGTGGATTTTTAGCTATCGCTTAATGTCATTGTAGGGCCACTTTCGTTTCCATGCGCCTCTCTAACCTCTTTCAATGGCTCCAATCCAGCCCACCCACTTCAATCCACTTAACTCCACTTCACCATTCCACGCCACCTGCTCCCGTTGATGATGATGTTGATGGCTGCTGGCTGCTGGCTGGCTGTCGGCAGTTGGCTGTTGCATTTGTGGCTAACTTCAGGACTAACTTAATGCACTTTGTGTTTGCCTGCCGGCTGGCATTCAGACGGCTTTTTATCAACACTAACGGCGTTTTTCTCTCGCGAATTTCGCAACACTGGAGAGCTACTAATAAACTCAAAAGTTTTTCCTTTCGCATTTCTTTTTTCTTTTTCTTTTTTTTTTTTTGTTTGTAGAGTAAAATGGCGGAGAAAAAAAAAGTTTTTCATTGCATTTGCTATTGCTTGGCGCCCAACGATGGCGCCAAATGAATTGCAGTTTTTCAGACGTAGAGATGCAGACGCCGACGCTGGCAGTTTTTATTCGCCGTCAAATGGAATTTAACTCAATTGCAATGGCAAAAGCTGGACCAAATAATTTCCATGTAGCCATTTAAACTAATTTACCAAATGCATTAAGAATTCGTGCATTTCTTTTTTAAAGTAAACGGCAGGCATTCACGAACTGCTGATGGCAGATAGCGACGATGATGACAAGAAGAGGCACTCGATGGCAAATGGATGGATGGATGAACGGCGGGTGAGGGCCAAACACCTTCACAGCAATACCTCGCCAACAACCACTAGAAACTTTGACGGGCTTCTGCTCTTGCTGCTGATGTTGATTGTTCATTGTTCATTGTTGATTGTAGTTAATGTTGTCCGGGTAACGCGCTCTCACCGACAGCAGCAGCAGCAGCAGCAGGAGCAGCAACAGCAAATGAAAAAAAAAAAATGGAAAATTTTGCAATTGGCATATCGAGTGCCGGAATCAGAGATTGGAATGGGGGGAAAATTCAGAAACGAGATGCACTCATGCATGCTAGAGCAATCCATGGCTCAGCGCACTTCTATGCACTTGGCTGTTCGAAACAGGCCATTCCATTGAGATGGTGTTGGATATGGAGACGATGCTGCATGGTGATTCCTGCTTATAGGAGTTAGGGGTAAACAACCTACCCATTCGTTTGGTATTGGTAACCTGGCAACCAGTTGCAACAAAAGAAACAAATCATGCCACATGCTACAATGCTTTCATTTGCAAATTATTCAAAGTTCAAATTAAACACCAAAGAGACAAGCAGTCAGCAGTGTTGGATAATGCTGAATTTCGGGGGGAAAAAACACCATTCGAATAAATAAAAAAAACTCATGAGAAAATAAAAAGAAATCAGACTTAATAACTGGTCAGACAAGCATTTGGGGTTACTGCGTGGGACAGAACAAAAGGAAATGTTGGAGAATGGAGAAAAACTATTAAGCTTAGTTTTTAATCCTCTTTTCACCATTTTTATTTGAACATTGTCTGGTCCCCACTTGATTAAGGTCATGTGTTATTTTTTGTCAGTTAATGAAACTTTTCACCGACCCTTTCAAGAAATTCCAACTGAAAAAAAAATGTGTAGAAAGTAAACCACAAAAGAACCGAAATTAATTTCATGGCTCAAAAAACACAAATCGAAAATACAGTTTTTTTTTCCTATTTTTATTTTGTTTTTTTTTTTTTGGTATTTTTTCGGTTCCCTCGAAGCAAACATTTTTAAGCTCTCATTCCCAAACGAAAATGAAAATTGAAAGAAAGCCAGATAGAAGGCAAGTGAAAAGCAATATGAGTTTTGGTGTGAAGTTAGATAAATCTTCAAGGCAATAAATGCCAATTGGTGAATTCAAAGCCCAAGGCCTTGACAGAGCACGACATGAACATGGCCATGAAAATGGTCCTGGCATTAGCAAGAGAGAGAAAGAGAGGAAGAGAGAGAGAGAGAGACAGAGCTAGAGGGGGCCGATGTGTATGCTTGTCTAATTCAAAAAACCGCAATTTGCGCAAACACGCAAGTTGGCAACTAGGCAGGCAAACTTGGCAAACAAACCCAGCAAATCAAAGACAATTGGCAAAAGTTTTGCAAATTGTTTGATTGGTCAATTGTCCTCACTTTGAGGCACTCGACATGCAATTAAAGTTTGCGGTCTTTGGTCACTTCGGCACTTGGACACACATCCAATCCTACTCAATCCCATTCCGAACACTCACATTCACATTCATATCCACATCCCATGTTCGTTCGTGTCCCATATGCAATGAAAGTGCTCTTGAAACTGCAACTTGGATACTTTTAATTGTTGAACAAGTTTTTCAAGTGTTTCCTTTCTATTATGGGGATGGGTTTTCCCTCTTTTGTATGCCTCATCAAAGATGCAAGTAATGTTTGTCCATGAACATGAAACACCAAACTTTTTGAAGTAGCTACAATGTGATGGCAATGAAAAGCCGAAAGACGAAAGGAAAAAGGAAAACTCAAGTCATGACAAAGTGAAATGTCTGCAAGTCGAACTCAAACTCCATCCTTATCCACAGCCACAACCATCCGATTTCTTTCCCTGTCTCCTTTATTGGGCATGTAAATACATGTGCGAAACCAACCACCTGAGAAATCAGCACGCCAGTCAAGAGAAAACCCCGGGTAAGGGAGATGGCACAAGATGGTTGCATGTTACCAAATCGCTTTAACTCCGCCACAAGAAGCAAATAATACAAATTGCTATCACAAAAAAGAAGAAAAAACCAAAATAACAAAAATAAAAAAAGAAAAGCGAGACAAAATGCCGCCCACTACATTCATTCGTGTATTTCATTTTCATGGCTTCTGTATTGATCTAAAATTGAATGTAAATCGCGACCACGAATATAAATACCTATCTCTAAAGAAGGTCTGATGCATGTGGGAATTGTACAGATGCCGCTGCCGCCTCTCTGTCTCTAAAGGGTATTGTCTCGCTCAGCTTAGCTGAATTCAATTCAAAGTTACCTTGGGATATATGTACAATACATCTGACATCCTTATAGTTCTTATTCAATTGAAGTGAAATTTTATGAAGTATTTTTAAACCTTTATGCCATATATGCCAAAATTATATCTCTTGAGAAGCCAATCAAAAGTTTGTGAAGATTAAATTTTTAAAATAAATTAAAGAGAACCCAATCTTAACATCTGCTCTAATTAATTATTAGGCATTTCAGATTGATATTCAAAAAGTTATATCAATTTGTCCAAAAAAGTGTGAAACAATTTCCGGAATATAGAAAGTATAGATGTGTCTGCATGTATATACTTTGTTTATTGATTAAATATTAATAATTATTATTGAAATATTAAATGCTTGGTTTAAATTTAAATTTGAAGCCTAGTAAAGTATTAAACTCTCAAATTTAGTAAAATATAAATATATTCTCCATTGTCTTCATTTTTCAATATGTCACTAAAATCTTTTGAACGTGGAATAGAAGATCTTTTGGAATGGAAGAGAAGCATGCGATTAGTTGGTTTAGGTGATTTAAATACAATTTATACAGATCGTTGTTATTTTAGATTTATATATGTGTGGTCAATAGCCTTTTAATAATTCGCAATTAATAATGGAGTTTTATTTTTTTTAATCGGATACTATTAACAGACATAAATGCTTCATCCAAGAGAGCTTTGATATATATCAAATCTGTGCAAATGCAAAGATTATATTCTATATATTCTTTAATATTATAGTGGCCAACTTTCCATAAACATTTCATTTATGCGCCATCTTTAATCCTATTCTTATGCAAGTTTTCTTTTGTTTTCATCAAGTTTGATCCTTAAGCAAAGTTACTTTATGGAAAGCAACACAAAATTTTTGAATGGCTTCCCAGATGAACTTAACTACCCTACTCGTCCATTTTACATTTTCCATTTTCCATTTTCCATTTCCCTTTGATGTCTTCTTCATATGTAGTTAGTTCTTGTTCGCCATCAAATGTTGCCTATGTCACAGATTTTTATGACATGGCATATTAAATTTTACAGCTTATCAAAACAGTTGACACTTTCCCGGCTTCAGGTTTAGGTCTAGTTGCAACCACATTGACACCGCCGCCACCGTACTTTCCTTTACCTCCCCCCATCTCTCTTACTCTCTTACTCACTCTTCACCCACTCAGTTGTACCTCAGTTGTGTGTCCCTGGCTGTGTCCCTTGGCGACATTTACATTTTGGTTAACTGTAAATTGGCTTTGTTGTGTGTTGGTAAAGTTTTTGAAGCTCATTGAGCGCGTTAATTGATTTTCGCGCCAAACAAAAGGCAAAGTTTGAAAAGGACGCAGTGCACAGGACACGGGACACAGGACATAGGATATAGGACGAAACAAAAGCTTAGAGAGGACTAAAAGGCCAATTGTTAGCACAGAAAAGGAAAAAGCAGCAAAACCAAACCAATATATATATATATATATATATGTGTGTATGTGTGAGTTCGGTTCTGTCTGTGTTTGTGTGTGTGTGTGTGTGTGTTAGAAGCAAGTGGCAAGTGGTAAGAGGAAGCCCTTTAAAAAAAAAAAATATGCCAGGCCATGGGTAAGACTAAGGGCTGAGGGTACAGGGCGGGAGTTGCCAATGTTGGTAGTCGATAGGGGGGTAGGGGGAGGCAGAAAGTGAAGCAATTTACGAAATGACATTATTTGAACGCAAAACATAAAGAAAAGCGAGGACGAAGGAAAAAATTACTCCAGCAACTATAATAGACAGCAGCCTCTATCCATCCACCAACTCCGCCCGAAACCACCACACCGCACTCGGAGTGTTGTCCTTGTTGCCACTGCCATTGTTGTCCTGGCTGTGTTGTTTTGTTATGTTCTCTTGTGTTTTCTTTTTATTTGGCCAGGACAACGCAACGGGGCAGGACCCAACGAACGAACGTGTTGCAACTTTACATATTTTTTTTTCTTTTTTTACAAGGGGGCGAAAACTATTTTTGTTTTGGGTTTTTTTTTCTCTCTCCATACTTTCTTTCTTTTGCCGGGAAAAATATTTTACAGCGATGGCAAGAAGGCTGAGGGTATGAGAAGGGGGGCGGAAGTCAGGTCAATTGCAAGAGGCGATTCTTTGGAAATTTTTTTTTTCTTCTCCTTCCAACTGCGTAACTCCCTGGTAATGTGCATATGTGGGTGCGGGTGTTTGTGGGGTTGTTGAAAAGTATTCTTTCTTTCGTTTTTCTTTTTTTTTTTATATATTTTTATTTTTGTTTGAAGGGTATGCATGAAATGATAATAAAAACGAAATAAATTTTATGCAGCGGAACGAACGAACAATCAGACGAATGCAAGGGGGAAAGTTAAAAGAGTGACTAACAAAATACATGCACATTTAAGGATACAAAACACATAAAATAAATGAAGTGCAGGCAATAACACAGACTCAAAACACACACGCACACATACACATAAACAATGTGGGAGAGGGGACCATTTTGAAATATTTAAGCAGAAATTGAAGTTTTTTTTTCAACAAATTCCTCACATAACAAATGACTCAGCTTTATATCTTTATCTATCGATAAATCCATGTACATATTTGATCCGTGATAAATTTATAGCGAAAAATTTAAAAATCTATATGGAATTGGTCAACATTACTATTACTTTTATTTTTGAACTATATTTTTTTATTCATTTCATGTATTCAACCCTTTTAATTAAAAATCTGCAGTCCAATATTTACCTGCCATGATTTTTCCACAAATTTTCTAGTCATTTTCATTGGACTCTTGTATGCATATATGCATTTCAGTTGAAAATTGCAATCTCTTCTGTGTGAAATTTGTGTTTGCTTTCCGTACGGAGGAGTGGAAAATCAAAAGAAAAAAAAAATATTCTAGCTAAAATTGATATCGACAGGGTATAACAAATGTTCTGTTGGATGAAATCTCTTCTACGCTTATTCATAAATTTAACTGGATAAGATATTAAATCCAGCAATTCAAATTCAATATATGTATTTCAGTTTTAAGTTAAAATTGTCAGGCAACACGTCTAGTTGCAGAAATATTTACCAGAAAATAGTTGAATTTCTTTATATCGAAGAGTTAGTCAGGAATCATTTCTTTGATCATGAAACACCTACAAAAAAATAAGATAAAGGTATAAAAAATTTACTATATTAAAGATGTACCACTATATACAAAAGAAACATACAATCATACTATACATTAAAAGAATTATATAAATTAAATCACAATATCATCTCAGAAATTTAAAAATATAATAATAGCTATAGCCTTAATGATCTAAAGATCTCATACACTTGTGTGATATGTATAGATAAACTCCTTTGGGTTGTCCTCCACAATATTATTTAAACTTGATGGGTTTCGGATAAGTTTAAACTATCTATGGCAAGTACTTTAATTCCTATATATTAAATTAAATTAATTTAGAATAATTGGAGTTTATCAAAATCTCAGTGGATGTTTACTTACAGATTTATATCATCTTAATCTGTGTAAATTGGAAAAGATAGAAATGATTAAAGTAAATGATTCTAAAGCATAAAGTAAACATATTTAATATCATAAAATTAACACACATATTATATGCATATCGATATATATATATTGGATCGCTTTCAATACCTTTAATATAAAAATTGAATAGCTAAATCAATCTGTTTATCCTTTTCTACCAACCTTACAGTATAATACAAAAGCCTATTAATAAAATTGATTCTTAAATAAAATCTTATTAAAGTTATAACTTTAAATATCAATCTCAATTTGATTACATTTAATATAGCTTGTTAAGATTGTCTTAAATGTTTTCGATTTCACTTCATTTTAAAATACTTTTCAAAGTCATTTAATGTGCTTGAATTTAGTTGCTATATAAAATTACCATTGGAATTCCGAGTGGAGTCATAAACCAGAACATTGTCTGCATATTTATTTTATGTTTGATTTTTCTATTTGTATGTGTATCTGTGTGTGTGTGTGTGTGTGTGCATGTCTGTGTGTAAAAAGTAAATGCAAAGTAACAAGCAGAAATTTAGCATGTTCAACATATTGAACACAAAGCAAAATGGTTTTAAATTTACAATACCAATGTGAATCAAATGCAGAGGAGGGTACAGTGTGCGGACGAGTAAAGGGGAGGGATTGATGGTGCATGGTAAACCAACGATTGCTGCATGACCAATGCCAATGACAGATGCAATTATGCAAATGTGTGTGTGTGTGTATCTCTATGACTATATGTGTGTATATGTAAAGTTTGCAAGTCGAACATACGCAGTAAGGCATAATGAATGCTCCACGATGCGTGGGTGTTCGTGTCATGTTGAATATGTGCATACACACACACACACACACTAACACAAAAGGTTGCCATTGCTCAGTGATGCATACAATTCGTGTCTCTGTCTTTTGCCAGTGTCTGTGTGTTGCATTTTGGTTGTTTATTTGGATCGTTGGCAATGGACATCCATCCCCCTTTGATTTAACAAATGAAATTGTTAATTTTGGCCAAGGCAAAAGCCAATTTAAGTTGCACATGATGATGATCAGATCCATCTCAGATACCATCCATCCCAAGTCCCCCGCATTCTTTTCTCCTTTATGACCTCTACACTACTACACACACACACACATATAAAAGCAAGAATAATTGACTCAGCAGCATTCCGAATTTTCCTTTTGCAACCGCAGTTAATTCCGTTTCAATTTCAATTTCAGTTTTCATTTATTTTAGGTTGCATGATTTTCAATTAAAATCACTGAACAATGGCAATTAATTGATTTCCATTTAAATCAATTGACACAACATACAAATAACAACAGCAACAACAACACCAAAATCAAGAATAGCATCACAATTGTTGTTAATTTTTCCCATTTGGTGGTAGCAGGTGGAGTTGGGTAGATCAATGTCAGACACAAAAATCCATTTACCATAACCTGTTGTCGTTCACTTCCTTTGCCACTTTTAATTGGCTTTGATTGCAAAATAACAATTGCATTTAATACACACCCACACACACACACTCACACATGCACACAAACACTTAAAATTGGCATACCCCCCCAACTCCATTGGACCACTTTTGTCTATCAATGCAATTATGCAAGGTGCTTTGATTGAGATATGGCTTTTTCAGAGAATCAAATGCAATTGTTTTGGGTACGAGTCGAAACACTCAATCAAAAATTGTTTGCATAATTACCATATTTCTCTCTCTTAATAATTCTCGTTCTCTATCTTCCCATTCAGTCCCGCTCTGTCTATATTTGGTTGAGAGCATACAAACCAATTCAATTCCACTTGATTAAATTGCTGGCAAAAATATATTTCAGTTTTCTATAGCATAACTTTGAGCGCAAATAAGTTAGGTACAGTCATGCATTAGTTTTTCTATTTAAAGCAATTTATAAAATAATAAAATTACTTAGAAAATCAAATGTTTAAAGGAAATCATGTCTAGCATTGAATTTCGATAGCAACTGGAAATCGATGAGGGAAGATATATCAATAAAAAAATTTTTAGAATTTGTTCGTCTAGTTAAATTAAAAAAAAATGTTGGGTTAAATTTTTGATGGGATTTAAAGCCCAAAATATTTATAACTCAAGAAACATATTTTTAATATGATTAATAAAAATTAAAATATATAGTGTGTTACTCTCTTCAAGTCATACAAAATACTTTAGAATATATTCCGATATATTTAGAACACAGAAAGAATATAGAGACTTTCTTCATAGAATTAGAATTTAAACAGTTCCAAGAAAATATTTGACATTTAAGCTTTATTTTCCTTTCAAGGAAAAACATAAATCAGTTATATAATTTCCTTAAACAGAAAACATTTTCATCGAATACTTGTTTAATTTTCTAAGCTGTAACAAAAGTTTCTATTGTTGATGCCCAATCAAATGTACCTCCAACTCCTTTTTCTTTTCAGCGCTTTTGGGTAATTCCTTTTTGTTGTTGATGTGACAAGCCACATTTCAGCCACAGAATATGGAAGGAGAACGAAAAAGGAACCTTTTGTTCAAAATGAAATTCAATTAACGTATGCGACGAGAGGTGGGCGGTGGCATCGAGCAAGCGAGCAAGCCAATTTACAGTTAACCAAAATTTAAATGACTTTCGTGGGATTCCCCCAAAAACAAAAAAAAAAAATACATGATGGAACGAAAAATGATGGGAGGAGAATAATAGGGGAGTTGTTTCAGAGGGATGGGGTGAGGGGGTGCGGTAGCTCTTTGATAAGTTATAAAATTTAATGCGCCATCATGGTCGTAAAATCTCTGTGTGACATGACAGTGTCGACATTGAATGCGGCAACAACTCAATGAAGATGCCAACACACACACACACACACACACACACATACACATCCAGTCATAAAAACGGAAGCAGGAAGCGAGAAGCGGAAAGCTGGCAAAAGCAAGACAGAAATACAGAGAACAAGAGGCAGGAAGAGAGAGAGAGAGGTAACATAAACACAGGGAAATATGCTTGATGAATGAGTAAAAACAGCAGGAAGATTGGCAATGGCAATATAGTAGGTTAGTTTGTTGGTAATCTGCCTGGCTGGTTGGTTGGTTGGTTGGTTGGTTGTTTGGGGCTGTTGGCTTATTCCAAGAGAATATTTGAAATTCCATTGGCATACGTTATGGCCAGGCCAAGTGGCAGGTGTTGCCTTTGTCCAACATTTTCCTAGGTGTTTTTTGAACTCTCAAACGATTTAAATTATTCTCCTAGTTGACTTTTGGGCCAGGCCATAAGCATAAATTCCTACCCACAAAAAAAAAAAAAAACAAGGCAAGGCAAAGTGTAGCCAAAATGCAATTGGCCTAGAGAAGATAAGATGTAATGGCTTTTCATATGAGGGCGTCCAGAAATATTTATCTGAAAGAGTTACGAGTCATTTGAACTAAGGCCATTCTGTCTGGCCAAGTCAACGACATTTGGTTGCAAGTTGTAGTTCATACTGTTGTTGGCCAGTTAAATGGCCGCTGAATGATTTAGCACATTTTCTACATGAGAACACCCTTGTCTTGTCTATCTATATCGTATATATGTATGTATATATTTTTTTGTTGCCTAACATACATACATTAGAGGAGAAGCAACAGCAGCAGCTGGGCACATTCCCACGTGCATCAGCCGCCACGTTTGCCGCAATTTACATTCAATTTTAGATCAATACAAAAGCATAATGGCCACAGAGACCAAAACAGACCAAAGACCATCCCCGCGAGAATATGCGGATTGGGAATGCGAACCAAAAGCTGGCCACAATGCGTGGGTGGCATTTTGCTCGATTGACGATTCTTTCTCTTTTTTTGTATTATTGCCTCTTGAAAGCGATTTGGTAACATGCCACACCATTCACACTCACGCCCCTTCCACCCCTCCACCCTCCTCTCCCTTTTCTTTTTTCTCTTGAAATGGTAACGTTACGAAAATGGGTGGAAAATTTCCTTTTGCCCTGCTGATTTCTCAGGTGCTTCGTTTCGCACATGTATTTACATTCTCTAAAATGGTGATGGAAACGTTAGAGAGGAAAGGTGGGGGGGGAGTAAAGTGTAAGAGAACCTGCAGACATTGCACTTTGTCATGACTTTCCTGCACTCTCTGGTGGCACTCCATTGTAGTCGACAAAACTTTGGTGTTTCATGTTCTTGGACAAACATTACTTGCATCTTTGATGAGGGGGAATGGGGCAAGGGGCAAACTTGATACAACTTCCACTAGCAGCTGAAAGACAGTTGCAACTTCAAAGCGAATGACCGCAAACTTTAATTGCATGTCGAGAGCTCAATTGACCCAATCAAAAAGATGGCTTCTAAATAAAAGGGGACCTTACCCCATCTTGACAAGAACACTGCAGCAATAACGAAAGGTATGGGTAAGGCAAGAAGTTTTTATATTCTTAATAACCACCTAAAGTCCTCTTAATTTAGCTGTCCATGTCATTATTTAGATTATAGTGTTCTTTATAAAATTGATCTAAGTTATTGTAGAAATACTAAATATTATTATTATTATTAAAGTATAGGACATGCACTAGCCTGGAATTCGAACCCGGATCCTCGTTGTTCAGTTGACTGGACTTAGACAACTAATCTACCTAGGACTGCAGATATATAGAATACTTAATAATTTAGCTAGATAGTTTCTAATAAATAAGAACCACATATATATCCATCATATTTTTGCTATTTTACCATAAGTTTTTGACTAGAACCTAAGAAAAGCCTACACAACTGTAAGATATAATAATAATAATCTTATAAATTTTATAATTTATAATCTATAAGATTTAATTAGAATTATTAGAATAACTAAAATAAAATTTTAATTTTGTTTATGGATTATATTATCAGTTACTAAATCTAACACTTACTAACATATTGCAGGGTAATCAGCAGTCGAATCTCATAATCGAAAAAGAATGAAATTTACTTTTATGAGTTTTTGCAATTATGTTTTATTGAAATTGTTGGTCAAGTCTTGTGATTAATTTCGTTTATTTTGTCTGGCACTTAATCTTTTCTTTGTCACTGTCTCGTTTTTCCTATCTATCTCTCTCTCTGTCTCTCTCTCTCTCTGACATCAATCTAAATGTTGATGTTGGGCATTTTTAATTGTTTGTGCAAATCAAAGTGAAGTTTTAAATTGAAAATTGCAGTTCAATGATCTTTGACTTTTTATATATGTGTGTGTTGATGCTAACAGCTTAAGTGTTTCCTTTTATTGGGGAATGTCCTTGTCAGTTTTGGCACTTAACATATTAAACTAATTCCTCTCTCATTGTGATTCATTTTCTAACAATTTATTCGGCTTTATTGCCAAGTTTATCTCAATTTGAAGTCAACCCTCAAAGCATTTGGCATCGCTTTGTCTTCGTCGTAGTAGCCGTCCTTGGGTCCTTGTGTTGGCCTACTATATTTTCTGCTCCTTTCTAGTCATCCTGCTTTTACTGCGGGCAATTTTCGCCATTTCTTAGTCATTCTTTGCCAGATACGCCCACTTTGATATAAGAGTGGTGGGTGGAAAGTAGAAATTTTGCCAGCTCATCATTTCTATGCAATTCTGTGCTGCTTTCTCTGTGTGTAATTAAAGCCAAGCACCCAAAAAAAAAAAAAAAAAAAAAAAACTCGACCACAGGCAACACTTAAATGGAAAAAGCTAAAGGGAAGAGGAGTGAATGATGCAGAGGTAGTAGACTGTTGAGTTAGACTGTATTCTGCCTTTTCATGTTGATTATGCTAATTTTTTGGGTAAAAGACTCGTAAGCTGAACGAACACGAAATCCAGTGAACATGTTTTAGAAGGACTCAAAGACAAAAGGTTTTTTTGTTGCTGCCAATGTTTCCTTCCTTCCTACCACCTTAATGAAAAATGCTGCATAATCTAACCTCCAACTCCATCTCTAACTCCAACTCCATCTCCATCTCTATTCTTTCGCTTGGCCCCATTCACCCCTCACGTGTAATTAAAGTGCCTTTTCTCTTCTATTTTTCTTGTTTTTTTTTTTTCTTCTTTTATGGATCTCACAGCTATGGCCACTAACTTGGTGATTCGATGGCGATGGCTAAGCACAAACTGCGACATAAAGCAAGAGGAAGTCAGTTGTTGTGAATCGGGTGAACAGGGTGCTGGATACGGGAATACGGGGAGTGCAGGCACCGAGCCGTATAAGGTGCAGTGGGTAGTATGAAATATGCGCAGCTGACAGTTTTGAAAAATGAAAGCTTTGGGGGCGGGCACTTTCCTTTGCCCTTCCGCTCTCTTCCTCACTTGTTTCTCTCTTTCTTTCTTTTTTGACTTTCCTTTGGCTCGGCTCGTGCGAATATTGCAAATGTGGCGGAAAATATGGCGTCAGTCAAAAGTCAGCGCAGCGCGTTTAATGCCAGCGACAGCAAATAAATTGCATTTCACTGCAGCCAGCAGCACCAAAGGCAGCAACATTTCAGGCAAGGATTCCAATTCCCACCCGCTGAGCAAGAAGCTTAAACACTAAAAAAAACAAAAAAAAAAAAAAAAATACAACAGAAAACCTGCACCAGAAAAGGAAAAACTAAAGGGAAAAGGAAAAGGATGAATCGCGAAAAGCAATTTCAATTCATTTCAAACCGCCCGCTGTGACCATTGTTGAAAAGGTGCGAACAAAAAAAAAATGTTTGAGGTATATATTTGAAATTTATATTTCTAATGGAGATGCATTTACTACCTTCTCTCTCGGAAACAGCATTCTCTGCTTGTCAACCATGTGAGTAAATCTTGTTGGCTGCTTCACTTTAATTACTCCATTACTTTACTTTTGCCACGGTCTGGCAGGCAAGTCTCTTTCTCTACGCATAGTTCCTGGTATTACGGCTTCACTGAATCTATCCCCTAAATTAAGTTGTTATCCAGTCGGGAAAATATGCAAATTGTTTTTGGCTCATGTCAGACATAAACTTTTTTTATGGCCAAGTGACATGTAAGGCCACCTCGCCCCACCCATCCATTTCAAACAACTACCCTTTCTTTTATCATTTGTCTGGCAAACACTTTCGTCTGGCGCCAAAAAAAAGGATATGAAAAAGCAACAACAGTAACAATATCGAGAACTGAGTCTCATAAGATTTGTTCCAATGTTCCCACTTTATGCATTCTCCGTGTATCCCAAAATCAGATAAGCGGCACCTAAACACAACGCCAACTCTATGGAGTTACACCGACCTCCAACTCTTTCCTTTAAACCAAAGTCAAGCTGGAAAATAATTGCGAATCATAAATATGAGGCACGACGTCCTCGACATTATTTAGAACAGGCAACAGAGGCAGAGGCAAGCTGAGTGCAGCTAACAGTTAATTAAGACATTCAAACCAACTCCTCCTGCTCCTCCTTCATCATGAACAACTCATTCACGCCGTTTTCAGTTGCTCCTCCGTTCCTCAAGTTCGATGTGGGTTGTCGCGTGTCTATAGCTGCATTTACCGTACACAAGGAGTGCGAATGTGGGAGAGGCACAGAAAGAGAGTTTTCATGTTCGTGTTTAACCCCATCCCCTCCCCCCCTGTGATCCCATCCAGAACTGGAATTGGGACTGAGAGTGGAAGTGAGTTGGGTATAATGCCTCTACAAGCTTCTAATTGAGCGTGCACTGGGCGCTTCTAATTATCGCATAAAGTGAACTGTTTCGGTTTCCCATTTCCCGATCCTTTGACGCCAATGTTACTCTTGTTGTCCTCGATGTTGTTTAGTGCAAATGGCCTGGTGACACTCGGTCTTGTTGAAGGAGCTAAAACAAAGGATGTGGACGGAGGAGAAGGAGTGTGAAAGGTTCAGCCGAAACATAAATTAAGTTGTTTGCCATCTGCGATACAGTTTAAAGTCGTCGTGGGAATTGTGGGGAATGGGATGACGCAGAAGCATGAGCATGAGTACTCCCCTACGCCTATCCATTCATCCATCTATCCATCCATCCATCCATCCATCCAACCAACCAACCATGCATACATCCATCCAGCCAAACTTCATTACGGAGCTTGTGTGTGTTGGGCGCAAATTTCCTGTTCTGCTTTTTACGGCTACACGTAATCAAATTAAGCAATTACTGCCTGCCGTCTACCCCACTCCACACAACTCCCCCTTTCCACCCTTACAATGATGGAGCAACTTCAAGGGAAACCGGCAAACTGGCAACTCCAGTATAGAGGTGGGGCAGATGAAAAGGAAGTTGGGCAACTGCAATCATAACGGTAAACGTTGCTCGGGCAAGCGGAATTGGAACTCCAAAAACATTGAGAACAAATGTTCTACATTCTCCTTCGTCCTTCGTAAAGCTGGGTTTCATTTGAAACTAAATTTGAATGGTTACTTTGGTGAAATGCTCTTCACTGTGGAATTAGCATGATAATTGTTTGGTTTATGGCCAATTAATCATTTCGTCCAGCCAGATCCCAGACTGGCAATACCTTAAACTATCGATTCAACGACAATAAACAGACACACCCATTTCCTACCCCATCTTACCCCGCTAAATAAATATGGCAAGCTTGAAACTCAATGACAATTGGAACTGTTGGCGAATCATGCTAGCAATTAATAATATTAAAGATGAGGGTAAAGGAACTCAATGGGTCAATGTGAAAGTGTTTAACATGATGAAAACTCGCTTTCCTTTTCGCTTTTCTATCTAATCGCCTCGCTCGTAAAATTCTAAGAGTTGTCCCTAATTATAACTGACCACGCAGTAGTGCAACTCGATTGCGTTTTGCTTCTGTTTTTTCGTCCTTCACCCGCTGGTGCTTCATTCATTCATTCCCATTGAATGACCAACTCAATGAAAATACAGGAGGATGAGTCAACTTGAAGAACTCCCCCAGTGACCTAATGAGCCATTTAGCCGATTGGGGTTAATGTCTGCACCAGCAACACACAGAAGAAAAAGAGAGTTAACAGGGGAGTCAAAGACGGGGGCGTGGCAATGGATAGAAGGAGCCTTTCAACTTTTCCGTGACTCGTCTTGTTGATGAATTTTTGAAAAGGCTTTGGCTTCGTGCAAAAGTTTTTCCTGGGATAAATATATCAACCCGATTACTAACAGACTCGAAAACTTCCTGGAGGAGTTCAGTTTTTTTTTTTTTTTACTCTTCTCTCCTACTACTTTTTTATTTGCTTCTCTTTGTCTATTCATTTTCATATTTTCCTTCTTTATGAGCAAACATTTTGGTCACGTTCCATGGGACGTGAACATTTTTGGGAAACTTTCCTAGAGGCAGGCAGGCACAGATGCAGACGGAAACTGAGAGGTGCGAACTAAAGGCCCTAGCGCAGGGAAACTTGTATTGTTCTCTCTTCCTGATGAAGGCTAACAGAGTTTTCAACTTGTTTGCTCCACTTCCACCTTCTTGTAAATCCCCCACAATTGGAATTACGATGTCATCATCGTGTCGACGGTTCTGCTAGCCATTGACCACACTAGTTGCGCATCTTCGACACTTACACGACTTAGTCCATGTTGGACATAAACACAAACAGGACTACGAATCAAAATGAGTCCCATCCGCATCCCCAGGCAAAGCTTTCAATTGGTCTCCCTTTGCCGTCTCCAATTGCAAGTGAGTTTCGATTGTGCAGGAGTAGGGGAAGTTGGATAAGAGGATGCTTGCCTCTGATTTCGATTTGTCATTGATTTCAGTTCAGTTTTAAACTCAGGATCCGTTGCAGTTTTCCATTCCTTGTTCCACTCCTCTTGTAGTTTGAAGCTCATGGAAATGAAATTGGAGATGCCAGAGGAAGGAGAGGAAGATGTCTGGCTGACTATATGTCAGTCGTCATCCTTAGAGCTGCTCCTGGTTACGTGGAAGTATGGGACAGAGTATGTGGTTGACTCCATCCCTCGGTTATTGCATTTTTGATAACTGAAACCGGCATAAAAATGACAGATTGGCTTCCTCACGCTCCACCTCCTACTCATGTCTGCCCTTACTTCTCACTAAGGCAACCAGTTTCAGCCTCATATTAATTATTGAAATAGAAACCCGTTTGAAAATGCCCACTCCAGGCAAATGACAAATCGATATCCCCCAGAGAGAACCAAAAAGCCAGAGAATGAACGCAAAGACCTGAAAGCAAACCCATGTTGTTCTGTAGCCAACATGACTTCTATCTAGGATCAATATAAACCCGAAACTGACTTCAAGTAGAGTAGCTAAAATTGTCATTCGATTATCGATTCAAGTTGCTGGCAAATGTCATCCTCTTGCCATCTCATCGCTCATTCATTCGGTTGCCCAGGCAGCAGCAGCAACTTATCAGTTAATGTGAAACTTTATTAGGTTATGGAAATTCCTTCATAACCTCACAATTCCTGATGTTAAATGCTGTGAAGATGCAGGAGATACTCGCACGCTCGCTGTCTCGCATATTTTCCAACTCATTTCATTGTGTGAAGGGGGGAAACTCAAATATCACTGTTAAAAAGCGTAACCAAGTTTGTATCTTTATACGCCGCCGCCCAACCCCTCCGCATCCTGGATTGGGCTCCACATCATCGTTGTCATCATCTTCATTCTACCCTCATTCACTTTACGATCGAATGCTAATAAAGTTGTCTGGCATTGGACGATGGCGGCTTTGGCATCGGCGGCGCCAACTTGCATAATTCAATTACATCCGATGTAGACTCATAAAACTAAATCAAAGGAAAACAAAGCGTCATGCTCCATTTACTTTTAGTACTAACTCCGATACAACCGACTGACAAATTTGGCCCTGGCAATAAAAGGGATTTCCATACTCCCACACTTACTTCATCTCCACAAGTTCTCTCTTTCATGGTTATCCGCTTTGGCTGGACTCCAGACTCCAACTCCAAGCTCAGACGGTTGGCTAGACCATTTGTAGCTGACAGTTGATGGCGCAGTAGCAGCAGGAGCTGGAGCAGGCAAAAGTTTTGCCGTCACTTCCGACACCCTCGAGGCGTAGCAGCAAACAATTTTGCCTTGCG
Organism: Drosophila sturtevanti; assembly: GCA_018150375.1. Taxonomy (NCBI): domain Eukaryota; kingdom Metazoa; phylum Arthropoda; class Insecta; order Diptera; family Drosophilidae; genus Drosophila; species Drosophila sturtevanti. Next base: position 1,087,255 of record JAECWJ010000324.1, on the reverse strand, counting down.
TTTGTCCGACCCTTCTTCCCCTCGGCCCCTCTTAGCTGACATGCTTTGCCTTGACTTTGATTTTACTTAGTTTTCCTTTTGGCCATAATAATAATAACGTGCAATATCATTATATATAGTGACGACGTCTCTGACTGTGACTGATTGCAGCCAACTGAGAAAGTTGCCAAAGTTTTACTTCACTCTTCACTCTTCTCCTCTGCAGTGCCGCCGCATCTTCTTGTATTAGTGCCAAAGTGCATAATCTTTTCGGACTTCATAACTTGCAACTCATAAAAATGTTGATTGTTCAAGCAGAATGGGAAGTCCCTTTAGAGATACTCCTTTTTTCTTTTTTTCTTTTTGAAGTTTCTTTTTTTTTTTTGTTTTTGCAGACAGTAAAAACAAATTGTCTAACATAAAATTGCAATTTTAGTTTGAGTTTGAGTGTTAGGGGAGGGCAATTGCTTCTATTATTTTCTCATTTATCGTGGTAATTAACTATACTTGCAGTTGAATTGAGATACGTGAGGCAATTGCAGCAAATGGCAAACGGGCAAACGGCCAAAAACGAGGACAAAAAAAAGGAGAGCAAAAACTAAAATAAAAACTCCGAAGGAAATCTCACGACAGTAATAGCAGGAAAAGCAAAAAAAAAAAAAATAAAATCAGAAAGGATAAAAAGAAAAAGAAATAGAAAAGAAAAGGTATTTTTGTCCTTAGCCCGTGTCCGAGTGCGTTGAAAGGATTCATCTTTCATATGAAGATGACCCGGCGAAACATCTGTTCTAAGCGCATCTCCAACTGTGCGAAGAAAATCTTTTTGTACTATATGGGATTACTTCCAACTGACAATTTGTTAGGCAACTACTTACTCACTTACCCAATATCCAACCCCGCCACCGCTGTCGCCGCCATCATCATCATCATCTTTCAGTTCGGTCACGTGTCCTGTTTAAAGGAGGATTTTCCCATTTCCATGTTTCTATGTTGTTTTTATTGCGATTTGATTCTATTTGCCACTTGCACACATCCTGGCCACATGCCTTCTCGTGCCGCACAAGATCAAGTCTTTGGCATATTTGTTTTTACTCTACGCCATTATTATACTTATCCTTTATCCTTTGTGCTTCAGTTTTTTGCTGCTTTTGCTCGGGGTTGCTGCCATGTTGTTGGTGTGAACTTTGGCACTTTGTTGCAGCTTTTTGTATTCAACATTTTATCCTTTTTCTCGGCTTTACTCCACTTTTTTCATCGCTTTTTCTATTGTGAGCAACTATTTAAGGCGTTTCCATTTAGTTGGAGTTGCTGTTGTTGGAGTTGTTGGTGTTGCTGATGCTGATGCTGCTGTTTAGCCGCATTGAGAGGGTTGCAACATAAAACTGACTATCATTTGACCCCCATCCCACTTCATTACCCTCGACACTCATTACTCTTTCACAGTGGGTGTGGGGTTTTTTCAGGCGAATGGGCGTGTGTCTGCAGGACTTGATAACAGCTTGCTTCGCAGGCTTAGCGGTCTTGTTATCAGTCAGCTAAACACCGAGTTCTGCCTTGTAAATCAAAAGAGTTTTATCACAAACCCATTTACTTGGAAGCAAAAGTCACGTGCATCACGTGTAAATGTCAAAAAAAGGAAATTCTGGAAAAATGAAAAAGGTTGCTTTCGCTCACTTTCTCTCTCTCTATCTCTCTCTCTCTCTCTCTCTCTCTGTGGGTGGTTAACCAAAAGAATTTCAATTTCTATGATTTTCATTTTGATTTTCTTTTTTGTAATTGTTTTTTTTGTTCCTTTAATTAAAATTTTCTTGAAAAAAGGAAAAAAAAAAGTTTGCTAGCAATTTGCCTAAATTTTTTGGCATTTTTTGTTAATGAGGCAAAATCAAACTAATCAACCTTTTCTTTCTTTTCCAATCTTATTTTATTTTTACTCGTGTTTTTTGTTTTTTTTTTTTTTTTGTTATTTTTTAATTGAATTTCTTCGACAAGCTGTCCATGGCAGATGAAGCAAAGAATCAAAGAAAGTTATTTCATTAAAAAATTTTAATTGACATTCGTTCTTCCAGCAAATTAAGCCCAGGACCAGTCGTAGAATGAGGCCATCTGTCAGCTCTGGACAGCTCCTGTCGTTGAGGACAACTTTCAGGCCCCAAATGAATCAAGCTGGCAGGATCTCATATATATATCTATATATATGTGTGTACTTATATATACATATCGTATATATAAGTATTTCGAAATGATTCTTCTGTGCACTTTTCTTTTTTATTTGTGAAAGTAAATTTTTGTGATGTAATTACTGCGACAAGTTGCCCAATTTGCTTAGTTCGTCCTGAAGTTTCGTTCATTTCATTTAATTAGTTTGGCAACAAATTGTTTGTCCTTGCCTTGCCATTTTTTGCTCTTCCCTTTTTTTTTTTTTGGTGTTTTTTTTCTTATTTTTTTTTTGTTTTTTGGGTAGGGGAAACAGGAAATTGCTTCATTTCGACGGCTTTTGAGTGACAAATTGAATTTGTAGCGACAAATAGGGCTACTTGTCACTGAACCGACAGACACACACACATACATATACCCCCACTTCGCACACATCCGAGTAAATATATGTATGTGTGTGTGTGTGTGTGTGTGGAAGAATGTGTCTGTATGTATATATGTGAAAAGTTATGTTGATTCCATTGAAGGGTTTCCCCCACTTTATTACATTGTTTTGCACTACTGCACAATGCATTTGCTATCTGATGACGATAAGAAGCCAGAAGAGAAGTTTCTTTTAGTTCCATGCGGAACCACCAGCTTGAAGAAATCTGGAACTAGTTCCAGTTTCAAAATAAATAAATTGGGGAAATATATAACAAAGGCATAAATTTGAAAATTTTTCCCTTTTTAAAATATATAGTTGAAGATTGGAAAACAACTTTTTAATGGACTGTATTGAGTAAAAGTTTCATTTTAAAAAATCACAATATTGACAACTATTGTAAATTTTTAATATTTTACTTTGAGCAATATTTTCTAACTCAGAAAATTATATTGTACCCCATAAAAGAAGTATAGCAGGGAGGAGTGAAGGGTAATCGGAGTAAATAATCTTCTTTCTTTCATTAGTTAATTGAATGTTGAATCTATACAATGCTATAATCGTAACAATACAATAATATAGTAGTAATATAAAATAATATTCAAAACCAAACTTCATGTCATTTACATAATGAGTAAATGAGTGAAAATAAATTACATTATGAACATTATTTACAATTTCTTAAACTTGGATCATTTCATAAGACTTCTAAAAGACATGTTTTTCATGTAATTTTCTTAAAGTTTCACAAACACTTTAAAAACATAAAGATTATTTTCTTGTATAATCAAATATTTAATTATCTATTGTAGAATTGTGTATAATTTCAAAACTTTTTGAATATATAATTGCTAAAGTTCAAACATACAAATTAAAATATTACAGTTCACAACTATATGTTTTCAATTTTCGCTCTAGCAAATATTTGCATATAAATATTGCAAATGATTTCATATCACGAACTAGTTCTCTTTTTGCCTCAACTCCGACCACTTTGAGTGCAATCATAAACAACAACAATAACAACAGAGAAATTTTATCGTTAGCGTTGGCCATTTGCCTAAAGCGAGAAAAAAATGCGCAACAGTTGCAACAACAGCGACAACAACAAAACCAAACAATTGTCCTTTCCTCTGCCTAACCAAAAGAAAAAAAAAAAAAAAAAATGAAAAAAAAACCAAATCGCCATGCCATTGAGTTCTTAGCCATACACCGACGCCGGCAATTCGCATATGCGCATGTGCCCACACACAGAGCCGACATCGAGCTACGAAGTCTCGCAGGCTTAACAGAATTTTTAGCTAGGCTTCAGTCGCTCACAACTTTTCGAAACACACGGTCGAAGTTGGGAAAAAGCCAATGCGTCGTCGTCTCGAGAGTGGCGTGTGTTTTGCGATTTAAGGCAAAAGTGAATTCGGAAAAAAGAAACGCGTTATCGTTCTTGTTCTTGTTCTTGTTCTCTTACTCCGTCCAATCGTTATGCCGAAGTTCCTTACCACAAACCGAAATCATTAATAACCGAAACCAAAGCCATCAACAACAACATCATCATCATGCACGTTATGTTGTGGTCTTTGGCATTAAGTGGAAATGGGAAAAGTGTCGCCTAGAAAGTGCAAAATCATAAGTTTTGTTATGGTGTCAGTGTTGGATTAGTTAGCGTTTGCCATTTCACCCCTTACCCTACTATCACTAAAAGGATTAAAAGCATAACCATAACCACGTTTCACAAAAAAAAAAAAAAAAAAAAGGACGAACAACTGGAGAAGGACCTACATCATTTTGGTGTTGACAGCCGTTAAGCTGATACGAGTGTAAGCATTTAATGTGTTTGGCTAAACAGGATTTTCAACACCCTGTACCAGTCCAGTACCAGACCAAACCAAACCATACCAAACCCTAAGCCTGAGCCTGCCCTACCCGATCCGACCCGACCCGACCCAGACTGGAACTAAATAAATATTTTCACATTCTCTTTATGTCGCATTGCGTGACTGAAGAAGAAACATGTTTTTTTTTTCCTTTGTGTTTGTTGTAGGTGGAGTAGAACCACTACCACATGTGACACTAATTGCAATGTGCGACAGATTAAAAGCTTTTTTTTTTTCTTCTTGCCTTCAAAAAAAATTTAACCCATTTGGAGAAAAAAAAAAAAAAGAAAAAAGAAAAAGGTCAGATAAGCTACAACCAAAAATAAACGAAAGAAGGAGATTGAGTGAGGGAAAGAGATGGATAGTAAATGTAAGCTTACACAAAATGCAAATCTTTTCGTTGCGCTTGGCCAGCTATGAATGGGCAGTCCGAACACTTAACCTAACGTGCCCCCCACAACTTTTTCGTTCTCTTCTCGTCCCTTTTGAACATTTCCGCACGCTAACGCCTCAACACGGCACACAGTCTAACAGTCAACGTCTACGTTGATTGAATGCCTAAGTGCTACGGCCATATCCTCCCTCCCCCGCCCCCCTCCCCCTCGGCCAACCGCCTCTTAAAAGCAGTCAAAGTGAAACTACATAAATGTGCCCCCAAGTGTAGGCTACACTTAACTTTACTTTTCTTTTCGTTACTTGCCTTTGTTTTGCTTTATGTGGTCTAGTTTATTCTTCTTTTTTGTTTTTTTATTTTCCTTTTTTGGTAGGGGCCCCTCCTGATTCAGGTCCTTTTCAAGACGTTGAGAAATATGCATAGATTAGGCACGCTTTTAGCGCTCAATTGTGCGACAATTTGATTTGATGTCTCAATTACCATTAGAGATGAGGCCGCATTGCCATAAAATAGTCACGAAACTTCATACAAATTGCCAAAAAAAAAAAAAGGGAAAATTTGACCAATTTTGATTTGGTACTCAACATTTTAGATGGGGATTTCTGCAATGATTCAATTTGCATTATATATTAATACATTCGGAATCATAAAATATTAACGAGACTCTTAAATCTTTCTTTGACGAAGTTGACTTTAAATAGTAGGTACTAAGATAATCTATATAAAATGAGATGCTTTAATGTTGTTTTTAATGTTGAAAACTTTTACAGTAATCAAAATATCAGTCTAAAAATTGAATTTCGTTTTGTTGATTTTCAGAAAGGAAAAGAAAAGGTTATCAAATGATATTCTAAATGAATGTTTAAGTTTTAGCATTAAGATAATCTATATATAAAAGGCTATAGAAAATCTTTTCAATTTGAAAATTTCTTCTTTACGTCTGATCTTTAAAAAGGAAAACATCCTTATTCTTATTAGGATTTTAATATAAACTATTTGACTTTTAATCATTATTTCATAAACTTAATATTTTTATCTCTATCTGAAAAATACCAATAAAAATTGTATTAGCTATTATCTTAAAAGTTGCTCAAAAATATAATTATTTATAATATTATCACATGTCTAAACTTCACCATAATAATATAATTCACATATAATTTTCATTGTGACTGACGTAATTTTCAAGATTTAATCGGTCAAATAAAATCAGAAATCAAGTAAACATATAATAAAAACCATTTTTTATGTTCTATCATCTCTAAGATTTCATTTCAGCAAGTCAAATAAAAATACAAGAAAAAAAAAACAACAAGAAAAAATGCGGCAAAACGGAGCCGCATCTGACCCAGATATGATACACCCACGTCAACTTGGATTTTCAAGTCCCACTCCAAGTCAGATTTTCTATTAAAAAAAAAAAAAAAAATAAGAAAGAAAGAAGGAAAAATATCATTTTAATAACCAAAATGACAACCATAAATCAATGATTATTGCCCATTCTATGTTGGCAAGCTTTAAAATGGCTCGTTGTCGAGATATTTTTATGGCACTTGCCAGATAAAAGTATCTCCCTTCTCCACCTCCTCAAGTGTTCTTCTTTCTCTATATACTTCTGCTCCTTTTACCAACATTTTGTCCTTTTTCATTTGGTTTGTCCATACCAAAGGCAAGTAAACGTGTCGTCGCTTAGCCAGGGGATTCTGTCACTTTGTCGCTTTACCACAATAAATTTTGTCGCGCCACAAAATATTGAAAATTCTCTGCACAAAATCTCGAACCCAAGGAGTATGAACGGTGTTGAGTTTTCATACTCATAAAACGTAATTGAGATTGTATTTCATGTGTCTTTTTGAAATGTGGCCAATGCCAGAGAGGTGGATAAAAGCTCCATAAGCCTGAGCTATGGCTATGATATGTGAGATGATGGTCATTAAGGGAATATGGACAAGGCATGAAAATCATTTAGGTATCAGCATACATAACCCCCCCAGGCCACCATACACATGCACACCACACACATGCACAAAAAAGAACAGAGATTTAATTTTAAATATGGTGATATATCCAACCAAAATAACGGTTATGTGACTGGTTGCAATAAAAAAATTGACTTTAATATTTCGTTAGAAGGTATAAAATTTTAAAATTTCAATTTTCATTTAATCAATAGAATAGAAAACTATAATTAATTTAATATTGTATAACAATAATGTGGTAGTAGCTTACATAATGATATATCTATTAAAAATATTGTAAATTATTTTCTGAAGGTTTTAACTTTTGCAGATGTTACATAAAATAATAACCCAATTATATTTGTCATTGGTTTGTTGATTATATTTATTTATTTACACAAATTATACAATATTATATATGACTGACGAGCCAAAAGGTTTTCGCATTTAATCGCTTACGTCAAATATTGTTGACCATTTTTTTTTGGTAAAAGTTCATGATTTTGGTTAATGGCTTAGGGCAAAAATTTGTCACCAAACCCATTTGAACTTTTGTTGTTACATCAACTGCATAAACTACGCCAAAACTAATTGCAAAAGTAATTTTCTATCCAAAAAGGACCCAACACATTAAAAGCAATCGCCTGTCATCATGTCAAATTTGGCAACGAAAATTGCCTATTTAATTGCATGGCCAAAAATGTCTTTTATTTTGTTGGTGTTCATTTTTGCCCCCATAGAATTGTTGTTCGATAAATTTACTACACACACACACACACACACACATATATAGAGGGGCAGCAAAGTTCAATAGTTAGATGGTATGGCAATTGTGCTGGGCTCTAACCCAAACAAAACCCACATAAAACAGAAAAAAAAAATAAATAAAGCCTGGCAATGTTCAGTGAAACAAAAACATACAAATGACTTTCAGCCCAGTTTGGGCGATGTAAATTAATTGCCAGTACAAATTAGCCATAGAGTGAACAGGAATAGGGTGAGGCAATTGGTTATAAAAATGGCTAAGAGGTGAGGTGGAGGAGTGGAGTGTGGTATGGTAAATGGGCAGGCCATTATTTGGTCAGGCAAAATGCAGATGTGACGAAGCTCATTATTTTTAATCAGCCATACATCAGAATATATAGTGTAGCAAAGTTCAGTTTTTGGAAAAATATTTATACACATTTAATGGACTTGAACTGAACTGCAAAACTGTGCGTGTGTGTTTCTGTGTGTCTTTCTGCTTGTGGGTATTTGGGTGTGTGCGTTCAAATATTTAACAAATTGTGGAAATGCATTAAAACTATGGAAACTGCAATTTGATATTTTTGTACTGAGTAAACTACAAAATTTTTTGCTCATTTTATCTATGGATAAGCAGCCGCGAGGCAAAACCTCTTGGATTACTTAGAAACGAAATGTTTGTTGTTTTGTCTTAAACTAAGATATATATATATATACGTAAATATATATAATAAGTATATAGTACCTATATCTATTTGGTTTACTTGATGGCTGTTTATCATTAGGGAAAAATAAAGAAGGAAAATGCCTCGAGGTTGTTTCTAAATGGAAGTGAAAAGCCAACTCCCAACACAAGTCTAGGAAATGGAAAGCTAAACAAACAGAGGCACAACCCCAGAGGAATGCGAGGAAAATATCAGCAACAGCAGCAATAATAGCAATAGCAATAGCAACAGTAACAACAACAAAAACAACAGCAACAGCAACAGCAATGGAAAGACGGAAATAAAATATTAACTTTTACTCAAAACTCAAACTCCAACATCACGGATTCAATTAGAAACGAAAGCCATTTTATAATTGAAACAAGGCAAAGGCACAAAGTTGCCTCCGGGGCCAAAATGTGGATAGGCCACAACGATGGCAGCAACGTAGGCCTTTTGAATTTTAATGGCGGATTGAGGAAATGGGAAGGCAAAGCCAACATTAAGCAAAAATCTAAAGAACGAAAAAAAAAAAAAAAAAAAAAAAGTTAAATAAGAAAACGAAAATAAAACTCATAATTCACATCGATAAATATTAGTAGGGAAAACAATTATCTAAGTCAGTACCTCACACCATATATATATATACTCTGATTGCGATGGTGATGATTATACATTTATCTTGCGAGTAATTGAAAATTTTATTTTTTTTTATTTTTTGTTTCTTCGTCAATTTGTCATTTTTGTAGACAAAGGACTCGACGACGACTTGGCTATCTGTCGACAAATGATGCGTCTGACTAAGCAGAAAACATTCATTCAGAAAAAACTGTTCACGCTTTTTCCACTGATTATGATTGAGTAGATGTCTTTAATATGGTATTGATCCAAAATTGTGTTAATCACCAAGATGTTGCAAAATGACAGGCAGCATAGGGGATTAATGTCTATCTGCTATTGGGAATTATGACTGTTACTTTTTGTTTTAATTCATTTAAAAAGTTTATAATATACATACACATACATATGTATGTGTATCATATATGAAATGGTATTATTAATATCGTATTACCAAGTAGCCAAATTCTAAAATAGTTTATAAATTACCAACTAACTTCAACTAAAACAAATTTAACTATTATATATATATTTTTTAATAAGGCTTTTTATGTATAAAGTAGAGTAGGGCTTTTTATGTAAGTAGAAAGAAATTTCTTATGAATAGACCACAACTCATTATCAATTAAAAGGAATTTTTATAAACGTTTTTTAAGTTTCTCTATAAAATGCATTTTGAAAATAATACAACAATAAAAAATTTATGACATTTGTCAAATTTTTTCAAATACTACAAATTGATGTCATGATGAAGCTGCCATTTAATATTTTTTTTTTAGCTCACATAAATACAAGCTAATAATTTTTAAGAAAAGAGGGAAAATTTTTCTCTTTTTTTTTTATTAGTCTTGTATAATTAAGCATTATATGTATATATATTCTTCTTCTTGCAAGTAATGAAAATTTGAAGTGAATTAAAATAAACTTTACCAAATATTTAAAGCTTTCAATCCATCAAAGTATAGAGGAAGAGTATAAAATACAGAACTCTGATGGATGTATCTATGCAAATTTCCAATTAAAATAAATTAACTTTCTCCAAGAAAATCAATATGAAATGACTTAATTAGTATATCTATATATCATATATATACCAAATTCATGGATAATATTTAAAATATTGTCAAGTCAACCCACGAATATGTCTTTTGAATAATTAATGAATCTCTTGTGAATTGACGCTGTTCCTTTGCCTGGTAACTGGTTTCTAATCAAATCCCTGAACTTCTTCTCCATGCGGCCATTTTAACTGTAGATGAGATAAGTTTAATTAAACATTCTTTTGGCTTGGCTTTGAAACTATTTTTGCCCAGTTTGGTAAAACTTTAAAATTCCGCCAAACAAAAAAAAAACCGAATAAACGAAAAACCGAAGGCAACAAACTTTACTGATTTCGATTTTTATTTCCATGGCAATTGTGCCAAAAAAAGAAAAAAAAATAAATAAATAAAAAAAGAAGAAAAAACATGGGAAATAAGTAAATTGGAGAGAGCTCGAGGAGGCCAACAACTTGGCAACAATTTCATTTTGCAGCCACTTGACTGCAAGTCCGTGGCTAAATATTTCCCTGACTGTTGTTATTGCCGCTGCAGTTGCACTTGGTATGCCATTGCCATAGGATTTGGCATTGGCGGAGGGTATTACGTTCCTACACGCCATTGGAGCAGGGTAACCACTTGAACCACAAAAACATTTCGAACAAAAAGTTTTTCGTATTTTGGCCTTTTGTTTTTTTTTTTTTTTTTTTTGCAGGTACCCCAAATATTACCTCAAATTTTGTATATAAACATCGGTCGAAGCATCCTTCACTTTAAATGATTACATTTTTGACAGACATCCTTTATTTGAGCTGTTAATCTTTTTGGTTCTAACTTTGTAATTACTTTTACAGCTAAGCATAAACTTTCTAGTCAATAGTGATAGAAAAAGTCAGCAGCACATTTACAAATTGTTTTTTTGAGCCAACCCAGCCACAACACAATATAACCACTTTACCCACTCTCCACTATCTTTGTCACTAAACTAAATCACTTTCTATTCAACAGGAACAGAAGTTGAAACGTGACAAGGAAAACCCACAGAGCAACACACCAAAAATAGACACAGAAGTGTAGAAAGAGAAAAGGAGCAAGGAGCAAGTCTAGCATCCAATAAAAAAGCTAACGAAAATCTCCATTCCTGGGGCCAAATGTGAAAATGCTGATGCAGCGATTGTTAGAGGACAGGCGAGGCCACTTGCACCAGCAGCAGCAACAACAACCACAAGAGGAGAACTGTAAAAGTTGAACTGGCAACAGCAGAGAAGGCAGAAAAGTTTCCAAAATTTCCCAGACACAAACTCGGCCAGACAAAACTCACTTCCCTTTGTGGCCGGAACTGTTAGTAGCATAACCATCAGGAGCATCACCAGCTATAGGAAAAGCAACACCAGTTGGAATTTGATTTTAACGCTTCTTCACCAGAAAACCAAAAGAATAAACAAGCAAACTCTATTCCATTGCAATCCTCGGCAGTAACGCTCCAATGGCCACCTATTGAAATTGGCCTGTCACAGATGGCAACCACAAAGAGAAGTTGAAATGTTCGCCAGCTTCAACGAACAGTTATTAACCCAACTCCAACTCCGTATCTAAGGATTAGACTAGCTCATCGTAATGGTTTCGTTCTGGCTCTTTAGTGGTGGCCTGTGGCTGCTCTTGCTGTGGTCATTCATTGGACAGGCGCCTTCAGTCAGCGGCTATTTGAACATTTTCATCAGCCACCACGAAGTGATGAAACTGATGGGTAAGTTTCCTCATCGTTTAATCATTAATATGGGGACAACAAACCTCAGAGAGACACGCCTCTAACTTACCCTCACCCACATCCCTCGCCATGCCTATGATTAATAGTTGTAGGACAAAGTTCCACAGGACAAATTCATTGATCCCGAACACTCAAATAAAAACAAAAACAACCTCAAGTCATTAATAGTTTCGAAATTATAGTTGACCATGCCAAGGACTTGGCTGAAACGAGGGGAGGGAGGAAAGAAAAAGAAGAAGGAGAGTAAAAACACGACAAAACAAATCCACACAAATCGATTTCCGGTATGGGCGCAACTTTACTTCCCTCCCCTTCCCTCTCTACCTTCCGCAACCTTCCGACAGCTGCAAGTGGCTGTTATGCCAGTTTTCCCCTCCTTTTCCTCCTCCTCCTCCTCCTCCTCCTCCGTCTTTAGACACCGCCTACTCCTCCTGTATGTTGTTTGTTTTTCCCTGTTTTTCCGTTTGTTGCTTCACGCGATTTCTCTTGTTATTGATGGCGCCGGCTCCAGTTCAAACCAAGGCCAAGTCCTCCCAATCCCCCCCATCTTCGCATCCTTGCTTATAGTAATAGGCATTCAGACGACGTGCCAAGGCGGAATGGCGTCGTGCCTAGCAAATTTCCTGCTTCTCCTCAAGGTGATTAATGGAGCACACGGGCAAGTCTTGGCCTAGTTACGACTCTTCACTTTAACATTTTCCATCCACTTAACAGTAATTGGAGCAAAACTTGCTGCCATCTCATTATGAGGCGGAACTCCTCCGATTCAGACTCAGACTACGAATCAGCATCTGTATTAGCATTAGCATAAAGAGCATCAACTTTAGCCAGTTGCCAAATCACGATTCTTCAATTAGTTAATAGCATAGAAATCTCTCACATTCACATGCCAAATAGATTGATGGATGACTGCATCCGAAAGGAACCTGTCATTCTCTCCTCCTCCTCCTCCTCCTGCTCCAACACCCTGCAACCATCATCATTGTCCAGGAAAAATGCAAATTGGATTTCATTAACGACAATTCAAAGAGTTTTCCACTTTAGTTGTTGCTCTTTGCAATTTCCTTTGCCCTATCGATTGCCCGGAGTTTTCTGTGCCATCCCCTCCCTCACTTTTCCTTACTTTCTCGTTATATTTTTTAACGACCAGTTAACACCCCAACTCTAAGCCACCCCATCCCCCCTGTTCAAAGTTGTTTTCATTTCAAAATTAACAAGCAGCATGAAAATCAAACAAACTGACCCACCCGCCTCTTGAACCCCCTCCTCACTCTTCCATCATTCTTCCAATGAGTGAGAAATGCCATTGCATGGGAGATTCGCCTTTAGGCATTGCGTTTCTTTTCCACCCTCTGTATCCCTTGTCACCATTTTGCTATTTGTTCATGTGGAAGGCTCGAAAATTCCTCCCTCTGCCATCTCCATCAACTTTCCCTTTCCACTTTGACCTGCTGCTGGAACTCCTGTCACATGCATAACTCCAATAAAATTCAGAATTCTCTGATTTTATTTCTCTATCGCCTCCTTCAGCGAATTGACAATGTGTAGCATACTTTTTGGCGTCTCCAATGTCTCGCCTCATCACGAGAAAAGTGTAAACAAAGTTGAGAGATTTCTTTTCAATTGCTTTGGACTTTCTTCCTTCCTCCTCCCCCTCCTCCTCTTCTCTCAATTTCCCTCAATCAAGTGACGACAACATAAAAATTAAACATTTCTTACGAGAATATTTTCTACACTTTCGACTTCCATTTCGTTGGCTTGGCTGGGCTGGTTGCTTGGTTGCTCTAGTAACGGGAACAATTTTCATCTACCTCCTGTTCAAGGGTGCGGAAAAATGCAATTTCAACAAGTTTTTACTTTGATGTGCACATTTCCTTAGGACTGGGGGATAAGAGAGTGGAGACCTTGGAACCCAACACCATCCACTTCAGGGCGGAAAAATTCCCTTAAAATGAAAAGTTAATGCAAAAGAAAATTATTTTTAATGAATAGAAAACAGTCCGAAAATCGAGGCAATTATTGTTACCCTCCTTCCATATCTCGATTTCTTTTTATCCCGGGGGTTGCTTCGGCTCAATTCGTCTTCCTGTCTGGGCTAGGCGAGGAAAACTCGATTGGAATTCGAAATTGTGCCAATTAAAGTGCCAAAGTGCCAACGATTTGAGTATCCAGATTCAATGGGCAATTAAAAGGAAATGCATGTAGTAGGTCCCCAAGGAATATATGTAGAGAAGGTTAGTGCAGGTGAAAAAGAGAAGAGAGATATGCAGATGCATCTTTTGCCAACTAATGACACTAATTATCCTCTTAATCTTTTATGTAAATTGTGTGCCAGCTGAAAACTAACACCCAACCTCGAACCGGGCCATTCTCTATAATCCTGTATCTCTTAGCCTCCATCCCCTCCACCTTTGCGGTGGTAGAGTCACGTATGTGTGTATGCCTTGTATCCGTCTGTCTTTGTGTGTGTGTTAGTCTCGGAGGTGGAGTCTCCTTTAAACAATCACAATCGCAGGTATTATAATTATGGCCAGAAGGGGCAGGGCAGGAGAATCAGTAGCAAAAGTTTCGCAGTCAAAGTTGGCGGCAAATGCAAAGCGTGTGATATGAAAGACGACCAAAGTTTGACAAAGCTTGGCAAGGAATCCAAGAACAGAACGTTATCCTGCGGAAGTGGAATGAAGTTGGCAATTGAACGATGAGGAGTATTTAGTGGTTAGATTTTGTCGAAGGTTATTTAACGGTCTTTAGGGTTCCAATATTATATGTGACATGTAATTTTCATTTTCAACCTGTATTAATTAAATGCATTTTGCAAAACTTTAACTTATCTTTTTCTTGACTCTCTTTAGTCCTTTTTCGTCTGCGTTTATGCATATTTGATGAGGTTAGTCCTGTCTTCTGTCTTTTCGTTTTAAAAGGTAAATCCAGTAGAGTTGGAAATAGAAAAACGAAAGTAGCACAATTCGTGGATGGAGTCGTAAGTGAGGGAAGGGATTCGAAACCCAGCGGGGTACCAAGCAATTTGGGTACCCAGAAACGAAGACGTTTTGGATGAAAGCTAAAGAGAAAAATGCTTTTTCTTGTTCTATGTAATTGGATTTAAAATTGTTTTAAGAATTGAGGAAACAAGCGAGCAAGCGACTGCTTTGTTCTACGCCAAATGCATCCACGCACTCGTTTCCCCCCCCTCTTCTAAAGTTCTTTTCTCCCTCCTTTCTCTACTGCCGGAAGCGGCAAGGCAACATTGAACATCCGGTCGCAGCCGCTCGAGAGAGTAAACAGCATTTCCATTTGGCAATCGTAAAAGACCTGACGTAGCTTACTCTGATCCCGAATAGTAAATAATGCAATAGGGATGAGGTGGGGGGGCGATTTCCAATGAAAGCGGATGAAGAAATTTAATTTCGCATGGCTTTTTAAGTCAAGCAGCAGCTCATCTTTCATTTTGCTGGGACTGACACCTTTTTCAGAATCATTATTTCCCACTCTTTTAGTAATCCGCTCTCAATTCACGTCACATTTTACCTCATCGGATTCGGAATGGCATCGATGGCGCCTGCTGGTGACGGATTTGATTTCACTTATTATTAAGTCTTGAGTTTTTGTTTACCCAACCACCCAAAAAGTTCTCTTTCTCTATGTTACACTCTCTCTCTCTCTCGCTCTTTCTCATTCTCTGTGTGCGTTTTTTCTCTCTTCCCCTGTGCTGAAAGAGAAAATCAATTTCCGCTCAATGGCAACTTGAATAGGTTGAAGAGGAGGTGGTCTGATTGGGGGAAAGTAAACACCAAAATGCATCTGAAGTTTACTTAGCAGTTGGAGAAGAATACCCTTCAAACAAAGCGAAAATTGCGAAACAAACTTTCTCTTTGCAAGCCATTCCCCATTCTGATACTCATTCTCCTTGTGATTTCTCATTTTTCCCTCACCACTGTGCAGGACTGGAGGCGGATTTATTCTATGTGCACGAGGGAGCCATTAACACATACGCCATGCACTTCACTGTTCCCGTACCCGCCGATGTCCATGAGTTGGAATTCTCGTGGCAGAGTCTCATTGCTTATCCGGTAAGCCACCTGCCAAATAGAAATCTCATTTGCACTCCATTTAACGCCTATCAATCTTTACCCATACCATCCGAAAAACGAAAACAAAAAAAAAAAAATCCAGTTACCCTATGCCATCAGTATTGAGTATGCCAATGACCAGGATGCACTTGGCACTCCAACATTGAGTATACCACATAAGGGTCTAGTGCCGCAGGAGATTGAGTCATTTCTGGTCTATTTACCTTGCACTGGTAATGCCAGCCTGCAGCTTCCTGTCAATGTGAATATGGTGATACGTGGTCCTCCGCGTTATAATGATACTAAACTTCACTTTAAAAGGAATAAGATTTGCGCCAAAGGTAAGTTATTTGTATTATTGGAATACATACTAGTATATCTTCTAAGCTATACTATGACAAATAATGATTAAAATAAGTTCAACAAACTCTCTCTTAGCTACATAATGATACTAAACTATCTTAACCTTTTGTAATAACTCACAGGCATTTCCCCAGAGCCAAATCAATCGCCGGCACCAGCTCTTCATGCTCCTTCCCAGGGACCTGCCTTGTTGAGTGCCGCTGCCTGTGCCCTGGGCTTGGTTTTAGCTGTGGGCTTAGTGGCCAGCATGATGTATGTGAGAGCACGGAAACAACTACGTCAGGATTCATTGCAGTAAGTTGCTCCTTCCATTTTGTTTCAATCATAAGCTAATGCCAATTTTCTCTCTATCCTTTTCTTTCTGTAGCACCAGTTTTACCACTGCTGCCTATGGCAGTCATCAAAATGTATTCATACGACTCGATCCTTTAGGCAGACCGCCCAGTGCAACTGGCTCCTATGCCACCATAGCCAGTCTCAATAAATATCCAAATAGTGAAAACAAGAAATCATGCAGCATTTTTGATCGTAAGTTCCTTTAATGTCCACACATAAATAGTCCCGGCTCTACACGTACATATATATATATATTTTTGCATTTACCAGGTTTTCGCAGTTCACCCACTCCTACACCATATGCCACCGCTTTATTGCCCATGGGCGACCAGACTCAGATCTCGGAGACTATTTATTCCAAGCCCGAGTCGATTTGTCCTTCGAGAATATCCTACTATGCCTCGTCCCAGTTAACCCAGGTGAGTCTGATGGGAGTAAATCAAAGCCTTTTGAAGTACTTGGTATATCGACACGTGGCCAAAAGGTAGTGAAGGGTTGCCATGGCTCGGAACGAACATTTCTAATTTGTTGTCCACATAAACCACCTTTCTTTCCACAACTATAAAAATTACAATCTAATTTATATTTACGAGCTGATAAAGCTACCCTTAATACTGAAACATAAATATGTGGCCGGCAGGGGGTTTTTATCAGCCATCGAGAACCCTGGAGACGTGAAACAGAGCATAGGTTTATGAGTGTGTATGTGTGTGTGTGTGCGTGTGTGTGTATAGAAACCTTTTCCGTCGAGTTGGGCTAAGAAAAACATGTTTTTTTTAAACGCCATGAATTTGCCTGTATCCTTAGTTTTTAGTTTTCCAATCGAATAGTCGCAAATTGATGAAAATTAGTCAAGTGAAAGTAAATTTAAACCTCATGAATTTTGATTTTATGTTTCATGATATTTACTCCAAAAATTTTTTGGTTTACCTCTCTACTTTTTTATGAAATTGGGTAGACTGGCAAAGTCGCAATAGAGAATCAAAGATAAGAAAGACTTTGCTACAAAACAGGGTATTTTAATGTACTTAACTTTTATAAAGAAAAAATTCATCATAAGAAGAAATCTGTTTTTAAATTAGAATAAATTATTTAGCAGCCTCTTCAATTGTTGGTTCCGAGTAAACATGGCCTAACGACGACTTCATTGACATTCCTTTTCCCTTTCCCTCCAATCTACATCCGCATCATCATCATCATCATCATTGCCATTGCTTGGTAGCAATTTTCGTCACCATTTTCTGGCACCATCCATACCATCATTCCATTCAACGCATAATTAAATATTCAATTTCTAAGGGAAAGTCGCCTAGGAAAAATTTTCTTTCTTTTTTTTTTTTTTGCTATTTTCCTGGTTGTCGTTTTTGTGTTTGCTTAGCGATTTGTGTTTGTTTTGACTTCAATTTCAGTCCCATTATGGATGAATTGGCAGTGGAGTGATGGTATGGGGGTAGGGTGGGGTAGTAGTAGTTGGTGGGATGAAGTGGAGCCACATGGTTAGCTTGCCACATACAATGCCAAGAGTCATCCACATCGAAACAGACGACAGGGAATTAAATGAATTTGTGGAGTCTGAGGAGAAACCTTGCCATAATTATTGCTATTCCAATCTCCCACCAAACACTCTACTGCTATATACACATATGTGCAAGTGATTGCGAGTGTATGTATATGTGTGTGTATATATGTATATGTATATGTGTGCGTGGGGCTTAAAGCTTACCAAGTATAGAATCGTTTTTGGAAGGGGATGGAAAAGAGGGAGGAAATAACAAAAACACAAACACAGGCAACAAGAGAAAGGGAAATGCAGAGCCAAAGGCTCTCATTTAGTCAAACAATTATATCCAAGTGCACACACACACACACACACACACACACACACACACACACACACACACACACACAAACGAGGCAGGCAGAAGGAGAAACAATGATAAAGAGAAAGAGAGATAGAAAACAAGCAAACTCTGCTCACTTATGTGGAAATATCTCATTTGTGTTCCATTCCCCCCTTTTTCTAAGTCGTCTCCCTTTGGATTCTATTCTATTAAATCAGTCTATAAATGTTGGCCAAATTGCTTTAATGTGCAGCGAAAGTTTAGCCCACAATAAGCAGAAAAAAAGGGGGGGCCAAAAACCACATTGAGAGGGTGGTGCCAACAAATGGGGTTGGGGTATTTGCCAGAGGTTTTTAGAGGGCCACAAACGAACATAACAATAAAAACATGAAAGCAACAAAACAGGAGCGCCATCCGTATACGACTACGACTACTACGACGACTACTACTTACATCTGTTGAAACATGACTTTGTGCTTGTTTAGAAAACACTTGCAAAATATTATTGCAACATTTACAACAACAATCCACTAAAAAGGAGGGCGCGAAGGGCATTAAACTGAAGGGGTGGCAAAACGCATTAGGGTAACACATACACACACATACATATATATGTATTACATAGATTAAATTGGCGCCAAGGGGAAGGGTAGTGGTGCCTAAGTAGCTGTCTCTAGCTGCTGTGGTTGCAAATGTCGAAGGCAGTTAAAAACCAGTTAAACCAACTTAAAGTCTGCTTAAAGTTTATATACTCTATCCTTTGCGTTGGTACTATATATGTACATATATAATGAAATTGTCATGCAATCACTGGATCACTGATGGCACTCGATAAAAAGAGAAAAAGATATCTAAAAGTCATCAGGCGGACAATACCCAAAAGGTTCTGGTTAAAAATATTGTTAAAGATTTTTTATAAATAAAATTCGAACGAGGTTTTTATCTTTTAGAAATTGGAACTAACTTTTCCTATAATTATTTTTTTCAGTTTTTTGCATCTTCAAAGTTGATTAATTATTTTTAGAATATATTTTAGCGAAAGATTTATGCCCCAATCAATCTAGGCAAATTTAAAGAAAGTTTTCTTCAAAACTTAGAAATAAGTTTCCATTTAATATATAAAATCAATTCTGGATCAGCTGTATCCATTGGAATAGAACATTAAGGGCATATAGAAGACTGTTTCTGCATTCGAATGGCATCATTAGATGGGGATAAAGAAACAGAGAGAAAGGTGGAGAGATAGAGAGAGAGAGAGAGAGAGAGGGAAAGCTCTGGGGCCAACCACTTTAACCTCTCGGCAATAAAGAGTAAAAAGCAAAGACAAAAGGCAAAGTTGGAAAATTAATTTCTATGGGAGAAATGCCAGAGAATTTTATGGAGATTACTTGGCTTGCTTTTACCAAGTTTTCTT
Source organism: Drosophila sturtevanti (assembly GCA_018150375.1). Lineage (NCBI taxonomy): Eukaryota > Metazoa > Arthropoda > Insecta > Diptera > Drosophilidae > Drosophila > Drosophila sturtevanti. The sequence continues at coordinate 1,067,580 of JAECWJ010000324.1, read as the reverse complement.
CTCTACGCTTCCTCCTTCCCCTCCTTCTCGTCTTCTGCTTCCTCTTTAGAACCTTCCCAACATGTACCCTAAGCGGAACAGGTGCTAATTAAAAATGTTGTTGTCGCCTCATTAAAGAAATTTGTAAATCAACCTGCAAATGACACTTTACACAGCAGGAAAATACCCACAACCAACAACCTGGGCAAGGGGGCAAAGTGTCAAGGAGGGGTAAGAAGAAAAAGGGTCTGTATCCATTTGAAGTTGGGATGGCGGCACGTAGACTCCATTAATGGATTTTCGCAGTGTTAGTCTTTTTGATTAAAACGCATTATTTACATTTGCGACAAAAGCCAACAGCAGAAGCGACAGCAACAGGAACAGCGGGGAGCAGGGCTAGAGGCAAAGAAGAATGGGTTTGTGTATTGGGAGGTGGGAGGTGGTAGCAACGGATATGTATGTACATAGACGGAACTTGCCTGCATTGTCACCAAAGATTGACAAATTACCTGAGACCCACTCTCTGTCTCTGTCTCTCTCTCCCTCCTTCTTTCACTTTTTAGTTATATATTTTCCCTCTTTTATTTTCTATCCTTTTTTTTCATTTCGAGTTTCTTGTTTTTGTGTGTTTGCTTTTGGTTTTTTGGTCAGGTTAGTGGCAAACATTGGCAGCGGATGCTTTTGTCTGGGCATTCAGCACTATTGATTGCTTCCTGTCAGCCGCAGCGAGACAAAACGGAAGTCACTAGCCAAAAGCTGCGGATGTTGCCCAACATGGCCGCTCACTCTCACTATTTCCCATCCCACCCCCCTCCCCATCAACCCATTTTTTGTGGTGAGCGGTGGATTTGTTTGGGTTATCCATTTTTTTCTGTCTTTGTTAGGCATATACACACACACACCGGCACACGCACACACACACACACACAAATCCCTGTGGTTTTAACACCGCAAAAGTGAATGCAAGAGATAAAAAAAAAAGAAGGAAAATAGAGAAAGAGAGAGTTAGTTGACCGAACCATTGACCAAACATTGACACCCAGAATACAATGGATGAGTTTGACTTGGTCAATAAGATAAGTCACTATAAGTTGGTTAAACGATAAATTAAAATTAAAACAAAAGTTGAAAGCTAATTAAAAGTTTTTCTTCAAATTTTAATAGTTGAATAATTACCTAAATATAAGCAGATGTTTGCCCTAAATTTTTTTCTCGCCTTTAATTGACACTTATTCAATTGGATAATATATTTTTAATTTGTATTTGTATATGTATATATGATAATATGTATATAATCAATATCTAACCGGTATACGGTATTTCAATTAATATCTAAAAGTTGATGCTGATTTTCACATTCCATGGCATGTGATATACATACTTATTCAACAGGCTCACCAGGACACGCAATGCCTAATTGAATGTCAATTATGGGTAATTAAATGCCTTGTAAGCGGCCAAGTTTAATTAGACCCTCAGATACCTCAGTCCCACGACATTTCTGCCACCTGCTTTTCAATTATGCATTAAGCGTAAAAGAACCTTTCATTTCTCTCAACCACACAGTCAACGAACCATCCAACCATCCAATAGAGTAAAAACGCCAGTTTGTTATTAGGCTAACGAGATGGGTTGGGGGGTTGGCTTTTCGTTATTGTTGGGGGGGGTGGTAGGTAGGGAGGAAAGGAAAACTCATCAAATTGCCATGCATCAAGCCAAATCGATCAGGCATAAATCAAACGAAATTCAAATTAGTTTTGGCCTAGACCAAATTAGAAGGCACTTTCCTATGCCACACACAATTGCTACACACACACACACCCAGCAGTCAGCATCGCCCAACCCCTTACCAAATGGTAAAATAATGAGAGTTTTGTTAGTTCACAACAAAAAAATAAGGGAAAAAAATACGAAAAAGTTAAATGGAAATTGCTTCAACATTTTTGATTAAAGGCTTTTCGCTTTTCCACAAAAACAGGAGTGGGAAAAACAAAAATAAAAAAAACCCAACTCTTGCTGTCAGGTAAATTGAAATATAATTGAGCTAGGACCTCAGTGCAGTCAGTTGTTGTCAGTTTTCAACAGGACCCTCTACCTGCGACTAATTTTTGAATGTTCATCATGAAACGAATAGCAGCAGCAAACACCAGTTTGAATAATGCCAAGGTGACAGGTCGTATACGTAATATTGCATACTTGTTATCAACAGACAAGAGACAGGGGTAGACACCAAAAGAAGAAAAAGTGTAGCTTAAAGGGGTGTGTGTGTGTGATGGGGTGGGTGATGAATGAATACCAAAAGTGAATTGGGAAGTTAGGAAATTTTTGGTAGCTGCTGTGGCAATATAGGGTGCTACAAATATTTTTAGCAATATCACCAAATTTGCATAGTTGTGTCTTGTTGTAGCAAAACTCCGCAAGCTAACAACAATTTACGCTTCTTTATACAGTGGTACACAATCAATTTGCTCAATGTTAAAAATATAATATTGTAATGTTAAAATTTTCTGATTTTTTTCTTGTATTTTGATTAGTTCAAAAGGTGAACTTAGCTAAATGGAACTGTTCAAACATTTGTTTGAAATATTTATTGTAAAATTTGATTTCTCGGATTTTTTTTTTCATAAATTTTTTATTTATTCCAGTTTCTTTTGTTTGTAAAAGATTACCAACTAATTATCGTTGCTTAATTTTACTTTATAGAATAGGTATTATATTGTGGATCAAGAATTAAGTTCTTATAGAACGGTTGACTCTTTGATTTATTACATATCTAAGTTTTTCAGCAGATAAATCAATAATTCTTAAGTATCATTCACTCCATTTATTTGCCAGCTTACCAAAATTTAGTTTTTTTTTTGTTTATACTCAAACCACTGTGCCTGGTATCACAAAATGTGCAAAAATTGTTTGGTGTTGCCGCTGCTGTTGCCGTTGCTGCTGCTGTTGCTGTTGCTTTTCCCGCTGCCGCTAGAAAGTTGTGTTGCATTTTCGGTTGTTTGGCAACTGACATGCTGCTGATGGCTTTTGGCGCGTTGGTAAAATTGTCATCAAGCGTTTTTAATTACGAGACAAGACAAGGCATCGGGCAGATATATTCCTAAAGTGAGGGGGAGTTGTGTGTGAAAATGGAGAATATAGTCCGGAAAGTGGAGATGGAGATGGTGGGGAACTGTGGGCAGCCGTATAGCTGCAAGTGACATAAACAAATCAGACGCCTGTCAAGTGTATGTGAATGTTTATGTGTATGCTTACGTCATTTGCAGACCAACCCACAACACCTTCCCTTTATATACCCTCCCCCCTCCACCCTTCTTCCGCCTGCCATTCTACTGTATGTCATTAGAAATGTCACAACACAAAGCCAAACAGCTGCAAAACCAACATCAACATGGCCTCCTCGCCTGTCAGAGAACACTGCACACTTTAGTTAAAGCCCGCCATGGCTTGTGCCCTTGCTTTTCTTCTCCTTCCCTCATCATTTCCAACATCTCTCATAGCTTTGCTTAAATGTACAAAATTTGCGAATTTTGTGAAAATTTATACTAACAAGCAACATTTGGTATTTCACTCTGTATTTTCTCTCTGTTGCCATAGAAATTGGCCATGCGATCTGCGAAATGAACGGAGGATTTTGGGGGGAGTAAGAGGATGGGGAATTGTGGGACCTTTCTCTGTTTGCTGCTGTTGCCTTTTTGTCAATTCCCCGTTTGAAGCCAATGAAAAGCCAAGGCATATCCAATGACAATCCAATTGACAGACGCTTTTAATATGAGGCAAACAGAAATTGTTTTCCATTTTCCTAGGAGAGAAATCGTTGCAATTGTACGACCCTATTTTATTGCACAAAATGACATTGGGGGCGAGGATGACAGAGTGAAGAGAAAAGAGAAGAAAATTGTTTCAATATTTAACCAAAAGAGAAGAAAATATGTGTGTTTCAGTTTAAAACTTGTTAAATAACATTTTTTCATACATTTTTGCCTGCTTTATCCAATTGAAGAGTTGTTTGCTTTCAAAGCGTTTACACATGACGCCATCTAGCGTCCAGTAAAATAACTATTTTAATTGAAATTCAAAAATTAATAAGGTCACCCTGTTAACCCAAGACCATTTTATTGTATGTATAAGCATTAATCGAGTATTCCACGCATATGAAGTCAATAGAAAGTTTGAAAAACATATAAATTCTCCCAACGTTTTAGCGAGTGAGTTCACTTTCATTTAGGACTTTGTTCTATTGACATCTCTTTGATATGCATTGAGACTGAAAGTGCTTGAGTTTTCCTTATTTATTTATTATAATTAAATCAAGAACATTTGTGAATTCAGAGACTGATAAACACTTGAACCTTTTTCATATACATACATATGATAAAATTTATTATTTTCTTTTATTTATCTAACCCTTAATTGAAATTTAACATTCTATTGAAACTATTTTGCCTTGATTATCATTCGAATATTTCTGTCTATGATACCGAACTACATATGTATATAGGTATATTATGTTAGAATGTGATATGGACTACCTTATAAGTTAATGGATCTATATTAGTTGCATTTACTTTAATGATTCAACCAGATGAAAGTTTCTTAGTATTTGCTTTAAAAAAAAAAAACACATAAGAGCTATTAAGGTTAAATCCCATATTCACTATGTATATATCCCATATCCTATGGAAGCTATATGATAGTCATCCTATCGTTATGCTTCTGAGATATATATGTCGGAGAATTACTCTCGCTCATTGTAAATCCTCTATTGATGATTTCCCTTTAACTAGATGCTAGAGAGTTCTGATCATTCCCTAGCCTCAATCTAGACTGACTCTGGAAACGGAGAAATGAGACCTCTATGTTTCTGTTCTGTCACTTTTATAATCTCTCTCCGATTCATCTATATACTCAGCCTCCTACGATCAGAACTCACTCAACAACAGTATCTGTCTCTTTATCTCTGTCGTCGTGCACTAAGTTATACACCGTATTGTAGTCTACAATGGCCAAACAAGACAATTCTGCGACATATACAATACCTAAAGCGGAAAGTGTCCCTATAAGCGACACTCGAAAGAGAAGCTATTCAATCAGACAGACGGACAGGCCTAGATAGACTCTATTCAAGAATATACGTGATTTATATACAGTCGGAGAGAGGCTTCCTTCTGTACTGGCCAAAGTTAATATATACTATGCAAGGGTATAAGAAGTCATAAAATGTACCTAAAGTTCGACTCCTGGTTCTATGCTATCTTTCCACAAATTTTCATATATATCAAATGATACCCTGATACAATATGTGTTTCTTTATAATTTTCCTTATTCTTTTTACTGAATCCTATATTTTCCTATGTTATCACTTACTATATAAAAATTTTTTATTTTTTTTTTTTACTTATTTAAATTTAAGCGCTGAATCCATTCTTGCAAAATTAGTATCATAACAACGCAATTGTGTAATTTGAAGAGAACCAAACCTCTTAGTATAACTAAGGGGAATTAGCATTATTTGTGGTGTTGATGTTTTTGGTGAAGCCCAATCTTTTTAGCCGTCTCAGGGGCCTGGCGGGGAGTAGTCGCCTTGCTAGGATACTACAGTGCCTATTAAGGCGGTCTCTATACTTACTGGTGTGCCTATTAAACTGCTCCACGCACATACCAAGGGCAGTTTTTGTAATTGGATTTAGCTGCGATTCTCCAGATCTGCACACCATATAGCCAGATCGCAGCGATGCAGTGTACGTAGACTGCCCTTTTAGCCCTAAGCGGCATAGTGCTTTTTCGGTTGATCAGCCACCTTAATTGTTCCATTCTTTGCCCACATTTTTTCACCGTAGCTTTAAGGTGGTGACCGAAGGTAAGGCGTTTATCTAGCGTGATGCCAAGATATCTAGCCTGTGTGAGTTGGCCAAGGGTTACTCCATCAAGTTGAATAGCGGGGGTGTGGTCAGGGAAGAAATTTTTTATTAAAAAAACTATGCTTATATACGGACTCCAAAGTTATTACATATTTATTACACATGTTTAGGGAATTTTCGAAACGTCACGACAGGCCATATATTGGGCTACATCAAGAAATCCTTACAACCGATTTGTTCCTTCATTCCGATCTTCATTATACCCTTGCAGAGGGTATATTAATTTTGGTCAGAAGTTTGCAACGCACAGAAGGAAGCATCTCCGACTATATAAAGTATATATATTCTTGATCAGCATGAATAGCCGAGTCGATATGACCATGTCCGTCTGTCCGTCTGTCCGTCTGTCCGTCTGTCTGGATCAACAGCTTCTCCTCCGAGACCATAAGAGCTACAGAGCTGAGATTTTCAGCATAGGCTCCTTTTTGCTGCAGGCATTGTATATCTCGGAATCATCCCGATCGGACGACTATATCATATAGCTCCCATAGGAACGATCGGTCATAAATAAGGATTATCCTCAATAACTGTTGTTTTTCAACCGAATGCCACGAAATTTGATATTTATGAGTTTAATATGCTTCTTGATACTTCAACCAAGTTTGATCAGAATCGGACGACTATATCATATAGCTCCCATAGGAACGATCGGTCATGAATAAGGCTTATCCTCAATAACTCTGCTGTTTTTCAACCGAATGCCACGATATTTGATATTTATGAGTTTAATATGCTTTTTGATACTTCAACCAAGTCTGATCAGAATCGGTTGGCTATATCATATAGCTGCTATAGGAACAATCAGTACAAAAAAAAATTTTGTATGAAAAATTTTTTTCCTCAAGCTCAAAATATTGAATTTGTAAATTTGGTATGTTTAATTTACAATAATGCTTCTGGTGAATTATATAGAGAAAATCTGCAAGGGTATACGAACTTCGGCACGGCCGAAGTTAGTCCATCTTTCTAGTTTTTATTTGTTTTGTTTTCAATTTTGCTAACGTAATGTCACGCCAGATTGGAAATGCCCATATGTATATATATATATTTAAATTAAACTCGCTCGTATTGTCTCATGCGCCGCCATTTAACTTCATTTGTATTTATCTTTTTTTATATCAAATCATATTAAACCTTTTGCCCCACTTTCATGCCCAACGATCTGAACAAATAATTACCTGATTAAAATAAAGTCTAAGCCGATTACATAAAATCTAATTACACTTGAACTGCAGCGACTCGTTAAGCCAAAAGCTGTGAAAAGTTTCAATCACACATCACAGGATACCTACATACATACATATCATATACATATACATAAGCGTACACACATACACACATATACATATGTGTGTGTGTATATATATTGGAGCCATATTAGCATACAAAAAGGACCTTTTTATTAAAGAGGATGGGCGACAATGAAAATGACGCCGGTGCAGTGAGGCAGACATTTTTCTTGTTGTTGTTGTTGTTGTTTTTGTTGTTCTCATTGTCTTTGTCTATGTCTTTGTTTTGCCTGTGACAAGGACAACGATTTATGGCCAAAGCTCTATAGAACTAGTGTTGATGAGCAGCGGCGCATTGCTCCTCCTATCCAACTGGCGAGTTTCTATGTATATATTGTTAAAGTCGGAGAATGTCCCCGCCATCTGCCAGCTGTTGATGATGGAGTGCGATATTGTTGCGTTTTAATTGAATTTTCTTTGTACTGAAATAACGACAACTCCAAAACAGCAACAACAACCATATCTATACAACTCTGCAAATACATACCAAATAAAAAGCAAAAAAAAAAAGAAAGAACGAGAAAATGCCTCAGGAATGTCGGTATTCTGCGTGTTGTGGCAATGAAGGCAATAACGGATGAAATTTTCACTAAGAAAAGCCAACTGCCAACAGCCAACAGCCAACTATTGTTTTTATTGTCCTTTTGTGTGGTCGTGGTGTTGTTATTGTTTTTTTCTGTTTCTTTTTTCTTTTTTTTTTTTGTCTCGTGTGTTTTGTGTCAATTGCTTTGCTGTTGGTCCTTTTTCTGTGGCTTGTCAGGAACAAAACTCTTGTTAGCCTTGTTAAATAAGTTGTACCATAATTCTAGCATATTTCCCTTGACTGTTGTATGGCCACTGGATTTCCATAACTAAAAACAAAATAACAAAAACAGTTGTTTATAATAAACGAACAGCCTGAGGAGGTGCTCTGTCACCTGCACCTTTAATTGCTATTACCAACTAGAGATTTTCCAACTTTATGGAATTAATAAAAATTGTAGAAAATAGAAAATAATATGTTAACGAAACGGTTAAAGCAAATCGTAATAGAGCTATCGTTTAGAAGACGTTTAGAATTTTACATAAATGTAAAATGAAAAGACGAAATGAAACATAAAATTACTGAATATTTAGTTCAGCCTTATTATTACCAAAATAAGTGTTGAAAAATCCCAAGCAGCACATTACTAAGCCGATAGTCAATACTTCGGAATGAGACAGATAATATTCTATTGTTCGAAAACCAACAACAGTTATATCAAAAAACTTACAACTTATTACTGTACGATACGGAGTTTTATTTTATAGTTCCAGGTCAAAAGTTTTTCCAGAAATAGTTAAAAAGCTTTCAATTTATACTTGCTTACCAACACTAACTAACATACATACCCAAACAATAGAACAAAAACAGTTTTAACCGCAAAATTTTTAATTTTGCCAAGCTTTTGGCAGAAAATAAAGTGAGAAAATGGATAGAAACTTTTAAAGAGTTAATATTATTTGAAAATTGGGTTACTTACTTTACAGATCCATAGTAGAAAATTCCATATCGGAAATTTGATATTGATATGTTGTAAAAAATATATACATATTTACTTTTAGTTATTTAGTTATTTTAAAAATTGGCAAACAACCAAAAAAAAAAAAAGTAACCCTTCAATATATTATTCAGGTTTAAAATTGTTAATTAAAATAATTTAATATATATATTATTTAATTTAATACATATTTTATTTAATATATTTATTAAAATTATCATAATATCAATTCAAAAGACTGCACGACATTTTTTAGTGTCACGCTGTCATCTTTGGATGCCTTATGAAAATGGGAATAAAAATATTACTAGAATCTTGTGGGCAAGACAATTTATGTAAATTGCCCAAGCAAATTAAGAATAGAAATGAAGAGATTTTTCTTTGGTTTATTAGTAGTCCCTGCTATTCCCGCATTCTTCTTCTCCTTGCCTCGTGGCAAAGTTGTACATGATTTTTCGCCTAGTTTTATGAAAATAAATGAGCTGCTGATGCCGGGCTATATGTATGTATGTATATACATACATATATACCCACATCTCCGGCACCAACTCCAACTGACTCACCAGCCACCTCTTATCTAGGTTATGCCATCATTCAGACCATAATGTTTATATAAGTCGGGCTGGCAATTTCCTACAGCTGCGTTCAGTATTCCGTTTCCCCCTTGGGCTCTAAGCAAACATAATGCTCGACGAATTAAATCCCCGAAAAAAAATATATATGTATAAAAACAAAAACAGAGAAGGGGTGGAGAGGGGAGGACAAAAAAAAACACACAATAAATTATTCATGCTGTAAGACAACTAAGTAACTATGACGCCAGTCATGGAGCACAGCAACAGTAGTAGAGGAGCAAAATTATGGAGATGCTATACAAGGGGAGGAGAAGGAGACCTCTTTCATCAGCCAAGCGGAAACAGGAACTCAATTCATTAAAATGAATGAATGGAAACGCAGTCAAGTCAAGTGCCTGCTGACTAACGGTAAACGGATGCAAACTGAAAGATGCAAATCCTGCCAAAAAAGCAGTTAGGCAAACATCCAGCCAGCCAGTCAAATAGAGATCTCCAAATTGCCAGTTAGTTATCTTTTCTAGATAGAACTTTTTTGTTTGCCTGGAACCATTAAATGGGAAGGGGGGGGAATAAAAATAAAAATTCTCGATAATTTCTTAACCAAATTGCTACCTCTTTTCGTCTTTATTTACAGGCCTGCAGCATGTCTACACCAAAAAGTAGTCGAGGTAATGGCAGTCTATTTGGTGGCGGAATCGGTGGTGGTAGCACAATTACTATGGCTAGTCATGGACCAGAAAAGATTAACACTGGCACCACTAGCACCACCAAGGAGCGTTTACGTCGCATACCCAGTGTACAGCCGGGTGCATTAACCTATGAGCATTTGATTAAAGAGGGAACATTTGGTCGGATTTATGCTGGCAAATTGGGTGACACTTGCGATGCTCTGGTCAAGACGGTTATTGATGGTGCCTCTTTGACTCAGGTGGCCTGTTTGCTGCAAGATGCCTCGCTTTTAATTGGTGTTAGCCATCAGCATATATTGGCACCACTGTTGGCCAATACTGAATTGCCAGGCCCTCCAGAGATTGCCTATCCATATCCGTCCAAGGGGAATCTTAAACTGTGAGTACCTACAATTTAATGGAAAAAACAAAATGATGAAGAAAATTCTATCCTATTTTATTTAATCTATTTCTAGTTATTTGCAAAAGTCACGTGAATCGAGTACAGCCTTGAATACACGACAATTGGTAGAGTTTGGCCTACATATCACCAAAGGTTTAGCCTATCTACATTCACTGGGCATTATCCATAAGGATATGGCCACTCGTAATTGCTAGTAAGTAAAGAAAATTAAATTGAAAATTAATTTTAATTCTTAAATCAATCTTAATAAACAGAAAAGAACAAGAAATACTAGCGATTCAAATTTCTTTATTTGTATACCCATAACAAGAACTAAAAAGAAATCTTGATCCAATAACTTCTATATATTTAGTTCAATGATATTATTTAGATTATTAATATAATTTATCATTTAATTATTTCTAAAACCTTATAGTTTAGATGAAGACTCTTATGTGAGGATATGCGATAGTGCCCTATCGCGTGATCTATTTCCCGATGATTACGATTGTTTGGGTGACAACGAGAATCGTCCATTAAAATGGTTGTCCCTTGAATCATTGCAAAAGAAAATCTATACATCGCAGGGTGATGTATGGTCATTGGGTGTACTTTATTGGGAACTGGTCACACTGGCCCAAATGCCACACGAAGAAGTGGATATATTCGAGCTTACCAATTATTTAGCTGCTGGCTTTCGACTTGAGCAGCCTGTCAATTGCCCTGATGAATTGTAAGTACATAAATTAATAGTTAATTGGGAAGAGAAAGGGGGGGAACAAAACACTTAAAATTTGTATCAAATAACACTTTTAACCACCACCCCATAGCTTTACCGTTATGAACTGTTGTTGGCAAAGCGAGGCCAAACAACGACCAACGCCCTCACAATTGTTGTCCTATCTGCAAGATTTTCATGCCGATTTAGGCATGTATATCTAAAAATAAGAAGAGAGAGAGATGAAATGAAACAAGGAAGCGGACGAAGCAGATGCACATGGAGGGAAGACTGCAACAAAAAATGTTTAAATTTGAGTTATAATTGAAATTGCAACATTTTGTTTTGTATTCGAAAATGTGAAAATACGTAAATAGCCGAATAGACGACGAACGACGGACAAAAGGAAAATGCAGCCTAAGTAGCTATAAATTTCCACAGACAGAAAGAGACAGGGAGAGAAAATTGCAACAAGAAAATTGAAAAACACACACACACAAATAATTGATAAATGATAAATGATAAATGTGAATTGTGAATTATTGATGTGCATATTTTATTGAATGTGTATTAGGTGTAAGAAAACAAACAACTCCCACAAACCCCCCCCCTTACCCTTCCTCGTCCCATCTTTCCTTATCCTATGAAAATTATGTGACAACAGGCATTTAGAATCTTTTGTTCTCAATAAATGTTGTCAAAATCAAAACAAAAAAAAAAAACAAAAAAGAATTGTTAATCATGCGATATATTTATGTATTTATTTTAAGTATTTAAAGAAGAAGAAGGACCTTAAAAGAAATGAGGTAAATGAAAACAAACATTATTTTAGCAGGCAGCTAAAGTTCAAAGTTTAAGTATCAGGTGAAAAAAAAAGAGAACAAAAAATGTTAAATGAAAAAGTTAAAGGAAATCGCACATACTATACAAATATACCACAAACACACCATACACATACCACACACACACACACACACCACACATTACACACGCACACAGACTCATTCAAAAATGGAATTTATGCAATTCAATTTAGTTAGTTGAAAGAGTATTATAATAGAAAGAACTACTTAATTCTCTGCCTGTCACTTTTCTATTTGTGTATTACGTTTTAGCTCTAAGGATATTATTGTACATTTCTGTTGCCATTTAGTTGAATTTTTTGAAGAAACAATTTTGTTTTTGTTTTGCATATAAAATGTACAACTATAAGTTGTCACAAACAAGAGAAAAACAAAAAAAAAAAAAAACAGAACAGAACAGAACAAAAACCACAGCAAATATCTATGAAAATAACTAACTAAAGTAGAATTAAATGTTGTTTCAAAGCAAAAGCTCCCCCAAGAAAACAAAAAATAAATAAAGAGAAAAACAAAAATGAAGGATAAAACCAATACAACACAAAACAATTTCGGTAGACCGAAACATGTATACCCTTACTGATGGATGAATTTTAAGAAATTGGAAAATTGAATGCTGCCACTTCTAGAATATTGGTTGGTATTATCTTTATCCGAGAAAAAAAAAGTAAAGTAAACTTTTAACAAATCTTCTTTTTATCTTCTCTTTAATGAGATAATTTTAATATAGTTTAATAAACTTATTTGCAAAATGAATCAAATTCTAAGCTTAGTAAATTTAAAATGGAATTAACTATCTAAAAGTCGGTTCATTTTTACTATATACTCGTATATAATAATGTATTTTATTTTTCCAAGTAAGGGTATGCAAAAACCAGTCATGCACAAAGTAAAAAATAGTTAAATCAGAGAACAACTACTGCAAAAAATGCTTATTCGAATTTTAGCTATAAATTTTGATTTCTAATTGACAAAAAAAAAAAAAGAAAAGAAAAAAGTATAAAGCAAGGTTACCACTACTATTACAACTACAACTAAACATGTCCTGCAAAATGGCTGCCAGGCAGTCAAGGAAAATGGACTCACTCACACACACATACATACACACAAACACAGACAGATACACACAATGACACACATGCAACTAAACTAATACTAGAACTTAACTAAACTGAATGTGTTTCAATGTTTATAATATAAATAAATATATATATATATATAAATATGTATGTATGTATATTTTATCGTCCAATTTTGATTGTCATTAAACTTTATTACATACATACATGCATACATACATACGTACATACATATATATATACATCATCAACTACATCATTCTCACTCACAACTTTAAATCTCTTTACATAATATACATACATATGTATATCGCTCTCACTCTATAACTCGCTCTCAATCTCTCTGTCTGTCTAACTTTAGATATGTATTTAATGTAACAAAAAAACAACAACAAATGAAGAAAAAAAAGTCGAAAAAGAAAGGAAAAGAAAGAATGAAGAAAACTTATGCGTATTCAAAATGTATTTGCTAAGACACACACACAACACACACTTCATACACAGCTCCAACACAACCACCAACCACCATCACTACCACCACCCACTTGGCCACTTCACTCGCTAAGCTAAAAGTGGTTGGGGCATAAAAAAAAAATTAAAAACAACCATAACAAAAATGAAACTGTAACAGAAATTCAATTTTTGTGACAAAACCAAAACGACAACAACAACAAAAACAAGAAGAAAAAAAAACAAAGCAAATAAATTAAATGTTCCTTTTGAATCATAAACAAGAATTGTTTGTCATCTGTGTTTAAATATAGTGTAGGATTGGGAATGGAAGGGGTGGGGGACGGGGGGAGCTACAGCTGATGGAATCGGCTGATCAGCTCCAATGGGTTTGGTTTTGGCTTATGCAGCGTATGCGTAATATGCATGCCAGAACACGTACTCTAGGACCAACAGGAGCGGATTTAAGTGTAAGTTAATAACCAAGTAAATTTGCAAAAACAAAAGAAAAAAGAAGAGAATAAAGAAAAGGGGAAGCAAGCGAAGGGCAGTAGTACTTTTATTTCACCTTATCAACAAGAAAATCTTAATCTTATTCTTAAACATATATTCACAAATATATGGAGATATAGTATGTATCTCAGTGTGTCTAGAGACTTTCGCTTTGTTTGATATTGAATCGCTATAAAATACTATTTTATATAAAATTGCTTTCACTCACCATTCTACTTAGATGTCCAAAATTATTGATCACATATTTATTTTATCTGAAAAATAATAAAATTCATATTTGAAAAAAATAAAATTTACAATAAAATAAACTTCTAATTCTAAATAAATTCTATTAAAAGTAAGTAGATATCACAAAAAATAATTAAGACTTCCAAAATTTAATACTGCAATTAAAATAGAAAGGATTCTCCACCAGGACTCGTTACTTTGAAACACTTTTTCGTTGGTGAACCGCTCCTGACATTACCAACTGCTGCATATATGGTACGAGCACATGGTCTTTCACTTACTTATTTGCTGTGCGTGTCAAAAACTGAGCGATGCGCATTAGTTGTACGTACCATATCCCCGCCTTGTTGTCCTTCCCCCCCTCCCCCCTTATCATTTCCCTTTGGACCCTTTTTGTCGTGTCTACAGAGTTCCCTTGTATCCCTTGGCTCGTTTGAACTGCTCTAATTACAAAATCACAGTCTGCATTTTTCCACTTTTCCACATTTTTTTTTGCTTTTTGCTTTTTTTGCACTCTCTGGACAGGCTCTCTTTTTTCTGTTGAGTGACAGACCTTTGCGTTATGTGTTTGCTTTTCAAGTGATAAAGGGTAAGGGGAGGGGGCTACTCCCCAAAATAACAAAAACAAAAGAGGGGAAAAAAATGGGTAAAAATTGTTTATATGCCAAACAGTTATTCGATTGTTGAAGTAAAGCAAAAGGGATGAAGATTAAAGTAATCATTCCATCATTCCATCATTCATTTAAACTTTGTTGCAAGTTTATCCAGACATATTTAGTTTCTAATTATCTATCAACTGATTGATGAATTTGCAAATTTCAATTGCAATTGGGGAAAATTAATTTTCAATTATAAATGTCTGGCCTGAGTAGAGATACCAATTTATGGTCGATTCTGTTCGATATAAACGAGATTAGCACAACGAGACCAAACAGAACAGAGAGAGAGAGAGAGAGAGAGAGGGGGGGAGAGGGAGACTGACAAAGAGGAGAAAGCGTAAATTGCAATTTGAGCGTTAAACTGGAAATCAAATACCAAAAAAAAAAAAAAATCAATAAAACTCATCAACAAAATACTTGAATTTTAAAGATTTTTACATTAAATATACAAAATATATTATACATTTATATACTATATGTTTACTTTAATTAGAGCATTGAGAAGTTCTTAAAAAACTACTAAAAATGAGGATTTAATTACTGCTTATATATTTTGTGACAGCTTTATAATCGTTTAATGCTTTATTGTTAAGACATTCATATTATAATAACTGAAGTTATCTTCTATTTGAGTTGAAATTTAATACAATTTTAAGGTAAATTTAGGATATGATATGTCTGATTACTATATAAAAGAATTATTTAAAACATATAAATTTATTGCTAACTCATATAGAAGGAATATACAGATTCCATGAGCAATAACTATTTGCAACAAATTTACTTTATATATGATTGCTGATAACCTTAACCAATTGAAATAAGATCTCGAACTATATTTTTAGGTTTCATTTTTCTTGTTGATAACAAAAAAACAAAAAACTTTTTTGCTCTTTGCAATTTGGTTGTCTAGTGTAATTGAAAAAATCATAAATCAAAATAACTGTGATTGAATTTATTGAAGCATTTTGCTATTTTAATCTATTTACCATTTAATTGGCCCATTCCCCCACCAGAAAAGTGGTCGTAAAATATGCAAAATTGTTTTTAAATCATTTAATCACGAATTTTTATCATTTATGCAATTTAATGCTTCCTTTTTCATAATAATTAATATAGAAAAAACTAAACCAATTTGTAAACACACAAAAAACCAAAGCAAAAATAAAAAACAAAAAAAAAAAAAAAAGAAAAGGATATAGAAATATATTGATCAGAGCAATAATATTTTTGGTCAGAAACAGAATCCATAATCGATGAGCATGAATCCGAGTATTCGTGGGTTCGACCGTTTTGTGGTTTTTGACAATATGCAACAACATTTTTATAATTGCCAAACGTATGTTAAACCAATTTCAATCGAAATGATGTATAAACTTACCATTCTATATGCATGAATGTATATATATATATATGTATAGTGTATATATGTAGTAAGTGCAAGGGGGGGTATAGGGGGATTGAGATACAGATACTCGTATTGATTGCCAGCCACAAAGCCCGTAACCGCATACACTCTCATGCACACACAGAAATGCAAAAAATAAATAGATTTTCCGGCAGTCAAAAAAATACGTGAACTGCACCGTATCCAGAAGGAGAGAGAGCGAGTGAGAGAGATAGAGAGTGATAGAGAAAAAGAGCTTGTATACGGTTTTTTTTCCTCGCTTTCAGTTTTCAGTTAACGCAAACGGATTTTCCATTTGATTAAACGTAAATATTATAGAATAAAAACAGAAATTAAAATTGGAGGTCTACCAATGTCTAATATTGATAGTACCGCCAATTGTAATACCCTTGCAAAAGAACTTTTTGCACGATCCTGGACAACAAGGATAAGTTTCAGTTAAATTTGGAAAAAAACATATATCAATAACTATAGCTCTTAATTAATATCCGATTCTATAAACTAAATACTAGATTGCTTTAAAAATATGATATATCGGTAAATCGAATCAGCTGTTAATCAGCTGGAAAATCAATTTCTTTGACTTGAGAATTCTAAGTACCAAAGTTCAGTGAATAAATCGAACGTACTTACATAACAATTACAATCCAGATGAAAAATTCTTAGACGCAGATTAATTTAATTTCTTAAACAAATATTTTTATATATTATTCAACATATTATATTGAAAATACATATACCCATTTAAACAGAGTATTGCAGGAAAAAAAAGAAAGAAGAATAATATGAACATACACACATTGCCATCAAATTTCTTTTAATTAAAAATTGCATTGTTAGTTGTGGTTGATGAAAAATAACAACAATTAAATAAAGAATCGACACAAACTTATCTAACTTCAAGCTCAGACTCAGACAGAAAGTCTGTTTTTTGTTTTTTTGGTTTTGGTTTTTGGCTTTCTGGCTGGAAACTTTGATAAATTTGTATAGAGATATTGATAAAATGTTTGCAACTTGCTCAAAAGATAAACCAAACAAGTCGAAATAATGCAGTCAAAGCCAAGTCTAGCAAAAGGTGTAGTCATTGGGGAGTCAATGGGGATTAATTTTACCAATAATAACAATTAAAAAAAAAAAAAAATAGCAATATTAAAACTTTACTTTACAGAGTATAACAATTGATAGAATTTAAAGTTGCCAAATTGCATTTTGAAATTTATGTTTGGGATGTTTTTCAATCTAGAAATATATACAAACATGTCCCAAAATCTAATACTACATTTTAGCAAAATTATTTAATGTCACTTTTGTTAAATGACTAAAGTTGTCACTCTCAAAAGAAGAAGTTTCTAATTATTCTTAAATTTTTTACTTTTCATTGGAATTCATCTAATGTACATATATATGATATATATATCCCTTTGGCCACTTCTATGTAACTTTTGTATCCCGGACTAGTTGTCATGCTGTTAAACATATTTTAGGGGATGTTACCAGAACTAAATTGGGGGCGGGTTTAAGACTAACTGCAGCGCCATTAAGTCAGCAATTAACAACTAAAACAGGAATAAATAAAATGCTTTTTTTCGAGTTTCATTTTCTCGTTTTCATTGCATTTAAAATTTTCTTTTCACTTGGCAATTTCTTTTCGTTCTTTTCTATTTTGTTTTAAAAATTGTTTTATTGTTTCGTACGGGCAACCCCTTTTTAATATTTAACTTTCTTTCATTTCTTTATTCGTTTCCCCCACATCCTTATTTTTTTTTCTTCTCATATATATATACATTTTTTTTATTATTATTATTAAGGGTACGTGTCAGGGTCGCCATGTGTACGAGAAACACAGAGGGCAAGTATTGGGATTTGGTTTTTTTTTTGGCTTAGGGTAGATGAGGGGGTGGTTAGATGATGGTTTTTTAGTGAACTGAAACTGTCAAAAAGTGCACAGACATTCCTCACTTGACATTATTTCAACCCAAAAAGCGCATGTTGAATTCAACTCCAATGCCAATTTGGCAATGAAAAGGAAAAATACTTTTTCTTTTTCTTTTTCTCAACTTGACTGGCAGCTAGACATGGCAATGGGGCATGGTGCGACGAGTGTGTGGTGGATGGGTGTGGTACCATACACCCGCCCTTGTCAGGGCGAGAGAACAACCCAAAAATTTGCTCGTACGTTTATTGCTTTTAAATTTTCTGTTTTCGGCAATTGTCGAC
Source organism: Drosophila sturtevanti (assembly GCA_018150375.1). Lineage (NCBI taxonomy): Eukaryota > Metazoa > Arthropoda > Insecta > Diptera > Drosophilidae > Drosophila > Drosophila sturtevanti. The sequence goes on along the minus strand of JAECWJ010000324.1, from coordinate 1,049,093 downwards.
TGAGTCAATGGTGGAGTTGAGGGGGGTGGGGGAGAAAGGAGCAAATTGCTTATCAAGCCAAACGCATGCACATAGCGAAAATGAAGGGGAATAAGCAGCCGGAGCAGCCCTTAATTTGGCCAATTTAAAAATGGAAATCGATTCCCCCGAGTCGCTGCTAACCCCCCTCAAATGTGTCAATAAAATGTGATTAACAAGTTTCAGTATTTTTTTTTTTTCCTTTTTGCATAAAAATGCCGAGACAGTCGTCTGGTCTGGTCTGGTCTCTTTCTCTATCAGTGCATTGCAATGCCAAAAGTCCCTTGACATGTCCTCCAGGCAGTAGCAGGAACAGACGACATCGCATTGTTTCCTCTTGTTATCCTTGACAAAGCGTGGCAAATTATCCCTTTCATAAGTGACAAATATATGTATGTCCTGGGCACCCTTGTACCACCCTTATCAACAAGGGCAACGGCTGCTGCAAGTAATAAGATTGACTGACTGACTGAATGAATGACTGTGTGTGGGTGGCTCATTTCACTATTTTATTTTTTTTTTGTTGGTAATTTGCAATAAATATGCAGCCTGAAAAACCAGTTCAACTTTAACGATAAGCGTAATGATAAGTCAGTGGGTGAGGGGGTGAAAGGGCCCTTCTCTTATTCGAGAGGGTTGTTAAAATTGCATTCCTTTAGAGTTATCCACTTCCCTTATCTATTTAATGAATGTGTACAAGAAAAAGCCACAAAGCATGTCAAGGATAAGCTTACAAACTCACAGACGAGAGGGGGGTCGGGTGGAGGGTGGGGGGTGCACTTCATTAAAACCGAGAATTCCTCTTAAGCTGAAAATTAATGGAAATTTTAATCACACCAAAAGGCCTAAACACATACATACATACATACATACATACATATAAATATGCAATGCAACCTTGGTTTCCCCTTTGATGCCAAAAATTCCCTTCTTATATATAAATTATGTATTTATGGGGTCAAATCAAATGAACTAAAACCATTGGTCATTTATTTATGATTTTATTTTTCAGTTAGTTTTAAGCCCTTGCCCATAGAATCCGTAATTTGTTTTCATTACAACCTATTTCGTTTATCTCTAAAACATTTCAACCAATTTAAAAGTTTTTATCTTTAAGATAACATCAAATATTTAATTTTAATTATTCATTGTGAAAAGTGAAGACATTTTGTGACAGGTACAGAAATGAGTCATTTTTGCAAATTCTTGATTGCATTAAACATTTTCCTTATCTGTTTCTGGTATCGCGAATTTCAAAAGAGGTTTCGTTATACGGTTCTAGTATCTAAATCTGAAATGTTTTTTTTTTTTTTGGTAATTAATAATAAATTAACCATAAATTTTTGGAAGTTATATTGCTCTCATATGTTTATACATACATATACATAGATATACATGATAGAGCGGATATATATGATCATTTTGACAAGACAATAAATATTTTTAGTTTATTTCAGACTTTAGAGCACAGAAGCAATGATAAAATCCAACTTGTTGTCTTTAGATTTAAATTTAAAAATTGCTGTATTTATTTTAATACATTTGAAAAAATAAATATCAAAGAAACTAAATTCGGCCGTATCAAAGTTTGTATACCCTTGCAGCTTAATTAATAACTGTCTTTTAAGCTTTGTAAATATAAAATTACTAAGGATAGTCAATCAATGAACCGAATCATGTGAGTTTTATTCACGATGCTCAAAATTTAATTTTGAAAAGCTGCGAAGAAACATACAGATGATCAGACGGATATGATCATATCGACCCAATGGCCTAGTCGGTCAAGAACATACATTTATATTTTTTATGGGGTCGGTAACCTTAATTTCTGTGCATTTCAAACATCTAACCAATTCTAGTACACCCTTTTAAAATTACTTACAATTGAATTTTTGAAAACAAAAACTTTTTTAAATTATTATTAATCAAAATCACCAGCGAAAAACTGAAGAATAAAAACGATTCACACATTCAGAATTTGATTATTTGAAGGAAAATTTTTTTGTTAAACGGAAGAAGCAAATTTAACAATCGCTTTCTCCGAAATTTTTCAGCAAAAACACCTTATGAAATTACCTCTTATCTATTAAAATTAAATACTTACTTAGCTCATTATCAGTACTTGGATCTGAAGAGCTTTTTGCGGTTTGATAATAAACGTGAAAAAAAATAATATAAAAAAGCGTGCGAAATCAAGTAGTTTTCTTGGTAAGACAATTGTCAAAGCCCAAAATATGCCAATTTTAAATGGAATGACTCAAAAATCAACCGTTTAATCTAATCAAATTGGCTGATTACTTTTAAGGGAGGGGGGTTCCTTTTACTCTGATTTGTTTTCCTCTTTTTTTTTTTTTTTTTTGCTTGACAGACAGAGGAACCCACCTAAAGGTGAGATAAGCTTCTGTGTAACTAAAAAAAATTAATTAAGAAGAGAAGTGACTTTTGTAAACAAGCTTTTTGCCTATAAAAAGCAAACATCTGGCAATCAGCTGGCATACAACCAACAACTGCGTTGAACGTGACAATACAATACATATTATTATTAATAATATTACTCGAGTAAAATGAAATTCCTGCTCAGTTCTGTTTTCCTGTTCGCTTTGCTTGGTGCCAGCTACGGCTATAGCGCCAGCTGGGGCAAACGCTCGAATCTGGACTATCTACTATCACGTCAGATCGAAGTTAGATATCCCATTAAGAACAATTACTGGAGTGTGAATGTCGATTTTCCCAGAGCTGTAAGTTTCAACAATTTATGTGATTTCATTTCAAATCAAATCTAATGATCGAATATCGTTTTTAAATTTTAGGGTACTGTGAATTATTATAACATCTCGGCCATAAATGTCTATGATAACTTCAAGAACAGTTCCGGAGCCTCACCCAGCTTATGGTCTGGTGGACCAGGATTCCGTTTCGCCACAATTAATCTACGCAGTCTGGTTAGCAAGGGTATTAACTCAACTGTCGAGATTTGGGGACATTAAAATTTGAGGAAGAAATAAAAATTAATGCTTATGACTGAAACTTATGACTGAAACTTTTTTCAATAACATCTACCCATAAACGAAATGGAAAAAGAAATGTTAACCCTGATCAATTACCTTGGCTGCTTAAGTAAATGTCAAATCTATTTACATATACATATATGTAATTATATACATAAGTATGTACATACATGCATACATACATAAATATGTAAATAAATATGTACACACAGATCCACATTTAACTGTTCATATCGGTTATTCAACTTTAATATGAAATATCTTTGCCCCTGAGTTGAACAACTTCTTAAATAATTGATTTACATTCTATAAATGTTAAAGGTAAAACAAATGCAGTGTAGGTTTTTTATTAAATTACATTATGTGAGTATTATTTATGGTAAGAACTTACATAACTTACTATAACGTTCACTCTCTTCTTCACTCTTTGAACTCACTTATTAGTAAAAGCCTTTTACTAAAAGGCAAAGCTGCACTTCACACATACATACATATATATGTACACACACACACACACAAAAAAAATAACTGCGACATTATTTGCACAAAACAGAGATCACCATTTGTCTCACTCTTCTTCTTCTTGTCATATACTCAAAAATTGCTTTTTAGACAGAGACAGCGACATTGGCGCCATTTCACATTTCACTTGCTTATACATTAAATATTTTATAACATCCTAATAACCAGACGACCGCTTTGTGCAAATTTAATCATTTCCAAGCTTCTTGTATCACGCTTTCATTGGTGCAAGGTGTTAGCAATTTTATACAGCAATTTACACATAAAAAAAAAACAATTAACATCCAAATAAGTGCTACAAGCGATCACGACCAACGACAATGTAAAACTAAAATTCAACAGCGAGAGAGAATATTATAAGGAGAGTGAGAGCGAGAGTTCTGAAGAGACCGTTTAAGCCTTAACGGCATCGCTTTGGTTGGGTTAACCTAGTTCAAATTTTGATACAAATTGTTTGATGCACAAATAAATAAAAATAGCTATAATAAATGTGTATTAAAATAATTATTGTAAAAAAGGATGTAATCAGACTGATGCCATTAATTGCAATTACTTAAACAGTTGTAATCAGTGGTAAACAATTTGCTTTATTATATCATTTCTATAATTTTCTTCAAATAAAAACATATTTTTACAAAAAAAAAACTTGCCTATCCCAATGTTTTTAACTTACTTTAGATTTTACTTAACATTTTTCTATTTTAAGGATTTATAATTTATTCGTGATTAAAATCTATATAAAAGCATACATACATATATGTATCAGAATCTTTATAGCTTTATATAGCATCATGGCCATTTCTACAATGTACTACAAGAATTTTAAATTTCAAATTTTGTTTGTTTATTTCCTTACATAAATATCACTTTGGTTAGAATCACTAGTCATATTGACATGTCTACTTCATGACTAACTTTATTGTTCAACACAAACCCATGCCTCACCTCCCCACATCTCACCTATCTAAACAATATGCATATTTAACCCCTATGCTGTCCACTTTTTTTCTATTTTTTGCCAACTTTCTCTGGCCCTTTGCCTAGCCTAAGGCACAACAAAGGATGAAAAGGAAAAATATACATTTCATTTTCTTTTCTTTTCGTTTTTTCTTTTTTTTTTTTGCTTTTTTTGGAAGAGCCCCCTTAGGCTTAGTCATCAGCTAGTACAAAAGAGAAACATTCAATATTTAATAAATATGTATGTAGAAAAGAGAAAGATGACAGACAGACAGACACACAGTGTAGATTTGTTGGCCTTGGCTCCATTTTGTGTGAAAAAAAAATTTGTAAGTATTTTGAAAATTGCTTAGCCGACGGAAATATGTTAAGCGATACGGTCAAAGGCGTCCATAAACATTTTCTCCCCTTTCATATTTTGCTATTCCTATTCGAATTTTTATTTTTTCATTTTTGTGTGTGTGTGTTTTTGTTGTATCGAATTTAAATTTCAATTTGCCGAACATCTTGAGGCGACGAATCCCAAAATCCCATGCCCCAGGACCAAAAACCCAAAATCCCCATTCGCATAACCTAGCCTAGTCGCACATGTAGAAAAAGTAAATATTTAGACAGGATGTTTCGAAAAGTTGTCAACGAAATGTTTCACTCACTTAGTTAATATGCAAAATGCGGAATACGGAATGGAAAAATTTGCAAAGGCACCGGATATGTTTACGGATACGGCTACGGATACGGCAACAGTCACCGTTTCAGTCGCAGGCAACTGCAGTCAATGGCTGGCAAAGATGAAGCAGAAGTTGGAGGCGGATGTTCGGGCAAATTCATTCGATAAAAAAGAAAAGGAAAGTCACGTATCTGCATTGGTGCCATATTTTTTCTCAATTTTTTTTTGTTTTGTTTTTTTTTTCTCTTTTTTGCAAGGGATTCTGGCCTACTGGTAAATTCGCTTGCCAAACAAAATTTCGCCTTCCGGCCGCATTCACTTGACATGGTTCATACGCCGCGTGGGCTGTTGCTGTTGCTGCTGCTTTTTCTGCTGCTGATGTTGGCTAACATAAGCCGCTTGACTGTGAGTCTAAGCCTGACCACCAGCATCACCGGGCCAACCAGCCAAATTGACCCCATCTTTTCGCTTTTCCGCCTTTGCTGTCTTTCCCATTGCCCATGGCCCCACCTAGTGGCAACAGCTTGGCGAGCAATTACTTCAAACTACCCGGAAATGTCGCCAGAACCAGCATCAGCAACAACAGCAACAGCTGCTGGCTGCTGGCTGCAGAAGCAACACCAACGCAACACCCACACAGGACCAACAACCAACAGCAGCAGGAGCAGCAGGAGCAGCAGGAGCAGCAGGTTCGCAGCTCTTTCACATTCTGGCATATGTCTGTGTTGTGTGCTGGCAAGGATAACAACGGTCAGCATCTGTGGTTACACTGTCCAGCCTGATTAATTGATGCTACTATGAAAGCTGAAAATTATTAAATATTTATCAAAATCTTAAATTGTCTAAATATTTATTACAAATGGAAAAATATATAAGGAAATATTTTACATGCATATTTCCATATTTAATGAGATGATTCTATATAAATAGCTTTAAAATATCAACTAAGAGAGAAACTAACATCGGCCTTGCCAAATTTTTATTATTTATTTAAATACTTTCTCCGTCACATCGGATTAAATGTTGATGTTAAACTGAATGAATATTAATTTAAAGTAAAATTTATCTTCCCATTCTCGGAGTTTGAATCCATGGCCACTTAAAAAGGTGCAAGGACATGGTTCGATCACATCGACTATTGATGATCACAAAGATTATATATACATTACAGGGGTATAACAATGTGGTAAAATTATTCTGATACCATATTATATTATATTACATTAAATTTCTTTTGTGACTAAACTCGAAGATACGAATAAGGATTTTAAAAACCAAGCACAATATTTCTACAATTTAGTTCTGTCATTGAATTTCTAATATTTTATAAAAAATAAGAAAAATAATGTAAATATTCTTGATATGTCTGGCTTAACGAAAAATCCTTCTAGATTATTAAATTACAGGACTATAAATAGACCTAGTCTACTGCAGACCTTAAAGATACGTTTGTATAGTTTTTTTAAATCGATATCTTGAGGTTTTCTAAATTAAATAAGTATATAAATATTTTTCAAGTGTTTTAGCAGAATCGATCAACTATATGCTATAGATATCATACGAACATCAAATAAAATGGAATTGGTTTTTCGCAAATTGAAATTCTTAAATCTAAAGGCTATTCAATATTTGATACTTTAATTCGGAACTGAATATGATAAATCCAAATATTTCAAACATTTTTAATGAGAAAATAAACAAAGTAAAATGCTATTTATCGTAAATCTTCCAAAGTTAGACTTTATTGTAATAAATGATGCAAATGGTTGGAGAAGTTTTCGAAACAGTTCCGAAATGAAGAGCAGCTGTGTTTTAGGCCCACTTTTGAAATATATTATTAAAGTGAATTGTTTATTAATTGTACATGCATGTAATAATAAATTTTAAAAAGTTTATTTATGTTTTCTATTTTCAACATTTTTGTCTTATCTTTTTAGTTTTCCAGAATAAACTTCTTAGTAGATTGTCGACATTGCACCAAGAGGATATAACCAAAATATTTACTTTTGACTTTGAATTTCCAAGTGGTGTGTTTTATAAATTTTCAAAATTTTTCAAAAATTTTTAATGACACTTGTCATCTTAACTTTAAATAGGTGGCCTAGGGTCAAATTTAACGAATAATAGGAAAAATGTATTAAAAATGAAATCCAAGCTTTGGTTATTTAAATCATTTGACGTAGCCACATACTGATTATCTTATAGATTCTAAAACCTTTGGTTTTATATTCAAAATCATGTAAAGGAAATATATATAGAAAACTCAATACCCGCATTAAAACTTCCATAAAATCGGCACAGCTTCCCCTGACCACACCAAGGCCATACCACATTCACACAATGCTTTAACTAGTTGTGAATTACAACTCAATAAACCTATAAATAGATGAAAAAATCAAAATGATGTTTTTCTATGCACACTTATACTTTTAAAAGAATAAAGTGTCTTTAAGATATATCTCAATAAACAAAAAACTTGTTGTCTAGTGCCTTGTGGTATCGTGTGCCAAGCTGTCCTCTGCCATGCTGTCTCCTGCAACAGTTATTGGAGCACAAACACAAACACTGAACCACATGGGGGGGTGGTAGGTGGTACTCCTGTTTTTTGGCCTTCTTCCTGCTCCTAGCCCTGGGTGTCACAATGGATGGCTGGATGGTTGATATGTCTGAACACACGTTGTTGAGGTTGCTGAAAATTGCTGATTTTCTGTTCGTTTCTGTTCTGTTCAGTTTTGTTCCTGTTTCTGTTTCTGTTTCTGTTTTTGTGTCGAAACGACAGGCATTGATTTTTAATAAATTGCCATTTAGGGTAAAGCAATCTCAGCTTGTTATTATTATTTTAGGTGCGTTGCTTTCGGTTGTTGCTAGTTAGTCCAGTGTGGCGACATGGGACGAGCATCAAAAATGATTTGAAATATGCAACAAGCGAGGAGGTAAAGGGGGCGGAGAGGAGTGCAGTTGGATGATGGTGTAGACTAATCCCAATCCCCACCACACCGCAGCTAATGAAGTATTTATGTGAATTGAGCCTGATTGCATGTCGTCGTCACCTGATTCCCTGGCATGTTTGGTCAAGTGCTTCAGCTGCTCCTGCTCCTTCTACACCTCCTGGTACCACTGCTGCTGTTGCTGCTGCTGCTGCTGGGGATTTGCTGTGGCATAACAAATTTTTGCTACCAAATTGTAAAATCCAATGAGCCTGGAGGTCATCGGGGATTCGGCCATTCGGGTTGAGTTGCTATCGACAAACCAAAAGTAGAGCAATCAATATGAAATGTTTACATTTCATCATCCACGAGCTGTTCATTTTTTTTGTGTTTCAGACCAAAAGTGATTAAGTAAGTGAGCCAGCCGTTGGTTTTTGCTTGAATTTAAATATTCATGAGTTTTTAACCTAAGGCCAAATGAAATGCGATAAATGCATTCAGATTTTAGTGTACCATGTGGAAAGGCAATTGCTTAAATTATAAAAATTTCCAAATGAGTGAGTAGAACAAATAACTTAAGAAATGACTTTTAAATTTGCTCTTTTGGAAATCGGTTTTTAAATAAATTTCTTATTTTTTGCATTCCCCACATAAATATTTTCAAAATTCAAAAATAAACCGCCGAAAAGTTAGCAACAGAGGGCGCCATCAGTCGTCATAATTTAAAAAGCTGAAATGTCATCACTGAAACCTAATGACCCTTAGCACTAAAGCTCATTTGGCGCCACTGTGTCTATAAAATATTATATAAAACATTAATTTGAAACGGTGATTCATTATTTTCATTATATTCATTATTATACGGCTTTAGTATATCAGGACTAAAGCCTTGGCGAAGCTCTTGCGAACATAAAATAATCGACGGCGCAGCACTTTTGGCAAAAACTGTATTGTCAGTTACTTTCTTGCACAAGTGTAGATAATTATCTACATGTTCGAATATCTTTTTAAATTTACAATACTTAAAACGAATTTTTATTTCTATATATGAGAATTGAATTGAAATCTGTGATAATAGAAATGATACTATAATGTTACACTTCTGTTTAGTTTGGTTCTTTCGAAATAGGGGCAAAATTAACATAAATACAGGCTAAGATCGATTTGTGGACCATTGTTATCGAATTGGGGGTACAAGTGCGAGTGGGACAGCAGATATTGTGGGGAATATATTCATTTTTGTGGCGAGTTTTGTTTTTAGGTTGCTCAGTTTTGTTTTGTTTTTGTTTTTGTACAGACGCAATATTAAGTATACGTATGCAGGTACCAACGGGTCCACCTGCAAATGCCCCCATCACCGCTCGCTCGTAATCGCATCAACGTTTTAATCAATAGATAACGAGTGATCCAACGGTTAACGGGAATCGATCAACACATCTAAAAATATCAACGTACCAAATGGCAATTAGATAAAAGTCAATACTTGAATATATTGAGTAAACTAATTAGCTACAGCTGCGTTAACAATTTGCTCATTTCCTAAACATTGCAATAAAAATCAACAAAAACCCCAAGAGCCAGGTGCACAGTGGGAAAACAACCAGTGGAAAGAATCAACAACGAAAGAAAAGCTAAAATAAACCAGACCAGTTGAATTCGGTTCGGACCAGGCTAATAACAATTCATATATGCATATATGTATGTATGTACATGTATTTATGTGCGTATATATATGTGAGTGTCTGTGTTTGTGTCTGTGCAAGTGAGTGAGAGCGTGTATTTAAAAATATTTAAACAACCAAAATCTATATAGAGAGAACGCTGAAGGCAGACAGGCAGACTGATAAACATCATTAACAAATTCGTTGTCGCAGTCGCCGCTGCCGTCGTCGAGGTCACTCAAAAATCATTTTTCGCGCACCTCCACCCTAACAGCAGTAGCAGCAGCAGCAGCACCAGCAACAGCAGCGACACCAGGTCCAGCCACCCGCGACAAAACAACAACGACACAACAACAACACCAGCAACAACAACAACAACAACTACAATAACAAAAAAATTAATAAAACAAAAGCAAACTCACGCGCTGTTCATTTTTTTTTATTGTTTAACTGATAAAAAAAAAAAACCGACGTACATTATAAATATATATGTGTGTATATTTTTATATATGTATGTACGTATGTATATAATCAACCCGTGTGTCCCATCGTCATAGCCAACAAGCTGATAAAACGCACTCAATTATTCCAATAATAACAAAAACAAAAACAAATAAATAAATAAATAATATATACATAAATCAGCTAAACTAAATATCAAGTGCTTTGAATGCTCCCTCAATTTGTATGCCCGGAGCAACACCACTTGCAACATTCCACCAGTTACAATTATAATCAAACGGCAAATCATCAACTCATTCACCATCATCATCCGCATACGCGTTATCGTCCACCGAAATTAAATCGAAATATGGTTGCCAATCAAATGGATCAAATCCATCCTCAAACAATAATGGGTTTTAATCAGACACCATTATCGGAATTAAGCATGGAGACGCGTAATCAATTGTCCGGTATGTTGAATTGCCGAAAATTTCTTCATTCGGAGGAGGGATATGCAAGAGATTGGCGTGGAATTGCCGCATTGGCAAAGCAATTGGGTTTTGTATCTGAGCATTCAGATCATCCCATGGATGCGGTCTTAAACAGTTGGATCGAAAGGAATTCACAAACAGCTGATATCGGTCATTTGGAAAAATTTTTAGGCATTATTGATCGTTGGGATGTCTGTGATGATATACAAGAGAATTTATGTAGGTTGATCATTTATGTATATATATTTAAAATATATTTTTTTTGGTGGAAGGGCTGCGGCAAATCTACTTGAAACTTGTTTCAAAATTGGTATCATTCAATTTTATCTTTGACTTAATCTAGTAATATGGAATAATTATATGGTATTTCTATACCCTTTTGCAATGATAAAAATATACCTACTCTGTATATGTAACATTATGAGTTGAATCTGTGAACCTTTATAGAATATAGTTGTATTATAATAATTAGAATAGAATTTTTTGAATACGTCTCGTAGATATCAGAAGAGATGAATTAGTGCTTATTTGAGGTGCGCGGCTATTTTTTTTGATCGCTAGATTTTTTATTCGTATTTAGTCACAGTTGTCAATCAATGGTGGGCGACCAGAAAGGGGCTTTTTTCCATAATTTTCAGTGCCTCTGACGTCATTCTTATTTGTTAGGATATTTTCTTAAATTTTGCTGGTTGACATCCCCATATCACGCAGCACGACAATCCTACCATGCTATTCTTCGGTTAAACGGACAAAACTCGACATTTTTTAATTAAAAAAAATTGCCAAATTTAAAGATTGTAATTGAAACTCACTTATTTTCATTTTTTTTTAACAGCTAAAATAAAATTCCTTACTAAAAGTTCAAATTACATATGGTGATCTGACAAGAAATCAAAGCAAAGCAATTTGTTCCATTTACTTATTTCGTTCGGAAAACCCAACTTGCACTTTCAAAAATAAACGTAACGTGAAAACCTAACGGTACTTTTTCACAATTCTTTGCTTAGCGCTTAAGCATTCTACAATCGAAATATAGAAGAAAGGGAGAAATCAAAAAAATTCATTTTGGGGAAATTATAACGATTTCAATGTTTTTCCCATTTATGTACTTATTTCGGGCACCTTAGCAACATGAGTTGAATCTGAAACCTTTATAGAATATAGTTGTATTATAATAATAAGTATAGAATTATCTTCATTTTAGATTTTGTTGACTATTGCTAATGAATTAATTATAAATATATAAAAGTGTATACAAATTTCGTCACGATAAATTTTTGTTAATTTTTTTTTTTTTTTACTCTTATGTAGACATTTACGTATGTATGTTTGTATATATATACATATATTCCTTTTTAGAATCATGTTTTATTATCTTATAGTTGAGAATTCCATCAAATTAAATTCTTTATTGTCTGAAATATCTTCACACCTCCACCGTCCGCTCCCCCCCTTTGATCACCGAATAGCTATGGTTTTGTTAATTCATTCATTTGTATGTTAAATGTACGCATGAATGGGCAATTAATATAAATTTTTAACGGTCAAAGTCCGTAAACAAAAAAAAAGCCACTGAATTGTGACGAAAATTATTGAAACTATTTAATATACATTGGAAAAACAATAAAGAATAATTTCTTTATCCAAAAATAAAACTAAAGAATATTTTAGAAACATTCTAATCTGTGTATGAATTTTCCAACACAAAATGAAGTTTCATTATTAAACAATGTAAAAAAAACTATTTCAAATTACTGGTTAAGTCATTGTAAAATTTATTGCAATAGCAATTATTTGTTATATCTGGCACGAATCGTTCATATATACATATATGTATGTATATAGTATAAGCTTAAATCTTATTTACAATGTTTAACTATTTCAAAATTCAATTAACATTGCTCCACTGATAAGTTTTAATAGGTAAAACAATAAGTAATTTTCACAAACCAAAATCAACAGAAATCTATGCAAATTTTGTTGTTTTTTTTTAGTTATAATTATCTTAGTTAAAACCACACAATAGTAAATGTACTATATTTTTGATTTATGTTTATTAGATTAGATATTTCTCTTGGGGAACACGCCTTAAAAGCTTAACAGTAAAACGAATGATAATGATTTTTTAACTGAAAAGAAAGATATGAATAATCATTGTTTGTTAGCCATTAACTGGAAGGCTTTTATTAGTTTCACGTTCTATCATTATCAACAATATCCGAAATAGGTTAACAACGTTAATGCATATATGCATATATGCAAACAATTTCATACACTTACCCAAAGGTTACTTTAACTTTCACCTTAAGTATGTAAAGGGACAAAAGGAAGTAAGACTGAATGTATATTTATTAGAAGTTCATAAAATCTCAGAAAATCTCATTCTAAATTGCAAATGCAAACGCTGTCAAAGCGTTCTTTGATATTGTCTTCCATATGGGGGAATCTTAAGATAATCTTTTGAAATACTTTCGATCAAAGAAGATATAAAGTGGAGCTATAATTTGTTGTCAACTTTTTGTTTAATGAAAAATCCCCAAAATCGATCTATCTATCTTCCATTGTAGCTGACATATATATATATATATAAACAATCAGCTTCCATCAGATCCTGAAAAAAGGTTCAAAAATTTGTTTTCCGAAACAAATATAAATCAAAAGTAACAATTAATACTCTGTTATGTTCATAAATTTACTTTTCGAAAATAACTGAATTTTTGAAAATAGCTGAAATTTCGAAAATAATTGAATATTTTTTTTTTATTATTATTTTTGATTATTATTGATTTATTTCTTGAATTATTCGATTAATTAGCAAATATTTAAACCCTTTTCTGCTCTTATATTGCAATTAAAAATAATTTTTAATCTTGTGGATTACTACAGATTCTATTTCCGATTTCTTTGACTAAACAAAACTTGTAAAATCCTATTAACTTCAACTCCAAAATAGATTAAGATATAGCGGGAGAAAAAAAGATTTCGACCCAGCTAAAATAGAAGATTTAATCGAACTTAAATAAAGTGAAAGAAAATATGAAATTTATAGAATAGAAATAGAAAATATAATATAGAAAATATGATATAGTATACTATATGATATAGAATGGAATTTATTAGCAATTTATTAAGCAAATAACTTTTAATTTACTTCCTTCATTGCTATTAATAAAATTTTATCTAAAGTTGAAAATTTTTAGATTTTCGAGTTTAACAATGAAATTTCTTTGGCTCACCTGTTGCCGTTGCCCTTCTACAATCTCTAGATAAAAATGCTCATCTTAATTATTAATAATTTAAAAAAATATAAAATATATTTTTGTTTTCACTTCTCGGCATATAGGGAAGGACACTCAACGCTATAATATGAAACAAGAACAACAGCAGGCGGTCATTAAGTTGGTCAATCCATCAGATACAATAATCAATTGCATTGAACCCAATAATAATACAAACAATATTAAAAGCTGCAACAACAACAACAACAACAATAACAACAATTATAATAATAACAAAACACCCACAACAATGGGTCAAGAAGTGATGCTTCTTAGTGAAGATGATCAAAAATGTGCCCAATCGGGTTTACCTTTACCCAGATATAATGCCTGTGTTCTATACGCCGAGGCTGATATTGAACATGCTACCGAAATAATGCGAAATTTAGAATCAGAGCGATATAATCTCAAGGTAAATCCCCGCCAGAATATAAGCAAAAACACAAAAACTGAGAATAAATCACCAAACAGAGCTATAAATAAGTCAACCGAAATTAACAATAACAAACAAGAATACAATAAAATGTTTAAACAGGAAATAATCGTCATTATCTTTTTTTTTTTTTTTTTTTTGCTGTTTTTAATTTTTTGCTTTTTCGTTTTCTTTTTTGTTTTACGTTTCATCGTTTTTGTTTTTGGAAATTGTTTAAACTGTGTTTCTTTATAGCTTTTCCTGCGACACCGTGATATGCTAATGGGCGTGCCCTTTGAACACGTTCAACTATCACATTTTATGGCCACACGATGTAATCATTTGATAGTGGTATTAACTGAAGAATTTCTACGAAGTCCAGAGAATACATATTTGGTCAATTTTACACAGAAGATACAAATTGGTGAGTGAAACAAAAAACAACAACTATATAATATCATTTATTAATGAACCGATCGATTTAATTGCAGAAAATCACACACGAAAAATAATACCCATATTGTATAAATCGGATTTAAATGTACCCCAAACTTTGGGCATTTATACTCACATCAAATATACCGGTGATTCAACATTATTCAATTTTTGGGATAAATTGGCTAGATCATTGCATGATTTAGATAGTAGCGCCATATATGGATCACAGTTACCAATGCCAATGTAAGTCGAAAACTTTATGTCTTTTAATCGAATCTTATATTAATTAAGCTGTATACTCTTCTATTAGGCCTTCCTCTAAAGAAGTGGCCGTACAAAGGGTTACCACACCCACAACGCCCACCATACGTATACAGCTCAATGATTGTGACATTAGCTCTACCGATTTAACAAATCATTCATCTGATCATTACAAATCACTTAATGATGATTCAAAATTGGTTCTTATGTCGGGTGATACAAGTGCTCCATTGCCCGAACCAAAGATGAAGAAAAAGGAGAAACTCTTTCAAAAATTAACAATAAATTTTTCAACAACTCGCCGCAATGGTACTACAGTGAAGCCTTTGCGACATGCTCAATCGGTTGGTGCCATTAATGGGGAACGTGAACGTACATTAAGTGCCAGCAGTTCGAACATTTCAACAACATCCGAGACCAAGAAGAGTTCAAACAAATGGCGACCAAAAATATTGAAAAAAGTCCTATTCTCACGTAGTAGCACAAAATTGCCAACGCTCAGTTGATAAAAAGGATTGCACACAGCAAATAAATACATATATTGGTTCTTTGCTCGCTTCTATATTAATTTATGGACACTATCATTCGCTCCCAGTGTCAGCGAACAGCACAGTGCAACGTTTCCGTCGTCAACCCCTCCATATTTAGTGATGTTACATATACAAGTATATATATATACCATATTAGCTTAAAACTAAATTTAAAATTAAAAAAAAAAAAAAAAAAAAAAAACAAATGCACAAAAAAAAAACCACAGAGACAACTTAAAGCCAATTAACTTAAATCAAATGTTGTATATTTAGACGCACTTGTTAAATTATATAAGACAACAACGAATAAAGACAATCAATTAATCATGATAAATCGATTTAAAATGCCTAATCAGTTCCCCAAAAGTATGCAATTATAATGGAGATTGTTATTTATAAATGAAGTTCCTTAAAGCAATATTACCACTTGAAATAAACAAAAAAACGACCCTTGATCTTAATTTTTAATATATTTATATATACATGTACATATGTACATATATATCTCAATCGATTATTGAGTGAATGAACCAGATAATTCATAAGCAATTGCGATATATATATACACACATACATTTATATTTTTGATACCTGTTAAGTGCCTGGTACCTAATTTTAGATCGAATTTAATCAATTTTGCAATCATTTCTTTCCAGTCTCATGCCTCAAATTTGTACGTTTATGACTCTTGTATGATTAAAGATTAGATCGTATTATATGATTATAATGCAAACAGAAGAAGAAGAAAAAGCCTCAGCAACAATTCAAATGCCAAAAACCGTACAAATTTTCATTTGTAATTGTAAATTTTCTGTGAAATTTATTCTATGTATTTTATGATGAATTCTAAGTGCTTGCCACAATTGATAGTAAGGTTAAATATGCAACACGTTGTGTTAATCGATGGCCGCAGCACAATTAGTTGTTAGTCACGCGTCTGATAAGTGACTTACTTAATTTAATTAACTTGCCAGCCCCCCTCTCCGCTAGGGAGAAGTCACACAGCGTCAAAAGCAATAGCAAAAACGTCGTCACTCATCATAAAACTTCGTAAGCTTGTGAGCAAACAGAACAAATTAAAGCAATTCATGATAAATATATATATATATAGATATAATCATAGGCGCACAGCGAAAGGGTTAAGAATAATTTATATATATTAATCTAGTATAATATGTTTTCCAAATGTTATCTCTTGTTCACGAGTTTAGGTAATATTATCAACAAATTCTCACCAAGCACATACGATGTAGGAGTATTGAAAAGGTTTTCAAATCAGGTATTACTCTAAAGAATTTTTATAGTCTCAAATAACATTTGCCAAGGCACGTTTAGTTGAATATATGTATGTACCTCTGACATGTTCAATGGAGTTGGTAATGGGAATTATATGTATATATATATATATATATATATATATATTGTTCGACTTATACAATGCAATCGGTGCAGTAAATAGAATTTATATCATGGCTACGCCCCTGAGACTTAAGTCAGACATTGACTGAGATGATGAGTAATATAATTCTATATTATAAATGTTTTTAACTGTTCCAACAACTTTTTTGTTAATTTTGTATATACTTTTTTAATGATTATATGCACTATGAACAGAAGTTTGCAACACATAAAGTTATATACTAAAGAAGTCTTAAATATGATTAGATTAGTATTAGTCAATGATTAGGCCCAGTTTCTTCTGTTACCAATAGAAAACATATATAATCTATATTTAAGAGAATCTGTCATCATAAATTATCAAAAAAGTAGAGGGTTAAAAAGATCTTGAATAACCTTGATTGAAAGAATGATAATACTATTCAAAAATAAGTCCAATATTAATGAATACTATGATTGAAAGAATCATAATACTGATGGAAAAAGTTTTCAACTCGATTTATCAGCGTAGTATTCATTTAAAAACTTTCTAAAAAGAAAAAGCGTATTAAGCAATTACTATATAGATATTAAGGTTATTTAAGGGTATATAAACTTTGTCATAGTTCCAGTCAAATGGTTTCTTTTTGAGATCGTCGCGCAGTTTCTGACTGGGCGGACATCTATCTAGATGAACAACAATATATGCATGTATACATACATATGTATGTACATATATATATACGTATATATAGTAAATTGTGTACTTAATAAATCTATCAGTTTCTCAATGGCAACATTTTTGCCTCCGTTTCGATGTCTCCGTTTCGATATGAACGACCTTTGGAATAAATATCATAGAGGTTCACGGTTTGTTTACGGAAAGTAAATGTCTTGGGTGGGTGTGGGGGTACGGGGATAGAATGGAATAATAAAATTCTAAAACTTTTTGTATTTATGTAATGTTTATGCTTTAATAATAGCTTCTCTTTTGTTGTTTTTCTCTTTGTTTTACATCTTCACATCTCTCTCGTACATCATCCGTCTTTTCCATCTTTATCATATCCACCATTATAATCGTTTTGTCATTTAGTTTTTCTTGTTTTTGTTTTTGTTGTTGATGCTTTTTTCTTTGTTTTTGTTATTTTATAATGTTACATTTATTTGTTAATCTCATCTTCTCCCTTTCATTTCTGTTCTTATTCTTTTGTTTTTGTTTTCTCCTTATTTTGTTGTTGTTGATGTCGTTTAAACATTTTAATTGAATTTCTTTTTTCTTTTATTTCTTGTTGTTATTTCTGTTTGCCCTCTCAGTTTTGTATGTGTATGTGTGTGTGTGTGTGTGTATATATATAATTTAATTGTTTTTTATTAATTTTTTATTATATTTATGTTTTCTTTTTGTGATTTTTTTCTTCGTTTTTTTGTTTTATGTTTTAACAAAATTAATAAAAACAATTTTTCTGTTCGTTTCCAGTTTTCATTTTTATTATTATTCATTATTATTCTTTATATAATTAATTGATCAATTTATTTATGTAATTTGTTTTTGTGTTTCTTTTTTTTGTTTTGTTTTGGTTTTCTTTTTTCTTTCATTCAGTTTTTTTTTTTTTGTTAATATTAAAACAATGTAACGTATTCTGTGTCCATGCCCTCTGCTTCATTTTCGTTATTTTCAAATATTCCATTTTTGTATAATATTTGTTTTATTTATTTTTATTTTGTTTTTTTTTTTGCAAAATTGTTTATAGCTTAATGCAAACTGATTGGTTGTCCATCTTTTTTTTTGTAATATTTTCCATTTTCTTATAAATCTAACTGATTGCATTTACACAGAGTTTTCTTCTGTTCTTTTTTTTTTTTTTTTTTTTGACTAGGAGAGGGAAATATTTGGTATAACATTTCCCTCTTGATCTCTTATGGGGTGTGGAAGGGGGGGGGTGGAAAATATTTTTCCAACTTAGGTTCCTTTTTCTTAAATTGAATATTAAACAAGGTTTTTGGTTGTTATTTTTGTTATTATTGGTTTTTCTTTTATCATTTGTCTTTTTTTTGTTTTTCTTTTTTAACATTTCTTTTTTTGTTTGTTTGTTTCTTTGTGTTTTTTTTTTAAAGCGTAATTCTCTATAGTTAAATGTTAACAATGATTATGATTATGGAAGTCAGTTGAAGAAGTGTGTGTGTATGTGTATGTGGTTTGTCTCTGTATGTGTATTTTGTATTTAGTTTATATGGAAGAGGCTGTTTTATTTTTTATTCACTTTCAGCGACTTTTCTTTATTTTTGAGTTTTTAATTTGTTTTATTGAGTATGTATAGGTATTTTGTTATTTGTTTATATTTATATATATATATATATACTTTATATACATATATATATATATTTGTATGTGTTTGTTATTACCTTCCATCATGTTTTGTTTAGTTTAGACCCTTGCAAACACACAATTTCATTAAATAACATAACAAAGAACCAAACCAGACTAAACTCTTCCAAAAGAATCATGAATCTATATTAGTATATGACCCAACTTTAAAAAATTTTACAGAAATTCTATTAGGATGTTCATTAATTACCTATAAAATATATTATTACATGACCTACACTATAGAGAGTTGGTTAAAGGTGTTAATTATAAAATTAAATATGTCTAAAAGAGATCGTTTTAGCTGATTTTTCATCTATATCTATCGAATTATGAGATACGAGTAGCAAAGTTATTAAAAGTTTTCGGAATATTTTTCTTTAATTATTGTAAAATCTAATGTATGAATTTGTAACTAATCATTAATTCTTTTGTCCTTTGAAAATTTTATTTAAATTAGAGATTCAAGATCATAACTAATTAATATTTTTGAATCGGGAAAATAGAAGAAAATTTTGGAAACCTTATTAGAAAGTTTTCTAACAATATTATAAATCTTAATGACATCTTAAATTAATGTCAATTTAAGTACTTTACAAGAGGTAATACGGCGGGTATTAAAGCAGTCATGTGTAATAGAAAAAAAGCTCTTAATTACATAATTAATGAACGATCTAAGAAATTTTTATAATTCTGTTCGAATACTTTGAAAGTTTTTTTTTTTTAATGAACTTTTCGAATTTGTTTCATATACATACATAGATGATAATGTGTTGTTGGGTCTTTTTAATTATCAGATTCGGTTGTTACATTATCCTAAGAATAATTGGAAAAGTCTGGTCATAGGGCTTATTAGATAATCTTTCAAGGGTATAACAACTTCGACTTGGCCAGAAGTTAATGTTAGATTTGGTTTCTATCTTCGTTTCCTTTGTTTGAGCTTACACTTATGAATAAATTAAAACAACGCTAATGAATTTGTTTTTGCTTTTTCTCTCTTTCTTGTTTTCATTACTAATTGTGAGTTCTTTAAGTTTTTCTCTGACCTTTTCACGCTTTTATTTTTTTTGTTTTTTATATAACTTTCATTTAATTATTGTTTATCAATATGCTTGTGTTGTTTTTTTTTTGTTTAATTTTTACATGCTAAATTTTAAATTTTCTTTTTGTTTTGTTTTCCAGAAGACAGTGAGAATTGGGTTTGTTTTTGTTAAATTTGTTTTCGTTATTTGTCCCGTTTTTTTATTTATTTTGTTTTTTTTTTGTTTAGTTGAAGCAATTCATGCTTTAGGTCAGGATATTGATAGAAGGACATGGCTAAGGACTGCCGATCGGATAAACGAAATTATTTAGATTTTACAGAGATTTTACACATGGTTTATATAGAGGAATGGAATGTAGGCCAGCTACTTGCTAATGGGATGTGCGGTTCATTCACTTAGGACCCAAAGCATAAAGTGTAAAAGTTCGAAACGAACCGAACTAATTTTGTACAATTCTTGTTGTTCTTTTTTATCTTTTCCCGTTTTCGTTTTGCTTTTTACAATTAACAATTTTATTTTAGCGTATTTCATTAATTTCGTTACACAGTTTCTTTTTTTTTCTTTTTTTTTTTTTGTTTTCTTTTAGTTTTAATGCTAAAGAACCTTCCGTTGCTGCGCTTGACTCTGGGTTATCAACTCAAATCGAAATGAAAATAAAGATAAACTAAAACTAATGTGTTAAGATTTTGGACAATTGAATTTTTCTATACTCGTATGTATGCTTTTGAATCTCTGGTTGTTGTTGTTGGCAGTGTTTTTCAATTTTTCCATTTTCATTTTGTTTTTCCTTTTTACGTTTAATTGCTAATTACAATTTGATATTTGGTTTTTATTTTTTAATCTCATTTAGTTTGGGAACACAAAATCGATGGATCAAATTTTTATGTAAATATAAACTACAGTTTAGTTAAGACTTTTAATGTTCAATTCTTTGTTTTTAACATTTTTTTTTTTGCCAATAATTGGCTGTTTGTGCGCAATGTCTTAACGTTTTACAACACTACTACAAATAACGGCAGTTTTTAATGGCTGAACAATTATGGCAACTATGTGTGAGAGAGAGGGAGAGAGAGAGAGAGAGAAAGAGAGATTGTGATAAAATGGAAATGTAATAACTAAATGAGGTATATATTGAATAATTCAAGAGGAACCCATACAATGTTAGAAACTATTAAACAAGAAGATTTTAATGAAAAACGAATAGGAATTGATTGTGAGTTATACTTAATATACATATACATGAGGTGCTATATTTACAGGATTTTGTTTCAACTATTCAAGTCCTTTTGGATAGTACAACTGTGAAAAACTATCGTATTGCAGATGCTCAATGGCTGGTTCAATGTTATCTCAGATCAGAATAGTTTAAGCAACTATCAAGAACTAGCCAGAGCCTTAGTTAGACCGTTATTTATAATAAACATGTCATTAATTGCATGAAGCCTTTTACCAAATATTCTACCTTAATCACATTCTTTGAAAAGCTTTGCAAATCACTTTAATCGATAGTTTTTATGCATTTGTACATCCAATCTAAAAACATAAATAGCCTTGCAACCCATATATCCACTCAAAGTAGCCAGAAATTGGTGTTGGGGAAAACTCTAAATTTTTTTTTGGAGGCAACTGCGTTTTTTGTGTACCCCTCCCTTGTCTGGGCTACTTCATTCAGGAACTGAAATTATTATTGAGTTTTACAGTTAACACGGTTTTTTGGCGGAGGTTACAACTAAATAAGGCAATCATTTTGTTTGGCACGCACACGCACAACATAAATAACATTTAACAATGTTTTTTTGGCAATTGATTACGTTTTTTTTTGTTTTGTTTTGTTTTTAATGTTGGTTTTTCATTAATTTGTTTGTTGTTTTTTGGGGTTGGTTCATCACGCTTCAACATTGGTTCCCTAAATGCTACAAAACTTGTGTAATTTGTTTTTTTTTTTTTGTATGTTCGTTCGTTTTACTTCATTTCATTACATTCTTTTTTTTTTGTTTTATTTTTGTTTTGCTCAATGTTGTTGCTGTTTGTTTTTTTTTTTTTTTTTGGGCTTACTTCACTATTGTACAATGTGCTTCTTCTTGCATGTTATTCGTAATTTGTTTGTAACCTTCTTCTTATAATGTTGTATGCATACAGAATTTTGTTTGTTGGATGCTTTTGCATTCATCATTATATATTTGGGTAAAATGCTTTCTTTCTCTAGTTTTTGTTATTGATTTAAATTCTATCTTCCTCATCCTCCTCCTCCTCCTCTTCGACCTCTTCGCCATTCTCTTCGAGCTCTTCCTTATAACCAGGATGCTCGGATATGGCATAGTAGTTGCCATTATAGATGACGCCCAGTTCGCGTAGCGCATCGCCGCGTATTGTCGCCTTTATCGTCCAATTGTAACAATCATCCGATTCCGATTCCCGATCCAAACGCTCCACATCAAGTATTTTTGAATTGAGACGCTCCAAAATGATGCCAATATCTTTAATGCTCAAATGACGCTTTTGATCGACAGACAGCTGATCAATAAGGAGCAAAAACTTTTCTGTTGTTGTCTTATCATCCTCCATCACTGTGTTCTCCGTTTCGCTTTCGGAACTATCGCGCTCCGGTGCTATATCCAGAAAACGCACATGACCCTTGGCCCCCGAAGAGCGGCGCTGCATGCTGCCCATGCTAGGATCCATAACCGATGATGATACTGATGTAGATGCTGCTGATGCCGCCACAGGCTGTGGACTACTGCAACCGTCCTGTATAGGTGAGGTGGCCACACTGTGCTTATGCACCGCTATTTTGCGTCCCTCCTCGTGCAGAGCACAGCAATGGAAATCGCATTCTGTGGTGCTCGGGCTGCCCGCCCGGCTAGGTGTGTGAGCATGATGGGCGCATTCGGGCGTATGCACATGGACAGCATCAAAGGAGCCACCGCCGCCCTGTTTTGAGAGGCGACGACTGCCGCCGGGTATCACAACGCCAGGTGGCAATACAACACCACCTGGATGGTATATACTAGCCGGTCCATCGTCACTGATTACCGTTATTTGTGGGCTATTATATCGTGGCTGTGTGGAGGATTGTGACGATACCGATTTATTATCCAACGAACTTTGGGCCGATAACCCCTTCTTTGATGGTGAATACTTGTCTGACGAGAGGAGACCGCCGCCGCCGCCACTACTGCCACTGCCACCGCCTCCCTGTCGCTGATCCCAATGCAAAACCACTGTGACACGCCCTTTGTTATCCATAATCTTCCACGATGGTGTCTCATCATGCAGTTCCAAAGCATGAATCGTCTCACAGACGATTTTTGGTATAGCTGAGATGGCTTTAAAATGGAAAGAATAGTTTTTAGTTGAAGAAAAAATTAAATGTTAACAAAATAATATACAGCGGATAGCGGAAATAATGAATGATAGGAATTTTGGGAACTCACCAGCCTTTATGACATCCACACCGGTGGGATACCAACGTTCGCCCTGCCTCAACAGCAATAAGACCGTATTGTTGGCCAGGGTTCGAAAATATTCACCATCCTCAATTTGGGTTCCATCACACTCCAGAACAACGCGAACTGGTTCTGAAGACGGAACCCCCAATTTATCCTTGCCGCGTACCAAGAGCTCTTCAAATGTCCCAACTACAACGCCCTTACGCACATTTCGCCAACTATCCCAAATTTTCAATGGTCTCTTGCCGCGAGACTCCTGTAATGATATATATAAAGAAATAAAGCATAAAGCATAAAGCATACTATGAAAACTTTTTTGCAAGAAGGCATTAGGCATGGACACCTGTGCCCACCTAAATTGTATAACCAAATGTCAAGGTCACTCTCATCTCATCTCACCCACAAACGACCAATCCATCCATTCATCCATCCATGCATCCACCTTCATTCTCTTTCTCTCTGTTCTGACTACATACATACATACATATACAATATGTAGGATCGCTTATTAAAAAGCAACCAACATTTTTCCAAATAAAAAAAAAAGGAAAGAAATGTTCACAAAAATCGTAACGGTAAACGTTGAGTTAACAGAGCGACAGAGAGCTGACAGACCAACAGCTGTTGGTAACAGCGCAACAGCAACAGCAACAGAAAAAGCAACTGCAAAAATAACAACAACCATGCATTGCAAGGACATAAGTGTGTGGCGCTCCAGTGACCCAGTAACGAGTGCAGCACCATCACACGAAGAGCTTAAAACTACAACTACAAAAGAGGCAACATAAAAATAAAAAAAAAATGAAAGAAAATTAAACGAAAATTAAAAAGAGAAGAAAAAAAAAAACGATAATGAGCAAAATATAAGAAATTGGGGGGGAGAAAAAAGGAAATGTTTGCAAAATTTTGTGTAAATTTATTTGGGATGAATTTGTTCATCGCCTACCCCCGTTAATCCATTGCCTGGTGTGGGTCCTGTAGTAATTGCTGATCCACTGCCACCGACACCCACCCCGTTAACAGGACCACCTCCTCCACCACCAACTCCTCCACCTCCTCCGCCCTGTGATTGCTGATGGGTTACCTGAGCCGCAGCTGCTGCTGCAGCGGCCACTTGTCTGATACTCAGGCAATTGCACAAAGGTTTTGTCACACCTAAGGTACACAAAGTATTTGACCACATAGTGTTGCTGCACTGAACACTGCTCCTGTCACACTTTATTGCAGTTGAGGTCGCCGTTTTTCTTATCGATTCTCACACAGTTTGTTAGCCACAATTTTTTTTTCAAACTTTACTTTCAGTTTAATAGCTTACAGAATTTGCACGTTATATAAAACTTATAAAAAAGTCCTTTTGTTGTAAAAACCTTTTGTTTATCTTTGTTTTTATGTTTAAAAAAGTCTCTAAATGCCGTTTTTGTTCAGAAATTCGTTTTGTAAGTGTTTTTCTTTTTTTTTTTTTTTTTTGTTTAAGATTCGATTTAAAAATGTTGTAATTATTATCAAATTTCTTTCACTGTTGGTTGGTTTCCCTTTTCCGTTTTTAATCCTTTTTTTGGGTTTTTCTTTTTTTTTACGATTATATATATATATATATATATATATATTTTGGGGCGCGTCGTTTTTCAGATTCTTGTTTAGGGCAGGTCAGGTTAGGCAGCCAGCGCCAGCGCCAGCTCTTCAGTTGACCTTCGCACTTTCACTTTACTACGCGCCTTGCCTTTGCCTCGCCTCCTCTCCTCTTCTCTCCTCTCCTTATGCCAACACTTTGTCGTCGTAGAGTTGTCTTTGTGATTATGGTCGTGAAACCTACTAAATTTTGCAATGTTAATCAAATAACCCTAATAGCTTTTTATTTATTATACAGTATATATTTCATATATATTTCTTTATCATTATTATTTGTTCAAATTTATATTTAAAATTTGATTTCGTTTTGTGGACCAGTATTGTCACACCCAGTTAAAAATTTAATATTTCACTACAAAAAAAGATGCCAGCGAAATTCACACGTAGAAGCCCGTAAATGAAAATTGCATCCTACTTGCTGGCTGGCTAACTGGCTGACTGACTAAAAGGACTCCTATTTTTGGGGCTAGGCATGTTCCACGGTACGAGAGAGCTGCAGCAAATTACACACAGCCAAAGAGAAAGAGAGAGAGAGAGAAAGACACACAGTCACACAAGGAGAGAGAGAAAGTGCTCTCTCTTCTCCTAAATATTAAAGACTTTCCTCTGCACTTTGCAAATGCACTTTTTTTGTTAGCCTAAAAAGCTTACAGACTTTCTTTTCGAATTTTTCATCAACAATTTGGTTAGTTTTAGTATTTAATTTTGATTTACAAATCCTTGGTAGTTTATAAATTATAATTTATGAGTTAAAAGTCCTTTACACAGTTCCGTTGCACTTTTTCCCATTAACACTCTCACTCTCTATTTCTGCTGCTGCTGTTGGTGGCAGTTAACATTTTTGTGCTTTGGCCTACATTTGCATTGATGTCGATGTGATATAATCAGGACGGCGAGGACGAATTCACGATGAGAACGATGAGAACGCTCTAAAGCTAACAAAACGCGCGCGCAGCATCTTCATCACTTCATATAACAGTATATATGATGAACTCAAACGCTCCACAAGTCTATGTCCATCTGGGATCCTTAATCAGCTTTCGTTTTCAATATTATTGGATTACATTTGTTTGAACACAGTCAACATTTGCTTTAATTCTTCCACATACAGTTCAATTAAGAGCAATTTAACTTAAATATTTGTTTTAATCAACTATTGCAAATATTATCTAGTATTGCAATTTTTTTTTTTGATTTTTTTTTAAATTTATGTAGTTAGATGGATTTGTGATCAATTAAATCAGTCCAAAAGTTTTTATTTGATTGGCAGCATTTTAATAAAGGTAGGCGAACTGGGGAATAGTTAGTTGGACTACACAATATTATTTTTCCTTTTTATACTATGCATAATTCAAAACTATTTAAGTAGCGGGATTTATTTTCTAAACTTACTCATTTCTTTTCATGGCTGAATTTCAACTTTAATTTTCCCTAATCGAAACTTGGCTATCGGACAAAATTTAATATTAAAAAAAATGATTGTTATTACTTTATCAGATCAAGTAAATTAATCCATATTATAGTTAAGAAATCCCATTTATATGGACATAGATACCATCTCAATCAAGAGGACAATAACATTTAAATGTAGCATAAAATAGATCAGTGCTATTATGTACAAATGATCGAATTAAATAGATCAGATGAATAACTAATTTGAAGTTTGAATACATATATGTAACTATAAAAAAACGATTGTTACGAATAAAATATTAAAATAAATAGGATATAAAAACGAGTACGGCACGCCCAAATCAGCTCAATTTAAAAAAGTTTACATTATTTATTATTTAAAAATATAATAAATTGTGATATTAATTTGTTAAATTTCAATGGTGGACCAATGAGAAAATATTGTTGGAATTTTCCAAACACCTTTTTTTTTCATTGGAGAATGAAAAACAAATCGAATTTTTGTTTATTTTATAATTATTTGCATATTCAACATCCACTATCCATCATCAACGCCGTCAACATGCACCTAGAAATTTTTGGCATTTTTATTTGGTTGAAACAACAGACAACAATGAAATGGCAACAAGCAACAACGGTTACAATAACGAATCATTTTACACATACACATACGCACATACATATTTATATACATACATATGTATGTTTATATATACATGTAGGCAAACATCTTGCTAAAGGAGCGGCATGGTGGGCGTAGGCGGTTTCGGAGGAATTCGTATTACTATTACCCCCCGTTATTTGGGTCAAAGCTATTCACTCACCCGCAAAGCCAAAGAAAAGCAAAAAGCGAAAAGAAACGAAACGAAATGAAGAAAATGCAGAAAAATGCACAAATACAGATGGAACCCAAAAAAGTATGCTACAGTTTTGTTTACATTTCCTTTTTTTGTGAAATATAAATGAAAGTGCAAAAATACATATGTACATATGCATGTATGTATAGTAGTTTTGAAGTTAGAGACAACGGGATGAGAATGATTGGACGAATTGGGTTTACATTGATTTTAAAGTATTTGAATATTAACAGTTTTAATAACTTTTAGTGCCGGCTCTGGCTGGGAGTTTATTCTCTTCTTACCTCTCTGGCCATTACGACATGTCTCTCTCTCTCTCAAAAGCGCCCGCTTAAAAGGACTGCCATTTGCTCCTCAGCTCAGCAACGGTTCTCCACGTCAATTCTTCTGCCTCTGCTTCTGCTTTCTTCCTGGGCGGCGCAGCAGCAGCAGCAGCAACAACAAAGCTTACACTTTTCGCGCATATAAATACGAATTTCTGTGTATTTGTGTATGTGTGTGAGTGTAGGCGGCGTATGAGATAGATAGAGAGCAATAGAGAGTGAGAGAATAAGAGTGTGGGAGGTGTGTGACTGTGTGAGTGCGTACGTGTGTCAGTGAGTGTGTGCGTGCGAGTGTATGTGTGCTTCAAAAATTCTCTACTACACGTTTATTTTCAATCTTCTCCTCCCGCACATCCTCTCTCGGATGCTGCCGCTGCCTCGTTGTTCCCTTTTTTCTTTCTCTGTTGTGCGTGAGTGTCTATGTATGTATGTGTATGTGTATGTGGGAGTGTGTAAGTGTGGGTGTGTATGGTTATTTTTATTTTAACTTGCTTTTATTAATTCTCTTTCGATTATCTATTTAATTACTTTCGTATCAAATATTTCCGATTCCGTACGCCCACTTTTGTAGGTGCGGCCGCGACTTTAGTCTGCGATTTCTTTTCTTGTTGGCAGTGGGCAGTGTGTGTGCTGCGTTTGTGTGTGTGAGCATGTGCGTGTGTGTTGGCAAGAGAGCACCTTAAAGTACCGTTATATACACTTTTTGTTAATACCGTTTTAATTCATTGAATTTGCTTTTATCTTGTTATTTTCTTGCAAATTCTTTTCACCACACACACACGTGTTTTTTGCCGCTTTGGCTTAGCTATTTTTTCTTGTTAGAAATATTTCTAACAATTTAACGGAACTTGAGTAGAACTTTTACTTCGCTTCTCTCTTCATTTTTCGCTCTCTCAATTCGAACATTAAAATACACAAACTGTGAACTAACAGATTTCACAATATTTTAACTGTTACTCACAGTAGTCGCCAAAACTGTGGCGCCAACAAAATTTAACTTGGATTTTCTTGCTTTATACAAATACATACTACCAAAAATGTTCAACTTGCAATCTCGAATTAAAGATTTTTGTCAGATTTTAATAATCAGATACCTCCACAGCCTTTGTCAGGATAGCTTCCTTCATTTAGTTGCAACTTTTTCGGCAATTATAATTACTCGGTTTAGCACTTGGACAACACTTTGAGAACCATTCGAGGTTATGTTGATAATTGTTTTATGAAAAGTGTGCGAATTTTTTTATAAGCGCTTGTCTGTTAAGCTCATTCGAGTCTGTTAACCGAAAAAAAGTGTGACCGTGTTAACGAACCACGAATTCGCTTATCTTCCTTGATTAAGCTGACGAAGGATTTCGCTCCACAACTTTAAACAACTCGGTCCAATTTAAATTAACGATTTTAAATTATTTTTGTACACTATTCAGTATATGTAATTTAGTTACTTTATTCATGGTAGAACCTGAATTTCCTAATCATTATCACAGTTAAGTTCGTATATTGAATATAGGCATTAATGTTTTTGTTTGTAAGGTTTGTTAGCAAACTATTTTATTAATATTGCGTTTATTTATTATTTATTTTATTGCGTTTAATTAAAACTCTGTCAAAAGTTATTTAAAACAATGGATTAATGTTTTTTTAAGCTACTCACTTAAAAATATAAAAACCTTCAGGACATTCATGTTTGAAGACAACCCTTCGACTGGATTTTCAAATTATATTTTCAAATATTTTGCAAGGCACACTGAGCACTGATTTCACAAATGTCCATAACAAAACACTAAATAAATTGTTTAAAAATTGTATAACTTTGTTAAGGAGTTATAAGTGTCGATGCAATGCAAGAAAAAAGGTGGTAAAAAATATATTATCGCGAAAAGGGGCTTTACCGGTTGGGGAAAATTTGATGGGTTTCTTTAAATTTTCGTACAAAATTAAATTTTTTAAAAAAAAAATGATCGTTAGAAGATTAAATGAGACATTTAATTGTATTATACCTTAATACCACTATTAATTTGCGAAATTCCAGTGTTTGTTGGAAAATACTTGGAAATATATTTGGGAATTGTAGCGCATGTGGCGCGAAAAGTGTTGGCTCAAAAAAGAAGCCGATATTATAAAAATTTAAATTGCTAAGAGAAATGAAAGCACTCTAAGCAAGCTGAAATCAACAACGTGGTAAAATAAAATTAGTAAGGAAAACATAAGAAAAATAATAACAAATGATATTATGTACAAATTTTGGATATCGTACTTATCAATGCTGGCAAGAAATAGTTGACAAAAACAAATAGATGTTTCTTCAGTTCTAGTAACGTGAAATAAAAGTTATTGCTCTTAATCTTCGTTAAACATAAAAATTTTAAAATTTTTATTATAGGCTAACCCTTAATTTCCCTTTATTATTTAAATACCCACTATTACTACATTATTCAACATGTTTTTGCACTAAAGAAAATAATACTTGGAAATATATCTTTAATAATTTGAATCATTGCCGCCAAAAGTTTAAATTCAAACATGAAACTCATTTTTTTCCAGAGTTCCAAGAGAATTTCTAGGCGAGTAGCATTTGTAGAGCAAAATGCTTTACCGGCATATTCAAGGAACATAAGGAGTCCACTAGCACTCTTCAATTTGTTTATTTTGAATTATTTCGTTACTAGCTATATCTTTTAAAACAAATAAAATTTAAATTTATTAATAATAACCTAATCTACTTTTTATTGACTTTTCGTCTGTGTAGGCATTGCAATTATTAAAATGTTGATTTTTTTGCTGCAAATTTAATCAAATCTACAATTTGAAGCAACTCGCCTCGCAATGGTCTTAAAAAAATAAATAGTTCATATCTTCTAAGTTTGAATTCAAACTTTTGGCGGCAAAGATTCAGATTTTCAGGATATATTTCCAAGTATTATTTTTCAAGTGCCAAAACATGTTGAATAGTGTAAGTGGGTATTAAAATAAAAAAGGGAAATAAAGGGTTGCCACATAATACAATTTTTTAAATTTTTATGCTTAACGCATATATCTTTTGGGGTGTTCCAAATATCCTTCAATGATCGAAGAGCTTGAACTGCAGCAATACCGAAAACATACAACTTTTTGAATCATTCTAAAATTAAAATGTACTCTATTGTTTTTGAAAATTCTGCCTTGAGATTGAGGAAAAAAAATTTTGGAAGAGCTAACAGCTAATGTTATTATTACGATATTCGGTTAACAGAGCACCACTAAACCACTAAATATCGCACTCACAAACGCACTCATTTGTCCCTGTCCCTTTCACTCGGCGAATTGAGCGCACTCTCAACTTCTTACGAATATTGTTAAATTTTTTTGTGCGGTGTTGCTTAAATCATTGTTTAAAAACACACACAAACCTAATAAAACCGCAAGAACAAATTATATTTTAAAAAAATACAACAAATAAACTGCATGGGGCACAACAAGTGAATGTAGTGATCGAGGTGTAGTGATCGTGTATGCGAGTTTTTATTTGTTGGTTGCTTTTTATATAAATTTTTTTGGTTTTTTGCTTCTTTACTGATTAAAAACGTTCATGTCTAACAAAATGAAATCGACAAGAATTTTTTTTTTGTTCCAAAAAAACAATGTACATACATACTTATGTACATACATACATATATGCATGATCATGTCTCTAGTGGTTTTATGTGTGTGTGAGTTTTGTGTATGTGTGTGACTGAGTAGGTTGTTTTTTTGTTGCCTCATGCAAATAAAAAACACATTTTTTTAATATTTAACTAATAATATATTATAATTTCTTTGCACTCTCCCGAGGCCAACAAACATTTGTGACAATAATCGGTAGGCCAAAATGTGAAAATAAAACATAAAACAGTGCTGAAATAAAAATGCGCGTTGTAGGGAATTAAGAAATAGGGAAGCGGGATGAAGGGAAGAGAGCTGGGGAACCTAACAGTTATCGTATAAGAGTGATCATGTAGGACTTTTTTTTTACAGAAAAACAGAGTTCTTTTGTGGTAATATGCGATCGTGTTCAGTTTCGTTGCCTTAGTCCTTCTAAGGAGAGTTAACTTAAAGGCAAAACATCGATCGGGTAGGATTTTTTGCTGTTCCGTTCGTACATACATATATTGCAAATACTTTGCTTTTGCTTTTTTCGGGTTCTTTTCAAGTTTTTTTTTTTTTTATTCTTTTGTGCTTGTCGTTTCTCTCTCTTTTCATTTTGATGTTTGTTGTTATTATTGTTGCTTTTTGGTGTGCGATTAGAATTAATTGACAAATGGCAAAAAAAATGTTGGCTTTGTTTTTGTTGTCGATTCTATTTTGTGTTTTTTCTCCACGTCATTCGCTTTTGGCTGAACAGTAATGGCAGCGGTAAAAAATAACTATCAGGATGCAAGAAAGCAGACAAAAAGCACCGAACTAAGAGAGAACCAAAAACAAAAATTGACGAAGAGAGCGAGACGTAACTCACTCAAAAGACTTGGCAATCGTTAGACCAAAACTAAAAATTTCAAAAACCAAAAAGAACTACATTTATTAACCAGCGTCAACGTCGTCGTCAGTTTTACAGAGCAAAAAAAAAAAAAATACTTAAAAAACATTAAAGTTCGTTGACCGCGCTAACATAGCAAGTGGGTGTGTGTGTGTGTGTGCGTGCGTGTGAGTGAGAGAGAATCCCACATAGATTTTTAGCATAGGCCTAAAAATTAACACTTGTTACACGCGGTGAAAAATGCTTACGTTGTTATCAGCTAAAACATAAAACTGTAAATCCAAAAGAAGTGATAGAAAGAGAACGTTGCAAAACATAAAGAGAGAGATATACATACTTATACGTATGGAGCGATTGATCTTCTATTAATTATATTATAAAACCAAAAAAGCATGAAAATAAATATATAAATTAAACTTTATTTAAAATTTAAATTAAATGTTAAATAATAATTTAAATGAATGATCATTATCTTGATCATTACAGATCCCTACCATAACGATCATTCTTTATTTGTTCGCACCCCACCCCTCCTTCGCATCCATCTATTGTCTATATGTATGTCTATACACGTGCTAAATTTGTGAAAAGGGGCCATAAGCTGTATATATGTCACAATCACCACAACTGAAGCGACAGAAAATGTCAACGTATTCCAAAAATTTTGGGGATGGCAATCCACTCAACTATCAGGAACTGAACATTATAGGCACAGGTATGTACATATGTATGTATGTTTTCAAATAACCACAAAATGTAATTCAATGTCAGTTGGTATAGGTCAAGAACAGGCATTGGAGCTGTATTTCATGTGAAAGTCTTTTCCATGTTGAAAATGATCTGTTTAACCTTCTTAAACATAATATTTATAAAGGATAATGTTTTTTTAAGCGTACTCAATCTTCGATTTAATCAATTTTCTTAATTCTTTAACATTTTTATTCATTTAATGTGTTTTTTTTTCAACACAAAATTCTTTTGGTTAAAAACTTGAAGTAAAAACTTGATTTTTTATCGTTTTGAGATTATCTTCTCATTTATTTTTATTGATAAATCATTTAGACGTTAGCTAAATTGTTATTTTATTTATTTTTAAAAAAAGTTAACACAATAATTACAATTTTTTAAGTATTGCTGGTGTCTTAATTTAATTTCATTTTATTATTAGAACTTTTGTGAACTACTTCTGCACACTCAAAAAGCTACAACAATCAAATCAAAACTTGTCGATTAGACTAATATTTTTTATTTCCTTTTTGTATTACAATTGTTTTAGGGTATTCTGCAGATCGTTTGTTTTCACTAAATTTCTTTGCCTACTTTGAGGATTATACACTTGTGCCACGTTGTTTTTTTTTTTTTTTTGTGGGTCATTCGACCTCGAAATTGTGCAAAAATTAGATAAGCGATAAACAATCAACACATTTTGTTTAAAGTAGTTACTAACATTTTGAATTCTTTAACTTTAATTACGTCACCTTGAGTAACATTTATTTATAATTGAGTCAAGGGCAAAGTCGTTGGGGGGTTAAAAAAACTTGTAAGCATTCTGTTATATACTATATAGATCTCCGATTCTCTTTTTTTTCTGTCTTCATACTCAATTATTGCCTGTTCTTGCTTTGCCTCGGAATTCCGGCTGCGGCCTTTCAAATTTTGTTGTTGATATTTGATTATTTCTTTGGTTGTATTTTTTTTATATATTTTTTTTTTGGTGGTTTTGCTTTTTGTCGAGTTTGAAATAGACTGCGAAAAATCGCGAAAAAAAAAAAATTTTTTTTTTTGTTTTGTGTCTGGGCTTGGGCTTGGCCTTGTACTTGGACTGAATTGATGAAACGGAGACTTCACCTCGGCAAGCAGGTGTTTTACTGCTGCCTCCTGCCTGCCCCTATACGGTTAGGTGGAAGTTAGCTGAAGGTGTGCATTTGGTACATACATATATATGTCTATAGGTCTCTCTGATCAATTTCATCAGAATATATGTATGTAGCTTCTGCCCAGCCCACGCATGTCTGTGTTCGTCTGTCTGTGGTAATATATTTTCTGTGACAATTTCGATTTTTTTTGTGCTTTCTTTTGCTTTGCTTCACCTTCTCGCAGTCATCTGGTTTGTTGTTGTTGTTCTTGTTGTTATTGGGGTATTTCGTTAGATATTTCGTGCAAAATAAAAGCAAAAAAAAAAAAAATAAAAAAATAACAAAAACAAAAATAAAGAGAATAATCAGCCGGTTTTTTCGCTTATCAACATCGCACCAGCTGACTCTATAGAATACGTTTGATTTGCGAATTTCACTTGTTCTCTCCCACCTCTCTTTACTTATCTTAACCGACTGTTGTCAGAGAGATAGAGAGGGTGGAATTATATATTTGATTAGCATTATTTCGTATTTTTTTTTCCTTTTATTTTATTTTGCTCTCTTTGATTTCTTTTCTTTACTTTTTGTTTTATTTGATTTTGCAATTTACTTGATTGTTTTCGTTTTTGCAGGGGCCTACGGGACCGTCTACAGAGCCCGCGACATGCTTACTGGGAATATTGTAGCCCTAAAGAAGGTGCGCATCGCGCTAAATGAGAATGGAGTGCCAATGTCCACATTGCGGGAAATTGCGCTGTTAAAACAATTGAATGCCAGTAATCATGCCAACATTGTGAAGTAAGTGCGAGGCGCCGTCGGCGGCGCCACTACTTTACACAATTATTTATTATTTGCCAACTAATTTATAAGAAAAAACAAAGATTACAATTACAGACAACAATAGGTTAGGTTATTTGGTAGGTAGAATGACTTTACATTTGCGCTGTTGGGGAATTTTTATTTTACCCCATTCCATATTACGGTTTATCTTCTGCCTAAAGCAAAACCACACACGAAACGAGTGATAGAGTCGGGGAAAAGAGAATGACAAAAAAGAAAAAGTGGGAGCG
The DNA here is from genome assembly GCA_018150375.1 of Drosophila sturtevanti. Lineage (NCBI taxonomy): Eukaryota > Metazoa > Arthropoda > Insecta > Diptera > Drosophilidae > Drosophila > Drosophila sturtevanti. The sequence goes on along the minus strand of JAECWJ010000324.1, from coordinate 1,013,608 downwards.
TAGGCAGCAGAGAGCTAGATTAAGCAACAACAATGTTGCAGTTAATTACCTCCCCCGAACGCCCCCGCAATTTACTAATACATGAATACATATGAATGAATGTCCAATATTTGACATATGTCAACGTCAAAGCTTGGCGGCGCCATCGTCTGAAGGCTGTTGATAACTGACTAGCTAGCTGTGTGTCTGATTAATATTGCATGTTGATTCATTCTATTTCGCATTATTGCAAATTTTTTTTTGCCTGACTTTAAATTTTCCGTTAACATGTGTTTAAGGTTGTTGAGCGTCGATAGCACTTTACGGTATAAGTACATATCGATCAAATGTTGACAACGGCAAGACTCACTCGTAATTTTGTCATCTCTAGGCTAGTGCGGATCTCTTGCTGTCTCTTTTAGGCCGCTGCAATTTCACTCGTTTTCTATCTCTCTCATTGACTCAATCTCTCATTTACGATATTTACTTATACCGTAGCGTTAATTCACTCAGAATTTTGCCATCTCTAAGCAAGAGCGGATCTCTCTAGCTATCTCTTTCTTGGGCCTATCATCTCACTCACTTGTTCTTTCTCTCATTGACTCAATCTCTCATTTACGATATTTACATTTAACATAATGTTATTAACATTATCACACCAATGTTAATTGAAAATGTTGTTCGATTCGGTTCGAACAAACGAACATTAACGTTTTTTTTGGTTTGAAGAAAGAAAATATGATCTAAGGCTTTTGAAATTTTGTTTGAAAAAATTTACAAATTTCTAAGATTTTTAAGTATTTGAATGCGTTCTAAGGAACCTCTGTTCGAAAAGCAACTTGCAAATAAGTCTCACTTGCCTTAGAAATGGTTTAAACTAATTTTCATAATTTTGCCAAATATAATATTTTTTCCATGCATTTGGCCACAATCTGTTTAACAGCAATGTTAACAATGAGTCTCTTTAATTTATCTCTCTTTTTATTTTTAATATCGTAGAAGTGTGCATGTATGCGTTGAGTGATCTTGTCCAAGTTTTCAAGGAATTACGTATAATGGCTACTGGCGCCACTGCTGCATGGCTATTATTTTTTTGGCTACTTTTTTTTTTTATACGACACTCTTATACGACCATGCTTTTCGATATCACTTGGGCGGTTATTTTCGAAAAATTTAAATGGCAAAAAGAACACATTTCAGTATTCTAACATATGATTTTTTGCCTTTGCAGACTTTATGAGGTCTGTCAGATTTTAGAACGCGACGATCAATTAATGATATTGTTAGTTTTTGAACATCTCGAGCAAGATTTATCCGATTTAATCGATCGGTTGCCCAAATCTGGAATGTCGCCAAGCACAGTACAGGTAAATAGAAAAATATCTGTTATGAAAATAATAAACAATCAATTTGGATTTCTTTTCTTTCTTTTTTCTAGAGCCTCTCCCGTGAACTTTTAACTGGCCTCGACTTTCTGCACTCAAATCGCATCATTCATCGCGACCTGAAGCCACAGAATTTGTTGGTCTCATCCCAGGGACATTTGAAAATCGCCGATTTTGGTCTGGCCAAAACATACGATTCAGAAATGAAACTAACTTCAGTGGTCGTAACACTGTGGTATAGGGCACCAGAAGTCCTATTGGCACAATCGTATAACAGTTCGGTGGATATTTGGAGTGCTGCGTGCATAATATTTGAAATGTACAATCGCAAGGCTCTGTTTCCCGGCACCTCAGAAAAGAATCAATTGGATAGGATATTTGAGTGAGTGTGTGGAACACCAATCAGGACTAAGGATGACAAAACATCATAATTCTAATACTGGTATTTTCTTTCCCTCAGACTGACTGGACGTCCCACAGCCCAACAATGGCCTAAAAGCATTTCCGTGGCCAGAGAACATTTCCCTCAGCGTCATCCCAAACGTCCACGTGACTTCTGCCCCAATCTTTGTGAATTCTCTGACGACTTATTAAAAGTATGTATATATATATATCTGAATGATCTAAAATATTTAATAATGATTGATTTATTTTTAGCAAATGCTTGATTACGATATCAGACTGCGACCTTCGGCATTGGCTTGCTTAGAACATGAATATTTCCAACAAGAGCCACTTTAACAATAATCGGACTCAATGGGTATGCCAACCATATTATCGGGAAGAAGGTGCTACTCATTGGGTCGATGTCATCACAGAATGTTCCTTTAAATTGTCAAATCCTTACGTATATATACCTCAATTATCCTTTTTTTTTTTGTCATAGTCTTAAGTTGTCTTCTGTTGTTACACAGACTGCCTGTCCCCCCTCTCCCTTAAACAATAGACTATACATGCCTATATATATATACATGATATATAAGCCGATTTCATGGATTTCTTTAATAGAATTTTCCATTTTCATATGTGATAAAAGGAAACACTTAAGTGTACACTGAATAATTTTCCAAAATTATGCTTAACGAAGAGCAATTTTTTGTTTTTTTTTTTGTGCAAATTTATATGTTTAAACAAATTACCGTACTGTCATTTACATGCATATATATATTTAAAATTGTATTTATAAATATTCAAATGAAAACTATTTTTCTAAGAAAGCCAATTGAATTTTGTTTTTTATTTCAAAAGAAAATTTTGATGCACATTCTCATGGGAAGTATGGTAATCCTGCTCAGAGCATATTATTATAACCTTGCAGAGGGTATATCAATTTTGGTCAGAAGTTTGCAACGCACAGAAGGAAGCACCTCCGACTATATAAAGTATATATATTCTTGATCAACATCAATAGCCGAGTCGAAATGACCGTGTGTCCGTCTGTCTAGATCAACAGCTTCTCCTCCGAGACCATTATAGATACAGAGCTGAAATTTTCAACATCCCGATCGGACGACTATATCATATAGCTCAAATAGGAACGATCTGCCGTGAATAAGGTTTATCTTCAATAACTCTGTTGTTTTTCCATCGAATGCCACGAAATTTAATATTTGTGAGATTAATATACATATTCATATGTCAAAGTTTTATTAGAATCGGTTGGTCATATCATGTAGCTGCTATAGGAACAATCGGTACAAAAAAAAAATGTTTTATGGAATACTTTTTTTTCTCAAGCTCAAAATTTTTAACTTGTAAATTTGGTATGCATAATTTACAATAATGGTTTTGGTAAATTTTATAGAGAAAATCTGCAAGGGTATACGAACTTCGGCACGGCCGCTGTTAGCCCATCCTTCTAGTTTTTCAATTAGATAAACGCTTGTATATAGACTCAAGACAATTGTTGGTAAAAGGAGTTTGTCGGCTATTTAATTCGATCAAACAGTTGTATGGAAACTATGTCTATGGATTTAGACAAACATTGAAGTGGTGTATGCATTTAAAATACTTTTGTACAAAGATTGTCTGGGTAGAAAATACTTTTAAAAATTATAAGGATTCGGAAATGTTTTGTAAAAGAAATTATGATGTTATTCTGTCAAATTACTTTTGCTCCAGAAAGCAAGCTTTTCTTGTCTAAGTCCGTCTTAGCCTAAAGTATATTTAATATTTTACAATATTTTTGAATATTTTTTTAAAAGTTTAATTACCGGATGGATAATTTTGTAAGATAAATAAATTTCGCCATGCCTGAAGATATCCCAACCTTCATCTTGTTCACTTATTTTATATAAGATTGATTTTGAATTACATTTAAATTAATTGATATGAAAATTTCGTGCTTAAGTATAAATTACAGTTTTATTTTAGTTATTCCACTGCAACTCCATCTCATTTTACAGTTCTGCTCTCACGCATTGCATACTTCTAGGCAAGCTAGGAAAAAATAAGTTATACATATGTAAAACGCAGCCAAATAAATTTTTGTTTAAATATTTTTTTTTTTTTTTTGGTTGAGTTGAATTAATATTTCTTGCCGTTTAATGATTCGCATACAAAGTTTAATTTTGTTCAAATTTAGAGTTCGTGTATATGTAATCGACCGTCAGTCCTGTGGTGTTAAGAAGGAAGGATCGAGCGGGTGCCTTCTCTTCAGTCTTCTCCTATGGGGACTGTTGTCCAGCAAGTTAATAGCCAGGGTATTTTCATGGTGTTCAAGCCTTTGAATGTATCGCTCGCTCAGCCTGCGGATTTCTTCCTTTAAGTATGGGATGTTCAGGTCTCTATGCAGTACCGTGTTTTTGATGTATGGGGGGCATTTATTATTCGGCGCAGGACCTTGTTTTGAAATCTCTAAAGTATTTCGATGTTTAAGTTGGATTCAGTGCCCCAGAGTTGGATGCCGTATGTCCACACGGGCTTTATGATGGTTTTATACAACAGGATCTTGTTTGAGATGCTCAACTGTGATCTGTGGCTCATCAGTTTAACAAAATTTACCAATATAGGTTTTTTTTTGTTTTATGGAACATTCAGTATCCTGCATGTTATCATTTGTATAGGAGATATATAGATACAATTGCTAGATTTTTAAATCGTTATAATTCGATTTAATTTTACATCCATTCGGTAGTAACGTACTTGAGCAATTTCAAAATAAAATGAAACTTGAAATTAGAAAAATTGAAGCAGAGTTAATGCTTTTTTTTAGCTCATTGTAGAACCTCGTTAGAGGAATTGCTTCCATTAAAATCTATAATATAATGTACGAGTCTGTTATATATGTTGATGATATTTTACTTGAACAAACTAACTTTCATTAGATTGGATTTATATACATATACATATACATTATATGTATATATATACATTTCAAATCAAAATATTGCACAAATATCCAACTTATCGTTTAATTCCAGGGATATACAAGATATTTGTCCAACTAATATCCACAATAGTTTTCTAATATTATCTTATTTCAATTTTTCAAATTTACTATTGCGATTTGAATATAGATATTTATCTTCCAAATCTTTCTCAGGAGCACAAGCACACAAGAATAAATAAAGACAACAATTGAGGATCTTTTCCACGTTTGTACAAAAACATTTCGGCCAAACTAAAAGGTCTTGTTTTTTTTTTATTTAGTAGTTCTCCGGTTGATAAACAAATTACTATATCAATTAATAGAAAGCACGACTTCCTAATGACCCGCAGTGGCAGCAGCCCTGGCAGCGATCTCATCCTCCTTGGCGTGCTGAGCGATCAGCTCCTGTTTCTTGGTGGCAATACGCTCCTCACGGCGCTTGCGTGCCTCACGCACCTTCTGGCGTCTGGCTTCGGCCTGGTCAGCCAGCATCTTGCTGCGCTGCTTCTCAGCCTTCTTCTTGTGGATATATTCCATGAGAACACGCTTGTTCTTGAACACATTACCCTTGCACTTCATGTACAGATCGTGGTACAGATGACGATCAATTTTCTTGCTGTCACGGTACTTCTTCAGTAGGCGACGGAGCACACGCTGACGTTGCATCCACAGCAATTTGCTGGGCATACGGGCATTTGCTGTACCCTTACGCTTACCAAAACCGCAATGACGACCCTTCCGGCGGGCTTCAGTGTTCTTGCGCACACGATAGCGGGAATGGACCACGACAGGTTTCTTGATGATCAGACCATCCTTGATCAGTTTGCGAATGGTTTGACCTGCAGTCGTATAAAGGGGAATATGTATAAGTATGGTGTTAAAAACCTGTTGGTACTACTTATTGTTACTTACGCGAGTTTGTGTTGGCAATCTCGTTGATTTCATTGGGATCCAACCAAACCTTCTTCTTGCCGCAACGCAATACGGAGGCGGCCAACCTCTTTTGGAGCTTTAAAGAACTGCAACGATTCAAAGGAGAAAAGAAAAAGATGTATAAGTTAAAACAGCGTGCTTATTGCTTATGTGGTTATGCATCAATGTGAGTGTGTAGGTGTGAGCCGAATGTATTTCACCATAAAATCGGTTTAAATGAATCGCCTTTATCACATGTTTCTTTACAAAGATTAGTATCTTTATTGTCAGTAATGTCCGCTTATTTTTAATGGATAAATCCAATCAAAACACTGAAAATCACAGAATCCATTTGTACCTCATGCTGTCGACCCTTGCTCGTCGTGGCTGGGAAAGAAAGAAAAAATTGACAGCCGGAAGTGCCAGCCATTTTTCTCGGTTATCGATAGTAGTGTTGGCTAACAAATTAAATGCTTTACACACAATGAGCCTGTTAAGCGCGTAAGAAAAAGAAGCTAGACCCTGCAAAATAGTGGGCTTATGAAAAATACTGGCACAAAGTACTCAATTGTTGGTATTTTACTCGATTACTGAGAAGCAACAATCGTTATTTATTAACAATAATATAATAACTAAATTCTTTAGCAATGCAACAAACATTAAGGCGATGTGTGTCGCCTCTATTGCGCTTAAATACCAGTTATTATGCCTGCCCTGCCACCAGAAGATGCCTGTCCGCGTTGCCTCAGGAAGAGAATAAAAACAGAAACGTAACTAAGTAGTTAAAAAAAAATGTTAACATTTTATACATTTCTTTAATCCATTTTAGAAAACATCTCTTCCACGATTAATGGACTTTCCGGAAATTATTTGGCCCTCAGCACTGAATACCATTAAAAATTGGATAACCATACAGTTTATCATACGTCCATATTTTGATAAAGAATTTCAACTAAAAGATTTCATATATGGGGCCAAGGAGGCGCTGCAGGTAACTGATATCGTATGAAATTTTGGCCATTTGTAGTCTAATTGCTTTAAATCTGGATGTTGTTTAGGTGGTCTCCTCTCGACTGATGGGTGGCGAATTGGATTCATTGCAAAATCTTGTTTCGAACGATGCTATATCTGAACTGAAGCCGGTTATACAGAAGTTATCGATGACCCAACGCCGCCAATTGGAGATTAAACAAAGCGATATATATCTTAGTTTTCCCTATCAAGTGGGCATTATTTTTGATGAGGCCAATGATAAGATACAAAAACGTTTTGTCGAAATCACCATGGTATTCCATGTAATGCGTGGTCTATCTGAGATGCGCGAGCGTGGCGAAGAGATACCATGGAATATGGGGTAAGTGTGGATTAGAAAGATGTAATTATAGCTTAAAGTTTGCGCTATAGATCTCTTCGTCATGTTAATAGGTTCTAGGACTTAACCATAATTTTCTGTATCTATTTAGGTCAGATTAAAAGTTCATAAAGAACTTTCTCTTCTAGTTTCTTACAAATATTCATCTGTAATCAGCCGTACCAGACTTTATTTTCTGCTTTAAAAATAATTAAATTAACCAATATATAACCTGCACATTTTAACAATTACTTGCTTCAAATATATATGCTATATATGTATATGCCACAAGTAGGGAAATTATATCAAAATTGAGTTATATTTTTTAGTCCAAAGAAACTTACTAAAGTAAAAGAATATTGCCAAGCCAAATTTTTTTATCTTCACAAAATTGCTTGAAAATAATGGTTTTTATGTTCTAATATGTTTAAATCTGTTTCATAAAATATCAAGTCAATGTATAAAGCAAAATTATAAAGTAATTTGAGTAGATGAGTTGTCTAAGCGGCCCAGTCATTTAGGCAACTGAACAACGAGGACCCGGGTTTCGAATCCCAGGCTAGTGCATGGATGTTGTTTTCGTCTAAGCCGATGGCCTTAGTTGCCAGTGCTTGTAAAATATAGTTAGGTTGATAGTTTACAACTATATCCTATACTTTAATAATAATAATAATAATAATAAAGTAATTTGGAAATTTTTTAAATTTTCCTCCGAACTACTATAAACATTTCCTTTATTTTATTTATTTATTATATGGGAAACCTCATAAAATAAAATATCTAACAAAATGGGTTTGAACGTTAACTATATACACTTTTACTTTGTTTATAATAATTTGTTTTAATTTATTATGTACATTATTATGAATATTTTGTTGTAATGTTGAGAATCAAATCAACCTCAAACACAGGTGCCATTCGGTAATTAGGAAATATCTTGAAAGGAACACCTTTATCCAATACTAATTAACTCAAAAGATTTATTTAGTCCTTAAATATACCTGTTGTAGTTCTAAGCAAAGGAATTAATTATATATTAATTTTTTGAATTTCTAGTAAATTTAAGTTTAGACTTGAACATTTGAAAAAAAATTTAAAAAAGTGGTTTTATAAATATGTATGTATAAGTACTTGACTTCAATGTAAAAAACATGTAATGAAAAGAAAGTGTTATAATTTTAATTTTAAATCGGTATCGAGGATCCAAACTTAATTTTCTTAAAACTCAACAAGATTTGCCCCGAATGACCTTAAACTTTCTGATAATATTTCTAACTTAATAATTTTCTACTTTTTTCATCTCTAGAACCATGCCGGAATATCAGGATAAAGTTTTCATCTGTAATTATCGTTTCATCAAGGAATTCACATCGGGCCAACATTCTGATTGGACCATTAACATGGCTAATCATTTCCGAGCCATTGATCTGATTAATGAATCTAAATAACAGTTAGTGTTAATATCTGATACGTCCCGTAAAAGGAATAAAAAGTAATTTTCGTTATCGCTTTATAGTTTATACAAAATTTATATAGTATAAAATCAATGTCCAATTTGTTTTATTGTGCTGATGTTGTTGTTTAAGTTAAGTGAAATGTGAAAAATGACAATAATTTTGTTGTTGTTGTTGTTGTTGATGTTGTTAACTTAATGGCCCTTTTTGGCCTGAGACTCGTATTTGGCTCTGTAGATGCCCTTGGAATCATATTTGTCCAGAAGCAATTTCCACTCTCCAGGCTTATTGGCGCGCAGGAAATTGATAACCTTATTCGAGTTACGACGCTGAACATCGGTACACTTGGAGCATTCCGATTCCAAAGCATCGGGCAATAAACGCTTCAATTCACGACCCTCTGCCGTGCAGGGACCTTTATTCATCAGGCACTTTAGATAGTTCTCCAAAATGCGATTATTGGTCAACACTTCATCAACATTGACTGTATCAAATTTGTTCGTATATTGCTTCTCAGGGGCAGCAAACGCCAGACCGGCAAATGCCAAGACAACAATAATCGCCACAGAAGTTTTCATTGCAATATAGAACTGAAAATGTTAATGAAAATAAACAAAAAAGAAAAAATCATGTCAATGATGTGGTACAAAGCAGCACAAAACTCACATTTCCTCTTAATATTTTTGTAAAACTCATGCATTATTTATGATTAATGGAACTCTCCATATCGCACATGCATACTAATTGATGTTTATTTTAATTTGTCTCAATATTTTACCCAAAAGAAGATTTCACAATTCGTTATACCTTGACTAAATGGGGTAATCCCATAATGAATAGAAGTTTGCTACCTACAACTCTACGACTTGCTTGAAGGACTATGTCTTTATTAAATATATTTATCTTTTTACAAATAGCCAAGCAAATCTCATTAAGAAAGTCTATATAATTCTATTTTACCTGATAGTTCATTATAATTTATGGTTTAAGCTGACTGACTGTGATGTATATAGACACAAAGTTCTAGTAGACGAAATTCTTTGCAAAGCTAGTTCAAATGAATAATGATTCCTAAATGAGTAGAAGTTATAGATAGTTTGATATATAATGTTTTTAAATTTGTTCTGAATCGGTTCGCTATTGGTTATTATCAAATCCTAATCATTCTGTCCGATTAAGATACTCGATTTTATTACCCCAAAAAGATTTCAAAAGTAAATTAGATTCTATTAATCAAGTCTTGGGGAAAACAGAAGTTTTAAATCTTTCGTCGAATATGTTTATGTATCTTATCCCGTCTTAATTATTCAAAATTACAATTTCTAAGGGTATACATGATTCGTTCCATTTTCTCCTATGGCTTTAATTTTCGCTTTCTGTGTTACCACGTCGGCTCGTACGAGTTTTATTCAAATCGAAGCCATGTCACCAATAATATTTCTTGATTTTGCTTGTTTATTGTTATTGTTGTTGTTGTTATTGCTTCCGTTTTACCGTTAGCCTGAAGCAAACTATAGAAAAAAAAATAACACGAATCCGAAACTATATTTCGGATACATTTTCTACTCAACATGTTGACAATATTTACGCAATCCAATCTACTTGACCAGGCCTATCAATTGGTTAGCTAAGCTAGTTTTCCCACCCGTCTCCTCACCCCTCCACCTCCCCCTGGAGCTGCACTTAACACTTGCACTTTTTACCGTTTACTCACTTTTCTTTTGATTAAATTGATTTTTCGTAGGTCGATTCTTCTACGGTTGGTTTTTGTATTTTTGTAGTTGTTATTGGTTGTTTCAGCTAAGACAGCCCAGATTTGATTGCGAGCTATTAGCCTGTTTACCCGGCTTTTATACTAAGGAGCTTTAAGAGACTTTGCATTGCCCAGGTCTCTGGGGGGGCTTATAAGCCAGGCGAAGCTTTTGGCAAAGCTGAACCGGATTTTAAGACGAGACGAGACAACGAACGGTGTTTTTTTTTTGTGTTTTGTTTAATTTTCAAGTGAATTTGGCTAGTCAGGGACGGAATGAGTAATCTGGTTCAATTAACAAAAGATTTTCTAGAATTATTTAAATTAGATCAAATAATGGAAAAATTTCTTAAAAACATAAAAATCGCAACGGATTTAATCGAAATATCATGAAACTGATCAAACAATTTGAATTAATTTGTAATTCAAGTGTTAATTGTAAAAATAAAAATTACAAGATTATAAAATATAAAATATATAAAAATTATATTCTTATGATATTACTGGAAATATCATGAAACTGCTAAAACAATTTGAATTCATTCTTAATTTAAGTGTAAATTGTAAAAATAAAGATTGCAAAATATAAAATATATAAAAATTATAGTCTAATGATAGCTAATTTTTGAATTTAATCATTTAAATAAATTTGTGTTCTAGATATTTCTATTTTACGTCATGTTTTTTAACTTCATAGAGTTAAATTTGTAAAAAACTGTTTTTTTTTAGTTTTATAGTTGTTTTTTATATAAAAGAATTGAATTGGTTAATATATATAATTTTTCCTTTTCTTTTTATAGTAACATCTTAATAATTGGAAACCGACAATTAACTATATGTTAAAACATTAGTTAGATAAATACTTTAGTTTCTTTTAATTTGTTTTGTTTATTTTCCAAAAATGTTCCAATGTTTATAGTCGACTCACAGTCTTAAATTTTGTATCAAAATCTCCCTTAAAAACCGATTGTTTGGCTTGCTTTGGTAAATGATCATTTATTTATAGGATATTTACAAATTTCTCTCTGTTATATCTTTCACTATACCCTTAAGGTCTATAAAAATGAAAAACTTATCTTTTTTGAATATTTATAAATGTATGTATATATATCTTCTGAAGTTGCGAATTCAAAATGGCTTAAGGCGTTTTAAAGATTTGTGCCAAATTATACATTTTTTAAACCTTTGAGCAGTAAATAAATGTTTTGCAATGTTTTCCTATAATCTCTTTTTGATTAATTCAAATTATCGTTTCACGTTTTAATGACAAGAAGACACATTAATAATATTAGGCTTATCATGATTAAGTTGAACTTGCTTAATCTTAAGCCGTCTAACGTCAACAACTACATATATACATACATCGAAAACTATTTGAAACTTTGAAATCATTTGCTACAAGGACTAAGACAAACATTTTTCTTTAATTGATAAAAAAGGAAACCCTTTTTCACATGATAAACCGTTCCTGATTTGACTCGTTTGCATCTTAGTCGGTTCATCATTGGGTTAAGAGTCGGCTTTATCATTAGATTTATCTCTGGTAACTTTAAGCTGACTTTTGCTCGATGTTTTGTTTATTTTTCTAAGGAAAAACGCGTCAAAACATTTGACGTACATAAATAAGTATGTATGTATGTATGTATGTATGTATGTATGTATGTATGTATCTACCCACAAATGAAAATTTGTATGTTGATTTTGCCATCTCATAGTTTAAATAACTAGAGAGAGAGAGAGAGAGAGGGAGACAAAAAGGTAGATATACAAATCAAGATATACTAAAAGTAGTCATAGCTTGCTTTAACGTACAAAATTGGATTTGGTAATCACTTTTTATGCATTTCCATTTCCCTTTTTAATTGTCTTTCCAGACTTGATCGAATATTTCGAAAGCAAAACCAGGTGTGTATGCACGTGTGTGTATGTGTGTGTGTGTATTCGTACGAGTGCGTGTAGAGGAAGGTCTAAATATACCTTGGGGATTTACCATGCTAAAAAGAAGTTCATGTCAATATATGCATAAATGCATATATAGTATCTACTATATAAATATATGCATGTATATAGCAAAAGTTTTTTGGCACCTAAACAATGACTGGACATTTGGCATGAAAATCAAAGGTCGCTTGTACTTAATAACAAATAAAACAAAATATATATTTCGACCGGCCATTTCTCTGATAATGTTTGCTTAGAAGGGGGGCAAAAAAAATTAATATAATAACGCAAAAAATAAGCCACGTTTTAATTGACCATAAAAATGTTGAATTATATATACTTTTTATGATAATGACGCAGGTTTCAGCAGATACAGCTGCTGCTACTTGCTAATAGACAACAGGGAATGTCTCTTCTCCAGTGGTTTTAAAAGGGGCTTAACTACAGTTCAATTGGTCAACCAGACCAGATGAAGCTAATAAATCCCTCCGGGTGAATGTGATATAACCATTTCGTGTGTTTGTTTTTTAAGATAATTATGCAAATGTATTACTATAAATCAGATGGTAATTTGAATCTTGCCAAATTATTAATACACGAACATTTTAATTGAAATTGGGGCATCCTTTTGCCCCAAAGGCGTTTTTTGAACCTGTATCTGTATCTATATATCTGTCACTGTATGCAAATCAGTCTCAAACAGAAATAAACCAATATGACAACAGTTAAAACGTGACGCTTAAAATTCGTTCGATCGATGGCAAGAGAGTGAGAGACAAAGGGTTGTGGCTTACCTTGAAATGTATGTTCAGAAACGGGCAAAAGTTCAGGTTCAGGAAAAAAACGTAAACCAGAAAATATAAATCAAGACCTTTAGTGAGAGAGGGAGATGATGATGATGATGATAATGACGATGATGATGTTTAACAAGCTACGTGCTTAAAAAGTTTTTCCATTGTCAAGCCCAATGTTAAAGGAAAAAAAAATAAAATAAAAATAAAGTTCAACAAAATAATAATAATAAAAAATAAAGCCTACAATATAAAAAAAAAACCAAATATAAAACACGACAAAAATCCAAATCAAACAAACAAGCCGCGACCTCAAATCAAGCCAAGTCAGCAATGATAGGGAAGAGGAGAAGCTGTAAAAGGAAGAGTAGAAAGAGGAGGAGGAGGAGGAGGAGGTGGAGGAGGAGGTGGAGGTGGTGGGGAATTGGGATGAAGTAGTAGATGTCTACCGGCAGCAACGTTTGAGATGTCTGCCCTAAACCTGACAGATAAGGTGAAATAATTTACATTCAATTTTCAACTTAATTTTATATACTTATATACAACATAGGTATATATATATATATATATATATACACACACACATACATATTGTGTATGTGTATATTGCTTGTATGTATTACATAACAACAAAAATAACAAAACTGATAAGCTTAAATTAAAAGTCTACCTTAAATCTCTCTATTTAACATTAACATCCACTTGGCATTGCGTAAGTTCATTTTGAGGAAAAGTCGTTGCAAGCAAAACATTATTTCGTCCGCCAGTCGGATCACAACAGATCCTATGATAAAATTGTCTATAGGTTATATTACCATAGCTTAATCTAATTACTTTCAATCCACTCCATAAGGCTAAAAGGAATGCTATGGTCATTATAGACCATTGCAAATGTGGCACTATATTGACATTTATCCACATTAAACGGATAACCAGTTCAGGCAATTCACCCATTTCCTAAAATTAGAGAAAAAAATGTTTACAATTAATTAATCATTTCATATCATTTTGTTGTTACTTACAAATTCATACCAAAATGTTGGTATTATCATATTACTGAATTTTCTCAGTCTATTACTAAAGAATCTTAAATTTGGCAATGGTATATTCGATTGGAAACGATATTTCTCATGAATCGGTATGCCGGTAACAGGTTCCATTAGCACAAATGCCTCATGATCATCTTCATTTGGTGTTAGACCCTCGAAATGATTTGACCAATTGTAGTCAGTGTTATAGAAATGTGGTTGGCAAAAGGATGCTGGAGCATCATCTGTTGAAAAAGGATTTGAAAATTTGTTAAAATATCTATGTATATACATAACTAATATAATCCAAATATATATATCTGATCTATTTAATATCTATAGATATCTAATGTAATCTAAATATCTAAATATTTATCTTTTTAATAATAAGTTGGTTTAAAGAACTTTATAATTAGGTATAACTTTTATATCTAGATTTCTGAACAGGAGTCCTACAAAAAAGGGATATATACGAACTTTATCAATTATATCATTTCTAAAGTCATTGATATTCAAAAATACATTATAGGACTTCAACATGAACTCTTAATGAGAAAAAGATCTATAAATGACTTTCACTATAGCCAAAGATATTAGCTGGAGAAATTATTGAACAGTTACACTCAAAACTATATCTAAAAAGATAAAGATCTTCAAAAACTTATTTTAAGTAATAGCTTTTAGGGCTTCTAATATTCTTAATGAAAGATCTATCAAGAAATAACTAGAAAGACAAGAAAAACTGAAAACGTTCCAAAAAATTTCCTAAATCATGCCTTAAATATTTACTTGATTTAGCATTTAATTTATCTTTATCGGCTATCTAGTAATAGATATAGAAAGTATTGCTTATCATTAACTTTTCACTTACTTATCACACATTTGGATCCATCAAACATCCCCCTTGGTAAATTTACACTATAAGTTTTTTGTAGGCATTTCGGTTGTTCTTCATATGGTTTTATCAAGGTGTAACGATATGTAGATACACCCTGATAATCTTGCTCATACTGATAATTTAAGGGCAATGTACGACATGATTCAATGGCCAAAAGTGTGAGAGGTGTATCCTTTTGAATAAATGGTGGAAATAGAGAATTATCCAAAGATCCTTTCACATAAGCTGGACAATTTTCTCTATCTGGACCATCAAGTCGTTCACTTTGCTCTTCAATTATTGAATTATTATTGAATGATTTGATGCGAAAGAAATTCTCAATGCCACTATCAGGGCCAATATTCACTGTATAGACCTCATCCTTTTCTTTGAGGGCCTATCATAAAAAAATATATAGTGTAAGAGGAAAAAATCATTTTTCGATTTCATTATACTTACATTGTGTAATACACCACAATTGGATGTTAAGGGCATAAATTTGGACATCATTTCCAGTCCTGGTCGTGTAAATTCCCATAGGAAATAGTATACAGATCCTTGTTGAAAAATATCCTCACCCAATGTGATGGCATCAAAACCAAATGCCGCATATGGAGCATCATGACTCAATTTCGCTGCCGTACCAAGTAATATACTATTTGGCAGTATAATGGTTTTATTTAAAATATCTGGCGATACGCTCTCCTCTGGCACAAATTCCACATGACGATAACGATGTTTACGATATGTCACATTAGTCTTAGTACGCTCCAATATATCATTGTAGCCAACAATTTTATAAACAATTGGTCCAATTTGTTGTAATTTCAATTTTGTATCGGTGCCATGTAAAAATTCTTCCGAATTGGTTACATTAAAGAGATAACTTTTAAGTATACCAAATGGTGAATTAATCCAACTATCCATTGTTGGCATCTCTTGACGAAAACGCACATGTTCTTTGGCCAATTCATGGCGATAGTTAATGCAGCACGATATGATAAATAATAAAGAACTGAATAAACAAATTAAAAGGCAAATGGCCAATTGAAAATATTGAAATGGCTTCAATTTCATGGCAAAATTTATTAGCTTATAACTTATACGTCCGTTTCAGTGGAAACACGCGATCTGTTTGACTAATCGCCGGAATTTCTGAGATTCGATTTTACATCTAGAGATTATTCTTCCTCATCTATATATACATACATATATATATTTGTGTGTGGATGTGGCAACAACAAGAAAGGAAAAAAATAACAGAAAGGCTATCAGTTGAAAGCTAAGGCAATTGCTTGGGCTTGATAATGACAAGTTTAGATTTTTTTGACCCTAGCTATTATAGAATTTACGCAAATCGTAATTAAATTTTATGACTTTTACATAGATTATTTTCGAGTATATATATATATATATACATATTTATTTTTGAGCCTAGAAGTCTGGCATTGATTGCACCTGTCTGGCTAATTTGACATTAATCATCTGGGTAATAACTTTCTTTTAATGTTTTCAATTTTTTAATATTCATCGTTACCAGGTGACTTAATGCGTATGTCACCCCACTGATAGGTGCTAGAATTCTCGTTTATATATATGTATATACATATGTATAGTATATATGTATAAATGCCTATATTGTAGCCGCTTATCATGACTAGACAAGCGGACAGAGACATTCAGACCGAGATCAATTCCTTATCATTTGGTTTGAGAGTCAGATCGTGCAACGAAACAAATGACTTGCCATTAAAACAAACGTTTTTCGTCTGGTCACAGTGATCTCTGGTATAATTATTGTAGATTGAAATTATTTAGTCTAATTTCGCATTTTTTATAATTTTTATGGATTTGCAAAAAAATAAATCCGGTCTGTATTTGTGTTTTTTTTTTTGGTTTTTGCAAAATAAATGCTCAATATGCCAACACGTTAAACACTTTACAGATAAAGTGAAATCGTAAAAAAATAATTTTAATGGCCAATAAATATGTAATTGCTTCATAGTTGTCGTATAGATTTCATTAATATATATTGGGTTAATAACTTTTGTTGTTGGTTTATTTATTTTCTAAGGTCATGGAACTAATGAAGCAGAATTATTTAAATGTTTACTTTTTATGTTCAAAAAAATTAGTAAGAGTAAAATTTTAAAGCTTTTTCTGTAGGGCATACTTTTAGGGGCCGGCTTTTGACTTTGAAAATAAATTGTTAAGCTATTATTTAGAAATGAAATCATATAATATTAGCTTTATTTTATCAACTTGTACGTGATATATAATCTTGGAAACAAAATCTATTATATGGCATAGCTTACAATGTTTGAGAGATCGTAAAAAATGAAGTTGAACAGAGTCCAAGACTTGGAAAGAGAATTTTTATTAGACTGAAGATGATTCAAAGCAAACCATTTGAAAGAATGGCTAGAATAGAATGAATGGAATAGTAAAAAAAAATGGTTTCTAGTTTATAGGATTTAATTTAAAAGACTAGAAACAAGAGATCATTTAATAAACTTTACTCTAGACGAGTACAAGAAAGTGTTAAAATATAAGATATATTCAAGAAAGTGTTAAATAAATAATTTATATTCTTGAGTAGCATCGATAGTCGACATAGATGTTGATATACTGCATACACTTAGGATCTTCTAACACCTGAGGAATAATGAAGACATAGCCAGTAAATTTTTAGTTAGTAATAGTAGATAATACAGTTGGTTAATATGAGTGAAAGTATAAATGTTTTAACAAGATTTGTCTGTGAAATTTGTAATTTCGGATTTGAATTTATGTAAGACTTCATGTTTTGCAAGAACAGATTAACAAATGACCTAAATTTTAGTTCAAGTTTCAAAAACCCAGGACTAAAACAAATCAAGACATAATGAAAGCATAATTATATAAATAATATGCTATAGTCATTAGAAGATAAATAGAAACCCCTTTAAATATGAGTATGGGGAAAGGCTCTCATTTAAAAAAGCTTCTAGAGCTAATATAAACATTCACACAAAACAAAATTGTTACTATATATTACCCTCAATATTTGGTTATCATTCCTAAAAATTTTTTTTACCTTTTCATTTAAAGCGTATAAAAATTCCAAATTTTTACTATTTGTCAAACTTTGTAAACAAAATTTTTTTTCAAATCTAATTATCGCCTCATAATGCTAAACAGGTAATAAAAATTCTTGCAACATATTTGCCAAATATATATAGTTTTTTTATTCTATCCATTATACACATTTGTATGTGTAGATTTATATATAAATTAAAAAATAAATTATATATATAATTTTATTTTGGAAGAATTCAATTTTGGCCAGCGCCTTAACAAAGCTGCAAAACAAAACTTAAGCATATTATTTTGAAGAAAGCAATTAAAGATCGATGATTGGATATATATGTATATATTTTTGTTTTCTTGTTTTGGCAACGCCCAAATGCAAAACAGACTGGGGGCCATATATAAAATCAGAACCAGGCTTAGATATCAATACCGATTCGTAATTAAAATAATAACGTAATTTATTGTACACATTAACTTCATATATATTGTACATTATTATTTATTTATTTATATATATTCATTTTTTTATAGATTTATTAATTGCTTCTGATATGTGGATGTGGTCCCAGCAATTTTGGTCTAATGAAGCACATTTATATGTATTATGGAGAGAGAGGGGGAGGGACGGATTCTAGCTATTTGAGAGAAAAGTTTTGTGACTGAAATTCCTTGTGTGTTTCAGTGACTTGAAATTTGATGACCATTAATTTGTTTTTGGTAGGAAGATCTAAGTATTACATATTAAATTTCAAAAAGGGTCATTACATAACGATTACTTGCTATAACTAAGTACATAACATACATACACAATTACATATAGGTAAGTACATACATCATATATATCATATAAAAATACAAAATAGTACATACAAGTCTTCCCAGCTCCATTTGTTCTAGACTACTAACACATGCGACTCGCTCGTTTCCTAGCTATAACTTAATAACTACTAGCTACTGCATCCTGCATCCTTTTTACGATATTCGCTTCTTTTTTTTTATTTCGTTACGTCATATCTCAGTATCTGCCTGGTGGCTGTTGATTATCCTTATTCTGTTTCTTATTCATATCCACCTGAGCAGTTGCCAAATAATTCGAACCCTCCAAATGCAAGGTGCTCTGTCTATGTGAATTTCGTATTAGACAGAAGGTCGATAGAAGCAACAAACCCACACCCAAAGCACACAAGGCCACAATTAGGCCCACACGTATTTTTGGCGGTATTTGTTCAGCGAAACGCATCAGATCGGTAACCTCATCGGGCAGACTATCGATGCCCTCCTCGAACCATAATATTGGGAATATAATATCTGGGAAATTGGCAACTTGTTTGATATCAAAGACCTGGCTAACAGCCAAATTAATTTGGATACGTGCCCGCACGCGCAGTGTGGTGCCCATTTTCTGTAAAAACAAAAAACAAAAAAAGAAGTAGTTCAAGGATAAATAAAAGTAAGAGGAAGGAGAATGTAATTATTGGGTATCTTACAGGTTGCACATCGAAAAAGAATTGATGCTTTTCCTTTTGTGGTGGAGAAATACCTTCCACTTGTGTCCTCAAACTATCATCGGCCAGATAGAAATGTGGAAAGCTCAACATAATGGGAGAATCTAAAATGTGAATAGAAAATGAATTAAAATCTACGAATTTTACGAATTATTCTCTTCTTAAGCTGCTCCCCAGCTTTGTTTAAATTACATATTAAATTATTCTAAAATGATCGTCACGATAAATATATAAGCAAATATTGTTATTTTTAACAATGAGTAAAAAATTCAATATTATTGCCTTTGGGAACGAATCACTCACCATATTGACACAATGACACATTGAATAATCCATTTGGTGAGCATGACGGTTGACCAGCCGGACAGAAGCACATATTTTCGGGATGACGATCAACATCTTGGAATACCCATTCGGGTGGTGTAAAACGATAGCCGGGCACCTCATTACTGGTCATCACCTCCTGTTCGAATACCAATGGCAACAGGCGACACAGATCCTTATCGTAGACATACAATATACGATCATGTTCGATGTGGGGTGGGAATATGGAACCATCAGTGCCATTTAAACGATTACACTCATCAGTAGTCCAGTGGGGCAAATGAGTACGACCATTAAATTTATCAATAATGCCATATTTGTTAATGTCATCTACACCAGTGTTCACTGTAATACGATCGGATGAAGTGCCATTTTTGCCATAAAGTAAACCAAACTCTTCATAGGGTAATTTCTGTTCTTTGGGTACCACATCCTTGGCCAATTTAAGCAATGGATCTTCATAGCCCCAAAGTAATTGACCCACTGAGACTTGTACAAACGGTTTGATTTTCAATATATCCATAATACTGGCCATGGCCAAACGAAGAAATCTACAAAAAAAAAGAAAACAACAAAATAATAAAAAGTTTATTATCATTATAAAAATTATTTAACAAATTGCGCAGTGAATTATGATAATACCTGGCGGCATGTTTACTCTGTGAAGTGGCACTCAACATGGGAATATTGGGTACTATGACAACATCATCTTCAGGTCCCACTGACAAATCTTCACGGAATGTATAGATTTTGCGTAAATTATAACTCAATGTTCCATTGTCGTTCTCCACAATGTTTACCTTCTCCCATGTTTCGCTTCAATGATAACGAAAAACAATAAAAAAGAAATTTGTTTATCATGTAAATAATAATTAAAATTCAAATTATTGTTTTATACTTACGTATAAACATAGGGACCCACTTCATCAACTATGGCCTTTGAGCCATTGCTAAGAAAATCATCAGCATTGGTTACATTATACACATACAAACTGATTTTTGGTTCAACCGGTGGCTTAGCCCACCAACCAAAGGTTTTAGCTCCTGGACGTAATGCCACCATACGGTCAACAATTGCATTAATGAAAACTGAAAATTCACATGCTACAACAATGCCGCCAATTATCAATATGGAAGCAAGGGCAATTGTGATCCCTAGACAAAGAGAGAGGAGAAGGAGAAGGAGGAGAATAAAGTAGAAAATTAATTTTAAAACTATTATTTAACCTTTGCATAAATTATAGTTAGTTCACAATCAACTGATCTGAGAGATGGCTCTTCTATAACAATACATATAAGATGAGTCATCCATTAATAGAAAAGTCAATCGAATCCCCACCCCAATACATTTTCAAGTCTGTTCACGTTTGTTGGGTTAAAAAGATGACGAATGTGTCGATTGTCGATGATTATATACAAATATTTGATTTTCGTTTTTTTTCTCTTTTCTAGCAATCGATAATTGAGGAACAAAATATATATACTTTTAGCAAGTGAAGTAAGATCAATATTTATATATATCTACAAGGGCTAATTTAAAAACAGAATGAATCATTATTATTACATATTTTGAACTTTAATCTCAGCTAGAGAATCCTTAACTTGTTGACCTTTAGCAACCTTTCTAATACAAAATTACACTGACAGCAAAGCAATTAAAACTTAACAACAATTGGATAATTGTTTGAAATTAAATGAAAAACTAGAAAATCTAGTTATCGATTCCAAAGTTTATTAACAATTTATATTATTGCAAAAATCTTCAGATATTTCATTACACATGTAAAATGAATTTAACTGAATCATCAAAATATATATATACTTATATATATATAGAACTGCTGTCTGGTTTAATTTATTATGTTATGTTAAGACCTTGAAAGTTTAAACCAATGTCAATTGCGAATCAAGAAGAAGCAATCAAAATAAAAACAAAAAACAAATTATTAAAAAACTTTTGCCAAATGGCAATCGTTTAAATACTCTATAGAAATTGTAATATATTTTAGCAATTTATTACTTATATTAATGCACGTGCCAATTTTTCATGGTTTTGGCTAAGATCTGAATGAATAGAAAATACATAGTATAGTTTAGTTACATTATTGTCTCCTACAAGCTTTTCTCCATATATACTTTTAGGGTATCATTATGTAAATGATCAATGATCGTAGATGGGAATTAAGAGGAAAATGTTGCTTTTATTAAGTTGCACAATGAAAATACTTTATATACAAGTAGGTACTATATTTTTAGGTTATTTGAAAATTGTTTTTCCTATATTGTCTGGCCATACTTTCAATGAAATCAATTAGAATTTCAAATTCCAGTCAAAATACCAGTCTAACCAGTCATCCATAGTAAACCAGCTACTAAGCGATTAGGAAATAATTATGAAAACAAGAAACAGGCTGCATGTGGAGTTATATATACATATATCTTGATATTATACTATATATTTGTGATTGAATAGTTGAAACCCTAGTTCTAAATATGAATAAAATTATTTTTTATATATTATTGTAATAAATTAATATGAATGAATGATTAAACCAAAGAATGTGGTTTAAGTACATACAACTAAGATTATTTATCGAGGATGTTTAAGGGCTTTTTATTACATGATTTCTTTCTCCTATTTAATAATCAGATATACGATATTCTTTGGAAAAAACTGAATAATTGTACTATCATTTATATAAAAACCTTTGCACTTAAAAACTACCAGCAAGAAATATGTACATTATCTTCCTTATGAATCAGGTAGCAGTTAACAATTTGTATTACCAGAAGAACCTTTGAGTTAAGACGAAATGTATAATGACCCCACATAATTTTTATTTTTATTTTTTTATCCATCTTAATTCAGGTTTAATCAAAATGACTATAAACTTTGCACTCAACATTTAAAAATATTTTAATTAGTTGTATTTAAAAGATTTGAAACTAAAAATTATTGTTCTTTTAGTGATTGAATTTAATTTGTTGTTGATGTTAGTTTAATTAGCCAAACCGATTCAACACATTTAGTTACAATAGGTTGGATTTTTTTTTATCTTATAGATACTTACACCATTTCCTTAGATATGTGGAGGATAGTTTTGTGCATAGTTTATGTTTGGGGCCGTTCATGTTGATGAGGCAGAAGTTGAGCTAGTTTTTTTTTTGTTTTTGTGTTGTGGCTTAGAGTAAACCACCTTGTAGTTGTTGTTGTTGTTGTTCTTGTTGTTGTTGATGTGAACTATAAAAAAACAAGATAAATTATGGATATTAAAGCAATAATACCGGTTAAATTATCGTAGATCTAGAGAGATCGAGAGAAAAGTTCTTGACTCTGGGATTAAAATGCCTTTTACTCCCCATGCACAGAGAGAAAAAATAGATTAAAAAAAAATTATAATATATTGTAAATATAACTGGAAATATATACATATATGTGACTTTATTATTCTAATAAGTCAGCTATTTAAACAAACAAAGACTATAGCTTAATGTTGCAAAAAGCATCAAATTATTCATTGTAACTTGATATATAGAATAATATGTGATAAAAATATAATATGGTCGGTATCAAATTGCCAAATGATTTAAAAAATGATATGAGAACAAAGAATTATAAATATCTGCCAAATGTAAACCAGAAACGAGCATCTAAAGTTGAAATAAAAACAAATGAGGAATTCTACGTTACAAAAAAATGTTTTATCTCTGGTCGAAACGTGATTTGTTATTCTCAGTGTACATGTGCGTATATATATATATGTGTATATATATTGTCATATTGTATTGATGTTTATGAACTTGTTGGAACAATGAACGACAACGACAACGACAACAACAAGATGAAGCCCCCCAAACAGCATTTCTGGGCGTGTTTTTCTGTTGGCCTTGAGCTGTTTTATGCTCATCTTTTTTTTTTTTTTTTTGCATGAGCTGTCGCTTTTAACCGATTTTGATCTTGTCTCCCGAAGAACCTTCAAGTCAGCAGTAATTAGTCAAGTCAGCTTATTCTTGCAGCCGGCTTAAATCAGAAAAAAAAAAAAATAAAACAAAAATCATATCTGACACTGAGAGGCACATATAAAGGGCATTTACTTTGCTCAATGTATAAATTATGACTACTACTAAGGGGAATAGCCTTGTTTTCAAAAACGATTTTTTCAGGCATAGACAGAGACTCAAGCTCAGACTCAGAGTCAGAGTCACAGTCAGAGTCGGTTGGGGTAATAAAAGCTTATTTAATGGCCAGGCTCTCCACACTAAAATGTTAACCGATAGCTATTTGGCTAACTATATAGATACAGATATATATATATATAAGTAGACATTTATTATATGGTATGTTCAAACCTTGACCGAGGCCAAGGGATTTGCTTTGACAATTACAGGCAGGGGTTCCATAATTAATAATGCCTATACAACAAGTTTATATTTTATTAATGGCTTTCATACGCTTTGACCATTTTATTAGGCTTGGCACGACCAAACAATAGAAATTTCCAAATTCAAATACGTCAAAATACATATATATATATATATATATATACATATACATTTAATGGCCTCGCACAATTGCATATAAATGACCGATTATTTGCAATAGCTTTGACAAGATCTGATAAGATCATAATTATGATTAAGCCTCTCATATTGCTTTTATATAATGATATCTTTAAAGTAAATAAGGAAAGATGAACAAAAATGTGAAATATTTTCTGTTTACTCCTCTTTTGGCTTAATTCTAAATATCAAACTTTGTACTTTGTACACATAAACACACACACACACATATACACAAATAACAACACACTTGGTATTTTATTTATTATTTTATTTTATTTGTATAGAGTTTAGCTCTCTGAAGGTCGTTAACGTTGCCTCGCTCCGTCCAAACTGGCAACTGGCAAAATTAAATTTAAAAAAAAAAAACACACACAAAAACAACAAAAAAAAAACAATATATAAATGTGTGTATAACCGTCTGTCAGGCCATTGTGATCAGTTTTGGATGCCTTCCATGCTTATTGAATACCAATTAACTAATAATTATCATTTTTTTTCTTCTCTCTCTCTCTCTCTCGTTTGTTGTTTTGTCCGCTGACATTCTGCGCGCAGAGACCCAAAACCGAAACCGAAACCGAAACCACAATATTCATAAATCAGTTAAGCAGTTTTTTTTTTTTTGTTGCTATTCATGGCCCATTAGGCCATACAATTTGTTTTATTTTTTGTTGGCCGTAGAGTTCTAGACGAAATGGCACTCACCCACAAAGTGAGAAGCAGTGGGCAGGGTGGGTGGGGGGTAAAAGGGTTGGAACAACAAATGCATTTGCAATCAAAGTCTAAAAAGAAAATTGCAACTCAATTTGTTGCATAATCTACTCTGAAACTAAGCGAAGCTTATCAGCACATGAGAGAAAAAAATAAGTCAACCTCAAAATGGATTTCAATACCATAACAATCAACATGTTAGAGATAAAAAAAAAAGACTGATAAATCTGATACTATATATACAGTTACTCAATTAATCAGAGAACTTAAATAAATCTATATTTATTATGGAATTTTTAAATTAATGCAATATGTTCGTTCTATAAATAAGTTGATTGAATAAATGAAATATGCAAGTGATTGAAAATTATTATCTATGAGATGTGTAATTAAATTTGTATTAAATTAACTCACTCTAGAATTCCAAGTTTAAATAAGAACATTCGGAAAAACCAGATTGATATTAATTGAGAAAAATTTAAAAATAACTTTTATCGGTTTCCAATATCTTCTTCCTATTGTGTTCTAAAATGTTTCGACGTCATTTAAAAATTATATATATTTTTTTTGATATTTTTATGTGCGTGTTTTGGCAATTAAAATTTTGTATTCAGCTCATGGTCTAATAAGTTAATTTGAATTAGAATCAAATAATAGCTGCCATAAGTGTGATTGAGTGAAAAATTAATGTTCTTTAATGAAATAAATATATATATGTTATATTGGCTACCTATTTTTATAATAGAATACTGACAACAATACTATAACTATCTAATTATACATTAATAAGTTAATTTGAATTAGAATCAAATAATAGCTATCATAAATGTGATTGAGTGAAAAATTAATGTTCTTAAATGAAATAAATATTAACTGACTCAATATATGTATATATATATTATAATAATATTGGCTACCTACTTTTATAATTGAATACTGACAGCAATGCTATCTAATTATGCATCTACTATTCAATTATAGTATCAATAATGCAATAAATGTCTCAGTTTATCAACTGACTAATAAACCTACATATATATTCCAGGTTTTTCAATTGCCATGTACGTTTTTTTTTAATTCTAGAGTTTTTAAAGTAAATCGCAACTTATTTAATGAACCTTTGAATAGGCAATTTTCTCCAACTTGTTTAAAGATTTTCTGAGACGTTTTATAACCTTTACTCTTTCAGTACATAATGGAAATAGTGGAAACAGATATCTTATATCCTTATGTATGTATGTATATGAAACAGCTTTTCAAAGTTTTAATTATAATAAGATTTAGTTTAACTAAACCAAATGTTCAATAAATAGTAAAATATTTGTACTAAACGAAATTATATATACATATGTTGTTTATCTTTTCTAAAGTTCTAAGAATTTAGGGTCAAAAGAGTTACATATTTCGATCGAGTTTTATTTTCTAGTTAAACAGTTTGTTGATTATATTTGCCTATGCCGTAAAGTATTATCTTTACTATCTACTCATTTAGCTATGTAGGCTGACTCTCTCACACTCTCTCAGATTACAATTGCAAATGGATATCACCTGACCCATAAGATATTTGTTTACATTATTAGTTTTGCATAAGTAAAGCTATTTTATATATACACACAAAAAAGTAATCGGAGACAATTTATCAAGTTACCATTATTACCTGCCAATTATATGTATACAATTTATGTAAGTAAGTAACAAACTTCAGTTTATATCTGTTATAGATTATGGTTAATAACTTAGGTTAGTTTCCGCTACTATTTTGGTAATTAAACATCTAAAAAGCTGCATTACCCTTCACTTAGCCTTCACACAATTTTATTACTGAATCCGATTAAAGTGAATGAATTTCCGATCTCCCTGACGCCTCAAGATATGCTACAAGATCCATCAGATCAGATTAATTGAATGAATTGTTGCTATCAAAACAAAACAAAAGCAACAAAAAAAAAACATCGCCAGAGACTTAAATGAATGGTCAAACAGCGGTTTTGGAATTCCAAAGAAATTTGATACTGATGTAATACATTTTTTTTGCAGTTGTTTAGTTGGCTTTTGGCTATACTCAAGTATATACATATATATATATATACATTTTTTTTTCTGTTCACTCTCGAAATTATAGCCACTGATGTTGTTGTGATTTCTGCGGCTGCTGTTCAATTAACAGTTGTGTGGTTTATTATTATGTGTGTGTGTTGTTTTTCTTCTTCTTCTTTTCCTAGTCGTGAAATCAGTTTAGCGCTTTTGCTTAGACAGAATCGCCATTTCAATAGAAATTTACTTTCTAAACACATGTAGTGAACGCATCATCTCCGGCATAGACTCCAAGTTGGATACCGTCTTGGTTGTGACTCCATATGAAGTACATAGACACTCACTCACATACACACACACATATACACACACAGATATACATATACATAATTTCACTGTGTTTAAATGTTGCACAAATAAATATATGTACATATGTATATAAAAATACATGCTGTCTGGCTGGCTTGCTACTTAGTTTAAACAATTACCCTGACCCAATTTCAAGTTTTGCCGCTATAACTACTACCGACTGTGACACTGGCCGGGCCAAAAAGAGTGAACTAAACCAAGTTTTGCTAACAAAAGTTAAGTTTTTTTTTTTGTCGCCTGTTGCATTTGATAATATGATATAAAAGCAACTTGGAGACAATACAAAAACTTGTCAATGGCGTGACACATGCGGCTTGATGTGGTTCATCTTGGTATAGAGTAGGTCAGTTGTTTATGGTAATTATGAAGAGAGTGAAATGTGTCAACCCGCCCAAGGGCCTAAATGGCCAAGACAAAGCTAAGCAATTGTCGCCTCTCGTCATCATTCAACATTCAACTCGCCATCGCCATCATCTTTGTCTTCGTCATCGTCCAACAGCGGTCCAGAGGCTTTGAAATCTTTTTTTTTTTTTGTATATTTCTCTCTTTTAAATTTTAAAGACTGTGTGTTTATTTTATTTATATATATAAACTTTTTTTCGCTGTTTTTTTTTACTTTGGTGGACTTTTATTTTTTATGTGTTTTTTTTTTTGGCTTTTATTTCGTTTTAAGCCGTTGCTTCGTTGGCACAACTGCACAGCAAATTTCACTTTTTCCACATAAGTAAACTCATAAAAAACTATGCACGTACATGCGCTTTTTGTTACTCATTTTGTGTGTATATTTTTTTTTTGTTTTTGTTTCTGTGATTTTTGTTTTTTGTTTTTGGTTTTTAGCCAACAGCCACACAACCTTTAAGCATAATTCAATGATTTTCCGCTTTTGAGCGCAGTTAAAAGTCTTTCGAGTAAATCGTTTCATTTGGCTGACTAAGCCCCCCCAAGCATCATCAATTCAAGGGTTTTGCAATAATGCAGCCGCAGCTTATCAATCTGTGAACTACAAAACTAAACTTTTACTCAATCGAACGATTTATCAAATGGTTGCGATCGATTTAGGCTTGGGTTGATTGGCTGACTCTTGGAATGCGGACTGAATTGAAGACTCTGCACTTGTTGTTGCCAAGTTGTGGCAAAGAAATCAGAAAGAAACCAACAAAAAAAACCACAAATGGTTGGCCAGGCTAAACCGCATTAAGCATTTCAAAATAGTAGTTAAATTAACACAAAGACACTCACTCGAATAGACACACACCACACCACACACCACCAAATACCAGACGCACACAATTTTCGACTCAATACACAGCACGAGTCGAACTCGCGAACTCCAAATTCGATGTCGAACTCCTCTTCCTACTATTATTATATAGTTGGATGGATAGTAAATGGGTTTTGTATATATGTATATATTTATATGTATATATCTTAAAGATTCTTAATGCAATAATTTTCGTACCGTCACCGTAAACCGTTCAACGACTTAAACGCCAGCAAAGCCGCTGATCAACTGAAAACTCAAAAAAAAATTGGAAAAAGACGTTAAAAGATTTCTGTCCGTGTGTATCAGTGTGTGTGTGTCTGTCGCTAAGAGACGGGCGAAAGCTCCGCTACACCTGAAGCTTGGTTTCAAATTGAACGTTGCGACAACCAAACAAAACCAGATAAACAGGTACAAAATACATATAGCAAACGTCGTCACAACAACAGAAAAGCGAGAGTAAGCTTCCACTTCGACTCTAACTTCGACTTCGAGTTCGACTTTGACTTGGCGTCGGGCATTTGTTTAGGGTGGTGCAGCACTGTTGCGTTAGCATTAACGGCTGGCTACTCGTCAATTGGTTAAAGCATAAAAGCTTCTAGTTTATTGCATTGATAAAAAGCTGTGAAGCTTTGTATCTCTGTTTGTGAAACAAGTTTGTTGCCTTGCCTTGCCTTGTCTTGTCTTTGCCTTGCATTGAAGTCTTTCGTTTTATGTTGCACCAATGTTGAATTTGCATACTCTGGTATCAAGGGTATATTTATTAGGGTTATAAACCATGATTAACAATATATTAAACAGTAGGTCGAAATGACATTAAATTGGATTTTCAAAGATTAAACATTTCTTATTGAAGGCTTAAACTTTTTTATAGAAAACTGTTTGTATTAAAAATCAAATATTATACATATATTTGTGGAGTTAATTGTCGATGAAAAGTTAAATTGGTTGCTTTGCGAAGAAATTAATTTATTATTTTGCCATTATCAACTGGATAAACATTTTATCTAACAATTGGGAATTTAAATAAATAGTAGAAATTCCATTTTATATGGTTTTGAAATCGAAATTTACTCTAAATATCAATACATTCCGAACTACATAATAGACAAATTTTTATCACAATTAATTAACTCTATTGTAATCTTGGTATTTATAAAACTTGATATTTAACATTTTTATCTGAAGAGTATAAAGTTTTCGTTGCGAATTAAAACTATTTTAACCATGGTTATTATGCTGAAGTTTCAAATGACTCACTTTTATTATCTTTATTATTATTATTATTATTGCTGCTGCTGTTGTTGTTGTTGTTAGTGTTATTTACAACAAGCACTGTCGACTTGCGAAACTTTTAAACGACAAGAATTTAGGCAGAAAACTTGACAACAGCTCGCAACTAATGCCACAAAATGTTGTATTTATTGTTAACATTGCGCAAGGTTACTGCATTTGCATTTCCATTGGTTTGTTTTTTTGTGCAACTATCGGAAACTATTGAAATAGCTGCAAAGCTTGTTGTATTTGCATTGAAATGAATGTTAATTCTTGATGAAGTATGAGAAAAGTAAGTAAGTATAGTTTCCCCATATAATCTTGGCTAGAGAAATGTATGTAAAGTATGTTCTGATTCATTGGATGAAATTCCAAAACATCTTTGATTTGATTAGAAAGATTTGAGTTTTCCCCAAGTGATTAGGGAAAGAGCAAACTCTTACTTAGTCTTAAAAATAATTAGAAATCAGGTAAAGCCACAAAAAAAGGTAACTTGAAAAACCATTAAGCAAAAAGGAATTTACAACTAATCAAATATGTAATATTTTTAAAGTAAAAAAACTTGATTGTATATCTTTAATCAATTCTAGATAATAAATTATCATAAGTTTACATATGTATGTATAAAAATAAATATTAATATTTTATATAATATTTACATATAAAAATGAGGTGTTAATTTAGTATATGAAATTTATTTATTTTTCTTTTATATTTTTCTAATGAAAAGAGTTGAATATTATTAAATTTGTATACCCTTACAGAGGGTATAATAAAATTGATCAGATTTTTGTAACGCATGGAAATGAACCTTTCCGACCCCATTAAATATATATATTCTTGGTCAGCATCAATAGCCGATATGTCTGTTTCTTCGTATCCATTTGTAATTTTATTACAACTTTAAGAAGTTTTCAAGAAGGTCTAACAAATTAATAATTGAATACATTTATATTACATGTTAAAATCGGTAATCAAATTGCAAGTTATAGTAAGCTTATCCACAATTTAATTGATAAACGGTCAAATTTATAAAATAAATAAACTTACTTTTAATAAAAAAATTCATTATAAAAATTCAATGGACAAGTTTTATGCTTTAAAACAATATGGAAATATGGTTTGTAGCAAGTTTGTTCCTTTCAAGGACAAGTAAGTAATTAATGTAAGTAAATTCCTAAGATAAACTTCAGAGAACTTTTCCGGAAGTATTTATGTTCATTTCTAGATTAAGTACTTAAAGATCTGCAAACTTCCAAGTATTACTCGATAACAAATAGACTCAACCTTGCCATACTTTTTCAAACTATACGATATTTGGTGACATTCCTTTTGATTTATTAACCATTTAGAAGGTAAACCAAGACATTTGCTGTCTTAATTTGTTTGTCATTCATCACCAAGTCTCTAATTTTAACAACAACTGTAAGCAGCAGCAACAATAACAACAGCAACAACATTAATAGCAACAACAGTAGCCTTTGCATGCCAATAAGGCTAACCGGGTTGCATGCGATCGACCTTTATGCCGTGTCAAGTTAGTACAAAATGCCGCATTTACTTTAATGATGCAATAAAACAACAACAACAACATCAAAAAAAAAAACACATCAAGTAGGTATGTAAATTTTTAACAAACTGGCGTGCTATCAATTGACCCCCAAAAAACCGCACCACCCCCCTAACCCATCATAATACACCTAAGCTGAAATGAGTTCAATGAAATTACAACTTACGATATAGAATATTGAAGAAATCCATTACAGATCATCTTAGGAGGATAAATATAAATAAAATTTTGCTCCAAATTATATAAGTATATGCCGAATTCAAAAAAAAAAAAAAAAAAAGAAATTTTTCAACTTGTCATTTAAGGCACTGATAACGTAGGTAACATAATCAATGTAGGGGGAAATGTAAGTGGAATAGGAAAAACCAAATTCACATTTT
Organism: Drosophila sturtevanti; assembly: GCA_018150375.1. Taxonomy (NCBI): domain Eukaryota; kingdom Metazoa; phylum Arthropoda; class Insecta; order Diptera; family Drosophilidae; genus Drosophila; species Drosophila sturtevanti. Next base: position 981,709 of record JAECWJ010000324.1, on the reverse strand, counting down.
AAATGTAAAGCACTTAGTGATAAGGTGAAACCACAGAAGATAAACAGAGAATGACAATGATTGAACCATTAAATATATTACATGACTTTAAAATACAGTTATGTAAGCCGATATGTACATCTATATAGTATAAAGATATATATATATATATATTAAAGTAAACTTAACTTGCCCGTTAAGGCCACTTAAACTGTCAAAATGAAGTTTAAGTTCTTTGTAGATAAAATTTCTAAAGTTATATATGTACTAACAAACAGATATATTTGATATTTGCGTAAGTATATAGTTGTCAATTTATATATAAGAGTAATTATATTTCATATATGTATGTATGTATTATTGTTAAACTATTAGAGAACTATTATTTATTCATTCAGCATCGAATCGAATTGCAAAGTTCAAAGAGGCTATCATTTTAGTTGAATGATGATGATGCAAATGCCGGGCTATTTACTTGATACCATATAGTTATACTGTCCTTACATAGTAAGTGAATGACAAAATAAATAAATAGCACACATGCTATATAATGACTGATTAATCCGTAAACTCTTGACTAAACTGATAATTGCCTGAATATACTAGCAAACAAGCTGAGATTCCCGTTGGGTTCAATAACTTGACTTTATTCGCCCCTCGCGTATTTTAATCAGCTATTTTATACTCCATTCTCCATATCTGTTTATATATATACATATATATATATGTACATACACACATATATACCTACATATTGTATATATGCCTGTATAAATCCAGATTCAGCGTCTCATTCTTTTCTCTGTTGAATGATAATGCATTTAAAAATACTTCTATACGAATCGCAAAATAAAACAAAAATCAAGAAATTGAAACATCGCACACATTTTATTTATCTATTTGCACATATGTATGTATGTATCTGTATATGTATGTGTATATACATTCGTATATGGGAAGGTATATTGTGTGTTTAGTGCATTTAAAGTACACAGAGAGAAATTGTATAGTTAAGTTAATTAATTGACTCATCCAATTATAAAAGTCAATGTCACGAGAAAACAAAAGAATTTACTTTAACTGAGACGTAGTTTTCTTTTTTTTTTACTTAATGCTAATTGAAATGTTTTGCTTACCCCCTTTTTTTTTGAATTGTTAAGCTTACACTAAAGTATTAACAAATTACGTCTTACAGTTATAAATAAATTACAATACGTTTTATCAAGTTTGATTTTTCAATAGAAAATTTAAGCTAAATTTAAGAATTCTTTATTTAAAAGAAAACTGTAGAATATTTTAAATATTCTATTATTATTTAACTAAGAACTATTAAAATTATAATATATAATAAATATATTATATACAGATTTAAACATTATTTTCTTAACTAAAATGTATATACATATCTCCTAATTCTCCAATTATTTAAAATATAATAATTTATACAATAAAATATTTCAAAAATAAAAAATTTATTTTCAAATAAAATTGTTTTAATTTTTCTAAAAATAATTTTTAAAGTAATGCGTTTAACGATTCTCAACTTGGAATAGTTTTTCGAACTTTCCTAGTTTCTGATTATTTTAGAAAATTAGGAATTTGAGCAGATTTTGCAAATTCTGAATATTTTGCTTTGTGTTAGTAATTAAAGATAATTTTTTTAATAAATAGAAAATACCTATACACTTGTACATATATTAATTGGACATATATTCCAATATAACAAATGAAAGAAATGTTAAATTCAGATAAGAGAAATTTGAAATTTTAAATTTAATATTTGTTTTCTATTTGTTTGTTAATTTCCATTACTTTTAGCTAAGGCAAAACAGAAAAGTGTAAAAAATAAATTGATATAAATTCTGAATTTTATTTTATTATTATTATTTAATATTTAAGTTAAGGATTTTCCCCACATCAATCAGGTGACAATTTGAATTCAAATTTTATAACGTTTAGTTTAATGAATTCTTTTAGATTTTTTTTAATTGCCTTGTTTCCTGTCCTGATTTAAAATTACAGCCATCGGCATTTCTTTCAGTGTAAATATCATTTGGAGACTTTGACAGACACAAAATGTGTCGGAGTGGAGCAAGTTTTTGTTGTCGTTGTTGTTCTTCCATCACAATAATAATATTAATATGATAATAATGAAACAACTACGAGCAGATTGCTTAAACGTCCCCGCCACACCAACAAGAAGAGCGTCAGTAGTAGCAGCAACAGCAGCAGCAGAAACAACAGCAACAACAGTAAAAAAAGTTGTTGACGATAGAAATGATTGGGAATCGCATGTGGATGCTACGTATAAAGTATTCCTAAAGAGAGCATTAATGGAGAAGAAAGCTAGCTTTGTTTCTTTGTTTTATCCCCTCGTTCCAAACGTCTCTCTCTCTCGTTTGAGTGATTAAATTTGCACTTTGTTTTGTTGCCCACGGCGGACACGGAAAAAGAGACAGCTAGGCAAAGGCTATAGCTATTGTAGCTATGTACATATAGAAATCGGTCTTATCAGTAGCTTGTTGGTGCTGTTACTTTTTTGGTCCGGTGGTGTTCGCCTTTGTGCGCGTCGCAGTAACAACTTGTTTGGTGGCCAGTTAAGTCAATGCGTACGCAACTGGAAGTGAATCAAATTTTTGACCAAAATCCGAAATACCACAACAAAATTAACAAAAATAACAAAAAAAATAAAAATAAAAATAAACAAAATAAAAAAAACGAAATCTAATCGGAACCATATATAGGTTGCCCTGCAATTCCGCGTTTATATAGTATATGTATTTATATATATACATACCTATATATACCTACATATATATAAAAGTGATAATGCTTAATCTACCTTGGCCCGGGTTAATACAAATCATAATCCAAAATAAATAAGAATTAACAAAGGTAGAAAATACAATTCTTACTTGAAGTTGGTGTTAAAACTAAGCCTAGAACAAACAAAAAAAAAACTATGGCTAAGACGGAATAGTGCAATGTAAGAAAAAGACAGTGAAACTCAGAGAAACGGAGGCAGAAAGAAACAGAGGGAGTGAAAAACCAGCTCTGCAATCAAAACAACAACGATCGTTGTGGATAGAGCAACAAAACAAAGAAGAAAAGCGAACAAAGACTCACAACAAGACTGGAACCAAGAACGGGAGCAGGAGAAATAAATTTACAACAAGTCATCTGTCAGATACAAGTGTGCCGCAGCATAAAAAAGATACAAATAATCAGCAGTAGCAAATTTATATTTGTCTCTTACTCTCTACCTAAAACGAAAAGAATATTTAAAGAAAAAAACCACAAATAAACCAAATTTGTTTTGTTAATTAAGACGCCAAATGTTTGGCAGTCATTCAAAGTGCAGCGCGAGAGCGTATCCCATCAGTGTATCCGGAGTATCAGTGTGCCAATGTGAGTGTGCGTATCTGTGTGTGCGTGAGTGCGGGGGTGCTTGAGCGTTTCGTTTCCATTTGGTTCAAGCGAGCTCCACTCTCTCCCTCTCTTTACTGATCTATCGCTTTAGCTCTTTCGTTCACATCCAAACAGCTGTGGCTGATAAGTTTTTTTTTTTGTCTTTTCAAGTGCATGTGCTTCAATCGCTCAGTTCTTCTTCTCGCTCTCCCTCACTCTCTCTCTATTGTGGTGCTCTCACATATTGTTATCAGTCAATGCCTTTACTATACAAAATTCATCAATTGGCAACATTTGAAAATTAAAAGATTTAAATTTTATTAAATTAGGCATCTTTCATCCAATTGAGTGAAATTCCCAGAAAAGGTACGTATGACGGGTATTTAAAAACGAAAATAAATAAATTTACGAGTATATACTCATATAGAAAGAAAAAACAAGAACACGTTTTAGTATTTGTTTGTCATAATTTTTGTAATTTAAGTCGCAATTTTGTTCAACTATCAAAACAATCTTTGCTCAGTCAGCCAGTCAAGTTTGTAATTTTATTTTTAGGAAAAAATTTGAAAATTTTTTTGTTTTTTACTTTGAACAGATAGGAAAGTCTTCCGGCATATATTCCTATAGAGTATATTTGTTTATCATGAATAATAATTTTAAGTCCAGATTCTTTAAAGGATTTTTATATGTATATTTTAAAGAAATATTAATTTTTAAAAGTTCTTAAGAGGTCTCATATAGGGAAAATATATTTTGATTATTAAAACTATTTCAATTATGCTTTATTTAATTTTTTGATAAGTATGTTCATGTTTTTGCTTTATAGCAATGTGCTAATAGAATATTTTTTAACATGACTTTAGCAGTTGGCAACATCTTTAATCGGAATTGTAATATAGCATATTTTGAAAATTTCCAATCAGTTGTCCTTGACATTAGAAGCTCACTCGAATTATAAAATATTTTACGCGTTTTAGCAGATTTCAATTCAAAATCCACCTTATCAGTTTAAAAATTATGTTTTTAATACAAAACCAAGCACATTAAAGCGAAGTGTAATAATTATCAAAGTCTTGTCCAGCCAGCGGACTATTTATTGTAAAAGCATGTAAAACTATTCCAAAATCCTTGTATTTGACAAGGACTATATTCAGATAAAATATTATGTTTAAAACTTGTAGCAAACGCTCACTTTTGCTGTGCCGAAGTTCGTCTACCCTTCCAGAATATTTTTATAAAATTTACCAGAACCATTAAAGAGTAGACGAGGGCTGCTATTTATATTTCGGGAATGGCAAGTAAGAACAAGCTATAGTATATAGTCGACCAATTCTGTTACAATTTAATAGACATAAGTAGGTACAGATTTCTATACATAAACCTTACAAATACCAAATTTCGTGTCCATAGCTTAAGAAAGAAAAAAATTTCTATACAAAAAATTTGTTTGTACTGATTGGTTCTAAGGCAGCTATACAATATAGTCAACCAATTCTGATAAAACTCAGTTGAGGTATTAATAAGAATATTTAATTTACAAATATTAAATTTCGTGGCATTCGCTTTGAAAGCAACAAAGTTATTGAGGTTAAACCTTAATTACGATCGATTGTTTCTATGGCAGCTATATGATATAGTCGTCTGATCGGGATGATTTTGAGATATACAATGCCTGCAGTAAAAAGATGCCTATATATATATATAGGCTTATATATATAGCCTGATCCAGACAGACGGACAGGGCTAGATAGAATCGTCTATTCATGCCGAGCAAGATATGATTTTCCAGTGTATATATGTACTTTATATAGTCGGAGATGCTTCCTTCTGTGCGTTGTAAACTTCTGACCAAAACTAATACACTCTTAAAGGGTATAAGAAAAGGGTAGATTACATAGTATGGTTACGCTTACTAACTTCAGGACATGTTCTATTATATTTCCACAATTAATTCTCTTAATTTATTTTTAGTTATTTATTCGGAAACCAGAAACCGAGTTATCGCATGAATTCGCAGGAATTCCCTTAAGCATGTGGAGGCAACATTTTTATTGAATAAAAAAAATAATCACTTGAAATTATCTCTTGACAATGTTGGGACTTAGGGGCTTTTAGTACAAAGCCATGCTATCTCGCTCTCGCATATTAACCAAAGAGCTAGTAATTTCTTTTTCCTAAGTTATGAGAGCGAAATTGGTTTGAGGACTTTAATATACCCTTTTAAATTATAAGTAAAGGTTATAAAAATTAACTTGTCCTAGATATATAAAAGATTGTTTCTTATAATGATAATCTTTAATATGTGGAATAGATCTTTGAAAGATTCTTATTTATAATGATGAACTTTAAAGATGATCTTACTAAAGTATTAGAGGTTGTTCATATACTCTATTATTCCCCATGGGGTAGTTCGCAGTGCTGGAAGGTTCATTGAAAAGGTTAAAAAAAATGATAAATTTTTATTTGGAATTTAAAAGTATATAGAAAAAACCTTTAATACAGATGAATTTACTTCCGGTGTTATATGTTTTCTATGTGGAAATGTTTTTCAATACCTTTTTGCTTATCAATAAAGCGATTGACCCGATTTCAATCGTTTTGGCAAATCAATATACATATGTATATAAATTTACAAACAAATCCCCCCTAGCTACAAATCTTAACTCTAGATCGCTATATATATATAGCAACATATATACATATGTATATACAAACATATACATACATATGTACATATTTAAATGAACTGGAAACTTATTATTTGAAATAAATAATAAATTGTAGCCATTCTCATGCTTAATAAATACATATACATATATGTATATATATGTACATATATATGTGTATATAAGTCACATTTTACTGATAACACGGATTGTATATATGTATTTAGACTTTGATTTCAGATTCAGGCAGCATGCCGTAGCTTATTGAAATCTTTAAAACCCATGATTAGTTAGTACAAACTTCTGTAAACGTTCGCATGGTTAAAGACCAGCTGAATTTTGTGAAAATTTAATAAAAACTATATATAATATATATATATATAACAGATGCATGCCAGGTACATTTTCTGAATGGAATTTTAAAATCAACTATATAGTCAATGAACTTTAAAATAAAATATATGAAAAACTGTTTAACAAGTGATGATAAGCAACAATGAAAAAAAATTGTTTCAATCCTTTGTCACAACTCAAATCGATAATGAACTCGTACAATGATAATAATCTTCTTTTTTTTATTTAATTTTGTGTTCATTTAATTTAGTTCTAAAATGGTTATGTAATTTTTTATTTTTTTGATTTTGATTTTTAGTGTGATGCCACGTGTTGGCTCTAGCCATGAAATGGCACCCACAGAGGATCTTACAATTACCAATAATCATATAAATCAACAGCATCAGAATCATCATCAGGATTCCAGTAATAATAAATCGAAATCAAATACCCTAAACTCTCAGCGTAATGGCATTGGTGGTGGTGTCGGTGGTGGTGATTTAAAGTTAACCATATTACAAATGATTTTCGAGGCCCTCGGTATACGTAATCAGGCACAGAATAAAGAGCCAACGTCCAAGGATATTGCCACAGTGATAAGTAAGTAAATTGGATTAATCTCAACTTAGTTACAATTTGACCTTCAATATAATTTCAGTGCTGGGCCTTATGTTTCTTCTGTTTGTGATAAGTGTTACAGGGTTTTTTGTCATGTGGTTTACCGAATATTACAATAATACCATGCTTAAGGCAAGTAAATTTAACCTAAAAAAATAAATTTAAATAAAGTACATATAATAAAATAATTTCATCTTTTTTTTTTTTTTAACAGAATCTAATATTGTCAAAAGATTCGGAAACGGCAAAAACTTGGCTTAATCCACCATCAAAATATGATACTTTACTTAAAGCACATATATTCCATTATCCAAATATTGAGGATTATCTCTCCGGTAAAACAGATAAAATTAAAATTGAAGATTTGGGACCATTTACCTATCAGGAGCACACAGTGAAAGATGAAGTATCTTTTAATGACAATAATACAGTGACTTTTAGGGTAAGTTAAAATCAAATAAATCTTACAATCATTACATTTAATTTTTATTTTTTATTTGATCTCTTCAAGGATCGCAAATCGTACAAATTTCTACCAGAAAAATCCAGTATGAGTGAAGATCAAATGGTTTTAGTTCCAAATATACCTTTATTAACCGCTGCGGCCCATGTTAAACATTTTGCTATTCCGGATCGTTTAACCGTATCCTTTATAATTAATCAATTTAAAGAGCCATTGTTTAAAAACCTAACTGCAAAGGAACTTTTATGGGGTTACGAGGATAAGATAATTAAACTAAAATCCCTGGGAATGGGCAAACGGCGTTTTGGCTTACTTATGAGCGTAAGTTTTATACATATTTTTTACCCGATTTATATACATATATTTTATTTATTTTTTTTTTATTCTTTAGCGTAATGGGACAAGTGTCGATTCGTTACAATTGAATACTGGCGAATCGGATATTAATCAATATGGCATTGTTACCCAATTTAATGGTATGCCACAGTTGGGTTTCTGGGAGGGTGATGAATGTAATAGGGTTGATGGTTCTGAGCCCACAATGTTCTCACCGAATCTTCTACAGAATCGAGATACAGTCAACGTTTTCCTACAGGTTCTATGCCGGAAAATTCCCTTACATTTTGAGAAAGAAGAGATTATCTTTAATGATATTAATGTATTACGCTATCGTACACCCTTGGATGTTTTTGCCAATCCCTCAGAGAATAAGGCAAATGAATGTTTTTGCAAGAATGTTAAAAAATGTTTACCCAGCGGTGTAATTAATGCCACACGGTGCTATAATGATGCACCAATATTTCCCTCATTTCCACATTTCTTCTCTGGTGATCCAATATTATATAAAGATTTTGATGGTATACAACCTATAGCTGAATTGCATCAGACCTATGCGGATATACATCCAAGATTTGGTGTGCCCATCAGTGGAGCATCACGTGTCCAGATCAATATTATGTTGGATAAGACCCCATTGCTAAGAAGTAAGTATGATTAATTAAAATTCAAATGTAACAATTAATTTAGACAATTTTCCATTATTTAGATCAAGCTGATCGTTTTGAGAATGACACCATATTACCTTTGATGTGGATTGAGATAACATCTGGTGAATATTCTGAGGATGTTTTACATGATATCTACTTTACCACCTTTGGTCTAGATGCCATACAATTGGCTCTAAAATATGGCACTCTATTGGTATCTGTCACCTCATTTAGCCTAATTGTGGCTGGAGTTTATTATATTAATAGCCGCAGGGAGGAGAATCTGCAGCATCTTCAGCATAGCAAATCTGCCGCCGAATTGGAGGCACTTAATGGTGGACCAGTTGGTGGATTTGGCAATATGGTTGTCCAGGTTCAACATATTGATATGCCAGTACCAATGCCAATTGATCATCAAAGACAATCATCAGCGTAGTTGCCATTATAGATAGATATTTAGTTAGTCATTTAATTAGTTAGGGGCGGTTTAAATGGGGGAAATATTTAGTACATTTATGAGATTTTTATCGAATTTGCCAAGATTTATATAGTTTTTAGTTTATACATTTAGTATGAGTCCACCAGTTACCTTTAGTTTTGTACAATTAATTAAAAAATATTTGTATATAATGTCAAAGAAATGTGCAATAAACTGTTAAGATAAATAAAAATAATTAACAAGACATTTTGTTTACTAAAATATTATATAAGAGATTGTTTAAACGAATTTTAAAAGATTTTACCCCAAATAGATTTTATAATTATCTATGGAATTTGTTGTCTATATAGAATATCTCCTCAAAGTGTTAACAGATACATCCTTGATAAGTATAATCGTTGTACTTGAGATTATTCCCACTGGGAAGATAAAGGAGAGGAATAATGCATTTTATTTTTGCCCTAATCTGCTTACAATAGAAAAATTTCCATTTTTTTAGTAAAATTTAAAAAATATTATTTTTTTTTTGGGAGAAAAAAAAACCAATCAATTTATTTTTTGCTGAAATCTATGGAAAAATCCTTGGGAAAATCGAAATCCATCTATAATTACAAAGAAAATTATGCAAATCAGTTTCGAACTTAAAAAATAAATTTTATAATTATAAAAATCAAGGAACGTCCTATATTTTTGATACCTTAAACTGATTCAATTTTAATATAACTATACAGATTAATCACACAATTATAAATTCATTAAAATAGATTAAAGTTATACAAAATATAGAAACAAGAACTATCTGAAGCTGTGGAAAAACAACTGAATATAAGGAACAAACTATATTAAAACCCATATAAGCATTAAGTCTCATTCAGAGAAACTTTTTAGATTTGTTTAACATTAAATTAAATTTAATTTGTTTTAATTATCAATAGACACAGAGGAATGTTTATTCATTTAATTTTTACTTGCATAATATGATATGAATAGTTTTTTGTTGTATTTTTTTTTTGTTTTTTTACACTTTAAACTTAAATTTAAATTGAAGGAATGAATTAATCACAACTAACATTTACACGCACATTTATTGTATGTTTCGTTTTGATTTTGTATTTATCTCATTTTTGTTTGTTTAGGCCAGGCCAACGAGTATATAAAAGACTAGGGGTAAAACAAGATTATCCACCTGATCGGTGAATGCCTCAACTAGAGCCGAATTTAAAGATGCAAAAATGGTGGCAAACCATTTAGCTTGGGTCATGGCAAGTAAACCGAAGAACTGCATCAACCAGACGGCCAATAGAATGGACACAACAAAGGCAACAGATCCCTCAATGGAGCGTGTGTTGCCAGTGCCATGCCATTTATTGCGTCCCAATTTGGAGCCGACCAAACTGGCTGCAGTGTCACCCACACCCACTGATAGAATGCCCGAGAGCAGGGCCAAAGTATTATCACCGCCAACGGCACAGGGACATGGACTTAGCCAAATGGGTAGAGAGCAACCAATAAGTAAGCACATGGGTGTCCATGCCAATTGACCGCCATCCTTTTCATCTTTAAAAGAATCAAAGGCAGCTGCCAGAGCCGTGGCGAATGGTGGTATATCCAATAGACGCACCAGTTCAAGGACTACAAAAACCGCCAAGGCTATGCCCGTGGCCATGTAGAGCAATGAACACTGGAAGAGAAGTCCAGGCACAAAGACCAAAACAATTAGCAAATGGAATATTTTGCGTATCCGTGTATTCGAATTCCTTTTACCCAATTGCCAGGATACAGTTAAGCAGGTTAGACCGACTAGCACAAAATAGAAGATAATTATTAAAATTCTCTTCGGATCATCAAACATGAAATTGAGCAATGTAATCACTGGCAACGGCCTGGTCACTGGCAAACAGGTGACAGCTATCATAAGTAATCCAAAGGCTATGTAGAAGGGTCCTGCTCGTCTCAGTGATGGCACCTGACGCAATAGCATACAGAATATCAGCAGCCACATCAAAGCATTCACCATAATCACATTTAGTTCATCAAAATTGGTGGCAACGGACCAATTTTGGCTAATCATTTGACCAAAACGATAGATGCAACTAATGACAAAGAGGGATAGACCTTGGACCAGTACTGACGCCTCACCAAAGCTGAATGTATATGGAAATCCGCGTAACACACAAATGTATGCATGCTGATAGAGTACTGTGATCAAAAAACCGGCTATCACAGCAAATGTCCGGGATGTCTGCAGGAATAGGGTGTAACAGATGCTGGTTATTGCTCCTGGCAGTAGGCTAATGGCACATTTTGTCAATATACCAGTGTCTACAAACATATAGATGAAAAAGCATAACGTTTCCACACACATTCCAAGAGCTCCCACTGTCAATAAATGGTGCAGGTACTCCACATCGACACAAGTCGTCGGTTTGGCATGTAGATAACGCACTGTCATTGCCAATGGAAGTAGGACACACAGCCAGCCACCAGTTGATGCCGAAACTCTATCATTTATTAGAGATAAGAAATGAACTTTGTATTCTGCGTCAGTTAAAAACTATTAAATGCACTCTAACCTGGGCAAAATTGCCTGGGAACGCCTGTTGCAGTGGCCGAGACGTGTGTGACGCGTCTCTTGCTCGATGCCGTCATCCTCATCGCTGGAATTGCTGCTGGAGGTCGAGGCCATTTCGCAATGTTTTACTTCCGAATGATCCTCATTTGATTTTGGATTCTAAAATAAAATGATTGTATTTCAACAATTTGCAACAACAAAACTCTCGCTCAAATTCGCTACGACTGGCTAATCATTTGAAACTTGAATTCGCTCCGCCTTTATGAGCCGCGGGTGTGAAACTTGAATTCGTCCGATTGGTATTTCATAAGAGAACAGCGAATACTGCAACTAAGATCGCACAGAGAAATTTGGATTGAAGAAGGGATTTTCCTCGTACTTTCTCATCTGTAACAGATTAGTTTTCATAAAGAATTATCAAAACGCAAATTTTTAATAAATTAATTTTTTTATAATTTCAATTCACGATAGTTGATCTGGGCACTGAAATGTCTTCTGGGTTATGCGAATAATTTTTGCTGAATATTATGTTGGCTAGGGTACATCTTAATATTTTTTACACTTGGCAATATTTTTTTCAGTGTTGTTTTTGTTCTCAAGCTGGAAGGTTGTGCGGTCGGAGTATTTTTCGCCCGTTTGTCAAATTTTAAAATACTGAATTGCAGAAAGTAAATGAATTGAAAATATTAAAAACTTATTTTCAGCCTTTGAAAAAACGAGAGAAACCTATGAGAAGGAGTCGTACTTTCTCGTGGGTGTGTATCTCCGTATAAGCGTGTGCGTGTGTGTGCGAGAGTGTGTTTGACTGGTGATAAAATTGCAGCTGTCGTTTTAGACAAATAAAAACTGCACAATTAAACTAAAGTTAAACCCCAAAACGAATAAAAAGTACAAAATACAATGCAAACGCCCAAAATTCAATGCAATCGAAAAAACATAAAGCTACGAAAAAGCATGTAAAAAACATTTTACGCCCAAAAAAAAAGCCGCCGGCCAGCCGAAGCCGACGCCAACGCTGCAGCTTGTTGAAACACTCAACTTACGAAATAATTTTGATGAATTTGCACAAACTGCAGTTGCGCTGACACAGTGAAAATTGAATGTATGAAATATATAAATTGTTTATGTAAAATATGCAAAAATTAAGAAGAAAAAAAAGAAAACTGCGCGCGGCTGCTTGTTTGTGTGTGTGCGAATGCCAGTGTTTAGTGTCCATGTGTGTATGCGTTTATGTGTGTGTGTGTGTGTGTGTGCAGAACAGCGGCACAAAAGAAGAAGACGCAACGGAGAAGAAGTAGAAAGATGATGGCCGCCTCTCTTCATACTTACCTGCTTACGGCAGCATAAACTTAAGTTAAAAAAGAAGTTGCCATCAATTATTTAACCAAGTAATGCAGTTTACTTGCTTTGCAACAAATGAAAACTTGTTACTTTTTTGTTAAATGCTCGAACATAGTAATTAATACAAATACTTTATCCCTTTATCCCAAAAAAACCTTCTTTTCTCGCTCTCTCTCACTCTCCTTCTCTCTCTAACTCAATAGTCGTTCGTAGCCATATTTTTTTCTCGCTCTCCCTCTTTCTGACTCTCCTTCGTTGCCGCGCTGCCTCTGCTGTCGGTGCTGCTGCTGTTCTTGCCGTCTGCGTTTTGTGCCGCATTTCTAAGATAAAGAAACTCGCGCGTCTTTTGAATTTGTTGCGTTTTTTTCCCAATAAAATTTTAAACGATATATCCTCTTGATTGTAGTTTAAAAAATTGTAAAGAAATATATATATAGTATTCAACTAAACAACGAATTAATTAAGCAAAAATACGAAACAAATAAAGCAAAACAAAAAAAAATAAAAAGAAAAAGAATTATATTAAAACAAAAGTCATTAAAATGTCGGAAGAAGTCGATCGCAATGATCCCGAGTTGAAATATCTCTCGGTTGAACGCAATCAATACAATGATCCGGCCACACAGGCCGAATGGACACAGAAGCGTCTAGTTTGGGTGCCTCATGAGAATCAGGTGAGTTGATCCAACATAAAAAATATATCCATACATATGTATGTACATATTTAAATAAGTATTTACTGCTCTTATTTATTTATTAAATAAAAAATATATAATAAAAATGTATTTATTTGATGACGACGACGGCAACGTTGACTTTCACCCGAACTGCAGAGAGTCTCAGAGTCACAGACCAAAACCCGCGACCTGAAAAACCTGTAGAGCTCTTCTGGTTCGTCCGTCTGTCTGTCGGTTTTTTTTACCATCGCTATGTTGCGCAGGCGTTGGCCGCCCGCTTGCTCTTGCCGGTTTCGTTTCGTTCTTGTTGACTTTATCTGTAGCTGTCGCTGTTGTTGTTGTTGTTGCTGTTGTTGTTGTTGTTGTTGTTGCTGGGCGCGTGTTTGACCAGTTTTTCACTCTTCTTCTTTCACTTCTTCGTTTTCTGAAATGTGCCTGTATGTCCCATTTCCAGGCATTCCCACAAAAACAAAAATTTGTATTTTTAAGCCGATTAAATGTCCCACTAATATTTGTATATTATTCGAGTGAAAAAAAATTATACGAGAAAATGTTGTAGTTAAATTATTAAGGAACGAAGGAAACGAACGAAATTTATATACATACATACATACATATGTATGTATATATATGTACATATGTACATACATACATATATTCAAATCTAACTAAAAACTTACTACCGATACGGTTTAGATGTCTGACCGAAAGGGCTAAGAATCTGATTTTAAAGTTTTTTTAATCGATTTATTTTCGATCGCCTAGTTCCTGTGGAAATAGAAATCTCTTAATTAAATTATTGAAGTCTCCTGTGGGAGCACCATCGTGCTTAATCTAGTCTAACCTAAATCAAATTTACTTTAAATTAGTAGACGGGGGCCATTATAGGCTTGTGTCTATTAAATCTCTTATAAAAACTTATATATATATGTATGTATTTGTATTTAAATGCAATAAAAATGATTCTTTTAACAAAAAGTCTAAAATCACTTGTTGCAAGTTGGGATCGCAATACATTTAATCATGTGTTGGCATAAACATTCCACATTAAAAATATTTTCAAAGCGATCTTTTTATTTCCTAAAATCCTACAAAATATGTAGTTTCCACTGTAGCCGCCCTTTCTTTCTAATCAGTAATCAATGACTAATAAGAAAGTGTTTTTATGTTGGAAAAACTAAAATCTAGCATAATAGGAATAAAAATATAAATTAAAAAAAAATCGTATCTTTCGTATTCTTTGCTTTTTGGTCGTCACCTCAAATTGAAAAGAAAATTACCTCACTTAATGTTTTGTTCTTTCTTTTTGATTTTATTTTTTTATATTGACATAAAAGACAGAGAAATCAATTAAGTTGTTATCGCTGTTCAGTTTTTGTATGCATGCACATGTACATATATACATATATGTATGTATGTATATGTTTATATGTACTGTGTATGTGTGTATATATATGTATGCATGTATATATTACGTGCTTTTTCTTTTCCCTTGGCACACACACTCATCGATTGACAAATGAATCATAATCACAATTTGTAGCTGGTTTTGTTGTTGTTTTTTTTTTACCGGCAACTTCTTTGAATTTTTAGATGTGTGTGTGTGCGTGTATGTGTGTGTTCAATACTTTTCGCACTTTTGTTGTTGTTCGCTGGGCAATAAAAATGAAAATAAACATCCGTTTTAGTAAGATTTCTGTTGCTCTCTGAATCATTCACTTCTTTTACACACACACACAAAGCTTTTTTATTCATTAAATTTACCACAAGAAATTTAACCGTTAACATTTTTGAATCAATTTGCATTTGGCGATAAGTCGAAGCTGCATGTCGGTCGCTGTCTCTGTTTCTCTCTCTCTCTCTCTCGCTCTCTCTCTCTTTATGTGTCTGTTCGATGAGAGTGACTCACACACTCTTACAAAACTAAAGAGCGATTGCGAACAAAACAAGTTTGTTTTTTTATATATATACATACATTCATATATATGTATGTATGTGAGTGAATACCCTTGCAAAAAAAAAAAATGGTATTATTCATTTTAACCAGAAGTTTGCTGCATATCGAGTGGGAAAAACTAATTAATTTTCGTTTATTTAATCTAGATTTTCATATAAAAATAATGTATTATTATTATATGTATATAGAAAATTATTGTATTTGTTATCTGTTTTTACAAATGAACAATAAGCATATGGAATAACAGTTACACATATGTACATACATATACCCATATGCATGTACATACATACATACATACATACATACATATGTTAATTAGTAGAATATTAAGTTTCCAATGATATTATCTATGTAAGTATATATGAAGAAATGTATGTTTGTACATACATACATACATATGTATGTATGTTTGCAAATGGATTTACATTTCGGATTCTATATACATAAATACATATACATACATATACATATGTATGTAATTTCTATTATAAATAATCTGACTATCAAAGATTAAAAACTAGTGAAAGTAATTAGCAGTTCGGCTAGCTTCTTCATCGTTAAGTAATGTTACACAAAACTTGGTCAAAAGCCCGCTTATTCATAGTGGTTAAGCCAAATTTCCCAAAAATTGGATGACTGTGAAATCAGAGATTGATCAACCAATTTGTAAGGGTATAAAACTAACTAACGTCACAGTTTTAGACATAGCCGGCCTTTTTATTTTAATTTTTTTCTTGTATGTCTTTTCTTTTTTTTTTTGTTTATCGTTTATGATTATTTGCTATAATCTTTTTCAAATGTATTTTATTTAAAGAAAAATACATTTTTGTGTTTCTTTGCCCTTCTTTTCTTCTGGAACTTTGCATAATTTTGTTATGTGTGTGTGTGTGTGTGGCTTATTTGTTAGATGTCATTCAACTGCTGCTGTTTTTTTTACGGTCTTGAGATAAACCAGAAATGGTAGCACTTTTTTTTTGGGGTGACAACTTTATAAAAATAAAGAAAAAAATGGAGACATTTTTGTGTAATTACGTGTTTATTTAAATAGCCATTTGTTTAACAACCCCCCCTTCACTTACCTCCTCAACTTACCCCTCTCGCACTATCTGTCTTTTACAATGGAATTTACTACAAAAAAATGAAAAAAAGAAGAAAAAAATGAAATAAAAAATAAACGTAAAGATAAAGAAAGAGAAAAAATAAAAAACGGCACAGTCGATTGTCATGAGGCAGACAGAGGAGGAGAGAAAGAGACGACATACAAGCAGACTGTCAAGATATGTAAAGAAATTTGCATATAGCACACAAATACACACATACATACATACATACATACATAAACAATCAAACTGTTGCTCAGCTGGAATGTCTAACACAGGCACACACACTCACACAGACAAGCACACAGAACTGAGTAGTATTGGCAACACTTAACTGTAACGGGAACAAACAAATGAACGTACGAAAGAACCCGCAGCTAGACCAGAAACAGACACAGCCAAAAATACAGCAACAACTACAAAAAAAGGCTAAAAGCCAATTGTGTCAACACACTTGAACCCCACCCCTCACCATTCCTCCCCCCTTACCTACCATTTAACAACAATAACAACTGATTCAACAAATTTCTTTATATGTACGAATATAGATATGTTTATAAATGCAAGATATACCTATAAAAATAATAAACAATAGCTGGTTATTGTGTGTGTTAACTCTTATTATATAGTACATATCTCCAGAACTTCTGGCCAACAAAAATTGGGTTAAACTAACTAGAAAAAAGTTTGTAAGATGAAATTTTGAATTGCTAATCATCCTTCTCTCACCTCGACCCTCCCTTTCTCTCTCTCTCTCTCTCTCTCTCTGTTTTTTCTCTCTTCAACAAAAGATACCTTCTTTGTTTGTTAAATAAATATTTAGTTTAATTTAAGTTATCTTTGATTTGTTTATGTGGTAAAAATTATTTTATTTTTTCTTTGCTTTTGGCATATGGCAAGCAATACATATATATGTACATACATACATACAGACATTCATACATACATACACACATATGTATGTACATATATACGTACACACATATACATTTGAGTATATCAGACTCTTAGTCAAGCTTTTGCTCATACATACATACATATGTTAGCAACTTACATGTTTTCAAATATCGATCATTAATCGAAATAAATAAATACAATCATACAGATGTATGTATAATGTGATAAATAATATGTACATACATATGTGAATTAAAAATATATAATAAAAATAATAAATAAATGAGTTAATTTTACTTATGTACATAAGTAGATACATACATTCTGCTATTTATGTATGTATATATGTACAAACATACATATATATATGTATACATATATGTATACATACATATATATATGTATACATATATGTATACATACATATGTAAATACATATGTATTCTGCTGATTGTCCACATTGCGAAAGATTGCAGAAGGAGAAATCCCCGATAATACAAACAAAATTATTATTAAATTTGAAACTTTATCGCGAAGTAATTTTATTTTAATATTTCTGTCAGTATCAGTTTTCTGAAATGGGAAACCATGTACATACATACATATGTACATATATATATATGTATATTTCTGTCATCCAGATATCTGAATTAAATTTTTGGTTGTTTTGAATTTAAGATAATTCCGGACAAGTGGAATCTGGTTAAGTCGAATCCGTTTAATTGGAATTCTACTGTATTTTATAAACTAAACAGATCTTTTATCTAATTATTTCGAAGAAATCTAATATTTCATTTTATTCCATTAACGATATTTAGATTAATTTGTAATGATTCAGTTGGAATATACACAAACATAAATATGTATGTATAAAAAGTTAATGTACATCCATACATATGTATATAAATGTTATCATATGCATACATACATATGTATGTACATATGTATGTACATATATAGAGACTCTATGAATTAATGAAAGTTTCCTCAAATGATCTAACTCAAAACAAGTAAGGTTATTCTTACCGTTTCAAAGTGATTTCAAATAGATAATCAATAATAACATATTGAACAATGCTCATAGATTGTTTTTGTATGTACATACATATGTACATATACATATGTACAAATGTATGTATGTATGTTGGTATTTCTTTTTATATTTTTATTTTTCTATCTCATTGTTAGCCAAATTGAAGTTGTATGGGGTCTTAAGCCTTCTTCTCGGCATTCGTTTCGATTGGTTAACCAAACGCCAAGCGTGACAGATCATTAAAAAGAACACATACACACAGACATATATGTACATACATATGTATATACATATATATATGTATATACATATATGTAACCACTACATCAACAACACACACCCACATTTACATTGATTTTTTTTTATTCTTACTTATTTTTATAACCAACAAACCGCATTGTGTACATATTCCTCGTATCATGCCATCTCCCTCTTGCTCTCTCCAGCTCTCTCTTACCCTTTTGTACTTACGTATTTTGGACGACAAACCTAACGTAGCTGCTTTTCGTCCGGTTTACGGTCAACGAACCTCCCAAGCTCTCCGCTCCGTATCTTCTTATATGTATTTGTTGTGTATGTGTGTGCCTTGATCGATTAAATGGAATGAAAATGTATAAAATAAAAGAGTAACAAATTATGGCAAGAAAGAGATAGATAGAAAGCAAAAGATAAAGATAACTTTGGGAATTCTTATACCCTGTATATACACAAAGAGAATTCAACATGAAGCAAAGCTTTTGTTAATAATATGAATTACATACATTCCTCAACCACATCTGGTGGATTTAGTCAATATGATCATGACTGTTTGAAGAAGTGCCCAAATCTTTTCAATAGAATAATTCGTAAAGTAACAACAAAATAAATCACATTTTTATTTTTTTATTTATTATTAACATTTTTAACAAACATTTTTGTCTTAACATTATTAATCATCAACTAAAGAAATTTGCGATTAAATTATCATAAAGTTTGAAGCATTGAGTCATAGGTAGTTGTGAAAGTCGAGTCACTTCGCAAAAATGTAGCCATGATCTACATTCATCGTTTAGTTATGTATGTAGCTTATGATTGTTTTATTTCAAATCAAAATCCTAGTACATAAACCAAGGATTCAGAAAAATATTTCTATTAGAAAATAAAATAATAATAAAGTAAAATAATAATAAAGTAAAATAATAATAAAGTAAAATAATAATAAAATAAAATGAAAAAGTAAAATATTAAAATAAAATACAATATAGTAATAATGAAATAAAATAATAATAAATTAAAATAAAATTAAAAAAAAATATTGTAAAATAAAATAATAAATTAAAAACAAAATAAAATAATAATAAACAAAAATAATAATAAAATAAAATAATAATAATAATAATAAAATAAAATACTATTGTTCTAAACCTTTCTTAACCAGAAACAATTAACAACTTATCCTCTTGTGTTACCATTTGGCTACTAATTGTTTTTTTTTTTTTTAACTAAATATCTAAATAATCTGTAAGTCAATTAGATTGATTCAGATGATTCAATAAAAAATATTCAATATAAATAGCACATTGAGGAAAAGAACTCTTGTTAATTGGCCAACAAATTTGTCATCCAAAAGCAAAATCTGTCTATTAAAACATTTGTTGCCAAAAAAAAAAGAAACAAACAAACAAAACGATGATTAGTTGCAGGTTTATCTATAGCCTACGCGATCTTTAGCAATGTGTTAAAAGTGTCAACAAAATTTGCAAGTTGTACATATTACAGGGTATTGCAAGATCGTTACACACTTGTTTTCACATTTTCATTTTGCAAAGAAATAAAGTAAACAAAAGAAGTTGTTAAACAAACAACAAAACAAAAATATACATTCAAGTTATATGTTAAATTCTGACCATACGCATTAACTCAGAACGAAATAAGAAAAAGTAGGTAAATGTTGACTACATTCTATAGATATAAAATATAAATACATATGTACATATGTATATATTTATTTACTTGATCAAGTTCAAGGCTAAGTCAAGCATTTTAAATAATGGAAAAGTTAATATGAATATATGTATGTATGTATGTATGTATGTATGTATCTATACTCTCACATTTGCTCAAAAGGAGAACATTTGCCTCTGCTTCTTATGTTTCCTCATTGTCATCCTCTTTCTCCACTCCTCACCTCTCCCCTCTGCATCCCATTCATCTTCATCATCATCTTTGTTTTTGCTTCACTGATTGCCTGGAATTCGAAACGAGAGAATACCATAAGCAAGAAAGAGAGCTGCAGATAAAGAAAGAGATGATGGAAGAGAAAGAGATAGAAAGGGAGATGAGGGCTGATGACCTCATTTGCTCCCCCCTCCCACCATTCTTCTTTTTTTTTTTTTGCCTAATGACTCCATTTTTATTCGAATTCAAAACAAAACCACACTAATATACATACATAGATATGTATATGTATGTACGTATGCACATATGTATATTACAATATTTTTTTTCCTTTTGCCAAAATGTCTTCAAAGTGTCACGTCTGACGACCATCTGTCTGCCAAAATTATTTAAAATTATCGTTATAAATTTTCATTCCGTTTAAACTTCTATAAAATAATCAAATTTTTGACAATCTTTGGCGCACTATATGTATGTATACATATGTATACAAATGTATGTATGTATGTATGTATGTATGTATGTATGTATGTATGTATATATTTGTATGTGCATACATACATACATATATAGAGCAATCATCCATGTCTATTTCTAATCTTAATTTCCAATCCAAAATATGTCATTTGACAAAGTTTAATTTGTATTTTTTATCTGTTATGTCTGAATCCATAAAACAGCTCTAAAAATTTAGTAACCATAATGAAAATCAATTAAAAATAAAAGCCCATTAAATATACTCCAATTAATTCCTTTTTTTTCCAATACCCTTAAGTAAATATTATAAAAAATAAGTAATTGTGATAAATCAATTACTTGGTTTTGATCCTCTTAAGTAGTCAACTTCAACAACTTCGACAAATGCTTCAACTTCCACTCGTTCGATTCCATCGGTACCAGTTCGTAGTTTGAACTTGTAGTTCCCAGTTGGTATTGGGAACTTCTCGAACATGGTATCGGTTAAGATCCATTTCGATATCTGAAAATCATGCTAAGAGAATTCAAAAAAATTTTTAAATAGTTATTATAATTATCTCTTGATTCATCAATTAAAAGAGGCCCACCGACCTACCTTATACGGGCAGGTGTGATTTATGTTGCTATACTTTAAAAATGCCTGATCAACTATGTAAAAATATGGATAACGTTTCGGATGCTTTTTGAAATCACAAAAATCAAAAGTGAAATTAAATAAAAATGGTTGATAGCCATTTGCTCGCTTGTATAAACCAAAATTAACCTATAAGTCAAGAAAGATGATTAAATTCAGAATCTATATACAATATATATGTATGTTTGTATATATCTTTTTGTTACTTACAGTCATATTATGCATTTTCAAATCCTTCATTTTAACGTATATATTCATACCGATTTTGCCACGTCCCAAAACTTTTAATTCACATTGCGTAAACTCACAAAAGGTTAAATTTAAACTTGTACACTTTAAATTGGTAAATTTATAAGCAGAATGTGTCTCTTCTATTTGAATAAAGAATAAAAGTGCTAAAACCAATAAAAAATACATTTTGTTAAATGAACTTCACAACAGTAAACGAAAAATTGAACTAAACTAATACAAAAATCGAAATGTTTTGTTTAACCAAATTGTTGATATTTTAATATAATGAACTAATTATAATCATTAAAGTCAAATTAAATCAAATCTAAATCTCAACTTTAGTAACATATTCATAGGTATAAGCTTCTATTTGGGCTCAACGTTTGTACTGAGTTATAGTAATTCATGATCAGGTTGAAAAATGGATTTTGAACATCTATCTCTTTGAACGTTGAAAATAAAAAAATCTTATATGCGAAAACTAATTTTAAAGATTTAATTTGTACAATTGAAAAAATGTTTCATGAGATAAGCAAAAATAATATAAGAACAACGTTTGGGATACTGAAAAAAGTTACAGAAATGCAATGTAATATTATACAGAAAGGGTTACATTTAAACGGTTAAATTTATTCAATTTAAATACGATAGTTTTTTAATGATCATATAGATACAAAATGGGATATTTATAAAAAAATTTTAACTTAGATTTTTAGTTTAAATTATTAACTTATATAATTTTTTTAGCTTGGAATTGACATATATTGTTATATTGTATTATATGTATTATAATATTGATAAAAAGCAACTTTGGTAACTTTCCAAAGATATATACATACATACCTTGCCTCTTCAGCTCTTCAATTCACATTCTACGAATTCACAGAAAGTTTTAGATTCATAATATTCATAAATTTGAATCGACAAACCATATAATATAAAGCGGAAATATATATAAAAAAAAAATAGGAATAATATAATGCACAATTTTCGAGTTGCCTTTTTTCGTTACTTTTAAAATAGAACTAAATGGTTGAATAATATTTTTGCTAATGTTTTGCTAATGGTAATTTATTATCTGAAAATAATCGGTCAATGAAATGAAATGTAATTCATATGAATCGACATACATATCTATGTACATACATACATATTTGTATTTGGTGGAATTGAGAATATGAGCGTATAATGACTTTTATATATACATAAGTATGTATGTATATATTTGTATATGCATACATACATATATAGAGCAATCTTCCATATATATTTCTAATCTTAATCTCCAATCCAAAATATGTATGTCATTTGACAAAGGTTAATTTGTACTTTTATCTAATATGTCTGAATCCATAAAACAGTTCTAAAAATTTAGTATTACATTCATATTAATGAAAATAATTTAGAAATAAAAGCCTGTAATTTGTTTTTTTTTCCAATAGCCTTACTTCAATATTATAAAAAATAGGTAATTGTGATAAATCAATTACTTCGTTTTGATCCTCTTAAGTAGTCAACCTCAACAACTTCCACAAATGCTTCGATTTCCACTCGTTCGATTCCATCGGTAGCAGTTCGTACTTTAAACTTGTAGTTCCCAGTTGGTATTGGAAACTTCTCGAACATAGTATCGGTTAAAATCCATTTCGATATCTGAAAATCATGCTAAGAGAATTCAAAAAAAAATTTTAAGTAGTTATGTGTAATTATCTATTATTCATCAATTAAAAGCGATCGACTCGACCTACCTTATATGGACAGGTGTGATTTATGTTGCTGTACTTTAAAAATGCCTGATCAATTATGTAAAAATATGGATAACGTTTCGGATGCTTTTTGTGATCACAAAAATCAAAAGTGAAATTATATAAAAATGGTTGATAGCCATTTGCTCGCTTGTATAAACCAAAATTAACCTATAAATCGAGAAAGATGATTAAATTCAGTACCTACATATATACATATGTATGTATAAATATTTTTGTAGTAAGTGTCTAAACTTACAGTCATATTATGCATTTTCAAATCCTTCATTTTAACGTATATATTCATACCGATCTTGCCACGTCCCAAAACTTTTAATTCACATTGCGTAAACTCACAAAAGGTTAAATTTAAACTTGTACACTTTAAATTGGTAAATTTATAAGCAGAATGTGTCTCTTCTATTTGAATAAAGAATAAAAGTGCTAAAACCAATAAAAAATACATTTTGTTAAATGAACTTCACACCAGTAAATGAAAAATTGAACTAAACTAATACACAAATCGAAATGTTTTGTTTAACAAAATTGTTGATTTTTTAATATAATTAACTAATTATAATATAATTATAATTATTAAAGTCTAATCAAATCTAAATCCCAACTTTAATGACATCTAAATAGGTATAAGCTTCTTAGTTAACTGGAAAATGTATGGTTGAAAAATGGATTTTGAACATGATTGATCTATGTATCATATTATCTATCTATCACTCTAAACCTTGAAGATAAAATAATCTTAAATAAGTATTACAAGTTGTAATATTATATAGAAAGGTTGATAATTATTCTGTATAAAGATATTAAAAACGATGGAAGGTTAAATTTATTCAATTTCAATCGTATAGCCTTGATTGCGATCCAAAAAATATATATATATACATTATATGTATATGTATATACATTATACATATATATAATATATAATAATAAAATTTTCGAGTTGTCTTTTTTCGTTACTTTTAAAATAGACCTAAATGATTGAAGAATATTTTTGCTAATGTTTTGTTAATGGTAATTTATTATCTAAAAATAATCGGTCAATAAAATAAAATGTGATTCATATGAATCGACATACATATCTATGTACATACATATTTGTGTTTGGTGGAATTGAAATTATGATCGTATAATGACTTTTATACATATGTGTTTATCTATAAAGCCGGAAAAGGCCCAAAGATAATACCAACTGGAATGAAAAGGGCAACTTCTCAGCAGCTATAAGATGAAGTGCGTGCAACAGAGAGAGAGAGAGCGAGGGGGAGTAAATAAGAAAGAGATAAATAAGGCATATATAGCATATTTTTTCTGAAACTGATCGGTGGGGCGTGTTCATGTTTAACTTAATGGAGTACTGTAGAAAAAAAAGGGGGGGGGAGGAGGATCTAGTTAGTGGATGGAGTATTCTGCAGATGCATATGCTCATGCCACTGATGCTTATTGTTGTTGTTGTTGTTTTTAATGCATTTTCCGCAGTTATAGCGGCACTTCAGTTGCACCCTTTAATGACTGAATTACGGTATTGCGTGTATCTGTGTGTGTGTGTGTGTGAGAGAGAGAGTGTGTGCCAAGTGTTTGCCCCTGATTTGATTAATGTCAATGCGCCACAGCATCAGCATTGTTTTTGTTATTGTTGCACTTGAATTCTAATTGGAACTAGCTGTGGTGTGGCATGTGCAGCAGCATGTCTATTCGCCCCTCATCGTTAGTTTACCACAGAAAAAACAATAACATTTAAAATGCAAAATAGCAATAATTACATTTCTATAAAGTCCAATGATTGCTGATTAAGTTTAACTAATAAGTTTTGTTATTTTAGTAGCTATTCATTGTGAACTAGTTCTTTATTACAAAAAAAAAAAAACAGAAATTCAATCGAATGAGAATGTTTAATTGATGAGAATGATACAGACATACATACATACATAGATAAATTGAATGACTAAACTATCAACAAAATTTTCCTTCAGAATTTAAATTTAGAATATAATTTAATTCATAAAAAACAATTAAAATTGATTCAATTACGTGAAAATTAGTTGCATAGTCTTAAATATGATTGCCAAACTAGGTCATCTAAGATATATAAGTAATTTTCAATATATAATGTAAATATATTTTTCAATTTATAATATAAATATTATAAATATTAAATATATTATACATATTTTTTTTATTATTTGAGTAAAGGAAGGATTTATAATAAAAATATTTCTTTCTCAATATTTAAATAAAGGAATCATTTTGACACTGAATTAAAATTTTATTTGAAAGATCTTTTATAAGATATCCAACTATATTCCTACAATATTTTATTTGGTTTAATAAATAATACTTAAATGTTTTAGGTGGTAAACAAATGATATCTACATGTTTATGTATCTTCTAATATCTCACAGTAGTTTTTACTTTGCCCGATCTGATCTTTATTTATTTACATAATTGGGTAACAAAATCAAAAATATATAAGAAAGTTATATACATATATTGCTAAGCAAATCGACTTTTAAGTTTCCATCTGTTTGATTCACTTTTAAACAATTTTTTTTTTCGATTGTTAGTATTTTTTTTAAAATCTTGCGTTTTCAAATCCTTTGAAGTTATATAGAATTCATTTATTCACAGCGATTTAGGTCATGTTATATCTTTTTTATAAGATGTGATTTGATTTAAATCATTAGTAAGAAGTCTAATTTTTTAGAATTTAATATTAGATTAATTTTGTCTTTTGTTTTAATTCATTTTGAATAATTGATCGGTTAACCAATTCCAATCACTAGCTCTCATTAGGAACTAGTTCATAAATATGTGAAATTTATTTGAGGGAGAATTAATAAGAAATACATTGAGATAAATAAAGATAATAAAACTAATGAAATTATAGTTAAAGCATATCAAAACTAGAGTAAGGGAAACGAAAGAAATGGAGTAAGCGAGAGAGAAAGAGAGAGAGAAAGCCTTGAACTTGCCTTGCCTTGCCACAGAAGTATCTTGGCATGTTGGCATCTGCCTCCCGTTGAGTTTATCTCTTGTTTTTTTTTTTACCCCCCAACTCCATAAATTTTTATCTCTTTATGTCTCGCTACCTTCCGCTGGCTCCTTATCTGTCTGTCTACTATATTGTTAGTCTGTGTCTCTGCCCCTGGACCACTTGAACTGAACGGGTGCAGTCGTCGTCAGTCTGTGCACAATTATTTCTTATGTTTGGCGCTTGACTCATGCCGAGCTGATGCCAAGAGATGTGTGATGCACTCACTCAACAACATGAAGAACATGCCACCATTGTTTTCATATAGCGCCGCACCGCGCCAACCCGCTGAGAGCCAAGCTACTGAGCTGAAGAGATGAATGCAACATCAGCCTAAACGAAAGTCTCCACTCTATATACATACATACATGCATACATACATATATATATATACATATATTATTATTTACTATAACCAAACAATTTATTAACTCAATTTTTTAATTTCTTTTGATTTATTTTTCAGGGTTTCGTTGCCGCCAGTATTAAGCGTGAACATGGTGACGAGGTCGAAGTGGAATTGGCCGAAACCGGCAAACGTGTCATGATCCTACGCGATGATATACAAAAAATGAATCCGCCAAAATTCGACAAAGTCGAGGATATGGCCGAGCTGACATGTCTCAATGAGGCGTCTGTATTGCACAACATCAAAGACAGATATTACTCTGGCTTGATCTATGTAAGTAAAACAAAAAGAAAATGAAAAAGAAAAAAAACTCCAAAAAGAAAACAAAAATCCCAAAAAAAAAAAAAAAAAAAGACATTAGGCATTATAAAAGTTTGATGGGAAGAGGGGGAGAAACATGTTGAAAGTTTCCGCTGTGTGACCAGCTGTTGGCAATATGACAATGATGATGATAATGATGATGATGATGGTGATGATGATGATGCCCGATGACTCGACTCCAAGTAAACATTGCCTATGTCTATTAGAGTTTTATTTGGAAATATCGGGGAAAAATGAAACTTTTTCATATTTACTTAAAAGCTTGGCAAATATTTAAAAGACAAATATTCATTCAAACTTATTCACACACTCGTTTCACTCACTCGTCGCATCATTCAATCAAAACTTTGTTTTCCATTTTTGGTTAAAAATATAAAAAAAAAAAAAATCACAAAAACTCACATCCGCAGTTAATTTTGTTCATGCCAAAAACGTAGGCGAAACAAATTACAAATTTTTAACCGAAACAAAATTCAAAACAGAAGAAATAAAACAAAAAAAAAAAAGGAAAAGAAAATAAATGAAACACAATTTAATGCCAAACAATTTGTATGCAATGCCATAAATTCCACTTCAAAAGAGAAAAAATATCGAGACTTTTTTTTTTTTGGTTACTTATATAAATCATTGAATTAACCGCAGTTGTTTGTGCGATGGCAGTCAATTGCATCTTCAATTAATATCGATCACATAAATTACCAAAAAACAACACAAAATAAAAAGGAGGAGGGGAAAAAAAGAGAATGTGGCACTCTGGGAATGGGAATGAAGGGATTCGAGTCACTTGAAAGAAAGGCATTAATTGATTTAGCATTAGTCACAAATGATCCCAAAGAAGCTTCAACCGTAACTCAGTCAATAAATAAATCAGGCTTAGTTCTTGTCCTAGAAAGTTTTTAGAACCAACTCGAATTTACAATCAAAAGTAGAGCCAATTAATATTATATATTTTTAATCTATAAAGTTATAAGTTAGAGTAGTTGGAGATCTCTATATATAGTTAGATCCTGTATTGAAATAAAGTTTTAACCAAATTTGTACAATTTTTCATTATATATTTAATTATAAAGTTAGAGATTTATAAAGTTATAAGTAAGAGATCTAATAGTTCAATCCTGCATTGAAATACATTTTTAATAAAATGTCTTTAATTTATCATTATGATTATACATATATGTATGTTCATAATCGAGTAGAGAATTTCTTTAATAAAAAAAAATAGGAAGAATTTATGACTATATGTACATATATTATTCTTAACGATTTGATCACACATACATAAATACAAAAATTCTTTAAAGAAAGATATAAGGAATTTATGTTTTACGTTAATATGATTATATTTATTATTGTTTAGCAAATTAGTAATATGTATTTATAATGCTGATTCTTAGAAGTATATAGGTGCATAGCTAATCTCTGAGAAAATAACTCTAAGTAGACAATTTTACGAGAATTCCTTTAAAGTAAATTCAATTTCCAAAAAACTCAAAGTAGATAATTTTCTTAAAGTAAATTAAATATTCAAATTTTTTATTTATTTTTTTTTTTTAATTGCTTTTGATTATTTGAAGTCATGGGTTTAATGGCAATTAAATTAGAAATTTATTATTTCTTAAAAGTTATACCAATCGTATTTAGCTTAAAAGAGATTTAACCTTTAATATCCATACAAAGATATAATAGCTTTGTTTAGCTTGAAATTTAAACTAGTTTGTTTAACTAACATTTGTATATATTGTCTTAATTTAGTTTGAGCATCATTTAAGGAAAAACCAACTAAAAAGATTTTGTCTAGTTGCTTTATCAATACGATAAATGTATCCCCTTTATATATACCCATATATATATTTATATATATTTAGCTAAAAAGATAGATTAACAATTATACGAATTGCAATTAAATGAAAATTCATTTAACAAATAAATTAAAAATGCATTAGAGGAAGTCAAATTGAAAATGGAAATGGAAAAGTGGTTTCACAACAACAAAACAGTTGGCCGTTTGTGTTTGGATGATGATGATCCACCCTCATTAAATGCCATTAGCAACATGTTGCCAACAAGAGTTAGTTGTTGTTGCCGCCGCCTGCAACTTGTGTTACCCCAGCAGGGCTAACAAATTATGTGCGGCATTTTTTTTTCTTTCTTTCTCTAACATACTTAACACAATTCCCTATTGTTGTTGTTGTTGTTGTTGTTGTTGTTGTGGTTGTTGCTGTTGTTGTTGTTGTTATTGCTGTTGCCCCGTTGTAAAAGTTTAAATTAAATGTTGATGATTTTTAATGTGGGCGCTTGAACTGCTTTGAATTTGTTTATGCTTATTTGTTGCTGCTGCCGTTGCCGTTGCCGTTGCTGGTTGGTTGGGTTCATGCTTCAGCGCACACGTAGCAAAAAAAACAACAACAACAACAAATAAGAGGCAAAAAAGTGAACAATTTTGTGGGCCAGTTTTTATATAGACATCGAGACAACATTTTGAATGCCACGCACTTTTTTTTCAGTCGTTCTCGTTGTTCCATTTTTGCAACAGAAAGAAAAGAAAATTATAATAAAGACAAATTTAGTCTCGTTGTGGTTAGTAAGTCGTAAAGCCAACTTTGAGTTACCCTCTAGCAATAAATTAAGTTAAAAACATGAATACTAGAGCAACTTTTTTATATATTGGAGTTATGGCATTGTTTAGTCGATAAAAGGGCGATAGGATTTTGAGATATTGATAGATAATACTTGATTTCCTGATGAATTCCTATTTAAACTCTAAAAAGCCCAGATTAGCAAGTTGATGACCTTGACAATAGGCCAACTGTATAGATCAGTCTATACAACATATAGCTTAAACTCCATATAACCTTATACATGGATAAAGTTTTTATTTAGAAACTCAAATGAGGAAATAGAAGCTTAAAAAGATGAAAGAAATATTGAAAATGTTTTATATATATTTCAATATAAAAGGTTGATATATGTAACAATCACTTTTCGTATCAACTTGTTTGTTTATTCAATTTTAAAATATTAATGCAACATTTAAATAATAATCAAAAAAAATAATATAAAAATGGATTATTTATGAATTATTTACATTACGGAGTGTCATCTAACGAAAAGGCCTTTCCAGATCCTTTTCCTTTATAATATTCTAGATTTTCGAAGCAAAAAAAATACATTTTGCAACCACGAAAAAGATTAACTAATTTTTGGTAATATAATTAATTTTTAAAGTAATCATTAATAATTAATGAACTATTTGAAGAAGTAATGTACAAAGTTAAAAACAATTTTGATACACAGACACAAGGACTTCAAATGTGAGAAGGTTTTTTAAGTCTTTGCTCAAGTAAGGGATACTAGAATAAGAATGTTCGAATAGGGATGCTCGAATAGGGATGCTTAAATATCATTCCCAATGCCACAGAAAATAAAAATAAATATTAGAATATCCTTTAACTTCTTACTTAAATCCTCTAAAATTGATTTGTCTATAATATTATAATGACTATATAGAGTATTCAACTGAAGAAGGCAAAATTTAAAAACTTAATTTGCTGACGTGTTGATATTATTGTTGCTGTTTTTGCATTATTTCGTTAATTATGTTAATTTGTTGACATTTAATTTGATTTTTAAATTTCATTTAAAATTAATTTGCCTGGCAGCTGCTTGCTAATCCAAAAATTGTCAACACTTCACACACGCACACACAGAGACACACACACGCACACACACACACTGAGACAAATATGGGCAATTTGTTTGAACATGAGATGGGCGTCAAAACCCACCCATTAGACAGACACAGACCATGTTGCTTTGCCCCCGGTCTATACCTTAACTAAACCCCTTGCCTCCCCCCCTCTACTATCTGTTTATATATGTACATATGTACCTCTGGCAATTAGTCGCGGCTGCTTGCAATTGCAATTGGTTGTGGCAAATGTCTTGTTTTACAAATATACATATATATATATATGTGCATATATAGTAGTATGTATTCCACAGACATCTTCATTTATGTCTTAAAAAATTTACCAATTAATTGATTTATGATTTCCATTTACCCACCGCATCATCATCCCCCCTCCCCTTCATCGCATTCACCTCTCTAACTATCTTTGCTGTTGAACTAATTGAAATTGCAATTTCTTTAATAAATGCGCCAAATGTAATTTTCATTTTCTTTTAACATATTTCTACTATATCTATCTATTTCTTGGTGACACTTAATTTGTTTTGCCAGATTTCTCAAAAGATTTTTCATTTTGTTCGTTTTATTTATTTATGATGCGATGCGATGCGTTGCATTTGCATTTTCTGGGCATATAAATTATATTTAAAAAATTTTCACAAAAATATTTATAATTATTCAATTCCCTCCCTCCCTCCCCAAGGGTGGTCTAAGAGGAGAAATTCGACCATTGATGCTATTTAGGTTTGCTTATACATACATTTACAAGTTGGGTGGTACGCGCAAAGAGGTGGTTGGGGGTGTGTGTAAACGACATGGTATTATATAGTTCAAAGGCGCCGCCGTTTCGTTAAGCTTGCTGCCATTGCAGCATATGCCACAAATGGTAAACTTTGGATTTTTTTTTT
Organism: Drosophila sturtevanti; assembly: GCA_018150375.1. Taxonomy (NCBI): domain Eukaryota; kingdom Metazoa; phylum Arthropoda; class Insecta; order Diptera; family Drosophilidae; genus Drosophila; species Drosophila sturtevanti. The sequence continues at coordinate 949,618 of JAECWJ010000324.1, read as the reverse complement.
CATCTAAGTCTAAACAAAGAGGAAAAAAAAAACTAAATGATTCCGTCCGCACATTATAGTTCGCACCTTTGTTGTCATAGATACCCTTTACCACCAAGTGGATGTATTACCTCAAAAGACTTTTCTAACATTTTCTATAAAAGATGAAAACCTTAAGTAGTAGACGTCAAGATCAGGATAGGTATTATATAGGGTGCCATCATGAACTATGTATGTTCGTAAGACATATGCTAAATATTCATAAAAAAAAATGACTTCAATGATCTTTGTTATAGAGTGTTTTACTTTATAAGCATTCCAAAGCATAATGTCTGAAAATTTGTTGGCTTTGAATGCTGAAAGCGATATATTTCAATAATTGGAAATCTATTTCTATCCATCTATTATATATCCTCGTACTGCTCTTACCTGAAATTATTTAAACTCTCTTTAGTAGTGCCTATTTTGGAACCCTTTATTTTTTTGGAGAAAGCTACAAAACGATAAACCGATATGGTTGGATTTTTCCCAGATTTTGACAAAGTGATATAGATTTTAAAAGCTTATTAATCAAAGAAAACCTTTTTTACTCCATTATAATAAAATTTTAGAGTTAAGAGAATTAAGAAGTCTGTGAGAGAAGCTATACATAAACATCTTTATATGTTAAAAGATCTAATCACATTTATAATACACATTGATAGACCTTGCCCCATTTTTCTCCGTCCTTTAAGCCAAAATTGGAAGTTGCTTTAAAATTTCAGCTTGTAACTAAATTGTAAAACTGTTTCAGGAAATAGTTCTTAGAACAGATCTACAGTTTATAGAAATATATAGACATTTCTATGAATCTGAAACTGTATTTGTGTATATGTTCTTATCTTTACATAGATTCTAATCTTAATATTATTTAACTTAATATATAGAAATATATGATATGTTTTTAAAAGTAATTTATTTATCTTGTTGAGTTATGTTTTTTGCTGGAAAGTTCTTTAAAGCATTATTTCATAGAAAATTTCGCTTGGCTATAGATCAAAATGTCAGCCGTTTGAAAAGATTATTTGATATTTGCTTACTTCTGTCACATACATACATACATACATACATATGTATGTGTTGTGTATATATATGCATATAGCAGTATTATAATGATCATGATCATTGGCGCTGACGTTGACGATGTTAAAAGCTTAATTGAAAAGCATTGCACGCTCATTCGTTCATTTACTTTATACCCGCCCTCTCTCCCTCACTCACACTTCTCCTCTCCCCCCCACTCCCTTACTTGGCATGTCATGTAATTTAAGTGCCGGCTCTATTCATTTACATACATCTACCACAAATTTATAGTGAGCTTAACCATATTTGGTCATAAATCTACAGATTGACCTGTGATCACACACAAACACATACACACATTATCAAAGGATTATGATGTAAGCAGGATAATGACTCAACAACAAGTCAGAATCAGAGGCAGCAGAGAGAAAAAAAAGCGAAGCAACAGCATGTGGCATAAATTAAAATGTTGAACATCGTCACGATTCAGGGCCACTTCTAAACGATTGCCAAAAACAGCGAAACGAACGACAGAAAAAAAAAGCAAAGAGAAATATATGTGGATATATATGTATATGTATATATGTTTTGCTTATTTAGCCATTTTTGGCCACCTTTTTCTTGCCACTCATCGCATCAGGTTTTTGCCAAATGACTCATCAAGCGATCACAGCAATCGAATACCAAAGAAAAATTAAAGTTGAATTTAAGAGAAAAAAAAAAAATAACAAATAAACGTTAAGGCCAAACTTTCCATTTCATTAGGCTATGATTGAAATAACCCAAGCAATGTGTATCTATTATGTGTGTGTGTGTGGGTTCCATTTTAACTTTTCTTTACCACTCTTTTTTATTTTTCATATTATTTCTTTTTATTATTTTTGCATTTTGAATTGTTTGTTTAATAAAGCCGCAACGCCGCATACTTAGTGCCCACGCCAAGATAGATAAATATATATAAATATATACATATATATGTATGTACATATATCTGGATTGAACCTAGTTATGTATGTACAATATGTAGGTAGGTAGGTGGTAGGTAGGCTGGTTATTGGTTCACCAATGGTAGTTCATTAGTCGCTTGTTTGGCTGCTTAGTTTTGTTGTCTAATAGATTGGAGATTTCGATTCGAGATACAAAATACATGCGTTTGCTGTTTATGGTAACCCCCCCTGCCTGACTATGGGCCAACTTTAAAGCACATGTCTCCACTGATGTGGTGTGATGTGGCGATGTGGTGGTGTATTATTTGTTTGTGTGGCAACAACTTAACTAGGCCACTGAACATCATGTGTCAAAATATACATTTTTGCTAATGGCTAAAATTACTTTGGCAAACAATTTTGAAATTATTTCGAAAATGTTTTAAGTTCTAATGTGGGTAGTAGTTGAATGTTTCTTTTCCTTTTCGATAATGCTGTAGGATTCCAATTAGCTGAACAATCTATTATCCAAATACTATCATGATCGAAAATGTGTTAAATTCTGTTGTTGGTAGTAGTTGAATGTTCCTTTTTCTTTTCGATAATCCTGTATGATTCCAATTAACCAAATATCGTATTATCCTGATCTATTCAAGTTTCACAATCTGTTTTTATCATAGATCTGGTTTCGAAAAGGCAAATTTTACCATTATAGCAATATAATTGATAGAAATGGTAAAGTAATATTATACTTTTCGACAAATATATAAAATTAAAATAATGGTTAATTTATTGCTGAATAAATAAATGGATTTTAAAATTCTTATGGATTTTTCTTACTTTTAAAAATTGTCATATATTTTCAAAAATTGAAATTTTATTGTATTTGATGATGTTAATTTTATTTCTTCATTGTTTTTAATTTTGTTATTAATCTATTTACTATTTATTTAATATTATTACAGACATATTCCGGTCTTTTCTGCGTTGTGGTTAATCCCTATAAGAAATTACCAATCTATACTGAAAAGATTATGGAACGGTATAAGGGTATAAAGCGACACGAAGTGCCTCCGCATGTATTTGCAATAACGGATAGTGCCTATAGAAACATGTTGGGTGGTAAGTAAATAATAATAATAATAATAATAATAACAGAATAAATAATAAGAACTATAAAAAGAAATACAACTCAAAAGAGGGGAGAAGATAAAAAAATGTTTAACCAAATTTTTCAAAAATTAGAATTATATTGTATTCATTCGGTAGCTTAGTCGCGGTGAAACATTATTAAATAATGAGCAGTTCCATCGATCTTTATCTCGAGAAATTCTCCCAAAACTAAAATAAAATATTTTATGACTCAGATCAAATTCTTGCATATTCAAAACAAAAAAAATGTATGAAAATTGCATATCATGTCACAATTCCAGTTATCAGTCAGTCAGTCAATCTTAAGTATGTACATATATATAATTTCTTTTTGCATAATATAAAAGTTGGCATTTATTATTTCTGTTTTATCGAAAATTCCATGCCATAAGCAAACAGTGCAAAAAAAAAGAGAAAAAACCCCAAAGAAGAATCCAAAAAAAATACCCCATAGATAAGATAAGAGACCTCCGGTATAGATTCAATTTTAGGGTCGCCGGCATGAATTTTCCGCGAATTGTATGCGCAATGCGAAATATTTTAGTAAAACAAAAAAAAAAAAAAAGAAAAAAAAAAGAAATACCTTATCAAATAATCACCAAAACAGATTCAAGGTATTTGGGTATGACAGTTGTTGCTCCAGATTCAGGTGATTGCATTACATTTCGTATGAAACTACTCAGCGAATGAATAAATGAATGAATGGAATGAAATGAATCATCATCATTATCATCATCATCATCATCATCATCGTCATCATATGGTGAATGTATTGCTCTTCTAATCAGTTTTCGAGAGGCTAACAGAAGTGAAAACTGGTTTCCTTTTTTTGCCTGCCATGCAGTTGGTTTTTGTTAGTTTTCTGTGTCTGGGTTTTGGCTTCACTGACTTTTTATTATACTCAACATATGAATATGCATATATATATAGGTATATATATATATACATATATGTGCATACGTACATACATATGTACATATATATGTCCATTTCAAGCGTAACCGTCCATCGATGTCGTTAATTTCGTCGTCGACTCCATCTGCTTCTTAGATGAGTCATTGCTTATTTTTTTTGGGGCAAAAGGGGATATATATGCATATAGATATATACATATATATATATATATGGTTTACAAATATTGCGTATAACCATATAAGGTTCTAAATTTACAGAAAATTTTTGAGTCGTTAAAACAAAAAGTTAAAAAAAATATTGTCACCATATTTGATGCTTAATAATAAATTTTTATATTTATTTTGTTTTTTTGTTTGCTTTTGCATTTATAATTTTGGCTTAGCTCTCCTGCCTGCCTGCCTGCCAACCTTGTTCCCCATTCCGCTCCTTCCCCCACTGAGAAGGTGTGTTTAACTGCTGATTTGACTTCCCTTTGATTTTGATTTATGTGCATAAGTATTTTTCCATCTTTCTTGGACTTTGGGCAAGCCCATGGAGTGAGGAGAACAGTCCAAACTTCGGCTCCATTGCTCTGAAACACGCATTGGCCGGACTGGTTACCTTTCTACCTACCTGGACTGACTGACTGACTTATCACCTTCTTCTCATGTTGGAGAAACTGCAATTTTTATGGCACATTCCAATGGCAACTTCATAAATGTTGTATCCAATGTCATAAGTTGTGGGACACGCCTTTTTGACTTTGAGAGAGTTGTGAACCGAAACCACCATGACTGAGAATTTTAACTTTAGTCATTTATGGCTGAGGAGGGGGGATTTACATATTAATTTTCTTTAAGTATTGGAAATTGGAAAAGATACTTAAGACCAACTAATTATATACCATATAGTTAATTAGATGTGGTTTATATTTAGACATGGAATGAAGTGGAATGGAATTTCTCTCTCTCTCTCCCTCCCTCTATCCTTCCACCTCTTCTCCTCGCTTCTCTTCTCTTCTCTTTCTGCATTGACCATTTTCATGGCATGTTATTGTTCCGAATATTTTTCAAATTAGTTTTAATTGAGCGCGCAAAATGATATCCAATAATAAAAAAAGAGACCATTAAATGCCACATTGGCGCCAATATTTAAGCTTTAATTTTATATATACATACATATATGTTGGTTTAATACCATTTATATATACACTGGGAGAAATTTCATTGACGAGAGACAAGAGATAAACAATCGATCGATGAATTTGATATTATTTTATACCAACTATAGAAAATCTTATAATGTTATCTTGCAGAAGTTAGATGATTGTGAAATAATTTTAAACTAATTGCAAAACTATGGCAAAAGTTGTTCAAAGAAAGTGAATATGTAGATACATATATAAAATAAAATAATATAATTTTAAGAAATCTCTATTAATTTACTCTTTAACTAAGCAACTAACTAGGTAGTTACAAATTAATCATTTTGGAAATGGCTTTAGATTAAAATTTGCCTTAAAAATGAATTATAAAATCAAAAAAATTTAGTTTTGTATGGAACTGTCTTTTATGGCAGATTCATTTTTAAGAATTTTTAATAAATTTCTTTTAAAATCAATAAATATATACATATATTAAAAAAATAGAAAGATGGACTAACTTCGGCCGTGCCGAAGTTCGTATACCCTTGCAGATTTTCTCTATATAATTCACCAGAAGCATTATTGTAAATTAAACATACCAAATTTACAAATTCAATATTTTGAGCTTGAGGAAAAAAATTTTTCATACAAAATTTTTTTTTGTACCGATTGTTCCTATAGCAGCTATATGATATAGCCAACCGATTCTGATCAGACTTGGTTGAAGTATCAAAAAGCATATTAAACTCATAAATATCAAATTTAGTGGCATTCGGTTGAAAAACAGCAGAGTTATTGAGGATAAAGCTTATTCCTGACCGATCGTTCCTATGGGAGCTATATGATATAGTCGTCCGATCGGGATGATTCCGAGATATACAATGTACAATGCCTGCAGCAAAAAGGAGCCTATGCTGAAAATCTCAGCTCTGTAGCTCTTATGGTCTCGGAGGAGAAGCTGTTGATCCAGACAGACGGACAGGCAGACAGATGGACATGGTCATATCGACTCGGCTATTCATGCTGATCAAGAATATATATACTTTATATAGTCGGAGATGCTTCCTTCTGTGCGTTGCAAACTTCTGACCAAAATTAATATACCCTCTGCAAGGGTATAATAATGGATTACTATTTCCGATGTAAAAAATATACGTGCCGTTTTGCAATTTATGAAAAAATGCGCCGATTATGTGATTTTCTTACTTTTTATTAAGTTTTCCAATTTAAATTAGAAGTTTTTTCTTAAACATTAGCTAACAAAACGGGCTAGAAAATGCCATCCAATATATGTTTTTTATTATTATTGTTTAATAAAAAATGTGAAATTTTAAAAATATTAAATTTTTGTGCACCAATTATATGACCATAGATGTATGTATGTATATAGTTTAGCAAAAATATTGGCATCTATGGCGTATATGGTTAAACCAAGCAATTCTATATGTATATATATCGTCAGTATATTATCTCGATTACTTTTACTATTTTAAAAGAATCTGAAATTGTAGAAATTTCATTTAAATTTTTAGAAATAGTTTTCTCTGCGTGTATAAAACTATTTCCCTTTTTTTTATTATTTTTCACTCCTCTCCTATTTTTTTTATGTGGTTTGATTACTCCTCCTATGTACATACATATGTATACATATATGTACATACATATATTCGTTCATTCATTTGATCATTTGTTGCTTATGCAATATCTCTAAATGCTGCTTGCCGCCATGGAGTCGTTAAACACAGAAATCTCAACGAAAAAAAAAAAAAAAAAACAAATGCGCGCATAAAATGAGGTTCAGTCCATCTATGGTTATGTGTTATGGCCATAATAAGTACGGGGTCGGATCGTTATGTATGTATATACATACATATGTGTATTATGAGTTTGTGTGTGCAAGTTTTTTTTTTTTTGCAAACCACAAAAAAATAAAAAAAATTGAAAAAAAATCTATATTATGGGATCATGTAGCCGAGGCTGCTGCTGCAATCTAGTTCTCAATGATGATATGGGCATTAGATCAATGTTATTAAGAGGCGCCACATATCACACACACACACACACACACACACACACACACACACACACACACACACACAGATCCAAAGATATACATACATATGTATATGTATCTAAAGAAATTACCAATCAACAGTTTTTTTTTTATTTTATGGTTTTTATTTTCAATTGATGTATGTCTCTTCACTTTCCGATTTTTTTTATGTTTTTTTTTGCGTTTATAAATTTAGGTCAACCCAAAAAAACAAAACAAAATTCAAGCTGAGGTTTGCTGACAATATATATATGTATATATACATTACTGCATTTGTTTTAAGGGGAAAGGGAGAGCTAAGAGGAAGAGGATTGGTTTTTGTTTTGTCAGCCAATTTGGCTGAAATGAAGTGTGTCACTCACTCACTGACTATATACATAAATACTTAGATATATTCGGATATATATATATATATTATCTACTCATTTTGTTTACAGATCGCGAAGACCAATCGATTTTGTGTACTGGTGAATCGGGTGCTGGCAAAACGGAAAATACCAAGAAGGTTATACAGTTTCTGGCCTATGTGGCAGCCTCCAAGCCCAAGGGTTCGGGTGCGGTAAGTTTTGAATCCACAATTCACAAACAAAAAAAAAAAAAAAGCGCAAATTGGAAATACAAAAAATATAAAGACAAATGCATAGGTTTTTTTTCTTCTTTTTTTTGAGTTCGTTTTTTTTTTTTTTTTTTTTTAAAGAGTCTTATTATATTCACATTAATGACACGCCAAGTTGCACAATTGTTATGTGTCGTTATTGCTGCTGATGTTGTTGTTGCTATTGTTGTTGCTGCTGCTGCTGTTATAATAACCATTATTGTAATTAATTACAATTTTTAGATACCCATTTGTAAATTAAAAAAGTATATGCATTTTTTTTACGATGATGAAGAAAAAGTATTTGTTTTAGCAATAGAAAATATATATAGAAAATTTTTACTCGAATATTGATATCTCATTATGAAACTAGGATTTTATAATTCTTTTTAGTTTTAAAGGTTTTTTTAATAATTTATAAACTTTTTTAATAAGTTCAAAACATATTAGATTTTAACAAACCTTTTTCAAATAAACATACACATCAAAATTATAATCATAATTAGGCAGGATCTATTATTATTATTACTCTCATAAAGCAGGCAAAAAAAACTCTTAGAGAAAACTATTTTCATATTAAATTTTTAATTATTAATAGTTATTTTAGAACGAGATAACTTTATCATTTTCAAATATGATAATTGTCAAAATTTTCAATAAATATCAACTTACTATATCTTATATGATCTATATATTTGTTAACGTTTTAAAAATCAGTTCAAGTATAAGAAAGAAAGAAGAAAGAATTTTTGCTTTTAAAGTTGGAAGTTTTTAGTATAAAATATAAGTCATACGCTAAAACAAATAGTTTTTATCCAATGATATAGCTAAACTACTATATATATTTGCATATAGTTCATTGCCATATACATAGCTGGGTATTAAAATTTCGACCCCCTTTCTCTCTATATATATGTATATATATATATTTTTTTATATATTTTTTATACGAGTCGGTAAATTGGCTTTTATACGCCCGCAACTCTTTCGTGGCTTCTCGTTTGGGCGTTTCAATTGACTGACAAGAAGAAAAAAAACGTTTTTTATAACAACAAAAAAAAAAAAAAAGTTGTTCATTGAAAATGAGGGCAAACATTTTTGTCCAAAAAATCAAAATCTTCTTTACCATCGCTTTTCCCCCCTCCCAACCATCCCATCCTTTAGATTGTATCAAAATAATTTGTGATGACAAATTTCCCATCGTTTTCAATTGCTGTTAATGATGAGAAATTGAAAATTAAATCACTTGAATTGCTGTCAAGTTGATGCAGTGGCAGCTGCAGCAGCAGTAACAGAAATCCGTTCTATCGATCGATCGAACGATCCCATAATTGGTGGCTCCATCAATCCTGTTGGTCTTGAGCTCCAAACACACTTTACTTACCCGAATTTTCTATATACTATGTATGTATGTATGTATGTATGTACTTATGTTTATGTATAAGCCTTTTGGCATTTTGTTGTTTTTTACTGCCTTATATGAGGCGCGAACGTGATAAGCCCCATCGTAACTAACCAAAAAAAAATAAATAAAAAGAATTTTGTATTTGAAAAGCAAACAAAACACAAATGTTGTTATTATGATTATATTTGCCATAAATAGAAGCTGATATCGTGAAAAAATAAAGGTGAACCAACGTACCAAATAATTATTACTGAGTCAACTGAAAAGGTTGTGTAGTGTGTTTGTCTTTGATTAGAAATTAGATCATGTTACCTGCCAGCAAAAGCAACAACAACAACAATAATAATATCAATAACTACAACAACTGTTGGTTACTTACTTGGTTAACTAACTTTAATGGAACGATTGTTATTGTCATTGTCCCGTCCTCACTACTTATCAATGACAATTGATACGATAAGTTGATAAATCATTGAACTTAAAGGCCTTGCATTTGCTTTATACGACAAGAAAATGGGAAAAACCTACTTGAATTTGATTTTCTAATAAATATAAATACCTATCATTTATACCCTTTCAAATTATAAAAAAGAAATTGGTTTATGTATTTGAAATTAATAAAAATCCTTTAATTTTTTATAAAATGTTAAATTATTGGATGTTAAATTAAAGGGTATAACTTAAATTTTGTATTATTCAAAGCTATAAACTGGGTTCCTTTGGATTCCTTTAACGATTTGCTTGGAATATATATACATATATATATATATGTATGTATATATAAATATATACATGTATAGAATCAAGAGCAAATTTATTACCTTTTTATATGGAATATTTTTCTATTTTATGATTATTTTACTATTTTTTTATTTTTATTTTATTTTCATGTGCAAACGTTATCTCTTTCTACCCAACACCCACACAACTCTACTATATATACACACACAAACACACACCTGCCTACCTGCCTACACCTCAACATATATACACACACACACACACCTACACCTGTTGTACATTTTGGACTGGTTGTTGTCTTCACTTTACTTTATGCTATATTGAATTAAAAAAAAAAAAAAACAAATATATCATAAATTTTTGTATATTTTGTAAATCATGAAATGAAAAATCAAACTGAATACTCCTCAACTGAAACCAGGTGCCGCATCCCGCCGTGCTCATTGTAAGTATGCAAAAACCAAGAAAAAAAATCAAAAAGAATTTTTATTTTTAATTTAAAAATTAACACTAAAAGAAAAAAAATGTTAACCATTTTCTGTTTTGTTTTAATCATTATAATTTCGTGACATTATTTTGTTAATTTTTTTTTCTGTTGTCTTGCGTTGGTCTCTATTTGTTAAACCTTTTTTTTTCGCCTCTATTTCTTATAATTTTTTTTTTTTTTTTTTGTGAGTTTTAATCGAAATTTTGTACCTTGAACTTTTTGCCCATTTCCCATTACTTACCAGTTATCATTCTCTGTCTCTCTCTCTCTCACTCACTCACTCGCTCTAACTATACCTAACCCAAAACTATTCATGTCAACAATATATTGCTATATCGCCCGCCTACGCATTTTTTAGAGTAGCCATCAAGAGACATTTGCGGTAAAGTATCAAAACTATACCATCAAGCCAAATCATTCATATATAAGAAATACATATATATATATAATCGAAATGTAAATAAATCAAGTTGTTGTATGTATATATTAGTTGTACGAAATTTTCTTTTTGTATGGGCAGTTTTTCCAGTGAAGAGAAACTCTTGCCATCAATCAATCTTATATACATTTTATCCATTATCAACTTTTACCAACAATAGACCAACCCACCAACCATCCTAATCCTTGGCTAATTTTCCAGAATTTTTTCATCAACACAAGTAAATATGTAAAAGTCAGGTGTTATGTCCAACATCAAACAATTGGGTTACAATCAATAGAGGCGCATAATCATAATCATAATCATATTGATAAAATGATTAAATCATCAATCAAATATTCGAACATGGAGGCGGCACGATATATTGCTGCCACGATCGTCGAGGTTTGATACAACGAAGAAAATGAAGATGAAATAGTAGCAGAGCAACTCTATGAAAATTATCCAGCGTCCTCTTTGTATGTGTAGCCTTGTAGTTGAAAGATATATACATATATCTGTATTTTCTATGCATGATGTTTTATCCCCCCGTTTTGTAGACTAATCCACAAACCTTAGATCTCCCCACATATACTTATGTATATGTATATATATGTATAGAATGTATTTTTGTGTATTGTGTATCGTGATTTTGTGTATTTGTATTTGTGTTAATTGTTGTGGCTAACCCCCCCTTTTATAAGAATCTTTTACTTAATAGTTAAAATTAAATTTAATTTGTGTTTCAATATCTCTATCTATCTTTCCTTAGGGTGAACTGGAGCAACAACTTTTGCAAGCCAATCCCATTTTGGAGGCCTTTGGTAATGCCAAAACTGTGAAGAATGACAACTCATCACGTTTTGTAAGTAAAGAAAAAAAAATTAAATTAAATTGTTCTCTGCGTTTTCTTCTGTGTGTGCAACCTTGGACTTACTTTTTTTTTTATTTTTTGGTTTTTAGGGCAAATTCATACGCATCAATTTTGATGCTTCGGGCTTTATCTCTGGTGCCAATATTGAGACCTATTTACTTGAGAAATCGCGTGCCATTCGTCAAGCCAAGGATGAACGTACATTCCATATTTTCTATCAATTGCTGGCGGGTGCCTCACCCGAACAGCGTGAGAAATTCATTTTGGATGACATCAAATCGTATGCATTCCTTTCAAATGGCAGTCTACCGGTGCCCGGTGTGGATGATTATGCTGAATTTCAGGCCACAGTTAAATCGATGAATATTATGGGCATGACATCGGAGGATTTCAATTCGATATTTAGAATTGTTAGTGCCGTATTATTGTTCGGTAGCATGAAATTCCGTCAGGAGCGTAACAATGATCAGGCCACATTACCAGATAATACAGTTGCCCAAAAAATTGCCCATCTATTGGGTCTAAGTGTTACAGATATGACACGTGCCTTCCTAACGCCACGCATTAAAGTTGGCCGTGATTTTGTTACCAAGGCCCAGACCAAAGAGCAAGTTGAATTCGCTGTTGAGGCCATTGCCAAGGCATGCTATGAACGTATGTTCAAATGGTTGGTAAATCGTATAAATCGTTCCTTGGATCGTACCAAACGTCAGGGTGCCTCATTCATTGGCATTCTCGATATGGCTGGCTTTGAAATCTTCGAGCTAAACAGTTTTGAACAATTGTGCATTAATTATACGAATGAGAAATTGCAACAACTTTTCAATCACACCATGTTCATATTGGAACAGGAGGAATATCAAAGGGAGGGCATTGAATGGAAATTCATTGATTTTGGTTTGGATTTGCAGCCGACTATTGATTTGATTGATAAACCTGGTGGCATTATGGCATTATTGGATGAGGAATGTTGGTTCCCCAAGGCAACGGATAAGACATTTGTCGACAAATTGGTTTCAGCTCATTCAATGCATCCGAAATTCATGAAAACCGATTTTCGTGGTGTGGCCGATTTTGCAATTGTTCATTATGCTGGTCGTGTGGATTATTCGGCTGCCAAATGGTTAATGAAGAATATGGATCCGCTTAATGAGAATATTGTCTCATTGTTGCAGGCATCGCAGGATCCGTTTGTCGTGAACATCTGGAAGGATGCGGAAATAGTGGGCATGGCACAGCAGGCCCTAACCGACACACAGTTCGGGGCGCGCACCCGCAAGGGCATGTTCCGCACTGTGTCGCATCTGTATAAGGAACAATTGGCCAAATTGATGGACACATTGCGCAACACGAATCCGAACTTTGTGCGCTGTATCATACCCAATCATGAGAAGCGTGCTGGTAAAATCGATGCTCCCCTTGTGCTCGATCAGTTGCGTTGCAATGGCGTGCTCGAGGGTATACGCATCTGTCGCCAGGGCTTCCCCAATCGCATACCCTTCCAGGAGTTCCGTCAGCGATATGAATTGCTTACTCCAAATGTTATACCCAAGGGCTTTATGGACGGCAAGAAGGCCTGCGAGAAGATGATTCAGGCTCTCGAATTGGATTCAAATCTATTCCGTGTTGGCCAGTCAAAGATCTTTTTCCGAGCGGGCGTACTGGCCCATTTGGAAGAAGAGCGTGACTTTAAGATCTCCGATCTGATTGTCAACTTCCAGGCCTTCTGCCGTGGTTTCCTTGCCCGTCGTAATTACCAAAAGCGATTGCAGCAACTAAATGCCATAAGGATTATTCAGCGTAATTGCGCTGCCTACCTAAAGTTGCGCAATTGGCAATGGTGGAGATTGTATACCAAGGTCAAACCATTATTGGAGGTAACCAAACAAGAGGAGAAACTGGTCCAGAAGGAGGATGAGCTGAAACAAGTGCGCGAAAAGTTGGACACTTTGGCTAGAAATACGCAGGAATATGAACGTAAATATCAGCAAGCCGTATCGGAAAAGACCACATTGGCGGAACAGTTGCAGGCGGAGATTGAGTTGTGCGCCGAAGCTGAGGAGTCGCGTTCACGTTTAATGGCTCGCAAACAAGAGTTAGAGGATATGATGCAGGAGCTGGAGACACGTATCGAGGAAGAGGAGGAACGTGTCTTGGCTTTGGGTGGTGAAAAGAAGAAACTCGAACTGCATATCCAAGATCTTGAAGAGCAGCTCGAAGAGGAGGAGGCAGCTCGACAGAAATTGCAATTGGAGAAGGTTCAATTAGATGCCAAGATTAAGAAACATGAAGAGGATTTGGCCTTAACCGATGATCAGAATCATAAGCTCATTAAGGAGAAGAAAATTTTGGAGGAAAGAGCCAATGACCTGTCCCAAACTCTGGCCGAGGAGGAAGAGAAAGCCAAACATTTGGCCAAACTGAAGGCCAAACATGAGGCTACCATAGCCGAGTTGGAGGAACGAATGCACAAAGATCAGCAACAGCGTCAAGAATCCGATCGATCCAAGAGAAAAATTGAAACGGAAGTTGCCGATCTCAAGGAACAGCTCAATGAACGTCGCACCCAGGTGGATGAGATGCAAGCCCAATTGGCGAAACGTGAAGAGGAGCTAACCCAGACCCTAATGCGCATTGATGAGGAATCCGCCACCAAGGCGACTGCCCAAAAAGCCCAGCGTGAACTCGAATCCCAATTGGCTGAGATTCAAGAAGATCTCGAGGCCGAAAAGGCAGCTCGTGCCAAGGCCGAAAAGGTGCGACGTGATCTCAGCGAAGAATTGGAAGCTCTTAAGAATGAACTACTTGATTCCCTGGACACCACAGCAGGTATGTCATAAGATTTCAAATATAATTACCGATAAATATATAGACATATATGTAAATATATATATTTTCTATGAGATTTTCTAACAAATAAAAAAAAAAATGATTATATCTTCACCGCGATTTGTAGCCCAACAGGAGTTACGCTCGAAGCGAGAACAGGAATTGGCCACATTAAAGAAATCTCTGGAAGAGGAGACAGTCAATCATGAGGGTCTTCTCGCCGAGATGCGGCACAAGCATTCCCAAGAATTGAATGGCATTAATGATCAGTTGGAGAATTTGCGCAAAGCCAAGGCCGTTCTGGAGAAGGCAAAGGGTACATTGGAAGCAGAAAATGCTGATCTGGCCACCGAATTGCGTAGTGTAAACAGTTCACGGCAGGAGAATGATCGTCGACGTAAACAGGCCGAATCCCAGATTGCCGAATTGCAGGTCAAACTGGCTGAAATTGAACGTGCCCGTTCCGAATTGCAAGAGAAATGCTCGAAATTGCAACAGGAGGCGGAGAATATTACCAATCAATTGGAGGAGGCTGAACTAAAGGCATCCGCCGCTGTGAAATCGGCCAGCAATATGGAATCCCAACTTACAGAAGCCCAACAATTGCTTGAAGAAGAGACTCGACAAAAACTGGGTCTCAGTTCCAAATTGCGACAAATCGAATCAGAAAAGGAAGCCCTGCAGGAACAGCTCGAAGAGGATGAAGAGGCTAAGCGAAATTTCGAAAGAAAATTGGCTGAAGTCACTGCCCAAATGCAGGAGATCAAAAAGAAGGCCGAAGAGGATGCCGATTTGGCCAAAGAGCTGGAAGAAGGCAAGAAGCGACTTAATAAGGATATCGAAGCGCTCGAAAGGCAAGTTAAGGAATTGATAGCTCAAAATGATCGCCTCGATAAGAGTAAAAAGAAGATACAATCGGAACTGGAAGATGCCACCATTGAACTGGAGGCACAACGCACGAAGGTAAGTAAAATAAAGAATTGATTGATTTGATTGATTGATTGATTGAATGATTTACTCATCTCTCTTTTTTTTTTGTTTTTAAGGTGCTCGAACTTGAGAAGAAGCAAAAGAATTTCGACAAAATTCTCGCCGAGGAAAAAGCCATATCAGAACAGATTGCCCAAGAGCGTGACACCGCCGAGCGTGAAGCTCGTGAAAAAGAGACCAAGGTGCTGTCCGTGTCCCGTGAATTGGATGAGGCCTACGATAAAATCGAAGATCTAGAAAATAAACGTAAGCAATTGCAAAATGAACTCGATGAT
Source organism: Drosophila sturtevanti (assembly GCA_018150375.1). Classification (NCBI taxonomy): domain Eukaryota; kingdom Metazoa; phylum Arthropoda; class Insecta; order Diptera; family Drosophilidae; genus Drosophila; species Drosophila sturtevanti. The sequence goes on along the minus strand of JAECWJ010000324.1, from coordinate 933,794 downwards.
TTGGCCAATTCCCAGGGTACGGCCGATAAGAATGTCCATGAATTGGAGAAGGCCAAACGTGCCCTGGAATCTCAGCTTGCCGAGTTGAAAGCACAAAATGAGGAACTTGAAGATGATCTGCAATTAACCGAAGATGCCAAATTGCGTCTTGAGGTCAATATGCAAGCGCTGCGCTCTCAGTTCGAACGTGACCTGCTGGCCAAGGAAGAAGGTGCCGAGGAGAAGCGTCGCGGTCTGGTCAAACAATTGCGAGATCTCGAAGCTGAATTGGATGAGGAGCGAAAACAGCGAACGGCTGCTGTGGCCGCCAAAAAGAAACTTGAGGGTGATCTGAAGGAGATTGAAACTACTATGGAAATGCATAATAAGGTCAAGGAGGATGCATTAAAGCATGCCAAGAAGCTGCAAGCACAAGTCAAGGATGCTCTACGCGATGCCGAGGAGGCCAAAGCAGCCAAAGAAGAGCTGCAGGCACAAAGCAAAGAAGCCGAACGTAAGGTCAAGGCATTGGAAGCGGAGGTAATGCAATTAAGCGAAGATCTGGCTAGCTCAGAGCGTGCCAGAAGAGCAGCTGAAACGGAACGCGATGAATTGGCCGAAGAGATAGCAAATAATGCCAATAAGGGTTCCCTAATGATCGATGAAAAACGACGACTCGAAGCCCGCATAGCCACTCTCGAAGAGGAACTGGAAGAGGAGCAATCCAATTCGGAAGTTCTGCTCGATCGTAGTCGCAAAGCACAGCTACAGATTGAACAATTGACCACAGAGTTGGCCAATGAGAAATCCAATTCGCAGAAAAATGAGAATGCAAGAGCGTTGCTGGAACGTCAGAATAAGGAGCTGAAGGCCAAATTGGCTGAAATTGAGACAGCTCAAAGGACCAAGGTTAAGGCAACAATTGCCACTCTCGAAGCCAAGATAGCCAATCTTGAAGAACAGCTTGAGAACGAGGGCAAGGAAAGATTGTTGCAACAGAAGGCCAATCGCAAGATGGACAAGAAGATTAAGGAGCTGACCATGAACATTGAAGATGAGCGCCGACATGTCGACCAACACAAAGAGCAAATGGATAAGGTAAGAAATTTTGAAGACTGATGATTGCTAAACGGGGATCATGAATCATATATCAATATATCTTCTTTACAGCTGAATAGCCGGATTAAACTGCTCAAGCGCAATCTGGACGAAACTGAGGAAGAGTTGCAAAAGGAGAAGACACAGAAACGTAAATATCAGCGCGAATGTGAGGATATGATTGAATCCCAGGAGGCCATGAACCGTGAGATTAACTCACTGAAAACGAAATTACGGTAAGCTGAAATATCGAACAATATATATATATATATAGCCCAAATCTTATGGGATTGCTTCCTGTCTCTTTCTTTTGGGTTGTTTATTTTTTTTTTTTTTTTTCGTTAAATATATACGATTTCTATGCGTTGTTTAGCTCAATACAAGTGGCAGAGACCGAAAAGGCCAAGGCCTATTCTCCAAAAAAGGATGCAGCACTCATTATGAATTGTGAGGGTCTCCATTAGGTGGTTGCCGCACCTCCCCCCCATTCAAATAAGTTTCTTGCTTTTGTTTTATCGTAGGCGCGCTGTAAGTGGGCCTCCAATGGCCAAGCATAAATCATAGATGAAACCAATCAACCAAAAACCAAATAAAAACCATATCCGGAGCAATTGTCTTTTCTGCATGTGTTTAGGCTCCACAAACCAAGTCCAGAATGTGTGCAAAACTAATGTCGACTGAACCCATAATCAATATTATTCCCCCTTCAATAAAAGACCCAAATCTAGTTTCTTCTAGTTTCCCTCTCCGAATCTCTTATGTTTGCCCGCCCCCCTCTCTTTTGTTGCACGTTAATTAATAATCTTTAATCCCCCAAAATACTAATTAATAATTTGTTTTTTTTTTATTCCTACCCTCCCTTAGACGCACCGGCGGCATGGGCCTCAGCTCCAGCAGGCTCACGGGCACACCATCTTCCAAGCGGACCGGAGGCGGCGGCGGCGGCGGTGGCGGCGACGACAGCTCATCGGTGCAAGATGAATCATTAGATGGCGAGGATTCCGGCAATTGACGCGTTAATTATTAAAATCAAGAGAAAGCTAAAAAATAATAAACGACTATTTTTAATGTTTCTTTTATATAATTTCTCTGTTATTTTTTATATAAACTATTATACATACTTAAATTAAAAAAAAAAAAAAAAAACAAAAAAACAACCCATGAAAATCCACATTTTTATATAATGATAAATAATGTTGTAAAACACACAGACACACACACACACACAACCCACTCTCAGACAAAATTCCCATAAACTTCAGAATAAAACAAAAGAAAAACATAATATCTACAAAAAAAAATACAATAATGAATTATTAACAAACAACAAGAAAAAGGAAATTATTATTAACAATCTTCCAAATCAATTACCACATATAACGGTCGTCAATATCTCACAATCAACAACAACAACAACAACAAGAATACATTTCCACAATTTTTATACCTTAAAACGAAAAAAACAAAAAATCATGCGAATTCCCTATAGAGAGTTAGTATACATACAAATTGATGATGCAATATGTAATACATGCATTTAATACAAAACTAAAACAACAATTAATACAAACAAATCAAATGTTGATCAAGCAACTAATATACGAATTTCGTTTTTGTTTAGAACTAAACAATAAAAAAAATATTTGCTATATAAATACAATAGACACAAATGGAAAATTTATAGAATGAATGGGCTAAATCTATCGGACTTTAGTAAATGGAATGAAAACCAAAAGGATTCAATTTGATCAAACGTTTGAAAAATTTCATTTTGAATGAGAATTTGCTTATGAATAATCAAATTTATACTCATTCAATTATATAATATCCAATTTTGGTTATATGGTTAGTTGACAGCAGATTGTTGAAAAATTTAAAGGCTCTATAACTGCTTTATTTATTGCCGGATTTTGAAATTTATTTAGCAGTTGGAATTTGCCTATATAAGTTATGGTTTTAAAAGCAGTTTGAGATCATACAACATTGGATTAATAAAGTTCATGTTCAGAAAATAAAAAAAATATAATTTTTAAATAAAATTGTATGATCTGCAATGTTAATAGATTCTGATCAAATTTAAGTAAAATCATTTGGCAGTGCAGTAGAATCGTATCAAAAAGAAACAATTCCGTGTATAATACAATTACATATTTCGCTGTCGTATGTACACTTACTGTCCGATATATACATATATAATTTATTTTTATGTTTAAAAAAACTTTTTCAAACTGGGAGACTAGTAATTGATTTGGCACAAATGAAATTTAATGTTTCGTAAGCGAAATAATGGGTAAGATTTATATAATTAAACTGGGCAATTTCAAATGATATTCCTATCATTAAAGCATTATTTGATATGGTAAGGATGCATCAAGAGCTCTTTCACTTCACTTTTTCGTAATCATATTAAAAAATACACTTTTCACTTTTCCTTAGCTGACCACAAATATTAAAACAGGGGAGAGGCCAGTTAAGTCTTTTTATGTCACATTTTGTCACGATAATGAACATAGATTTATGATCCCGAACTTTTGAATGCTCCATAAGTTTGGGTTTTCTTAAAGTCCTTTCCAAATGGAAGATTTATTTACAGATTCACTAAGATCTTAAGTAGTTATTTTAATCATTCAATATACATATACACTGAAAGGCATCGAATTTTATGTTAAATGTATTTAAAATATAAAATGAAAACCTGATGCGAACTTGTCGTTTAGGTGTTTATTTTCTTCTTCGGTACATTATACATTTGGCACACAAATTAAATTTGGAGTTTTTACTTGTTCGCATGCGCAATAGACCGATGACAACTGCCATAGCCTAAGGAAGGTATAGCACTATGGTGGATTGGTAAAAGATTTGTGATTTAATTAGGGGCGATTAAAATAAAATATAAACGAAATGGCGGATGTAAGAAAATTGATTCGTAGCTATCGTGCCAATGATTGCCTATGGAATGATAAATCACCGGCATATTATAATGTGGCTTTAAGGGAGAGCGCCTGGCGTCGAATAGCCTATATATTTAAGGATTTGTTTACGATTGATCAATTAAAATCGCAAATTCGTAAACTAAAAAGGTACTACATTCACGAGTGTTTGGCCATTCAGAATAGCCGAATAAACGGATATAGCTATGTGCCGCGCTATTCGTTTTTCAAGGATCTTTGCTTCCTGCCGGCCATGAAATCTCATCGATCGGCGAATGAATTAATGGGAATGGCTCCAAAATGTCAAGTTGATTCGATGATCCATGCAAGATCAGAGCAACAGATAAGGGCAAAAATGCGTAATGACCAAATCAACTGTATCATTGAGGATGCCTTTCTACTAGACAACAGTCGGGATCGCATCCCCAGTGTTCATGTTGATTTTTGTACAAAACCCGCATACAAATCCCATAAATGTAAGTATTATTATTTTATTAAATTAAAAATTATTCTCAAAAAATTGTACTCGCAGCTGCATTGAATGAAGACGAGTTGGAAGCCTCCCATGAAATGGGTGGTCACTATTCTATGGAGACAAATTTGGGGGATATAGAGCAAGAAAATTACAATTTCTGTAAACTAATCCAAAATCAGAATCAGAAAGATAATGCATCAGGTATACGTGCTGTATCGGGTACTGATCGTTGGTATCCCACAGAACATTGTGTTTCTTGCGGAGGGAATAAGTGTGACGATGATGAGTGGAAAGACTTTCTTACTACAGATCCAAGTGGCGAGAGGAGTAAAGGTACCAAGAAAAGCAGGAGTAGAAATAATAGAAATAGAAACTATAACCAAAGTGATTCCACCATAAATAGTAAATGTGATTGCCTGTGCGTATGCGATTCTAAGGAAGAAATTTCTACAAATTCAAGCAAATGGAAATACGATAGCAATAATGAAATTCCAAGTGACTTTGATAATGACACGTATACTATATGTGAGACCAACTGTCCATCGATCAAGTATGATAAGAGCAATAGATATGATGGGAATAAATGTGGTGGTACCAATAGTAATCAATCTTACAATGTTGACCATAATGTTGACCCATATATGTGTGGCACAAACTCTTTATCCTCCAAATACGGTAGCAGCATTAAGAGTAACAGCAATCGATCGTACAAGTGTGATGAGGAGAATTGGAGTCAATGCAAAGAAGAAGGCTCCAATATGACCGATTCTCTTTACAGCAATTGGCCTGGACCCAAGCTATGTGGCCAAAATAGAGCCAAGCAAAATGTGGCCCGTTGCAAAGTATTTCCGAAAGGAGCGAAGGGTCATGAGAAACAATGTAGTGGCCATTGGAGGCGAAACAATCAGATTCTATGCCAGAGGCTCAAGGAGGAATTGGCTTTGCAGAAACAAAATGATTCTCATGGATATAGAAAACAATTAAAACCCTGTCCTAACCAATCTAGTTATGAACGTGGTCGACGCAGATCATCTGGTGCGGAAAAAAACAGCGAAGAATTGGAATCATGTCATTGTAATAATAACTATAGGGAACAGCATCCTCCACAGACACAGTGTACATCGGCTAACTGTCCAGCCAATAAATATCAATACCCACAGCAATCGCGACCAATTTATATGCAGTCAGCACGTCAGAAGTTGGATGGTCAACAAAACTATCAATGCCAGCAAAATTATAATGAACCTACCATTGTGCCATGTCCTGTCCATTATCCTAATTATGACTACAAGCAGTTCCGGCAATCGCAGCAACCGCAGCAACTGCAGCAACCGCAGCAATCGCAGCAATCGCAGCAATCACAGCCTCCGCCCGTTCAAGAAAACTATCCTCCCGACTTAATGAACGTACTGAACGAAAATGAGTGTGAATGCGAGTCGAATTCAGCTGACGAACAATTAGAGGAATGCACACCGACTGCTACAACACCTACACCACAGTCACTTAACGATCTTGGAGAACAACAAATAGAAGAGCCAAATAAACAAGATGAGTTAATAGATGAAATAGAAACATGTCAAACGCAGGACGAAGACAATGAAAATCATCCCAAATATTTGGTTTGTTTACCAGTTAAGAATGATCGTCATCCCGTGTACGATCCTTGTTCTTCATATCAACAGACACATGAGAGGGATGACTGCTATGAGGAACGACAGAGAGAATCTTGTCGCTCGCGTCGTAGACATCATCGAAATGAACATGAAATGGATCGCGATATGGAATATTTATTGTGTACCGTTTACAAAGATAAAAGACAACGAAGGCGTTCAGATGATTATAGAGACGAATGTGAGTTCCCTCGACGAAGAGAAGAAAATGATCACGAGTGTTTAGAATGTCCAGCTTATAGAGAAGGATCTTCACGTAGAAGGCATTCTTATGAGGAGGAGTCATATTCTGATCGGACAAGGTGTAGGAAATATGGAGAAAGAGATGCCTATGACGATTGTCCGCATAGAGAAAGAAAAAGTCGAGACTATGATAGTTGTGATGATGATTATAGACGTAGACGTAGTCAATCGCATAGAAATCAGATAGATAGTCCCAAAAAACCTAAAAGAGAGGAAAACTATTATTGCGAAAAGAAGGAATGTCCGGCTACAAAAAGGTTACGATCAGAACAAACTTCAAAAACTGCGGCCGAAGAATCCAGACGGCGAAGAAGTAGTCAATCCTCACGAAACAGATCGGCTGCAACCTCGAAGGGCCGATCATCATGTAGAAAAGGACAATCTGATTATGATACTGAAATGGAAGGAGGAGAACAAAACAATTCTCCTAGGCGCGTAAGCGATTCTTGTCGTGGTAACACACAAGATAAACCAAAATCGGGAAAATGTCGAAGAAGTAGTTCACAGAAAAAAAGAAGAAGCGCGACGGATGATGAAATAAAAAATGCACCGCATTCAGAATTGAGTACAGAATCAAAAATGGGTGAACTATCGGAGCCTAATCCTGGCAAATGTCCCAAAATGTGCGAAGCTGCTGTGGAAACGGACCTTGATATGTCGCTCAGAGGAAGAAAATGTGCTAAGCCACAAAATCGTTGTACTCAAATAGATTGTTTTTGCTCTCTAGATAACATTGAAGATCCTGAAGATGCGGAAAATGTTTCGTGCGACTGTGAAGAGGCAGTAACAAAGGATACTGTGCCACGTGGACATGGTGGCCTGTCACAAAAGCCGGATTACAACTCAAAACGTTTATCACAAAGGTCAAATAATACAAATAATTCACCAGGGAAGGCAGTCACTTATTCGAATAGTCCGGGAAATAGAAAACGACAACGTTCCGGCTTCGAGAATATGTCGAAATGGAACAATGGTTTTAGCATTCCGCCGCCAAATACACGGCTAACAAAGCCCGTCGTTTTGAAATCATTTTTAATACCACCCATGGTAGCCAAAGCCACCATGGGTATTATTCACAATCATATTTCAAATTTAAATCAACTTTTGCAAAATCCACAAGGTCTGGCCAACAAACCAATGGTCCGTTGTTTGCGTAAAAAACCCATACCGAAACCCTCACGTAAGAATCAAGAGTTAAGTGATCATAAGGCCGTTGCATTAACCAGAAATCCGTTTAAGAGTATCGATTTTAATGCCTCCAAACGTGAGGTGATTGTATTGCATCCGCCAGTCAAGGATTTTCGCCCCTCAAAGAATTCATTTGGCATGGCTGACGTGGAGGTAAAGAAATTGCATGTTCCCAATACCGAAAAAGTAGTTGGAACACAAAAACGAGTGCTCCCTAAACCGCCGCCAACAAAACCCAAGCGAAAAAATCACTAAATCGAAACCAATCTATTATAGTTGCAATTCCTTCCTCATAACAAAATCCCTTTCAAACACAAGAAAAAAAATAAAAAATATATATATGAAATAAAATAATAAAATTAAAGAAAAATAACACCCAATATTTAACTGAATTCAAAACAAAAAAATTGAAGTTTTATATATAGATGGGGTGTTACGCTTCAGTCAATCAATCAAGCAACTCCTTTGATAATTAATTTATGACCCTTCATCTCTAAAGAGCCATTGAAGCGTAACGATCAAATACTGGATCATCGTATATTAAATATATATAAAACATACATATGTATGTACATAGTATATATGTAACTAGATTCTAACTTCATTTTGAATGAAAATTTTTGGGTAAGCATTGAGATAAATTAAATTCAATTGTTAAAAAGAAAATATGTTTAACTTTAACCGTGTCCGAAATTTGTATACCCTTGACAATTATTGTTCATATATTTTCCGTTCTTTATTCGACTTCTAATATGTAGTAAAAAATGAAACAAATAAAATTTCAAAATTGCAAAAGTGACATGAAAAATACCAAAATTTACAGATAAATCAATTTTGCGATTCTTAAAATCTATAGAAATATAGTTTTTTGAAATTAGACTGATCTTATGTGAAATTGAGTTTCCCTCGGATGTTTTAGCTGTTGTCCTTTAGCTTCAGGTTCACATTCTTTTGCCAGATTTAAAAAAAGTTTTGATATAGAACTTGATGAAAAAAAGTTTGTCATAGCTAATTAACGTAGTAGAGAACTATATAAAAATAGTAAGAAATTGAAATTGAAATTTCTGACCAGATTTTTAGAAAATTTTACATTTTACATTAGTAAAATTGCAAGTATCAAATTAGAAAAAGGCTTTCAGATTAAAGAGAACTTTCAGTACAGAAGAATATGTCAAAATAAATCTTATTTTATAAAATCGTAAACAAAATTTTATAAAAATATATAAAATTAATAAAACCTAAGCTTTTGAGAACCAAAACCTTTTACTAATACGTTCTTTCGAGCTACAAAAAATACTGAATCTGGTAAAACATGGTAAACGGATTTGGATTATATATTGTATATGTAAACTTTATACATATATGTGGTAGGTATATTTAAATTAATCTAAAAGGTATCGGAAATTCTAATTCTAGTCGAATTTTCTAAATGTCGAAACGATCGAGCGATAAATAATTAATCTACAAAAATAAAATTGAATTTTCGTCCGCTCTTTGGGATCCTCCTTATATTATTGTTGCTTGATCAGAACGATTAAATATTCTCGAAGGAGATTATGTTCTTCTATCACACTAATAAAGAATTCAATTTCAATTTCAATTTCAATTTATTTCACTCTTTGTTATAATTACAGATTTTTTGTGAATGGTATCTTACAGTAGTTTAAGAGTTTAGACAAGGAACTAGGTCTTTTCTACTTAGATAATTATTTAGAAACATGACATATGGCATATAAGATGACATAATTATTTGAGGAAAAAATCAAAGAAGTAGAAAACCCCATGTTAATAAAGAATATATATTATATATAATATATATTATATATGCTACGCAATGTGCCAAAATTAATATACTTTTTTTTGGCAAGGGTATAAAAAAGTGCCATATGGATCTACATATATCCTAACAATTTGTGTCGTTGGGAACCTAAGGCCTTTATTTTTGCATCTATTTAAAAAATATCTTATATAGACAAACAATATGGTAGAAATAAACTTGATCAAAGAACAAGAGAAAATATGTCCTTATGAATGCAATGGAAGTGAATCGTTTTCCCCTTATAGAAAGGAATCCAATCCTATCCATTACATTTTCAGGTACTAAAACAATCCTATACTAACTCCATGGAGAAGAGGTCCCCTTGTTAGTTGGTTTAAATAATACATCAATTCTAGCTTAGAATGGCTTAGAAGTACAGAAATGTATTCGTCCTTTATTCAAAAACTGACCCTGACCATATGTTGTTGGGTTGCACAGAGTGCAACATATGGCCAGTAGACATAGACGCGAGCCAGAATGAAAGACACTCTACAGGCAAGTTAATTGATGTGTGTCGTCAGCCAGTAGTAGTTGCTGCAGCTCATCCCCTCACACCCAGAACTCTCATCCTCTGCCGTCTCCTCTCCCTTTCCCTTTCCCCTTCCTCCTTCCCTATCTAACTGTGTGTATGTGTTTGTGTGCTGTTGAGCGTGAAAGTCACAAATTATAAAAAAAAAGAGAGAAGATCACATGTCCATGATAGCGCCAATTTGGCACAAGCTATGACGACGCGTGCCTCTCTTCTTCCAGCTCAGAGGTGTAGGCGTGAATGCTTGATAGGCCACAGGCAGGGAAGAGGGAGAAAGAGAGATAGATAGAGAGTGAGAGTGAGAGGCATTTACTTCTAACCCCTAACTGCTGTGGTGGTGGTAGCTTCTGTCTTTCGTTGATCCTTGGCTAGTATGGTAATTGCCCAAGGTAAGCAGATCCTGCCAAGGGGCAAGGGGTCATTTGCGGGCCATTTACACAAACTTGGCCAGCGGTAACAGCAGCGGTGAAAATATTTGTAAAAGGTAAAGCCAACGGGCATCATCTTCAAGGGTTGTTGGTGGCCAGCACTGACTCCGACTTTAATTTTTTGTTCTGTTTCAGTGTTTCGTTTGTCAGTTGCAAGGCAACTTGCGAGCTGTTTGGAACTATTCCTTTCCTACACCATTAAAATGAGTTACTATTATTCATCTGAGGAGGATTTGGGTATTGGAAGTCCTGACTTTCAATTATCATCATCAGTGCAGAATTATCATTCATTAGGAAGTTATAGTATCTCATCAAACGATTGGCAATTTTTACCACAGGAACAGCAGCAACAACATCAGGAGAAGGAGGAGCAGCATCATCATCATCAGCAAAAGAACATTCACACTGGATCAAATATCAATAGAAGATTAAGTGACCAGACGACTCTTAGTCCCACTGTTCAGAAGCGACGACGCCAAGCGGCCAATGCACGTGAAAGGAAGCGTATGAACGGTCTTAACGAGGCCTTTGATCGTTTAAGAGAAGTTGTGCCCGCCCCCTCAATCGATCAGAAATTATCCAAATATGAAACTTTACAAATGGCTCAATCCTATATATTGGCCCTATGCGATCTACTTAATAATGGCGAGGATGTGGACGATGCGACTTCCTATGCCCTCTTTGGGGGCAGTGAGAGCAGCTTTGAAATGAGCGGAGGTCAGTAAAGAATATACAACTTGAATGAAAGATGGAAAGTTCATTTGGAAAATGTGTTTTAGTATAATCTAACTAATTAAATATAAGGTTCTTTGTGATAGTCAAAATAAATAATAAATGAAAAGAAAAGCAATAAAAATTTTATTTAACTTTGGTTAATCTAAAATTTAAAATCCATTCAAAATCTCAGGAGAACTTCTAACTTGGCCATAAGAAGTCACCGTTTTTTATGTGCTAATGAATTACTTTGAAGAAAGTTTTACACAAAAAAAAAAAACAGAAGTAGAAGAGAATATGACCAGCAATATTTAAATGTACGATTACACCAAGAAACGTTTTATAAATTGCAAAATCCAACTATCATCTATATAAGTGTATTCTTATAATTTCGATTAGATGGCTATTTTTATTTACAAGAATACAAATACGATTAGATTTCATTTGGCAGAAGCAATTCATTGTGCTTTTGACCAAAAGTTTTCAATGCATTGAAAGATGACTAGTCAACTAGTTAAATTTGACGTCTTTTTAATGAAGAAAAAGCCATGTTCGACTAAAATATACAAAGTATATATATTCTTGATCAGTGTCAATACCCGAGTAGATCTAGCCCTGTTTGTCTGTCTTGATAAACAGCTTCTGACGTCTCCGAGACGCTTATAGCTAAAGAGCTGCAATTTTGCACATAGGCTTCATTTGGCATCAGGTATTGCATATCTTAGAATCATCCCGATCGAAGAACTATATCATATACCTTCCATAGCAACGATCGGTCGGGAATAAGGTATATTCTCAATAACTCTGTTGTTTTTTAACACGAATTTAATGAAGGACCAGATATACGAAGTCATTAAAAACAAAGGGGGCAGTAACTATTACTAAATTAATTTTTTTCCTTTTCAAAATGTCAAATACTTCATCCAACTAAAAATGAAATTCTAAAATAAGTTCCTTTATTTTTATTTTTGTTAATGCAAGTATATGCAAGTGTATGTACATACTTCTTAACACATTCACTAACAGTTTTATCAGAATCGGTTGACTATATCTTATAGCTGCCATAGGAACAATCGTTCTAAGTTGTTTGTTTTTCAAGCTGAAGGTATGAAATTTGATTTGTATAGAAATATCTCTGTTGAGTTTCAATAGAATCAGTTGACTATATTTTCTTGCTGCCACAGGAACACTCGATCCAAAAAAGTTTTTAATCTGAAATTTGGTACATACTAATAAGCTAGTTTGATTTGTATTGAAATAAGATAAGTTTTAATAGAATCGATTGACTATATGCTATAGCTGCCACAAGAAAATGGGACCAAAAATGTTTTTTGTTTGAAAAAGTTTTTGTTTCTTAAGTTAGTAACACGAAATTTGTTTTTTTTTCTCAATTTGTTATGTATATCTTTTTTGATATGGAATATTTATTTTCTTAAGCCATGGACTCTAATTATAGGTTTGACTTCTTAATAAGTCTGGTAAAATATATATACATTATCTGCAAGGGTATACGAACTTCAACACGGCCGAAATTGGACCATTCTTCTAACTTTACTATACATAAGCCGCACAGAGTCTTATATTCTTATCTTTATATAATGTGATAGAAAAATATAGTTTAAGCATAATAATTTATTATTTTTTTATATCAGATTACCAAATTTAGCCTTTAATATGAAGAAACGTCTAACAATATCATATGGATCCCATATATTAATATTGACTCGTTTTCAGTCGAAAAAAGACTTTAAGAGATCAATAACTTAATTCATTTTAAAGTTCATCACAAAATATTTTATTTGTAGATAAGTCATAATAAAGAAGAGAACGAACAATTCGAATTAATTCATTTGCTATTTTTTGTTTTTGTTTTTTAATTCTTATTATTGAAATGAATTTATGCAATACATTGTAAGAAATATCTCATAAATAGAGAGGTATAAGCACATAAGTATATAGATGTATGTTATGTATATATTGGTAATATCTTGCATAGATGTATAAATAGATGTATTTGCGTTTTGTTCGAATAAATGGGAATGTGCGATAACTGGAATGAGACTGTTGCTTGGTTTTCCTTTTTTTTCTGTGGGTGAATTGATTAAACACTTAATTGAGTTTTTCTCTTCTATTTAAAGTAAAAATTCTTGATTCTTTCTATATTTACCAAAAAATATTTTATTTGTAGATTTGGCATATCCTGGCAGTCCTCGGTAGATGAGTTGTCTAAGTGGCCCAGTCACTTAGACAACTAAACAACGAGGATCCGGGTTCGAATCCCTAGTGTATGGATGTAGTTTTCGTCTAATCCGAAGGCCTTAGTTTCCAGTGCTTGTAAAATATAGTTAGGTTGATAGTTTACAACTATATCCTATACTTATAATAATAATAATAATAATAATAATAATAATAATAATAATAATAATAATAATAATAATAATAATAATAATAATAATAATAATAATAATAATAATAATAATAATAATAATAATAATAATAATAATAATAATAATAATAATAATAATAATAATAATAATAATAATAATAATAATAATAATAATATATATATATACATATATAGTACATGTAAATAAATTTACCACGTCTAATCAAAATCGGCTGACTATGCTCTAGCTGACATTTAAAAAACCGATAAAAAAAAAACATATATTTTTCCTAAGCTAGTGGCAGTTCTTTTAACTTTTATCAGTTATATTGTTCTATTCTACTGTATATTTTATATTCTAATAATTCCGTTAAATTTGATCGAAATCGGTCATTAACCTACCAATTGCGATATATGAAACTTTAGATCCTAACAATCTGAATGGATTATTACCGAAAAGATTTTAAAAGATCAAATAGAAAATTAAATTATTTTGTATAATTTAAAGCAACATTTCGAATAGATCTTGTAGAATAAATTCAAAACTCTTTGCAGGATTAACATTTCTCCTTGGGACTAGCCACCAAATTTTACCACCACCAATAAAATTTTGTTTAGGCCATGCGCATGCTTCTCTCTCTCTCTCACACTGGCTTTAGTTGGCCCAAAATGATTTAAATAGAGAAATACGAGTCGCTTGGTTGGCACTTCGTTTTGTAAAGGAATAGCAACAGGACAGAACGATAACGACGACAACAAGGATAATTGACAACAAAAACATTCGAGTTGAAAGTCTTATCAATTCAGGCTAAAACACAGCACGTAAACATACCAAATTAATCCTATTCTATCCATCATCAGCATAACCAGTAGCAGGAACGGGAACGGGAACAGGAGCAGCACAAAAAATGTGTCTATATTTGGGTGTCATGGAACATGTTGTTGATGTGGTGGCCTATTGTGTTTGCCGTGTATTGGAGTTATCACTTTTTACGGTAATGATGATATGCGGTTCCGCCAAATCAAAACTAGAATTGACTGATGCCCACCAATGACCCAATCAAATGGAAAGGATGAGGCTAAGCCGTGTTTAAGATTTTTGATATAAGTGAAAGACTTTTTTCCCCCCCATATACATACTAACTTAAACTACATACTTATACATATATATATATATACATATATACTATAAAATGCATACATAAATATATACATACATACATATGTGTAAAAACAAAAACAAACGAAAAACAACAACAATATTATATGTAGAATAAATTTATGTGTGTAAAAAGTTTTCTTTCATTTTCAAGTGCGAATATTTTGATATTATGGGCCATAATTTAGTTTGGATTGTTTGGACTTAAGTTGTTTACATTGTTTTTGTTGTTCTATTAGAGATGATAAAGTATCGACTGGGGCTTATGTACCACATACATACACACATACATACACACATACAACTCCAACCATCTGCCAGCTAGTGTCCTAGCAGCAATTGCGACTGTTTGTTTCTACATATTTATGTAGTTGTTTACAGCCGTTGGCTTTGCATAAATTTATTCAAATTGTACGTGCAAATGGGAGCCATAATGTTTATTACCAATTTTTTTTTTTTTTTTGGTTTAGGTAAAGTTTAAGTAGGTTACTCTAAATACGTACATGTATATACATATATATAAATATATACAAAAAATCCTATAATACATCTGGTTTTCATTCAAAATCTCTAAATAGACAGAAACAAATCGGTTTCTTTTGTGTCCTTTCTAACATTTGTCTATTTCTTTTTTTTTTGTTTTTTGTTTTAAGTCATATAAATTTATATTGGTATAATCGAAAGAGGGAAAAAATTATTAGAATTTGATAAGATAATTTTGCAATCATCATGGACAAACTAGCAGAAATCGCTTGTGCAGCGGATATTGATAATGAGAAGATCGAGGAGGTTGTCTATGACTATATGAAATATCCCAATAATAAAAAGAAACTGGGAAAATATGGTAAATTAAGCAAATCGCTTAAATCTGGCAGCAAATCGGTATCCTTTAAACGTGTGGTTGAAATAATTACCTTTACCGAATCATGGAAAATGCAGATGATTGAAAGTGAATTGTGCTCTGAAGAGGAACAGGTGCATTAAATGGCTAATATCATTGTAAAATTTAAATCAATCTAATCCGAGTGTTTCAAAATTTTAGGTCAAACGTTCACTGATAAAGCGCAATTATTAAAAAAAAGGATAAACAAAAGACAAAAACAAAAAAGGAATCGAGTCCTCTGTTTAAATTTCATTTTTGCATATATTTGTCCTGTTTTATGACAAATTTCTTTATTTCTTGTGTGGTGGTAATAAATAATCCAAATAAACTTATTTGTTTTTTCGATCGATCAGTTAAGAGATTCTATGGCTTTAATTCTGCATTCTGGATTTCATGAAACATGTTACATTGCAGCTGATTCATAATGTTACAGATGACAAAGTTTCCAGTATCATTTCCCCCAAAATCGGTTGTTTTGATACCCTCATGCATAGTGCGTATCATTTCATTCCATAGATTGGTGGCACAAGATCTCTGGCATACATGATTGAGTAGATCCACACAGGTGGACACGATGCCATAGGGACTGAGGGACTTGTAATTGGTTAGTGAGAGTTTTGTTTGTAGGGGCTTGAATACCGCATGATTATCACCAATTTCAATAGAACTAAATAGATTTGATCCGCCACAAACACCGCTGCAAATGGTGGCCAAAAATGTGCCATACCGATCACTGGTCATCAGAACATCAAAATGCTTGGGATTGACTATAATTCTGCAGACAGCATCATCCAGTTCCATTAGCTCCAATTCTAGATTATCATAATTTTGATGCACCGATTTTGCCACTTCAACCAGAACATTATCCGTGACTGGCCATTCGCTAATCTTATGGATAACAGTGACTTTTTTTCGGCCAAGTTCATCTGCCACACGGAATGCATGTTTAAGATATTTTTCAATTTTCTCTTCGGTTACAACACTTAGCGCCTCGACAACACCACGAACCGGTACATATTCCAATTCTGCATAGTTTCCCATATTATTTTGGGCTATCAACTGTATATCCACATTTGGGAAACGGCAATTGAAACCAGGATATGTTCGCAAACGTGTCATAAATACGTGTAAATCCAGATCGTTGCATATCTTCAAAGCCTTCTTTTTTGCAACGGCATCGTGAATGATCTCAATATGAACAGCGGCCCGATTACGTAACACCGAATTATAATAATCAGTCTCCTGCTCGACTCCAATCCGTTGAACTTCAACAGGAACTCGTGCACTATGAAGTAGAGCACTCACATATCTGGCACCCTGTTTTCCAATCGTACTTTGGCCAGTCAAGAGGGTTACAGTTGTTATACCGCCATATTTGGAGCGTGGCAATACATTTACCGGTTTATCGAGAAATTCACCTTTGGCCACAACGGTCTCAATGCCACTGGTAAAGACGCCCGTGAGTTTATTATCTTTGGCAGCTTTTGCGAATAGACGGATAAAACCATTGAAAAGTGTAGAATTCACTTGACGTGCTTTAAACTGTCGTAACATAATTTATACAATTGAAATTTATTGTTTTTTCGAGAATTTGGTATGTGGTTAGCAAAATATTTAGTTCGTATTTAAATGATGGAAGTATAGCTAAACGCTAACCTTGATTAACATTCAACTATACTACTAGTATGTATATATATAAAAACATATATATATGTTTTGAATATTGGTTAGTTCGGTTTGTCTATATATCCCAGCAGCCAGTTTTGTCTGGACATGGACAACCATCAATGCCCCAGTTACCTAAACGGATATCTGTTTGCGTACCCACGTGCTGTGGTCCAGGAATCTTCCAGGCATTTTTACCTTCGTAGTATTTAAATGGTAGAAAATATAATGGGTTATTTTTTCTCAATTCCTCATGATCTTTAAGTAACCGTGTGGCCATTTCGGGTGATGCCTTTCTGGCTAACAACTGATACTGACGCGGTTTCACCTGCCTGATGCTTGGCTCCAAATGTAGTCGATCGTGCTGTATGTAAGCGAAGAGTTGCCTATCCA
Source organism: Drosophila sturtevanti (assembly GCA_018150375.1). NCBI lineage: Eukaryota > Metazoa > Arthropoda > Insecta > Diptera > Drosophilidae > Drosophila > Drosophila sturtevanti. Next base: position 916,235 of record JAECWJ010000324.1, on the reverse strand, counting down.
TCTCTTCCATCTCGTTTTCCCGAATCTTGGCACAATTCGCACAACGACACTTGCCGCCATGATAGCAATACCTTTTTCTGCCATCCTCATCGACCATCAGCAGGGGCACACAGTTTGGAGGTGGAGCCGGCTGCGGCGCTGTCTGGGTTTGATTGGATACTTGCTGCGGTACTGAAAACATTTTACGGCCGGATTTAGGTAGTTAGGTAGTTTGGAACTGGGACAAAAAACGGAAATTACGTCCGGTTGACTGTGAATTTTTCGGTGTTGTAACTATGGAAATATAAATTCCGACTATGACAACATTGGACGAGTGTGATCAAAAGTCAACGACTGCTAGGATAAAAAAATGGATGAAGGGTTGGCCACCGAAATGAGTCAAGCTATTATTATTCATTTTGGTGTTGCTGTAATCCGTCATCTTAAACATATTTTTGTTGGTCCCTTGCAATAGGCATTCCTACTTAAATTTTTCTGCGAGCATTTCTCTAGCCCACAACATGGACATTTGGTGATTAAACGATGTTTAGATAATAATCTTTCTTTCGTCCCCATATTTTGATAATATGCCATAAGATCGCGTTTTCGCACTTCCGCAAAAAACTCTCTCATTTGTGGTGTATCCTTTACAACATGATCGTTTTTTATCCTAACCGATTTTCCTATAAGCAAAGTAGCTGCTTCATCGCTTGATTGACTCTTCCTATTGGACAATTTTTGCTTAATTTTTGGTTTCCGTTTTATGGTAAATCCATTGTCCACGGTTGTGGCAATGGATGGTTTTGGTCTATGCTCGCTCTTGGGATTGCCAATAAAAACACCCCCACGATGTGATTGAGCAGTATATTTTCTCACATAAGTGTTGGATTTAGTTAGCGATCCGGTCAATGAGAGCAAGTACCATTTGTGAGTCATATTCTGCTCTTTTGGTTCTATTAGCAACGAATGTCATAAAAAAAAATACAAATTTCGTCTCTAATTTAAAATGCCTAATCTAAAACTGACAGAGAATAAAAGAGTGCTATGGTTCCCAACTGAAAGAGAGTATGTACAAGAGTACTATAATTCCCAACAATAGATAGAGAGCAGACGCTCTCAAAAGATTACTAAAATGAGCGCTTACTGGGAGACAAAAGTTCACTGCTGTTAGTTGGGACCGTTCAGTTGATTGTTGTTAACCAACTGTTGAACATGTCTGGGAATATCGAAAAGGAGAAGGAGTGGCTGCTTTCCACCGTAATTCCCGAAATACTTAAAAATGGTAAATTAGTGGAAAACTACAGCGAAGAGAAGGAAAATACCTTTAAGGTGGATACAATTGATCTTAATATCATTGGAGGCAATGAAGCTATTATGTTGACCAACTGTTTCCGAGCGACAATAAATTTTGAATACGCTGGAGAGCATTTCACCAGAAAATTGGTTATTAAGGTAGGCATAATAAGCAACTTCATACTACATACATATGCATGTTTTTTATACCCTTGCAGAGGGTATAATAAAATTGGTCAGATGTTTGTAACGCTTAGAAATAATCGTTTCCGACCAAATAAAGTATATACATACATATGTATATTCTTGATCAGCATCAATAGCCGAGTCAATAGGACCATGTCTGTCTGTCCGTCTGTCTCTTTCTTCGCGCTTTTTCGAACTTAAATTTAGAGGTACGTGAATAAAAATCATATCATTCTGTTCATTGATGATTTATCAAAATCAAGTTTAAAGATTGGTCGGATTGGACAACTATAAGTTATAGAAAAATAAGAAAGATCAGAGGTACCTTGGTCAAAATTAGAGTTGTTCAAAACAGTTCTTGTGAGATAAACTTTTTTGTTTTTTAAAATATCTCAACTAAATTTAGCACACAGATGACAATTTTACTTGCACACCTAACCAACCAAGTTTGATTCGGATCGGATAATAAACACACGGATAAAACAATTAATCTGCAAGGGTATACAAACTTCGGCACGACCGAAGTTGGCTTTTTTGATATCTTTTTTTCTAATGACTATTTTTACGATAAATGTTATAATGGTATTGGGGTAGACTACAAATGAAAATGATGTTCAATAACGTATTACTTCTTATCTTAATATAGAAAACACCGGTTGTGCCACCCGATGTGTACGAGGCAATACAATTTGGCGATCTATTTATTAATGAAATTGATTTCTATACAGAAATATTGCCCAAAATCAAAAACATAGCACAAGGAAAATTTGCCGCACCAAAGTATTATTATAGCGATTTCCAACCATTATCAGCTTGTATAATATTGGGCGATTTTGCTACAGATGGCTGGCGTGTGCCAAAGGAGACTGTTGGGCTCAGTTTGCAGCATGCTCGTATTGCTGTGCAATATTTGGGACGTTTCCATGGCTTCTGTTATGCATTGAAGCACAAGGATCCGGTCAAATTTAAGGAAATTAAAGACAGATTAAAAGAATCACGCTTTGCCAAGGATGATTTACATCCAGAGTGGGCGACAACATTGAAAACGGGCTTGAAACGCGCCGAGAAAGCTGTAGCTAAATATCAACCTGAAGTCGATACAAATTTTACTAAAAAATTTATTAATTTAGTTAGTGATTATGTGCAATACGGGAGGGAGCGTGTGAAACCACGGGAACCACTGGCCGTGCTATGCCACGGCGATTATTTGCGGAATAATGTGGCCTATAAGTATGATGAGAATGAGCAACCATTGGAGATTATGATGTTTGATTATCAGACTTTGAGATATAGCTCTCCCATGATCGATTTGTCGGTATTTTTATCCGTCTCTGTATATTCCGAGGTGCGTCACAAACATTTTGACATGATATTTGATGATTATTGCAAACAGCTGTTTGAAAGCTATCAAAAGTATTCGGAAGGGCAATTGCCTGAATACCTCAAGTGAGTAAACACATTGAGCTTAATTAACTTATTTTACAAAAATCTAAATAATTCCAGTCGCGAGAATTTGCTTAAGGAGTACATTCGTTTTTTGCCTTATTCTACAAACATTACCAGTAGTTTTCTGTTGACTCTTGTGGACCCACCAGAAATAACTCCGGAAGAAAGTATGAATAATCCTTTGCCAGTGGAGGAACTTATAGAAGACGTAATGACGCGAGGTGGGGAAATTGTTGATCGTGAAGTGTCTTATCAAGTTAAAGAAATGTTTGATCTAAGTCGCCAGTATAATATTGATATAGCCGAAGACATTAAACCCAAAGCCTAATTAAAGTAATATTAATAACTTCAATTTTAACGATTAATTTATTTTATTTTATTGAATGTCATTCTTACTTGTCAAGAGTATGATATTTAATCAGGTTGGACCTACTACCACCATTGGAGAGGTGCTAATTTTGATGGTAGTTTCACGTACTTAAACGGGACAATAATTTATTAAAAACAGATTATATTCACTTGCCGCACATATTCAAAACAGTATATTGAAATTCGGTATTTTTTGTTTAACTAGATTTGAATCAAGTTGGCAGCGCTACTATTGGGCCACATAAAATTTTCACCTGCCTGATGCTTGGCTCCACATGTAGTCGATCGTGCTGTATGTAGGAGAAGAGTTAGGCAACTCTTCATCTCTTTCATCTCGTTTTCCCGAATCTTGGCACAATTCGCACAACGACACTTTCCGCCATGATAGCAATACCTTTTTTTGAAAACATTTTACGGCCGGATTTAGGTAGTTTGGAATTGGGACAAAAAACGGAAATTATGTCCGGTTGACTGAATTTTTCGGTGTTGTAACTATGAAAACTTAAACTTATTTTTGTTGGTCCCTTGCAATAGAGATTTCTGCTTAAATTTTCCTGCGAGCATTTCTCTAGCCCTCAACATGGACATTTGGTGATTAAACGATGTTTAGATAATAATCTTTCTTTCGTCCCCATATTTTCATAATATGCAATAAGATCGCGTTTTCGTACTTCCGCAAAAAACTCTCTCATTTGTGGTGTATCCTTAACTACATTATCGTTTTTTATCCTAACAGATTTCCTTATAAGCAAAGTTGCTGCTTCAACGCTTGATTGACTCTTCTTATTGGACAATTTTTGCTTAATTTTTGGTTTCCGTTTTATGGTAAATTATGGTGAGCAGTATATTTTCTCAGATAAGTGTTGGATTTAGTTAGCGATCCGCTCTTTGGTTCTATTAGCAACGAACGTCATAAAAAAAAGAATACAAATTTCGTCTCTAATTTAAAATGTCTAATCTAAAACTGACAGAGAGTAAAAGAGTGCTATGGTTCCTAACTGAAAGAGAGTATGTACAAGAGTACTATAATTCCCAACAATAGATAGAGAGCAGATGCTCTCAATAGATTACTAAAATGAGCGCTTAGTGGGAGACAAAAGCATACTGATATTCGTTGGGACCGTTCAGTTGATGATTGTTAACCAACTGTTGAACATGTCTGAGAATATCGAAAAGGAGAAGGAGTGGCTACTTTCCACCGTAATTCCCGAAATACTTAAAAATGGTAAATTAGTGGAAAACTACAGTGAAGAGAAGGAAAATACCTTTAAGGTGGATACAATTGATCTTAATATCATTGGAGGCAATGAAGCTTTTATGTTGACCAACTGTTTCCGAGCGACAATAAATTTTGAATACGCTGGAGAGCATTTAACCAGAAAATTTGTTATTAAGGTAGGCATAAGAAGCAACGTCATACTACATATGCATATTTTTTTATGGCGAAATACTCGGATCTTGGCACGTAACGAGACAACAATTTACTTTATGGAAGGGGTGTCCAGATAAAGTCCAAGTTAAATTTATATACCTATGTACATAGATATACATATGTATACTATAATGTTGAGTTAAATAAGTTGATTTCGTTGAAACAGATGAACAAAACAAATGTAAATGTGACGAAATCACACAAAAACTTGTTAATCCAACCAGTAACTTGGATTGGTCTTCGAAATATTCAATGTTACGACAAGTTGTCTTTGTCTTTTTTTTTCTAATGACTATTTTTACGATAAATGTTATCAAACTTTATGGTAGGTAATGGTATTGGGGTAGACTACAAATGAAAATGATGTTCAATAACGTATTACTTCTTATCTTAATATAGAAAACACCGGTTGTGCCACCCGATGTGTACGAGGCAATACAATTTGGCGATCTATTTATTAATGAAATTGATTTCTATACAGAAATATTGCCCAAAATCAAAAACATAGCACAAGGAAAATTTGCCGCACCAAAGTATTATTATAGCGATTTCCAACCATTATCAGCTTGTATAATATTGGGCGATTTTGCTACAGATGGCTGGCGTGTGCCAAAGGAGACTGTTGGTCTCAGTTTGCAGCATGCTCGTATTGCTGTGCAATATTTGGGACGTTTCCATGGCTTCTGTTATGCATTGAAGCACAAGGATCCGGTCAAATTTAAGGAAATTACAGACAGATTAAAAGAATCACGTTACGCCAAGGATGATTTACATCCAGAGTGGGCGACAATATTGAAAACCGGCTTAAAACGCGCCGAGAAAGCTGTAGCTAAATATCAGCCTGAAGTCGATACAAATTTTACTAAAAAATTTATTAATTTAGTTAGTGATTATGTGCAATACGGGAGGGAGCGTGTGAAACCACGGGAACCACTGGCCGTGCTATGCCACGGCGATTATTTGCGGAATAATGTGGCCTATAAGTATGATGAGAATGAGCAACCATTGGAGATTATGATGTTTGATTATCAGACTTTGAGATATAGCTCTCCCATGATCGATTTGTCAGTATTTTTATCCGTCTCTGTATATTCCGAGGTGCGTCACAAACATTTTGACATGATATTTGATGATTATTGCAAACAGCTGTTTGAAAGCTATCAAAAGTATTCGGAAGGGCAATTGCCTGAATACCTCAAGTGAGTAAACACATTGAGCTTAATTAACTTATTTTACAAAAATCTAAATAATTCCAGTCGCGAGAATTTGCTTAAGGAGTACATTCGTTTTTTGCCTTATTCTACAAACATTACCAGTAGTTTTCTGTTGAATCTTGTGGACCCACCAGAAATAACTCCGGCCGAAAGAATGAATAATCCTTTGCCAGTGGAGGAACTTATAGAAGACGTAATGACGCGAGGTGGTGAAATTGTTGATCGTGAACTGTCTTATCAAGTTAAAGAAATGTTTGATCTAAGTCGCCAGTATAATATTGATATAGCCGAAGACATTAAACACAAAGCCTAATTAAAGTAATATTAATAACTTCAATTATAACGATTAATGTATTTTATTTTATTGAATGTCATTCTTACTTGTCAAGAATATGATATTTAATCAGGTTGGACATGATATCACCATTGGAGATAGCTAATTTTGATAATAGTTTCACGTACTTAAATGGGGCAATAATTGATTAAAAACAGATTATATTCAATTGCCGCGCACATTCAAAACAGTATATTGAAATTCGGTATTTTTTGTTTAACTAGATTTGAATCAAGTTGGCAGCGCTACTATTGGGTCACATAACATTTTAGTCGAGCAGCTGATTGTGGCAACACTTTAAATAATGTCGGCTCCAACGCGGTCACAAATCCTTCTCCTTTATAAACATCTTATCCGTTACGGCAATCACTTAAAGCTCACTGATAAGAACTATTTTCTGGGACGTGTGCGCCACGAATTTCGGGATAATCGCCAGCTGACCAATCCTTTGGAGATTGAGTTCAGTTTTAAAGTAAGGAACCTCGATTATTTCTTTTGATTTCATAACAATTTAACTTTTACTTTTTAATCTTAGCGCGGAGAGACACTTTTGCGGAAGGGACGCATACTCTAACCATGTTGCGTTGCGTAGCATGGCCACCAACTACACTCCGATTGCTTACGTTATGCCGCTCCAAAACTACTGACCATTTGGATTACTCACGCTATCCCACACTACAGGAATCAGACATTGAGGAGACCTTCATGCGCGGCAGTGGTCCTGGCGGTCAGGCAGTTAACAAAACTTCCAATTGTGTATTTCTTCGTCATCTGCCCACGAACCTAACAATTAAATGTCACACGCATCGTTTGGCCTCCAAAAATCGTATAGAGGCAAGAAAGTTGCTTCTGGAAAAGCTAGATGATTATATCAATGGAGAGAGCTCGATAGCAGCACAAATTAGGGCACAAGAGCAAAGGAAATCTATGGAGCGAAAACGGCGACAAAACAAAATGCAGGAAATGAAGAAAAAATGGCAGCAGCGCGAAAGCAAAGACACCGAAAATATAGAATAAATTTAAAAACATTTATTTATCCTCGTTTTTACCACCCGGAGAAGTCACCAAAACCCATTTTCTGTGTTTTCTTCGCTTTAGTGGATGATTGGGTCAGATCTGACTGCGGCCTCTGTTTACCCAGAGCAGGATTATTCATTTTTAGATACTTGCCTACACCTTCGCGATAAATTTGTAAGGGCTTGTTAAGTTTTCTCTTTAGGTTCGCGTTCTGCTCGGCTTCCTGTTTAAGTGTTGCCTCTTCGGCACGCTCTTTGGCCAATTGTTCCACAGCTTCGGCAAAGGGATTAACAAATACTTCACTTTTTTCAATTACAATATCCTCAATTGGTCGATCCTTGTTATCCACTTCTATATTTTCCATTTTCTGTAAGGTTTCCAAACCGCCCACTAGTTTGCCAAAGATTGAATGCTTACCATCCAAGTGCTTGCAAGACCGATAAGTAATGAAGCTAGAAGTGAAGTAAAGAAAATAGGATTTAGTTAATTAAACTATGTACTTAAATTAAGTTTCACATACAATTGAGATCCATTTGTGTTGGGTCCTGCATTAGCCATGGAGAGAACACCACGTCCTGTATGGGTAAGATTGGGCTTAAATTCGTCTTCAAATTGTTTTCCCCATATGGAATCACCACCTGAGCCTGTGCCAGTGGGATCTCCACCTTGTACCTGATTAAAAGAAATTTCTTTGATTTGAATACTTCAATTAAATACTCATTTTACTAACAATAAAATTCCTAATGGATCGATGGAAATGTACACCATTGTAGTACCCATCCGCACAGTGTTTAATAAAATTATCGCAAGCCCTGGGTATCTGATCACAATAGAGTTCCAGATTAAGAGGACCCAAATTTGTAGTTAAACGCACATAGCCTTTCTTCTTGACCCTCTCATATTTGACCAGATCATCGTCTATAATGGCTGCCTCGCTCTGAGAAACTGGCAACATAGCCGTGGACGTAAAACTGGCTGCCACTTCTCCAGTGGAATAATGGGCTGCATTAAATTTATCAGCCACAGGCCTGGAAGTGTTTGCTTTATCCTCCTCTGCTGGCTGGTAATCCTTTTTAAGTTGGGCCAAAGTTTCTTTTGTTTCCAAATTCATAGTTTTGATACGTGTACTTGCTGGATCCTTACGCTCTAACTGTTCTTCTTCGCTCAGCACCCGCAAATTCTTGCGTATGTGATGAAAAGTCGATATATCAAACTTTTCCAATTTTTGTGGATCCTGTATGGTAATAATATCCTTGCGTTGGAATGGTGTGTCATCGATTAAATCTTTCCAGTTCTTAGTCTTGATATTTAATTGATCAATAGCTTCCCAACAGTAGACATTGCCAGTTGGAGCTACCGCAACAATGTGGGAATTCTTTGTGAATGGTTTAAACAGAGCCGGACAATGATATTCATCGTTGGCATTTTTGTGAAAATTTAGCTTAATTAACGTTTTGGAATCCATTTTATGGCCTGTTATGGGATTCACTTTAAAGGTCTTCAGAAAATTCAATATAGCTTCATATTCAAAGACATTGCCCTGCAAATCACAATAAGGCATCTCATATGGAGCCAATGTGATGCTACAATGCTCATAGGGAAGACGTTTGAACTTGACATGATCGTTTTCTAAAGACTCCACTTTTTTGCCGCCATACAGTTCACCCCACTCAGTGTACGTGAGGTACCTATGAAACAAAAAGTAAAAAAAACATTTGGCTAGGAAAGGAATTGTACATTATATGTTCATAAACTCACATTTTATCCTTTTGATGCTGTCGCTTGCCCATTTTTTTTGTTTATCCTCAGAAATCTATTGTCTATATATTAAGATTATATTTTATAGAATGCACGTGAAACAGACCTATTTTCGTTTGATATAGACTTGTAATTATCTATTTTATTATATAAAAAATTTATTACAGTTTTTAAAAACAAAACAATAAACAATAGAATACCAATTCTTTGCCCAAGATTTGGTGTGACCCTATATGAATTAAGCAGCTGACAATGCTGCCACACCAATGGAAAAGTCGATGTTTTTTTAAATATCAACTTAAATCAAAGAAGCAACTAAGTTTTCTTCTCTTAATAACCATTTTATATAATTTGATAGTTCTGTAAAAAAATTTTATAGTTCGTTAAAAGCGCATATAAAACAAATTTGTTTTATACCATTTTTATTAATATTACTAATATTTGATATTTGATTGCTCTGCTGAACTCAGTAGTTGGCATCTCTAACCGATATGTATGTAGTTATCGTGGCAAATTTTTTTGTTTTTATTCAACATGCGTTGCTATTACGAGGAATTGTGCATTCCACGCGACTCAAGCGATGTTGACATCAAGACAGCGTACAGAAAATTGGCGCTTAAATGGCATCCGGATAAGAATCCAGATTGTTTAGCTGAGGCCAAGGAAAAATTTCAGTTGATTCAGCAGGCGTACGAGGTGCTTTCGGATGCGCAAGAGGTAGGAGTCGAGTAAGTTTATGGGATTTTTGTAACATTGTGAAATTTCTGCCTTTACTACAGCGTGCCTGGTATGACAATCATCGGGAGCAGATCTTACGCGGTAAAAATTCAGAGTATTCCGAGCAATGTTTGGATGTTTTCCAATATTTCACGAGCTCCTGTTATAAGGGTTATGGAAACGATGATCAAGGCTTCTATAGTGTATATCGAGAGGTTTTTGTCAAGATTGCCCTAGAGGACCAAGAATTTTCAAACGATATGGACGGATTGGCTTTGGCACCGGAATTCGGTTATTATGATAGCAGCTATGAGGATGTAGTTGGACCTTTCTACGCCTATTGGCAGGCGTACTCCACGAAGAAGACATATGAATGGTTGTGTCCCTATGATATCAGAGAAATCAAAGAACGTTTCATTCTTCGTAAAGTGGAGAAGGAGATGAAAAAAGTTGTGCAAACTGCACGCAAGGAGAGAAATGAAGAGGTAGGATAAGATTTATCATTTGGTAACTTTATTTCTAAACCCTTTCCCTCTTTTTAGGTGCGAAATTTGGTGTCCTTTGTGCGCAAGCGAGATCGTCGAGTTCAGGCATATAGACTTATTCTTGAGGAACGAGCAGAGGCCAATCGTATGAAACAAGAGGAAAAACGCAAGGAGCAGTTACGAAAGCGTCAAGAAGAGTTGGCGGAAATTCAAAAGAATCGAGTTGTTAATGAGGGCTATGAGGAGCAATTGAAACAATTGGAACAACAATATGGCACTGAATCAGATGATTATACAGACGAAGATGACGACGCTGACGACGACAGTGAGGGCGAATCAGAAATAGATCAAGATGCAGTCGAAGTGGAGTATGTGGACGATTTGTATTGTGTGGCCTGTAATAAATCCTTTAAGAATGCCAAGGCGCGAGCCAATCATGAGGAGAGTAAAAAACATAGAGAAAATGTTGAACGGCTGTGCCAGGAAATGGAAAATGAAGAGGATACCTTTCAACAGATGGAAGAATCATTAGATGATCTTAAAATCAATGGAGAACATGAAGACGAGGAAGGGGAAGAGTTAGAAGAGGAGGTGTCCATAACTAAACGGGACAAAAAGTCGAAAAAATCTAAAAAAGTTACCCCAAAATTGTTAGTCGAAGAGGAGGAGGATATCGATGATTCTGTAGATTTTAAGGGCAATAAGACTATATCTGAAGATGAAGATGATTGGAACAACAAAGGCAAAAAGTCTACCAAGAAGAACAAGAACAAGAAACCCACCAACTCTAAACCTAAGGAAGAGCAGCCCATTCCTGCAGAAGCAACATCAGCTGCCACTATTCCTACTTCAGCAGCCACTGTCAATGTAAATCTCGATGATCCTCTAAAGCCTCAGCACACCTGTGTCACCTGCCGTCTCTCCTTCGATTCAAAGAACAAGCTGTTTGCCCATCTTAAAAAAACAAATCATGGAGTCTATATACCCAAGGACAAACCCATTGTGGAGGGCAAACCGCCATCAACCAAGTCCGCTGTGAAAAAAGGAGGGAAACGGAATAAATAGATACAATATAAAATTATTAATTTATATTACTCTGAAGTTTAACTTATGAATGATAAATTAAATTAAGCAAGTTGTAAATGACAAATTAAAATGTGATTCATCTATGGAATGCAGACCAATTTGCTGCCCTCTTCCACACGCCGCCTAACACGTTGCCGCATATTAGCGGACTCCGCTTTTAGACTAATTCCGGCAGCCAAAAATGTGAGAAGTACTCCAACCAGGCCGCAATAGAATGACATCCCTGTAGATAGAATAGGAACAAGTTTCAAGGTTTCGATAGAGATTTTTTAGAGAATATCCTCACCTATGCTGCAATCATTGGTGTAGAAGGGTTCTACATCTGTTCCACACAAACGTTGAACTCGCTCTGCTCGCCAGCCGAATGTATGGAGAAATAGAGCTAACATTGCACTTATACCAGCCACCACCTGGGCACAGGCGGTCATATTATGAATGCTTTTGCCAAAAGCAGATTGCCGGCAACAGGTGACTAGTGTCATAAGTACCGTGACGGAGAGAAGTACAAAACCTAGGGACATGAAGAACATGGCTGCTTTCCATTCATTTGGATAGACACTGCTATCTGTTGAGAACCCATCCAGATCAAAACGTCCACAATGGTAGCTCATCTGCTGTATCACTTTGCAGCGTGTGTAGATTCCTACTGAAGATTTTCGTGAGATTTCAACACTGTTGGTTGATAACGGTAAAGGACCTATAAGCCATTTTGGTGTCACCAGGGATGTGACAATTAGCATATCAGCTAACAGAGTACAAAGGAACCAGACTAGACTACCACTTGTAATGATAATATAGCACATTTTGAGGGCTTTTTCTAATATAATTATTTTTCCTGTTAACTTTGCTGTGCGTCAGCTATGCCCGGATACATAATAATGTCTAATTATTCCCATCCACCGCAATTAGATAGAACTTCCTCCCCAGCTGACCAGACCAAATAGGTATTGTTTATTTTATGCTTTCGCCGTTCTCCACTGTCTGGTTTATGTTTTATTCACCCCGCACAACACACACTCAAATGCACACACCCACAGCCAAATTAGGAATGGGATAAAGTATATATGTACATATGTACATACATCCATACATACATATGTATGAATGTACGGGAAAGACCGCCTAGTCCGAAAATGTAATTGTTAAAACGCCCAAATATTTTATTTGCTGGCTATAGCTTTTTTCATTTCTTTTTCTTTCTTTGATTCTTCTGTTTTTGTTTTCAATTTTGCAACTTTGTTCTACACTTTAGTTTTGGACTTCCGTTCGCGCAGGCGTCCCCATTCGTTGATGCCGTCATAGCTCGCCGAGACTTGGAGACTGAATGAATGGGCGCGCTTTGAAATGAAACCAGCTGCAGTTAAAAAGCCAGACTGCGACATGGCACCCCAACTCCAACCCCCGCCGCCGCAGGGGGAGAACTACACAACAACAACATGGAATTGAAATCCAGAAATTCCGAATTGCTGCTCACTCTCTCTCTCACGCCCTCTCTTTCTGTCTCTGTATGACGCTCTCTTATTATGGTTTCAATTGGGTGAGCACACATGTTGGAGTTGGATCCATGGGAGATGGAGGCATATACCAGTGGCGGTTCGTCTAAATAATAATTAATAATTGTATAATATTTCTGTCATGCGGGAAGATTTACATTTTGTCATCGTTAATCCTGGCGCTTGAAATACTTTTTGTTGTTTATATGTATGGCTTATTATTATATTACAGAAATAACATTATTCCCTTTAGATGCGCTCCTGTTTAGTCAGATACAGCTGTGTCCCTAGTTCATTCTCTCCCTCTCCCAGCGATGAGTAATGCGCTGGCGTCTGTAGCTGGATGTAGTTTAGTAATTCAAATGATCTTTGCTGGGCTATCGGTGGTTATCAGTTAGCGCGCCCAATTGCATCATCTCGAGCACAATGTGTATATGTACATATGTATGTACATATGTATACATTTGTACATACATAAAGAAATTGTTTGCTTACTAATCGTGACCGAGACTATTCATCAGTCATTGCCAGGGCAAATGAAAATTGTACACAAATTACAAATTTCACTTTCACTCTCATTAAGCTCTTTCTTATCAGCATTATGTAGTATCATTTGCCATCCTATAGTTCAAGATGCTGTGTCATAAGCTATTTCTCTGGCTCCAGCCGTTTATCCTAGTTCAAGCTCATTATTATTACGACTATGGATATAGGGAGATTAATGATCCGCCTCCATTATGTTCGGATTACGAGATGTTAATTGTAAATACTCATCAATGTGTCCGTCGTTGTAATATTGTTTGCCGAAATGGAGTATGTTTTGAAAATGGACCGTGTCCTTGTGATAATCAATATACCACATCCTTCGAGAATGGTTTAGTGTGTGCCGCTGAATGCTTGCCAGGATGCAAGCGGGCTGGCGGTTATTGTGCGGCACCAGACTTGTGTATTTGCAAAAGGGGCAAAAAATATTATTTTGATATTTTGGCACAACGTTGTCGAAGGAGAGGACCAAGATTGCTGGACTTGTGTCGAGGGTGAGTACTCTAATTTAATACGTATGAACATATAAAACTGCAAATATACATACATATATACATAAATGGGCTTGATGGTTTTCCACAGGCGCTGCATTAATGGTAGATGTTCATCTGAAGGACAATGTATTTGCTCTGAAGGATATGAGTTGCGCTCTACTCTTCTACATGGCCAACAGTGCATGCCCCGATGTACGCAGTAAGTAAATTGTAGAATGTGCATACATACATACATACATACATATGTATGTAAGTATGTATGTATGTATGTACATATGTGCATATCCTCCTTTGATTTTTATTTTTTTTCATTTAGAAATTGTGGTCCTAGAGCATATTGCTTCGCCCCCAACATGTGTGCCTGTCGGCACAAACATCATCATTATGCTTTTAATGGCATTTGCACTGAAGACTATTGACCTTGAATTACGAACGTCACTCCTACGAATTTTTTTGATCTTTTGCCAATGCATTTTATCTATAAATAAATTATTTATTTCCCCGTTATGTTAATGAACAGCTGCCCAAACTAGAGGCCCGACTAAACGCTTAAATTGAAACTTGTATACTACGTTGTGTTGCGATCAATGGAGAAACAAGAGTTAAACCTGACCATGCGTACGTGCTCTCCAGAGGCGTAGTTTTAAATTTCGTTAGTCTTTCACAAAAGGGGGCGGGCTTAGTTTATGAAGCAAACCAGTTTTGCATTTAAGACCCCCTCTTCGTCTCATCCAGTCGCAAATATACATACATACATACATAAATAAAAATTGGACATGATAAGATCTTTGTTATAGAATTAAAATATGAACTGTGCCAACACTATCTTTTACTGTGTATGGTGTAGGGTATTTAAATGGCCGCTGCCCAATGGTCTTAGATAATTCTTTTAGAAAAACCTAAAAGAAAATGACAACAGCAGCGACGTTGGCGTCGTTGTCGGCGCCAAAAGCGGGGCGCGTGTGGCGTGTTTTTGTTTCCATATTTCTTGGAGGCGGGTTTCTTCACAATGAGAGATGATACCGTGATAGAAGAAACTTGAAAAACACAAGCACATGACAAAATGCAAGCTAATTATCAACGAATAAAAATGGTGTGTAAAACTTTTTAATAGTTGTCTAAATCATTAGCTTCTAATAGTATATATAAATTATACAAAAAGCGTTTGCATTACATACTTACAAATGTTAACACATTTATATGTTTGGCTTTGAACTTGTAAAAACCAAATATTTCGGAAATTCAATGTTCTTCGGGAATAATTTTCAAAACAGATTTGCTGCTTAGTATCTGGTCCGTGAGCTGCGTGAGACCTATCTTACCATCACTGTTTATTTAGCAGCGCTGTCAGCAGCACACACAAGTTCCTATATGTTTCTGCCTGTTCTCCACAACACGGTTTTCAGTTGGAGTTTTACGTTCGACTGGTTCGGCCATTTTCTTGCTGTGGGAATTGTATCCGTTTTGTCCGTGCATTTCACTGCAATTACAAGAGCACAAAAAGCAAAACGCCAATTTGCAATTTTAAGTAACTTGAACCGTTGCACTTTCTTTTTCCTTAACTTGTAAATAAAATTTTAAAGTAAAATGGGCCAAGTCAAGGTATGTACACTCGCTTACACATGCTCAGACACTTATGTACATATGTATGTGTATGTGCTTATATTTGTATATTGTATATCCGCATCCTGTTATCCTTCGGTATTGGCAAGTTGACAGTGCCATAAAGCGTGGGAACAGACTCATATTAAACTAAATAATTAATTGATTAGAGAGAAGCCAGACATTAAACGATTGTGCTAACTATTTATCTGTTCTACCGTGTGGGCGTGCGTGTGATTAGAATTATGTAAGCACGTTTGGTCGTTTGTCTGTCCGTCAGTCGGATAAACGCAACGGGTTTTTCAATGTAATGGCATTGCTCTATGTTTGTATTTACAAGTTTAATAGGTAGAACAGGTGGCGTGTACATTTCAATTTGTTGCTATTATTTATAAGTCTCTAATCAGATATATAAATAGTATCTACGTATGTATGTATGTAAATAATCATGTGTTTGTTGGAGGCGTAGCTGCTGCGCAATTTGAGACGCACGCACGTCAGCTTCTCCTAAAAAAAAGAGGTTCATTAGCAATAATAAACTGAGACAAAAAAAGAACTGTTAAAATGCAGGTACGCGGTAAAACCGGTTAATGCATTAACACTGATCTACGGAAATTGTTTTTATAAATAAATGAAATGACAAAACGACAGTGACGGCTCGTGTCTGGCCTTATCAATACTGTTTGATTTCAGTTTACTTATGGGGGGCTTTGTCTAGCTAAGAGTGTGGAAAATATTTAGATTAATGATAAGCCTGACGAATTGTTTGATATTTTTGGAACTATACAATTCAACAATTGATTAATAACATAACCTTAATTTTCTTTTGTCGTGCCCTTTTCAGAAAGCTTCTTCTGCCCTCAGCAAACTCTTCGTCTATGGCGCCTTGAAATACGGTCAGCCGAGTAATTCTATTTTGGCCAGTAATGGTAATGGTTATGCAAAATTTTGGTGTCGCGCCACCACAACCGAAAAGTTGCCTTTGGTTATTGCCACCCGGTATAATATACCCTTTTTGCTGAACAAGCCGGGTATTGGTTATTATGTAACAGGTGAAATTTATGAGGTTGATGATCGTATGCTAAACTCACTAGACAATCTGGAGGATTGTGAGGATATCTATACTCGAGAGAAGCATGACATGAACATTGGGGTGGGCGAGGGGTAATGAAAAAACAAGACATTGACGTCATTCGTATGTTAAATAATTGAAAAATTTATTTTTGCAGAACTGTACCATGCTGGGTTTATCTGTTGCAAAAGTATCCCGAGAAACTGTTGTCGTTGCCATACCTGTCCAGTTATGAGAATAGCACTACCCATCCCTATATTATGAGACATCGCCGTACACATAAACATCCTGCTCAAGACGATCTGAGCTACGAAACAGCCCAAAACTAATAATCAACCAGAGCAATTAAAATTGGCCAGTAGTTGCATTTGTAGATTTCCTTTTGTGGAAATAGACTTAACTTTATACATATATACGTACATATATATTGATTATATATACACCCATATTGTACCATTTACATTAGTTTTTAGTAAACTGTAGTTTGTAATAAAAAGCAAAGAAATTCCACAGATATTTCATTCGGTTCAGGGGAATTCGTTGTCTAGCCATATGATTTGTCTTCTGTTTATTATTTTTTCTCTCGGTGTACTTTACTGTGAATGGCAAAATTCTTCCGAAATTCACTTGTTATGGTTTATTCGTGAGATATTTATTGAACTGATATGCCTCACATAAACTAGTCAAACTGGAAAATATACCTTTAATATGCTGAGAATGTCTGATAAGCTGACACGCGTATTTGTCTACGGGACATTAAAAAGCAGCGAACCCAATCACCATTGGCTAACTTTACCCCAAAATGGCCAATCTAGATTTCTTGGCAAGGGCAAAACATCTGTAAAATTTCCCTTGGTGATCGGAACACGTTATAACATTCCATTTTTGCTCAACAAACCAGGACATGGCCAACAAATACATGGAGAAATCTATGAGGTTGATGAACATATGTTTTCAAAACTTGATGAGCTGGAAGATTATCCCAATTATTACGATCGTGAAAAGCAGGAAATTATCACCGAAAAGAATGAGTAAAATGTTTAAACGTTTTGTCAAAATGTAGTCTAAAAAGGATGTATGTATGTACCTTTCCAGATCTTTGCAATGTTGGTTGTATTTGATTCGAAAGTTTCCGGAGAAATTGCTAAGCAAACCTCATTTGAGTTCATATCACAATACACCGGAGCAGCCGTATAATGAGAAGTCAGTCCGAGATCCCAAAATAGTGGCAAAAGATGACTTGAATTACTAAACTGCTTTCATATTTTTATATGTAGCTATCTTCAAAGCCAGCCGGAGGATCCTTTCACCTTCCATTAGCATGGAACAAAAGGACAGAGAGAAAGCCATTGAGCGAGCTTGTACAAAAGTAACGTTTATAAACGGATTTCAACGCATGGCTATTATTCATATTCTATTACAATTTGATTCCATAATTTGATATAAAAAGAAAAATGCATAATTAAATAACCGAAATGAACAATAGTTTTTTTTTAGTCGTACTTGGTAGGCAGGGGTCCGAGGAGCGGGCGTTAGGTATAGTTGAAAAAAATGCAATAGGGCCACTTTAAGTGGCCGCTGGCCAACGGTTTCGTTTGTTACCTAGCTATCCGTCTCATCATCCAGCGATTGGAATCGATTGGTGGCCGCCACAGGTGCAGCGGTTGTTTCCTGGACACGCTGGAAGCGTCCACCATGACGGACTTCTTCGAAGGCGGGTTCATTTTTCTTCTTACGCTGCTCTTCCGGTCGTGCGGCATTGAGGGTTGGAAAGAATTCCGTATTGGTAATATCTGGGGCGGCGCGTCGTGGTCGCAATCCGCTACCGCTCCCGCTGGGTCCACTGCCTCCTACACTGCCGCTGGATTGCTACAAATACCCAATAATACAATACAAATGGTTTTCTCCAAATTTCTTATTCCAACTCACACTAAAACGTAACGCGGGTGATATATAGACTTTCGACGATGGTTTCTCAGCTTCGACTGGTACAGGGATTTGAGTAACCTCCTCAGCGGGGATAAGTTTTTTCCATGGACCAAGACCACTTCTCTTGGCGCCATTGTTGGCATCCGCATTGGCATAACCGCCATCGCTGTCCTCCTCTTCTTCGTCGTATTCATCATCCTGCTGCTGAGGATTCGGCTGAACAGTCTGCTTCTGCTCATTTATGTTAAGCTGTCCAATTTTTAAACCGCTATAATCTTTGCGCTGTTCCTCTTCAAACTCCTTCCACTCTTCCTCCACCGGCTACAACAATGACCGATACGAAAAAATACGTGAAATTTATGAAATCATCGAATGCCAGTCATTCAACTTACCGCCTCGGACTCTGGCACTTTGACAATATTCTCGCTTTCAGCTGCTACTGCCACGCCGCCAGCTCCGGCTAGAGTTTCGGTCTTTTTTGGTTTGGCGGCTACATCGCGCTTGGTATTATCCTCCAGATTTTTAACCAAATCATCGGCAGTTACGAACTTGGTCTTGTTCTTAGACTTCTTTTTGTCTTTTTTCGCAAAGAAGTCGTCCAACTCGGCCATTTTTTTAATTAAAAATCTGTCCAGATAGCACGTTGTAGAGCTGAAAAACGATAGTATCGATGTTCGTCAAGTTGCCATCGCTCGAATATTGTCGATTTGAAACTGTGACGCTTGAAACATTGCTTTGATTTCTCTAAAATTTGTTGTATTGAGTGCAATAATTTCAATAAATGATTCGCAGATATGGAGTACATCTAAAATATGAGAACATTTTTTAGAAATTTAATGTTTTAGCATACTTAGTTTCATCGTGCCAATGTAAATGTACAGTGTGACCGTATCTTTATAATTAAGCCGCGAATTTTAAAAATTAGCAAAGCTTATTGTGCCTTTTGAAAAGCATAGCAGAGATAGCACATTAAATTAATACCTCCATTAAATTACTATTTTTTATATCTGTGATGTTTCGCCTGTTTTACATCACCTATTGACCTATGCCAAATCCGAAAAGAAATCGGCAAAAAATCTGCAAAAATTTATGACAATATTCGCAACATTTGCGAAATTTACATAAGAGATTGATAACCAAATCATTAGGTTTAAACGAAAACTATTGTGCAATATCCCACAAATTAAACAAAAAAAGAAACAAATCCATAGCTAATTTGTTGTTGCATATATTTCTTTTCGTATATATAATGATCCATGCATATTTATGGTTAAAGAGGACGACAAGCCAATATACCAACAACAAATATGTTTTGCAGTGCAAAAAGTTTTAGTTTTGAAAAGAGTTCCGCTTAAATTAGCTAAGTAAATTGTACATATGCATATATATTTATTTATTTCTGTGCCAAACATTTGCTACAGAAACACCAAACAGATACACAGACAGTCTGAAACGAAGACCCATCGATTTGGCTCTATAACCAGTTCATAGAGCTAGATGTACCAAATAGATGCGATGTGAATTCACTCCAAAAATCCATTCATATTGACAAGCTTTAACCAGGCGGCGCTCAGTCTTCATTTGATCGTCGTAGAGTGCACACCATTAACGCGATTGTGGAATAATTTACACGATACAGTATATAAAAGAAAAAAACAATAACAAAAAAATAAGAAAGAAATAACTAAAAAAAACTAAACTATTTTTCAAAGTGTTTTTAATTAAGAAGAAACGCACTATATTAAAAGGTAATTAACAATCAACATTTTTTCACGCAATCAAAAACCGAAATCTATTTTGCACCATATTGAATACTTTTTATTTTTGCCTTGGGTGGTTCAACTAGTCTACAATTTATTGCAATTTATTTCAATTGCTTTATGACCCTCCGGCTATAGTCAACAAGTAAATATTGTGATTGTTTTATTGTCTTTGAAAATTTTCATTATGGTGTAGTTTGTCTTCAATTTTTGTTTTTGTTTTTTCTTTTTGGCAATTAGGAACATAAAACAAATGCCATCATTTACCTGCTCAACGAAGCATTTAATTAGAGTTTTTTGATCATTTAGTTAGTTGACGTCTGCTCCACTTGGTCGTCATCGCATAATAATACTCAAGATCGTGTCAGGGTCAGGTCATGAACTTACCCATCAACAAAAAAAAAAAAAACAAATGCATATGTATGTATGTATATAAACAAAATTAAAAATGCTTAAATTGTTTTAAAGTATAATTTTTTCGGTGTTTTGCATAAGCCACTATGTGAATTAGGTTTATTGTTTTTCGGCCATGTGTCTTAATGCCACAAGTTTGATTTTTTTCCAATCACCTTTTGTATTTTTCATCTTTTTTTTTCTTTCTGGTCAATGGCAATCGCTTGACTATTGGCTACAAAAAGTTGATTTAAATATTCCGGGGGGTTTTTTTTTCGTATTTTCTTTTTATTTTTGATTTCATGCTTTAATGCCGAAAGGCAAGTGGTTTGCGAGCATCTCATCAAAGATGTGCACACTCCTCTGTTAAAGTCGCAGTATGGTGTATAATATTTTTTCAAATGAGGTCAAATGCATTTAAACTTAAAGGTTCATTGATTGCATTAAATTCAACCTTATGTCTATTGGTTATACAAAGAGTTCTAAGAGTTGTAGAGAGCCAATCGAAAGTAACTTTGTTTTTTTTCATTTTTTACATTGCAAAATATAAACACTAAAATGATTATAACTAGCTAAATGATTAAACATTCCGTATAGGTTTTAACCGGTTTTGGGCTACAACTTTAAATGATGGCAATATCCATATGTATATTGTATTTACACATATATATATAAATAAGTATGTATGTAGATAAAAAAAAAAACATATTAAGTCTTGTCATATTAATAGAGCCAGTTAAAATATTACAAAATCCAAGCCATGAGACGGAATATAGTTGGGGGTTACGCCTCAATGTAAAACTTTTGATTACACTTATTTGTCTAGAAAAAAAACTGAGAAGAATTCCGTTAAAGAAATTGAAAGTTAAGCTAGGTTGAATAAATTTTTTAAACGGAGGTGTGTGTGTGTGTGTGTGTGTGTGTGTGTATGTGTGCTTGTGTGTTATGCTTATGATTTCGGTTTCAGTTTTAGTTTTTATTTTGGACAAGTTGGTAGACTTGTCTATCTTAAATTTGGAGCATTCCAACTGAAGCGGCAGCTTCTGCTGGTGATTTTTTTTCTTTTTTTTTTTTGAGGTTGTTGCCAGCTTTGTCAGCTAGTGACGTATTCATTAGGCAGAAGCGTTTTAATTGGCCATAAACATGAAAATGAGGCTAAGCAACAACAAAATTATATGGCAGGCGTTAAATGACTAGATTTCTGAATTGGCATCAAATGCAACTTGGTAGCTCTGACCCAGTCAAGGTGCTACCTCTACTCCATCTCTCTTATGTCAGTGTTTGAATATATATATATACGTACATTATCGCTACGTAGTTCAAGGTATAATATACATACATATACATATCTGCATTATCTTGTCGAGTCATGCTTCAATTGCAGTTCTCAAGTGGGAATCCTTGAGTGGATTACGGACATAACATGTTAAGGTTTTTAAGCTAACAGTGACAACATATAAATAAACCCCCCTTCCCCTCTCCAAAAAAAAGTAATAAAACCCGTTCAGTCTTCCATGAAATTGCCGCCTTCGATGTTGTTGTCTTTATTGTTGTAGTTGTTGTTGTAATCGCAAATGTCATGATGCGGTGCGGCCAAAGTGCAAGGCTTGGATTGCAGAAAGATATGCTGATGTTTATATGACGGATGTGGCCAAGTGTAACGCCGCTGCAATCTAAAAAAGAGAGAAAAAAACAAAATAAAAAGTCCACGAAGAGATTGTGTAAATGCATCCAATCGCGATTGCATTTGCAAATGCCGTCGCCAACGCCAACCCTCGTGCAAAGTCTAAAGAGAAGTGGAGAGGAGAGGAGAGGAGAGGAGAATAACAGGAGACGATTAAAACAAATACAAACAAAAACCATAATTTGTATACTTCTTTTTGATTTGTGCAACTGCTACCAGTTGGATTGTGTATAGTACTGTTCCATTAGACCAACAAATGCTCCAACGCTCCAACTTCGACTTCGAGTGTTGTCCAAAAAAAAAAATTACATAATTCCCGCCGAACCATTCACAGAAAATGTGCAAAGAAATGCGAATCAAAATCTTATAGAAACCAAACAACCGAAACCCGTTTATAGACAGAAACAACTGCAACAACAACAACAGCAACAGCAACAGCAACAGTAACAGCAGCAGCAGCAGCAGCGGCAACAGCAACAACATCTGCGATGGCAGCAACTCCAGCATGTTGCACTGTACGCGTGCCGTTCAAGTGGGGCCAAACCAAGTGGAGGTCCAACTCTTGGCCAGAATTAGCCCAGTTTTTTCCAGCTACTCTTGCAACACATTGTGTCGATTATTGCAATTGGTTTTTCTTGACTGGTTTTTGCTTTACCGGAATGCGAGAGTCAGCCAGTTAGTAAATTAAATAATTCAAATTGCAGTCACATCAAAAAAATTCTCTTTCATTATCCCATATATACCAAAACATGTGAGAGTAGATATTTTTATCATTTGAATTTTGTATATTTTGTAGAGCATATTTAAAACTAGGTCTAAACTTTTACACTTTTTCTGAAATTTACAATAAAAATGTGCTAATTTCTTCAAAAGCTATTAAAAATTTATTTGAAAGTTCGTATCTAAGAGTTGATTTCCATTTCAAAAATAATTTTCATAACTTTTCTTTTGCTCTATTTTTAGGCATTCAAAATGACTGTGGATCTATCGCCAGTCCAGGAATATTATAAGGATAAGACAATCTTTATAACTGGAGCATCCGGTTTTATGGGCAAAGTATTGCTGGAGAAATTGCTTTACTCATGCCATTCACTCAAGGAGGTTATTATCATTGTCCGTCCTAAACGTGGAAAGACTCCGGAGACACGTTTGGAAGAGATGTTCAAATTGCCAATATTCCAACGTATCAAGGATGAGCGTCCACATATGTTAAAGAAGGTGTCCATCTTTCAAGGCGATGTGACCTATGACTGTAAGTATAATTGAATGATTCGTATTTATAGATAGATATATCTAATATATGTAAATTATTTTACAGTGTTGGGTCTCAGCGGGGATAATTTGAAGCATGTGGTAGATAATACCAATATTGTATTTCATATGGCTGCCACTTTAAAGCTTGAGGGCAATCTTCGTGATGCCATCGATATGAATTTGTTGGGTACTCAGCGTGCTCTTAATGTGGCCAAGCAAATGAAACAATTGGAGGCATTTGTTCATCTATCGACGGCCTTTTGCAATTGTGACCAGGAGGTGATGTACGAGAAGGTTTATGAGTTTCCACATAAGCCTGAAGATCTAATGCGTCTGGCCGAATGGATGGATGTTAAGACTTTGGATGCAATCACGCCCGATCTGTTGAAACCACATCCCAACACCTACACCTACTCGAAACGTTTGGCTGAACTTTTAGTACGCGATCATTACGAAACAATGCCGGTTATAATTGCCCGTCCAAGTATTGGTAAGTAGTTAAAATCTAAAAACCAATTCAATATAAGCGAACAAAAAAATCTGCAAAAATTTCTGTATGGAGCAATCTTGTATATATACATATATACCTCTAAAAGTATATTGTTTATGTGATTTGGCTTTGGCTTAAGCTTGCCTGCTGTATCTTGCCACTTGCTGTGGCAGCTTGTTTATTTCTTTATTAATGACATTAATTTTACTGTATATTGAAATTTTTCATTTTTATTTTGCGCTTACAATTCCTCTAAATCTTCGTTTTTATTTCCCGTTTTTGCTGAAAAAAAAAAATAAAGAAAATAAAAGTAGCTTGACTTCTTTGTCGAAATTTAAACTGCTATTGCAATCGCCAATTTACCGTTAACTAATCTCTGCGCCTGCGCCTTAGCCATGTCAAAAGGCTATGCAATTAATTTGGTTTAGCTTCATGTCTGGCCCTAAGGCAATTTGCTTACTATTTTTAATAATGTATTTATATGGCTTTGAAAAGCTGTTGTCTATAAATTGCAAATATATTTCGCAATTATATATTCGACATTTAAATAAAATGAATAATATTTCAACATTTCTGAAATCTTGAAATGAAATTAATTGAATTTTTTTATGATTTCCATTGAGAAACTGTTGTAAAATAATGAACATTAATTAATTTTTAGTATTCAGCATAGAAATCTTTTTAAGGATGGGCAATCCTTTTTGTTTAGTGTGACCTTATATGGTTAGGTACATTAAGATTATTTTTTTAGTGCTTTAGCAACATAAAAGTATCAGTAAGAATACTTTTTTATTTAATTAGTATGACCATAAATTTATTTGTTAGATTAACTTTTTAAAGTGAGAATAAATTTAGCTAAAGTTGATTTGTAGATATCATTGATAAAACAATTAACCCAATAAAAACTTAACCATAAAAATACGCATTAAAAATGTAATAATTTTGCCATAAAAATGAACTTCAGTTAAACTTCCATTCAGAAGAGGCTATTTTTTTAATATAAATGTAAATTTGGTTGTTAAGTTTAACAGAGAATAAAGTTCTATCTGGGTCATAAACTTTGCCAGTCATCATCATTCGTAGAATTGCAGCAAAACATTTCCATTCATAAACAAAGTTAAATCTATATATTCATCCATTGCAACGCATAGATATCTAATTATTGGATACCCCATTAAAAACCAGTTTCGCTTTTGTCTGCTAGTAAAATAAAAAAAAAGAACACATCTTACATACATATATGTAGGTATAGGTATAGGTATAGGTATAGTTTGTAAATTAGTATTGTCAATGGTTAAGTTAGTATCGTTTAAGTTTTAGGGTGTAGCAGAAGAGGGGAGGGTAGTTCAAGGTCTAAATGACCTGCATTTTGGCAAAGAATCAACATGTTTCAATATTGGCCAACTTTTGATGCTGATAACTGGCTTTGGCTAACAAGCTGTCAAGTCTGTTAGCACGGTTCATAGGTATTTGTTTAAGAGGTAGTGATACATTACCATTACCAATTATTACCTAATTGATTGACCATACTTAAAGCCAAAGGTATATAATTTTTACAGCTCTCCACAGTTTTGTTTGGACCATTAAGTGGGAGTGGCCAACTTTACCTTACAGCTTATGTTTTTGCTTGACTCTTTTTATCTTACTTTGTACTTAGTTATTTTATTTTTTTTCATGTATATTTTTAAATGCTTTTTACCGCCTTTTGCTATGTCTGTGGTTTCATGTTTAATGCTCCTATGATTTATGACTCGCCTTTTGCCATCGTTTTTCAAATTTTTGTGTGTGCTTTTTTTTTTTTGTGTGACACCAACAACCGACAATCAATATTATACAATATCAACATCAATACCAGATAACAAACAAATAGCACCAACTTGTTTTGGCCAAGAACAACGACAACAAAAACAACAACAACAACAACAAAAATTACAACAGCAAACAACAGAACAAATAGCCATGCTTAAAACAAATCTGCATAGCTCCTTGAAATTACCATTGCTTTCCAAATATAAGTTTAACCCAGGCACTCACCCAGACCCAGACCCAGACACAGACCCACAGCAAGATCAAAAGAGATATCCGCTTTACGTTCCCCCGCCTAATTATGCTGCTGCTGTTGCTGATCCTTCTGCTCGTGCTCTTGCTCCTGCTCCTGCTCTTGCTCCTGCTCATGTTGTTGTTACAGTGCCAGCACATGCTTCGCTCACTGCTTGAGACTGACATGGATATATGGAGAACTTTGTAATATACCAAAACTCTTCAAATGCAGTTTCACCATCGGCCTATGAGCCAATACCCGGTTGGGTGGATAATTTAAATGGTCCCACCGGTTTAATGGTGGGTGCCGGCAAGGGTGTCATTCGTTCCATGCTCATCGATACACGTTTCAAATCGGAAGCCATTCCCGTCGATTATGCCATCAATGGCCTATGCATCATACCGTATCAATTTTGTCAGCTATCAGAGCGTCCAGTGGACGTGCCCGTTTATAATATAACCATAGCGGAGCATCGTAAAATGCAATGGGGTGAGGTCATTGAATTGAGCAAGAAAATTGGCTATCAATATCCCATGGAGGCTGGTCTTTGGTATCCCGATGGCTGCATCACCACCAATAAGTTGCATCATAATATCAATGTGATATTATTCCATTGGTTGCCAGCCTATGTGATTGATTTTATACTCTTCCTGTTGGGCCAAAAGCGTTTGTATGTGTAGAGATTTCAGTGTGATAGTTGTGATTATAGTTTTGTCCATCGCCTAGCATGATCCGTGTCCAGACTCGTATCTCGGTGGGATTAGAGGTATTGCAATTCTTTACCATGCGTGCCTGGTACTTTAAATCGGATGCCTATACATCATTATGGGAAATGCTTAATGACAAGGATAAGAAGAAGTAAATATTGATGCAACAGATTGGAATACAAATAGGAACTTAATGCCAATAAATTTTAGTTTCAATATGGATATGGATCCCGAGGAGACAGTGCCCATGTATATTGAGTCCTGTGTTCAGGGCGGTCGTCAATATTTAATGAAAGAATCACCCGACTCCTTGCCACGTGCCAGACTTCAGCTAAAGCTGTAAGCAATTTAGAATCCGCTTCATCCCCATCCCACAATATCTTCTTCTGATTACTTCCCTTCCCCTCTTTACATTCTATAGCATGTATATTTTGGATCGTGTGTGCAAAACTCTGATTGTTGGTTCCATATGCTACTGGACTTATGGACTTATAGCGCGACTCGTCGGCCGTTAAAAAATAGAGAGAAAGAGAGCCAAAATTTCGAGAGAAAGAGATAGCTTGCAGTTCAATTTACAATTTGCTTATCTTCGCTTTACTTTATGGTGGCTTATAAATCTGGTTATACTGAAAGTGTAATTTTATTTTATAGATATAAGAATATATAAAAAAAAAATATAAGAAAAATCGTTTTTACTAAGTGTCTGTGTCCTGTCAAGTGTTAAGTGTTGATCCAGAGCCAAAGAATCGAAAAAAAGAAAAAGGAAAAAAGAAAAAAGAAAAGCAAAAAGGAACCACACAAACAACACAAACAAAGATACATGAGACAAACAAAATTTTCTATATCAAAAATTCAAAATTTTTAAAAGTTTCCCATTGCAAATGTATTAAATGTTTTAAAAAACATAAAATTTCTAAGAACTCTGACAGATGGTTTTTATATTTTTTAAAACTATATCAAAAATTTATCAGAGTTCTAGAAGAATTGAAAATTTTGTGGCTTTTTACATAATACATATTGTATATAAAGGAAATCTTTTTTATATAATTAATGATAAATAATTGGTAAATTAATCTAAACATACTAAAAAATTCGAAAAACAAAAAATATGCTTAAAATTATATTAGATTTTTGATTCATTTTACTACCCACACCCATTGACTTACACCCACATCTACACACTCTAAACACACATTCTCACACACACACATCCATATATATGGCTACGGTGATTATCATCGTGGGACGGTATGTAAATGTCAAATGAAATTCATTTTCCAATATAAATTCTTGACATTCATTGGCTAATCTTCTATATTTCTCTTTACCTTCCCTTCCTACTACAGTCTCGCCGGCAGCCTATGAACCTTTGCCGGGATGGGTGGATAATCTGAATGGTCCAACAGGTCTGATGATTGGATGTGGAAAAGGTGTAATACGTTCGGTTTTGGTCAATCAAGAAAATAAGGCCGAAGTTATACCTGTGGATTATGCCATCAATGGTCTCATAGTGATACCCTATGAATTCAATAAACAGGCTCAGAGACCAGGACAAGTGCCTGTCTATAATATCACCAATGCTGATCATCGAAAAATGGCCATGGGAACTGTAGTTGAAATGAGTAAACGTATCAATAAGCAAATACCCTTCAATGCTGGTCTCTGGTATCCAGATCCTTGTGTCACAACCAACGAATATTATCATAAATTTAATGTGGCCATGTTTCATTGGCTGCCCGCTTATCTATTGGATTTCCTAATGCTAATACTGGGCCAGAAGAGATTGTAAGTAGTATTAGTTGAAAATTTTGTTTATCATTCTAAGTTATTCCTCTTGATGTTTAGTATGTTACGTGTACAAGAGAAGATCTCCACAGGATTGGGTGTTTTACAGTTCTTTACATTGAATGCCTGGTGTTTCCGTTCCGATCAGTATGGCTCCCTTTGGAAAAATTTGAATGATCAGGATAAGAAAATGTATGTATATAATCTTGCCTAGAAGATTCAAATATTTTATAAAGCTATCCAATTATAGATTCAATATGAATATGGATGTCACAGAAACGGAAGAAGAGTATATGATAGTCTGTGCCAAGGGAGCACGTAAATTTATACTGAAAGAAAAGGATGAGGATCTGCCCAAGGCTCGTGTGCATATGAAAATGTAACTATACAATATATTTCCATTTCATCCTCCCTTTATTCTAATCCTTATCATTGCTTCTTTTTAGCCAATGGGTTGTGGATGTCGTATGCAAGACTCTAATCGTTGGATTATTTTTCTATTATCTCCTGAAATGGTCAGGTGTATGGGCTGCTATATTTTAAAGAATTGATTGAGATTAACCCTTGAGTGGTTTTTATTTGTTGATCGGTCACAGGCATTTAAATACTATAGTTCATTAGTCATAGTTGTAGTAGAAAAAGAAATGAATAGGTTTCAAAATAAATAAACTTTTATATTCTAGGTTTTTTGTAAAAATTTGTTTGTTTTACTCTTCTTTTTATCCCTTAATAGATTATTAATTATATATTCAAAATTCCCAAATTAATATTATTTCCTGTAAATATTTAGTAACACCAGCTACAGCTGAACCACTTCCCGGCTGGGTGGATAATATGAATGGACCCACAGGTGTTTTAATTGGAGCTGGCAAAGGTGTTATACGCTCCATGATAGTCAATGGTGATCTGAAATCGGAAGTTATACCAGTTGATATAGCCATTAATGGACTCATACTGATTCCCTATCACAATAGTCGAGTGGAAAAGAGGTAAATCTCTATTTTATATTATAAATTAATTAATATTTAAATATATTTAGTTTAATAAATTTTTAATTTCTGTTTAGACCCTTGCTGATTCCTGTTTATAATCTCACTGTGGCTGATGAAAAGAAACGTACTTGGAAATGGATAATGGATGTAGGTCGTGAATTGGGCAAGAAATATCCTTTCGAAGCGGGTCTTTGGTATCCAGATGGCAATATGACATCCAATAAACTTTATCATACATTTTGTTGCATTATGTTCATGTGGCTACCGGCTTATTTTATTGATTTGCTTCTTTTAATATTCGGACAGCGACGATTGTAAGATATTTAATATTAGTTGAAATTGATTTAATCAGATTATGTATATATATATATATTTTACCGTTTTAGCATGGTTCGTGTACAAACTAAAATATCCGTTGGCCTTGAAGTTTTGCAGTTTTTTACGACCCGTCAATGGGATTTTAAATCTACACATTTCGAACAAATCTATAATGATATTAGTGAAGAGGATAGGAAAAAGTTAGTACTTGACTTATATAGATTATATAAATTTTTAATTCAAAATTTTTGTATATATTCTTGCTTTACAGTTTCAAGATCAATACTGATGATGTGGATGATTATGAATATTTAAAGATTAGCATGCTGGGTGGTCGTCAGTATGTAATGAAAGAACCTCTAACCTCATTGCCCAAGTCTCGGATTCAACTGAAATTGTAAGATATGCTCATGCAGAAACTTAGTAACTTATTTATTTAAAAAAAAAACAAACTTTTCTTTCAGTTTATATATGTTGGATCGAACTTGCAAAACTCTTATATTGGGCGGTCTCTGCTATTGGTTGGCCTTAAAGTTGGACCTAATTGATCTTATATATTCAGTCAAAAAATAAAATGAAGATCATCATGCATTTTAAAACTAAAGTTTGAAAAATAACCCATTGGAGCATTTTACCTTTTATTCAACAACGCATTTAATTTTAAAAAATGTAATTTTTTCAGGGTTTATGTATACAATAGATTAAAAGGCACTTTAAGTACAAATAAACATCGTTTTCATTTTACGCTTTGGCTTAAATAATAATTTAAGTAGAAAAATCGTAAACTATAAAAAGATCGCATCATTCCTTATAACTGTTTTTGATAAATGCTTCAATTGTAATAAGTAAAAAACTAATAACTTTCGCAGCAAAATTGTTGTAGATTACGAACTTCGGGCTGTTACTAAGACTGCGACTAAGAGACTACTAAGTTCTTACTTAATTCATTCGTTTTTCTGTTTTGGATTTCGGTTGTTTTTTTGCATTTGGTAATTTCAGATGGAAAGTTCCAGGCACAAATTTGTAAATATAATTGCCTAAAAGTATACTATAAAAATGTACTAAAACTTTATCAAGCTTTCTTATTAACATAGATAGGAATAATGTAAAACTTAACATGATCATCGTAGAAGATGCAAAATTTCCGTTAAATATGTTAAATATTGAAGTCCTTTTAATTCAATAGGAACAAAGCATAGATAAAAATACCAAAAAAATGAAAAAAATAATAATCAGAGAAAAGGCAATCTATGCAATAAATTTATTGTAGAATCTCTTTTACGAATGATATTCGTATGTGTCATCGTTTTGAGAATAACAGAGGCAAATGATATTGCTGTTATTGGTGCAAAGCGCGGAGTTGAATTTTTGATATTTTCAGTCGGTATTTTGATCTGCTGGACTGCAGTTGCCCCAACGGAAGCTTCGAAAAAAGTAAAGTGTTTTGCTAATACATTGTATTTTGAATATATTTAAAAATTTCAAAAGAATAAGTTTCGAAAATGGGGAAGCCTTCAAAAGCAGCAAGATGAATCATCTAGGTTAAAAATTATGCAAATCAAGTGTTAAAGATGATGCGACAGCATCTTACCTAAATGAATGAGTGTAGTGATGAGTGTGTGTTTTAAGCTTAGAGAAATTAAAATTTTAAAAAGAAGAAAAAGTAACGCTTATTGGTGAATCATTTAGTGTAATGCAGAAAAAATCCATAAAATGAGATAAATGATTAAAAACCGCAACCCACACGATAGCAACGGCAGCAAATATATACGACATATAAAAACAAGTTTTAACAGTCATAAACAACAAGTCAAGGTTAAGAAACTGCAGAAAAATTTGCCACCACCCCCAGGCAATAAAAAATCAATATATATAGTAAATATATAAACACCTTTGTTCTAATGACGCAAAATGAAAGGTTTGATTGAATTGCATTTTGATAAATGATTGTATTTGGCTTAAAGCAAAGTTAGTGACATCATTTTTAAAAATTTATCCAGTGGGCAGAGCCATCGAACATGATTGTTGGGTTGCCCTTAAAAGGCAACAGCCAAACTCAATAAAGAGAACTGTGTCTGGTCAATAGACCAGACCATACACATATGTATGTATGTATATATAAAGTTTTCGAATGATAAATTAAAAGTATAATCCATCAGTTAACCGTTATAACCAAGGTTCTGAAATTTTAAACTTATAATTTGACTTAAAGTCAAAGAATTATTGACTTTCATTATAGAATCTACATTTTAGGTTTGTGTTTTTGTATTTGAAATACATAATGCTTAAACTGATAAATTGAATGAAAATTTCAATAACTATTATTTTTACATTAGGCAAAAACTGAGCCCTTAAATCATCCAATTGAATGGTTAAGCCAATTTGCATACATTTTTGGATTTCCGTTCAATTAAACTTACATATGTTGATAACAATTTGCATATTGTTTATGACTTAATTACAATTAAATAATTTGCCGATTAGGCTATTTGTGGCCGGTACCCTAACTTTAGAACCTATACATTTGCATGTGCTTTTAGGCTCCGCCCAAAAGAAGAAAAAGTTTAGTTTATTTTATTTCATTTCATCTTTTTTCTTGCTCAATCGTCGAATCAAAAGCTACAATACACAGAGGCGTAGCCTCAAACGATAGAGGGAGAGTTAGAGTTGTGTGGATAGTATTCAAATATTTATATATATATGTATATGCATGTGTGTAATATCAATTGTGTTAATTGCTCATACGTCATGGTGACTTTAAATGAATTGGTTTAGCTTCCCTTTTAATTAAATTTGTTCGAAAATGTGCCGAACAAACGATGGAAAAATGTGCTCAGAATCTCGTGTACATATGTATGTATATATGTACATACTATTTGTGTGCCTACATGATCTCTCATTTTGTTGCTTTTTTGTTCTTTATTTTTTTTTTTTTGTTATTGTTAAAGCGTTTTGCTCTATATAGAGGCCGAGTCAATTGTTTATGAAGTGCACAGAATGTATGTATGTACATATGTAGTATATAATTTCATTTATGTATGGATGTATGTATGTTTATGTAGAGCCACTTTAGTTAAACATATGCGAAAGTCTGTCTGGGTGTGCGTGTGTGGGTATCTGTATATACATAGTGTGTATTGTGTTCCCAGATAAACATTTCTTTATTTCTTCATTCGGTTTAATTTTTTCCTCTTTTTTGGCGGATGCTACTTGAGAGTTCGTTCAGCATGAAGTCATGCTTCATCCCCAACAAAAACCATTCCAACCCACATCCATCTTAATTATGAAGTTTTTTTATGATGACAATTTCGGCAAAACTAAAAAAAAAACAACTTATATAAAAACTCTAATTGTATATACATTTTGTGTTGAGTTTTGTTGTTGTTTTGGAAAAACTGCTAAAGCAACTTTTTATTATTTATCCGTTAGTCATAGAGTAAGTGAGCATGCTCATATTACCAAAGCTGATATAGCGAAAAAAGACACTTTAGATGATATAAAACTTCAAATGGAGTGAGTCTATATGCACACATATTAACTAAGAAAGTTTAAATTAACAATCATCATATCTGAATATATACATATTCTGTTTAGTATTCAAGGCACTTAAATATCTAATTGGAATTTTATTTCTCTTGGTTTTAATATTCATACGTATTTAAACTATTCGTGATGTTTATGCTTATAAAGAGAACATAAAGGGTATTCAGTAGTTGCATTGATTCAATTTGAATCTAATCTACTCTCATGGCAGCTACTTCCTTTTGTTTTTCATATGAAGTGTAAACATCGTCTTTTGTTCTCATTTCTGCTTAAAGTGCATAAAAATTGTATAAACAAAAACCAATTTTTTGATTACTTTGCCAATAAACAAAATAGTATGTATATACATACATACATATGACTTTGTTAGTGTGTGTTTGTGTGTTTATGTTAAGGAATTTGAATTTCATTTGGACGCCTTCTAAAGTATCTCACGATCGACTACAACTATACAACTATAATGTACATGCCATGATTCGGTCACGCCTTTTTGCCAAATGCAGGCATCACGTATTTTTGAAATAAAGAAAAAAATTTAAGTTCAAAAGCTATAAACTTGTCAAAAAATAAAAAAGAAAAATACTGTGAGTGTGTATTAATTCAGTGAGTTGATGTTCAGATACCTGGGGGTACTCAATAAGT
Organism: Drosophila sturtevanti; assembly: GCA_018150375.1. Taxonomy (NCBI): domain Eukaryota; kingdom Metazoa; phylum Arthropoda; class Insecta; order Diptera; family Drosophilidae; genus Drosophila; species Drosophila sturtevanti. Next base: position 882,177 of record JAECWJ010000324.1, on the reverse strand, counting down.
TGTAAAGTTGTAATGTATTATTACAAATCAGACAACATTTTCAAGTAAAATTAAGCCTTAGCAGGCAGTAGTACATAAATAAACGAATTAATGTAAGAATGTAAGAGAGACAATTTCAAAACTTTTTACTTTACATAGGGAAGTAACTGAAAATTAAATCGTCTTCAAATGAAAATGGAACACAAAATCAATTTAATTTTTTGTATAGACAAAGAAACGAACAGAAATCTATGTAGCACTTAAAGCATTTTAAGAACTATGTATACATAATGTATATATACACATACATTATGCATACATACATACATATGTAGATATCTACAAATATAAATAACTCTACAGGGTATTTTTAAAGACTTCAAATATTGTGCAAAAACTTCCGTTAAATGTTGTTTTTTTATTAACATTTTTCCGCTTTTTTTTGTGTATTTTTGTAAATTGCATGCTGCAGTGGAGAACTTGTTGAACAGGTTGGACCAGCCTGCCAACTGCCTGGCAATTGCATCTGAAAGAGAGTGAGACCGGGTCTGTGTCGGAATCACAGTCGTAATTTTGCCAAGAGGAAGAACTTTCAAATATTTTTGCTTAAACCTGGTTTTAATTAGCCAGTATGGTCTGTCTACCAACAGAATAGTCTAAGATCTTACGACATTTTTTTTTTAGAATTTATTTGTCAAAGCAAACAATTGAAATGTTTGTTAATTGCTAAGTCAAATACTAGTAAATCGTGTAGAGAGGTGTATAATGGTATGTGTTAGCTGAGGGAACGGGCGGAGGTGTAGGCAAAGACAAACAGTAAGCCAATTAATGGAAGTGATTGTGCGTCTTTGGTTTGAACTTCTTATCTGGTTTCCCTACAGGGAACATTGCCATGAGTCAATTTTATCAGTTATAGGCTTACACATGATTGAGAGTGGATTATAAGAGGCAACAATAGATTCCCAGGAGGGGGTCACACATCTTATTAATCGAAGCCTAATTGGCAATACGAGTTTTTTAACATATTTTCAACATTAACTATTGTTTCCGAAAACAAGCAGCTGCAGAATATTCAAATTAGCCAAGTCTTATGTGCGATTAGACGATTTCTCACACATTTTAAAAAGAGCTGACTGACTGACTGGCTGGCTGACAGGCAGACGAATAGGGAGAACAAAAGTAACATGGAATTAGACAGAATACAGAGAAGATGCCGCCTTTAAATTTACGAAAATATAATAAAAAGCCGCCAATAAATTCAACACCCTCAAGGCAAAAATGTTGGGCATACATACATACATATTTTTAAAGCATAAAGCGTAACAAATTGATTGCTAATTGATATTGATATGTCGATTATTTTATAATTATTCTTTATGATCGTTAAAATCAGAACCAGTTTCATTATATACAATAGATTTTGGCCAACCATTGCCACTCCCGCACTTTAAATGAAGTCCAATTTTCAATATATTTTTTTTTCTACCACAGAAACCACTTAAGGTGGCTTTCTTTAATTAACCCAATCCAAGCTTAGTCTTTGAGCAGTTTAGAATGGAAAAACTTGTTGGGCAGCTTTAACCAGCTTGACCATCATCATCATCTGATTCAGGTACATCAAAAAAAAAAAAAAAACGCCAAATCCAACGCCTTCTCCAGAGCACGTGAAAATCACCGTACCATGAAGCGTTTGTCAAATGATTGCGGATGCTCTTTTATTTGAGGGCTGTGGTAGAGCTTGTGCCCAATGAGTGAAGTTTCAAGGTTTCACAAACTCTAAACAAAAACTAAGCAAATACGTCAGCTAAATGCCTTCACATTGGGGTCATTCCACTTCAAACTTAAAACAATGCGGGCCAAAAATATTGAAGCTATTGTTTTGAAAAAAAAATCTACGATAACGGCCATCTTGACCAAAAAGTTATCCAAAACAAAGCAACACATATATAGTAAACATATTCACGTATATATATTTTTCTCCCAAAAAAAATCGTTCTAAACTCAATAAAGTGCTTAATTTGTTTAATATGGAAACGAGCTTTGAAAATCTTTTTTTTTTGGAATCTTACAATTTGTTTCAAATTTTTAAACTATTTTGTTTCAAATAAAAAAAAAACCTGAAACATGTTTTTAAATTCTAATATTTATTGTTTCTCCTTTTATCATTTTGCAGGACAATGGATCTTAACAACTGTGGTTTTATCGATCCACAGGCTTTATTGAGTGGTGCCTTGGAGAAAAATGATATTCGTGAATTCTACACAGCTTTGGATATGGGAGCTAATCCAAATTTACAGGATGATCGCAATATAAGCCTTTTTGAGAAGGCCCTATCCACGCCAAACCGCGGAGAATTTATTGAGGCCTGTCTGAGTCATGGATGCAATATTAACTATGTAAGTTCGATCAGGATAATTTAATTATCAAAACAATTCTGATTAAACTCTTTTTTTTTTTTGGTTAGATTAATAAAAAACTAAATAAGGCTGCCATTAACTATGCTGCTGATTCGAGAGATCCTGCGAATTTGGCTGCTTTACTTAGACATGGCGGGGTTCAAGTGGATCGAAAATATGGAAACTTGACGCCACTCAATTCATTGGCCAAAAATCTTAACGCCGAAAATGTAAATCGAGTAAGAGACTGTATGCAACGATTATTGGACTATGGTGCCTCGCCCAATGTGGTGGATCAGAGTGAAATGACACCATTGCATCATGTGCTAAGGAATAACAAGATCAATGCTGTTAAACAGGAATTAGTACTATTATTCCTGGCTCAACCCATTCTAGATATAGACAGCTATCGCAATGGTCAAGTACGTCAGATGTTGGAACAACAATATCAGAATCTTAGACTACCTGAGAAACGCGAAGTGAGCACAGAAATCGATGAGGAGAAATTAATGCGAACCCTCAGGGATGGAGATGAACAACAATTTGAGCAACAATTTACCGAATATCATTTAAATCAAAGCGGTAAAGCTGATAATTCGAGAAATTCTAGACAAGAACAGTATTCCCATTTATTGACGGAGTCCATCAAACGTGGCAAACAGCGTGCCTTTCTGGCAATATTGGAGACGCAGGAAATTAAAATTGATATGTCCCATCTAGAATTGGCTGTCATATGGGGTAATTGGAGGGCATTGGAAAAATTACTAGAAGAACCACAATTAAAGGTTGAACCTCATACAGCTCTTCTGAATGCAGTGATTGCTCGATTGAATGAGCCACCATTGGATGATTTCTGTAATCATCAGCGTTGCTTTGAATTGCTTCTGGCCAGCGATTTGGTGGACGTAAATGAGACAGATGCCGGTGGTCAAGTACCACTACACTATGCGGTTAAGTATAGAAATAATAAGGCTGTCACAACTTTGCTCCGCCATGGAGCCTATATAGGAGCGAGGAGTGTATTTCGGGACTTACCCATACAGGATATGCCCCCTGAAGTGCTAGAGCAACACTTTGATTCCTGCATCACCACAAATGGTCAGAAGCCGGGTATCCAAAGCTTTGAGATTATGATCAATTATAAGAATCTAATGCGTCAGGATAAATCAGATACAAATAATCAAAAGGCTAAAAGTATTCAACACTTGCAGGACGAGATGACTCCAATAGCCTATATAGCCGAAACAAAGGAATTGCGCCATTTGCTCCAGCATCCATTGATATCCAGTTTTCTCTTCCTCAAATGGCATCGATTGTCGGTGATCTTCTATTTAAATTTCCTCCTCTATACCCTCTTCACCATCTCCATTATAACCCACACTCTGCTCAAATTCCACGAGAGCGAATATAAGGCACTGACTGCTCTATTTGGCTTATGCTCTTGGATTGGAATAGCTTATCTGATTATACGAGAATCGATACAGTTTATTATGTCACCACTCAGTCACTTTTGGTCTATAACAAATCTCATGGAGGTGACTCTGATTATACTATCGATATTAACATGTTCCGAAAGCTCCTATGACAAGGAGACGCAAAGAGTCTTAACAGTCTTTACCATTTTGTTGGTGGCCGTGGAATTTTGCCTTTTGGTTGGATCTCTGCCAGTTCTCTCCATATCCACACACATGCTCATGCTGAGAGCCGTTTCCAGTAGTTTCCTTAAAAGTTTTGGACTTTATTCTATATTTGTACTGACGTTCAGTTTGTGTTTCTACATATTATTTGGCAAACCACAAGAGGATAATGGAAAGGCAGCAAAGACAACATTACCTCCATCTGGCAACGAAGCTGGTGGAGATGAGGGAGATGATAATCATTTCAACACCTTCTCCGTGCCAATTGAGGCTTTAATTAAAACCATCGTAATGTTGACGGGTGAATTTGATGCCAGTTCAATTAAATTCGAGGGCAGCCCCTATACCTATTTGATCTTTCTGCTATTCGTCTTCTTTATGACCATTGTTCTTTTCAATTTGCTCAATGGTTTGGCTGTGAGTGATACTCAGGTGAGTCCTTCAACCAAAAGAAAAATAATCTCAGGTATAATTGATGATATCATTTCTCTTTCAGGCTATCAAAGCACAGGCGGAATTAAATGGTTCTATTTGCCGCACGAATCTTCTTACACGTTATGAGCGGGTGCTAACTGGTCGCCATGGACACGCTAGCTTTATAGTTCAACATGAACCCTTTCGCACAATCTGCCAGCGTCTCCTCAATGTATATCCCAACTATTTGACTGTCCGTCAGATTTACATATTGCCCAATGATGGCAATAAAGTTCTCATACCCATTACCGATGATTCCTATGAATTGCAACCATTGAAATCTAATTTCCAACCTTTGGCCACAAATCCATCACAGGCACAAAAGAAATTATTGGATCCACCATTGAAATTGTTGCCCAATAATTGTTGCTGCTCCCTGTTGACTGGCAAATGCTCCGAGATCGATAATCGAACTGTCAAATTGGCTCTATCGGTTATAGATAAAAAGACAACAACTGAAATTAAACAGCAACGGGAACTGATGACCGAGAGGCGTCTCCAGCATATTGAACAACAATTGGAACACTTGATCCAATTGACACAGCAGCAGAACTCCACCTAATTTATGTAATTTATGTTTAGTTAATTTATATAATTCTATATATATATGTAGTCCAGAAATTGGTTTTTATTAACATACGAATAATTAGATTTAACAAAACCCCTTAATAATTTGTCCGTTTTTTTTTTTGTTTTTAGTATATAATGATTATATATATATATATATAGACAGTAAATATTGTATAAACGAATATTTCTTTACTGTTTTTGTTTTTCTTCCGTTATCTTTTCTCTTTTGTTTTTGTACCCGAGTAAATATATATTTATTTCTTTTAATTGCAAATGTTTAGAGTTATGTTATTTGTTTGTTTTTTTTTTTTGTTTTTTTGGTTTTTGATATGATTCGGTTCAAAATGTTTGTGTGTGTGTGTGTCACATATTATTAATATTATTATTATTATTACTATTATTCATTTCTTTAACAAATTGTTAACAAATTTGTTTGAGCCTAGGCCCAAGCGGATCAAATCAAATTAACCAACCTTAACGAGAGGCAATTTGGGGGTCGAAAATTAATGGCAGATCAGGCAGAATGAGAAATGAAATTATTATAATAAGTATATGCAAATTTGATTTGATCCGTTGCCTTAATGGCCAGCTATATATATATATATAACTATGTATATATATGTATATATGTATACATATATGTATTTATGTATATATTAGCTATATAAATATTAAACTATGCCGTTTAAATTTGTTTCATCTCTTAGAATGTCACAATTAATTATTTTTGTTTTATTTTTATTTCCTTTTTGATTTATCATTTTAGGCGGCAAATTGAAAATAAAAAATAATTGACTTTTGTTTTATCAACGAGCATTTGTTTAAACAATTTTCATTTTTGCCATTTTCTTCTTTACACATTTTTGTTTGGTTTTTTTTTTTTGGGTAAAACGTTAACTTGATTTTACTTTAGTTTTAGTTTGTTACCAAAAAAAAATATCTTAGCCAAGAACATGAAACGGAAAAAAAAATGTAAAAAACATAAGAACAATGAAAAGATAACCCAAATATCCAACAATATTTATGCGGATATAGTACATCATATGTGTATATATAAATGCATAGGTCTTTGTTCTTGTTCGATACCAGATATTATGCGTGTATTATGTAGTATTTTTGGGTTTTTTTTTCTTTTTCTTTTGGTACATTTTGTATTGGAGCAAAGCAACATCATCGATTTTGATCAGGATCATTATATAATATACTGCGGCTATACATACGAATTTAATAATATCTAATGTTAATGTTTGCAAATTGATTCGTTATTAATTATAAATATGCCTCAATTTATTTTTGTTTCTTTTGTTTTAGTTTATTGTCGTTATATTCTATGACTAAATTAAACTTTTGTTAAGCCTCTCGATTGATACTAAAAGCGTATGTTTATTTCAATTATATTTTATAATAATTTGTATTAATATTATTATTTGAAGACAACTAAAATTAAAGCTTCTCTTATTTTTGTTGTTATTCCACTTACATCTGTGACTCTCTGTATTACGGCTGATGATTGAGATGAGGTTCTATTGCTATTTCGTTTATCGTTTTGTTTAAACCTATGTTAGACATTATGTATATATATATATATATACATATATATATATATAAGTATATATATATATATATAATCCTTGCAACTGTTAGGCTATAGACCAATATTTAAATATCACTTAATTGACGAGTGTTTTTTTTTTGTTTTTTTTTTGTTTTTGGTTTCTTTCTTGGTATTTGTTCATTTAAATCTTCTGTTAACATTTGCTAATTTAAAAGTTATAATTTTAGATTGTAATTGGTTTTGGTTTTTTTTTTTTTTGGTTGTGTAAAAATTGCAGTTAAAATCACAAGTTAAGTTTTTGGTTTGTTTTTTGTTTTTTTTTTGTTTTTTTTTTGTTATTTGTTTGTTTTATTTGTTTGGTTGGGTGTGAAGAAAAGGATTCTGTAGTTGGTACCATAATTTCAATTTTACTTGATCATCATCTTAATCATCATCATCGTCACCTGGATCATCATCAATCGCTGTCGCTGTCTGATTGTCTGTTGTTCAAAGTTGGAAAAAGAGTTATAGATATATATATATATATATGTATATATGTATATACATATAGAGTGCGCTGTGTGTAAAAAAAATCAAATCAATTCTGATCACATGATGACTTAAAAAGGAGCAAACAACACATTTAGTTTAAAATAAAGTTTCTTGGAAACTTATAGTCGAAGTCAAAGATGTTTGTTCTTTCGTTTATCGTGGAAGCTTGTATAGGAGACCATTTTCGTTTTTTGGTTTTTTTTTGCCTTTTTTGATTTCGTTTTGGTTTTTAGTTAGACTAAATTAATTAGTAATAGATAATAAGTACATATAGTAAAAATAATTTATAGGTAGAATTAATTAAAAATTTAATAAAAGTTCTCACTGGTCGTTAATGCACATATTGCTTGGTTTTCATATTGTATATATATATACACATATATATATTTTTACTTGATTTTTGTTTTTAGTTTTGGTTTTGTTTTAGGTAGGACTGCGGTTCAAACTGACTGTTTTAGTTTAGTTCCATACTTATGCATTTAGTTGGTACATTTCGATTAATAAGAGTTATTTTGTTTTTTTCTTTCATTTTTTACGTGGATTTTCGGATTTAGCTATATATATATATAAAGATAAAACCCTAGTGGGTCGCTGTTGTGTGTATGTGTGTTACTTGACTTGATTTGGCTTAAGTTCATGGATGTCATTAGTTATAAAGAGATAGATTGATTGAGTTGGAGTAATGATTGAAGTGTTGAGTGAAGAATCTGTACAATATAGATATATGTATACCTTTATATATATATATATTCAATTCTACTAATACTTCGTAGTTTGTACTTGAACAATCGGGTAATGAAATTTTAACGAAAAAACATTTGTTCAATTTTTGCTAACTAATTTCAATATATATATATATATATGTAACTATAGATATATTAGCTCATTAATTTCGCTTATTTTTTTGTTTTAAATACTTCCTTTGGCATATGTACAAAATATACTACATATATATATATATATATATATATATAGTATTAAAGAAAAAAAATACGCATTTGTCTACTAATTATTATGATTTGCTAGTTACATATGTATGTAGGTCTGTATGATATAGTTTAAACCCAAATCACTAGAGAAATAAAAACAACCTTTAAAATATTCACGATATGATTCGACTACTGACCGACTGACCAACTGACTGACTGTCTCTATGATAAACCAATCATTTTTAGTTTTAGTTAGATAACTATGTATATGCTATGCTATATAAATATAATAGTCTAATTGATATAATGTTCTGATTATAATTCTGCACGGCTCTTCCATCCGTTTATCTTTTCTTCTTAATTTTTTTTTTTTGGTTTTTGATTCTGATTCTGTACCGGTTTAATGCACATTTTTGTTAACACAGAGTTATAATTATATTGATTTTTTTTCATTAGACTATGGCCCATATATACTATACTATGTATATAGAAATTTTAAATAGTTCCGTTTCCGTATTGTGTGTGTGTATATATAAATGTGTGTATTTGTGTGTATGTGTGTGTGTGTGTGTAAAAAGCGACTAATTAGTTTATATATATAGTTAATCCGACTATCATTAACAAATGCCTAGAACCTAAAAGACTATAAATACTAAATGACTGAAATGCTTTTGGGAATCAGACAACTGGAGGTTGTCAACTTGATGAGCTGCCATTGGTATTGTTGCTGTTGCTGTTGTGTTTATTGCTGCTGCTGTTGCTGCTGCTGCTGTTGTTGCTGCTGTTGCTGCTGTTGCTGCTGCTGCTGTTGCTATTGCAGTTGACAATCTCCTGCTCTGTACCAATGACTGAAGGTCATCTACTCTCTGTTATATCATCAGATGTTAATGGTTGCGATGGCAGCGTTGCATCTTCAACAATCTCTGGATTATAATCATAGAACACTTGTGAGGTATCACCCTGCACATTGACATCGATAGGAGCATGCTGTTGGGATTGTGGCGCCTCCACATTGGTGGTGGCATCACTTCCCATACTGAAATCGCCACGTGGCGGATCTTTTGGACTATCCACCATTATTTGCACTGTTGTGGGCATTGGGATTTGTCCTGGCATCAATTGACTATCTGCCGATCCACTGCTAATGCGTATTTGTGGCGGCTTTGGCTTGGTTTCGTGTCCATTATTTGGATACTCTTGCTCATCCTCCTCATCTTTATATTCCTCACTTTCACGATGTACCAAGACATGGACTAGTGTAGCATTATCTGGCCTCAAACTTAGCGTATGCGTGGGATGAGTTTGTTGCTCTGGTGAGGGTTTTGTTACAATAACCTCTGGGGCAGGTCCCTCAGCTGGAAGTGGAGAAAATGGAATTTAATTGTGCTATTCCAAGGATTTAAATACTAAATAACATTTCACACATACAGACAAAAGCGTTCTTGTTTAGTCTTAAAGCGCTCTGTGCTGACAAACCTCGTTCTAGGGGCGGTTTCTTGCGTATAAAACTCGAGGCACGCTTACGATTTGGAGTTGGAGCCATTTGGGTTTGTCTATCGCTGTCGCTGGTAGCGGCTATGGCGGTTGCGGAGGCGGATGTTGAGGTGGTTGTGGTGGTTGTGATGGTGGTGTTGGAGGTGTTTATAGCAGCTGCTGTTGGTGATGGGAATTGTGAGACACAGATTAGTGTTTAGTGTTTGCCACAACAAATATGTTAGAGGGAGAATATACAAAAACAAGGTACAATAGATACAAAGTTTGAAGTAGGTAGTAGTTAGGTAGGTAGTTAGTTAGATTGTGTGATTAAACAGTACAGAGGATAGTAATATTATAGCGACAGATTTTGGTCAGAGTATATGAGTATATCAATGGTTAGGTTAAAGCCATGATGACCATGATTGTTTGATTGATTAATTGATTGATTGATTGGTATGGATTATTGATATGTTTTAAATATTGTTTAAGATTGCACAAAGATTGAAGATAAAGTTGTAGTGGTAGTAATAGTAATAAGTAAAGTGCATTGACTATCAATTATTATTGAATAATTATGTACAGGAGTGTATATATTGTATGAATGTATTTATATACATTTTACTTAATATATATATGTGTTGAGATATATATGTATACATATGTATATATATATATACAGATGCGTGATATTCGAAGGGTGATCTGAGTAAGTAAGTAAGTTTGTTTTAAGTAGTTTTAGCTTGTAGGCACTTGTCAATAATTACTTTTTCTATGTACTGAAGGTGAGGTTAAGCTGTCATCGACAGCATCCTGATGACGCAAAAAGAAATTATAAAAGCTTCGGCGACGAGTTGCTCTAGGCGCTTCCACAAATATGCTACCGCTAATAGTTGATTGATAATAATAACAATAATAATAATAATGATAATCGTAATAATAATCATAATAATAATGGTAAACAAATTAATAATAGATAATACTGTATATGTGTGTGTGTGTGTGTGTAGAAGAGTTAGAGTATTACATGTACATATGTATAAATAGAAAGAGTGAAATCGCATACAAAAGGACCGGCTTTAAGGACAATAATTATCTACATGGAACCGCAATATTACAATAATTTTACAGAAAAATTAATTAATATTTAGTATTAAGTATAGTTAGAAACAAATTCCAATTTTTTAACACAAATCGTTTTAAACCTTTTACATTTTGAATTCATAGCTATTTCGATCAATCTGGGAATATTAATTACGTGATATATGATGATATTTAATAAGTGTATTTACATAAGGATAATATGTAATTGATTAATTCTGATAATATTATTCTTGTCTAAAGCCGGTCCCCTGTTGTTTTCATCAAATTATACAATATTTTGTATAGATACATAGATTAGCTTTCCATATGCAATATATCAAAATTCTCTGCAATTTTTCGACGAAAATTACTTGGAAACGAAAATCTGTAAAAAGCAATGGGGGAATGAATCATGTTGGTTTTAGTTTCAGTTTTTGGTTTCGTTATCGATTTTGGTTTTCTTTTTTTTTTTTTTGTTGTCTTAGCCAATTCAATAGATGCAATCGGAGTCGGCCATGTTATATAACAATGCGGCTACATAAAACTGAAGGCAAGGACTAAAATGAAAATATATATATATATATATAGATGTATATATTATATACTAACAAAGTGCAGCGTACTCTAGGGCAAATTAGATATATAATTAAACTCAAATATGACTATTAAAGGTTTACAAAGAGACAAAGAGAGCGAGAGCGATACAAATTTGGCGAATTGAGTCTCTCTTGGAGAAACAGAGAAAGAGAGACAAAGAGGCGGTCCACTACTTACAAATGAAAATTTTGTCATTTTACTCGAATGTAATTATAATTGTTTTTGTTTATGTTTTCAACTGCAGTATTCTTATAAATTAATTGTAATTGTTAAATATTGTTGCGGCAATAATGAGTATTTGACAGAGATTGAGTTTGAGGTAAATATATAGAGAGAGAGAAAGAGAGTTTAAAAGTCGGAGTTGAGATCTGTTTTATTTTTTTTTTTGTATTTGCTTGCGTTCGCTTTAATGATGAGTTGGGCGATTTGGTTGATTGTTGAAACTAAATATATATAGAGAATCTATATATATATATATTTATATATATATGTATATACTGGGTAATGAGTAGTTGTTGTTGTAGTAGTAGTAGTAATAGTAGTTATAGTAGTACGTGAGAGCTTTGTAAGATTTTTAATTTTTGCTATTTTGGCTAGAACTGATGACGTTTATAATTTTGCCTTTACCTAAATAATTCAGGCCACTAGGCTGGGAGCCACTTCGTAAAACGGCTGTAACCATATCGGCGAGCAAGGACTCATAGTTTAGGGAGATACAAGAGGATATGCTAAAATAAATAGGGCTTAAATTCATATACACACTGTGGATAACAACAAAATGGTTAAATTCAATGTGTGTGGGTTTTCTTTTTAAAGCTGATTTTGATTTTGTTTTTTTTTTTTTATGTTTCAATGACAGATATATATATTCTGAGAGAGAGAGAGAGAGAGCGACAGAGAGAGAGCCTTTCGTCTAAAAATTGCATTTCATTGCGCGGTATGGGTGTGTGTGTATGTTACGTGTGTGTGTGTGTGTTGGTGAATGGATGTGTTTTGTGTGTGGTGTTAACTACCGTTTGCCCAGCTCATCGCTTTGTTGCTTAATATCCTTAACCACATCATCGGCTCCAGAGACAAGCATTAATGGTAAATTGAGCCAAGGACCAGCCAATTCACTCAAATCGGAGGCATCGGAGGCGCGTGAGGATTTACGTGAGGAGGCACGACTGGAACAGGCGGTACCCCTGCGGCTAACCTATAAGATACCAAGAAAGAAAATATATTTAAAAAAAAAAAAACAATTTGAAATCGAAGATTTCTTTAAATGTACTAACCTGGAGATGGAAGAAATTCAAGGCTGATAGCTTTGATTGCCAACCACCTGGACTGGAATTCTGTGTGGCACTATCACCCGAATTGGACCGCTCCTTCTCCCTCTTTCGCCTACATATATAACATATAACAGAATCATAGATCAAAGTTAATTAATTAATTAATAATATAAAAATTCAATAATGTTATTATAATTATGGTTGTTTAGGATAGGCTTCTGCTCTAGTACCGCAAATACTCCTTCCAACCCAGCTGTATTGTTTTGGCCGCTTTCTCCTGACGCTTCCAGATCCGTGTTGATGAAACAATTTCCAATTCTTTACGCGTTGGAAACTGTTTCTTAAACTTGACATCCATTTGTTCCTGCAACTGTTTGAAGTTATCGGTCTCCTCGACATGACCTAGCACGTGCTTAACTAGCGCGTGCAAAATATCGAGACAGTGTATTTTATTGCCCCTAGAAATGGGCAGATTAAATGACACTAAAGCGACATTATTGGGCTTCGAGATGCCCAATGGTGGATCGAGAGAGGCAATAAAATCGGACAGTTGCGAGAAGTGTATAAATTGGGTGGCATGTGGATCATATCTACAATTGAAAAACAAAAAACATAACAATTAAACAAAGATAAAAAACCACAATATGTAAAAATCCCTTTCACACATGAGGATGAATTAATGATCTGGTAACCTACTTGGACCAGCGTATGTAAAACATTTCCAAATCATCCTCAACAATTCCAATCTCCTCCTCTTGATGGGCCTGATTGAAATTCTCCAATATGATGGCTATATACATATTGATCACAATCATATAGCTGATTATAATAAAGCTAGTAAAATAGGTGATGGCCAATAGGGGATGGCCGCAATCTCCATTTGTTTGACGATTAAAGAATGGATCGCAATCAGGTGGCTGTATCATCAGTGATTCCAAAACATCATTCCAACCAGCGGAGGTCATCAGACGAAACAATAATTGCATGCTGCGACCAAATGTCTGAAAGTTCACCATATCATCCAAGGCTCCCTGAAGCTTCACATGACCAAATAAAGACATCCCCAATATGGCATAAATAAAGGTAATCAGACCAAGTAAAGCTCCAATATTAAATAGAGCTGGCAGCGAAACAACCAAGGCAAATAACAATTTTCTTATGCCTTTGGCTGCCTTGATGAGTCGCAAAATACGTCCAATACGAAAGACACGAACCACTCTCAAGAGAGTTGGACTAATGGGCAGATCAATCATAATGTCCTCCATTAGAATGCCGAAAATACTGGCTAATACCAATAGGAAGTCAAATACATTCCATGGCACAGTGAAGTAATGATACCGTAGACCCACAATCTTAACAATGGACTCTGTATAACGAGAGAAATATTAAAATTTCAAATATGATATTTTCACCTCATCTCAACTTACCCAGACCAAAGACAGTGGTGAAAAATGCATTGCTTACTTCCAGTATAAAGAATACTGCATGTGGCTGATCGTAGTGCTCTATGCCCATGGTAAGCATATTTAGAAAAATCAGTACAAAGATCGCAATTTCGAATCTGTGCATAGATATTTATCAAGATTAATAATCGGTAAAAAAAAAAAAAAGATAACATTCAAATAGTAATCTTCGTACAAGCCGAAGTCAATTCAACTATTTAAAAGATATATGTATAAATAAATTTGGTATATAAGACTAGATCTAACTATAATTAAAAACTATCTATGTATTTATTATGTTTATATGTACATGCCAAATATCATCTATGGATAGAAACATACAGTAAGTATATTATGCCCCATTAATAATAAATCCCTTTAGGACAACAGAAGGACTACATTGATTACAGGGAGACAGAGGAAATTGGTGTAAAAGATAGTTTAGGAGAGGACAGAGAGTGAGGGTGCTGCTAGTATACAACATCGATTCAGGCATTCGATAGATTCGATACATTATTTTTGATCAATCAGATAGAATCAGAAATTCATCAAAAATACTGCAAGACCTTTGAGAATTATCATTTCTTTTTTGGTAAAAAAAAGTGTTCAAATGAATTCTATCACCAAATCTTATTATTCGTGTCCTAAACTAAGATAGAACTAAGTAGAGGGCATGATTAAGAATTAATTTGAAAAAAAAAAAACAAATAGGTTTTGCTTTAGAGTTTAGGGTTCTTAATTGAATTTTTTCTTTTTTTTTTTGTTAGTTGCTTTACCTTCTCGAATTGGATAAATCATAAAACATAGCTAAAAAATGATTTATGGGTCGCTTAATAACTTTCTGTGGTTTCTTTCGTCCCAATTTTTTCATGGCCGTGTAATAGTGTTTTTGAGATTCGGTGAGAAACATTTCCAACACTCCTCCTTCATACTATATTTAAATGGTAATAACAACAATAACAAAAATTTAAAAAAAAAAAAAACACCAAACCAAAATAGAAATAAACCAAAGTGTTGAGAATGGAGAGAAAAGTGAAACATTTAATTGATATATACACAACATCGACATTATCAACAATATTTTTTTAAGTTTTATATTTATATATATTTATAGTATATACAGATGCAATGTATGAAATGGTAACGACAATGATCATCAATGATATGATTGATGTATGTATATATGTATATATTGGAGCTAAAATATTATGGACCATAAACGAACTAACCTTTTTCTTGAGCATATTGAAATTATCAATGATAACTCCAATGAATAGATTTAGTGTAAAGAATGATCCGCATACAATAAATATAACAAAATAAATATATGCATATAAATTGGCTTCTCTTTGGGGCTGTAAATCCACACCACGTGCATCAACAGCATCGGCCATCACCTCCATCCAACCCTCAAATGTGGCAACTTGTAATAGGGCCAAATATCCCATGCCCACATGATCGAATGTAATTTTTGAATTAATCCATGTATAATTTTGTTCAATACAGTCCCATTTATCGTTCACCTCCTATATGTATATATATATATAAGGTATATAGTATAGAAAATGTATTTAATAATAATTCATTTCAGTTAATTGAATGTGGTTGATACGATTCTTATATTGGGTTCGTTACTCACAGTAATTGGCAGCAATTCGCCGATTTCATTGACGCATTTGAAAAATTTACCACCAAAAAATTGTACACCCATTATGGAGAATATTAACCAAAAAACTAAACAAACCAAAAGTACATTGAAAATTGATGGTATTGCATACATGAGAGCATTTACTACAATCCGCATTCCTTGCCACCTGGAATAGAAATTTGGTTTGGAATTGGTTTTGTCACAAATGAGTGATGGTCTATAGATTACAGGACATTTGGACAGGAGGAATTAATGGGTGGGACGGACGGCGGGACAATTTATCAATTAATATATAGTGCATAGATTTAATGGTTTATGAAATGATATATCACTTACTCTACAAATGTAACAAAACTCTAATGTAAATTTCAATTAAATCATCCAATCAATCTAAGATATAAATATATATGTATGTATATATAAATGTGTAGGTACATTATTTAAAATTCGTCATAATAATTTGGAATTTCATATTTAATGGTATTTACAGTAGATTGAAAAAATTATATATTTTTAATATTGGAATTTCTTCAATATGATTGATTATCTGATTTGCATATCCTAGCCACACTAAAATTTTATTAAAATTATATATACAGGTCTATTTTTTTGTTTGATATATATGTATATATGTATATATACAATTTTATATACAGTCGAGACTATGGATTGGATGTGATTCTACATGTATTTCTATTCGAAATCCATAAAGAAGATACGAGATTGTATTAAACACTGCATAGCTTTTGGCAATCGGAGATATCTTCATTCTGTTTGATCAAAATCCTATTTGGCGTTGACAAATCTGAATCTGAGTGCAGCCTAAAGATCAAATCGATTAGGATCGTGTCCGTCGCCTGTTCAACTTACCGGGAAATGGCTCTTAGGGGTCTTAAGGCTCGTAAAGTTCGTAATGAACGTAAAACCTTCAAATTTTCATTCTCCTCAATGAGCAGTGAAAAGACGGAAACCTAATGGATTCAAAATATTAAAAGTCTATATATATAACATAATTTCGAAATCTCCGACTACTTACAAATACAATTATAAAATCTAGTATTGTCCAAAAGCTTGTAAAATATTTGGAGAAGCCCAAAGCCAACCATTTCAATATCATTTCCACCACAAAGATCAAACAGAATGTGAAATTGGTCCAATAGAGGACACGTTTAAGAGTCTTATTGCTATCCAAATAGATGTCCTCGAAACAGAGCGTAATACTCGACGCAAAGATCAGCACTAAGACAAACCACTCAAATGCCGGAGTATCGACAACCGTTAAGACAGCCGTCCTAATACGTGTCCAATGCTTGGCACTTTGTGTATCCATGCAGGACATGAACCATGGACAACGAAAATAAAAGCTACAAATGAACAAAGTATTAGCAAGGAATTATAAAATATGTGAAAATTATATTTGCATAGGTTCTACTACTCACTGATCGTAGCACTTTTGTGGAAAGCAATCATCTGGAACTTTTGGCGGCTTAGTTTGACCGAAGCTTGGAAAAGTCATGGGATCATTGTAGGCGCCCTGCGAGTTACGTCTCCCACCGACAGTGAGATCGTCTACGTAGGAAACGAGACAATGCCATGGTTTTTCGGTCAGACGTGAGAAAGCCGAAGGTTTTTGCGATGATGACGATGTGACAGCCGCCTCTTGGGCATGATGATGCAATGGCTCAGTCTTTTGGCTGACATCGGCCGCTCCCGAGCTATGAGATTCGGTGCGAGCGGACTGAAAGGAAGCGGCTTTGTCTAAGGTCGATTGTGGATGCTCCGAGCGTTGTCGTTTGCCGGCCATTGGATGTGAATGCGGATGGTCATGTGTTGTGGTCTGTATACTAGTGGCGTGATAATGCTGCTGATGCTCGGTAAGAGCAGCCAGCGGCGGTGTGGCCTTTAGCGATGAAATTTGCGCCAGTGTTGGTGGCTCAATGCTCGATTTCAAGGATGTGGGCGGTGTGGCTGGTACGGTCTTTGATTGCTTCTGTTTCTGTATAAGTAAATTCTCATAGGAATTGGTGCTCTTCAGTGACAAGCTATCCAATTGGCTTAATTGCTGTGGATCACCATGAAGAAATTTTCTTGGCATTTTCTCCGATTCAATGCGTAGGGTGGAAATGGGCTTCTCCTCCTCGGGCAACTCTTCAAGACGTTCAATTAACGAGAGACGTTTAAAGCGATCAAACTGTAAGCTAAATGGATCATTTTTACGTCGCATAAATGGTGATCCTGTGCCAGTTGCAGAGGTATTGCTTGTCGCTGCCACTGCCATAGCCTCCATGGCTATAAAGGGTGCATGAATTTGATCACAGATTTTACGTATCTCATTCGATATGCTAAAGTCCTCATCAATCTTGCGCTGTTTCTCCAAACTGCGTCGTTTCAATTTCATCGATTGACGATGAGCCGATGAGCTAACCGAGTGAGAACGTCGTGGCACACTGGACAGATCATAGCTGTCATAGGGATTTAATGGATGCACTACCTCATCGGCAGTGGTGCGCTCTGTTGCCGCTGTTATATGGGCTATATGATCCATAATCGCGCGGGTGGCCACATCAGCAGCCGGCGAGGGTTCAGAGAGTGTGGACAATTTTCTCTCCAGCGAGGTGGTTGAACGCTTAATCTCTTCCAATTCCTTTTCGAAACTTTGTATGATGTTATCGAACTCTGAATGCTCCACCAAGGGTTCGCTGTCCAATTGCTGTTGGGAGGAACGATGCGAACGCACTGGATTAATCCTATCTTCGTCTTGTAGGAATTGGAATAGCTCTTTCTGATCACAATTGAGCAGCTCTTCCCGCAAATTTCCACCCTGTTGGGATAGAAGCTCATCCTGGTCAATGGAAATGGAATTGAGCGAGTGACCACTCGAGTGTCTTCTCATATGACTGCCACCCTCCTCCGTTTCCGTTTTAATCAACGACTGACCACTTGACTGGGATAGGCGATCCAAACTTTTACGATAACTGGGAGATCGCGTGAGCAAAGATTTCTGATACTTGAGATAGGCTTCATCATGTTCGGAGGCCTCTTGCAGTGAATCCACACGTGCAAATGAGCCACTACGCTGATCATTGGCATAGGGATCAGTATCTGTGGAATTATAATGGCCCAACAGCCGCAGCTCTATTGATTCTGTGTAGGTGGCCTCGTCCCGTGAATCATTATGTTGTGTCCCCACTCCAGAGGATATTTGATGCTGCAATCTGCTGCGCTCTGGCAACAGATTTTGATTCTGGGAACTTATGGCCACCTCATATGGCGGCGGCAGGGAATCGCTAGTTAAAGGCAGTTGTGGCTGCTGTGGCAATTGTTCCTGCTGCTGTTCATGCAGCAAAGGCTCCTCATATTCCAAGCCATCAACAATTGTATGCAGATTTTCAGCCAATGGTATTTGAAAGCCAAAATCTGAGCCCGAGACAGGACGGTTCATAGACTCCTGTTGAGGCAGAGGAACATGTATTAAAAATTCCATTAAATACAATAAGAAAAACTTACCTGATAGCTTAATCTATGGAACTTGGTCTCGGCCAACAGACTTGGTTTCTCCAATTCGAGCACTGCCTGCGATTGTCCCTGCTGCATTTGTTGTTGCTGCTGCTGCTGTTGGTGCTGAGCCTGTTGTGCCTCAAGGACAATCTGTTGAAATTTCTCTGCAAATTTACGCTCTTTGCGATCTTTGCGTTCCTGCCGCTTTTTACGTATTAAATCACGAACTCTTTCAATGCTCCTGGCCAACTTTGATTCCTCGCCCACTTCCTGTTTTATTGGTAAAAGATTTGCATTAGTTTAAACTTGAATTAAACAAGGTTTTCAGCTACGTTTTTTTGTTTTTTTTTTTTTTGATTTTGATTTTGACACACAAATTGAAAGCAACATAAAAACACATTATTAACAATTTGATTATAATAAATATATAATATAGATATACATATAATATATAGATTGGGTTTTTTCATTGCTATTTACATGTATTAAAAATTTTGTTCTAAGGAATTTTTGTTTTTAAAGCAAGCTACAGTTTTTTTTTTCGATAATTAAAAAAGAGGATTTTTTTTTGGTTTTTTGAGGATTTAAGTTTTTGTTTTTAAAAAATTACCTTTTTCTTGAAAATCTGTTTAACGGTTTTTTTTTGTGTATTGAAATTTGTTTCAGTTTTGTTTTTTTGTGTATTTTGTATTGAGGGTGTTTTTTGAGTGTGTTAAGTGTTTTTTAGTTAAGATTTAAACGCATGGTGCAAAGTTGACAACAGAAATTTTAGTTAATTGAAATAGTTTAGATAAAGTTAAAGGTTGTTTTAGTGCATATCAAACAAAAGATTTGATTCGATTAAGACCTACATAGACATATAGACATATAGAAATTTTGCATTCGACTTTAGCCGAATTGGCAAAATTTTAACTTGGTTTTTTTTTTATTTTTAAGTATTTCATATTTAATTTAAAGTCTTTAAAATCATTCGATGGGAATTTTGGTGTGAGAAATTTGAAATTAAAACAAAGATATTAAAGTATTAATTTTGTGTATGAAACATTCCTGGATATTGATTTTCTTATTTTTTCATTTTCCTTAGGGTGAAACTTAAAAATTGCTCAGATTTTTTTGGGTGTATAATTCAATTGGTATTATTTCTGGTGAATGGAAGACCCACAAATTATTTAGTCATTGGTTTTTAATTTTTGCTGGCACACGCACACACACAGAGATTTAAGGTACATATGTAGACATATAGACATTCCACAAACAATATTGATATAGGAATTTTAATAGTTATGAATACAATTTAAGATATATATATAAACGAAAAAACTTGCCTCTTTCTTTGACTTTAGCTCCTCGGAATTGAAACTGTTGAGCAACAAGGCCAAGAACAAATTAAGGACCATAAAATTACCCATGACCAAAGTGGGCAGAAAAATAGCAAAGCATGTAGAGGCACCTTGCTGTAAGTAGTTTAAAGGATAATACAATTAGCATATTTTTGTTTCGTTTATAAGAAAATAAAGTCACCTCTTCTTCAGCACGCATACAATCCCAAAGCGGTTCAATCCATTCACCACACAATATGCGAAAGATCATCATGAATGAATGAAAGAAATCATTGAAATTCCATCTAGAACAATAATAATAATCAACTATATATATAGATCCATACAATATAGATAGATTTAAAGTACATACCTAGGCACAGGATCTGGATCAAATTTCTCTGGCGTATAATCTTTGGAGAACAATTGCATGCCAATCACAGCGAATATATAAATAACTATGACCAGAATTAGGGTCAGATTACCCAAGGCGCCTATAGTTGATATTATAATACTCAGTAAAACCTTCATAGTGGTCCATGATTGGGCCAGTTTCAACACACGTAACTATAATTTTAATTAAAAATTGTATATAAATTATTAATTTTATTTGTTTAATTTTTTTCTACTCACCAATCGCAGACCTCTTAAGACACTTAAACCATCCACCAATTCAAATATAATATCCAATAGACTAGCTGTAACAATAATCAAATCAAATATATTCCAACCACATAGGAAAAAATCCTTGGATAAGGCCATTAGTTTGACTATGCACTCAAAGGTGAAAATTGAGGTGAAAACCTAAAATAAATAAATAAATATATATATATATATTTATATATATATATATATATATATATATAGAAGCTAATTAGAAGGAAAAGCAAATCAGATATTTATATATATATACAAACCTTATTGCCCACATCGAGGGCATTGCGAAAGCTCTCGCTCATCCCATGATGTTCCATTGCCAGAAAGGCAGTGTTAAGAACAATGCACAATGTGATGGCCAGTTCGAATAGTGGATCACGCACCACCTTATATAAACAATTCTGGAACTGAAGCCAACTCTCATAATCGGCACAGCAATGAATGCAGCGATCGCAATTTCTATCCGGAAGGTCATCTGTATAAAAATTAAATCGTAATTAGTTTTCGATATTTATATATGTATATACTATTTTGTATATATATATATATATATATATATATATATATATTACCTATAACGACAACCTGGGATGAGAATTCCTGATGCAAGGCATAGACATTATGATTCTTGATTCTGGCTATATTTCCATTACATTTGATCAGTCGTACTTCGCGTGGCGATAAAGCCAATTCTACTGTCGACACATGCCCCAGTAATTCATTAGATGCATCATGCTCCTGCTCTTCATGATCATCGTCTACCACACCGGAGTCATCTTGGGAAGATTCACGATTGACACCACTAGAATTGGAACTTGTCTGGCGACTACTGGCTACTAATTGACCCTTGTAGTCTGATGGATATAACATATTTGGATTTTTAACATTAACATTTGGATCCTGAAAGCTAATGCGACATTTTGGTGGTGCCACATGGGCATCCTGCTGCTTCTGTTGTTGTTGTTCCTGTTGTTGCTGCTGCTGCTGTTGATGATCTATCTGCTGTTGGTATTGTTTTTGTGCTTGGATACTGAGTGCCGTAGGTCTTTCGGTTGCACTGTGACGCGGACTTGGTCCCGGGCTTGGGGTGGCCGAATTTGATTTATTGCCATCCTGGCCATTGCCATTGCCATTACCATTAGCGCCATTAACGCCATCCTTGCCGCCCTTGATACCCTTTTTTCGACGCGTCTTCTTTTTGCTGTAGGAGGCTAGGAGCACACCTTTGCGGGAATCAATCTTCTTTTTATTGTTCTTATTAAGCTTCTTCACATTTAGCACTGAGGGATCAAAGCTAAAAGTGGAATCATCTCGATGATCCAGAAGATCCTTTTTGCGCTCTTCATTTGTGATCTCGGCCTCCTCCTCGTAGCTTAAGGCCACAACGGCTAGCATTAGATTAATTAGGTAAAATGAGCCAAAGAAGACAACCACAGTGAAAAAGGATACGCTCATAGGGCCACAGGTGGCCAATACCTACAATAAAAAAAGTTCAGTATAAGGAACCGGATTAGGATACGGGGGACAAGAATAACCAACCATATTATAAACATTCTCCCAGTAGTCCAAGGTGATTAACTGGAATGTGGTTAACATTGACCACATGAAATTGTCAAAATTGGTATAGCCATGATTAGGATTCTCCCCGACGCAGATGCACACGTAACCCAATGGACAATGTCTCGCACCAGTTAGGTTGCCACACAACATTGGCAGCTCCTCCTCATCATAGAGCCAATTGTCCGTATCGTTGACCCATCTAAAATAGGGAGTAAAAGATAACCAATATTGTTGCCTTTTGATGATTGATTCCAAATTACATTTGCCAATCCAGATGCGAGATGTTATTCCAATCTGTGGGGACCTGACGCACACATTTGTTCCTCAGCTCACCCATATAAACCTGCAGGGCGAATAGGGCAAATACCATCAGACAAAAGATGGTTAACGTCATGACCTCAGCCAGTTGGCGGAAGGAGTGTAGCAAGGCATTGATAATGGTCTTTAAGCCAGGCATTATGGACACCGTCTTAAGGGCACGCAATACCCGAAACGTACGCAGCCCGGCCAGATTGCCGACCTCCATGCCAATAGTTGCATAGCCGCTGGTTATTACCACAAAATCCAACCAATTCCAGGGATTACGCAAGTAGGTGTACTTGTTCAGTAAAAATCCTTTGGCAATTATTTTGATGACCATCTCAATGGAGTAAATGGCCAGGAAGATGTATCTGAAAATGATAAATTAAAGTTGAAATCCATTTCTAAGCGTGATTGGATTAAGAAAAAACTTACTCTGCCTCCTCCACCGTCTCGGTCATGGCCAAAAAAATGCAATTGAACAAAATAGTGGCCATCACGCAGTAGTCGAAGAATTGGTTTGTAGCTATATAGACACATACTCGACGTGCTGGACTCCAGGGATGGAAAAGAAATAGGCTTTTGGTACCCGTAAAACGATGTATATAATTTTTACGAAAACGTTTCGACACCACACAAAATGTCTGAAAAACAAAACAAAATACACGCGCCGATTAATATATTATCGATATATTTTAAGTGTAGGTTAACACATTGGCAAGACTCGGCATACGAACTCACAAATGGCTTTACGTTATCGTTATCAAATACTCGATACTCTTGAGCTTTTAAATTAGCACGTAAGTTTTGTAATAAGCGAGATGGCTCTAACAAAGTTGGCCTGATTTTTATGTGACTTGTTTTCTTGTCACCATTAAGATTAATCGTAGCACAATTTAAATAAATAGGTATCAAAACGTAAATGGAATGCAGATTAACAGATTAAAACATAGTTAAAACCAACAAAAAAAGCTAATTTTGCTAAAAGTATTTTGTGTTTTTCTTGTTTGTTGCAGAAATTAATTTAGCTTTTTTTTTGGCCCTAAAATATTGCTATACTGACTAGTGTCAAATTCGATTATACTCGATACTACTCGATACTTTCAGTTGTCAAAGTACCACGCTAGCCAACGAGTTAAATTTCCGCTTCCTGTTCGTTCTTTCGTTCTCAAACCGTCGTCAAGACTAGAAGGAAAATGAGAGCTAAGGTAATTGGAAAAAAAACTTGCAAACTATGGGTGGCAGTGAAAAGTGAAAATATGCAAAATAAGCAATTCGAGATTAAAGGTGCACTGATCTAATGATATTTTCCGTGCTTTTCTTTGCAGTGGCGTAAGAAGCGTATGCGTAGGTTGAAGCGTAAGCGCAGGAAGATGCGTGCACGCTCCAAGTAAGCGGCTCGGCCATCGCCCGATTAAATGGTAAGTAAATCATCCCCCTACCCCATTATTCGTATTCGCTTGCTGACCATTGTCCAGCGGAGCCCCTGCCGTCACGCGACATACTAATTTAATGTTTTTTCGTTTCCTTCCATTTGTAGGAACTTTTGACACTACAACAACACTAAAATAAGAGCATGCCGTTTTGGGCCAAATCACGAATTTTCACCCCCACACTACACAAGAGTTGGAACCGAGAAGGCGGGTATTGGCCCAAGTAATTTTCACACAAAACTCGAAGAAAGCTGCATTTAAAAGGCACTTAAAAAATTTCATGTTGAAATTTTCTTCTTAATAAATTACTGGATTTTCTTCACAAAAGTTCCACAAAAAAAAGCATGTGTTCAATTCATTTTATGTGTGCGAAAGCGAATTTTGTATAGCTGATGGTTCAACCTAACCACATTTCGATAAGTGTGTGTATATGTGTGTGTGTGTGTGTGTGTAATCATGTGTCCGTTTAGTCGGTATGGATATGGGAGCACATTTTGCTTAAATTGCCAGTTTGTAATGTATAAATTATTGAATAGTCTATATAAATCTTTAGTTTCATTTTTAACCACATTGACCACCACAAATCTTTGAGGAGGAATATACATCGATAACGGATGAAAAAGAGGGACAGGAATATAGCGCCATCATCATTCCCAGTAACAGTAGTAAGTAGCCTTCAATAACACCAACATAGCACCGCAGTTAGAGTCAGTCTAAACCACCAAAAAGCAATGAAATCGTCTCGAGAGTCAAGGCCAAGGCAATAAATTCTTGCCTTAATCGGCTAATACAATTATTCAAATCACACAGGAATCAGACTACTAGAGCAGCAGCTCTTTCTCACAATCTCCTTGGGGGAAAAGAGTGAATGCGGAGGAACTCTCTGAGTCCGCGTGTCGTGCGCTTCTCGTTCTCGTCAGGTTTCTGCTATATATGGGTTCCCTTCGGAAATATCGATTGCTGGCACCCCAGAGAAAACCAATGAAAAGCCAAGAAGAATCGGGGCACGAGGCAACGTTTGTTCATTAGCGCCTTGATTTCTTCTTCAATTATATATGCAGATGTGCTGTTCCTTCTTTGTCCAATACCCCTGTTTCCCCCACCTTTTCCCATCACTCACACCTCTTTGCCTGAAGGTCGTTTGTCACTGTAATACACACATAAACGTCTCGTTCAGCCGAGTAAGCAGAAATTTTAATGTAACAAGCAGAAATTACGATTTTGGTTCGGGTTTGGGTTTGGGTTGATGAGGATTGGGTGGCATCAACGCCGGCAACTGCCAGTGGCAGTTTGTTCCTTTTTGTGGTCTGGAGGAAGATAGGACACAAGGGGAGGGCGAGGAGGTCGGTTGTGAAGGTGCGGGTTGTGGAAAAATGGATGAGCATGTGTATGTTGTACTTTTAAGTGCATAAAATGAAAAGTTGTGTTCTTGGTTTGGAATCTCTGTCTCCCTTCTCGTTCCCCTGTATCTTGGGTTTGTGTGGTCTTGTCTTGGATGGTTTTCTGTTTGGGCAAACAAGCGGCGTCTGTGTCGCATCACACACACACACACATACACACACAAGCATAACAAAAACAGACTGAAAGTGTCCTTGTTATCCTTATGCATTTGTTTGCCGGCTCCCAAGATGTTTTCAAGTGTTCTATTAAATGCAATTAAGCACTTTGCTTCAGATTTTCCGCCTTGCATTTGCATTGAAATACTTTTAGTTTTGCTTGGCGCTTACAATTTGGGACTATCGTTATCGGCAGTGATGAGCAAGCAATTAAATACAGTGACTAAGTAAAAACTAAATAAGTATAATGGGACATTAAGATACAATTAGAAAGCTTGACTGTTGATCATGAAATAAAATCAAACATTTTCGGTTTGTATATAATCTTGATAAGGTTGGTTAAAACATACATATCTAATAAATATGCAAGCTGAATAATACATACATACATACATATGTATGTATATAATAGATATACATACATATCTATGTATTATTATCTTAATTGTAATTTTATTTTACATGTTGAATGTTGTTTAATGATAAAATTCTCAAAATTAAAATTGTTCCTTTTAAGTTTAAATGAGACAAATAAGCCAGAGTTCTGCAGTTCTTAGTCACAGTGACACGTCACTGGTATTCATTTGCATATCTGAATGCCTGAAGCTTTGTCCTGCGGTTACTTGCATGTTTATTTAAGCTCTACTCGTCTGGCCCAATATACAGCACACCATACGACCAGTTGTGAGAGTCCCGTTATTTAAAATTATTTTGCCACGACACGTGTATTTTTGTACTGTTCTGGCCATGCCATGGAACGCCGCTAAGTCTTGAGTGTACACCACTACCACTTGCATGTTCGTCTATAATTTGTCCGGGCTGCTGCGACTATGTTGGAACAGGGCGGGGGGAAGTGGTGGCAGTGTCGGTGGCGGCCAGTTTTGTTTGAGTCACGTAAATATACCGTTGTCAACTTGCTTGGCTCGGCCTGAGCCGTGTGACCCATATAGCCCCCGCAGCCCCCATCTGCCACATTGTACTTAACCCCAGTATGGGTGGATATATGTATGTGTGTATGTATGTTTGTGTATATGTTTGTTTATTTTTGTGTTTGTTTCTTTGTGGTTGTGTTGTTCCCTGCCTCCAAAAATTTAGTTTCACTTTTTCTGTAATTTAATTGCCGCGCCACATTTGCGCTGATTTCCGTTTTTACCATCGAGGACTGTTCTAGGCATTTTCCATTAACCTAGCTTGGCGGCTTTGTGTACTTGTGCTTATGTTTGCTGGGAAAAGTGCATTTTCCCCCCCGCTTTTTTCTTTTACATTTGGCCACAATGCGAAATGCAACAACAAGGACAATGAGAGAGCAATGTTACTTTACTATAAAATGGCGGCGTCTTGTTCCATTTCCGTTGTGCCACTTGCAATTGTTATTGCAGTTGACTTTTTAATTAGTGCCGTTCCACTTACCTCCTCGTATATAAAGGTGTCAATCTCCTCCAGCGGCTTGCCATACATATCTTCCGGAAAGGGCTCGAATTTTCGGGGCAACACATCGCCATCCTCCACAGAAGCCTTGGTGCGCGGATGAAAGCCATATTCGCGCACCAACTGAATGTGGCGATTCTCGTGCTTGACCTGCGACTTTTGCGTGTAGGCAACAACTTGATGTTTGGCAACTGCAATAAGAAGGCCAAAAGAAAAAAGGAAACAGTGTAAAAGATTAATCACTCAGTTTTGTGTAAACGAATGGATTTACTTTGTTAGGGGCGATCTTACTAAGTATACTCTTACAAAGGGTCCATTCAAGTTTAATGGAAAAAAAATTAAATTCCCTCAATGAAACTTGACACACTTTCCTTAGAGAAGCATTTTGAAATCAATTTTAAAATTATGCTTAGCTACTAAATTTTTCCTCATAAAATTTATTGAGTGTGTTGTTTTTTTTTTTATATAATTTTGTATAATTAATTGTTTGGTTTGTTTTTTTTTTCGCAAATTATTTCTTTTGGTTTTTTTGCATTGTTAACGATCCAGAGATGACAGAGAACTCGGTGAAAATCCAGATCCTTCAAGCACTGGGTGGTGGCATATCCGGAGCTTGCACTCGTTTCGTTGCCCAACCATTTGATGTCCTTAAAATACGATTCCAGATGCAAGTGGAACCAGTGGGATCCAAGCATGAATCATCAAAATATCGTGGTATGTTCCAGGCTTTAAGCGCCATATATAAAGAGGAGGGTTTACGTGGAGTGTGGAAGGGTCACAATGCCGGTCAGGTGATGAGCATTTCATATGCTCTTGTCCAGTTCTGGTCATACGAACAATTAAAAGTAAGAGCATTTCAGACAGAATTTTTTTCCAATCGGCCACTATTTGCATTTTTTATGTGTGGTGGACTGGCTGGATGTTTGGGGACAGTAGCAGCACAGCCATTTGATATTATCCGGACAATGATTGTAGCTTCTGATCCGAATAGTCGTTCCAGTAAAGTGAATACTATTACTGGTGTGAGTCGTGTGGTAGAAAAAAAGGGTATACGTGGATTAGCACGAGGATTGCCCTTTACTTTGTTCCAAATTTATCCCTTAGTGGGAGCCAATTTTCTCATTTACAAATATTTAAATGAATTGGCCGTAGTGGCCCAACAGAAATTAACAAATAATCCGAACCCCGAAAATAAGATACCAGGATTTTGCCTATTTGTTAACGGAGCACTTGCTGGTGTAGCAGCTAAAATGTTGGTTTATCCAGCCGATGTTATCAAGAAGCGTATACAATTGAGTGTCTTTAAGGATGATCGCAAATCTTTTGGACGTAACCCCATTTGCCCGACATTTTATCAATGTATAGGCACCACATGGAAGGTTGAAGGTTTAAGTGGATTCTACAAAGGGATGTCTCCAACTTTGTTTAAGTCTGGCTTGACCACAGCATTTTATTTTACTATTTATGATCACTTTAATCGTTGGTTTATACGTCCATTAAAGGATACCGCGGAAAAATCCGAAAAGTTCAAAAAAGACAAGTGAAAGTACATATATGGAAAAGCTCGGAAAACTGCTGTGAACTTTTGCTTACCGCATAAAACTTAATATGTTATGTATGTTATGTACCCAAAAAGTAATTATTACATCTTGTATTGATTAAATAATTATTTATGCTAAAATTTATTTTTGTTTTCCTTTTTTTTTTTTGTTTTTTGATTTTGTTTTAACAAGGCAAATGGATGGATATGATGTATAATTTAAGAAGGGATTCAACAATGAAATGGAGCAAATAAAGACTAGATGGCCAACGCTGTGGTGTGAAAGCCTAAGCCCAGTTTGAGCTGGAGCCAGACCAGCCACCGGCAGCCGGTGCCGAATAGCTGTATCCAGAATCACCGCCGCCGCCGCCGGAAGAACCATGAGAGGCAGCAGCAACAGCAGCGTATGAAGAATCATCATGCCCACCGCTGCTATAACTGCCACCGCTGCTGTAGCTAGACCCACTGCTGTAGCTTGAGCCTCCGCTGTAACTGGAGCCACCACTATAACCTCCACTGCTGTAACCTCCACCGTATCCACCACTGCCAGAGCCAGCAGCTGCGGCTATAGCGGCCACATTAGCTTCATCATGACCGTGTCCGCCGCCGCTATAACCACCGCCGCCGCTGTAGCCTCCACCGCTGCTGTAACCACCACTGTATCCACCACTGCCTGAACCGGCAGCTGCTGCGATAGCAGCCACATTGGCATCATCGTGACCATGGCCGCCGCCGCCGCCATATCCACCGCCGCCGCTGTATCCGCCACCACTGCTGTAACCACCGCTTCCGGACCCAGCAGCAGCTGCTATAGCAGCCACACTTGCATCATCATGACCATGTCCGCCACTGCTGTAGCCTCCACCGCTGCTGTATCCTCCTCCACCGCCACTGTAACCCCCATGGGAGGAAGTAGCAGCAATGGCAGCAATATTTGCCACACCATGATCTCCACCACCATATCCGCCTCCATGACCATGTCCATGATCGGAACCAGAACCAGCTGCCGCTGCGATAGCCGCAATTTTAGCATCATCATGACCAGAACTGTAACCGCCCGAGCTATGGCCGCCACCGTAGTGTCCGCCGCCGCCACCACCGGCATGATTTTCAGTGATCACAGCATATGTGCTAACATGGCCACCACCTCCACCGCCGCCGCCACCGTGGCCATGATCGTGACCATGATCGTGAATCTCATAGGTTGCAGCACCACCGCCGCCACCGCCGTAACCGCCGGCGCTGTAACCACCGAAATCATGGTGGTCATGCCCCCCACCGCCACCACCTCCGCTTTCGGGCAAATGTATGCGTATATGAACATGTTCTTTGCCAAAGGTGGGCTTGCTCGATGCCAACGGACTGGCCACTAAAAGCACGCCAATCTAAAGTGATGAGAAACAACCAATTAGGATCCAATCTTTTGAATGATCAACCGCGTGTGTCTCCAACTCACAATGAAATAAGCTGCCATTTCTTAAGGATTCGTTTATATCCGTTACTCTCACTCGCTCTTTCTCTCTCGGATGATTGGCCTCTGTGTTGGGCTATATGGATCGACTGGAAATGATTTGGCCAAAGACTCGGCACGCTGTTTTTATACAAGCCAAATGGCTAGATTATGTAACTGAAGCGCAACCAGCGCTTGGCAGTTGTTGAGGCAAGTGCCAGAGATTATCTCGGAGAGAAGACAACGGCGATGACGATGGCAATAAAGAGACGCTGAGATGCAAGAAACGAAGCTATCTTACACGACCACGACCCATTGAAGGCCACATTGTTTCGTTTCGTTTTCATTTACATTTTCCATCCCTGTCTCACGCAAGAGAGTGTTGACCTTTCACCGCCCTTTATCTGTTTTCTTGGTTTTACTTTTTTTGGCAAAAAAAAAAAAAAAAAAAATATTCCGACTCCCTACCTCTTTTTGGTTTGCTACCTCTTCCGCTCTTCAATCTAGTGCTCCACTTTCATCGTGTCTTAGAGAAAATCTCTCGTTTGCCCTAAGCTTATTAGGTATTTGTACCTGTTTATTTTGTTTTTTTTTCGTTTTCATTTTTTAAGTTTTTTTTTTTTAGTTTTTTGACGTAAGTTTTAAATTTTGTAAATCGAAAATCAAATTAATATGCAACTTGACCAGTTCCAGTTCCACAGTTTGGCCCAGGGCTTGCTGCCGATGCTGCTGTTATTGGCCCAGCTGCTTGGTTACTATATTAACCGTTAGTTATTTTCGTTACTGCTGTTGCTAATGTTGTTGTTGTTGTTGTTGCTGGTCATGTTTTATGACTGTTCGAGTCTTTGATATGAACTTCCTATTGGCAATTCCTTTTTGTTGGACTTGCATAACGCGGACCCGTCTGCATCAGGTCCATATACCCATACATACATGCAACAATGTATATATATATTATATGCATGAGTATTGAGTGAGATTGGCCAAGGGTTTTTGTCATTTTTATTATTTTGTTGTTATTTTCTTTTCTCTCTTTCAGTATTTTTTTTTTTATTTTGAAGCCATTAAATATTTATTTATGACTGTCCGGTTATGGAAAATTTATTTGCCACCCCAAATTGGCATGGTGGCAAACTGGGCAACAGATGAACTGCAAAAGTTCTGTAAGAAGAAAAAAAACTTCTGATATGTTTCAAGTAGAGTGGGAGAGGGAGAGCGATGCTTGGAGTAAGTTCCAATTGCGAATACATAATAAAATTTCTCTTTCTCGAAATGGAAATGGAACTGCTGCCAAAAAGTTTCATCTTAGCTGATTCAGTTATAGTTTTGTTTCAAGTTCTTTCTTACTGTAAAGTAATTAGTACCAGAATATGTTACTCGAATCTTGATTTCATGTTCCCCAAAGAAACTTGCAACTTATTTTTTTTTTGTAATTTAGCTAAGTTGCTTAACCATATTTAGATTAAGTAAACATAGTTAATAAAGCTTTATCTTGAATACGTTTTCTTGTTATAGTTTGTGTTCTTTATATTTATTATGAGCCGTTTAATAAAATGTATTAATTGTAAAGAAAATATCTTAAGATTTACTCAAGTTTTAAAAATTTTATTACTTTTTACTTTACAAATTTTCTTTATGAAGAAATTTGACTTGGGTCATTTTTAAATATTCCATTAATGATTCATTCTGTTGCACAAATGTTGGTTGGTTTTAGTTTAATGTATGAAGTCTTTGTTTCTAGTTTTTAGTTTCTCTTAGTTTTTAGAGTTCTTTGTTTGTGTTAACAGTTTTGATGTTTATGTTATTTTTAGTTGGCCTATGTGGAAAGTTAAATTATTTATTCATGTCTAATGCACTTTCATTTCTTGCTTAATCAAAACTTTCCAGTAAGAAACTTCTTTCGTTGTTGCTTTTTGGTCAATTGCAGATAGAGTTAGTTTTGTGGTATATTTCCTATTTTGAAATTGGGTTAGGTCAAATTTGTTCATTCCTTTTTTTATTTTTGTCTATAACTGCCATAACGGGTCTTTTCGAAGTTATTTCGAGAGTTGGTTTCTTTGTAACATTATTGGGTTAAGCCTTGCCTTGCAGACGGTCATCAGAAATATATCTTGTCATGCTCCGCTGCAATGTTGGCAAAAGGCAACTGAAAACCAAATGTACCATGGATATTTTTGGTTTATTTTTTTTGCCACTCATCATCATCATCAGCAGAGGCAGTGGCAGTGGCAGCAGCGACAGAAGCAACATTGCTTACATCAGAGCATCACCATTAGAGTAGGAGAGGTCATGGCCAGCGCCTGTGCATTTTGTATCTGTATCTTTCTCTTCTCTCTGTTTCTCGCTCTCTATCTCTTACTCACTCTCTCTCTCTCTCTCTCTCTCTCTGTCTTTCACTTACTGTGTATCTTTTTTTCTATCTCTCTGTTTCTATCTATGTTTTTGTATTGTCCATTGTTAGGCTTTCGCTGATGATTAGCTAGTCTTTTCATTAGCATTGAGCGACTACGATGGGTGAGTGGGCTGAAACTGCTGCTGCTGCTGCAATTTTCATTAACCGTTTGAAACGGGGCCAAAAGCAAAACAACAACCGACAGACTGACCGACCAACATGCCTAAATATATAGATACATACATGCAAACATACATCTATTATGATTACGAATTGGTTTTTTGTTGATTAACATTTCCATCTGTTGCCAAATCAATTAATAGACATTTAAATTCACTCGAATTGTTAACAAAAAGCCACACCAGAGCGTGGCGATGTGAAATGAAATGCCGTTACTTCTTATATAAAAAACTTGACTTCCTACCGAATATAATCAAAAATAAAAATCAAAAGCAAAAAAGAAGAAGCAGCAGTAGCAACAACCAAACAAACAACATCAGCAACATCATCGCCAACACCAACGCTTTAAGCTGTTACCAATCAAATGTTTATGAAGATCAGACTGGGGATACAAAATAAAATGAAGTTCGAAGCTTTCAATACCAGACAGATAGAGATGGGAGGGAAAGAGTGAGAGTAAGGAGTAAGAGAGATAGAAAGAGGGAGAAATAACAAGTATGTATTTAGGTTTACAAGAGATGCCACAGGGCCAACAACATCAACAACAACTGCAACATTGGCGATGACTTCCACGACCAAGTCAAAGATGATGTTGATGATGACTATGGGTAACCGGTTGGCGGTCGCACATTAACATTATTGTAAATGCAACAAAGACGCACATCTTCCCCATATTGCATAATATGCCCCAGCTCCAGCTTCAGCTCCAAAATAAAAAAAAAAACAGGCTTGCTGCATCTTCATGCGGAAGCAAAATGATTCTCAAAGAGCCCAAAAAAAAAGGAAAAATAGCAACAGCAAAACGAAATTGCACACAAACACAAATCCATGTTGATGGTTAAAAAAAATATAATAAAAAACCAGTTGCAGTTGCAGTTGCTAAAACCAATGCTGAGGGGGCTGATGGGGATGGGAATGGGGATGGCTATGGTGTTGCAGCTGCATGAAGTTGAGACCTTTGCACAAGTTCAATGGTGACTGGAATATGGATTCAGTTTTCAATTGGGCTTTGGCATAATTGCACTTTCTATTGCCAACAGTTTCCTGTATTAAAGGAGCTGATATCGAAACGGCAAAGATGAGAAAGAGGGCAGAAAAGTGGATGATAGTGGATAGTAATGGCTAGAACAAACGTTGCCTGAAGGTAAAATGAAACTAAAAATGCAGCGAAATGTGGAACAAAATATATATACATATATATAAAAAGAAGAAAAAGAGATGCAAAAATTGCTCTCTACATATTTAATTAGTTTCCGTTTCCGTTCATATCTGTAATCCCTTCCCGCCATCTGGCAAACCTTTGTCTGCATGTATGTGTGTGTGTGTGTGTTTGCCTGCATTGTGTGTTAACCCTTTATTTTTCAGCGCCACTTCCTGCCCCACCTCCACCGCATTTGCCATCACAATGGCAATTCTGGGAATTGAAGAGAATTTGGTATGGCGTTGCGTAACTTATGGCCAGTCATCATCAGTGAAAATAAAAGTTTTCTATAAAGGAATGACCGATTTTCATTTCCACCCCCTTTCCCCCTCCCCTTGTCTTGCTTTATACAGGCTTTACCCATTTCCCCATTTCGATTTCGATTTGTTTATCATTTATTTAAATTGCCCTTGGCAAAAAAAGGGTCTTCGGAGGCGCCATTAAGCTGGGTCCTTGGTCTTTTGAATTCGCATTTTTATTGGCCCTGGCAGGAAGAGTCTCAGACTGCAAGAGTCAGAGGTTAAAGCGCCGCCTACATACACACGCATACACTCACACACACATAGCACACACATACAATATGAGCAATGCTCTTTAATTATGCTGATGAGCACAGAGGGCAGAAGCCAATAAAGGAAGGCACAAAACACGCACAACACAGCCAAAAATGAGCAGGACTAGAATTCACTCCATCTATCGGCACACACACACACACACACACATAGTTTTTTCACACACAACCTCGAACCACCGTAAAACCCTAAAACTCGGCACAGTGGATTTGTCCTTTAAATAGCTAAAAGAAGCTTTTGATGTAGGTGAAGTGGAAAGCATCAAGAATCGTTGAAGAGGCCAAACGATGGAACTCTGTCAATCGTGCAAAATCTCAAATTAGGTTGGAAACTTGTTAAATTTTTCGGATTTATTTCATGGAAACATTTTCAATCACAATTTTCAAATGGTTTTGGTTTAACTTAAGGTTTAACTGCTATAGCTAATAGAAAGATTGAATTTTTTAAATACTTCTCAATCTTAGATATGAATAATTAATAATAATAGTATATTTCAAAATGTAAAAAATTAAATAACAATTAAAAACAGTGCACAATTTATTGATTTTTATTAAACTATTGAAGCAAATGTTTATTTTTCTATTTTAATGTATAAAAATTTTGTTTTCTTGTAACCACTGTAAGGTTTTTAGTATGGTTTGCGTGCAAGTGCCGCTTGTAAGTGTCAGAGGAGCACTCTCAGTTCTCTACTCTACTCTGGTCTGCCGTAACCTGTTTTCATTTTTAGCCAGATTTGATGTGGCTCCCTTTTACCCCAGAGATTTGAATGAAACTATAATAATCATATTCTTATAACCATAGTACATAGAAGTTGTATTACATATACACATACCTCTGTGTGTGTGTATCTATGTGTATAAATTCACTTACCTTTCTCTTCATTGAGTGCTGTTTGATCATCACTCATCTTGACTGATTGTCGTCGTTTTTGTATATTTTGTATTTTCTTATTCTTTTCTTTTTGTATTATTTTTTTAGTATTTTAGTATTATTGTTGTCTTTTTTTGTGAACGAATCCTTAACGCAGCTGCATGTTCGATGTCATTGTCGGATGGATACCTCGTTCACAGGACTCTTGGCAGAAGCAGCCTGGTATTGGTATTGGGATCGGAGGCTAAGCTTAGCGTCTCTAATATTGTCAACGTTCGCTTTGTTAACCTGTTTTCGGTTATTGTTGCTGTTGTTGCATTTGTTGTAGATATAGTTGTAGTTGTAGTTGTAATTGTAGTTGTTGTGCTTATCACGTTTGCCTCTTTCATGGTGCTAAACACTATGGAGGCGTCTATGCAAATCTTATGACTATGACAGAAGAAGAGTTTGCCATACAAATGGCATATTGCTTAGGCTTTTGGCTCTAAATTTTTATTTTCAGCTTTCCAGCTGTTTTTCTCTCTCTCTCTCCCTCTTTTACGTTTCTTCTTTATCGTACTAGGGGTATCTCTCTCTTTCCTAGTTTTTATTTGATGTTCTTAATTTTGTTGTTGTTGTTGTTCTTTTTGTTGCTTCTGCTGCTTGGTGATTATTGCTGATTTACATTTTGCTGAGCTATAAAGAAATAGATATAAAATGTAGAAGATTTTAAACATTATGTAATCTCATTAAATTGCTAACTAAGGCGACAGGCAACTCAATTGCCCGGCAATTGCTCTTTTTGCTCTTGCTTCTGTCATGTAACGGTAATTGGTAAAACGCTAATCCCTTACAAGCTTAAGACACTCTCTCCCCATTTTTTCTCTTTCTCCCATTCTCCCACACACATATACATACACATAGCTATACACACATACACACTGGCATACACGCGCACACATTAAAGGAGGTAAAGGAAAATCTCTTTGCTATGTAATGTGTGTAACGGAAAAGATAAAGACTGGGGCCAAGGTCTAGGGTACGTAGGCCGGAAAATGAGCATCGCTTTAAGTCTTTAAAGCTTAACAAAGATAAAGTTAATTAACATTATGGCATCACACAAACGCACACTCACACACACACACACACACTCACGCACACTAAAGAAAGTGAGATACAAGAATTGATAAATGGCGGCCAACAACACAAAGCAAAAAGCAATGAGCTTGACGTGGGCGTTGAACAAGCAGCTGAAGTAGAATAAGAATGAGTACTACTAGGAGAAGGAAAAGAAGGAATCGGTATAGAAGGGGGCCAGGAGGAAATAAGGCCAAGCTTCGATGCTTTGTTTGCGGCCTGTAGGCTGGCTTCCTGTGTTGTTTTTTTGCTGGCTGTTGTTATTTGTTGTAGTTGTTGTTGTTGCAAAAACTTCTTGACACGTCTCTTCGCTCTGAATGAGAGAAACAGGCTGCAAAAATGGAAAAGCGTTAGATGAAGAGGCGCCCATAAAATATTCAATATCAAGTTTGTCTGCCATCTACCACCTAAACCATCTAACTCAAACCACTTTCACTCCAATCTCAATCTCAATAGGGCGCACAGGCAGGTGATGTTGATGTTGGCACTGCTGATGCCACTGCTGATGTTGTTGCTACTGCTGCTGCTGCTGCTGCTGCTACTGCTACAACTACAGCTACTGCTATATAAGGTATGTGAAGAGGAGATGTAGCCATTAAGGTTGAAGGTGGAGAAGAAACACCAGCGATGATATAGAAGGGAGCAAAATATACGCAGGCCGATACAGATACTCATTTACTTTGCTTTCGCCCTGCCTTGGGCTAAGCACACAAATCGTCAAAATATTTTTATTACAACAATAAGAAAAGGGACTACCCCTCCTACCCAAAAATACCCCGCCACCTGGCAGCAGAAAAACCAGCAACTTCCCCCCACACCCCGTCCCCCTACTCCTGACCATTTCCCTTACTTCAACCATATTTACACACACAAAACACACAATTTTATGTGTGCGGGGAGCCCCAGTAGGGCGTGACCACCAGGCAGGCTAAGAATCGTGGCGGAGTAAGTAGTAGTAGGTAGTAGGTGAGCTGGAATTGGATTTTAAAGTAAAATAAAACTTTTCTTTTTTTGTTATTTTTGTTTTGTTTTGTTTGTTGCCAGCCCCTAAAGTTGCGCTACACTTTTTTGGCACGACAAGTGGAAAAATGTTGCCTAGTTAAGTGCACATCAAGAGCTAATTTATGGGCCAGCGAAACCCGCAACTAAACCAAACTAAAGCAAGCAAACTCAACCGCTGCCACATGTATTGTGGTTGTTGTGGCCTGCACACACACACACACACACACACATACACATTCATGCAAACTTTCAACAACATACTCACACACACACACACCTATATATGTATGTATATACATATATGAAGGTTACTTCGATTTACCTTTATTTTTTTTAATTTAAACATTTGCTAATTGTTGTTGACTCTGGTTTTTTTTATGGTTGTTTGTGCAGTGCGTGGCTGCTGCTGCACTCGCTGCTGCTGCTGCTGGTTTATGTAATCGGTGCTCGGATGCAAGTAGAGATACATGTGTAGGTATGTACCTATGCACTACTTACTAATTCTATTTTTATACACTCATTTATATATATATTTATATATATATATATATATATATATATATATGCATATATATATGTACATATATAGATATACCGTGGTGTCATGTATGTATATACATATATGTATATTAACTCATTCACTTTTTGCACTTCACTTGAATTGAAACTTTTACAACACTGGTAGCCCATTGGCCGTTAGGCACATTTTGTTGTTGTTGTGCATTTTCACTTGCTTTCACTTATTTATTTATTATTTATATATATTTTTTTTTGGTTTTATTTAATTTAATTTCAGATTAATTTTGATATTAATTACATTTCTATTCAATTGTTGTTGTCGCAACTATGCAACAATGCTGGAAGTGCGCCCTTCCCCTTCAACTACTTTAATATATGAAAACAACAAACAAATAAGAAAAATAAAAGAAAAATTTGTGGAAAGAAATGGAGGAAAAACTTTACTTCAGGCACGCACATTGTTTGACACACATACACACAAGCACACACACACTCACACACACGCATATTCCCAAACATACATACATACATACACATACTCGCACACCTTCAGCGTGCCACTGCAGACTGCCAAGTGTTATTACAATTTACTGTTGATTTCTTTCGCTAACCGAAAAGAGCCAGAGTGTGAGGGAGAAAGAGGGTAGCCGTGTGTGTGTGTTCGTGTATGCGTGTGCGAAAGAGCGCGAAAATGTAGGTTAGTTTCCGCTTTATCCTGACGTCGTCGCCCTACTGCCAGCGTCAGCGCCACATTGCAGCACATTTCACTCTATTTTTGGGCGCTGAAGAATTCATTCGCTGTGTCTCTGCCTCTATCTCTGTATGCGTATGTGTGTGTGTGTGTGTCGCTGCTTTTGTACGTAAGTTTTGTGTGTGTGTGTGTGTGTTCTTTTTAAATATTTTTCTCTCTTTTTTTTTAGTTCATTTTGTTTTTTTCCTTTTTAGTTACATACTAGGGACGCGCGTCCTGGTCATGGCGACTGTTCGGTTCTAAGGTTCGTCGTTGACTGAGCAAACGGGTTTTCCTTTCCGTTTGACGTAATCTGCAGAGCGCGCGCCACATATAAAATTCCCCATATTTAAGGACAAAGCCGAAAACGTGGCAGCATGTGCGTGCCTCTTCATCGTATAAGTGTGTGCTTATGTATATGTATGTGTGAGTGCGTGTGTTTTTGACCAAAATGTCAAACGCAAATGCCGAAGTGTGCCAAGTTGCTGCCCCTTTTGATGGCCTGCCGGCATAAACAAATGCCCAACTATACGACTAATAAAATGGGCATGGCAAATATCCCTTTATTTGGTCGTCATTTCTATTTCTACTGCTATTTCTGCTTCTGCTGCTGCTGCTGCACCGCGGGCT
The DNA here is from genome assembly GCA_018150375.1 of Drosophila sturtevanti. Classification (NCBI taxonomy): domain Eukaryota; kingdom Metazoa; phylum Arthropoda; class Insecta; order Diptera; family Drosophilidae; genus Drosophila; species Drosophila sturtevanti. The sequence continues at coordinate 842,639 of JAECWJ010000324.1, read as the reverse complement.
ACCTCCTACTCTTCAACAAGAAAGAAAGAAAGCAACAACAAAATACAAAAAACACACGAAGAGAAAGAAATGCCAAAATGATTAAGCTTGAATATGGGCCGCTGGCTAACAAAGGCAAATGGAGGCTGTCATGCTGCTCATCTGTCTCAATTGGCTGCAATTCGCAACGTACACGCGGCGTATACGTAATTGACCATCATGGCGTATGGGTGATATTTTATAGGTAAGAGCAAATAAATCTTATTAAATTTTAAAAAGCAAACTCAAAAAAAGTTTACACAAATGTCAAAAGAAGATTAAAAATTACCTTGTTAGATCTATCCAAAAGTATATATTTTATCGCATAAGATTTCTTTTTAATTTTTATTGTTTTTGAATTCCAAATCGTAAGAAATGCTAACGAAGAAAAAATTTAAAACGTTTATCATTTTACTTTAATTTATGATAAAGCATTTCATTGAGAAACTCCAAATTAAACACCGATTTGAATTTAATATTAATTTTGTCTAATTCAAATCTGATTAGTCTTGTTTAATTAAAGTTTAAAAATGAAATTGCCATAAAATGTTAGGTCAAAATATAGCAAACTCACTAAAAAAAACAAAACAAAGACAAATTATTAATTCACAGGGGCTCGTTCCATAAATCCTCTCCAGGCACTAACTTATGAATCACACTCTTTAAATTTACTGATAAGCCCATATTAAACAATATTCTCTTGCGCTGTTTAAATTCTCAGTCTTGTTTGAGCTTCTGTGACACTCGGAACAAGCGGATTAAATAGAAATCTTACGTAGAATTAGAGACGTAATATTGTGTGATAAGATTGTGACCTAGTCGGAATAATCAAACCTTGAACGGAAGTTAAGCCGAGGTCAATATGTGGTTACATGGGTTGCCCCTTTTATTGCCACTCCTGTTGAGCTTGACCCACATGTCTGACGCCCTCGCTGTTGGCAATCACTCCCAGAACTATGAATTGAAGACACAACGCATTTTTGATCGTGCCACTCAACGTATTAGTTCGATATATGATATGAGACGTCGCATTTTTCTTCAATTAACATTGAAAGGTAAATCGCCATTGGGTGGCCAGGCTCCTACTAAGCTAGAGGTGGAAATGGAAACGTATCGATTGTTCTATGAATTGGCCGCCAATCTTAGTGTGGTACCAGTGGAAATGCTATCGGATCCTCTTATGCGTCGTAGAGTTCAACGTTTGGCCAAGCTGCAGCTGCAAGGACTACGTCCATCAGATTACGAACAGGCCAAAGATTTACTACGAACCATGCATAATTTTGTAAATGGCCCTTTGGTATGTCCAGGAGACGATTGCTCTGCCCGCAAGCCGTTGGCCATGTATCCACAGATTATGAACATGAATATGAGAACGAAAAAATACAAGGATTTGCTGGAAAATTGGGTGAATTGGCGTCGTACCATTAATGACAAGAAAACGGCCAAAAATTCATTCATTGACTATGTACGATTGTTTAGGCTTGCAGCCACATACAACGGACACGTGACCCCCTCTCGTACGTGGTATTTAAACTATGACACGGAAAATTTTCAGGCTGAACTGGAGGCTGTTGTCTGGGAAATAATGCCTTTATATCGGGAACTACATGCCTATTTAAGAAATGAAGTGCAGCGTGCCTATCCCAAAACGGATACCAAAAATGATGGAGCAATTTCGGCTCCAATAATGGATCAGATCTTATCACAAGATTGGTATTCACATCAGTTTTTCCACACACCACATCCAAGCAAAGAGCATCAATTACCATCTGTAGTACGGCGACTTGAGGAAGTACTAGTAACTCCGGTGAAAATAAACAAAAAGGCCACTGAGTTCTTTGAGTCCTTGGGTTTCGATCAAATGTCTGAGTAGGTTGGATGGAATCCATAAAATAATCCCTTTTTTTTATTTCTCTTTTCCTCTTTTTTTTTTTTTTGCTGTTTCCAGGCGATTTTATGATCGTTATGCTCGTCGCATGAACGACGATGAAGGTGGTCCCGACTGTAAGCCACAAGTTTACTATTTCCCACCCGATGTTGCTTTAAGATATTGTCCAAAATTGGATTATAAGAAGATGATGCAAATCCATGGCGTCATGGCCGAGTTACAATACAATCTGTTTAAAAAGAATTTAACCTTGGGCCTTGACTCTGAACCCTGTCCTGGTTTTGGTAGTGCTATAGTCGAAACAGCGGTTTTAGCCTCAGGCACACCGCGACATTTAAATCGTTTGCATATTCTTCTTAACGAAAGTCTCACCGAAGAGCAATCGCTAAATCGTCTCTTCCGCATGGGTGTCCATACGCTCCTGGCGGTTCCCCAGTATTTCATTAATGATAAATTTCTGGTGGATGTTATGGATGGACGCATCGTTGTTAAGGACTATAATTGTGCCTACTGGCGCCTACAGGATAAATATGCCGGTGTCCAGCCACCATTTTTGCGTAATGCCAAAGATTTTGATCCTGATTTTAAATTCTATCGTGGCCTCAATCCAGAAACCTCCAATACCAAGTTAGTTAACATTAACAAATTCAATTAAATCTTAATAATTGATTTATTTTCTCATTTATTTGCAGAAAATTCATATCGGAAATTTTAGGCTTTCAGTTCTATCGTAGCTTCTGTTTGGCCAGCGGACAATATAAGCCAGGAGATCCTAAATATCCTTTACACAATTGTGATTTCTATAATAGTAAAGTGGCGGGTAAAATGATGATGGATATGATGAAACTGGGCGCCACAAAACATTGGCGTGACGTTATGGAGATAGCCACAGGCGAACGGAAACTAAGTGGACGCGGCGTATTAGAATACTTTGCCCCACTCTTTACCTGGCTGAAAGAGCGTAACAAACAATTGGATATTGAGCCTGGTTGGGATGCTGATGATTGTAAGTGAATGGCTTAAAAGGGGAATGGCTTGAGGCAAACACTTGAACAAAATATTCTTTTTTATTAATCTTTGCAGATTGTCCTAGGGAATAAAAGTGATGCTTAAAGCCAATCTATTTAGCCTTACTTTATCTCAAATTAATCAATCTTTATTCTTCTAACAGGAAATTCTATAATGAAATACTTGATTTATAAAGAGAAAATTAATAGATTTGGTATAAAAATAACACTCACACTATCTAAATACTTTTTTAAAACAGAAATTTGGAGTATATTTATTTCAGAAATCATTTTTAATATAGCATTTAATTAGAATATCAAGCCGATATTTATATAAAGCTAATCAAAAGTATTTTTTAAAACGTTTCTAGGAGAGAGGAAAAGAAAACCTTCAGAAAAAGTACAACTTAAGATTTCTAAAATCATTTATGTTCTATACAGTTATATATACATGTAGATAATCCCTCGCAATTGTGAAAAAATATCTAAATCATTTATAGAAGGCAATCAAAAATCAATGCCACAACCCCGAAAAGTATGCTTTATATTTCTCTTTATTAGAAAATATTGATCTTATTATTTGTTTTTTTTTTTGTTTTTATTTATTTACAAAAGGCACTTTGGTAAAATGACAGAAACTTAATTTCTAGTTTAGGCATATTACGTACATACATTATTAAGTAAATAAGTGTATTATAGCATATAGTATATGTATATATGGAAGCTATGATGCGAATGGAGGCATGGCTTGTTGCACAAGTATAAATATGTATGTATGTATGTATGTGAGTGTTTATGGTGGTATAGATATAAATATTGTCCGAAAGTGATGGCCGAGAGATCTTATATTTGCTGCTAGGTTTTCTTCTTTTTCTTTTTTTTTTTTTGCATTTCTTTGTGGTTTCACATGGTAGTCTCCGAATCGGGGGGCGTGTGATAGTTAAGATTATAGGCAGGCGGTCCGTTGTTGAGGAAGGCCATTGAACGTATGCTCTCACGTGAAGCAGTTCGTTTTGAAAAAGACATGGTGCTAACATAGGCAGGGGCTGGCTCTAAGGGAGGGGGAGGCAGATAATGTTGTTGCTGCTGTTGCTGATGGTGATGTTGTTGCTGCTGCTGCTGTTGTTGTTGTTGTTGTTGCTGTTGTTGCTGATGCAACGGATGTTGCTGATAGAGCGGCGGAGTGCAGGGCGGTTGGGGTGGACTAGCTGCAGCCCCACCCAATCCAGCAAAAACATTTTCCGTATTGGTATAGGTCGTTGACAACGGCCTTGATCCATGGAAATTGGAGTAACTGGAACGTACTGAAGGTGGGCGATTATTGTATAGCTCATCGTTATGCGTATGATGATGATGATGATGATGTTGTCCTCCGGCCCCAACATCATTCAAATGTGTAGTGGAGTGCTGATAACTCGGATTATAATGTCCACCACCCTGCAAAGCGATGGGCGGCGGTGGTGGTGGCATTAAAGTGGGTGAACTTGGCTCCTCTATGTCATCCAAAATGCCTCGCCCATTTGTATTATAGTAAATGGGATCCAGGGGAATGTTTTTGCGATAGCTATTATAGTAATGGCTATTGCTTTTGCCAATGCTACCCAATTGACTGCCTGACACATTGTTTGAATTGTTCACAATGTCATCATTCAGTGACTGGAGATTGGTGGCCGTCAAAGTGATTTTATCCTGACGATGGAATGAACCCAAATGGGGCTGCTGTTGCTGTTGCATTTGCTGCTGTTGATCCATTAATTTTGTAACTGGATTCTGATGGTATTTACGCCTAGAACTACGTGTACTGCTGCGTGCATAGCTGCCACTGCTACTATCTCCACATCCGCCGCCATGTTTTGATCTCAATGTCCCGCTAGAAGCATGATGAGAGCGTCTACTACTACCACCAGCACCATTTGACTGACGTCCTTGTGTACCACGTGCCATTACCGAACGTCGCTTAACCCGTCGTGGTGTCATCGGCTTGGGACTCAATTCGCCACCATTCTGATCACCACGCGGATCTCCCAGACCCATCGAATGGCTGCCATGTCTAATGGTATCGCTGCTGCCGCCAAATTCGATAGAGTACAGCGATTGACGATGCTTGGACTGTTTGTTAATGTGCTTCACTGAAGACGAAATCGGAAGAATAATGAGTTATATATATATTTATATATGTATGTATAGAAATATATAGGAAATTGTACAATATACCAGTTGGATATTCAAATGGCAACAATTACCTGAGGGTTAGATGTGTTTTATTTTATTTGGAGCAGATGTTAATATACGTTTACAGGGATTAGCTACAGCTCATGGAGAGAAGAAGAGTCGTTAGCGTTTCATTTTGGTTGGGTTAATGCTACATAAAAGCCAGCTACCAGATGATAAAAAATTTTAACAACAGATTACAGAGAAAACAGGAAAAAGAGACTCCAGCAGGTTCTTTTTTTTAATTTTTTTTGTTTTTTGTATTTAAGTGTGTAAATGAACATTTATTTTTGTTTTCGTTTTTTTTTTTTCAAGAGGGATTAACGCGAGAAATTGGCACCATTTTCACACATTATCAAGATCATATTTCTATATAACTCTATATATGTATATATGTACGTATGTATATATAACGGCGTGTTACTTTTACTTGGCTTTAAGCTTATATCTAGACTTATTCATATACATTTATATATATAGATATATGTGTATGTATTTCTATATATATATATGCATAACATAGATGTATAACGAATCTCGCACTTAATTCAATAGGCAACATTTTTGATTTTCGATTTTTAACAGATAAATAGATATATCCAGATATTGTAAAAAAAAACACAACAAAAGGCATTTATGTGATTTATGTAATTTGTGTGTATGTAGTTTTTGTTTTTTTTTTTTTTTTTAAGAGAGAAAATTCGCCTTCTCTCTTTCCGATTTCCATATCAAAGGCATCCGTTGGCTGCATTAGCTTTGCTTTATGGTATATGTATATATAGATATATCTGCTCTCCTATATGTTTTGTGACATTTTCTTGTTTTTCTGTTTCTGTTTCTGTTTGTTATCGGGTTTTTCTTTTCTTTCTTTTCTCGTAGTTCTCGTAATAGTATCACAGTTCAACATAAAAAATTATACATATATAGTATATAGGCATTTTCTTTTCTTTTCTTTTTTTTCTTTCGTTCAACTTTTCCATATCACAACAAATCCACCGTAGGAAAAGTTTGTCACTATTTTTATATTTTCGTATATGTGTTTGTGTTTGTATTTATATGATTTATGCAAGGCATCTGAATGGCGTATTTGAAGCGGCTTTAATCCTTAAATCTGTTTTATCTGTTTAGGTTAGACACAACACAAAACGAGCAATAACAACAACACATATGCATAAGTTTAATTGCCCTTATCAAAGGACAGTTAGTAATGAAGAAGTGGAGGGTGAGTGTTGAGACGAGGGACATAAGCAGCATCTAAATAGAGAGATAGAGATTGAAGAAGAGAGACAAATAGAGTCGAGTCATATATATATTAGAGAGAGAGATATAGAGAGAGAGAGAGCGAGTTTAATTATGAAGCTAGAACCTACTTGAGTCAATCGGGAGAACTTTAGTTTAGGCCTGAACACCCACTATGGAATTGCAAAAGGATCGAGGACGTGTACGACTTTTGCGTCGATTGACACGAGGAGCAGTATCCTCATTGGCATCATCCATCAGACGATCATCGCTTTGGGTACGCACTATATAACCAGGCGGTGTATCGCGTATTTGATCGCAGAAATTTGCCTGTTGACGTGGTCGCTGACTGCGTGGATTGCGCCGGACCATGGGTGAGCCATGTGGCGGTGGACCTGGCATTGCAACATGCTGAGTGGGCATGGAATATTTCTCAGCTATTTCAGGCGAGAGATCAGGATATGGGGGCTGGCCCAAACGCTGATGGAAATAGATATGAGGGCGAGGTGGCGGTGGAGGAGTTAAATTCTGTTCTTGATCTTGTACATCTTCCTCTTCCTCCGCTTCATCCTCTTCCTCATGACAGCTATGCATGGGCACCGTTGGCAATGGTATCTGAGTGGGTCGATTTAACTGACGATGTACCCGTAAGGGTGACGGTATACCATTCTGTTGAAAATTATGATTATTATTGGGACTGGATGGGAAAACCAGATGAGCCTGTTGCTCCTGGTGATGATCATTATTATTCTCGCCCACAAATAGACCATTCGGTGTGGGACTTTGAAAGGGGACATAAGTGATGCCATTGTTGCTGGGCGAGAGCTGTTGCAGTGAGAAATTATCATCATCCTCTTCCTCAACAAGATTACGCGACAAACGTCGCTCAATGGATAATTGTGAAAATTTGATGGGTGAATTATTAGATTGTTTGGGCGGCTTTGGCTTATGATGGATACGGGCAAAATGACCCTGGCCACTTTGACTACCAGCCGCCTGTGCTTGGGTAATTGTTTCACCCTGGAATATGCTATAGTTGCTATTATTTAGCGAATTGCTAGCCAAATATGGATTGGAATTCTGTAATGAGGCATAGGATAACGAGGGTGTGGTCTGGGCAGACATGGGACTGATTTGTGCCCTTGTTGTCTGATGAGAGCGCTGATGATGACGTCGCTGGTTGCGACTCAGACTATTGTTAATGCTATTACTGCTGCTCTCGCCACTTGTGCGTTGGGGTGTTAAATGTGTCTGTGGATGGTGTTGCTGCTGATGGGTATGGGAATGTGTCTGTGGATGGTATTGTTGTGGATTGTGTTGATATAATGATGCATTTTGGTGTTGGTTATTTGTCATGTCTGGCGATTGCAGGCGATGCTGCTGATGCTGCTGATGTTGATGTGGATTATTATTATTCAGTGTATTATTGTTGCTGTTGTAGTTGTGGTTGTTGTTGTTGTTGCTATTGTTGCTGTGGTTGCTCATGGACTGTTTGCTGTAGCTGTGTTGTGGCTGATGATTATAGAATTGCTGCAGTTGCTTATTTGATTGCATTGTGGCGCTTGCAGAAGTTGTTGGTATACTTGTATAGCTCACGTACATTGGATGGACGACTGTGTGCTGTGGACTCTTCGCATCGCCGTTCATGAAATCGACTGTAAACCAGAAATTGATTAAAATTGCTTTAACAATAACAAAAATATGCATATGTATGTATGTATGTATGTATATATGTATATATAAATGTATATAGATAGACAGCAACGAACAAACAAACAAACAAACAATTTTGGGAATGAATGCCTATCGGATTACACTAAGCAACAGCAGCAACAATATTTATTATTATTTTGAATCATCGAAATTCGAAAATTATCAAAATTTAAAAGTGAACAACATATGGGAAATAATAACCCAAAATGTGCGCCCACTTGTATACGACAAAATCAAAATACCTGCCTATCTATATCTTTAACAAGGAAACGTTCAACTATTAATCACGAATTTTGAATAGACTTCACATAGATAGCAAAACAGATAAGTTAATATGAAACAGATTAATTAATAAAAACAGTTTTTTTTTTTTTAGAATTTTGAAAACGTTTTAAGTTTTCCATATGGAATCCTTCCTATCACAATAATTATTATAATAGTTAATCTTATCAAAAGTTTAGCTTATAATAAATATTTTTTAAATCAAAAATTAAACTTTTAAACCTTCTGTTTTGCAACATTTTCTTTTCAAAAACTATCAATATAATTTATGTTTTGTTGTGTTGTTGATGCACAGTGTAAATATTCGATAAGCCATACAATATTATAGTTAATTATATTTTGGATATATGTATGATGTTGGATGATTTTGACTTAGATCTAGACAATAACGATTATTTATATGAGATTATGTATGTATAATGTAGATTTGGTTGGTAGTTCACATGGACACGATCACAATGTGTTAATCATAGATATATAAATATATATATATATATATATTTTTTTTTTTTTGCTTTTATACATAAATGTTTACAAAGAATACTATGAACATTCCGGGTGAGGGTTTTTGATACAGGCTGGGAACAGATTACAAAAATCGATACACATGATTTCTATTTTTTTTTTTTCACAATAAACATAAAAATCAACAATTCTTATAACACATTTGATAAACTTTCACAGATGGTAGGGGAAGGTATAATGAGTTGGAGTGATAATAGGATATTGATATATGTTTGAGTGAGTATATGTAGTATATATAGTGCAATCACCTACAGATGTCTGTATAAATAAATAAATAAATGAAAATAAATGACAAAGGCTTGGTTAGAGTATGCCCCATTCCCACAGTTAGATAGATAGTGATAGACACAGAGTGTGCAACAATTGAAATCAAAAAAAAAAAATAAAAAAGTGTTCCAGCAGCAACTTACATCTGTCGTCCTCATCGAGAAATATGCAGCTGATCAGAATCGCACCAAGAATACCCAGCAGCTGTTATATATGCATAGTGTGTGTGTGGTTGTGTGTGTGTATGTGGGCGAGATAATAATAATAATAATAACATAAATTTACAACAATCTGGTTCACTTAGTTTTGATTAACACTTTACACTACTTACCGCCAACGCACATTGTACTCCCGAATGTATGATCTCCATTAGAGTATAATCCAACAGACAACCCTCCACACGTTCCGGACGCATTGGACGAAATGGATCATCTGTGGTTATATTGTATGTTGGCGTGCAGCCATAACCGTTCGCCTCGAACCAGGAAACACTGCCAGTGCCCAGATTGAGCAGATCGCTCTCCTGTAAAACATATTATTCATTCCGTAATGATTCATATTTAATTATTTAGTATTTGCTCTTTTATTGCTTTTACTTACCCTATCTAGTTCACCCACATTTAAATAGAAGCAAATGAGGAAAGCATTCCAACCAATCCATAGGAAATTCCATATGAGATACTATCGGATATACAGGCAAAGTGAAGAGGAAGAGATAAAAAACAATTTGGGTTATCGCATAGATATGATAATGAGGGTGGTGCTAATAATGACGGTGTGGGTGTGAGGAAGGGGGGCTGGGTCTAACTGGGTGCACTTACGGTTATAATATATTTCACTCTAAAATGATATGCGCCATAAAATCCAAATATAATGAACAAAATATGGAAAAAGTTAACCAGGATGGGTGTCCACATGTATCCGAGAAAATCGAATACCTGCCTTTCGATAATCGTTATCTGCAAATGATAGAAAGAGAAAGAGCGTGAGTGAAAGAAACAGGAAGTGGAGTGAGTAAGGTGGGAATTAAATGAGAATATTCTTCGGCTTTTTTTTGTATTTTATATTTTATTTATTTTATTTAATGGATTACTCATAGTATAAATTATTCATATCCTAACTAAGTTTCTATATAGCCCTATAATTAAGAAAGTGGTTAATCAAAATAGTTCTCCGATAAGACAAAAAAAACAACATGTCAGATAAAAGATATGTACATATGTATGTATACATATATATATATATATGTATAAGCACATATAAATTAAAAGTTGAGTTAAATATTCAGTAAAAGTTGAAAAACGGAAGTCAGAATAATCAGCAAATTAAGGGATTGGGGGTGAAATTGTCAAGAAGGGAGTTAAAAGCTTAAACAAAATTTAAAAATAAGAAAAATTTTGTATATAAATTTTCGAAAATTAAAAAATTTGTTTAAAAAATATATATGTACAAACGTGCTTGAAAAAAAGGGTTTATGTTATTTTAATAATCTGAGAAAGTGTTATATAGTCATATATAGGGTGTGAGGGAGAGTCTAATTTTTCGAGAAAAATCATAGGGTACCTCAATAATCGATGCCCCATTTTTAGTCGACAGAGGAAATTATAATACTTATATTCAGATTATAGAAGTCATAAAAACAAAATATATGTAAGTACATATATTCTTTTGAAATCCATAAGAAATAAATTAAATATTTGTATTATTAATACAAATATTTATTCATTTCTATCATCTAATATATGTATATATGTATACATATTTATCAAATATATTTAATAATTCTACTAATCTTTTATCGTATGTATGTATATACATACATGAATATAATATATGTACATTGACATATGTATGTACATAAAATATTTCTCTTGATTTCTTAGTAAAATTACTACTCCATTTAAATCAATATAGACAGCCTTCTGTAAAGCACAATAATGTTCGATTTATTAATAATTCTAATAGAAATTGTTTGTAATTAGGTTTCTAGGTTTGTTCCCAATTAGCAGAGTATTCACTGTAATTTATTATATATGTATGTATGTATGTATGTATGTATGTATGTACTTACCATTTGCAGGAAGCATGTTGACAACAAAAAATGTCGCCGCGTACACGAGCCCATCACAACAATTAAACAATATCACATATTTATTTCAATCAGAAATTGATGCCAAAAATAACCGATTTTGGTTTATTTTTTTAGGTTTGTTGGTCGTCACTTTGTTGCTGTTGTTTTTGTTGTTGTTGAAGTTTTAAATAGAGTTATTGTTCTTGTTGTTGTTTCTTGTTGCATACCGTTTTATCTGGCTTTGTGTGTTATCTTGTTTTCGTTTCGTTTTGACTTTGCCTTCGCTTTTTTTCTATGCACATTTCCGTATTTATATGTGTATGTATATATATGTATACATATATGTATGAAGAAATGTGGTCAAGCGTGGCAAGTGCAGCGCAATGGCAACCTGACCTGCCACTTGTTCTACTCTTTTGCACGGTTTTTGTTATCCAGAATACAAAAAAAAACAACGCGTTAGAAAGAGACACAAAGAGAAAAGAAGGCAGCTGCACAACAAGAAAAAAACCTGATCTGTGTGAACTAAAAGTAAATAAAAAGAAATTAAATGAAATGAGGCAGGGTTAGAAAGAGAGAGGGAGAGAGACAGAGCAAACACACACACATACACACATGGAAAGCTAGCAGCATAAATACAACTACATACAACAATAGTTTGCTATCGCTCACGTAACTTAAAGTAAACTTAAAAATATTCTTTCTTTTCTTTTCTGTATACACTTTTCCCCATTTTGACTTTAGCTGCTGCTACTTCTGGCTAGTGTCCAGGTCAAGTCTAGGCAATTAATTAATTAACATTTAAGCAAGTGAATGGGGTAGAGAAAGAAGTGTGTGGGGGGTAAGCAACAATAGCAATTACGCCATTTCCATATTTGTTTGTAATTTAGCTATTCTTCGGTCAGCATACTAATTCTATTCAATTACTTGTTAATGTTAATCAAATAAAACCTCAACAATAATTCAATATAAAATTGAATGACGCGTTCGTATTTTATTCCCTTGCTGCTTCTGGTTATGAGTCAAACATATAAAACATTTCATTTCTCAATTGTTTTCCGCTCACTCACTCACTCATTCACTCGCACACAAACGCGCTCACTTGCAGACACACACCTTCACACAGCCACAAAGTCACACTTATGCTGCACGAAATTCATTTATTCTCATTTACAATATGGTTACAAATGATTTATCATTATCTGGTGGGCTAGGTCCATTCATTTTACATAATATGCTACTACTTGACACCGCTTTCATTATCAAAAAATTAACACCGTTTCGCTTACATAGAGAGCAAACGGAGTCCACCTGACGATCCGTTACAACACAACAACACAACTGAAAAATTAGACAGTGTGACCATGTAAGGGTATGCTTTCAAACACCTTACTCGCAGTGCTGCTAGAATTTCAAAAAAAGTTGCTAAAATTGCTAAACAATTTATGAAAATAGCTAAAAAAAAATTGCAAATTTTTTTAATTAAATATATATATGTATTTAAATTATTCAATAATTACTGTTATTTTTTAAATGATACTTAAAATGTTGTCGAATTGTTATCAAACATTTTCTTCGTCATTAGGTGGGTAGGTTATTTCCAGCATCTACCCGAAATTTAGTGGGATTGTCACTTTACGAAATTTTTCAGTATATTTAGGTATTTGGCATAATAAATTTTTATATTTAATAAATCCTCAAACAGCAAAGACAATTTAAAGCTTATCGCACAAATGTTACTCGATCACTTTGAGATGTATTGCGATTGATCGATATTGATATGATTTTAAGGATGTTGAGCTCTTTCTAAGATGATTGTATGTATGTATGTATTATGATATCACAAAATTGCTAAAAGTTGCAAAATCTTTTTTGGAAACTGCCATATTTGTGGCTCGATACCTCTCATGGGCTTAAGCACCGTACTGACCCCACCAAACATTGTTTAAGGTTTCTTGGCGCTAATGTTAAAATGAATTCCTATAGTATCAAAATCCATAATCATAATCCTTAATAAGTTTTCAAAATTATATCGTAAATTTGAAAAATTACTTAAATTTAGTATTTATTTTTTCCTCGCAATTGGTCACATTCAACAATTCGCCGGCGTTGTTTTTGTGCAATATTTTTTAATTAGGGGCAAGAAATAAATTTAAATTTTGTTACGTCCGAATGTCAGCTGCCAAACACCACGAACACGATTGCACTACTAAGTGCAAATTACGCCAACATGGAAACTGCATCACAGCTGCTCTGACTAAACGATCCATGGATACTGGAAGTTTGGCCACGTTCATTTTTAAGACTTGCGCCAATTTTGCCAATATTCTGGATGATCTGGTGAGCTCTAAGCCGAACCTTCTTTCAGACACCACATGTATTCATTCGATCTATTTAACTATTTTAGGGTCGCTCTGCAGTTCACATGTCCGCCTCAGTGGCTCGCTATGAGCTTTTGGAGTGGCTTCTAAACCATGGCGCTTACATAGATGGCAGAGATTACGAATCCGGAAGCAGTCCTTTACATAGAGCTTTATACTATGGCTCAATAGATTGTGCTGTTTTGCTAATGCGGTATGGTGCCAGCTTGGATTTGCTGGACGAGGACACACGCTGTCCGTTACAGGCAATATGCCGTAAATGTGACGATTCGAATTTCACCACGGACACAAATACACAGTAAATAGATAAGATACAGATATTGATATGAGCTCTAACTTGTCTCTTCCTCTCTAAACAGAAATGATATTTTAGTCTGGGGATCCAATAAAAATTATAATCTGGGCATAGGCAATGAGCAGAGCTCAACTAATGCCCCACAGGCTGTGGATTTCTTTCGCAAGGCAAACATTTGGATTGAGCGGGTAGCTTTGGGAGCCTATCACAGTCTATTTCTAGACAAGAAAGGTCACCTCTATGCAGTGGGTCATGGCAAAGGCGGAAGATTAGGCAATGGGAATGAGAATAGTTTACCTGCCCCACAAAGGGTAAAAGTATCCAATAAAATTCAGGATGATTCCATCATTTGCATTAGTGTATCGCGCCAGCATTCACTTATTTTAACACAACGTTCATTGGTCTTTGCATGCGGGATTAATAGTGACCATCAATTAGGAGTAAGAGATGCCCCAGAGCAATTGAACTATTTTAAAAAAGTAGTCAGCTTAGAAGACAAAAGAGTTAATGATTTGTTAAAAGTGATAGCCTGTGATCAGCATTCCATAGCATATAGCACCAAGTGTGTTTATGTATGGGGCGCAAATCAAGGACAATTTGGATTGGGTCCAAATCAGCAACACATAGTGGTACCCACACAAATGAAATTACCCGCAAAGACTGTCATACGGTTCGTAGAAGCAAACAATGCTGCTACTGTCATTTACAACGAAGAAAAGATCATATCTCTGTACTATGGAGAGAAGACTAGATATATCAAGACGCCCAAGTAGGTTCCCTTGGTGGATTTTGTTTCATTCTTTTCTAATTAATTTTTTTTTTATCCCCTCACAGCTATGAGGATCTTAAGAGCATTGCGGTTATGGGTGGAAATGTTAAAAATTCTGCTAAAGGATCGGCAGCTGCTTTGAAATTACTTATGCTAACTGAAACCAATGTGATTTATCTTTGGTATGAAAATACTCAACTATTTTACAGGTAAGTCATTAAAATGCAATTTAAATTAACATTCTAATCAGATGCTTATGGCTTTCATAATTTTGTTTTGCCTTTTTAATATGAAGACCTTTAAAAATTTTGATTTTTTTGATATTTAACTTTTTATTTGATTCTCTGCAGATGCACTTTATCGCCCATACGTCTTCCCGAAATCAAAAAAGTAATTTATAAGTGTAACCAAGTCTTAATACTCTCACTTGATGGTTGTGTCTATCGTGGTAAATGTAATCAAGTGACTTTACCAGCTACTTCAGGTATGAAGAATTCTCGAACATCTTTGGATAATTGGCACAATAACGATCAGAATCGTACGGAAATCTCACAGGATCACATTGTCCGGATTGAGCTAACACGTTTGTCCAATATTGATCGTGCCGTTGACATTTGTTGCGATGAGAGTTTTTCCTCATTTGCCGCTCTGCAGGAATCACCCAATAAATATTTTTCCAAGCCACCATTACCGAGAAGGGATCACACGTTTAAGAAGCTCTATCATGATACAAGCGATTCAGATGCTGTGCATGATGTGGTTTTTCATGTTGATAGTGAATCTTTTGCTGCTCACAAATTCATCATCTATTCGCGTGCAAATGGGCTAAAGGAGTTGATGATGAATTACTTGGATAAGGATATCTATTTAAATTTGGAAAACTTAACGGGCAAAATGTTTGAATTGATTTTAAAAATCATTTATACAAGTTACTCGCCCACGGAAGATGGTAAGGTTCCATCATTGGAAACAAAAGTATTATCATTTCCAACTATTCCACTTCTCTTTTAGATATTGACTGTATTCAACTAAGCTTGGATCCAAATTTGAGGACGAGAACAAAGGCTATTAAAATTTTTCTCATTTATATTGAGAAATTTCAGATTAACCATCTGGCTAATCTACAGGTTCTGATCAATCTACCTTCCGTTGGTAAACAAAAATTACAACGGATACACCGTTGTGATTATCCAGAACTCTATGATGTTCGGATTATATGCGATGATTCTAAAGTCCTTGAGGCTCATAAATGCATTTTGGTTGCACGTTTGGAATACTTTGAAATGATGTTTATGCATTCATCCTGGGTTGAGCACTCTACAGTTACAATGGAGGGTGTACCCATAGAATATATGGAACCAATTCTGGATTATCTTTATGACTTGGACACGGAGGCATTTTGCAAACAAAATCATACCGAAACCTTTCTCTATAACATGATTACAATATGTGATCAATACTTCATTGAATCACTGCAGAATTTATGCGAATCATTAATTCTTGACAAGATTAGCATACGTAAATGTGGTGAAATGTTGGAATTTGCAACAATGTACAATTGCAAGCTGTTGGAAAAGGGCAGCTTGGACTTTATATGCCAGAATTTGGCCAGAGTTCTTAGCTATCGCAGCATTGAGCAATGCGATCAGACTACATTAAAATTACTAAATAGTCACTATCAGAAAATGTTTAGTCGTGTTTTTGACTATCGACAGATAACACCCTTCTCCGAGGCCATAGATGATGAGCTCCTCTTGTCATTTGTCGATGGTTTTGAGATTGATCTAAAGGCACCAATAAAAGTGGACGATCCAGTGGCTAAGCAAAATAAACAAAAGGAGTTGCGTAAACAAGATGCACGGCATCAATATGAACAACAGGCCATCACAAGCATGATGAGAACATTAAGTACAACTGATCAAAGCGAAGAGCCGATTTTATCTACAAGTAACCCGGCCTCCAATAATACTGCAAATTGGTCGAAAGTTAAAGATAAAAAAGAAAAAACCCGTAAATTAAGTGAGAGGCAGGAGCAGGAGCAGGCTACACCATTAGTAAAAGAAAAGGCTCAAATTAAAGAGCAAACTCCACCACCATTAGCAGCATTTCCTGCTGCTGCCATCCCAATATCGCCTCAAGATGAAACGGTATCACCCTTAAGTAAAAGCTATAATCTTGATCTCAGTTCGTTTACTCCACAATCAACACAGAAATTATCTCAAAAGGAACGTAAGAGGCTATCATCCGAATCTAAAAGCTGGCGCTCAGTAGCTCCCACCTTACCGCCATCAACACCTCCACGACCTGTGCCTAATGCATGGGGATTACCTGCAAATCCCAACACACCTTTGAGCAGTTCGTTCAACGATACTTTCAACTCACCACCCACAGGCAGCTCCTCAGATCCCACCTCCTTTGCCAATATGATGCGGGCAAGTACATCAGCTGCGGCAGCTGGCAGTGCCACATCCCCGCAAGATCAGCAGCAAAACAGTTTTTCACGTATCTTGGCCGACGAACGACGACAACGGGAATCCTATGAACGCATGCGCAATAAATCTCTATACCATACCCAGATCGAGGAAAGAGCCATTGCAGAGCTTAAAGAATTCTACAATGTGGATAATGTGGATGATGAGTACATCACCATTGAGCGTGTTTCGAGGCCCACAGACATTAATTTTAGCACCTGGCTAAAACATTAAGGACTAATCAAGAGATTAATCCAATGCTTGCTTTTCTATTTTTGTTAGTTATTTTTCTTGTCCAGTTTACCCCACTTGATGTGGGTATATTAAGTTATTATAATTTTAAATAAACAAATGACCAAACTCCAAGAGCCTACCACAGTTAAGTTTCTGGAATCGTCCTCAAATGTAGAACTCAGAGCCGCCTGTAAAAGATTTTTGTTTTTTACTTAATATACTTGTGTAACAAAATTTATTAAATATTTACAAGAGTTGCTGCTTAAGCGGCGCTGGGGACATACAACAAAATGAGTCAACAAAAACACACATGGAGACGACAAGTTATTAAACTAAAACCCAAACAAGACCCAAAATGAGATAACAAACAATGGCAAAGAGTGATGAATGGTTTTTGTGGACGGATCAGAAGCACTCCTTACGAAATGAGAATCCATATTGATCACACTTGTAGCGTAATGTCTTTGCCAACTGTGGTGGACCGCAATAGAAGACGGTAACTTTGCCCTTTTGCTGTGCCTGTAATTGCTTAAACACCTTGTCCCAATTGGGTCGTCCAGCATTTGTGCGGGTCTTAAGGCCAGTGATTAAATCCCGTTTACCCTAAAATAATATCACAAATGGAAAAGTCTTATAAAAAAAGCAGGGTAAGTGTACCAAACCTTCTCATGTAGCAAATCCAAAGCTAATTGTAAACCCACTGCCTTCATATCGGTTCGCTGCAAGGCACTAGTGATGTACATGTGCATGTCCAGAAAACTGACATGCAAATAAATTTCAAAAAAATGTTCAACAAAAAAAGTTGGTCAGAAAAGAAATGCTTATGTTTACCGTTCCATGGCTCCACCTAGCTCAGCCTGTTCTATTTCCAGTTGGGAGAGCAGATTGACAAACCATTCGAATGAACGCTGATCTCTATTGATCCAAAAGAAATCCACTTTACGTAGATTCATAACCGATTTCGGGATTTCGCTGGCCCATTCGAATTGACAGCGTGGACAACTGTGCCGGGCCTTCCAATAGCGATGCATAATCGATTGCAGTATGGAGGCAAAGGGAGTTACACCAATTCCAGTGCCAATCAATACAGCATGCTGTGCACCAAATATATGACTCGAAGGAGCACCATATGGTCCATCAATGAATATCTATAAAAAGTGAGAAAAAGAAAATATTCTAGCAAACTTTTCCCCACATGTACATATGTATGTATGTATGTAATTTGTGTTGGTGTTGTTGTGTATGTTGGTGTGACCCAAACCTCCATGACTCCTGCATCAAGTGTGACCTTGCCACCGCTATTAGATGTAGAGCTGCCTAAGCCTCCTCCTCCTCCTCCACCACTACCATTTGCCGCTGCCCGATTGGACAGCGAACGCAAAAATGTGGGTCGTCGCAGACACGACTTCCTGTTGCCCGTTGCCAATTGTGTCTGATCCTTGGATGATTTGATTTTGTTTTAGTTTAACAATATACCAAATGTTAGTTCTACATTTCGATACTACGAAACTTTTGGTTACTTACCTCCAGCGGCTTGGATGAAACAACCTCGGCATTAACACTTAGCCGACTAATTTGTAGTTTCTCACCAGATTCCATACCCAAATCTGTCTCACCTATTGGACCATTCGATGACTCCAATTGAGATGTCTGCATTTCACTTTGCTCTGTCAAACTGGGCGTCTTGAAGGCAATAATTGTTGGCTTATTGCGCATATAGCGGAAACTCTGGGCCAGTGACTTATTTTGTGGACTTAGATAAGCCAATCCCACGCTATTGTGACGCCGACCGCCAAGTCTCACACTCTTTTCATCAAAGGCACGCTCGGACTCGGAACGGCCCAAAGAACGCAGTCTGGAAAACGCGTAAGTGAGATTCAAGGTGAGTTAATTTAAGATTAGGAACTATAAATTTCAAGAACTTACGCCTTAAGTCGACTACCGCGTTTCTTATTGTTGTTTTTGGCACTTATATCTGGCAGTGAAATGCTCTTTTCCAATGGCCTCTGCTTATAGCCTGTTGTACCAAACTCTTCATTGACAAAGGCTCCATTAACGAAGCCTGTCTTGGGTGTTTCTGATGTGGTGGCATCTCTGCCACGGGAGAAAGTACGTTGCAAGGTTTTCTTGATACTTTGTATGCGATTCACACCTGGAGATGTATCTCCAGATTGCTTTTGTCGGTGTTGTCGTGGCGGACGCACTGGTGGCGCCAATTCTTGCTGACTTTGAGCAAGAAAATCCATTTGTGGTGTTGTGGTTGCCATAACGGGATTTCGTGTCTCATTGAGTAGCATAAAACTGGGTGTCGGTATGGCATGCATATGCTGAGGCGGTTCCGGTGTACCATCGCCCTTATGGAGACGCTGTTGCTCCCGTTCAAAATAACGATATAACCGATTGGTCCACTCCCCCACTGTGCGAATATGTAGCCACATATAATCCTCTTGTTCGGGTGCAGAACTAATGGTAAATGGATGCCATTCATAATTGGCAATCGCTGGTATATTAACAAAGACATAATCGCCAGGACGAAAATTGAAATTGAATGGCCTCTTAATGACCAAATGGATAACTTTTGATGGTAACAGCAGACCAGAACTTATATATGTCTTGCCATGTTCACCACGCATCCAAACATAACGTAAAACACGCTCCACCAGATAAACTAGACCCGGCACTAGAAACCATTTCCAGAAATTGGGACCATGAAATAGAGCCAATATCCAAAATGGAACATAGAGCAAATGTGTCCAATAGAAGACCTCAAAGCTACCCTTACGCCGCACAAATGGTTGCGAGCAGACAAACATCACTATGAGAATGGCCAGCAATGCGACACCCGTGGGATTGGCACAACCCGGTATTAAGCCAAATAAACCAGGACGATCTGTTAGCAACCATTCACCAATTGTATAATGTCCAGCATTAATCTTTGGATCATTAATCACAATAATGGAAAAATTGAACAGATGCATAATGGTGTGAATTAAACTTAAAACCGATATGGTAATACCCGTCAGCTTGTGCAGATAGACATGATGATCCAAGGGCAAATATGACGATAGACCCCGACCCCTTAAATAGGTGAGAGAATGTCGCAGCATTAAAACCAATACCCAAGCACAGTTAAAATTCAGACATTGTCCTGCCAAATAAATCCAGAATTAACTTTCGGAAACATTGTTTTCCAAAATGTATTACTTACCACAGGCTCTAGCTATGATCACAAAGCCATTGCTGGCTCTATATTGGATGGCACGCGAGATAAATAGACATAGATTGACGGCTATATAAAAGAAAAGGTACGAGACAAAGACCTGATTATTTTTCATATATGCCAGCGTTAGCTGGTGAGGAATGGTATTCCAGAATTTTGCATTTGAAGTGCCCGCTGTTGACGGTCTCTCCTCTGCTATTGGCACTAGCCAGCGATCAATACTAAGTAATAAATTAAAAGAGAGTTTAGTTAATTCCTTAATTAATTATATTATTTGTTACTTACGTAATACTTAAATTCTCTAATAAGCCACCATGCTTATGCAGTTGATTCTTCAATGCCTCATAGGTTATTTCCCCACTATTGTGAGGATCAGCATCTTCAAACATGGCACTGGTTAAATCTTCAATTTGATCTTCTGAAAATTCCATGCCATTTTCTTTAATACAATGCCGTATCACATCATGCAGTTCCTTGTGTTGAATAAGGCCATCACCTGAAATATTTCAAAAATGATTTTATTATAAATTTCAAAAATTTAATAAAATACTTGCCATCAATATCGTAGACCTTGAAAAGAAAACGTATTTTATCATCGGCCGATTGTCCGGAAAATTGATGAATGGCATCAATAAATTCTTGTAGGGATATAGAACCAGAGTTATCCTTATCAAATATTTGAAAGACACGCTCTGTGAAAAAGGGCTAAATATAAAAATAAAATGGAATGGAAAAATCAATAAAAGGGATTAGTTAGAATAATTACTATTACTTTCGTTATAATTACGAAAGTAATGGATTAGTTTTTCAATAAGTATTCAATACTATTTCGAATAGGCAACAAATTAATTAGGAAATTAATTTATCAATAGTAAATTGAAATTATTTTGGTTACAATTATTTGAGGAAAAGGGTGAGAAATTTTGAAAAGAAAATGCTTTAGTTCTAAAAAGAAAATATTTCAGTTTAGCTATAATAAATTTAAATTATTTTGCCTACAATTACTAAAGCAAATGTGTATAGAAATAGGAAAGGAATTAAAAAAAAAAAAAATAATTAACTCGGCAATTGCCATTATTTTTGTTATAAATAAAAAAAATTAAATAAATATAGTTTAGCAATAGTAAATTTCAATTATTTTGGTTACAATAAGTAATGGAATAAGATATTATTTATTTATACTTAATTATTTAAAGTACTTATTGTTCTCAAGTACTTTAGATCGGTTTGCTTAAAGTAATTGAAGTATTTTGTCATCGCGATTAAAATAATATTAATTTAGTATTTAAAAAAGTGAAACAAACTGAAATCTTACATTTTTAGAGGTAACAATTTTTTGGAATTCCTCCCGTCTAATCTCCTGCTCATTGCCAACAGTTGAGCGAAATAGTTGCTCCAATCTAGCCAAGGAGCTCTTATCGAAGCCGGTGCGTGGCCTTGAATTGGTCAAATGTGAAATGAATTCCATCACTTGATTGGTGGAAATGAGATTTGTACCATCCATATCAATGAGACGATATAGCTTATCCAATATCTGTAAGAGATGCCACAAGTGAAGATTAAACCATAATTGGCTATGCCAATGATCGACTTACACCACGCGTATGCCAAATATCGCAAAAGTTCTTGAAGCTCACACGACTCCTCTCGCCGCATATCACATAGGCCACCGATTCAATTTGCTCGGCAAAGTCCATTTGGCGATCGTCACTGCAACGAAAGAGAGAGAAAGGAAAAAAAAAACAAATAAAGAGGGAACAAGGAGGAGGAGATATTACCATTAAAAACAAGGCACTGCTCGTAAGAACAGCTCCCCGCTGATGCAGTGATGCTCGTCGAGCTATATTTGTATTTGAATGACTTCATTACGACGGGGCGACCAGTGACAGTCTAAGTCTCAGCACACAGCGCTTAGTCTTGGGGCAGGCCAGGCATGCGGACAATGTTAGTTGTTGGTATATGTTAACATACAATACACACACACACACACACTCTGACTCTGACTCTGACACAGACACATACACAAACACCGACACCAGATCCAGATAGCATCTGGCTAACTTGGCGTTGGCATTTCAATTTTCAATTCGTGGCCAGCTTCTGTGGTATGCCCAGAGGCGCTGAGCCAGCCATCGTCCCCCTCAACTAAGCTAATTGTTTTGGCACCGCATCAACAAAATGGGAAGAAAAAGTCAAATATAATATGAACTCACGTTAAACGACCCTTGAGGTGCTCAATCCAACGATCTTGTAGTAGATAGCCATTTTGCTCTAAATCGAAGAGCTGAAAGAGTTTCTGCTGGAATTCCTGTAACAACAATAACAACAACAAGAAAAAATACAACAAAAAATTTAAATAAAACAAGTTGTAAGTAATTCAATTGATGTTCATTTTCTAAAGAAAAAATGTGTTAATTAATTTATGATCATGCATTGTTTAAACAATTTAATTAAAGATTTATGGTAAAAGGAGATGAATGTTTACTAAAGAAAGAGAAAGGAAGAGAGGGTGGCAAAGTAAACAAGTTGAGAGATTAGATTCGGGGTGAATGAATAATAGCCCAACATAATCAATAGTTATTCCTAATAATATATTAATGACATTCCATCTCACGATATTTAACAATCATATTCATTGATCTTCTGCAGATTAGCTGGGACTCCAAACACTTTTCGTGAAGATGATGAAAAATGTGTGCATATTTAACGGCTATGATGAGAGCCCACTTGATGGCGGGTCGACTGGTTGGGTAGCTTTTTTTTTTCTTCTCTTCTTCTTTTTCTGGGCAAAACGGTTAAACAAAACAAAATCCGAAATTCAAAAGCCCATCGAGAAGAGAGCTTACACACACACACACACACACACACACACACGTATTCAAAAATAAATATAAAATAAAACAAGTTTTCAATATTTTGTTGTTGCCTTTGGCTGCCAAGGTAAAGGACCAGCGTCTATATAAAATGTAGCACAAGGTCAAACTTGTTCCCCACCCCTCCCAAAAAGAAAAAGAAAGAAACTATCTCAAGTTTCCCCAATGATTGGTTTCATTTGCATTTGCAGATGAAGAAGGCAAGGGGTTTCCCCCTCAAACACAATGTATAAATAATTAAGTTTAGAACATGGGGGGAAGAGGGAATGGGGCTTACCTCGTCCAGAAATAGTTTGCGGAATGCCTCACGTGTGTGTTTACCCTCACCAAAGAGAGCACTGCACTCTGATATCAAGAGCCAGCGTTGTTTCTCCCGTCGCGCCTCAACTTCCATGGAGCTGCAGTTTTTATCTAAATTAAGGTTGTAACGCTCCATGTAGAAATTCGATTGCAGCTGATGATCACCACCACCATGATGATCATTATGATGATGATGATGATGATTCGCTTCCTGCTTGCCATCGTCATCGTCATCATCTTGAACGGCGTCGGCAATCAGAATGCTGGGTGAGCTAGCTGGAGATGCCGTCGCTGTTGGTGCTGTTGAAGTTACTGTTGCTGCCGTCGCATCCGTTGCATTTGCATCGATATCGATATCATCGACACTAGGATAGTCACGTGCTCCACCATGTAATCTCTCTAGATATTGTGCAGCCTGTTGCAAAACTTGGCTTACACCATTTGGCACCACAACCACTGGCACCTCAGTGGTTGTCAACACTTCTTTCTCTATGGGCAGATCATCGGAGAAGGATACTTTTTTCGGAGAACGCGATGGGGTTAGAGGTATTTCTAAGGATTTACTAGACGATACCGAACCGCGATGATTATCGCTATGCTCAGCCTTTAAATCGTTATCCATGGCATATCACAAATATTTGACTTTAATTTCTACTCCTCAGCGACAAAATAAAATTCACTCATTAACTAATAAATAATCGAATTCGAATTTTCGTTTATTAACCGCAATACCAAACGTTTGTAGCAGCGAGCAGCAACTGAAAGCGAAAGCTCCATCAAAGGCATTCGAAAACGAACGAGCTTCAATAGCCTACGATCGTGCGCTTCGGCTTCAGTTTTTGATCGACTTCGGTTCGGCGTTGGTTTTTTACTTTTTGTTTTTTTTTTTTTGAAATTGAAACGCGTTTCGGAAACGTGCCAAATATTGGTTTAATATTTGAAATAATTTTTTTTAGAATGGTTTATAGTTATTTGCAATATTATACATACATACATACATAGGTTCTTATATAGATAAATACATATGTATGTATGTATGTATGTATGCCGACTTATGATTGTCATTTTAAAATGGCCGCCCAATCCACAACTCTCTCAGCTGCTGCTGCGTCATCCATCTCTCGTCTGATATTCTAATTTTGGCCTTCTTGCCTGCCTGCCGCCGTCAGGTAATGTTTGTACTTATTCGATAAGGTGGGTTGCGGCAAATAATTCACTCGCTTTCAACGTCAAACGCTTCTTCAGTTCTGATTTTTCTTTCTTCTTGGTTTGATTTTGTTTTTTTTTTTTTTTTTGAATGTGTTTTAATTTCAATGGCCATGTTGTGTAATAATCAAACTTGTTTACTTTTGACAGCAAAGAAAAGCGTTGGTACGTGTCGCTAACCAAATTCTGAGCTCCCAACAATATGGCACATATTACTGGATTGTGTCCCAGTCAGGAAATACGTAATATGAGTGAATGAGTCAGTTTTGACCAAAAAAAAATATTTTTTTAAAAATGAGAAAAAAATTGAGAATCATACGCTTAAACGGTCAAACGGAATCAAGGCCAGGTTAACACTTAATAAGACCTTTCAGCAATTGTTGTCTTCTTGTGTTCAATCAACTCTTAAAGTCATCGAACTTCAGTCGATATTGGCTGGGTGATTGCAATGTCAGAAATGAACTGGAAGTGAGAAATCTCGTGCCGTCAAAGGGCAAGATTTGTGGAGTAATCAATATAACAATAGCTAAAACAAGTTGATCTGATCGTTTTTCTTGTTGTACAATGGGCCAAGTGAGTAGCACAATCAATGGAAATCGTGAAGTGCCTTCGTTGAATAGATAAGATGAAATATACATATCATTTAAGTAGAAATCGGCAAAATATGAGTAATACTTTATCTCTTTTTAGAGCAATCTATGATTCTTACTAATAATTATATGTTAGACAGTTATCTATATTAAGGCGATGATACTAAATACTTTATATATTTAAGATTAATAATACTATAAATATTACATAAAAATTTGTGTAAACAGTTCCGAAATGCAATAATAATTATTGAATATTTCAGAAAAGAAATTTCATATAGAAATTCCAAATTCCTTGTTAAAATTTTACTTCTAAGACGGCTATATAAAAACTTGTATAACTGTATTAATTTATATATATATAGAACAATTCATATGAAATTTTGTTGAATGAGCTTACAATCTTAGCAAAAATAAATATAGAAAATATTTGTAGAGAAATTATTTTTCGAAATTCGAAAACCCTTCAATATATATTATAGTAATATATTGAAAGTTATACAAATAGTTCCCTTATACATTCTCATTATTAATATTTTAAAGATTTTATTACTGAAATGTATATATGTATATGTATATGAATCCGTGTTGAATGTGTTATATGTACATACATCTATTTTTAAAGTGTAATGAAGATGTTAGATTTTCAAATTACTAACGATGAAACGTGAGAACTTTATCGTTTAGACGTTTAGCTATGTGACATATTTTGATAGATATAGACATACTATTTATAATTGATGGACAAGTATGTATTTTGTATTTTTTATTTGATATTTCGATAAAGATATTCGATACAGCTGATAGATTTTGTTATGGTTCGAAAAAGACAATTACAATTAACAATTAAAAAGAAACAAATTAAAAAGATTTTCATTAATTAGTTGGTTTTTTGATAACTTTCCTTGGAACAGATAAGTACACAGATTCCAATAATCTTTTAAAGAAACAAATCTTTAAAAGAATATAATTCTATTTTTTAATTTTCACCAATTAAATTAATACAATATATTATTAATAATTATAATAAATTTAAAATTGTAAACCAAAATTAAGATATTAAAACCCATTGTACCTTTAAATGATTGATGTGTTTTCTCTTATATATATTATGTATGTGTTGTTTTTTTGTAACTTTTGTTGTTGTAGTCTTCGACACCCGCAACTAATCTGGTTTACCAGCTGCTTCCGGATCCAACTGCCAATTTACTCACTCATTGCCTCACTCAACTCACCTGTCTGGTCATTAATTGTTGAAATTGGCAATCGCCATTGCAGTGTCTCCCTGTGGAGTTGAGTTTACCATTGTGGAGTGCTGCAATTGACACCGCTGCGTCCAATTAA
Organism: Drosophila sturtevanti; assembly: GCA_018150375.1. Classification (NCBI taxonomy): domain Eukaryota; kingdom Metazoa; phylum Arthropoda; class Insecta; order Diptera; family Drosophilidae; genus Drosophila; species Drosophila sturtevanti. Next base: position 815,735 of record JAECWJ010000324.1, on the reverse strand, counting down.
AGTTGCCATTCCCTATACGGGTGGTCCTATTGGCTTAAAATCAACTTGGTTGGCATGCAGATTGATTCGATTTGATTTGGCTTCACTTTGGCCATGGCTTGTAGGCAATTTTCCAAATGACCAACAGTGTCATCAATTTAAATTAAGTTCCTCGACTTTATCGTCGATGCGTTCTCCCCATCCATCTGTTCCATCATCATTATCCAAACAAACATGTCATTAGGCGGCGTTGCACAGAATCCTGTTCTCAACTCCACAACCCTCTATCCTATGATATGTATGTATAGATGGCCGGCTAACTGGCATTCCACTCCATTCGTTGACGGCGGCGAGCAGCAGCGGAAATTGGCCTGACTTGTGGCTTTTACTCCATTACCAACTCTTTCAGTCGATTCGATCTCTCAGACTCTGCTTAGACGCAGACGCGAATGCATCGTCTTTTCGTTTCGTTGTTCTTGTTGTTGTTGTTGTTGCTGCTGTTGCTGTTGCTGTTGCAGTTGTTGTTGTCGTCGCTAATTAAAATAATTGAAATTTCTCACGGGAAACGCGCCATGGCGACACTTGCAAGCAAGTCCTGCTCTGTCTATTCCTTCTTCTACTCTACCTCCTCCTCCTCCATCACTACCACCTCCATATCCATATCCATATCCGTTGCAAGTGCTCGCGACTAATTGCAAATTGCAAGAATGTCCACTAACAATCGCATATTGACAGCTGATGGACATTAACATGGATCATCGGTCGCTTCATCGTATAAATACATAAATTTCATTACAACCAAAGACAGTTCTACATAGGCCAAAGAATTTTCACTGACCAATCTAGCCAAGTGTGTGCCTCTATCCCTATCCTCTCTCTCTCTCTCTCTCTCCTTCTTTTTCTTTTTTTTTTTTTGTGTGTGTGCGTGTGTGTGTGTGTATTTGTGCTTACTCTGTTGAACAGATCTTGATCTTAGCCAAAAGATAGCCAGGCCAAAGTTACGATCATGCCTTGGCCCCATAAAGTTGTCGAAAATGATTTGCAGATCAAGATTCGAGCATACAATTTATGTGAAAAACTTAAGCTAAAAAACATTAAAAAAAAAATAAAACAGAAAAAACGGAAAAACGGAAAAAAGAAAAACATAAGTAAAGTCTGAAAGAAAAAAGTAATATAGGCAATTGGCTAGGTCTACACCTATCTATGCCAAGTTTACTCCTCCAATTAGTGCAATAGATTCAATCCAAAATCATTTGAAATTCATGAAGAATTGTTTGTTAGTGCTAATAATGACGCCTTAAATGCCCTAGTCCAAGTAAACCAGATCCTCCAGCTTTACCAGCTTCAACTTATTTGTTATTAGTTGGTTTTTGCTTTGTTTTACTGAGTTTTTGTTGTTGCTGTTGTTGTTGTTGTTGTGTATATATCACCCATGCTATATTGCATAAGTATAACAATATACGTTATGGTATTGGCGCAGATCTAAAGCATAGAAAAGATATACATAGTTAGATATAATCTATAAAAATATATCATCTCATGCATACCGAACTCAATAAAGAACCATTTAAAGCATAAAGACCATAAACCGTATAATTCTCTAGATTACAGCGAAGATTCGTTGATAATTCAAATAACTAAGAATTATACATAAAATATAGAAGATTATTTAAATATTTTAATTGAATGTAACTAAAACTTACTCTTCTCCTTAATGATGAATCTTGGGCATAGATGTTGAATTTATTTAGAAGTCTTAGCATTTCATGAAACTATTAAATTAGATCAAATTATTTAAAAAACTTTGTTTATATCAAATTACTTTTTTTCTTGCCTCACCGATTGTTTTACCGAACTAATGCATACTATAGTCAAAATTAATTTAATACACTCAGATATAATGGGATAGCCATAGAATATCAGAGCTTCGATTATATTCAAATTATTCGCTTGATGTTGCATTAATAATCGCATACTGAACATTAGTAAATGATATACATTAAAGACAATTACAGCACATGCCTGAAAAATTATCCAAAGTAATTGAAATCGACGACTTTTAATGGATTCTTCGACCAATTCCATGAATTGAATTTGCAGCTAAATGAGTGAAAAATTCAATTTTTTTTATATAGAAGTTGGAGATGTTGTATAAAAAGATAATTCTTACCGACATCATGGCATCGAGTTTGTCCAAAAGTTCTGGCACATTCGCTTCAGGAATTCGTTTAATTATAGGTTTAGACTTTTGGTGTTTAACCGAAGTTAGATTACTTTTCCACGCGATGGCAGTCAACATTTTAATGGATTTAAGGGCTGTGTAAGTTGCTTTTTATACAATTTTTACATATGCGAGGGTGGTTTTAGAAAATTTTGATGAAATTCTTAATAAATTAATGCTTTTTAAATCTAATATTTAAATCTAGAAAATTACAGATCACATTTTAGTAGGTACATTTAATTTAATTTGTTAAGGAACTAAAAACAAATCTTTTAAAATATATTTCTAAATGTTTTAGATTCTAAAAGTAAAATACATATTGAATATTTAAATTCATACATACGGAAAATTTTAATAAATTTTAATTTCAACTTTTTATTAAGTTGCATAAAGAAGAAAATGTTTTAAATATAAAAAGAATCAATAAATATTTAAAAAAGCTTACGATATCAAAAATCAAATATTTATGTATTTTATTTATATCTATGTATATTATATTATTTATTATAAATTTATTTAACTAATGTTTCTTTTCAATTTGATATCACATCTAGATTAAAAAAAACTTCTTTGTTTTCCTGATAATAAAAGTTTATTCATTGTATTTAAAAAATGTGTTACAAAATATACAAAGAATTGTTTAAAAAATATTTAAGAAAGAGTTGCTTAGATAACTTTTAACCATTTTCCCTTAAAAAATTCTGTTGAAATAATCATAGGAATATTTCCTTGGATAACTTTAAGCAAAAGTAGAGTAATATTTTCTTTATTTTCTTAAATAAATTTGTTCCATTTAATTCCACTTTAGGCTTAGGATCTGTTATAGGAATTCCTGGTTTTATCTGACTTGCACTTAATAATTATAATGATATAAGGGTAATCAATTTACAATTTTCCAATTCCATTCAGCTTAGGCTTTTGTTAAGACAAAAATTTTTAAAAGATTTTTAATCCTTTGTTTTGTTTATTAACAGAAATCGTGTTTGTTTTTTTTTTAGTTTGTTAACAGAAATTGTTAAAACCAACTTCTGGCAATTGTTTTGGATTTCGCTCATTAATCATTTTAATGCATTTTCGTTGGCTGATCAAAAATTGTTCACATGTCGCCTGTACTCAAACCAAATTAAGCCCTTGGGAGTGGCCATGTGGTCATGTTTGGGGACCCGGACCCGCCCGGACGACAGTTGAACAAAGTGTGTGTCAGTTATAGTCAAGTGGAGTCATAAAGCTCAACAAGATCGACGGTGGCAACAAACTGCGATCAGTCAATGCAACAGACTGGACAGATAGACAGACAGTAGCGGGTTGGTTCGAGGGCAGGAGCGGAATTTCGTTGAGTACTGGCACTGGGAATTGGTTTTGAATTGGTAATGGTAATGGGTGGGCGGTTGAATGGATTTATGGCCTGCCCAGCGTCAACTTAATGAGTTGGCTGCATTAATAAAGCACTCGAAAGGAGGCCTAACACGAAACAACAACAACAACAACAACAACAACAAACATAAAACAAAAATAAGGCACCAGCAAAAAAAAAAAAAAAAAAAAAATAAAGGCAATTGGATTAGATTAGACGATGGAGACACAGAGACAGCGCACAGCTGTCGTGACAGGTTGACTTCGACTTGGAGTTAAAGCAAAACGAATGAGAATTTATGGCCAATGAAGCTAAAGCTGGAGCTAGAGTTGGAGTCGGAATCAGAGTTGGAGTTGGAGTTGGAGTCAGGAGTGCGTGCCTGGGACGCAATATTTTATAATGACTTCATGAGAGCCTGGAGCAAAAACAGCCTCTGGGATAAAATAAAAAAAAATCTCATAAAAAACTTGGCTTTATTTTCTGTGTGTCCATGTGTGTGTGTGTGTGTGTAATGTTTTCTCCCCCTTTTTTTTTTGTTTCTTGGCCAAATTTGGTGGCTTTGCTTTGATTCGTCGTCGCATAATTGCCAATTATCCCAATGTGAGTCGTGGGCGATGCAACCAATTTTTATACAGAAATTTTCAACTAGCACGCAAAACCCTGCGGGTTGTCCCAAATGGAGCATAGCAAACAGGAGATTGAATAGGAGTATATACATATAGAGTGTATATATTTATATATATATTTATTGTATATACATACATATACACATATTTATTTAAGTTTAATGTGATTGCATTTAATTGTTTGGTTATTTTATGCTTTTGGGGGTCTGGTCAGGTGCAATGGTTGCCATTTATTAATTGCTTTTCCATTCACTTTGCCTCCGTTTTAGACTCGATTTGTGAGTGCAGTGAATGTGGCACACATACAAACACACACATACGCACATACATACTGTACACACCCGCTGAGAGTTTAGCTGCAAGTTCCTGCACGCACAATTTGCATTTTATTCAAATCGCTTTCGTATTGGGAGACTGGAAATTAGCCTCTAATTGGAGTTTACACGCTGCATTTTTTATGAGCAAATAAATTGTTTGCACCAAAGTTAAAGTTTTTTATTTTTTTTCTATCCAAAATCCAAAATGAAAATCAAATGTGCAAACACCACAAGTGTATGTGTGTGTTAGCCATTCACTACGCATACACGCACACACACACATATTCAGTTATATAGAGGCCTAAACTAATGCCCTCTCGCTTTTACTCACTTCTGTTTTTATTTTTCCATTTTCATAATTGCACTCAAATACACAAATACAATTACAAATGTAATCTGTATGCGTGCTCACACCTGCATAAGTAAATCACGCACATACACGCACAGGTGAATGAGGTTGACAACAACAACAACAACAACTACTACAAAAGCTGAAACTTGGCTAAAGTAGGCGTGTTTATTAGACGGCCTTAGACAGCACACACAAAACACACACACACACATACACACACACCTATCAAAATGGCGTCCATATTGCCACAAAAAAAAAAGACAAACTAGTGACAAAAAATGGTAGTTTTAAATCAACAAAAAAAGAAATATATATACATATACATATATAAATAGTGAATTGCAAGCTTCGAATTGATCGACAAATGGCAAAAGTTAAAGTTATTGGAATAGAATGCGTAACGAAACAATTGGAATTGGAATTTGGAAAAGAAAAAAAGAAACTTTTTAATTAAAGCTTTTTCGTTTGACACAATGAGGAGAACAATCAACACGATTCTCCATCGCGTATACTTAATATTTATGTGAGATTACTTCTCGTCTATTCTCATAATCCTCCCGTGGAAGAGATCAGAAGTCTACATAGGAGTGCGCTTTCTGAAACATACTCCAATACCTTTTTTCATTTTCGATATTTATACTTTCATTTTTACTTTCTTAATTCTTAGAAATACTTACTAAATAGCTAACTTAAAATTCTTAATTAATAATTATAATTGCCAAGGAAGTTTCATGGTAAAGGGCTTCGCTGGTGCTCATTATTATTATTACATATTAGCCTTATTTTTACTTTTACAGTAAAACTTGCTAGAAAAAGTCACTAGGAATTTAGTTAAAATCTAAAGATTTGAGGCACAAAGGAAAGTAATCGTAAAGCATCTTTAGAATTAAAATTACATTTTTTAAATAGAATCATTCATTTTTCATGAAGAAAAAAATAAGAAAACTGAAATTAAATTTGGTAGAAACATTTTAATTTTCAGTTAAGAAAGTAAGCTAAAGGGCCGACAATTTTCTATATTAATCATTCCCATTTGGCCCTTGGAACTCTAGTTAAAAGGATGATAGAATAGTTAATTTATAAGTTAGAATTTGAAACGACTAAGTTTAAGTCCAAACTTTCTAGATTGGGCTTAAATCATGATATCAGCAGTTCTCAGCTCGAAATTTAATTTTTAATCAATGAATTTCAAAAATACAATAAACGAATAACATTATTACTATTTAATCAAAATTATATGTACAATATTTTCATTATTTCCTATATAATAATGAAAGTAAAAATTTTTAATTGTTAATCTATTGAATAGCAAGTTTTCATTTTTAATCGTTAATTTATTGAATAGTTTTAAATTGATTAACAATTAAAATTGTACAATTTTCTGTAATAAATAAAAAAATTACATATGACTCAACATGATCACGATCTTATTTTAAAGTTGTTAACTTGTTAGCTAAGCTTCTGTTTCTACAAATCTTTTGGAACGAAGCAAATTTCGAAAGAAATATTGCTTACAAAGCGAAAATTAAAGTGTTTAAATTTTTAGCTTCCAAGTTAATTGAAAACTATAGTCAGGGAGCATTAAAACCACATTAACGGCTGGTAATTAAAAATATTTCTTTGAAAATTCCCAGCTCGTACAATTTTCTTTCGTGTTTCCTCACCTTCCAACGCGTGTCATTTCCGTAATTCCTGGAAATCCGACTCTTTGCCTCCTGTCGTCAGTTGTACGGACAGTAGAGGAAAAGCTCTTATTACCCGCTGCTGCTGTTGGTGTTGCTGTTGCTGCCGGCGCTGCCGTTGCCGCTGCTGTTGTTGCATTTATTTTTTTATTTTTTTTTTTTCTAGCTTCTGCTGGCATGTTCAACATGTGCTTTTGGCAGCCCCGCTGAGGCATTGCTTTACCAACCGCCAACTGAGGCAGACATTGCGGCTACCAGCCAAGATACAAGTGTGGAAATTCGATATGCCATTTGCTACAGCTTCTTCTTCGGATGCGCCTGCTGCTGCTGCTGCCCACTTGCTTTTTGGGAAAGTGAAAGAAAATTTTCCAATTAACTTCGTATTAGCCGACGCCCAGTGGTTATTTTTTTTAATTCTTTTTTTTTCGTTTTATTCATTTTTTTTTTGCAGGAATTTCATATTTCTGTCAGTCGCAAGCCATGTAACGTCATCTTCAACATGACAGACGCGGCTAATCCACACCTACCCGGGACTCCAGCACCAGTCTCCAACTCCAACTCCAGCATCAACTGGAACTCTGTAAAAATTATTAACGCCATTAACGGCAATAGAAATATTTGTGTTGGCTAGCCAGCTCCTGCTGCTCCTCCTCCTCCTCCTCCTTCTACTTCTTCTGCTGTTTCTTTGCAACAAAAAACGGGTCTGGAAAAAAAGGAAGAGCAAGAACAACAAAAAAAAAAAAATTACAAGTCATGGCTACAAGCTCCACCAACTGTGGCCCACAAATGTGACTAATGGCATTTTTTAATGCAGGCGCAAAATGCAGATGAGGAGAGAGCTGATGTTGATGCCAATGCTGATTCTAGAGCTGCTGCTGCTGCCGCTGCCGCTATAGCTAAAGCCAACTCCTCTCTTTGGCAGTTCTTTAAGTTTATGGGCCACAATTTTTAACGCCTCGCCAAGCAGCTCAGCCAAGCGTTATTGCCCCCATGATCATCCACACTGTGGCGGCAAGGAGGGATGTGAGATGTGCCTTGCGTGTGCTTTTCTGCAGCGTCATTAATTTTGCCATGAATTGACAAAAACATCATAAACTACTTGTTGAACAGAAAATCCACTTCAGGCGACAGCGGTAAGGCAAGGCAATAGCAACGGCAACCCACGCGCCAAGACTGAGACCAAGACGATGCGGCAGCAATATTCAATGTGGTTGCCGCCCGGCAGGCTCATGTTTGCCAGAGACTGGGCACAAGATCAGGCTTAGAGCCCGCCACACCAAGCCTCATAAATATGCCAGAAAAAACTTGGGACTGAGTCGATTCGAGTAAGTAACTCAAGTTTCCCTCTCAATTGACCTGTAACTGGAGGGCTCTTACTTCAACTGGTAAATGACGGCCTTAAGCCATGATGTTGCTTCAATTAGTTTCATATATGAAACCAAAATAGTTTATAAAGATTTCTAATTATTTCTTTTTCTGGGCGAATCAAAGTATTCTTGTATAATTGTTGAGATTTTTAAATGAGTTTTAATCTTCTTTGCTTGTGTTGAAAATTAGCTTAGATTTGAGCATTAGATTTTGAAAGATCTTGAATTCCAGGTAAAAGTTTATTAATTTTTGATATATCACTTTATAATTTAATTGTAGCGCAAAACAATTTTTAGAAAAAATTTGTATACTGGGAAACTGTGTAAAACTGAATAATAGAACAATCATTAGGGACTAACCCTTACATACATGAGCATATATTTTATTTATTTTCATTTCATATATAAAATTAATGTGTTTCTTTCAATAACTAAAATTAAAAAAAGTGTTTTTAATTTATTCCTCTCCTTGCTTTCCAAAGGACTTAAGAAATTGGGAGTTGATTCATCCAAACAAAGGTTTTTATCTATGTTATTAGCAATTACCTTTTATAATAATTAGTTTGCTTAACGTTCAAAACGCTTTTTTAATTCAATTTTCTTGTGCTTATAAATAATAAATTATATTCACAGTTTATACTTAGTTTTCGATGGCAAATTTAAGGCAGGAGAAAGGTTTTCAAATATTAAATCTTTGATAAAACATTTATTCTTTATATTAATGAAACAAGCAAGTCATCCATGTCGACTTCTAACATCCTGTACTAAATAATAAATAATCTAACTCCCATAAAACCGCCTAGAATTTCATAAAAATTTTAAAAATAAATTATCTTAACATGTCGCAAGAGCAAATGCATGACCGCAATTATACTGCTTACATTAACTTATACTGCTTCATGAACTTATACTGCTTTCAAAACAAAGCAGCGTAAGCATGCTATCTGTACTAGTCATTTCAGCACAAAACGTTCATACGCATACCTCCGATATTTACTGTCTGATTTCAACGAAATTTGGTCAACTGGTATAAATATGGCTATAGTATAATTGATTAAGTAATATGTAAACTCCCAAACAACTCCAGTTATTTGTTATTTTTGCACGTTGCAAAAATTTGAAGTAAACTAAAACTGCTTAGACACTAGAGGGATATTGACACCAAGTTTGGTTTGTTTTTGCTATCATAGTCTCCGAGATCTATGTAGGTGTTGATCGGCGCTGATCAAGAATATATATATATAGTTTATGGGGTCGGAAATGTTGCCCTCTGCCTGCTAGAGACCTTTTTAAGGACTTTAATATCCTCTTTTACCTGTTAGGGTATACAAAAAGAAATATTGATATATTGAGAGTTTTTACAGAATTTCCTTAGTTTATGACTTAAATTTTTTTTTACTTTTAAGTGCTACAAATTGTAGTAATTGTATCCAAGATTGGATTTTTTCTTAAATCATTCAGAAATGGCACCTATAACAATTCTAACGTTTAACGCTCACAAAAAATCAAAATAACAAATTCCTATCAAAATATTACCTAAGTTCTTATGTAAATCAAAAACTAAGTTAAGGTTGAGGAGTTTCTGTTCTAGATAGAATTACAAAAAGGCAAAAAGGGAATGTTAACAGTTGATATTTTCCATAAATTGAAAACTCAAACATTTTTGAATCTACTTTAATTTATTTGAAAGTTATCAGCTCATAGTCTTGACTATAATTTATAAATAACATTAAAGGCTTTCAATTTATTATACCAATCCAATCCATGAGCAAAATATATCCAGTTAATCTTCTGTGTAAGATCAAATGTGTATTTGACAATGTGTCTTGATTTCATTGAGAAAACTGCAACTTGTTTTTATTTTATTCCTTTTCATTTTTTGCATAGCAAATGCAATTGATCAAGCTAAATTAGTTCCCAGGCTTTTGGTTAAGATTCTGTATAGACTTTTTTTTCTGGTCGACGTTATCTTCTGTGGAGTAACTACTTGACCCACACTGCGTATGCTTAATGCCCATTTAATGTAATGATGCGAAACCGATTTTGGCCAGACAAACAAACATTTACAAAACAGCCGACAGGCAATTGGATGTTTAATGAATTGGTCATGGCAGTTTTCCATGGCAGTTGCCTCTGAGTTCCTCCAGCAAAACGAGTAGCTTTAGCCGCCACTTGGCAAAAAGGTAAATCGAAGCCGAGATTAATAGCGATAAGGCTATTGATTAGCATTTTAGCCACTGCCATTAGATGCAGCAGCAGCATAAGAAGAAGAAGATGAAAGAGAGGTGGGGGGAACAGATCGGAAAATGTACAAAATTGTAGACGAGCCACTCTAGATGTTATCACACAGGTTAAAACCGTGCTTTAAGAGGAGGGGGTGGGGGGGGGATAGTGGATAGTTGAAGTGGAGGGCCTAGTTGAGGTGTTACCTGCAAGCGATGTGAAGATAATTCAAGTCTCTGAATCTGGATTTCGAAAAGGAGTCTCTGGAAAATGTAAAATTAAGCGCATGCCGGCAATTTGCATAAAAGCAGTTTAATGTTGAAATGTTTTATTGGCATTTGCCAGAGCTCGATTACAAGGTGGGGGAAGGGGGGAACGGTTATACTGCCCCATGCGTGTGGAGGCACAACCACAATCTGTTTTGGAGGATGAGTAGGAGACTTGGCCTGCCGTTTCAAATTTGCATTGCAAATTTCTTTTTTGATTCTGTTTTTTTTTCTTTTATTTTATATTTTTTATATATACAGGATGCGGCTGTAATTTGACTAAACTATCTGAACCTCGAACCAGATTAAAATGAAACTGGTTTTTTAATTATGAACTAAATAACAAAAAATAAAGTAAATCGATAAGCCTATCGAGAGGAGAGTGAAGAAGCATGGCTAGGTGAAGGGGGAAGAAGGGGTAGACGGCGGTGGAACGTGCGTGTCCTAAAGTGGCAATTGCAGCTGCATGATCCACTGATCAAATGTCAATCAAAGGCGAAGCTGATGCTTCACACTCGACACAATCGACCAAAGACAAACGGACAGTGTCTGGATTGAATGGATGGATGGATGTGGAGACTGCAGAAGAAAAAAATTAAAGAAATATGGACACATTCATCAGACACAAGTGAGCGTTGATCGTGTGAGCAAAAGAAACGATACTTAGATTCGGACAATTTTTAACATTTTTAGATGGAATATTTTTTGTAAAAAACAATATATTCATTAAAGTTATTTTGGAAAAATTTTGTCATTTGAAGTTTTTGAATAATTATAAATAGTTTTCCAAATTTTAAAAGCTCTCTATGTTCTTTTAGAATGATTGTTTCTTACAAAAGTTTAGTGAAAATTAATCCAATTTGAAATAATCTGATTGCGAATTCTAACTTAAATCTTTTGATAACTAAATATTCTTTTTAACCCTATCGGAAGTAGTTTGATTCATTTGATTGTTACATCACTGATCACTTTAGAATCAAAGAAATCAAACTGTTGAATGATCCCTAAAATTATCATCATTAGTCGCCGCTGCCAGGCACGTTTGATGACGAAAGCTAAAGCCGACGTGCTGCTGACTGGGCCCAGACTCAGGCTCTAATTGCAGAATTGGCAGCTGCGATCTGCGAAATGGCAGCTACCTTATCCAACTGTCAGCGGTGCGCCAATGATCTTGAACTGGTTCTGTTCTAAGAGTATGTTTTTTCTTTAGATTTATTTTTTTTTCCTTTTTTTTTTGTATTTGCGGTGGTCCCAACAATCACACACAAAAATGCTACCGTTCAAAAATTGAAAAGAAAAAAAATTGAAAGAAACTGAGAATTACATATTCCTGTTGCCTTTCAAATTCGAATGTTTTGGCCCTGCCGTTAATGGTGGTTGCTGCTGCTGGCAATGCAAGATCAGATCAAGATTTGCCTGCGCCTACCACATGCGGTGTCATTACTCGGCTGGCCTGTCGTGCCAATTGGGCAAAGGAAATCATAAATTAAATTCGATTGTTTGACATGTTTCTATCTTTTTTCATATATACATATATATATGTATATACATATATATATATTTTTTTTGCTAGCCATTTTTGAGCGGTCTCAGTCATGGTATGACTGAGTCTTGGTCTCTGTTTTCCTTGACTAGATCGGATAACATGAGCTCTACAATTAGTACTACATGCAATTCCATCGCAAAATGCAGACGTTCTTCAGATGGTTTCAACGATACGAACCAGCCAAAACGGGAAAAAGACTCTAACAAATGGCCACAAGTTATGCGTGTGTGTGTGTGTGTTGGGCAACCGATGGACGCCGTCGTCGTCGTTGTCGTCCCAAAATTGGCGTGCAGCGGAAAAATGAGACAACGTGTTCTCCTAGTACCCCAAGCATGCAACACGCACATAATTCATAACAGTGGCTGGCCCCCATTCCGATATCCATTCTCATACTCATTCCCATGCCCATGCCGCTGGAAGCTGGAAGGAGATTCATTTGCACGCACCTGGCCCACAATGTCGGCAACGGCAACGGCGGCGGCGGCGGCATCTGCATCAGCATCAGGTATCCAGTATCTACGGTTTTTCAGTTTCTTCTTACTTCTCTGCATATGCCATCAACACCAATCGCCAAATGGCTATCGTGTGTGGCAAGTGACACATGAGGCGATGCCAGCACAGCTGGAAGCGACGACTCGCAACTGGAGGAGATTTGTTTTGTGGTGCCAACAAAATCCACCAAATGGATGCCATTTAAACGAGCGAATGATTAGGAAATAAAAATAAAAAGAAAATATCATTTTGAAAGCATAAAGTGAAAGGTAAATAAATCAACATCCTTCAAATAAAAAGTGGAGGAAGGGTACATAGGAAGGATACATAGGAAGGCCATGTAGATGTGTAAATTTATATAGATTAAATCAATTTTTTTAAATAATTAGAATCAATTGGAATGCCAAAAGTTTTAACTTTTTTTGAGAAAAATTTGTAAAATTAAAAACTATTAAAATCTAATCAAAATATTAATAAATCCTTTCTTTGTAAAAAGGAGATTTTAGTTTTGATTAGAAAAGAGCACGATCCAAGGTACCTTGGGTTATATATAGTATATATATTTTTGATCAGCACGACGTAGTAAGTTGATATAATAATGACCCTCGGCCTAGATCAACACAATTCCTTTTAAGAAATTACTTAAGCTCAAATCGGACCAATTTATTCGATTTTTTTTTTCAAGATATACATCAAAATTTGTAAAACTAAACTGATTTTTTTTTTTCAAGATATACATCAAAATTTGTAAAACTAATTCTTTGATCTGGTTTTTGAAAATTGTGACAAGAACTAAAGGATATCGGAAGTGTTACCTTTACAATGTTCCAATATAGTTATATTTTGAATGAATTATTTATTATATTTATATGAATATATTTTTAAATATGTACGTATTTCCATATTTTTTAGATTTATCAGAATCGGATCATTTGTTTGACATTCAAATTTGCCAAACTTATTTTTGCACTTTTGAATTATCATTTCCAAATTTTTTTTTCTCATTTTTTACAACTGAAATCGAAAATTTGAATTTTATGTATCACTTTTTTAAATCGGATGATTTGAGGTCTAAAGGACATCGTACATGACCCTAAAGAGTCTTAACTTCACAAGGTTTCAATTTAGTCAAATTTTGATCGATTTAAAAAAAAACTATAGAATTTCAAGGATTTATTTTAATTTAAATTTAATTTCAACGTTTGATCACTATACTAAATGACGTTTTTAGTAAAAATTTACCCCAATTTGTAAGTAAAAATTTAATTAACCTAAAAGATGTAAACTAATAACGTCGAAAAAGTTATTTGTTTACCAAAATTGTAAAAAAAGAGGATTCTTTTAATGAGGTGAAGCAATGGTAAATGATGGAAGACTAAGCAGTCAAAGGATTTGTACTCCAATTAAATGTAAATCTTGAAACTCTTTTATTCATTTCTTCAAGTTTGAGATAAAATTGATAAACCTAACCACGCCCCCACTCTTAAATAAATATCCATTATTGGCAATATTGTTCAGAAGTTGTTTTATTATATTTAAAATTAAGCTATATATATTGCCCGGAAAAAGGGGCTCCTAAGTGAAGAAATTATAGGGAGTGGGATTTTTAACATATTTTTACCCAATCGTAACAACGTTCCCATCGTTCGTTTTCATTAAAATTTATTGCTTTTAGTTTTAAGATTAGTAATATTTTTTTCGTTTTTTTTTTTTCATTGAATTAGTATTATTTTCGTTTCTCCTTTTTTTTTTGTTTTTTTTTTGCTATGTACTAGACATATGGGCATATCGACATCGATTCTTTCACATGATCGTTAAATTTGCTTAAACTTATCACTAATAACAGCATTCTGTGTGTGTGTGTGTGTAATCTTTGTAGTTGTCCTTAAGATATATGTATTAGATCCACACGGGTCGCTGCTATGAACGAATGCTACTCATAAGCAGCGGCGTGCTCTCGGCAGCCTTTGAGGTAATCACGTTATGGCGGGTGGAGGAGCTTGATGGTGGTGGTCCTGGTGGACCACGATAGCCTCTACTGGATCCCGGGCCAGGTCCCGGTTGCTGATCTTCTGGTTCGATATGCTCCTCTATACGGGATTGACGTGCCTTGCGCTTTTGATCACTCAACTCGTGCAAATAAAGAGCACTTAGGCACATATCGGCGACACCAACACCCATTGGATTTTTGGCCAGACGAGGATCAACACCGTATAGACTATAGAGGAGTGTGTCGCCTGGTCCCTCGAGTCGTCCTTCGGCACGGCTCAGACGTAGACGACGCATACTGTCTAGAGGACCCACGCTGGCAGATAAATTCTGTTGTAACATTTGGCGGAAATCACTGCCAATGGCACCAGCTCCGGTATCAGCACCGGCTTCAGCAGCAACAGCAGCAGCAGCAGCGGCATTTGGATGAGGATGAAATGATTGTGATAGTTCCAGCTGAGCTGGACTCAACTGAGCTGCTAACACTGAATTGGCAATTGAAGAATATTCCTCGCCAATGGTGCCAAATGAGATCAGACTGTGGGTCAAAGGATTGCCATGGTTAATTGTTGAGGTTTTTGCTTTAACCAATTCCCCCATGGCATGTTCCCGTATACCCTTAATAAATTGGTTAGCTTCTTTTGGCATTTGCCATTCCGGATTGTTTAGCGTGAATCTAACCAATGACATTTCGGTTTTGCCACCAATTAAACTTTGAGGCAACTGTACGGTATTTGGTGGTCCCGATGGTGGCTGATTCTCAATATTCCCACTCTGCATTATCTGCCAATCGAGATTTCCATGTTTACGCACATCCATTTGGGCAAAGGAACAAACATTGCCCACACCGCGTACCGATACCGTGAATGTGCGAAAGAATTTTACAATTTCCATGGCCTTGGGACGAAACACAAAGATTAGAACGAATGGTGTAACAAATGGACTGAAGATCTCGCTAAGCAGGTAGCCGGCTTTAAATTGAAAAAAATTGCTAAATTCCTTGCGTACCCGAGCGGTATGTGCCTGAGATCGCCATTCGTTTGGCAGGTAATGGACATGTGCTAAAATGGCAGTCATTAATTGTTCTGGGCACCAAATTAAATTTTCATCAGGTATCAGAGTCCGGCATATGACACCCACTACCGTTAGAAAGGCAATTATGGTTAGCACATGTTCCACTTGAAATACATGCTCCTCGTATATACCGAATCCTAAAATGAGTAATAATAGTCCACCACTGATGAATAATAAATTTTTGGCTATCACAGCTCCCAGTGGTGATGAGAATGAACTTAAATAACGATCGGCATATTCATAGGCTCGATTTAATCGTGCATCCAACTCATGATCCAGTTCATTGAAATGCCTTAGATATAGACGTCCATAATTTGACCATGTGCGTAGACCCAATGCACTGGGCTCCTTTCTTAATATGTTGGCATAGGAGAAACTAAAATATATCAATTGCCAAACGAATATTACGGGTGACAATAGTAGATTAACAAGGGCAACGCCCAATATTAATTTTGAAAGACGTTGGGCCAAATCTGTTTGATTGCTCCTCACAGCGAATTCATCCCGTAGTTGCCAATTATTTTGAAACGGTGAGCCGGGACCGCGGAATAGTATAAAATCAATATTGAAGAGCATGCCACGGCTGAGGGAACAAATCTCACCCAGAAATGGTAAATTATAACGCACCGGCAGTAATTGCTTATTCATCAATGCCACCAAATAGTTCTTGAATCTTAGGACACGATGATAGATATCCAATTCAGTAAGAGATTCCTTATCTATGCACATATGTTGCTCGGCCTGTACCTTTCTTGTCTTCTGCTGCACCTCATGCCAGGTAATATTATCCAAATCGGAATCCTCAATTCTTAAGGCAGTGTTATAGAATTTCTTAATATCCGCATAATGGGTAATATGATATATCGTCTTGAGCAGTCGTATGCCCAAATAAATGGCCGCCAAAAATATTATGAAATAGGTGAAACCACCAAAATTATGTATACACTCTCCGGTTGGTACTATAACATCTGATAATGTGATTTTGTTGGTATCTTTTGGCGTTACATCACCAAAGAGGACATCATACTTGATGCAGTGCATCGTGAAGGTTAACAGCCAGATTACAAAACCAAATTCCAACACTTGAAGTATCTCATCCAGCACAATCACTTGGAAGCCATGCTTCTGCTGATAATTATACATGCGGGAAAAAAATGAATCCAAATCTTCAATATGATTCCAACGAGCTTTACTCGTTTCGGGGACTATGTGTATCATAATGCCACTATTTCGTGGTGTGTCCGTTTCATGTTCCTGATCATCGTGATGACGGTGCTGGGGATCGGAATCTAAATGCGCAGCAGCTGTGAACAATGATTTTGCGTTCTCGTTGTTGTCCCTTGTTGTTTTTGCTCCCGTTGCTGTTGTTGTTGTTGCCTCATTATTTGCAACTCGAAATGGATTTGTCAGCTCCTCATCCAAGGAGCGATAGTTAATATTTGGGCTTGACATCATGCACCAAGCCCAAGGTCAAATATCTAATACAAAATTTATTTATATCACTTTGCTTGCTCGTCCGTCTATATAGTATAATCAAACAAAAAAGAAAATTTCGTCTTTGTTTTGTATTTGCTAGAACAACTGTTGCCCAACTGTTTTATCTAACTACAGAGATGCCACATATTCTTACCATTAACACTGGCGCCACCTATAAATTACCAAATGCATTACACTGGTGTCCACTTGTTAAATGTTCAGTGTTGTCAATATTATAGCTATTTTTTGTTAATATTAGTGCAAGTAAAAAATGCACTTGTTTAAGGAATATTTAAATTTAAGATTTCAAATGGCATATTTCAAATCTTTTGGTGCCAACAATAATCTATTATCTGCAATCATTTATTATCTTGGCGCAAACAAAGGGCTGAAAAATACTTTTAATTTAAATATAGCGGATTTTCAGCGCCATCTCAGCAGATCGCTGTAATTGGTTTCTGGCAACACTGTTGCATTTAAATTTGTTAGAAAAAAATGAGCAAATATTCTGGGTCCTTTGCCAAAAATCCAGAAGATGAAGACTACGGGGAGCAAAAGTATGCGGACATGTTGAATACAGACTGTATGTATCCAGTCGCAACCGCACCCAACACCAGAAATAATTTTTCATATCTTAGACTTAGAGGATATGCCAGAGGAACACCAAGATGTCCACGGAACGTCTGACATTCAATCTGAAACAATCACCGGCAATGGACGATGTAAATGGGCCGATGGTGAAGTGGAGCACTTTTTCGATATCATCAGAACATTCAAATTGCAATCTCAACTGAAAAGCAAGAGAAATGCCAAAGTCTTTAAATTAGTGGCTAGAGAAATGACCAAGCGGGGCACCCATAAGACACCCGAACAATTGAAAATTAAGTACCATCAACTGAAACGTCAGTATGCCAGGACCAAAAACATACCCGATGGTCCAGAAGTTTTTGAGCATATTGAGGCCTTGCACGATGTAATAGACGGAAATTGGTCAGAACAAGAGGAGAGTGATTCCAGTGCTGGAGAAGAGGAGGAGGATGTCAATATTGACAGCGAAGAGAGAGAGGGCGGTTAGTGGTTTTAAGTTTAAGACTAAATCTTTGCTAATTGCTTGTTTGTTTTTTGCTAGATGCTGCTTTAGATGATTCTGGGGCCGCGAATTTTACAAGCACCCGTTGCAAATGGGCTGAAGGTGAAGTGGAGGTGTTTCTTGATCTCATTACATCCATGGGTCTGCAAACCGCTTTGCTGCGTAAGCGCAATGCCAAAATTTTTAAGCTGCTGTCCAAAGAGATGTCCAAAAGAAATTTTATAAAAGGACCCGATAAATTACGCATCAAATTTCAACTTTTAAGGCGTCTATATAATAAGGTGAAAAACGGCAGCGATGAGCCCTTTGAGCACTTTAAGGTCATGCGGAAGGTTCTAGATCCCACAGAGGAGGAGGCAGCTGCGGCAGACGCTGAAGGAAATTTCAGCAGTAGCAGCGAGAGTGAATTCAATGAATCGGATGACGAGGATAACGATTTTTCACCGCGTGGAGGAGGTAAGTTCTTGGAAACTCATAGTATTATTATTTTATTTCTATAAATTTCCGTATTCACAGCACATTTTTGGTCGGACGAGGAAGTTGATGCCTTTTTGTTAATTATCAAAGAGAACGGCTTCTTTCGTGCTCTTGATGGTTCACGTAAACGCAACTTTAAGACTCTGTTGCACATTTCTCAAATCCTGGCCAAGCAATCATTCAAGCGTTCACCCCATCAGCTTCGAAATAAATTGCGCCTCCTTATGAAGCGTTATAGGGAAGCTAAAAAGAACGGTCTCTCAAACGTACGCATCCTGCCACGCCATTTCGAAATGTTTGATGATCTGTTGAATGCTCCCAAAGTACAATCTAAGAAGCCTTCGAAAATAGGTAATCCACTTCCTAGTCATAATCAAGCATCAAAGCCATTGTCAAACAAATTGAAGGAAAAAACGAATTTAGATAGCGACTTGGAACATTCGAGTTCCAGTTGCGATCTACTTAGAGCAGCTGCCGCCGGGGAAAGCGATTACTACAATAACGATGGGGATGGATTCGATGCCAGACTGGCACAGCCGAGTCCCTTAGAGGCTTTAACGGCCATCAATGAGAATCATAAGCAACTTCTTGCATTCCTTAAATCATCCAACGAAAATTTTTTAAGAGAGCAACGCGAACAGCAACGCCAATTCCTACAAGAAATGGCCTCAATTATGAGGCAGGATCGTGAGGAGAATTTCCGCATGTTGGCAGAATTGATAGCCTCGACCAAATGACAGGCTTAATTAACAATAAATGTTTAGTAATAACTACTTAAAGCTCATTTGGTATACCCTTTGATAATGGGTATTCTAATTATATCTCGAAACGTGGAAATCAAACATCCAAAATCTATCTACAGAGTAAATTAGAAAATCAACATATGTACATAAATACATCACAAACAAAAATACAATGTCGTTCAGATATTAAAAGATTATTAATCTAATATATACGGTTTTATACTTACTTATATTGTATATGCAAATTTAATTGATATCACAGAACTTTATCTATGTCAGTTAGAGTTCAGATAACTTACTGAAAGGTTATTTTGAATCCATTGCCATTAAGATGAATCTCTTTTTGTTACACAAAAGTCAATGTTAAGCTTCTAAAACTTTTATTGAATTGAATTCGAAGTTATTTGCAAAAGAGGTTTATCATTGTATTTTTTTAATTTTTTTTTATCTTTTGTTGTATATTCTTTAATGTTATTTTGTGGGTATGTGTGTCTGTGTGTATGTTTAGTGTTTAGAATTTAGTTAATTCATATTCCTCAATTGTCTACAAGTTAGCTAAATTGTGTCTTCGTTTTTCTTTATTTTTTTTTTGTTTTCGTTTAAGAGATTTTAAATTATTATTTTGATATGCTACATTTTGGGATTCATTTTTTTTTTTTTTTTTTTTTGGTGATTAATTTAACATTTTCTTATTTTTTGTTTAACATTCAAGCGAAAATGCTTTATTTATTTATAAACTTTTTGTAGATTCTCGTCACAACAACTAAGCAAGCTCTCAATCTCTGATCAACATTTTCCAAAAATTAAACCAAACATAAAAAATCGAAGAAAAATTTTGAAGAATTTTCGAAAAACCTAGGCAATTTGTGTAAAGTTTAAAGTTTAACTAAAGTAATCGATTATTAGTTTTTGTTTAAAGATATATGTAACTATGTATGGTTTATCATTTACGTTTTATTTATTTTTTTTTTTATGCTACGCTTCAGGCACAAAGTGTATAAATTACAAATACTTCAACTAATCAATTGGTTTCTCTCTTGGTGAAGTAAAATAACATATACATATTATCTATTTATTTATACGGTCTTTTGTTTTCCATATCAATTTGTAAATCTTTACACAAAATCTTTCGAAAATTTGGCAGAAATTTTAAATTGATATTGAAAACAATTTTGTAATTATTGATTTGTGTATACCCTTGCAGAGGATCTTTTTTATGATTTTGGTCAAGTTAACGTAATATCTCAGATTTTATGAATGATATCGTTGAATCGTTTTTTAAAATCCGGAAATATGCCAAAATTAGTTTCTTAATGCTTATGAATGATTTTTATACTTTTTATATATCAAAATCGAATTAATATATATCATACAGCACTAAAAGATAAACTAAAGATATGTTAATGAAACTTCCAATGAAAAAAATTCAAGGGAGCTTCTAATGGAAGAACATTAGCGATCCTTAAGATATGTGAACCGATTTCCATTTATATTTTAAGTGTTTGTCTTCTTTTTTAAAGATAACATTCAATTCATTAATAAAATGTTTAAATGATAACTATATATAACTTTCATTTTCCTAGAAAATGTTCTTCAAATCGAGCTAAATTAATATACTTTTTATCAAAGTAACTGCAAGGGTATATTAGCTTCGGTATACCGAAGTTAATTTTCCGGCGTTTTGTGTTTTCTTTGTTGTATTTGGTATTATCGATTTGCGGTGTATTCGATTTCTGGAACGGCTTGGCATAAAGTCTAAGAGTTAGGCTAATGCTGCTGGGCTAAGCGCTTGGCTGCTGCTGCTGTGTTAATGTTTATTATTAATTTGTTTAATCTCTTTTTCATTTATATAACAACAATAACAATTTGTGTGTGGTTGGGATTTGGTTTGCTGTGTTTTTTGTTTGTTTCTTTTTGTTTTTTTTTTGTTTTTTTTTTTTTGTTTTATGTTTTTGTGTAAATTTTACTATTTAAGAGCTAACCGGCTCGGGCAGTGGATTCTCAGTGATGCGTATTTTGTTGCTTTGTGTGCCATAATATAGGGTACCCGATGTATCCGTTGTCATATAGGCTCGATTTCCATTACCATTCTCCTCCTGATCCTGATCGATCAATTCATCCTCCATTTCAGATGCAACAGCACTATCATTCGCCTCAGCATTATTATTCTCACCATGACAATTGATGGCCGTTTCCCGTAGACGTTGACCCAAACGTAAATTCAATTGCCTTTCACGTTCCTGCATTGCCTGCATTTGTTGCTCCCGGAAATTGGCAAAGAATATCGATGAATAGGTGTGATATTTGGTGCCGCAGGGTGAGCTGGCTGGCGTTGATAAAGGTGTTGCTGTGGCACAGTTTGTTGTTGTAGTTGTTGTTGTTGTTGTTGTGGATGTTGTTGTTCAGTAGGGGGAGGGGGGGAAGGTAGTAGTAGTTTTGGTTTTTGTTATTTACTAGATTTTTTTATCTAAAGATTTTTCTTATTTGGTTTTTGTTTTATTTTCTTTTTTTTTTTTTACTGCTGCTTCGGTGTGCTTGTGTGTTTTGAGTGTATGTTGTATGTGTGTGTTTGTGTATGTGTGTGTGTGTTCTTGATGATCTATAGGCGAGAGGATGGCAGGATGAAAGCTGATGCTGGTACTGCACATGCTGATTGGATGATGGTGACGATATTTTAATAGGTACAGATTTGAGGGCCCTCCCTCTTATGTCCAGTTACGGTTTTTCCTGCTGTTTGGAAAGGAAAAAAATCCATCTCGAATCTGCGAATTTTCTTTGATTTTTCCATATTTATTTTATTATGTGTTTTTTTTTCTTTTCGTTTGGTTTATTTAGAATTCTCAAATATACAACAAAAGCTTACACTTTGAATTATTTTCGTTATCTTTGTTTTTTCTTTTTTGTTTCTGCATATATACGTATTTGTTAAATCTGTATCTTATTAGCGTTGTCTTTCTTTTTGTCCAGGTTTTTATGTATGTATATTTGTATAAAGTATTGTAAATATATAAAGTTTTATTGCTTCAATACATTTAGGCGTTGTATGCGTGTGTGTGTTGTGTGTAATGTGTGTGTGAGCAAAACAAAAAAAAAAGAAAAAGCTTGTACAATGAGAAATGAAGAAAAACCTACATACATATATGCTTCCTCCTCTGTGGACCGAAAATTAAGTGTTCAAGTACAAATAAAGTTAAAGACAAGGCATAAAGTCGATCAGGTTTCTTCGTTGGTTCAATAACTCCTTAAAAAACGAAACATTTATATTCTCAAAAATTAGAATTATCATTATGAAACAAGTGTCTCTGAAACCGCTGACTTTAAGAATTTTGTTTTTGAATTGACAATTTATTAAATTATGTGTTTTAATAGTTGAACTACGTCTAAGAATGTTTTGGATGTCCTCTGCACTCTCGAAAGTTACTTAAATATTTTTAAAATTTGATTGGTTATTTAAAGGACAATCGTAAAATTTAGCTACATATTTAAGGCAGTCAGAGTTTATCTAAAGTTTTTCCAATTGCAAATTTTATTAAAGTGGAGACAAAATGATAGAATTATATCCATCGGTTTAATATAAAAATAGATCCTTTAATCATTAATTTCTCAAAGAATGGAAAGATCAAAGTATAGCTACGTCTATTACTAAGTTGTCTAAACGTAAAGTGAGCCATTTGTTCACCGATAAACTCGATAAATGCTTTAAGAAGTATATAAATCTTTCGAGCCATTATTTTAGATTCTTCACAGATCTTCATTATAGTTGCATTATACTTAAGTTTTTGTTTAAAGCGATTCTTAATCCATTTTGGGGCAACCTGTCGTATGTGTAATATTTTCTCAAGATTTGTTTCTCCAATGGATTGCATTAATTGTTACATAAAAGATGATTTGATTTCTGTTCAATATTTATTTTAAGCCAATATTTTTTTTAAGAGTTAGAAATCTAGAATTTATTGATTCATTTTACCATGATGCTTGTTTTCCTTTGTTTTGATTATCCAGTTTTATTTCAATTTGAAATAAATTTTGGCCATATAAATCTTTTATGCCAATTTTCCGATTGTCTTTTCAATATCTAAGCCAAGTTTATAAAGAATTTTGGAATATTTCACATAAGGCATATAGTAGTGGGATGAAAAAGTTATTCGAAACATACGCAATCTGAGATCTGATTAATTTCGTTGTCTTTTTGAGTACGATAATATTAAAGCCAATTTTAAGAGGTTTTAGACAGACAGGATATAAATATCATCTTATGGCAAGAGCTACACAGAATACACCACATTTGGAAACAATAAAGTTAACAAATCTAAGAACAGACTTGAATTTCCAATAGAAACCATTCGTATTACTCTCAACAGACCTACTAAAGAATGAATTAATAAAATATTACAAGACTTTTAGAAACCCTTTAGCAACTCGTGCTCTTAAAAACTTTTCAATATGATTTTGAGCTACATAAATAAAGCCGTATAATAAAGTTTTAAATCATGGATAATGCCAGACGGAAACGTTTGTGATGAAATGTTACAAATACAAATTGAACGCACACATCATACACATATTATATATAGAATATTCAAATATATATATATATATGTAAAATACATAAGCAATGCTATTTTTAATTTTTTTTATTTTAATTCATTTAAATTGAATTTCCAATATCTTAAACTAATCAATACCATACAAATACATGTATAAGAGAATAATACAAATTATAATAATTAAAAATTTAACAAAGCGAAAAAAATGTATATACATACATATATGTACGTACATATGTGTACATACATATATACATATATGAAGGAAAATTAGAAAATAATAACTGAAAAATTATATCAAGTGAAAATCACAGAACAAAAATAAAATATGTTTTTGTTGTTGTTGTTTTTGTTGTTGTGGTTGTATGCCATTTCGATCTCAGCGTAAAAAGTGTTGTTGTAGCTGTTTTGCTGTTGTAGTTGTTGTTGTTGTTAATATTGTGTGGCTTCCAAAATTTCTCTCACTCGTGTATGTTTTCTTTGTT
The DNA here is from genome assembly GCA_018150375.1 of Drosophila sturtevanti. Lineage (NCBI taxonomy): Eukaryota > Metazoa > Arthropoda > Insecta > Diptera > Drosophilidae > Drosophila > Drosophila sturtevanti. The sequence continues at coordinate 791,429 of JAECWJ010000324.1, read as the reverse complement.
TTAAATGTGTTTCTTGATTGATTGATTCATTGCATAATTGATTGATTGATTGGTTTGTTGGTTGGTTGGCTGGTTGATTTGCTTCCTCCAAGTCCCGCGAGGATCAGCACCTCTGTGTCTCTCACTGAGTGTGTGTGGTTGGGTTGATTGGTTGTATGTGGTTAAATGGGTGGGTGGTGGTTGTGTGTGTTATCATGGCTGTTGGTTGTATTACAATTAATGCACACTCAGATCAATTTGGTTGGAACTGCTCCGACTGGCCGTTGAGATTTTGCGTGCCAACTTTTGTAGGGTGCCAACAGCTTAGAAATGTATTTCGGTTTTTTTTTTTCAAAAAGTTTATGGTTTTTTTTAAATTTTTTTTTTTTTGCGTGTAAATAAATAAAAAATAAAACATCAAAATAAATTAAACATTTTTGCAAGTGTATGTGTAAAAGACATACATATGTATAGAGAGAGAGAGTGATAAAGATATAGGAAAAGCCAGCAATAAAGAGACAGACAGAGCAAAACTACGTGTTGTAAAAGAAAGAAAGTGCAAGAGAGAGTATTAATGTCCTAGCTAAAATAAGCTTTTAAAGCTCACTTATACTAATGCACAAACACTCTCTCTTCTTTCCTTCTATGTGTTTGTGTATGTGTCTGTGTGTTGTGTGCTATATATATATTTCTAAGCTCTACGATTATATCAATTTTGTATTTGTTATTTAATATTATTTAATTTAGCTAAATGCATTCCAAACTAGAATTTTGTTTTTTAATTTTATTTGTTGTTCATCATCATCGTTCATCAAGCTGCCTACTGAGTGGGTTTCTCAGACACTGTGTGTGTGTGTGTGTGTGTATATAGTGTTTGTGTGTACAAATATACATACCATATATATACGAGATTTTTTATTTATTTGTTTTTTGATTATATAGTTTTGGAAACGAAAAGAAATATTTTGTAAGTGTTAAAAGTCAAATGCAATTTTCGTCGCGCCCCCCCAAAAAAGAATTTAATGATTGATAATGAAGGAAGCATGACCAGAGGTGTTTAATGAAACAGATATAGTGATTGATAGAGAGAGAGAGATATATATAGAGACAGAGGTGGGGGGAAGGCAGGCAGGCGTCGATTTTTGTACATATTGTTTTTGATTGTGTTTTATTTATACATATATATATATATGTATATATATATATCATTTTTTTATTATTTTTTTGTGTTTGTTTTGTTGGTTTTTGTTTTTTTATTTTTTTTTTTTGGTTTTGTAGCGAAAAACAAGCAGTTTTTGGAGAAGGAAAAAAAGAAATGAAAAAAACAAAGTAAGATGAAGAATATTGAGATATTTTCGTTGATAAATGTTTGGAAAATGGATTTTTTCTTTTTAGTTGTTAAGTGTATTTAAGAGAGAGAGAGACAGAGAGTTTTAAAAGGTTTGGGTTACTGGGCTGAGGGAGAAAGGGGAGGAAATAATGACAGACAGATACACGACCACTGAGACTCACTAATTTTAAACGCTAATTTGATTTTCAACAACTTTTGGTATTCGGTTTTTTTTTTTAATTTTTATTATTTGTAAAACTGTTACATATAATTTAACTATATTGTATATCATTTTGTTGTATATATAATTCATTTGAAAAGCCAATTTATTTGTTTTTTAATACTTTTTTTTTTGTTTTTTCTTTCTTTTACCAAATTACAAAATGTTTGACAATTTTTCCGAGTTGTAATTTTTTGTGTTCTGAGAAAGCTGTGGAAAAACTTTTTCGTTTTCTCTATTTCATCTTCAATATTCTCTACACGCAACGAGTGAGGGCGGGGTTAGTGGTAGGTAGGTGGTTGGGGGTGTTAATATATAGATTTAGAAATACTGTTATTTCATCTTTGGAATTTGATTCGATTTGGAACTTGTACTGTTAACAGGAATCATATTGAGAACTAATTCGGGGGGAGATTCTCACTTAAAAGTTTAACAACAAGTGAATTCATCCAACAAGGGAGATTTTAGGTGTAAGACTAAGAGATATAAAGATAGGTGGTAGATTTAGATATTTTTGTAGATTGTTGAAATTGGAGTGGTTGGTTGGTTGGTTTAGTTGGTTTGGTTTGGTTTGGTTTGGTTTAGTTGAGTGTGTGCGCTGCTGTGTTATCTAACACTTACCATAGCCCTCGCCCTGCAAGAATAGCCGAAAGGCTTCAGCCAATTTGGCCGGTTGCTCCTCCAGCACCAAAGCGCAATCAGAAATCTAGAAATGATGGCATTATTCAAAATTAGAGTTCATATACATATGTATATATATTTAATTGATTGTCTTATTTAATGCAAACCTTCATCCATGACGAATTTGTTGGATCCAATCGTCCATTAAAAGTAACCGTATCATCCACATGTGGCGAAAGCGAACCAGTTATATTAATCACCGGCATCTTTAATGTTGTGGCTGCCGTCTCGGTGCCAGGTGTGCCCGGTGGTGTTCGTGCCAAATGTAAATCATTACGATGTATATAGGCGTTAATTAACATTGCCAAATTGGTTGGATTCACGGCACGTTCGAAATGCTGCTTATACATTTGCACCAAATCATGATTGCGCTCTTCGGGATTGCGTCCAAAATGATGCCACATCAAATAATCAATGACACCCTGGGTCATGCCTTTGGTGCGTAAGAAACGTGCATTAAAACTCTGATATCCCCATTCAATCCATCCCGGTTGTGTCGACACACAATTGATCAGACACAATGCCCCAACCTTATCCGGATGGGCATGAGCGAAACGAGCCAAAATATTTGCTCCAGCACCAACACCAAATCCAATTATCGATTTCAAACCAAAATGCGAAAGAACAAAAAGTAATTGGGCAGCCAATTCATCCATTGTTGGGTAGACATAGCTATTCAAAGTGATATACAAAAGTTGAGTGAGGATATTAGATCAAATGTCGAAAGAAACTTTTATATATATTAGTTCAAAAAATTTTAAATTTAACTTTTAATCAATGCTTTATCTAGTTCTTTACCATTTTAAATTTTTGTGTAGGATTTGTTCTAATTTCTTTAAATGTGAGATGCATCTAACCACCCGTTAAAATATGTCAAATGACATTTTTGCACTTAAGGGAACGTTCCCATATTACGTGACCCTTTTAGAGGGGAGGTTGTTCTCTCAAAAAAATCACGTTTAAGCAAAGGGAAAGTGAGGGGGACTTATGCTTTTTATCACGTATTTTTATCAAGTATCCTCTAGGTATTCTCTCTCTGAAAATTTGGTTTTCTCTTTAGCTTCATTTGAATATGGGCCTAGCGTTTGGACCTTTTAAATTAAAGTGTAGGAGTCTTGGAATGAACCTTAAATTAATCCTTAGGTAGGTGAGTGTAAGAGATTCTTAATATATATATAAATATATATATATTACGTTTCCTAATACAGGCAAAAATACATTTCCTTAAGCATTTCACTTTTTTAGGTAATTGTCGGAGCTTACAATATATAGATTAATGATAATTATATATAAACATAGTGACTTAAATTGATAAATGATCCATCATATATAGTTTACTTGATATTCTTTTATCTTTCTATTTAGAAGATTTCCATTTAAATGAAAAATATAATAATTTATATTAATAATGTGAAACATCGTTAAAACATATTTCTATAAATATAATCTATTCAAATTAAAATTAATATTATTGTATATAGATTATTTATTCAATTGGAATTATTTGTATATCACAATTTCTCCTACTAGATGATCTGCAATTAACCTTAGCTCACTTTCTAATTCATATTTGATTTCACATTTCGGTTTAAGTCCTTAATTCAGAAAATGTTTTTACATATAAAGTGCAAAACCCTTTAAAAATTCTTGAAGTAACATTTAAATGGTGCAAACCCTTTTTTATTCCTGAGATACACTAGTTTTATTATCCGATAGTTTACTTTATAGTCTTTTTAGTACTTCATAAAGTCTGTTATAATTAATTCTGGTTTATAGTTGAAATTTTAAAACAAAACTTGTATGAAAACTAAATTAAAATAAACTAGTTAAATAGTATTAAAAATAATTAAAATTATAAAGGTTTTGCTTGTAAATACTATTTTTTTTATAACAAAAAAAAACCTATACCATAAAGGATGCTTGTGACAATAGTTAAAACTTACTCCTCTGGCAATGTGGGTGCACCTTCCTCCTGTCCCGGTGCAGTCACATGATACACACAAAAATTCTCCAACAGACCACGCATAACTGGATAATTGAAGAAGCCAGCAAAACTGGTGGCATCTGATATAAAAACAAATGGAAATGGATAAAAATTGATAAAAATTAGCATAGATTTAAGTTAATTGCATTATTACTCACAGTTCAGTCCCAAATCATGATAAGTGACAATGGCCGGTTTTGATGTATCACCTTGAATTGCCACATGTATATCGCCCTTATCTGTGGGAACACGACGCTGTTCGCAAGCCTCCAATATGGAGCCACGGGCATTGGGAAATTGCAATTGCACTGAACGCAATTCAATGTCATCCATTGGATCAATGGGCATGGTGCTAAATTTAAATAAATAGATATATACAAATTATGCAAAATAATAACCAAATTGAAGGTAGAAAAAATATATATATGTATATGTAAATATATATTTTGCATATGTATGTAGATCAAAGTTTGTGTTCATTTTATTTTATTGATGGACTGGAGGGGTGGGGGGTTTTCTGTCTGGGATCTGTTCATAAACTTGTATGGTTGATCTCATTTTGGCGCGCTGCTTCTACACTAATTAATTAATCATTTTAAAAACTAAAACTAAAGCTAAAAGGTAAAAACAAAAACAAAATAAATAAACATTCCAGAGAGAGAGACACAAATAGAAATATAGTTTAGGGGTATTTTGTTGGCTTTTTTATTAGTTTTGAGAGGGAGGAGATTGATTGATTGATTGATTTTCAGTCTTGCTTGCATAAAAACTGAATAAAGGAAACAAAAAACCAAAAAAAAAAAAAAAACGAAGATAATTAACTAGAGTAATCTTTTAATTACAGAATGTTGCAGGTGGGCAGTATGTGTGTGGGTGTGATAGACTGTGTGTGTGTGTGTGTATATGGTGGGGCTTTACATGTCAGCATAACTTACATTTGATAGTATATTACTTGTCTATATAGCTAATCATTTATAGATCTAATTTCTATATCTCTAAGCATATATGTTTTATATATATATTATCTAATTATATGTATTAACTCTGTGTTTAATCTTACCCCAGAAGATGTGCCTCCTCGGCAGTGTGTGTTGGTGCTGATGGCATCTTGGTGTTCAGTAGTGTCTTACCAGTTTTGTCCCGATCTCTGAAATAAATACTATGAGAGCATGCAAGAAAAAGAGAGCAAACCGAAAAAGAAGAAACCAAAAACACAAAAAAAGGATTTCTCTTTTTTTTTTTTTTTGTTTTTCTTGCAACGAGTTTTTGTATTTCTCTTGTAATTTCTTTTGCTGATAATTCGCGCAGTGTATATTTTTTTTTGGTTATTTATATATATATGTATTTAGGTTTCGACAGTGTACTGAGTTGTTCAATAGATAGATGAAGAGACAGAGAGAGAGAGAGAGAGAGATAAGAGTATATCTCCTTTATATAAAGCATTAGGATTTGTGAAGCGTATGAAAAAAGCGCGTATGATGAATATGAAGCATGAATGGTCATGATGTAAATGACAAGAGTTAGAGTATTCCCAAGGACATTGTTTTACACTACGTTTTATCGTTACGTAAATGTAAATAAATGAGTCACGCAATGTCATTCGGGGTAAATGTCGTCCACGAAAATGGGGAAAAAAGACGAAGAAGAAGAAAAAAAGAAACAACAACAAGCATGAGAAACAAACAAACAAGTGGCGCCAGAAATATGAGAACCAAGAACCGGCAGCGATGGCAGGGCCAGGTAGGGCCCCCCCCTCAAACATCTCACAACATTCCACTTATTGACAGTAGTAAAAGAGAGCGAGAGGGGGCAGCGGCGGGGGTGGCACACACATGTGTCTAGGTGTAATTTGCTTAATAAACAAAGAAATTTGTTTTTTTTTTTGGATAATTCAACTACATAACTTTCACCGGCTGCATACGAAAACGTCAATTAGTTAATGTCCATAATATACTCGACATACATATATGTATATGTATATGTTGTATATATATATATTAGCTATTAGCTCAAATGTTATGTAAGATAATCCTCTCCTATGCTTGGACAAACTTCACAATTTACATTCAAATCAATTTTGAAAAAACTTGGCCATGTCTCAAATTGAAATAGATTAAATTTTATTGGTATTTGTTCTGTATGTATGTGTGTATGTATGTATTGTATATACTAGACAAGATCTAAATTGTTATATTTTACGACTTTTGGCAAGAGTTATTTTGCTCAACTGGATAATAAAATTGCTTTTAGTGAAATATGACAAAAGTCTTATGAGTTTCTCTCACTGCTTGGTTATCCTTTACCCCTCACTCAACCTTCAACCTCTACTTTTTTTTGCTCGATTGAGAAAGTCTATTCATTTGATCAATAATCAATTGAACTCATTTAGTAGTTTATATTATTCCAATAGATATATATATTCAAAATTTTGTTTATAGAAATGTATTATCGTTTCCAACGTTTGTTTAAAAATCTTTTTACCAGCGGCCATAAATTCTCATGTCGTCTCACCAATATTGTATGGAGTATAAATTGCCTTTGATAATGCCGGATTACTGGATTCATTTGTTTGCTATAGCCCATGAGACGAGCTAATACCACATTGGGTTCATCATCTGCACGTCGGACCAATGGTTCACCGGTTACATCATCACGATTTGGTACTTTTGGAGCCATGGCACCCTCATTATAGACACGACCCGATGCTGGATGTACCATACGATTTTGAAGTTTTGATAATATTGCTTGCATGGGCAGATCCAAATGTAATACAAAATCCAATTTAACAATTTTATCTAATTGGAAAGCTTGTTTAATATTACGTGGATAACCATCGAGTATATAGCTCTGATTTCCGACACTATCGATAGCCTTCTCTACCATATCGGTAAGCAAATGATCGGGTACTAATTTACCCGTTTGAGTATATGCTACTGCCTCTTTGCCAATTTGGGTACGATTTCGTATATGATCACGTAACATATCACCAGTTGAGATGTGTATTGCTTTATAGGCCTCGACAATCTTTTTGGATATAAATCCTTTACCACCGCCGGGTGGACCCATAATTAAAGCACGAAACCCCTGCAGCTTTTTCATAATTAGTACGAATTATAGAAAAATGCTTAGAAAATGGCCTAAGTGTTGACTAACTAAAAATAAACGCCTACGCCTAGACAGGGAATAAGGTCAAATATGTTGAGAACAAAATGGACTCTAAATATATATAGTCGGCTCTGTTCCTTGTCTATTATCTAGGCGGTTATTAATCGCCAGCATAACAACCCTTTGTAGATATTTAATCGTGTATATGCTGAATATCAGCTTATACAGTCTAATATTAATCCGTTTTGTATTTAAATTTTGTCTATTGTTGATTTTGGACTATTGTGGGATTTAGAATTATTTTTAAAAACTAACAAAAAACAACTGGCCTACGGCACATATTTAATACATAAATATAGATTGTTGCTAGATTTTTTGTGCTCAGTGTCAGGAGGAGAAAAGTTTTACTTGAATTTTAACCCCCCAAAATTATTTCATTTTTTCCATGCCTAACCTTGAGATGTGCTGAAAGATTAAAAGGTACAGTCACATCAAAATGACTTAATGCGATATATGGCAACTGATTAGCACTTTGGTTAAAATGCTCCAAACAATATTCCATAGAAATGGTATAAACGTGTAGACAAAAATACTTCTTATATGTACATACATATGTATGTATTAGGTAGTCGCTGCCTAATTACATATTAATTATTTACCTACAGTAGTACATAAAGCTTGCATAAATATATATAGCAAATATATCTCTCTCTCTCTGAGGAATAATATATACATACATACATATGTATATGCATGCACATTAACAGTTAATCAGATATTTTTTGTATATATTTATTTCTTTTTCTGTGTTTCTTATTTGCATTAAGCGGCGGTTTCAGCCACTAACCGGTTAGAACCGGGAAACTTTAGTATGCATGTACTTATTTCCAGAAACCAGAAACAGAGGTAGATCCGAGAGAGTGCAAACAAACAAAGAAGAAAGTGCAATGCACGAAAGTCGTTCTTATATCGCAATCAACACTCAGTTGTCTTTTAAGATTTACAGGGTATATTGACATTTGGATTGGCATTGGCATGGAAAGCTTATATAACTGAATACAACTTCTATATAAAATAAATCCGTTAAATATGAAATTGATCTATCATCAAATTGTTACCAACAAAGGCCTAGTATTTTTTCTATAAATTTTATTTAATAAAATTCAGCTTTGAAGTAAAGTATATAATTTTATAAATTCGAATCTATATTTCTAGAAAATATTCTAAAAATCCTAAAGAATATTTCCTAAGGGCATATGGTAAAACCTCTGGCGGGTAGTTGTTGCCATAGTGTTGACATCCAAAATTGTAAGAAGAAATTTGTTAGGTGGACATGGCTTTACCCTGTAATAGTGGATAAAGGAACACTAGCTGAAGTGGCCAACGATTACACACACAAGTTACAATTTTGGTACTGCAACCTTAGTTTTATTACTCCTTTATAATTCACAACTAGTTCTTGCGTTGAAAATGTAATGGTGAGAAAAGAATTTTCGGCAGTTATTCAAACAATCTGTATAATCTTTTGTAGTGCTAAAATATCATGTATCCACTATTTGTATTAACATTAAAAGGAAGCCTAAAAAAACTATTCGAAAGCATATGTTAATATCATAAAGCCAATTGTCTTTAGCACATCAATCAATCGATGTTAAAATTATGAACAAAATGTTTCTAATTTGTGACTTAGCTATTTTAATAATTTTAACAAAAGTCGTCGATTTAATTTTGATATACTAACTTGACCTGTCATAAATTTTTCTGAACTAATAAGTTTATAAAGGGTTAAATAAATATGTAAAAAAGTAAAATTTAAAAAAAAACGAAAGTTGTATTTTTTATTTTCATTTTTCTATCTAATGTGAAATAAACTTTATCAAAATCCGACCCGGTGCCATATAAAGGGTTAAAGACAAATTAGAACTGTACAAAAATGTCGAACTCTATTAAAATACCTTTTTCGGAAGCTTTAATACACCTATTGGATTTAATGAGTACTTGGTGTAAAGAGAGGCTTGGACTTAATGAGTACAGATCGTAATGAGAGGCTTCAATTTGATATATAAAACAACTTGAATTTTAATTTAAATTCCACTCAGTTTTAGTTAAAGTTAAGTCGGCTACCATATACCCCCCTACGCTTGTTTGTCTTTCTCTTTCATTTAATATCAAGTCGTTTTTATCACGCTTTAATGTAAATATTAATTGAAGTAAATCACAGATGGGGCCACTTACTCGAAAAACGGAAATTATTAATTAGAGCACTTGATAATTTATGATGAGTTTAAACTGTTTGTGGCTAGAAATAGCGCAGCACACAAGATATATATATATGTATGTAGCATGTGGGTCGGTCGCTTGAGACTCACTGTATGCCTGCCACAAACTGAAATAAATTGCTTCAAATTGTGCGCTGTCGGTTCGTTGTTTGTCTGGGGCTTTATGACTCAAAACGTTCCCCTTCCCCCCCTCTTGCCGTTCTGTCGAGTTTTGCTTTGGGTTTACTTTGCACTTTGGCTTGTTGTATTGACAAAACTGCATAAAACTGCACAGGCAGCGAACGACCTTGAGTCATGGCTAACCAAAAGACAACAAAGACCAAACAAAATTTATAAAAAAAAAAAACAACAAAAAAAAAAAAATAAAATTTGCTTATAAAACTTTTTGCATGCCCTTTCTCCAAATGAAAGGCAAGCGCCAAGGAGAAGGAAAAATAGGGCAAAATGAATGAAATATTAAAAAGAAAATCTTCACAAACGAGAGAAATAAAACGATTTAAGCCAGAATTTTCAATGGCAACTTATTTAATTATGAAAAGTGCAAAAGGTTACCAGGAAAAAGAGAATAAGGGATATTTGTTTGCTTTTGGAATATGGAATGCTTTGAAATTGAGAAAAATTTTCTAAGAATTTACAACCTTTAAAAGGTTTTAGAAAAGGTTAAAAAACAAAGGGACCTAGAATTTTAGTTTTTTAAGCTTTTTAAGTGAAATAATCGAATCGAAAGAGTTTTATACTATTAAATATAATTTTAGATTTTAGAAAATTATTATCAAGTGAAAATTTTTTTCTTGTTAAAGATAAATCGGATTTATAACTCATAAATCATTTAGATCATTGGTTGGATTATTATTTGAGAAGTAAAAAGACTCATTTTCTTAGAGCTTTTTTCATTACATTCAAATTACTTTCTCGTAAAAGATAAAACTTATAAATCATTTAAGAAATTGTAATTGTAGCAATTTTTTTATAAGTAAAAAATATATAAATTTTCATTACATTTAAATTACTTTATGGTAATTTTTGGTTTAATAATTTTTCTGGCTTTTTTAAGTATATCAAAAATTTTAATGTACATATTTAACTTATAGCAACTAGAACCATTGCCATATTTATGTATATATGTAAGTAAGTATTTTGATAGTCTAATAAAACCATATTTTAGATTTGAGAAAATTACTTTCCAAGTTAAAATTAAATTTCGTTGCATGAAGAATTTCAATTCAAGAATTAAAAGTAATTTTTTTCCAGATCCTTTAATAATTTAAACATCAAAATAAATAATATGATTACGACTTAATGAACTATGGAAAAAAGCATTTAATATTGACGAAAAATAATAATATTTCTTTGATTAGATATTGTAGAGAAATATATCCAATCCCATTGAAAACAATCTAATAAACGAGATATTGAAAGTTCTTTATATTAAAATAAAGCTAAGTAAACTAATTCGTATGGCGCCACCTGTTGTCATAAAGAATAGAACTAGCTAATGAAATATAAGTTTAAATATTGAATACACATTTCTTTTTGTGATCATTTCAATATATTTCGTATCGAAAACCTGGAAATTTCTTGTCGATGATGAATGATATATATATGCATATGTAAACATATAATGAAATTGAGCGGAAATGCAAGAGCAATGTGAGCAATGTGATATTTCCTTTTTTTTTCAAAAAAATTCAATTCCAAATTCAAAAAATGTACAACGGAAGCTCCACAAACAACAATCATAATAATAATAATTATAATAATAATAATAATAATGACAAGAAGAAAACGAATAATAAAGCAAATCTCTCACATGCAATTGCAATTGAAAAACGTTTAAAAACACGACGAAGATAAGTAGATGATATAGAAAGCAAGAAAATCGTAAATGTAGGAATATATTATGTATATGTAATATATATTTATGTATGTATATATATGTATTTATAAAATGGGTGCGATTGAATTGGTTATTATAGACTGTACTTACCTGGAATTGACAACAATAATGGTTTGTCGCTCTGAACGCAACAGTTCTTCACTATCGCCGGGTGATGATTTAATTGCCTGACCTATGACCCGTTTAACACTCTCAAACACTGATGAGGGCGATGAGGTCGGTTCCGTGGTGGTCTGATAAATGGAGCCACCACTAGAACCATTGCCATTGCCATTCACAACAGCTGGCATTGAGACATAGCCGCCCTCTGATTGTGGCATGTTTTTTCTTTTTTTTTTTTGTTATATATTTTTGGAAGTTTCGATTTTTGTTTTGATTTCCAAAAAATTTTAGTAGTTTTTGGCCTGCTTTAAAATTTCCTCACTGTAGTTGAGTGTGTGTGTGTGTATGTGTGTGTGTGGTGGGTGCATGCGCGTGTATTTGATTATTGTTGCATGTTGTTTTATGTAGAGTCGTGCATATATTTTGTTGGTAATTGTTATTGTTTAAAAGAAATAATACAATAAACAATGCAATTGTGTTTATTTTTTTTATCATTCGATTCATCAGACGGCAGCGGCGTTAATCCATAAATGCCATTCATATGGAGTCAGCAGTGTTGATTATTATCATAGTATATATAGTTGTGATAAATATATATTGTGCATATATATATATATATATGTATATATATGTGTGTGTGGCACATCCGCAGCAAAACGTCACAAAAACATATAAATTATAGAAAAAAAAACAAAACAAAAGAATATATAAAATTTTATACCACAAAACAAAAAAAAAAACACTTCACAATACAAAAAGCATTTTGAAAAGGTTTTTTTGTTTGAAATAATGATCCAGAATGATTATTAACAAAACATAATTAGACTGGCTCTCACCAAATTCAATGCAAAATGAAAATAAAGAATAAATAAATTAAACCAAAAACCAGCAAAAATGATAAATAAAGAAAAACCAATTATTATTCCATAAGCCAGAGGAGGAGGGGGGGTACTAATGGAATATTTCTAGATGATTTCTATAGGGAAAAACACTTCATTTAGATCTGATTTTATCTACTTCAGCTTAGTTTGCATAAGGTTAAGTCAGGTATGTAAATAAGACCGCAACAATCCTGTAGGTATATATATATATATATTATATAATATATCATATATAATAAGAATAGAAAATCCCTACCCAAATCGCTTGACCTTCCATATTTTATACTTCACCTCTGCAAAATATTTTTGTAAAAAAAAAATCATTGCTATTATTGACAGATTCTCAAAAATTAACTGACAACTGACACAACATCCTGAAAAACAGACTATAAATCTGATTCATTGCTTATTATATTTTCGACTATAAGTCAAGTCTCCCGATGTGTTAAAACTATAACACTAAGCAGACAAGTCACGTAGCTATATGCAGGCAGACTCATAAGATTACACTTATATCATGTTATATCTTGTCATCATTAGCATTATATATAACTCATTGCATCTTGTGATCATAAATACAAGACAATGTAAATAGTATATACATATATAACACAATGATTATAAATCTAAAATATATATAAACATTATATAGCGCCCTAAAAGTGTTTCAAAAGTTGAGATTTTTTTATATGGAAGAAGTAGAACAGAAACTAACTATAACTAAGACAAGCTAAAATTGTCACAATTTCAATTAAAACGCTTCTAGTTATTAACTTATTAGTATAAATATTTATTATCAATTATTATTTCAAGCTTTGTTTATCAACTTAAATCGAAAAGTTATCCACTCAAGGAAAAAGAAAGAACTTTAAAAGGATATTTTTGGATATAGTTTGAAAGAAGTTCGTAAACAGTTTCCTTTATATACATATATTTTTTATAAATATAGAATGTCGGTTTTTCTATTCCAAAGAAACTCACAAAATAATCGTCAAATGTTAATGAACTCGAAATACTCAGAAAATCATATCAATTGAATGACTAATAAAAACGAGTAATGTTTGTTCTGCAACCAGAAAAGGTAAAAGCAAAAAAAGGCACTAAAATCACGACCACCGCTGTATGTGTGTGTGTATATATATATATATATATACAACATATATATATATGTTTGTATTTCAGCAAGAGAATTAAAGCTTAAATATCATCTGATTACCATTTGAGTAAGTAACAAACCACAATCAACTTTTTTTCAAGATTAATTCCAAACAGAAAATATTAAATTTTGCTTTTGCTTAAATTACGCTGTCATGTCATAATGAGTTTCCACTGTCCTACTGAACTTTTGGCGTCAATGTTCGTACTTGAAATAGAATATGCAGGGGGAGGGGAGGGCCCACCAGGCCAGGAGAATAGGGGAAACAAAATCAAGCCACTGGCAAAAGTGAGAGAATGTGACACTGCAGTGTCGAAACCACTTCTAGTCAGCCACATCTTGCCACCTTACCTACCCTAACTAACTCGCCCTTCCCCCCTCTATCCCCCCCCCACCAATTCAGTAGTACTTGCTAGTGTGTCATATGCATTACATTAACCCAGTTTTATGCCAAGGGTTGCGGCTTGAACTCGAGCCACATAAAATTTTCACACACATGCCAACACAGAAAAGCAACAAAAGCAACTAAAACAAAAAAAAAAGTTTGACAAATCATCCTAGTCATATACATATATGGATCTGCGATGTATATGCATGTGATTTTTTAGAATATATGTATGTATATACTAACAGGAGGGCTGATTAAGTGCGTCACCAAAAAGAATTTATCACCTCATCATAATCACAATGGAAAAAAAAAACCAAAACCAAAACAAAAAAAAAAACCAAAAACAAAAGCTTCGCAGTCGAGTGGCTACAGGCGACAATGACGCAGCTCCCCCAATGAGCTCTTCCAGCTCTAGATATAATATACAAATATATATATACATGTATGTTTGCATATATGTAGAATATATATAAAAATTGATATATGTATGTAAAAAAAACAAAAACTCGTTATGACTTTTTTTTGCGTCTCAAAGAAAATAATTCTAAACCGTTCCACACTGCGTATGATAAATTATTGAACCGCAGACAGAGAATAAACAATAAAGAGTAAGCAAGAGAATGAGAGAGAGACAGAGAAGGATTGATAATAATGAGAAAAACCAGATTTTGTATTATATAAAATAAATGACCCAATAATTGTTAGCTGCATTTTCACTGCACACATTTGTCTCGGTCATAAAAATAAAGTTTAGCTATTAAGAAAGCAGTAAAATGCCATTTCAGTTGCATATTACAAATTACTATATATTTGTATATTATATATATATGTATATATATATAAACATTTATATCTACACACAATCGGAACAAAAAAGCGTGCAGTTATCTTATCAAATGATGAGCACTTGGGAAGACTTTATTATTTCTTAGGGAAATCTTCATAGAAATAACATGTTTTAGCAAAAAACTAAAACAAATTATTTTACTTTCTTATTAAAAAATCATCTTAATTGTGTAGTAAGTTACAAAAATTAATTTTTTATTTCTGACAAAGTCAAATTTTATATCAATTCTGACTATCCACCGATTTTAAGTCAGGTTCCTACAAATCCGAATAAGTTTAGTATAGAATTTCTGTGATTTCCCTTAACAAAATTTGAAAGAGATCCGGCAAGAATTGATATAGAATAAGAATTCTTTAAAAAATTCTTCAAAATTCTTTAAGTGGAGATATTTACATACCATTCAAGATAGTCGGTTAAGCAGTTTTCAACAAAATTTAGGATATTGATTTGAAAAAAGTGCTTTTAATAAAACTGTCCTTAGGACCAAATGTTTTAAGGATCTTTAAGAAAATGCAAAGAAAAAGTAGATTTTCATTGACATCTTAATTGTATATCTTTAGAGAATTCATAAGAGAATATTTGAAGCAAACTATAAATGAAAGTCATGTAATAATCGCCACAGGAGCTATACCCTCAAAATCTTTTTTCATACATTGAAAGTCATGTAATAATCAACATAGGAACTTCATTCTCAAAATACTATGTGATAAATGATATAAGATACAAATACATATATGTATATGTTCTGTATATATACACAGACCCGCCGATCGAACTCTTTATTCTCTATTTTCAGCAAATTGGAAAAAATTATAAATTATTTATAAATTCTAATTCTTGATAATTCTCTATATATATATATGATTGAAGACACATCTAGTATGAACAATATATATACGATATATACCCATTATTAAATTTATATTGATCCAATTGCACACTATTATTTTAAGTACACTCCTATTGGAAGAATATAATATAATAAATTGAACTCACATAGCATTATGTTTTTCCCCTTGTGCCAGGCAATTTAAAGTAAAATTGCCTCTATTATCTGCCCATTTTTCTTTTCTACACATTTTGCACTTAAACTTTGACCTTTTTGGCTAAGCGATTTATGGGACTTTGATAACAAAAAAAAAAGAAAAAAAATGAAAAAGAAATGAAGAAAGAGTAGCAGATGATATAATGGCTAGAATGCCAGGCCAGACCTCACCAGGTAGGTCGACTAAAACCGATTTATGTATCCAATTCGCATCTGGGGCACTTCAATTCCGATAATTGCACCCACATACATACACACAGACACACACACTCACATACATACACACAAACACACAGTTGAAGAACGAAACGAGAGCTCAGAGAAAACAGTAGAAGTGCCATTTATGACGAATTATTCATAATTACAATTGCAAGAATGGTGAGCAAGGGGGGGCGGCATGTAAGTGAGGTGCGGGCGTCTCTTTCCCGCACACGAAACGAAATATCGACAATTTGGCAGGTCGCCCATGGCAACCGTTCAGGAACAACACACAATAAAACATTTGTGCATTTGTGATATGGAAAACTTTTGGGTACAAGTTTTCCACGATTGGAAAGTGCTGAAGAGAGAGAGAGAGAGAGGGAGGGAGTGAGTGAGAGAGAAGGATAAAATCTCAAATTGATTGGATTTACAAACATTTGGAAATTTTTAAAAGTTTAACTAACTTAATGAGTTGCATTTAAAAATAATAATATAGATTATATAATTCTAATATATAGAAAAATATATAATATAAATAATTTAATTTAAAAAACTTTCCAATTAAAAAATCTGTTTCAAATTAAAGATATTTAAAAAATTTATTAAAATATGGTTAAAAATCTTAGAAATATCAGTTAAGCCGTTAGAAAGAATATTTCTACTTTGCAAAAATGATTCCAAATAATAGAAATTCTTATGAAACAGTTTGGAATTTGATTGATATATGAAAGTGAAATCTGTTTAGGCCCAATTTGTCCAATAATTTCAAGGATGTCTGCGCCATATTGAGAAAGGAATTTGTTGTCATACACATACATACATACATACATAGATACACCCATAGAAAACAAAACAAATTATTCAAATATTCTTCTTCTGGTTTCCGCTTTTTACCAACCAAATTCGAATGGAAGCCAAATGTCACGCTATGTCAGTGTTGAGGTTCCTTCGTTCAGGTTAGTTGTTGCCTCTTGTTGGTTATATGCCGCCGCAGGCCACGATGAACGTCACACGATGACGAGGTATGTATATATATATGTGTGTGTGTCTACATGTGTGTTGTTGCAGGATGTTGGAACCAGGACGCCATTATAGGCAAAAAAGAGGCAAAGAAGCAGGCCCACAGCAGTAGGACGAGGACGAGGGCGTTGTGTTACGTGTTTGCAATCGATTTGAGAGTTATATAAAAAAAAAACATATATAGATATATATATATATATATATGTATATGTATATAAAAAAGAGAGAGAAAAAAAACAAACAAAAAGACGAGTGCCACCTGAGGGCGCAACAAACAGGCAAAAGCAATTTGCGGACTTCACGCTACTCGGACTCATCATCATCTCCCCTGTGTTTATATTCTCAGTAAACTGACCTACGCATTAAATATGCAAGAAAGTTAAACAAAGTTAAAATGAAAATAGATATACAGGGGAGGAATAAAAGTAGGAGGATGAGGAGGAAGAGGAGTAGCACAGGTTGGAAGAAAAATTGAGCGAAAATAAGAATAAAACAAAAGTTGGTGATGGCGCCGACAGGTTAAACATCAAACCAAACCGAGTCATCCCCCGTCACACCCAGTCCATCAACCAACACTTTGCCCTACCCCTACCCTCCCCCTCCCCCTCCCACCATCTATTCAACCAGAGCAATAAAATTCAGCAAAACAGCCATAAGAAATGCGAGCAAACAAAAATTACAGTGAAAACTCACTTGACAAATATGTAGTAGCGTAGCTGTATTTTCTGATTACAATTAATTAATGTAAATAATTTTAAAGAATTGTGTTTATGTAAAAAATATATTAAATTACATTCATTGAACTTATGTCTGTAATAACAAATTTATGTGAATGGAACAATTATCGGAATCGGTGGTTAAAGGTTTTATTTACAGAAATTTTTCTTAAATTGTAATACAATCGACCATTTCAAATTATTTTTCGAAGCTTGGAATTTTTCATAATGAGTTTTTGCGGAAAACTAACTAAATAGGAATTCTTTTATAGAATTGTATGCCCTTTTTTCCCCTCTGGTAGATAAAGTAAGGAAAAGCAATAAAATTAAAAATAAGTATATAACAATTAATACGAAACAAGAATTTCTAAAATTCTTTATGTAATTTCGAAACATTAAAATAAACAAAATAAAAAATGTATATTACATAACAGAATAAGAAATTCTTTAATCCTTTAAGTATTTAAACATTAAAAGAAATACAATTTAAAATAAGTATATAATAAAAATAAAAAGATAAGAACTAAAGAGGTAAAATATTATTTCCCTTTTTACTCTCTTTAAACTTTGTTATTTAGTATTTATACAATAATACATATTGTCAAATAATCTAAAAAATGATTTCATGCAATATTTATTAAATGAAAAATTCCAGTAAATAAATAAATTTCTGAAAATTATTCGTTTTCAAGCTTGCTACTGTTTTGCTTAATTAACGAGTGATCACTGTAAAGTAACTGTTCAAAAATGATTGCGGCGAAGTTTCTGCTGCTGGTTTTTTTTTTTTGTTTTTTTTTTTTTTTTTTTGGAGGTCGTTTAGAGT
The DNA here is from genome assembly GCA_018150375.1 of Drosophila sturtevanti. Lineage (NCBI taxonomy): Eukaryota > Metazoa > Arthropoda > Insecta > Diptera > Drosophilidae > Drosophila > Drosophila sturtevanti. The sequence continues at coordinate 772,775 of JAECWJ010000324.1, read as the reverse complement.
TAGTAAAATTGTGCAGAAAAAAAAGAGGAGGATAAAGAGAGCCGAGCCAGAAATTACGTCAGAGAAGCCCGAACGAATGGAGCACAGCCCATAGAAGCAATTTGGGGCTTGTCAAAATTAACAACATAATAATAAAATGAAATACAAGAACAATATAAATTTATATGTATTTGTATATATATATAAGATGCATTAGTAGGTAGGTAAAACAACAACAACACTAGTAGGAATATAGAATATATCAAGCACATTTAACATGCATATATACATACATACAAGTATGTAGGATTAACAAACAAATATTAACTACGGTGCGAAAAATTTGTGCTAATTGACAAAAAGAACCAAAAAAAAAAAAAAGGAAAATTCAATTTATAAATGGATGCAAAATGGATGTGATGAGGCGAGCGCATTTAAAGAGAAGGGGGGATAGGAGCAGATGGTGTAAGGTAGAGTAGAGTAGTCATAGTAGTAATTGTAGTAATACATATATATTATGTGAAAGAAAGAAGAAAATGCAACTAAACAAATAAATAAATTTGTTTAGTTGAATTTTTTTTTTATCTTGTCTGTTCTTAAATTGCCTTGAGTGTGTGTGTGTGTAGGTGTGCATTTAAGTGAGACAGTGTTGTGTGTATGTGTGAGTATGTGTGTGGGATATTAAAACTCACCTGACGCTCGTTGTCTATAGTAAACTTCTTCCCCTCCTTCTTCTTGCAAATCAAATGGGTCGGCGGGCGGTCGGTGTTGGGTGTGGGAGGATTATCTGACCAGCAGGTGTAATTACAATTTGTGGAAAACTACCGTTAGCTGCTGGCCGAGTCCGTTAGGAACCTACAGCCTGGGTCTCGTGTGTCTCACTTTTCCCGTTTCCCGTTTTACACCTCTGGTTTTCCTTTGGATTTTCAACTTAATTTTTTTTTTTGGGTATACTTTTAATTGCAACTTTAACACACAACAACAACAAAAACGTTGTGTGTGTGCGTGTGTGTGTTTGTGTCTTTTTAGGTGTGAAAAAAATCAATAAAACTTTTCTTCTTGGCTTTTACAACTCTTGACTTGGACTTGTGTAATTTTTCTTCGGTTTTCGTTGTATTTTTTTGTGTTTTCTCTCTTTCGCGCACACGCAACACCCACACACACACATAGACGCGGGCGGACAATCGCACACACACTTAATTAATTTACAATATAATTTAATAAAACACACTTTTAACGCTTAAACTGAAACTCTGCAGCGGTGTTTTTTTTCTCTTAATTTTGAAAATATACAATTATCTTGTTACTTTGCTAAACCGTAATTCCGTCTTTTTTGCTCGAGCTCTGAAATGATTCTGCTTCTCAGCTGTTAACTAACAGAATCGACAATATAAAACTGTTGGTCCACAGTGATCCCTAAAAGTGTGCGGGTGATTTTAAAATTAATTAGGGTATTCTTGTTAGTGCTAAAACTTGACGAACGAGGTTTTGCTTGAAACAGCTGACAAATAAATGAAGGAATCAGTGATTTAACAGTTGTAGGAGTATCTTAAATTAATAATTTGAATTTTTTGGTTTTTTTTTGGCATTTTAACTTTTTTGAGTCTGTTAAGGGTATTCAGTATTTTTTCAAAAATTTTCAGTTTTTGTAGCATTACTGTATTTAGCAGAGATGGTCACACTTATTCAGGAAGAAGCAGCACGACCAGGCGAAATATAAACAAATTGCATTTAGCGCCCACTATTTAATTTAAAGCAGTTGTTAAATAAAGAGTTTACTATTATTAAGTAAAATTAATACAACATATACCCAGGAAAAGAGCAATAAACCGTCTGGGCAACAAGAGGAAACAAGATAAGGCAACTAAAATACACAAAGCAAATGCACGTGGTTCCTAGGAGGCAAGGAAAGTTTATATTTGTTTCTCTACTCAATAGTTTCTAGTCTAATTGTAGTCATGCCACGAAGATATACAAAAAAGTTAAAGCTGGAACAGCTAAACATCACCTTGAACTCAAAGAAAAGTGAAGACCCTGCCACAGATGATGCCACTTCAAATTCCGATAGCGACTTTGATTATGATGAAATGGATGGTGATTTCTCACAGCGTGAGAATAGTGGTGACGGCAAGGAGTTCGAAAATGAGCTACGACAAATATTGGAGAATACACCACACTTTGCCCATTTCTCGAAGAACAAAGGAATGAGTGTGACACTAGACCAAGAAATACAAGTCTTTCCCACCTGCTCCATAACAATTCCAGTGCCTCTGTATATAGGAAATTGTCATACACCCATAGTAGAACCGTGCTGTATGCGGACACAGGTCTGTGATGAATGGATGCGTCAACTCCAAATACATTTGACCCAACATAAAGCTCAAGCAAAGAAGATGAAGCAACGAGAAATGAAAAATGAAAACAAAATTTATGATACACATATCTTTGATATGGCCGAGCATATAGCTACTCAAGAGAATCCATATTTTAGAGATAGTTATGATTATTATTATACCGGAGGTAATATTCAATTAATGGAATTTGAGGGTAAAACTCTGGCCATGCATGTTAGCGGTGATAAATTAAGGGAAATTCATTTCTCGGAAATTAATTCAAATGCCGAATGTTGGAAACCAATCCACACCTCACCAATTGGTCAAACAAAATCAAGTGAAATATTTGAAATAATAAATTTGGATAGCTATTTGGTAAATCATGGACATTTGTTCATGACCAGACATCTTAAAGAAATTTCTATATATGAACTAAAAAGAGAAGAACCAGATGAGGACGATGATGATGATGATGAGATAAATTATGAATTGATTCCCCATAGTAACTTTATCAATCAGGACACCATATTTATAAGTGCCGCTCAGTCCATGGGTCAAGCCAAACATTTGGCTGTGGCATGTCAGGATCGTTCCCTTCGTCTCATGGATATGAGCACAGAGGAGCAAATATCCAAATTTGATGTCTGCCTGTTGAAAACACTTAAGGAATCGAATAGTACTTGGGCCCAATTATTAGCCATGGATGCAAATTGTTTTCATTATGCCGCCCAGCCGGTTCTGCTCACAGTGGACATGCGTTGCCATGATACTAATCTTAATCCCTGTTTTGCCTCCAGTTTATATTCGCAGCAATGCGAAACTTTCTCCTGCCTCCATAGAAGTGTTAATCCAAATCTTCTCTATGTGGCTAGTAATCATAAATTACATTGCCTGGATATGCGTCAGATGGGTAAAAAATTATCAGATCGTTCAGTTGTTACCTGGACGCATCAAATGAATTATCCTCCAACTTTTATGGACACTTTTTCATTCGAGGGCATAGAATACATTGCCCTAAGTAGTGCTTTGCCCTCAGATCAGCGTTTATGTGAGTTAAAGGATTGCCTGGGCATGATGACGGCACCATGTCTACCCTACGCTCCGCCCACCTTGGAAGAAGCCCTTTTAGATGCCCGTCTACGTGGTAATATTAATGTCTATGCGGATTTGCCAGAACGTGTAAAATGTTGTCATACTGGTCTAAAATTTCAAAAAATTGAAAATTCCAAAGATAAGTCATTTGCTGAGCTATTAACATCCACATCCATAGGTGATGTCTATTGTCAGAGGCTTAGTTTAAGAGATGAAGAGGAGAAGAAAGAGGAACTTAGAACTGGCCTACATACGGCAGAGGCTATACGTTATTATGCCAATCTAGTTGAGGAAAAGATCGATAAGAGACAATTGAAATGTACAGAGGTGCAACATATCAGTGTATTGAGGGATATATTAAAATCGGATACGGAAAGAATCGCACAAGATGAGAAAGAATTTGTAGCTGACGATATAATTATTGACTATGGGTTTGAGGATTCGGATAAGGAAAGCGAAAATGAAGAGGAACAGCAACAGCAACAATCACCGGCCACAAATGAGACGCCAAACATAACTAATCTATCGCCAGTAGTTGACACACCATCTTCGCAAGAAGCTGCCGTATTATCTCCAGCCGAAGAAGCTGCCGCACCATCACAATCAGCACCTCCTCCAGCAGAACCCATAAATGCTTCAAAACAGAAGACTTTGAATCGAGGTCCGTGGCAGAAATCTGCCTATGAATTAACTCGTTATACGGATATGATAACAACCCGACTTTTGAATTTATGGGACATGGATGATTATGATCAAACTAGAGATGTTCACATAGATATGATCGATGAGAAACTTAAAGAATTTGGGAAACACAAAAAGGAAGATCGTATGGCAGATTGGCTTAAAGATTTGAATAGTGAAAAGCCAACTGAAGGAGAAACTAAAGATGAAACTATTGTGCCGGGCACAGATCTACTTAAACGTTATGAGGCCAAAGATGCAGATTATACAGAAGTACCTATACCCAATATAGAGATTCCTAGTGATCTAACACCTAAAATTGAGCACAACAATTCCACCGAACGACGTCCTTCTCTTTTAGAAAATGATGAATTCACTGTAATTGAATATGATTTTGAACCTTCTACCTCACAGAAAGCCGCACTCAAACGAGCAGCAAAACCTAAAGCCAAGCATACAAAGGGTTTTTAGGCTAATCATAAAAAAATTCTTTTAAAGAAATATTTTACAAAATCTATGTCAATAAATTTATATGTCTTCTATATATATATATCTTTTGCATTTGTTTATTTTTTCTTACAGAATGAGCAATGGTTAAATTATTCGCCATATGAGGAGAAGATTAACCCACATATATATATGAAAATGGGATCGCCAAATATGAAGAGCAACGCCAAATCTTGGGATAAAATCGACATGTTTAACAAACTAGGTAAAATCTAGAAGGATGGGCTAACTCGGCCATGCCGAAGTTTATATACCCTTGCAAATTTCCTCTTTGTCTACTATATGCAATCTGCCAGATCGATAAAGAAATGTTTTTTAATTAAATCTATATTTAATGTATATGGCTTAAGAAATAAGTTTTCCATGGGAAAAAATTGTTTGATCCGATTGTTCCTATGGTAGCTACAGCATAGAGTTAATCGATGGTTCCTATGACACCTATATGATATTTTAAACCGTTTCCAAAAAAACTTAGTAGAAGTATTAAAAAGTTATTTTAAACTAAACTCACAAATATTAAATTACGTGGCGATTGTTTTAAAAAATAACAGACTTATTAAAGACTTCTTCACTACTGAACGTTCCCATGATATAGTCTTCCGATCGTTATGCATGAAGCAAGAACAAACCAACGTTCAATATTTCAGGAGAAGCTACTGAATCAGACCGACGGGCAGGGCTATTTCGACTAGGCTATTGTTGCTGAATATATATGTATATGTGTTTTATATAGCTTTGTTCTATATTAGTATAAGCTTTGCAAGGGTATAAAAGATCAAAATTTAAATATATAAAAACAACTGAAAATGAAAATATAAAAATCGTGCAAATGGCGATGTAAGAGAAAGTCTTTAAGGTGAAACTGGAAAATAAAAATTTTTCAGTTAAAGAAAATAAGAATGTATAAGAAAATGATCTTAGTTTATGACGAAAGAAAATCCTTCTTCTAGAAGTTTTGAAGTGAGAAAAGAAAACAGAACTAAAGTGTTTTCAAAACAGTTGCCAATATACATACTCACAATAATATAATATTTTTAATTCAATTGCCTTCTCAGCCATTAACTTTAGAGCTGAACCAATCATTTTTTACAGGTTATAAATAGAGCTCTAACTTAGACAAAAGGAATATTAGAGAGAGAGATAACCTGGACAGACAAGTTTATGAACAGATTGTTGTTGTACGTTGAATTATCTTAAAGCTATATTGAATAATTAAACCTTGTGTAAGAATATGCAAAAAGTTACCTTGATTGTTTAATAAATTAGTTTCCAGAAGACTTTTTACCGAGTAGTTATTTTAATTCACAAATATTATAGATCAACTGAATTTGTTTTATAACGCCGAAAATTAATTTTATTTGTCAATGAATTTTTTTTTAAATTCAATAATTTTCAAAACTGTGAAGTTTCAAACTAAACTTACTTTTTCATATTTAAATAAATTATTAAACTCGTCAAGGATAATTTAGTATTCAGTGCCAAGAAATGTTAAAAAATGGAAGTGGCATTTAAATTGATAATCCTTAAAGAACAAAATATTGACGCAGCAAATGGCTTTGCCCTTTTTCTTTACAATTTGCATTTTTTTCTAATACTTTTCTAATATTTTAAGCATTTCAATTATACTTTTTTATTGAAAAGTTCTTAAGACTTATAAAATTGAGAAAATACACTTATAAAAGTCTACACAGCAACTGGCTTTGTTTTAATGCCGTTAACACACAAATGATGAATCCAGTTGCTGTGTGGATATGGAAGTTTAGTTTTGCAACTGCCTTATAAATAGTTAAATGAATATATAAATTAAATTTTTCTAAATAAGTCTAAAATATTTTAAAAAGTTTGAACATATTTCAAACAAAGTATAATTTTTTAAATAATATTCAAAACAAAATTCGTTTAATTTGTAACAATTATAGGTAACATTTGCTAAATTCTTAACAAGGTTTTTAATTACCAAACCTATCACAATAATCATATTTAATTTAGCATTTAAACATTATTACTTGCCATTTGGATTGTCTAAATCGTTGAGTGGCTAACTCGGCTACAGCATCACCATCCAAATCAGGCTCATAGGCAGGATTCACTATGCCCTCCACAATGCATTCAACCACAAATTTATCATTTCGACGTTTTAGGGCATAGGCCACAGAAGGTTTTGGTAGTTCCTGCAACATTTTACAAGTGTTGTCTTCTGATTAAACCGAACGCTTTAAATTTCACTTTAAAACTGAGATTCGATTTCATTTCGATGCTATCTCAATTAAATTTGTCGTCTTTTTTTATGTGATTTTATTTTTGGGTTCTAATTGATTTGAATTTAGCTACAATTCTGAATCGAGTCGAGCGTTCATTGGGGCGTAAAATGAGGCCTCAAGGGTAATGTTTTAATACTCTTTAAATGGGAGCATTTTTGTTTCTTTGTAGAAGAATCTAGAAACAATTATTTAAAATTATTCTAAATACTTAAAAGGGTATAAGCTCTTCGACTTGTTTAAAAAAAAGTTTAGCTTACAATGATTATTGGTTTTATTGTTTTAAATAGGCGCGCCGAGCTTTAAAGTTATTGTAATTAAATAGAAACTAACTAAATGACAATTAAAATACATGTGAGCTGCAAATGTTTTAGTTGATGCGAAAGAAAAATGTACAATTCATCATCACCATAAGTTTCTCTTGTTTTTTAATTTATAATTTATTATTTATTTCATTTAATAATATATAATGATTAAATATATATTGTCACATCCTGGTTTATTTAAAGCAAGCCGATTGGTTGATTTACTAAAAAATTCTCAGCCAATGGGACAGAGTTGCGCATGTTCGCTCCTTACACTGAAATGTTGAGCAACATTTTCTATCAACATTTTGGTCCTTTCGTATCCTTTGAACAAAAATCAGTTAACATTCAAACATTGCTCGAGTTGGTTGTGTGTGTGTGTGTGTGTAAATTTCCACTTCTCTCTTCATTCTGTTAGCAATTTTTTTAGTTAATTAATAACAAAATCGAAATTACAATTATTAAAAAGAAAACACTATGTAAGTAATATAATAATTTAAAAGGATTTAGTCACAAAACAAAGTAAATTGAAAAACAGAAAAGAGAAATTCATTTAGAGAATAAAAAGAGAACAAAACTGATTTTTAAAATATGAAAAAGATAAGAAACGAACTTTATCTTTTCTTATATTTATAATTCTCAGAGAGATGGTAGTATATGTCTATATATATACATATACTCGACGTTATCTAAAAAGCCACTTCCCTCACAATTGATTTTTACTTCTTAATTATTTTTGAAATATTATATTTAAAAATATTACTTTTTTTTGTTGTTTGTTTAAAGGTTTGTCTGTGAAAAAGTTCTTTAAAAAATGAAGTATTTTTATACCCTGTACCCGTAGGGTTCAAGGGTATATTAAAGTCGCTAAAATGTATGTAACAGGGAGAAGGAAAATTTTCCGACCCCATAAAGTATATATATTCTTGATCAGCATCAACAGCCGAGTCGATATGACCATGTCCGTCTGTCCGTCTGTCCGTCTGTCCGTCCGTCTGTCCGTCTGTCCGTCTGTCCGTCTGTCCGTCCGTCCGTATGAACACCTAGATCTCAGAGACTATAAGAGCTAGAGTAACCAAACTTGGTGTCAACATCCGTCTAGTCCATACGCAGATCAAGTTTGTTTCAAATTTTTGCCACGCCCACTTCCGCCCCCGCAAATTAGAAAAAACTATAACTTGAGTTCTATTAGAGCTACAGTATTTATTTTTGATACACTCAATTATATAGCCAATATGTACCATCTGACCGAATTTGACCGAAATCGGCCAATAAATATCGGAGATAATACGTATATATGTTTTGTACTGAAATTCTATGGGCAGCAGCAGCTGAAATGTGTGAGCGAGATAGCATGCGCATGTTGCTTTGTACCGAATGACGCATTAGTTTCGTTCACTGTTAGGAGTGAGCGAGAAAGCACGAATTTTCTGTTTTGGCTTGTTAAGAGAATTTTATGAAAAATTTTATTCAATTGCGAAGGAGTCTGTTTAAATGAAATATCCTTTTTTGGTACAGGGTATACTCCAAGTCGGCATGGACGACTTGCTTACTTCATTTCAATATGTTTTACTGATTTCTTACGATTTCTTTAGTAATAAATGTAGTTAAGTTCGCTTTATAGTGCAAATCATAAAATTGGTGAAAATATACGACTATATATATGTATGTATGTGTATACATATATACGACTATAGGTGCTGCTCAGGAATACATACATATTTATTGAATTTTTTTGCTAAATTATTAAATAAATAGTATTGAAAGCCTAGAAGCTAAAATTTAAGCTTGATATTTTATATTTAAAATTTATATAGATATTTAAATGCATACTTGATATTTAAAATTTAAACGAAAATTTGAATGTTTGTCCTAAAAAATATGGTGCCAAAATTATAAAACATTTTATTCAAATACTTATAAGTAAAATTAAATTCTTATAATACTTCTTACATTGAAACTTATTTCAATGGAAAAAGAGTAGTTCAAATCAACTAAAAATTAAAATTTGATAAACTAAAAAATGACAAGAAACAACTAGAATTATACATAGAGAATCTGAATTATAGAAATACTTAAAATACTTACATCTTCTAAACTGATGCAAAAGACAAGATAGATATATATTTTCATTTCACTCATGTACCTATCTGTACTCTCTGACTACTACTGCCTTAAATATTCACTCAAGCCCACCAAAACCTTAAAATTCGCATATTTCCAAAACTTTCCTTAAAAAAAAAGAACAATTCAAACCAATAAGAATTAAAAATTTGGGCGCTACTCTTACACTAACCGCTACTGATCAACTCGAGTAAGTTGATTACGTGGACAAGTGTTGCTTCTGCTTTTCTGTATGCACGACCATGTGTCAGTGTCAGTGTATGTATGTATGCGTGTGTGTGTGTATATGGGTACCTCTCTGATATTTTATTCCATCCCGTTTAGTTCAGTTCATTTCAGCATTTGGATCGCGACAGTTGGGTCGTCGGCTCTCTTTATTTCTTAATCGTTTCAATTCGATCGCGTGTTTCTCTTATTCGTTTTTCCATCGCAAAACTGACAAATATTAAAAGGTATAAACAAAACAATATATACATATAATTTTAAATGCACACACCTCATCAACTATAGAAATGAATTGTGTGTATAGATTAGTTTTTTGAGGAAATGTAAATATTGAAATTATTTCTGGAAGAAAGCGTGCTTGTACTTTGACTATATATGTATGTATGTATTTATACACACATACATACATATGCATATATATGTATATGCTGTCGTGTCTTTTTCATTCATATTCATATCGTGTGTGTGTGTATTGAAGCAACTGTGCTTGTGTGTGTGCGTGCAAAGAGAAAACTGAACGCGCTTATCGCTTACAATTTTAAACAGAAGAAATAAAATTGTTGCCGGTCATTTAAGCTAATCAAACAAAATTTTGAGCTATTTGTTTTAAACGTTAGACTTAGGAAAAACTCATGACGTGGTCTGTAAAATTGTTGAACTGAAATTCATTTAGCATTCAACTGCAAATTGAAAGGCCAAAAAGACAAAGCGAGACTTAACGGTTTTCTGTCAGTCCGCGTCCGATATTCAAGCAGTTCATTGAACTTGAAACCCAAACCCAAAAAAAATCAAACAAAATCATAAGAAAATATATAAAAAAAAAAAATAAAAGCAAGATCAGGTCGCCCACAACTGGTTTTTATTTTCCAACCCTCCACAAAACGAAAAGAAGAGCAACAGTTAAATCTTTATATGTACTACATACATACGTATACATACATACATATACTATATAAAAAGTATTAAAAAAACGATTTTAGATGTTAATGACGACTTCACGTAATTATACATATGTATGTATATGTACATACATATCTCTATATATATACATACATACATATATACGTATCTATATTGTATTGTGGCACAATTGACAAAAGGCGTATGAATAGCTAAAACGCCTTTCATTAGTGAAAGTTTTATTCGCTTTTAGTTTTTTTTCTTCTTTTATTTCTGTTGTATTTATTTTACATTGTGACCTAAACACATCATCATAGTCATCGTTGGTATATGTATAAATCTTAATAATAGGCCAACTTTCATTTGACCAAAATCAAAAGCAAATCACAAAAAAAGACAAAAAAACAAAAAAAAATTCAACCTACATGAACAACATTTCGAAATTCCCCTCTCATCTTGACCAACATTACGCATACGCACCAATGTACACCTTGTACGACGAGTATACGATCAAAATTTGGTTAAACAATTTGCAATTCGCATTGCATAATCGGTAAATGGTTGATTTAGCTGTTGTTGCCTTTTTTTTTGCACATAAAACGAATTGCATATTTGCATAATGACTAATTTTCCCAGTGACTTTTTAACCATCTTCATTTTCTTACACTAAATCCTCCATTATCTGCTCTTCGTTTTCATACAATTTAACACTGTCCAACGTAATTTGGTATTTTTTTCTTCTTCTTTTTTTAATATGAGCAATCGAAGTGTGTGTTGTAAAGATGTCAGAGATCGACTTATTTTCTGTATATAAAAGTTTGTGTAAATCATTTGAGAGCAAACATTATTTATCTGTTTGTTGTCCAGCTTCAGTTGCGGTCGTGGAAATTATTAAATTATTAACAGGATTGGATAATCGTATATATTAATATATATCTATATATATAGAAATCAAAAAAGTATCCTTAATAAGTGCAAATTTAAATACTGTCTGTCATAAGTGTGTTACAAGTGTCTTATAATTTATAAATTAATTAAAAAGAAGTAAGAATTTATATAAACCAAATCAAATTGCTACATATTATATAAAACAGTTATATTGTAATGGAAGTTTTTATATCAATTGTTAGTTAATTAAAGTTCCTTAAAGGAGTCTATAGACAGGCCTCAAACTCCACCATTTCATATTTTTTTTAGTTGTAAAACATTATAATTTAAACTAATAGAAAATCTTTATATTTATGATCAATAGAAAATGCTAATCAATGTAGAAATCTGTGTTAAAGTCTATATATACAGTATTTAATCACTAACTAATAAGTAGTTGAATATATAAACCAGAACCAGACCAGTTTTCCGAATCTATGTAAATATTATTCAGTAGACTGTTGTATATATATAGTATTCAGTGGACTTGTATATAAATATGTATATAAGTATACACATATGTCTATATACATATATTCCTCAATTGATTAAATTGTAGGGTTATGATTATTGATTAAATAGTGCAAAATTAGCTGAAAAGTATTACTGCTAAAAGAAAGAACAATTTTGAAAATATTGAAGCGTGATTTTTTTTCTTTTATTTTTTTAACATTGGAAAGATTTTCCACGTAACTTAATCCATACAATAAATTATTTCATTTATTCTATAAAAGTTTAAATTTTTAAATTATTAATACCAAATCAAAATGCTTCGGGAATAGATAATAGAAAAGAATAGATATTTCATTACTATTTGATTAATATTTAGTGATTTGTCTCGATAATTTTACTGGTTGAAAATTCCAGCAATCAAAAGAAAACCGTAGAGATATTTTATATATTAAAAATTAAGTTGCTTTCCCCTTTTAATTTTGATATAATATTAAGATAAGCAATAATATTCAATATTTAAAATCAAATCTCCAATTTCCCAATAATGAATGAGAAATTATCTTGTTTCCTTTTACTTTAAAGCAAATAAAATTTGTTCAAAATTTGGCAATTTCTTTTGTAGTTTAGTGCATATGTAAACAAGTTCTTCGGCTTTAAAAGTTTAATATTATAATTAAAACTTGTTAACCACTTTCTTACGCAATATGTTTAATGATTCGATTTTTTACAGCCATGTTGAAATCACTGTTGCTCTTCTCATGCCTTCTGGTTGCCGGTGTACGTTGCGAGGATCTTAAAGTGGAGGTCATTAGCACACCTGAAATCTGTGATCAGAAATCGAAAAGTGGCGACTCACTGACCATGCATTATACAGGAACTCTTCAAGCTGATGGCAAAAAATTTGATTCCAGGTGAGTTGAATTTAATTATAAAACATTTTTTTTTTTTTTTTTGGTTTTTTTTTGGTCAATTAATGTCAGAGTTCGGCATTAAAGCTTATAGGATAAATTGCATATGGAAAGGAAAAGGAAGAGGGGATCGGGGTTGGTTGGTTGGTGGGTTGGTTAGAGGTCGGTGAGGATTAAGCTTGTTGCCGCATAGGCCGCCACTTGTCGTCGGCTCATTGTCGTAAATTAGACGCCTACTGATAAGCGATCTCATTGTATTCGGTTGCCCCCAAAGCAGTTTTTCCCTGTGGTTGTATCATGATGATGCCTACTTTTTGTTGTTACTCTCGGATGCTGTTGCTGTTGTTGTTATTGTTGTTTTGTGTTGCTGCCTTTTTTTTTTGTTTTTTGTTTAATACATTGTTTTGATTGTTGTTGGTTGGTTGGTTGATACAACAATGCAACAACGGCCATGGCCACATCAATGAAAATGCATCAAAATGACAGCGTCAACTAGTTGAGATTAATACTCTTCTCGATATTGATTTTAAACTGAAATTTTCAGAAAAAACTTTTCATTTTTGCAAAAAAATTTTATATAATTTTTATAGCAATATCCTATCCTTAATAAGCTTTTAGTGGCTATTACTAAAAGTATGAACTCTCCAGATGCAACTTTTTAAGCATAAAAAAATTCAAAAAAGAAAAAAACATTTTAAATGTTTACAGGCCAAATTTAAAAGTTAAAAAATTTAACGATTTTTTAAATGTTCAATTTTTTTGTGGTGGTTATTAATGGTTATTCATACCTCAATCAAAGTTAAACCAAATTACATTTTGTAGTCTTGGGGCTTATATTTATTACCTTCAAGTTTTAAGGCCACATTCGATATTTATAGTTTGTTTATAGTATTTGTTACTATATACTAACTACATTTGTAGATAGTATTTGTTGTTTGATTTTTACAAAAGTTTTTTAAAACAAGCTACATAAAAAAAGGATATGGATAAAAAAGTTGATGTAACTCTTTTGATTTCTTTTTATAAAAGATTGAAATTTGTTAAAGTTTATCAAATTTATATATTGTATGTCTGTACGTAAAAGTTGCTTTACGGATTTTTGATTGAAAGAAATTTAATTAAATGTAGAATAATTTAAATTGTAATTTAAGCATTTTTAGATTAATGAGACAACAAAAATTCCTTAACTTATAATTTTTATATCAAGCTTTTGTGTTTATGGAAATTTCAATAAATCAGAAGTCTCGGAAAAACATACAGAGAAAATATTTTCCATCTATGTATATATCTTTTAATCTATTATCAGATGAACTACTTATGTTATAGAAGGTATTTCTCCTTATAATGATTTTAAGGATGAAAATTTCAATAAATCAGAAATCTCGGAAAACAATATATTACAATACAATATAAATTAGACGTCTGTTAATCTAGAGTCGGAACTAACTATGTTATAGAAAATATTTTGAATAATAATTCCGAGTCCTTGTACTTTGTATGGAAATTTTCATAAATCAAAAGTTTCGGAAATCAATATTTTCCAATTATATATCTGTTAAACTAAAATCAGAATAACTATGTTATAGAAAGTATTTAATTAGCTTATAATGATTCCAAGTCCTCACACACTTAGTATGGTAATTTCAATAAATCAAAAGTTTTGGAAAATAATATTTTCCATTTAGATATCTGTTAAGCTAAAATCAAAAGAACTATATTATTATAGAAAGTATTTTCCATCTATTTATACATATGTCTAAAATAAGAAAAATAATATAGAAAGTTGTGAAAGATAGGAAAATAATAATGCTAAATATAGAAATATATAAATTTATATATATGTACATATATATATCTATATATCATAGTTGTCATTTATAGATAAACAAATTGAATTTCTGTAGAGACTGAGTTAGTAAACCTTCAGATGAGTAAATATATGTTATACATATATATATTATACAGATCTTAAACGATCCACTGACTTCCATTTTTGAGAACTAGGTCAGCCTTTAGCCAAAAAAAAGTCTCTTAAAATTCTTCTTAAAATTATTGCTTATCAGACATTTGGTTAATGGGTAGATGTTATCTTATTGTTTATCTTTATAGCATAAATATATGTTAGCCAAATCATTGACTCGCGCACATAATATGGTAAAATAAGACTAATTATTCTCCTCGTCTTTGACCTCCTTTTGTATATTTTGATTAATGAATCTTAAACTTGAACATGAGATAATTTTTTCCCCCTTTTGAGGTCTCTTTTCAAGCCAATTAAATAAAATAAAAGGTATAATATTTCGCACATGTGTGTGAACTGGAAAGCCATTTGATATGATATCTATGTTTATATGTATATATATATATATATATATATTTGTATATACATATATTATATTCTATTTAAAGCGTGGCATTATTTTGGCAGGCGTGTTTAGGGTTTGTTGATTTTATTATCAATATTCCTGGTTTATCGCACACAAATATTTGATAACATTGAAATTATGGTTTTATTTTAGTTCTCTAATCTTGATGGGCTATTATCTTTTTTGTTTTTTCGGTATATTAAATTTATGAATGCATAAATTTGATTGCATAACTGGGCAGAAAATTGAGTCTGCTTAATAGAAGGAAATGATTTTCTATCCTTTACACATATGCTAAAAAGTCAAAAATGTTGAACATTTTACCTGAGACCTTTTCCCAGAATGCACAAATTATCTAAAAGTTGTGTGTGTGTGTGTGTGTATGGAGAAAGTTTTGCAATTGCTGTTTAATTTGGCATGGCAAAAGCCCAGGACGAAGGACAAACGACGATGACGACGACTAGGACGACGACGACAACGACTAACTCAATCAGAGAGTGCGTCGCATCCTAACGAAAGACGACAACAACTTGTTGCTAGAGCTTAACCTTTCTTCCTCCACTATGTACGTACGTACGTACGTAACTACCTTTCGGCAATCAACCCTCTCTCACCCCATCTCTAGGGGTGAAGGCACTTTGCCATAGCGTCAAGTCAAGTGCAGTCGAGTGTGCTTCACAGCGGTTTTTGCCAGAGGTTTTTAATGCAAAATCGTTTCATTTTTTTTTTGGCCCCTGGAGCGAAAAAGTACTTAAGTTTGAAAATTTTAGCTCTTCTATAGGTTCTTCTTTCTTGTATTCTTTCTCTTGTTGTTGTTTTTTTTTTTAGGCTCCGGAAATTAGCTACAGGTAGCTTTTCATTTTACTCCTTCTTTATCCTTTATTCTTCAAGCAGAGAGATAATTAAGCAAAAGGGGGAAAAGGTTTTTTTTTGATAGAGAACTTGTTAGATAAAACTTTCTTTGTGCATTTGACAGAAGGCTCAATTGAAATGCCAATCAAAACTTGTCCTCAACATCCATACCGGTAAAATGATGAAATGATTGAAAATTGTAAATGTCCTTTTTTTTGTGCATTCGTGCCTCATTGCTTATAAAAAGGATTACTGCACAATTTAATTTTTCGTCAAAAAAGAAAGGACAAATGGAGAAGAAAAACACAAATAGAGAGAGAGATAGAGATAGAGATGTAAAACTGAAACGTCTTTTACAATTAAAATGTTTCTCTTTCTCTCTCCACCCCCTTCCTTTCCCCCTTTATAACTAATTCAATAATGAGAGTTCTGTCACGTGCCCTTTTGCTTTTATTATCATTGTTCTCCGTCTACCTGTCATGACCATGGCCACATCACGTGCCCACATACTTTGTCTATGACATCGGTTACTAGAGTTCCATCATCATCTTTTAGTCTTCCTCTTTCTCTCTCTTTTTCCCCTCCACCCCTCTTCTTATTTTTAGTCACGCTCTTTTTGGTCTCTTCTTTCATCAACAAGTTTTGACCCGCAAACCTTCATTTTGGTATATAAATTATGCACTACATTGCCGCTATATTCTAATCAGTCTGACGCGTAACATGAGCACCAGCTATAGCTAGGTGGGAAACCCACTCTACATTTCTTCCTCCACTCCCTCCACCACCCCTCTACACTATTCTTTATTTTATGATATATGCTTGGAAAGTTTCTTATGTTCCATGTTGTCATTGGGCAAATGAAATTAATTTGTTACTGCCGCGGAAAGAAAAAATATGTATTATTTTTTAGCGCATCTTTAGAAAAGACTTCATAAAGGTTAAAGGACTTAGGGGAATACTCTATTGAAGGCAGTTTTAAAATTAAGCTTAGGATGTTGGTTAAAGTGGTTTAAAATATTAAATTTAAAATATAAAATATTTAAATTGAAAATATTAAAATTTTCTTCAACTAAGTAATGGTTTTGGATTTTTTTTCGACAAATTTTTTTAAATTTAAATGAGATTATATATTTTTATCGGTAAATTTTACCTTTACGAATCGATTAGAAAACCTTGCAACGTTTTTTTCAACCATGTCCAAATGTCTGAAGTTCTCAAAGTTGAATACAAATCAGTTGTTATAATTTATAGCTTTAAAAAATCGTACTTAAAATAGATATATAATTTACACATATGGAAAATTATATAAATATGTAACATACATATAGCAAATTATATAAATAATACATATATTTTTGTGAGGTCTTGTGAACTTACATTGAGTCTAACTTTGAGACTTAGTTTTGAGAACTTTCGGTAATCATCCTAAAATTGTATATATAATATATATAAAAGTAATACATATAGCATGTTATATAAGTAATATATTTTTGTAAGCTTTTGTGGTCTTATATTGATTCTAACTATGTGACTTAGTTTTGAGAACTTCCCGTAGCCCTAAGAACCATTGTAATTTTAGGCAAAGAGGGAGTTTGTCGTTAAATAATATAAAAATAGAAAAAAATTATAATTTCTAAAAGTTTTTATATATTTTTTAAATATATATATATAGCATTTTCTAAGGAATTTCTACATCTATATTGGATTAGGCGTTGAAAATTTTCTGGGTTCAATAATGTTTTAAAAATTTAAATTTAATTTAGAGAGTTGCTTAAAAAGGTGATTAATCCAATCCAATCCACATTATATTTCATCAAAATTATCAAAACTTTTTATATAAATTTTTAAAATGACTTGACTAGTGCACATGCTCAATTTGTTGGTAGAGTAAACTGCACAGTATGCTATAGTTTGGGTAACAAAGTAGTTTTTAGCCATGTTTCAAATTTTTTGACAACAGCCAAGTAAACCTGGGCCTGGTGGTGGGTCTGTGCTGGTCTTGGGCCTTGGGTTCGTGGCTGCCGCCGCCAGCCATATCTTACTTGCATGATTTGTTTGAGCGGCAACTGTAACTACCATGCGATGCCATGCCTGTGTCTCTGCCATCTCATCTCTTCTCTCCATTCCTCTACTCTCCGCTTACTCCTCCACTGCTCCTCAAGTGCAATTTAATGTCCAAAAGCAATGTGCGTAAAGAAAAACACGAAACACTTCAAAGTGAAAGTTTTAGTGCAGAAGTAAAAAAAAAGTAAAAAAAAAAAAAAATCAAACCAGACAACCTTGACTGTCACCCAGGAAAGGGAAGAGGCTACTATTTACTGGCTTGATAATGATGATGATGGTTTAGAGTAGTTATGTATATGTACATATATATAGTAGTCATGGTCAGATCTGCTATTGCTATTTACCTTGACATGCTTTGTTTTCCTATAAGAGTATCGGAAATCATCATCATGCATTATGATGGAGTTGGAGTTGAGTCAAAAGCTCATTACCATATGGAAGCAATCAAGATATCCATAGAGGAAGAAGATGTAGCAACATTTCTTCTACTCTCTGTCGTATTTCTTTTATTTTTTTTTTTTTTCAGTTCCTTCCTACTGCTTGAGTCTGACTTTTATGGCAAGTGTTTCGCATATTTATTTCGAGGCAGACAGAAAAAACCATGACTCTGAGTCTTATTTTTCCAGTCTTTTCTTGGCGCACATTTGTAGATAGTTTAAATAATTAATGAGGTATCAAGGGTGCCCCAACAGAAACGTGATGCTGCCATCTGGGATATAAATTTTTGGGTGTTTTATTTTTTATACATTTTTTTTTTTGGGTTGAATACTTCCTTCAGTCTGTGCGAATTGTTCGCACATTGACCAAGGGCTAAAGCTAGACCAAAGAATGAATGGAAAAAAAGAATCGTATGTTTCATCCCGAAAGACTTTTTAAATCGCCAAGTTGTCGCCCCAAAGGGGAATACTATACATACATATGTATATATACATATAGATTCTTATTCGTATATATGTATGTGTTTTTTTATTTGTGGTTTTCCTCTCAATACGCATATTTGATTTTATAACTTTCTTGGCTGGACACATAAAATCGAGGTCATCAAAATGCCAGCAGACAAGGACAAGGGCAAGGGGGGGAAAAAAAGGATTCAATTTGATTGGATTGAAAGTCAATGCAGTAAGCAAGTGCTCGGGTATGATTTGGTGGCATCTGCTCCAACTTCAACTCCATCTCCAGCTCCAGCTTCAACTTCAGCTAACATCTCCTGCTTCTGTTCTGAATCACGTAATGGTAAACGGATGTTTGTACGCCCATTGAGTTGCATTTTAAATGCGTTTGAATGAAATCGAAACTTATCAAATATTTAAAAGGCAGCCGAGCAAAAAAAAAAAAAAAACACACACACACTAACAAAAAAAATGAGTTTACATTACTTGTTTGACTTTATGATAATTTGCTTCTTTTTTTTTTTTGGTAGCTGAGGGAATCTTGTAAAACATATAAGAATATACATATATACATATATGTATGTATCTCTCTCTCTCTCTATATATATATATATAGGCCTGCTTTTTTATTATTTTGTTGGTCAAGTGTTTAAGCCCGATTCAGTTGAACAATTACATGGAGCAATTTACCTTTAGTTCATTTTGCACACTGTGAACAAATGTCGATTTCGAGAGAGTTCGTGTTTCATAAATTTTTGATGCTTGGGACATTTGTTGCCGACGCCGCCTGTTCCTGGTCCACTCTTCAGCTCTGACTGCTGCTGGGAGTTTGAGCCATTGTCAGGCATAACAGGTTAAAATGGAGATGGACAAGGGACAAAAGCACATGAGAACCCGGACACGGACGTGGTCATTTGTGTTGACTGGCAAACAATCAACACATTTTTAAACGATTTTTATTAATTTATGTCAGCAGCTTTAAATGAAACAAAAAAAAAAATAAAAACGTTTATCGGTTTAAATTAAGGAACAAAACGGCTATCAATATACAAATTTAAATTAATATGAATTACATTAAAAACTTGTTGAACAAATCGTTGATCTAATTTGCAATTAATTAATTGATTTACTTTTTAGATTGTTTCGTTGTGAAGTCAGATTTAATATATTCTTTGGTTGATTAAATCTAAATATCGAAGTTTCTTTAAATTTTCAATTTCTTTTGGAAAATAAAAATTTTTGTATAACTATCGGAAACTAATTTTGGATTTTTAAAATATTTAAACAAGACAAATGCAGTTTCATATCTAATTTCTTTACTATATTTAAACAATGAAATGTGTTAAACTTTCTTTTTCTCAGTTTTAGAATCTCATATCAAAAAACTAATTTACAAAAGATTTCTAAAAAGTTTTAAGTGTAGAATATATAGATGGACACTTACACTTATATATAAGTGTAAAGTTTTAGTTAATAATTAAAATATTAAAGACCATTCCTAGCTGTTGTATTTAAAAAACAAAAGCAAAACCTATCACAGATAACATCTGTTTAGTTTATTTTTTCTTGAATTACCAAATATTTTTAAGAGTATTAAATACTAAAGTTTTTAGATTCCGCAAGTGAATGTATGATCACAAGAAACTTTTTAATATAAATTTCATTAACAAAGCTAAAAAGCTGAAAGTCAAGTTAAAAGGAAAACCGATAGATGGATGAAAATTATTGCTAAAGGGATTCGGATATTGCACCTGATCTAAGTAGACTTACACACTTTTATGAAAAACTTAAAAACCTTTTTACTTATAAACTCATGTTATGATTTTCAAATCAATTCAAAAACAGATCAAATTATTCATTGTAAAGTTTTCATTTTTTTGATTCTTCCCAATGTGAAAATTGTTTTCAAATAAGTTTAGAATCATTGCTAGATTAAAGAATTTATCAAGTTGTTTTCAAATTGGAAAGCTTTTTACAAATGAATATATATCTGAATATTTTTAGCCTTCTATCTATTATAATTTTATAATTTTTTAAAGCTTTTTATAAATAGATATCTTACTATTTGATAGCAAATTCATTTTAAAATTCAAAAACTACAAAAATAAGAGATATAGTTTAAAGTTTTTCAGATTATTTTCCAATTTTACGAGATCTGCACCCATTTTTTTATTGATAAACAATAACGTTTAAAACTTGTTGTTAAAATTGTTAAAAAATTTTCTTTAAAACTTGTAATTTGTTTTTCAATGTTTTTGTGCACATTTTCCACCGATTTGAACTTTTTGATCTCTTCTTTGGTTGTAGTGAATATTTGAATAAACTTCAACTTGTCCCCAGACAAATTGAACTTGGAATTGAAATGTGTCGCTTGGGTCATAGCAGAGCCAAAAGTTTTCAACATATTATTGTTGTTTAAGAAAAGTTCATTGTTGCTTTTGTGACTTGAGAAAAATGTTGCACCAGCTCAAGTCAAACCCTCTCTCCCTTCTCCCTCAGACCGATCAGTTTTTAATGGCCTGAGCTAAGAGACAGATTATAGCCAGGAAAAAGAAACAAATGATTAACAAGGCCAACACTAACATAGAACCTCAGGCGACACTTTTATGCAATAGAAGATGAGAGAAGGGAAGAGCGTGGCTAGTCAAGTGCTCTCAAACCTCACCCCCACCACTCCACCACTCACCCACCATCCCTTCGGCAGTGTCTGTTAAATATTTTATGTGCATCTCTTGGGCATTTTCGCAAAACATTTTTACATGTTTTGCTTGTTGTACATTTTGTTGTTTCAAATTCAAGTTGGAAGTCATGATGATGGCATGCGGATTGCCGCGGCATAATCCAACCAAGCAAACAAAAAAAAAAAAAAAAAAAAACGAAATGTGGAGCTGCCGCTGTTGGAGTTGGAGCAGTTGTTGCTGGAGCGGAACCAAAGTGTCGTCGTCGTTGTCGACGTTGTCGTGGCTTTCGCTCAAGTGCAAATCTCCTGATGAAATAAAAAAGCGTAAAAAATTTCTACGACTGAGGTGTATGTATGTGGGTGCGTGGGTGTGTGTGTGTGTGGCTGCTGGGGGGGTGAGCAAGGTAAAAGGCAATGGTGGCATCTTTGGTTTTGTTTTTGTGCGGTTAAGGGCCAGGATTATATCCTTTAAGACACCTTCGACTTTGTCTGTGGCTCTGAATTTTTATTGCATTATTTTCCATGAATTTCCATGAATTTCTAGTAATATGTGCGAATTTTTTATTTGTAGAGATCGAGTAAAGCATGTGTGGGTGTGTGTGTGTGTGTGTTTGTGCCAAGGAACAGTATGCTATTCTCATGGCATTAACCTGGTTATTTATGAGATTTATGGCTATAAATGTTAAGCCACTTTCTTGTCTTTGTTGTTTGCATATTACTTATGTATATAGAATTATACTTGATCAATGTTAATTGTTATGGCTAAAAGAAGATGGAATGGCTAACAAAAATTGCCTACTTTCTTAGGCCGTGTCTTGGGGTTTAATTATTTAATCGTGCGACTTTCTAAACTGTTTGAAAAGGCCTAGTTAAAGGCCTTGTAAATAATTTCCAAGTTTT
Organism: Drosophila sturtevanti; assembly: GCA_018150375.1. Lineage (NCBI taxonomy): Eukaryota > Metazoa > Arthropoda > Insecta > Diptera > Drosophilidae > Drosophila > Drosophila sturtevanti. The sequence continues at coordinate 750,331 of JAECWJ010000324.1, read as the reverse complement.
TGTTTTTCATTTGGAGTATTATAAGGGTTAAATTGAAATACCTTTAAGATATATAAAATTCTTCACAAAGAGTAAGGCTTTGCTAACTATTTTTCCTAAATTTCTATATTTTAATTTGTTGTTTTAATAGTTATTATTTTTGCAAAAAATTGTTCGATTTTCCTTTCTAAAATAACTTTTAAATAATTGCCCTGAATTTTATTTAAACATTTTTACAAAATCTGAAAATAATTTTTTTTATTATTTTTAAAATTTTTACTTTGGTTTTTTTATTGCAAATCATGCTTAAAAAAGCGAAATGCAAGATTTAGATCAAATTATTTTTATATGTCAAAATCTCAACTTTCTCATCTTTCTTATATCGAATCCCAGTTTTAGATTTGCAATATTTTTTTTAATATCCTTAAGGACATCAAATCGCTACAAATTTGAATAGTCATGCTGTTTCTCATACCTTCATTTTATCCTTATCATCAAACTTTACCTTTACCTCATCGTAGACATCAAATTATATGCCCACTTGGATGATGCCACATGCAACTGTGTCACATCATACATCATGCTCAAGACTCATGCATAACTGAGTAGAAGCATTCGGAGATGATGTTCCTCCACTCCCACCCCCTCCCACTGCTGCCACGCCCATTCACACCGTTACAAATTAAAGTAAATTTGCCATCAAACAAATAATTTGCTCTCTTTTTTATGGCAGCATAAAAAAAAAACAAAAGGTGGAGTTGGGGTAAGGAGGAAAAAAAATGATGTATTGCTTTGAAATGCTCCTGCTACTACGCCTCTGCTCATCCCTCTTGAGATGACGTGTGACGGAGGATAATAAATTTTAACTGCTCTTTTTGACAAAAGCCCAAAAAAACCCCCCAACAAAAACACTTGAAACTTTTTTTTTCGCCTAGACCACTAACAAGCGCCACTAACAACTTTCCTCTTTGTTTTTCTTTTTTTTTTTTTTTTTGCAGCTTCGACCGCGACCAACCTTTCACATTCCAATTGGGTGCTGGTCAGGTGATTAAGGGCTGGGATCAAGGATTGCTCAACATGTGTGTGGGTAAGTTTAAAAGACAATGCAAAATCCATCTAGTCCAACAATTTATTATACATACATATGATGATTCCTTTTTTTTTAACAGGTGAGAAACGTAAATTGACGATTCCACCCCAATTGGGTTATGGTGATCAGGGTGCAGGCAATGTTATTCCACCAAAGGCAACTCTGCTCTTCGATGTCGAATTGATCAATATTGGCAATGCTCCACCCACCACAAATGTGTTCAAAGAGATCGATGGAAACGCTGATAAACAATTGAGCCGCGAAGAGGTAATCGTCTATGTATGGATCAATTTTTTGCACATATATATTCTCTATATTCTCTACAATGTGAAATATCCTTGGGTATAGGGCAAAACATTTATCAAATTACATTAACAAATTTCCTCATTTTTCATTAACCCTATATGTAATTAACTTTTGTCACTCACTGTACTCACATCGGTTTTTTTTGTTTTTCACAGGTCAGTGAATATCTGAAGAAACAAATGACTGCTGTAGAGGGTCAGGATTCGGATGAATTGAAGAATATGTTGGCCGAGAATGATAAATTGGTTGAAGAGATATTCCAGCATGAGGATAAGGACAAGAACGGTTTCATCTCACACGATGAATTCTCCGGTCCCAAGCATGATGAACTGTAGAATTGAGCGGCGGTTATATATACATACATATATTGTATCATATCGCATCGCATCGCATCGACCTCTCAAGGACAAGAGTGCTTAAGTTTATATATACCTACATCAAAAAATCACAATTTGTATAATGAACGATATTCCAAAATCATGAACTTTGAGTGGACTGACTTGTGTAATACCATTAGGCAATGTCATACAATATACATATGCATATACTTTTACATACACACACATACATATATAAAGCATATATATATATATATATAGTAGGTATATATTTTGTATATAAGAACCATACATATATACAAACATACCATACATACATAGAACTATCATCAACTCTCTGATGTCTGCTCAAACAAATAAGAATGAAGAAGGAGAACCTTTTTTATATACATTTATAGGTTGTTATATTGACGAAATGACAAAGAATAATTAAATTAATTTAATAATTTTTGCGTATAATAAAAATTAACAACAATTCAAATTTTTGTTTCATTTCGCTTTCCATTGTTTTTCTTACGTTTTGTTGTTGTTGTGTATTTCATAACAGTTATATATTGTTAATATTCATAAAACAAAGAAATAATTATGTGAAATCATTTTTGTTTTTTTTAGACAATTTACAAAGAGATAAAAAGAAAACTTTAAGCATAAAAATAATTGCCATATATATAGATTAATAAGGCAAAAGGATAGGAGGATAGGAGTGGGGGCGCGAATGGATTATATACACATTGAAAAGGGGGGCGGGGCTAAAGGAGAATCACTTTGATAGGCTTACAATTTATATAAAGAATATAATAGTATATAGTAGTGTGTACAGCTAAAAAAAAACATTGTTTTATGAAAAGTACGAGTACCAAGCAAAAATTGCACTAGAGGTTAATTATTTGTTTTGCTTAATGTTCTTTTTTTTTTTTTTGTTGCTTTTAGGCATTTAATATATAGAAAACCAGTTCCAAAATGATCGCATCTTGTATACGCGATGACTCGTTATGTAAAGTGGCTATCAAATGATTATCCAAGGCATTCATATAAAGCGGTGGCAGCTTGGATCCTCGAGCACCAGCCTCATAGCCAACCTGGTAAAGATAAACAAGAATTAGAAGAATTAATTAGGATTTCATCAAAGTGTTAAGATTAGGCTGGGTTCTTAAAAAGAAATATTTAAGGATTATCTTCTATCTTAAGGGTAGATAATGGTTGATTGCTATTTCCAACATCATTTTGGACTGTATGAAGAATTATAAAAAGCGGATTTAAGAAACTTAATTGTATGACTAAACATTTTCTTAACTTTTAGCAGGTAAAAATTTCAAATTTGTAATTTTACTTAATAAGCTTAGGCTTTTTGTTTACAAATTACTTTAATTTACATTTACAAATAAAATAAAAATTATTTTAAGAGATGAAATTGATAAGGATCAATATGTCACCACATAGAAACAACATTTGTGTCTCAGAACTTCTTATCAGTAATGTTTAGGTTTGACTTTATTTTAATCCACAATCAGAACTGATGACCCTTCAAAAATAATGGGGAATTTAGAATCGAAAAATTTGCTTAGATAGATTAGAAAAGTCTCAAAAATTCATGCCAAGGTCAAGCCTTACTATTTAAACCCATTAAAAACTAATTTTCATAAGAAAAACTAACGATTTCTGCTTCTAAATTGTTAATATTATGTTTTATATCTTACATTTTCCTGATCCAATGTGGCACGTAGACCAACTTTATTGATACCCGCAGCAGCTAAAAGATCCAAAAAAGGTAACAAAGCCATTGAGGAACTGCGAGCCAATTGTTCGGCTATGCGGGTGATATCAGCATAGTTATTACCATTTGTGGCATACCAATCTTCACACTAAAAAAAGAGGAGACAAAGGGTTAATTAATTGCTATAAAAGAAATGCATTTTAATTTGAATTTTACCTTGACAATAAATATATCACTCAATTTGATAGCATAATTGGCATTGGAATAGTTAAAACTGGCATGAACACGCATATTGGCTATGCCATCCATGGCCTTATCATCGATGGGTGATTTAACCCTAGAGATGGAAAACCGAATTAAATTAAATTTAGTCATTTAATTATAAAGTTTTTAAACTTTTACTTACCCCACATTGATATCACGATCATTATCGACCCATTTAATGCTAACTAATTCACTTTGTTCCTCGTTTGCCTCAATGGGTCCACAGACAATATCAATGTCTGTTTGATTCCTTAATGCTTGACGAACTTCCTCCATTTTGGCTGGCATTATTTGAACCATAAGACCATCTTCCACAATGCTACATTTACCCGATAAGCCACTGGTACTCTTGAGAGCTTCATTGAGTACAAAAAAGCTGGCTCCTGTGACTTTTCTGGGCTGTCCTTGAATATTTATTGCCTGTGTGGAATAGGCATGCATTTCCGTTCGATCATCATTAATGTTCTGCATGCAAACTAAATGTCCATCGGCTACTTTTGAGAAATTACCAGCAAAGGCCAATATATGATCACTGGCATTATTAATGGCCTTGATTACATCCTGTTGACGATGACGTGGTATCAATACAGTTGTCTGACGATCTTCCATATGGATAAACAGCCCCCTAATGGCTGGCAGGGAATAGGAATAGTTACGGAAATCAACAAGGAAATTGATAATCGTTTGGGCAATCTCGCCATATACCGATTCACGATTACGCACCGATATCAATGGACAGGGATAGTAACGATATTGGGCACCCAAACGTAATATTAAACGTAATGGCAATACCTTTGCCCAGGGCACTTCATGTCGATGTATAAGCACAGCAACTAGATACGGATTCTCTGGTACAATAACACCCTGAAGGCATTGATAGGTTGGACGCAGATAAATGAAACCACCATGCTCTCGAGAGCCAAGAAAATCGGCTTTACGTGGACTAGTAAAGGCCAACTCATGTATGCCAGAACGTGCATGTTCGGCCTCAACATAAATCTCATACAAATGCTGAAAGATATCACGAGGAACGGGGGATTCGAATGATTCGTTCTTATTGGGTTCTTTAATTTCCAATAGTATGATCAATTCATCATTGCCCACATGATGAAGTCCCGATGTTGTAAAATTTAATACCCAACGATTCATGCAACAGTTCACTGAAAATAAAGAAAAATTTGGGAAAATTCAGATAAAGTTAAGTGAAATGTACAGAACTTTTAATCAAAATCTAAAAATAAATGTTTCTTGTGAAAATTAATTAAATACATTAAATAAACCTGAAAACCTACGTTCCACATTTTTTAAGTGTCTATATTAAGATATTAATTTGAATAGTTTGTTGGAAACGAAAGTTCTAATCCTAAATCTGTTCAACTAATCAATATAGGTTTCAAATAAGAACTTCAATTTTATTTTTTAAATCTCTAATATAAACTCAATCAAATATTAACTATTGTATTATTTTAAAACGGCAAACAATATTCTTAAACATTCATTAAAAATTTTAAATATCTTTAAATCAATATAATGTAGGGGATAAATTTATTAGCAACTTAAATCAGAAAGAAAATGAACATTGTCATACTCAAAGTAATTAAGAAATTTTGTTTAAGAATTTTTTTTTTCGTTTTTTCCCCAATCCCAACGGGTGCACAAAATGACATCACCTCCCCCTCAACCCAGGGGCGTATGGCTCAAGAACAAACTCACAAAACACAGACAAGTACATATACGAAGTTGACATTTAGTTAATAGCTAAATATAATGGAGGTTTTAAGTATAGGAACTGATTACACTGTAAAGGCGATTGTAAAAAAGCTTCATGCAACGCCTAGTTAATAGATATAGAAGAGATAAAAGTATATAATTTCTGGAACTGATAAATGAATAATTCAGGCGAATCTATATATATCAACATTAAAGAGCTTGAGTAAATTTTAAAATAAATTCTCAACAGATCCTGTGCAGTTTTTATAAAAATTCAATTTAATATGAATGTTAATTAATAATAATTGACCAAGAGCGAGTTTCTAACAACTTTCAAATGTATAAACAGCCCCTAATGGCTGCCAGGGAATAGGAATAGTTACGGAAATCAACTAGAAAATTGATTATCATTTGGGCAATCTCGTCATATATCGATTCACGATAGACAGGGATAGTAACGATATTGAATTTCTGTGGAGTTCTCATCAAAATTCTATTCAATATACATAAATGTAAATTAATAATAATTGACCGAGAACGAATTTCTAACAGCTGTCATAGTATAATTTTTTGTTTCTTTTTCATTTATTATTCTCCACACATAGTCCGAAAAAGTTAGGATATATTTCTTGATTTCTCTATAACTATAAACTTTATCGACAATTGATTTATTAATCTTTAGCTATCAATCCTGAATTAAATACAAATTTTTCATCATTTCTCTTGGTAGTTTTTAAACGAGAATTAATGGAAGATAAATCATATATAATAAACTAATTAGTTTCCACATTTTTACTTACTGTTGACAATCTTGAGAAAAACATAGAAATTATTTTTCACAATGAACTTAAGTGTCTCATGTTGTAATCTTTCGAGTAGATCCTTATCGTTTTGGACTTCTTTGTAATCTACATCACAGCAATTAGGATTAGTTATAGATGCCTGACTGGAGGTTACACAAATGGGCGGTAATGCATTCTCCTCGGGGGGTATATAACAACCTTGGGCATCACCATTTGGTGGCAATTTACGTGAACGTACTGCATTCGTTTTCCGACGTGGCGAAGATTGAGCCGTATTGCAAGCAACTGAAATTATAGAAGGAGGATTAGTAAACAAATAAAACGGATATGGAAATGATAAGGGTAATGAATGGTGGTTACCAGCTCGATTTGAATCTTGTGATACTGCATTTAAGGTGGCAGCCGCAGCACCAGGTGGAATGGATCCTCTAAATAATTGGGCCACAAGGCCCATTGTGGTACTATCAATACTGCGTGCTTCTGTGGCCGGAGTTGGTGGTTTCTGACCGCCATTGGAATTATTCCTTTGACCACGTCTCGATTGTTTGGTTTGATCGACCCATTGTTGTTGCTCCATGGAGCTGGCCAATTCACTGCCCGGTGCAATGCCATCACTGAACATAACACTTTTACGTTTTCGATTCTTTTGACCATCGGATGAGGAACTACTATTGGAGGAGCTGCCTTCGGTTGATGGTTTTTTAAGCACACCGACTGGCACAATGACACTCGGTGGCTGAGCTCCTGTTTGGGATGCTGCAACTTGACAATGCGGCGGTATTGTGGAACAATATTCCATAGGATTATTTGGATTAGGTGATCTCATCGGTGTTGGTGGCAATGCTGATGTTGCTGTACCTAATGTGGGTAAACCGCCCGATTGACGTGCACTTAAGATCATAAAACATTGCACACAGACCCGAGATTCCTGTTCATTAGCGAACTCCAAATGGAATTTCTGTGAGCAACAAATGGAGCAGAGAACCTTGCCGCAAGCTCGACAATGATGACGCCTTTTGATCATGGTGAATTTCTGATGGCATTGCATACACTGTCCAGCCATATTGTCGGGCACCCAAATGGGTGGCACTTTGCCCAAATTGGCATGAGGATCATCACTGTAACCGACTGCCTCATAAATGGGACTATCATCATTGGCTACAGCATCTGTTTCACCATCATCTACAGCTGGCTGTGGTGGTGGATGCAGTTCCTCAGTGCTTTCATCCCCCCCAGTTGTTTCTGTAGATGACGGAGGTGGTGTCTGTCCTGCATTTTCACCTTGATATCCATTTAAATTCAAGGTCTGTGGCCTTTGAGGACGTTGCTCCAATTGCTCTACCTCTCCGTGTATTATTTCTTGCGACTCCTCTAGGGCTTCCTCTGCTTCCAGTTTGCGGCCAGAGAGTGAATCCGTTTCGGAACTGCCAAATGATGAGGCAACATCCACATCTCTAGCTATTGCTTCCTGAGGTCTCAGTTCAGCGAATTCCACAGTAGATGCTTGTGAAAAATTATCCACATTCATTTGGTCATGGGAATGTGATTCTCTTTCCTCCTGTTCTGATAGAATTCTCACTGATTCCTCTTCGGTAACTGGTGATGCTGAAAGGGATATCTCTTCCTGTTCAATGTCAATCTCCTGCAGCATGCTATCCAGTTCAGTATCTGATATTTCATCCATGGTGGAACAAAATGTAATGGGTTGACTATGTTTGGGCACATCCTTGTTGGTTTTGGCAACTGGGATTGGCAACTGGACAGGAAGATTGACAATTTCCTGTGTTAAGAAATTAATGTAAAAATTTAATTTGAAATAGAAATGCAATGAGGCATTCTAATAGATCTTACCTCATTGGGTGGAGGTTTGTCTACCAATTGTGTGGACGTATCCTGCTCTTCCAGCTGTTCCAGCTCATTTAAAACCTTGACCAGTGCAGAGGATGCGGTTACCTCTTCAGGTAATATAGATTCGGAGGTATTTGTTAGCGATATAGATGATAGTCCTTGAGCCAAATCTGATCCTTTGGCTGCTTCTGGTTGGTCCTGATTGGTTTTAGGTTGTGCCGATGGAGCTTTTACTTCTAGGGCACTTGGTTTCTCACTCAAATCCTCTGACTGACTAACTGGCGATGGTCCAGAAGAGAAAGTTGAACATGATGAGGTAGTCAATGATTCGGATGATGAGAATCTTTGACCGGAACCGGTTTCATCGCCATTTTTAAGTGACTTCTCGTGCTGTTCACTAAATTTGTTAATGTCATCGTGGGGTTCCTCTTCCTCATCATCATCATCATCATCATTATCATCATTATCAGCATTTTGCGCTTGACCTCTGGTGGGTATTTCTTGTTCCTCTGTTTGCCAATTGTAATTTTGTTGAGTTTGTTCCAGGGATTTAACATTATTTCGATAATCGTCAAGACTATTGAAAACCTGTGACACGCCCACAAAAGCGCTTTTCGGAACCACACCAGCAACGGTTGGTCCTACTCCACTACTTACAGCGCTACTTCCACCCAATCCAGATCCTGATGTGGCTACTCCACTTGCTCCATCACCCAATGGCCGCCGTTGATTTTGATCATGATTTTCAGCTGTCGTTGAGGCAGCCAATTCCAATTCCAAATTATCTAAAACCTGATCAATATCCACCAGATCCATTTGAGCCGTCGACTGTTATATTAAAAGAACGTAATTAATAATTTGCTTAATTAAGCGAAAAAAAATTGAAAAAATTCTTTGGGTAAAAAAAGACAAAAAACAAAGCAAAAGGGAAACGTTTCGTGATTAATTTTTGGGCGATGCTGCAATTCATTTACCTTATCAGTCTATCTACGTCTCAATATATATTTGGTTGTAGTGTTAATTACCTTTATTTACTCGCCTATTGTTGTTATTGTTGTTTTCTATGAAATTTATTAACAAAAAATCCCTATTGCAAATTTACATTGTACGAAAACTGAGCTAAAGTCAGTGTGGCCAAAGAGCAACCTGTCAATTATACCATTGCACCTGGCACAATGAACTGAGTGTCATTGTGGAACTAGTTACCATTTTATTAACTATTTTATAAAATTCTTTAGGATGATTGAAATCCTCATTGCTAATTGACTGAATGACAAATCATTTTAAGAGAATATGTTCGTTTAATTAAGATGTTGTTGTATAACGAATCTGATCCGTTAATCAGTTCCGAATCGATAGACCATTCGATAATTGCAGACATTATTCAACACTGACTGAGCGAATTCAAAAAATCTTGCAAATTGAATTTCAGATCAGTGAAGACATTTACAGGAAAAATGACTAGCGAAAATATGCTAAAGTGGTAATTTTAAATATATATAAGAAGTATCTCTTGAATTCCATATAACTATGGATATAGCCTGGCATGGTCCATTTAAATGTTGGCTGGGCTATGATTCGATGATTACTGCTATGTTGGTTAAAAATAATGGGCGCTGGGTTATGTTTTCTTTTTTTTCAGTGTTGTTTTTGCTTTGAAGGTAAGCGGTTGTGCGGACGGTTTGTTAATTGAAATTGTGTACGCGCGTGTGTGAGTGTAAGAAAATTTATAACAAAATAAGAAAATTAATAACAATAAAATTTCTAACAAGGAAGAATGCATAAGCATATAAAAAAAATATAAAAATTAGTGCTAAATAATAGCAACAACAAGTGCGAAAGGAAAAAAAGGGCAATAGAAAAAAAGCCGCCGCCAACGCTCGCGTGTCTGTGTGTGTGTGTCTGTGTGAAAGAGAGTTTTTGAACCAAGGGGAAGAGCGAGATGGAGAGGGGTTGTTTCAATGTTTATGGAAAATCAAGTTAAAAACCAGTTGAAAGAAAATGAATAAATATTAATAAAAAGGCAGAATACTGCAAGATTAAATTTTTTTCTATTTTATAGTAAATATTTTAAAGGCAAATTGTTGCTTTTAAACCATTTATTTATAGCAATTTGCACTAATACACGGAGGCGAGTACTTGGCTTTCATTCTCTTTACCTTTGTCTCTCTCTCTGTCTTTTGCTCTCCCAATATCTAGTTTTTTGTTTATTCTTTTATGCACCCCCTCCACCTTGTCTATACGCTACTTTTCTTTTTCTTACTTTGATATTAGCCGCGCGCGCATTATTAACTATACAAAAATTGTTGTTAATTATTGAACACTCTCCATCTCGCTCGCACTGGCACGGTCGGGCGTTTGTTATTCTTGCTCTCGCGCTAGCTCCCTCTTCCTCGCGCTCTCTCTCTCTCTCACATATTTTGGAATGTTTTCCATGTGCTAACAAGTGGAATTACTTAATAATGTTAAATGTGTTTATCTAATAATTTTAGAGTGCATATATAACATACATACATGCATATATATATACTACATATATATATATGTCTGTTTAATCAATTCATATACGTATAAACAAAAAAAAAATAAAAAATAAAAGAAAGGGGAAAATTAAAAATCGGTATACAATTTTCTTCATCTTCGCTCAACTTAAAAAAACAACAACAACAACAACACAAATATGAAATTAAAGCAGAAAAACTGTTCATTCAACAGTCGCCGACACAGCTGCAGCATGTTGTTGTTGGGCGGCAGCAACGGTAAATTGCTGATGTTAAGCATAATGCTCACGGGTTTATTGGTGGCCACCACCCATGCTGTTGATCAGGTAAGAATTTCAATCTATGCATCTCTTTCCATCTCCCACTATGTATGTATGTACGTATGTATATGTATGATTCATCTTCATTTCCGAGATACATTTCGTAAATGATCAATCAAAAGGTTTTTCCAAAAAGATTTTTCTTAGAATTTCTTTTGATTCCTCTCTGAGAGTTAAGAAAATAAATTCCGTGTATGAACTGCGTGATATCTCTTTAGATATAAAAATTTCGGTATATAAAAATTAGTTTTTAACTTAACAGTAATCAAAAGTGAAATAGTATAAGTTATAAATCTCATGTTCCAACCAATGTTGGAATGTTGTTGTTGTTTTTGGATTTTTTAGATATATAAGACCATTATCTTAAAATACAGTAAAAATCCATATGTTTACCTCTTTTATTTCTGAAGTACAAACACTTTTACTATGACAAAACTAGTGTCCGATTATGCGATGGAGTTACCGTATGTCTATTCTGAACTGCAGAAGTAAAAGTTAATTCTAATATTAGTTAAAAATGGGATTTTAATATAAAGAACTATAAGTAGTATACATAAAATCTAGCTAGATCATTTATTTTAGAGGGGTTTAGGGTTAAAACGTATGTATGTATATATATGGATATATGTATATATATACATTTAAAGATTACTATAAGTATTAATGGGAATACTTTTTTTTTGCTTCTTTAATGTTTCGGTTATTGAATCGCATTTCGGTTATATTGGCTTATTAATTATGACAAAAGTTTCTATTTATCGGTTTTAATTATAAATTAATTAGTTAACCGTAATTTGGATATGAAATTTGTTCTATATATTAATTAATTGTTCATTATTTCCGTTAGTTGTTCATTTTGGGTTTGCGGTTCGTCTTTGGCCACAGAAATATGGGAGGGAGTGGCGAGGGGTTGCAGGGAAATCTAATGAATATTTATGCCAATCAATCAATATATGTATGTACATATGTATGAGTGTGTAAATGTATATACATATCTATACATATATGGCATGCATGTGTGTGTGTATGTGTGTGTCTTTGTATGCATGTTGCAACAATGAAATCTTTTTCAAGTCACATTGCTGCACTCCAGTTTGACGCCAACAACAAAAATCAAGATGACAAAGATATTGAAAAGAAGAGGATGAGTGGAAGGGGTGGATGGGGGGGGGCGAGTTTGGGGAGAAACTGAAGAGAAGACATTAAAAATGTCTGCATTGCGAACGCATAAATATGGCAACAACTCTTCTTCTTCTTCTGGCTCTTCTACTTTCTGCCGCCTCCTCCTCCTCCTTCCCTTCTTTTTAGCCTTGTTCAGCTATGTATCTTCTTTTGGCCAGTTTCAGTTCCGGGGCAAATAAGGCAATGGCATTGGCATCACGGCACCGGACTCTTTGTGATGAGTGCCAAGTCAATTCCACTATCCATGTGGCAAGTAGTGAGAACAAGGATGCCAACTTAGTGATGTGGCAAGATAACAGCGATGAATAGAATATCTGTTTATAGTCAGAAAAAGAAAAAAACAAATAATCTTAATTAAATGAAATTGCAAAATTCCTCAATTTAATTTAAAAAAATATATATACATATGTACCAAATATTTTTAGTATGTAAAAGTATGTACTAGTTAAATGTTGTAAAGTAATTCAGATTACCGGGATTTGGGAACATTATCTTATCACAAGATTTATAAAGAGAATCAAATTCTGTTTGAAGAACTTTGCAATACTCTTAACAATAGACGTTTCTGTAGGTTTGCCTGAACCAGTTGAGAATTATCGATAAATGAATCGCTCTAATTAGTTGAGAAGCTTGTTGAATAGCTAAAATTAGTTGAGAATTAACTAAATTACATTATTATAAAAAATATATTAAATAAAGCTTTAAAAGAAGAACAAAAGCTTATAACATTTGTTAAACGTCTTAAGCAGTTGAGAATTATAACTAAATGACGCATAAAATTGTATATGCTGCACCCATTGGCCTTAAGTTAAGTTAGAAGAAGTAAATCTTGTTTCAATACTGTTCTTTGAAAAAGGAATACATAGGGGAAGGTTTTTATAAAGTATTTTTAATATTATATATTAAATATTTTAATAGTGTTTTAATATTTTAAATTTAAGATTTTTGTACTTTTGTACTTTTTGTACTTTTGTACTCCACTCGTAAGTGAGCATTAAGAAAGTTATAAATACATATATATATGAAATATAAAGAATAGAATTCAGGGGGTAAACTATATTCATAATCTGGAAATAATTATCCAATATTTTTTCAAATCGCATGAGTTACCTAAGTTAAATCAATTCCTTAATAAACTTCATCACACAGTGCCTTATACCAAAAATTTCAACATAATGTAAGCTAATCAATTTTTCATTAAATTAATTTGAAACTAATTTCAATTCAAATATTAATCGGAATTGAAATATAAAATTATATATGTCAAGAAATAAAACATTAATAAAAATACGACTTTCGAAATGCAAAATCATTTTTGAAATAAATTCACTAAAGATTAGAGATCAAAGACCTTAGACTTTATATAATTTTATTTAAATAATTATATTAGCTAAAATCAAAATTATTATTGAATTTAGCAAACAGATAATTGGACTTACGTTTATTTGAAAGCGGGGAATCACAATTCTTTGGCAAATATTTTCCTTGGCTTCTTATTTTTATACTCTATCTAAATACTATATATACATATATATCTTTAAAATCAAGATCTATCCACATAAGGAAATTATTTTGTTTTATTGTTTGTGCTGTATTATATATCTAAATAAATCATAAAATAAAATATAAAATCAATAATATTTATTATAATTCATTTATGATCATATTTTCTTTATAATTATATATGTATGTACTTATATATCCATGAGCATATTTCAATATCTTTTTATAAAACAGCAATTCTTTTGCTTAAATAAATAAATGTAAAATAAATAATATTTATTTTAATTAATTTATTGTCAATTATTAATTATAATTATCAATGTTAAGCAAAAACCATATTTATAATTAATTAATCAGATTTTTCATTGTAATCTTTAATATTAAATACTTGTTTATTGCAATGTTGATTGCTTCTTTTTTTTCTGTCGTCCGTCACTAGTACCACCCCCCACCCTCCCTGCTTGTCCACCCCCTCTTCCATGTTGTGGTGTTGTTGCTTATAGCTGCTGCTGCTGCTGCTGCTGCTGCTGTCACTATGGTCACGATGATCGGGCCTCTGCTGCCTGCCAAATGTGGTTAAAGTTGGCATCTCGGCTATTGCCAATTTTGAATTTGTTGTTTGGTTGTTTGCCTGTGACTTATTGGCCCCAAAAACACACTAACATATATGTACATACATACATATGTACATACATGCATAAATCGAGCAGAAGGCAATAACAAAAACAAAAAAAAAAAAAAGAACGAGGGATAGATAGATAGAAAGAATGAAAGAGAAATAAATTGGCCAAGCAAAGAGTTTTGTGTGGTTATCTCTTCGGCTGGTGGAATCAGCTTCCTATATGTCGCCAGAAAACATTTCCAGAACGTGCTTAGCAATTTGATGAGACGATGAAGAGGGCGATGAGGCGATGTTAGTACAGTGGGATGCGTTAGGTTGGTTGGTTGGTTGGTTGGTGTGTGTGTGTGTGTGTGTGTGTATGTGAATGTAAACTGCCAGCTTCCTTCCATTGTCTCGTTTACGCATTTCGAATGGTGGTGGCTGCAGCGGGGGGGCAGTGGGGAGCCAGCCTTCATTAGCATTATTGGCATGTATGTTGGCTGGGCTGGCTGACTCCTTGGTTGGTGGTTGTCATCATCATCAACTGACTCTTTGGCTTAAGTGTGTAAGGTGTTGTTGTTCTTGTTGTTGTTGTTGTTGTGCGACAACGACCGATGGATGTGCCCGCCCAACCGCCCACATGCTAGATGAAGATGCTGTTGCAGCATGTTTATATTTATATAGATTTCGGGGAATTACCATTTGCCATTTGCTAGACACGTATTAAGAGAGTACCAGAGAGAGTGACAGAGAGAGAGAGAGGAGGTAGAAAAAGTTTGTGGATTTTCCTGCTAGGTAGAAGTCCTGCTGTGTGAGCCAGGCAATAACAAAGCCAGACGCAAAGAGAGCGAGGTAAAAAGACAGAGAGAGAGAGAGAAAGAGCGAATCAAGGACGGGGTGTGAAATGTTTAAGGTGGAAATTAACAGCAGACATATCATCAGCTGATAAATATCTTGACAATGAGACTTTGACTGTCGTTATTTTATCTTACAAATAATGCGTTAGAAATTGCGAAAGTGAAGACTTTTTCCAAAACTCTACAAAGTCTCCAAAATCAATATTTTCTCAGGTATAGTTTATTTTTATGTTTTGAATATTTAATTGTGCTCGATTTGAATATTAGAAAGTTTAGACAATTGTTCAATTGTTTGGGCTTGTAAAGATGTTAAACTTTACAAAAATAAATTAAATACTTTGCTATTGAATTGTTAATGAGCGTTTCAAATATTTGCAGTAACTTTGTAACTTTGCCAAGTGTTGCAAATTTTATTAAAAATACTAACAAATCAATTGCTCACACTTTTTCCTCCATCTACGCTTCACTCATACTCTCTCTCTGTCTCATTCCCATCGCTTCTCAATCTTTCTGCATCGTTCCTATATCGAATCACCTGAATTTTGATGCAGGTATAAAAAAAATATTTCCTCTCTACTATCTACTTCATACATACGTATGTATATAAGTACGTGTTTGTAAGTATGTATGTGTGTAAGTATACATACATTTGTATACCCTTTTCATTCGCACTCATAGTTTAAGTTCCAGTTTCATTTTTCATGCTCCTTGGACTTCTGCTTCCCCCTTTCAATGCACATTCTGTATAGTATGTTATTATGCCATGTGGGTTTTCAATTTTCATTTTCATTTTTTTTTTTTGTATTTCTTATTTTTTTTTATTTTTTACCATTTTCAATTATTATTCACGTGTGGTTGCCCTGCCCATTTGTATTTGTATTTGTTGCTGCTTTTGCTGTCTCTTTGCATTTGTATTGTTTCATTGTTGTTGTTGTTGTTGTTGCTGTAAATTGTGGCGTGTGCATGCACTTTGCTCTTCCTTTGTCGTCGCCATTCCATTGCACCTTGATGCAGCGACGAGATGTCAAGATGTTATCACACAAGGAGGGGGAATTTTTTTTTGTTTTTTTTTCTCATGTTTTTTTATTATTCTTTCTAAAAAAAAATGTCAACGTCTCAATTTAATCTAAGTTCAATTGTAAATTACACATGAGCGAGCTAATTACAGTAAAGCAAATCAAGCCGAAGCAAAAACAATCGGAGAGTGATTGGTAGTAAGCGAGGGAGAAGGAAGAAATAAAGCCAATTAGTTGAAAATTTTCATGTAAAGAAAACAATATACATATGTATGTATGTATGTATGTATGTATGTATGTGTGTATTCGTGTATATATTTATGTGCAAAGAAAGAAGAAAAGAACAAAATCAGCACTTTCTGGCAAGAACCAGACTTAGAGATACTCTGCATTTAACAAAGGAAATGGTTTTAAAGCATCCTTATTACCCTTTTTAAAAGCTAGTTACATACATACATACATATGTATGTATGTATGTAGATGCACATGCATGTGTGTATGTTATCTTCCCTTCTTCCTACCGGTAGATTTAGATTTACCTACATACATACATACATGCATGCATTTAATGGGTGTATAGAAAAACAAGTAAAAGCCAAGTCAATTGCAATAAAAACAACAACAACGCAAAAAGGGTTAACCACATTATGAACAAAAAAAAAACAACAAGCAAAAGAGAGCGCTAGAGAGCGGAAGAGCCGTTGTAAATTGTAATTGAGAGAGACAGAGGAAGAGCAACAGAAGGGTAGAGAGGGAGAGAGAATCGTATCAAACTGAGCAATAACAACAACAACAACAGTATAAAAAATGTAAATATCTCTCTCTGTGTATATGTGCAGATGTATATGTATGTATGTGTGTGTGCTTGTAAATGTGTAGGCAGCAGACCAAGTTGAAGAAGAAAGAAGACAGAAAATGACGACAACAACGCGGTCGACTGTGGTGGAGTTTGTTCGAACTTCAGCAGAGAAGTCAAAATACACTCTAAAACAAAATCACCAAAATAATAATAAGAACAACCAGACCACAGCTAATCATTATCATTAATCAAAATAATTTTTGAAATGAATGTCAAAATAATTAATAATTGGTTGCAAATATGATTGATTGACAATAATCTTGATTGTGTTCCATATTAGCATATAAATGTTTATAAAGGTAATAGAACAAACCGGGTTGAATTGTTTTTGTAAAGTATTGTTTAGTTTGCAATTATTTTGTATTAATAGAGTATTTAATTTAATTTATTTTTAGAGTACAGACATATATATGTATATAGATAAGATAGCCAAACAAAGGGCCTGCTGATATCGATCATAGTTCAAGCAATCGTATAGATTAAGCTGATAGATTTACTGCAATGAATTGCAATTATATGAACCACATTCACATACATATGTAGGTATACATACATATGTACATACATACATTCAATTCCAAATGTTATTTCTTGTAGTCTAGTGTCTCAACACTCAGACTGTGTCGCCTTGGCGGCCTCGAGACTTGGTGAGGTTGCTTCGTTTTTATTTTTTTTTTCTGATTTGATGTCTTTTGGCCCGTATGTTGAGTTTGGTTTGGTTTGCTTCGTCGTTTGCTTTGCTGCTGGAAATTTCAGTTTCTGTTTCTGCTGAGGCGGCATTTGAGGTAAACAACGCACACACAGATACACACACAGGCAGTCTTACTTGGATACAGACTAAGACACAGATACACAGACACATGCATACATAGGCCGGCAGACAAACACAAACAACAACAATAACAACAACAACCAGAAGAAGCAGCAGATTGAACTGCCTGCTTCATCCTCTCTCTCTCTCTCTCCCTCTCTGACTCTCTCTCTTTGATTCTCGCACCCCCGCTGCTGGGTTGTCGTGTCTGTCTTTTGGGCTCTGGCAACACCAAAAGAAGGGTAACGCAATGTCAATAATGATGCGTGGTTGCCACATTTCATTGCTGTCTCTCTACTCCCTAGAGCTTGTTGGATTTGTCTCTCTTATTATCTGTCTCTTTTTTACAATTGTTGTAGTTGTTAGTGGTGCTGCTGCTGATTCACACAATTTGTTATTTACTGCAATTCTTCTTTCTTCACTGCTCTTCTCTTCTTTTCGCTTCTCTTTATGATAAATTTACAGTTGATTTGTTTACCGCTTTACGTTTTTTTGTTTATTCTATCGAATTGTTGTCGCTGCCCCCGCACGTTTTACGTAGTTGTTGTGTGTGTTTTTTTCTCTTTTAATTGCCCAATTCTCCACCATTTGCATTTTGTGTGAGTGTCTTCCCCACAATCTGCTCCCCCTTATTTTTTTTGCCTCATTCATTGACGCAAATCGCGCGCAAAATTTTCTGTTGATTTCTTTTACTTCCTCTCGCTCTCTCTCTGATTCGACACTTCTTTTCCTTTTTTTTTCAATTATTATATATGGCGCGTATTTCCTGTCCCGACTTTGACTTTTTGGTTTTTGGTTTTGGTTTTCTCTCTCTGTGTTTGTTTGCATATCATTAACATGGAAAATTGTAAGCCAACCAGTCAAAAATAAAAGAGAGAGAAAGAAAGAAGAAAAAAAAAGTTGCCCACGCAAAAAGCTGCACTAACAGCTGCAGCTCGCTCGCATTCTCCTTCATTTCGCTCTCCCTCCGCGTGCACCCACGCATTTTACATGCTTTTCATAATTATGCATTTCTATACCCTATATTGAAGGGTGAAATGGTATATAGGTATGTGTACATTTACACATTAGTATGAATATGTATGTCTATAAGAGAATGAAATATTTTATACTTTTCATATTAAAAATTCCACTAAATAATTTTCAAATCGATTAAAAAGCAGTAATATGTATAGCATTAGGTAAAACATTATTAGTTAGTTGATGCAGAGTGCCAAATAGTCGATGCCCAAAAATTATATGCGATATTTTTATTGTTGTATTTATTGGTCGCTTGATTTTCTCTTGTTGCTGATGAATTTTCAATATAATGTAAATTTTTTCTATTTAGTATTTGATTTTAAGATTACCATAAAAATAAAATATACACATGTATTTACATATACATATACATACATACATACATACATACATACATACATATTTGATTCATCCAAATGCCACTAAAAATCTCTGTTGAACAGAATGTATTTCTATATGTACTACATATGTACATAAACATATACATACATACATATGTACGTATACTTTAATATATACTTAGGTAAATTCTGATATGGATCTTGGCATAGAGGCATATATGAACCCCTAGATAAGATTTACTTGAGAATTTCATTGGCCGCATTTGTAAGCTAAAACTTTAAATCTGATAAATAGAAAATTAGCTCGAGAAAAGTTACAGTGCAATTTGTCTTGTCAGCTTTTCATTGATTTCAATGATTGAAAAATTTATGGTATCAAATTAAGAAAATTTGATTGAATTAATTCGTAATTAGTTAATTGTTGCCGTTTTTCAGCCTTGAATTGAATTCCGACAAAAATTTCTTTATGCATCGAGCGAATATTTCCTTTGTTTGGGTGTTGCCTTGACAGTTGTTGTTGTTGCTGCTTTTGTTGCTTTGTGCCACATTTTTACAGCTTTTTGTGGTGTGCCTACGCAAACGAAAGCCACCAACGCAAATTCTTACACACACACAGACACACATGCATACATAAACATTCACACAGATTTTCCATCAAATTGTTTATACAGAATTTTGGTTGTTTTTTTTTTAGAAATTCAACTTTGTTTTCTTTTCTTGGTTTTTTTTTTCGATTATATTTTCCCCCCATATTTTTATTAATTGTTATTTTGTTAGTTTTTTTTGGTTTTTTGTTCAAGAATATAATACAATTCATTTGAAATTCGTTAATTCAAATTAGCTGAGAGATCACAAAAATATATTTCATTTACGTAAATAATAGACATATAAAGGAATACCTAAAGCTCCATTAAATTGATAATCCCTCAACGCAGTTCCAAAGAATAATCAGACATTGAGGTCAGATGGGAGACGGTTTTCCACTTATTTGCGATTAATTAAATGTGATGATGCTAATGAGATCATTTTTTCAAAATAAATTAGCACAGTACATTACAAAAACAAAATAAAAAATTTAATTATTCATGTGATAAGATTTTGTTTTGCCAACGAATCTGTGTAGTAATTATGTACTAGTAAATATATTTAAATATACACGATAAGACAAGACAATGACTTCAAAAATATTTGGTACTCTGAATTAAAAAAAAAAACCATAAATATCTTGAGTCTTATAAGAAAACTAACAAATATTATTTTCAAAAAAAGTAAATGGGGAAGATCTAAATAACCTTTATTTATGATAAATGAACAAAAATGTACAGAAAGAAATTCACATTTATTACATTTTCCATATGATCGAGAAAATGTTGGAAAGTTCTATCAAGTTATAGTTTTTTGAAACTGTGAAATATTTATATGCCTTTTGGTTATATATGATATACATGATATGCAGATATAATCATTAATAATATTAAATTTAAGATATAAAAAATATGTACATATATCTATTAAATAATACCAAGGTTCATATCTAATAAATTTAAAATTTAAAATCTTTGTAGGCTACATAAAAACAGACAGAACATAATAAATGAATGGAATATTCTATTTTCGAAAAATTTAAAATTCTTTTTAAAAAGTTTGTCGTTGCTATCTGTTACATACTTGTCCTAATATACCCTTCTTTTAACTAATAAATATAGAGTATAGACATGAATTACCAAAGGAAGTCATTGCCTGCCACAGATTGCAAGTTGAAAAAGAGAGAGAGAGATGGGTGCATCTCCTTAAAAGTATCTTCATTTTGACTTGGCTTGACAGCTGTTGCTACTGCTGCTTCTTCTTGTTGTTTTTTTTTTACTTTCTTTATGTTTATTCAGTTTTAGGTTATTGACATGACACATAACGAACTCAGTATCATATTCAGACACAAGTTAATAACCAATATATGTATACATATTTATATATATGTATATGTATTTTTTATTTCTGCTATTTCTTGAAATTGAAAACCGATTGAAATCGTTTTAGGCACAATATGCATAAATATTTACTGTCTTTAATCGTTTTTCCCAAATTGTAGTCATGTTTGCCTTTAATGCCAAAGAACTGAGTCATCCTCCGTTCAGAGAACGTGACTAAAGATGCAGAATATGATGAAATATGTCTAAACGTATCCAAAAATACATCAATTTGACAAATACTACATATGTACATATGTATATGTATATATATTTTACCAAATACATACATATATAAAAGTAAGCAAATAATTTAATGCAAAAATATTTACACTACCAATCAAATTCCCTTTGGCTGCCAGTATTATCAATTAATGCGTCATAGAAAAAAAAAGTAAATACAAAAGTATATATTGATACATATATATACATACATACATACATACATACCTGTATAGTAGGTGAAATAAGCAGCGAATGTCGAGGTTGCCGTAACACAAATGAAGTCAGTTTTATGAATTATGCATATTAAAAATTTATACGGATTTGCCAAAAAAAAAAAAATATATATATATATACATGTATATGTATATATAAAACCAAATTCATGTTTTTGTGTCTATGTGGCATGTGTGAGTGTGTGCGTGAGGTGTGGCAACAATAATAACAACGACGACTTTATAACATAATAAATACATATGTACATACATACATGCATAGATAAAAAGTTATTTAAGAAAACAAAAAAGAAATATATATACATATAATAATATGATATCTAAAATATTTAGCACGTTGTCTTTCATTTCTTATTTATTCTTTCTTTTGTACTTCTAATGATTAATTTTAACCGGTGAAATGTTCTAAATAAATATGTCTTTATAATATCTTACATTAGATCCATGAAAATTGATATAAGTATATACATATATGTATTATTATATTTCTCCATTTTGCAGAAAATCTTCTTTATGTTTACTTTACTTTCATTTTTTTTTTTCATTAATTAATCTCTAATTAATAATCTGATTAATTTTAACCGGTGAAATGTGCTAAATAAATGTGACTTAATAATATCTTACATAAGATTCATTAAAATTGGCATATATATATTTTATTATATATTTACATTTAAGGCAAAATCTTCTTTAATTTCATTTTACTTTCATTTTTTCTTTCTTTCATAAATTAATCTCTATATTAAGGTTAATAACTTATGCATTAAGGTCGTTTTGTATATAGTTAGCATGGTCATTTAAATAAAAAAAAAAGTAGTTAACTATATTTTATTAATATTAATATGGCTTAATATGGTTATTGAGGCATGGAATTTAAAATTATGAAAAATGTGATTTGGTCAGGAATCTAGATTCGCATCCGCAGCAAAAATCTGAAGTTTCTGCTTCTGCATATATAGTAGAAGGCCTAAACAGCAAAAAAAAAAAAGTTAAAACTGTCTCCCTTTCACTTAGATATATCTATACATAGCAGTTGCTATTACTTTTCCTGTTCACTTTAGCTAATAGCATTAGTAAAAGCCAAGTCATTTGCTGCTTAGTTTAAAATAATCAAACTTTAACTTTGTTTGTTGCTTTTAATTGATATAAATCAATAAACATTAACTTAATTTATTATATGTTCACAAAAAGAGGAAAAAATCAAATATTTCTAAAAAAGACTAAAAGTTTAAGTGCTTCATCAATCGATGAACTTAAAAGTAAAAATAATTATACAATTTATTTAATTAAAAATCATATATCTTTTACCACTGTGCAATGGGAATTTTATTAGGTGGTTTTGGCATTGACTTTTGGTCGATTGAAATAACAACAAGATGAAGAAGTATTTGAAGTATGTATGCACAAAATGTTATATAGTTGGTTGGTTTCCCCCCTCCCCCTCCCACCACCCGCACACCCACCCATTACTAACACCCGTAAGTCCACTACCCCAACCACTCTTGGGATTCCTTTTACGCTTTAAGCGAATTTACATTTTCATTTACGCCTGAAATGAGAGCGTAAGATTTTTGCATTTTCTTCTTTTCTTTTCTTTTCGTTTTTTTATGTTTTGTATTATTTACACAACTACAACACGATGAGCTTCGACTCCTCCAGCTGCTCCTACAGCAACATTTTTACCACTAACTCCTCATCCACCAACTCCCATTGCTATATAACGGCAAACCGCCGTTAGCGCCAAACAGGGGTCGTTCGTTGGCGGCTCCCTTCCATTTCATTCAGTTTACTCTGTCTCTGTTCTCCCACTCGGTCCAACTCCCACATCTTTCCCTCCCTCTGTTTCTGTCTCTCTCCCTCTCCCTCTCCCTCTTTTGCTGTTTCATATGCAAATACTCGTAATATTTTTCAAATGTTCTTTGCCTTTGCCCTGTGCGGCTGCTGCCTGCTGCCGCTGCCTTTTCACATTTTTCAATTTTCCACGTTTCGCTTTGTTGCCGTCGCTGATAGTCTGGGCTATATATATATATATATACTATATATACTATATATATATATGTTGTAGTATGCGTATATGTATATATATATTTTGTATGTGTATATATAGTGGCCATGTTGCTTACAATTTTCATTACATTTTTTTTCTCTCTCTTTCTCTCCATAGGAAGTTAGTTGGTTCAAAGTCAAAAAAAAAAAAAGTAAGAACGAAAAAAATTGTTGGCATTTCAAATTACCCATGGGTATTACAAGGGGAAAGAAGCAGAGAAGAAAAAAAATAAAAATAAAAAAAGAAGTTTCTCAACATCAACTATAACCTAAACTAATTGGGTTTGACATATAAGCATAATTCCAACACATGTTCATCATGATATCGAAGAAACTGTTTATATATATGTATATATTAAGTCGCATTGCCTGCCGCCAAATGTTGAATGGAAACTTAAACCTCGATGAATTTGCCGCCAATTCCTTAGAAGGAATTCCTTGACTCTCTAACCCAGACTACAACTAAGTTAACATCTCAATTACTGTTATGGTGACCTAGGCGAATAACAAACAAACCAGAGGGTTAACATTGTGTGGGCGGGTGTTTTTCCAGGTAAAGAGCAATGCCAAAGGGCAGCTGGGCTCCTCCAATAAAAATAGCAACTTGAGAGATGGAATGGGGATGGAATGTTGTAAAAAGTTTTCAACTTTATCTAGTCGATAAGATTCCAGTAATGATTGCTTAAATGAAATTTTTGAAAAGCAATGTATTTTTTTTGCATTTGAAAATTTTAACATATATTTTAAAATATTATAGCTAATATGAAATATGTGTACTAGAAGATTCAAATATGATGTCTTTTTTAAGATTTAAAATTTTTTCTGTTTTCTCAGTACTATATGGAAATGCATGCCACGGATATCCTGACCATAAAGTGATCCGATCTAGCTATTTTCGAAATATTTTCATTACTAACCCATTTCTTTTATATGTTTATACAAAAATAATATTATTTACTTTTCAATTGGTGGCCGAAAGCATAACTTAAAAAATTAATTATAATATTTAACATTTTCTTTGGAAATATTATTAGTTATTGAGAAATCTTAATTTTTATTGTTATTTTTTTTTTCGTAAATATTTGTTATAGATATAAGTCTAGTAGAGTCCGTTTTAGGTTTAAATTACTCTTTGAAAGCATTAAGAAAATTATGTTATCTCATTCAGTTATGTCTTAAAGTTATTAGTAATATTGATATACATAAATTAATATATAATATACTATACATATATTAAAAATATTCCATATTTACAACTTTTTTATATTTTTGTGCCTTCTAAAAACAATTTATCTCAAAACATTTAAAATAAAATATATAAAAAAAAAAATATATATATATAAAAGATATATAAAATATATATATAAAAAATATAGAATATATATAAAATATTTATAAAACAATAAAATGTTAAAAATGTAAAAAGTAAAAGTATTGAAATAATATTAAATAATAAATATTAATATATAAAATAAAATTATTCACTCTCCCACTTTCTCCTTCCTACTGTCTCCTTCCCTTCAACCCAAATTAAATGTACTAAAATGTAATATGTATTTCTTTTGATTTAAATATCTCTTATAAACAATATATATTGTAAAATTTAAGATCTTCTACTGATTGTCCACATTGGGACAGATTGCAGAAGGAGCAAAAACAACTTCTGATTAATAGAACTTTTCCAATTGATCTACATATATATGATTTCTATGTATATGATATGTTTAAAATCAATTTTGCTGAGGAGGGAAAGGATTAATAAGATCAAAAAATTAATCTTGTTAATAGGGATCATGTACATATATACATACAAAAATTTTTGTATTCAGTATATGCCTTGTTTTGTATGTTTTACCCTTTATGGCATAGGGTTAGTAAAAGTGGCCCACAATTTTAGAATTCTCCCCTTTTTTTCCAGACTCCTTTTAACCAGTAATTTATGTAAATTTTTCATGACGACCGCAAAAACTGTGTGTGCGTGTGAAAGACACAGAAAGAGAGGGAGAGAGAGAATGAGAGAAAAAAAGAGAGAGAGAAGGATTCGAATTCACATTTATTATGCACTTTGACTGCCTAACCTCCTTTTTTACTCCCACCCGCTTACCTCCTCTTTGCTCACTCTATCACTTACTCTGGTTGCATTTAAATTTGTAATTAGTTTAGGTCCGAAAAAAACACACACACACACACACACATACACATACATACATAAATATAAATCTACTTACTGCTCTGCTGATCTAAATCAGGGGCGTTTTAGAGGGCATCTCTGCTACAGAGTGTGCTTGTGTGTATGTGTGTGTGTGGGTGTGTATGTTCTGGTGTGTCTGCTGTCATCAATCAATCTGTATTTTAGATGCTGCTGGCCAGCAATTTTGTGGGAACACTTAAATTTAAATGGACTAAAGCTGTTTCAATTCAGTAGCTAAACAAACAAACGGGTGAACGATTTGTTGCCCTCACTTATAAATACATATGTATGTTGATATATATACATATACATATATACATATGTATAGTATAGGAATTTTACATTACAAGCTAAGAGAAATTTTGAATTTTTATTAGTTTGAACGATTTTATTCTAAAGGCGTAAATCTAAAGGTTGCATTTATTTTTAACCGACTGTAGTTTGTTTTTTCAGTTATTTATTTTAGTTTAAATTTAGTTCAATTCCTAGATTTATTTATTTGTACTACATTGAAAAAATAAGTAAATTTTATTAAATTTGATAAAGTTTCTCTAAATATAAGTGAAATCTTTATCAGTAACTAAAAGAAGAATTTTTTTTGTTAGCAAAAGTTGAGCGATAAAAAGCACAAAAATTCCATTTTGTTAAATGGATTGATATATATTAAATTTTTCAGAGTAATTCTCAACACAATTAAAGTTAATATTTCTGGGACTTGAGATTACGAAAAGCTTCTAAGTTAATGGCAAATTATGCTATAAGCTATATATAAGCTATAATCTGGTCTATAGGGAGTGGGATTTTTGGTGTTGATTTTTCTCCCCTCCCTCTTCTTCTTTCTTTTAATTCTTGCATTCCATTGGCTTCACTTCGATTGGATTTCCACTAAAGGGTTTAATGACCAGAACTGGAGACCAGAGACCACGTTTCATGTTCATGTTCTCAGTTTGTCCAGTGCATGGCCATTGCGATGGATGGGTGTGTGTGTGTGTGTGTGTGCATTTTTAATCATGTGCTTGCCTACTTGGGGTTTTATGTATTTGCCAACAAATACAAAAAAAGAAAAAAAAAAACAGAACACAGCGAACAAAGTTGTAGGCCAGGCCCATTTGGGAATACACAGTGTAGAGCGAAGGAGCAGCAAAGGGGCAAGAAAGGAGAGAGAGAGAGATTGGGAAAGGGAAGGGAGGGATAGGTAGAGGTCCACGTACATTTTGAATTTGCTGTTGGCTGCTAATTCTTTATGTGCACGAAAAGCAAACATTATATTATTCTCATGCCAGTCACATACACACCAGAAACGCCATAGAGGAAGTACAGTAAAAACTCATTATATATTGTGCAAAAAACAACAAGTTTTCAATGTCAATTATATCATAAATCGATGAAGTCCATCGTCGTCGTGTTCAATTAAAATGGCCAACAATTGGAGAGAGAGAGAGAGAGAGAGAGGGAGTAAAGGGTGAAAAAATGATGCAAAGGGAAGGTATCTGAATGGAAATGCTTTTTGTCATGTTTTAGGCTATGCTTTTTCATATGTTACATATGCCCCCTCCCCTACCACGCTTCCGCAGGGAGAAACATTTTCACCGTTTTTCTATTTTGTTTGTTGTATTTCACTTTTAGCACGTTTGTTCCATTTTCAACATTTTCTTTTTTCTCTCTTTTTGTTATTTTGCTTCGTTTTTTTACCCCCCTTATCTTCTTCTTCTTTTGTTTAGTTTGGTTTAGTTGGGTTGTTTGTTTGTTTGTTTGTTTGTTTGCCGCTTGGCCGAGTTTATTTACTTTTGGTATAGTGAAAAATTCCAATTTTGCAAATGTCACTGCATAGTTTTAGGCGTTTTCTATACATACATAAATTTTTGTGGGTTACAAAGCATTGTTGGATTTTAGAGTAAGGGATATGTGGGATGTGTCTCATATCCCCATGTCCATTTTACCCATTTTAATGGTAAATATTTTCAACCATTTCATATATTTATGCCCTTAAGGTTTTGCCAAAAAAATAAAACAAAAAAATGATCTATTGGAGTTCTGAGAATTTTGATGAGTTTCCATCAAATGATATTAAATTTTCTATATACAGAAAGGGGTCTGTAAATAAAAAGAAAAAAAAAACAAAAAAAATCCACAATTGTAGAAAATTATCTGCTCAACATTTTTTTTATGTCATTTTATTTTTTCTATTTTGTCTTAGGCGAAATCGGATTTTAGCATTAGCTGCTGCCGCACCTATAAATTGTATTCATATTCACTTTAATAAAACTTTGATGTGAAGGACTTTCCGTTTGGTTTTTAATCTTTGCCAGCATAAATGGCATTCCGCATGCTTCCTTAGTTCTCAAAGTAAGATAAAAGTGTGTGCCCGTTTTTCTTTTTTTTTTTGCTTTACCCCCACCAACCAAAAGTCATTCACTTTCAGCTCTTACCACTCTCCCTGTGTGTGTGTGTGTGTGAAAGTGTTGGCGCCCTCGTATATGCGTATGCGTGTGAAAAGGCTTGCTCAAAGGCGGCTTCAAAATTCTGCTAGGCTAAAAGGGAAATATGCTACAGACAAAAGTCAGAGGAATGAAAATTGGAAAACCAAACGCTCTTTGGGCGACTTAATTTCAACCAGAACGAATTTTGCTCCCGTTGCTGCTTATCAGCAGTTGTTGGTCGCTTGGTTGGACATCAAACTTTTTGCATCGACTGTGTGTGTGTGTGTATTTGGGTTGGGTATGCGTATGTGTGTGTGTGTGTGTGTCACAGACAGAAGGAATGAGAATGCAAAAGACTATGGCGATTGTGAATGGAAATGAAATTTTCACGATGGCAGTGGCAGCCATGTGGGCAACCTCGTCGTCAGCATCATCATCATCATCAACGCCATCATCACCATCATCATCATCGCCATCATCGTCATCGTCTGGCCATACATTGAAGCTGACATCATTGTCTTGCTATGGTGGCCTGTCGCTGCTGCAGTGGCGGCATTGCAGTCAAGAAGATGGAGCAGACGGAAAAGGAGAAGTTGTATAGTGGTAACTGGCAGGGAGGAGGCATTCACCTCCTCTATATTTTTTTTTACTTCTTCTTTTCAACGCCTGCTTGCTCTCATTTCTTCCTCCCCATCCTTTTCCGCTTGTATTCGCTCGTTCTTTCTTTTGCTTTTTATATATTTCCCTCATTTTTTGTTTTTAGTTTTTTTTTTTAGTTTATTTTTTTTATTTTTTAGTTCAGCTCAGCTCTGCCTTTGTGTGCCTTGCATTTAATTGAAGATTTTTTTTTTTTTTTTTTTTTTGACAGCCAACATCGTCGCCCTTATATATATATATATATATGTATGTAGAAAGTCAAGAGTAGGATGTAGAACAGGACGCAAACAGGAAGAGTCGTCAGCCTCAGCCACAAAGTTCGTAGAACTGGCATAGCAAACTCGGGCATTTGCTGGTTGCAGTTTTCACTATCGACATGCCTTTTGTTTCTAACAGTTTATTATGCCATTGAAAGAAGAAAATGCTTTAAATTAGAAAAGTCATTACCGAAACTTTATCTTAAAAAAATATTATTCCCTTTGGAATATATTTAATTCATGATTTATTTATTTAGTCTTTTGCTTTGCTTTTCATATTCTGTGTAGATTAAAGCAGAAAATTTTAAAAAGAAAACTGCAGATTTTATTTATGCAAATTTTCTAGACTTAAAGTTTTTAAACTATATACTAAAAAGCTTGTTAATACGTTGAATCGATATATATATATATATATATATTTCATTGAAATAGTTTTATTGTAATTCAATAAAAATATATAGAAATATATATATATGTGTGTAAGAAATTTTACTTATATTTTATTAAACATTTAGAAAGCATTTCATAGTAAAGCGACACGGTCGGTTATAGCAAACAATACGCAGCAACTGGCCTAGCTTAGAATAACGTTGAGTAAAATTTTCAGATCGTCAATTGCATCATCAATTGCGGATACTTTCTACCTTCTATGGCATTCGCTTACTTTTCTCTTTCTCTAGAGGAGATTTTCTCTCTTACTAATTTTCTTCTAAACTAAAGACATTTTAATTTTAGGTACAAAAGCTTTAAAGGAGGAAAACTCCACTTCCTTCATATTATCATTCCGAATTTCCAGATCCGACAAATATGAAATTATAGAATGAATAATATTGAATAAATAAAAAACAATAACAATAACAAAGAACAATTTTCAAATAAAATCAAGTTGTAACTGCATCTAAGGATCTAATTTTACCAAACATTACCTTTTTTTCTCATATCAAATTCTTCTTTGTAGTCAAGTTAAGTTACAAAAAAGAAAATATATATGTATTATTCACCACCTTCTTTCTTCACCTTGGCTGCTTCTCACTTTCCACCTCACTTTTGCATTCTTTGTGCCTAACAGCCTTTTCACATGCAGTTTTCAATTTCACAAGGCCAGAAAAATGTTCCAATTTTACATTTTGGCACGTGCTAAAGAGCCCCCCGCCCCCTCCCACCCATCAACCAACAACAATTTCATTTTCCTTTTCATTTTTTCGCGCTCTGTCAAAAGGATGATTTGTACGTGTTTGATTCCGTTTCCTGCCTCTTTTTTTTTCTCCTTCTCACCTCTAACCTTTTTAACCCTTTAAAATAAAGCTACAAAAGTACAAAAGTACCCCCCCACTCTCAAAATAAAAAAAAAAAAAAAGGTAATCAAAAAAAATTTGTTTATTTAGTTTAAGTGTGAATCAAATTTCGTTTTCCACTTTTATTACTGCATATTCATGGTCGCATGCATGAATATTGATCAAGCAAAATTTTTTTGTTTGTCCAAAAAAAAAGAAAGCCTACCAAAAAAAAACCAAAAAAATTGTGTAAATTTGGCTAAATAAAGGAAAAGAAATGTAATGCAACAAAAAAATGGGAAAAAACGTTTATTCATGCGTTTTTAATTACTGCCCACGAGCTGAAAAATGTCAAAAACTCAAATGCATGAAAAATTTACCTCCGGAATTTGTTGATTCCCTTGCATAAATTGAAATCACATGAAAATGGGTCGTTGAAAAAGAGTATTTAGCTATTCGGTAGTCAAAATTTTTTTTTTTTTTTTAAATAAAGTGCAAAAAGTTCATTGATAAAGATGTCACCATTTTTTTTTTCTAATAAAGGAAATCGGAGAAAGTTGATCGATTGGTAGAAATCTGAAATTTAATTCACAATTTATGACCAATTTAAGTGACTTTTGGTTTTAAGTTACAGTCCTACCTCAGTTAATGACTGTTTCACAGTTACTTTTCCGGGAATTTGTCCAGTTTTATTGGAAAGAAAATCAAATGACAGCAGGGTTTTTTTTTCTCTTTCTATTCCTTCTCTTTTTTTTTGTTTTTTGTTTTCTTGCCTCAAACACCTGCTTCGTATTACCTTTTTGTTATTCCATTTTGGTTTGTTTTTCCAATGATTCAATTACAATTTCTTTCGTTGAAATAAAATCAATGTGCGGTTTTTCCGTTCATCTATAGCGTGCTTTATAGCCATTAAAAGGTGTGTGTGTGTGTGTGTGTGTATGAGTGTGTGTGCGAATAAAGGAGCAGAGGATGTGTGTGTGTGGGTGTGGTGTGGTGTACTCCAGTAGGCGGAGGTCGGAAAATTGTTAAAGTGTTGGTTTTGCTGCGCCAATTATATTTCAGTGAATATTTATACAAAACTAAAAGAGGGAGGGGGAGAGGACCAAAAAAAAAACCAAAGGAAAAATTGACCTAGTTGGCATTTTGCTCAATTTGGTATTTCCCTTTAATTTCTGTAACTAATAAACCGAAATATCGATTCAAATATAAATATTTCAAGTGACTTTAATAATACTATTGGAACTTCAATTTCAATTGAACTCTTTCCATGTTCCAATTGTTAAAAGTGAAATTAGTTTATGAAACATTTTTGTTTTGTACAAGTTTATTTTAATTGTATTTGTTTGTTTACTTTTAAAACAAGTTAAACTAGTTGCCATTAGAAGAGTTAAACTACTTTTAAAAGTATTTTTTGGGTTTAATTTTTGGGTTTCGAATTGCAAGAGTATGAATTTTTAGATCAAACTGTATTAAGTTGTTGATCATTTCTTTTCTTTTTGTATCTAAATAATTCTTTTTGTTATCTAAACATTTCCCCAAGTTAGTGTTTAATGCAATCTGCAACTAATTATTAATGCTTTTATTTTGTGATTTTCTTATTTTCATCTAAGTAATTACCAAATCTTATAAAATTTTAAATTTCTTTTCTCTATTAACTTATTTCTAGTATTACTTATTACTTACTCTTCCATTAACTATATCAATTTCAACTAATGGGAAAAATTGCAAAAAAAAAGAAAGAAACATTTTTTAGTTCTATGAATTGGTTCTGATTTTTGTTAACTCGAGAAACATTTCTAGCTAATTAAAATTAAACTAAAAATAGATGGAAATTTAAGATTTAAGAAAATTTTCAACTGATTACGCAAACTCTCCTCTACATCAGCTACGCCTTGCCCTTTTCCCCTTTTCACTCATACCACCCCTTACACTCAAATTTCATTAATAGCTTATCAATTGGAACTGCCGGGCATCTAAGATGATATAACAATAACAACAATAGCAACAACACAACATGAAGAACAACAACAAGCAGTCCCTTGATCAACACGATTTTGATATAACAATGCCTAGTCATTGTGTATATCCGATACCACGGCGCTTGTCCTCCCTCCCTCCCTCCTATTACCCATTCCAGAGAGAGACGCAGTTAACCAACCAACCAACCAACCAGCGTACCAAGGAACCAGCCAACCCTTTCAAACTAATTGCAAGACAAAACAAACCATTTACAAAATGCTTAAATGACATAACCGCAAACATGAGAATATGAGACGTCATCGTCCGACCCGGTTGGTCCCACACCACCTTCATTTTCAAGTTCCTACTCCTACTCCACAAACTCCCATTCCCTCTTCTCCTGCTTTTCCTCCTTTTACTACTACTATTACTACTACTCCTGATGATGCCTTCCTAGTCCTGCTTTCCTTCTACATATTATGTCAGGCACATTATCTAAGCTTATTTCCTCATTAACTTTACGAAAGGGGGGTGACAGTGTGTGGGCTGGAGGTAGGGAGGAAGGGGCCGGGGGACTAACGGTGCAAAGTTAAGGGAGAAATGCTCGCTCGTTGTACTTATGTGTATAAAAGACTCAAGAGACGGTCTTTTGGCCCGCTTAGCTTTATATTACTCTCGGTTTTCTTCTACCACTTCAACTTCTTTCTGCCCCACTGCACACTTTTTTTTTCATGGTCAGTGCGGCAAAAAGAAAAAAAAACATGGAAAAAAAATACAACAAAAATGATGGAGGGAGGGAGGGGAGGTAGATAGATGTAGCAACTGAAAAAGTGGAAATTATGACACATGCAATGGTAAAATGAAAATGAAGAGTTAAACAGGAAAAACAGCTTAACAATTTTTACTCAAATGGAATGGCCCAGACAGGGTCAAAATGGAGGAGGAATAAATGAATGGGGGAAACAAGAACTCTCATTAGCATATGCCACCAAATGTATGGTATAGGAATGGGTATATTCGTTTTGTTAGCCATTTTGTAATACCATATAAAGCAGTATATAGAAATATATATAAGTATAGCATTTAACTTTAACCTTTTAGAATATTTTTTTTTAGATCTTTTTCAGATTTAGTATTCAAGCTTTTATTACTCAAAATAAATTTTAAAAGTCTATTTCGAAAAAATTTTAATTATTAAACATATATCGTAACAATGTATATCGTAAATATATGCTAGTATCGTAAATGGATGTTAAGTAATCAACAATTTTAAAAATATGTTGGGATTTCGGTTATCTTTATTATACAGATTCTTCTTTTCCTAATTTTCTATTCTCTGAGAATTACTTTTGTTATTTAAAGATGGTTTTATGATATTTTAAATTACAATGAATATTTTTTTAACATCAATTTTTATTTACAAAATTGGTTAGTTAAATATTTAGTTAAATTGGAAAATAAAAGTGAAAAATAGGTAGAATATGCTCTAGTTCTTTTGACCTAAGCCTTTGTTGGCTTTATTTCAAGACAATACAAAAACAAGATAAGAATTTTGAAACCCGTAAAAAATATTTTTTTGAAAGAAAGACAATATAAGCGTTTTGAAAACCCTAAATCAAATTTTTGAAAAATTTTCTCTTAAAATAAAAAACAACATAAAAGTGTTAAACATATTAATTTTATGACTAAAATTTTATGATTCGTTTAAAATATGTTTATGTGGGACTCTTTAAATCAATTTATTAGAATGCAGAGTTTGAATCGTCTATTGCCTAATCGAATATATCTTATTCTTTGAAATCTTTTTGAAGTAGGGTATTGAAAGCTACGCCATATCCAAAATTAGCCATTTTAGTGTGGTAGTTTTTTGTGTGTTAATTATTCCATATAGATATCATTCTCGTTCTGTTTACGCCTTTTTTAATGGTGTTAAAAATTGCTGATTCAAGTTTATTTTTTTCTGTTGTTTTTTTTTGGTTTTTTTTTTTTGTTAACAATTGAACAGATGCTTTAATTTATCAGCAATTAATTGGGCGCAACATGAACACAAAAACAATGTGAATAACAAGAGCAGCAGCAGCATCATCATCAACAACAACTACAACAACACATTGTTTAATCAAATAAATAAAATCAAAATCAAATATTTGTTATTTTTCTGTTGGTTTTTTTTTGCTTTTTCTCTTATAATATGTATGTTCCATATGCGCCGCAAAGTATGCAGTGAAAAAGCCTTGCAACGGCACTGCGCTTGTTGGCAAATTGTATAAAATTGTGTAAATTGCATCAAGTGCAGTTTTCCCCTTTTACCCACCTCCCTCTCTTTCATATCCCTATAAATGCAAATGTAGTTTTGCATTGATTTTGTGTATTCCATAACAAATAATAATAATAATAATAACAAATGATAAAAACAATTGTTTATTGAATCGTTATTGTTAAATAAACAATTTTAAAAAGTTTTCCATTTGCTGCAACTTTCAAAGTGTTTCAAATCAAACAAAAATTGAAAATAAATTATAAAATGAAGCTTTTAATGCAATATATAGCTGAAGTTAATAAATGAAAACAATAAAAGAAAACGGAAATTTATAATAAACTTCGACGATTGATTGACTCACCTTGTTCAAATTCCTAAATTCCAAGCACAGAAGTATTTTTCTGTCTCTCTCTCTCCCCCCTTTTTTCTGTTTTCCTTTCTCTTTCTTTTTATCATCACATATGGAAGTAATGTTGCCCAGATGCCAAATAATTTAATTTAATTTTTTTTTTTTGCCTTGGATTCATTTTTATGTTCGAATATTATTTGCAGCCAAAAACAAGTTGCAGAGGCAATATAAAATATCCGAAAAATAAAAAAAAGAAAGATGAGAAATGACATTAATTATGCAATAAATTACTTGTTTTATGCAACAATAACAAGAGCAGCATTAATACAGGCTACCAATGTTGCAAAAAGCAAAAAAAAAACAACAATAAACAATAAACAAAAAATGAAAAAAGCATAAAAAAGAATTTAATTAAAATGCAAAATGTATCATAAATATTGCAACAAACAACATTTCACACATCGCCCAAAGGGAAAGATGCAGCTATGAAATCAAATAAATCAGTCGTATTTATATTCAATTTAGAAGAATAATCCACTTTGGGAAAAAATAAAAATAAAAAAAAACCCAAACTAAAACAGATTATTATGCAACCTTGAACACCCATAACTTTATTGCAAAAACAATTGGGAAAAATTCCTGTTATAATTGATAAATAAATATAAAAATAAATTTGCACAAGACGTATGAATAATGCAATGGATCAGTTTGAAAAAAAAGGAATTTACACTATATATAGATTAACTTTGATAAATATATCTTTTTATACCTACAGGGGTAAAACATATATTGATATATATAATACTAAGTGCTCAGATATATAATCTAGTAGCTAGTAATTATCTTCTCCATGTTAGGGTATACAATTGTCATAACTGTTTGCTAATTAAATTCCATTTTCTCTTTCTCTATTTACAGGTATGCACTATGATATACATACTATATATAATTTTAATTGTTTAGTGGGGTGGAAACAAATGAGGTAAGTCGCTTAAAAATATTTTAACGCAATGCACAAAGATTCACATACCAATTTCTATATGTACATATATACATACATATGTGTATTATGGTATGGAATATATATTTGTTGGAGTGGGTGGAGGTAAAATGAAATTTTACACACACTCAAGGCCAGTTCACAAAAATTCCAACTGGCAGTTGGAATATGAAATATTTCTTTTTTTTTTCTTTTTTGGCTCGTCAAAACTTTTCAACGAGCAGCAGGCATCATATAATTTTTAGCCCGCTTGCATCATCTATCCCTCTATCCAACCATCCATCCATTCATCCATCCATCCATCCATCCATTTATGAATGCAAAACAAAATGTATACAAACATACAAATATATATGGATATATATATATATATATATATATATATATATTTGCAAAACACGGTCAACTTTTATTTTGTGGTTAGCCTAGAATAAATCTAGACAAAAATTTTGCTTAACATGAAGACTAAAGACAGTGGGTGAAATTAGTTTTAGAACTCCGTTTTATTGTTATTATCAATAGGTCTATTATAATTTATAAATAATTTGTATAAAGAATTTAAAGGTTTTGTACAATTATTATTCTAAAAATATTGAATCAGTTCATTTATAAATAGTGTTTATTAACAGATTTTACTTTAATTTCGGTACCAGATGATATCAGACAAGTAATTTTTATAATTATAAAATTTTTGTGTTACAATTTATTTTATTTAAAAGTTTTAAATTTTTAAAATTTATAATACTAATAGTTAGAGAAAATCGTTTTACTTAGTTTTAAATTATTTTTAATTTGTTAGAAAATTAGTTAAAATATTAACTAAAGATTCATATGCATCTCTGAATTTTTAAAATATTTATGCAATAATTAGTTATTCAATTAATCAATTGTTAAATCTAGGCATAATAAAATTTAACCGATTTTCGTTCTGTGTATATGTTTACATTGGATACTTTAAATAAACTTTTGAACAATTTTTACATTATTTTTTTTTTTATTATATTTTTCTTGCATCATTGTACCACTGTGCTAGCAACAAGAATGTAAATGCAAATATGAGTGGAAATGCCATCGCTGACTTTGCTGTCGCTTGATGAATGAGAGTTTCCGGATATACTCATGTACATACATATATACATATAGACTCTCATCTAGAATGTCGAGAGTGTCAGAAAGTGAGTGGAACTGGGCTGTGGTTAGTGGGTGGATGGTCGTTGGTGGCCATGGCAGTGGCAGCCAGAGCCATGAGGATGAGGGAATAAATGTATTTTTATAGCCACAAAAATAATTTCGTTTTTACTGTGCAAACATTAGATAATCATCATCATCATCAGCAACAGAAGCAGCAGCAGTAGTACAACCAGCAAAAGGCAGTAGCAGTGAAGCAGAGGCACACACCCACACACACACACACACAAAAGTGTATGTGTGCACGTGTGTGTATGTGTCAGCTAAGTGGCCACCATTTGCAGAGGGAATTATATGTATAATTTTTTGAAATGTGAAACTTTTCGTTTTCATTTCGGGTCTCTTTTTTTTATGTTCTTTTTGTATAGCATAACTTGTGGGGCTTTTGGTTTTTCCCCATTGTTGTTATTGTTGTTTAGGCAGGCAATAAATATTTATGTACATATGTTAGTAAATATGTGTCTATATATACAAATATATATTTATATATTTTTTTTTGTTTTTTTTTTTTTTTACAATTTATTATGCAGAATTAAATTCCATTTGACTTTACCTTTTGTTTGCCTTGTTTGGTTGTCAGAACAACAACAAGATGAACAACAATGAAAAAAAGTTGATGTAAATCTGTTCGCATATTAAATGCCATGGCCAAAAGTGTATAAACTTGGTCTAGATATTGATTACGCGGAAAGAAACTTTATGAAAAGAAAGTATACTAAGATAAAATTGTATTTTCCACTATCGTAATGAGAGTCATTTATTGATTTGAATTGGTTTATTTGTTAAATATAATAATTAATATATTAAATTAAAATATAGATATAGATAAATGAAACTTTGTTCATTTCCCAAGGACTTTTTTCTTCGATCAGAGACCCATGAGCGGTTGAACTTTTTTAAAGTGAACTTCTATATTTATTCTATACTTATAATGTAGTGAATAAATTTCAAAGATAGAGCTATCTTTGGTTATTTTCGTTGGATATATTATAGTATATGTACATATATTAATGATTCTACAGAATGAATTTATTTTCAGTTCCCATGAGAATTCATTCGAATGTATTAAGGAAATTATTGTTATTACAAATTAATTATTTTTTCTAACTTATGCAATTGTTGATTAGGAAAATTTCGTTTCTATTTATTTATTTATTTAAATATGTAGATTGTAATCAATTTTTTTTAAATCTAAACCTTGAAAAAAGTATAAATTTGACTGAAACCTGTTTAAAATCTATTATTTAATCTATTATTTATTCTATTTCATATGTCAAACATGAAATAGAAGTGATTGGATTACAAATCAATTCGCTTCATATAGACCTTGTTTGCCAAAGTCCAATGTTTGAATGACTTACTATACATATACATATACATATACATATACATATACATATACATACTATATATCATAACTCCCTCCACAAAGAATAATTTGTATGAATGGTTTTTTTTTTTCCTTCTCTTTTTTTTTTTTTTTTTTTTTGCAAAGGTAAAACTTGTGAAATGGATGGTGCAGACAAAGTTAAGCGCCCTTATTGTTATTTTGTTTCGTTTTTTTTTATTCCTACGAGGTTTTGTTTTCTTCCTTTTTTTTTTTTTTTGTTGTATGTCCTTAATATGTCTTCATATGTTCGGCTCAGTCTTTGGCTTATATATCCATCCATTCATTTCTTGGTTCCCTTTTCACAGCTATAAACTTCCGGTTGGGTTGGCTTTGCTCTCCTTCATTTCATTGCTGCAATGCTCTTGCTCTTTTACTTTGTTAATGAATCCTTTTGTTTGCAATTCCTTTACATGGCGCATTCCGCCACCACCTACAATTCATTTGACGCCAAAAAGAGATGATGTTGGAGAGCCAAAAGTGGCAAACCGTTCAGAATATACATCTTTATATATACATATATATATATATATATACGTATAATGCTAGCTTTTTTCCCATCTCTTTCTCTCTTTTACTCTCTCAGACTTTGTGTTTTTGTTTTTTCATTTTCTTTGGTTTTTTTGTGTGTCTGTGTGTGTGTGTGTGTGCTTCATTTTCCATTGTCTTGTGAATTTTCTTTCTTTTCCTTTTTTGATTTCCTTTTCTTTCTTAGCCGCTTTAAGCTGGCAATTTGGCTAATGCACATTGCGGCACAGTTCTGGCTCGTTTTATATAGTATAAACGGAACAACTTAAAGTCAACACTTGCTTTCGGTTATTTTCTTAACAAATATTTGTTTAAGAGCGTTGAAAATTGCAAATCTAATTTCAAGAAAATTGCATTTTCATTCCAAAAAAAAAAAATAAAACACTGTGAACTAAGTTTATATTTTTATTGAATTTTCTTTTAATTGAGATACAAATATTTTATACAAATAACAAATATAAAATGTGATGGAAAAGTTTTTAAATATTATTTTTTAACGTTATATATATATTATATGATAATTTTACAGTTATTAATATTTTTGAGAAGTTTAAATTAAATTTTAAAGAAAATAAAAATGGCTTACACTACTTGAGAATTATAAAACTATTTCAGAAATTAAAAATAAAAACTTATTTGTTATAGAATTTAATGGAAAAATTTGTCGATGACCAAAAGTCATTTAGTTTATCTTTTAAAAGTTTTGTGCTTTAGCACTTTTTCCAAGTGTATTAGCCATGAAGAAGAAAATGTAAATTTATTTATGCTGACTGCTTTTACTCCACCCGCCAAATTGTATGTACGACTATGTCTATATATATATATATATACATATATATTTCGCGCATCACCCAGTGCCAACTACTTTAACCCAAACCACAATTCCCACATAAATCTCAACGACTTCATGACATTTATCGGGCCAGATTCAGGCAACATTAAGAAGAAGAAGAAGACGAAGACGAAGACGAAGACGAAAACAAAGGCAGAGACAAAGAGGAAGAGGAAGAAGATGTAAGAGCATCGCCACTTTCTATATGTTGGCCAATATATATAGCCTATTTATATCTATTTTATGTTAGCCTGAATACAAAAGTTTTCCTGCCATACAAATTTGCTACTGTTCCTGCTGATGCTACTCCACGAATGCTTCTGCTTCTGCTGCTGCTGCTGCTGCTTCTCCTTGAGGGCAACACATGTTGCTAATGTGCCCGCTGAGAGTTGTAGCAAAATTACAGAGGTCGGGTGTTATACCCTGACTTGTCTTGCCTTGCCTTGCCTTGGCTTGGCATGGCTTTGGTCAAAACGTTGTCTTTTCTTGCTCTCTCTCTTTTGTTGCCAAAAAAAAAAAAGTTTTTATTGATTTTGTGACAGTTGGGGCGTTGTTTGTTAGCCCACCTCCCCCCCCTTTGTCTTCGTTTTGTACTTATTCTTCCTTTTCGTATACTACTTCCACTTATTCCAGTTCGTTGTCGTTGTCGTTGCCGTTGTCGTTGCCGTCATCGTTGTTGTAGGCCGTGTTCAATTCAATTCAATTCAATCAAGTGTAAAACATTTTTGGCCAAAGTGTCTCCAGTGGCATGTATTTGATTGTTAAGCGACAGCAGCAGCAGCAGCAGCAGCAGCAGCCGTAGACAATTTGATACTTCGATACAACATGTTGTATGCATATGTACCAACCACCATCTCCCCACCCCCCCTTCTTATCTAAATATGAGCATCTTTTACTTATGATCCAGGGATATTACCCACTTACCCACATTCTTTTTTTTTTTTTTTTTTTTGTGGGTGACACACTATGAACTCTATCCTCGGAGATATATCATATCCAAATACCTATAGCAAATATCTTTTAACAAATCTCCATCAATTTGGATCTGAAATTCTTACTGACTTTGTCACAGGTATATAACTCAATGCAAAGATTACTCACACTTTTTTCTTTCTTTTTTTTTTTTTGGTTAATTCAAGTTTTTTTTTTGTTTTTGTTGGGTTGAAATTGAAATGACAATGGCAGCTGCTGCTGCTGCTGGTGGATGGGAAAAATTGGATTCGAATTGCTGCCGTTGATGATGAAATCTGTGATTTAATCGATTTCATGTATGTGCAGTGATGCATATTAAATAGTGTGACTAACCATTCGACCGATATTATAATGGAAAGCAAATAAATTGCTATTGTTTTAACCGGAATGAAGTAAAAGCTTTTGTTTAAAGTTGCGAACTTATTTATATGGAGATGTTAATGCGAGAATTAATGTTTCAAGTTAATTGATTGTAAATAAAGATAATGTGTACATATCTATATAGCTCCCCGATGCCGCTGGCTACTGAAAAGTTAGAAAATGCAATAAAGAAGCTGATTTAAAAAGATTAAAGTAAAGTTATTAGATGTTCGGATATATAATTTTAATTCTAGAAAATGCTTGGTTATATCTAGTTAAATGAGCCTATATATATATATCGATACTTTTTAATTACTTTCCAGTTTAGCTAACCAAATATTCTATATATATTTGAGTTTTAATAAACTTTAATTATATTTGTAATTTTATTTCACAAAATTTGAATAAAATTGAAATTTTGCTACTGCATAATCAAAGCTAATCCTTATATTACAAATATTTTTTTTTTTTTTTTGCATATAGTTACAGTAGTAAAAATTATTTTTTTTATTCAAGCAGTAAAAATTA
The DNA here is from genome assembly GCA_018150375.1 of Drosophila sturtevanti. NCBI lineage: Eukaryota > Metazoa > Arthropoda > Insecta > Diptera > Drosophilidae > Drosophila > Drosophila sturtevanti. The sequence goes on along the minus strand of JAECWJ010000324.1, from coordinate 708,638 downwards.
TTTTTTTTTTAATTAGCACTTGCATTTACTTGTCACATCTTCTGGCATTTTCATTAGCTAAATTAAATTTTAGTTGCAAAAAAAAAACAAAAATGTTTCTAATTTCTCATTTGGCGTTGGTCACGTTTTTGTTAAATCACTTGTTAGTGATTTCCTGGCTCTCACCTGTTTTTAGATTGTGTGTGTGTGTAGGTGTGTGTGTGTGCTTTTGCTTTTTTGGGTGCATCACATGTTGTGGCAACTCTCATAATTTGCGTGTCCTTCCTCTAGCCCACATCCTTGCCGTGGGTGACACTTGGAAGTCAAAACGCGAGGCATGTCGTGTCGCCATTTTCATTTTTTTTCTGTTTTTTTTTTTATTTTTTTTTGGTTCCGTTTTAGTTTAACCCTCCCAGATGCCACCCACGATGATGACTTCCGTAGAAGGCACAAAAAAGGACGCGCACGTGCAACTGACATGAAAATAAATAAGAGACGACTCTAAATGACAGTTTTGCATTAGGATTTTTGTTGTGCCTGTCTCTCTCTCTCTCTCTCTCTCGCGCGCCCTATCTCTTTTGTACGATGCGTGAGTGTGGGGTAAAGGAAAAAGAAATTTAACTTAAAATATTCTTTCTTCGTTTTGCTGCCCCTTCTCTCTCTCTCTCTCTCTCTTTTTCACTTTCACTAAAGTTTTGCTTTAGTTTGCTTTCACAGCAGTTTCTGTTGCCTTGCTTAATGTTTTTGTTGTTGTTGTTGTTGTTGTTGTTGTTGTTGTTGTTGTTGTTGTTGCAAGTGCATTTCCATTGCGTTTCTTGCATTTTTTTTTTTTATTGATATCAAAAGTTTAAGTGCAGCTTTGGCAGGGGCTTACATTATGCTTTTGGCCGGGCTTATCCAGCTTACAAAAACGAGGCAAGAAAAAAAAAGATAGAAAGAAAGAAACGGTAAAAGAGAGAGGAAACTTGAAGAAAAACTTAAAATTCTGGCAAACAGCAGCTTGAGTTAGAAATTGATGCACGGGTGCGAGGGCAGGGGTTTGGGGTTGGCAAAAAGGATAATGCTATCAAAATCCCTGAAAAGTATGCTACGGAAAAAGCACACGCACATACATACAAACACAACACAAAACGAAGAACTGAGAGAAAATTTAAAAGACAATTTCGCGTCTGTGATACGATTCATAGACTAGACCCCACAACACAAAAGACTAAACACATAAAACAAGAAACCAAAAACAGAAAACAAAAAAAAAAATCAAAGAACACTAAGCAAAAAAAAAAAAATAAAGCGAATAAGTGAAAGAGAGAGACAGAGCGAGCGAGCGAGAGAGAGAGAGAGCGAATGTTTCATTCACTTTAACTAAATTGAGCAGGAAGAAGGAAACAAATAAATTTCATTTTATTCAAGTGTTTGCATCCGACATGGCGGCACTTTGATTGTATTCTGGCAGAAAGAAGTAACAGCAGCAGGAGCAGCAGGAGGAACCAAATTCAGCCTACATTTACATACACACACACACACACACACATACATCAGGCACGTAGGTATGTGTTTGTGTGTGTGTGCCTGTGTGTGTATATTTGTGGCATTGGCAAGCTACCAGCAGCATTTGATGCCTAAATTGATTTTCCTGCTACAATTTTCAATACGTGTCGGCGATTTTCCTTGTATTTTGCAATTGTTTTACTTGCCCTTGTTTAGCTTGTTCTTTTCCTAGTATGCCAGGTTTCTGTTTCTGTGTTCGCAACGCGTCTGGCATATATAAAATTCGTTCAACATACCCTACAAAACCAAAAAAAAGAAACAAAAAAGAACGAGAAATACATTCGTTTTGCCTAGAAATTTTAAAAGTGTATAAAACATTTTAATGTTCATATGTTGAAATATCTCATTTTTTTCACATCTATTATGTCAAAAATTGTAGCCACTCAGTACACATTGTGTGTATTTTGCAATAAAAAGTCTGATGATTCTATATATATTATTTTGAATTTACAAGGGTATACGGAAAGGGACCCTAGCCGAACTAAGCTTAGCCATCTGGCTTTGCTTTCCTTTTTCCTTTTCTCTTTTCTTTTTTCTTTTTTTTTTTTTAATTTCACAAATGTTTTATCTCTGCAATAGGCCAACTTTTGCTGTGCTTTTCTATCTCTCTCTTCCCCTTTCTCTCGCTGTGTGTGTGTGTGTCCTGTGTGATATTTGGCCAACAAAGTTTTTGCTTTCAAGAAAGGAAGGAAGTCAGGCTGAAAGATTTCCTTCTTCTACACTTTGTAGTGTTTTGTAGTTTTTGTTTTTATTTGGGTTTACCCGCATCTAAATATTTGATTTATTTCTCATCCACCACCCTTATCCTCTCCTTCAATCTATTTATCTCTGTTTCTGTGTCATTTCGAACAAAGATTTAAAAATTGAAAGTGCAAACCATTTTGTGCGCAATAAAATACAAGCAGATGGCGTTCAAAGAAAAACATTTTAAATATTTGTTGCATTTCATATACTAAACAAACTAGAGAAAAAATAATCCTACGAAGGAAGAATATCAAAGAAATTCGTATTATAAGTGAAAAAGTGGGAAAAAAGTACTAACATAGTTCGCTTTTGGAAGATCTGATTTGGAATTGATAAGTTAAATATATATCTGACAACACTATTTTGAAAAGTAAGAAAAAAGTATAAAAAAAAAATCCCTTGAAATAATTTAATTAGTATTACTTTTCCGTGTATATAATACGGAAATCTTGTCAAATTTGTTAAAAATTGTCATAATATTTCATGCCTGAAACTTCTAACATACAGGTGATTAAAAATCTGTTAAAACTTATATGAAGTAGAAGTATAGAAATATAGGAGTAGTGTATTATTATTATTATAGGATATAGTTGTAAACTATCAACCTAACTATATTTTACCAAGCACTCACAACTAAGGCCTTCAGCTTAGACGATAACTAAATCCATGCACTAGCCTGGGATTCGAACCCGGATCCTCGTTGTTCAGTTGCATAAAGGACTGGGCCGCTTAGACAACTCATCTACTAAGGACTGCAAATAGTGTATTATAAATACGACTTATATATAGAAAATTTTGAAATACAAAAGTATTTATAAAGAATAAATATGAAAACTATAAACAATAAAGGAATAAATACTAAAACTATAAATTTGTATAATATTGGTCATATATGTGTAACGCATAAAAATAAAAAAGTATTTATACTTTATGGAGTCGGAAACACTGACTCCATAAAGTATAAATACTCTGAATCAGCATCAATAGCAGAGTCTATATGACCAAGTCTATCGGTTTGTCTGTCAGTTTCTTCCTAATATTTAGACCTTCAATTTTGAGCTACGTGAATTTAACTTATATGGTTATGTTCTTTGATAGATTACCCTGATCAAGTTTACGAATTGTTCGGATCGGACAACTATAAGGTATGGAAAAACGGAAAAGACCTTGGGCAAAATACATTTGTATTAAAAAGTTCTTGTGAGAAAAAGTTTTTTATTTTTTTTTTTAACTATCTATAAAATAAAAACATCACACCAGTAAGTTCGAATCAGTTTAAAGTTAGCTTCATTAATATTTTCAAAATATGATTTTTTAATATTAATGAATATTAATAATTTCCATTCTTATAATTTTACAAAAGGAACTCAAACATTCTAAAAATATGTCTTACATTTTTGGTGAATACTTGAGTAGTAGTTGCTCTACTTAGTATCTATTAACATCCTTCTATTACATCCTATTATTATTATCCTTTCATTTTCAATTTTAGAATTAAAGATAAAAGGCAACAAGACTCTGCTTTCCTTGTTGGTAACTTTAACTAAAATGCTTTATCCAAATTGGGAATTTCAATATTCACAAAACACACTTTTTCGCTTTATGCTATACGTATATATATGCTACATATATATATAAATATGCTACATATATATATAAATATGCTTTCAAGTATAATCAAAATTCTGCTCAAACAAGCTATAACCATAAATATAAATATATTTTTAATCATATTAATTTATATATATGTGTATGTATGTATGTTTATGTATGCATATAATGTAAACCTTTTTGTTGTGCTTTTAGCAAATCCTGATGACTTGTGAGTGTGTGTTGTCATTGTTATCTTTGTTTCTGTCTATGTCATACTGTTTCTCTACCGGTCTATGGCCTTTGTTGACCTGACCCGACCTAAGCCAACAATAACATGCATTATACAACCGACTAACAAGAGAGCGACAAGGTTCAAGTATTTCTTTTTTTTTTTTTTTTGCCCCCCCACTCATCCCTCTTTACTTGTTTTTCTTTCTTTTTTCGTTTATGTCCATTGTGTGTATAGAAAATATGTTTTTTTTTTACCAGGTCAAATCCCGGATGATACAATAGAGAATTGGAATAGAATGCGTAATTATAATTTATATATAATCTATAAGCTAATCTGTGTGTATGTTTATGTGTGCGTGTGTGTGTGTGTTAGCTGCAGTGCAGACAGCGGGCATCTGTTAATGAAATTTATGCCACAGAGTTCATAGAACCAAAATCATCTAGCCCCTACCCTCTACCCCTCATATACCACTCTCTTTAAGCATACACAAAACAACGTTTTAGCTAGCCCCCAAAGGCAAGTCTGGCCAAATTTGCCACCTGAGCGCACTGTGCGTCAGCAAACAGTAACAACACGTTGCCACTATAGTAGATAACGAGACCATGAGAGAGAGAGAGAAAGAGAGAGAGCGAGAAAGAGAGACAAAGAGAGAGAAGGTTGCCTCGGCTACACAATCACAATGCCAGGGTTGAATAAATTCTCATTTATGACACTTGAAACCATCGTGCAACAGCAACAGCAGCAGCAGCAGCAGTAAGAGGAGGCACAGGCCTAGTATAGAAATGTTAAGGAAGAGGAATTTACTGCCATTGGAGGTCATGTGATGTGTTTCAGTCGGTTTATAGTAGATACTGTTGAGAGACAGAGACAGAGATAGAGAGAGAGAGAGAAAGGGAGTCACTCCAGCTGCTTGTTAAACGATGCTTATTCTGGCCATTTGGTTTTGTAGGCAGATTGCCATGACAAAACCTTCATAGATACAAGTCACACTCACAATCCCTTCTACATTGCCCGTTCTCCCCTCTATTTCTACAAACTCCCCCTTTTCAATTCCGTTTTGGCCCCCCCCTTTTTTTTTTAACCATTCCGTTCTCTTTCTCATATGCAATGCGACAATTGATAAGGGAAAATGCCGCTACAAATTAGTAGGCAAAAGCAATGAATGACGACAACTGCATCAGCAAAAAGTGAATTGAGGATTTGTTGATAGACACTGTTCTGCATATACATATGGCTATAAAAATACACTCAGAGAAATGATTATATAAAGAGTAAGGAAATACTTCTCTTTATGTTATATGAAGTATAGAAAGACTTGCTTTAAAGTCTCAATTAATATTGCAAAGGAATAATTCAATTTATTAATGCAACCAATAGTTCATATGGAAATAATATAAATCAAACATCGAAAAGGTCATCAGGTTGATAAAGTTTCTTTGAGTGGTCGTTAATGGTAAATAGAGGATTGATTTACATTGCATAAGTATAACAACTTTACTGATTGAGAAGAAAGTTCATAAATATAAAGTTTTAATTACTTAATTTCCAGCCAAACTAAATTATATTCTATTATTTGAGAATAGTATTATCACAATAATTTATTTAGAGTTTATAAAACTCTTTAATAAACAATAAAACTTCACTGCATTTCCAGTTATGCAACTATTTTTTTTATTAATTAATTGTGTTTAAAGTTAAAAGAGTATAATTGTCTTTTAGTGAACCTTTATACATATAATAAAATTCTTGGTGTAATTAATTAGTTTCGAAAACATAGTTTTCTTTTCTATTTATAGTGTAAGTATAATAATTTCTATTGAATGAAGTTTCTTTAAGTATAAGAAAGTTTTTCCTGTGCGAATTGGGAGCTTCCCTGCATTCAATGCAAATACAAAAATGAAATAAACTTGAATAGGTAGCTGGTTAATTTTTGATCTTACAAATTAAGATGAGGAAAAAAAAAAATCAATTTATATATTTTAACTGAATTTAAAATACTTTATAAATATTTAGTTAAGTCGAGCGAAATTGCCAAAGTTATTATTATTTTAGCGACTTTTCCTCCTAGTCTGTTGTTCAATTAGTTTCAAGAAATGTCCTGAAATTTTGCATGCAGCAGACCAAACCTTTTGAAACGCTGCTCATAATTATTTCAAAGATTTTACGAATTGTGTTTACAAGAACATTATATATAAGTATTATTCTATAAATTATTTTTAATAGGAACAAATCACATTTTTGTAGAACTTAAATTTTTTCCAACTAAAATTGGTTTTCAGGTTGATTTAACCAACTGCTAATAGGCCCCCCTCTGCCGATTATCTTGAGAAATAACTCCTTCAACAAAATACTTTTTGATTTGGTACTTGGCTTGATACGAGTACTTGGCTTCTAGTACAGAAGAATACTTATATGTTTTTAGCATAATTTGATCATTTTACATCTAATCGAAATTGATTAATTAAAACAAAAATTAAATATTACGATAGTATTGTTTAAATATTTTATTACCATATGTACGCGCAGATGAGGGCTATGTGGATGTTGTGTGTTTGTCCATTGTTGAATTTGTAGGCGGGCGGAATCGAACAGTTTTGGAGCGAATTTTGACCCGCTTCGCCAACTTAGTTATAAGGAAATTAAATGAAAATATAGGCGTATAGTATAACTGAAACTTTTCTTTCGATGTATATTTTCAACATAAACGAAATCTCCCAATATTTCAGTATAATAATTCATAATCATAAAAAGTCTTGTGATTTTTCACCTTACATACATAAATTGATTAAGAAATCTGCAACTATCTGTTATCTTATTTGCAAAGAGTGCACATTTTTTGCACTTCACACCTACTCATTCATTGCATTTCTCTCAGTGTACTCATGCTGATAATGACATCAGCATGCAGGCACCTGCATATGCTGCTGTTGGTGCTGCTGCTGCTGTTGCTGGCATTGCTTGCTGCTCATTCCTGGATTACAGGTGATTAAAGTAAAGTATAAAATGTGCTGTGCCAGACAAAAAGGCAAAGGCAAAAGCAAAAGCAAAAGCAAAAATGTTAATTGACTTTTTGCCAATTTAAATGCAACGTTTGCCACATCGTCTGTAGCTGCTGCTGCTGCCTCGATTAATATTCATATTTATTGCATACCCTTTTCATTCCATTCCATTTCACATTTCATTTCATTTGGTTGAATTGGGTGTGTGTCTGTATATATATATATATATAAAATATTGTATATACATATATATACATATAATTTGATGAATAATAAAATGAAATTCTGCTTCATGGTGGCGTAAGCCAAAATCAATTAGGCATATATTTATTCACTTCAATGAATGTGTCTTCGCTTTGTGACCCACTTTTGTGGTATGGCAAATTGAGATTGATGTGCTATTGAAGCTTTTCAATAAACCGCATACAAAACAGAAAAACAGCAACAAAAAAAAAAAAAATAGAAATAAACATATACATACATATCTCAACAGAATCAGAGTCTAGGTCAAAATTTGTATCAAAGAGAGAGTTCATCTCTTATGTAAATGAAACCACAGCTAAGCCAACTACCCACCCACCCCCCCCTCCTTCCTAAATCTAAACCCTAAACCCAAACCTAGTATATTGCTCTCTCTTTCTCTCTCTTGTTCTCTGTCTATCTTTCTTTGTTGGGTGGTTTGGTGGGAGGGCTTAAGTAATTGTAAAATGCTAAACCGATTTGTTGTGTTTGTTTTTAGTTGCCATATAGAAAAAGCCAAGTGGTTTACTGCCTGATAGGCGAACAGCAATAAAGGGCGAATTTAAAAGAGGGGCGTGGATGGTTGGGTAGCTACTACCAAAAGCCAATCTAAACAGAATTCATTTGCATGCTACAAGGTTTTTCTTTTGTACTCTTTTCTCTTTCATATATACACAATATATATATATACATATATCCTTTTTTTCTTCTTCTCGTTTGATTTTTCATCTAATCCATGCGTTTACACATTTTCCTGTGAGTAGAGTATAGTGTATAACGTTTTTCTCTTCCTCTTTTCTTTTCCTGACGCTCCTCTTACTTTTTTACTATTTCACATGTGTGTGCGTGTGTGTGTGGTGTGTGTGTGTGTGTGTCTGCGAACGAAGCCATCAACAGCTTAGAATTTCAAAATGGGTGAAAGCCAATTTTCACACTCAAATAAATTGGGTTAGCCAGGGGTGTGTGTGTGTGTGTGTGCGTCTGCATGTGTGTGTGTGTATGCCTGCAGGTGGTGCATCTAGCACGTGGAAAACTATGAAAAATAGTTCATTTTCTTTTTTTTCTCCCTTCTTTTTTTCAGTTTTCCTTATTCTCTCACACGCTATCCATATTTTTGATTTCCTTTTTTAGGTGTGTGTGTGTGTGTGCATTTTGAAAAATATGATTTATGACATAGCAAATTGTACGCAAAGTGATTTCTATTTTGGTTTCCTTCTTCTTCATATATATATATATATATACGTATATATTTTGAGGCCTGTTATTGACAGAAAGAAGTAAGTTTATGAGTGAGTAAACGACTGGAATTGATGCCAGAATTGAAAAGAAGCTTATTGTTAACTCCACGAAGAAAATACATAAATTTGTCGTATTTGTAATTAAAAGAAATCGATTAAAATTTGTTTCATAATTAGTGTAGGGATAACAAGAAATATACCTTTTATATTTAAGGATGCTTCAGTTAATTATTATTATTGTTTTGAAGCTGCTTTGTGAAATTATTATTCCTTTTTCGCTGAGCAACACTGTATTTTAGTGTGACCCTTTATTGTCACTAAAATGGAAGCACTTTTTGACAAATCGAAAAGGGTCGATACAAAAAAGTTTCACATATTCAGCACATAAAGAAAGTCCCATTATCCAATATCAAGTCAGCCATCTCTACAATAATTTGTAACTAAAAATACATCCTTTAGTTAATCTTGTATTCGATTTCTTATCAAGATGATAATAAATTTCTTCCCCTAGACTATTTATTTGTGCGTTGTTCAACACTAACAACGACAAGTGTGACCCATTGAGGTCAGTAAATGGGCAGCACTTTTATTCTAATTGCAGATAGTAGAAAGAGAATTAAGATATACAAATTTTATTATGGGTCTTAAAATTGTCAATTAGTTCTTTTACACATTCTCTTCTATTTTTGCACTTCTTATCACATTTTAATCTCTAACCTTTTTCTCCAATTTTCTTTCTCTTTTAAGGTAAATGTGACTCCTACTTAAAACTATATACCATTAAATGTTCGGTCCAGTCGTAAGTATAGAATGCGGTTACTGCGAGAAAAATAAAAGAGAACTCCTCCAAATATTGCCAAACATTTTTATGACATTGTCTTCCTTTTTCGGTTGGACCATAAAGCGAAAAAAAGGGTCGCACTACACAATGAATGGGAGGAAAAAAAAAAAAAATTTTAAGAATAAACGACATTGAGCAATTTACTTGAAACATCCGTTTATCCCCCCCTCTCAACCCACTCCCCTCCCTCTCTATTGCATTCCCTATCCACTCGTTCTATTCCATTTTCTTACCTAACTCAAAGAGAAGCAAAGAAAAGAACCAAAAAAAAAAGAAGAAAAAGAAACCAAAATGGCCAATGGCGGGCAAAATGGTCAACTAACCGAATCGTTAGGACGAACGCGTAATGAAAATTAATGCTGACGAGATCCGTAAGGGAAAAAAAGCGTAAAGTAAAAGTGAAACTTGGACTAGACATTCTTTTCATCGCTTAACGAACCGTAAATTAAAAGGCGAATCACCACGTGTTCACGTTCGTTTTCGTTTCGTTTTCAGCTTGATGAATAAATTACAGGGGCCACAAAGAAAATAGGTGTACATGGAAATTACAAATGAAAAATTAAATAAGTTTTTAGGTAGTTAAAGTCAGCTACTAAGCTCTACATTCTGTTCATAATATATATAAAACATTTCATAAACAAACTACAGAATCGACTTTGAAGTACTTCTCTCTAGGAACACTTATGCATATACATATATAGAAAAATCGATTTACTAGACCAGCGATTTATCCTTAACATTATGACCTGACAAAGAATCAATTACATATGGAAATTTTCCAAAATAATCCAATCCCAATCCAATATAATACATACATATATAGTTTAATTAAAATTATATAGTTTATTACAATTTATATTAAATTAACCCTTTCCAACTTCTATAAAGAGAGTGAAAACTATTGTAGAAGATTTCTTTGTAATTCGTAAGATTGAGAACCAATATAATGTTGATATTGGAAAGAATCTTAGATATACAGAATCATATATATAATATATACATATACATAGTTAAAAATATTATGGAGAAAATTCAAGATGAACATTTTTTAAACCATAAAATTGATACTACAGATAGATGTGTACATATATATAATTAAAAGAAAATAGATATCGGTACCAGGTTAAATCGATATTTAGTTATGACGATTAATTTGAGAATAACGATCTATCTATAAGATTGACTAATATTTATAAACGAGAGAGAAGCTAAAAATCTTTTATAAACTTTTTGAGAATATTTTCCGAAATATAAATCAACTATATAAATACCCATGATTTCAAAATAGATGTAAATGATATGTATCTGCAGAAAATATTATATTTATTATGTTAATGTTAAGTAAATTACTATTTACTAACTTTGTATTTTAACTCCACTTTTTTATCAACATTAACCTCAATTTATTCACATGGAAGTCAAAAAAAAGACAAAACTAAACTGAAACCAATTTGTGAAAAGGACTTGTTTTTTTTATGGGTCAAAAATAAAACAATTTGAATCCATTTGCCTTATACTGTTTTGTTTTAACGAGCCCTATATAGCCTTTAGCTATCGTTTACGGGGTATAGAATATAAATCCAAATCCAGAAAATTTCTTCTTCTTCTACAACTTATAGCCCTCTAAACTTTTTATAACTTTTTCATCGCGCACTTTTTGCTTGATTTAACTTGAAACTCGTCTTAGGACTCATTTGTATTAAGTTCATTCTCTGTCTCTCTCTCTCCCCCTCTCCTCTCTCTATCCTCACCCCCTCCTTCCCTTATTTTGTTTTGGTTCCTCTCTGGTTCCCTTATTTTGGTTAGGTTGTGGTTTCTTAGGCTGCTTAAAAAGCAAATGAGTAAAAGCCAAAGGAACAAAACTTTAGTCCTTGCTCCACAGCTCCTGCTGCTTGATCAAATAATCTTGTTTGATGATGAGTTTGCCCACAGACACATGAACATACAAACACACGCACACACACACACATTGATACACTGATACCCTGATACAGACACTCACCCCATGAGAGATAAAATTGGGGGGTAGGGGAAAAAAAAAAAAGTTTTCATTCTATTTTCCACTTTAAGGATTTGTCTGTTACCAAAATGTTATTTTCGAGGGAGAAAAGTTTGCAATTTTCTTTTCGTTTTGATTTTTGTACTTTTAAATTGATGATATCATTGGTTGCTTGGCAACTTGGTCAAACAAATTAAAATTACCTACAATTGTGGCCGTTGGCTAGACATCTTGGCTGAGGGATTCAACATTTCCCCCCTACCCTCCCCTCCTCCCACCGCTCACGGTGTAAACTTGATTATGAAAATTTCATTTTAATTGTGTGTGTCCATTTTGTACGTTTCAAGCCAAACAGTTGTCTGGTTCGTTGTCATCATTTCATTGCAGTCATTTTGTGTATTTGGGGGCTATTTCTTTTTTTTCTCTCTCTCTCATTTTTGTTTTTATGGTTGTTGTTGTTGTGTTTTTCATGAAAACATCCGCATCCGCTTTGCATTATGCATTATGTTTCATTTCTGCAGTTGACAAAATGGCAGGATCCAAATTAATTATAACTTTTTGACATTTTCTGTATTGTTTGACCATAATGAAAACAAGAAATGAGACAAGCACAAAATGAATTTTCAGTTTTACAAGCGAATTACTTTTAACTCTGCGAAAAGTGTCAAAATAATGAAAATATATGTAGGTTATATTTCTATTTAAACCGCATATTTAAATTACATTATTTTAATATATTGTAAAAGATTTCCTGTGTAGGGAAAATCATAAAATTTATAATGAAATTATAAATTTTTTAAAAACAGAAACAAAAAAATTAGTGCAATATTTTTTAAATTTAATTGAGAAATTCTTAAAATATGCATAATTTTCATTATTTTATTATTTTTAATATCAGCAAACATTTTTTGTATTCAACAATTATTTTTTAGTTTTATTTCGTTAATTATCATAAAATTTTACAAACGGGTGATACTTAATTTAAATTCTGTAGGGTTTTTTTTTTATTATATATAATTTTATTAAACTTACATTCATTTGATTTAATTAGCAGCAGGTGCTCTAAAGATTTACTTTTTATAGTAAAAGATTTTTACATAAATGAATAGTTAAATTTTGTACAGATGTCTTAGGAATATATTCTAGAAATACCTTAGTTAACGTTTCTATATCTAATCCTATGTAAAATATACCAAATTTTAAACGAAGTTGTTACATATATATTAGATAACTACATTGTTTAAATTTTAATTTCATGTCCTCGTAAACTATTTTGTTTATTTTCTTTCTAGGTCAATTATGTTCTTTTTTCTACACACATTCTTTTATATTGTCTACTAAATAAAGCAATAATAACTTGGCAATTTATGGCCATATTCAGTTGTTATATGTTGATTAATTCAAAACAGTTTTTCGTTTATAAACTTATAAACTGAAATAAATATTTCAATTTTATTGTTATTTAGTTGAAAAAGTTTATGGTTATTATTTTTCGATAAATGAAGCATAAAATATTATAAACTTTCATCACATTTGTTGACTCAATTATTAATTCTTTCCCTGTTTTAAAATTAAGGCATATTTAAGTTGTCTTTGTGTGATTAATTTCGTTTTAGTTAGGAATTTTAAATAAAATTTTGGAATATTGATCATCAACAAATTCAGCTATAAAAAAATAATTTCTACCAATTCTTGGAAAATTGCCTTTTATATGAGTATTAAATTTTGAAATAAACTTGTTCATATGTGAGAATATAAGAGCTTTCCACGGAAATATTAAAAATTCAACATGCTCTGATTACTTTCAAATTCGATTTTCATGGAATCCAAACGAAACGACTATATATGAAATGTAATGAATAATTAATGAATGATTAAACGGGAAGTGACTCAAAGAGGAATAATTTGAAGATTTCTGTTAGCATCAGATATTTCAATATATCATAAATTCTTTCAAATAAAATATTGGTGAATAAATATATAAAGAATTCAAATATCTCACAAATATTTTCTATATAGAATTAAAATTATATAGCAGCAATTAAGTAAAAAATCGTATAAATTGAACTAAGTCGAAGAAGTTTATAAATTTTGTCATTCTCTTTTACGTTAAAGTTGAAAATGAAAAATTTTCTTAGTATTCTTTTTTTCTCTTTCCTTGATTAATTAGTGTAATCACTTGGGAATCATTTTACTATATTTCTTATTCATAAGAAGAATGTCTGTTTTGAGAAACAACATTCACATTAACTATTCACTATTCCATTCATTTGTGCTCGAGTGTCCTGAATTCCTTTCCAGACCTTTAGTAAATATGATTAAGGATATGACAAACATTTCAAATTAATACAAATTTGTTTTTTTAGTCACATTCTCAAAGGTAATGTAGGTTAATCATAGCAGTTGTTATTAGACTGTCAGTTGTTAGGATAATCCTTCAATCCACGTTCGTTTTGAAAGGAAGTTCAATTGATTTTACACGCACATACATACATACACCCACACACACACACGCACACACATATATATATATATAAGTTTTCGATCTCTTGGCTTGGCTTGTCAGTTTAGTTGGGTCAAACTTTTGACAGCTGTTTTCGAAGTGCACAATTGTGCGTGCAGTAGAAGTAGCAACAGCAATCCGAACATGCATTTACATGAGAGTTCAGAGATTGGATATAATCTTCCAAATACATACATACATATAGATATACGTATATTTATATATATATATGCATCTATATATCTATGCATTAAAAAAGTTTTCATCGTTTTTCTTGTCATCTCCTCAAGCTGTTTGCTGGCTTTGTATTGCATAAATAAACAAAAGGAATAAGAGCATTTTCTTTTCTCGTTTACTATCTCTCTCTCTCTGTCTCTCTCTGTCTTTGTCTCTGTCTCTTTCACCTACACTGTGTTGGTTTTTCTCTCTCTTTCTCAAAATGCCACTTGACACCATATGGCAACTGCTTCTTGGCACTTTTCATTTGCTCTTTGCTCCCTGTTTCTTTAGCTATTTCTGTTGCTGTTCCCTGTCAGTTTCACACATTAAAATGCAATGATAACCAAACACCAAATAGAATGCAGAAAATGAAAGGAATCAAGAATAACGAACTTTTCCCTCAATAGTTTTGTAGCCAGTAAAAGTTCTTGCCTGTTTTCTTGATTTAACTGTAAAGAACAAGTGAATATTAGAAGAGGAAAGTGGCTTTGAATGTTTGAAAGCCGCAAAACGACAAGAGTCCTCTCTACCATTCAAACGATAGCTCCGAGCGAAAATCAGAAATTGAAGAAGATGTGGTAGAACAACACCGAGATGAAGCTTCTAGTGGTGGGCCCGCCACTTGTGATGTCAATGCCATCAGCAACGTAGCAACGTGGCAACAACAGCAACAGCTGCTGCTTCATTTTCAAGTTGCAATTGCATATTTTATTAACGTTTTTCCCTCACCCACAACACAATACAAAATTTTGTTTATTTCTGCGTGCTCAAGTGGCAAATTTACGTAGCCAAAAATTCTCGACAACAACCACCAGTAAGAGGAATCATGCAAGCACAATATGCTTGCAAAAATTCTCGTAAATAAATTGAATTCAAACCAAAAAGAGAGAAAAAAAACAAACTATAAAAGGTTTTATTCTCTTCCTCTTGTTGAAGTGCCACTAAATTCTATTGTGAATTGTTGTATGCGAAAGGCAAAAAGTGCCCAGTGACTGAATGACTGAATGACTGACTGACTGACTGACTGACTGACTGACTGATGGAATGAGTGGTTACTAATCAATTGAATTAGTTCAGTTGACCATCTATAGAATGCACACTTTGTCCACTCTAAAAATTTGCTCTTCTTTAATCAACGCCAGCAAATTGATATAAAGTGTCATTTATATATGTAGGTACATACATATATACATATATTTTATGTATTGAAATTGTGATAAAAGTTCATATATATGTATGTATGTATATACGTGTATGATGAAATATGATGTCATTTATGTCTGCCAAAAAATTTAGTTAAATAAGAATTGTTGAGTCTGCCAACCAATTGGCTGTCGGAATGCCAATAGAAATGTCAACTAGTTTTAAAATTATAGCCAAAAATATAGAACGAATTCGAAGTAAAACTAAGATTAATAGTTTTGCCAAGTTAGTTGAACTTTAACTGTTATCTTCTGCACATTTTACAGAAAATTTGCAACTTTTAACTAATTAACTGAACAAAGGATCTGACAAGTTTTGTTGTAATCTCCGGATATAAATGAAGATGACTCTAAGACAGAATGAAATGAGTTGAAAATATTTATCCTAGATTTTTTTGCAAAAGTGGAAATACATATATATAATAATGTTTTGTTTTTAAACTTTCTAAGTGAGCGAGATAGTAAGCTGCGCTGCTGTGGTTGCGACGTGCAAGTAGTGTAAGGGTCATCAAGCAGTACAAGTTTCTGCAAGCTGTAAAAGTTTCTTCAAGCAGTATCGTTTTATGCAAGCAGTTTACATTTTGGTTATGCTGTTGCCTTTCCGGCATGCTAAGAGAATTTTATTTAAATTTTCTATATTGAATTGATACGATTACGATTACGAAAGAATTTGATTTTTAATGCATTATAATTTTCTACAGGGTATACATGAAGTCGACAAGGACAAATTGCTTGCTTCGTTTACAATATATATAGGTTAATAGATTTCATTCCATTGTCTTTGAAGCTATTAAAATTTATTTCATAATTTTTATAATTTCTCAAAGGGTATATGTTTGCAAGCTTCCAGGACTTTAATTTATTTGTTATTCTTTTGTATAATTATTTGTTTTTATTATATGTATTTATTACCATTTTTATTTATTTATAACAAATCGCTAAATAATTTTATTCAAATTTTTGTGTAAAGTGTATTATTATTTTATGTATAAACATAAAAATTTATGAATCTTAATTACAAATTTCCTGTTTGTGCTTTTTATTTTTGTCTAATTTTGAATAAATATTGACGCCAGTTGCCTCGAAAAGTGTTAAAATCTTTTAATTAAAATAAATTTCACTTTGATTATTTTTATTCAATTGGTGTGCGGCAGCTGTTGCTGATTGTTAAAGATTCTTTTGGTGACAATATTAATGAATTTTTTTTGTCTACATAGGAAAATATATACATACATACATACGTATACAGACACATATACACGTACAATACAAATGAAAAAGGAGGTTGGCTGTCAAGTGCCAGAGTTGAGAAAAAAAAAAAAATAAACTTAACAAGAACGACAATAAAAAAATCGAGAAAAAAAAACACTAGAAGAGATTTCAGCAAAAGAAATTGAAAAAAAAAGAACCCAAATGTGAGTACTGATGGTAAAGGGTCCAATGGGAGAAAGGGGGAGAGATTGCTCGATCAAATCGATAACAAGCGGAAATGGGGTCACTGCACCCAAAATACTCATGCTGTTGCCCAACCAAAAAGCAATCAAAACTCATTGCCAAAACGGGCAACACAAAAAAAAAAAAAAAAAAAAAATGAAAAGAGAAAAAAAAAAAATTGAGAAGAACGGAAAATATAAGGATAAGGGCGTCCGTGGGACATTTGGGGTGGTATGGTGGTACTTCGCTTACATTTTCAATGTTGTGTTGCAGCAACACAAGGCACAAAGCACTCTAGGCCCCACAGGTCGTGGTCCTACTCCTGCAGTAGCAACAACAACAGCAGCAAGTGCTTCAATTTTCCGCCCTGCCAACTACTCACAAAGCAGACGGCCGCCGGACCGAAACGT
The DNA here is from genome assembly GCA_018150375.1 of Drosophila sturtevanti. Taxonomy (NCBI): domain Eukaryota; kingdom Metazoa; phylum Arthropoda; class Insecta; order Diptera; family Drosophilidae; genus Drosophila; species Drosophila sturtevanti. Next base: position 691,457 of record JAECWJ010000324.1, on the reverse strand, counting down.
ACTAACAAAAAAATCAAACTGAGAAAAGTGAGGAGAGAAAGAGAGAGCGAGAGAGTGAGAGAGATAGACAAGACGAGAAATCGTTTGGCCAGCATTATCAACGTTTAACTGCAATATCAATGGTTTGTCTCTGATTTCTGCTAGTTTTATATGTAGTCGTAGTTTTGTGGCAGCTGCACTTAATCAATATTCGATTACAACCGTTTTATGCTCACCTCAAAATTTCATTCAATGCAAGCAAACAAAATTCACACAGATACACACACACACATACATATGAACGCCTTTTACACTAATACATTGGCAATTGAATCGGGCTGCTCTATTGAACTACTCTGCAGAGTTGCCTTTTGTGCATTTTCCATGGGGCCTTCATTTCTCTCCCTCTCTCTCTCTTTCTCCTCCCTCTCTCTGAGTTAGATGGTCCATACTGATTCGTTTTTGCCTTGTTCCATATGTGCCCCAAAGCTGCCAATTACAGTTTTGTCCGACTTAACCAATCCACCATTCACCATCCACCACCATCACTACCATTGCCATCGGAGAGATTCCTGACCTCCACTGACAATCCCTATCCCTAGTATGAGTACATGTTATCCTATCCCCTACCTCCGTACAACTACAAAAGTCAAATACCAAGCCGCCTGTTTCGAGCACTTTATTGGTTACCATACACTGCGTATACGTATTGTAACCATTCATATGTACAACTTACATATATGTATATGTATATGTATATGTGCCTTGGTGGCAATCGTTGCCATCACATTGGATTGATTTTCAACTTTTTCAATTGGCAAATGGATTGGCATCAAGGGAATAAGTTGCCAAAGGAATATAGATAAATAATTAGAAGTTAACAAAAAAAAATAAAGAAAATCTTCAAATCTTAACTATAGATTTTCTTTTACAGACTATTCAAATTTAACTTTGAAATTGGTTCCAATAATATCATAAAGAAATTATTTCAAACCAGTTGGGAATTATAAGTTAAAATAAGAATATAGCTTGCTTATAACAAATAGTTTGCCATTCCTTAAATACTTAATTAAAGTTAACAAAACTTTCAACAAAATATTTGTACAACATTGTTTGACTTTTAAGCTAAAATACGCAGCCCATATATCCTATCCGATATCTTAATAGTGGAAAGCAAACAATACATTAGTCTAGGGGTATATATATATATATATATATATATATATATATATATATATTTGGATCTTTTAAGCTCTTACTTAACCAATTTTTCGGGTTTTTCAGTAGCATTTTAATGCAAGTTTTAAAAGTTTTATATATATAAAAAAAGGAACGTCAAGTCTTAAAAGTATGCAAAATTCAATATACATATAGAAGCTCTAATGCCTTGTGCATAACACAAGTCGTAAACTGTTAAACTTTTAAGGGGTTAGGGGTAAAGTACAGTTTCGCAGGATATCTTCTCATTCATGTTCAACTGGTTTTACTCGATTTTTTTTTTTTTTGTTTTACGGTTTTTTATTTTGGTATGTTTTCTTGCTACGTGACACTTGCCACATAGAATGTCTGACAAAATGTGGAAAGGAAACTAAATTTACCATTTACCAGATGCGTTTTGTATATATATATATATATATATATTGCATATATATCTATATATATATATATATATATATCGGTTACTGTAAATGTATGCGTGTATATGTCATACAACATGCAACAGTCGCTTCATTTTTAATTTGTTGTTGAATTGATTTGTTTTTGTTGTTCTGTGTCGGTGTGCGTGTGGGCGTGTGTGTGTGTGCCTGTTCCTGGGTGTGCCTGTATTTCCGTTTCCGCTGTCACTCCACTTACGCTTGTTTGCCACAGTCGCTTATTCCCTTTATTTTTTTTTTTTTTTTGCTATATTTTTGTAGTCTTGTTTTAGATACATATACGTACAACAAAATGTATCACTTCCGCTGAATGAAGCCGACATACAGACAAATACCGACACACAGTAACACACACGCACACACGCACACACACATGCATACACCAGTATACATTTGCTCATTCAAAATGGCGAACGATAACGAAAAATGGCCGCCGCTCCATCAAGTTTCCGCTTGGCTTTTGTTTGGCTTGGTTTTTAGTTGAGTTTGAACCAATTTCAGTTGCCGTTTTTGTCGATAATAAAAGCGGCCCCACCACCAGCAATTCTCCATATAAACTGTAACTGTAAACTTGGTTAACATGTGTAGAAGTTTATTGTTGAACTCTACTTCTCTCTCATACAAACAGACACCTCTAAAACGTTGCCACCCTCCCCCCTTCCCACAATCCACACATTTAACATTTCGTTTTTAGTAGCGCAAATGTTTTTGATGTGTGCACTGAAATATGCAAATATTTGTGCATATCCATTTTTGGATTTTAGAAACAGAAATGAAAATGTTCTAAAATGAGCGGCTATTGGAGTTGGCCTCTGTATTTCTGCTGCTAATTAAAAGCTGACTAGCAAATATTTCACATATTTTCGCCTATTTTGGCTCTTTGTGGGTAACATTGATTTGATTTCCATTAGATATTTTCATCGTTTGGCAAAAAATTGATATTGAAATTTTCTTTATCTACAGACAATTAACCAATTATGAAGCCCAGATTCTAAATTAAATTTTCAATTTCAATTATGTGACATCATTAAATTGCACATAATGAAAGAGTTTTATCTAAACGTAAAAGGCAGAATCTGTTGAGAATTATATGAAAATCAAAAATTTTAATGAATCTCAAAGTTAGATGTATAATGATCTATTATTAAAAAAGATTCCAAGATATTATAAAATATGTCTAAAAAGTACCTTAATACATCTTAATCCTTGCTTTTATACTAAAGTATATAGCACGATGCTTAAACCAGTTGAGAATTTCAAGTTGAGTCTGACATTTTACTTCTATTTCTTTTTTTTCTGTTTGTTATAATCGAATATCAGTTTCTTTTGGCCATTCTCTATTCGTGCCCCTTTTTGGCATTCTATAGTTTTCTTGAAGTGCACTTTGTAGCCACAATAGACTCGTATTATCTGTGTCTGGGTCTACTTCAATGTTTAACCACTTTATCTGGTCATGTGCATGACCAGGCGAACGGGTCAGTTAGCTAACCCATTTTGTCTTTTTGGATCATCATCCATTTCTGCTTGTTTTTCGTGTCTTTACTTTTTTAACTTTTTCATCTCTCCCATCTACTTTGGGTGAAGTGGGGGGTGGTGGTTGGTGGGTCTTCTTTAACAGAAAATTTTTCATTGTAAATCAATATGAAATTATTGCAAAATAAATGCGATTTATTGTATTATATTCAATTGGCGCATAGTATGGTCTGGAGGCAGTTGCTCATTTTGTGGTTGCTCTGGCTTTGCCATCTTTTTGTTACTGTGGTTGTTGTTGCTCTTGTTGTTGTTGTTGTTGTTGAGTCCTTGGGCCAACTTATCCTTCTTATCCGGCCACAATTTGCCTGGCTGGCTGGCTGGGTGACTAGCGGCGCGGTGTGTGACAACACTAAGCCCGCCGTTGATAGCTTCGCATCGTTGCTTATATATAAAATAAATTTTTTATAAGATTTCCGATCTGATGCCGACGTTGAGTTTTCTTTTGCACTTTACATTTTATGCTCAAAAAAGCAGCAACAGCATCAGGCAACGCGCTTTTCTTTCTCAGTGTCTCTGAGCTTCCACTTGCTCTCTCACACCCAATTCCTATTTCTTTCTTTCTGTGTGGCATATAAAAAATGCAAATAATTTGCTAGGGCAGGATACGACGCGCCTTAGCCTTAGCCTCAGCCTCAGCATCAGCATCAGCCACAGTTTGAGACTCAATTTCAACCAGACTGTAAGCCAGAGAGCCTTGTTGGGCCTCTGGCATTGAGTAAGAAGGCGACGTTGCTCTGCGCGTAAAGTCAAAACGTTTTAATATTTATGGCACATTATATGGCTTGTGGGCTTACTTTAGCCTCCGATGGCCCAGGCAAGTAACCAACCAACCAAACAGCCAACCAACCAACCAAACAGCCAACCAACCAACACAAATGATGATATTCCTTTTCTTTGCAGGACCTTTACAAGTACGCACACAAATAAATAAACATCCATACATTCTCGCATATGTGCATGTTAGCGTATTTATGTGTTTGTCTCTTTGGCAATTCGGCAAAGCATGATAAATGTTTTCATATGGCCATACTAAACGAAAGAAATCTTAAATAAAAAAAGAAAAAAAAAACCGGAAAAAATCATATAAATACCAATTGTCATAAATATAATTGCAAACACACAGGAGCAGGAATATAGAAAGGGCTATAAAAAAGGGCAACAATCGGGGAATCAAACAATTTTACTTCAATAAAAAAATTTCCAAAACGACTTGAAGGAAGTATTAAAGTTAAAAATAGGTTTATTGATAACAATATTAATGTATTTTTTTTAACGAGAATATTTTAATTCATCATTTTACTAAATTTTTATGATATATAAAAAAAATGAAAAGAAATAAAACCAGCTAATAACAATTAAAATACTGTACGAAATAAATACTTATAGCTTAATTTCGTAAATGTCACAAATGTTTGCCAAATGTAATCGATAATTAAGCATCTCGTCGGGGTCACCATAATGATATTTAAGAAAACTGGTCACATAATTGGCATAAAATGATTTTTGATTTATAAAATACTAAAATTATTGAATGGGAAATTATTCAATATATTTTAGGCATAAATCAATTATTTATACAATTTTGTTACTCACGTCGAAGTGGAATTAAATCCCTATCAAACTTTATGTCAAACTAAAGTATTCTAATATTGCCAGATAATATTTCATTTCAATTTTATTTTGAAGGTTTTTTTTTACTTTAATATCTGTTTGCTGCTGATATTATTTTATTTTTAAAATTGTTAAGCTTTCAATTTTTATACCCTGCTTGTTACCCGCTTCAATTACTTCATTTCTGACATTTTTTAAGAGTGTGTATTTCTACTTCATTGGTTTCATTTGCGATTTCTGTTTCTGTATCTGGTTTTTCCGTTTTTACTATGATTTATTTTCTTCTCCTTCTTCTATGCTTCATTTTTCACTTTGTTTTCTTTTTCGTTACGTTTGTGATTTCATCATTTATTTTTTTTACATCATTAATATTAAGTTCTAACTTTCATTGCTTCCGTTTTTTTTTTCTTCCTTTTTCGCTTTACTCATTTCTTTGTAAAAGTCAATTTTCTATAGCATATTTCTGTGGAACACAAAGGATTCATTTAACACACCAAACTAGGCTATAAAATTTCTAATCGATAGCAAAAAACCGAGACCAGACTCGACTCTCTACCCAAAATGATGTTATGTACTCTTTTACACTCTCACGTTGTCATTAGTTGAAGAGGAGAGGAGGGGACAGGAGAGGAGAGGAGGCACCCACCACCACCTTTCGCCCACTCTGTTGTACTCAAATGAAGAACTTTCGTCGCATCAATGCGGAAAACCATTACATCTTTTTTTTTTTTTTTTTTTTTTTGTCGCCCCGCAGTTTACGCTTCTGTTTTTTATTCCCTCTTCCTCCTCTCGCACTCTCTCTCTCGCTCTCTCTCAATGCAAAAGTTGTAAAGAAAGAATGCTTAGTGCTCTGGCTAAGTACCGTAATCAAAGTTTAATTACATGGCCATTGAGAAGAAGCAGAAAAAGAAGAAGGTTGTGGAGGAGTAGCAGCAGCAGCAGCGCAGGAGTAAATGGGAGCGGTGAATGGTAAAAAAAAAAAAACAGTGTGGAGAAGGGGGGAGAGATTGGTAAAATTAGTTAAAGTGGGCGGGCGGTCTGTTTCTGTTACCTCACTCCATTCCCTCCTGTCTCCCTCTCTGCCTCCACTGCGACCACTCTCTTACCGTTACCACCGTTGCGTATATTTTTCCAAGAGTTTTCATTTCGTGCTTTATCTTTTTCTATACTCTTTGAGTAATTATGGGTTAAGGCGTTGAACTGCTTAATTAGCAGCAAAAAGGAAAATGAAAACGGGGGAGGAGTGAGAGTGGAAACGAAGAATAACGATTAAAATATGAAAATACAAAAAAATTTGTATATACACAGGCATAAACAAGTCAGATACTGAAAATTACCAAAAAGCAAATCTCGGTAATGATAGATATGTGGATAGGATAAAGTGCAAAATTTTAACATGACATGTGCAAAATGTTATACATTTGTGTGTGCGTGTGTGAGTATGTGTGTGTGTGTGTGCATTTGTGTGTGTGGGTATGTGTCAGGCTATTGTATTGCTTGGTAATTTGTGGCCTGACCGCATGTTACACATTTGCAAGCTGACAATTTCATTTAAATTTCATGCAAGACAACACCAAGCTGTCTTTAATGCCCCTCTTTACCAACCCCCCCCTGGCTTCCCCTCTTTTACTCGGCTTTTCGTATCTCTCCTTTTCACCAAGCAAAACATGACAGCATTTTCGAAACATTACGTGATTTATTATGTAAAACGTAAATTTCACTAACACAGACACTCATACACACACACACACACACACACACACTGACAGAATGAATGGAAATACTTGTGAGACCACAAAACATGGGCCAGTGATTAGGACTCTCGATTATGGTGATACAGGAAGAGAGAGAGAGAGAGAGGGAGAGGGAAAGAGTGAGAAACAGAGTGAAAGGGAGGGGTACGGGTTACGAGTTACCGAGATGTACTAGGCGGCGAGTTAAGTTATGCAATTGAAATGCAATTTAATGAACAACCAACAAATATGTTTGATAATTTACTAGAAATTAATGACATTCGAATTTTGTCCAAAAAAAAAAAAATCACCCACGTTTTGTTGTTTGTGTGTGAAATTGTGATATATATTTATATACGTTTTTTGTTGTTGTTGTTGTTGTTGTTGTAGAAAAATGATTGTCTGATTGGTTTTTGGTTTATTTGGTTGAGTAGCCAGTTGGTTGACTGGTTATTTAGATTGTTGGTTTCGTAAATCTACATCAATAAATTAAAACAAATATTCAAATATATAGTCAATTAAGTTGAAGAATGTTTTGTGAGAAAACGTAAAAGTAAGTTTCGTCTTAATCATTGAAATTTATATAATATCAATTTAAAATGAAGTAAGCAAGTCGTCCTTGCCGACTTGGAGTATACCCTGTACCAATAAGAGATATTTTATAAACTCAAACTCCTTCGAAATCCCCATTAATTGAATAAAATTTTTGATAAATTTCTCTCAATAATAGCCCAAACACAAAATTCATGCTTTCTCTCTCTCACTCATATCAGTGAACGAAACTAATGCTTCATTCGGTACAAAGCAACGTGCGCGTGCTATCTCGCTCACACATTTTAGCTGCCGCTGCCCATTAAATTTCAATACAAAACATATACATACGTATATCTCCGATATTTATTGACCGATTTTGGTCAAATTCGGTCAGATGGTACATATTGGCTATATAATTGAGCCTGAATTATGATATCTCTAATAGAACTCTAGTTATAGTTTTTTCTAATTTGCGGGGGCGGAAGTGGGCGTGGCAAAAATTTAAAACAAACTTGATCTGCGTAAACTCTAACACCAAATTTGGTATCTCTGTCTCTATCTGTCGACATCTTGGAGACTATAAAAGATAGATGGACAAGTCTCAATCGACTTTGCTATTGATACTGATCAAGAATATATATACTTTATGGGGTCGGAAAATTTTCCTTCTGCCTGTTACATACATTTTAGCGACTTTAATATACCCTTTTACCCTATGGCTGCAGGGTATAATTAATAAAATACTAAATTTGTATGTTTCTATGTATATGTATTTGTCTATCAGATATTTTGTAATTAAGCTGTGGCATAGTTTTGGTCAACTTTAGTCCGTTTCAATTACAAATTACTTTGATTTAGGTCTTACAATTGATTTCTGTCTACAAGTTTGACTATTTAAATAGAAATATAATAAGAAAATATTTCTTATATTGATTAGAAATGGCTCTTAAATGAATTTGTCAAGATTTAAGTTGATTTAAGTAGAGAAAAGTTTACTTAAAGGGTTTAGATTTGAAGAACTCTTTAGATAAGAGTAAACCTGATCAAAAGTATCTAAGTTGCAAAGGTATCCAGAAGTATTTAATATTACTTATTGCTAGAATTGGAAATAAATGGAAAATATTGCTTAATTTTTATTCTAAATATTTCATTAAATGTTTGTATCTTTTCTGCATTTCTTCAATGTTTTTTTTTATATCCTTTCATTGTGAAAATGGTAAGTGGAATAACATTTTGCACATATGTTTATATATATATATATACATATATATAGATATAGATATATAGATATACATATATGAATGCATATATATATATATATATATATATATATATATATACATATATGTGTATTTATTTGCATTACATTGTTATTTCTCTGTGATGGTAGAGTGGTGAGCTGGTGAAAGAGAGAGGGGTGGGGAGGGGGGTTATCTCACAACAAGCTCAACAATTTGAAACCAAAATAAAACTGGTGATGTGCTGTGCACGCGAACGCTTCGCATAATATTATTTTAACTTTTTCTGCTTGAATTTTTTTTCACTCGGATTTTTGCACTCTCTTCTCATCTCTTGCATACGCACAAAAATATGCTATAGAAAATGAAAACACAGAGCTATTTGTTATGCGTGTACGTATGTGGGTGTGTGCGCTCGCGAATGTGTATATATATATGTGTGTGTGTGTGTTTGACATTTAACCAAAATGCTCGAGTGCTTGCGGTTGGTCGACCCAAAGTGCAAAATTATGTGACAGTGACAGGGCTATAACAGCCAGTGGAACTCACTTTGTTGGCCAAAGAGTGAGAGCAGATGGATTGGGCAAAAAAAGGGGTCAGATTGCTGCTGCAGCCGTCTGTTGGCATTTAAGCCAAGTGCCACTTGCCACTTTAACAACCGAAGGCCAAAAACAAATTTCATTTTAATGAGCACACAAACACACATACACACGCACACACACACACACACGCACATATATAATCGCGCATAATGTTACTGCAGATCTGTGTCTCTGTCATTCGACATTTGTCCATTATTTATACGCATAATTAATTTTACGATAATAATTCACACGGTTTTTAACTGACAATCATTTAAAATGCTTCAAATCAAAGCTGACAAATCAAATCATTATTATATAGCTTTATTTTTATATACAAATTCAACTTTAGATTTTATTAAACAGAGACAAAATCAACCATTATAATAAAATTGTTTTGAATTTTTTTTTTTTTTGTTTTAATTAAATATTAACTACATGGTTATGGTTTTTTATCAGCTCAATTAGTTAACTTTATGTATCAATATAAAAATATAAATATATATATTTTTTCATATCTTATATATGCTTATAACTAAAAGGCTAATTACTCAAAATAATGATTATTAAAATTAATATATGAAGTTAATAACCATATAAAATAGTTAGTGAAGCAAATTAGTAAGAAAAATAAAATTTTAATAACTTGTTATAAAAGAAGAAGGAAAAGGAAGGTCTATAACCAAAAGAAGCGTTAAGAAATCTTGTAAAGATAAGATATATGTGGAAGATCGTGCATATGACAATAAAATTATCATGAAAATCAATATTTCTTAGATCCTAGACCTATTTTGTCAATAAGAGTCAAAGATCCTGGTAGAAAGAAAGAGAATTATGAAAAAGATAATTATCATAAATTTATATCATATGAAAAAGCTATATTATTCATAAGACAAATACACATTTTCGATCCCATATAAGCATATTCTTTTCAAATAATATTATTCTCTCATTTGTTCAGGCAAAGATTATTCTAATAACTTATATATTCATAACAGATTCAGTATTGAAAATCAAGAAGAAATAAAACTCTTTGAAACACTAAAAAACTTAAAATAATTTGATCAACTAAAAATAAAATAAACAAGAGAAATGTTTGGGAAATTGTATTAATAAGATTCTCATAAATAATTTGAAATGATAATGCAATCGATAATCATATTGAGATCACATAACTGCCCTCCGATACATATAATTAGGTTTAAGTCAATGGTAAATAGGTTTTCAATAGAAACGAAAATAACGATACTAACCACCGAGTCATTAATGTGTCTAGAAAAGGATTTTCTTGTATATACGTAAATGGTTAATGCTTTATAGGCTTAATAAAACTGGTTATAACAAAAGCCATTAGTACATGGTTGGGGATTTGCGCTTTGGAGTCCTTTCATTGATTTGTAATTATGGCAGCTGAAATGCCAAATGGCCATGAGAACTGATTAGCGATTATGACCACAAATTCTGATGCACAAGATGGGTGTGTGTGTGTGTGTGTCTCTCTGTATGATGCATACATGCATGTGCACACTACATGCTCAATAAACACGCCTTTTGGCCACAGCATGAAAACGTTTTGTGGCTTCTGTCTGCTTCTGATTGTATCTGAATTTGTATCTTGGCCTCTCGTTTGTGTATGACATTCATTTTAACCTAGCGCCGCATAGCAGAACGTTACTCGAGGCGGCATCCTCTAATTGTGTTATAAATACATGCGTATATATGTACATGTTACATACATATATATTTATATATATATCTATATATATACTTATATTTTAATTATTTTAACAAAAACTTTGGCAGCATAAGCAGAAGCAACAAAATATTTAATTAAAAAGTTTAAAGCCTACAGAGAGAGAGCGAAAGGGAGAGAGAGAGACAGCAAGGAAAATATGATATAAATTGCGATACACAGAGTGTTAATTAAAAAGTTAAACAAAAATATCTCTACATACATACATAAAGAAAAGTGAAAAGCAAAAGTTGAACAGAAATCATAAGGATGAGAAAAAAGTAAATGTCTACAAAGAGAAATATTTAGCTTCTTTCTATGTCTCTCCGTTTGCCTCTCTGTCTGCCTGTGTCGTATCTTTAGCCTTGACATGTCCTTTTTACCCATCTTCCATCTTTCTTCCGTTTGTTAGCATATGCCATTCTATTTCTGTCTCTTGTCTCTTGGCCGGGCCAAGGCCATAATGTTGTTAATTGGCCCCCATTAGTAATTGCTAATTGCATTTCAAAAAGTTGACAATTATAAATTACTTTTTCTCAGTGCCTGCAAATGCAATTTTCTTTCTTTCTTTTTTTTTTTTTGAAAAGAGAAAAGGTGAAAGTTAGACGGAACAGAATTCCATTCAGTTTTAGTTTATATAAAATCTACATGAAGATTTTCTGTTCTCCGCACTCTATATTCCCTCTCACTCCCTCTTCCTTTTCTCTCTCTCTCTCTCTGGTTTGCTTTGTCAACCATTTAAGTCAAATGTTTCAAGTGTTAATTTGTTGTATTTGACTCGATTTTTAGAATTTCATTTAGTTAAATTGCAATTTATAAAACAAAACAAAACTGATTATGCAAATTTATATTAGCATACATTTTGGGGCTTTGTAGTAACCTAATTGCTGCTGCTGCTCCTGCTGCTGCTGCTGCTGGTGGTGAGTTTCTGACCACGTCGACACTGACATGACAGTTTTTGTTAAATGGATTTTTAATGTCCAACAAACACGTTTGCGTCCATTCCATTTGACTGTGAATGATCAAAATTGTTTATTTACGAAATTGTTGCATAAAATTGCAGTTACTCTATTTGCATGATCAAATAAGAATAATTTGAAAATAACAATGAAAATACTTTTTGAACATTAGCATTTTTCAACTGATTGAAAATTATGCATTATTGCATTTTGCATTTTGATATATTTTAAATCAATCTATGCTAGAATTTGAAACCTGAGCAAGAAGAAATAACTACTACTGAAATTTCGTTCACTGAATTCCATATTTAATTTCATTCCAGATCTATGTCAGAGCTTGGAACTTGTTATATAGCACTTCAAGTTCCAATTCTCGTTTTTTCCATAAACTGGTTTCCATTAAAAGATACCTGAGTACATTTAAAATAAAAAATTACTCATATTATACTCATCAAAAAGAAAATACTTTTATTAAACAGGATTTGTTTATTTCAAAAAGTCTTGCAATTGACACCTTTTCCTACTTATTTTCCTCCTTTTTTCTTTTAGTGTTTTTCAGCCCTTTTAAGTTTTCTTTTAAATCATTTTGAAATGAACTACAAAGTCACAAAGTGAGAATAAGTGAGGCATAAAGTGCCAATATACAGAGATATATGTATGTATCTGTGTGTGTGTGTGCGTGTGTATAAGTAAATGCCTTTCCACACTTTTAGTTAAGCTTTAGTCACCTTTCTTGTCTAACTCATTGAGCTGCAATTTGGTAAAAAGGAAAACTATGAAATTCCTTTTCACATTCTCCTATTGACTGGTCTGTTCTCTTCCCTTGCACCTTCTTGCTGTGATTTATAAACTTCTTAATGAACAAAAGAATTATCGATTACTTTTTAGAGCGAAGGGAGAAGGATTCGATTGTGGGTGGAATGGTGGCAAGTGAATGTGGCGGGATGCGGTTGTCTGTGGCATGAAAAATGTTCTGCCGATTGGTTCTTCTTACCTTTTGCCGTACATTTTTATGCTGTTGTTGTAGTTGTTGTTGTTGTTGTTGTTGTATTTCATTTTATTTTATATTTTTCTCTTTGGTTTTTGGGTACTTACTTTGATATATGCAGGGCCATTAAAAGGTTGGCATCTCTTCCCCACTTCCCCCGCCCGCCCACCTTTCTATATCTCTGTCTCTCTCCCATGAGTATGGGTGTGTGTCTCTGGGTGTGTGTGCTCTGCGTATGTCATAAAAGTTGACATTTTATTTATTTTTTATATATATAAATACGTTTCATTTTGTTTTTTTTTTATTTTTTGGGTGGTGAATTTTGTAAAATTGCTGACCCTAAAAATGACAATGGAACCATTCCATTCTCATTCTTTCTCACATTTTGATGTCCTTTTCATGAGGTTTTAACTGTACAGGATTTGTTTGTTTGTGGCTCATTTCATAAACCTCTTACAGCCACCGCAAATGTGTGGCATGTTCATAATTAAATGTTCAAAAATTTACACAACAACTATACACAGAGAGAAACAAAAACAAAAGAGAGGGAGAGAGAGAGAGAGACTGAAATAGAGACAATGAGACTAAGTGAGGGAGAATGACAAAAGTCAGTGTTGCGCCTTTCGCTGGGGTCAACTATATTTCAAGAAAATTTATGCTCTTGTATGTTGGTTGTGATTGTCGTTGCATTAAAACTTCACTTGCAACAACTTCAACTGCATTCTCTCTATCGCTCTACTCGGCTACTCTTTGGAGTCATCTATCACATTTATGTGCATTTTTGTGGCACTCAAGAGTTGGCAATTGACCCGCTTCTTCTTCTTCATAGTCGTCCACCCTTAGAGAGAGAGCTGAGTAAAGCTTTACACTTTCATTATGTTTTATTGCCCTATACCAAAAAAAAAAAAAAATGGTTTTGCGTGAAAAGCCACTTACAAGTAGAGAGAAGTAGTAGGATGAGGGTGCGCATTGGCGTGGGAAAGTGTAAAAAGCAAAAGAAAAATAAACACACTCTCCGCACACACTACGAGCATAAGGATTTTTTTTTTTTTTTTTTTTTGGGAGATGTCATGTCGTGGTCCTGGTCCTGGTCCTAGTCCTAGTCCTGGTCCAGTTCCAGTTCCAGTTGCTCAGCTGTTGGTCAGCTTGAAAAGGCTTAGAGGGACTTTAGTCCCATAGTGGGGGACCAAGCAAACATGGAGACAAAAGAAAAGCTTTGAAATCAAAGCCCCTAAAAGCAATGAAAGTGATTTTATCCTCTAACAAAAACAAATGTTTTTGTACAAAAGGATTTGTTAACCTCAAAAGCACTTTAATTATAGGTAAATATTTATTAAAGTTTAACATGAAGTTAAAATGATGTTTGTGACATTTTAAGAAAAACAATATTTAGTGAACTAAAATATATATATATAGTAAATTAAATGAAACTAAAACTGTTAAAGCTATGAAATTGTTTATTTTTATAGTTGCCATTGTATATTATTATTTTCAAATTAATTTTGTGTGTATTTTGAAATAATATTTGTTTTAATCGTAAGTTATTTGCAAAGGAATACCTGGAAACCTATTTTATTTCTAAACAAATGTGTAGTAAATTAGAAGTTATAGTAAATTGAAAGTTTTAATAGATTTATTTGTCAGTAAATCAAAAGTTTAAGTAAATTTATTTGTCGGTTATAAATGAAGTTTCATATCAATTAAAAGAATTACTAGTCTATTTTATTTTAAAACAAAAAATGGGTTGTAACTATGAAAGGTAAATTACAATTACCTATCGTATGATAACATCCTTTACAACCTCTTATATAGAATTCTTTAAGTTTTTCTGTTTATTTGTCAAGTAACTACTAAGAGTAAAAGTTTTGCTTAAACAAAATGTGTTTATAGAACTTTTGCATATATAAATGTGTAAAAACTTTTAGGGAAAACTCACAAATCTAGAATAGAAAACAATCTTATAGATATAGACTAAATAGTTTTTTCTTTTTCTTCATTTACTCAATTCAATTTAATGTTCATTTACTTCTTTTTTTGTTTGTTTGTTTTTTTTTTGCGCAATTTGCATGAAAATGTTTTTTGGGATAAAAATTGATTTGTCTTGCTACATAAATCACAAAAATTCTTACAATTCTCTTTTATATTTTCTGGATGGGTGGGTGTGGCCAGGCATTAAAAATGATTTATATGGTCGATGAAAAACTAGAAATTATATGTATATATTCATACATACATACGTACTATATAGTATATAGTATATAAGTTGAGTATATCAGCTATAGCATTGAAAATTTTTGCTAAGCATGCACTTAAATCTGACTTTGCCATGCAAATTATACAAAAGTTTAGACCATTTTTTTTTTGTTTTTACTTTTGTGTTAGAAAATTTTCTCGAGACTTGACTTTTTTGCCCCAGCATGAAAGTATGCAGCAGTTTTTGTTTGCTACTTGTTTGTGCCTCATTTTGTTGGTTTTGTTGTTGTTGTTGTTGTTTCTGTTGTCTTGGCCAACAATTTGTCATGTTATGGTAGAAATTATTGTTGTCTCCTTTTATTGTTTGACTTCTGTCTGCCGCCTGAGACTACCCAGTGCCACTGTCACTGCGACAACGACAACAAAAAAAAAAAAAAAAAAAAATGGAAGAAAATTTTGCGGCACGTTAGCAGAGTTGTCGAGTCAGTCAGAAGACCCTTAAGTAAAATGTTATTTAAGGTCTCTTTTTTTCTTTCTTTCTTACTTTTGCGCCAATCTCTACTGTTGTACTTTGCCATTTTGTGCCCCCTTTTGTTTTTATTTTTGTTTTTGTTCTTTTTTTTATTTTTTAGTATTTCTAATTATAAATGCCTAGCGGGATTCAGGCTTCCGTGTATCTGTCTTAAAGGTAAACTGCCGCTTTTAGCTATCCCTTTGCTTTGGGTTTTCTTTCCCTTTATTATTATTTTTTTTATTTTTTTTTTACTTCCAACAGTTTATTAGCCACGCCGTGCACTCACTTTGTACATTTTTCTTGCTATTTTTTTTTTTTTTTTTTTTTTTGTATTTTTACTAAGCCTTTTTCTGGGCTTCTTTTACCTTTTGATGTTGAAAAGCTTTGACAAGTGATGTGACGACCCTTTTTGTTTTTCCTCTGCCTTTGCTTAGAAAGGGTATACCTAAATGTTTAACATAAGCAGAGAAGAAAGCATTTGCATTTTCTTTATACGTATATATAGATATATATATATATATTTAATATTAATGTTAACGAAACATGAATTGAACAAGTTCTTTGTTACTATATATTGGATAAAGCGATAAATTATATAGTTGTTAAACCTTGACATAAAAGTTTGACGTGAAGAAAGTTTTTAATTTGTCAGCTAGACTATAAAACTTCAAGTTCTGCATCTATTAGTTTTTTTTTAGAATCAGTTTATCAAAATAATTATATTACTCTTGCCTAAATTTGTCAATATCTGTTATATATAACACTAATTCCCTTGGAAAATATATTTGAGAATGTTGTAATGTTCGTTATAATACAAAATATTTTATATATTGGTATAATAGTTCAATTTTTGTTAATATTAAATGACTATAGAGTATACAAAGTAAGGGATAATAATTTTCATTCATCTCCCCTCTGAGGTATGCTAAAGTTGACGATGGAATGCGTCAAGAACCTCTTAACAGGCTAAGCCCCCAACTCTCATACTTTGCTCAGTAAAAGAGACTCGTCTATTTGTGTAGGATTGAGGAATGCTGCTGCGACAAGCTATCAAAACACTGAACTGAATTGCCTCCACCCTCCTGTAAATATTATGAAGTATAAAGAAACGTTTATCTAGTTATTGTTTGTAAATTTAAATATTTACCCCCAATATATACATACATATATTATTACAAATTTAACCTGTTAAAATGAACGTGAGTTGAAATTCAAATTAGAGTTCATTGTCTTTCTTTCAAACTGATTAGAGTGTGACTCTTGGTCGTCAGTTGTTGTTACATTTTCCATTTGCGCAAACTCAAAGAGAGAGGGAAAGAAGGAGAGGAGAGAGAGAGAGAGAGTTTCTAAGTTAAAGTTCAAAAATAACTGCTGACATTTTTTTCTCATTCTGTTTGAGTGTGTGTAGGTGGATGAGTGTGTGTGTGTGTGAGTGTGTGTGTGTGGGTAGTGTATGTGTATGTGTATGTCTATGCCTGCATGTGGGTGTCCTAACCTGTCAGGTAGATTCCTTTAGGGATGCCTGAGCATGAAGAATTTCACTTGATGTGTGTGTGTGTGTGGAAATAGAGAAATGAGAAGGGAGGGGGGAATCCTCTTAAAGTTTCAATTATGCCAAAATGAGATTAACTGAACATGAATATATGTATATGTATATGTATGTGTGTACATACATGCATAAGTACTCATACTTATACAAAATTTCAACAATGCCAAATGAAATAAACTTATTTATATTCAATTTGCCAAATTTCAGAACTTTAATCAATTAGAACTGATAAAATCTGATTTATTCTAAAACACAAAGTGTAAAATTCATGCAAATTGCTGTTTATTGCCTTCTTCTTTATTTTTTTTTGTATTCTCCTTCCTTTCTAGTCAACAAGATTGAAAAGTGATGTCTCTTGTATCTTATTTTGTTTTCTCTTTTGTCCTGCTAATGAAATCACTTTTTGCTAATCGACCCACACGTACACACACCAACACACACACACATACACTCACAAACACACACTCCCCCACACCCTGTACAATACATTTTCCCCATAATCCATTAAAGCAGAATATGTACAGTAAACCAAGTACCTTTTGGCTCTACTTAATTTGCAACTCACATTGATTGGAAGAAAGAACATCAAAAAAAAGAAAAAGAAACTAAAATAGAAAGGGAATAAAATTGAGAGAGAAAGAAAAATGGTACCGGATGGGAGAGTCTAGAGAAAATCCTGCTAATGACTGCCTAAAATGTATTTTTCTACTTTATTTCCGTTTCCTTTTTGCCTCGTCTCCTCATAACCTCTATACCGCACCCCATTCTCCTTCTTCCACCCGGTTCCGTCTTATTTTCTTTGGCTTTGCCAACCTTCTAGCTATTTCTGTTCAATTTACTGTTTGCTGACTAAAAAGGGAAATGTTTTTGCTTGAAGGGGAAATGACAAAAGTTGTGGACAAAAATATCATTTATATTTTCTGATAGATTCAAATTTACTCAATTTAATCAACAGAAATATGTGTTGCCAAAGCATCTGTAGCCATTTTTACTAACTAGATCTAAATATATATAGATTTATGACATAATTAAAAGAAGTGTTGGTAAATTTTGTTTTCTGTTATGAAATCTTTAAATTAAATTATAGAAATTGTTTTATTAATTTAGTAGTAAAAGAAATGTATTGGTTTTTGTGATGGTAAATTATATTTTCTGTTATTAAATCTTTAAATTAAATTATAGAAATTGTTTTATTAATTTAGTAATAAAAGAAATGTATTGGTTTTTGAGCTCTTAAAACTTTTAAAGGGAAACTTAAATAAACGGAAAAAGGTTGGAGCATATTTTTCTATATTCTTTAACGTGATTGATCTTAAATAACCTTGAAATTGATTAACATTAGTATAGCTTACAAGCAAATAATTAACAATGTTTGTTCTCTTGAATTTATGTAGAGACGAGAAAATATTGTTTAAGAGAAAAGTTTGGATAATATATTTACTAGTATTAGATTAACAGATTAAATTAGAGAGGATGAAATATTGATTAAGAAAAAAGTTATGATAATATAATTATTAGTATTAGATTAATAGACTAGACTAAAAGGCCAAGCTATCTTTAGTCATATAGAAGTTTGTATACCCTGTAGTGAGTGTACCTCTAGATTTCTTTTCTATTTTAATTACTGTCAAAATATTGTTGTTATAATGTTACGAAAGCATCCCCAGATAAATTTTTGGCATATTATTTTTGCAATATTTGAACAGAACCAAAACCAGATTCAAACTGATTCTGATTCTGATAAAAGTTAAAACTCAATTACCGGACGATCGATTCTATAGAAGCTAGATCATATCATTTTAATCGATATGACTCCTAGGCATACAATGCCTGCAGTAAAATGAAGCTAGCGTCTGGCAAAATGTTCAATACTATATAGCCTTAATAGTCTCAGAGGAGATTGCTTAAATCCACGGACATGACTACGAGTACATTCAGCTCATCATGTTGATCAATAATAATTTTACATAACTAAAGATGTTTGCCTTCTAAGCTATGCCTTTCGCAAGACTATAATAAATAAATAAATATAAATCATTATAAAATGTTCTTCTTCAATTTCTTCATTGTCTTATTCTGCATTCTTTGTGCAAAATTCTAAAATATGTAGAAATTTTTCAAAATTTTATCAAATCAATTTGAAAATCTAAGAGTTATCTAGAACAATTCATTTATCTATTTCAAAAGAAAATCTCAAAGTTTCCGTTTACTTTCAGTTTTGAAACATTTTTGGCATTTGCCTCAGGCCGGGTCTCTATATTCCTTTTTCTCTTTCTCTTTTTTGGCAACTTTTCTTTTTACTTTTTACTGATTAGAGATTCGTTTTTTTTTTTTTTTTTTTTTTTTGATGTGCCAAAGTTTTGGCCATAAATTAAATTTTTTTTTGTTGTTGCCTCTTTTTCGTTTCGTTTTTAATTGTTTTTTGATGAGATGATGTTTAAACGGTGTTTGGTTGTTTTTTTTTTTTTTTTATTTTTTTTTATTTAGAATTCGTGACGAGGTTTGCACTCAAAAAGCGCAGACCTGGCAGAAATTAATGAGAAATTATATGTAATACTACCATGGCCAGGCCCGACACTTGAGACGGGCAAATAGAGAAATGAGAATGATGGGCAGTAGAAGATGGAGAAGGGGAGGGGTGGCAAATGGCGCAGACGGATGAGGTTGTAGGTGAAAGAGTTCTATATAGAAGTGAGGAGCATCACAACCATTAGCAGGGATAACACTTAAGAGTGGGTAAAACTTTTGATATAACTACAATTTGTGGGGCAAGCATCAAAATGCAGAATTCGCCATCTCTTTCACTCTAATAGTATCTCTCTCTCTCTATCTTTCTGTTAGATGGGAGTTACTAACTTGATATTGGCAATGCTTTTAGATAGCTTTTTCTGGTGGTTAGTTTTCAAACAGTTATGTAAGTTTTTGTATTAAAAAACTTTCCCTCTACAGGTAAATGATGTAAATTTTTAATTACTAACAAAACTTGTTGTCCTTCTACATGCCAGAAACAGTTTTACAAAGGCACAGAGAGTGAGAGAGAGAGAAAGAGAGAGAGGAAGATAGAAAGAGAAAGTAATAAAAGAACCATTGTTGGAAATTGTCAAAAAGTTTTCATCATTCAGTTCAGTTGCTGTCAAGTGTCATGAATTCTTACAAACAAAATGTCAACAATAAACTCAAGCATTGTATTGTTTAAATCTTTTGTGATTTTCCTAAAAAAAATTCCATATTATTTCCAGTTTTAATAAAACGTAATGAAGTCTTTTTTTCAAAGAGAAGCCAAAAGAGTTTTTAATGTTATTTAATAGTTCTTTTTAATTAAAAAACAAAAATTCAATTTCAAATTTGGTAAATATACACCAACTGAAAATTAGATGTCTTCTACTACCTTATAATTATATAATAAATGTGTGAAATAACAGAAAAATTTCCATTATCCCAACTTGTGATTATTAAGATTTTGAATTCAATTAGAAAATTTTCATTTTGAAACTTTGAAGATTTTTAAAAGGAAAATTTGATCATCTCATCTATTAAATTTTCACATATCAGATTAAAGTAAAGAAAACTTGATTTTGTATTCATTTTTAAACGAGTATATTAAATTATTCAATTGTCTTGAATTATTTTTGTTACAGGACCAACGGCACATTTAAACAGTTTGAGTTCACTTACATATAAGAGAGAGATCAAAGCTTCAAGTGTGACCAGATATGTAGATGTAGAAACACCAAATATAGTGTTGTATAATGTTATTCTTGGAATATTGGATAATGTTATTTCAACACTATCTAAAAACTCTTGAGAGAGAGAAACAAAGTCAATTAATTGTAGGAAGAAGTGGATATGAGATTTATATATTTATTTTAATTCTCAAAATATACGAATAATTATTTCTATCAAACAAGATAATCCGGGTTAAATCAGCTCCTAATTGATCTGAATAATTTTAATTCTGTTATATTTCGGTATATAATAATTTCAGTTAAATATAAAGTAAACACAATCTAATCTGCTTTATTTTACTTGAAATTACTTAAATGATTTTAGTTTTAAATGCTTTTTATTATTATATATAAAACCTATTATAATTTTATTCTAAATTTTTTTCTAAAACTTCAATAAACTTTTTTTACTTACTCTGAACACAGGGTATAAAAAGGAAGTTACAATTTAAAATTCGAAAGTTTTGCGAAATTAGCTAAGAAAACCGGAAATGAGACTTTCATCTTTATTATTTTCATTTATTTTGAATTTTTTTTTCTGTCTCTCTTGACAAAGGAAGTAGCAATTAGTTTTGAAAAGTGAAATAATTAATTTGTGGGTAACATAAAATAAAGTGAAAGAACTTTATGCTCCATTTAACTAAAGCTTCTATATATACACACACACACATACACAAAGTAATTTGAAAAGCTTACACAGATTTCATACGTGTATGTGAGTATGCGTGTGTGTGTGCGTCTATATGGCCATTCACGTACACTCACAATGGTTGTATTTCTAATCGGCTTAGACCATAACTAAATTGCATTTGAAGTAAATTGGTTAAAAGATATGATTAAAATACCATATATTTCTTTCAATTACATTTTATTTTTCAAGATAATCGAATTGAAAATTGTTGTTATATATATATATATATATATATATATATATATATATATATATATTTATATTTATATTTACTATAACGTGTAACTTGAATAATTGAAACAAATATTTGAATGAGAGTGTGAAAATTTTTTTATTTTATTTTTAATTAAAATATCGCACTCACCCACACACACACACATTCAGTTTTATTACTATTTTTTTTTTTACAATTGTCCTCTGTATTTGCTTTGGGCATTTCAATCAGCGTCAAGCAACAGCAACAAAAGGTTCTCGTTTAATTGTACTTGATTCGATACAGTTCCATTCGATCCAGTTTGGTCTTATTTTTATTACTTACACACACACACACACGCACACCCAATAAGAACAACAATTGCGACATCATGGCAACATTTAAGTGATTTTCATTTCCACATATAAAGTATATATACAGATATCACGATGTAGGGCAATTTTTACAACCAAGGACTCGATTTCTCTGCTTGCAACTCCTTTTGTACAACGAACAATTATGGTTTGTAAGTGAAATTGATTGTGGAATTAAGGTGGATAAATTTCTCTGTTGTAATAAATATCAATGAAACGGAAATAAAAGATTTATATATATATATATATATAATATAATATAATAAGGCAATTCAAGCAGATTAAAAATTAAGATCAGTAATATTCTTTCAAGTTTAGATAGAGTTGAATTTACATTTTATATAGGTCAGGGAAAATTATATTTATGTAGTATGTATCTATCATATTTTGCAAAACTAAATTAAAATTTGTTCACATACTCGACACATTTATTTAACTAAAATCATTTCCTTGGCCATTTGTTGTACAACCACAACTCATAAAGGAATTATATGAGTTTTAGCTTTGAGCACAATTTATTTAACATTTGAGGTAAAAATCTTTACTCATATTTTCACACAAATTGCCAAATGTTTTACAGCATAGCTAAGCAAAAATTGTCAGCAAAAATGCTAACAACAAAAACGAAAACAAAAGCACAAAAATAAAATAACAATTTTGGGGAAAAACAAGCCAGCAAACAGCAACAACAATAATAATAATAACAACAACAACAACAGCAAGTTGCATAATTTTACTAGCTCTCTCACATCTAGACCGCAAAACAACAACAAAAAAAAAAAAAAACAGAAATAGTAGAAAAACTAAAATAAAAAGTTAGAGGGCGGGATTTTAATAATCTAGGACAGAGCCAACTTTTAATACCCTTTGTTTATGTAGTGAAGGAAAAAAGTGTTTAGTTTTTTAAAGTGATCTGATAGAAATGAAAATTTTAATCACATTGGTTGCTTTAAAAGACATTTAATTAGTTTAAAGGATTTGTTTCTTATTATGTTAGATTATATATTATAATAGAGATATGAGCTTATTTTAAGGAAATATATTGAATCCAATAAAGACAACTAATTAGTTTATTTTTATATTAGATAATATAATATAGACCTGACCTAATACTCTAAGGAAATAAAACGAATTCAATAGAGACAACTAATTAATTTATATGATTAGTTTATTATATAAAACATAATATGATATATGTAGATATGAGCATATTTTTAACAACTACTTAGTAGGTTAAGTGATTAGTTTATTATATAAAACATAAGATAATATCTGGTATAAAGTATAATACATTAGTTCAAAATATAAGAATACTTTAGGTTGTTAAAAGTGATCAACTTGACTGTTTTTTATAGTAGATAAATATTTATATATGGCAAAGTGCTTAGTAGATAATGCTAATTTATATATATTTCATTTGAAATTAGTTTTGTTTACATTAATTTTAATAATATTATAAATAATTTTAATAATACTAATAAAAAAGCTTTTATAACAAAATCTTTATAGCAAATTATCTACAATTGAATGCATAAACTAACTAGATAGGCTAACTAAATAAAATATGAATACTAAATATCATATGTTTACCTGCTCTAAAAAGTGTTATTAGTCAACAGTTATTAGCCAGCTATGGTTATAACTATCTATGTGATATATTAGCCAGCTATATACAATTTCAATAGCTGAAAAAAAGGTTCCTTTGTTCCAAAAGTGTTATCATGGGCAAAAATTGAACTTACATATTAAAATTGCACATTCTTACGATAATCCTTTCTCTCAATAAATAGATTGTTCCATTTGTAATAGCCTATATTTCTTTTCTCCTATTTAATAAGCACCTATGGCCATGGGTCTTAACGAATGTTCCCTTTTAGTTTTTTTTTTAAAGGGTATAACAATTTTATGTGTTTTGTATGTTTACGTCAGACAGCAGCAGCAGCTCACTAACAACAACAAAAAAAGTTTTGTGGGTGGTGAAGAGGGAGGGGAGGGGTCAGTTGATGTGTATAAAGTATACATATTTGTACATGTGTGTGAGTGTGTGTGTGTGTGTGAGTTGGCATTTTATTACAAAAGTTTACATGACTCTTTCTGGTCTTGATATTTTGTGGTTAGCGTAGCCTAGCTGCTTTTGTCATTTTCTTTTAATTTTTTCTTCTTCTTTCTTTCTAGAAGTGTGTGTGAGAGAGAGATAGTTGATTAAAAATCAAGTCAAGGTTGCCCAATTTGATTATCTTTGGCTTAATATAGATTCAATTAGCCTTTAACACAAGAATTTTGTTGCAAATGCATTGTGGCTTTGGCAATTGTCAGTGAAAGTTTCGACCACAAAAACTCTAATCGAAGCCACGTAGAACAAGTAAAATGCATTAGACTTAGAGAATGAGGAAAATGAGGAAAAATAAGAGAGAGAGAGAGAGAGAGAGTGAGGGGAAAAAAGGTAAAGTGGAAAAGTAAGTGAAAAACTATATCAACTAAAATTGAGTTAAAGCGTAAAAGTTTTGCAACTACAGCGTATTCCCGCTTTCGATCCCTCTTCCCCTTACCGCTTGCCATCTAACTTTATTGCGGCTTAAGTTGACCAACCACAAGTAATGGCGTCACGCTGTCCAATGTAATTAAGCACACACACACACCAACACAAAGAACATACACACACACACACACAGACAGTTGCTTACACACATATGACCAACAAGAACCTTCATTATTAGCCATATAAAACCATATTTAATATGCGTTGTCCGACACCCAATTTTCATGGCAAACAAGCCAACTGGCAAATGAATGAAGAAGGGTGAACCCATAAAATGTTGTTCATTCGATTCCAGATAAAGATGGCCACGGCCGACCACCGACCACCGTTCATTTATTTGACTTACGCAAATGTGTCTCTCTATCCCGCTCTCACTCTCTCTGTCTCTGACTGGTTCTGTGCATGTATGTGCATGTGTGTATGTGTGTGTATGTGGGTAAAGTCAAATAAATGGCAACTCATAAGGTCACTTTTCGTTATGACCCATAACATATTTTTTAATGAAATGCTCAATACTCTTCACTCTTGAGTTTTGCGGCTTTTTTTTCTTTTTTGCTTGCTAGCCAGTTCTTTTGCCCATTTTCTTTGCCAATTAAATGGCTTTTGTGGTAGGTTATGAAATGAACATATGTATGTTTGTGTGGCCTTATTATTATGACAAAAATTAAACTGTCTGTCGCTCTAGGCCAATTTATATGCCCGAATAAGTATGCTTTTTTTTTTTTAAAAAAGGTCAAACACATCAACCATTAAGATCCATCCTCTATAAGTTAATATGTTACCAGATATATGTATATATGAAATCAACATAAGTATGAAAAAAAGAAAAAGGAATTTAAATTTCACAAAATATATAAAAAGGTATATAATCGAAATGCCAAATGTTTCAATTCATCGTCTTATATGCTTATCAATTTACAATAAAAATAAAAGAAGAACAAATATTTGTATTAAATTTCTTTTCGTTACCTTTGGCTTAGTTGCCGGCTCATTAGATAAAAATCGACATTTCATGTTATAACCTTAATACCCTGTTTTGGGTAGGTAAAAAAGAAAGTATATAAACATATGAAATGATTTATAATAGCCACAAAATTTGTGATCAAATTTATTTTTAGACTAGCTAACTTGGCAGAATTAGAATGGTTATAATAATACAATTTTTTATATGAATTATACCGTTGAAATAGAGAAAAAAAGTTTTGTAGATTAATTTTTAAATACACTGCTATCCTATGTACATATATAGGGTATATAAAAACCGGATAAGCAAACTTAATGCATGTCCTGATTTTGGCATTGCGGTTACCACAACGGCAGCATCAGCATTAATGAGCCCTTTTTGCATGTTAATTTTGTAGGGAGATGTCTTTTACTCTGTGAAAGCAATAATTACATCAATTTGTTTATATATATTTATATATATATATATTTATATATGTATGTATGTCTACGTGTAGGGCAATGCACATTTTATAATTGGCTCTGGATAATATTGGTCAGGCTATATACAGTCTTTATATAGAATGAGTCCTACTCTTTGGTTTGGTCTGGTCTGGTTTGGTTTCAGTTTAATTTGGTATGTGGTTGGACAAAATTGTGGTCTGATTAATGATACTCATATAAACTAACCGTATAATAACAACAACAACAACAACAACAAGAAAAACTACATGTAACAAATTTTATGGTTGTTGTTGTTCTTGCTGTTGTTGTTGCAGCGAGGTGATTGATGTCAGCCATTCGCCCGCTAAATGTCAAACTAAATCTACTCAACGATTTTTGGTTAGCTACTTCCTTTAACAGGAAATGCTGTTCAAAAAAAAAAGAAAAAAAATAAGAAAAGGCAATGGCAACGGCAACAGCAACGGCAACGACTCCAAGGACGATGATGCCACGTTCGAAACCATTTTGCGGTGATTTTTAGCTCGTTTATATTTATCGGTAAAGTACAAGGCAACGACAGCCAAAATGACAAAAAGTAGAGGAAAGAAAACTTATACAATACTTGGGTGCAGCAGCAGCAGCAGCATTTCCACAACGAAACGGAACACCATAACACACATACACACACACACACACACACACACATACAGAAAATATATATATTACGAAATGTACGTGAAGGCTGCCTGCTAAATGTCAAATATTTTGTCAATCCCCACACATATACACTGAGTTATAGAAAAGGGGATAGGAGAGTGAAAGAAAGACAGAGGGAGAGAGAGAGAGAGAGAGATACATATAAGAAAGGAGAGAACAACAGTTCGGGCAGAGAGGTAGACGAAAGCGAAGAGTTGGCAAGCAATTGTCGTATCCTTGTTTGACAGTTCATCCAAAGCAGTTGGAAAATACAAATAATGGAACACAAAATAAGTGTAAATACGGCAAAATTTATATATATATTCACACATACATATATGTAATATATATGTGTATAAGTATGTATATACACTTTTTGCATATGGAATATGAACACATTGTGAAAGATTCAATCCAAATGCAAAAATTTTATGCAACAGAATGGTTTTTAGCGAGAATATTTAATATTAATATTAAGAAGAAATTCAACCACCTATTATCCAATTTAACAGAAAATAAAACTTGTTGTAGAAAGAAAACTTTTCTTCAGTCTGTTAAATTTCTGAGTATGTATAATTTATATTTCTATCTAACAATCTGAATACTCTTTCTGCTCTTTCTTTGGCCTTTGTAAAGAATTAATATATTTATAATTAATAATTAAAATAAATATAAACTATTAAGGCCGTATATCAATAATTGATCATCGAAACATTTGATGTTAAAGTTTGGTTTAAAGATATATAAACAATATCGATTTTACAATAGCTTGTCAGCGATTTGTATAAAGAGATTTCTTTTTTTATTTATTGTGATTTAGTAATTCTAAATTCGATTACCAATTAAGTCCCAAAGTTCCAAAGAACATAATAGTAATACGTAAAACGATTCTTTTCCTGACAATCGTCTTTTAAAGTAGATCATTTTTGGCGACAATAGTTTTCCCTTTAGCCCATTTTCATGAAAAATCAAACTATTTTGATTTTCCCATAGATATTTTTCAGACTTTCTTAAACTATTATTCCGATAGATCAAAGCCCCCACAGATAGAAATTTGAAATAAAGTTTACATACCGCACATACTGTTTTTTCTCCATTACATTAATGTTCATGCACAGGCTGATCAAGAATATATATATTTTTTAGTTTTTAGGGTCAGAAATGCTTCTACCTTCATTCTACCATTTAGACAATTTTGGAGTGACTTTTACTCTTTTTGCCATAGACTACAGAAATTTGTTCTTTTTTCAATATCAAAATCAGAGACCGAATAGATTAATTCCCTATTGTAATATTAACAAAAGCATACTAAATATTTTTACTATGATTTGATTGATTTTTTAATTGATGTAAATCTATATAAAAAGTTTGTTTTGTTTATTTTTATTTTTAAAATATTTATCATAAAAATATAATTATACATTATGGATGTTGTTTTCGTCTAAGCCGAAGGCCTTAGTTGCCAGTGCCTGTAAAATATAGTTAGGTTGATAGTTTACAACTATATCCTATACTTTAATAATAATATAGATATAATTATACACTAAATTTTGCAATTGTTTTGTTGCTCTTATTTATTTTTATCAAAAGTCAATTGTTGTTTTTTTTTTCTCCAACATATTTGCCATTTACAAAATCGTTTGTTATAAATTAAACATTTTCTTTTTTTTGTTATGCCGTGTTTAACCCCCCTCCCAACCACTAGTACCCACATTTGGTGGCCATTTGTTGGCAGTTGCCTTTCGCCAGTGTGACAAGATAAGAGAACAAGTTTGCATGGTGTGTTCGTGTGTTAGTGAGTGTGTGTGTACATATAGGGTAAAGCATGGCACGTGAAGTCAATTTTACGTGTCATGGGGACATAAATTACAATTTGAGTGGGGCAACACCAGCAACAACAAGAACAACAAGAACATGCAAATTGTAGGTGTGTGTGTTGGGGGGTAGTCTGGCGGCATAAATAGCAGCTGACGCATTATAAACTGCACTTGTGTGTAAATAAATGAAAAAAGCAAAAAAAACAAGAACCCGAGATGAAAGAGAAAACTATTAAAAATTCTGGGCACAAGTGTCGCACACACTTAGAGACATATTAACTGTACGTGTAGATGTGTGTTTTGTGTGTGTATGTGTGTAGTGTCAGATTCATTACACCATTTTAACTAATCACCACATCAGCAATTAGACACAACTAAATATATATCTATATATACATATATACTCCATTTAACTATAAAGTTATATAATAAATCCAGTTTATAGTTCGAAATCTAAACTAACTTTACAATTTTTCTCTTGTTCTCGTTTACAGGTATGCGAGTTTATTCCTCTGTTACACCATCTGTCAGTGTGTGTGTGTGTGTGTGTTTGCAGCTTAAAAACTTTTGTTATCAACAAATGTGTAAATCTACCTTCTCCTCGGACAACAACAGGCGAAAAAAAAATATAGAAAAGTTATCTACATTGGATATATCTGCAAGTATATTATACTCTGAGTGTGTGTGTGTGTGGGTGTATGTGCGATTGTGTGCTAGTTGCCCGTCTAACTTTTTAGTTGTTATATTTATGATAGTTAAGAAATCGTTTTACGAGGAGCTCGGTAAAAGGTTTGTTAATTAAGCCAAATTCAAAACAGTAAAAGAAAGCGCCCAACAAAAAAAAAAAAAAAAGAAAGAAAGAATGAAAATTTTTCACAATTTAAATTTTAATTTCAAGTATTTCTAATTTTAACTAGAACTCAAGTGTGCTATCATTTTTCTTTTTTATTACTATTGTTTTTTCCTTTTTTTTTTTTATTTTTTTCTTTTTATCATAAAAGTCACGCCTACTTAGCATTAGATCCAGTTTACCGCCCACCCTTTTCACAGTTAGTCCTTATTTCACACGGCTTTCAGTTATCTAACCCTAAGGGAGGTGGCAGTCGTCAGGCAGGCAGTTTGGCAGGCAAAAATTACCAGTTATTATTTTTCCAAGTGAAAACTTTTCACTCTCATCGCTTGGGTGGTTTAGGTTTAGGCGCTTGGATATAACAGCAGGTATGGGGTTCTTTTTTTTTTTTTTTTTTTTTTGGGGTTTTCTGGTTTGGGGTTTTTTGGTTTTGGTTTCGGGTTGCTCTTGGGGCAACTTTCTAATCAGTATGTGCCTGCCTGCCTGCCTGCCTGCCTGATGCCTTTTTTGCCTCTCTCTCTCTGGATTCTCTCGGCTCTCAACTTTCAACTCCTCTGTGGTACTTATCGATTACCCATCATCAGAGGTGAAAATGCTACTTTCAATGCCGCAGCAGTTTGAACAACATTTTCAATATGCTGCTCACACGATTTCAGGCATTTTCTTTTTCCTTTGTGTGTGTGTGTACATGTGTGTGTACATGTGAATGTGGGTAAAACTTTGTCAATCGACTATACCATAAAACTTTATCTAAATGGTTAAACCAAGCAAAGGTAAAAAGACACTGAAAGAGTCAAAAAGACTTTCATTTAAAAAGTCAACAACAAAAGCAGCTTTTGACTACAATTGAAATTTAATTTGCTCTTTTTACCAGGAAATTACAAGTTTTAAGTATAAATTGAAAAAGATTTATACAATAGGTACACATATAAAAAATAAGTAATCCTTTAGTACATATAAATCAACTGATTAATAGTCATTATATTTCTTAATACTTAAGATCTCTTTTTTAAATACTTTTTTTTTTGTTATTAATGTTAGTTAAATCTGTTTTTAAAAATTTCGCTATCCAGTTATCAATCAACTTCAATTTTTCATTATTTATATTTATCAATTTGACGGATTCGCTTTATTAATTATGATTAATCGATGTATAAAGTAAAAGTATTGGGGAAAAAAAAGGCAGTAATCAATTAAAGTTGTGATTTTTATGAAATTTTCGCAACTGGAATTCAATATTTTGTGGGTGTGATAACTATTAAGTATTAAATATTCAATAGTTTAAATATATAGAATAGAATATAGTCATTAATTAAATGCTGCTGTACACAATGTTTTATATGGATTTCTGAATTTAAGAGATCTTCAATTAATGTCATATATTTTCTAAGGCTTTTTCTTTTATGGCTTTTTTTGGGCTAGCTTGACTTAACTAATAGTAAAATTAAATGCTCTCTTAATAAAAAGAAAACAGGATTCCTTAGCTCTAACGTTGTAGGGAATTAATTTATATAAAAGCTGCATTTATTTTTGATAATTCGAAAAAGTTGAATAATTAAAACGAAAAAGGGAAATGGGAAAAGTGCGAAATAACGAAGTATATATTAATGTAAAGCTCACACTCTTTTTCTTTCCAATAGCTACCAAAGTGTCTACAATATATACATACATGCATATATAGAAAAGTTATGAAATATCTTAGGCAACGTAGAATAAGTTGTGGCTTAATACTGCAAACGGATAAAATTACACCACAACTTGAGTCAAACCAAAAAGAAAAATAACTGAAAAATTGAATTGAGTTGAAACAAGATACGCAGCAACTGTACAATAAAAGCTCTCAATCAACGGAGCAGCTACTTGTTGTTAAAATACTTATACTAACTAAATAAATAAAAGGAAAAATGGCAAATGACTAAATCATCTTCTATATTAAAGTGTCTTATCTATCCTTTTGCTTAGTCTTTGTTTCCGGCTATCGTTATATAAACGTAAAATAATGTTTGTATCCTAATCCTTTTTCATGCCGCAAACGTTTCTGATTACATTGTCCTATTTTCACCCTGTCCCTCTCATCCTCTTCTTTCTCTTTTATTTCCTGTTTCTCGCTCTTTTCATGCCTAATTAATCAATGTAAAGAGGAAAATGAAGAACTTACCAATTTGTCAAAATAAGGGAAATTTTCTTCAAGAGGGAAAAACTTGCTCTGTCTATTTAAGAAAATGGGTAGAAGACTTTGCCGTTGTTTATTTTAATGTTAAATACTTTCCCCTTTAGTCGCTTACGCTACTCTCTGTCTCCCTCTCTCTCTCTCTTTATCTCACTCCCTCTCGCTTTACACTCATTTACCACACCATTTTAATTATAAATTCCAGCCAAAATGTTGCACACACTCCAATAAGCATTTTGGGTAAAAAAAAGGTACAAAAAAAAGAGAGAAAGGAAAGTTGAACCAAAAAAAGGAGGAGGTGGTCCCTTACAATAATAAACAAAACAAAACGAAAACATAAATGGGGAAGAGGGGAATGAAAAAAAGGAAAACGTATATTAAAAATATGCACCAAAACTTTTTGTCATAAATTTGTTGTAAACTTTTTTGCTTTTAGCTATAGTTGCTGTTGCAGCAGTCGCAAAAAACTTTTTGCCAAACGACAACTTTAATTAAAGAAAGGAAATTTTCATGTTTCATTTTTCAAATTTTATGCCTCTTTCAATTGTGTGCAACTTTATTCAATTCAATTTCAATTTAGAGTCAATTGAATTGATTTCACAAAGGAGAAGAAATATATACAAAAAAAAACATATATATTTTTGAGAAATTCAAATGAAATTTTCAATTCAATATGCAATTGAATTGAAACTCCACTTCAATTCAATATCAATCAATATGATTGAACATCAGAGAGATCTGAGATGAAAGAAAGAAATTATTAAACCAACTACAATTGCTAATGAAAAGCAACAATTTCAATTCATTTTCAACCTGATGTATTCGCTGCAAATTATTGAACGAAGAAGTAAGAAAAACAAACACAAAGAGGAAAAAAGAAGAAAATAAAATCAGAGAAACCAAATAAAATTGTTAAACAAACGACAACTGCAAATGGAATTTTAATTCAATTTGAATATGCGCTGAATGGGCGGAAGTAGTGGGCGAACATTGTAGGAGTGGCACTGCGGGTCGAGACAGGATGACAGTCCAGGAACTCTATTAACATCCTGCCGAGTTGTTGCGTTCTACCATTCCTTATTTTTTTCTTCTTTTTCTTTTTATGTTTTTGTATTTTGTGTTTCTCTGTCTCTGTCTCGTTCTGGCTTGTTGACTGTTTTACTTTCATGTACAATTTGCTTTTGTTCCCTTTTTTGGTAGCAAAAGTAATTTCATTAAGGTCCCAGGTTAAAAAGAGAAAATGTCTCTTTAATTAAGGCTAGGCATTATAATTGATTTACAATTTTTTTTCCTTCTTTCTTTCTTTTTTGCCATTGATTAATAACTATTTTACCTTGAATGCTATACTTAAGTTTGCTTTACATGAACAGCGGACGGTCAGAGCCCACCTGTTGCAATTGTTATTGTGTAATTTGCTTCCGCCTCTGGGGAGCAATTGTTGCAGTTGGGGGTTTTTGAGGTGCAAAACTCACTTAGGCACACTTGCCACATGTATGCAAAGAGCTTAGCCCAGAGGGAGCCACTGTCAATTGTGTCTATGTGTCTAGAGTTGAGAACTTAAACTCATTAGCTGCTGCCGCTAGGTTGATTATGCACAGCAGCAGCAACAGCAACAACAACAGCAGCAGCAAAAGCATCAAAAGTAGCAACACTGCAACTGTAGTTCAGTTTAGGTCAGGTAAAACTGGATGCTGGGATGGTTTGTTACTTTATGAATTTTTCATAATGACTGTGACTAGAACTACGGCTGCTGCAGGTTGCAAGTTGGGGTTGCAATTTACCCTGGAGTCATAGCGGTGACGATGACGACGACGATAACGGCAACGGCAACAGCAACGAGAACGCCGCCAACAACGACAACGACAACGACACCGACGATGATGAAGAAGTCAAGTGGCCAACAAATTTGGGTCAACTGCTGTGGAATTTTTTTCCTACTGTGCATTGCAGCACAAAATTGCCTTGTTTCTGTTTTTTTCTGGTTTTTGTTTTTGTTTCTGTTGTTGTTGCACATGCATAAACCAAGTCAAAAAGGTGCGTTAAAAGAAAATCGTTTTAGTTTCAAGTGAAAGAGCAAAAAAATAAAAAAACTCTCACGTATACACACACACACGCACACGAAAACAAATATACAAACAAGCTCACAAATTGCTTGGCTGCTTTTTCTGACAACCTAAAAGGAAGAATTTGAAAACTGTAGCATGCTTTTCAGCATGCTTACAAAAATACACTAATAGACAAAGTAAAAGTTCCAGTTTAAATCTAAGTTTAAATAAAGAATATACCCAAAATACTAATGCACAGTATTACAACAATTTAATATTTAGATCAAGGCTAAATATATTATTAAATTCAAATTATTTATTATAACAAACGTCGATCAATGTAAGAGTATTTGTTTTCAAAAAAAAATTGTTGAATATAGAAAAATGTGAAATATAGCCTGACGTAACATCTATTTATGGTGTTAAATACTTTTATGATATATTATTTGTTATAGTAATGTGTGTTAATGGATCAACATTTTTTTTTTGATAATATGCATCCTTTATTACATGGAATCCTTCATTAAGAAATAAGTTATAAACATATATTATATATTATATTGAAACCTCTATTAACACATAGGTAATAATTTAATTAAATTTAAATTAGTTACGACTGCAGATATCTATTCCTCAACTACAGATCTGAAAAAAGGATTTCAATGGAATTTGTTGCATAAATGAAACCGAAATTATTTCAAATTTTATAAAATAACAACATCTACTAAAAATTTCAAAACCTTACTTAAAAATTTGCATGGAAAGAAATGAAATTTTATTGCTTTTGCTGGGTTAAATGTGAAATATGAAAATTTTGTGCAAATGTTAGTAATATTTTATAAAAAGCTAACCAGATTTGTGCCAACAACCTGCTTGGCATTTATATACCTTGTATATGCATATGTATGTATGTATATATGTATGTGTGTATTTGTGCATCATGTGTGCTGCATGCAACGTTTCTTTATCGTGCATTTCATGTGTAAGTAGGCACATTTAAATATGTGTACACGAAACTTGCAAAGTTGGCGCAAATTAAATGTTGGAATTATAATAGGAGCAAACGTAACAAGTTTGTATTTCTTCTTTAATTAGATTTGAAATGGTTTTTTTTTTCTCTTTTGGTTTTCGTTTGCTAAACCTTAATCCCTACTACTACTACTACTACAAACCAGCCCATGTCAAACGTGAAAAGAGAATTTTTCTCTATTTTTCTTTTGGTTTTTCTTGGTTTACTTTTTTTTTTCTTCTCTTTTCTCTTTTTAAAGCTTCAGGCTTCAATTCAAATGAAAAGTTGTGCTTCGTTGCCATTTCAATAAGCAAACATTGGCAAAATCGCAGGACAAATAAGCACAGCAAACATGTATACACACACACACACACACACATGCCCATACTACACATAAACATACGTATACATATATCCGGCAAATCAAATGTAAACAGAGAGGCAGCAACAACTATAGCAACATTCAACAACAACTACAAAGATTGTGTGACATTTCTAATGGGGCAGCCAGTGGAGTTTGCCTGCCTGCCTGTCTGCTGTCAGCGTATGCCTGCTTGCCGATCCTGTTGCTCCTTCTGCCATATCCCTACTTGTTTTCCTTCTTTCTTTCTTTTTCTTTTTTTTTTTCTTTTTTTGTGTTGCCAACAGAAGAAAAATTCGTATTTTATTTTTGCATATATTTGTTACAGTTGAGAGAAGAAAAAGAACACACCCAATCCTCACCCACTCTCATGTGTGTGGCAACATTTTGTATCTTACCCATTTCAATGTGTGTATGTGTGTGTGTGTATGTGTGTGTGTATGACAACAAGAACGACGACATGGACTACGACTCCAACGCCAACTACTTCACATTAAGTGAAATGAATGCTGCTGCTCCTGCCAGGAAATGCAAAGCAAATGCAAATAGCAACAACAATTGCATAACATTTTAACCCCCGCCCCATCCCCTTCAACCTGCAACCTCACAGATGTGTTGATTGTTTGGCACAATTTGTTTCCAAAGCTGTAAAGAGAGAAAAAAAAACATCCATAATAATAAACAATATTATCCATATGCCTCTTGCCCTGCATTATTTCCATGTCAATTAGTTGCAATTTCTCATCTGAAGACACTGAGACAAATCACTTTTGTTGAACTTTATTTTACAAAACTTAAAGTTCACTTAATACAAAGAGTAATGTATGTAAGTTATAAAATATTTTATAAAAAAAAATACTCTATATGTGGAAATAGTTTTTATTGCAAGTAAATGGAAAGTATCTTCTTGGGCTACTTTTTTTTGCTTGCTATAAAATTCATTTTCTCACGAGTCACAAAAAATGTGAATTCAAATTATTTATTAATTTAAGGCCTCTAACGACTAGTATCTATAGCTAATGTAGAGATTGATTATAATTTGGTATTGCTTTTCGATCATTTTATTCATAAATAAATAAATTTAGGGCTCTTGTAGTCAAATCTGAGTTGTTATAACTGTAGAAAAGTGGTTAAAAGAAACTAGTAATTCAATATATATTATATTATTTTTTAAATCTTCTTTATTGTTTTCTTCCTTAATGGTTTTTATGCAGAGCAACTTGAAAATAAATTAGAAAAAAGTATTATCGGTGGAGATTTTATTAAAAAATATGTTTCATAAGTCAAATTTATACCATTTTTTATATTCTATGCTATTCCCTCTGATCCTTACCATTTCGTTAGTGGCAGCTTACTGCTTTCAGTTAATATTTGCTAATAGTTTTAGAATATTTTTTAATTACTTCCTGAAATTCTTTATAATCTACCTAAAGCTGATATTGAAGATGATCTTATATCTTTAAAGGAAAGTTTATTTCAATAACGCAACTAATACTTTGTTTGGCAATATTTCCTGAAATTCTTTATAATCCATCCAAAGCTGATTTTAAAGATGATCTTTTATCTTTAAAGAAAAGTTTATTTTAATACTTAACTTTGTAATAAAATAATGGAAATTCCCCCAGTCGCTTTGATTAGTTTAGGACGGACTATAGAGTACTTTTGTATACAGAGATTGAGTGAAAAAGTGGAATTACATACATACACATATAGCTTTATATACATAAATGGCTCTCAAGGTAAACTAAGTTTTATTCGTCTTCTTAAACTCTGTTTAGTTTAGTGACAAGAAAATGATATTGCTTTGTTATTGATCTTATTCAAGATTTTTTTTTATTTCTTGACAAATTTAAATTACTACTTTTATTTGTAGAATTTATATCAAATTCCGTCTTTCGCTCTGTTGGCATGCATGTGTGTGAGTTTCTGTGTGTGTGTGAAAGCAATTTCTAAAGTTGACTTGCAGCATATAAGAAGCTTTTCTCAGTCGTATTGAAGAGGCGGGAGAGACTAGGCAAACAATGAACACAAAATGCAAACAACTTGAGGCAGGTGTCAGCTGGCTTTTCCAGCTGTTGTTTTTCCACTTTTCACTTGTCTCTCTCTCTCTCTCTCTTTCGTGTGCGTGTGTGTTTGTGTTGACAACATTGTTGACGTCGTCTTTACAAAATAACATAGCATACTTTTCAGAGTTACCCAGACTCACGCATTGCATCAGTCTCTTGCCTCTCGTCTCCAGTGTCCGATTACCTGCTGGCAGTAAAATTTTCGCTCTCTGCATATGGAAAATATGCAGCTGCCTTACTTTTCAATCTACCGACCCAACCTCCATCATCCCTCATTCTCCTTTACCATATAGCATCCCACAGCCAAGCTCTCAGGTTGCATGCAATCAATTTCATTCATTGCAACATGCAACATGCAATTATATGCATGTGCCAGAGCAGGTAAACCAAGCCAGAGGTTCTGGTTCCGGTTCTGCTTGTATGCAATGCCTCTTTGTGAGTTGAAAAATATCTCATACATTTCCCTACCACTCTCCCTCTCTCTCTCTCTCCTCATGCATTTTTTCCTTTTCCACAGAAAATTGTACAAAAAATTTCATATGAAAATTTCCATTTTTGTTAACTCTTTGTGCGCAATGGCAAAAAAAAATATATATTCATAAAGCGGCGTCTGTCTTAGCCAAAAATGATAGCTTGATCATCGTCATCGTCATCAGTATCATCAACAATATTAACAACAACAGCAACAACAACAGCAGCAACAACAACAGAAAGGGCAGCAGCTATTTCATCACTCAATGCCAGCAATCGATCAATATTCAATTACTAGCACTTAGAGCCCCCCCCCCCACTCCTTGCACCGCCATGGATCCCTTCACTCTACACATTCAATGCATTGGCAAATCGTATCTCTGACTTTGCCTTCACTCTCTCTCATTGCTGTTTGATTACACGTGTAATTCAATGCCCTTTTGGGCCACTGGCATTTGGTACAATTTACGCTTGTTCCTTTGTCCATTCTACAGGATTCTTAGCACTCTTTATACACTTTTTCTCTTTCTCTCTCTCTCCTCTATGTGTGTGTGTGTGGTGGTTTAAGGCCGTTAATTGAATTTCCATTTAGCTATTTTATGGACCAACATTTTAAAAAAAAGAAAAAGAAAATTTCGTAAAGCTTTTCCGACAACCGAAAAGAAGGGGAGAATTAAATGTGAAAAACGGGCGAGTACTTTTATAAGTAGCTTTGGCAGTCAAAATGAGTTGTGCGGTCTTTTGGGGGGTAAATTTTGCTGTTAATAGCCAAAGCTGACAGCCAATGCGATCAACAGAAGTTGCAAAAATTAACAAATTGTAAAACAAAATCAAAAAAGGAAAAAAAAAACACAATTCAGCACATTACAAAACCAACTGAGAAAAGTTAACAGAATTTTATAATTCTGTA
The DNA here is from genome assembly GCA_018150375.1 of Drosophila sturtevanti. NCBI lineage: Eukaryota > Metazoa > Arthropoda > Insecta > Diptera > Drosophilidae > Drosophila > Drosophila sturtevanti. The sequence goes on along the minus strand of JAECWJ010000324.1, from coordinate 653,355 downwards.
ATCAGAAGTTATTAAAGTTTAATTTTGAATTTCACGCTTCTCTTTTCTTTGGTTGATTTTAAGTTGCAAAATCTATGAGTGCTCTTATATAAAAATTTAAAAGCATTAAAGAATCCTTTACATTGATAAAAAAAAATTGTACAAAATGTTGAGAGAAGTGCATTAACACATACATACATACATATATTTTATATATATATGTAGATTGGCTTGTGCGTTGAATTGTTTTTTATATTCTTGCTTTTAGAATATATAGCAAATTATAAGTATTTATCCAAAGATATAAAATCATATATAAGTATGAGATTTGTTTTTAGAAATGCATTAATAATTAATACAAATTTCTTTCTTTATTTTTCTGCAAATTCAGGCTTAATATTAATTGATTTAAATTAAAAATTTACACAAAAAAAATATATAGAATTTCTTAGTTTATTATTCCACAGTTCCAAAGTTAATATGTATTAATTAACTTAAATTAAAAATGTATAAACCAAGGAAAAATTTGTATTGCTATAAAAAGGAAAGAAATTTCTATAAGGTATAAGGTATACAAAGTAGATTTCAATAATATAGTAATAGTACAAAAACAATTTCACAGTCTTCTAGTTTGTGATTCTCTTGTGAAGTAAATAATCTGTAGTATATATATAAATATATACCATTAAGTTTTAATATATACATCGTTTTTCCCATATAACAGATCGAACAACAAGATAAATTCAAACTAAAACTTAAGATTCTTAAAAAATCTTTTAAACTGTTCCCCTGCAGATTTTTATGAAATTTTTTTATTTAATTTATTTATTTATTTAGATTAATTTTTTCAAATATATTTATTAGTAAATATATATAACTAATTTAACAGTGATAGCAAATCTTTAAAGTCCATAACAAAATTGTTTTGTTTGCTAAATTTTCAATATTTATTAAAATGTTGAAAGTCCTGTAAAAAATGATAACACAATAAAAAAACTTTTGATTTGTCTTACATATTTTATATTCTTATACTTGCTGTATGCAAGCATTGTGTATCAAACTTTAAGAATTTTTAATTTTATTTTTTATATTTACTCATTTTTCTATTTTAATATAGAATATTCATAAAATTAGTTTTGCATTTTCTAACTGAAATACTTTTACAATGTATCATCATATGCATGTCAATAGCGTACTCAAGTATGTACCTGTGTGTGTGTGTGTGTGTGTGCATTTCCATTCCTATTACTTCATATTCTCTTTGTTGCACTCATAAATTACCAAGTTAACCTGAATGAAAGGAATTTTTTTTTTTATAAAACAAAGCCAATCATTGCCACAGTGCACTTTGAATTGAGAGCTGGTAATATTTTCTACTAGTTTTCTCTCCTTTATCCCGCAATCGTCCTATTTTTTTTTTCTACTGGCAAACTCTTGTGCATAACTTAATTATGGTTGGGATAGCACATGGATGGTAGAGCCAAGGACTAGCCGCAGCGGCAGCAGCAGATGAGGAGGAGGTGGAGGGGGTGGTAGGTAGTAGTCACTCTTCGAGTCGGTTTGCAGTCGGCAGGAACTGCAATCCGTTTGGCACCCTCAGTCGAGTGTATAGTAGCAGAGGAGGGAAACTCTAGCGCGTTTTCCGCATCCGCGTTGCTCAATGATCCGTGTAAGCACACATACATATAGCGAAACGGAAAACCAGTAAAAGAGAAAGAGACAGAGAGGAAGAGAGAGAGAATAAGATAGACATAAACCAGACTATATATATACATGTCTATATATATTTAGTAGATTTCTATATATATATATAGAAAAATGACTGCGCTTTAGCCAAATCATTGATTAGAATTTTAATGCATAATTTGGAATTTTATTAATCTGCCTCGTATACACATAACTCATTAAATTTGAATTTAATGGAAGATAAGCAAAGTGTGTGTGTGTGTGTGTGTGTATGTGTGTGTGAAATAAGTGGAGATATAAAATAAGTACATACTTAGAAAGAGAGTTAGAGGGGAAGAGAGAGGATTTTAGTCTTGAGTAAGTGAGGTGTAAATTTTTGCAATGGTATTTAATTACATGTGCCATTTATGGTTTGCCTTACCCACCCACCCACACATACATACGCAACGACGCGTCGATAAACAAACACATTTTAATTAATGAAATCCAATAAAGCACAAACACACACACTCTTGCACACACACACACACACACATATAAACACAAAAACACCCACAGCCATAGGTGCTTGCCTGGCATCTTTAGTACTTCCTTTCCCAATGAGGGATTAGAAGCGCTAAGCCATAAGCAAAATATAAAATCAAAAATACAAACAAAAAAAAAATATAGTATACAGATTCTGAAAAGTTTACTTTGGTTTAAAGTCGTTGTTTATATACTCTATATATAATATATCTGTAACTGTTAGTCGTTTAAAGTGTACTTTGGTCTGAATTAGGATTATATAGTTGTATCTTATGCTTAATACAAATACTGTTTAGGTATGGAGCTTTCGGAATGAATCTATATAAAATTAGATTATTGAAATTTAAGATTTAAACTTATCTCATATCTAATTACCTACATTTAAGCATAAAATAAAAACTAATAATAATAAATAAAGATGAAAAAAATATAAAACAAAAATGCTTGTAGATGAATGGAATGAAACTTTTTCACTTTTCTTATACTATCTTGATCAATTATTGCTATATATAGCATTATATATAAATAAGGTATTAACCTTGTATGTCCTGAAAATCATTTCAATTGTTTAAAGTGAGTTTTAAATGCCATTATCTAAAAGTTCGACATAATTTCTCTAATATGAATAAGATATTAATCAGATTTATATATAGTAACATGACTTAGGCATCATTTAAAGTTAAAATAACGATATATTTTTAGTGTAAGGTTTCTGAATTTAATTGAAATGGACTGAAAAGTACAAAAGAAAGAAAATATATTGACTATATATCTATTTTATAAATGCTTAAAATATTCAAATCACATAAAAGGATATTTTTAGATAATGATCAAGAGTATGTATATGTATATATTCATATATAAGGACTGTTTGTTTTACTAAACTCTTAATAGTTCCTTTATTCACATAGCAAGGGTATAAACAATACCAAAAACGGCACCTAAAACTTTTCGCATAATTAATGCAAAAATAAAATATATGTACATATATATGTATATGTATGTGTGTGTGTGTTTGTAATGCAACCAGAGCAGAACAAAGTAAGAGACAGAGACAGAGTGAGAGATATAGATTGCGTAAAAGAGAAAGAGAAGGAGATTTAGTTATGTATCCTGTTGCTGCTGATGCTGCTGCTGCTGCTTACCTGTCTGTGGATTGGGCCTGCTCAACATATTAATTAGTTTTCCAGCCAACAGAGCTTAATGACCAAACTTTTTCAAACTGTCAAATGAACGCAAATAAGAATGAGCATGAGTATATATATATACATATATATGTATGGGAATATCAATGAGCATGGTTTTTGGAATATTCCACCCCCCCCACCATCACGTCCCTCGTATTCAAAAGAAGTCAGAGAATGATAAAGAAAATAACGTTTTGCTGTCAACATGTCAAATAAAAATCAAATTTCAATCCCAAAAGGCAAGCGAGCGAGAATTGCAATGAAAATAAATTATATATATCAAAAGAAGAATGGAAAAGAAAAACTTTTGTAATATAAACTAGAAAAAGTAAAAAAAAAAAAAAAAAAAAAAGGAAAAAAAACACAGAGGAGAGTAAAATATTGAACTCTGGTCCTGATGATGATGATGATTTCGCTTGAAGAAGCAAATCGCCAGGACAATTCCCAAAACTTGAAGAAAATGAATGACAGCAGCAACAGAAGGAGCAAAACCCGATTTCTCTTCTGTTCTCTCTCTTTCTCTCTCTCTCTCGCTCTTTCGTTTTGTCTCTCTCTTTTGCATTCCTCTTCATACCAATCGTTCGCTACTTTTCATTCTCTCCAGTCGATGTTTATTTGGGTCTGTTTGCTTTTGCGGTGTTACCTCATTTTATAACCGAGAGAAAGAGAAAGGCATCAAGAGAGAGAGAATAACAGAAGGAGAGGAAAAAAAATTATATATATATACTATATATATATATATATATGTTTTTCATAAATCAACATCAAAATGTTTGATGATGCGATAAATAGCAAAAAAAATAAAACGGAAAATTCAACAACAAAAAAAAAGAATGAAATCAAAAAAAAAAAAAAAATTGGCGCCAGTGTAAATAATAAAGCAGAGAATTCCAACAAATCTCTCATCTATATACTTAAATAAATATTTGTTTATTCTATCATTCCCATGGAATCTTAATAAAACTTTGAATAAATCACAAAAAAAAAACAAAAAAAAGGAACAAAGATAATTTCAAATAAAGAATTACATATTTAACTTTTTAATTAGTCAGAAAAAGTGTCTGAATTAAACATGAGAATTTATGAACTTTTACATACCCCCGAGAGCACCAAATAAATTGTATGCATTCAAGTTTTTAATTAAATTCCAAGTTTTGTAACAAAATGGAGATGCATGTGAATTAAAGTGACAACTAATTATTCCTGTTATTTGAGGTTTATGCGGTAAAAGTTAATGTATATATATATATAGATACATGTATGTATGTATGTATGTATAATACATACTACATTTGTACGAATACAGAATACATGTAGATAACTTTAAAGTTTTTACAATTTGTTAAATCAAAAACGAACATATGGAAGCGATGTATTAATTGCGATTTAATTTAAACATTATTAACATATCAATAATTAAATTTTATTAAAAATAAACCAATTTTTATTAAATACAAAGGGAAACTAATTGACTCTTTGAGATAGATACAAATTGCTGATGTTTGTGTGAATTAATTTTAATTGTATTAATTTGTTTTTAATTTACTAAAAGAAATTAAATACGTTTTAGAGATACAATTATTTCCTATTATTCCTTGCTTATTTTTGTCTCTTATTACCTAATTGTTTTTTTTAGATTACTCTCAATTTAACTCTGAATAGACTAACATAGTCAAAGAATTAGTTTTTATTTAATTTACAAATCTTTTTCAACTGAGTTAGACAAAGTAGCAAGAAATAAAAAAAAAGAAAATAATATATATATATACATATATAAATTGCATACAAATTGCAGTATTTTCATGATAATCCATACGCATAAACGTATCTATGAATCCAAAAATATATATCAATTAAAGCATTCTTTTGCTTTATAAAATTGCAAACAATTTATAAGACCCTCAACAACAATAAACCGCTCCTGTATGATAAAGTTTTTGGCTGCTGCTTATGGCCAAATGAGTGAAGGAGATAGAACGAAGGGGAAGTTTTGCCCATTTGGCTCTAATTAAAATGTTACCCCCTACAGACAGAGAGAGCGAGATAGTGAGAGAGAGAGAGAGAGAGAGAAAGGCCAGGAGACAATGAGACAGCGAGATAGCGAAATAGTCAAATAAGCAGACATACAGACAGACAGATATTCTTGTGGTTGCTACGCTTACACACACTCAAACTCACACACACATAAGCCGAAGGAATATACACACAGAGACACCACCTGACTTTGACATTGCCCGACTATTAATTAGTTAAACGGCAAATTCATGAACGTTTTTAGCATCAAATTGACACTTGAGATAATCAAAGCGGAAACTGGCCAATGACAAATGTCTAAACAGATAGAAAATAGGTTAATATCCCGTAAATACAAGGTCAAAATGCCCATATTTAAGTTAACGAAAAATGTCGATAACTAGCAAAAAGATGGAATTCTATAAATTATATTTTTAATTGGATAAATTCCTAATCGTAATGATTTGTTGTAAAAAAATATTAAAAGTTTAAAAAAAAGAAAGAGGAAAATATATATAAAGTTAGCAAACATAATTCGAAACATTATTTAACCGCTAGATGGCAGCACAGTTTGTGTAAGGGCGGATTACCCAAATTGCAAAAGGATATTTTATAAGAACTTTTTTAATTGCCAGATTATTTTGAGTTAATAAGGAATAGTAGCTTAAAGAGAGTAAAGTAAATACAAAAGTTAGAAAGAGAAGGAGATTGCTAGAGAGAGAGAGAGAGAGAGAGATAGAGAAGCAGGAAGCAAGACCTGGAGATTGAGGCACAAGTAGGTGTAAAAGTTTTGTAATAAAAATCATAAAAATTGTTTCGACTTTTCCTCTGGCTAGTTGTAATTTTGTGCACAGTTTTTAAGCATGTCGAGTGCAGAAATTTTGCACTCCTTCTCTGTCTTTTCTATGCTCTCTCTCTCTCTCTCTCTTTTTGCTCACACGCTCATTCTTTCTCATTCTCTCAGTAAACAATAACATAAAATTTTTGCATAAAACGTTTATATTATAGAATTTGGTCCAGGACTGACAGAGGTGGTATAGTGAGAGGGGGTAGAGGGGTAAGAGGTTTGCCACGAGGCAAAGGATTGCTGTGTGTTTTGTGTGTAGTGCCACATGCATTTTGCAAGTGCAAAACTTTTGAGGTTAAGACGCTTGAAACTAAAACTCACACACACACACATACATCTATATATGTATGTATGTATATATATGTAGTTATACACAGATTTACACTACTCACACTCTCACACACACACACACAACAAAAGTTTGCTATTTTTGCACTGGTTTTTGCTTTTTAACGTCAGTGAAAAACATTTAAAGTTCTGGCGATTTGACAGGCACGTCAATGTTTTATTTCTGTTCTTGTTGTTCCTTCTTGTTGCTTGCTGTCAAAAAAACAGCAACAACAACAACAACAGCAACTACAAAAGCGACATCAGTAATAACAACAAACACCAAAATAAAAAATATATACATATATATATATATAGTAAAACTTTTTAAATATATGCAATTTTAAACGAGTGCCCTAAACAAGCAAGCAAGCAAACAATCAAGCAAGGCAAAATATTTGTGTGAAATAAAATGCATTCCACCCTCCACCGCCCTGTCACCCTACCATCACTTTTTGCCTCATCATCATCAAGCTCATTCTCAGTCTCTCTTGTGGCCTGGCTAAAACTATGTTTGTGTTTGTGTGAGTGTATGTATGCATGTGATATGCTAATTGGCAACTCATTAAAATGGCCAAGTTAAAATATTTTCTGCACTCGCAAAAACAGAACACAGAGCAAAAAGATAATTTTCAAAACTAAATTAAACATAATTTGATATGGACAATTTTGCATTTAATTTGCATAAATACGAAAAGAAATATCATAAATATTTGCTTTTAGAAAAATTTAAGTTTAAACTATAAAAAGAAAATGCTTATTATTATTTAGAATTGCAATGAAGTCAAGAAATAACCTATAACCTAAAATATAAGAAATAACTATAACTGAATTATATTATCATTGTTTGATATCTGAATTCCTAAATTATTTATGGACTATATTTTTGTCCTAAGTTAATAGTTTTTCTATAGCTAAAACTATGAGAGAAAGAAAAAGAAAGAAGATTAAGCTACTTTTATATGATAAATTTATTTTATTTATATTAGTATTTGTCAGATGCCAACTAACTAAACGTTTCTAATATAAAGCATTAATTAGTTCATATAAAAATTAAACTTTTTAATTTTAAAACGTCTAATTAGTTGGGATCTGACCAATACTAATATAAATAAAAGAGATTTATCATCAGCTTCATCTTCTTTCAACATCAGGATTTTATAATGAATTTTCCATACAAAACGAGTTCAAATTCTTTTCGATTTTGATTAGAATTTTGAGTTAAAGAATTTCTTTTGGGTTTTTACATTACATTACAACAAAAAAGTGTTCAAATTTCTTAAAATTGATTCATATCAAATAGGAAAATCCGTTTTTTTTACAAAGAAAAATTTAAATTTATTTATTAAAAATTATGTTATGTATTTGCGTTTGGTATTTGGAAAAAAAATATATTTATGTATATTACTGATATTATATATATATATATCAAGATATATATTACTGATATTCTATACATAGTAATTACAAACTGTTAATAAATGTAAAATGTAATTATATATCTTAACAATGAATTAACAATTTATAAGTTTTCCTCATGGATAAAAAATGGTAGGAAAACTAAAGCAATTTAATGTCCAATGAATTTTATGCAAATCCAATGTTATGACTATTCGATAAGGATATATAATCCCATGTTGATCACCTACTCAACCAATAGACTTAAATGTCGCAAGGTGACTGAAGGGATTGAAATAAAGGACAAGGATTACTGATGACAAGGAACAAGGAGATTGACCAAAATATGTCAGCTGGGTTCTTGTCTATTTATATTTCCTTTTATTACCCTTTTCACAATTTAATTTTTCGAAAGTTTTCTTTCACAAAGCAAATTTCATTAAATTATAATACAAATGAATTGTTTAATTTTTCAAGTGTATGTATGTCACCCTTACTATATATCTGTACATTCCTACCCCTCCCCTTTGTTTGTTCTGGGATTCACAAGTAAATGTTTCTGTTGCCATTTTGTATATAAGTGTGTAAGTGTTTATGTGGGTGTGTGTCTGTGTGTACGCATTCTAATTTAATCAGTCTGTTAAATAAGAAGACACTCTACAAGAAATTTCTTTCCCTCGTTTTCATCTACACACACACACACACACTTACACCCCCCAACATCACTTTTCCGACCTTCATTCTGTTTTTTTTTTCTCCTTTCCCTCGTCTCTCGGTTTGTCTGCTTTGTCGTGACTGCATTTTATTCTTAATTAAATACACTTTCTGGTAAACAAAAACATTATTTTATTGCAATGAAAACAAAACTCAAACTTAACTGCAAGTCTAACTGCAGGACGGAACTCATTCCATTTCTTTAGTTACCCTCCCTTTTACCCCCAAATTCATTCATTCATTCAGTCTCTTTCCTTCACAGTCAGTTGCTGTGTCTGACTTTTCTTTCTATGTAGGTAGAAAGTAAAACCCACAGAAAACTTTGTTAACAACAAAAGGCGTAAATACCCAAAAGGACTTAGCAGTTACATTATTTATAACTAAGCCTTAGACACACACACACACACACACACACACACAGACACCTATGGGAAACATACATACATATACAACACAGGCAAAAATCTTTTACTATAATCGTTTTAGGGAAATTTATGCGTCCAAAATCCTTCCCCTCCTCCATTCCCATTCTTACACACACACACACACTAAAAACACATGTTGTTTTTCTCCCAAAAGATAAAATAAGAATCCAAAAAACAGAAAGAAAAAAAATAAAATAAAAATAGCCCTAAATTATGTTTACCTAAGCAGGAGTAGCATCAGCAGTAGGAGCAGGACCGGGAACAGGAACAGAAAAAGAAAATGAGCCAACAATATCGTACTGGTTAGACAATTTCTCTGGGGTTAGGAAAATTTTAAAACTTGCTCCTCTAACCAATTTGCAATCCTTGTTATTTTAGCTCTATCTCTGGGTGTGCATAATCGCTGATTAGTGTCCTCGACATGTCACACACACACATACACACACACACACACACATGTATATATTTGCCGGCTAGACAGTCTGCCCCGCATCCGGCAATTCCATTGGTGGAATTTTGTTGTTGAGGTTGAGGTTGAGGTTGTATAGCAGGGGCAGTGGCCGCTTTTTGGTGGGTCATAAATTCCCATTGCAGCAACTCTTGTTTCTGGTCATTGGGCGGACATTTTGTGGGTCGGTTGAATGGTTGTTATATAATCAACTCAAAACTCATGCCACCCTCTCGTTCTCACTCCCTCTCTCTCACTCTCTCTCTCTCTTTCTCTAGTTGAAGCATTCTATATTCTAACTATGGGTTCCGCTTAACTTAATTAAAACTTGTTTTCTATGGGCATGTGCGTTTTATTTTCAACAAGCTCTAAATTGTTACCAAATAGCGCGTACCAACATATAGGGGGGCCATATTTATGATACTACAGTAGATATTTTGCCGTGAAAATATTTGCAACGCATTCGTGTTGATTATAACTTTGAGTAGTTTATGGATGCCGCCATTTGGGCCATATCTATTCTATATCTATTTAAGAGCATCGTCGACAAAGAAATAAAACCAAAACAAAACAAAACAAAAAAAGGGATCAACCCAAATCGAGAGGAAAAAAGTCATTAAATGCACACAAAATAAAAAAAAAAAACAATTATAAAATTAATTACTTGCAAAAATGTTTCTGATATTCAAAGTGTAACATATTAACTTTTTCATTACACTTGAAATAATCATTAACTAATTGATTAATAAATGACAAATTCAACATATTGAATAATCAGTATCATTTAACCTTTACATTAACATTAATAGTTAATGCTGCACAGTGAGTCTAGTTAAAATGCAAACAGGATTGCGAAAAAAAGGAATTACAAATAAATAAAGATGTAAATTAGCAGAAGAAAGTCAAATTAAAGCCCAGGGAATATGTTATACTATATAATTGCAAAGATATTATCTAATCTTTAAAGCCTCTTATGGTAATAAATGAAATTGGAACAACATAGTACATATCTGTTCAATTCTGCTCAAGTTTAAGACACTCAACTGATTTTTTTCAATTTTTTAATATATATTTGTATATATTAATTTATTAGGCATAGTTTAGAAGGCTAAATTAGAGTTAACATGTAAAAGTTGGAAATTAAGCTGCTTACTTCGGATTAGAATGATAATAAAAAGCCCTAAAAGAATCTTGTTTAAGCTGGCTTCCCCTTTATAATGGTAAAAGAATCCTATACAAGGTCTTTCATTCCATTTATATATTGTAATCCACTTTAGTTATCCTAAACCAAATCAAATGACTTAAAGTAAAGAAAAGAAAACATTTCGTCTGGCGAAATTTTTTAAAATCTAATATTCTAATATTATTTTTCAATTTCTAATACCATTTCAATTCCTACAAAAAAATTTCTAATATCTTTAATTTTCGTCAAGTGTACGTCTTATTTTCTTCCCATTTTTTTTTTGTTTTTGTTATTTTCATTACCATTTGTTTATAATGCACGTGGCATAAATTTAATTAAATAAGTTATTATATTTTAATTGGATTTTTGTTATATGCAAATTATTCACATTGTCCGATTATATGTTTTTATGCTGTCTGACGGAACATTGTTTTTGTATTTGTTTAATAATGCCCACTAATTGTGGCCAGCCAATATGGCATTGACATCGGCCTCCGCTATCGACATTATTGTCCATTGACTAATTAAAGAGTATAATGACAATTTGGAACCTTTTGAACTTTGAACTATGACAACCATTTTATGTAATCCGAGACACTGGCTCGACACTTTTCGTATAAATCATTAAATTGAATTTTCTGAAAATTGAACAGGCATTGCTTTCATTTCAATACAATATTTGCTTTGATCAATTAAAATTGACAACAACAACTGTGTAACACTTTGGCATAGTTCCACCTGCTGTGCCATTTGCCCAGGTGCGAAGCTTCAAGAAACACAGCAGGTAGCAGGTGAGATAGAATTGCAGTGAATGGTTCAGTCTAGTTTAAATTAATTAAACATAAGACTAAGCTAAGAAGTTTCATTGGTAATAATATTGATACTTTTAATTGAAATGCCTTTAAAATTGGTTTCTTCCTTTTGAATATGAAACCTGTTATGGCAAGTCAGTAAAGGATCTTATCAAAAATTTTGAATATAATATAACGGTCATTATATGGGTCTAAATATTATATTTTATTTTTAATATAACGATTTGTTAAATCAAATGTCTAAGAAACCTCTTTTACACTATTTTCGTGATTATCTTATTAATTAATATTTGCAATTTAAAGATTGAAATTGGGGTATATAATAAATATAATAAGGAATATGTAACAGATATAATGTGGGATATGTAACAGATATAATGTGGGATAGATATAAAATAGATATAATATGCTATAATTGACTCTATCTAAATTTGGAATCACTCAAACAGATTTTAAGTAAATTTCAAATTTTTCAATCATGTGAAATAAAAATCCTTTGAATAATACAATTTTTTTGTATGCAAACTTTTATAGAATTTTCAGTTCGATACATTTTCCTTAGCTGTGTTACAGGAAAACCCGGCAATGAAAATTCTTAAATACTAAAAAAGTACTGCTCCTCATTTAATATAATTACTTTTTAATTATTATTCTGATTTATTTCCTAATAACGGAAATTAAATCGAATTCATAATGTACATAGTAAGACCTATTGCTATACTTAATACTGTAGTCAATTATATATTGCAATACATTGGGACAATTTTAACCACCCTAGTTAACTTTTGCTTTCTCTCTCTCTCGCTTTCTACACCTCTCTACCATCTCATTTTCGCTACCTCATCACCCATTTGTCTGGCAATTGTCAAATTGTTGCATAATTTATATTGCAAAATGAGCCAATGAGCCACGTTTCGCATGTGTTGATTGAATTTGGCAATTGAATTTCGTTAGTCATTAATTTTTGACTATTGTTTGAATGCCAACGGTCAATGGCGGTGGCTGTGGGCGCTAACGAGAATAAATGGTTAAATGTGGACATGTTATTGATCAATTGTCTGACTGACTGACTGCAATAAACATATATATACATATATATATATATATATATAAATTTTTGTTTTTTTAACCCCTGTTAAAAAGTAATTTTCCACATTTGCCCAAAAAGCAATTAAAATTGATTTATGTTGGCGCGACGGCGGCTCTTCAAGTCAAATGTTTTTAAGGACATAGAACTGAAATGGTGAAAGTTCCTTGCATACGTCCTATATTCTATGTATAATGGGGTATATGGAGGGGAAGTGTATATATAGAAAGGGATAAAGGAGATACATATATGCTATATATCGTTATCGTTTAAGGACTTGTAGACAAAAGGCAGATGTAAAACTTTTTGCAGAGGATCTTAAAGTCGGTTTCCTGGTTTGCAAAAGTTATTCGGTTGGTTGGTCAATTATACATACGTGAGAGTTAAGCATTAATCAAGTGTCGAATTTATGTTTCTACTTTCTTTCTCCCTCTCTCTCTCTCTCTATCTATCTCCCTCTCTTATCCTCCCTCTAGCTCTGTCTGCAGTCCTTCTTTTCTCTAATTAGCTAAAGTTGTGTCTTTGTATTTTAATTTCCGCAAATTTGTCCTTAAAAGAAGCAAAGGATTTTAATTACAAATTATTCTTAGCAACATTCACCACAGATATACAGATGTAGATATATATATATATATACATAGAGTACTTTAAAGGTAAATTGTTGCTTTTCTCTTTCGTTTTCTCTTTCACACTTTCCTTGCGGTCTGTCATTGAGACGACTGATTTGCTTTGTCCTTGCCAGTTGCCCCGTTTAATTGGCCCTTCTTTTTTTCCCTCTCCCTATCTCTGTCCCTCTGTTCCCCCACTTTGTCTCTCTCGCTCTCTCATCACCTACTTTTCTGTTCTTTACTGCATTTCCATGCTCTGACGCGTCTTATGGTGATATATAGCTACTCTTTCCAACTTTAGACACCAGAAAAAAAGAACGTTTTTAGAATCATTAAAAAGTATTAACTAGATGGCGGCGACATGTAAAAAAAAAAAAAGAAAAGAAAACAACAAAAATTTTGTAATTTATGGCCAAATTAAACGAAACTAATAAGAAAAGCTGAAAAAAAATAAAGAGGAGGCAACAACGCAGAGGCGTTACAATGAGTGCGCGTGAGATAGATATGAAGGGTGAGGGAGAGAGGGAGAGAAAGTGAGCTCTGGTGTCCTGCTTGTGTCCTTTTGACAGCACCTTCCGTTGCCTTGTTTTATGAAGATGGACACTTGTAATTCATTATGCGTTGCGACAGCCTCCCCACAGCATTCGGCTAGAGGAAAATGAGTGCAAAAGGCAGCCTCTGCAAGAAGCAGAGGCATTAGAGGCGGGAGTTAAGGAACAACTTTCTGTTGGCTTGTTAATTTTTCTTCATTTTCAAATGGCCAGACGATGCCATTGCCACTGCCATTGCCTTGCCGCTGGTGATAATAAGTACCATTTTTCAGTTGAACGACTGGAAAATTTGCTTTAATTAAAGAAACAAAAATATTTAGATAGAGCAATCAGATTTTATAAATCAGTTTATATAGCTAACTACCATTTTTGAAAAATTTGACAAATTGAATTACAATTTATTATAAATGGCAAGATTTAACCTGATTTTTTTTGTCGGAAAGTGCTAAATTTGTTTAAGATTTAACTAAGCATGCTGAATTTATGATTAATCAAAAGGTATTGCTATAGCTTAATGAGTAATGATTGCTATGATAACATCTTTCGAATCATCTTTGGAATTTGCAGAAATTGAAAAGTCTATAATTATTAATATAAAGTGATTTGTGTCTTTCGATTTGTATTCGTTTAGTTTCTCAGTTGATTCCAAAACTACTTTCAATATTTAGTTAGTTAATTTTCAATTTGTAGTCGATTTCTTTTTCAATTCAATTTCGTTTGTGTGTGTGTCAGATTTAAAACTTTCTATTTAAGCTTTAAGCTTAGTTGACTAAAAATGATGTGAAAGTTGTTTCAACATAATCCTTAAACAGGAACCTAAGCTTTTATGCAGCTTTTATTTGTTACTTTCCTTGGAACTGGACAGAGCTTATATACAGAAACTTTTATACAAAACTTCCATGCAATCTTGGATTAAAACTTAAATAAAGCTCACGTGGTGCCGTTATAAAAAAAACAAGATGTATTAAAAATTGAATCCAAACTATAAGGATTTACATATTTTATATAGATTGCAAATCCATAACTAAAATTTAAAAGTTTAAATCAAAGTTTCTGCTTATTTAAAAACTTTGATCCAAAAAATTTCGTTCGAATGAGGCTTAGGTAAAAGGTGAAATTTTAATTTGGAACTTTTTTGCTATCATGGCGTGAGTGGAATCGGAACCAATGGTTCTTTTTAAACTCACGACCATTATTTAACATGCGCAAGTGAAGAGAGCAAGAGAGTAAAAACCATGTACCGCAGCTTCCCAATGTGTGTTCCACTTCAGCTGGACCAGAGAATAAGAAACAGTTAGTGGCTACTATGATTATGTGTGAGTGCAGGTGTATGTAAATGTAAATGTGTGTGTGTGTTTTATCACAACATTCCGTTGCTTGACTCTCTCCTGCTTCTGCTTTCCTCCCTTTTTCCCACCTCTCTCTCTCTCTCATGACTTTTATGTGTGGCAAAAAGATAGCATTTTGTGTGTTGCTTTCAGTTGGCAATCTTCTAGTGAAGTCGACGGTTGTGTTTCTCTAGTAAAGGCGGCGAAAAGCGCATTTGGCGCTTTTAACGCTTCAATCAAAACACAGACACACACACACGCACATACAAACATCAAAAACTAAAAAAAAAATTTTAACAAAAATTATCAAAAAGTTTCGTAAACAAATAATCAAAAGCAAGAGAAGGAAAACGGGTAAGAATGATTTAAATAAAGGTTTTGTTTCCCAGAACCAAAAGTTAGTGATGTCTGTAGGTCAGTGTTACAATTGAGAGTGTCTGTGTGTGAGTGTGTGTGTATATATTATAGCTCTGTGTTTGGCATACTTTTGCCTTGCCCAACTGTCTATCTGTCTGTCTGTTCGTCTGTATGACTGTCAATTCATTTGTGTCTCTTGGTGTTTGCATATGCGTGTGTCTATGTGTGTGTGTGTGTGTATGTGAGTGTGCGCAATTTCCGCCTTTGGCTTTGTGTCAAGTCACTTGACACACACACACACACACCCAACGCACACACACATAGAGACGAAGTAAGATTCGCATACCTTGGAGCCTTATTTACATTTCAATGCTTGCCAAAAAAACAAAAAAATTATATGTATGTATATACATATGTATGTATGGAAGGAAAAACAGAAACCGAAACCAAAAAGCGAAAAACCAACAACTAATTTCAAGGATTCAACATTTGCAATTTGCATATATTTACCTTTACCTAGGCAAATTAATATTTCAACGCATCAGAAAATTTATTTGCCTCATGAGTTGCTTTCTAATTTTGTTTGTTCAATTAGTTTTGTTGTTGTTGCTGTTGTTGTTTTTTGGTTCCTTTTTCTCTTTCGACTTTTTGGGGATTTTATGACCAGCCTAAAACATAAAAGTTTTCCCCCAACAACAATAAAATATATATATGTAAGTAGGCATCAAATTCGTTTCCATATGCGTGTGTGTATGGCATAATAAGTTTTGATTTGCTTTTATTTTTGTGGCCTCTTCTACTATGTACATCTGCTTGGCAGTTGGCTCCAACCATTTGTACCTTCTTGACACCTTAATGACCCATAAGAGATAGAATACGAAAGATGAGGGCGGGTGGGGTCCGGTGGTCGGTTGGTCATGATTGTGTGTATGATTTGGTTGTTGGTTTTTTTTTCTTCTTCTTCTTTCTCTTCAACATATTTTGTTTATTTATCACAGTTTGGGCTTCGATTCACTTGGCTGAACACTTCATCATCATCGACATTATCCTCTTTTATTTAACTGCCATGTCATCACACATTCATTCACATGACACAACATGAACGAGTTGTGTTGGTCATAGTTTCGAATTTCTTTTGCCTACTTTTAAGAGACATATCCAATTTGATTGTCTACTTAAGTGCCATTTCATTGACATAACGTTTTAACTTTTTAACAAAAATACAGATTTTCTTTTGCACATTCTTAACTTAAAAGGATTTTTTTTGTTTTCTTTTTTCTTTGACGAAAAGTTTTACTTGGTTAACCAAAGAGATATGAAAGGTTATTTTTAAAGTAGATTAAATAGTGAAAAGGTATTAATAATTAATAAAAACTTTCTAAAATGCTCTAAAATTAAATATTTCATACCGAAAAATTTTTTGCATTTATCATCATTTCAATTTCCAAGCTCTGACCAAGGTCACACACAAAATTTGAATACTTCAATCTACATTCTTCTAACTGTCTTCAACTATAGTCAAATCACGTATCAAAGAAAACTTTAAATGTTAGTTATTTAGTTATTATTACTTTGCATTTGTCACTCGACTATTTTAAGCGTCTTTTATAGCGGGTGATAAGACCTAACTGACCCATAAAATTACTCACTCCATTTGCTATTTTAAAGCAACAATATCTTTTCACTTTGATATTTCCAACAAATGATAGAAAAATAATTTTTATCATTTAACAAAAATGAGCATTAACTATTTAAAATACGATTATATCAGTTATACAATATGTCTGTCAATTAATTTGATATGCGGCAAGTAATAAAAAAAAATTGGAATTGTTTAAAAAAATATATATATAAACTACATATTCATTTATATATACATAAATTGCATAAATATTACATCATTAAGTGCCGTGTAAATTTATTTTTAAGTCATCATGTAAAAAAAAAGTAGAAAGAAAATAAAAGAAAAATATTTTTATTTGTCAACTGCAGCCATATTACACACAAACGCACACACACACACACCCACAGATGCATAACGAATAAATGACAAATGGCAAATAGTATTGTATAAAAATTGTTTCTGAAAATAGTAGTATGTGTGCATGTGTATATATGTATAAAACTGCCAATATTTGATATTGATTTATTGAGCAATACCACTACAATAACAATGCCAACGCCCACACCCACACCCCCCTGCCGCCCCCTTCCAATCAGAAAAGACAAACGCGAAAAAACTATTTTTAAATGAACGCAAAAAAAAAATGTCTCTTTCTCTCTATTGCCTTTCAATTGAATGTGATGTCAAATTGTTGTTGCTGTTGTTGTTGTTGCCTTTCCATTGAAATAAAACACTTTTCAATTTGTTTGTCTCTTTTGCAACATACATAGATATATATGTCTGTGTGTGTATGTATGAAGTAGGTGTGGCATGGGGGGGAGGAGGCTGGAAAAGCATAAATATTTCTCAACCACTCTGAATGACCTGTCACCTGGCCGCAAAAGGGGCAACAAACCAACAAATAGCTAACCGCAAAACGTCGCTCTATGGCAAACATTCTACAAAAGTTTATCTCCAGCGGTTATTCACACCTATGTGCGGGCGAGAAAAGTTGTTGTTTAGTTTGTATAAGGGACTAAACCGCAACGAATAAAGGCGAATGACTGACAAGACTCAAACTTGCTAACACAAGACAGCAACAGATTTTAGCCATCTCTCTCTCTCTCTCGCTCTCTGTCTCTTAGTTGCATGCTTTCTCCCTTTTCTTGTTTATCTCCTGGCAAAGTTAAACTTTAGCACAAACTTGTCCTCCATCTTATGCTGCGCTAATCTGTGTAGAAGAAAAGCGCAAAGACACAGCTAACTTAATTTTTTTTTTTTTTTTTGGTTTTTTTTCTTTTCTTTTCATTTTTGAAGAAAAAGTGCTGCAATGCCAAAAATGAAAATGTTTTGGCAGACGCATAAAAACTTGAGGTCCCCAACTCTTGACATAAGTCAAGTGAATCTCTAATGCTTCCACAAGATAAGCGGGTTAATTTTTAAACCAATTTATATCTTGTCATAAAAAGTTTTATCATTTAAAACGTATTGTTAAACTATAAATAATCGTTCAATAATTTCCATTACCCCAAAGGAAAAAAGTAAAAAAAAAGTAATAATAATAAATGAATAAAGATGATAATTTGGTAATGAATTGGTTAAGTAAGTTGAGTTTATAAGCAACTTCAGGGATAATAGATTCTTTACCCAAAAAAAAAACTTTATCAAAGTTGTGTCTGTATTAAATGGTTTTTATGTTTTAGATTACAAAT
Organism: Drosophila sturtevanti; assembly: GCA_018150375.1. Lineage (NCBI taxonomy): Eukaryota > Metazoa > Arthropoda > Insecta > Diptera > Drosophilidae > Drosophila > Drosophila sturtevanti. The sequence goes on along the minus strand of JAECWJ010000324.1, from coordinate 634,565 downwards.
GCTCAATAAAAGTATTGTTATTTTATTTAAAGGTCAATTAATTGTTAGTATTTTATCTGAAAAGAATTATTTCACTGAGTCTTAAACGTAGAGGAAAACTTTTGTAGCATTTTAAATGACTATCAAATATTTGTTGACAACTAAATAATAATAGATAGCCAAAAATTTACTTTTATTTGCTTTTTTATATGATATTCAACTTAATCAATCTAAATGGATATTCAGAATCGTTTACTTGAGATAATTTGGATTAAAATTTAATTGAAAGAAACCTAACACTCTCACAAACATCTTATTTAGCTTAGGTAGATAACTATGAGTATATAGTTAGGGTCTGTTCAAGATCACAACATTTCAATATATAAACTTGAAAAATTTTAAACATATTTCACTGATTTTTAATAAAGGAATCTTTAAAAGAAAAATTCTCATACGATCAAAGATGACCCAAATATGTCGTGCCTGATGAAATTTTGTTGCGTTCTCTTTGTAGTATTTTCTGCCTTGCAGTCTCTCATTCCACTTGAGTAATGAGTCATTTTAAGGACTCTCTCAATCTACATGAAATTTATTTCATCTTCTCTTCCTCTCCGTAACTTCTCTACTTTGAGGTTTTCATGTATTTGTCGACCATAAACTGTTGACTTCTTCATTAATTATGCATTTCTTCGTTTTCATTTTGTTGTTCGCAGTTGCAAACATTTTTCATTGATTTCTGTAGAATTCTGTACAATGCATCATTAAAAATGCATTTGTTCTTTTTTTTTTGTTTATTTTTTTTTTTTTTTTGTGTATTTCCTTTTCTCTCTTGTGTTTCTTTTTTGTTGGTTTTTAAATCATTGTTCGTATATTTAATTAATTGCAAAATGCCTTGCAATAATTTGCGGTCATTTGTGCAATTTTCATGGTAGAAAATTATTGATGGTGGGTGGGAGGTCACCGACCACAAACACGAAGCCACCCATAAATTGAAATTCAAAAAAGAGAAAAGTTTCATATTCTGGCACTGCCTGCCTGCTTGCCTGCCTCCTATGCCTATGCATATTCATCTCTTTCTCTTTCTAATTAATGAAATGAAAATATTTGCATTTTGACAATAGTAAAAGCAAAAAAAAAAAGCAGAAAAAGAGGGAAAAAAATACAAATAAAAACTTGACGCAAATTAAAAAAGTTTCGTATGTTTTATTTTTTTTTTTTTTTTTGGTGACAAAAATTTTCCATTTTTTATTTGCAGAAATCTGTGAAACCCTCAACAGGAGCTGTAGTATCAGGAGGACCATCACCATCCTCATCATCGTCGACGTTAATCAACAGAGATGAAATTTATATTGATGATGTTATTAACGAAGGCTCTGGCGGACGTGGCGGGGTAAGTTTTCTTTAAAAATAAATAAACAAAGCAATAAATAAGCCACAAAAAGTAGAAACCAAATAATAAATAAAGAAAAAAAAATATATATATATAAATTCGTTTACGACTTGTAAATAATTTATACAATTGTCTGACTTTGCACAGTGTTTTAACTGTGATTAGAAATAAGCTCTCAAAGCTTAAAATATTTTAGAATCCATTTAAAAAAGTATGTATTATATTATATTGTATAAAACTCTTTCTAACTTGCTGATGACAAAAACCTAACTTTTAAATACATTGGATTTTCCACTCATTTTTATACACTATAAAAAAAGGACATATGAATTTCAAAGAGAAGTTTGTAGTGCTGAGAAAAAAGAATACAAATACCTCTACTTATACTTATATAATATAAAATATAAATTCTTGTTCAACATCACAAGCAAATTCATACAAATATATGTATTTATATCTATATATGTATATAATTTCATTGTCTATATCAATTAAAACAGAGAAATTCGGATAATTTTATAAAATATAGGGTATAGTATAGGCGACTGTAGGTACACGCCATTTATTTATTTTTTTTTTTTTGCTCTTTTATATCAAAGAACCGCACTGCAATAAAAAACAAGAAAGAATTTTTTTTTCTTTTTATTTTATGCGAAATATTTCATGCTACGCAATCCTTAGTCCTTGTCCAGTTTTTATGCCACTTTGCGTGGCATACTTCTTGGCGCTTGGCCAAAAATAAAAAATAAATATATATATATATATATATCTATATAAGTATGCATAAAAATGTCTAAAAAAAAGAATTCAAATATGTAAAATAAAATTTCCTGTTTGGCTGCTGCTGCTTTGGCTTACATAATCAAAACTTGGCGTTGAAAACTCATTTGTTTATGCACATGAAATGTTAATGCTCAACACCTTTTTTTCGTCTCTCACACACATGTGTGGGTATATCTGTGTTTGTGTAAGCGAAATGTGCGTGCGTCTGTATGAGTGTATGTGTGTGTGTGCGCTTGGCATGTGAGCGACATTTGTTTGAAAGTTTTTTGACAGGCAACCGCCACAGCGTTTCCCTTCAACGCCCATTTCAAGCATCAATTGTTCAAGCAAACTTTGGATTTGGTTTCAACTTCAAAAGAAAAAAAAAAAACTAATTAAAATGCGTGACTGCAACAGCAAGCGAAAAGCAAAAAAAAGGAAGGGCAGGACCGAAAATTGCGTAGGCGAGGCGCTTGCGAATTTTGCATACCCTGTAATTGGCGTTTATATTATAAAAAGATATATTTACAGTCAAATAATTACAAGCGAGGCAGAATATTCTAGCTTTTATCTACAAATTACTTCGAAATCGCTGGCGCCATCTAGCGGCGTTAATAATTGTAGGCATAGTTCATAAAGAAATCCTTTTTACATATATATTCAATAGAATAAGAAGAAGAATTATAAATTTTGATTTGTATGAAAAGAAAGGCGCGGCGAAAGTATCAAAGAAGCTGATTTATATGTATATTACCATAATAATTTGGTATTATTTCTTTTAAGATCCCAATATATATAATATACATACACATTGAAAAAAAATAACTAGAACGATAAGCGATATAGGCAATTGTACTGAGTCCAAAGGAATTGAACTCCTTTACTTAAGAACCACTGGTTCCGAGATCTCATGCTAATAATGTTTTTTATTCTTATGGTAAAAAGAGAAAAGAATATAACAAGATTAAATTTATTTTTTTTTTTACTGATTAAAAGATATACAAACTTGATTATTAATTTCCTTCTAAGTTTGGCCAACTTTCACATATATATTTAAAAAAATTTCAATTTATACTGGTATATCCTTTTGCCATATGGTTGGTTGCAGGGTAGGCAAAAAGTTAAATTAAATTCTTTCTTTCTCTCCCTCTCTTTCGCTCTGATTCTTTTTTTGCGTGTGCTCGCACTTTTTTCTACAGCTGCTTGAATTTAATTAAACATTTTGGCAAAAAAAAAAATTTTATTTTTTTGTTCTTTTTCGTTTCGTTTCATTTTTTTTTTGTTTTTGTTCTTTTTTGTTTTATTTGCTAAAGGACAAAACACAAATAAAAGCAAAAACAAAAAAAAAAAAAAATTGGGAAAAAAGTAGAAAATAAAGAGAATGCAAACAAAATGGAGATAGAAACTTTTTCGTTCGCGTAATTCAATCAGTGAGCAGTTACTAAATCAACAAACATTTCCATTTCTGACTTTAGCAGTTAGTTCCTTAACGTTTCAGAGATTCGATGAAAATTTGGCCAGAACATTTAACATTTAACTCTACCTCTCTCTTGCCAATTCTACCCTTCTCTCTCTCTCTCTCTCTTTTACTCTTTCGCACTGTCGGGTTGTGGCATTTTCTAATTTCCCTTCTCGCCTTTTTTTTGCGCCATTTCCGTTGCGGTCCTCTGAAGTTGGCAAGTCTCTTTACCCCTCCCGCTCTCTCTCTCTCTCTGTCTCTTTCGTTTGCCCGCTCTCCCATTTCTTTTGCATTTTCTCCCATGTGCTTTCCGACTTTTATGCTGTCCCTTCTGGCCAACGAACAAGAAAATGAAATGAGTTGACATTTTTATGCAACTGACAAACGTAAAATGTCTCTCATGTGGAGGATATGTGTGTTTCTGGTTCTCGTTTCTGTATATTTTTTCTTTCTCATACCCTATATCCATTTGGGTTAAAAGGGGGGTAGGTGGGGTCTATTTAGATTAAGAGTATGCTTTAGAATAAATGTTTATTTTTATTTATTTTGACTATTTTAACTTGACATTCCATAAAAGTTAGGGTCATTAAATTTAGCAATGTGAAGTTGACTTAATTTTTACCTAACACAGAATTTGCATTCCTTTTATGTTCTAAACTAGCTTTAAAAACTAAGTTTAAAGAAATCGCTATGGATAAACAATTTGAAAAGTAAAATTTCTGTTGCAAAAATCATAAAAAATAAATAAATTTAAACTTAATTTAGCTACAAATATTAAAACAATAAAATACAGGGTATTTCAAAGTTCTTTGTCCGACTTTAACACAACAATAGGATTATATTTGTATTTTCCTTTTGCCATCTGTCTTTCTCTTTTCGCTGTCTCTCTCTCTCTCTCTTAACAAAATGCAATTTATTATGGCTGTCTGTTTGCTCTTTTGGGAGCATATCCTAGAATTGCAGCATTTCCCAGGACTCTCGCTGGGACTATTTAAAGTGATTAGTCCGACGCGTAACAAACTGTAACTGTAAAAAATAAGGAGCCGCAGGCTGAGACATGTATGTATGTTTTAGCTCATCTTGATTGCTCTCCCAGGCTTATCATATATCCTAGCTCTTGGCTTAGCTTGCCTTCGTTTGACCGCAACAATTTCCAGTTTTGTCATTCTGCTGACTCAAGTGTCAAGCAGTGTTTCATCTCCGTGCTCCGTGCTGTCATCTTTGTTTTTCCTCTATTTTACTTCGCTTTTTTTCTTCTTTTTTTCTTGTTATTTTTTTCTACTGCTGTCAACGCTTTTGCTATCAGTTGGCTCCTGGGGGATTCATTATGACATTATTAATGATGGCTGGCTTCATAAATTATGATAAATTTGCCAACTGTTGGTTATATTTTTCATCATACTTTCGGTTTGCTTTTTTTGTGTCATTCTAAGATTACTTTTTTCTACTATGATTTATGGTATGGGAAAGACTATATGTTTAATTAATTAAAGTTTTTCTAATCATAAAAATATTTAAAAAAGAGAAAAACTACTTATCATTCTGTTAGTTAACATTCTGACAGGGTTTGCCCGGTAAACGAACTGCTTGCATATCTCTGTTAACTTACTGCTTAACATGGCTCTGTTATTAATTTTGACAAATAACCAGAACATTTGTTTGTTTTCCAAGATCGGCTGTAAGATTGATTGTATTTCTGCTGGATCAGTGAAATGAATATATATCCATTATAAAATCAAAGCAAATTTATATTAAAGCTTTGCATTTATTTTTAAAATTAATATTTAACATTGCATCCGAATGAAATATGATTATTTATTCATTATTATTATTGAAAAATCTCTGTATTGATGAACTTTTTATTTTGAGACGATAACTTAATATAGGAAATACATATGTTAATGGCAGCTAGACAATAGAAAAACAGTTTTTCTAAAGGAAAACTTTTGATAACAATAAATTGTCTATTATTCCATTTACATGTTACATATATAATAAATTGATAGCTATATTTGTACTTTAACTTTTTTTTTGCCATAGAAGCAATTTAATTAGACATTGGCTTATATCTGCTCTTTAGACTGATTATACATACAATTATAATTAGTTAATGGATGCAAATGTTTTATCTTAACAACTAAATATACTTCAAACACTATTTTAAAGAGACGGAGTACATATGCTCAATCCATTTAAGGATAACAAATTTCAAAATATATAAAGCTTAAAATGCAAAGACTAGTTGAAATTTTGTACTAAAATTAATTTCATAAATTTTACCAAGTGTATCTAAATTTCACACATCACACACACACCATGAAATCTTTTGAGTACAATGACCTCTAACCTAAAAGCATAAAAGACCACTCATTTGTTCACTCTATGCTCATCTTTCAATATGTCTAACATATATTCCATTAGATTTTTTTTTAAAGATAAGTAAGCTAAAGTTCAATAAACTTTATTGATTACGTTTTTTTTCTTCTTTTTTTTATCTTTTGGTTGCTATGCAAAAACCTCTGAATAGTCTGATGGTGGTCATAGAAAATTCATCAAAATGAGTGCCCAAATTGAATGATTGGATTGAAACTTTGAATATTCTTAACTTATTCATACTCTAGGTATTAGTGAATGCAAATTTTCTTAATTCAATCATTTTTAATGGTCCTATACAATCTGGTTATCTCTCAGTCTCTCTCAGTCTCTTGTTGCTGCATATTTGATTTTATCAAATTGATTATCTTTAAAGGATGAATTAGTTTTCCCCCCTCTCTCTCTCTCTCTCTCTCTCTATCTATCGGTCTCTTTTGATTTTGCATTCATCGCACTCACATTGGCCCCCCATTTCTCCTCCTCCTTCTCCTCCTCTAGTCGGCCTAAAAATCCTAACCAATTGTGTTAAAATCTGGCATTTTGTGGAGACGTGTCAACAAGATAATGAGCTTTTGTGTTGTGGACTTTTAGCAGGAGATATGCAAATAACTGCATAGCAGAGGAGACCAGCCACACAACCAGCCCAGGCACGAGAGTTGTTGTCGCCTTTTTGGTTGTTGTTGTTGTTGCTGCTGGTGTCGTAATAAGCCGCATGCAACACACATGCCTATAAACACACATGCACACACACACACGCATACATGCATACAGCCAAACATTGAGGCACGTTGTTTCGTGGACGTTGAAAGCCAAAAGCCTGTTTCCGTATATGAGTGTGTATTGTATGTGCATGTGTGTGTGTGTGTGTGTGTATCTGTGTATGTTGTATGTCCTTGTTGATTAATAACGTGCACATGCGGCACGTGTTTTTCGTAGAGAGGAGGAAGGCAACAGCGCACATAGAATAAGCCTTTTGCTTGCTTGGTATTTGTGTCACACATATACACACACAAACATACACTCGCACACACACACATGCCGCATTGACAATAAATTAACATCGATTGACATATGTTTGTATGTATGTGAGAGTGTGTGTGCGTGTGTGCGCGTGTGTGTGCGTATGTGTGTGGAGGCAAACCAAACAGAATGAAATCCCTATACACTGCTGCTCCCCTACATACATATTAGACAATACAACAACAGAAAAAAACCAAAATCCTGACTTAAAAGCTGTTATGTAAACACAATTCCTTACTCCTCTAGTAGCTCCGATTTTACACTGTATTGCGTCTGTATAGTCTTTTAGATATATATACATATATATATATACATATCTCTGGTTTTAAGTACATTTCACATTTGCCGCATATAATTTCGTAAGCATAGAGCTGTCAATATCAGTTGCTTACATTCAAAATTTATTGGTGACAGTTCCATATATAATACGAAAAAGAAGAGCAAGTATATATGTACATACATACATACATATGTAGTATGTACATACATAATGTATGGCACATTCAATCCGACAGCTACTAAGAAAGTGTGAGGGGGAGGGGGAATGGTTGGTGGGAGGCAGATGACATGTAAGGTGCCGCCTGAGTGGTCTTAACTGTTCTATATAGACATTGAAATTTATTATATGGTATTTTGCAACCAGTTTGTGAAATGTTTAGAAAGCCATGGCTAAGCATATGTTGTTTTGTTTTACTTTGTTTTTTGGTTTTGTTTTTGTTTTGTTTAGCACTAAACTGACTTTTTAATGTCATCTTCTTTTACTTATCCTTGTTATTGCTGTTGTTCTTTGGGAGCTTTGTCTTTGGCAAATGATCTAGCATTATTTCACATAACATAATTCCCTAAATGAATAGGAGAGAGAAACACACAGAGATATACAGAAGGTGACAGGAAGGGAGAGAGGGTGGGGCGGGGCAAAAAGCAAAAGCATAACCAGCGTAATCTAAAGGGCATTGAGGCCAAACAGCTTTGCCTGCTCTTTTCATCTCCCCCCTCTCTCTCTCTCTCTGTCTGTATGTCTGTCTGGGAGTTAGGTAAAGGGACATCAAAACATCTGGCAGATGTCCTTGTTTGTTGGTGTTGAGTCTGTGGCTTATGAGGCATGCTAAAATGTTGTTGCTACCAGCATAAAATTGAATTAACCGTATTAAGGAACTCTAGTTACCCTAATTAAACGAAACGAAAAAGAGACAAGAAAATGGAAAATCTTTGAAAACGTATTAAAATATAAAAAACAAAATCATTGTAATAATTTAAACAGACTTTAAGTTCACTTAACTAATAAGATTAATGCAAGCAGATTAAATTTAATCCGCCCTTTCTGACTGTGTTCAAAGTCTCATATATACCCACTGAAGGCTAAAGAGTATTTGATATGCGGTAAGAGGAGCAATAACAATTCCTAGAAGCCTTTTCACCAACCAGCCATACGTTTGCATACAAATGCGTAAACATACTCAGTCAGACTCAGACTCCGACTCAGATTCAGATTCAGATTCAGATTCTGGGCCGTATAAATTTTTGCTTTTCGGTTTTCCTTCTCATTTTTCTTCTCGTTTTTTTTTTCTTTCTCGAAGCCAAACGCAAAGTCATTGTCAAAGTTGATGACGTTGACAAAGATGGCGACGATGGTAACGACAACAACAACAGCAGCAACAACAGTAACAACAACAGCAACAACAACAGCGATAAGAATAATGATGATGATGAGGGAGGCGTGGTGGCGGCCATTTTGTTTTTTTGCCTATTTCCTTTAGATGTTTTGTTTTTTATTTCCCATATTTCTTCGTCTGTGTTTTCCTCCCCTCCCCCCTCCGAGCCCCTTCTTCTTGGCTTTTGGTATTTTGTGGCTCTAACTCACATGCATAATTTATGACAAATTTGTAGCTGCTAAACTGGGCCATAAAATTTTCCAACGCTATCTGCCATAACCACCAACTCTACTTACTCTCTCCCTCTCTCTCCCTCTCTCTCTCTCTCTCTCTCTCTACATCATTCTCTGTCTCTTTCTTGGCATCGTTTACTGGTTAAAGAGATAACTGTATCAAATTGGTCATCACTTTTGATGTTGCCACACACTGTTTAAATATTGACAAATTTGCATTGAAATTTGATTAGTCGATTTATCTACAACAGATCTATCAGGTTTCTATGCTATACTCACCATTCGATAAGCTACACTTGAAGTTGTTGCTTCAATTAGTGAAACGAACATTTGGTCTACTCGAGAAACTTCTCTCATACCCCCAATAGCCAACCTAACCCTACCTACCCTCAACCCCACCGCACCACAACACAACTGGCAATGCATTGCATAGCCAAATTGCATTCTGGCCGAGAGGCACTTCAAAGGCCGCTGCGCCACGTTTTGAATTGCAAAATGCTTGTCAGAGCAATACCAGGTTGTAGTCTTTGGGTGGGAAGAGAGAAGAAAACTCTTCAATTATGTGAGACTGACAGACGACTGACTAACTTGACTGGCTGACTGACTGACTGACTGGCTGACTCGCTGACTGAATAGCAACTGGCAACTGACGACTAACAGCTGAAGGCATCTTGAGTTGGCTTGGGCAACGTTGTTCCATTGCGGTTAGCAGCTAAAATGTCTACGATTTCTCTTTGCCCCATAACCATTTTGCTTACTGCATTCATCTAGTTGATGTTGCAGTTACCTGCTTCTGTTAGAACTGCCTTTGCTCCTGGTTTTTCCTTCCTTTCGTTTCCTTTTTAACTGCCATTTGTCGTTGTCGTAGTCCCATCTCAGGTTCTGTTGCAATTTGACTTGAGTGTAATGCTGCTGCTGCTGCTGCTGCTGCTGCTGCTGCTGCTGCTGGTGCTGCATGCTTTTAGGCGCAACGTGATGCCAGTTTGTTGAACCTGGATTTTCATCTCTTCACTCGGTTTGGTCGTCGTAGGTCAAGCAACTTCCTTACTATGAATAATTTAACATTTGTGTTGAAAAAAATCTTTAGTTATCTCTCTCGCCTACATTTACTCGTTTCTCTTTTCTCTTTTTTCTTTTTTTTTTTGGGGCGTGGCTGTCTTTGTTAATTGCATTTGTGGTGACTTTCATCCTGCTTACATCCTTTCTACTGCATCGCATGCATATTCATTTATCAAGTCAAGCAAGGTTATGGCGGAAAGAGGGCACACACACGCACGCACACACATCTACATACACATGCATAAGTCATCAATCAGTATTCAACAATAATTTGAAAACTAAATGGGGAAGGATCATGGGGTTTGGAGTTAAATATTTGTATTTTAATTAAATTCCAAAAGTCAACAATAGAAAATGGAAAGCATTCAGCATCTCTTCAAGTATGTACATACATATGTGACTTGCCTTGACTCCCATTGCATTTCTATTCACATTGATTTCACATTTTCCAACCACTAATGAGCGACTCTTGTTGCTTCTTCTCCCTACACTGGCAAATTCATTCAATTTCTCTCCCCTCTGTCACATTTATATTTCTATTTCTATTCACGTGCAATTCCTTGGTTCAAGGTGACTTCCTTAGATGGTGGAGGAGGGGGTGAGAGTGAGTGAGGGGGTGGAGAAGAATGCGATGCATTCAACTAAAGAAAGTTTTGTGGTTAAAATGGAATTGCATATGTGCCTAAGTAAATGATTCCGATATCCTTTACAATTCAAAGGTAATCATTAATTGTACAGATTTTTGTATCAATAAATTAGAGGAAAATTTAAGAAAATTATTGTTCTATAAGCATTTAAATTAAAAGTTTTGCTTTCATGATTGATAATTTAAAATTCTAAAATGTTTTTTTATGTATTTTGAAGTTATAAAACACTTTCTTAGATCACTATTTATTTTAGCTAATAATGCATAAAAATTTTAATAAATATATAAGTGATTTTTATTTGCAATTTACAATATATTAATTATGTTAAAATAATTCTCAACTAAAATAAAAATGTCATTTATTTAACGTATAAATTCTTTTTGATAATTTTCTCCTTAGTTCGAAATATATATTCTATAAATCTACTAAAAATGAAGCTTTTTTCTAATATCAATAAAAAATAACAAGAAAAATATAGATATTAATAAATTTAATAATTTCAAATAATCAAAAAAGATATATACATATAATATATATATAATTTAAACATTAAAATATTTAATGTTTTCGAAAAGCTCTCGAGATATACAAAAAAATATTAATGCTTAAGTGGAAAGTCTAAAATATATATCAATTATAAAGTCTACATATAATGTAATACATATACAACAATTGTAGATCTTAAAATTAATTAAAAGTAATATTCAAATTGAAGTAAAATCTTGAGGAGTTCTGTCTAGTTAAATTTCCCATATATGATTGGTCCAATAGCTAAATAATTATCACTTACTTGGCCTACAATTAACTGGGACTATTAATACAAACTAAAAGAAAATTTTATCTTCAAAGTAATAGAAGCTTTAAATTATTTACACATACTTTTGTATATTGCTTAAATTCTTTAAATATTTAATTCATATAAGCTAATTTATACATATATATATTATTTCTTTCTAATTTGTATATATCTTTATATATCTTTGAATATAAAATATGTATAAGTTAGCCAATATATGTATATATTAGTTTATACAATTTCCAATTATTGCAATGCACAATTTTCCAAATTTATTTTAATTTGGGTAATAAAAAAAAGTTTCACATTGTGTAATAGTGAATTGCATTTTAATATTTTCCTTTTTTCTTTTTTGCTTGGCCCTTAAGGCACTCTAACACTCAAGTCGGAAAATCAACTCCATGGGAGTAGTTTATATAAATTTATTTTATGTGCTGCAATTATTTCCAGCTCATCTCCCAGTGTTAACTTTTTGAGTATTTCTCTTTTTTTTCTAAGCTCTGTATGGCAATTGGCGGCTTGTTAAGAAGAGAGAGGTGGGTGGTTGAGGGGGGTATACAGTGCCATGCCCCCATACCCATACCCATAGCCATATGCCCATGCCACATTACATTGTCAACTCGCTTAGGTAACTCAGATGCATTAAAATTTTAATGATGTCGCATGTGGGCAAAAGGGAAGAAGGAGGAGGAGGCTAGACGAAGAGGAGAGGTAACTTGCTCAACTTACCTCTAAAGTTTCAAAGTGCTCTCACATGTGGTGTGTGTGTGTGTGTAGCAATTGTGTGTGTGTGCTAGTACTTTCAGTTCATTTCAAGCTTTACCACCTTACCTGCTGCAATTAAAATGCAGCAACTTTAAGTAGAATACGCAGGAGGAGCAAGGCTGCAAATTATGGCTTGTGTTCGTTCTAGTCATAAAATTTTCTACTCGCGCCAGATGATGATGATATCATGATGATGATGACGATGATTAGCTGCAAAATGTCCAAAAAGTTTATCCCAGGAAAATGATTTTAAGGCCCCCATTCCAAGTCCTCCCCCCCCTCCAAAAAAAAAGAAGAAAATGCAAAAGAGAAAAATGTATAATTAACCCTTAAGTAGGAACTTTGTAATTAACATAAAACCGAGAGCCAAACAAATCTGGCATTATGAATTGTAGGCTTATACGACTAGGTATAAATTTGCATTAAAAAAAGATTATTATTTATGTTGCAAGGCAGACAGAAAGGGAGAGAAATAGTGGGAAATAGATAGAGAGCGGGAGAGAGAGAGAGGGAGAAAGAGAGAGATGGTGAGGGAGGGCGAGGGAGGTATAAAGAAGGCCCAGTTGAAACTGGAGCTAATGCTGATGATGCGATGCGGCTACTTCTAATTTATTGTGAAAGGAAGGCAACCCAAAAAAAAAAAAAATGAGTAAGGAAAAAGACAGAGAGATAAGCACCGAGAGAGAGAGAGAGAGAGAGAGGAGATAAGGCAGAAATAATAAAAAAAAAGCGTCAGGCCTGGGTGCGGTTTATTGATTTTCCTGCTGGCCTGATGAGTTGGATTTCCCTTCTTCCTATTTCTGTTTCTTTTTTATTTTTTTTTGTTTTTGCTTTCTTTAACCGTTTTTTGTGGTTGATGATGATGATGACGCTTCGTTGCGTTTTGCCGAATTGGCACATTTTTTTGTATGTGTTGCTACTATGTGGCACAAAAAAAAAAAAAACAAAAAAAAAAAAATTAAAGCATGAAAAAAATTTGTGGCAAATGGCAACATTTAAAGTATAAATCTTTGCCATTTGCAATCAGAGGCTTAGCACGTGATGAAGTTAAAATCCGAATGAATGTGAAATGAATGCGCAAATTTGCGTTGTATCCTGGCCACAACAAAAACAACTCTATCTCTCCACCACCCGTACCCTATCGCTCACTTGCTATCTATCTCTTTTTAAGGCCAGCTTGATAAATGTGGCCCTGTTACCAGCAACTCTGCTGCTGTTGTTTTTGTTGCTTTGGTTGCTGTTGTTGTTTAAAGCTCCTCCTGCCAATTAAGTGCCACATTATGCTTAAAAGTATGCAACACGGTTGCAACTGGCATGCTTCTGGTCTTACATCTATCTGTCTTTCTCTCCCTCTCTCGGTTTCTTTCTCTCTCTTTGTTGTTGTTTCTTTTGCAAAAGACAATGGTAATTGTTAGACTTGCTACTTGTTATACTTGCAACACAAATTTTGCAAGGCCACGACACACATTTTGGCCAGTTTTCTACTGCTGCTGCTGCTGCTGCTGTTGCTAGTGAAAAGTTTCAACAACAATGCGCCCGCCTCCTTCTTGGCCAGCCCCCCCTCTAAAAAACTTTTTCAATTTACTCGCTTCGCGCATTTAAAATGCAATTATTTACAAGGCGCGAAGCGAAATGAAGACAACCGAAAAATATAAGTATACACAGTGAGAAAACTTGAAAAAGGCTAAAACTTATAGAGATAAGTTAATAAGAATCCTTGACTGTAGGAAGAAAAAAGGCTCTGACTTGATATATAAAATGGAAATTATGCACTGAAATAAAGGTTGGAAAAACTTTTTTATTATGCAGAAATCTTATATATATCCTTAACCTTTTAAAAATAAAAATACTTTCTAGCTCAGCTGATTGCCTGATTGATTTTAATTTGATTATTAAATGATTATTATAACTATTATCTATTATGACTTTCTTATCTTTGAAGGTTAAGTTTAATCGCTAGGTCTGATTTTACATAAGTCTAATATCAGTTTTTTTTATTACTTAAGTATCAAAAATGTTTGAATGTTATCCAAGAAATTGTGAAATTTCTACATTTTGTTGAGGTTTTTTGTACTTAGTTTCCTCAATTTCTTCAAGTGTGGCCTTGTTCATACTCTTTTATGGAGAACTGTGCGCTTCTATTGTTGCACAAAACTTCTAAAGGCTTTCACATCTTTTTGATCTTTCTTCATAATAATTCATAACTTATTATGCGACCTAGACTTGACATAACTTTTGTTATTATATTCAATTTGATTTAGTTATAATAAATATGAAAAATATATAATATATGTATATACTATGTATGCTTTTACAAAGACTTTTTATGACCTTATTACGGACTTGGCCAAGATCAGAAATATAAATCAATTTTAATGCCTTACATATGTTGTATATCTGTACATATATACTTCTGGTAGGTCTAAGATTAAAGTAGTAAACTTTTCTTCACTCATGTTATAGAATATATGTATATCTTTCTATTTGAGTAAAATTAAAGAAACTTTTCCATATTTTCTTCATTATTTTGGTATTCTTTAAACAATCTTTCCTTCAAGTGTAATATAAATTGAATATAGTCGGAACCTAAATTATACACATGGCACACACAAACTCAACAACTTGTGCATATTCATATAAATGTCTACATAAAGATACATATAGACACATATATGTATACATATGTACTTATATGTACATATGTACATACCAATATGTATAGACTTATGTTTGGGCTTAAATTGCTTACCCTTTTTAGGTCCTTTTGCCTCTTATTGCTTTACGTTTCACTTCAATCTAAATGTAAATGGGCAATTGGAAAATAATAAGTGCAGAGAAAAAAAAAAACCCCAAATATAAGAAAAAGGGATCAAATTCAAGCCAGAGCTAAAAAAAGAAAAAATAAATAAAGCAAACTGCTAAAAGTGCAACCAGCAAAAAAAAAAAGAGAGGAAAAATACAAAAATGAAAGCGGAAAAATAATGGAGACGAAAATAAAGAAAAACTAAACGAAACGAAACGAATTTTCAATTTCGTTATCTAAATAAGCCGTAAGTTATCTTCCACTTGGAAAATTGAGTTGTGGTAGCAAACTCTTTCTCTCCCCCTTTTCTCTTGCGCTCTGTCTCTCTCTCTCTCGCTCTGTCTCTCTCTCTCTCTCGCTCTGTCTCTCTCTCTCTCTCTCTGAGAGTGTTGCTTTCTGTTTCTCTAGAGGCCAAAAGTTGCAAGTGCATGTAAATAAATTAGAAGCAGAACTAAGCAACTCATCTACGTACCCCCCAAACAATTATTGAGCTATGCCAATGCAACAGCAGCACCAGGAGCAGCAGTAACAAAACTAAATGAAGCAAGTGAGTCGTCCTTGCCGACTTTGAGTTACCCTGTATGAAATAGTGATACTTCAAAAATCAAATTCCCTTGCAAACGCCAGCAAATTAATAAAAACTTTAAAATGAAATTCTCCTTAAATGCCGCCTTTTACTGCTTGCATCAAATTATTCTGCTTGCATCAAATTATACTGCTTTCATTAAATTATATGCTTGCAAAAACTCTACTGCTTTGTGAACGAAGCAGCAGACGCATTGCTATCTGCACTTGACATCTATTATACCTACATCTTCAATATTTATTGTCCGATTTCAACGAAATTCAGTAAACTTGTACATATGGACTATATATTTAAATATATATAATATAGCTCCAATACAGTTATTTATTTTTTCTATTTTGCAAGTGCCGGAATTTTAAACAAACTTGATCTGCCTGGACACAAGGCCGCAAATATGGTTGCTCTTCCGCTTAGAGAGTCCAAGATCTAGGTGTTTATACTAACGAACAGACAGACATTGCTATATCAAATCAGCTGTTGATGCTAATCAATAATATATATACTTTATGTGGTCGTAAATGTTTTCTTCTGTCTGTTACATACATTTTAGCGACTTTAATATAGCCTTTTCCCCTATGGCTATAGGGTATAAAAACAAACCTTCAAACTATATATATTTACTCTCTATCTCTCATTTCGCTTCCCCTTTTTTCCGCAATGTCCTGGGACTATGGTCTATATAAAAAATATATAACACAAAACTTTTACCCATTTCCTGCTGGTCAAAATTAGAAGAGAAAAAAAAAAATAAAAATAAAAGGCAAAAGTAACAATAAAGGAAATGTTGAATGTAGATGGAACTCTTGTTGGTAGACCAAATATAAAAAAAAAAAACTAACATTTCGGTAATGTCACGCACTTGCCGACCGACAGAGAGAAAAAGTAATAGTAAGTTGACTAGAGGGAGCGGAGATTTGGGCGGAGAAGTAAAGAAACAAAAAAAAAAAAACATTGTCAAATCGTCAATTTACTCGTTAGTTGAATGAAACTTTATCCTTTAGTAAAAGTTAGCTGATTTTTCTTGGCCCTATTGAAGGAAGATTGTAGAGAAGGAAAATTTCAAGTTAAAATTAAATTCCCAGGCATTAATTATGCTCACAGTTAGTTGAACAGCGAAGGGGGGAAGACGGGTTGTAAAGAAGATACAGAGGGGTTGAATGGGTGGAGTTGATCTTTGGGGTGGCGAAACAAGCTGGAAATCATTTCGTTTTTCCTTGGGGGCCATGACAACTTTAGTGTAATGTTTCTCTCTCTCTTTCTCTCTCTCTCTTACCCTGGCTGTTTTCTTATTTTCTTTTTTATTTTTTTGGAAACAGAAAATGCAGCAGTGAACTCACAAACTTGTTGTTTATGCATGAAGCCATGCCACGCCTCCATGCTTCTCTCCCAGCCAACGTATGTTGCATCCACC
Source organism: Drosophila sturtevanti (assembly GCA_018150375.1). Taxonomy (NCBI): domain Eukaryota; kingdom Metazoa; phylum Arthropoda; class Insecta; order Diptera; family Drosophilidae; genus Drosophila; species Drosophila sturtevanti. Next base: position 617,630 of record JAECWJ010000324.1, on the reverse strand, counting down.
CGCTAGCTGACACAATTTGCTCTCATTATGAGGCAACTTGAAGGTTCTTGCCACTTTTTTTCTATACCCTTTGTCAAATAGGGTATACCAATTGTGTTTCCAATTTTGCGTTACATAGATAATGTCATAATCGACTATATTAAGTTATATATTCTTGATCAGGTTGACAAGCTGATTTCTTTATGTCAGATTAATCTGTCTCGATTATTTTAAAATATATCTTTAAAGAGTTTCTACTAAAACTTTGAACATAATTCTTCTTTATTATTATTTTTCATATATCTTGCAATCATAGAGATCGAAGGTCTATATCATTATGTTGCCATTGTTACTTATCATTAAATATTTTTAAAGCAATTATCGCGATATTTGATAATTTTAAGATTGGAATATATATAGATAAATGATTTTTCTACTATTGGTTCTTAAATCAGTTATTATTTGGAACTTCCTTATAATCGATCAACCATATCATATATGTAGTTACTATATATAAAAAATCGTATATATAAAGTTCAACTCTTTAAATTCTTGAAAATGATTTTTCTTTGAGGTTGCAACAAGAAAATCTTGAAAATATTCCATTTTTACATTGACGATTTAAAAGGGTATTCGAAATTCGGTATGACAGTTAACCCGTCCTTGTAGTTTTATTTTTTATTGCTCATTTTCCTTGACTTATTCTTTCTGTATGCTCTTGTACATTCTTCATTCTTCATTTATAAAATATTTTCTCATTGTTGTTTGACTTTTCTCTTTCATTTTTTTTTTCCATTTTATTTTTTAATTTGTTTTCACCAACAGCAATATGGAACAAAAAGTAGCAACTAGTTTTTGGCCAAAAGCAGACAACATAGAATGATGATAAAAATGAAAAATAAAGAAACAAAAAAAAAAAAATGCAAACGAAAGTTTCGTTTTTGCAAGAAGAAGAAATGTTGTAGAAGTTTCATAAACGGTTTTTATGGAGTTCCAGTTTTTTTTTTTTTTTTTTTTTTTATGAATTTCTTTCTTTTAGTCGTATATCAAGCATACGCCATGTGGGTCTCTGGATACATTTGCTGAAAGTATCAGCCAGAAAATGCAAATTTAATGCGACCAAGCGGAAAGTGCACCCAGATCGAGAGGCAACATTGGCTTCTCTCACTCTCTCTCTTTCTCTCTCTCTCTCCCTCTCTTTGGCAGTCAGGTAGCAGGTGGCCAATGTTAAAATGACATCATTTAAATTCATGCATGACCCACATTCTTGTGGGGAGTGAGAAGTAGGGGGCATAAAAAGTCACCCAAATGCCACATCAGAAAAAGGGATGCAACGCAGCATCAGCATCTGTTACAGTAGCTATTGCAGCATAGAGGAGCAATGCCAGCATTTACTTCATATTTTATTAACAAAGCAATTTATTGCATAAATTCACACTGGCCACCAGAACCACCTCTACCACCACCACCGCCAACAGCAGCAGCCCCACCACCACAGAGCAGTTGCCACATTTTATCGATTCGCTTTACAACTTAAAGGGAAATTCTAAGTTCCTCGCCCTCTTACCCTCGAATCTCTTGCTAATTGCTGCATAAATCAAGCGGCAAAATGGCAAAAAGAGCAAAAATCATCGAAAGAGAAAAGGAGAGGGAGAAAAGGAAAGGGAGCATAAACAGGGCATACCAATACATACATACATACTTATGTATATAAATGTGTGTTAAAAGTGTGGCAAAGCAATTTCCTTTTTAAGTACATATATATATACATCCATTATTTGCAGTGTAAAATAAGTTCTATTAGCTTCATGGGAAAGTATGTTTAAAGTGTACGAAAGAAATGTCACATTAACTTTACACAGGAAACGTTATATAATGTTAATGAAAAGATATTGCACTTTAGGACATTTTTTTACAAGCAGCGTGGGAAGCTTACTTTTATTTACACTTTAAGGACATTCACAACTTAATTGAATTAAATTTCGTTCACTATTTTTAAAGACAGATAAAGAAGGCTAAAGGATAATTGAGTTCCTGACAGAATTCAGTATAAGGTGTTTCTTTTCAAAGATCGATAAAGAAGGCTCAAGGATAATTGGGTTCCTAATAGAATTTATAATCTTAAGAAGATTTTTATAATAGCTGATCACGCATTAAAACCAAATCTCATCTAGAAATAGATATAGATATTATATATGTAGATGTTATAATTGATCTTTTTTTATTTAATCTATATGTAACTCTTAGTATCAGAGAAAACATCTCAGATGTTTGGATTGACAATCTGTTTAAACAGTAATTATCATTAGGGAAACTCTCATTTTCTTGTTAACCAACACTAGCATTTAACAGAACTATGATTTTAACAGAATGTAAGGACTTAACATAAAGTGAATAACAGAGAAGCAAGAAACATTCTAAAAGTGACCAAGAGAAAAATAAGCATAGCAAAAAAAAATAATAATACTGTTTAACCAATATAAGTAAATGAAATAAACATAAGATATTACCTACTACCATAAATACATGTCGAATACAGTGAGCGAACTTTAAACATAGTGGCAACTCTTTTAAAACTCTTATACAAACAAATACCAGATCCACAAATAATCGGTTTAAACAACCGCAAGTTAACAGTATTTATTCATATTCAAAGATTTCACCAGATGCGCCGCTGTAACTTAAAACTCTTATATATCTATCAGATTGTACAACTTTCCTGCTTAATTATTAATTAACCATATAATCTTTGTATATATATCCTTAAAGGTATCAAGTGTCATACACTTTGTATAATCAAATTGCTTTTATATTACACTTTCTTTGGCTATTAAGTAACATAATTAATTATTAGAATTATGTAGCTTATGTGTAATACATAAACATTCGATTGCTAATGCCAACTAAAATTTAATCTAGTCCTATGCTTTTATAGAGTATATTCAAGTAGACTTTTCTCTTTAATTGCCCATACATGTTACAATTATAATACAATAATTTGTTTTTCATTTTTGCGTCTCTCTCCGTCTCTCTCTCTCTTTCTACTTTTGTCTCTTTTCCGCTCTTTTGTTTTGCGTCCTTTTTGGACGGAATTTATTAGCTCCACACGGGGCGTATACGCAATTTACCAAGAAATGCAAATATTTTAATTCAATTTTTTGGAAAGAGGGAGAGAGAGAGAGTGAGAGAGAGAGAGAAAAGAAACCGTAACAACAATATGGAACAAATTTCCAATTTCCTTTAAACTGTGGATAATTTTTAGCATTATTTTTTGTGTGTTTATTTTTACTCTGTTTTGTTTGATGTATTCCTGTAATGCGGGGAAATTCGGGGCAATGGCAAAACGAGCAACCTAAAGCTTTTGTATGTGCTTTTAATTTGCCGCATGCCGCGTCAAATGTAAGCCAAAAAACAATTAATTTCAAATCACATTTTTAATGAAAGACTCTCACATATGTATGCCATATTGAGTGCGGATGGCGGTCTTGAAAAGGCCGTGGGTCATGTGGGTAATACGGGAGGGCGGAGGGGAGAGGTCAACAAGTGTCGTCGTTACTTGGTCCAGACTTATTTTGGGCCATTTCATAACGCCTGAACAAATTCAATTAAGTGGATTCTGTCTCTCTCGTTTTATGGCCTGGTCCGAAATTATATAGTAAATAAACAAGAAGAAAAGCACGGGACTCGTCCTCTTTTGGGATATATCTACCACTGTTTTTTTCAACTCCCCCTCACACCCTCTCTCTCTCTCTCTCTCTCTCTCTCTCTCTCGCTCTTTATCCATTTCTTTCTGTTATTCCCTGGTTTGTCCCCTGCCAATTGACATTGGTCACAGTTGTCGCTTTTCTTGTAGCCACTGTAAGTATGTGTCTCTGTATGGAGAGTTTTCTATTTTCATTTGGCGTACAATCTAAACCGCAAAAACCGCCATAGTCATCGTCGAGTCAGACAATGGTTTTTATACATATACATATATATATATATATATATATATTTCTATATATGTATGCGTATGTATTTATATATAGTATATATATATAAATGTGTCCCCAGGGCAGTCACACTACCACGAACACACTCGACTGGCATTTTATGTGAAGCAACGAGTCAAGGACACATAGACACATCAAGTGGAGGTGGAGTGAAGTGGAGTGTAACTGAAGTGCTCAGACTGAAAGCCAGCATAATTTTCAATGAAAATGCTTGCCATTTGTTGCTCAGTCCCGTTATGCTGCTGCTCCTCTTAAGTTGTTGTTTTTTTTTCAAGTGAAATTTATGAAAATGGCAAAACAACTGACAGCACAATAAAGGAACAAAATAAAAAAGCATAAGAAAAGTAGAAAAATTATGAAAAGGATCTTACTTGAACAGTTTCCATTTTCTCTATTTCTTGTTTCCATTTGTTTACCAACACTGTCTCATAGCGTGACCATTTATATTCGCTTTCTCTTTACTAAATTAAATGTAAACTTAATTGAAGCTAAAGTTAATATATTATTTATAAGGAGGATGACAGGCGACCTTTTAAGACTTTTCTAAATAGATATATCTAAGGTTAAGCAAATAAAACAAGCTGTTGGTAGTTTATTCTTGGATTATAACGAAATTTTCAATCGAAAGCATTAACACTTAATAAAAAGTAAATTGTCATAAAGTTTTAACCAACACTGTTTTATAGTGTGCTGTTAAGTTTAATGTGAATTAAGGTTTACGACAATACGTTTTCCTATATATTTATAGAAATTTATTTTTAGGGGTAGCTTTATTAAATTTAATGTTTAATATTGTAGTTTTATATAAATCGGAGATAAAACGAAATTCTTGAAAAAAGAAAATTATTACCATATTGTTGTAATTTGAAAAGAAACCTAAATTTTTACCTTACCTTCAAAGCTCTAAAAATTTCCAAAATATTATTTAAAAACAGATTAAAGAATTGAATATTTTATTAATTTCCCCTCCCCTTTACAATTGTTTCTTATAGATACACGACGATCTAGAGAAGGATTCGGACTATTCTGGCTCTGGTTTTGGACCCGATGACGAGGACTCTGATACGGAACGTCACGATCACGGTTCGCATAATACGCGCATTTCACAAGGTGGTAGCAGCAGTGCCGGCAATTCAAATAGTAAGCATATAACGAACGACAACAACAACTACAACAGCAACAACAACAACAACGACCTCATCTCGAGTAGAATCAACAACAACAACAACAACAACAATCAAATCGACAACAGCAATCATCTATCGAATAGTGGCACAATCATTGGTAGTAGCACCACAGCGAATAATAATTTTAATAATATAAATAATAATAATAATAATAATATCAACAATATCATCAACAACAACAACAACCATAACCAGAACGGTATCATCGGCAGTGGTAGTGACATCAGTGGTCATAATACAATCGGTAAAGATCAAGCTAGATATCTACTAGTAAATGTGTCTACCCACAACAGCAACAACACAACAACCACAGCCACAACCACAGCCACAATCACTTCCACAACCACCACTACACATATATTCATTCCAACAGCAACAACAACAACAACAACAATAGAAACTTTTACTGAATTAGACTTAACAACATATAGACTAAATATAGACGAAACGTACTATAATGACAATATTAATCTAAGCAACAGTCACAATTCCCAAAGAACAAAACAAAAAAAAAACCAAATTCTCTTATTCAGCAGCTCATGTATCATCATCAACACCCACAACAACAACAACAACAACAACATCCACAACAACACAGACCTCTTCCTCCTCTTCCTTCAACAATAATATATCGAGCAACTCCTCCCCATTATCGACAACAACAACAACAACAACAACAGCAGCAACAGTTGCCAAAACCAATCAAACGCAATTGGAATCATCACCCGTTAGCACCACACCGAAAATCATATACCCCGAAATTGATGAAGATGAAGATTATGATATTGACCGTGGCAGTGGGCATCATATCAATACCGATGATGAAGATGGGGATGATAATGATGATGGCGATGTCGATGGCGATGGCGATGACGGTGACGATGACGATGACGATAGTGTTGGTGGTGCATTTGTTCCAATTGTCGAGGTCAATGAAGATGAAGATGATCATGATCATGATCATGATAGTGTAGTACCATCAGGCATGCCCAAGCCCAATGTGGATAATGGTGGCACCATTGATGTTGATGGTCCATCCGAGGAGGATAAAGAAATCTATACGGATATAACTAAACCAGGACATGGCCATGATAATGATGATGATGATGATGACGACAGTGGCACTACAGAGCTCGGACGTCAGTGGTTTTTATTTTTATTCATTTTCGTTATTTTTCCATCTTTTTTTGGTTTTTCGTTTTGTTTCGCACCAGACCCAGACCCACACCTCCATCCACCTCCCCCTCCCCCCCTTCCCTTGCATACATTTCACTCTTCTCATCTCTTATTTTGATTTATTCTTTTACTATATATATTCTATGTCTTTTATATATATATATATTTTTATTGTTGCTTTTTCCTTTTTTACGGTATTTGTTGCTTTTGCTTTACATTTGCTTTTCTTTTTTTTTTTTGTTATTTTTGTTATATTTGTTGTGTTGTTTTGCCCCTTTGCACACATTTCTATACATTCCTGTCGAGTGGGGGGGGGTATGTATAATAAAAATGAAAAGAGAGAAAAAGGACATCTGGCCAAGGACTAGGCAACATGATGAGAAAATCTCTCTCTAAGCAGATCAAGATAATTCTTGCAGTATAGTCTGATTTAATGCTTGACTTAATATTGTAGATTTTGTTTAAACAATTTTTATTTTTAAACGATTAACTGTAAAATAAAATCTAGGAGATATATACAAACCGGATTAGTATTTAGCTAGATATTTGAATCACTATATCTTAGGTAGGTTTAATATGAGTTAGGATTATAGAGATATATATTCCTAAAGAACTTTAATAGCCAATTATAGATTGATATATATTATGTCATGTCCTGTCATCTCTGATCCTTCAAATGAGTCTTGCAAATTTTAAGCTAGTTAAAAATGCTTTGTTTTAGAAACAAATTCTTTAAATATAATATATTCACAAAAAAAGAAAAGGAAATTTTAGTTTTTAGTTTAAAAATTCCTCAAAAGAAAAGTTTTGATAGAAAAAACTGTTGCCATATGAAAAGATACTGAAATTTTAAGGAAATAAGTCTCTCAAATTTGATTAAATTTGTGATCCAAAAACTATATCTTTAGAATTCCAGTGTTGGGCAAGTTTTTCAACCGATAAAGATTTACGAATCTTTAGATAATTTAAATAAATTTATTAAGATTAATTTAAAATTGAAGCTTAAATAATTTGTTATGAAATTTCATGTGAGAGTCAATCAAATTGCAAGGGTATAGAAATTTCGTTATTCCGAATTTATTTTTCCTCTATTCTCATTTCAATTTCTTGTAGATTATTTTTATTTTTTGTTAACAAACTCAATTCTCATTTCTTTGGTAGTTAATTTCTATTAAAATACAACATTGTATATTGTAACATTTAACTTAAAATAATTGAATATTATGTATTTTTGTAATTTATGAGTTTTTTTTTTCGATTTCCGTTCAATGGGAATGAATAAAATGCTCTATAAGATGAAACCGTCGCCACGAAATCAGCTGTTAATCCACCAAAAAAAAGAAAAACAAAAAGAAAAACAAAAAAACGCCCTTCGTATACCATTTACCCTATTCCACAGAACTGAAAACACAAAACGACCATTTTGTACACTACTTAACAAAGCAACAAAAACAATCACGAAACACAAAATCAACAATTAATACTAAAAGATTTTTGATACTATATAAAATAGAATATTTCAACACAATTAAACGTTCATTCATTCAATCGTTCATTCACTTACACATTCATTCATCCATTGAAATATTCATTAATTTCACTTTAATACATTTCAACATTTAGTTAGTTTTAGCCCAAGTCGTTCTATAATACTAATTGAACTATAGTTTAGATAATTAATTATCACAATTTCTCATTTCGACTGTTTTCCCATTTTGGGCTTAGATGCCATGGCCCCGATAAGTCGATAAGTCATGACAAAAACAAACAAACAAACAAACAAATCGATTTAGACCCAGTCTAAGGCTAAAACACTCAATCAAGAGCATATATACATACATATAGGGGGGTAAGAGAGGGAGAAGGACAGACAGTGAATTTCTGCATGCCCAAGGCATGAGGTTCCATTAACACACCAACAATGAACGACTCCTTTTGCTTTTGCCTTCGTCTCCGCCTCCGCCTCAATTCCTACATCGTCTCCTGCTCCTCTTTTCTGGCCCTTTCAACTTAACGTTGAATCGAAAGGTCTCTCTTCCTCTTTTGTTTTTTTTTCTCCTTTTTTTTTTTTGAAAAATCTCTCTAAGCCGCGTAGTGATTTACTCTGTGTAAACGTGTGCGTATGTGTGTGTATGTGTGTGTGTGTGTTTTAGTGTTGGGAGTGAAAAACACTTGACGCACTTCAAATGAAAAATCACTGAACTGGCCTCCTACTCTCGTTCTCTCTTCCACATAAGGATTGGGTTGTGGACTCCTCGACTCGATATGTAACTGTAGCTGCTTACTTGAGGCATTGTTGCTTATGTAACACATATCTCTGTGAGTGTGCGTGTGTGAGTGTGTGCCTTTGACAATCACTATTTATAGACCAAAACTGCTAAAGCGTAAGCATGTTGAGTGCAACAACGAGCAGTATCAAAAGTAGGAGATATAGGGGGAGGATAGAATGGGAAGTAGTAGAGGGTAGTTGGTAGAAGGAATGCAAATGGCAACAGCCGCCGCTATTCAGTTTTCGCCTAATGGCATGTGGCTTGTGGATTTTATGGCCTGCTTTGATGTTTGCCAGGCAGCACCAATATAAACACAATCAATTTGAGAGTGGAATGACATGGCAGGACTATAATTTGGTCATAATTGCCTACAGTTGACCACACAAGCACACAAACACACAAACTGAAAAAGAGAAGACATAGAGAGAGAGAGAGAGAGAGAGAGACAGGAACAGGAACAGAAATAACTGCATCAGCAGCATTAATAAATTGTTAAATGTTCAATATATTGGCCTAGGCCACTTAAATTATGATTAAAATTGATTTTTATTTATGACTTGGCAATTAGGAAATTACTCAACAATTTTAATGGACTAAAGTTTCTACATACATACATATATAAACTATTTTAATAAAATTATTTCTTACGTCAGTTTAAACAATTTTCTTAGCCTGTCAATCAAAAATGATTTTCCATCCACTCTCCATCTCTCTCTCTCGCTCTTTCTGTCTCTGTCTCGTCTTTATCAATTCAAGAGTAAAAAGCTTTTAACAAAATTCTCATAAAAGGGCAAATATTTATAATTTCCGGTTGGCTGAAGTTTCAACCCAACTTTCACTGCATTGGCATAATATTTCAAGAAAATTTTATCAAGAAAATGTTATCTCACACATTGATGATGGATTTGGCCCCAATAAGTAGGCAATGGAATTTGATTTGCGTGTTAAATGGAAAATCCCCCCCGCTCCCCATTAGTGGTAGCAATAATAATCATTTAAGCACAAATTAAATGAATTGCCAAGCTACTGCTGGGTAAATTTCGATTGAATTGAATAGGCTAAGCCCATCCTGTTAGGCTGTCAAATTGTGAAGGATCCCAGAGTAAGAGAAACAGTTCAACAATTACACACACACACACACACGCGCGCACACCCATGCACACACACACACACGCTTGAGGGGTAAATGTCAATTAAATTAATTGAAAATCATTTGTTTGACAGGCATTAAATTCTTTTATGTACTTTAATCATGTTTACTTGAGCTTGTCAACGCCAGCAGCAGAAGCAGAAGCAGAAGCATCAGTATCAGAAATCGAAATAAAACAAAGAGAAATATAACAAAAAAAAAACGAAATAAAGCAAAATTCTTTACACAGTTTTTTCTTCTTCGTGCTGATTCTCGTTTGTTTTCGCATTTCCTTTTTGGCTGCTTTTCATTGTTTTTCATGTTGCTTTTGGTGGCTTGGGCTCTATGTGGGGTGGGTGGTGGTAGAGCAAATACAAGTAATTAGTTAGTTAGTTCCTTATTGTAAAAGGGACTTTTGTGACACGTAGAAATTCGTATACTACATACATATACATACATACGTATATATATTGCATATCATTAACCAACACAAATACACACACACTCACAATCTCTTACTCTCTCACACACACACACACACATAAATATTGACACTGAAATCAATTAAATTTAACATCACTCTTTCACTCCTTTTTGTTTTTATGTGTTTTATTCTTCTCTTTTTGATTTTAATTTTTACTTTTCTTTTTGTTTGCACGTCATGGAAATAAATTGGGAGCTATATATATATATATACATAAATATACTTATATATTGATATGAAAACTGTGTCAATTTTCTGCAACTTTATGCCATTTGTTCATATAATATTTTTTCATCCATTTTTTTTTGTCTCTCTGTCTCTCTCTCTCTCTCTCTTTCTCTCTCTCTCTTTCTTTTTTCTCTTCGTCTCAATCTTGTTTTGTTAATTCAAGCAGCTGGCGGCAGTGAAGGCATTAACACAGTTCACGAATTGAATCCTCACAATAACGTGAATAGCCAGCCAACGGATCAAAATCAACGAGGCGAACACAGGCCCGCGGGCAACGAGGTGGTCATCATGAGTGAGGAGGATCGTACGACAAGCTTCTTTGCCCAGCCAGGCATATTGGCAGGTAAGTTCAATACATACATTCTTTTGAATACAAAAGGTTGGCTGAATGCAATACATAAAAAGAGTTGAATTAAACCAGTAGCGGATCTAGGAAATCGGTCTGAAAATAAAGTCTCTTAAATATGAGATGAAAATACGCATTTAAACCTTCTGGCTAAAGTTATCACAGAAGAAATCTTAGAAATTTTCATCTAGAAATGCAAAGATAAATTGTCGTAAATGCTCAAGGGTCACAGATTTTCTGTAGACTTTTACTTTCAATTGTTGTCCTTTATTCTTCGCCTAAAAGCGTCAAGGATAATCGTTGTGGATAGGCCTTTTTTCTAAAGTGTTTTGGCAATTAAAATCGATTAATTGATTGATTAACATTGATTGATCATAGAAAATAAAGATTTTCAAGAAATGGAATCAAGCAAAGAGTGATTTCTTCATATTAAAAATGATTTAAACATTTATGAGTTTTATTGATGTTCTTCAACAAAATGAATGAATAATTTGTTATTATACTTTACAATCTGAGAAACAAAGATTATAACAAAAAGTAATCAAATGTTTTTTTGAGTTTATTCAAAATACAATCCAAAATACAACAACAAATGTTAAATAAATAATAATTTTGGCTTTTTGGCAATTTGATAAAAAATTTAAAATATTATTAACTGTGCATATATATGTATTTCAAATAAAACTTATAATAATTGCAGTCCTTTATAAGTATAATAACAATATTTGTTAAAGTTTATCCACTAATATACATATAAAAAAACATATTAAAAATGAACATAAATTAGAACTAATTGCTGGGTCTTTTGATATACTAAAAACTTATTTAAAATTGAAGGCTTTGTTCTTTTGATCGGGCACAGGAAATCACAGGAAAATGTAACTGATATCGAAACTGAGGGAAATGCAATCAAAAATCAAAGATTTTTTGGCTAACTGCCAATTCTGAGCCAAAAAAAAACCGATCGCAACAAAGTTACTATACTCTTGCAATTTATCCATTTAGTTTATAATTATATCAAATCAACCGACAAAATTACCAAATATCATTAAAAAATATAACGAAAAATTGATCAGTAAGAAACAGAAAGTTTTCCAATATTGAATTGATCGTTTCAATGATAGCTAGATATATGTTATATCCATCTAATTCGTGTGCAAAGTGAAACCCTAATTAGAGCAAAAGACCACGTTTTTTATTGTAATTTTTACTAATTATTCTATTATATAAATTTCTTTAAACAATCTTTTGACAATCTACTACTAAAAATATTCCCCATAATCGTAAATCATTTAACACTAAGATTTGTATAAGTAACTCATTTATTTTAACTCTACCAAAAGAATACATACAAATACCTGATTCAACTTTGGATTATAGTTCTCCAATACTGAATATATATACATACATATGATACATAATTGATAATTGATCAATTCTCTTTGCTAAACGATTTACTCTTCAGCCAACCCTCGTATATTTATGTCAACTTCTTTTGTCTAATAATTACATATCTTTTTTTTCTACTCATTTAGCTGTCATTGGCGGTGCTGTTGTGGGACTTTTGTGTGCCATTTTGGTGGTCATGTTCATTGTGTACCGCATGAGGAAAAAGGATGAAGGTTCCTATGCCCTGGATGAGCCAAAGCGTTCCCCGGCCAATAATTCCTATGCGAAAAATGCGAATAATCGTGAATTTTATGCCTGAGATAATGGCACAGCGCGCAGGTATTAAAGTGGCAATGGCGGCAAGGATGTAAGCAACAGAAGTAGCAAAGAAAAGAAAAAACCGGAGGATACCGTACAAGGATCAATGCTATAATGGCGGCAGTACTCGAATGAGGTAACTAGATAGGAGGAGGAGGAGGAGGCAGAAGGCAATGGAACAACTAAATACACTGCGCGAAGCAAAATAAGAGCAGCAATAACAACAGCAACAGCAACAACAAGAGCAGCAGCAACAACAACTGCTAAATACACATTTATAATGAAGAAATTTCGCAAATATTAACAATTTTTCGTGAGGGGATGAAAAAGGAAAACAAAAAAAATATATAAAAAGAAAAGCAAACAACAACAAACAAAAAGAAATAAAAATAAAGGAACACTGGAAAAAAAATCTTCAAACTTACCTGTAAGTTAAAGCAATGCGCACACACACACGCACACGTGCACACACGTGCACACACACACACACGCACACTTATAAATGCAAATGTGAGTGTGTTTGTGTGAGTGTGTGTGTGTGGGTGTGGGCGTAGGTGTGAGTGTAAGTGGGTGTGCCAGTTTTATAATTAAGTAAGTTTTAAGCAAAAACAACAACAAAAAAGAAAATGCAAAAAAAAAATATCATGCAAAATCTAATATATAAAAAAAAAATATATATATATATATATGTGAATCGATATATACATATACGAATAGTGAAACCATTATAAGGGCGGGCAAAATTAAGCAAATTATGTAGAGAAAACATACACATACAAACACAAACACCCATACACCCACACACATGCATAAGTACATCCATACATAAATGCAAACAAGCAAACAACAACCCCAACTACATAGATGTATAACAATTTTTCGTGCATATGGAATATATATAGTATATATATATATATGAATCAACAATATGTATGTTAGCTGAAAAAAAAAAAATAAAACAAGTAAAACAAAATAAATTCTATAAATTGGATGTGTCGAAAGCAAAAAAACAAAAAACTTAATTTCAAAACGAACAATTCACGCAATTTATATATATTAAAATAATAATAATAATATTAATAATAATAATAACAGCAATTAAAACACATTTCAAATGAAACAATGGAAATTGAAAGCATAATGTTTTGTTTTAAGTTTAATAAATAAGCAAACAAATAAAACAACAACAACTATGTAATTATTAGTGTAATTCGTAAAATAACAACAAAACAAAAAAAAACAACAACAAAAACATGAAATCATAATGATAAAATTAATATATATATATATAGAAAAGAAAACTAAAGAATGATGAAAAAAAAAAACAAAATGTAAAACGAAAACGAAAACAAAAACTTTTCCGGCAGCAAACTGAAACAATTTCTACACAATTTTCTATTTCTGATGAATGCAAAACCTAAAAAAAAAAAACAAAACAAAAAAAAACAACACATTAAGTAAATATTTATTGAAACAAATGAATAATATTGTATAACACACAAAGAAAAACAAAAACAAAGAAAAAAGCGATTGTACATTAATTTAGTTTTTAATTTGACACGAACCACCCGATAAAAAGTCAAATTGTTTTTTATTTAGCATTATCGAGAAAAGAAAACAAGAAAAAAAATTTTCCATCGCTTCAATTTAAAAAATAAAAACGAAAATTTAAGCATTAAAATTTTAATTGCTTCTTCCAAATGGCTTCAGAATCAAAATCAAAAATAAAAAAAAAAAAAAAAGAATGAAAGAAAGAAGGGAAAGGAATGTTAAACGCATTTATTTAGTTTTTATGTTTCAAGCCTTAAACGAATGCAATAGACGACACCCTGTTTCTGTTTTTCTCTTATTAATTAATTAATTGTTAACAATTCTATTCACATATACACATACACACACACACACACACAGAACTAATAAAATATGAAAATGATATTGGGTTTTTAGCAATTTTTAGCTGCATATACAATACACATTTATATATACATACATACATATAGATTTGTTTAATTGTTAGTCAAAGATGAAAACTTTCCTACTTTCCTCCACTACTGCTCCTGATCCTAACCATCCCCTCACCCTTATATACACGTATATTCTCTCTCACTCTCACTCTCTATCTGAAACTGATTAACAAACAGGACTCTCATGCCATATATATTTTCCATTGCGAAAAAGTGAAAAAAAAAAAAAGAAAAAGAAAAAAAGTTATCATTAAAATGAATAATAATAATTAAAAAAATACTATTAAATACAATTAGCAATATATTTAAGCAAAAAAGAAAACGAAAAATAAATTATAAATCAATTGTGTGTGTGTTATAATAAATAATTAACTAATTCATTATATCAACTACTACAAAAACAAGAGCAGCAGCAGCAGCCGCAGAGCAACAGCATTTAAATGTTAATAAAAACAACAAACAAAAACAAAACCAGACACACACACACACCCCACTCTTCCTGCCCCCTACCACACACACACACATCTAATTGAACAAAAAAACTAAACAATTCTGACCTAACTAACTTTTTCTACACTGTAAAAAAAAAAACCAAACCAAACGTGCATAAACAAAAAGAACTTGCAGAACTTTTGATATAAACTATGTTAACAGAAACAAACAATGCAAACGAAAACACAACAGGAACAACAATTTTCTCTAACAATTTTTTTTTTAACAAACAATTTTCCATTGTAATTTTTTTTTTTATATTTAATTTTGCTCTGTGTCTCACTCTCTATTAAGTAAGGCATTTAGTTTGTTAGTCCTGTAATTTTTTACAAAATGCGCTGAATGTACTGAGAAAAACGAAAAAGTTCATTTCAATTCTTCGGTTTTTTTTTTATTTTGGTTTTGATTTGCTAAATAAAAATGATATAAAACTAATTTAAACACAAGCAAAGTGAGTCATTTAATCAATCAATTGATCAATTTACAAATTTGCCTTCATCAATGGTTTTAGATGGGACTCAAAGGACTTTTGTACAGGTTTCTGATTCATGCTGCTCCGTTTGGCCGAATCGAATAGTCTTGCATATACATTGCCATCATAGCTGCCCAATACCGAATTGAGAACACGATCATGGTAATCAAAGCCATCACAAATGGCCACAGCATTGGGACGTAGCTTCTCCAATGATAGTTCTAAACGTTTCTGTAGTGATCTCAAATCCGCATCGGTTAAGTTAATGAACTATAAAGAGAAATGAAGAAAAGAAGAATTATATATATAAAGTTGATTAGGATTTATGGGGGAGGACATAATAGCTGAGCTTCGATTTTCCAAGTTTGACTAAGATAGACCCTGGATGCCGTTATACTCTTATGTTCAAATTTAAACTAATAAATATTAAAGTTACTATATAGATCTAAGTAGCTAGCAAAAAAAATAACATATATGTGTACTTATTTTATAGAAAAAAAATTTTACTTTTGATTTGTGGCTGAATTATAGTTAAATATGACTATAACAAATAACTTAGTCAGTTTATTAAAACAAAAAAGAAGTAAAAGTTATAGTAAGCCGATTTACAAAACAAATGTAGATAGAGAGACCATTTGTTAGTGGTTATATTAGGGGATCTATTTCCTACTAAATCAGGAAAGTTTTTTAAATATCAATGATCAATTCATCAAAATCTTCTTCAAATATACAAAGAAGACCTTTCAAATCTAAGAAACCAATTGATATACGTATATGGCTTATCAGCTCAAGTCACTATGATGATCAAGACTATTTAGTAGGTATTTATAACCGTTAAATTTCTACTTTAGAAGGATTCAAAAATTTATGTCAACTAATTCTAGTTACTTACTCTCAAAATATCGCTTAGATTATTAAGTACAGTTTGCACGAGGAATAATTCCAAAATGTTTTCCAAAACTTTGTTTAAAGAAGCGGAACGCTTTTGGGCCTTAACTCCAGTAATTTGTTCAACAAAAATCTGACAAACAAATTGACGACCATGCAGCTAAAATTTGAAGAATCAAATGATTATTAGGATTAAAATATATGTATCTCTGGTGGGACTTACCTCAGCAGCTCGAGTAAACTCAATGCCTGTATTATTGGCAGCCACTGCCTGAGATTGTCCACTGGCAATCCGCTCTGCTAGATTCTCAAAGGCAATGCGAGTCTTACTATAAATATAAAATATATTGAAATTGAATTTAGAAGTATATACCTAAATATATAGATAAACTCACTGTGCAGCTGTAAATTGCAGTGCTTTAATAATGGTTGCCCAGGAATTATCCCATTTGGGGAATTCTTTAAGTTTCGAAGTCTCGAAATAGGCATAGGATGGTGAAACTGGTTTATTTTCTATGAAATTGGACCAAGCCTTGACCAAGGCACGTCCTATTTGCAGCAGGAGAACGGTATTCTCACCCTCATAGGTATAGGCAGCCACAGCATTGCCATAAATGTTACCCAAATTGGCTGCCGTTAGATAACCATGACCTCCGGTCGACAGACGTAAACGTTCAATGCCCGCACAACCATCTGTGGTGCAAAGGACCTTTAGAGCGCACGACAGGATGTGCATATCGGGCAGACGTTCAAATTTGCCATTATTGGCATCCAAAACAGTTTGATCATACAACTCCCACATATATTCAGCAGCCAGATGATAAGCCATACCAGTGGCTATCTCTGGAAACAGTTTCAGACGTTGAGTAACATGGTCTATGATCTGGGGTTCCGGTTGACTAAAAAGTATATCAATTAATTGCAATTAAAGAAATATTCCTAGGTCAATACTTACTTGGTCTCAATGGGACTCTGCCGGCGCACAGCCGAGTAACGCGTAGCTATGGTGGCAGCCATCAATAGCAATGTGGAATTAAGATTAACAATCAGGCATCGGGTATAGACCATTGTCAAGTAGTTAACCCTTGAAGCAGGACTTGCCTTGAAGCTGCCATCCCTCTCCACCTTGGCATATTTCATAAGCATATTGGTACGCGGTATACGTACATTATTTAGACCCAAAAATCCTTGATTCACTGCAGCCATTCCCAATTTTTTACCAATCTCACCAATATCGACACCAGGCAGAGGTAAATGTGTCTCCGGATGACGCACGGGCACAATGAACATCTGTATGCCCCTATGGACATCATCGATATACAATTGGGCTACAACCATAGCATGATTGGCCGTATGACCCACTGGGAAAATAAATTTATAAAGACTTAAGTGACTTAACAGGATATCAGGGATTTACTTACAGCCTCCTGGCCACCATTTATATGCCTCCAAATTGGGGGTATTTAAAACAAACTCATCCGTTTTGGAATCAAAATCAGCTCTTGTCTCAATGCCCCTTACATTGGTACCATGAGCCAACTCCGTTTGGGCATAGGTGCCAATGATATTACAATTCTCAGCTGGCTTACCCCATTTCTCTACTTGTTCGGCAGTACCTTGACCTTTGATCACATCCACAAACATGGTAATATGTGTGGCCAATGGTTGATTAGCGGGAAAGAGGCCATTGCTTGAAACATTATAGAGACAACCACTAAAAGAAAGTTACAAAATTAATTTGAATTTAAAGAAATTTATATTTTTTGTTTTAACCTACGGCCAAATATCGTTTCCACCTGGATTTAGTTTCTTTTGCAAAGCCTTCAATTTGGGTGCAGCATCAGCCACTTTCTTGACTGATGAATTATAGACCTCCTCATGGGACATATACTCATGGTTTAGGCCATAACCATCTTCCAGATCACTAAAGATAGCACGTTCTATACATATATGCAATATATATACGTTAATATGTGTGTATATATACATATGTCTTGGAATCAAAGTATGCATTATCACTCAGATATGGGCGTGTACAATGTGTATACAAATGTTATCAATAATTATCAGTCCGGTTCTAGCTTATCAATTGCATTCAACTAGCGGTAATTTACTGCTAATGGAAATAAATCTTTTGGACTTTCGCCGATTATATTGGTTGAACTCTTTGGACCCAGATATAGATAGATACAATGTAAGTGATAACTATCTTCATAGAAGAAGATGTCCAAATTTCATTTACTAATAATACTTGCCCACTTCACGTTTAGTGTCTAGCTTCTTCTGTCCACCTTGCCACCAGGCAGCAAATTCTTCAACTTGAAATTCAGCTGCATTTCGTTCTTTAACCAAGTCTGGATTCACCGATTTCGGTATTAAGTTTTTAATGTGCGACATTATAATATTTTATATTTATTTAATTTAGCAGAACGAACCATACAATGAGAATCACACGAGTCAACTGAGTAAAAATATTGTTGATAGCTAACATGAAAAGCTTTTACTAACTAAAAACGAGGGCAAAGTTTAACTAGAGAGAGAGAGAGAGATATAGAGAGAGAAATTGATATTGCTTAAAGCTTTATAATACAACCAAAAGAGAAACGATCGTGTGTATGCAAAAATTAATATATATTTTGTTTATAGATTTAAGAGAGTTATGGAAAATAATAATATGTACAAAAAGTTAACACCGTCCTCCTGTTATAAAATATTTGTTTAGATTCTAGACACTTAGATATTGGACTTCACGAATGGTTTTAGATACGAATGGAAAGACTTTGGCACTGACTTTTGATTTAACGGATTCTTTAAAGCGGAATCAAATAGACGTTCATAGGCATTGCCATCGTATGATCCCAAAGTGGAGTTCAATTGAATGTCACTGAAATCAAAACCATCAACAATGGCCACAGCTTCGGGACGAAGTTTGGTCAAGGCATGTTCCAAACGATCCTGCAATCGGCTTAAATCTGTATCTGTCAGGTTGATGAACTAAAAAAAGAAATTAATTCAGAGAGATTTTTAAAGATAATGAATTTAGATTTCTCGATTTCCACATTCGCACAACTTACTTGTAGGAAATGGCCCAGTTGCTTCAGGGTCTCATTAACCAAATATAGTTCGAGGAGTTGCTCGAGTATGCGATTTAAGCTGGCTGATCGATTCTTGGCTTTGGGTCCAGTCACCTCAGTCACAAAGGAGGCAAAGATAAAGGCACGTCCATGAAGTTCAGCTGCCTGGGTGAACTCAATTCCCGTATGATTGGCGGCATCCTCCTCAGTTTGTCCTATTTCAAGACGTTTTGCTAAGCTCTTAAAAGCAGTTCGGGTTTTACTATAAATATAGATTATTAAATATGGAATTTCTGGGATAATCATATAATATTTCATGCACTCACTTGGCAGCAGCATATTGCATTGCTTTGACTATGTTCTCCCAACTGCCTGTCCATGCCCCAAAATCAGGATTCTTTTGAACATCCGTCAGGTAGCTAACTGTAGGAGCCAATGTTGCTCCACTCAATGCAGCTCGCCAAGATTTCATCAGGAAACGTCCAATCTGTAGTAGGAGAACCGTATTCTCTCCCTCGTAGGTGCAAGCGGCTGTGGCATTTGCATATATATGACATAGATTGGAAGAGCTGAGAAAACCATGACCACCACAGGCCAAACGTAATCTCTCTACACCTGCTGTAGAGTCCGTAGAGCATAACACCTTAAGGGCACACGATAGGGAATGCAATTCGGGCAGACGTTGATATCTACCATTGTTAATGTCATCTAGGGTCACATCATAAAGTCGCCAAAGGTAATCACTGGCCAAACGATGAGCAACACTTGCAGCTATTTCGGGAAACAATTTCAATTGCTGGGTAACATGATCAATAATCTGAGGTTCGGGCTCACTAAAAAATAAAGGAAGTTACATACATATAGTTAAAGTGATCCTAATATGATTTCCATTGTTCAAACTTACTTGGGATTAATGGGACTCTGTCGTCTCACTGATGAATATCGTGTGGCTATGGTCGCTGCAATGGCCAACATCAGAGAATTGTTGCGTGCAACTACACAACGTGTCCTTACCATGGCATAGTAGGTAAGGACATTAGCCGGACTCTTAACATATTCACCACCTTTTTGTACTTGAGCATGACGCATTAGCATACGTGTACGTGGAATTCTTACATTCTTCATTCCCAGAAAACCATTGTTAACGCCATGGAAACCCATTTTCTTGCCAATATCACCAATATGAATGCCGGGCAAAGGTTCGTGGGTTTCCTCATCACGAACTTGTACATAGAACATGTGTGGACCTTTCGATTTGTTATCAATATACAATTGTGCCATTACCATGCAGTGACTGGAGCTATGGGCCACTTTTATAAGATGGAAAAGTTAGTATAGGAACGTTTTTGTCATTTAGAGATTACTTACAGCCTCCTGGCCACCATTTATATGAGGTAATCTTTGGAGTATTTAATACAAATTCATCTGTCTTTGGATCGTAATCGGCACGCGTTTCCAAACCACGTAAAAATGTGCCATGACCCATCTCAGTTTGGGCATAGGTGCCAGTTACTTGGAACTTTTCAATCCTTTGTCCAAACTCCACATATTGATCATCAGTACATTGAGCCTTTAAAGCGTTAACCAGCATTACATACATCACGCCAAATGGATTACCCCCAGGTACCAAACCCCAAGTAACCTCAGTATCATATAGACCCCTAGGAAAAAGAAAATTTAATTAATAATTCATTCCAAGGATTATTTTATATACTGCAATACTTACGGCCAATAATCATTGCCTCCAGGATTGCGTTCCTCTTGTAATTTACGAAGTTTCTTGGCCAACTCGATAGCCGATTTGGTGGATTGCTCAGAGATGTCTTCATGGGATTTATAATATAACTGACCCAACTCATTTGTATCAAAATCCTTCGACAGATATTCTCCTAGAAAAAATATAAAAATTGCTTCATTAGCATGACTTGCAGATTTGAAAAAGATTATGCACTGATTAAGGTTGAAGGTAATAAACTGGTTCTAAACTGTTGCCTGTTTTTTTTTTTGCTTTTGTTTAAGATAACAAATAGATTTTAGCTTTGGTATATAATAATTATGGACTCTTGACCGTGCCTCATTCGCATTTTCTCTGCTCGTGTACTTACGCACGCCACGATTAAACTTGAGTTTCTCTTCGCCACCAGACCACCAAGCGGCAAACTCTTCGCTGTTGAAACTGGCTGCATCTCTCTCTTTTTTTAGATCAGGATTTACTGTTTTTGGTATCACACTCGACATTGTATAACTATAACTATTTAAATTATTGTTGATATTTATAAACAATTTGCAACTTGCCTCACTTGTTGCTCGCTTTCAACTGAAACAAACGGCAAAACGGTCTTAAATTAATAACAAAACAAATGAGGCAAACTTTGCTCTCTTTCAACATTGCTGATAGCAGCACACCATAAGTTGTAAAAGTTTACTATATATGTATGCATACATACATACATACATTTGTTTGTATTTTTATGAAAAAAAGCTTTTACCATTGCTTTGCATACTCTTGCAGAGGGTATTCGTATGTATCTTTTGTGCTTGTTGGATAAAACTGGCGATTCAAGCTTCTGGCCTGATCACTATATCATCTAGCTGGCATAGATAGGTCTATTGTATAATAATCAAGTCACTCTTTTGTAGTGTTATACTTAAAAAAATTATCCAAACAATTTTTTAAATGTTCGTTTAGACTTGTGACAACTATTTGATATTAAAATTTTCAATTAGTCATTATGAATCAACTTATTTGTATACATATATTTCAGAATTATCTATCGATCAAGGTTCACAGGTATGAGTCGAAAAGATCGTTAAATATAAAGATTGGCTTAGATTACGACTAACCGAATGGAAATATAATTTTATAACACCTAATAAAAAAATCAATATTTTTTCAAGAAATGTATCAAATTTTTAAAAATACAAACACCTTTACATAGTATATAATTTAAGAAATCGTTTTACTTAACTAAAACGAAATTCAATACTAACCAAATAACAATTCCAGTGTGCATTTCAAATCCACCCGCAAAACTGCTGTTAAAGTTAACAGTGTATGAGAGCTGCCAACTTGCTTATAAACAGCTGTTTATTTGCTGTTGTGGGTACTTATTGCGATTCTATTAATGTTTTGTGGCATTTATAAGACAAAAGTCTTTCAAAACTGCTCATGTATCTGGTTGTTGCAGCGTCATTGATGTGTAATCAAAAATGAATTTCATGAATTACATTAGATTTGCGCTTTAATGGATATTCGTGGACTGCCACGGCCATGTCAGTTTCATTCCTACTATTTTAGGAGGTAATTTAACTATTAACATTTAACTATCACAATTAATAAAAATCTTGGTATTTTTGTCAGGTGGTCTAAGCTCGTGCTTAGCCTTAAGAATTTTTTGGCCGTGATTAGCTTTGGTCAGGATGTGTCTAAATATGCCGTACCAGCTTTGGAAAAGACTAATGGAGTTTCTACTAAAGATCAAGAAATATATCTTCAATAAACAAATAACAATAGAAACATTGATTTTGAATTTCGCGGGGAAGTCCGTTTAACAGCTTCGTTTCGGAGTCTGTTAAACTTAACATTTTAGAATAATTTGCAACACTGTCCATTTTATACAATTGGATGCTGGTGGCGGTTTATCAGTTAGTCAATACTGGCCGCCGTGGCAGCGAATACAACAATAACAAACAAAAACAATCCAAGACGACGAGGAGCAGGGAGGAGAAATCACCATCATTCGTCCACAAATGTACTGGCTACTATCCCTGCTAATCCTGCTGCTCTATATAACAACCAGCCAACAAATCAACGTGGACTGCAATGAGCTGCTGATGGGACAATTCATGTGCCCGGATCCCTCTAGAAACGATCATATTGATCCCAAAACGCAACAGCTGCGTGGCTGCACCAAGGATAATCGTGCTCGTGTCTGGTGCATAGCGGCCAATGAGATCAACTGCACGGAAACGGGCAATTCGACATTCACGAGAGAAATGCCCTGCAAGTGGACGTAAGTGCTGAGAGGAGGAGGTGGAATATGGATAAGATATAATCATATGTAAACTTCTTGCTTTTTACAGGAATGGCTATCATTTGGACACCACTCTATTGCTATCCGTGTTCCTAGGAATGTTTGGTGTAGATCGCTTTTATCTTGGCTACCCGGGCATTGGTTTGCTCAAGTTCTGCACATTGGGCGGCATGTTCCTGGGTCAACTAATTGACATCATACTGATTGCACTTCAGGTAGTTGGACCAGCTGATGGTTCCGCCTATGTTATACCATATTATGGCGCTGGCATTCACATAGTGCGCAGCGACAACTCAACATATCGTTTGCCACGTGACGATTGGTGATGGTCGGGGGAAACTGTGACTGGGCGAAAAGGTGGAAACAAACCTATTGTTTGGTGTACAGTAGATAATGTTAAGTCCTTGTTATATCTTAAGTTTGGCTTATGACACATATACACATACACATACACATACACATATAAAAACACATACACAGGAAACACTAAGCAACGACTGCTCCAAGAAAACCAACTCTCAGATTCAGAATTAGTGTTAGATTTTCTCTAGATTGTTAAGTGTAAAGAATTGTTGCCCTAAGTTGCATTGTTTAGTTTTAGATCTGTACTCAAGGTATATAGAATGATGATGAGATGAAGAATATGTAGACAAATTGTTTGCCAATATATATATAAATGAATCGATTTTAATTGCTATATCCAAATGCATATATTCATAATATTATGTGCCATATAAATAAGCAGATGACTCAATAGGAAAATCCCAAGAGTGGCAAAGAGAAAAGAAAGAACCGACCAAGAAAACGAAACATTTCTCGGCTATCAGACCAAAAATAATTGGCCACAATTGTACTTTGATCAGTTGAAACATTTTTAGAGATTGGTCAAAAAAAAAATAAAAAAAAAAACCATCAACAACGGCAACGAGCACGACGTGTCGCGACGCAGCAATGTGAATCAGCAACAAAGTTTAATCAACATCAATGGGCATGGATATCTAAATGGGCATAGGCATGGGCCAGGGGTCTGATCCAGGAAGAAGCGGACAGTTCAACGCAGATGATGTCGCACTCAATGTGTGTTTGTGTGTGTGGTAGTGTATGCCTCTGCTGCCTGGCTGGGCCCTTTCATCTGATTGGCATTTCCGAAATAATCAGACTGGCGAGATCGGCCAAACAACTGCAACAACAACAGCCAAATGCAGCGCCAACTTGTTCGGTTTTAATTGTATAGCTTTAGCATCGTTGTTGCCCCCATTTCCGTGCCTCTGCCCCTTTCCTCAATCTGCATGCTATTTGGAGAGGTCGCGTGTAATTCAATGCGTTTTAATTAGCCTCTCAATTAAGATCAAGTTTGCATTTTTTATCTCTTATAATGCAATTGAAACTGTACAGTTTTATGGTCATAGGGAATTTTATAATTAGATAATTGTTCTATTGGAACAAAATATTTAATTATATCAAAATATACATAAATTATTATGGCTTTGTCTGTGCCAGTGGCTCTAAAACTTATAGGAAAAAAGAACGTTTGCGTGGCCATTGACTCTCAAACTGTTATTTGATACGTATACGCCCTGTTGAACACCGCAGAAATATATGATGTGGCCTTTTCCCATGCCCTTACTTTGTTAAACAGACAGGCCCCTTTTCTTCCTTCAAATTGCCCTTCCGCTTCGCCCTCTCCCCCCTCCCTCTTCTACATAATAATGTCACCCTTGCACCCGTTTGTTATGCTTTCAATTAGCCAAGTTGACAGTGTGTTGTCATTGTTACTATTGTTCCATGAGAGTCTTGCCGCCTGTGTCAACAACAGATCATTGTCTAGCCAACATACATATATGTATAGCTTGTTTTCGGTATCATTTACGGCCAGAACAGACCAGACCAGACCAGCCTCTTTTTGGGCAAATGAACTTTGTCCAGTTGACACCCATTAGCTATTAGAAATTCGAGTAGCTTATTTTTTTGCTCAGAGTGTCCATGGAAACCCCATGGAAATTGCCCATATTGACATTGTCAGTTGACTTTGCACACATGGGCCAAAAACGATTTCACAACTTAAGAATATAAACCGATTTTAGGTTAATATTTGGTCAGGGATTAAATAGATCGGTACCTGACTCTAGGTTCATAGATCTAAAAATATCACTTAAATACGCAGACAACACACAAATTGGCTAAGCAAACACAACGCAACACACACACACACACACACACAAACACACACACTCGTACATATAGCCATAGTGAATAGTAACAAAGTCAAGAAATGCAAATAAATATGGCCAAGTGTAAATATTTGGCCATATCAAAATAGCATCGATATGGCAAACGGCAAGCAAAATAAATTTATATATATAGAATCTGGATACTGTAGACAAGGGCGGGCAACTGTCTGCCTCTGCCTGGCTAGCTACCAACAATGTTTCGCGTATTTGCCAAGCGCTTTAAAATCTTAGAAGCTTCAACGGCTAATTACGCTCAAGTGGCATGGAAAATTGTGGCCCGAATGACGTTCAAGTTTTGTTTGCAGCAATCCCGGGCAAATATTGTAGCAATTAATTAAGCGCAATTATTGAAAATATGAGGTATGCATTCAATGTACGTTATAATTCTTATATTTAAGCAAATCATAGACTGCGTCATGGTTATGGCTCACATGATGGCTGATTCTTTGGGCCACATAAATAAATGTCTTGTGACAAAAAAAAAAAATATATATATATATATATATTTATTCATACATATATGTATATGCAACGGCCTGGGAACCAACTTTAACTTTAACTGCAAACTCCACTTCGAACTCGGATTATTCGTGATAGCTGCAATTTTCCATGACTATGCATACAAAAACAAATACAATGAGTGCATAAATCATCTCTCTCTCTCTCTCTCTCTCTCTCTACACCCCTCTTACCCCCCTTCAGCCTACCTCACCCTCGCTCTCTCTCTCTCTCTGTCTCTCTGACTCTAGATCTACGTCTCGTTTAGCTTTAACTTCAACTGCTGTTTCAATCTGGCCAAAAGATTTTTCTCAGCTTTTCCAAGCCATCTGCTGGTCTAACTGTGGTCTTGGTCTGATCTGTGGTCGGTCTCTCCAACTTTGTTTGGTTTTCGAGTGAGTGTGTGTCAATGTGTGTGTGTGTGTGTGTGTGTATGTGTGTGCAAATGTCAAATGCCTGCCAATTTGATTTGGCCGGGGTTAAGTGTAAATTATCCCAGGGCCTCAGTTTAGTTTAACTTTATGACTGACTCTGCTAAATATCTACACTCGGTATACATATATTTATCTTTCTTTCTGTCTGTCTGTCCCTCTCTCTCTCTCTCTCCTTCCCTCTATCTCTATCTATATTGAAAATTGTAATTGCATTTGCCAGCTATATAGACGATTTAAAAGCTTAAGTGTTACTATCGCATTTAATACAAATGCCATAGAAAAGATTTGCTAAGTGCAAGTTGATGTTGCCTTTGCCTTTGGTTATGACTGATTTGAATGCAGTTTTTATTGTGGAACTCGAATTATGAATAGTATATATACTTACTATACTTGACTGCCTACGCTATGTGTGTGGTAAATCTGGTAAATAAATGGTGATTAAGTAAGTATTAAAAGAATTTACTTAAAACAACAACTCAACAAACTTAATTAGTGTCTAGTATACGACCAACACATTACATTAAAATACATTTGACTTTTATTACCAAATATGATCCCCTTATTTATTATTATAGAGAAATTTTCTTCATTTTTTTTCTTTTTAAAAGGAAATACCAATTTTAAAACAAAGTTATTATTGGACGATTACTTATTATGCCAAGCCTTCGTCTAAGTTATGTGTTAATATACAATTCATTATTAGTAATAGTAGATATTATTTAATTAACAAATATTAAGCAAAATTTTCTGATTTCTGTTCACGTCTTTTCAACATTAAATGCTGCAATTCAATCAAATTTTTAGAAGATATCGAAAAACATTTAATGAATTTCTCTTTGATTTTACAATTTACTATTTAAATTGGCATGGAAATTTGGAAAACGAATTTTTGACACGATTCATAAAGTTTTTAACGATGGCCAATGTCAAAAATATGGTCGAAATTTTCTTATTTTTTTCTTAAACTTGGCAAACCTTTGACGCAAAAGGACATATCACAAATTGCTCTAAGGAACCCCAACTTCACAAGATTACAATACAAACATTTATTGTCCGATTTCAAAAAGTCAGATCCTTATTTTTGACTTAGAAAGACACTAAATAATTTCCATAGAAAATCGAAAAAGTATATTCCGATTTTAGAAAATTTGCAAAAATAATTATTAAATTTTTAAATATTTGGATGTAGTTTCTTTACTATAAAAAGTAGTACTATATGAAGTAGAACTTATCGAAATTGGCCAAGAATCTTTTGCCCAATTCCAACTTTAAGCCTACAGGGCCTTGCACAAATCTTTTAAGTAAACTCTATTTTACCAGGCTCCAGGGTAATGTAAATAACAGGACATGAAACACTTTTTTGCGACTTAAGTCGGTTGTTATATAGTTGTTATGCAAAATCGTATACTTACGATAGAATAACACTTAGATTCCAATTCTTTTACTTGAACAGCTTTCCCTTGAATCCCCCTAGTCCGTAAACTAAATGGAGAAATTGCCAGAGTTCAGAAACTTCGGTATGATTTTACATGTTTGTTCTAGGGTTTTAACTTAAACTATTTTTTTCATTTCCTGTTTTGGGGGCCTACGTGCAAATTGAATTTTTATACTATCGCTGAACTAAAAATTTGCGAAATCTAATCAAAAGTCATGTTTACAATTTCATTCATAACTAAGTAGACCAAACTAAAGTAAATAACAAAAAAAAAAACCAAACTAATCGTTATTGATAAACATACCAGACATTTGAAATAATTTACATACTTATCAAAATGGAAAAATGTCTTATCAGTAAATAGTATTAGGCGTAGTCAACTGACATCGTATAAAGTTCAAAGTATTTCCCATGGCATTCCCCGAAACAAGATATCCAAAATGTTAACACATTTTGAAAGTAAAGCAGAAAACATCTAATTGGTAAAAAAGTTCCGGGAATTCGTATAACAAAGAACGAAAAGCAAAAAAAAAAAGGCGAAAAAAAAGAACCCGAATGGTAGATAACATTATTATTATTAGCATGTATAGAGGGTAAGTCATCAAAGTACAAAGAGCTGCAAGTTGGACATGGAGGAGGAGTGCAAGAGGCATGGGAATATTG
Source organism: Drosophila sturtevanti (assembly GCA_018150375.1). Taxonomy (NCBI): domain Eukaryota; kingdom Metazoa; phylum Arthropoda; class Insecta; order Diptera; family Drosophilidae; genus Drosophila; species Drosophila sturtevanti. Next base: position 588,947 of record JAECWJ010000324.1, on the reverse strand, counting down.
TTAACAAGGTGTTCATTTCGCTTATGGAATGTGGTAACATATTCGTTTGTCATGGGTTTACAATTTCATTTTTTTTTGCAATTGATAAAAGACAATGAACCTCCCTCCTTATCAAAATATACACATACGCTTACCTAGTATGAGTACCTAAATGTATTGTTAGTAATTGGTCCTAAATCCTTGGATGCTACCACTGATATATGTATATGTATATGTATATTATACCAATATAATATCTAGTTGAAAACCATCTAAAATGAAAATCTCATCTCGTGTTTCGTGTCTTGACTGCGCTGCTTTGACTTCGTTTCTGGCCAACGAACTGTATATGTGTGTTACTGTGTGTATGCGTGTGTGTGTTTGTTTGTGTATTCGTTTCCCAGAGCACTTCGTAGTGTCGATGGTGTTGCTTTAGCGTTTCAGTTCACTTCAATTCAGTTCTCGTCCAACTGTGCCGGCGAACGGTTCTGCCAAGTGTTCAAGACGCTTGCCAATTAACAGATACAGATACAATTCTCCGTGTTGAGTGTGAGTGAGAGAGGGCATTTGGAAAATTGAAACGAAAAACTAAAAGGAAATTCGCGCGCGCAATTTCTAAGTGGAAACAAAAAAAAAGTGTCAAGCTTTCAGTGAATTGAATGCTTGATCATATCTGAGAGGCGAGAAAATCATAAAAACAAAAATAAATAAATAAATTTGACAAAAAAACGTAATTAAAACACAAAAAGTTAACAAATATATAAATTGTTATCACTTGCGCTGTCGTCGTTGTGCATTGTTGTTGTTTTCCGACTTACAAATTTGTTATGATTTAACAAAAAAAAAAAACCAAAACAAATAAAAAAAAACTTTTTGCATTGTGTGTGGCTACTAAACAAAACAAAAACAAAAAACAAATTGGCGCGCAATTTAATTGAATTTGATTTGAGAATTGAGAGTACCTTCGGCTCCTGCCTTTGGCTACTACCTCTGCCCCTTGCCGCTGTGGCTGTGCCTCCTGCATATGCATCAATTTGAATCGGAATTGGAATTGAAATCGGAATTGAAATTGCAATCAGAAAACAGATTGAACTTTGACGCGCCCTTTTTGGCGACGCAAAGCCTCTGACGTGACCCGTACAATGTGGCGTATGCGTAATATTTGCAAATGTTCATGTTAAAAAAGATGTTGTCAATAAACATAATGAAAAAATTTACATAAATGTATATACATACTACATGCATATATATGTATATATATATATATATATATATGTAAAGAGAGTAAGCGTACAACAACAAAACAATTGAAAAAATGCGATTGATATCGACAACAACAACAACAACAACGAGAAAAACATCAGCTAGAACAACAATAACAAAAACAACTACAACTAGACGACACCAACACCTTCACCCCCAGTTCCAGCACCAGTTTGTATGGCCGGCTGGCAAGCAGGCAACATGTCAAGCATAATTAATTTTCGATTCTGTTTTTGCTGCCGTTGCTGCTGCCACTGCCGATCTCTTGCCACCTACCGCACCTTCAACAACAGCTCCTTCCCTTTCGCTACAAACAACATCTTCTCCTCCTCGTCATCGTCATCGAAGCCCGCCCCCGATCTGGAAGTGTAATTATTACTACGGGTAAACTTTTCCTTGTCTTTACGTTTTCATTCTGATTCTTGATACTATAATTAATCTTTTTTTATATATTTTTTTTATTGTATTACTCTCTCTCTTCCTGTCCATCTCCCTCTCTCTCTCTCTCTTTCTCTGTTTTATAATGTGATAAAACACATTGTTTTTGACTGTTTGATATTTTTTTTTTCTTAAATATAATTGCGAAATAAAAAATTAAGTAGTAACAGATTGAGACTGGGCCGAGTGCTAGAACAATTTATGATCGCAAATGAATGGCACTTGGAAATCAAAAGCAGCAGCTCAAATTACAAATATGCAAACTAAGTAACTACTTACATACAAACCTATCAAATACATATATATATACATACTTAAATATATATATTTCTATAAGTTTGTCTGTCACAGTTTGTCTTGAGCGTAATTAATAACAAATCAAATTTGCATAGAATTTTGTAAAGCGGAAATTTACAGTTGGAAGCAAAAAAAGAAAAAAATAAATAAATACAACTAAAACTAAAGACAATTGAGACGTGAAACAAATATAAAATTCAATTTCGATATTTAAATAAATACCTGTTTAAATATACATTATCAAATAAGTCAAACCGGTGTTGTAAAAGTTTTAAAAAAAAAAAGGAAATTTCTTTAGGTTCGCTAATTTGACTTGTTTCAATGTGTTGTAAAGTTCTAAATATTGAATTACCCGTATTTTGTTTTTGTTTTTTTTTTTTAATAAAAATAATATTTAGTTTATTGGTAGTGTTCGTTTTGCTTTTCGGCCTTAATCCTGCGATTTTAGTTAGGTCTCAAATGTAAAAAACAAAATTTACCAAAAGTTGCTAACGTGATTTAGACAATAATCTAGAACTAGTTAATACATATGTATATACTGATTTATGGTGAATGAAGCATTTGGCAATAGTACCAAATGCTGTTACTTTATATTGTAATCTCAATTTTAGATTTTTTTACATATTAGTTTACACCTCATTAAGGTATATTTTAATATACTAATCGTGTTAATTGATATACAATACTGTATAAAGTTTAATATATTTAGGAAGTTAATATATATAGGATATGAAAATTCAATTACATTCTTGAACGACATTCTTTCTCAAAAAATCTTCTACTTATTTTTTATAGGATGTAACCTCATTTTCTATAATTTTACATTTATTTCTTTAAAAAGAATGAAAATGACAAAATGGCATTTTGCAATTATTTTGCAATTGAAATGCTCTAATGGACTGCTTTTGTTTTTAAATTTCAGTTTTCAAATTTAGAACAAAAATATGCACTCTATGATACTAACAAAAATTCCGAATTATACCCAGATAAAATATATTTATAATCACTTTTACAATTTTCTTGATATTTTAAACATAATTCAGTTTTTTTTTTATTATCGGGTTTTCCCCCCTCTGCAATATGTCCCAATGTAGACACTAGGCTAACAAATGTTATATTTTAATTTTAATATTTTTGAAACCTACATAAATTTCAAAACATTTGGAAATAATTCAGATCATAATATAAAATATATTATTATATTATCTAATTATATTATACATATTAACTAACAATGCCTAAGCCAAAGTTCAACTTTTTAATCTTTATTTTCGTTGCTTCAATTTACACTTTAGATCAGTGACGTCGATATGATTATATGTATATCGATTATTTCCAGACAAATATTGAAATAATATTCTTCAATTTGATCCCATGTTTAGTTTGTTGTATTATAATACGGAAAAGATAAAGAAAAAATGCTAATCATTTTGGTATCCACATTGCCCTCACATTAAATTCCAATGCTTCTGTTGATTTGTTTGCCTTTGGCAAGTTTAAGCTAATTGCACGTTTAAATAGAGATTAAAACGATTCAATTTCTAGTGAGTTGTGGAAGTTGAAGTATTGTAAATGACTGAAATGATTATTCATTGCACAAATAAAAGAAAAATCACACTTTAATTGTCCGACCAAATGAATCACAATCACAATTTACAATGACAATTCACATTTGAAGCAGACCATATTGTTTAACCAATTAGTAATGAGGTGTCAAATCTAGCAAATCTATATACTTACATACATATGTATGGATATATGTATGTAATGTATGAATATATATGTATGTGCATATATCTATATAGAGATAAACTGTAGATAACTGTCACAGTTAAATATCGAAGGCGATAAATCACAGCAAGTGCAATTGCTGCAACTGCAACTGCAACAGCAACAGCAACAGTAACAAGCAGTAGCAACAGCAACAACACCAGCTGCAACTTCAATTCAATTGGCCACTAAAGTAAATTGCTGATAATTTCCTGTATTACTTTACTATAAAAAGTATTATCTAGCTTTTTTTCTTCTGTAATACACACACACACAAATACATTTATTTAGTTGGTGGAACAAAAAATACAAATTACATGTCATGGCCAATGAAGACGACGGCACAAAAAGGAGAAGAGTCACTCGCAAAACAAACAATCAGCAACTGCAACTGCAACTGCAACTACAACTACAACTGCGACTGCAACACGAGTAATAAAACGAAAGAAATGTTGGTAATAACTGAGCATTGCAGCCACAAAATATCCCTCCCCCTTGCCACAGGACGGTAGGGGGTAGTTCAATAAAAGATAGAGAGGGGGAATTGCATGTATCCCCATTGGCATGTCTGAAATGTGCATAGAAACTATGCGACATAAGAAGGAGTTGCACATGGAGTAGGACAAAAAGAAGGAGTAAGAGTAGCCTGCTCGGCATATAGACAATTGGACAGAGTCAGAGTCAATGGACAGTAGTGACGGAGGGGTAAGGGGGGAGTACAAGCCTTTACTCTATACAGCCTAGGTGTCGCTTTTTTTTTGTTGCTGTTTGTTGTTGTTGTCGTTGTTGCTGTTTGTTGTTCGCTTTATAATAAAAATGCAACCATACCAGTTTTGCCAACACACACACGACGGGGCCAACTCGTTTGCCCCTTGTATCCCCTCCCATCAATCGTAGCCCCAAGATGAACGAGGCAAAACTGAGTGAGCCGCCAACTGCAACTGTAACTATAAGTAAAACTGCATGTGAATTTAGTTGTTGTTGTTGTTGTTGTTATTGTTGCTGTTGCAGTTGTTGCTGATGTCCACCCCACATACCCTTGAAGAGGAGCTTAAACAAGTCGCCAAAGAAACTGTGAAATATGTTTGGCAAAGGGATTAAACAAAGTTAAAGCATTCATTATATATACACTAATTTAGAGATATATGTATTATCCAGACTATATGAACATATAGAAACTGTAGTTAAATACCAATATATTAAAAAGAAAATACTTCTTGTCAAATGCTTAAAAAAGAATATATTTGTATGGAAAATTATTCACAAATAAAAAATTTTAATTAAATATCGAATCAAAAAGTATAAAACTGTTTTACTTTTCAACTCTTATTCCCAAAAGTTCAAATAATCTTTAATTAAAAAAATAAATAGCATTAAAAACTAACGAAAAATAATAAACAAAAGTCTAAAGTCTAAATAAAAAATGGGTTATAAATAGACAAATTCTTAAATTAGTCATAAATTTAAATCTATAGAATTGAAAAACAGCAAATAAATAAAAGACAAAGAAGAAGATGCAAAATGACAAAGGATATGAATCGGCAATTTTTTAAAATGAATCATAAAGAATAAAGCATTAGCACAGAATAATAAGCGATAAGATTATTAATTTAACACATTTTACATAATTAAAAATTGCAATTAGAGCTGAGTTGGAAAAACTTTAGACTCCATTTTATAAAAAATATAAAAGGATTTTAACTAAACGAAAGTAAGAAATATTAAAAATCAATTTGGCAAACTTTAAATAACTATATCAGATAATAATATAATATATAATATTTTGATTCTAAATTTTTATTCTTAATCTCAAATTATTTATTTTCCTCAATTTATTACCAGCAACTAAGTTTAGTTATTAACTATTGCATGCAATGCCACCAAATTAGTGCAATGTAAGCTCGGCTTATGCCGGATTTAGTTACTTTATTAGAGCATTTACTTGACGCCTAAAGGCAGTTAAATCTTTGCCATTCTTTCGTTTTTTTTCTTTTTTTTTGTTTATGTAGCTCTCCTTGTCTAGTCAGTCTGTCTATATAGATATACGAACATCTATACATACATACATATGAGTATATTCCTCTGCGGGCACACGCACCTGTCCAAGCATAGAGCCAGGCGGTCTGTGGTCCGTGGTCAGGCCTTTGCACTGTTCTTCTCCTGATCTGCAACAGTCAGTGGCCACCGCACAATTGGCAATCGACTGCAAAATGCAGGTGTTTTGTTTGTGTTTGTTTGTTTGCTGAACTCCAACTCCTCCACTGCAATTCCTGGGCAATTTCTGTCTTTTGCTTGTCGTCCAATGTTTTTCTCTTTCGTTTTCTTTTTCATTGTTTTTGTTGGTTTATTTTTTTTTTTTTTTTTGTTCTTTGTTATTGTATTCTCTGCAGTTAACTCTCTGTTCTTCTGTGTTGCGGTGCTCCGCTTTGGCTCTACATTTTGTGGCATGGCCTGCATAATAATAATCCGGCAATTAAAATATGATCGCATAATAACTCGACACTCGTGTGTCTTCCTATGATTTATGGCCCAAGTTTTTGCTTGGCTTGACTCTGTCTCTGTCTCTGTGTCTTTTATTTATAGACACTCTCGGGGGTAATTGTGTTGTTGTTATTATTATTGTTGCTGTTGTAGCGACTACTTTTTTTACGCATACTTTTGCATTCGTTTAAAGGTAAATTGCTGTCGCCAAGCCAGCCAAGTCAAGACCAGAGACCAGAGACCGGGCCGGCTTGGCTCGTTTCGTTTTGGCAACTAGCAAACAAAAAAAAAAACAAAAAAAAAACCAGCCAAAAAAATGACAGCAAAAACAAAAACTAAGAAAAGAAGAAAAAAGAATCATTTGATACGCTCGCCCTGTCACCCTCTGTCTCTTTATGCGCCACCGTCTCTCTCTCTCTCTCTCTCTCTCTCTCTCTGTCTCTGGAGTGGAGCAAGCGGCGACGTCGACGCCAACGACGACGGCGACTGTTGCTTCTAATAAATTATTTTAAATGCTGACCACAAAAACTGAACTGAAGTTTAAGTGTAACCCAATAGCCCAAGCCTGCTTAATTGCCTGCGTGGGATGTGGGGCTGTTGGTACTCATGGTTTGGATTGGATTTAGCCGAGCTGCAGCTGCTGTGCCAAGAGTCCAAAGTCTTTTCTTTTCATTTTTTTTTTTTTTTTTTTTTTTTTATTCCATTTTGTTTGTTGTAGCTCATGAAGATAGTTTGGAGAGCTTGACACGCATTTCATTTACAATATTCAGGGGGTAGTTTCTTTTTGGTTCTATTCCGTTTGGTTCTGTTCTGTTCTGTTCTGTTTTGTTTTGTTGGGTTCCTTAACACACATACATACATACTTACATATATACAATGACGTCAACTTTTGTGTCGCCATATGTCGCCTTTTCAGTATGCCTCTACAGCCAACTACTCTACTTTATAGACACTGAGACATGGACAAAGGCCATGCGTCATCGCCATCGTCAGGTTGGTGGCAGTGACAGAGGCCTAGGCAGAGAGAGACAGTGACAAAGGCAGAGGCATTGGCGGCGTCTACGATGTCTGGCAATTGCAATTTCACCAGCCCCCACTATTAGCAGCAACGTCTGCGTCATCCTAGATACTACTCACTTGTAAAATTATTGTTTAAATGTGTTCGAGTGTGCGTATGTGTGTCTGTGTGTGTGTGATTGTTTGATTATTTCGCAATGGTACGCAAAAAAAAAAACAATAACAATAAGCCAACCAATTTACCTACACTACATAGCGTACTCTTTATGTTTACAATCAAACAAACTAATTAATATTTACCCACAAAGCGAACGGCAATGCCAATGAAAATTCCTCTGATAACACATAAAAATAGACCAGATCCAGTACCAGGCCCCGAAGCCCGTGCCTCGTACCCAAAAGCCCAGACCCCAGACTGTGCCAGACTAAGCGGCGTGCGATCTAAAAGAGAAAGAGAAACGGAGCCAAGGCGAGGGAGAGTGAAAGAGAGTGAACTTGCTAAGGAGAGTGAAATAGAGATATCACATTGGCCATATGATGAAAATGGTTAGAACTCAAAATGTGATGACAATTTGTTTTAGCATATTGGTTAGAAAGATAGCCAATTTTCGTTCTGTAATGAAATTGTTACAAATAGTTTAGGTATATAAACAGTTATACAGTCATATGGTTTAATCATTGCAAATACTATTATTGCAGTTAACAGTAAAGCAAAAAGTGTCCCGTATATCTGGTATGTACTTCTTGGATTCAATTAACTCTAATAATTCTTATAGTGAGATAAAATCATATATAGTTGAATGTTTACAGATTTTACAACATAGTGTTAGGATTTAATCTTAAGTAATCACAAATTTATATTTAAATTTCATTGTGAAATTAGTTGGCTATTTATTTCCTCTGACAACTATTTAACACTTGTTTCAAGTGCTCATTAATCTCTCAAAAAATATCAGGGTTAACAAAGAGTTCATTCTAATTGAATTAAAGTTCAAAACATTGAGATTAAGCGAACATTTTTTATGAATTGCATTAGTAAATTTCCAGTACAACTCATTTGAGTTAACTACTAATAGTATAATAATGAAATTAACATCTAATCAAGAATCAACCATAAGTACCTACTTAATACAAGTGCTTTATACTCATCCAAAAGGCAGAAGAAGAAATAATACAAATAATATTTTTTTCTTTCTTATTCAATAATTTGCTTTATTCATTCTGTTCGGAATTGCTAATACGCCGTGTTGTGTGCCACATTGTGTGCACAGTTATTTACTGACTGCAAATGCAACAATTTACTCAATGCAGCCAGACAAAATGGCGGCAACAGATACAGAACAAAAAAAAAATAAACACACACATACATACATACATCTGTATATGTACACACACACACACACTTATAGGGGGGAAAATTGTAGCGAATTCTGCCTCTTATCCATTCTCTGACTGCATTTTGTGCGTGCCATTTAACTTGACAAGCTCATTTGTTGCAACAGCAACAGCAGCAACAACAACAACGACAACAACATCAATTTATATGCCAAGCATGGAAAAACAAATAAACAATTGTTTACAACATTTATTTATCTATGTTTCATACTAAAGTGTTCTTATTGCCTCGGCAGGCGGTCGAGTTTTGAGTTTCAATTCAAGTTTGAAATTCTGAGGTCTCTGAGGTCTCTGCTGTCTGACAATGTCAGCCCGCCACATTTGGCATGGCAAGGAAAACAAACAAGCGAATAAGCAAATGCAAATGGAAATGACAGAAGGAAATAGTTCATATAAAAAAAATATGTCCAAATAAGACAGTTTGATAACGTTAAATATTATGTATATACATACATACTATATATATATATTTATGCACGTTTATATCCAAGTGACAAAGTCCATTCTAATATTTACTTAGGTGTTGAAAAATCATCACAAATTTTTTTGATTTGTTATTTTGTTAGTGCAAAAACAAAAAAACAAACGGGTATTCACGTTTTTGCTAAAAGTTTGTTAATCTGAAAAAGAAGATTGAATTTTTATGCAAAAATAATCTATTTCAACTGATTAAAACTTTCAGAAGTAAAGTTGTATATTTAAATAAATATTACTCTTTTACAGTTACCATATTACATTCAAATTTGAGTACAACAGGCTATTCTACGATCTGATATTAGTAAAAGCCTTAGTTATGTTTTCTTTACAACTTGTTTATTTTCACAATAAGCCTAAGTACTCCATAAACAAATTTAATCAAAGTTGTTAAACTAAATAACTTTTGTAAGTATATATACATCATACAAAAGTCGTACATACTTATATGAAAATAGTATTTGGGGCCAAAATGAAATTAGTTCAGTCCTCTGTATTTCTATTTCTATGTAAATATATAACTACAAATGTGCATTTATGTATTATTTATGCAAAAAAAACAAAAAATATATGTATATTATATATATTTCGATGAAAACTTAAAATAAAATTGCCATAAAAATGGAAGCAAAGCAAGAACAACATTTTATTGTGATAATCATATGTTAATTTCAAATCAACGACCCAGTCCATAGTCTCATAAACACACTAATTTATGTCTATCTCTCTGTCGAAATACGACAGAGTTGAAAGATGAAATAAAAAAAAAACGGCCTAAACAATCGACGAAAGAAAAATTGAGAAAATCATATGAAAAGCTTAAATAAATTTCATTTTTAAAGTGGTGAAAACAGAAAATGTTCAACCAATTTGACCGACTTTACTTAGTTTTTTTTCTTCCAATACATGAATTGAACTTAGGTAAACTAAAGTAAAGTAAAGTTTCTTCAACTTAAAATTGAATGACTTTGGGCACTTGTATTTGGGGCAGCCGCACGACCATTTGCTGACTTCAATGTGGGTTGTAAATTAATTAACACTTTGCTATGAGAAAAAAAAAAAAAAATCAGAAAAAATGTGAGTAGTAAATAAAAATTGGTTGTGCACAGTTTGACATCATATATATCATCTAAAGTTAATTAAAGTTGGCACTATTAGTTCAGAATGATTACAATTTGGTTTAAGAAACAGACAAGCACCTTGGGTTTTATATTGATTAATACGCGTATATACATATAATGAAAATAAAATACTAAGAAACTAAATACTTTGTTTACTAATTTATCTGCAAATTGACTATCATATGATCCAGCTAAAAGTAAAGTTTTATACACTTTTTCTCCGACAATATTCAGCCTTTAATAGAAGAGATTTAAGCTGAACTCTAAGGCAACATTTATACTCGAATATCCATTGAAACATTATTAAATTTTTCTGAAATAATTAACTATAAAATAATACTTTCACATTCCGATAATAAGGATAAAATACCATAATACCCTACTTTGCAAGAAAGAGCTTTAATATAAGAAAACAGAAGTCAGGACAACTTTCCAACTAATTTAACACCTTATTTAGATGCATTAAATGCAATCTAAAGACACCTTTGGCTGACACTTATTCCATTCCCATGATTGTGTGAGAGATATCTCATAGTTGGTAATAGGAAACACTTTTTTTGTTTGGACTCTTGTTCAGCGATAAATGATCTCTTAGAGTCAATTACAGAACGAAAGACTCTGGCAACGAACCATGAATATCAAGCGAACTGAAAACGGAAACTGACAACTGAATCATGTCTGAAAAATGTTTCAAAATCAGTCATATTTAATATTATTATTATTATTTATTTTTTTTTTTTTTTTTTTTGTTTTTATAACCATATCCAATTTCAAGCGTGTGTCTGGCGCCCCATAATCGGGCCCCCTTTCCTCTACATCCATCTAGCCGTTCACCTGTCCATTGTCCATCCACCTGTCCGGCCATTCCATTCCATTTCGTATATTGTTTTGTATATCAAAAAATATGCAAACAATTCGCATTTGCGTGTTAATCAATAAATTTGACTGTGAAAACCATTTTGATTGTTGAATAATATACCCCAAAACCAAGAAAAGAAAAAAAAAACAACAAATCGACGTCACATATAGACAGTTAAAAAAGCAACAACAACAAATATATTAAACTTGTTTTCCTCTCTTTCTTTTAATACACTTTAAAAAAGACATTTTAACTATGTCAGAATGTCTGTAAGAAAAATACAGAAATATCTTTGAAGTATTGAATAAAATATAGATTTTTAATAAGTTTTTGTAGTAATTTTTAAATCTCTTTATTATTCTTTAAGCATTTATATATATATATGTGGGTATATTGTCTTTATCTTTCTAAATAATCTTAACTATCAATAAGTTTCTTAAAGGTAAAAAATGAAACATAATTTTCTAATTTCAAATATTCATTTACTTAATAGAACTATTTAAATCTGAAAATATTTTAGGTATATTAGATTTAGATGTATTATTAGTTATTTAAAGATAAATATATTATTAAATATCATATCAATTGTATGCAGAATTTTCGATTAGCAATCCTTTGTTAATTCTTGCCTTGAAAGTATACGAAAGGATTTAAACTTTGACACAGACTAACTTAAATATAATAATAAATATTTACAGAATTTTCTATTGATATTCTCTTGTAAATGCTAATTTAGAATCGAGAATAAGATTTGAAATTGTGTAAAAGACTGAATTCTGACACTTTTTTAATTCATATCCACTTTTGAATTTAAATTTTGGAATCTCTCAAGTCAAATTTAGAATCTGTAAATGTGTTTTGAAAATGTGTGAAAGACTTCAAACTCTTTCATAGAGTAACTATGTAATAGCAAGAGTATTGATAATTCGTTAGAGTTTTAAATTCCACCAACTAATCCACGGGTTGCGTTTTGTTGTAGTTGTTGCTATTGTTGTTTATTGCCAAATAAATATCGGTAGTAAATTGTTGCCAGCCAAAAAATGTTTCTATGGAAATGTTTAAGCACACATTTTTGTGCATATTTTAAAAGAGAGGAGCCACAAAGCTACTTTTTTGTATTAGTTATTTTGTGTGTTTTGTTTTCTTTTGTGCATTGTCATTAAACAAATGTGCCAGAAGCAGCAACATCATCAACATCGACATCAGGCACCAACAACAAATATTTCGGATTCGGGTTTGGCACGTCACACGCTGGAATTCCCATATATATGTATGTATATAGACTTGTATTGTCTAAAAAAAAAAAATCACAAAATTGTTTACAGCTATACAGTGTATGAGACAGAGAGGGAGAGCGAGAGATAGAGAGAGAGAGAGAGTGAAAGGCATATATATATACAGGGAGGTAACAGAGACGGGGCTCATCTTCATATCAAACCGGATTCAATATCAATACAACAAAATATAAAATTTGTATCTGTTTATTGTAACCTTTTTTTGATTAACTTTCGCCTAAATAATTGCACAATTAAAAATGTTGTCTATATCTATATATATATATATATATATATATATATCTATATATACATTATATGTCTATAATGTCTAATCTAAAAAAAAAACCTACACACACACACAGATACACACACATTCAGTTGATATGTGAACTCAGAAGTCTGTCTGTGTATTCAATTAATTGGCTCTGCTGCATCTATTTTTAGATTTTGCGGTAAATTTGCTAATAATACTCAAATTTCAACCAGCATAACATACAAAAAAAAAAAACTAATAATAATAATAAAAAAAGTTATTAATAATAAAAATTCATATATAAAAATAATTAAGAATGTGTAGGCTAAATTGTTGAAAATTCTAATTTAGAGCTGAATCACTTGATCTTAAGCTTAAATGGCAAAAAAAAGAATTTCAAATCTCAGATTCAAAGAGATTCAGAGCACAATGACTAACGCAAAAACAACAGAAAAACAACAAAACAAAACAAACAAATTGACCCAAAAAGGCCAGCAAAATGAAACTTTAAAAAGCGATCAAATAAACATGATATTAAATATTATTAGTCATGAATTTGTTAATGGTTTCGTTGGAAATTTGAAACAATACCAATTTAAGTAGTAATACTTGTATCTTTTTTTACAAACCTTTTTATAAGAATTTCGTAGGATTTGTTAAAAATTCATAAACTGCAGAGAGAATTTGATATTAAGTAGAATATGTATAATTAAATAATCTTTTGAAAGAAATTTTTATTAAGAACTCGTATAATTTATTTCACAAAAAAACCGAACAATCTTTTCATAATAAGTATTTGTATATTGCATTATAATCAAAGTCATATTTAGAACATATTTAGGTCGAAAATAATATCGATTAATTGAGAATTTTTCTCAGTAAAAGTATTTGCAATGTTTTGTAATTGATTTTTGTCCTGTAAAGATATAGTAAATAAGTATATATATGTATGTATATATATAATATAGTGAATATATTTTCAACAGCTTCAGAAGACATTCTGCTTTGACATCTAAAAGTTTTCCAAAGTCGATGATTAAGTTGATCATTAATTTTTGAACATTGTTTAAAAAATAATTTAGAAAATTAATGGAAAATCCCTTTATCTATATTATAGTGATTACATCTAGCCAGAACAATAAGCATTATCTATTTTCTAGATTTGGTAATTCTTGAAGTTTAAATCTTACTTTCACTCTATAATTATTTTTATATCTTTTTATTTAAATTTAAATTATTTTTATTCTCAGTTCATACGCAATTCACTCTCATATATCACAATTTAATTAATATAATGTACCTACATTATAAACGTTTATTTAATATATTAAATTTTTTTTTTTTTTTGTTTCAATGAGAACATTAATCTTAATCCTCTCATTAATATCTTCAAATATAAAATGAAGGCATTTATTTCAATATGTATTTCTATAACTTAATTTCAAGCTGTTAACGATTATTATTTTTAGTATATCATTTCTATTCAATTTTCAACATCCATGCCTAATTTATAGTCCAAGTTTAATATTGTTCACAATTGGGTATTATAGAGAGAGATACATTTATACGAACTGAAACGTGTATTCGTTGTGCAAGATGCGTGACTTTTATGATGCACTTACTCTGTGGATAATATATTCCATCTCACATTTCGAAACACAATGGAACAATATATGTATGTATGTATGTATGTATGTATATAGTTCTTAGCTCACATTCTCCTGGCAGCAGCAAATGGGATTTTAATAGCTGGGCTTTTGTTTCGTTTATTGATCCATTTATTGGGTGTGTGTGTGTGTGTAAGAGTAAGTGTGTGTATATGTATGTGTGTGGCCCATATGAGGGACAGAGTTCTGATGCTTGATGCCTGATGCCTGATGCCTCATCTCAATTCACATATTCTTCCTGGCTGCTCTTGGGCTGGCCTGGGCAGGGCTGGGCTGGGTTCGAGTGTCGAAGATGAAGACAGCTAATGGTATTGCTAGTTGTATATATATATATATATATATATATGTATATATACATATGTATGTATTGGTACTTATATATGTATCTTGTATCTTTATTATGTCGATCAGTTGCAGTTTCTGCTTTTCTCTCTATCTTCGTTTCTGCCTTACATGCTCATTATGTCAAGTTGTCATGTGGTTTCTGTTGTCTTCATCTCAAATTGTTGGCAATAAATGTCTGTTTTAGGCCTGCTTTTATTTATTTTTATTTTTTTTTTTTGTCTGTTTGTTTGCATTTGTGAAACTTGTCTTGAAAATATATGCAAAATAGATTGAAATTGTGTGGAATTCGTTTGGCGCCATTTTCTCTTAAGATTACAACTGATCTTTGACAAGAATTCCTCTTTCTGTTAATTGAATTAGGCCCAGGCCGAGTATGGGACAGGGCCAATGGAAAAGTCGTCAACCTGTGTGTGTGTGTGTGTAGGTAATTGGCAACAACGGTGCCGCCTGCCGCCTGTCCTAATGGGCAAGATTTTTAAGTGGAATTCGCTTTGTGGTGATGGCTAGTGTATGATAAGGCAGTCCGTCTAAAAGGGACTCACTCTCCCTCTCTCTCTCTCTTGACTACCTAGCAAAGCTATGGCTCTATGCCCATGTCTAGACAGTGTCTGCATGCCATGCGTAACCCTTTTGGTTAAGGCACAACCAATTTGTTTCAGTTGCAGTGGCAGTTGCAGTTGCAGCTTGTTCCCTGCCAACCCCCTGTTGGGCTAAGTTAGCCTGAGCTAGGCTGGCCTGGCCTGGGCTGGGCTGGGCTGAGCTTGATGTTACCTCTTGCCTCTTATCCCTTAACATTATTTCTTTAGTAGCTATACCCCAACGCCTTAATTGCTCGTTGACGCCAGCCATGTCGGCATTAGAATCAAAATCGTAGTCGCAAGTCTGGTCAGGCGCTAACCCTATAATCAATGACCGAGGGCCGCCAGCGATTTTAATTGGCACGACATCGTCAACGCCTTGGGGGGCGGCCAATTATATGTATAATATGAACACACATACACACACACAGAGAGAGAGAGAGAGAGAGAGAGAGAAACACTCACACACCTACTTGTACTTAGATTCTAAGCATTTTGGTATATAACAACTAGTCTTGGCTATTTATAGATTTGTACATATAGCCACCTTCTAAAGCCCACTTCTGACATGACAATTTCATCTCATCATCATCATTATCATTGCCATTGCCATCGTATCCCCCCACTCGAACGAACATTAACCCAAACCCAAACGCACAAATTTTTGAAAATTGCGCACACATGTGGCACGACCAACCACACGATAAGCATGTTGGGCTTGAGAACACAACTTAAGAAACTATGTATATACATACATATATTTATATCTATCTATATATATATATATATATATGTATGTATAAATATACTTACAACTATCGTGCCTATTCATATTCACGCACTCGGACCCGCACTCGCACTTCAATTTCAATATCAGGCTTTCAACAACAATCTAATAAAACCATTGAAATTTACGTGGCTGATACAGAATTACGCACAAATATATATGTATATATATATACATAGTATGTACGTAAATCGTTGACTTGGACAAACTTTGATTAGTTTTGAAAGTCAGAGGAAACTCCATGACATTGAAACAAAACAGAAACATTATTATGGCGAAATTCTTTTTTTTTTCTTTTTTTTTTTTTGTTTTTGGGTTAATCAATGGAAGTTTTGTGAATATTTTATACTTATGCGTTTGAATGTTAACTAACCAGGGACAACTAAATACATTATTATATTTCTCCACATTCTCTATGAGATTCAAAAGTATTCATATATGCAAACTGGTAAACAATCTAATGGAGACAAGGTTTAACTTTGCTTTTTTCCCAGTTTGCCTATTGGAATTGTTGTTATTTTTGGTTCGAATGATGCCTTTCCATGTTGATCGACATTTATAATGATTACAGCAAGAGAAACTTTAAAAGGAGGTATGAAAAATAAGTATATAAGTTTTCAAAAGAAAATTTCCACTTTTGATAAATTATTTATTTTCCGGACTTGGCTTTAGTTGATGAAAAAATTAATGCTATATATTTATTTAAAAAGACAAGGAAAAGAATTTATATAGTTATATATATAGTTATTTTTATTCAAATTTGATTATTAGCTTCTTCTATTAGCTTAACTTACTTACTTAAATATAATATATATTCTTAGACTTCATATCATAATAACTGAAATAAGTACATAATTAAGTTCTGCTTAAAATACATAACGAAGATAATAATACGAATAATAAATAAATTAAATTAATTCCATTTCTTATATAATTTAATATCATAGAAGTTTTAAAACCTTTTGACAATTATTTTTAATTTTATGTAGCAAATTATTCACTATTAAATATTTTAAAATTCATTACAAGTTTATATAATAACATATACATAATACAAAATCTTATACCTATTAAATATTAACTATAAAATATTAAAATCTTCACTTTTAAATATTTACAAATTTAACAAAACTTTCCGGATTTTTATATAATATAAATTTTTTAAACCAATTTCAAACATTACTATTGATTTAAATTAACTTGAATTAAGATTAAGATTAACGAAAAAAAAATTCATTTCATCTCTTGTAAATTGTGTGTGTGTGTGTTTATTTTTGTGGCAGTGTAATATTGTTTAATTTTAAGTAATTTCTGTTAAACAGGCAATAAATTTAATTTTCAACATTTCCTGTTTTCATTATGTTGAAATTTACTCTTTGTTTTCCCCGACAATTCACCGAGTTTTCATTTTCCGATTTGCGTTTCACTCGCATGTGCTACATATAAATAGATAAAGATTTTCATTGTCCTTGTCAACTGTTGCCACAGCTGACTACTCCATTGACAAATTGCAACTAATCAGCAATAATAATCGCTATTGTAACAATTCATCTTTATGTGGCAAATGCCACAAACCGCCCCTCCCCCATTACCCCTCGGTTGTCATGCATTTTGTTTGTGTTTTCTTTTTGGTGCTTATCATTTGAGTGCAGAATTATTAATCATTAATACATAGGTATATATGTATGTATGTATGTATATATAATTATATATTATTTAAAATATATATGCTATATATAATTAATATACTCAATTTCTCTCTCTCTCTCTCTCTCTCTCTCTCTCTCTCTCCAAACTGATAACGTGCACTTTTTTTTTGTGTGACAATCTTTTGTTGCTATTGGTGTTGTTGTTGCTGGTGTATTGCCTGTCGGTTATAACATTGTTAGGTCAAGTACCGCACATTTTGGTGTATGACAATCTGAGATTCAGTCAGTCAGTCGATTAAGTGCATGGCCAGACCCAAAATACAAACCCATAATAATAATCACAAAAAAAAAAAAAAAAAAAGAGAAATAAATACATAAACCAATGCAGCTCTTAGTAGGGTGTGTCCAGATGGCATTCAGTTAGAGATACACAGGTGGTACATTTATATCTAGATACAAGGTGAGACCTCTAAATATAATGCGTATCCGCATTGGTTTTCTCTAGCCGGTAAATCTTGGCGCCACTTTGAAGGTAGAAATCAATAAACGAATAACATAGACAACAAACGATAGAAAACAAATCAAAAGAAGAAAAAAAAGAAGAAAAAAAAAACACACAAAATACAAAACATTGGCAAATTTTTATTTTTGATTTCTTTAGCAAATAATAAAAAATTATGCCGAACTACAGCAACAACAAAATAAAATTAATTATAAGTCAAACAAGCATTACAACAATATTTCTCTTTTGCCTGGCGCCAGTCGACAAAAAATCATTAACATTTTTATGACCCAAACACAGAACAAAGAATACCTTGTTGTTACCTGTACACATATGCACACACACACACACATACAAACACTTGATCATAATTTGTGTGTCTATGTACATATGTATGTGTGTGACGAAGACCTTTCAGTTAAATTCGCAGAATTTTCGGTAAAAGTCATAAAAACTTCCAAAAACATAACCGAAATGCGGATTTTTTGATGTTGATCTAGGCAAGTGCAAAGATCAAAATTTGTCAAGAAAGATATCGATCGGAATCACTAGACATATATTCATTGTAGTTGGCATTAGGTCGGGTCGGTATGCACTTCACAACTCATCCCATCTCGATCTCATTCCATTCGAGGAGCACTTTTATCGAATTTTAAACAATAATGTGAAACACCTGCAAAATTTCTAAACAATATTCTATTTTGACTTTTGCATCTATTTTTAAAACTAACCGGCTTGATCTTTTTTAATTTTAAATCATTTTTTTTTCTTTCCTTTTCTTTTGCAGCCATATATTTCAAGAGCAAGAACAACTACAACAACAACAGAAACAAAGCGATATATAGAAGAAAAACAATTAGGAAAAACGTATATTCAAGTGAAATATATATAAATTGATGCAGATTTTCAAGGAACAAGATTATTCGTACGAAATTTTGAAAATGTGTTGCAAATCAAGTGGCGCCAAGTGGATGAAATGGGCCACAGTTACGGGCATTCAAAGAGAACATCAGCATCATCACTATATAATTACAATTCTCACACTGATCCTCCTGGTCATAAGCCAAATGCAGGTGGTTAATGCCGGTGTGGGAGAAGGTCTAACGGGTAAGTTTTCTAACTAAGAAATTAAAATCAAAATCAATAAATTTTGATCTGACTATTGTGAATTTGTGAATCAGAATTTTACGACTTGTTTATTGTTATTTTCATAGAATTGTATCTTAAATATGAGTCAATGCTGTCACCTGACATCTGACACAATTGACTTTCAATAGTTTTAGTTACTTGGTTAATTATTAGTAAGTACTTAAGTACCAGCTAGCAGTCTAGCCGTTGTCTGTTGTTAGGCGCACGCCTCGAACATCTAACATCACATTCCATAACACACGTGCCGCGTCTCGCCTCTATTACCATTACCATTCTCATTCCAATTCTAATTCCCATTCCCATTCCCATTCCCAGTTGCCATACCCCTCTCACACATTCACCCAATCGAATCGTCTCCGTCTACGTCTCGGATGCTGGCGCTTAATCTGCGATTGTGATTAATCAGTCGACACCGTCGTCGCCGCCAGCTGGCCCAGCTACCCCGCATCCAACATCCCCTGCCTTGCCAATCCAATCCGGGAACGGCTACTGACTCTGAGCATATTCAATCTCTTTTTTATTTATTTATTTCTTTTTTTTTTTTTTTTTTGATAGATTTTTTGTTTTTTGCTGAATTATTTCTTCTTTTTTTTCTTCTTTTTTTTGCTAAACACATTGATTGGGTTTTTACGACCACGACGACGATTGTGTTAAATAAAATAACGCATAAATTAGATATATTGCAATTCCGATATCGGGTTACTTGAACAAAGTTCATTAAAATCAAAATGAAAAAAGTAAAGAAACAAAATAAATAGCAAAAAGACTGAAGTTGAAACAAAAAAAAAAAAAAAAGAAAAAAAGAGAAAGGTACATAGAAAGTCGAAAAACAAAATGAATTTCCACTTGATTTGTTTATGAATGGCAATATGATGGCAGCTACCAAAACAAAATGCATAAGAAAGGAGTATACAAAGAGAAGAGAGAAAAAAAAAACAAAATAGTATGGGGCCACAGCAGGATACTTTCGCATAACAGGAAAGGCCACAGGGTTACCATTATCATTTGCATCAACATCATCTTCAAAGGTTTCCTCTCTTCCACCACAAGAAATATATATGTATGTACCTATAGATATCTGTATATATATATACAGAACAAACAAGAAGCCAAATTATACAAATTGAAAGAGAGAGAGTGAGAGAGAGAGGGGTAAAGGGGTGGTAGGAGAAAGATCACGATGAATGAGAAGAAGAATCATGATAATGTCGAATAAACATAAACTCCCAAAAGCCGCCCACAGAGATATCAAGCAGCCCAAAAGAAGGTAGCATTCATTTCTGCAATCACAAATACACTGAAAGAAATGATAAAGACATTTGATTCAATCTATTATGATCTGAATTTTTGGCTTAACGATGTCACCTTTAGTTGGAAAAGTTATTTCCTTTTGAATTTTCTTTTTTTATTTTTTTTAAATATGTATATGTGTATTATAATTTACACTATATTCTTATACCATTTTTTATTCATTACGAAGTAATTGCATATTTTTAGAAGAATTGTAATCCTTACAAGTTTCATTTTACAAGTTAAAATAAAAAACAAATATTTAAAATTATTATTAAGTTAAAAAGATAAACAATTTTGGACTATAAGATATATACATTCTGAACGAAAATATTCAAATAGATATTATTCGAGGATCGAACTTAATATTCCAAAAATAATCCAACAAGACCTATTGGAATTATATTTATTCTAAAAATTTAAAGTTTCAACATAACTAAACATTATAATTCTTTTCAGTATTTAGAACTTACTAATCCTATTTGTCCAAAATTTTTCTCAGTGTAGCTTAGGAAGGAGAATGGGCATATTCTTTTTTTTTGAGCTTGTATTTGTAGCGCCGGCGTCTCCTCCATTTATCAACTGGCACACAGATTCATTCAATTCTCAGTGTGTGTTGTTGTGTGTGTGTGTGTGTATGTGTGCGTTTATCAGCACATTGCAGGTGGTCCTACAGAAGAATGAAAAAAAAGAAAGAATCAGAAGAGGAGAAGAAGACTTTGACTTCTCCGCGAGCCCTGCGAGTCAGGCCCCGGGGTCGATTGCTGTCGACAATGTTTCCGTTTGCCTTCTGACTTCGTTTTGGCTTTGCTTTGTTGTTCTGGAAACATGTTTAACATGCGGTGCTTGGCTACTATTTCTCTTCTCCTCTCCACTCTTCTTTTTTTTCGTTAGCGCCGTAGAAGGCGGAGGAGGAACGTGCAACGGACCCCAGGTAAAGGTAAAACCAAACAAAAGAACCAACCAGCAATGTGATGTGATCCCGATAGCATGTTGGCAAGGGAAGTACACTAGGGAAAGGTAGAGGAATAGACACGCACTCACACGCACACACATATGCATGCGGCGATTTGCTCTAATCTTTGTTGGACTTTTGGGTCACGTGCTTTTGGGTTATTCTTTGGATAACATCTCAGTCAGTGGGCAATTTCCGGCAATTGTTGTTATTCTTTAGTTTTGGATTTGTAAATGAAATATGTTTGTATGTTTGTCAGCGGAGGAAATGTGCGTTAATCGTATAAGATTTCCAAGAAGAATTTATGGTCTAGTCATTAGATAAGTTTATTTAATTTAACATTTTTTATCTTCTTCCATATATGTATGTATCTATCTTTTCATTCTTCATATCTAACTTTTGCCCCTACTCTCGCTCTATTTGCAGGTCATCTTGAATCCTGTTCGAATGAAGGCGAAGAAGTTCAACTTAAGGGCATACAAAACTCCAAATGCTTTAAATGCATATGTCAGGTAAGAGGAAAGACAGGCCCATACAATATAAGGCTCCAAAAGTCCTAGCCAAAAAATGAGAGAACAAAAAAAGAATATCCAACAAAGTTGGTCAGTCTTTTGGCCCGAATAAAATGAAATAAAATAATATAAATCTCTCGGTTTGGTCTCTGCATGAAGCCAGCTAGACAGCAGGAAATGCATGTACAAATTCCTTGCCAAAAAAAAAATGTATAGTGTGCTTAGCTTTTAGCCAAGTTTGACAAGTGGAGGGAAATTCGGTAGTAGATTGGTAGTGGAAGATCATTCTTGAAAAATCTTTGTTTTTTTATTCGCCTTCTGCATTTGTTTGGCCCCTCTACCGTTCGCTGATTTTTTTTTTATGATCCAAGGTCGTCAAACGGGTTTTTATTTTTTATACATATATACATATATGTATATATATATATATTTTGGGATGCCGCTACATGGCAATCGCGTTAATCGTTAACCACACATGGCAATCGTTTGACAAACACTTGGCGCCCGTAACAGCAGCAGCACGAGCAGCATCAATACCACCAACAGCAGCAGGGTTGCCAGACTTTGGCTTGTACTTTCAATCTGAATTTAAGTCCGGGCTTGTTGCTAATTTAACGCTAAGCGCTGCTAAATGTTGACGCCGCAACTGACGCCGCTGCTGCTCCAATTTAACCGCCAAGCTTTCACGACGACGTTAAAGCTGAAGCTGGCGCCGATCCGATGCGATGCGATGCGATGGATCGATCGAACGTTCGATTCGATTGATCGCCTCCAGCTATATACAATTTCATTGTCGTCGTTTCATTGTCGTCGTTGTCAAGTGGGCGTAACCAAAAAAGCAAAAAGGCAAAAAACAAAAAACAATGCTGGCGCCACCTTATTTTTAAAGGCGCCATGACTAGCCCCCATTAAGCTCCATCTCTTTTTAGTCAGATCTGTGTTAGCTGCATCTCTTTTCCACCCACCTCATTGGCTGCGTCGGCGCACAAGTTTATCCTAAGTTAAAGCTCTTTCTCCCTTTCTCTAGCTATCTGTCTCGTTCATTTAAAGCTTCCGAAAATCCGCGAAATTTTTTCTTTTATTTTGGCAATATTTCTCAATGAAATTGTAATTCCTTTAATCAAACATTTTTTTTTTTGTTCTCTTGGCAACGCATAAACCTAACACTTTATGATTAAAAATAAGGAACAACAACAATTTTATTACTGACGTTTATTATCTAAAATATTATAATATGTATAATAACAGACCGAGAGAGAGAGAGAGAGAAAAAGAGAGGGGGGAGAGAGAAAGTGTCTGTATTTGCCTCTTAATGTCAGAAGCCAAGGACAATCAAACAAATTGTTGCCCCTTACTATACATATACATATACACTTCATCACCCCCCTCCCTCCCTCCATATCTATCTGATCCAACAGAATTTCTATTTATTAGGGGATGTTAAGGAGGTAGATTTGTGAGAGAGAGGAGTACTGTGGATAGTAGGTAGTGGGGGAGGGGTTTGTCAACAAATTTTGGTTTTATGTGAAAATTATGCTGAGAATGCGCATTGCTCTTAATGGTTTATGATTTAAGCGATTTGTTCGTCGCTTGCGTTCGCATTCTTTAGCTAGATGATTTTATGTTCCATTTGAGAATTAAATGGAATTTATGGATAGATTTTTGCAAATTAAATTTTTCGTTTCATCTACCATAGCATTGAATGGGTAAACAACATCTGAAATAACATTGAGAGAGTAAGAGAGTACTCATAAATATGAAGAAAAAAAATTTAGCAAGTTTATGGGTGAAAGTCATTTATACAATATTTCAAAGCATGAAGGGGGCACATATAAAACTTGGGTTTAATACTAACCGAGTTTTGTAGAAAAAAAGAATCATTAAATTTATGAACTAATTAGTAGATTGATGCAATGAAAAGATAAAGATTATAATACAAAGCAAAGAAATATGTCTATTTTTAACATGGGATTTACAAGACAATTTAAAACAAATAAAGTTAGTAATTAAATTTGGCATTAAAAAGCTTGAAAAGGTTATCGTAGGATAAAGAATAAAAATTCTTTAATTAAATGTGTAATTTTATTATCATTTTATTACAATTTATTCTTAAATTGATATACAATTTCATAATGATTTCTAAAACTAAGAAATATTTAAGATTTTTGTACTAAAAAATTTAAAAAAATTCTTATTTAGGTCATTAAACACCGTAGTTTTTGAAATTTCCAATCATTGAAAATATAAAAAAATTAATATATTTAACCCTTTTCCATAATGAATATATGGATTGTCTAACTTAAATATTAGCACATAAATTTGCATAAAAACTTCAAATATCTAACTCTTTTTCCTTAAAGAATCAATCTATAATTTGTCTAACTTAAATATCAACACATATGTACATATGTACAAATCTACATACATTAGAATACATATATTTTATTCTTCAGTTGGTTAAATTTTCATATTAAAAAGTAAAAACCCTTTTTGTGATTGTTACATTGAGTTGTCTTACCACATTCCAAATACTACAATTCCAAAAACTCCCCAACCGAAACCCACAATATAAGTGACAACAACAACGGCAACAACAACAACAATAACAAATGGTATGAAATAAAAAAAAAGCACCGAATAGAGTTAACCAACTTGCCATATATATTCACATTGGGTCTAGTCTCCATCATACAAGAAACTTGGCCAAGTTTGCTTAGCCAAACGTTTAAATTTTTCTCTGATTTGGAGAAGCAGACAAATATGGTGGTTGGAGAGACGAAGACGGAGACGGTGTTAAAACTGATCATGTTTTGTCAAACGCAAGGTCGTTGGAGGCCGTTTGCAAATGTGGTTCTGCCACTGAGACACGGAGACTTGACTTGATGGAGAGTTGTAGTTGCTGTTGTTATTGCTGTTGTTGTTGCTGCTGATGTCTTTAGCTGCTGCTGCTGCTGCTGCCGCTAGGATACAACAGCAGCAACACCAACAACAACAGAAACTATATACAACTTTACTTAACAGCTTCTTTGCCATCGTGGCGCCTTTTGGTGTTGTTTTTATACCCTATAAATGTTAAATACTTAAAGGTATAATAAGCAACAAATACATATATGCAAGAGTGGCTCAAATCTCTATATACATATACATATATATACTTAGATCTGCTACACTACAAAGAGAAATGGTCTTTTGGCTGATATTTTTACCCCTTCCCCTAATTGTTGTCTGTTTTCAGTCATAAAAATTCATATTCCAGGGTATTAATATGACAGGAATAAAGACATTTAAGCCAAATGGAGAGAATTTAATTATACAATTTAATGAATGGCAGGTAACACCCCATCTTAGCCATAGGGTATCTCAAAGTCAGTGCCCCAATCTAATATATAGAATATGTTTTTTGTTTTCTATCTTATTTTCTTCGTTGTCTTCCTCTTGGGATTTTTTTTTCTTCTCTTTTTTTTTAACTTTCATGTTGGCTTGAAGTGAACATTTTTCTATACCGGTTCCAGATTAGAAAGAAAGAATTTCAAAAGGCATAAACAGCTAAGAAAAATGCGTAAGAAGATATTGCTGCTGCTGCTGCTGTTGTTGTTGGCTAAAAGATTTTTTTTTTTCATTTTTGAAAGCATTTGAACTTTGTTCGAAGTTTTACTTAATTTTATATATATATGTATATACATACTTATATATATATTTTCGTACAGTCAACTGTCAACTCGAATTGGTAGAGAGCTTTAAAGTGGTTTTCAATCTCTGTCAGAGGTGGGAATTGTGATGGGATGGATATTAAGTTAGGGGGAAGTGGGTAGAGGGTAAGGGGGGAAGATGGAGAACGAGAGCCTAGAGAGTTAAACTAAAGTGCCATTAAAATTCCAACTAACAACTGCCATTAAACTAATACGATGATAAAAATCTCTATATAGTGTCTGAGAGTCTCTCAGATGTGAGACTGGGTCGACACATTTTCATAACAATTGTAAATTTTGCACGTTGCCGTGGTACGACGGTTCGACGCCAACCAAATTGAGATCCAATCTGGTTTGGTTGCACTAAATTATATATACACACTAGACACACTCAAGCACATATACACACACACACACACACACATCAAGTCAACCACAATTGTTTCGAGCAAAAAGTGCATACAAATTAGTGAAATATTTTGCCTGTTTTTGGTCGGCATCTAATCTAGATTTATAGATACATTTACAATTAGCATCGGGGCCTGCAAGCATTTGTTGTTGTTGTTGTTGTTGTTGTTAAACCGTCAAAAGCCAACTAAGATGCATACACAGGGGTTAAAGGCTCAGCTTGAATTGTATAGAAAAATTACATAAGACATTGGCTGGCTATTGCTGGTGTTGCTGATGTTGATGCTGTTGCTGTTGCCGTTGCTGTTGCTGTTGGTGTTGCTGTTGCCGTTGCCTTTGCTGCCTTGCCACAATTTGACTTATGATCAACATCAATTCTAATGCGCCGCCACCGCCGCCTGCAGCTGTCAACATGTCGTTAACAACTAAAAAAAATAAAATATAATAAAATATATATATAAAAAAAAAAGAGAAAAAAAGACACTTAGAAGACTTAAGCATGGGAGCATGTGAAGGGGGAGAAATATCGAGGCTAAAGTATGATGAAATTGGGCAACTAAGCTTGGTCGACACGTGGGCTGTAAAAGATTGCTAATCAAAAGGGATTAGAACTTGTCTAAGCTTTTGATCTAAATCGTTCAGCTACATTAGTTTTTGCACATTGGGTGGGCCACTCCCTTAGTAGTTATAAACACCTCCACACACACACACACACACACACACACACACACACACACATGTACATATGTACATGTACAAATAAACATATACATATGAACATACATATATGTATATATACTACAAAATGATTGCATTACTGAAGGTCAAAGTTAAACTCCATTCAGAGAGATCGGTAAAAAATAAAAATGAAAATAAAAATAAAAAATACAGGTGCACACAAATCATATGCTTAGCTCTATGACAGCGCAAATTGCACTGAATAGATTGTAGCTTAAGTCTATTATTTATGTAATGTAATTTGAACTAATGAAATTTGTCGTCGTTTCGATTTTAATTCTCATAGAATGGCCTTGTGAGTTGCGACGATGGTTGCCCCTCCATAGATGGTTGCTTTCTGCTTGACTCAAAGTCTGGAGATACTTGTTGCAGACGTTGCAAAGGTAAGATAACTTCGCAATCTTCTATACAAGCCAATCAATTTAATATGTTTTCGTTTTCATCCATCCCATTAAGGTTGTACATTTCGTGGTGTACCCTATGAAAGTGGAGCTGAATGGAATGATCCTGAGGATCCATGCAAGACATATAAATGCATTGCCAGTGTTGTCACCGAGACAATACAAAAATGTTATTCACAATGCGATGATAATCAAATGACAGCGCCACGCCCTGGAGAATGCTGTCCGACATGTCAAAGTAAGTTAAGAAAAAAAAAAAAAATAAATGATATTTTTTCCCCCTCCATCTATATGTAGTCCAACTGGTAGCTAAACTATCAGTCACTCACTAAAATTAGCCAGCTAATGCCTCATAATCATCAGACAAAAGACAACATACAAAAAAAAAAAAAAAAATAATAAATAAAAAAAAAGACGCTCAAAAAAAAAAATATTTGTACAATAAAAACTTGGAATTTTATAAAGTTTATGATGAGCAGCTTTGCTACCCTTTCCATTTAGATAAATGGTCAGTTTTTGTGATTTATTTGGCAGGGGGTATTTCCTTGGTCGATGATCATCTGATCACAATTTGATCTCCTTTCATTTTCTTTTTTTGTGTGTGTGTTTCTTTTGCTGTTGGACTATTTGAACCGATTTGCTTTTTTATGGGCTTTAAATGTATCTATTAAGTCCAACAATGTCGCATTGCTTCCATCATGAACATGAAATTTTCGCTGCTTTGGCCCGCTTTGGAAACCCGTTTCGATATGGATCGGTCTGATCATCAGTAGCACATTGCCTTGTGGAAAATTTCTTGGCTGACATCCAAATATACCAAACATATACTATACCTACATATACATATATATGTATATATATAAAAAACAAATAATAATAATAATAATAATAATAATAAAAAACCACCATATCATATAAATTGAAGTCTAATGGGATTTATATTGTTGTTGTTTTGATTTTAATTTGCTATTTGCAGGTTGCAAGATCAATGGCCAGACAGTTGCCGAGGGCCAAGAGGTTGTCGCCTCGATCGATGATCGCTGCTTGGTCTGCCAGTGCAACGAGAATAAATTAAGTTGTGCCAAGAAAACTTGCCCCATATTGCAATGCCCCAAAAGGAAACAGAAGCAACATCCAGATGAATGTTGTCCACGCTGTACAGAGCAGCGGGAATTTGTTTCAGTATCAGGTGTGTGTAAAAAATTATCAAGATTAATTACGAATCTCATTAACACATTATCCAATCGGTTTTTTGGTTTTGATTGGTTTTTCTTTTTTAGGCAAATGCATTTTCAATAAGGATATGTACTATGATAAAACCCAATTCACACCAGATCGTTGTACAAATTGCACCTGTTTGAATGGCACTTCAATATGTCAACGTGCCACTTGCCCCATTTTGGAGTGTTCCCCAGAATTTCAAGAGGATGATGGTTGCTGTCCCCGTTGTGTGGTCGCCGAGGTGAGAAGTGAATGCACCCATGAAGGCATAACCTATGCCAATAACGAGACATGGAATATAAGTCCATGTCGGAGTTGTCGTTGCAATGGTGGGACAATACGCTGCTCGGAGATGCGTTGCCCTCAGGTTAAGTGTCGAGCAAATGAAGAATTAAAAGTGCCACCGGGTGAATGCTGTCCCAAGTGTTTAGAAACCGCTGGCACTTGCACAGTGTTTGGGGATCCGCACTTTAAGACCTTTGATGGCAAGTTCTTTAGCTTTCAGGGCAGTTGCAAATATTTACTTGCTGCTGATTGCCTTACCCATAATTTTTCCATACGCCTGACAAACGATGGGCGTGGCACAAAACGTTCCAGCTGGCCAAAGACAGTTACACTAAAATTGGGAAATTTACGCATCAATCTGGGTCAGAAACTGAGGGTCAAGGTGAATGGAACTCGAGTGCCTCTGCCCTATCTTAGCGATTCGGTGAGCATTGAAAGATTGCCAGAGGGTGGCATTATGTTGCGTTCAAAACTGGGTCTGGCCATCGAATGGGATGGTAGCAATAACTTCCTTCAGGTCTCGGTGCCGACTCATTACAAGCATCATTTGTGCGGTCTTTGTGGGAATTATAATGGTAGTGTGCGAGATGATTTGACAGGACGTGATGGACGGCAACATGGTGACAATGAGACCTGGCATTTCGCCAACTCCTGGAAGGTGGGTGGCCTCAAATCCTGTTCACGGCCACGTGAGCATCGTAATGTGGCTGCCACGCCCACATGCAACAAGCGCAAGTCGAATTTCTATTGCCGGCCGCTGCGTCTATCGCCAGTATTCGGTAACTGTGATAATAGAGTAAGTCCCGATAATTACATAGAATCGTGTAGCATGGATGTATGCGAATGTCCTTCGGGTAGTTGCCATTGCGATAGTTTTGCTGCCTATGCCCATGAATGTCGACGATTGGGCATCAATTTGCCCGATTGGCGTTCGGCCACCAATTGTTCTGCTGCTGGCGGCTGGCGACGTAATGCCACATTAGCTCAATTTATGGGTAATCCACTTTATGGTAATACCAATTTTGGTATCTATAAAGGACGTAAACGTAAACAACAGCAACACCATCAACAGCAACGACAACGGCAACAGCATCATCAACAGAACCAACTGCTGGACAATGAGTTCATCAAGAAGCATGTGCCACATAGCCTGCTACAGCCGCGTGCGCCGGATCGCACGCCGCCACCGCTCCATTAGAGATTAGATGATAATATAGTTAAATTTCTCCCATGTCTACCCCCCGACCCCGATCCCATGACACAGCACCAGTATTAAGCTAAGCATTATTAAATGGAAATCCTAAATCCACTCCAAATCCCCCCCCAAAATTCTTCTCTATCCCTCTCTCTTTCTCTCTTCTTCCATTCTGGTGTATTCCCTCAACTCTCGGCTAGATTGCATCTCATAATCATTTACATTCACATTCACGATTCGCCATTTAATTTGATTTTAAGTTTTATTTATTTTAGATTATAGTTCATCGGGAATTTTTATTTAAGTTGTACCTATATAAATATTATTAACTCTATATTTTAAGTTCTATACAATTTAGTTACATACGAACTATACTTAATGCTATAACTATATACTATAACTATTATATATACATTTACATATATACATATATATGTATACATATAAACAAACATAACTATTATTATATGTATGAGAGAATTGCACAAACAGTATTCTTTGCTTAGTTTAAAACAAACAAAAAAAAAAAACAAAAACGAAAACTTAAACAAAAAGCACAAAACTAAAATCTAAAATCAAAATGAACAAATCTCCAAATAATAAATAAAAGAAAAGAAAAACTCCTTCCTGGCTTTACTTTACTATAATGCTGGAAAAACTATCTCGAAACACTCACTCAATAGTTAGGATAAATTCATTAGAGCAAAAAGTATTGCAGATTTGCATTTTTAGCTCTTTTGTCGTATTGCTTTGATATAATGTTTAAATTTACTTACTAATTATGTACTTCCAATTACCTACTTAACTACATTTACTCCCTTAAATTTATTGCAAATTGAAAAACAAAACAAAAAAAAAGAAGAAACAAAAAACGAAAACTGTGTTAATAATAAATATTTAACAAAATGTATGCATATTAAAATATATAATGCCAATTTATATAGAGTTCCATTTGCCATTTACAAGTTAATCCAAAATTGTAACGAAATGAAATTAAACTAACTAAGTAAATACATATACTACTACACTGGATCTGTAAATGATAGAATGAAAATAAAACAAACGAAAAACAAGGAAAAAACTATAAAAAAAATATATAAATAAAAACAATTAATGAAAAAATAATGAAAATGCATAAATACAAATAAAAAAATTCGATATGATATGAAAATTTTCAAATATTTTGTGTGGTAATTGAAAATATTACTGGAAAGGGGAAATTAGGGGAAAGGAGTAACAAATATTAAAACAAGTTACGTGTAACAACATGACATACAGGACATTAACAAAAAGAACCTTAATAGCAAGAAGAAGAAAAGCCTTCATCATCGCAAGGCTCCAATTCAGTGAAATTTTTGTTGATTTTTCAAAAACTATAACTTTAAATGGTTTAGAGAACCACATCTTTGAATTGGCATAGCAATCGTGAGAACCAATTAATTTCGTCATCATTGTGGGATCTTTTTGCCACAGGAATGGTTTTAATCCTAATCTAATCTTGGCATTTGACTTTGGTTAAATATTTTAATTTCCAAATGGACATATTTAGGATTTATTCGATTCTGCATGGTCTAAATAAAGGAATGATCCAACTAAGACTTACTATAGTCCAAGTATTCGCCTGGAACGCAGACGGATTTCCAACCGAAGCCTATGATCTTTGAGGCTCTGAGGCATAATGTTGACCTCATTGATGCCATCGAATCCCATCGAATACTCGTTGACTGACCACTTGTCTCTATAGAACATTTAGCTCCTATCTAAAGATGGACATTAGTTGGCGATGCCGTCATATGTGCTGCATACTAATTGTGATTATATTTGAACTTGGTTTAAAAGCTTTCATTACAAGGATCTCAAAGACAATTGCCTTCTTCACCTATGCTCCAGAAGATGAGAGGCAACAAACCTTCAAAAGAACTTTAACTAGAAAAGGCTCCAATTTTTGTTTTTGACAATTTTGTTAAACCTCATACATATGTACATATGTATGAATATCTTGATTCAAATCTATAAAAACTCCAGATTTATACATACATACATGTTTATGCACATACATACATAGACATATTATACATACATACATACATATGTATGTACATATTTTTTACAATACCTCTGGGAATGGATTATTTTGTTGGGGAACTGTACACTGTACTAAGAGATAGATATACAGAAGAAGATTATAATCTAAAAGCCCTAAGAAATAACTATCCCTGAAGCTATAGCTTAAATTATTAAATTTTGTTTGATTTACTTACATACATATGTACATACATACATACATAAGTTTTCGAACTTCTACAAAGGATTCTTTGCCCTTTTGCTCCATGATAAAAAACGTGCTAATTTCTTTTTCAACGTTTTTCAACAGAATGAAAAAACTAACGGTATACAGATTAATTAAAGTGTACGCAGACTTTTCTGGTGTCATATTTTTGTTATGCTTTTTTTAAATCATTTTTTTTTTAATATTCAGATTGTATTTAGGATTAAAAAGAACATATGGATAGGTTTATAATTAAATAAAGAGTTACATATGTATGCATATAAAAAAAAAAAATTTCAAAAAGTGCATTTTATCAAATGTAATCGCCAACAGAAAATCGAAATTGAGTTCTCTTTGGGGGTGTACGCAGAGATATGAGAGCAAGTATATGTACATATGTGTATGTATGTATGTATGTATGTATGTATGTATGTATTCCTAAACTTCAGTTAAAAATGGATGATAGCATGCACATACGAGTATCAAATATAAGATTTTTAAAATTACTGAAACGCCAACTTACCTGTACGAAGATGTTAGCAGTCTTAAAGTAAAAGTTTCAGGAATTTAAATTTATTAATAAGAACTTAAGTTTTCAATTCTTTAAACTTAATAAATTATGTACATATGTATTTATTTATGTATGTATGTATGTATATGTATGTATGTATTTATGTATGTACACTTGCCAGAAAAACTATCCGTACACCATGAAAAGATAGCAATTTGT
Organism: Drosophila sturtevanti; assembly: GCA_018150375.1. Taxonomy (NCBI): domain Eukaryota; kingdom Metazoa; phylum Arthropoda; class Insecta; order Diptera; family Drosophilidae; genus Drosophila; species Drosophila sturtevanti. The sequence goes on along the minus strand of JAECWJ010000324.1, from coordinate 555,953 downwards.
TAAAAAATTTGTGCTTTAATAAACTTAAAAGTGTGAAATTGATATCCATATGTTTAACACAGTAATTGTCAAATATATTTAAAGCGTTTTTAAATGATTCCATTATTATAAACTAGAGTAAGCAAAACAAATACAAAAAACCTCACCAGAAAGGACCAGATAAAGTATACGTACAACAAAATTGCAACCTAAAAACTATTCAAAAATCTTATGATACATATATTAACTTTTAGTAGCTCATAGAATAGTCCTTCCTCATAAGGACCTCTGCAAGTGTACGGGGCATCGAATTTGCCAATTTTGATGTTTCATCAAGTGCAATGTACAAGTGTATATGTATGTACAACCAAATGATGTTTTTTGTTTTTCAACTTCTTTAGCTTAATTCAATTTAAACATGTTGGATATTCATTTTTGATAATCTTTTAACCTCTTGCTTTATGTAATGGAAATAGAGCAAACTGATTTCCCCTAGTCATTAGCTAGCAAATTGCCCTTAATTTATAGTCAAAACGAAGCTATTAACAATCCCAGCAACAATTGGAATTCTACACTTTGCAGTGGCTATCAAAATGCAAGTGCCCTTGCCATGAAGATGGTGTTTATTATGTTGTTCGAATTGCGGTGGCATCAGTTTCACAGGCACGAACAATGGACGACACTCCGTCTAGGGTAGTGGGTCCACATCAGAGTCAGTATCAAAATCAGTATCAGAATCAGAGTCACGGAAGGAAGTGAGATGTGAGCTAGTGAGCTTTGCCAACCGAGTTACCAAGGGCTTGAACAGAAAACAGAAAGAAAAAAAAAAGAAACAGAATTTCAGTCTGGGTGGCGTCAAATTACCCTCAGGCAAATGCCAATTTATGCTTGTTTGCTTAGCAATAATTGTCTCAAAGTTGTCGCTGTTCGTTCGTCTAGGGTTCTCCATTTCGATTGGTGTATGGGTATGAGTATGGGAATGGGTATGGGTATGGGTATGGTGTGTGGCGTGTGGAGTAAAACAAGCAACATTGTCCGTAATTTGAACATGCCACAAGCTGCTGTCGATCGACAATTCTTGGAAACATACAATACACAAAAGCTCGTAAATTTAACATCGGACGTCGATCGTTGGCAGCGATTTAAACTGAAATTACAGAGACCAAACCATTGAGAAAAGCCACCACAAAGCAAGCGCTAGACACCACGCAGTGGTTGCACGTGCATCGCATCGATAACTATGTACAAACAAACATATGTACATATGTATGTACATACATCCATAGATGAAGTTGGAGACGTCCGATTCCAATTCCTGATCGTTTGCTGTCGTTCAACAGAATCGATCTAATGCCATGACATTTGAGTCTTGTTCTTCCGTGTTTCTACATATACCTCTCTCAATCTCTCTCTCTCTCTCACTCAGTGTGACGCGTGCTCTGTCCTTATCAGGCGCTAACCTGTCCATATATTGGCAAAGTATGTATGCCTGGTGGTGGCATGGTGCATGGTCATTGGGGGAAATCTCTGTGGCTTTCTTTGAATGGTTATGGCTAGTGTGGCGCCATGGCGTGCGCCAAATTTGGCATTTGGTGAAATGTTTACTCGGGCCGCCGACAAGTGGCTAGTTGAATGCATTTATCCCAATCCCACTTCCAATTCCAATTCCAACTTCAATCTGTGAACAGTGGTGCAAGGCCATTGAAATTTGATCTGATGAATCACAAGTAATTTATCAATCTCTGGCAAGTGGCCCTTCGATGGCTAGCCAGCAAGACCAGTACCAACAAGGACAATAGCTCATGCATCATCTCAAAGAGTCTTCAGCTTTTTGACTCAGTCCTTGGGTCTTCATATCTCGTATGTATGTATGGCTGTATGTATGTATGTATGTATCTAGTTTCTATCTTTCTTAAGTGTGCATAAGCGAGTGGAAACGCATGAATCATTTGGGTTAGCCAATTCGTGTGGGTGGTACTGTCGCCGCCACCATTAGCGCATATGTCAGCAGTCCAAGGGCTGCACTAACTTTGAGAGGGTGGCCCACGCAATGCCGCATAAACACTTTGTATGAAATGGTATTGAAGCCTTATTTATGGCTAAAACTCATCCGGTTACCCACACACACACACACGCACACACACACATACACACATGAGCTTAAGGCAACGTTTCTAACAATCAATTGTGAAAATAAATTAAAGCATACTCTTCGGCGCTGACCTCAATGGATGAGGGGCACAAAAAGTGAGATGAGCATTCTGAAAGACCCATTCACACTGAAATTATATCAACGCTTAACGTATCTCTTTCAGATACAATATTTAATGTGTATATCTGTAATGTGTATATTTTATACAAAAAAAAAAGAAGAAATTTAAGTGTGAAAACTCAAGTTGATATTAGTGAGAATTTTTCTAATAAATAATGTAAAAAACTCTTAAAAACTGAAAACAAAAGGCCAATTTGTGTTAAGAAATTTGGGATATATGTAATATATGTATAAAGACTTTGGAAAATTATGTGTTTTAATTAAATGGATATTTGTTTTTATATTAAATTAAAACTTTTCCCAAAAATATTTCCAATATTTTACTTTTTCATGATTGTATGGTGAAACACTTTCTAGTTGCTTTAAAAAAATAACAAACATTTTTTTAGTTTGGCTTGTTTTGTTATATTTATTTTATATTTTATCAGCTTTAAAGTCAGATTCTTTGAAATATATTCCTAATATGCTCTAATCATAAGATAGGTTTAATTTTAATTAAGTCTATCTGTATTATAAATAAAAAAAATAAAAATAAATATTCCTATTTTCATGGCATTTGCTGTTTGGAACAATTACTCTTAACTCGATATTTCGGGATATTTTTAGATCTTGATTTTGAAAAATATCTTACATCTTGACAATTATATTTGAAATTCACTAAAGATTCATTTTGAACTATTAACTACTCTTCATAAATTTCGATTAGGTTGAAATAAGAAAACATTAAAAGCAAAATATTTGGTTAGTTCATTTACTGAACCTCTTATTTGGCTTCTTAAATCTTTATCGAAACAAACATATCAACTAAACTAAATAAAATAACTTTAGATAATTTCTTTTTAAATTTCTGAGTTGCTAGTGGAAAATATTTAAAACTTTCAATTTGTAAGATTACTTAATTTGAATTTAACTTCATTTTATTTATAAGTGCTTAAATATTCTGAATAAATGAAAATGGGGCTTCTCTTCCGAGCCATCAACTATAAAAGTTCGTTTTCATTATTTAATTCAAAGAAGCACTCAAAATTTATATGGAGAGACACCTTTATGCTCCCTCCTTTTTTTTTACAGTGTATAAATTAACTAATTGTAGTTCTATTGCACTTTCTTACTAAGTTCTCACAGCGGGAGAACATTTTTGCATAATTACAACTAAAACTCTGACATAGTAAATATTTTATATTTTATTTGCACATATATAACTATGTATGTATGGAGATGATAAATAACATATTGATTTCGACTGGTTTAGAGGCAACAAGCACACAACCCCACCCCCCCCACTTCCCCGCCGTTGTGAATCTCCCCTCTACTTGTCACTGTCATCGCTCATCTGTCAGTGTGTAAGCTATAAAAGATACAAATAACTGAGAAGTTTTGTTTATAGTTTTAGCTGTTGGCTTGTATCAATAAGTGAATGAATTGTTAAAATTAATGAGATGTCTCTTTCTCTCTGCCCCCTCCTCACACTCTCTCTCTCTCTCTCTCTCTCTCTCTCTCACTCAAACTCTAACTCTAGCTCTCATCTTCTATCCTATACATATGTCTTCTGATTCTTATTGATTTTGACTAAACTTAATTTGCAATCAAGTATTCAGCGTTGGCTCTAATGGCAGTGGCGTGTGCGTTTGTGGTTTGTTTCTTTTAGGGGCTGAAATTAATTGCCCCGAATGATCGATCCATTGGCCAATTTGAATAATTAGTTGAATGGGTGAAAGGCAGTTGGAAGGATTCTTATTAAACACTCACAACCACAGACAATTGGGCGACACTCATGCCCAAAAATTTTTATTTATTAATACTGTTTGGTGTTCATTTTCTTCTTTTTTTTTCATTCTTAATTAATTATATTAAATTAATATCTTTTGTATGGTGTAAATGAATGAAATGCGATTGTATGACAACTTTGCCTTATACTCAATCGTCTGTAAGTGCTTACGATGAAGCAGGATGGGGAGGGGATAAGGGGAAGCTAATTAAATACAATTATGCAAAAAGCAAATAATATACATATATATATATATAAATGTGAATTATGACGGAAGTTGTCGTATATCGTATGGGGCAATCAGTATTAAGTATTAATTACAATTATCTAATCGGATTCTCAATTAACTGTCATCATCAATGATCAGCGAATATGAATATATAAACAAAATCATATTGTTCAGGTATAACATACACTTATGTATGCATACATACTATAATGAATATATAGATTTTATTATATTTATAAGATTTACATTAGCTTTTAGTGCAAATCAATTAGCACTAATCCAGAAATAAAAATTTATACATTTTAGCATAAATTTCTTTTTAACTTTGACAGCTTTGAGTTGCCGAAATTTCCATAAGCCGCCACTAACTAAATTTAGTCTAATATGTTTGTTAGACGAACAATAAAAGTCGTATCGAAAGTCTTTTCAAGCAATTAATTTAACGCCTACAAAATGAGATAAGTAGCCACTCGATTCCCATAGAAATCAATATACAGGTATATATATGTATATATCGACATATACTTAAATATATATATAGGTATACATATATCTTATGTATATGCATAATGCTATAGATCGTTTTAACGATCCCATAAAACTTTTAACGAGCTCGTGGCAACACAATCATCACACAATGATCCGCAATGTGATCTGTATTCTCTTTTGCATTTCTTTTGTACAAAAAAAAAAAAATAAAACAGAAATTAAAAAAAATAAAAATATACAAAATAAAATACAAACATTTACAATGTATTAATTTTTTACTTTTTTCTGTATTTTTTTTTTTGGAGGGAAAAGAAGATAGGGAGCGAGAGAGATGGGGAATAACAGATCGGGAAGATTCACATCTCTTCCCTGCTCAGTCACTGCTCTCACCCTCAAATTAATATTTATATTTATTATCATTATTTTGTATAAACTCGTTCTTGACCGTTTTGTTCTAAACGTGTTAGAAAGGCTTGCCTTGGGTTGGCTTTGGCTTTGGCTTGGCTTTAGCTTTGGCTTGACTTTAGCTATGGTTTTGCGAATTGGCAATAGAATCGAGAGAAATATATATATATATAGGTATATAGGTATATATATGAAAGAGTTAGTTAACATACTCTCGGTAGGTCTCGCACGGTCATTGCTGGAGTCTGTCTGTCTGATAAGTTGCTGGTCATTCGGACGGAAACATTCAATAAAGACGGCCACGCGCATCGACCAGTTTCTTATTAGAAAGTTAGGATCGCGGGATATTAGAATCATTCACACATTTAATTTCGTTGATTTTATTTATTATCAAAATGTCAAAACTTATCTCATCAATTGCCTGCGTGGCAATTTGCCATATAATAACAATACAATTGACAGTTGCTAAAGAATATAGCTGGTGTGATCCTAATCTTTGTGGTCAAGGTGTACGGCATATTGCCTGTCGGAATAATGGTGTAAGATAAACTAATTAAACGTAATTTCGATGACATACGGAAATATATAGGTACATATATGTATTTGTGTTTAGAATTTCAATAGACGCTGTAAACCAGATGCCTTTCAAGTGGATGTATCCAATCATAAAGCATATATGCTACATGCCCATAATAAAAGGCGAAACTTTTTAGCTTTAGGTAAAGTGCCAGGATATTATCCAGCATCTCGTATGGCCACTATGGTAAGTTATCCTTTCAATTTTTTTTTCTCTTTTTGGAGTTGGTTTTTTTCTAAACATTTCTCTGGCAGGTGTGGGACGATGAACTGGAATATTTATCTAGTTTAAATACACGTACTTGTATACTGGATCATGATGATTGTCATAATACATATCGTTATGCAAATTCGGGTCAGAATTTGGCAGCTGTTTGGCGTGATCGTAATCCCCATGTGAATGTGACAAGTTTAGTTGATGAGGTTTTGGGACTCTGGTTTAATGAATATGATTTAATTGATAGCACTTTCATTGACAGATTTAAGGTTACGCCCATTTTGTAAGTCACATATACATATATAGACATACATACATTTATTTATATCTTTTCCCAATGTTGATGTTGAACTTGAATTGCCATTTTAGTGAGGATTATGGCCATTTTGCTGAGATGACAGTGGATAAAAATTTTGCTGTTGGTTGTTCAATAATACGTTTTACACGTCCCGATTATCCATCAGTTTATATATATAATTTTGTGTGCAATTATGCATCAATTTATGCCTTAGATGCTCCTGTTTATGCCAAAGGTTATCCAACCTCACGATGTCATACAGGACGAAATCCATTCTATCCGGGTCTATGCTCAACACGTGAGGAATATAATCCAAATTGGTGATCATCATCATTTGCTCATAAGCTCATAGAAATTTCCATTCCACAAGTCAGGTTAAACTGCCAAGTATTCGCTGTTTATATTAGTTGTAGGTTTTTTTTTTTTTTTATTATAATAATAATAAATGATGGAATTAATTTGTATTCAATAATTCGTTTCGTTTCGTTTTGTTTTGTTTTTTTTCCCCCCAACTTTTTTTTAAGTATCATGTATTGTTCTCTGCATAATTTATTTAAATCTAATCATCATCAACAGCATTACTGACATAATAAGCTGTTTTAGTTGACTCTTTGACCCAACTCAGTCTCTCCGTCACATATTAAATAGTCATTTTTGGCTAATTAGAATTCAGAATTCCGTTTTAACCAGCCATTAGATCAGATATAAGTCTCCAAAATACAAAACAAACATGAGACCAGTCAACAAAGAAAGCCAAAACAGATAAGAGAATAGGGATATGCGGTGTGTGTGGAGGGGGTGGTGCGAGGAGAGTTGGTAGGTAGGTAGGCAGGCAGGTTTATTATTACTTTTTTTATTTTGTGTTGTTGTTGTTGTTGTTGTTGTTGTTGTTGGGATCAGCACTTTCGTTTATTGTTCTTCTCATCAACGGTTCTGGCAATGTGCCGAAGCCATCATAAACACATCTTGTTTAAATAACAATATATGCAAATTATTTATCTTTTATTTGATTTGTGTGTGTCGTCGTTGTTGCTGCTGATTAAAACCAGTATGCAGAATCTTAAAATTAAATACGCAGGTGCAAAAGTAATCATTGAAAATCAGGAACAGGAATACACAGACAGACGTACATATATGTACATACATATAAACAAGTAAAATAACTTCAAATTTGAATAATGGTTAGAGTTGAAGATACTCAATTGGGTCAATGTCACACAATAAGCTATAAGGAATATATATATATATTTCTTAAGAAAAACAACTTAATTTCACATTTTTTGCTATAAAGATTAATGATTGAAAACTATCTAGAATTAATTATATTCAGACTGATTGATTGATTCTACGTTATAATTATGAACTAGTTCCTCTACTTAAGTAATTAATCATTTCTGTTGTAGTTTAAAGAGAGAAAAAACATATTAAACATATTATCTATAATAAGTATATGTATTTTTATAGTCTTTAGGAGCGATGTAGAGCAGTCAGTGAACTGCAAAACAAACGCCCACACAATTTAATTTTGCCGGCTAAGTTGGCCATAAAAAGTATTGAACTTGAACTTGACTTTGGCTAGAGAGTGGAAAAAAAATCAAGTTTAATGAATGGCATTAACCAGAAAAAGATGCTCTAGCTGCTGGTTTAACGATCACCAAGAGAATGATTTATAAATGAGTATGGTTACGTCTTATATTTCTTTTTATTAAATTGTAGAAGAGTTACGTTTTCCATTCCATATAACGCCACAGAAACTTAATCTCATTTAATCAGTGTCGAGTTAGTACCAACTTTCATAATAGAAACTACCTTTGGGGTGTGACCAACTTATCTACTTGTTCGAGCGTCTGCCAAAACTATATATCTTTAAATGATTACTTGAACTTCACTTAACTTTGGTTTTAATGTTCAACTTTTCCTAGAAGCCGGCAGCAAGCCGTTTCGCCTCTGGTGTGAATGCTCTGGAGCTTTACAAAGAGAGAAAACCACCAAAAAAAAAAAAAAAAAAAAAAAAAAATGTCAAAAAAAAATCCAAACAAAAAGCATATTAAATAATGATTCATAAAACGTCGCTTGACCTGTCTCAACCACTGCCAGTGTCTGAGTTGAGCTGACTGTGCGTAAAGGCAGCATATTGGGAAAACAAACAACAAGATTTCCAAAAATAAATTTCAATACCCAAAAAAATTTTAATATAAATATTGCCCGTTGGATGATCAGGATTTGCATTTACAAATCATACAAAGCCAGAGGATGAAGCCATATCACCAGTTACTCTTGATATTTAGCTGTTTGGCTATTAAATTCGTTCTTAGCGAGTCCTTATCCTGGTGTGATCCCGAATTATGTCCACCTGGATTAAATCATGTTGCCTGCAATAATAATGGAGTAAGTAGTGAAAAAGAGAAACATTGTGAGAGCGAGAGAGAGAGAGCGACAGAGAGAGAAATGAAAAAAATCAATACTAATCTTTATGTCTCTCCAGGAATTCCATGAGAGTTGCTCACCAGATGCCACCATGATTAATCTGAAACCATATCGGAATTTTATACTTCACGAGCATAATAAAAGGAGGAATTTCATTGCATCCGGTTCTCTGCCAGGTTATTATCCCGCTGCTCGTATGGCCACCATGATCTGGGATGAGGAACTGGAATATCTTGCTACACTCAATTTAAAAACATGCTATTTGGAGCATGATGATTGCCATCATTCATATCGTTTTCGGAATTTGGGACAAAATCTATCAGGTGTTGATCGATTTCGCGGTGTACCCCTTAATGTGACCAATATTGTGGAGCAATCTTTGGGTCTGTGGTTTGGTGAATATAAGCTTATTGATAGCAGCTTTATAACCGAATTTCGTGTGGCCCACAATCTGTAAGTTGATACCGAAATAGCACATTTGGCTACTATTACATAGTTAACTTTCTTGTTCTTGCAGGGATAAATATGGACATTTTGTGGCAACTGTTGTGGATCGGAATACTCATGTTGGTTGTGCTATGATGCGTTTTACCAATCCCGATTATCCTTTTCTCTATATCTATAATACGGCTTGTAATTATGCTAGTGTTTATGCTGTTGGTGTTCCTGTCTATAAGCAGGGTAAACCTGCCTCAGAGTGCAAAACTGGTGCAAATCCCAAATATCCATCTCTATGTTCACCCAAAGAAGTTTTTAATCCCAATTATAATCTACACTGACATGCAACAAAAACAAATCTAAACAAATTACCAAAGAATAATACAATATATGCATATACTATACTATACACATATTATTTATTAAAATATTTGTACTTTCTTTATAAATTTTATCTGCTGATTTATTTCTCAAGTTTTTTTTTTTTTTGAATTTATTTGTTTTTTCTCCTCACGTTTCCGTACGCTAAATTTGGCAGATTGCTAATTGCCATTCATTTATTAATTTTCATTGGGTACAGTAAACGATAATACCATCAACATCAACCAACATGTGCACAACAAGATGAGATGATGCGGCACAGTGTCGCCGAGTAGATAAAATTGTAAACACCAAAACGGTCACTCAAATCCTTTTCATAACACGCCCACGGTGCAATAGTCCTTTTCCAAAAATACTTTGGTTAAAATATTCAAACTATATTTGGTATATTTAATACATGATCTTGAATAATTATCTGATTTATCCTGTATATTTATACAATCCTTTGCTATCCTTTTAATCTTTTGTTTACTTAATTTATTCATAGCATACTTCTAGGAGCCAGAAACATGCCCCATTTTAACTACTTAGTTAGAATACTCTTCTTCAGACAATTTTTAGTATTAAGTATTCGTAGAAATATGTCTCAAATATTTTAAACACTAAAACACAATTATATATTATTAATACATTAGTTTGATTCTGAGTTTCACATATGTACACACATATTTGTTGCTTTAATTATAGTTTTTCCGTTTTACTTACCGCGAACATAGTGATATCATGACACATCCTGTTAAAAACTCTGGACCTACCGATGACAGATTTGGAATTCGGCCAACATTAAAGGGTGAATCGCCGGCATCATTTTTATCAGGTGCACCCAAATTTGTTTTTCCGTACATTGTTAATGATGGGTATTCTTTTGAGCACTGCATGTTCACCCGTGAAATGTTGGGTGAACGTGAAACCATTAGACGTAGCTTTGAGTTGTCAAAGGAGAATCCCATGTTGCGTAAAGCACGAGACGATTTGGCCATCACGAATGAGCTAAAAGAATTAAAACGTGCCGAGATTGTGGAACAAAAGCGGCGCCAGCAATTGCTAACCAATTCCGAAGATTTGCGTGGATTAGCCGAGAATTTAAAATTGGCTTCCATTTCCAAGGATCTAAATGAACGTATGGTCGATTTTTACAAGTCACCTTTGGATATTGAACGAAGCAAGGCCGGGGCACGTCAAGAGGCGGAAATGGAACGGCTACAGTATCTATGTGAAGTCCACCAAAAGGAACTATCCGCAAAAGAAGAGCAAAAGAAACTAAGCGAAACGCTGGCCTTACAAATACAACAGAATCAAGAACGACGCAAACAGGAGGCCCTGCAGACCTTATCCGATCGCCAACTTAGCATTATCTTGCAAGAGCAAATTAAAGCAGAGGACAAGGCCATGCAGATCAAACTCGAGCAAGATAAGGCTAAAAAACGTGAGGAGATGAAGCGTTATCTTGAAGAGAAAAATGCGTATAAACAATCGATGAATAGGCAGAACCAAATTGAATTGAAGAAACTTTTAGATAACCAATCTGAGATTGATGAGCGGAGAAGACAACTTGATCAGAAGCGCCTTGATCTAAGACTGAAGCGTGAAGAGATAAGCACGCATTTGGGACGTCAAGTCGTCGAAATTAGGGATGATAAATCGCAGCGGGATAACTTACTTCTAGATTTGCTTGAATCAGAATATAATGCAAAGGGTGAGGAACGTTTTCGCCAGAAGATGCAACAGGACATATTGCTTCGCAAACAAACTAAAGAAGAGCTAGATTCATATCGACGTCAGGCAATTCAACGCGACATTAGTAAGAAGGAGCAAAAACTTGAGGAACTGGCCGCTAGGAAAGCCGTTGTTGCTTACATAGAGGATGAAGTCAAAATTGAGCAAAATATAGCCGAACATCAAAGACGTAAGGAGCATGGTGCCGTTATCCTATCATTGATTAAGGATAATCAGCGCAAACGTGCCGAAGCTATGGCTGAGAATGTACAGTTTTGCAATATGAAGGCAAAAGCTGAGAAGGAGTTGCAGGAGCGTGTCCAGCGGGAGCGTTTTAATATGTTAAACAGTGTTCCAGCTTCCGTGTTACGCTATTTACCGAATTACGTGCTAACTGATGCCGACCGGAAATACTTTGGCGTACAACAACGCAAAAATGTGGGAGCAGGAGATGCATAGACTTTTTATCATTTATGTCTAAATTCCAAATTAGAAAAAAATAAATTTGGTGTTTTTTAGTCCGTTTATTCAACAATACTTTTTATACGGACACCAACATTACTCTTATAATTCAATAAACTATTTTTTAAACTACATTATCTTCCCTGGGTATTCGATATACATATCTTCTAAGAGATGATTTAACAAGGATTTTAAGTTTCGCTGTCAGTTATTAAATTTCATTGCCTAAAAATCATCGAAGGAATTCTAGTCAAACAAAACTTAATACTGTATTAGAATATGTGAAAATTAAAAGTAAAAGATTAAGAAAATTGAATTTATTGATACGGCACGTCAAAAACCTGGTCAAGAGTTGACTGTAATGGATTTCACCATATTTTAATTAGTCCCATAAATGGCTCAATTGAAAAGGCACAGTAAACTGAACGTCCCCCAAAAACAAAAAAATATTCATTCAATTAAAGGGAAATCTCGAAATTCCAAATTCAGAGATTGTAAACTCAGATTAATTATTAAATCAATGTGTGTTTTAATTGATTAATTGATAAAACCCAGTAACTTTCTCTTTCTTTTGAAAAAGAAGGCTCGCAAATCGAAAGGTACGGAGAATGCCTTCCCGTAGCTGCAATTGAATTTATAATTAGATTTGATTGCTTAATTATATAATTTTTATTTGAAACTGTTTCAAAGTCCAGCAGCACATGTAAAAACGTGTTGTTAACAAGGTACAAAGTATCTGAAAATAGATTTTGGTTAATTATAATCATGTGCAGGCTTCAGGCTATTTAAGGGAACTTCATTGACCTTAACCGAAATAATAGTTATTTTTATGCCCTTTGTAAATTATTTTAATACCCCTGAGACATAGTAGATAAGTACAAAATAATGACTATCTATTGATTGGCATTAACACGTCAAATAATAAAACTAATATTAAAACTTTATTTTTTTCATTTTGGAAATGAGTTATAACAAATTGTTTTCAAACCAATGTGAATAAAATGATAACCGATTTATTACTTACTCACGCATGCAATTGACCTATGTATCATGCCTTAAGTGTAAATATTTCCCATAATACCAAATAAGCAAATTAATTGTGAATGACGAAATCAAATTAAATCGAATTAAATTCGTCAATCAGATGCAAAATACCGCAAATTCAAACCAGAAATCAGAATGTTAAGGGAAGGTGGGGAGATTGGTAACAAGGAACCAGTTCATAGAGGGAATATAACTCACTCAATTGTCGCCAATTTACGACTCGTCGCATTGTTTGGAGGGACTAGACCCAGCATAACCATATAACTTACATCTTCATGGGTGTGCCCAGGCCCAGATGTGTCTGTCTGTGTGGGATATATGTACATGTGTATGTACAGGCCAGATCTTAAGCAGACCAGATAGCAGTCAAGACAAGACATCACAACGAACGACCCACACAACCTGAGCAGCTGCCAGACTGTCTGGGATGGGGACTGGAATCTTAGGTTTTAAATTATTCTATGCATCTGTCCGCACCACTGCCCACTCCCACACAATAACAATGCAAATTCCAGATTATGAGAAACTTTATCGCCTAGCAAAATCTGAGATATCAACAGCAAAAATAAACATTTCACTTTGGGACAGTTTTTTTTCATTCTTTTTTGTTGTATTTCTGTTACCTACCACCAAATGCCCAAATCGCTAAACAACTCCTCGGTGGTGGGCAGCTCAAAGTCTTCGTTTACCCATTCAGAACGTGGTTTACTGGCTTTGCCAGACTTCTGGTCATCGGTGGTTCCATAATCCTTGCGATAGCCATCTTCCTCATGTAAATCATCCTCATCATATTCTTCATCATCTTCAACTGCCTCCAGAGAGCTGCTCATGTTGGGCTTAAGTTTCGTTATGGAACGTCCAGAAGCATCACCCAGCATGCTTTGCATATTGGCTATCTCGTCTACAGGTTTTGAGCCTATTTCCTCGGCTGCCTTCTCGGTAATTGCAGCAGAGTTTGAAGAGGAGGAGGTTGCCAAACGAACTATACGATCAAAAAGAGTGGCAAAGTGTTTACGGAACCGGCTATAATCAAAAGTATCCTTAGTGCCAGAGTTGGCATCTAAAAGGCCATGGGTCGATGTAGATTTGGAACGTGTTAAGGGTCCAAAATGATGCAGCATATCTATGCCAGGTGCCATCGATTCCTCCCAACTCTGTAGAAAAGAAAAAATTGCATTTTTATTTCACTTTTTTTATAAATTTCTGTTATGGCGCACCAATTCAGTCCAGTCCTCAATTGGTACACTCAGTACTGAGCTGACCACATTCACCACACGCTCTTCCAGGTTCAAAGCGTGAATAATCCACTTGGCCAAGGCAATTGAGCAATTTACGTCGGAGCGCTGTCTAATTTGGGAATGTGGAAAAAACAAATAATATATATTTGAAGAAGGAAAAAAGGACACTTCCAATGATAGGGTGGCACTTCATTACCTACGCTCATCCCGTCGTATTTCCACTAGTTTGTCACCTTCCAGAATAAGTTGGTCATAATTGGTTTCGATTTGCATAGTTAATGCCTCTTTGGGTTCACTCTCGGTTAGCTCTTGGAGTTGTCGTTGCAAAGTCTTGAATTGTTGCCAAAGTTCTTCCAATTTTTCCTATGCAGGAAAATGTTAATACTTCACTCTAACTAATCCTCGTCTCACTCACCGTCTGCTTTCTTATGTTCTGTTGTGTTTGATAATGTGCATCGACACGATGTAATATAGGTTGGCTTGGTATAAATGGAACTGCCACTATACGCTCCACACATCGATTGAGTATGCCACGTTTTGGCTTTCTCTTGTCCATACGTAAATGTCCCTTTGCCGTGTCCTGTTTTAGGGTTGTCTCCACAATCCGTTCTAGTATCATACCAAAGGTCTCAATATAATCCGATTGGATTCTTAAACGATTTGTATTCTTGGCCGCCACTATGGTGATCATTTCGGTTAGTTTCTCCTGCCCCGGGCAAAGTAGTTGCAAGCCCAACGCCTGACTTTCACTATTTTCTTCAAGAAATTCTGGAAAAAAATTACTCAATTTGGGTTGGACATGGCTGCTGGTGATGTTGTAAGTCAACTTGATTGCAGCAGCTTTCTGGGGCTGGCACATGCGATAGAACATGGAAAGAGGTAAATATGATCTTTGTTGTATAACCCGAGGAATACCCTGTCAATTAAATTAAATCAGAACGATTAGCAACAAGGTACAAAAGACTTACCCTTGGGCTTACAAAAGAGACTATCACTTCAACCTTTGTAGTATAAATATGCAGCAATTCAGCTATGAAAAAGTCTAATTTTATTTCCCGATTGAAACCAGCTGGCACATTCACCAGGCTTAAAGTATCCTGGCTGCATCGTACACCATTTGGTGTATTGATCACCAATTGCAGCTCGGAAAGTTCTGCTTTGATTTTAAATCTAAGGAGACCCTTGGCCGAGGGTAGTTCTTTTACAGCAACATCGGCTGGCACATCCATTAATAGTGTATCCAAATCCTCATCAGATATTCTTGATTCAATATTAAAGTGTAGACGCACTTGATCCGCTGCCTGCTGATTCAAAGCGTCCATGTCACGTATATCCACAGCCTCTTTTATTTCATCCTCCAGCTGCTGCAGTTCCTTATGGGCTTGTGCAAAACTCAGCTCTTCAATGTTGAGTGGCTTCACCTGAAACTGATAGGGTTCCGCTCCTAAATAGCCCACCTCCAAATGACCCTTAGGTCCAAGAGTGACAATGGCTCCTGCCAGATTATTGACATTCGACCTTTGGATGGCTACAGGAGCAGATAATTGAGATTGGTATTGAGCAGCCCAAATGATATTGGCTTCTTCATAAAGATGCAATTTCGATGAATCCGAAATAATGGCCGTAATCAAACGTGCACCGGGTTCTGACAAAGGATTGTCGATGGATTAGAAATGTTCGAACAGAAGGATTCATACTTACCCCAATAGTAACCCACCACGAAGCTATAGAAACACTTTGGTGCATAATCCAATTTAAGCATAAAATTCAATCTACCATTGTCGTCCAGGGAGATGAAATTATGTTCGCCCAATATCAAGATATTGGAGCAGTTACTATAAATTTTTTCAGATATTGGTGAGTTCTTTTATAATCCGTCGAATATACTTACTCCTTTACTTGGACCACTCGCATATCCATAATGCCCTCACCAATACTTTGTGTCCATGTGGGTTGATAGCTACTTTTTGATATCAATGAATTGGATAAATCTTGGTAGCTATAGCATTGCAAGCACCAGGTGGCACTAAAACGATAAAAGCTATCAGTCCGCTGACAATAGACCACAGGAGCCGGTAGAGCTCTTTGACCAGGAAAACGACACTCATAGCAGATGCCATCCTGTTCATAAAACGTCAGAGTTCCATCCAAATGAACAACACAATAAAATTCTCTGCCCTTGACCTGACCGAAATGGCCCTGGCATAGAGAGAAGGCACCACGTTGGAATTTGTGCTCCACCACCAAATGTAGACGCAACTGGGTACCATGCTCGGATAATCCACTTACAGATTGAACATTATAGATAGCTATGGAATTGGGTTGAAGCACGCCCAACTGTTGGGCATTCTGATTACCCACATTGCTGGTTAAAAAGGATTTTATTCTGACTGAATAATCACCACCTGAATTCAAGCACTTACCCACTAAATTTTCCTGCATAAAGACCCAAAATTGGACCAACCAACTGTGTCTCTAACATGAGATCCGTAGCCTCATAACCCTTACCATGCGGATAATAAATACTCAATTGCCCCGTCTGTGAGCCGACAATAATGTAATCTTTCTCTTGCGTATCCAAACCGAAACGTGCACACAACAAACTGGCCACATCATACTGCTCACCAGGATCAGCACACTGAGTGGACCACCAAGTGCAAACATTGAACAGCGACATGTCCGAGGAATCGCAAATATATTGAACAACTAATGAACCCAAACCCTAATCGGAACATATGTACTGTCAATGGAATTAAAGGTGAAAACATTTCGTTTGTGTTTACACGTTGCCTTGGCAACAATGTATGGAACTCAAACGAGAGCTACCATAGATATATATATAGCCACCTGTTAATACTGGAAGACAACTAAAGAAATGACATTGGATTCCATTGGAACATCCGCATATATCGATAACATTCAAAATTTGTTTCTTACTATATAATTTTTTACATTTAAACAATATAAAATTTTTAGTGCATAATTATATGCAAATAATATGATAAATTTTTCTACCTGGACGCACGATTTTGCAATATTATAATATATTATAATATAATGTAATATATATATATATATACATATATAATATTTTATTGTATTTATTTTATATAATACTAGGATCATAAGTTAAAATTGTACATCTAGATTAAGCATATTCTATTTAATATTAAAAACTATGTGGGCCAAAAACTTATTATTATTGTGCATTTAATATATTGAAATTAATTTCTATATATATTTATATAGTATATGTATGTATGTATGTATGTATTTAAATAATTACAATTTATTACAGAGGGCAACTTAAATGTAGATAGTATATATAATATATATTTTAGTAAAAAGCCGCCAGCAACGCCTTGAGCTTAGCTGAGAGCGCTAAGGGATGATCCATCCTCATTTGCCCAAACCAGGCAAAACTCACAATCAGATGGCTCACAATGGCTGTAAAACCAATCCAAATAGAAATTGAGATCAATTTAGCAATGACTGACTAACTGATTGACTGATTGACTGACAAAACAGGGATTATGAACATGAAGTTCGATCGAATTGTGAGATGATTCTTCCAAAAGAAATCGAATTAAAATTTGGATTTATGTTGCTGCACTGGTTGTGGTTGTGGTGGAGGTGGTGGTGGTGGTTGTTGTGGTGGCTGAATTAGTGGTGTGGTTTGTGGTAATTGTGGAGGTGGTTGAAGTGGAGGAGGAGGCATTGGCATTGGCATTGGCTTTGGCAATACCTCGCCGATGGCGCGATCTAGCGGCTTTATAGGCCAAATGCTATTCTTTTTCGCTGCGTATCATAATCTTTTTATGTACCAGCTTGCGTACCTGTTGCGTTGTGGTCTGGGAGACGCCTCCAGATTGTTGTTGTTGTTGCTGCTGCTGCTGTTGTTGTTGTTGCTGTTGTTGTTGTTGCTGCTGCTGAACAGTGGGTAAGGTCGTCTGTGTGGTTTGAGTGGTAATCGTCATAACTTCAGCCGGTCCAGCAGAGGGTCCAGCTATAGTTTGCTGTTGTTGCTGCTGCTGTTGTTGTTGTTGCTGCTGCTGTTGTTGTTGTTGCTGCTGTTGTTGTTGTTGCTGCTGTTGTTGTTGTTGTTGCTGCTGCTGCTGTTGTTGTTGCTGTTGGACCACAGCTAAAAGATTACCACCAGCAGTGGTTTGGAGACGCACCGGACTGGCATTCTGACGCTGATTGTGTTGAAGGGCAGCAATCAAAGTCTGCTGTGTGGTTACTTGGCCACCAGCTCCTCCCGATGCGGCTACTTTCAGGGCACTCGCTATATTTTGCCCAGACACATGAGTGCGTAAATTACCAGCAGCCAAAGCCTGCGCTGAGGCAGCGGAAACCACCTAATAAAAAACAAATAAAAAAAAAAGAAGTCTAGAATTAATTTCTTTTGCCAAATGTACACCCAGCTTACCTGTATTGTCTGTCTTTGGGTGGCCTGTGAGGCCACCGAAACGGGTATCACGCGTCCAACACTAGTCTTTCCCAGCACTAAATTGGTATGGGCCAATGCTCCCTGCTGGCCACTACGCATTACCTGTTGAATCTGCTGCACTGTTACCGAACTGGGCAGCGTCTTGGTGTTTTGTATGTGCAATAGTTGCGCCTGAACACTACCACTGGCGCCTGCAACTTTCTGTTGCTGTTGTTGTTGCTGCTGCTGTTGGGCAGCGGCCACAGTGGGCAATGTTCCAGTAACAGTTCCGCCAACGGTCTGTTGTTGCTGCGTCTGCTGAGCGGCCACAATGTTGGCGGTCATACGACTTATCTTGCGCGGAATTGTCAACTGTTGTTGCATCTGCAAATGTCGCATTTGATTTTGTGGCATGGTAACCTTAATTTGGCTTCCGGGTTTCAGCTGGGGTAGTGCCATATTGGGTGGACCTGTGGCCGAGACGGTTACTCCACCGGCACTAACACTGCTTCCACTGACTGCAGCTGCTGTTGATGCCTTGACCAAAGAAGCAATCTGTTGCTGTGATACCTGTTGAGTCTGTTGACCGACCACTGGCAGTTGTCCCTCCTGCTGCTGCTGTTGTTGTTGGTGCTGCTGCTGGGCACCAGCTGCGGTAGTGGTAAATAATGCAGTACCCTGCTGTCCTTTTGCTGCCAAAATATTATGATGCCTTTTCACGAGCAACATGTCGCCACCAGTTGTAGTTGTAGTAGTGGTGGTTGTGCCATCGGCCGATACCACTTGACGCTGCAAACCCTGTTTACCGGCTGTCATTTGCTTGATGAACTGCGTTCGCGCCTGTCCATGCATTTGAACACTGCTAACAACATTTCCCGCCTGTACAGTAGTGGCTCCAGGTATACCAGATACAGCCACCTTTTGACTAGTCACATGAGTGGGCATATTGCTAGCCTGTATAATGGTGCCGGCAGTTTGGACAACAGTGGAATTTGTTAAATTAGCGCTTGATCCAACACCGGCTGCGGCTGCTGCAGCAGCAGCTGCCACACTGGCCGCAGTATTGGCACCTCCCTGTGGTGGTGCCGTTGTTTGCAGCACTTTGAGACTACGCTGGCGATAAAGTTGAATGTGAGCGCCACCAGGCTGTTGCTGTGTTACAGTCTTTCCACCCTGTTGCAGGGCACTCACAGGAATCCCCTTAGTTGTTACCAATTGAGTGGTCGTTTGATTACCGGCATTAGCAGAGGGTACAGCCGCAAGACGAAGTTGTGTCTGGAACTGTGTTGAGCCAACATTTTGACCCAGCCCAGGCATTGATACAATGGATTGGCCTGCGGCTGTTGTACGCTGTTGCAATGTATTCCCTGTTGCAGCAGAAACAATTCTTTGACCTCTTAACATGGCCGTATTCAAAGTGGTTACAGCGGTCGTCTGTTGCTGCTGACTGGCCATGGTGGTTAACACAGAACCAACAGAGACTACTTGAGGAATGGTCTGAGTCTGGACAATACTACCCAATTGTGGTGCACTACTGACTGGCAGTGTTGTTTGTGACGATATTGAGACAATCTGTGCTCCAGATTGATTCTGAGTTTGAACTACTGCCGGCAGAGTTTGAACTGGTGTGGTTAATACCACACTAACACTTGTGGGTCCACCCGCTGCATTGCCACTGGCGGCCAATTGCTGTAACTGACCAGCCGTAAGACTCGATGATGTTCCCACTATAGTTTTAACCAATTGTTGCGTTGTCGTGGTTTGACCCGTACGTATTTGCTGTTGCTGCTGCGCTCTTTGATGCAAAAGTATCGCTGTCTGTTGACCGGACGATACATTGGCGGTGGTTAAATGTTGTATCTGCAACTGTTGCAATTGACCAGAGGCAGGCACTGAAACTGTTGTTGGAGTGCCTGAAGAATTGTTCGGTTGTTGTTGCTGCTGATGAGTTTGTACTAATTCAACAGTCTGTTGCACAGGCAATGATGTAGTTGGAGTGGCTACAGCAATTTGTTGTTGCTGCTGCTGTTGTTGCACTGGCTGTTGCTGTTGTTGAACCTGCATTTGTTGTTGTTGCTGCTGCTGGGCTAATTGGTGCTGTTGTTGTTGTTGCTGCTGCTGTTGTTGTTGCTGTTGTTGCTGCTGCTGCTGTTGTTGCTGTTGCTGATGCTGCTGCTGCTGCTGTTGTTGTTGCTGCTGCTGTTGTTGTTGTTGCTGCTGCTGCTGCTGCCCTCCTCCACGCTGTTGTTTCTCTCTGATTTTGTTTGCCTTCATCACAGCTATATTGACCGGCGATACAGGCTGATCATAGTTATGTATACCAAATTCTTGCAATACCTCCATATGTTTGGGATTCATTAAACTTGGTGCATTAAACTGACGCTTGGGCGGTGGAGCCTTCTTTAAATAGGCCGTCTTAATGCTATCAAATCTCGAACGCATCACCTTGAAAAATGAAGAATTATTATCGCTAGAATATAGCTGAGTGGTGCGTAAATAGCGTAAGGGACTCTTAACATATTCCGTCCGCAAAGTTGGTTTCAATTTCTTTTGTTTCTTGGGACTTTCTACCGCTTTGACGTTCTCTTCTCGTGCTTGTATATGGTTCTCATAACGCCACCGACACTGTCTCGCCGAACGATAAGTTTTTGAACAGAAATTTACCAATTCTGATACCAAATCCCAATTGGGCGTTTGGCCAGGTGATAGCAACATTAGGCTGCATGGTAAACCTTGCAAATTAATGAGTACATGAAGAATGGCAATATCCTCAAAGATACACCATTCACTCATAGCCTCGGGCTCGGTAAGGGGCTTGACAGGAATCTGCTGCTTTAATCCTGGTATGGGAGAATTTGGTTTGAAACTACCACGGAAACGCTGAATCTTCAAATCACGACGTAAGCGAGCCAACTGAGCAGTCGGACGATCGAATAGAGATCTAGGTGGCACATAGTTATCCTCACGTCGCATTTTATTGGGCCTACGACTACCATCGCTATAGGTGCCATTACCGCCGGCATCTGTGCGTGAACGTTTATGCTCTTTACGCACATAGACCGGTGGCAGATCCATCTCTGGAATGGGTTCAATTTCATACATAAAGGATAACGAATGATCTATATAGATATCATCATTATCCTGCGGCGGCGTAGGTGGACACCACATCTAAACCACAAGGTAAAAAAAAAAACAAAATTATGTGTCAATTTATTCCGCAATTTGTTGTTGTGATTGACTTACCGGCATCTGCTCCATAGTATTACGTGATATCCACACCTAGTCATCGTCAATAGCATTGAATTTAAAGGGCGGAACCGGAACGAGGCGTGGAAGAAACATAGAGTTTAAGAAAAGAATAAACGTTTTTACATTATTTTCATGATTTAAAGCAACTCTGTTTTGGTGTTTTTTTTTTCTTTTTAAAATTTTTTTAAGGGTTTTTTAGATTTTCTTTTTTTTTCAATTTTCTTGTTTAAATAACTTATAAAACTATTTGGAATTGGAATTGAGTTGAATGTTTTGCGAGGCGTTGTAGCTTTCATTCCGAACTATTAATTTTGTTCTTTTTTTTTTTTTTTGATTTAATTTAAAAATTTTGTAAGTTTCGTACGGAGCGAGAACAATTTGCGACACACCAAAACAGAATTCTCTACATTGAAATAATGATTTCCGCTTATTCTTCTCCTCTCTCTCTCTCTCTCTTGATCTCATTGTGCAAATGTCTCCTCAATTTTAATATATATAAATTGTAACAAATAGTAGGACATATTCAAAAGATATTCCTTGTGACGCACGAAATAAAAACCACAACGTCTTTTTGTTTGTTTTTTTTTTTTTTTGTTTTACAATTGTCAATTATTATACTTGAAGCATATCATCAATTGATTTTTTTTTTATTGATCTTTTCTCGTTTTTCTTTTTTGTTTTGTTTGTTTTTTTGTTTTGTAATAGTCATTAATCTTGCGATTGTGTGTGTTTAAAGTTAAATTTAATAGTACAAAATAAATTAAAGAATGCAAAAAGAATATTACCAATTAAAGAGACCTAAACCTAAAAGCGATAATGAGAGAGAATGTGTTTCTTGACTTTTCTTTTTTCTTTTTGTTTTGTTTTGTTTTGTTGTTTCTTTTAACAGCGGAAAGTTTAGAACTAAGGATAATGGTCAAAGTTATATATAATATATGCTGGCCGTAGATTTTAGCTTAAATAACTAAAGTTAAGTTTATATACAATCTGATCTGATCTGAATCTGTAACGGTATCTGTATTGGGTGTCTGTATCTGATAATAATAATGAAAATTAATAATGATGAGATAATGATAATGATGATTTTTCCTTCACATTTTGTTATCCTAAACTCATGTTGTTTGTATCACCTAACTAAACTTAAATACAAAAATATTTATTAGAAGGAAACTTGTTACAGTCTATAAAATACTCGTTTCATAATCCCTTATTCTCTTTGCTAATCCTTGTCCACTTAATAGCAATACACAGCTTGAGAATTTGGCTTGGACGACATGACCGCCCGCTAAAAATCACACAACACGCACACACACATACACAAAGAATAAACTAGTATATATATATATATATATATATATATATGATGGAGGAGGAATAGCAGCTGCAGTTAATACTGAAGGAACAAATAATCATCATCACCTGGAGGCTCCATTAGAATTGGAGGCAGACTTTGTTAAGGGTAAACTGGAACTGGAACTGGAACTCGTGGCTACTGTTGTGGTCGAGGTGGATGCGGTAGATGATGTTGCCACCATGGCCGGCATTACATTAGTGGAACGTAACAGCACTCTAGGCGATTTTGTTATCCAACGATGCAGAGTAGTTGTGTTGGCATTTGGTTTCCCTTCATTTTCAATTTTCTTTCCCACCCTCTGTCTACTATTGGGCGGAATTCGCCTTCGGGGCTCACTTTGTGTCTCTTTGGGTGTGGAAGCGGAGGATTCATTTGTTGAAGTTGATGCCTTTTTAACGGAACTGCGATTAGGAATATTGCCAACGGGGCTAACATCGAGAGACCAGAGATTTATTTTAACAGAACCACGAGAACGTGTCCGAGGCGTATGTCCAATTGATGCGTCAATAAGTTCCTCATCGTCAGTGTCTGCCTGCTGTTGTACTTTTGCTTTATCGGTTATTTCTCCTTTGTTATCGGCTTTGGCCGTAACCAAGGGATCATTGGCCTCATCTGTATCCGTCTCCTCGCTAACATTGTAATAAGTGGAACTGGTCATTGTGGTGTCTTGAACTTGATTGTGAGCACTCCAACCATCTATGCTAGTGGTATTTGAATCACCATCTCCTCCAGCCGTGGCATAGCTAGAGGTGCTTTTTGCATCTGAATCTTCGGAGAGTACATCTACATGTGTTTCCTCATCATCCTCCTCGTTATCCTCTTCTGTTTGTGTCGTGGTGGTTTCTTCCACCTCTTCCTCATCCTCTGCCTCTTCCTCCTCCTCAGTATCTTCTACAACAGCCGATTCACTATCACCTTCACCCTCCTCCAATTCATCAGAATTTAAGGTTATCGGAGCAGATATCGTAGCTCTCCGTTCTAATAGTCTTCTTTTGCCTGTGTCCACTGTTACACTACCGCGTCGACCCTTCTTCGATTGAGAATTCTTTGCATCCGTCATTGTGGGCGGTTTCACAGGCGTTTTTACAATCTTGCTTAGTGCAATATTGGCCGAAAGTCGTTTGGGTCGTTGCTGTTGCTGCTCCTGTTCTGGTGGCTGTAGTTCTTCTGATGACTGGTGATGGGTGGTGGTAGTCGGTGTCATTTCCTCCTCATTGACTGCTGCCGCTGCTGCTGCTGCAGCAGCCATTGCTGTGCGTGTTGTCTTTCTAGTGGGCGGCACTACAACATTGGCTAAATTAACCACGCCCGTTGAATGTAGACGCGTCTGCCTTCTGGCTGACATAGGCAGAGCACTACTCATTGCCAATCTCTTGCTGTTTTTACTAGAGAAACTCTTACTACCACTACTATCTCCTAACACTGCTGCTGGAGCTGTCACATTTAGGCTGTTACGTCGTGTTCTCTTCGGGCTAAACTGAACTGATGAAGGAGGACATGTCGTCGATTCCTTCTTACACTGACTAACACTTCTACTGAGTTGAACCCTACAGTTACGCTTATTGCGATTCTTCCCCCTATTCCCTCCTCCTGTTCCTGCATTTCTTTTGTTGGAATCTTTTTGGGTATTAACCTGATTGCTCGTCGTATCCTTGCGGCTATAGGTGAGCATTTCCTCGGCAGGTTCCGTTTCCTGTTTCAGCAGTTCTTCCTCTTTGTGCATAGCTGCCAAACGATTTGCCTCCCATTCACGTTTCTGCGCTTCCAATTCAGCTTCGGCGGCACGCATCTGTTCGGCTGACCAAGCGGCTCCAGTAGCCTCCACAAAACGCATGGCATACCGTTCAATGGGTGACAGCTATAGAGAAGTATGGGAAACAATATAATTAGATCCATTTTCATCCTTTTTATATGGGTTTATTATTATGAAATAATGTCAGAAGCTGAGTGATATAATCGAGCGTGAGGTTAATCGCTTCAACTATGTCTGAACGTCTGAATCCCCCCAGAAGGGGAATTTTCTCTTGGCCATGCTTGCTAAATCAAAAGAATAATCAATACTCGTATCGACCTCAAGAGCAAACAGTGCCTACCCACCCCCTCCCCAACTGATTAGTGTGATTTACTCACTTGTTTAACAAGATTTTGCATTTCCATATCTGCTTTGCTTAACTCAATTGGCTGATTGGATCCACCTGCTTCTTGATTGGCATCATCCGCAATCGGTATATTCTCATCAAATTCATCCAAATCCGCTGCCACTTCGGCTTTGGCTGTTTTGGTCGCCTGAACATCTTGCTCATCTTCGGCAGCAGCCAGAGCATGTTCAAAGGCACGTAAGGATTGCTTCTCACTATCTACAACAACAACTGGTTCTATTGCTTCCACTTCTGTAGTCACAATTTTCTCTTTTTCCTCCTTCTCCTCCGTTTTCTCTTTCTCCTCCTCCATATTGAATAAATCCTTGATGGTGGAACTCTTGAAGAAGGTTGTAGTAAAGTTACCACCTTCGATGGCCATATCACTAAGCATACGCTTTTGATTGGCCTTTTTTAAGATATTCACTTCGATGGTTTTCTCCGAGACCAACCGATAAATATGGACATCCCGAGTTTGTCCTATTCGATGGCAACGATCCTGGGCCTGGGCATCCATAGTTGGATTCCAATCCGAATCGTAAAAGATCACAGTATCTGCACCCGTTAGATTAATACCCACACCACCAGATCGAGTGGAGAGTATAAAACAAAAGATGCGCTTATCTCCATTAAATCGTTCCATGAGTATTTGACGCTGTTCCACACGTGTAGAACCATCAAGCCTTAAATAGATATGACCATGATAGTTTAGGAACGCCTCTAATACATCCAACATCTTGGTCATTTGCGTAAATATCAATACACGATGACCATCGACCTTTAATTGCCTTAACAACCGATCCAAAGTCTGAAGTTTGCCACAATCATACTGAATTAAACGGGGATCTGGAAACTGTGTTGTCATCGCCGAGATTATGGGATGCAATAGTGTTAATTTGGGTAACAATGCCTCAGCCACACGATCTTCAATTTTTCTTTCATATTGCCAATGGGTCGAGGAGAGATTCTGGACATAGCGACGTATTCTGGGTGCACACACCGAAGGAACATATATTACGAAATTAGTAAAAATCGGGCCCAAATCCAAGCAACGCTGCTCCAAGCTCTTAAGGATTATATTTAAAGACCAATTGTCCGATCGATGCAACATGGCCGTATTACAATTGGCAAAGCCTCGTGTCTGCCAAGTGGAACGTTTTAATGTACGTGTCGTCTGCATACAGCGTTCAATTGCGGAACGACAATCCGATCCATAGATGGGTGTGGCATCAGTTCGTCTACGATTAATCAGGGACATTCGTTTCAGAGACGCCAAACGCTGCTCTTTACGCATTTGAATCAGTTCTTGCACTTTGTAAGGATCATCTGCTGCCTCAGGCGTGGAACATGATTCCTCATCCGCCTTACCATTGGCCAGCTGGCCTTGTCTCAGCTTTACATGACTAGCCAAATCCTTTACAATGGGTTCTTTGCTTATTTGTTGCTGTGTTGTGGTTACCGGTCTAGGTGAACTGGAGGCGGGCTGATTGGTGGGACTTCCTGCTGTCGTCTTGCTGGTTAATGTCAAGCGGGCTCCAGATCCACCAACATTTGTCGCCGGTGTGAGGTAGAAAAATGGTTTACCATCTTGCATAGTTTTTGCCACTTTGGCCGGTGTTGGGGCATTTATTTGTGATCGCAACGCTGGCGGCGCAACGGAAGGCGGAGTAGTAGTTGTTGGCGTCGTTAATAGACTATTAATCACAACGGGCTTTAAAGCCATATTTATGGGATTAATGGAACCACTGACTCGCTTTAGAACACGTCCACTGGGCAATAAACTTCGCACTGGCACAATTTTGGAGCCATCCATTCTCATGGCCGGACTGGCGCCCACCCTAACTGCCTGCAATTTTATTCGTTGCGCCAATTCAGCATTTTTAACACGAATGTGAAAACGATATTTGCCATTGGGACATCGTGGAGGTGGCTGTGGAGCTGAATCCACTTCCTCAATTAGTTTC
Source organism: Drosophila sturtevanti (assembly GCA_018150375.1). NCBI lineage: Eukaryota > Metazoa > Arthropoda > Insecta > Diptera > Drosophilidae > Drosophila > Drosophila sturtevanti. The sequence continues at coordinate 528,880 of JAECWJ010000324.1, read as the reverse complement.
CTTGGTGGAGCCAATAGCCGAGACTTGTGTGAGACATAGGCAGTCAATGTTAGCTCTAGATGCAATAAATGAAGATTCACCGTTTCCAAATTAATTTCCTACAAGAAAAAAAAAAATAGAAATTAATTAAAATAAAATGTAATAAGAAAATGAAAAACAAAAATATAAAATAAATGCGATTAAGAATCAGACAAATGCCTCGCTAATGCGAACATCCTTAAAAAAGCTTACGACTCGCTCCAAAATAGATTAAGTCCAGCTATCAGTGACAATTGATCATCATATTCTTTTTTTTCCAACTTTCAATTGGAATACAACTCCAACTCCGGACTCACCGTGAACGGATCATACTCCATTATATCGCAGACCAAACGTGGTGTATGGAATGTTATGCCCTCCATTTGAAATGGTGATATCGTTGGCCGTACTTCAAACATATTCGGATGATTGCAAACCTTTCGCAACTGCATCAATACATTTATCACACTCAATAAGTTCCCTGTCTGCAAAGTTTCTCGCGTTCTAAAAAAACGAAAGAAAAATATAAATACGTTAAACTAAGCGTAAAATAAAGGTAAATCGAGAGTTGTATGACTCACTTGGATCGACTCATAAAATCTTCGTAAAGGAAACGCTGGCGATTCGACAAACGACACATCACCACATGCTCATATTTCTTCGGCATTTGCTTCTCCACTTCCTTTTTCAGGCGACGCAACAAAAAGGGTCGTATAACCTAATAATGATAGGAGAAAAAGATAATGTAATGAGTTCATTTCATCATTAATGGATTTTAATGTTGTTAAAGACTTCGTCAATGTAATCAGTTTAAGTAAAATCCCAATCACATGGATAAGAGAAGCTAGAAATTCTTCTAGCAAACTTACAAATTGTCATCACATGATGTTAATCAATGTGACACAGAGTGCGCTTGCGGAGAAAATATCTTAATATATTTTTGGATAAAGCAAATCATGAATTAACCTGACTGACTATAGCATTAAAATATAAAGTTATAACATATAAACAAAGCTTGCAAATAACAGTTGAGCGATTCTTTGTGTTCGCAAATAACTTTTTTCAACCGACAGTTTGAGCAAAAACTCAGAGAGCAACAATTTCAGTTGGTTGCTCGGCGAATCTGTTTTGCTCAGAACAAAACCGTTTTATTTTCGTTTCTTTTGCTCTGGTTATTCTCGGACACTTTGGTCACAAGAAGAGCGCTAGAAAAAAAGCGCTCAACTGTTATTTACAAGCTTTGCATATAAACCAAAATATATGTCTTTTAGCTACACAATCCCGGGGTTTCCTTATTAATAAATATAGACATTTTTATTAGTCAATTGTTTACCATGTAAATGGACAAGATCTCTGGAATGATAAATCAAGTCACTTGCTATGGAAAGAATTTACTTTGGCACACATCTACGATTTTCCTGAGCACTTTTCCGCCAACAGGAAAACGCTTTTAGGTGCAACATTGTGTCCAGTTCTCCATAAAAACGGATAAATCTGTCGGATACTTCTTCAATGTGAACAGCTGGTTTGTTACTGGCCACATGGATAAGAAGCTGCTATTTCTTCTGGCAAACTTACAAATTGTCATCACATGTTGGTGTAATCAATGTGACACAGAGTGCGCTTGCGGGTAAGGTTTTCGTATAATAAGTCAATTGTTTACCATGTAAATGGACAAGATATCTCTCTAATGACAAGTCAAGTCGCTTTGCTATGGAAAGAATTTACTTTGGCACACATCTACGATTTTCCTGAGCACTTTTCCGCCAACAGGAAAACGCTTTTAGGTGCAACATTGTGTCCAGTTCTCCATAAAAACGGATAGATCTGTCGGATACTTCTTCAATGTGGACAGCTGGTTTGTTACTGGCCACATGGATAAGAAGCTGCTATTTCTTCTGGCAAACTTACAAATTGTCATCACATGTTGGTGTAATCAATGTGACACAGAGTGCGCTTGCGGGTAAGGTTTTCGTATAATAAGTCAATTGTTTACCATGTAAATGGACAAGATATCTCTCTAATGACAAGTCAAGTCGCTTTGCTATGGAAAGAATTTGCTTTGGCACACATCTACGATTTTCCAGAGCACTTTTCCGCCGACAAGAAAACGCTTTTAGGTGCGACCCTCCCCCCCTTTTTCAACTTGTATTGTTATATATCTATGTATATATATATAGGTATATGAAAAGCTGTAATCAGCGTTATGGATTCAATCAATTTTCCAATGGAATCACTTGCAACTGTTTTTTTTTTTTTTTTTTCCTTTTGCACACATCTACGATTTTCCAGAGCATTAAAATTAGGCAGACAGGAAAACGCTTTTAGGTGCCACACTATAGCCTAATTATGGAATATAAAGTTTTATGTTTTTTTTTTCAGTTTTAACTTACCTTATGTAGGCGGGCTATCAATGTCTCATTGTATTCCATATTTCCCTCAATCATGCCAGTCATGGGATTGGAGAACCATTCCTTAAACTCACGATGAGAGGAGAAGACATAAGGCATAAGGAAATGCATTAACGACCAAAGTTCCATTAAATCATTCTGTAGGGGAGTGCCCGTAAGCAACAGTCGCCTAGGATAAGAATATTTTGAATATAAATTTCCATTTTTAATCAAATTCAATTAAATTATTTTAGTTTTAGTGTCTCGAAACAAGGCCACAAGCATAGCAAATATTAAATGGTTATGCTCTATTAACATTACATTGATTGGCATTATAGCGAGCGGTTAAATCAATTTTAGCACCCAAGCGTAGTCCTCAAGCTAATTTAGCATTCACTTGATTACTGATTTTGGTGCTGGCAATTAGCGTACTTGTATATCAAATGGAAAGCAAAGGAACTTACCGTTCGGTGGAGAAATTGAGTAACAATTGCCAACGTTGCGATTTGAAATTTTTGATATTTTGAGCCTCATCGAGGATTAAGTACTTCCATTTCTTGCGTCGGAAACTTTGTTGATCTTGCACTACCAGTTTGTATGAGGTTATGCACACATGAAACGCATTGGGCTTCGTCCAGCCGACACGTTTCATTTTGCGCTCCTTCTGCGAGCCATAATAGGTGAGTATTTTAAAGCCGGGACACCATTTCTTGAATTCCATTTCCCAGTTGAGCATCACAGATGATGGGACCACTATTAAATGTGGACCCCAATTACCCTTGGCACAGGCTAAATGCGCCAGCAAAGCAATCGTTTGTATAGTCTTACCCAGACCCATTTCATCGGCCAGAATTCCATTGAGTTTGCGCTCATTCATCGTGACCAGCCAATCCAAGCCAATGTGCTGATATTCTCGAAGCGAATGCTTTAGCAGAAAGGGTACTGGAGTAACCACATTTGTGGAGGAAAGTGTATTGCCTTTGGGTTGAAGACTTTCGGCCAAAGCGGCGGCATCATTTAGCATGTCATCCTTGTTGCCAGCAGTTCCTTCACTTCCAGCTACGGCTGATCCCTCAACACCTTTTATATCACTGTCTGCTAGTAAACTTTTAAGGCCCTCCTCTTGTTCTGCATCTTCGTCCAGTTCGGTATCAGTTTGAATTGTGGATAGATCTTCGTCTTCTTCATCGCTGCTGGGCACTTCACTTTCATCACTTGACTCCTCCACAGCAGTGGATTCATCATCTGAATCCAATTCCATTTTACGTCTCTTGGCACTAGGTGGTTCTATTGATTGCTGTTCTTCATTAATCTTGCCTGATTTATACTTCTCCAAGAGTTGTTCCACCGAAAGATCATTGTCGGCTTCTAGTTCATCAATTTCCTTTTTATGATCGACTTCCTGTTCAGCCTCCTCTTGCTTGCTGATTGTATTTTCATCATCATCACTGGCCTCTTTAGCCTGGAACTCACTATCATCACTATTGTCATCCTTGTCATCATCATCGGGCTTTGTAGTAGAGCTTTGTTCTTCCTGCATCAGTTTATCGCGATTTTCTAAATAACCCGGTGGCAAATCATTAAGAAAATCATCAAAGTCCATTTCTGATTCCTTGGCCAAGGCTTTAACCTCCTCATTAACATCGGCTGCATCTTCCTCGGCCTTGGCAATGGTCTCCTCATCATCTTCTGAACCAGACTCGGGACGAAATTCATCTAAAATGGAAAGAAAAATGCAGCTTTTAGCGATAGGTCGTTCAACTACTTAAAGAATATAATAAAGGGATAAAAATTTAACCTAAAATCACATCAGACAAATGCCTCGCAAAAGCGACCATCCCATGGTAATATCTAAGTGCTCAAAAATAGTTCACAAAGACATTTCAGTACGTATTCTGTCATCATTTGATCAAAAAGATTTGAAAAGTATATATGGTTCAAGTATACATATATGGTTTAACTTACCATCGGATTCTCTTTTTGGAGATGTTAGGCGACTGGAATTCAAACTTGGCGTCGTCTCCGTAATTCCGCTGGTTGTCTTATTCATACCCTCGGCCAGTTGTTGGGAGAATTTCTCAGTTTGATCGACTATAAAGCTCAAATGTTGATCCAGTGCCTGTTTCCGTTTCTCTTCAATCTTTGTCTGATGTTTATATTCCACCAACTTTTCCACATTTGACCAGAAACTTTTAACCTCACGTGCAATAAAAGAGGCCACACGCTTCAAATGCAACTCCTGAGCCTTTTCTGCCCTCTGGGCAGCTGTGGCCTTATCTTGGAAATACTTTTGCACCATTTTGGCACATTTCTTGGCTGCATTTTTTTTCCATTTGCGTTCTTGCGCAAAGTCTGCCGCCAGCCAGACCATCTCTTCAAGAAGATAATCCCAATGGGCCTTGGGTCGGCTTGGCTCCTGTAATTTGGGCAATCGCCTCTCAGTCCATAATCCCTCTCGCTGTAATTCGGATATTCGTTGCATCACATATACCTCCTGTTTAGCCTTAAATGAGAACTCCTGTGCAGCTGTAGCGGCATTGCTGCCGCTGCTACCGGTGGCATTTGTATTGACATTCTGTTGCCCTGTTCCGCCACTGCTACCAGCATTCGCCGGACTAAGCAAACTACTGCTACTGGGCGTATTACTGCCAGGTCCATTGCCAGTGTATAATGGAGTTGGTGTGGGTGTTGTCGATGATGAAGGTTGGGGTGTGGCGGCTCCTCCTCCTCCTCCTGCTCCTCGAGCTTCTGTGCGTCGGAGAGTGGTGGAACCCACTGCAGTACTGCAGGGTACCAAAGGAGTGCCACCTTTTTGAAATGAAATGAAATGAAATGAATAATATATATATATATATTTATTATTTAAAATATCTCTTACTAAAAATTTACTCTCTCAAAGCAAATCTTTGAATTATTAAATTCTTCTTAAGCATGCTTAAAAAAACAGGTGCAAAATAAAAAAAAAAAATATATATATATATATATATACATATATATGTATATATATATATCAATCATCTATAAAAGCGGATTTTGTTATTTATAATATATGCAGAATTAGGATTAGTTGCGGATTAATTAAATCATTAAACGAGGAAACTGCATGCAGACTTGTTGAGCCCAGATTCAATGTGGCAAATTGTTAATGGTGTTTCCCTGCCTCATGGATAAGCTGGTGGCACTTTCTATATATTAAATATACATTTTAATCTGGCAAGCTTTCAAATTGTCTTCACATGTTGTTCTTTAATCATTGTGACACAGAGTGCACTTGCTTCTAAACTGATTTTATTTTAATCTCTAATCTCTTTCTCTTATTGATTTGTAGTCAGCGTTATGGATTCTTCGATATTTCAATTCGAATCGCTTGCAACTGTCTGATAATTATTTATTTAGCACACATCTACGATTTTCAAGCGCATGGATTATAATAGCGGACAAGAAAACGCTTTTAGGTGCAAACAACTATGACAACTTGAAATGAATAGGATACACTTTTAAAAGCATCTATATAAAAGTATCTTTAAAAAATTGAAATAGTAATTGTAAATCATATTTTCCTCCACTCTAACGATAATTTAATATCTCAACTGATTTACTTTTTACACTTTCTTACACATACATATATATTTGTATATATGTATATCTCGTAGAATATTAACTACTCTAGTAATATATTTTTTTTTAAATTCCTTCAATCTTAAATAGTTTCTGTTATACATATATGTATATATATATATAGATAGATTGAAGGATGGATTACGAATTAGAACTGTTAACAGCATTAATTAGCTGATATCTTGGGCAAATTACCAATTAGAAATATTCAAATGAAATAAAATAAGACATCAATTACCAATTCTAGAAAACGATTTACATAAAAATAAAAATAATAATAATATTATAATTAATAATGAAGAATTAGGCACACATCAATGTCAATGCACTACGCTTAGCAAAATCATAATTAACTATATGCTTCAATATTATAGAATTAGAAAAAAAAAAGAAAAACTGAACAAATGTAGTTTGAATTTTTTTTTTTTTTTTTTGCGAACGATAAGCACCTGGCACCAAAGGTACAGAAGAATTTCCTATGGCAGGAGGAGCGGGTATTTGACCAAACACCATACCGTGACGACCTCCTAGAGGTCTACCGGGTATGTGACCTATATAGTATAACGATATAACGATAACGAATACAGAAATTATGAGTGAGTGAGTTTGAGAGGTGAGTTTTGAGTTTAGTGATAAGTGGATAATGAGTGACAAGTGGTGAGTTTCCAGTTTAACCCATGGTGTGTGTGTGTGTGTGTGTGATTGTGTGTATGTTAAGTGCGAAAGGCAAAGTAAACATCGGATTTTAATTGTTAATTAAATATTAAATTATACAACAAACAACAAAAAATATGTTTAAGTTTAAATATATTAACTTATATTTATTGTGGTTAATGTTTTAGTGTGATGTTGATTAATGAGTGTTAGGTTTAGTTTTTTGGGTATTTTTGATTGTGTGCAGGGATAGATTCTTTTTGTTTTCAGGGAGAACTTTAGTTTGGTATGCAGTTTGCTAAAAGTTTTTGGCATTGAGTTTTAAATTTAGCATTATGGTGGATTTTTTTCTTTCTTTCGTTTTTTTTTTTTAAACATATAAACATAAAACGTTTTCTTCTCGTTTTTCTTTTGGTTTTTTGTTTTTGTTACTTTTCTTTTTTAAAACATAAAAAAGAAAAAGTAAAATAAAAGGAGAGAAAACACAAAAATTTGGTTGAAAGATTCATTTAGACACCGTTGGACTCACCTTGCTGTGTTAGCTGGACCACGGCAGCGGGTAATTTTGTTGAAATGGCCACAGGTGTGGCACCAACAGCGGGTATTTTAATTTCTGCCTCGGATGGCAGAACATTACCTCCACTGCTACTATTGCTACTGCTACTACTACTACTACTACTGCTGCTGCTACTACTGCTACTACTGCCGGTTGTGGTGACAGTCGTTGTTGTGGTAGCCGTCTGATCGACCACTGTTGTGCTACTGGTGGTTGCTGTTGTTGCAGTTGTAGTTGTTGTCGTCCCACTAGCTGGTAAAGCTGGACTATTAGGTGTAGAGGTGAGTGTGCCAGGTTTACCCGGCAACTGAGATTGCGTATTCTATAACAATCAAGAAAGATACATACATTAAAATCATAATCATAATCAATTCTTCAATATAAAATTGTAAACTCTTATTAATCATTTTTTTATGACCTTAATATTCATATCGATTTTTTTTTATATATGTATTTAAATATTCTCTCATATTTCCATTCAGACAAATGCCTCGCAACTGCGAACATCTTAATAAAGATCAAAATCTCTCAAATATAGATTGATAATGATAATCAGTTTGGTAATTGACATCATAATGGAAACGTTTTCCCCCCAGACACCCCACTCCACTATAATAAAGGACTAGACTCTACTCTGTATAATTTCCCTTCAAAATGCTAACCGTTTTTACTGCATCAGTTGCAGCTTGTGATCCAGTTGTTGTAGTTAATGTTGTTGATGCTGTTGTTGTTGCGGTTGCACTTGTTATTGCTGTGGTTGTTATTGCTGCAGTTGTTGTTGTTGTTGTGGATGTAGTTATTTCCACTTGATTTTGATTTTGGGCTGCCGCTGCTGCTTGTGCCGCTTGAGCCGATGTTGAGGGCTTCTCTTCCTGCTGTATCAGCTGATCTATACGATTAGCATTACTATAGCTGATGAACTGCGGTGTTGGTGTCTTTTTACGCCACGCAGGGTAGTCCATCATACTGCCGCCGTTTTGTAGGTAAAAATATTCGGACACATTTTCAAGATGCCTGGAAAGTGAAGTGTTTATGTATAAATATATTTTCATATTCAATTAGCTCAATTATTTGTACAATTACCAACCTTTCTTTAAGATTACGCAAAATCTGCAATTTTTGCTGAAGTATGCGCTTCTTAAGCGCATTCAAATCCTGCAGAGCTGGCGATACAATCTCCTCCGGGTTGGCCACCACAGAGGCTGGCAATAGGGAGCCAACTATATTACTGGATGGAACAGTTCCTACAATATTGCTACTGCTATCGCTATCCAAACGTTGACGCTTGGCCCGCGGTGGTGAGGTTGAGGAAGCTTCTATGTTGGAGGATGTGGATAAGGCGGTGGCAGTCGCAGAAATTTGTGCCTCTGTCTGTTCACGTTGTGGCAGAGGTGACAGCTTGTTATTGGACGAGCTGCTACCGCTTCCACTACCACTTCCCTCCTTAGATGAGGAGGCGAAGCTGGGAGAAGAGGATGTGACTAATTTGGGCGTTGTAGCTGCTGTTGCGGCTGCTGAATTTTCCGTGGTTTGTAACTTAACGCGGTCTTGCACAGCAGGAGGGGCTGGGCTTAGCCCTTCATGCCCCCCTCCTGCTGAATTACCTTCATTCATGTTTGAGACATCTGCAAATGACGAAAGACAGGGATGGATGATATTTGATAAGCATTTTCCATTATTTGGCGGGAAATCGCTAGGAGCACATGTAAACTAAGTATCCCTGGTTGCACTAATAATATATTTAAAACCACTACACAATATACTTATATTTATTTACATATATCCACTCTTTTAACTGCGCAATAACTTTAATCTCCAAGAAACACAGTTATGTTCCCCAAAACGGAAAGTCATCCGCTTATCACAAAATGTCTTGCCGCATCCAACCCTGCTAATGAAGTTCATATAGCGTAGGCAACCCTGGTTTTAGACAATTCTCCACGTTCTATGATTTTATTTTTACACATTTAATTATGTAATTTTTGTGGATCTATTTTAGTTTCGGAAATTTTATTTTCCATGGCCAACTTCCAGATTTTTTCCGAATTTTCTTTGCAAAATTTTCCATTAATTTCGCCGTATTTTCGGCCGCCTATTTAAGTGAATTCTAAATGCAGTTGCTAAAAAGAGATGGCCATACTGTACACTCTACACACATGTCATGGCGGCGCGTCGCCTGTCAATTTTTTCACAAATTTTGTTTCTCACATTTCTGTAATGCCTACCTCAGATGGGGAGAATTTGTATTTATTTTTTGGTTATTATGTTGCTCCCGAAAGTGGGGAGATATGCCGGACTTCCGCGTAACATTCGAATTGATAATATTTATTCTTTTCTTTTGCGAAAACGGCAACGGCCACGTGCCCCGAACAAAGACTTTTTCAGGCTGTATTTTACCGCGAGGGACGGGCACTCTTTTTTCCCATGCGTTTCTCTTGAATTCTGAAATGTGACTGACAGACTTATCGATAATATCTGACCCAATAGCCAATATGCAGCACTACTATACAGTGCTGGAAACGAAAGAAATTAACCAAATCCGCATTTTCCAACACTAGCCAAGCTTAGTTTAAATTTTAGAGCGAGTTTCGCGAACTCTGTTAAATTTTACAGCGATTTTGCGGGATAATTCAAACTCCGAATCGGAATCAGATGCTTATAGGAATTTGAATTTAGAAGGATTTTAAATCTGCTTACCCCAGCTTTATGGAACAATTTACCAAATTACAATTAAGTATTGTATTGGGTCTGCCATTATCTCAGAATTGGAAACTGGAAAAACAAAAGATTAAGTAAAAACACTAGTATAAGAAGTACAAAGCGATTCCCGATATAACATTTGAAACGAAAAGCACAGATTTGATAGGTTTTTTAAAATAATGTTTTGAACGAAAGCAATCTTAAAGAATTCGGGCGGGGTTTTAACATTTATTTCAGTGTGACCAGCTTGCGTTTAAATTCAAAAAATATAAAAAACGACTTAGAGAGAAAAAAAATTAATTCAACGCCAGCTCACACTTCCGTTCGAATTTGATAAAGCAAAAAGTCGAACAACGTAATTTTGCAACTTAAAAGATTATGTTATTTAAATTAAACTTTCTTTTACTAATGATAAGTTTATATACTCTCTCAAATGCGGTGGAGTATTGTGACCAAGGAACAGGCGAGTGCAAAGACTTTTCTGCCACGGGTTGTCCCTTTATATTTTACAATCAACATTTAATTGGTTCCGGTGTCAAATACTGCGATGAATTCAATGACATTGTCTGCTGCCCATTGCCCCTGAATATGCAAAAAATGTATAATCAGAATCAATCAGAAGATAAGCTAAAGAGATTTGAAAAAGGTGAGGTAAAATGTTACATAATTGTTAGTATTAATTTAGTTTCAATTCTTTTTAGAATGTATACGCTATAACCAACTTCGTCCAGCTTGCCGTACCACACCTTTTATTTTGGGTGGTTCCAAGGTAGCGGGCAAAGAATTTCCCTTTATGGCACTCCTGGGACGTCGTATACCTGGCAAATCTCAGATTAAATGGGATTGTGGTGGCACTTTAATACATCCTAAATTCATTCTAACCGCTGCCCATTGCTTATATACTACAGAGCAAGTAGACTTATTTACCCAGTTCTTAATTAGTCGACTTATATCTCCATTTATTTCTCCATTCTCATAGAACCAAAGAAGAAAACTTGGATCCAAACTTTGTCTCTTCTAAATTTGTGGTACGTCTAGGCGAACTGGACTATAATAGTACCACGGATGATGCACAGCCTCAAGATTTTAATATAGTCAACTATGTGGTGCATCCATCCTATAATGATGACGATGACGAGAGTCGTCATAATGATATCGCTTTGGTCGAACTATCTCGGGAAGCGAATATCAATGAGTATGTGTCACCAGCCTGCTTGCCACCCAGTGGAACTAATCACGATAATTTGATGACAGCTGGTTGGGGTTTTACAAAAAACGCTGGTCAGCCCTCAGTCCATCTTCTTAAAGTAAGCCTTGAACGTTTCTCCGATGAAATATGTCAAGAGAGAATCGAATATAAGATCGATTTACGTACACAATTCTGTGCTGGATCGGATACAAGAAGTGGTGTAGACACTTGCAATGGTGATTCCGGAGGACCAATGTTTATTCAACATCCGAAATTTAATTGCCTTAAACAGATTATAGGCATCACTTCCTATGGTTTACTCTGTGGAGAAAAGGGTTTACCCAGTGTATACACAAAGGTTCATTTGTTCACTTCCTGGATTGAGAGCATTGTTTGGCCTGAGTAACAATGGAAACTCCATATAATACTAACAGTAATAAAAAGGAGACAATTTTTAACAAAAAAAAAAGTTCGTTTATATAAATTGTATAACAAATATTTGATTTTAATTTAAGTGTACATGCTAGTGGGAAAGTAGGAAGGCGGGGCGTATTAGGAGGAATAGGAATGTGAGAGTTGAGGGTGGATGTGCTTATGCCATAAACTTCTCTTCATCATCAACTTAATATTCATATTGCAGTGCATGGTTGCTTAATCTAATTGTGTTTATGTTAGTATCTTTGTGCGTTGCTTGGGGGACCCTGTAGACAGACCAGTGACAATGGCCGTCACTCATTGGTTGGTTATATGTATGTATGTATGGAATTGTATGTATGCAATTGTATAGGACTAGGTTAAAAACAAAAATAATCCATCCATTTACAATCTGTACCGACGATTCGATAGAGCATAGGCCTGACCATTACGTCTATTGGCCTGATCCTCCTTCAGTTCCTGTCGCCTAATCTCTTGCTGCTTGTAGACAAACAATGGCCGGAACACTATGGCCCGACGTTTACGTTCTTGTCTATGATTTGGTTCAACTGCCTCACGACGTGGACGTCCCGAATAGGGACGAAACAGATTCGTCTTATCCGTATCATGAGCATACAGGGTGCTCAGAAAATCGAAATATGGTTTTGATCTAAGGCTATCCGGTTGTTGTAATGGTGAATTGTAACTAAATTGATTTGGTGTCTCAATATCCAACAGATTATGGGGTGCCTCTTGCAATTGTTGAGGTCGTGCATTAGACAAAGATAGCATCATTGTCATCATCAAGGAAGCCAGACACACCTGCAAAAAGAAGCGGAAGATATGTTTATATATAAAAATGGGAGTCAACACATGGCAGAGATAGGTGTGAATAAAACTTGGAGGCCAAGAACCCGTACCCCTTCTCTCACATCTCGCCTAGACAAAACCGAGCTATTATTATTATTTTTTTTTTTATTTTACTATTTGAATTCTTGAATCTTATGCTTTGAATTAGCATACAATAATTAATTTAAATTAAACACAATCTCCACTTAATACGTGATATAACCGCAATCAAAATTTAATTTATAGTCTCATAGGAAAAAAAACAATATATTCATGAGCATGTACGACTCCACCTCCAATAGCCATAGCCATAGCCATAGCCATCGCCATCAGCAACAGCATCAGCATCTCCATCTTATCTGGACACGATGGCATATTAAACCGGATGCCCAACGGATCAAAACATATGTATACTTATTTATGAAGTTCAATTCAATTTAATTTATGTATCACATTTTCAACTGGTAATGGGTGATAATAAAAAATCGCTATACAAATATATATATATATTTGATTCTGGTTCCTATTTCAACAAAAACAACCACAAAAAATAAGAAAAAAAATGTGTTAAAATATTTTTCAGTTAGCTCAGTCTATGCGTGAGTCTTCTATTACCCTCTACTTGCTATGTATATTATATATGATTCATCATTTATTTCTACAAAATTTTATGTAAATTTACAGTTTTCGATTTGGTTATATTTTTTTTTCTGTATTTGTTTTTTTGTAATTTTTGGGCCAAAACCAATTAAAGGCAACCGGTTAATGGCATTTTTGTGGTTCAGGGTTAAAACCCAAAAAAAAAAACACAAATAATCATATGAAACATGTATAACAGTTTCAAGACCTCCACAACAAGAAAAACAAAAAGAAAGAGCAAAAGGAGATGGAGAAGACGAAGGAAACGAACGGACAGGGGGAGAAGCAGAAGAAGATGCTGTTGCCAGCTTATGGCCAACTTCCTTATGGCTATAGCACTAGATGAACTTTGTCAAGTTAGAATAGCTTTGACCTTGCCGCATCAGACTCTGATTTAGATATATCTAATATATATATCTACATATATATGTATTTAAATATTTTATTTTTATTTCTTTTTTTGCGGTTTTTGAACCAAAAATCCAACGAAAATGTTAATCAAGTAAACATGTTTTATATATTTTTTTTCTCAATTTCTTGGTTTCTTTTCTGTTTTTTTTTTTATTATTTTCTATTTTTTTTTTACTTACTTGGCAAGTGAATGCAAACATTTTGTTTAATTAAAAATGTATTTATCCTGTTTGGTAACGGTTTTTAAAAGCTTTCGTTTTTTCGCTAATAATTTGAATTATATCTTGTTTCTTTTTAATTATTATTTTATTCGTATTTCGAATTTATTTAGTTTTTATAGGTAACACATGCGTCGTAAATTCTTGAATTATTTGTCGCTCTTATCAATCACTGGGCACCTTGATGAACTATATCAATATATATATATGTATGTATTTGTTTGTGTGTATAAATTTTCAATTTTCAAATACGTTGTTGTCACTTTGAAGCGTTTGCCTTAACTGTTCAGAATTTTTGTCACAAATTCACTTTTATATGGGGCCAAACGAACTCCCAAGTGCCAATAATGATAATCATGATCATGATCATCATGATAATCATGATGATGATGATGAGGGGCACCGAGCACATTGTGACGTTTCGTTAAAGCATGCGAAACAAGTTTTTGTGTATGTTACCGATATCGCGCGAAGATACCAGCTTAGATACGACGGGCTACAGGTACAGAGGGAGGATGCAGGGGATATATATATATATATATATATATATGTGCATATATGTATATTTATATATTGCTTGGTCTTTGTGTTTTCGCCAATATTGCCAAATTATTGGCGCCGCTCCAGAGCTTACCCCTGTACGTAATTAGCGCCGCTGGCCATACACTTTCATTTGGTTTTTGGGTTCCATTTACCCCCTTCCCCCTGTCAACGGATCTATGAAACGCAATTGTCCCCCATCTGCTATAGCTTCTCTATTTGGTTTTCAACTTAAGAAATATATAAGCTTTTTCCATGACGCACTTCATCAATTAAAAGGCATTAAATGATGAAGATTTTGCTTTGATATGATACGATACGATACGATTTGATTTGATTAAATTTGATTGAATGATTCACAGGATTAGGAGAATACGGAAGCCGGTAGTCTTAGTTGTCATTTGGATTTTATAGGCTCTAGATCTAATCGGAAATTAAGTTTAATATAATTATGCAAATTGTTTTTTTTTTGTTTTTGTTGTGTGGTGTTTTTGTTTGTTTTGCATTTAAAAAAACGCTTGGAAAATTGTCAACATACTTGGAAATTTTGGCTTTCATGCTTCAAACTAACCGAAGGTTAAGTGGGAGATCTTGAATTTTTGGAGTTATGCTTGAGAGAGATATGGTTAGATATATACATATATATGTACATATGTATGCATAATTAACTATTCTGATGCCACTACTCCACACGTGATGATGATGCCTTTTGTTCAAAAAGCAAAGACACTAAACAAACTGTCAAATATTATAAAATCAAAAAAAAAAAACTCTGAAATAACAAACAAAAAAAAAATCGATTAAATTTTGTCTCTGTCTACGTCAATGAAAATTGAGAAATTAACGTCATGAATGGTTTAGATTTTGATCATTATACATACAGAGATGGATATACCACAGATCAATGGTCAATAACCGGTTCGATTTGGATTTAAAAAATCTTCTACATATATCAAAAGAATTTCTACAGAATTGTTAAGACTTCTTCAACTATTTTGAATCTACAATATTTGCTAGACAACAATTATAGCTTCAAACCTGTAAATTTATATATATATATATTTTTTCATTTTTATTTTTAGCTCACATTTCTGAAATCCGTCTTTTTTTCGATCTGTTTTTGACCCATTCTGCACACACTATTTTGCGGTTTAATTTTGCTGATATTTTTAGCTTATAATGCTTTTGCCCATGATGATGGTATTTGTACAATAAATTTCATTTAATTAGGTTTTTGGCCGAAAGCCGGTTTAAAACGCAATAAAACAAATCGACAAATGGACGGGGCGACGGGCGATAATCAGAGGCCGACGCGACAAATGTCAGAGAGCGCATAAAAATGTTTGTTTTTTTTTCATTTTAAAGACTAAGATTTCATAGGCCAGAGATTAGTCTTATCAATTCAGTATTTTCTTCATATACATATTCTATATATGCATATATGATATGATTTAAACTTCTCAGAAATCAATATGAATAACTAAATACCTTATGGTTCTAATTAACCTGGGGGTTGGCTTCCGTGAAAAGTCATCACTTGAAGGTGCTAAACAGTCGTCTTCGTCTCTGGGTTGCCATCTGTAAACCCATTTCCGGCGCATTTGATTCATAAATATTTTTGAATATTCATGATTCACATCAATTGATCTTTCGGGGGCACGCTCCAATCCGATTACGATTTGAATTACCAATTGTTAATCTCTGTTAGTGATCCTTTGTCGATTCTTTACTATGTATATATTTGTTTTGGTTTACTTTTATTATTTCTATCGTACAATTTTGTTTGCTAATACAATTGACACTTTTCTTTCAGGTTTGCTTTTTTTTGACGTCATATTCAAATTTAGTGTATCAAAATACCAACTTCCACTTTGACTGTGGCCCAACTGGGTTTTATGTATGTATGTTTATGCATCACACTTATTAATTATCACTTATGGGGCTTGTCATTTCGATTGACTTCGATTGAGTTTTTTATGACTTAATTTGATTTTTTGCGCAAAATATTATGAGGGGGGGTCGGAAAAAAAACAATAATTTTATGAATATGGAAATTTTATGTGATATGTGTGATCTTTAATTAATAAGCCTGGTGTTAAAGTCATTTGATTTTAATATCGATATGCTAAATGAATGGCGAATAAAAGTAATTTGTTACTTTAGAGAAATTGAACGACAATGGATACGACACGTTGCGTTTCCACATTCCCAATCTCTTCTTAGCTACAAATTTGATGAAATTAATTAGAGACATGTCTTTAGATTTTGTTAATTAATTTTTAATTAAAATAATACTTCTTAGATATACATTCTACATTAATAACTGTTTTGGACGCATATTCTTATATATATTTGGTAATTTGCAGTCCTCGGTGGATGAGTTGTCTAAGTAGCCCAGTCATTTAGGCAACTGAACAACGAGGATCCGAGTTCGAATCCCAGGCTAGTGTAAGGATCTAGTTTTCGTCTAAGCCGAAGGCCTTAGTTGCCAGTGCTTGTAAAGTATAGTTACGTTTATAGTTTACAACTATATCCTATACTTTAATAATAATAATAATAATAAGAAGAAGAATATTTGGTAATTTAAATTTGTAGTTTACATCACTTTATGACGTAAGTCAATAAAGTGCAGACTTAGTTAAGTCTGTTAATTAAATCAGTAAATTTACATATCAAATAATTTCATAGTAGGTCATGAAAGACTTTCGTTAACTGAATTAGAATTATTATAAAAATTCTGCAAATTAGTTGCACATATAAATCAAGGTTACCGTTTTACAACCCGGATAAATAAAATTAATTGTTTATTATTATTTTAATATTAATTCAATTAACAAGTTCTAAAGAAAATCATTAAAATCCTTGAAGACGGAATTCAAATATTGTTCCATCGATAGTCATAGAGTTAGATATACCGCCTTTATGAGCACTAATCGTTACTTAATTAATTTTTCGTAGCATCTGGCAGCACTCGTGAAAACATTTATTGGTAACTCTCTGCAAACCAAAATAACTTAAAAATGCCGGAAAAAGTTAATTACTACATGTGCTTGTACCAAGAGGGCATTGCTAGCATTCCCCGACTAATAGATAAGGCCTTTGCCAACAATTACAATGTGGTGGCTACGTCCATTAATGCCAATATGTTGCCAATGGATCCCTTTGAGACGGATCCCACTTATCCGGCAACGGTTTTGAGCGCCGTGGACTGGAACTCCAAAGTAATATTTATATTATCTGATGTGAATGTGGACTCGCCAAATGTAAAGTTAAGAGAGTATTCCAAATCGGTGATGCTAAGGGATGTGACCTGGGCTGAGCATTTGCAGAATGTGGGTAGTGTCATGGTGAAGCTAAGAGGACCGAATAACAATCAGCTGGCCGAGATTATAAAGACCAAAACTAAGGGTAAATAGAAAAATATGATTTTGATCAATAAGAAAAGTATTTGCTGATTCATTTTATTTCATGCAGGACATTGGTTTATACAAGTACCCATAACGAATCCAGAACTAGCTACCTTTGAGCATCGTAAAGATGCAACAGCGGAAGATGCGATACGGGCTGAGAAGAATGATACCTGGCACTGGTGGAATAACCTACGCTTTGCTGTAAATCATCATGCCAAAGTGAAACTGGTGATTGAACTTAACGACTCGGATCGACCCAACAAGGAAACAGTTCGACGTTGGTTAGGCGAACCGATCGAAGCCATTATTATACCGTCTTCCTTATTTATGAAAAATCGTTCCAACTATTGTGTATTGCATAGAGAATGGCAAATAATCATTGGCCACTTTATTGCCGCGAGGGCCAACATTATTGTTTCCGCAAGTCCGAATGACAAGGCCTTGTCCCAATATTCTGACTATATGAAGAAGCTCATTAACGAGAATTCCGATACGCATGCTCTTAACAGGTGGGTTAAATGGGTTGATTGTGATATACTTCCTATTATCCTCTCTTTATTTTAAAGCTATGAGAATGTACTGGAAATACCCTTACAACCGCTGTCCGACAATTTGGATTCTTATACCTATGAGGTTTTTGAATCTGATCCCGTCAAATACAAGCTGTATCAGGATGCTGTGCAGCAGGCTCTTTTAGATCGTGTCGTGGACAAAGACGCCGCAAGTGGCAAAGTTGTATGTAAAGAATTATGTATATAAATTTTATATTTTGTAACCCTAGTATTTCATTTTAGACAGTTATCATGCTACTGGGCGGTGGGCGTGGTCCCCTTGCCCGAGCTATATTCAATGCAGCTGAACTGAGTAGGCGAAAGGTTCGCCTCTATATAATTGAAAAGAATCCAAGTGCAATACGCACACTCACTAATATGGTAAAGACCTTGTGGCCAAATAAAGGTAAATACATTTAACAAATCACATTTTCAACTTTTTTAATTCCGTTTTACTTAGATGTTCATATATTCTCCAAGGATATGCGTGATTTTTCACCACCTGAACTGGCTGATGTTCTAGTATCCGAACTTCTTGGCTCATTTGGTGATAATGAACTCTCACCAGAATGCTTAGATGGAGCCATAAAGTTACTTAAACCTGATGGCATTAGCATACCCTATAAATCCACCTCATATATTAATCCGATAATGTCGGCAATATTGCATCAAAATGTCTGCCAACTAGTACCAACTGTGCCAGCATTCGACTATGGCTATGTGGCGTTATTAAAGAATATCTATCATATAGCCGAACCTCAAGCTCTTTTTAAATTTCTGCATCCGAATCGTGAGGAGATTATCGATAATACAAGAAGCGCCAAGCTTCAATTCGAAGTACTAAAGGATTGCGTCCTGCATGGAATTGGTGGTTACTTCGATACACATTTGTACAAAGATATATGTTTAAGCATTAATCCGTTGACACATACGCCAGGGATGTTCTCTTGGTTCCCCATGTTCTTTCCCACTGTAAGTTATCAATCATACTATTCGATTGAAGTATTATTTATTATAGTCTAATTTATTTTTCAGCAACCTAAAACCCTTAAAGAGGGTGAAATTTTAACCATCCAATTTAGGCGATGTGTCAACGATAAACAAGTATGGTATGAATGGCAGGTTAACGATTGGGAGCAACATAATACAAATGGTATTGGCTATAATATGAAACTGTAAATAAATATATTATTTACATATATGTATATGACGACAAATTCAATAAACGAAACTTTGAAATGTCTGCGACGTTTTTATTTAGATTTTGTTTCTTTTTGATGCTTGAAAAGTTTATAAATATGCTTAAACATTTAATTAGATGTCCTTAAATATCTGTGGGGGTTTTGCTTCTTTTTTTTTCGTTTTATATTTTTGTTTGTTTGTTTTTTTTTTTATTTATCGTTTTTCTCTTTATTCTGTTGTAAAATTTAGTTAATTTCCTTTTCCTCTCATATTCATTTAAATTAGTTTATGTATATATATATATAGATCGTATTTTTATATTTAAAGCGCTGCACATGATCTTTAAGCGAAGGCAATTGCAATTACAATTATAATTATATTTTCTTTTTCAAATTTGATGAATTTCTTTAAGTATGTATAATCCATAGGTATAGACAAATTAAAGCAGAGCTCAAACTGGGCGGCAATAACTTAGGCTTGGGTCTGGGTTAAAGGTGAGCTAGTACCACCGACAGCACCGCCACCGCCACGTATAGCGATGGCTCCTTGGCCGGCTCTTATCGGCTTGGCTATTTGAGCCTGTGGGCCACGTCTACCCAAATGCTTTTGTCGCACCGCTTCCTTAATGCGATCCACTTCATATTGGTATCGTTTACGATCCCGCATTGCACCCTCCTTGGCCTCCTTTAGTGCCGTCTCCAGCGCCTTCACACGCTCCATGGTGGTGCGTAAACGTTTCTCCAATTTGGGTAGCTCGCAACGTAAATCGGCATTATCACGCACTAATTGCTTGTGCACCTTGGTCAACTGATCCAGATTGTTTTCCAAGAATGAGATCTTTTGCTTCTGGGCCAAAGATCCGCCATCCTCTTCACTCTCTTCATTGACCACATTCTTGCGAATGCGTTGCTAAATGGAAAAAAGAAGAAAACAGCGATAAGTAAAATGAAACGTGGATATCATCAAATTGATTGGACCTACCTGCAGGTCCTGAACGAAAAGTTTTCTCAGATTATGGAGTGTCTGTAGCTCCTTGGCCACTGTATCCTCCAATCCCTTTAGGTCTTTCCGTGCCTGCTCACGGCGCTCATTGATGAGGATAATGTTCTGGAGGTCCGTTGACTTCTCAGCCTCCTCTTGCTTGAGTTTCTCATAGTCCACCGACATTTGTTGATGGGCCAACAACAACTTCTGATGGACATCCTTCATTTCGTTCATCTCATGCTGCTTAGCGGTAATCTCGTCTCGAAGTTCGGACACCTGTTTAGTGTGCACTTCTCTCAACTCATCCATTTGGGAATCGAACATGGAGCGCAGCTCTTCAGCTCGTTGCTTCTCCTCGGCATTTACGGCTGATACATGCTCGGCCGCTTTGAGTTTAGCGCATTCCTCGCGCAGCGAGTCAATTTGTTCCTCCAGAGTGCGCTTCTTATTCTCGGCCTCTCGCATTGATTCCTGCAGAGATTTCATACGTGCCTCATGCTGTGAGATGAGCAATCGATATTCGCCCAAATCCTTTTCATACTCCGATATCTTCTTGTTGGAATCCATTTGTTGGGTTTCCATATTGGAGCAACGCTGTGACATATTCTTTGCCTCCGTTTTCATCTTGCTAATGTAGAGACGAGCCATTGTAAAATCTTCCTCCACTTTGCTAGCATCTGTGCCAGCCAAGGCACTCATTTTGAGGTCAATGGCAGAATCATTGGGGGCAATGGCCTGGCCAACTTCACCCAAGTCGCGTAGAAGATTCGTTAACATTTCCGTGATCCGTTTCTTTTGATGCGATGACATGTCCTTGAGCTGTTGCAACTCGGTGGAGGCGGTATTGAAGCTTGATTGTTTCTGCTGCAGTTCCTCATTAAGGGCATCGATATCCTTGTTCTTGTTGTCAATCTCCTGTGACTTTTGGTCATAGTTGACAGCCAACTCCTCGAGGGCCTGCAATACTTCCTTGACCTCCTCCTTGGCGGATTCATTCTCCTGTTGAATGCGTGCCATCTCCGATTGCAATGCCTCATACTCTCGCCGAGCATTTGCAATCAGTTCCTCCTGCTCCATTACCTGCTCCTTGAGTTGTTCAGCATATTGACTTTGCTGATTAATCTCCTCATCCTTATCATCCAGCTGCTGGTAGAGTCTCTCACATTCAGCAGCCAAACGTGCTCGCTCATCGGCGGCCACCGAGGCGGACATATTGGCCAAAGCAGTTCGTTGAGCGGCCGCAGCAGCTGCTGCATCTGCTGCTTGTTGAGCCGCCTCCACTTCCAAATTGGGAGTGCTGGCCTCCATGAGATCCTCCATATTAATTTGTTCTTCGGCCTTGACTGTCTCTCCAGCCCGCCAACGGGCCAATTCTGCCTCCAATTTTTCCACTTTACCTTTGAGTCTGGCATTCTTCTCCTTCTCCTTTTCATAACGCCGCTTCCATTCCTCGGCAGTAAGCTCCTCATTCACACAGACCACATTCTTCACAGTCTTGGCGCGTCGACCAAAGTCGAGAGTGGATTTCGTTTCCGACTCATTGAAACTGGCCGGAGAACAGCAAATGACAATAGTTGTGCGTGCGTTACCACCCAGCGATTCCTGCAGAATACGTGTGAGTTTGGAGTCACGATAGGGTATGTGCGTTTTATTGCCATCAGCTAACGCCGAAATGACATTGCCCAATGCTGACAAGGATTTGTTAATATTCTTTGCCTCATCCAGCACAGTGCCCTCGGCACCAGTTTTGGAAACCTTTTCAGAACCGGCCAAATCCACCAGATATAGTTTACCCGATAATTTCTTTTGATTCTCCAGATTTTCCTGTTTCACATTAATAAGGAATACTGAATGGGAACGTGAGGAGTGCTCGTTCATGTCTTGGGAAAGAAAACATTGAAATTGAAGATATTAAAAAGGTAAAGAAGAAGCTCAAGAATCTACAAGTATTTACTTACTTGTCACTGCAATATGCCGATTGGATTTGCCCTCTTCGATAACCTCGAAGACATCCTCTGGTGATGAGACAAATCTCTCGGTAGCACCTTTAACATAAGGCACTCGATTCTTATCTTCATGCACACTCAAATTCACCTTGGACACATCCAACAGATCTCTAATCTTATCCATATAAATCTCATAATATGAGACCTTTATATGAAACTCCAAGTTGACTTCCATGGCATAGATGTGATTGAAGATATCATTGACTATACGTGGTATGATGCCCTGTTTAACCGAATCACCAATCACACCCTCCATCGTGTGCGTTTTACCGGATGAGGTTTGGCCATAGGCGAATATCGTACCGTTATATCCAGCCAGGACATCGGTGACAATCGATTTGGCCGCCTCATTGTAGACCTTCTCCTGGGAGGCATTCGGCTTGAAAACTTTATCAAATAGATAGACTTTACCCTGAAAGAGAGAGAAAGAGAGAGAGGAAGACCAAAAACCAAAGTGAGAAAAAGAAAAGTTGATTAAAGCTTTAAGCAATTTAAATACATAATTGTTAAATTTTCTATTTAATTCCCCTCAGTCCATTCATCTCCTCCTCCTCATCCACCTTCAAGCTAATTTTTAACGCTTGGTTTGTAATTATGAGCACATCATAAAAAAAAAACGAAACAAGTGGGGAAAAGGAAAATAAATAAAGAAATATATAACGAACGAGCAAAGCCAACCAGTCAACGAAAGACGAATGAATAGATAGAAGAAAGAGTGCAAATGAAAGATACCTAAATTCATAATATATATACATTATCATCAAGCTTTCCAACTTTAGATAGATATGCTCAGTTTGTAATTTAAAAGAACTAGTTTTAAAGTTAATCTAGATAATATTTAGAAAGTTTTTAATTTGAACAAATTTCAAAATCAAAAATATTATTAAAATAAAAATTAATGTCCAACAACAATTTGAAAAATATTTTTTAAAAGGTTTTTAGAAATTGAAGTTTAATTATTAAAACATTATTAGAATAAAGTTTTAATTTAGAAAGTCTTAAATTTTTAAGGATCAATTTATTCTTTCTGTTTCTCTTTAATAGTAAAATGTCAGAATGATCTCATTTTTTCCCAGAGATAAATTGAAATTTTATCAGTTTGCCGCCAAGGGAAAATAATTTCGCAATGAATCAGAGATGAATATTTAAAACGGACAACAAATAATACTCAACATACATTTATATGTATGTATATATGTACATATATACATACATATATAATATTATAAGGCGATGCTTCTTTTTCTTTGATTAACAAGCAGGTAGTTCATTGAACTAGTAGGTAATTGATTAACAACACTCTCTGCTGCTGGTGCTACTACCACATATTCCTCTCTCCCCCTCCAACCATTCTTTCTGCTGGTTCGGTTTACTCAAAACCCAATGGACAGGTGGACAAAGGTATTAAGATCTCATTTTTGAAGAAAGAGCGCCAAAAAAGAAAATTCCATAACTTGTAGTTGTAGCTGTAGTTGCTGTTACTACTACTGCTATGTTGCCTGTCATTGCTGTTGTTGCTTTTGTTTTTTATACCCTGCACACAGTGGAATAATGGAAATGGGTATATTTAAATCATTGAAGTATGTGCAGTAACAGTAAGTTATTCTTATTTAATATATAATCATATATCAATTGCAAAATTTCAACTTCAAAGAGATCATATGTTTGAAAATATGTTAGGTATATCCGATATCTTTATTTCAATCTCCTATTTCTATATATGTATGTATGTATGTATATGTACGCATAGAAACTAAATTAAACAAAAATGTTCTAATTATTATTGCTTTTCAATAATATTATAAATAAATTTTTAAAAATATATACATATATTTCTACATTGTATTTATGCATACTAAGTTACATCGCTTAGTTAACAGAGGGTATATCAAGGTCGACGCCCTTACTTAAAAAGCTGTATTTTTTTTTTTTTTTTTTTTGTTTGCGTGAGACCATGACTCACTCGAGTGGTGGCAGCTGGCACTGGCACCGCTCCGGCTTGATGGGGCAAATAGGAGGTCTAAACTAATGTATGTATGTATGTATATATAAATATGTATGTACATGTATAAATACACCTACATACATATGTATGATGAAGGTTAACAATGCAAAAAAAAAGCGACTGGTGTTTTCTTTGATTGTGGGTGGTTTTGCTTGCTCCTCTTATGCTTATTGGTTTCTTTGCCCCCGTTCCCATTCTACTCGCGCTCTCTTTCTTTCATTCTATCGCTCTGTGTTCCGTCTTTTAGGTGGAAAATCAATTTTGTGCCACAAAAACTTTGAGTCAAATTTTACTTCAACAAAGACGAAAGCAACAAAAAAAAAGACAATCATAAAGCACAAAGAATAAACGAAAAAAAGAGTTGATTTATTAAGTCAACTAATTATTACTCAAATTGTTGGCACAATCGTTCTTTCCCATTCATTCCAATTGTGCGGCAATTGGTGAGCAAATGTATGAATAGGGTAGAGAGGGTAGGGTAATGGTTAGGAATGACGTCATTGGCCTGCATAACACACAGCAAAATTATAATAAAATATAATTAAAATGAAAAGGAGTTAGATGAATATTAAAGCGTATATAAGATTTGAATTTATAATCGAATAAACACTGTATGCTAGGTAAGGGGTGGGGTGATGTGGATTAGATTTTCGATGGGGTTATGTTTTAGAATTTACCGCTATGGATATGCAGTTCTCATCCGGATTGTTGGGAAATTTGACAACAAATTTTGAGCCGGCCTTCTCCTCGCTGTCATTCAACGGTCGGAAGCGGCAGACTACTTTGATGCTATCCTCAGCTGGTATCTCTCGTTCCGCAGACATTTTTTCAAAATCCTTATCCTTGGTACCCTCCTCTCGCAATCTCGCTCTCTCACACTCACACACACTGTTTTATATAGATTTGTCAAATCTTAATCACTTTCAACTTAATCCCAATCGCATGCAGATCTGTTTACGTGGATCTCGATCCGTGGTTTTTGTTTGGTATAAAAATTATGTTTGCACATAAAACTGGCATTAAACCAAGAGAATTAAAATGATAAAAAAAATAAAACAATAACAAACACTTTAGATCGAACTTTCTTTAATTATTTTGAGCTTAAGCGCTCTCCCCTCTCATTCAACACACTTCCACCAATTTGATCTGTTTCGATTCCGTCACGAAAATGCAGAGAAAACTTTTTTCTTTTTTTTTTGTGGTTATACCAGATTCACACACGGCTACGGGGGACGTTGTGGGCGGTGTTTTTTCTTTCCTTTTTTTATTATTTGCCTTGATTGATTTAAGCCTGTTTTTGTTAATTTGGAACACTAATTTGTTTCGGAATGTTCGTCGTACACTCCTAATAAATGCTTTTGCATCCGTCTCGTGTTTTATTCCTTATTTTTAATTTTTGCACTCTAAATTTTTATTTTCTTTTCGTTTTGCATTCTGGCCAATGTGACCAGACTGCTTATCTGTTTTACGCTTTGGTGTTTTTTGCTCATGTTCACCCTAATATATCTAGTATTAAAATAGGGGGCATTCCGATTCTGATAAATTTAGTTAATTTCAAATCTAATAAATGCATTCCATGAAGTGAAGCAGACTAGTGCAGTTGTTTAATAACAAATTAAAAATTTATTTGCTTTAACAACGAATAAATATGGTTCAGTCACTGTTAAAGAAAATAGTTACAGAAGTTGTAGAACCAAAACTAAGTGAAATATCTGTTTACAGCAAACATTTTAAAGCATTCTATGAAACTTTTTTAAGTGGTATGAAAGAACAGGATTCTTTTCTAAAATATTTGAATCTTGAATATTCTCTTCAAGGTAATTTCCAAATTGGAAATGATCTCATAAAGTATACATACATATGTATGTATGTAAATAAATTTTCTTTTTCCAGCTTGTGCTCCAGTAATATTTTTTTTTTTATTGTCCAAGATAAGATTGGATGGATTAGTCATCTTAAGAATTTATAAGTGATTAAACTTTTAAATACATATGTATATGGATGTATGTACATACATGTATGTACACACTTTTAAAAATAGTTTATGGTTGTTATACCCTTCCAGAGAGTATATTAATTTTGGTCAGAAGTTTTCAACGTACAGATGGAAGCATCTCCGACTATATAAAGTATATATATGTCCCTGTCAGTCTGTCCCAGCTTCTCTTCCGAGATCCTTATAGCTACAGAGCTGGAATTTTCAACATAGGATCGAAATCATCCCAATCGGACGACTATATCATATAGCTCCCATAGGAACGATCGGTCATGAAATATGCTCAATATTGTTTTTTAAACGAATGCAACGAAATTTTTAAACTTAATATACTTTAATATACTTCTAAATAACAATCGATATAAAAAAAATGTATGTATAAAAAGAGTGAATCGTTTTTTTTCCGACTAAAAATAATATCAATCGCCGTGGTCGTGATAACCTCGATAAAAGTGATAAATCGCGTTATATTTTTCCTCTATAATCTTATGCTCCGTATAAAAATTATAAAACTCGTCGCGATGAACTCGATAGAAGATATAAACCGCGTAAATAAAAATCGTTATTTCATCGTCATTAAATCGGTTTCCAAAATTCTCCGTTTTTTTAGGTAGTGCGGGTGATAATTTAAAGGTCGGTAATCCGAACGAATATGATATGGTTTTTCGTTTAAATATACCATACTCGGAAAATATAAAAGTATTGCCGGATATAGAACTGCCGGGTAACGTACACCTTGATATTACGGACGTTTTGCACAATCTTCGTCTTTCGGAAAAATCGGAAAATATACTTCAACGGCTAAGTTCTCTAGTAAATGATAAAAACCAAATAATCGTGCAGAAATTACAAAATTGGCTAAAAAGTCTCGTGACTCGCGTTCTAAATGAGATGAATTATCGGTTTGAATATAATGGAAATGTTTGCCAATTGAAATACAAAAATTGCGGTCCTGCACATACCATCTACTTGGATGGTGATTATAAATATTCGGTTGATTTTGTTCCAGCCATACTTCTAAGTGCTGAGAAGAACATTTTAGAGTCGAATAAATTAATTTATTTAAAAAATCAGACGCACTGGGAAGCCATACCAAAACCATTAAAACCACATCGGGCTGATAGTACCTCGTTTCGGTGTTCCTACTACAATGCGGAAAGGGATATACTCGGAAATAAAGATATATGCAAGACAGCAATAAAATTAATGAAAAAATTTCGCGATGTAAAGACGAATTTAAGTCTCTTTAAAAGCTATTATTTTAAAATTTTATTTTTATGGAAAATATCCAAAGATTTAAATACTAATTGGCATTGCCAATCGCTCACAGTCATTTTGATAGACGTAAGTTCTCGTTCGGTCGGTAGTTTCGGTTCTCGGTCTGTCGCGTCGGTTCGACTTCGGTTTTATCCTGTCGCGTAGCTTCGATTCCGTTTTATGTCGCATCTCATTTCATATTTCGTACCGTTTGTCAATCATAAATACCATCTTGACTCTTATTATATTCTTGCAGAGGGTATATTGATGTTTATTATTATTCAACCGAATGCCACGAAATTTGATATTTGTGAGTTTAATATACTTATTAATAGTTCAATCAAGTTTGATCAGAATCGGTTGACTATATCATATAGCTGCTATAGGAACAATCGGTAAAAAAAAAATTTTTTTTCTCAAGCCTAAAATTTTGAACTTGTAAATATGGTATGTGTAATTTACAATAATGCTTCTGGTGAATTATATAGAGAAAATCTGCAAAGGTATACGAACTTCGGCACGGCCGAAGTTAGTCCATATTTCTAGTTCCAATGTATGAAATCGGCTAATAAAACTTTCGGTAATACATACAGGCTTTCGAGGATTTGGAGAATTGTCTGAGATTGGGAAACCTCCCTTTCTTTTGGCATCCGAAGTTAAATATGCTTAGCATATTGACAAAGGCGCAAATAAATGAAATGTTCAATGTAGTTGAAGGCACTACAAAGCTTCTTCGCAAATTGGCGCAAAGGGAAACAGCAGCTAATTTTATTTGGCGGGATTTGTTATTCACTTTCAGTAAGTGCATACATACATATGTAATAAAATATTTCTTTCCAGGTTGAGTATGCATACATATGTAAATATTTTAATTTTGTATTTTTTTTATACAGCCACGAGGCAGGAACGAATTGAACAATGCGACCCACTTATTAGGAGAAAGAGAAATACAGCGCAGATAGAACAGGGAGTGCAGTTCCCTTATCACAATTCTCAGAATATTAATGACTCACAATCATTTTGCATTAATGCTCAACTTATGACCTCCATGCAAACATATAGTCAAATGCGATTACGTTAAGAATTACATTTAAAGAATAAATTAATTGTTAATTGAAATTGCTAATCTCAAGCTGAGTAAAATATAAGAATCTCATAATTAGAATTAATAATTAATATTAACATTACTATTATAAAATATTACCTATTTGTATTAGTGTTTAGTATTAAAATAACAATATGTGATATTAATTTTAACTGCTTTTATTGTAAAGCGCAATACGTAAAACAAATTCTGTTAAAAAACCTAAGGTTTAAAAACTCAATCCAAAATGAATTTCTTATTTATTTACAATATTTAATTAAAATAATTTGTAATAAACATTGTACTTTTTACCAATTTGAAATCACTATGATGAATGAAACGTTTAAAAGACTAAATTGTTGATTGTTTTTTATTTTCATGTTTGTTTGATGTAACGTTAACAACCTTTTTAAATTGATCCATTGCAATTTCAAGGTTATACAGAATCGCGCCAACTCGCAAAAGCTTCTGTTTAACAGGCTCGCCAATGAAACAGATTAATTTAACAGACTCAGCTGTTAGCATCGATAACAATTAGGCAATTTCAATTCAGTGTGACCAAGTTAAACCGTTTTTTATTTAATTTTTTTAGTCTCATTTAAGAGCTCGAGAAATGAAGAACGCGGGTTTGACGCAAACGTATTTTTGAATCGTATGATTGAGCTGCGCGTGCACACTATTTAGAATTTTCTGATATAAATTAATTGAATCGGTCTAGAGAGGCAGTAGTCAGTCGGCTGACTCTTATCTATATCTATCCATCCCGATGAGCGGTAGCGGTTATTATTTCGGCATAAAACGGCAACGATTTTGATAAATCAGCGCAAATCAAGCAAACGTGTCGTCGGGGCAACGGCTATTAGTACAAGCGACTAAATTTAAGTAACTAGTTAAACATCGTAACTACCTGTAACTATAACTGTAGCCAGCCACAGATTTCGCAATCCAAAAAAGAATACGGTAACGAAGGAAGCACAACGAAACGGAATAAGAAATAAAACAAAAAAAAAACTAAGTGAAAGTGCCCGTGTTCATTGTATATGTGAACAAGAAAAGAAAATTACAAATTATTTTTGATATCAAATCAAATTGAACAGAATCACAATGAGCGGATACACAGACCTCACTAAAATGGAGACAAGTCGGTGAGTTGCTCCCTTCTTGTTTGCCCCCCTTTACTGTCCATCAATTGCCGCTTAGTTCAAGCGTTTAAATTTAATTTAAACCAATAAAATTCTGCTAAATTAAAGAAGTCATTCGAGGCGTTGCTTTCCTCTCCTCTCACTCTCTCTAAAGTGTGTGTGTCGGTCTCTCAGCTGCCGCACCCCTCTCTCTCTCGCTCTAACTCTCATAAACTGAATTGTTGTTTTCTCTTTCGTTTGCACCGTCCGAAAGCCAAAAGATACAACAAATTTATCGTACGATGTCCAATTCAAACACGAAACAAGAAAAAAAAGCCAACGCTGCGCTAATATGACACAATCATCTACAAATACACCGATATCTTTATATATAACTATATATATATATATTTTCATGTATTGGTTAACTAAGCAAATAGACCTGGTTAGGCCCAGGCCCAGACCCATAAAATGGGATGAACATGAACCATACTGAAACGTAACGTTTATCTACAAGTCACACGCCGTTTGCTTTTTTTTTTGCCCAGTTATTGATAAACTACTATTACTCACTCACGACAATCGCATATTAACGTCATGCGAAAAAAAACCGAAAAAAAGTCAAAAGTTATAATAGGTTTTAGAAATTGAATATAAAAAGTTCCTGTGATTCATAAGGCCACGCCCCGATTGTGCCAACTATTGCTGATTTACAAGAAACTTCATTAGAAGACCCGTATGTAAATGTGCACAAAAAACCGCCGCATAAATGTATCTATGTATGTATGTATGTATGTATGGATATGTATGTATGTATATATGTATGTACATGTCGATGTGTGTCACACTATTGTGGCAAGTGTTTGCCTTGAAAAAAAAACCTTACGGCAAAACATAAACCAAAATCAAAATTTGAAACCTCAGCTAATGTTTGTGTATGTGTGCGGTTAGTTTGTTGTTTTTTTTTTTTGTCATAGAATATTTAATATTTTATGTATGTATGAGTGTATGGATGTGGGTGTTGGCCACGGCTATCAATATCACAAATAATGTTGTATATCGATTATATAGGAGGGCCTCAACCTGTATGTTTTGTTTTGAACTACTACTGGAGGTCAAATTGGGGCTAACAAAATGAAAATATTGGTCAATATGTTTAGAGATTTCGATTGCCTAATAACATTGCAAATATGAGAAATAACACGAGAAAGAAAGAAGAAGAAAAATAAAATAAAAACACGCACATAGCGTACAGTACAACAAAAATAATAATAACAACAACGACAACAAATGTTTTCATTCATACTCTCAAAACACACACACACACACAAACACTCAGATCAAGAGCGTCTCTTCGTACAGTTATCACGCCACCAATGCCATAAAAGAGAGTGTGTCTCTCTTACTTACAAAATCTCTCTCTCTCTCTTGGTGCCACAAAGCCACCCTCTGCCGCAACATCCGCCCACCTATGAAAAATATCGTCCGATTTCTGTGTTGTATGCGGCATTGTATTTTTTTCGTTTTTTCTTTTTTTTTTTTGGCGCATGTCGCGTGCCTGGCTTAGCCCAATTCTCAACATAACCCGCTTGCCCCCAGGCACAAGTGCAAGCAGGTGTGCGAGACTCAGAGACTCACACACACACACACACACACTCGAACCCACACCGATAGAAAAACTTGATTTCATCAAGCTATCCAATTGGCAGTTAGAGATGGCGTGTTCTTTCTTCAGGCCAAATAATGATGCCAGATAATGATGATGATGATGTTGCCGGCATTTTCAATACATATGTATATCTAATTCTCTCTTTCTCCCACTATTGTTGTATTTTTAACAAAAGGTCAATACCGTTAGCCTCCTCGGATACCTAAATTTCATCCCCTACCTCCTTTAGCAGGTTTTGCCACTTTTTTTTCCTTCTTTCTTTGATTAGAAATATTGGCGCGTGGCCAAAACATACGACGACAAATGCCTCTGATTAGTTTCTGACTAAGAAAAAAAAAAACGCCTGATTTATACCATGTAAATAGTTTTTGTACTTAGAGTCGTTTTATAGATTTTATCATACAGTTTGTAGAATTAATAAGGGAAAAAAACTATTGATTGTTTATTATATATGTATGTAAATCTACGTCACAAAATTCTTTCTTAAAAAAAAAGAAGAAATCTCATTCCACAAATCAATGCTAAATAAGTAAATTGAATAAGCCATAACGGAAAAAAACCCCCATCAAGCAAAATAAGAAAAATTCCATAGACCCCGCCCCTGTTTCAAAGAATGTCTATACAATAATGATACATAGTATATACATATAGAGGAGTAATTCTATCGCGTAAATATATATTACCGATAAGATAATTATGTATAGTTTTTTTTTTGCACTTTTATTAACTACACATAGTACGCTGTGATTTTTCTATAGGGGATGGTTAATAGCAATACACTTAATTAACTCAATTAGTCATAAACACTTAAGTAAAAATGATGGGAAGTTTTTTTTTTTTTTTTCTCTCTCGCCTTCACGTTGCCTGGCCGTGGCATGCCAGAGGAGCAAAAAAAAAAAAAAAAATAAATAAAAATCACCTTGACACATGCTTGGCGTTTCGCCCCCGTAAGTCCTAGTGATAGAACTATATACATACATACATATGTATGTATGTACATACCAAGTGTTAGCGGTTCTAGTAGTGCCAGTTAGTCGGTCAAACTGAGTCGTCATCAATCTACGCCAGCAGCTGATCACGCGGCCTTTGCATGGTCTGTTACACTAGAACTACATATCAATTGATGTTGCGTCGCGTGAGCACCACCCCCCCCCCCCCTCCCTTTCCCTACATTACTTTAGATAGAACTATAAATATTTATCTTGTATTACAACAACAAACGAACGGACCCTTGTCGGTTCGGGTAATCTTGAAGCTCCGTCTCTTTTCAATCTCTATGTCTAGACTTCGTCTGGTGCTGATAAGACTTTGGGTACTCTTTGGAATTTGGAACTGTGTGTGTGTGTGTGAGTGTGTGTTTGCGTGAGTGTGAATGAATGCAACTAGCCACTAGACG
Source organism: Drosophila sturtevanti (assembly GCA_018150375.1). NCBI lineage: Eukaryota > Metazoa > Arthropoda > Insecta > Diptera > Drosophilidae > Drosophila > Drosophila sturtevanti. Next base: position 496,023 of record JAECWJ010000324.1, on the reverse strand, counting down.
TAGACTTTTTGACGACGACAACGACGTAATGATCGTTTTAACGCACTAAACGCCCCAATGAGGGAAAAAAGAGGGAGGGAGGGGGGAGGTTAATGAGAGTTTTGTTTTAAAAGCTTAACTTACGAAATGTTTCGACTTGATGTAATACCTTCATCTGGCGACCTAATGTCAACCCATTTAATGAGTTGCAATTAAAAAAAAAAAAAAAAAAAGAAAGAAATAAACAAATATTATATAATTTTAAGTAGACTTTTTTTTAGTTAAATACTTTTACTAGCAATTTAAGCTGTCTCTCTTCCCGTTTCTTTCTCTTGTTTCTGGTTTTACACGTGGCTCGTTTAAAATAATTTTTTAACCAAAAATAGAAATCTTTTGTCTGGCTTTTTTTTTTTAGTGGTTTCTGTTTTAGACACACGACATCGAACACGAGCCATCAGCCATCATCAGCACTAGCACTCTAGCAATATATGTATATGTTTAACAGGTTTTCGGGTTTTCTATTTCAAACACAAAATACAAAAATTGAATTTGCGATTGTTAATTTGCATAGAAGAAATCAATTCATATATGTATGTACATATGTGTATCTATCACTATGCCACGTTTTGTTATACCCCCATAGATTTTTTTTTTGGCCAACTGGCCACAGCAAACAGCGTCAGCGGCGCACCCCTTGACGGAAGAAAAGATCTAGCCAGACTTAACGACGACACATGATCATACAGAATTTCATTATGCATCCAATCATAGTGACTATTGTATTATTGTTTTTTTTTATTTTTTTTATTTCGTTTTTCGTATTTTATTTATAAACTGGTTCTATAATATTTCTTGTTCTGTTGTTATTTCTTCTGGTTTGTAGGAACCGCCTGCGACGTATGGTCCGTCACGATGAGCAACAATTCTCCAAAGATAGCATTGTTAATGTTATGGAGAAGTTTGTGAAAACTGTCAATATAATGGATGATACCATTTTAGTGCCATGCAGGCTCATGGATCGACAGGTAAATAATAAATAATATAATATAAAAAAAAAAAAAAAAAAAAGAAAATTTCATTGTATATTTTATTGAATTGAAATCTAATCGATATATATACATATATATATATATATAAATATTATATAATTACAGATCGGTGATAGCACTGACATTATACCTGCCACTGGCAAGGACACAACAGTCAATCAATTGACAGGCAAACGGTCAGCCGCACATTCAAAAAATGTTCAAGATTTTCTTAATGCCTCCGAATTGTTTAATCTCTATAATATGCTGAATGCATTACAAAAGGATCTATTATGGACCAATCAAGAGGAGGAAGCGCATATCGAACAACAACAACAACAGTCATTGTCTGCATCAGCACCACCTGCCATTAATGCCAGCTCAAGTTCCAGTACCAGCACCAGCTCTAGCTCCAGCTGTGAGGCCAAGACTGAGTCCACACCAAAAAGTCATCAAGTCAAGGGTCATGTGCGACGCACCTCCACAGCATCCATGATGTCCACCACATCGGTGAGCAATATGAGCGATTCGGATTCAGATATATCTCAAGAGAATGATTCGGGTCTGGAGTCCGATGGTAATAAGAGCGATAATGCCCAAAGTACCGATGGTAGCGATATAGATGCATCATGCCAGAAGCAATCAGCCGATAAGGCCACCGAATTGGCCCAACGTTGTCGGAGACATTTGAATGGTCTTTACCAGTGCCTGGAACAAATGACAGAGGCGGCCAACTATCTAACCGCCAGATACCAAAGTGATATTGGACCCGTCTAAATCAAGATTGGGTGCCCAGCTACAAAGAAAAAAAAAAAAAAACTCTACAAGCTGCATGCGTGGTGTATGAACCAACCAGAAAAGAAATTTTTTTAAAAAATGTATAAAAAAGGAAAAAAGGAAATGGAAAATGCAAAAAGCTGATAGGTTTTTTTTTTGTGTGAGGGGTATTTCTCTGTATGATAGGTAAATCTATAAGTTGGGGGGTGCTAAGTATGACCTATATAATATATGTATATGATTATGATGAGAGAGAAAGAGGGAAAGAGAATCGAAAATCGATTTGTTAATACGTTTAACTGATAGAGCATCAACAAAAACAATATGTATTCGAGAACTAATTCGTTTTGACTAGTTTAATTCGGGTTGATGGGAATCAAACAAAAACCACATATAAAAAAAAATACAAAAAAAAGAAGAAAGAGAACGAAAACAAATTGATAAAAAAAAAAATTAAAAAAAGCGAATAAACTCCGACTTTAACATTCGTAGTTATAGTTTATAAATCTTGTGTGTGGGATGAATGTATGAATGATTGTGGATGACTGCTAAATCGGGGCCTGGCCCAAGCTCATTATCAATATTATCATACATTTAGATGATCATTATCAATATCATTATAAATGGCTATCATTTATACACATTCTCCACAAAAGTATACTCAAGTCATCAGTTGTAATTCAATCCTCTGTTTATATATATATATACATATATTTGTCTCCTTATCCTAGTTATTTTTGATTCAAACAGCTTATATATAAATTTCGAAAGCAAAACAAAATATGTTCAACAAGTACAAGAAATATAATTTCTAAACTATAAGTAAATGTAAAACAAAAAGTGAATACAAAAAAGTTAAAACGAGAGAATAAAGATCACATTTGCACTTTATATTATTATATATTCCACAATTGTTATGCTAATTGTTTAAGCTGTAATATTTGTGCCGTTATGTGTGTTTTTTTTCTATTTGAAAAAAAAAACAGCAAAATAAAAGAATTGTATAAATTTACTAAAAAACAAAAGTGTGAATTATTTATACATTTGTATATATGTATATCTACGATAAACGAATAAATAAATTTTACTTAGATAAAATACAACCAAATCCAAAATACTAAAAGAAGAGAGAAAATGGAAAAGGAAATTTAAATAGCTTTGAAACTGTTGTGGCTCATTTCACACTTTCTGGCCACACTAATAAACCAAAAATTGACGGATACATCGATAGCCGCAACACAATTCAAGACTTAAAAACAAACAAATTTTATAAATGTATGCATGTAGTATGTATATAAAGTGCATCATAATAGAAAACGATAAAATCATGGATTAACTTTAATAATTTGCAACATTTTGTTGTCATAAGCAATTTTTATTTAAAGTTACATCAGAGTTTTCGCTCGAGAAAGTAATAAGAAATGAACATCCGAACTTGCTCCTAACGGTTTTTCAACAATTAAATTACCGCACAGAGGTCATTATCGAATACTGCAATTAAGTGAGGGGAAAATGCAGAACATAAAAATTAAAAATTGGTTTTGAAGGGAAATAAATTTTATTCTTTTCTTCTTCACCTTATTGTGCCACACCCTGTATAAAATATGTATATGCATTTTTCGAACTCTTATTTTTATCAATATTGCTGGCGTGGCTGGGAGCAAAGGCCAATTAGGTTAACCAATTGGTTAACAGGTGGCAATGGCCGTCAATAAATAAAACAACAAAAGTGCCTAGAAACAGCGGCTCATTTAGATTACAGTAGATATCGGCTAAAAGCAAAGAGAATTGGTTCTTTTTTTTTTTTTGTTTTGTTTTCTATTCATTTTTATCATATTACTGGTTGGACTTAATTTTATTGCAATAGATCAAAAAGTTTAACCATAAAAGACACATTTTATTTTATAATTTTATATTGTTAACAAAGAAAAGCAAAATGGCTTAAAAGAATTCGTTTCAAATTTATGTATTTTCCCCAACCTATTTTTGTCATTTGATATAATGCAGAATCACGCCATCGATTGTCGACAGAAAACTTTCCTTCTTAATATATTTCCAATTAAATTTGGTTTTATCTGTTGGGCTTGTGCAAAAAAAAAACTTTCCTCTTTCGGCTTCTGTCTGAACTACTATATATATATGTATGTATGTATATACATTTTTATATATTTCTTATCTATCAAAAAATAAACAATGGGCGGTTTGAACATATGTACATATATGTATGGATGTGCATATATGTAAATGTATGTATACTAAATGTTTAGGGATCGAAGGTCATATTTCAACTGAGCTTTCCCTGTGCCACATTTAAATTTAAATGATCTTTATTTTTTTAAAATGCATAATTAACTAGGATTTACAATAAAATAAATAAGATTTTTAGTACATATTGAATCAACATAATCATATATAGACATCTAAGACAGGGGCGTTACAAGACTTTAACAGAAAGAATTTGTTTGCCTTATATAGTTAGAACTACGCAAATGATCTGTTAGGAATACATTTGTTCTAGTTAAAAATATAAATATTTTTATATTATAACAAGATCAAGCACATAAGGTTAGAACTTGTTGAAATTCATGTTCCTACAGTTCCTTGGAGAACTTTCTTCAATATTTTAAACCAACCGCCTAATCCATCCCTGATTAAATCAGATAAAGACTAAACTTTCCTGCTTTGGCAGCATTTCTTGGCGATAATGCTTCCTGTATGACGATCATGCCATTTAAACATGACTTCATTTTGATAGCCAGTTGAGTCGTTTTGGCTCGTGCCAAAAGTGGCCAAGCATCTATAGCCGATCTATATATATAAACATACACTTGTACATAAACAAAAACAAAAAAAATTGTATCAGTACTATTGCCACACCTCCTCTTGGGTTATACCATTTAACTTGGCCTGTACTTAGATTAGTTTATTTATTTATTTATTGCCTACGTTTGCGCACTTGCCTGGTATGTAACTGGGCCAAGTTAATTGAGTTTTCCGCTCTTGACACTTGTGTTAAATCGATCTAGTTTTCGTTTTTGTTTTGTTTTTGACTGCTTATTTTATTTTAGTTTGTTTTTTTTTTCTTTTTTTTGGACATGGCTATATCTGACAATGAGAGTTTAGAATTTAGTAGAGTGGCGAATAAAAGCAACAACAATAATAGATTGTTTTAATAAAACCATGAACTTGTTTCGTGTTTATCAGCATTTCGTACTTGAATGGTTTCGAGTGCCCAATGCCGGATGATGGTCATTCTTTTCATGCTTAAAACGTGCAGCAATCACTACACTATAATTTCCAAAAAGAACTCAGTTCAAATAGTCAAGTTAAGAGGGAACGGGAATTCATAGAGTATACAATTTTGTAAGAGTTCTACCCCACACACACACACACACACATAGCATCTATTCGTACTTGTATCTATCATTTCAATTAACGCCCCGCCAAAATCCAATTTTAACGAAAGGCTTCCGCATGAGAATCCATTTTATGACAAAGATATAGACACAGACAGACATCGATGGAGACACTACAGCCAGGGGGGGTGGTGGTAGTGAGGGTGGTGTGGTGTGGTATGGCTTGGTGGAGTCTGGCGTCTGAGACATTTGCGAATTGGAATTGATTTAGTTTAAGATTTTGTTATTGATATTTGTTTTGACAATGTTTCGAATATACATGTTGTATAGTATTTTTATATTTTGGCTGCTGCGAAGCTAAAACTTGTTTTGCTGATTCTGTTTTGCGGGTAGGCGGAAATGAAAACTTTTTTTATTTAATTTTTTTTTTGTTTTTGGGTTTTTTTTTTTTGAAACCTTAACCCCTGAACGCAACGCATCTCGCATCCGGAACTAACATAAGTTAGTTAGAAGATTTTTGGCTTTTCAATGTTTTTTATTTATGCTTTATGTTTTATTGATTTCCCGTTTGTTGACCCCAAACCTTGAAGACCGGGCCAATAATAGAATTAATACAAAAGAACCAGTCTTTTAAAAGGGCAAGTGTGTGTCTAGATGCTTGCCAATTAACAACGGAAGTCTATTTGCTCTTCTTCTTCGATCAGATAAAAACTATTGCATACTTTTTACAGGGAACTTTCGATATGAGTCCCCGAAGCAGCTGTTTTTGTTATGTTTAATGCGAAATATTTTAGATTTTTTTCACTGTTAATAGACTAAAAGATTTTTAAACAGATTGCATTTACGATTGTTAAATATTATACAAATTATGTATGTATAAAACAGCTGTTTTATCAAAAATTTCTGTTGAGTCATGTTAGATTGAGTTGCTGAAACTTCTGTTAGGGATTTCAATAAAAATCGCTGTATAATAGGTCTTGATACATCTTTCATTCACACAATTAACAATTTCAAAAACAATTTTTAGCTTGAAATTCTAGCGCAAAAACTGTTGGAAACTATGGAACACCTTTTTGACCACTAATCTTGGCTTAATTGTTATTATAATTATATGTAAACTTACTACGAAAATCAATATTAACTTAAGTCTTTACCAAAAACAAAGTTTCATAAAACTTTTCTTGCAAAAATTATACGCTTAACTCATGCTGACTATTCCTACATACATACATATGTCAGTTTTATGACACTATAATTATACGATTTGGAGGCATGTAAGAAATGAAAATGAATGACTCAACAAATTCTTCATATAGCATTCCACTCATACATACCTATGTATGTATGTATGTATGTACATTTATATGTATATGTACATATATGGCCTTTTTATCCAAGGTCTGTTATATATATGTATGTATATATGTACATATATATATACATATATATTTATCTGAACTGCAGTCGGAACAAAATTTTATCACGTGTTCATTTGATGGGTAGCCAAAAATAAATTCCCATGCAAATGAAACAAGATATACAAATACTAATTAATAACGGCATATCAGAGAGAAAGACAGAATTCAAATATTTCAAAAAAGGTTGAAAAAAAATTCCCCTCACAGAAGTATTTCAAATATATTTCCGTTTTTTATTTCTTGTTTTTTTTTTCTGTCTTTTTTAGTTTTATATTCTCTTTTTCTTGACCTGACCCCCAATTGGAAGGCGGAAGTTTTTATTTATAGAAAAGGTTTTAAAATCTATAATTAAACAGTTATAATTATATCATAATTTCCGTTAAGCCACATTTACCTCTAGTCCCGTCCCCATACGTCTTCCCCTATTTGTATGTTAATCGATTTGAAAATGATTTCCTGCATGCCAAAATGGAATACGATCTTGCTTGATATATGGGTAGATGGGTGGCTAGGTTGATAGGTTCTACGTCAAACCCAAAATTGGTTTCACTATTGAGAATTCCGCATTATGATGATGATGCCTCATTGTTGGCATAATTAGATAGATAGAGCAAAAATAAAGAAAGAAAAAAAAAACAACGTTAAACCAATCAAACAAAAGTCGTACATTGTTGGTTGGTTGGGGCCTGGCGGCCAAGTCGGTAAGACGGCGGCGTTGGTTCACGGCTAGCTACAATGGGACAAAGTCCAAAAACTCGAAATTCCACACAACAACAACAACACACACACACACACAGCCACAGTCACTTGTAAAGTTGTATTGGCCGGGGATGTAGTGGCTGTCGGGAGGGGAGAATTGTTGCTCTCTTACAAAGCGCTAAATCATGCAAAAGATATTCATTCACGAACCTTCCATCGCAGCAAAATGTAGCTCAGATGTAGCTCAATTCCGGGATGCGTTTAACTGATTTTAGACCTCTGATTTCAAAACAATACGCTAATTGAACTCGAAAATTAATTACCTACATCAACAACTGATCATGTTCAAGTTCAAACTACAAACTCTGACGTCAGATCATCGTCGGGCAAAAGGTTTCCCAAAAGAAAAAACAAAAATATAAAAATTGGATTGGACATCGTCTCAAGCCGTCGTCTCTGAATCAGAGACAAACCAACCATAAATTTGCCTGAAACTTGGGGTTTTTTGGGTTTTTTGTTTTGGTTTTCTGTTTAAATGAGGGGCCTGTTCTAGTCTGTCTTGGGGCCAGTTCAGCATGATCAGACAGAAAAGATTTTAACCATAGTCTAGAGCAGCTACCGTTCGATTATCGAAGATGATGATGTGACCTGAATGGGGGATAGGTGGTGGTTAAATTTTTTTTTTAGTTAAAAAACAAGTGAAGGGAATCTTAAAACTGGACAATCCAGAGATGAGAGAAACGGATTCCATTTATTTTTTTGCTCATTGCCGCATGACCAGGCATATTTCATTCTGATGAAATATTGAGAACTGGCTCAGCAATACAATGATGTAAAAGATCGTACACATACACACATATACGGTGCGGATAGGTGAGGTGTATAGATGGTTACGCCTGTCCATCAGAGTCAAGTCAATTGGCACTTGGGGGACGCCCCTCAATGTTAACATGAAGTTTGGCTCGAACTGAAGACAATTTACATGAATTTTACAAGAAGACTTGTGTGAGCACCTTCACAGACAAACACACACACACACAAATGTCTCTCAAGGTACAAGGGAATGGGGGAAGTGGGGGAGGTTCAAAAAAAGAGTCATTGGACTAGTTTCATAACTGCCAAAACCAAAACAACAACGTGCCATGCCCCTCTATTCGGCGACCCCTTTGCAACCTCAGCCAAGCACCTGTTTAGCGTATTGAGCGCTGCGCTTGCGCGCGCTCTCTTACTCAGGTGAATCTGAATGCCATCAGTTTGGGCATGTGTATGGGTATGACCTTCATGGCTAAAAACAGCGCAGCCACGCAGTTAGCGGCTACGTCGACAGAGTCAACACTAAAGTATCATTTTTTTTATGGTTAAAAACGAACAAGAACAACTACAACAACAGCAACATTAGCCATAATCGTAAGAGACTGAAACGTTAAAAAGCAGCAACAACAAATAAGCAGACAACATGACGGCAAAACAACTTGAAAATTTTAGAGCTTTCAACACGTTAACAACTTTTGAACGTTTTGTCGCATCGAAATCGAAAGCTACACACGCTGCATTCGAACTAACGACGCGTCGTCCAAATATACCAATATTCCCACATTCCATCAGTATGTCAGTTCATCAAACGGTATTCAAAAAGCATGTGCAACATTTTAATACCCTTTTATACAGCATACACGTATGTACATACATTCTATACATATATTCTTTTTCTTATACATAGCTTTCATTATTAATGTTATGTAACTTAAATTTTCGATGTGCACAATCAGCTAACAAGTTGAATAATAAATAATATAATATCACTTAGTTAAGTTAGAGTATTTAGCAAAAGATCAGCGCACATGAAATGTGCAAAGTTTAAGCAAAAAGCTTATTTAAGTGACTATTCTCCAACCCGTTGCACTGCATTCGATGAACTCCGAACCAGTTTTGATCTAAATATGTATATATATACATATATAGAATATATAGATATATATCTATAAATACGTATATTCATACATATATGAGGTCGCATCTTTGTAAGCTTCATCATCAAAAATCCGTGATCAAGCCGTGCCTCCATTATGTGGCTTGCTCATTTTACTCGTTAATTTGATGTTTTAAGCGTGGTTCGGCCAATTGGTATTCCACTTGGCTGCTTCCCCACCATTTGCATAATTAGCAATACATCCCCCAGTCCAGTTCAACGCAGCTTAGTGATGATGATGTTGATGATGCGATCTCAGTTTGTCTGGCCACATTTCCATTGTTCTGGTATTTTTCTGATAGCTTTCTGGCCAAGCATAATAATGAAGAAGACGCGACACGACGCGACTAGAAGGGAATAACACAATGAATTGTGGCGCCATTACTATGGAATTTCCATCTCATCCAATCATAGTAAAAATTGGTCCTTTATTATTAATTATCATATGTACGTATGCACTTAAAAACTAGGATAATGTTTTATTAAGTGCTTAAAGTGAAACACTCAACTTTATACTCCTGATGCAGTCTTTATCTAAACGTTAATTTGTTCATTTATACGATGTATATACATATATATGTATATATACCATATAATTAGTATAAATTGTGTCTTATCGATGAAAAGCTCGTCATGTGGATTGTCTTCAAAGGTCGGTCGATCGACCGATCGATCGATCTATATTCACTCAAATTTGATATATCAATCTACATATTAGACCCCGGCGCATAAATTATTTACGTTTGGCGGGGGCCCAAAGTTCCCCTCGTGCCAAATTCAAATTTCCATTTCATATACTGGAACTACGCATTAGTCTGTCTTTTTGCTTGACAATATAAAGTTCAATACATTTTCGGGGTCTTTAAGGTGAAACTAATTAAGTAAATTAAACACACGAATTGACTACGAAAATGAACTAAAGAAACTAATTGTACATAATCCCTACGAACGTGAACTCAAAAGCCAACAATATTTATGGGCAACAATTACATACAACACATAACAAAAAATTTAAATCAACATATAAATGAATATGTATGTATATAAAATGTACTACATATATATATATATATCATTGGTCATAACTGTAAATATACTTACTGCACTACTAGTCGTATATTTTCGTTTTTTTTTGGGTATATAAGATATATTTTGGTTTTCCCCATTAAGTTTATTATCACGTTACATTTTATTTGGCTTACAATTATCGATTCTAGATGTATGTATATCTATATGTATTAATGAGCTCACAACAACACAATTAATTAATTGAATTTCAATTACAACCAATTTATTCCCAATTGGAAATCAGCATACATATTAATTTGCCAATGGTGTCAAACAAAACGAATCGCAAAAAGAAACTTAAAAAAATGTTTAAAAACAATTTTCTATTAAGTACATGGTATTATAATTGGGTAAGTATAATCATAAATGACAATTTGCCTAAAACAATTTTTGGATTTCGTTTTGGAGGGACATACTAATAATTCGGTTTACTTAAATAACTACGTTTCTAGGTATGATATAGGTTGGAAAACAATTTGAGAGGTATCCAACTAATATATGTTTTAAACTAAATAAGTTTTAAACAAAATATAATTGCATCTAAAAGTTATATTAAAGAATCCATGTGTCTCATAGGATATGCTTAGGATCATAGTAATTATAGTTATAGTTGAACGAAACAGTTCTAAGGAATCGAGTGTAACTAAGGATTATGTATGTATTACCAACTTGGTATATTGACTAAATGACATATGTGTGTACGTATGTATGTTGTATGTATGTGTGACTAGTTTAAGCTAAGATTAATAGTTGATTATATGTGTGTGTTTTAGATAATGTGATTATGATAATTATGTCTTATGAATATCAAGTTCCGGTTTGTTTTTTAAACAACTTTCGCTTGAATATTTAAGAAAATAATATAAATAATCCAACTAGAAAACAATCAAGGTTGAAAAAATTAAATAATGATTTCAAAAAAAAAATAAAAATATTACCACTAATGGTAAAAACTACTTTAAACCAAAGGAAATGACTACAGTCTATGGGTAGTATCCTTAATATGATCCGTTGTATCTGTAAATAGGTCTTTTATAACATTCAATAAGTTATTATCAAATTCTGTGTCAAGTCTGAGGGAATTTCTTATCGTAATATTTGTGGACTTATATAGATAGCCTATTTTTGGGTTAGTTGCGATATATACTTTTTGTATGAATAATATCATTAATTTATGTTTCTGTATTCCATATTTGATTTTCAGTTCTAATCAACATTCAGACCATTCAATTGATAACTCTGATGCTCTAGGCTACGCTTTAGATCTACTATAGTGCTGAGTAGTAACTGCTGTTTGCGGCTTCCCTTCGATGAGGAGTTTTCACCTGTATTAGTCACATCCTGCATGGAACTTTTGGCCGACACTGAAACTGAAGAGGGCAAAACTTTCGTTGGCGAACCCTTCGATTTACGGCAATCTATAAATTTGAATAATTTAAAATCATTTTTATCAAATTTTTTAGTTTAGTTGTTTTACCCAATTCCAAATCAAAAGTTTTTTTTATGCGCTCAAAAGACGAGCTACCCTTGTAGACTTTACGCTTGAGTGGCTCACTGTGTGGACAATAGAAATTATTTGACTGATTTGCCAGTTGCCCTTCGGTATCAACTTCTTCATTTCCCTTTAGACGCCTCCCATTTAATTGTAATTGTGGTGAAAGTGGTGGAGCTTGATTGATCTTACGAGGCGGCAATTCTGGCGGATTGTTTTGATTCATAAAGTTGGTTAAATGAGTTTTACGTGGACTACAACGATTCATTTTTGGGCTATTTGGTGGTGAAGGACCACTGAAAGAGGTTTCAAATTTCAAAAGCTCAATTCGTTTATTTATAGCAGCAGCTAGTTCATGCTCCAGTGGCGGAGGAGGGGCAGGTGGTGGGGCCTGTTTTTTGGACTCGACTTCACTATTTTTAAGCATTTCAACACGCTTATTGGCCAAAGGATTCAAACGCCTTGGACTGGCCACTGGAGTGTCACGGGGTATACTGAAATAGAGATTGATTAATTAGTAATTCCTTGGAAGAAACTCTTCCAATGCTTTATACCTTTGCAAGCTATTTTTCATTGACTCCAGCAAAGATTCCGCTTCCATTATCAGTTGCTTGTATTTCATATCCGCCTCCAGATCAGCCCTGAGCAAGGCCTTCTCACTCTCCGCTATAGTCATGAAGTTCTTGTCATTAATACTGCCAAATATCAAAGAATTCGCGCGATTCGAAAGTGGTGAAGTCTTGTAGATTCTGTTTGGAAAAATATGTGAGTAAGTGGGTATGGAATGTAAACCAGTAAAATGATGCAGTTCATGATTACCCATACCTCTCTTTGGTTAACATTAGATGACGACGTAAACAAACAGGAGTTCCTCCCACACTTCTTGTGCCGCGTGGTTCTCGCATTGGTGATGCTTCTGGCAATCTTTCGCGATTCTCGCAGCTTTTCTTGCGTGTCTTAAGGAAACGTTTGCGCCGTCGCGATCTTGTAGACGATCTTCGTAGTATCAGGGGGCTTGGCTCCGCCTGATTGGGATAGTAATGGCAGCTGCCCAAATTACGTTGATCTAGCAGCATAACCTCTTGCATGGATGATGTATCAATGAAATCAATGTCTAGCAATTCATCAGTATCGCACTCATCGCCAGCATCTTGCCCAGTATCCAGCTCCGAGGCACAACAATCCGTGGGATCAGAGTCGCTGCTGCAAGCAAAGACAAAAAAAAAAAGAAGCTCTAATTGTCCATAAGGAGTGGATCCGCAATCCTTATAATATATCCTACCTGAGTATATCCGTCTCCTTTTCATATATGTAACTCTCATCAAATTTACCAATCATTTCGTTAAGAGTGGCCTCATCATCGCTGAGCTGTGTTACTCCTACAATTGGAGCAGCAGTCGCTGAAGTTGTTGTGGTGGTAGTCAAGTTATCCCCATGCTCCACATGTCGTCGTTTCATCGTGTGCATGAGAGCATGCAGATTTTCCACTTCAGTCGACGAGGACGAAGAGCCCTCCGAGGACTCGTAAGCAACTCTACCAACTCCCACCCCATTGCCAGCCACTTCAGGCATTTCGCTGTCCTTGTTAGCTGTTGCCATTTTGTTAGCCGGAATTTCCACTTCATTGCCTGATTTAATGCCCGACGATGTGGTTGTCATGTTTGAGGATGTGGTGCTGGTTGCATCCAAGTCCAACCGTAAATTTTGTTGATTTGCCAAATGCTGCTCATTCGTATTATACCACGGATTGGTGCGTATGCGACAACGTTGCCTAGGCGAAGGGGCTGCAAACAAAAAACAAAAAAAAACAAAATGGGACTTGGAGAGGTTTTTTTTGCATTTAATTGTTGGCTTTCACTTACATTCAAAGAGCTTGGGTCCTTGTCGGGGCGACGGCTCCAGTAGACAATTTGAGTTCGCGAAATTACTCTTGGGCAATGGATCCATGGGCGACATCTCTTCAATGCGATTTAAGCCAAATTTATAACGTTTTGCCTCAATGGCCAAAGAATTTACACTCTTGGGAAAATAATGGGTACCCGAACGCATATTGATATAATACTCTGGAGGATTATAATTGCTGGCGGCACAGGGTGAGGTGCCATCAGTGGAATAGCCCGTGGAATATGCACTCTCGGGCGATGAAAGACTGTGCGGACGTGGTGGTCCAGGCAAGAAATTATTACGTGGTAAACCACGAGAAGTTGAACGAAGACGGCCTCCAGATGTCTTTGCCATTGAGCATTGTGAATTGGTAACTGCAGGAGGAGTTGGTGGTGGAGGTGGTAAGCTCTCCACTGACTCACCCAACTGGACTGGTGCCAATTTGGAGGGCAACAGACGACCGTAATGCACATAATTACTATTTCTGTTTTCCTTAGCCTCGGCTTCATCGTAGATCAATTGCAAATTCTCTGATTGGGGTCGTGGATAGTCCAAAGGTGGACGAAAAAGTACAGAACCAACTTCTTCATATTCCACTTCGTCTTCTTCTTTGTCTTCTTCTTTGGCATGATGTTGCAGTTCTTCAGCTTGCTGCTCCTGCGGCTGTTGTTGAGAGTAATTATATGAATTTTGTCTGCCCGCGGCAGATGAGGGCTCTTTGGAGCCCGTGGACCAGGATAAAGAAGATATTGAAGAAGATGAGCAATTGACACGAATTGGTGATTTGTCATTGCCAAAATTATCCCTGCAGATGGGAACGCTCAATTGTTGTTGTTGTTGATGCTGCTGCCGTTGATACCGATGCGGAGCATAAAGAAGATTATCCGATTTGGGTGATGTTATAGTATGGGAATCCTGATCAGTTGGCGATTGCCAACCATAACGACTGGGAGTCTGTACAAAATGAGAGAACAGTTGATCAATTTAGTAAAGAAATTCGAACGTCTTTAAGAAATTATTCTTACATGACACTGTATCGGTGAAACTTCCCGTCTACGCACAGGACTGGCAATGCTATGGCTTCCACTACTAGTCAACACTGGACTGGTAAGATTACTACTAGTGGCTGGTAAAGTGCCAGCCTTTTTGCCATGACTATTAGAATCGGCTACTCCTGCTGCTGCTACTGCCGCCGCTTGTTTGTGCTTATTCCCCTTTTTACGAGTACGCCCAATATGCGTCTCCATCCAGGAGCGTAACTTGGAACCAAACATTCTGATAATGCTTCTCCTTTTTTAATAAATGGACGGATTGTTGTTGTCGACTCTTGCCTGACAATAGACTGTAAAGGAATCGTTTTGAAACTTTTGTATCACAAATGCCCAACGTATCCCGTGGGCGCACTTAATGCTGATAAGAAAATCCCATTTATGACAGAGACAGAGACAGCACACAATAGTTTTTCTTGCGAAATTACCTTATTCGCAAATGCTCATCACATTGCTTACTGCTTTTACGACATGAATGAGCAGGCACAGGCAGAAGAGTCTTACAGGCAAACGGTAAATTTATACGTATACATAGCAATGCAGACAGCGCAACACCGACGTCGGCGTCAACGTCAACGCGTCGCTTCGTTTGTGTTTGTTTATTTTTTGTTGACGATTTTCGTTCGTTTTTTTTCCGTTTTATGTTGCCTCTGCCCTGTCGTTACGTTGCAGGCGCACCCAAAGTTGGGGGTTGAAAGTTGAGATGCTTTTGGCCTAACGATGCTTCAAGGACTGCTATATGAAGTAACGTAGGTGTAATAGTATTGGTGTGTGTGTGTGTGTGTTAGACTGTCTGTGCTTGCTTTTTTTTGCTGTTTCCGCCCCCACTCTTCATGGTTGTAAATCCTCTACACAACTGAAAATTTTTATGTCAAGCGTTTCTCTCCCCCGGTCTTTAGTTTTATTTTCATTTTTATTTTTTTGGCAAATGTCTTTAGCACTTTTTTATGTTGATTGGCAAATGTATGTATGAAGATTGTATTTTTCACAATTTGTGACTGCTCCGGTATTCAATATTATTTCTTTATGCAAAATAAATTCGAATTGGAAACGTATAAATCAGTAAAAAGCGTTAAAGCGTTGCTTGCTTTTAGGTTCTCGTTTTTAAGTTTTTCACATTTTCATCAGTTTTTTCACTAATCCTGTAATTTATGTATTGGTATGTGGTTTTTAGTTATGCTACTTCCGTCCAGAGTTGTTTTTTTTTTTTTGTGGTGGTTAGCGTGCGGCAGAAATTTGGCGAGAGAGCGAGAGAGACAAAAATAAGCAAAACTGTGCAGGCAATAGCGTGTCCGTTGCCATTGAGGCGAAAAAAGCTACTGAAGGAATGCGCAGTCCTAGCAAGACAAGATACTGCCGCACCGTTACATTTAAACACGAGAAAAATGAAAACCAAAAGAAAAACTTTACGACAATTCAGCAAAAGACTTTTGCTTTTATATTAAAAGAGATGTTGTTCTGTAGAAACTTACGATGTTTACAATATTGGACACTTCAATTTAAATTTAAATTTATTCCCCGAATTCTAGCTACCGATTGTCGATAACAGCATTTTCAATACCAGGGTTGAAAAAAAGAAAGGAAAACTAAAAGATGGGGATATTCTTTATAATTTTCTGCAAACACCATTTCCTTTCCTATTTTCGAAAATAACATAACATATAATATATAAACGGTTGCCCTATTTTACATAAAATATTTGCACTGAAAGCAATAATGCTCACATTCTATTGAAATTGAATTCTTAACCAAAATATGGAATTTAAAATTGGAAAATATTAATGTGAGCTAGAAGAAGATGTGTGATAAATAATTACACGATTTAAATAAGTATGCAAGATATTTTGTTTTATTTCAAACTTTAGGTGAATTCGGCCAACCCTGATAAACTAGACAACACTGTTTGCAGTCCTAGAGGGCGCGATTTTAACAAATCTAGAGGGCGCCTGATTGTCGGCCGCAGACCATCTGGCGGACGCTATTAAACCATTTTGTTTAACAACACTGACTGTTCGTTTTTTTATCAAGTTTTCAAATGTGGAAAATACTTTCCTTCAAGAAAATTAGATAACATAAGTGGCGGTCAAAAGTGCTCTAATTATATTAATCGCTTTAATAAACATTGCGACTAGGAATCATAAATATTCCCTCTAACGCTATAAAAGATATAATACTTCAAGTTGTGGAACACAAGTCCATAGGAGCTAACTGCAAGTCTGAGCTTGCTGTTTCAGAAGTTCGATACCCTTCAAAAGGATGTCAAACACCTTTTAATCAGTTGCATATCATGTATACTTAATCTTGCCGAGTGAGGTCAAACACAACGAAATAATTTAGCTCTCCAATAATCAGACAGAAAATGTTGTTAAAATTCAAATCAACCACACGCAAAACGTGCTTAAACCTGAAACGCTTCTAATTTAGCAATTGGAACAGGAAATCAATGACATCTGGAAACCATTGGAATTTTTTTTTTTTATAAATTTTTGATTTTCGTAGAGATAATAATAATATAAAGCAAAAATGCCTTAAAAAATTGAATCTATTGTACACATTTACAAAATTCTTAAATGTTTAAAAAGTTAATATTTGTAAACCAGATTTGACCTTTATAAATAAACAAGATTTATCCGTTTTGTTTTAACATTCAAGACACAAAAACATATTTATTTAAATTACATTATAACTTAAGTCACATAATGAACCAATTTTCTAGTTCTTATACATATCGCAGAGGACCTTCTCCATGGGCGTATTACCTATAGTGCGCTGAAAGTAAATCGATTCAATTTTATGCGAATTAATCATACGCAATAATGGCAACATTAGTAAAAGTCGACCAAATCGGGCAATCTGCGCTGCAAATTGGGTTTTTGTGTGTTGTGATAGCATTACCTTTAAAAATAATTAAAGAAATTTTATCATGAGAAATATACAAGAATTTTGGGAAAAATAAATAAACTTACATGAGCCTGATCTTGCAGATTTTCAATTTGCGCTGGATCTTTAAGTCCACGCGTTTCTGGTCTAAATAGAACTATGGCCTTAAGGCAGGCGAATTCAGCTGGATCTACCAGCACAGCCTTGTATTTGCAGAAGATCTCATGAAGTGTTCGCACATCGGCTGCCAACTTAAAAGGATAATGAGAAAGGATGAATAATATTATTATTCGGAATTAGCAATGCTGGCACTTACCTCTTCCTTGGTGACACATGTCTCACCATTGGCATTATTATTATTCTCTAAATTGTTGCAATGTTCTGCCACCGAGAATAGAGCACAGCCAGTTGGATCCAGGGGTATACACCATTGAATGGCATTTAAAAGGAATAACTCTGACCAGGACTCTTCAAGTAAAATAACCTGTAATTTAAAAAAAATATATATATGACTATTTGCTCATTATATTTTATATGTAATCTAACCCAACCTGATCACGAAAGGATAGACGTGCAAAGCTGGGTAAATTTTTGGCCCACTTGACGGCCATAAAGAGTAATCTGGCACTTGTCTCATAAACAGTCTCATGTTGATGGGCATAGAGATTGGGTGACATAAATTGTGGCATTATGAAAGCGGAATCTGTTGATCTACTGCCTCCCGTATGTGGCTCCTCATCATTGGTCACATCAATTGAGTCGTCTAAAATAATTTCCATTATAAGATTGTTCATATTTTCCATCTAGTAATTCCCCATTGCTTACCATCATTATCATTTTCCATTGTGGGACTGGATGAGCTAATGGATGAGATGCTGCCACTTGCATTATTTGTCTTTTCATTGGGTGTAACCTCTGGTGGAACTGGTGAACTAGGATCTATGGAATGATTACTACTTCTCGAATTGGTGGAATGTGATACTTGTTCCATGGATATGGCTGACATGCCATATGCTGCCTGTTCCTTGGCTGCTGCTGCAGCATTAAACATGGGAAAATTGTTGGCATGATTCATATGCATGGATGAGGTGAGATGCTGGTGGTGCAACAGACGTCCTGTGGGCAGACTGCCCAAGGCTACAACACACAAAAAAAAAACAGTTATATCATTCATATAGAATCGAAAAAGAAACATTTTCACATGATTCTAATTCTACTCACAGGGTGGAGGTAGCAGGCCAGAGCCATAACAGGGCGGTGATAATAGCACGGGAGGTCTAAAAATTGAAGAATTGGTTTTTTTTTTACATATATGTACATACATATACCTATATATATATATATAATCATGTATGTCTAAGACCATGCAAATGACACAACTTACCCGAAAACACCAACAGCCACCGCTGCCTCTCTTAGTGCTCGACCGTGTTCCATCTCCCGCAGTGTCTCCGGTCTTATAGTGGCCGTGTTTCGTGGCTGTCGCTCATTTTGCACCGCTGTAATTGGAAAACAAATGCAAAAATCTCATAGAGCGGCTAAACCACGCCTTAATTCATTCCATTCCATTCCCGCAAGATGTGTCCATAATGAGGCAATGTCACAGTGACAAAATTGAGCATTGATGCCTCACAGGTATAACCCCTCAATCTACAATCTCCATAACCTTCCCCCGTTCCCCTACTTTACCACACTAACTGACTCACTCATTTATGGTAAATTGGTTTTGTGGTCACGTGCCATTGCCGCCTCATGACTCACGCCTACAAATTGTTTTCCCATTTGTTTATGCAATTTTGCGTTTACCATACTAACTCCCTGCTATTGAACATTCTCTCGGATACTCCAGAGTTATCCATTTTGTGGCATTTTTTGCATATGTTTGACATAATTTATAGATAATGAAGTGCTATGTCTTTTGCTATTTGGCTGAGAAATGGAAGGACCTTCGCAGTAGGGGATGATAATATTGAAAGAAAGTGCTAATTAGTGTGAATCATGGAAAATGTTTAGAAAAGTGAGACTAAAAAAACAATATATACTATAGATTGGATTTAGATATTTGTAGGTATTATATATGAATATTTTTTTATATATATATGTAGGGTATAACAGGACCAATAGTTTAAGCACCAATGATCATTAGGCTAATCCCCACTTTCTAGTTAACTAACTTTAACATTTAACAGAACAAAGATTTCAAAAGAATTTAGGGCTTTAAAATAAAGTGGATAACAGCAGAAGGAAGTTTCATTCTAAACGTAATAAATATTACTAAAATAAATAAAAAAACTTTAAAGATTACAGTGGATGACATTAATATTAGTTTCTTATATTTTCCACTTTAAAAGCAAATAACTCTTGTAAAACTAAGTTAAATAAAAAAATTAACAATTTTAAATTAAGGTTGGTTTAATTAACTTTTAATAGAGGTACAACATCACAATTTTTATTTTAAACTAAAAAAGAAAACTAACAAAAACCAAAAAAAACGGCGAATGGTTCCACATTATTATTCGGTTTTTTCTTGCATATATTTTTACATATATACACAGGTGACATATTAACGGTTTTTAACCCAATAGAGTAGTTAGTAGATTTATCATAGCATACTTTTTGGAGTTAAGAAATCGTGTTCAATTTATTAAAAATATTCCATTCCAACTGATGTCATAAAATATCGGGATGCGATTATGTACTTCTTTTAAAATTTGCTTTTTAATTTGATTCCAGAGTTTGATTTGATAGAATTTTGTTTTAACTCTAAATATTTATTGTTCTTTATTGTGAGCCAAGAACAAAAAAACATACATATAAACATTTTTTGAATTAATAAATTAAAAATAAGCTATATAATATAATATAACTAAAAAATGTTGGCGTCTTCGTTAGTATTAGACGTGGAGATTTTTTTTTTATTAGGTTTTACTCCTATTATAATAAGCGATATAAAAAATATTTTAAAAGTTAATGAAAATGTATATTATAAGCTACTGAAAGCTTTAGAATTTCTTTTCTGATTACATAATAATTTTTAAATTTCTTTTAATTTGCTAATAAACGAATTTCTGATGTCAGATATTACTTTCTTCTACAAATTAGGTTAAATAAGAATATTTTAAAAGTTAACAAGAAAAAATGGAAAAAATTTAATAAAAGTTTTAAAAATTTTGAAATACTTTTTTCAATTGTATAATTAAACACATTTCTAACTCTACACAAAAAGAAAACATTTAAAAGCATGCAAATGGCTTATAGTTGCAAATTCTTACAAAACTTATCTTACTTATCTTTTGTACAATTCAAAATCAGAAGAACTTTTTGTATGACGGTCAGTTTTCTTAACTATTGTGTACTCATCAATCATAGAACAAAGTGAACAAATTTTCCTTGAAATCAAAAACAATTGCTGCCCATTCAAGTGGCAAATGCCACACAAAGGAATCTGTCAGAGACAACAACCAGCAGGTAACAAATCAATTGGTTGAGCAATATGTAAATAAAGGCCAACCCCATTAAAAGGTGAACAACCACCACCCAGAGACCGACAGAGAAAGAGTCTATAGAGATGCATTGAATCTCGTCCTGGTTCGGTTGTTGCTCATTCGTGGGAAAGGGTTTAGAGGTTGAATATACATATATATATATTCATAATGAAATTGGCACGTGTATTCGAAGCTTTTGAGGTTTTACCCTAAGTCCAAGACCAATTAAACAGGTTTCACTTCATTAGAGCGAATATGATTATGAAAATGAGTGAGTAATGAACAACAAGGTGAGAGCCGGAGGGTTTAGAGGTGTAATTTTTAACTATTTGTTGTGGTATTTTTTTTTTCCACTCTTACCATCTTTATTCATTCCCATTTGAAGGCACTTTTTAAGCCTGCAGGCCTGGCATTGATTCCTATGGGCCTTGTCCACAACGCAACGTCCTGTACCCGCCTGGCAGCTAAAATTAGAATTGAAGAATGACAATGCAGTAGTCCTATAATGAAGTTAGTCCTAACAAGATTTGCCGTATCAAAAATTGCAACATTTGTCAAATCCTTCACGAACCAAAGACTAATGCCAACGAAGCGGAATGGCAGGAACAAAAAAAAAAAAATAGAAAAAAAATTCGAACACTTCAATTTCAATCTCAGTGAGAAGAGGCTAAAAACCTCTACCATTGTCTTGTTTGTCCTGATTCTGTTGCACTTGTGGCATTTTAATCAAATCACAATCACGACTGAGTGGCGTCGTCTGCACCCACCCAACTAAAACCACTTCAGCTTTAATGATTGTAGTAGTCATCCTCATCGTCTGGTACGCCCTTTCACACATTAAGCCCTCTGTGCCAAGCAAAACTCAAAGCACAAAATGGCAAATGTTCTCCAAACCAAAACCGCCACCAACAAAAAAAAACCCAAAATGGAGACCATTTTATGTAGTGCCTTTTGCTAGAATTTTCGACTAAGCACTTAACTAAATGTATCTTAGATATACTCACACATACACGGACACTTTTATCTACATTTTTGGCCCATAGAAATATGCAAATGTTCTCAGTTTTGGTTTTAAAAAACAAATCACGTAAATACTAAGTTCTAATACTCTATCTACTCGAATATAAGCAAGTTGATTTTGAGAAATCAAAGGTGAGAAATTTGTGAAGCACAATTTATAGAAATTTAAATAAGATTTTGATTATTAAGCTATATGAATAGTTAGAATTAAAGTCTAAGTTCAATCCTGCAACTGACAATTTTTCAATTAATCAAAAAACCTTTATTTAAGGAGAAACATTTAAGAAATTGTATTTGTGAGATATATTTAAAAGTCAACTATAAATTTTGTATATTTTTGTTAATGGAAATAAGTTTCTAAAAAATTAATTAGAAGTGTATGCTATTATCCTTTGAACTTATCAGTTAAATTACAGAAACTTTCCAAGCTGTATAATACTCTTAAAAATATCTACAACTTTCCTTAGATAAGATTACAAGACCTATGCATTAGGTTTTTAATAGATTAAGTTAAGTTAAGGTCTCGAAGCCCATTTGTACTATATGTCATACGATTTTTTAAGTTATCAGCTAACTGTTAAAAATGTCCAAAACTTTGCGTAGATTAGTTTAAAACACCTATGATATTTTTTTATAAGATCTAAAAAAAAGATTATTAAAAGTATATTTTAAAAGTATTGAAATGATATAAATCTTTCAACACTAAGAAACTTTATATTCCTAATATTTTTTTGTATATAGTATTTAGAACAATGTATACTTCCCCCAAATACCTTAATATATATATACAATTTCTTGTTTATTCTATTATTCTTATTTTCTATTATTTGATATATCCAAACATACTTAGAAAATGTATAAAATACCTTTTTCAACCAAGTCCCGTTAGAAATCTTACATATAAACAATTTTATTTAGTCTAGAAAATGGTTTATAATCTATTTTCTTCAAGCACATGTTAAAAGTTTATAAATAATTAATTTCTAATATCTACTTCAAATATAGTGTAATATTTTATTATTTCTTTATTATATTTTATTATATTTAATAATTTCTCAAAAAAGCTCTAAAAAATTCATCTAAAATGTATTTTTTTTTCTCTCCTTTTTGTTCTTCTCATTAAAAATCATCCTGAATCAACTTTCAAATAACTAAACTATAGTATTTAAGCCAAAACACTTATGGAAAGCAATTGATTATAATTGAAAACGATTAAATCTGACCACCAGGGACAAAATATTTATCAATATATTAGGTATATAATGAAAGCAGCATTCCTTTGTCCTCATAGAGAGACTCTATTGGGTTGGGGCTATTGCAGAATCAAGTCACGTCGGCGAAAATATACACTAGTATTATTTTCATCCCTTTGCCCTCTTCTAACTCCACACTTACACGTAGAGAATGTAGCCCTTGACGAGTCATAGTCATCCTAAGCTCAGGGCTCAACAGGGGAAATCGTTTCTATATATTCTGTTCTCTGCTCTATTTCACTGAAGGCCGCCCTCTTTTCCTTTTTCTCTCTTTTATTTTGTTTCCTTTTTGGTTTTCCTTTTTTGACTTTGGCTTAGTCTGCTTAGATTGTGGACTGGGTTTGGATTTGTGTGTGCTACGGGCAGGTCACATTTGGCCAAGTGTTTTGCGCTTAAGCCCTCCATATCAATCTCATGGGAATGGCAAGGATATAGAGATTTCGACATTTGTGATTTACCGCGGCAGACACCAACCAAAGTGAAACAGCGATGCGGAATGAGTATAAACTGTATCATAATTTTATTTGTTGACTGTCAAAAAACTTATTGAAAGTTGTATCTTGATTGCGACTTATTTCTAATTTTATGATAATTGAAAATTACAAGAGAAAAAAGTTTGATTGGAATTAGGAATTGCATTTGAGAATGCAGGGAGAATATACATGTAAATATATTACAGAGACAACAGTTAAGATTAGGATTTTGTTAAAAGTTTAATATGGAATGAATATATATAGGCATATATAAAACTGTGCAGCGAGTCTGAGCATGTTGTTAGGTTTACTTTCGGAATCAAAATGGACACTTTCATAGACGCTCACCGTCTACCAACACTATTGCCAACATCATAACCAACACTGAGCCACACTTGAAGTCAGTATATCCTGACCTTACACTCTTTTAATGCTTTATTATTAGTATGTATTTTTATACCCTGTACCCATAGGGTACAAGGTATATTAAAGTCGCTAAAATGTATGTAACAGGCAGAAGGAAAATTTTCCGACCCCATAAAGTATATATATTCTTGATCAGTATCGATAGCGAAGTCGATTGAGACTTGTCCGTCTGTCTGTCCGTCTGTCCGTCCGTCCGTCTGTCTGTATGAACATCGAGATCTTGGAGACTATAAAAGATAGAGCTACCAAATTTGGTGTCAACATCCGTCTAGAGTGTAGACAGATCAAGTTTGTTTTAAATTTTTGCCACGCCCACTTCCGCCCCCGCAAATTAGAAAAAACTATAACTAGAGTTGTATTAAAGCTACAGAATTTCTTTTTGGCAGACCCAATTAGATAGCCAATATGTACCATCTGACCGATTTTGACCGAAATCGGGCAATAAATATCAAAGATAATACGTATATATATTTTGTACTGAAATTCTATGGGCAGCAGCAGCTGAAATGTGTGAGCGAGATAGCATGCGCATGCTGCTTACCGAATGACGCATTAGTTTCGTTCACTGAAATGAGTGAGCGATAAAGCATGAATTTGGTGATTCGGCTTGCTAGGAGAATTTTATAAAGTAATTTATATTCAATTAATGAGGATTTGGAAGGAGTCTGATTTTATGAAATATTATTTTTTTGGTACAGGGTATACTCCAAGTCGGCAAGGACGACTTGCTTACTTCATTTTATATTATATAGAGCAACACTGGTGATAACATTATGAAAGTTGGCATGTAATTTCAATTTACTCTACATTCTGTAATTTATTTCCAGCATATATAAAAATTTAACAGATTTTTGAGTAATATTTCTGTATATATAGAAAATATATAGTAAATTATATGAATTTCATTTCTGCATATTTAGTTATAGTATCATTAAAATTAAAAAATCTCTCTCTCTTTCCTAAATACAACTATTTTTGCATATATAAACAATCACTCTCTTTCCTAATTATAAATATTTCTGTATATAAAAGGAATCCAAAATAAAAAATCTGCTAATAGAAACTAATTATTTAAATATTCCACATTATCTTAAAAATTTTATATCTTATAAATCTATTGAATAGATTTTTTTCGTTGTATATATCTTATATGTATGTACATATCTTCTCTACAAAATGCTCATACATCCTCTTAACTTTCTTTTCACGCTTTTGCTCTAATAATTCCCAAGTTGTTTCAGCTTCGTATAATGGCAGACATTTGTATCTACCAACTCCCCTTAGAAAAAAACGCGAAAATATCAACTTAAAGCGCAATCCTCACTTTAAATTCAATTACATTTTAAGCTCAACAAACAGCAAAAAGAAAAATAAAATCAAAAAGAGGAAGCGTAAAATAAACTGGTAGCTGGTCCGCACATGATGCCACCATTTAGTAATATCCTGGAATGGATGGATTTTGTCGTCTCTTAAAGTCAACGCCGGCAAATATGGGCATTCAAAAGTTGACTCTCAAATCCCAGAGATTTGAATAATTGCAAATGGATTTGAAAGCGTTTTGTAATCCGCCAGACAGTCTTCGGGGCACAGCCAACAGGGGACAACCCCCTCACCCACCCTGAATTCTCATTGAATTTGTTACCCGCCCACTTTGTGTGCTTTTTAACAAATGTTGCAACTTTCCATTTATTTATTTC
Organism: Drosophila sturtevanti; assembly: GCA_018150375.1. NCBI lineage: Eukaryota > Metazoa > Arthropoda > Insecta > Diptera > Drosophilidae > Drosophila > Drosophila sturtevanti. The sequence goes on along the minus strand of JAECWJ010000324.1, from coordinate 470,070 downwards.
TTTTTTGGTTTTATAGTCCAGTACTTACCGATAAATGAGTTTGCGACGGACACTTCGCTTGAAGAAGCCGGAACAGCCATTGCAGGCCAAAATGCCATAGTGTTTGCCAGAGCTAGTGTCGCCACAGACCACACAGATAAGTCCAAGATTTTGGCCTTTGATGCGTGGCAACGATGACTGATCATTGGATGAGGATTGCTGCTGTTGTTGCTGTTGATGCTGATGATTGGAGGCAACTGCCACAGCGGCAGCTGCGGCGGCTGCTGCTGCAGCAGCAGCACTATGATTCCAACTCAAAAGTCTGCCAGGCATAGGAGCAGGTGGAGGCGGCGGTGGTGGAGCTGTCGAAGCTGCAGCAGCTGCTGATGGCGTCAGTGCCAGTCCATGTGTTGGCATTGGTGGCACTGCCGGCGGTGGACTATAGCTATGTCTGGGCGGGCTCGGCATTTCTGTAAATCAAATAAATAAAAAATCACTTATGCCAGTTGATATAAATTAAATTTCAATTTGTCAGTCGGACAAGCGTAAACAGGACCTGCTGATCTTATCCTTACACTGTGTGTAATCCGCAAATATATTTACACATTCAATTAGGGTGCTATTAAGCCAAACGGCTTCTGGGTTCTACCTCTCGACTCGTGCCCAATCTGTGCTCAAAATTTGCCTCAAGGGACAATTGTTTTGCCATCATCCACACACACACACACGCACACACACTCACACACCCTAATTTGATTGTAGTTTCCTTTACTGATTTTTTGATGCACTTAACCTAACCCTTGGTACGAGGACACATTTGTTACTTTCGCCACTTGGTTCAGCCACCAACCAACTGGCACTGCGGTCTAATGCCAGAGGATTAGCATCATATGCTTGCATTTTCCTTACCACGAATCCATTCTTCATTCCAGCCTTGCTAGCCTTTCTTTGTGTTAATTTTGATGGCCTCGTTGAGATTCACTTTAGCGTGTATCCTTATTATATCCATATCAGCGTAACGTATCCTTTTTTGTGCAAAAAGTGTTAAAGGCCAAATGCCCAACCCCCGATTCTAATTTGTGTTATGAATTTTTGGACATTTCATTCTAGCACATCCCCCTCCCCCACCACACCCCTCTCCTTGAACTCGTAGAGGGTAATTCAATTTTGTGATTATCATAAATTGAATTTGATTTGATTTCTTTTGGTTCGCCACGATTCATTCGTGCATTCCATTAGGGGTAAAGGAAAAAATGAAAACGAAAAATGGAAACGATGGTAGCCGGCAAGTCAATTTCATTTGTTTTCATTTACATTGATAATATAATAAGAAAACGGAAGTCGCTGAATTTTCTTTTTCCGATTTTGTAATTTTGGTTCCTACCAAAGGGTTTTATATTGGATATATACCCTGCATCTAAAGGGTTTATCGGTTTTAAAATCCTTTTTAGAACTTCTTGTTTGGGCAAGAAAGAAAGGGAGCATACATTTTGAGAGTTATCCTACAGAGTAATTGAGATGTCCTCTTAATGTTCCCAATGCCATTTTAAATAGTACAATACAAAAACCATTTACAATCAAAAACTGAATCGGCCTAAAATACTTTATCCCAGCTTTTTTAAAACACGTAAGCATTTGTAATTATCCAAAGCTGGATAGAGGAGCAAAAGCTATAAACGATCATTTAAAACTATTGAAGAAATATACAAATCAGTATTAAATACTGATTATACAATCAGTTCTTTACTGTATATAGTATTTTAAATTTGGTGTCCACACTCGTTCAATTGGGATTATCCGATTTGTGAACACTTAATTAAATGTGAGCCAAATTTGGTTGTAATTAGAGAGATAATGTTATAAGAATAATGAGAATATTATTTTAATTCCAAATCAAAAACTTTAAAATTTTTAGATGTACTAAGTTAATGCAACTTGAAAAGTTATATTAGATCTAAAATATAAATATAAATATAAATTTAAGATGTTCTAAATAAGAACAATTTGAAAAGTTATATTAGATATAGAATATTCTTTCTTTAATCTTTATTTTAAAACCATTTTGTAAGCCTTTATAGCTCATTAAAATTTAATAAAAAAATATATGTAATTACCATAATAATTATTATATCTGAATATAAGAATTATTAAATCATCAAGTATATATAGAAACTTTGACATTTTAGATGATATACGATACAATATTATAAAAATCTATACCAATCTTTCTGATAGCAATCACAATCATAATGTGATTAAATTAATGTGACCATATGCGATTTAAGTTTCTTTAAAAGAAAATTATTATTAAAGTGGTTCTCATCAAACTTGCTCAACGGCTTTAAAAACTGTACTAATTTTCGATTCTGAATGTTAAAAATGTTTAACTATTTTTGGATTTTGAATACCAGAAACGGTTTAAAATTCAATGAATCTATTAGTTTTAGAATGCAAGTTGTTTTTTTTTGTTTCTTGTTTTAAAAAAAAAATATATACATATTCGAAAATCAGACACAATTATGTATTTGAAGTTTTTAAAAGAAGATATAAGATCATCCCAAATATTAAAATGCCCCGTTTTTAGCAAATTCGCTTCATATGTGCATTTCGAATAAATATTTGAGATTATTCTAACTCTGATATTCTATTAAGGAAATAAATTTTGAGATCAGTAGGAAATTTACTACAAGCTGGTAAATAATTTGGATTTTATAATTAAAGTTTTTAACTCTTAAAAGTATATTATATTTTTATTAAAGCAGTTTTGAATTGTTTTTATATTTTCAAAATGTCCGTATACAAGGATTAATTATGTCCTATATTTACATTAAACAATTAGTTAAAAGAGGCAGAAAACGACAGAACTTAATTTTTGGTGTTTTTTAAATCCTTTTTTTCGTACATATGTAAGTCGGTAAACCTTTTCTCCACGACTTGAAAGAATCATTTTATGGTCATAAGCATATATTAAATTATATTTCACACAAACAATTGACCTTAAGAAGGACGTGTTCAACATTTTTTTAATGGTTTTTCAGTCACAATTACACTTTTACATTACACTTTTTTCTATATACATTTTTTCTTGTTTTCAGTTTGGATATAGCTTTACCTTGCGATGCTGGTCGCGTATCCGAAAGATTTTCCTCTTTATTCATGTTGATTTATAATCAAATATTGCACAAGATTTTTAAATTTAAATTTTCATTCCACAATAATTTGTTCTAGCTTCTTTTATATTTTTGTTTTTAATACGGGCGACGGCAATGGATAATATTGAATGCGAATTAAACTGAACCGATTTGACCGGATCCGACGGCAATGCTGCGGCGGGAATGATGATGATGTTAACGTCTCGATGTACGATTTCAGATTTATCATAAAACCATGACAGAAGGCTAAACAGTGATGTTGTGTCCACTGCAGCAGCAGGCAGCAGCAGTCAACCCGGCGTGGCATGGTACGGCCAGGCCAGGCCAACCAACCAGCCAACCCCGAAATAGGAAAAAAAAAAGTCTGTAGATATAATCCATGGTCGGTGGGTGGGCAAGGGGCGGTTCAGAACAAAAAGCACACACATACACATACCACCGCCAGCCACCGGAAGGCCACCCATACCCATACCCATCCCATCATCCACCCAGAGCAATAAGAGCAGAGAGCAGGCGAGCATCGAACAGCAACAGCAACAAGGATAACCGCACCCGCAGCCCACTCACTCGACGAGACCGAAGACTTTTAGTGGCAACTCTGGTGGCGCATTTGCTTGTTGGCTTGCTTTGATTCGTTCCTTCTTGATGCTATGGCAGAGAAGAAGCTGATGCTGATGCTGATGCCGATGCTGAAGCTGAACCAAAAGCAGAAGCTGTGGCTCTAGATACTACGTATATAGTTCCATTTCTATGCCAAGCCGCAATGGCAATCTCCAATAAACACCCAGGCTGCTGCGCTCTCTGCGCACACATACACAATCACAGATAGATATGGAGGCCAGGCCGCCATCATGGCTACAGAAATGGTGAAACACCCCCACCTCTCCCCACCAGCCCCCCCCACCTTCCATATATATTTGGTACTGTGACGCAGCTGCGCGGCTCTTGCGCTCACATAATCGTCTTGGGTTTTGACATTTTGTTTTTGTTTTGTAATACCTTTTGTGATGTTCCACTCGGCTCTGCTGGAGAAAGCAGAGGCCACGTCATGCTCTGCACGTCGTACCCTCCTCCTCCTGCCCTCTCCTCACCGCACCCCAACGCATTATTCTTCTTTTATACTGTCTAGTTAACTGTAATTGAATTGAAGGACTGGCAGGTTTAACTTTAGCATAAATTATCCCAAAAATTTATGTGCCAAATAATAATAATGGAGCACAAATATTTTGGTTGAACACATCCAGTCATGGTTCAGAGCTTACGTCATGATTGGGCAACCATGGAAACGCAGATGATAAAGAAAGCCCAAAGCTGAAAATTGTCAACAAATTTTGGTCATAAAAATTTCAATAAATCTTCATAATATTATTAAATGTGAAATAATTTTGATCAAAAAAATAAAAAAATATATATGATTTCCGTTTCCAATTGGAAATGTTATATCTTTATTTATAGGAATACCTTTTTTTTTGTAAAATATGGCATTAGATCTCAAGGGGAAGTGGATATTATATTTGCATTTCACAAATTGCATATTCAGAAATGGGTCTGAAAACATTTAAAGAAATCTATTATATTATAACTATTTTATAGTTATTATTCACTTTAAGACTGACATCCTTATGAAAATTTTATTTTAAGAATATAAGAAATTACCGATCAAATATTAATTACAACAATAATAAAGGAAATTAAGTGAAATAAAGTTTAAAAAAGTTTGTAGATATGTTTTCTAAATTAGTTTTCTTAGTCTTTCTTGGAACTTTAAGATATTAGAACTATTTATTGACACTATTTATTATTCAATTTCCCTATTATCACAATTGATTAATCATCAGCATAAATTGAAAAAGTATCAGTAAAGTGAGCTTTTAAAATTTCTCTTTCTGTAAAAGATATCGATAAGATGATCTTTTCGAATCTCATCAGAAATGAGTATTAATCTGACACCAGAGATAAAACACATTAAGATAATCATTTATTCAGAAAAACTAAATTATATAGAACATTTTCCCTTAAAATAGATGGACATTTCCAATTTCAAAAACTTGTTTTATAATTGTTTATTATGAAACAATTATCTGTTTTCTGTCCTTGGGAACAATATGCAAATTGGATTAGTTTGCATCAACTTATCGACCGAGAGTCGAGTATATAGTGTAAAGTCCCGGGAACACCAGGACATTTCACAAACAAATTTGTGATTAATTTAGTATATATTATATAATATATATAAAATATAACACATGTGTATAAAAAAATCAAATATTCTATATATTTTCTTATATTCTAATAGTAAGATTTATTTATAAATTGAAATGCAAATCTTAATAGACTGTATAATTAATACAATTATAATATTAAATTGAACTAAATTTTTTTGATATAAAAGATTAAATATTCAAATTCAAATTAAGTAAATATTTTATTATTTTTAGAAAACATATAAAAGTAAAAAAATGTTTGATATTTTGGCGATATTTTTGAAAATATTTTGATGTGACATTTTTGAAAGTTTATAAAAATACAATGGAACGCTCTTGAATTGATTTTCTCTGAAAATAAGAGAATTATGAAACCATATTTTACTAAAAATTATGTTCTTATATTATATTATATTAGTGTGTAAATATAGTATATATTCGTAACATTCGTAAGCAATGACTCTGATGACGAATTCTCAATAAAATTGAATAATAAAAAATTTGCAAACATTTAAATAAAGCGATTTCTGTTAATTTTATGAAAATATATTATTAATAAGAGAAATGTAAATACATTATTGAGATATCATTCCATCGGCCAACAAACATGACATCATTATTGTCCTCGCATTGTCCCCGCATTAGACTAAATAAATAAATCCCAAGCTCTGTGGCACCAAAACCCCACAAATCCAATAATCGATAAAATTTCCTCCACTTCTCAGCCTGTCGATGGTCCTTACGGTGAGAGGGCCTTGGAAATGGGGGAAAGGTGAAGGGAGGTTGGAAGGACATGGTAAGGATGGGAGGTTTTTTTTGTTGTTGAGGCTTTTGCTGTGCTTAATACGCCAACATTAACTTTGTAACAAATGAGATGTCGGAACACAACAGTCAGGCTCCTACCAAGCCGCAGCCCGTGTCCAAATTTCTTTCTCTTTCCCTATGCCTTGCTCTTTCTCTGAGTGAGATAGAGCAAATGAGCAAGAGAGAGAGAAAGAGAGATAGAGACAGAGAGTGAGAGAGTTGAGTGAATGCAAGGGAGAGAAGAATAGGGGGAATTGTATGGCAGAGGCAGCATCAGCTAGCAGAAGTTTTACAAATGCAAAAGTCAAAGCGCTTTGCTTTGCCTTACTTTGCGTTTTGCTATACAACAACTGGCCACGCCCAGTCGCGTTGTGGGAGGAGCATGTGAGCGAGAGCAGCGTTATCCTGTAATATCCTTGCATCAAAAATGTCCGCCAGCAGCAGCAACTATAGCCATGCGCACAAGGGAGATGGCATATGGCAAGCGAGATGAATATAGACAAGAGGGTTGGTTCTTGACATTTGAACGAGCGACATTTCGCTTTGCTTTACCAATCCAACATACATATATAGAAACACAACGATATACAAATACATATGTATATACTCAGATAAACATACATACACATATACATCTATCTGCGTGCATACACACATACATGTATAGATTTATATAGCAGTGTAGTGCATGGGGAGAGGGGAAGTACGTAGATATCAAGTGCAGTGCACTTTATTTAATCAATCAAAATTCGCTCTATTCATCAACAGCTTCGTGGTGTGGGGGAGAAACCCTTCGATGCGTTGAAAATTTCATGCAACAATCTTTAGTCGACGCTTTAAAAAGTATTTTATTCAAAATTATATAAATTGAGTTGGATTGAGATTTTTGCTTCGAAATTTTGTAATGAAAATAACAAAATAATATAGCCAACAATTGAGTCTTCCGATTCTTGTTTTTGGAAAAGTATCTACGTTAGTTAATCAAATAATATAAATCTAAAGCAGCTATCTTTTAATATGACTAGCAGAAATACACTAGCCACGCCCTGTTTATAGTTATTGTGATTTAAATACTCGTACTTACCTGGAGTACTTACATATATATGTATATAAATACACACGTATGTATGCATGTGTAATCTTTAATCTCAGCTAGTTTCTCTTAATCTTAAGTACGTTAACTATTGATAATTTTTTATATATTATTCATGTCTAATTTTTATTTACTTTCGACATAACCTGCAAACAGTCGAAGCCTAATTGTACGTATTTTATTTATGCCAACGTACGATTATCCGGACTAGCTTTTAATTTTACAAAGGTTGTTTTTCAAAAAACAAATTTTCTTTTAAATTGAATCAGAATTTGGGCAATATAAAAAGTGATTTTTAAAATTCTTATTAAAGTTTTATTTCTCCAAATATATAATTTTTTATATCAATTCTGATCAAGCATAATCCCAATTAATTTGGATGATTGGGGATATTTTTTATATCAATTCTGATTATATGGATTAAGCATAATCCCAATTGGATAATTGGAGACCTAGTGTTTTAGAACGAATCCAAATATTATGTATATTTTATATTTAAATATTAATACTATATTATATAACTAATTTTTTTTAACTAACTTATAAATTTTGAAAACAAATCTACTATGTAAGATCCATTGGCAATATACTGAATGATAAATATTCTTATTGAAGAATAAAAGATTCTTATTCTTATTGAATTTCCTGTTCTCATAGAATATCAAAATTAAACGTGAAAAGCGAACTTCCTACAGCTTTTACCCGTAATATAAGAAAATCCATCTGCAATTGAAATGCCAAATGTCTAGGCTAAATAAATATTATTATTTCTCACATATATACATATGTATATTTTAATCCTCAATTCCCAAGCAGTCGAAAAATTCTTACCATTTGCATTGAAGTCACTGACATTCGCATAAATATTGTGAAGACTTATGCTTGACGAGATAACAAAGGGCAATTATCGAACGCCTTGTTAAACAAAATCAAAATCAGATATACATATTTCACAGACAACCACCAATACCAAACCCCCGCTTTCCCTCTCCCCATTATGGTGGTTAAGCATATATATTTACCTTACCAGACAATAAAAAGTCGAAACAGAGTCAAGAGCTGGACGAAATCAGCTGCATTTAGAAGGAGGAAGTGGAGTAGGAGAGGGAGGAGGAAGAGGAAAAGTATTTACATATACATTTACAGCAGAAAAAAACAAAGAATACAAACTATATTTTTCATATCTATTGTTTAGTTTTTCTTCATTTCATTTGTTTTTTTTTTAACAAAATTAAACAACACTCTAGACAAAGTAAGTTTTGCAAATTAATATTTTACCAAAAACAAAGCAGAGAATATTTAGGTATATAGTATACATATATGTCTGAGAATAGTAGATAGCGGATCTATGAACAACACAGACACATATAGTATGAAATTGGGGAAAGGCACAATTAACTATTTCATTTAGATTTGTTTTTTTTTTTCTTTTTTTGACAAGAAGAAGAGTCCGGTTGTTTAGTTTTGTTCTCAATTGTTATCGGTGTTTATCGTTTGCGCTTCAAAAATTGAACATTTATTTATTTACAATTTATTTATTTTACGACTCCGACTTTTGACTTCGGATCTGTAATCTCGATTCTCGTCCAGTCCTAAGTCAAATAACAGTTGCAATAAACAAGCTTTCAACTTATTGCTTATGTGTCTCATAATCATTAATCATCATCTATGTATATATAATTCTTTTGTTGCTTTATAATTTACAAGAAGATCTTACACTTAAACACTAGATCGATCTGTTTCAATAATAGTTATACATATATATATATATATATATATATATATATAAGTATATATATGATTAATGCCTGTGCTTTATCATTACTATATTTTGTATAAGATTTCCTTTGTTACTGTTGCTTCGTTTATTTTTTTTAATGTATTACTTTGTATTTTGTTTTACTAGTGAGAATATTTTTTGATTATATATATGTATATATATATATATTTGTTTGTTTTTAATTTGCATATGTAATCATTATAAATATATATATATATATATTATATATATACCAATCATTTGCAACTTTTTACGTACGTTCTCTCAAGATTATTCTTAATATTGGGCTTTTCACTATGCGCTTGCGTTTTGTTGTATTTTGTGGTTGTTGTAGTTCATTTTTGCAGTTTGTATAAATAAAAATAGAATAGAATTTTGCTTCTTTTCGAATTAATACATGCTTTGTTGTAGGAGAGGATTGGATTATGATTCTCATAATTTATGATTTGATGTTAACCACGTTAGGCCCTCAAGTAGGCCATCGCCGGTTGTGGCACATGATGGTTGGACATACCAATTGCGGTCTCTTATTCTAGTTAAACCTAGTTTTTCCTGGATTTCATGGGGTTTCATTGCTAAAAAAAATCAAAGCAAAAATAATGATATGTTAGATGTATTACTAATTATGGTGGTTCTTTTAGATTCCGATACGTAATTTTAATTTGTTGTGTAAGATTTGTTTGCCCATATTCTATTTGATTTTAATATTTACTCTGCAAACACACAAAACAAAATAACTATTACAAAACTTGAACTGGTAACATAAGAAGTTGGATATTTCTACGAACTAAATATATTTGTTTAAATAATATGTAATATAATCACCTAAACCTGATACTTTGGTTATACATATACAAAACGTTAAAGCAAAGCTATATTACCTATTGGTACCGATTGATACAAATTCAAGGTTTCATAAACAAAATCTAAACTGACTTAAAAATCTTTTAACTAAACAATGGCCAACACGATGTGGAATTGAAAAGAACCATAAGAAAGAAATATATATAAATACCATCAGGCAAATCCTGTTTGTTAGCAAATATCAGTATAATGGCATCCCGCATCTCTCTATCATTAATTATCCTATGCAGTTCCGTGCGTGCCTCATCTATGCGATCTCTATCCGCACAATCTACTACAAATATAAGACCCTGCGTTCCTGCGAGAGACATAGAAAGAGAGAAACAACAAATTAGAATTAAATTACAAAAAAACGTATTGATAACATTTCTCTTACCTGTATAGTAATGCCTCCACAGCGGCCGAATCTTATCTTGTCCTCCAACATCCCAGACATTGAACTTGACATTTTTATAGGTGACAGTTTCCACATTAAAGCCTACTGTGGGTATCGTTGTAACAGATTGCCCAAGTTTTAGTTTATAGAGAATCGCTAAAAAAAATTAAAATGAACATTAGATTTAAAGATCGGTTTTGCGTTGAATAAGAAAGCGGACTTACTTGTTTTGCCCGCTGCATCTAAGCCGAGCATAAGAATTCGCATTTCCTTGTTGCCAAAGATTTTTGATAAAAGCTTGCCCATGATGTCGTTGATAATGCTGATGATGTGTCGTCATCCATCAAACGTTGGCCAATCTGCAAAAACCAAATCAAAATGAATATGAGTAAATAAATCTCAGAGATTCTACTATCAATCAATGATACTCAAGCACCCACACAATCACATACATACATATGTATACTATACACCACCATATATGTATCTATATAGCATAATGCGTCAACGGAAGTTAAGAGCATTATTTTGCATAATAATTTAACTTACATTGTTATAGCAACAACGGATAAAGCAACAGAGAAAGATAGTACGAGGGAAGGGAGAGTGTGGGAGAGAGCGCGAATTTTTTTTTTATCACACACCGACACACAGTCAGACACAAACACAAACACAAACACAAGCAAACTCAAGTACAATTGGGCAGATAAACACTAAAATCATAAATTAAACCACAAGTTATCTCAATTGCAGACAGAATGCTTCTGTATCGCTTATTTTATAGGCAGGGACGTGGCGGAGGCAAGGGCAAGATTGAGGGCCGGCTTTATGAATGATGGAATTTCTTGAAGCTTGAGCTTGGTTTTGCCTTGTGGCCTTCTATATGAATGTCGCTGTCTGTGCGTTTGTGTGTGTGCGTTGTGTCTTCCCTAACACGTCACACACATACACACCCAAATAATATTCTCGACTCGGACTCCCGATTTTCGATGATTACGCACCGCTGCTGCTACTTCGCCCAAAACGTTCGCCTTCGTTGAGTGGAGCTTATCATGAATGGCTAATAGGACACGTTTCTGTGGTACAGATGTGATCCATGCATTTGCGGAAAATGGATAAAAAGAACTATATAATTAATAACAACAATTTTGCACTATCTTCTCAGCTCACATACAATACAAACACATAAAAAAAAACACGAAGCAGTGTGACCCCTAGCAAACCAATCGATAGTTGCAATGCAATCGATACCTGGTTTGTTTCGTGCTAGAGACCACACATAATCAAGGCGAAAATAATCACGCACGACCATGCAGTTCAATTATGTAGTTAAAACTCTTTACATAATTATAGAAAAAAAGATTTAAGCTAAGCTTCTTCTACAATGGGTTTTTTGTTTTTGGTATAAATTGAAAATATTTTTGTAAATGTAGTTTTTCAACCATATTGCTTATATGTCTGTTGATTGAAGAGCATGTCACGACTATCGCAATTTCTTTTCTTGGTCGACTATCGATTTCGTATTTCCTATTTTTGTCCATGCCTAATAATGCACTTTTCCGGAGATGTAGATAAGGCATGTAGATATGTGGTTATATACATCTGCGGTTTTGTTTTTGTTGCAAGAGCAAAATCTATCAAATCTTTTCGTTTCAAAAATTTATATTTAATAACTATGAAACATTAGCACACGTAACATTACACAGCAATGGAATTGAGTTAGTCACGTACAGAAAGGTCAGAAAGAAAACAAAAACATGGCGGGCATTTATACCAGAGAGGCGGTGCGTGTAAAAGTCAAGGTAAGCGAAAAGCGAGACAACAAAGAAAATGGAAAGTGGAAAATCACCAACTGTATTTTTTTCCTGTTCAAATTACAATGCAGAAATGCGAGCCCACGGCCAAACCAGAGTGGCGCAAGTTTTCTGTGGATCCCCAAATAACCACTTTGGAGGTGCTCTACTCACTGCTGGCCAAGGCATTTGACATTAAATCGGATTTTAGCATCAAATACAAGGCTTTCGATCCGGCTGGTAATGAGATTTATCTGGCAGTGCGTTCCGATTGGGATTTGGATGCAGCCTTCCTTCGCATCCATAACATATCGATTCAGACATCATCGGAACCTTGCCTTATGCTACAAATTGATGTGAAACCCTTCACTGTGGTTAGAGAATGCGAAACGTTGTCTTCCTCCTCCTCGACTGTCAGCGGTGGCATTGGAGTAGGTGGTGGAATCAACAGTGTCGGGGGTCCCGCTCGTGACCTAATGTCTCCTCTGCAATCATTAGCTGTTTCACAGAAGTATGTGCAACATATGCAGACGAAATTACCCGGTTTAATTATGAATCAAATGGAGAAGACCTTCTCGATAGTCCAAAAAGCCTTTAATTTATCCGATGAGCATATGGCCAATTTGCCACCACGCCCGCCCATGTCTGACAGTGAATTTCGTATCTTCCTAGATGCCTTGGGTCAAATTCAGCGCAAAGATGAACTGCACAAAGTGATCTTTCTTGGCGGCATTGATCCCAGTTTAAGGAGGGTTGTTTGGAAACATTTGCTAAATGTTTATCCCAGTGGTCTGCATGGTCTGCCGATGGATGGACATCAACGGATGGAATTCATGCGTCGCAAATCGGAACAGTATTTAACCCTAAGGGATACATGGAAAACGGCCATCAAACAGCATCAGGCAGTGGCCGGCAGTGAATTAGCGTATGTGACCAGCATGGTAAAGAAGGATGTTTTGCGTACAGATCGACTTCATCCATTCTATGCTGGTAGTGATGATAATCAGAATATTGCTTCGCTCTTCAATATTCTAACTACCTATGCATTGAATCATCCGACTGTAAGCTATTGTCAGGGCATGTCCGATATTGCCTCACCGTTGCTTGTCACCATGAATGATGAAGCACAGGCATATATATGCTTCTGTGCTATTATGTCTCGTGTGAGGGGCAACTTTATGTTAGATGGATTGGCCATGACCCAAAAATTTGCCCATCTTACAGAAGCCTTGAGTTTCTATGATCCTGAATTCTGGGAGTATTTAAAATCGCAACAAGCTGATGATTTACTATTCTGTTATCGTTGGCTACTCCTAGAACTAAAGAGAGAGTTCCCATTTGAAGATTCTCTTCGAATGTTGGAGGTTCAATGGAGTTCTTTGCGGTACACGAACACCGGAGGAGACAAAGAACTGGCCTTATATGAGAAGGTTTGAAATGATTAATGCAATAATTTCATATACGATCTTTAAATAACAATTTTTTTCTTTTCAGGAATATTTGCCTTTTGTGGATGTACAGGCCACTAGTTCTGCTCCTAATAGTGCCAGCACTTTTTCGACCTCCTACAGCGCCACGCCCACTAGTCCTTCATATTTGTTAACTAAACCACGGGAAAATCCCTATACCAAAGTCTGTGCTCTGCGTCGTCAAAGTTCATCGGCGTCGTTGAGTTCACTTAGCTCTTCCAGTCATGCCTTGGACAATACACGTCGTTTAAATCAAAGCCTGGATGAGAGTATGTCGAGACATGCATCTGCATCATCTGGATCACGTCGTCAGCATCATCGCGGTACTTCCGGTTCGAAGGCTCATCAGAGTTTAGATGAGGCCAAAATCCTTAATATAATTGAAAGCGTTCAAACCAAATCCGATACAGATGATGATGATGTTTTTGATAGAAAAGAATTGGATAAAGAATCGTCAGCCAACTTTCTAGAAACGAATCCGTTTAAAGATGATGCACAAAATGAAAATATAGAAGGAACAACAGCACCAGTATCACCTGGAAGACAATTTCTTTGTAGTTCTTCGTCATCCAACTTGGAGGAGGAAATCATAACGACAACAAAAACAGCAGTACCAGGAACAGGAACAACTACAATGGATAGTAAAAACTTTATAGCCGTAAGCAATATTATTGCCAAGCAATTGGCATCCAATGCCAGCCAAGTTAGCGAAAGCATGAAACGCATGAGCAGCACAAGCGGTGGGCATTTTAAAGATCTCAAGGAGAAGATAGCTGCTAGTAGCAGTAATAGTTGTAATCGGTTAATGGGTGATGCTGATATACCCAGGACACAGACACCTCCAAAGTTAGTCAAGAATTTTAATGAGTTTCTTAATTTTGCTTCAATGAATAAGAATCGTATATCGGATCGATTTAGCAATCAATTGCAAATTGGAGAGAAACAGCAACAACAACAACAGCAGCAGCAGGAGCAGTCACAAACTACAAAACCTTTGGTTCAATTAACAACCAGTACTTCTTTGGATGAATCAGAGGATTCGTGTTCGTTGCCAGATACCACATGGAGTGCCTCAACAGCAGCGACTGCGATTCAACAGGAGCAGCAACAAAATCATCAAGAATTAAGTAGCTACAGTTTGAATAGCATTTCGCCATCTCAGTTGCAGACACAAGAGACAACAACAACGACACCGGATCAGGATCCCGATCAGGAATATTATCCAATGACCACAGCTATAACCCGTGAATTGCGTTTGGAGGCAGAGAATTTGGATCGTCAAGTATTTGGTTTACCCTTCACGGAAAAGCCAACGCCAGTCGAGGATGATATTGAATATGAGAAATTGGACAAAGATACACTCGATCTGGTAGATGATCTCAAAGAGAATGAGATTATCAAATGTCCCGATGTCAGTGAATTGCATATGCGTCGCCGTCAACGTTTAGCTGCGGCCAAAAGTGAATCCCACAATATACCCAAGCCTAATCCCTTTATGGATGAAAGCCATTTGTTGCTTGGTATGCGGAATAGTAATAGCCTGCCCGAGGTTATAGTACCCATATCCACAGAACCCAATTTACAAGATGATATGCAACAGAAGCAAGTGCAATTGATGCCACCGCTGGTTGAGTTGGCTTCCCATGCAGATGATGAGAGTGCCTATGCACCGCGTCTATCATCGCCGCAGCGGAATGGATTGCACAGTTCATCAGCAACAACTGCAGCTGCTTTGCCACCACCTGGAGAATTTGGTGGCGGCAATGCCTTCCTCATGTTTCTCTGTTTAACCCTGCTTCTGCAGCATCGTAATACCATAATGAAGGCAGGCATGGATTATAATGAAATAGCCATGCATTTTGATAAAATGGTACGTAAACACGATGTAACCCGAGTACTTAATCAGGCCAGACGCATGTACATTGATTATTTGAAAGCACAAAGCAACAGCCAAAGACATAAGCAACAGCAACAGCAATCGCAGCTGCAACAGCAATCAACGGAGGCAACTATTAATGCCAATCGAACAACGACTACAGCAACAGCCACAGCAAGCACTATAACATCGTTATCGGCTTAAGATATGAGATTGAGAGCTTAGTTTATATATGATTTTAATATTTTCTAATTATTTATTATGTGACTTTGGAATAGTTTTGAATTTCTTCATATTGTGCAGGGAGAATGCAAGCAAAATATGTATTAGCTATATATTCCTATATTCCCAAAAAAAAAATCAGACTACTAATTCATAAATTCTTGAGACTAGGTAATTAAATATGTTTATAAAATCACAACATATACACTTATATGTTTTTATCTATTCTATATCGAACCAAAAGAACTCGTTTTAATTTCAATAAATTTCGGCCTAACTATTAATAAATTATAATTGAAATATTTTTATCTCTTTGAAACATAATGCTTGCATTCTCCTTCAGTTGAACAAAAAACATTCCTTGATAGGATTCCATGTGGCTTTTTTTTTTTAACTAAAACTGAAATATAATAAGCTTGATAATCTTGTTGGGGTTATCAGATATATTTGCGGATTAGCACATATATCTAAGATAACCCCATGAACAAACTTTAATTATGTGAACAAATTTTGTTTTAATTTATATCCCTTATCTAGTTTGATTGTTATTGCTCAACAACAAAATCAATCAAAATAATTGCTAGATATTATTGTTGTTGTTATAAGCATAAATCCTAAATATATATGAACATATATATATATATATTATACTAAGAACCAAATTATACTTTTCAAGATTTACGCAACATTTGGACTTTGCATTTGTTTGCCTTTAAATTTAAGTTTATTAAATCCTAAGATGATGCATTCCAATCAATCAATCAATCGATATCTATATCTATATATATAAAGAAAAACTCTTCCTCTTAATTCGCGTGTATAAATGTTTTACTTTATAACTTACTCAGCTAAATTACATAATTTCATTGAAAGATTAACACAAAAATAAGTTTTTCGATTATTTCGCAAGACAAAAAAAGACAAAAAAAAAAACAAATAAAGTTACTGACAAAATGAACTGAATGTAAGATACAAAAATGATAATGAATTTTTTCGAAAATTCTTAAGCAAATTAATTAGAAATTATATTTTTTCTTAAGGCGTTCGCGTATTAGAAGTCCTTTGATGAGTTTCTTCCAATTGCCATAGACACGAGCCTCATACTTTTCGTACTCTTTGCGACTCTGCTCCTGTTGATCCTCCTCCCAGGCGGCAGTGACGACCTCCTCGAATTCCTCGCATACCACAAAACCATCGTACATGGGATGACAGGCACCTTGATGGAAATCAAAACCTACGACGGCATTGGCGCAATCGATAGCCAATTTCTTGCAGATGCGCATGAGGCCAGGCACTGTTTGTGTGGGTAGATGGAAAAGGATTCATATTACTTTGAAAATAATGAAATATTTAAAGGGAACTTACATCGCAAATGGACTGTCTTTTTGGGTAACATGCATGCTTTAAAGAGCTCCACATTGCCATAGGCATTACGTGGCACCAGTCCATTCTCAGCCGTTGGTGGCTCATAATCCTGTGTTTGCCAATAGCCAAAAATTTCCAAAGGCTGATCTTTGATTACAGTACGAGTGAGCTGGAAATGTATGAGATAGGGTATTATTAAATCGGATAATCATATATAGGGCATAATATGACTTACTTTATCCCATTTGGGTCGCGCCTTGACAATCTTATAGGGTTGCTCACCCAGTTTAACCACGCGAGCACTCTTGAGCCAAATTTCTCGGGAATGCAGCACATGAACATAATCCCTAGAAAAACATAATCTCTATATAGTTCAATTAAATTATATCTTTTACAAACTCTACCTAGAATAAACTGGTTCGCCTCGTATAAAACCCAATGTTGGAGCATCGGGAGGATAGAGGCCTTGGAATTTAAGTAAATGTCTTTCGAGTACATATAAAGGATGATCCTTGAATTCGGATATGGATTTGGGCAGCGGCTTGTCGGCATGTATGCGACGCATTTCCTCATCCTCGCGTATATCACGCTTTGTTCTTCTACCCAAATATGGGGCTATAGTCTCATCCAGCCATTCCTTCTCTACACGAGCTTTACGCACTGTTGTTGTCCAACTAGTGCAATAGCGAGCGGTGACATCCTTTATACTATGATCATCTTGGAAAGCAAAAACATAGGCCAAATTGGATGAAGCATTTTTCTATGGAAAATAATTTTGGTGTAAAGTAGATGAAAGATGATCGGGTAACGATATGAGTAACTTACTCTAATGCTGTCCACACAGTGGAGTTTGCCCTTAAATAAATCAATGCATATCCATTCCTCTTCTGCTTCAGACCATACTTCTACCCACATATCCGAGGCAGTTGGCTTAGTTCGATCTTTGCCAAGTGTTCCCTCATCATCGGTAGATAGAACACGTCGATCTCTACGTAAATTCTGCACAGATTTGGGTAGAATCGGTGCCTTCTTCACTGGCTTCGGTGGCTCAAATACCTCGCTCGATGTATTACTATTTCTTTCATGAGAACTATTTAGTTTCTCCAATTTTGGTCGCTTTTTTGGCTTTGGCATATCGCTATCATCGCCACCATCTAGCTGCGGTATTTTCAATTGGCTTTCCTTGGCCTGGCCACGAGTTCTTAAAAATTTCGGTGATATTTTCATTTTAGCATCTTGACTTTTACGTCGAGTGACGACTGAAGTCTTACTTTTGCCGGCTTCATCATGTGGCGAACTTTGACCCAAAAATGTAGGTGATATAAAAACTTTTGGTGATTTACTCCTTGAACGTGTATCTCTTCGACTGGGATTGGCATTCTCTGCATCGCTTAATATGGAGTTACGTTTTGACTTATCGCTGGATGGAATTACAAGTTTTGGTATCACAGGTGAGCCAATCCTTTCAGCAGGATAGGCAACAGCCTCTTTCTTACTTTGGCGTGTACGACGTGCCACTGGCGGTGTTTCAGCCACCATCTTGGGTTTCTTACTCTCGTCCACGATAGTTGGACCCTCTGCTTTGGCAGAACGTTTAAGACGGGACAATTGTGGTTTAGCCTCATCTGAAGTACTTGCCTTTACTTTTGAAGGTGACACTGCTTTTTGCTCGGATTTCTTTTGTTTTGCCGTGGGCTTAATATCTTCCGTTTCTTTTTTAGGTTTCTTGGTTGAAGAGGATGAAGATGAGTTGGCTTTCTTATTATCAACTTTATCAATATCTTTATCATCTTTGATTTGCTTTATAGTTTTAGTTTTAATGGCTTTCGATTTAATATCCTCTACCTCCGATTTGTGCATTTTTGAACTTGAACTTGAACTTGATTTTGCCT
This sequence comes from Drosophila sturtevanti, assembly GCA_018150375.1. Taxonomy (NCBI): domain Eukaryota; kingdom Metazoa; phylum Arthropoda; class Insecta; order Diptera; family Drosophilidae; genus Drosophila; species Drosophila sturtevanti. The sequence goes on along the minus strand of JAECWJ010000324.1, from coordinate 451,201 downwards.
TTGATTTGGATTTCTTTAACTTTTCATTGGCATCATCATCCTCAACATCGTTGTTGTCACCGTCATCCTCTTCGTCTTGCTCATCTTTGATAGTTCCGGATTTGTTCTGATTATCATCTGGTTTTAATTTAATTGTTAACAAATCGGAGGCAGCTGGCTTTAAAGGTATTGGCTGAAGATTAACAATTAGACGACAATTCATTCCCATGCCACGTGCAAGTGCTATGAATATAAAGATCATATCCTGTTTGCTACGCGCTTCCTTACGCTTAATCTGCTCCAGAAGCTCTTGAATAATGCCAGTCGGTGAGGTAGCTGCCTTATTCGGATATAAATTGGGACTAAGCAACTTAATGGCTGTCTTAAACCAGGTGGTAAATGATTGAAGATATTTTAATTCGATTCCCCTTTCGGTGGGATAGGCATTCTTACTGGGTAACAATTTGAGAGCTTGGGCCATTAGGGCAGAATCACCCAATACACGATTATACTTGATACTACGCAATAGCAAACACATCAGACTGACCTTATGCATTAATACTTGTCGTTCCTTGATATCCCGATTGAGACGACGTTTTAATGCCATTTCCAATTCATGTTGAGTCTTTTGCTCCTTGGTGGGTCTCGATGAGAGACCCACATGTATTTCCAAATCACCAGAGATATTCGGTGTGACGGCAGAATCATCCAAATCGCTGCTTAAATCGGCATCTGGAAAGGTGAAGGCGAAGGCATAAAAATGAAAAACAAAATCGAAAAAATAAGCTCAAGCCTGACAGGATTCAAAGACGAGTCCTTATTAAAAATGGTTTTGCTCAAATTTTTCATTTACTTTTCTTCTTTTTTTGTTTGGTTTTTTTTTTTTTGTTAGTTAACACTTTCTTGCATTTATTTATTTATTGATTTTTATCATTTGGAAGTGCATTTGTTTTTGTTTTTAAAGTAATTAATTACATGAAACATTCACTAGATTTTTTTTCTTCTTTGCATTAAAATTAATTTTTTTATATTCGGTTTTCTTTTCTTTTTTTTTTGTTGCATGCTGTGAATACAATTTGTCTAAAGTAAATTCGTTTTAACATCAGTTCTAAATTGATTTTTAGCTATTTGCATTTTACATATATGTATATGTATATATATATAGATTTTATTATTTTTGATTTATTTGTGAAACACTTGAAATTGCCATAAAGTAATTACATAAGTTGTAGTTGCTTTGGCTATAATTTTTCATTTTTCTTTTTAACTATTGTAAATATATATGTATATGTCTTTAATGTGTTTCTCGGAGCAACAAAAGATTTAAACATTTTCTTCATTTAAAAGTTTATCACCGAAAAATCAAATAAACAAACAAACAATAAAAATAATAGGAATAATAATAAATAAATGCATTTTGTACAACAATTCCAATTCCAATCTTTAACCAACATTCATTACATAATTTTATCTAAAACTTTGTGCTCAGTGTAACATCATCAATATCAACAACACACAGATTCATTGCGAGATATATAACCAGGGACCGACTTTATTATCCAGTTTATATACTATATATATATTTATTTATTTATTTTCTCTCAAAACATATTTCTAACTAAGTAAACTACATAATTTATTCTGAGAATGAACTAAAACTTTGCTATATTTATTTCAATAATTTATCAAATTTAATATCTTTTTTTTTGGAAAATAATATTTTGAATTTCGAAGATTTTTTTGAACTAATATTTACAACACTTTCAAATTCTTACATGAAACAATTTTCAACCATTTTCAAACTGCTGGAATCAGATTAGATTATGTATATATAGTAATTACATCTTTTACAATTAAGATTTCATGTAAATATTGAAGCTTGCTTTTTTATATATTTATCATGAAACTTCTATATTATTATATGAAACATATTAGACTGAATTATATTACTATCCATGTCAAAATGATCCTTTAAAACCTAATACAGAAGGCCAATAAACTGCTGCGAAAGGAAGCCGAAAGTGAATCGATATTAATAACGAAAAGTAAAATGTTTTCCGTTTCATTTGAAAGTGAGTTCGCGAATTTCGAATTGATTCGAATTTTTGTGGTACCGTTTACTACTACTTTGTTTAAATCGATCGATTTTTCGATATTATTCCAATATTGGACATTTTATGCTTTCTCCGATTCTTCTATAATAAAGTTTTACTATATAAAATATTATATATAAATTAGTAAATTGAAAATTAATACTGTTCTCGCTTTCGAAATCGAATTATACATAAAGTAGTAAATTAAAAATCAATCCTTTTCTCGTTTTCAAATTCGAATTTAAAATTTGGTCTAAAATCGAAATCTGGTCCCAAAATTTCTATTCTAAACAATTTATATACAACAGGCATAATTATTGAAATTTTCAGTTTTTAGCATAATTAAAATAAACCCCTTTTTAATCCTTACAAAATTTAGATCAATTACTAATAGAATTTACATTACGGAATTGTTCATTGAAAATTAAAATTTTTCTATTTTGCATTTTCATTACCTTGATTATTAGATCTCGAAAAGATAGTTCGAATATTTTAAACTTACTAAAACAAATGGTTTTAAATCTAAATTTAATAAGAACTTGAAAGTGTTATTTTTAAGATTTTCAATTGGTTATCTAAATTTATATAAACAAAACAATTTGTTATAATACTATAATATTAGCCTGTCCCTGGTTTATCGTATTGAAACATTAATACATTAAAATTGTTCTACATTTAATTGTTCTGCAACATTCACACCAAAAGAAGATCATAATAAGCATTTTTCTTTAGTTTGGTTTTTGTTTTTCTCTCTTGTTTTTGTTTTTCTTTTTTGAGGAGATCTTGCTTGGATATCTGAGTTAGGCATTGGGTTAGTTTTTGGGGTTAGTTAGCACATATCTGGTAATCTCTTTTTGTTAAGGAAGGGGAAAGCCTTTTTGTTTATCATTTCTTTTTTGAGTACATATACTAAATCTTTCAGTCTAGATTCTAGACTAACAATATGTTACAGTAAAATAGGTTTATATATATGTATATATATATATATATATATGTGATCTCACAACTTGTTTTCTTTGGTTTTTAAAGGAGGAGGAGGACAAAACAAAACTACGCAGTCTCATATGGAGCAATTTTGGAAGCGATCTTTTTCTATATCTTTCTTTTTCTCTTTATATCTTTTTTTTTTTTTGTTTTTGGTTTTGGGAGGAGAGGGGGAGGGGGAGGGATTACATACGAGTTTAGCCTAACTACAGCGCCACAACCTCTGATGCACAATCTCATCTAAGACCTACTTGCATTTTCGCCTACCTGCAACTTCCTCAAAATCTGAATCATCTGTATCTCCGCCACCAGCTCCACCAATTCCAGCAGCTGATCCGGTTATCACAGTGGATACCGGACGTGTTTTTGTATGCCGCTTAATTCTTGTGGATTTGGTTTTACTTAGACGCGATGGTCCATCTAATGAAGGTGCCTGTCGATTGTTTTGACGTCTCTGTGTCTCCATTCCCTTATCATCTTCGGTTACAATTGGGTAATTTTGATTTTCGCCCAATGCAAGCAGCGCATTAACATCCATTAGGGCAGATGCCGCCTGGACATTATTTTGTGTTGATGGCGATGCATTTGCCTTTTTGGCTAACACATCTCTGGTCTTTTCCAAACTATTGGCATTCTCGAGCAGGCCACGAAAATCGAATGCCTTGGTGGCATTATCATCTTCTGCCTCATTATTACTGCTCTCATTGTTATCCTCGGATCCAGAACCAGAATCGGATAGAGTGATGCCCGCATTGCAATCGAATTGCGGTGCCGGTGATTTTTCCCTTTTTGCCGAAAAGAAACTAGAACCAAAATCAAGATCAGCGGGATTAACCAAATGATCATCGACACTGGAATCACTGCTCGATCCATCACCATCTCCATGTACATTTGCATCACTTTCATTGGGCGTTTTGGCGTTTTTTGAACTCGAAGCTGATGGTGAATTTTGCTGCGGTGATGTGGAAAACGTCTTGGGTGGCGGACGATACTTGTTGTATAACTTGGAGCGCAAAGATTGGCCAGTTGGCTTGCGTTTCTTAACGGATGCGCCACCCTTAATGCTGCTCAGTGGCTGCTTTGATTCCCCCCTGGCGCATAGAAGATACATTATTGAATTGAATTGGAATTTCTAATTGAAATTTACTTACTTCTTTTTTGCTGCCCCTGCTGAGGAACGTCCACTTGCAGTTGGTACTCCTAATCCAGTTCCACCGGCTTGTACCTCCTCAAATTCACTATCATCATCATCAGATGATTCTCCACCACGTGCATCCTTACTGGGTTTCCATTCATCTTCGCTGGCTGAGAAGCCCTCTGATACGGATTCATCTTCCTCATCCGACATTGTTGGCACGCTTGTTGCTTCTCTCGCTTCCCTAACCTCACAGGCTGTCCCTGGGTGGTTTTACATTTATTCCTTGTTTTTTTTGGAGGGGGCGGTACCGCCACTTACAGTTACATTTATTGATTTTTACGACGCAGTTTCCTTCTTCCTTTTGTGCAGTTTCTGCTTTGTGTTTAAATTTCGTATTCAATGTGTGCCGACTTGTTATCCATTTAAAAAAACTTTAAAGAATTTAATATCATATTACTCTGGCTATAGGAATTCACAAAATTTAGAAATATTAACGAATTTCACAAGTAGCAAAACGGTAGGACGCTTCTGTTAAATTAAATTCATGTTAAATTATTGACAATGTTAACTGCTCAGTACAGTGGTATTAAAATAAATAAAATGATTCAATTTATACTTATAATACATAAAGAAAAGAAAAAATATTTCAATTAAAAAAGTAATGTTAAAATAACTAATGAATTAAAACTAAAGTTAAAAAAAAAAACAAGTTTAATTAGCAATTATTCTAAACTTTTAAGCTACCATTTATCGCTGAGCAGGCGAAACTTGTTAGCCAACACTATAAAAGGGTGCAATTTTTCAAATTCAAACTAATTATTTATTTTTCTATATTTGTTTGTGGATTGCTCCTTTCCACTAAACATATGTGCTCATCCTGTTATATAAATATAAATATAAGTGAGACTAATCCAAATATAATAATAACAATTTAAATCATGATTACAATGAGAACCCGCTAGACGGGAGCTGTAAAATATTATTTTACATTACATATTTTTATTTATTTATTATTCTTTAATAATATGAAAATATGAAATATTAATTATGGATTTAAAATTGGATTGAAAGAGATTTATTTTTGTTTAATAAAATTAACACTCTCATAAGTTTCAATTTAAACTTTTCTTCTAAGAAAATAACTTAAAATAATAGTTAATCTCAATTTTCTATTATTCTCTTCTGTTAATCTCATTTTATTCTTTTCGTAGTCCTTTAAGTTCTGTTGATAAAAAGGCACATTTAAACCAAGCGAATTTAAGTTTCATTCCAACATGTAAGCGAAGCCAATTCAAGTTTCACACCCACATATTAACAGCGAGTTTTGCGAGCTCTGTTAAATTGCAGCGAACATTTTGTCCATCTCTAGATAAAAATTTTGTTTTGGAATTGTTTTGTTTTCGTTTTAATTATGAATTCAACTGGCGAAGAACTGCATCCCAACTGGCGGGCATTAACCACATTACATGTGCCTTTAAAGCGTTTTGTGCCAGCTGGTGCTGAAATTGAAGCAAAGACAAGGACGAAAGTAGAGCGAGCCACAGTACAAATTGATGGAGCTGAGGCTCAAGAATTTTATAAGGAAGTACTAGACACTCCGCCCACCACAAGCCATCAAATCCCCAAGGTCAAAGTGTTACCCACAGCAAGACAAAAGCCCAATTTACCCTATGATAAAAGTAAATTCTTTCGTTTGGCAACCAGCAATAAAGTGGAGGAGCTGTCTCGTATCGACTTTAAGGACAGAGAGACGGAATTGAATGCCTGTGATGCCTACGGCTGGACAGCTCTGATGATGGCTGCCTGCGAAGGAGCTGTGGATGTTGTAGCTTGGTTGCTGGACAATGATGTGCAGACCGATATAATGGATAAAAGCGGACAAACGGCTCTTTCGTTGGCCCAAAAGAAGGGCCACCAAAGAGTTGTTGAACTATTAGCTACCAATGAGAAGGAGGAAGAGGAATTGGAGATGACCATGGATCAGCTAAAGCAAATGGTTATACCCTTCTACTGTGATGTATGCCAAAGAGATTATAAGGAGACAACTTTACGGGCTCATCAAACATCTACAGTCCACCAGTTCAATTTAAAACAGCCAGGTGCGAGCCACAAATTGAACAAATTTAATATTTCCATACGGAATCGAGGACTCCAACTGATGGTCAAGCAGGGCTGGGATCGAGAACATGGTCTGGGTCCCACGCAAAGCGGCAGATTATATCCCGTCAAGACTGTATTGCGTAAACAGCGAACTGGTTTGGGTATTGAACAGTCACCGGCTCGAGTGACACACTTTCAAGCGTTTGATACGAATGCCAAGAGAAGGAGGAATCCCAATCCTATGCAGCCACGACGAAATCGTGATGATATGCGTAGGGAGAAACTAAGGGAATGGAAGAGGGAAAGGCGTTTGCGCAACGAGTTGAGCTGACTTCCAAATAAATCTCTTAACTTATGCAATCCAAAGAATTTCACACGTTTTTTTCATCTTTTTGCCGCAATATTTTGGCGGTTGGCTAGGTCAGGGATGGAGGTTTTGCAGCAACAAAAGGAAGTGTACACTTGAAGAAATTGTTAACAGTCTGGGTTTCCATTTCCATCAAAAAGTGAAGAAACCTTTTTAAGATTCTTTTTCATCAATTCCAATCCTTTATAAAAGTATAGTTCAATAATTATTATTAAAATTTTAATTGTTTGGCTCTTTATATTTGCAAAGTTTTCCTAACTGTAGAAAGTTTTTTTTAATGCTGTTGCATGTGTCAATCCCCTCTCCGCCCCGAACTCTTTTTCACGCACTCTCACTTTCGCTTTATATGTGGGGATTGACACGGTTTCCGCTTTGCGCCTGCGCACTTCATCTTAACCCCTTAAAAACCAGCGAAGTCCTTCCACTCTGATTGGGTATATAAGAAACTTCTCCGAATTTCATTATATTCAGTCGCGTTCGGACTGTGGCAGTGTTGAGACGTTGTCCTCGCATGCTTTCATCCTGTTTGCTGTTGCCATTGGCCAGCTTCTGTTGCTGCTTCTGCGGCTCCCTAATAAAAATAAATCACATTGTGTGTGCGTGTTTTAAAGTTTGCAATTAAAAAAAAAAACAAAAAAGAAAGAACGAAAACCGGAAAAGAAAGCCTGCAAGAAGGTCAGCCGGGCAACGTAATCGTGTTCTAGTTTTGTGGTAAATGGAAACGAAAACATGAATTAATTAAACAAAAAAAAAAGCGGTTGTTGAAAACGTATTTTTCAAAAAGAAACTGCTTTTGTCTAAGCTGGATTTTTAACCCGGTGGCAACGCTATCATAGTTTCGGCGAGATCCAGCCCATTCACACTGGCGTTTGTATATAACTTTAAAGTTTGTAAAAAATAATGAGAAATGAGAGGGATTTTTTATAGATAGGGATTCTATTAACTATAAAATAACAAAATTATTAGAGTTCAAGTGTAATTTTATATTGCATCCAAATTACTTTTATTTTTAGGTTTCACACTGTAGCCGTTGGGTAAACAGTGCGTATGAGACATAATATTGTGATGATTTTTGTTTTTCCTTTGCGATCTTGAAGATTTCTGGCAACACCATTTCGATTCTGTTGCTGTTAACACAATTAACATAGTTTAGTTTTAGCAGTCCCAATTTTTTTTCAGTGTTGATTTTGAAGCGAGATCAGATGCATGCGGAAAGCACGCCAAAAAATAAGCAAAAAATACAGATTTCGAATTGAATTCGGTTTCGACGTGTATTTATGGCGGACTAACAATTGAAATAAGTTTTGAATAAAAATATGCTGAGATTGCATTTTGGAAAACTAATCGTATATTCGCAGTGTGCATAAGTGCTATTTGTTTAACCGTGTCGCGTGTCTTTTAATTACGCAAAGCTTGCCAAAATCTAAATAAAAAAAACAAAAAACAAAAAGATAAAAGTAATTCAACAAAGTAATTCTAAGAGAAATGAATGTTTTAAACGGCGGGGAAGCGTAGGGGAAGGCGATGCTGGGCTTTGCCATTGCATTTGAACTTGATTGAACAATTGATAATAGAAAGATTCCGGGGAATGTTAATTGTTGGAGCGAAATGTAAAATTATATTCAATGTCTGTGTTTTTTTTTTTGCGCTTTATGGTTTATTTTTGTAGCGAATGCAACAACAAAAGGCAGACGGCCGTTCAGCAACATTTATTTTTGTGATTTGTTTGGTTTACAGTTTGTTCTCTCACATTTACCCACCCCCAGTCCATACCTCCTAACCCTGCCCTTTACTCGTTCACCCTTTGATCATCGGTAGCAGCATCAGTTCGATCTCTCTCTCTCTCTCACTGTCCTTCTCTCTTTTATGAACTTTGCTCTCTTCAGGGGCGCTGCATTAAGAAACTTGGGGCACTTGGCTAACGGAATTTATCTGAATATTTAATTGATTTCGCTTCAGGATTGTATGTATAAGATTATTGTGCGAGTGTTGGTTATTAGATTTTTTCAGTTTATTTACCGTTTCTTTTACTTATATTTTTTATTTTATACAATTCAATATTTACTCAAAAATTTTTCCAACGGTTTCACATTTATTTCCGGTTTTGCGATAAAAATTAAATTCTTCAGATTTCGGAAAAGATACATATTATAATACTTAAACGCCCCTGATTCTCTCAGTTCTAACATATCGCGATCTTTCCGGCTCTCTCTCTCTTTCTCACTTGCTCTGTTTTTTTGCCTCTCTCTTTATTTTGCTCATTAAGAAATTGTTTTGAAAATTGAATTTGTATTTTACGATTATTTGGATTATAAAATTTCAAGAATTTGTGCGAATTTTTACCATTTATTAACTAATGCCCGAACATTATCTATTTTGAATGCAATAAATCAAAGATTTTCTTTTCAAATATTTAATATTTCCAGTCCCATGACTGGAAATCTCCTTTCTTCCGCCCACTTTATCTATCTTAATCATCCTATACCTCCCCCACATAGAACAAGAATTGTTACACAAATATACATATACGATAATATATATTTCTTAGATATACGAACAAGGCCAAGTGCCGGAAAGTTTTTATTATTTACTTCTCGTAAATCTTTTAAAATCGTAAACCAAACAAAATTGCCATTGGGCATATGTTTTATTAAGTGTTATGAAATACAAGAAAGAAATGCCAGAGGGCCCAAATAATTTTTCAATTTTTGTGTGGTAGTTTCTACATGTACCTATTAGTTATGTTCTATATAATTTAATTTAATTTAATTTGGTTTCTATTGGGAAAGTAGTGCAATAATCTACTTTTTTATTATGGAAATTAAATTGATAAGTTGTATAATTTTTTATTTTTATTATTTATGATTTAGTTTGAGCATTATAAAGTTTTGTTTCACCTACATAGCTAAAGATAACTATAGTAACTAACTAAAGTTAATATGACAACTTAATATGGAGACACTAAAATCACAATTTTAAAGTAGATAGAAGAAAGGTTAGTTGGAAGAAAAATGTTTCAGTGCGTTAATTTTTAAAACTAGGAAAGTATTATGCAGAATTTTTTCGATTATTTTCATTTTAATTTACATATTTCAACTAAAACAAAAAACTCGAAACAAAATTTTATAAATATTTTCACAATTTTGTCTAACCCATATAATCTACAAGATATTATCCGGATCAATTAGACATCCGGAGAATTAGAACTTGCATGTAAACTTTATATATTTCGAGAACATTGATACGATACGTTACATCAGAAAGTATTTTAAAATCATTTTACTTACTCGATAAATACAAAAATTGCATAAATTAATTATTGAAATTGAAAAATATTATAAAAATTATTAATTTTGTGACTTTATTGAAAAAAATTACATGTTAACATTAGTTTAATAATATATATCTTAATACGTAACCTCTATTTCATTTAAAAATTTTATCTTAGAATTTAAAATTTAAAATTGGACCTAAATTTTACAAAAAATTTAATTAATTGGAATCCAGATAATTGATTTTTAATGTAAAAAAACTTAATTTAATCTAAATGATCTCAGAATTGAATAAACCCTTTAATAAAGGGTATTTGGCTAAAATACAGTACTACAACTGAGATAAATAATATTTTTTTGGGTTGAAAAAACTTCCGGGTCATTTGCCTGCCACTCAAATTGTTCCTCCTACACTACACACACACGCACACACACGCACACACACACACATACGCACATTCTGTTATTTTGTTAACCTTGAGGCACTTTTGTTTGGTAACATGAAAAAGCATTTTCTTTCTTTTTTATTTTATGTGTGTTAACTGAGAAAGAAACTGCAATAAAAAACATGCCTAAATAAATAAGTAATTAAAATTGAATTGAAATTTTTCAAACGCAATTTAAAAAAAAAAATTAAATTGTTAAATAGACAACAGAAAATAATTGTTGAAAATCGACTCGATTCTACAATTGCAGAGAGAAAGAGAAGGAGAGAGAGAGAAAAACTAGAGAAAAGCGCGCGCCCAATGAACCATTAAAGCAATTACAACAATTATACATACTATAAACAACAATAATGAAAGCAACTATAGATGAGAAATACATAATTTCCATTAAAAACAACTAAGAAGAATAACAACAACAACAGCAACAACAACAATAATTTGGCTATTGCAGCTTGTTCCGGATGCTGGCCAACACATTAACAGAAAATTGCGAACGAGAATTTTCAAAGGTGAGTCTTAATAAGATAATGCTAATGCAAATGAAAAGCTAGGTCATCCAAACGACCCCCCCCCCAACCCTTCCTCCCACACATTTAACCAGATCCCCTTCAACTAACATTACTATCTATATATCTCTCTCCCTCTCTTTCACTTCCTCCCTTCCATTGTTATCGTTGCCAGCTTTTTGTTTGTCTGGCTCTACCTCCTCTCAATTGGCAGTTGGCTGTCTTAATGGCTGACATAAATCTTTTACCTGCTGGAATTTTCTAATAACGCGAAAGTGTTAGGCAACAGTGAAAAATTTTCAAACAAAAAACTTTTCTGCATAAATTGTTGCAATCCTCGTTTAGTCTTCTTATAGTTGGGAAAACATGAAAACATATGGGGAATACCATGGAAAACCTGACATCGTTCAGGTTTCAGTTATATATGTATATACAACGATCCACTCAAACAACAAACAGAACATATGTCCTGATTGTATTGTAGTGCATATTCCTTCAGCTGTATATGTGATATATACTTTGACCGAAAGACATCCACGTTGTTTCTAATACGATGGTCACGGATAAGATTTAAAGTTTTAAAAGTATGTACTGGGATTCAGTTTGTAGACCATATATTTTATATTCCACTTGAATGAGCAACCCTCTCAAGCAAGAACAGGAATTTCTATTAATTTTAGATAAATTACAAATCCACGACTTTTTTTAAAAAAGCAACTCCTCCGAAAAGGAACTTCTCGTCGATTAGTAAACTTGTTACCACAAGTGTAGCATATCTTAGGGGGGCTAGTTTTTGTACTTTTATAAATTTATTGGTTTTCTTTGTGATTATTTTATATATATAAACTTTTTATATATATTTTATTTGTTTTTTTTTTTATTTATTTTGTAATTTATATTTTTTTTTTTGTATTTTTATGCATTTTTCTTATTTTTTGAAATTTTTTAATTATTTTCTTATTTACTTTCAATATTTTTGATATACATATATGTACCTTTTTACATACATTTTTCTTGTTTTTTTTATTTAGTTTAATATTTAAATGTTTTTATACATATGTACTTTTTATATACATTTTATTTGCTTTTTAAAAAATTTTTTTTATATATATTTTTTATTATATTTTTTATATTTTTATATATTTTAATATATTTTAATATATTTGAATATTTTTATATATACTTTTTGACTTCGATGATACTTTTTACTAGTTTTTTATATTTACTTTCTATATTTTTTATATATACTTTTTGTTATACATTTTTTTTTATATTCAGTTTTTTAAGATTTTGATAAATATTTATTTATAAACAGTTTTCTTTCTTTTTTATATTTGCTTTTAATATATTATATTATATATATTTATTTATTTTATACTTATATTTTATATACATATATATGAATTTCATATATCTTGTTAATCCATTTTTGTTTGTATAAAATTAATTATTTTTAGTTTTGGTTTTTTCTTTTTGCCTTTTCATATTGATTTTGTTTTATTTATTCAATTATATTTTCATTTTTAAAGCCAATGAAATAAAGTTAAATGAAAGAAAAGAGATAACAAAAGCGGGAAAAGAAAAACAAATTGATTTTCATAAATAAATTAAGTTGTTTAAGAAACATGTTTTTTTTTTTTCATAATTTACTGAAAAAAAATTTAAAGGCGTCTATTAAAAATTTTTAAGCTAAGCAATATAAAAGAGAGGAAAATATTTAGAGAATTTTTTTTTATTAAAAAATAAAAGGAACAATCTTTACAGTTGACTAAAGTTAGCTACTCGGAAATGTCGTCCCCAATTCGAAATCGATGAACTAATTTTTGTCATTGAAAATATGAAATTCCTTTCACTTTGATTGCCTTAAAGAATTCATTTAATATTGTCATATCAGCTCAAAATTTGTATAAATACATTCTTTACATTTTAAATTAATTTTGAAAAAATCATGGAAAATTTCCTCCCTTAAGCAAATTTCACGTTGTGGTTTAATTATCTAACTCATGTGAAATTACAGGGTTTTAAGTCATATATAATTTACATTTCGATCAATTATCTTAAAGACTTTCAAATAATCTCAGATTCGCATGACAGATTTGAAAATTAAATTGCTTAGATTTAAGTAAAGAACTTCCCATGAGTACCGAATAATTAAATTGACATTTGGGTGAGTTCCTTTAGTTGTTATCCTTTTTTATTTCTTTGAATTTGTACAGCTAAAAGGCTGATTAAACAAACCGGTTAACAATCTTTGATATGTAGATATTTGACTTTTTCTAGATAAATTGTTTTGGATATAACTAAGTTATGTGCATGTGTAAAAGTTTAACTCATTTTTGAAATAGTTGGAAAGCGGTGGGGAGAAGCGAGTATTGGGTTGGATGATGAAGAGACGCAAAAAAAAAGAAAAAAAATGAAAAAATTAACACAAATTAGTCCCGAAGTTTCGGTTAGTTGGCAAGCTCTAGCAAATGTGTTGCGGCTTTTTGAGGGATAAAGAGCTTTTCGTGTGGCAGTTGCCACAACGCTGATGTCGGCGTTAGAGCATAGTAATTAACATTAATAACATGAGGGCAAGTGCTTTGAGGGATGAAAGAGTCGACCGACTGACTGACTGACTGAGTGACAGACATAAAGAAAGAAAGACCACCGACTACTTACTCTTTCTTCTTCTTATATATATATAGTCATATATTCATTCATTCATTTGGCCAGTCATGCAGGCAAGTGATTTAGTATAGCTTGCTTTTAGGCGCCGCTTCTTATGCTTCTTCTTCTTCTTGCCTCTTGAAAAGAACTTTTCAGACAAATGTTTTCAAGGTCTTTTGGGAATTTTGTACATAAATTGAAAGTAAATGTGCGTGCAACTTGTTAACACGCCCCATTCCCAAAGCCCCTCCCTCGAACCAAGCCGCCCCCTTAGGCATACACACACACACATACACACTCACTTTGTTAGTTGAACAAAAACTCGAAACTTAAATAGCGCAAAAGTGTCCTGCTGTTCTTGTGTGTGTGTGTGTGTGTGGGTGTGTGTGTCTGTGTCGTGTGTCAACATTTATAAAGGTTTCATAATTGCTTGATAAACTGGCTGAAATTAAATCGTTTGATAAATTAATTATAGGCTTGTATGTTTTTTTCTTCCTTTATGTCTCTCACTCTCTCTCTCTCTCTCTCTCTCTATCGCACTTGTTTTTTTGCTTTCATAAATCAATAAATGTTAATTAACTTAGAGTAAATCCGTTTTAACCATTTGATGTTATTAACAATCGATTGATTTTCGACACTCTCTCTCATGTATGAGTGAGTTGAGTAGTAAGAAGTAAATGTATATATTATTCGATTGAGCGTATAAATAAAAAAAATAAAAAAAAATAAAAAAATGAGAAAAAAAGAAAACGAAGTAAAGTGGCTTAGTTGCCAACTTGCCAGTAAGTTGTAGTGGTAGTCATTGTCCTTGTTATCCTTGGAGCCTGCCAAACTCAACCAAACTCAACGAAAACAAAATCCATTGGAGCGCGAAATCGACTTAATGCAATAGACTAAAAGAAGAAGCAGAAGCTAAAACAGAAGGCAAAAGCAAAAGCATCAAATGAAAAAGCCAAGACACGTAAACCAAACATATGCGGCTTATGTGTATCTCAAATGTATGTGTGTGTGGGTGTGTGGGAGTGTGTGTGTGTATATTGCTGTGTGGGTGCTTTTGGTGTGGACATAAACTTCAGATAGGTAAAAATAATATCAACCGATAATATATATATACTTACATACATATTGAAACTTATGACAATCTGTTAGCGAGGAGCAACATTGTCAGCTTTAAATCCAAATGGCCAAAATGCATTTCCATAAAAATACAAAAGAATAATACAGGCAGAAGATTGAGAGGGCGAACTTAATGGCCATTCAACTTGCCAGTTAAACATTTTGACTGCCAAGTGCCAAATCAGAATCACTCACTCACGCATATTCATGAGAGTATACAGATATACATACATATATAACATCTTGATAAATCTCAAGAGATGACGACAATAAAAGTAAACAACAAAATATAAAGTCAATGTCTCTCAACAGACAGGACAAACAACATAAACAAATAAACAAACACACACACACACACACAAACAATACAATTTCAAGGTGCTCGAGACTCTGAAATGAACGTGTGGTTGATAATAAAATATCTTCAAAACAACAACAAAAAAAAAAAATGAAAATAAAAAGATTTACTTTTTAAGTCCAACACAAATTGCATCATAGGGAAGAAATCACAATGAATTAGATAACTATATATATAGATATAATATATATATATAAATATGTATATAATAACCATATACTATAATAGATAAGAATTTCAAAAATATTTACGCATTTGCATCTATATCTATTTTTATTCAAAGTGTTCTGGGAGTAGAAATCTTAACAATTTGCTTAAATCTAAAGAAAAATTTATCATTGCAGTTATTGATTATTTAATAAAAAAAAACTATGCTTGAAATTATTCTTTT
Source organism: Drosophila sturtevanti (assembly GCA_018150375.1). Lineage (NCBI taxonomy): Eukaryota > Metazoa > Arthropoda > Insecta > Diptera > Drosophilidae > Drosophila > Drosophila sturtevanti. The sequence continues at coordinate 435,802 of JAECWJ010000324.1, read as the reverse complement.
AGAAGAAAAGAAATACCAATTAATTAAAAAGTGTATTACTTAACTAAATACTAAAACTAAATTCTAGAATAAAATACTAAAACTAAATAGTAAAACTAAAACTAAATACTAAAACAAAATACTAAAAGAAAATAGTAAAAAGAAATAGAAGAAAATACTAGAACTAAATAGAAAAAAATACTAAAACTAAATACTAAAATCAAATAATAAATCTCAATAATAAAACTAAATACTAGAAGAAATAATTAAAACTGAATAGTTGAACTAATACCAGATACTAAAACTGAATACTAGAAGAAAATACAACAGAAAATTACTAAGACTAAATAGTAAAACTAAATACTAGAAGAAAATACTTAAACCAAATACTAAAACCAAATAATACAACTAAATAATATAACCATATATAAGCTAAATACTAATACTGAATACTAGAAGAAAATACTAAAACTAAATACTAAAACGAAACTAAAAAATAAAAGTAAATACTAAAATTAAACACCAAAATTAAATACTAAGGTCTAGTCTTTGTCATAGCCAGTTTTGAAAATTTAGATTTTTTAATAAAATGAAGTGGGCAAGTCGTCCTTGCCGACTTGAAGTATACTCTGTACCAATAAGAGATATTTTATAAACTTAAACTCCTTCTAAATCCTCATTAATTGAATATAAATTATTTTATGAAATTCTCCTAGCAAGCAGAAACACCAAATGCATGCTTTCTCTCTCACTCATAGTACAGTTTGTCATTCAGTACAAAGCAACATGCGCATGGCAAAAAATTTAAAATAAACTTGATCTGACGGATGTTGACACCAAGTTTGGTAGCTTTATCTTTTGTAGTCTCCAAGATCTCGATGTTCATACAGACAGACGGATAGTCGGACAGACGGACAAGTCTCAATCGACTTCACTATTGATTCTGATCAAGAATATATATACTTTATGGGGTCGAAAAATCCTTCTGCCTGTTAGCGCTTTAATATACCCTTGAACCCTATGGGTACAGGGTATAATGACGAATATAAGATTTTAGTTAAAAATTAGTCATTCTCTTGCCCATGAAAAAACTAAGTAACGAAAAAGAATCCTATCACATCCATGTATTAGATAATGCTATATAGAATAGCCACAAAATTAATGTTCAGTCGGTTGTGAAATCGGTTGGAAAACTTGCTTTTAAGTAAAACCCATTTGAAGAAAAAAAAGAACACTTTTCACATGAAACAGGTTCCACATTTTCGACTGTAACTGACTGAAAAAATATAACCTTGTAATTTTCCCCAGATATACTAAAGACCTCGAAATTTAAGAAAATGCAAAAAGAAAACACAACTTCGCCATGGTTTATATAACCCCTTAAAGATAAGATAACATTAATGATAAGATAATACTAATGAACCAACTGGAGTTTATTGTATGCATTAGTGATATATAAAAAACATCCTATATCACTATATCCTTTATTGAAAATGTGTTAACAGACTTTATGTCTATTAGTTGAGCAGTTAAGATGTGAAAGCGAAACAGGAAAGATAATCATTATTATAAGAATAATATTAGTATATATATATATCTCTTTCTCTTTATTCTTGCTAAGCATATATATATTTTCACCTTGAAATTTGCCAGGTGTTAGGTTTTTATCTTTTCTTCAGTTGTTTTTCTTTTTTTTACTATATCAACTGACTCATCGTATGCCTTCAATTTTATTTTCTAGTTGTTTATGCTTGTGAATTGGCATCTAAAGTTTTTAATCTAAATTGAAAGAGAATCTTTTAAGTTATTAATCATCTTTCGTTTACCTTTGCATTTATAACGCTTTTTTATGCAATTTTTTTTGCATTCTCTTCTTTTAACGCTGCTAAGCAAAATGCAGTGCCCGTGGCGTATGCGTAATAAATCAAATATACGTACGTATATCAAGTATACGTACAAAAGAGGCCATAAAATAAATGAAATTTACGTTTTGTTTTCATGCACATTTTTCGTGTCAAGTTTTATGACATTTATTGCAAATTGTGAAGAATTTCATTTCACAATGAAACTCAGAAATTATTTATAATAAAATATAAAAGTTTTGTTTATATTTGTTAGCAAACATTATCATTAGTATGGGGTCAAAGCATGTGGCACCTAATGTCTGGTCATTTGTCATTTGTATACCCTGCATTTGGAGGGTAAAAAGGGTATATCATAAATGTATGCGAAGTAATAATTCAAAAAATAATAAGAAATAATTAAGAAATTTATGTAGGTAAACATTTTTATGGATCGGAGACTAAAAAAGTTAAAACCAATGAATTTGAATCTATACTGTATAGGGTAATCTCAAGTCGTATATTCATTGCATTATAAAATATGGCTCACTGAAATTTAGATACAGATTTGGACAGAGATAATCTCGATTATAATGAAGGTCGTTAGTCTGCTAGCATAAAAATATTAAAAAAAAAACACATATAAATTATAATGGTGGATATATATATATATATATATATATATTGATTATTACCGATTCGAACAGAATATGTTTAAACCTGAATTGCGTTATTAACGCCTTAACAAAGAAAAGATGAAAACAAAAAAAAATCAATGATACGCTGCTCTTTTATATCTTTAACATTTTGTTACCAATTTTTATGTCCTCTTATGGCACTTTCCCTTCGTTTTTTTTTCCCATCCTTTTGACAATGAGAAGCCTCAAGTGGTCCCATTTGGTTATTGCTTTGGCCAGCTGTAATTTGCTTTATGCCATCTACCATCTGCCATCTCCCATCTACCATCTCCCATCTACCATCTCCCATATGCCATTTGCCATGTCCTTTGTAATTCCCATAAACTGGATGACTTTCCATGTAAATACATACATACATACATATGGAATGTACCATCTGTATTGAGTGTGTGTGTGTGTGTGACTTGATATCGATTTTGAATTGCAGCCAATTCAAAAGTCTAAAGTCATAAATTAGCATAGACTGAAAAGTCTATTAAGGACACACAAAACATACATTAAAGAGGCAAAAGAGTATAAAATCTGATTAAATTACTATTTAATACAAGTTTGTCAATTTTATTGATAATTACCAATTGATTATCCTTGAAAATGTTTCAAAATATAATCAATATCGATGAAACCATATATATATATATATATACTATATACATGGTGAATTTCTTGCTATATTTTTATAATTATTATTTTTATTATTATTGCCCTTTATACAGTTATAGTCCTAGCTGCTAAAGCTTTTACCTGTTACTAATTAACATGTTAATTAGTTTAGAAAATTAATCTATTTTTTTTAATTGATTGCCTTTAGTTATTATTATTTAATTTACAAAGTTTTCAAGCAACTTTCATTTAGTGTAAATTAAATAATAATTATTACCATTTCAATTAGTGAGGCATAATTAATTCTAATATCTTTATATAGAATCTTATATAGGAATAATTTTTTTATTAAAATACTTAAAAATTGCATATATTAGCATTTGGCTATATATTTAATACTATTTCCAACGTTGAGGTATTTTAATTATAAAATTATGTTATATAGGAGGTCCTATATGAAAATTAAAGAATTAACTTTGATTTTAATAATAAAATTATATTATAGAAGGTCCTACATGAAGATAAAAGAATTAACTTTGATTTCAATTATAAAATTATTCTTTTTCTAAGTCTTTACACATTTTTTTATATATTCGCATTTATAACTGGCATATCAGCCTTGTCAGCTTCTATTCAAGGCTTCTTAATTAGCACATATATATATATATATATATATATATATAATTGATAATATTGGTAGCCATTTTTTCACATTTTTATATTAAAGACCTTTTGAATTTCTTAGTCGATTTCTAAAAGATTATTTACCTATGTAAAGTTTTCGCTACCAATTTCAAAATCATGAAAAATATATTTAAACGTTTACGAATAATTTGATTTAAGTTTGATAGACGTTAATTTCGGATTTTGATAGAGATTTATTATATTTATATGAGGAATTATGTAGGCAAATACCTTACATTGTTGATCTGTCAGATAAAACCCTTTTCCCCAAGGTATAACGAAATCTTACATAGTTTAGGTACAAATAATTTTTAATTTATACAAAAACTTAAATATTTAAGAAACTCCATTTCGATTGATAGGTTTTCCAACTATTTAAAATTGAATTCTTTTTAAATTTATTACCTTGAATCTAGAAGGCAAGGTTATCCTCTCGTTTCGCAGAAGAAAATCCCTAAAAATATAAAAAAAAAATACAAAGATTTTCAAATTTAGGTGAACATTTTCAAAAAACAGACCAAACACAATAGAAGATAGATATGATTCGGTAGTAATAAAAACAACTTCGGTACGGCGAAACTAAGTCTATTCTTTTAGTTTTAGATTACTTTTTGATTGACCCTCGTAATAAAAACTTCTAATGTAATGAATTTGCTGGGAAGTCATTGATAACTTACAAATTGTAATTGGTACTGGAAAATTTTGTCAACAAAAGGAACTATACAATAAAAATCTTTCATTCAATTTATAGACGAATCTTTTGTGTTTGGCCAAAGTCTAATCCAAAATGTGACATTAAGGGTCGATTTCAGTTGAAAGAAAAGCCCAAAGAGTACTTTAATCTGATGTGTTTTATAGAAAAACTATAAATTGCTTTTGCACAAATAAAAAGGAAAATACAATTATAATTTTGCCATGATATAAACAAAGAATAAAATAAAAATAATTTTTCTGATAGATTTAATAGTATAAGGAATATAAATGAGCAAAAATTATGTTTCCATTTTGCAGATCTTTTTCAACATTTTTTATTTTTTTAACATATTAAAGGGTATACGCTAGTCGTTTCATTTGCTGGTAACTGTAATTTAATATTTACTAGTCAATCTGTGACTTCTCTCTATATCTCCCATTGCGGATTTACGAGTGTTTGCTTGTGCATTTTCTCATTTTCCTCTACTTTTCATTTTGTTTTTTTTTTTTTTATAACTTTATCGTATACCAATACACACACACACATTTATGTGTGTGTTTGTGAGGAGATGAAAATTTGTCGCATGTCATAAACACGAGCAAGCTTGCTTTTTTTTCTCTACTTTTCTTGTTTTTCACATTTTTTCTTTATTTTCCTTATATACATACATACACATATATATGTTTTTTTTTTTTAACTTTTTTCTGCTTTAGCATTGGGTCTTAAATTTTTAATGAAACACAAACATATTTTGTAATAGGTTTTATATCTCTCGTTCTCTCACATTTCTCTTTGGGCCTTGAGTGGCTGCCATTACAGTGAGTGTGGTTGAGTGTGTGTTGTGTGTGTGTGTGTTGAATCCGTTTCTTTTTCATCCCCCTCCCTACCCTCGGCACATATGAGGAAGCATTGTAACCTGTGTGGCAACCCCTACTCAATTTTCCTCATTTTCCATTTTCCCTTTTCTTTTTTTCTGTTTTCTTTTTTTTTTTGTTTGAGGAGTCGGCATATTGGTGCTTTGTGCTGTGGGATTGTTGTAAACGGAACGCAAAGGCCGTCAGGACATCAAGTCCGCCAGTCCGCTAGTCCGCCCTTGGGTGTCGTTTTGCTCTATTGTGAAATTCAGTTTTCTTAAATTGTATGTACAACCCTTTATATTCAGTTGTTTTTTTTGTATTTTTTCAACATTAAATTGATAAATATATGTACATATGTATATACATATACATATATATAAATATAGTGTGCGTTGGTATGTCCAGTTTAAGCCGCTTAATGCTAAAGAAGTAGCCGGACAACACGTAATTGTCCCCTCTCCACCCACGCCCGAAAAAAAACCACTCAAACAAACACAAACACATTAACCAGAGTTGTCACCATAGCCTCAAAACTTACTATCAGAAGAAGTTGCAAGAAAAAGTGCACAAAAAAAAAAAAGAAAAAAACTTCTACCACGAGGAAGGTTGCATTGGAAAACTTGTCCTGTCAACGGAAGAGGATGGCGACATGCGGTGGGGCATGAGCCAAACGAATGGCATCAAATTTGAAATTTATTTATGCAGGCGCATTCGCTTCTTCACCCCGTTTACCACCCTTCACCCCTTCCGTTTTTAACTGGGGCATCATAAGTAGTACGAGTTTTGGTATACCTTGGATACCAACAATATTCGAGTGGTAACTAATGAGAAGTAAGGGCGAAAATTTTGCAATTTAATAACTTTGGAATAGATTAAAGATAAAATTAACATGTGAAGAGTTTGTTAGTGTCATGGGAAAATGTTTAACTAACTATATGTATTATAAATTATCACTTCCTTATCTTTCCTCTCACCTTTCCCGAAGGAACTTTATTATTGTTTTGCTTCAAGATTGAAATCTAGAGATAAACTATTTGGAAATATTTGAGTAATTTACTTATTTTTATTTATTCTTATCTATTATATAAATTTTCTATTTAATTTTATATAATTTTCTGGTTTTAATTGTGACATCGTGTTGTAACATTTTCTTTAAATTTCCCTTATGTCTTTTATTCTGGTTCAGAAAAAGTTTTTATTATTGTTATCTTCATTTTTTTTTTGAAGATTTTATTGAATCTTCAGAAATGTTTTCATTTTTTATTAAAAATTTTTCTATTGTATGAATAAATGTATACTAATTGGATTTTAAAAAATTATTGTGTTTTGTTTGTTTATTTTGGGATTCGAATATTTATTTGTGACATTTTTCCTGAAATCCATATAATTTTAGTTTTTCTTTATTTAAAAATCCACTACAGTGCACTTGTCTTTAACTTATACATATTCCATGCTATATTAAAATATTCAACATCTTAACATCAGAAACGTAGATAAATCGTCAAGCTCATTTTTTCGTAAATACAACATTATAATATACATTTTATATATATAAATATTTTTCAAAATTATATCGTCAGATGTCAACATTGAATGTAGAAAGAAATGATGATAAAGGATCATCCACTTTAATAAAGGGTAATCAATTTTTTGGTAGGTAGTGTAGCATAAAGGTTGGTTTAAACAGTAACGATCATTAGGGAAGAGCTCAATTATGTGTTAACTAACAGGTGCATTTAACAGTGCTAAGATTTTAACATACCGTTAGATAACTGTTATCACGTGGCTAACAGAGAGGCAAGATTGAAGAAAACTAATTTAACCCAAAGTACCTCTGATCTTTCCTATTTTTCTAAATCTTATAGTTGTTCGATCCGACCAATTCTTAAACTTGATTTCGATAAATGATCAATGAACGGAACGGCATAACTTTTATTCAGACAACTCAAAATTAAGGTTCGAAAAGGTACGAAGAAACAGACAGACGGACACAGTCATATCGACTCGGCTATTGATACTGATCAAGAATATATATTTTTTATGAAGACGAAAACATTTATTTCTATGCGTGACAAAAATCTGAGTAATTTTATTATACCCTCTGCAAGGGTATAAATAAATTTATAGTATAAAATGATCGAATATATTTTCATATTGCTATGCTAATTATTCTATCTAGAGTGCATTTTACATAGAATGTTATGATTAAATGTTGCTTTTACGTAACTAAGTTTACGTAATTGAAATAATCCTAAACTACAACTAATAATATATGAATTATTGATAAGTCTGTTTGTATTAATAATGCATAAATTAATCAGTCACTTGATTAATTAACATCTATATTGTTTTATTATTTTTTTCGTTTATTTTAACAATAGTGTGATAATTAAACTATTAAAATATTAAATAAATTTACTTCAACTGAAATAAAAAGAATAAAAAGAATATTTAGTTTAATGCTAGGCAAATTAACAAAAAAAAACACAAGGCGACTCGTGACGTCATGATGCATCATTTAAAATAAGAAATAAGTCAAAGATTAAACGGTTAAACTGAAAAATTGGTCCAAATTGATATCCGTTAATCGAAAATTTTCCCTGCACTCAATCTCTCTCTCTCTCTCTCGCTATCCCCGGAATTTGAATAAAATGCGGCGGTAGGCCAAAACATGCATTTACCAAAAGTTTGCTTTCTTTATTTTTTTTTTGTGTTTGGTTGTTGTTATAGCCCTTTTAGCCTTCAAAACTTTTGCACCCTCAATTTTGTTCATGTTCTTGTTCTTGTTTTTGTTTTTGCTGTTTGTTGCTTGCTTTTTTCTTTTTTTTGCGTTTTCATTTGGGCATTTTCGTGCGCTTTATTACACATTTATTTGCATGTTTTTCTTTTTTTTTTCTACCCCTCTCCTTTCTCTCTCGCTCTCTATCTCTCTCTCTTTCTACCTATCTGTTTGTACGCCCTGAGCTTACTATATTTGGGCAGTTTGCTGCTCATATATAGTAAATCTTTTTGTATATGAAAGCCAGCATGACAAGGAGAGAGTCAGCGAGAAGTGGAGGGAAGGGAAAAGGAAAGAGCTGCAGAAAGCAGAGGTCAAACCTTAACGCTGTGTGCCATATGCGTGACTTTTTATGCCACGTGATTAAGTTGCAGAGCCAAACCATTCCACGTCCTCCGTCTTCTTGCTTTCCACTCTCCTATATATTCTCTTTACAGTGTCTATGTTTGATATATGTATGGGTATGTCTGGGTGTGTGTGTGTGTGTGAGTGTGTCCGTTCACATGCAAATGACCATGGTTCGTACGCAGTTGTCCCAATGGCGACTCCATAGCACATAACACAGAGGTGGCGTATAGAGAGCATGTTTGCATGTACAAAAATACTTTTACTTTTAGTTATGCCACTTCAACAACAACAACAGCAACAACTACAACAACAACACCAATAACAATAGCAACAGAAACAAAAACAAAAACAAAAACAAATACAGCAATTTGCTTTGAACCACTATGAGTAAGCGAATTTTAACGCTTTTTCACCTGCAGACGAATTTTCTCTCAATTTTTTTCTGCTTCCATTTTCCCTGAGATTAATTTTTAAAGCGCTCAAAGGTAGGCAATAGATGAATGATATACTTTAAGGATTTCTTTTGTTTAGCCAAGTTTAAAGCAACAGTTGCTTGTCATTGTTTAGTTGAGTGTTGTTGCTGCTAGCCATGATTAAGCGTGAAATCCTGCGGTTAAGTGGTCGCTGCTCGGTTAAGCCATTAATAAGCAGCCGTGCCACTTACCACTTGCCACTTGCAGCAACAACAAGTTGTAAATCCACCATTTTGCCATTGTTCAAGCGACACTTACAAATTGCCATCAAGTGTAGAAGGAAATGAAGAAACCATTGTTCCATATACACACACGTATGTGTCTGTGTGTGTGTGTGTTTGCGTGTGTGTGTGTGTATATTAGTTGCATGTAAATGAGCTTATTTAAAGTCTACATTGGCATGTCCTTGGGTCGTCTATTGATTACTGTCACTGCCTTTTCATGCACTGTCAAATGAGTTTCAATGAAACGCAGTACCCTTGAAACAGAATGGAGTAAAACAAATGTCCTGTTGCTGCCTTTTACATTTATTCAGTTTCTCATTACTATTTGGAATCACTAGTGTGGTTAAAAACGCATTTGCAGCTGCTACCGAAACCATATAATATATATATATATATATATGTGTATATATAAAAGACATTTGCTATCCTTAAAACCGAACCCAACCCAATACATTTGTACACTTGAGTCTCTGTCTCTGCTTATGTATGTATATATATCCCTGTATCTTGTTTTGTCCTTTATACCCTTGGCGCATTTAAATTGTCATCAGTGCGCAGTTTTTTTATTTTTATGATACAAAAGGTTGCCCAGACTAATGATATATATATATATATATATATATATATCTACATCTATATATCTATATATATATTCATAGTTATAGTTTAGCAGGGGGGAGGATCTAAAAACCAAAAGCGATAATACCTGAACCATTAAGTTGACTAATATTTGATGTATCGTACTCGTATCTACTTATATACATGTATATGGCATGTGAGCCATTAAACTGATTGCTCATATTGACACACATGCCACCAAAAAAAAAACACAAACATTGAAAAGAACAACAACAACAACAAAAAAAAAACAACTAAAAGAAAAACAATGAAACAATGAAAACCAAAGCAAATAAACAAAACTCTGAGATTATGATAAGCCTCATGAAATGCATATGCCACAAGGCAATATGAAGCCCCAAAGTGCTACTTTATGTTATATGAATCGGACCATCATTAGTATCGGTATTCAAGTTCAGATGCAAACGTCAAATCGCCCGTTAAAAATAGTCCGGAAAATTCTGTTTTAAAATCTGTTAAAGTCTAAACTTTCAAAACTTTTCATTTTGTTAATCCCAAAATCGTGGTAAACAAAATTTTCGATTCCAGAAGAAAAGCTTAACAGCTGCCAACAAAAAGTTAGTGGATAACGTACCTATATATTTATTTTAATTACTTTTTACTTAACATTAAAGTATATATACTTATATACATATATATATATATATGTATATATTTTCGTAAAACCTTGATTTGTTTGCAGAGTTTTTTAAGTATTTTAAGGCTTGTTAAAACTTAAACGTCGGGGTCACCAATAAAATTTTAAGTTTTAATTTTTCTTTGTAATAAATATCTTAATAATTTCCATTGAAAATGTTTGGTTATAGTAAAATCCAATCAATATCGTTTGGCAAAAAAATATTTGCACAAAAATTTAGGTTATATGCTGTCAATATACTTTTGCAAAAGTATTTTGATAAAAATTTAAAGCTAAAATTACTTTTACAACATTTTCCATCACATTATTTGGAAAAAATAGAAGTAGTAGTTCTAACCAAATTCTTTTAGTCTAATAAAAACCCTGACAAATTATCTAAGTTAAGAAAACTAAACATTAATTAGTAATTAATTAGTAGATCTGTAAGAATTTTGTAAATATTTATTAAAATGATGTAAAAATCTGGTTTAAATTTATTTTGAAGTTCGGAGGATTGTTTCGTTTTGCTTTTTATTTGTTTATATTGCTGATTGATTTTATTATGTATTTTGATGTTTATTTTATCAAGATCCAATTTTATTACATTTTTATTTTATTGTTATTGTATTTTAATTTTTATATCTTTGCTCTTGTCAGTTCATTAATTAAATAACCAATTTGTCTATCTCAAATCAGAATTCAAATCGGTTCTTCACATTAATGTAAAAAAACCAAAAAGTAAAAAGAGAAAATCTGAAATTTTCTGCAAATGTTTAAACATTTCCAATTAGTATGCGAGATATGAAATATCTGAAGTCTCTTTAGCCCTTCATTTGGGTGGCTGTTAACAGAAAGATAGTTAGCTAACTTTTTTAAATTTCATTGTATAATTTTGAGATTATAAGTTTAGCTAAAACATTATTAAAACTTAAATAATTAAAAGCTATGAGCTGCTATCTAGAGACTTAAAATATTTAAAAATCATTATTTGAAATTTGTTATTCTAGTATTACTTAGTTTTTGGGATCGCGATTAAACTATCCCCCAATTTAACTGAATTTTCTTTATCTATGGAAAAATTAATTTCTAATTTATGTAGATTTTTGTATATCTAAATTGAACGCATTTCAATTGGATACATTTTTTTTTTAGTTGAGATATTGCAAATTCATTAATTTACTGCATTTTCCATTAGATTTTAATCCGGACCAAAAATTTCATAAATCCTGTTTCCGTCTATTTAACCAACATGCCAACACATTGTTTATCAAATTATATTTTTGCCATAATAATTAATAATAATATCAAATGTGCATGACTTAAATGCGGTTGCACACACACACACACACACAAACAATACAAACACAAATACAAATATAAATACATTTGGTAATGTACACAGAAGAGGAAAAATAAAGCCAATAAAAAGAGAGAGAGAAAAAGAGAGGGAGAGAGAGAGAGAGAGCGAGAGAGAAGCAAGGGTAAACAGTTATTTAGTTGGGTAGGTAGAAAAAATGGCCACGAACCCATAACAGAATTTCGATGCTTGGCATCACTCCATTAGAGTTAATCCCTGCCGCCAGAAAGTATGCAATATTTTTTACGACTGCTGCAAAAGAAGAATTATGACCAGAGCAGCAGCAGCAGCAACAGCAACGGAGTAGCCACCAAATGGCCATATAATAAATACAATATAATACATACAATAATAATAATGAAATCAGCCAAAAGCTAAAAAAAGAAAAAGAAGAAAAAACAAAAAAAAAAAAACAAAGCACAGAAATGTTCATAAAACAAACAACAAGTCCATGGTGTAAAGAGGCGGCATTAGCGATGGGCGGGTCTAAAAGGTGGCCGACACTAAGTGGTTGTTGTTGTTGTTGTTGTTTATTGTCTATAAAATGCTAGACAAGATGGAGACACTTGTTAAGCGTCAACAATTCTCACCCGCAATTGGTTAGTGATTTGTGTGCTCTTTTCTCTCTAACATTGTGCCACATTGTCTCTATGCGGCAAGTGGCAACAGTTAGTGCCTTAAGCTTACACACATATCTCTATATATATAGACTATATATACACAGTATGCTTGTACTCTAAGAATGCAGACAGAATCCGCAAGGGCATCGGAGCACCATTATGTTAATGAACTTGCCAGTGCTCTGGGCCATGGTATAAAATGCAATTAACGTTTACTTTTTCCTTACACTTTACTGCCTGGTTTTCATTTTTTATTTTTTTTTGCTTTTTAAAGTTGCTGCATTTTCATTTATGTAAGAGCATTTTTGTCATGGAGATGACACAAAGTCTGTTTTCTACTAATTGCTCTCCCCTGGCATCTGTTTTTGACACGTTTCCTTTAACTCAACTCAACTCATTCACAGGGTTTGATATGCCTTTTGTTGCCAATGTGTCTGACTGACTGACTGGGTGACTGACTGACAGACTACCTTTACCTTATTTAAAGGTAAATTGCTCTCACCTGCTGTCATGTTGCCATGTTCCCTAGCTTCTTGTTTCTAGTTTTCTCTCATTCCCTATTGCTCTCCTCTCTTCTATGTGTATCTAACTGAACGATGTGAGTTGCAGCATTTGTTGTCAATTTATAGAAAATTACGTATACGCAGCATAGTCTCACATCTTGGATAAAACGCAGCTGTTTAACTGCCTGCCTGTCTATCTGTCTGTTTGTGTGTTTTCTTAGGGTTTGTGTGCTTATGCCTCTGTGTGTGTGTGTGTGAGGGTGGCACAAATTTATGTTAAAGCAATTTGTTGTTGTCCTACTTTCTATTTATTTATTGAATTTTGTGTATGTGCTCGAACAAAATTTGATATTTATCTCCTTTTTATGTTTTTTTTTTTTTTGGTTGTGTTTTATATTGTTGAAAAAGGATTTTGGTGAAATTTTTTTTATTATAAATCTTTTTTAGTTTTCCCTTTTTTTTCTCTTTTCTTGTTTCCTTTTGGTTTTGTTTAATATCATTGAAAGATTTCAAATCCATAGCCATCAGCAGTTTTGCATTTATTCTGCTAAAGATTTTTCCTAAAGCTTTAGCTAAATTTTCTTCAATTGGCCATTTTAGTTTTGTCTATATATGCAATTAATTTAACAGTTTTACCTTAGTTACCTTAGTAACATTTATACAATGCCAATGACCACATCAAAGGACATAGTTTCTTTATATTAAGTTCTGTTCCAGTGGTTTTGCATTTAGAATATGGAAATATACGCATCAATTGTCAAGTGATCCCGCTTGAGTGAGTAGGACAATCAGTCAGTCAAGTCTGCGCCAATGTCAAATGTTGTTGGCCAAGGTAGATGGTGTTCAAAAGGGAATGGGGGTAGGGTAAACAGAGTTGGAGGTACAGAAGTGTGAAATTTATATATGCCAGCAAGCATTTGCGTCACTTTTTTAAAAAGATTTCACTCATGTTGATATTTGCTCGAATGATGATGATGATGATGATGATGATGGAAGTCTATGGATGGGATGGCAACTCATCCCAGAAGAAGAATGTTGCAAGGCAAGTGTTAAGGCCGTATTCTCATTTCTTTTTTTCTTTTCTTCTTTCCATTTCTTGTTGTGCGTCAACAACTGCCAACTGTGTGTGTGTTTGTGTGTGTGTGTGTGCATGTGTATATATAACAGCTCCAGCTGTCTACTGAATGAATGAATTCCTAATTGAGATAAGACTGAGACAGTCTGTGTCCAGGCTGCTGTTGCCACCGACATGAAAAATGAATCTTTTCAGCAAACTGGCAACGGTTTGGCCAAGTGGCAAGTGCCAAGTGCCAAGTGCTTAGTTTTGCTATCCTTTTTGTTTTTTCTCCTTTTTCTTCTTTCTCCTATTTTATTTTATCATTGGAGCAGCCAAAAGCGCTTAGTGCAAATTAGTGAGTAAAAAGGCCAAAAACTTGATTATTGGCATAAGCAAGAAAAATAATAATAAGTACAATAAAAAAAAAGGCTAAAAAGGGGCAAGGACATGGTACTCATGTGTTCGTTTGTTCATGTGTGTGTCTGTGTGTGTGTGTGTGCATTTATTGTTATTGTTGTCCTTGCTGGGCATCCATTCATGCTTAGACAAATGCTTTGGTGTTTGTTTATGTCAACCCCATGGTATCCTGCCACAAGCTAGCTCTGTGTGTCCTGTCGCCATTTCTTTTTTTTCTCTCTTTTTTTTTTTTTGTTATGTTATGTTCCCCCTATACATTGTTTGTTGTTGTTGCTGCTGTTGTTGTTGTCTCCATCTCCATCTCCATGGATGGATAGAATGGCACTCATCAGCCACAAACACGCCTGCCTGTAAATGTGAAGCAACTAACGAGAAGCGGCGACGACAACAACAATCAGGACACATTGAATAGTCGTTTAACCTGGCATTCAGCCATTCATCTTCACTGACCAAGTGTGTGGGTGTGTGTGTGGGTGTGTGTGTGGGTGTGTGTGTGTGATAGTAACTGGTCATCCATTGATTTTCTTTTTTCTTTTTTTTTTATTTTTTTATTATTTAACATTCAGGACATTCTTTTTTGTCCTGATAGAAACTAGAATACTTTTCAACTTTAGTGTGTCGAAATCAAGGGACGAGAATTTCTTTTTAGTTCGTCTGGCCATCAGGTGGATCAGGTGGGGGGGGTTGTCATTCTGTTGACCCAACTGGTAAATATCTCTAGGTGTGACATTCAAATGCCAGGAAGTCGCACAACTTACACCCACATCCATGTGTGTATATGTGTATTATATATGAAGCCTCCAAGGATATGTCAAACAGGTGGATCCAATCAATATGCAATTTATTGAGCAAACAACTCTGTATGATTGGGGGGATATGGATATATACATAGATACGGATATTGCGAATCTGATGACAATTTTTTTTGTTTCTTTTTATTTTTTGGGTTTTTTTTTATATGGCTCAATTTACTCCCAATTTTTTGATTGTTGTTATTGTAATGAACGAAATAATTTAAAGCCAGATTTGAAAATGAAAATAAATAAATAATAAATATAACATAATTTGTAAAATGAAAGAATTGTTGAAGGGTTGAAACTGAAATTTTGTTTTAATTGCAGTCTTGATTAAGAATTTTTGTAGTATTTTTAATAATTTTTTGTGGAAATGTTTAAACATCTTTTCATCTTGAATTTTAAGGGAGTTATAGTTAGTGTGTTTAGATCGTAATTAGATAGAATCGAATTATAGATATAAATTGATGAAATGTAAATTTCAATTATTTTTATTATTATTTAAATTGTTATTTAGTCTGAATTTTTATTAATTTTATACACTAGTATATATTTGTGTCTTAGTGAGAGTTTTGCTAACTTTTTATACTCTTTACTCATAGGGTAAAACCGACTGTCCAAATAGCTTATAAGTACCAGTTGACCAAATTTGAAGTCGTAGAATAAATATCGTAGATATACTGATATACGTTCCAACTGATTGGCTCATATAAGTGAGTAAGATAGCAAGCTTTGTTTTGCAAGCAGTATAAGTTTCTGCAAGCAGTATAATTTTATGCAAGCAGTAGAAGTTTCGGACATGCATTTGCTCTTGCGACAATCTCATTCAAATTTTTGTGTTAAATTGTTGGCGATTTCGAAAGAATTTGAATATTTACTACGCTACTTGGCACAGGGTATACTCAAAGTCGTCAGGGACGAACTGCTTCCTTCATTTATCTTTATTCGATATTAGCTTTATATTGATTCTGTATATTGAACTATTATAATAAATAATAAACAAGTTACCAATAAGAATACACTCTAATATAGTAGAAAAATATTAAAAACCAGGTGAGAACTTTTCCACCCTCAGATAACCTTTTCCCAATAAAGGGAACGATTATCTTGGACCAGTACATTCTTTTGGCTTAAATCAGAGGCGTGGATTAGTAGATTTTTCTTTCTTTCCTTTTTTTCTGACAGAGGTCATAAATGTGCTAGTTTATAGGCAGGATTAAGCTCAAATAAATGCGGGTTGTATATTTGTCCTTCGCCTTCTACAATTGCTTGTGATTCCCTCTGACCTCGAGAGTTCGCACATTTCTGACCACTGCTCGGTATCGCGATCGATCTTTTTCTTTTGCTCGGATTGTGGTTTCCTGTAAATATTCCGGGCACACTTGGAAAATTTTGTTTGCCTAACGCTGGGTTAAATTTTTTGATTTAACGAATCATACATATTATGTTACTTATTCATTTTCACAATCCATTAAAATGGCGACAATTCTCAGATAAATTTAATTTGGTTTAAATTGAAATATTTATTATTTTTTTATTTATTTATTATTATTATTATTAGGACTGCTTTTTATTTATTTATTTTTATTATTATACTAGTTTGTTTGACCTTATAGAAATATTAGTATTTTTTAACATTAGTTAATAATAGGCAAACAATGTTAATAAAGTATACTAATAATTACAATTCCTTTTTTAGAGTATACATATTTCCTAAAATATACAAAAATGTATAAATTGATAATTCAGTTCACAAATCATAAAACAAAACAATATAAACGATAATCAACTTAACAGAATTAGCACCCCCCTCTCCACCCAAAATTAATTATTTAATCCAATTCGCAGGTATTAATTGATTTATAATTATTAACTAATTCGTAAATGTGTGAAAAGTTATCAAAGGAATGAATGAATAAAACATTATGATAATATCACAGATATTTATATACATACTATATGAAATAGTTTTATACCCTTGTTTATCAAGCAAATCAGGACTAATTCTAAAAATTCTGCAGACCGATAAATAATATAGGTAAAAAATCGTGAAAATATGTAGTCTCGAAACATCCTTGATATTAGCTGTATCATAAACTGATAATCATGGATATATACATATATATATATAGATGATGTATATATATAGATGATATGAAAGAGATTAAGTTGCTTAACTTCTTCTGTTAAATATTAAATCTACCTTTTATTTACTGCCATATAAACATACAGTACATTATAATTAATTAATTAAAACATTTCCTTTTAAAAGTTTATAATAATTTCATCAAGTTAGATCAGATATGTACTTGGGTATTATATATGGAATGAATTTTAAATTTTGCTCATGACCCAATTTCATGTCATTCGAGATTTAAATTAATGTTTAGTTTGTTAAGTGTTTTTCATTGCTTTTCCATTCGTAATTGCATTAGATACAATTTGGATAATGTTTTTCTCTTTGCATACTATACAAATATGCATATACATATAGTGTATATATAATATATGTAGATACTTAATGCTATATAGCTTTTGCCTTATGATAAACATCTTACCTTTCAGTTGTGTTCATCGTGCCTCCAGCTCTTTGTCTCTCTCCCTCACTCTCTTTCTCTCTCTCCCTTATTTTTCTCTCCCTCTCTCTCTTTCTCTGCCTCCACTCTTTGTTTAGGCAATTTGCTTATTAAAGCGCCAAATTATAACTTTGAAAAATCATTAGAGATGAGAAACAAAAAAGCACAAATCATGTTTTTTTTTTGGATTTATTTTTTTGTACGTGACTGTATAGTAGGTATTAAATACGAGTAGATACCAGTAAATTTGTATATGAAAATGTCTTTTGTTCCTGCATAAATTTAATGGGGCGTTATCTTAATTTTTTTTTTTCTTGCCTTACTGACTGCACAAAAAGTTAATCACACACCCACTCACATACAACAAACAAACACACACACACACACACACACACACACATACATACATGCATATGTGAGGCTTTTGGAAAAAAAGTTGAGTTTTCCCATATATGTAGCTATTGATTTTGGTTGCTTCTAAATTCCGATTCCGAGGTCCTTGCTCCACTGTATGCCCCAGCGGATTATAATAATGCGCTCTACTCTCGCGTATAATCTTGAATGAGAAAGCGAATGTCTTGAATTCCGCAAATTAAGAGGAGAGCAACAACAACAACAACAATAACAAGTACAACAAGGCCAACAACAGCAACAACAACAACAAAAGCAACAGCTACAGCAACTCGAGTACTTGGCATCTTCTTTGACTTCTCCATTTCTTTTCGTTCTTTCTTACGTTTTTTCGTTCGTTCATTCTATTTCTTTTTATTTGCCCTCCTCCTCTTATTACCCCCCTTTCCCTTTCATATCCATTCACACAACATATTTTGTTTCTTCTCTGTCTGGCACTTGATTCAAGCTTAGCCAAGAGAGAAATGAAAAAAAAAAAAACGAAAAGAAAGAAGAAATACTTGGCATAACTTTTGCTACTGCTGCTAACAAAGCTCGTTGCTGTTGCCGCCTATATTATCTCAATTCTACATATACATATATATATAAATATACATATAGATATGTATGTATATACCCTTGGCCTTGGTCAGGACATGTAGGACATAGGTTACGGACATGAACACGGACACGGACTTGGACATGGATATATGTATATATGAATGCAAACGATGGGCTGGGAGTACTTACTTACTAGCTAGCTGGTGTTGCTTTATCTTTTACTTGGGGGGTTGGAGCAATGTATGTTGACGGTTGGAGCTGTTGGTTCGCATTACGTCAAATGAATCTCGAAGCACGAGTTCTGCTTGTCACCAGAGATGACTTGGGTCTGATTCCCGACTCTCAGTCTGACCATGTGTCATTCGAAGTGTCTCAACTTTGGCACGTCTCAGGCCAGGGGATATATATACATATGTATATACATATACATCAGAGATTAAGCAAAGGTCACATCAGTTCAGAATATATTTATTTAGCTGACTTGCAAATTCCCAATTTTTGGCTTTACAGTTTGAAGCCTTGAAAAAGCAACAAAAAAGAAAAAACTAAACGTAACGGAAGGGTTATACAACATTATTTACCTTTTCAAATTATATATGAAAATTGATATGTTAAAATAAGGTTTTAATCCATTTAAAAATCAATTTGTTTTACATACTTACATATATGATGATATAGAATTAAATGCGATTATTTTATGAATGGAAAACTTTCTTTTAATAGTATTACGAGTGTAAGTTATTAATTTTATATTTATTATCATTAATTGGCAATTAAAGCGAACTAAAATTTTTCTGAGATTACTTAAAGAAATTGTTAAAGTTATTGACATTTAAATTTATAGCTAACTTAGTAGTTGAGTTAATAGTAAATTTTAAAATTTTAGTTAAAAGGTAAAAAATAGAATTTGTTGAAGAATTTGTTAATGAAAGTGGTGCAGACATTCATGAATAACAAAGACAAATAAAAAATAATTAAACATATAATAAATTGAAATATTGGAGAAAAAATTATTTAAGAGTTATTGATAGAAATATCAATAATGTAATTGGTAAAAAAATATGTTCAGGAGTTGTAATAAAAATTGATATCATAATTATTCCAACAATAATTGCTGATTAATTTATTAAATAATTTTAGAAAAAAACTGGTAAAAAAACTATTTAGTAATTTTAAAAGAAATCGCTATGATATATCAATTGATTAATAGATATAATTTATTGCTAATGGAACGAACTGATTAGTCTGTTAAGAATTTCACAATGCAGTAGCTCAAAAATAATTGTCAATAATAAATAGAAAATTGATAAGAATGATTATAAGAGGAATTAAGTTATAATGTAATTGATATAAGTATTGGCAAAATAATTGATTGATGTCTACAAGCAGTTATTATTATTATTATTTTTATTAATTTCATTAATAATTCTATAGTACTAATATTATCAATTTTATTCTTATTCTTATAATTTTTATTATTCCTCTTATTCTTTTTATTCTTATCATTTTCATTATTATTATCATTGTTGTTATTATACTTGTTATCAGATATTGTTATTATTGTTATTAAATGCTATTGGTAAAGTAATTAGTAAAAACCTAAAATAAAACAAACGATATAAATGGAATAGCTTAAAAGGAGCTTAAAAATACAAAGACTTAGATAGACTTAAAGATGATATTCTATTTAATTAAAAATTACGAGGAAATTCTTCTTGCAAAAACCTACTAGAATGGATAATGGGACTAATATGTTCTTCCCTTCTTTAAGAATTTTTGTTCTTTATTCTTAAAGTTATATTTGCATACAGCAATTGTTGATTTGTTATGGCATATAACATGCCATTTCTATTATGTCATTTAAGAGGCGAAACTTAGTTGACGCTGTTAATGCAACTTAATAAAAACTATAAAGGAAAAGCTTAAAAATGCCAGTGGAAAACTAAGGAAAAACTTCAACAAGTTTGAAACTTTTTCTTTCATTTCATTTCGCGTACTCTTAATTGTTTACAATTTTCTCATTCTTTGCAATCTCTTTCTCTTTACAGATACAAAACAAAAAAGAAAAGGAAAACTAAATAACTAGCGGATTTTGCCTGCTTTTCTATAAATAGCCAATTGGTCCTTTTGCTGTTGGTATTTCTTAAATATTTCTCTTACATGTTGGGCAAATTTACCTCAAACCATGTCCAGGTCTATCATCAATACTCACGTCCAGTCCCCATAAAGAAGCCCATTAAGGTAAGTTTAACTAAGACTATATATATACATATACATATACATATATATATATATATATATTTGTATATAAAAATATATTATTCCTTTTGTTTTTGCTTTTTGTTTTTGTCTTTGCTTTCGGTTTGAGTTTTTGTTTTTTGTGTATCTTTTGTTCTTGTTCTTGTTGTTGTTGCTGTTTTGTTGCCTAAATAAACACAATTAGCATGCCATTAACAAATATTTATAAACCCTTCACTTTCATTAAGGGGGTCGTGCGGGCGAAGGGGTTATGGCATTCCTTAGCGTTTGTCATAATTGTGGGACTGCTTAGGAATTTTTGATTGCTTATATATTTTTCATTTTTTTTTTTTGCTTTTTGCTTTTCTTTAAGTCTCAATCGAGATTCCTTTTGGGATTATTTTTTCTTTCCTTATCGTTTTTTTTTTTTTTGCATGATTTAGTTGCCTAGTTGTTTGCTGCCTGTTGCATGATTGCCAGCACGTAGAGTTAAATATATAATTGAGATGATATATCCTAATTGAATTTATTATACCTTTATTTAGCAGTTGTTGCTTTCGAATAGCACAAAAGAATATATAAAATATTGCTAAAAGCAAGACACAAGGAGCCAACAAAAGTTAGAGAAGAGAAAAGAAGCGGAAGCGGAAGCATCCACACGTACACGCACACACACACACACGAAGTGAATTCTTGTGTTCTGTATTCTCTGTGTATGTGTGAGTCCAGGGTGGACTATGTTGAAACAGAAACGTTTGGCCAAACAGAAACCCAAAGCGAAACCGGTAAGCAAAGATAATTGTAGATAGATCTTTCTCTCTCTCTCTCTCCCCCCTCTTTCTTTCTCTCTCTCCCCTTGTCTATCTCTATTTCATTCTATGGCTCTTCTATCCTTTCGGCAGGCTCTCATAAATATTATTTTTAATTTTCAATCATCAATTTTCTCCAATTAATTTACTATAACTTTTTGGTTTTCCTATTTGTTGTTGGTTTTTTTTCTCGACTGACTGCCAAACTGCTTTGTTGTGGAAGCGCATTGATTAATAAACATCTCCATTTTAGCGTTAAAACTCTATATATCAATATTATGATATTTCTCCATTGTATCTCTCTATATTAATTATATACATATCTTGCAAATCGAGTTAAAGTTTGAATTTGAATTGCATTTGCTTTATAATACATAGTATATTTTTAGTAGTTTTAACATGTAGAAATAGAGTTTAGTTAATCTTATTTCAATTAGTTGTAAAAGTAATTAATACTAAACCCATATTAGCTAAGGTTGTTCTCAATCCCAAAACTTAAACGTAATTTGTAAATGCCTAAAAAAAACTAATCAAAATTATATACTTAGTTATAGTTTTTATATGGTTGCTTAATGAGAAAGTTGTAAAATCAAAAGAAAAGGAATTGAGATCAACTTCTCTCCTACGCCAAGCCTAAAAGTATGCACTAAATTAGCGAACTTTTTTTTTATAGAAACTTTTGGTTACCGCGAACTTTTGGTGGTAACAAGTGTAATTATTTAAGTTATGTTTGGCTTGTGGGCAGCCAAAATATATAAAAAAAAACCATAAATGAACTCATAAAATCAACATAATTATTACTTTGCCCACATTATTATTTTTCCCTTTTTTTTTTTGGTATGGTGGGTAACAAAAATAAAGTTTGAAACGCTCGAAAAAGTTTTTTTTAATGAAATTTGCTATCGCATAGTTGTTATTTATTTAGTAAAATGTTGACAATTGCAACGATCCAAAAGAGAGTGCAAGAGTCAATTTTCATTCTCTCTTACTATATCACTCCCCTCTCTCTCTTAAACTTCTTATCTCTTTTAACGATTGGTGTTTGTATGTACCCTAAAGACGGAAAGTATATTGAAAATGTTTATATTTTTGTAATTGTTAGAAACATTAAAGTGGAACTCTTTAAACTAACTAACGCTAACGCTGTCTGGAGTGTTTAATTCAAATTGTGGAGATTAACAGTAGAATAACAGTTAATAATGGGTTATAAATTTCTTTGAAATCGTCTTCACAAAAAATGTTGTAAATTGTATTATTTCTAGCAGCAATCATATAACCCGAACTGGTAAAGGGTATATTAAAGCCGGCTTTTCGGCTTTAAGAATAGATTTCGATATTGTTGTTGTTTTTCGATTATATTTGCTCCGCTAATTGACACATTTTATTTGTTGTTGCCTTGACCGGGTATGGCAATCGGGGGGTTTGCTTGTCAGTCTAAAACGCGACTTGCTTCAATCGCCATGTGAGAAGTTCTCCAGATCTCCCCTTATTAATTTTTTCACTTCTTCTTAAAATGTATTTTGAAACCAATTGGGTATTTGTAAGTTGAAAGAAAAAGTTTTAATTCTTAATTGGTAACTAGTAATTAGGGAGCTTATTTAACCGGTTGAAGTTGTGCATTGTTTTTCTTTTTTATATTTTCATGTGCGATTGTGTGTGTCTCTGTTTCTTTTTATTGTATTTTGTTTTTGTTTTCATGTTGTTGTT
The DNA here is from genome assembly GCA_018150375.1 of Drosophila sturtevanti. Classification (NCBI taxonomy): domain Eukaryota; kingdom Metazoa; phylum Arthropoda; class Insecta; order Diptera; family Drosophilidae; genus Drosophila; species Drosophila sturtevanti. The sequence goes on along the minus strand of JAECWJ010000324.1, from coordinate 412,341 downwards.
AATCAGCGCAGTCTAGATATGGACTCGCTTTGTGTGCGATAGAGACAAACTGATTGTCAATGTGAGTGTGTGTTTTGCTCTCTTCTAGTATTTACGCTCTTATCGCATAGTCTCCTATTTTTAATTATCTCTTCTAGTTTCATATGGCATTGTAAAAGAAAAAAGAGGGTATATTCATTTAAGCGAACAGTTTGCAATATCGGGGAATTAAGTTCGAATTGAAAGTTTTATAATATTCAATGAATCATTTTTAATAGCCAAATTGATCAAGGCATCTCCACCTACTCAACTGTCTATATATTTCAATGCTAATTAGTTCCCGAGACTGTGCCAAGGGAATCATTTGACATGGCAAGGTGCAAGTCACTGAAATGCGTCAATTTTAGATTATACATATATATTCAGTGACTCAGTTGAATGTCATAAGGCATTATCTTTGCTTTTTTAACTATTGTTTGAAAAAGTGTGTCTACTACAATTTCACTTGGATTTAAAATAATTGCCAAATTAGATATTAATTAGAGATATGTAGGTACCTCCAAAGTTATTAGTTTATTTAATGAATTAATTGTTATTTTGCTAACTGGCCATATTGTTACTAATTTTCTATGTTTTTTCTGTTAATCATTGATTTTGTTTTTAAAAATTTGTAATTAAATTTAATATTTGGTATTCATTGTACATATTTAATAATCTAACTAATTTAGAGCGCTCTCGATCAACTGTTAGTCTTATGGGGAAATATCAGGCCAGGTTAACTGGTTAGTTTCGTGTTGAAATGTTCAAAAAATTTCGAATCAGATGCATTTAGAGTAATAAATTTTGCATAATTATATAAAATCTATAAACATTTTTCAATCATAATGTTTAATTAAGTTCGTTCAGCTGATTTTTCATTTCCCATATGATCAGATATTAAATACTGTGAATTAATAAAGTGCCAGCCACTTAATGGTCAAGAACTTTATTTAGATAGGTTCAGTCTGTGATTAGTTGCATTACGAAGATATTGTCTCATTTTCAAATAATCTTTTCTTAAATGATTCCATGTTAATTTGTAATAAAACTCAACTAATTAGCTAGAAGATAAATTAAAACCAAAGTTATATATTCCATTCGTTTCTTTCTTGATTATTTTTCTAAATTATAACTTAGAATCAGAAATACATAAACTATGGTTAATTTGGCATTATTTTTAGAATATTATTTACAATCAAAACATATATTTAAAGTTTTATTTTACATAATTTATAGAATATAAATTAGAATCACAAATATATATCCTATGATTGATGACATAATTTTTAACTGTTGGAGGAAATTACTACAAATTGTTGGTTCAAAATGCGGCACTTAAATGTTATTTAAATTAGATAATCGGCAATGATTAACTATAAAAAAAATGTGTGATTTTCATAAAGATTGAAACTCTTTCATAATTTGTGTTAACTCAAGATTCACTTAGTACTTAAAAGATCATTTAGTTTGCTTATTAAAAGCTGAATAAAATAAACAAAATGTTTATGGATATAACCATAACTTAGTTAATACGATTAATTATATCTTTGTATTTATGTAGAATCGAAAACATTATATGTTTTCCGAAATAAGTTGAATCAATTCGATATAAAAATACCAATGGCTATATTATCGTTGCACTTGTTAAATCATTTTCAAATTGTCAAATCAGCTTTAGCTCAACACGTTGATGAAAGACAATTTTTTTTCTTTCTTGTATAGTTTTGGGAAAGAGCAGCCATGCATCCAAAAGCTAGGTGGGGTCTTGCATTGAAAATGCATCATGAATGGTTGGTGGTGGTATGAGATAGGTGACTTATGGATGGTGATTGAGATTGAAGGTGGTTAGGTGTGTGGTTGGATGGGTAAGAGGCAAGGAGAAAAGGGGTGGCACTTCATCAACATCTCGACAGCAACAGCTTCAGTATCAATTTTCCACTTTAGCGAAGTTATAAAGAAGCCGACAGGTTGGCAGCAGGTAAAATACAGTTGGTTTTAGTTGTTGTTGTTGTTCCTTTTTGCTTGGCTTGTGGCATAAAAGTTACCATTACATTATGCATGAATTGATAAACGGGTGGTGGGAGTAGGGAGGGATGAAGTGAAACCAAAGGATGCTAAAGAAGGACCGACCATGACTTGATGTGGATATTAAGTGGAGTTTTTGTTGGTTAGAAAAGAACTTTTTATTGAGTTCGATGGAAACTATGCGATGAGCTGCCAGACATTCAGCCATTCAGCCATTCATTCCACCCAGCCACAGAATGCGGGTCATGGGAGATTTTCCCAACAAATTGCTAACCATGTTGAGAAAATTAAAAATGAAATGTTAACAAGGATGTTTTTCTTTTTTTTTGTTTGAAATGGAAATATAATAAGACATGCTGAAATATTAAAGTGAATCTGAATTTTGCCACAAATAATTATTGATGCGTAATTTTTTTAAACATAAAATTGGATATGAAATTTTTTAAAAATATGGATATATGTATGAACACATGCGCGCTGGTAAATTGCATTGCAAATTTTATGGGAGTTGGGTCCAAAAATGATTTCAATTTCGATTTCCATAGGTTTGCATATGAGTGCCAGTGGGTGTGTGGGTGTGTGGCAGCATATGGATGTCTATGTAGGAGTATGTGGGTGTTTGGAAATGCATATTGGTCAGTTGCTTTACTAGTCCTCTCACATCCCTCCACAAAGATGCAAATAATAACAAGAAAAAAAAATCAGGAGAAACGGGTCAAAATTACGTGGGACATGAAATTGACATTGAATATAATTTGATAAAATATTGGAAACAATTTCTGTATGTGCAATCTAATGAACTGTTTAAAAATAATCATTTTCAATTTTCTACTAGTTCTTTTTAACTTTTTTATTCAAGTGAAATCCAATTTTCCTTCTGAATTCACACGGAAAATATGTTGGAAGAATTATCTGTTAATTTGCATTTGACCAAAAGTTGATAAATAAGCGTAAAACTATTGCGTTTAATCAGACAAATCTTTTAAATATACATATATGTATATATATATATTGTTAATAACTAACTGCCGTTGTTTAGACATTGTTAGTAAAAATTTTAAAGTCTTTAAATTTAATTATGAGGTTTTACTGAATATTTAAGCACCGCCAAACGAGTAGAAAGCTCTGATTTCAGTCGATGCAATTGTTAGTAAACAATAAGAAAAGAGAGCTTAAGTCATAGCTGAGACGAGATACGCTCAGTAAGTGATGCTCTCATAGAAGTAAGTGAGCGAGTGCAAGCGATGCTCTCAGAGCTATTAATTTAAGAAGAGAGAGAACAAATGATGTATTCTCCCCTACGCAAGTGAGCGCTGCTATTTCAAAAGCAACCAGCAAAAGTAAAGTGGGAGATAAGACAACAAAGAGCATAAAAGAGAAACTTACGGTAGTTTTCACTGTTTATTCATGACCTGACCCTAAATGATCGGTTTTTTGCACCTCGTTTAAGATACATTTGTTTATTTTTTTTTTCTACGAGATTGCAACTTTTAAAAAACAGTTATCTTCTGTTTAAATATTCAAAAATTATTCAACAGATGCATTTTGCATATATGCAAATAAATTTTGCATAAAAATTTGATAAACATTTTGCGGTCATAATGGTTGAACTCTTGTGGGATTCATTTTGTTACCACAACCAAGGCCATACCACTGGCTTAAATGGCAGTGGCATGGTAGTGAACGAACCAGAGCAGGGAATATGGTTAAGTTGTAAACGTGCGTGGAACTGTGGACGACAGCACTTTTAGCTACAAAAAAAAACTGGAAAGGTATTGGGTATGGGTATAGAGGTAAATGGGGTTAGAGGTAGTGCAACAATCTACCTGGAGATTGTCAGACCAAGCACGAACCTAAGCACTTAGTTGTGGTAATGAAATGTAAACTACTTAAACGTTGGGAGTGCAACCAGATTGCGTATTTTTACAGCTGCGATTAAAGCAAAGCCAAGTGGGTAACTTGGCTTAGATTCAGTTTTTTCATGTGAGATAAGAAAATGGTTTTACTTTTGGTTGGTCTCCATTTTGTTTTTATTCACCACTGGCCATTAACCACATGAAAAGAGTGTCTGAGGCGAGTGTTCTTTTTAATCATTATTATTGGAATTTAAAATTTGAAGGGAGGTAAACACTATGGGGTAAAAACTATGCAAAGGTTATGCAACTGTCCATTTGAATAGCATAGATCAAAATTGAAATTGATCAAAAGGTCATATAGATTATAATTAAATATATATCTAATTAACAACTCCCATATAATGGAATATATTATCCTTTTTATTTTTACAAAAATACTAGTGCATACTTTTAGGTAGAGGAGTATGTAAAAGATACTCTACTTAGATGCTTGCGTTTGCTTAGCATTTAATTAATTATTAAATTTAACATTTTGAAACATTTCAACATCATATTTTATGACACCCACAAAGTGGTATGGTAGAAAAAGTCGAAAAGGAAAAAATGGAAAACCAAAAACATCGTTGAGAATTTTCTTCATTCTCATTTTGAAGATATCCTTTTTTTTGTTTTTTTTTTCTTTTTGTTGAAAAACTTTTTAACTGATTTTATATAACAAAAAATATTTTTTCTTCTATTTTCGAATTTGCTTTGCACATATACTCCCTCCCCCCCCACACACACACATACATACATACACCAAACACAAACATATATAAACAAATAAACTAAAAAAAAAATAAATAAAAACAAAATGTTTAACTAAAAACTTTGCTTTTAACATTTTCCGCTCTATTTCATTTTATTTCCTTTTTCGCAAATTGATTGCAAATTGTTTTCCTTTAATGACCTAATAAATTTTGATTTTATTTCTCAATTGTTTCAATTGTTAATTTGTTTTCAAAAATATATACATATATATACGTAATTTCTGTTTTATCTTTATTTTTTCCGTTTTTCTCCCACACACAATAACACTCACACACACACACTGTCTCTCGAATCACAAAAACAAATTTCAAATTGTCGAATTGAAATTTTTGTGTCGAAATGAAACAAAATATTCCACTGCACATTTGTTTCTTGTGGTGGTGGGTAACACCTGATCAAATTTGTGTTGCAAAAATCGAAAATACAAAAAAAAAACCAATCCACATTGCAACATGCAAAATGCAAAATTGTGTTGTAACATTTCCAAAAAAATACTCTACAAAACAACAAAAAAAATGTCTGTAAAAACACATGAAAACTGAAAAAAAAATTAAAGATACCATGGGGACTGAAAAAAATCTGTTGGGGTCTCATAAATATAACTGTGCCCAGGGTAAGCTATATATATATACATATACATCTATCAATCAAACCATTTCAATTTTTGATTTGTTCATATTTTGTTTCTTTATTTTTGTTGTTGTTATTGTTATAGTTGTTGTTTCAATTGTTGTCCAACTTGTTGTTAGTTTCCCATCAATTGTTGCTGTTGTGTGATTGTTGTTTTACTTGTTTAACATTATGTTAATGTTTTTTTTATATATATATATATATATATATGAAATTTAAGGTTAATTGTTTATTAATATTAAGTTTGCTTGTGATTGTTTAATTGCTTGTATATATATTATTTACTGCTAACGATTTGAAAATACTTTATAAAATTATTTGAAATTATATATGAAATTTAAGAGTTCTAGGAATTTCGTTTAAAGAAAGGTTTTTATAAAATAAAATATCTTACGTTTGGTTAATAAATCTAAATATTTTTTTATACATATTTTTGAAGGAATATCTTAATTTTCATAAAAACAGAAGATTTTTAACTTATATACACTTTTTCCAGATTTTTCTGCTAAAATGACAGAGAATAAATAGCCAAGATTTACTTTTTTGCAAGTTTTTTATATTATTTTTGCATAAAAGAAATCATAATTGATATATTTTGGGTTTTTTTCTCTTTAAATCTTATAATTCCCAACTGGTTAGAACAAATTAAAAGTGCATAAATTAAAAGCATTGAAACAGAAACAAAAATTTGCATTTATATATATATATATATACATATATGAGATATATAGATAGAAAACAAAAGTTGTTTTCTCACATAATATTCCCAAATGATTAAAGGCATCTTGATAAAAGGAAATATTCAATTTTGACTTTGTCATTATCGTAGAAGCTGCTCCTCAGCTTCAAAAAGGTCTTGTGTCAATGAATGTAGTATCTAGGACCAACCAACTGTAATTAATTAAGTTAATTAAATGAAACACATTCGAATTCCTTCATAAATAACAAAGCAAATATTCCACTCGTTCATCATGGTATCGAACATATATATATATGTATATACTCACTCGTATGTGAAATGGGTGGATCCGAAAATGAGGCAATTTCACAAATTAAATGGCGATGCTTTGGTGAGATGCTTTCTCATTGGTAAAAGTATGTATGTATATATATATATGTATGTATGTTGCTGTTGCAACTTTGCTCTGCTCTCACTTAACAATTATTTTACGTACTTATAGAGATTAGGGTCATTGATTTGTTGCTACTAGGAAATTTGATAAGTTTATGTGTCCAAACTAGTTGAAATTGCATTAACTGTAATGAATGACTCGGATAGAAAAAGAGAGAGCAAGTAGATTTTAGGAGATCAACAAAAACTGGACTCTTTATAGTAGTTAGTGTGGTTATAGTTTGTAGCTAGTAGGGCTAATTGATTGGTTGCACTTCAATGTGGTTACAAAATTGTATAAATATATAGCATAGTATGAACCTAGTTGATACCTCTCCTTACAGTTAGTATAAACACTTGTTGTAAAGTTTAGCATACTTTTGGGGGTAATAGATATATATATATAGGGCATCAAGCTAAACTAATTTCAAGCCAACTTGGCAAATGGAATTTCAGTTATGCCTTTCTCTTTCGCTCTATAAATAAATGGCCTTTATCAGGGTGATAGAACCAACAGTAAAAGCAACAGCAGCAACAGCAGCAGCAACAGTGGCAGTGACGGAGACGGAGACGGAGGCGGAGTCACAGTGATGCTGTGGTGGAGGTCGCATCATTCGAGCGTAGCCTCTGTATCAGCATCAGGTGCGTGACAGTTGAGATTTGCCCGCCGTGAGGCCAACAACGACGACGATGCCACATCGCTTGGCAAATGCAATTTCAATGCAACATACACACACACACACATACACACGCAAGTCCTATCCGCAACTTCCGCAGCATTCGCATCATTCGAACCATCCGCTACGTGCCAAATTCAATTAATTAGCGCGCATTAGTGAAAATAAGCGGAAAAATGGTAGTTATCGATTCACCTCTCGCTCCGCACAAATATTTGCGAAGCATTTCGAAAGATTTTTCCACGGTTCGTCGGTATAGTAACACACCATCGCCAACATCCATACGGCCACCACTCACAGTTTCAACCACATCTGCCTCTGCATACGCATCCACATCAGCTGATTTTATTGCCGCTGAGACAGCTGCTGCTACAGCTGCGGCTGCTGCTGCATCTAACAGTACTTCTTCACCGCATGGCATTCGGAAGCGTCGTCAGAGACGAAAACGTTCTTCAGTCTCATCGACACTATCAAAAGTTTTAATACTAAATGTGCGTGATTTGCTGAAGGCTCAAGCTAACAATGAGAATACGGAGAAGGAGGTATACACACACATACATACATACTGTGCGGCAACGAGAAGCCTAATCACTAAATGTTTGTTTTCCAAACTGTTGCATCCTCCCCTGCCCTTGCCCCCAAATCATTTAACTATCCCTCCTACTAGATATACACACACACACGCCGCTACCATGTAACCACTTGGGCAAACAGCTTTGAGGCAGGGGGGAGCCAGGCAAAGATTAGCCTTTGCCTTTTGTTTGTATGGAAACTTTTACGTTTTCTTGTTTTTGTTTTTGTTCTTCTTTTCCTTCCATTGGCTGCGATAATAGTTAAAGTTTTGTAAATAGTTGCATTTATGCTTGCTGGGTAAAAGTTTTTCGCCATCTTCTTCTTTATTTCTTTTATTTTTATTCGATTTTGATATTACGTTTCCGATTGTTATGCAAACATCGTTTTCTTATTATTCGGATTCGGATTGATTTGTAAGATTTCTCAGCAAGTTGCATCGAATGTTGTGGCCCCAAAGCGTATGAAATTAAAAAAGTATCATAAAAATCAAACTTTGTATACATGTGTATATATGTATGTATGTATATAAGTATTGTTATTGCTTCTAAATGTTGTTGTGAAAAGTGTGAAATGTATTATTCATTTGTTGTTATTGTTGTTGTTGTCGTCTGTTTATCTTTAAATTGTTACCAGAGAAAATTAAATATATATCAAAAATAAAATTGAGAAAATGTACACAAGGAAGTTTATGAAGAGGATATTAAATCAAAAAAAAGTTTCAATTAAAATTTATTATGTTGAAAGTATGTATATAAGTATTAAAAGAATAAAATAAATTAAAGTTAAAATGCAAGGTAAAGGCAATAATTAGAATTGGCAGTTTATAAAACATACCACAGAAATAATTTAACGTCGTTAATTACCTAAAGTTGTACTAACTTAAATATATAGAAGTAGGACCACATGAAAGTTAGAATTTTAACTGAGGAGTACATAACTTGATAAGAAACTATATTAAGCAACAGTTTCTACAGATTTCACTTAAGACCTTTTTAGATATTATTCAATCTTTTGGTTCAGACAGATTTTACTTAGTGATATTATCCAATCTTTCAGTTTTTCAAATTGAGCTGAAATATATAAAAATTGTAAAATATTTTAATATAATTTAAAAAAGTTTCAAATATTTTAAATTATTTTATTCCCGATGGTGACCAATTTTTAGTATTCTTAGTAATTGCTTATCTTAGAAGTGTAAATCATTTTAAGATGAAGTTTTTACACTTCATTCTTGGAAAAGAAAATATATTCTAACTGATTACAAATTATAATATAAATATTTTTACTTATATTAACATATGTTTAGTGGAACGGAATATAAAATCATAATCAACGGAATAAACAATATTAAACAGAATATTAATCGAAAATCAAATACATATACGTATTAGAGGCTTTCTGTTTCTCATACATAAGTATGTATATCCGATTTTTGGAAGTACATTTATTTAATTTTTAAATCAAATCTAAATAAAATAAGATCTTGATATTTTCTTTAATATTTTTTCATTGATTATAAAAATGATAGAAGTAATGCAAATTATTATAGAAATGAACTCGTATCATTTTAACTTTAGGGATTTCTAAAAAATAAAAATAATAATTTAGATTTTGAGGAATTCTGAAAATAAGAAAATAAAACATAAATACCAATATATATACCAAAAAGTAAAACGCCTAAAATTAAATATCCCATAAACATAACGATTCATTAGAAAGTTGTTTTTCTTACTATTAATAGTTACTATTAATAGACTAGAAAAATTACAGTTTTTTGCTTCCAGAGTATAAATACACAGATTCTTATAGTATATTCAGCTACTGGTTATAAAAGATATCTCCAAATAGATTATCTACCAAAAGACCATTAACAAAAACAAATTGATAAAAGTTGAATTAAAAAACTCACAACAGTTTTTGTTTTGTAAATAAGATATAGATATAAGAATGAGGTCTAATAATTATATTAAAAATGATATTGAAAAAACTTCTAAGGTAAGAATGATATAGTCAAAAATAATATAAAATAAATCTGTTTAAAATGTTTTATATATAGTTCACGAAATATGCAAATGTTATATTTTTTAAAATACAGACAGAAGATTAAGATATGAGATATATATATATATATATATATATATGTATGTATATATATGTATATATATATAAATTAAAACAGTTTATAAGGTTTGGAATAGGTCAAAGAAAAATATAAGATAGATAGAATGATTATAAAATTTATTAGATTAAATTGTAGAGTATTTAATTTGCTCTTTGTTTTCTTTCTCAAAAGTAATTTGCAATTTTCTTTTGTGTTGATTTTTATACACTTTGCATTTGTTGTTGTTGTTGTTGTTGTGCACTTTATGTGTGGCAATCAGCTTTTGAATACACTCTCATGTACTTACTACAACCACAACCTCAATGTTTCTTTTCAATGACTTTCCGAAATGATTTTTCAGTTATCTCTACGTTATTACTTTCTATATACCTCTAGCTGTACTATTCTCAATGTAGAAAAAGAAAAAAACACACCAACTAACTATTATTCTGTATATAAATATATATAAATATATATATATTTAGAGAATGTGGCGGCATTAAATAAATTAATAGAAATTTACTTAACATTTTCTCCTCTTCTACTTTATTTTTTTCTCTGTTTATTAAAACTACTTTTTCTTTGATGCTCTGTCTTTGTTCTATTTATCCACCCCTTACACCAACACACCACTAACACCTTCAACTGTGTGTGTGTGTGTGTGTGTATGTGTCGGGTGTCTGGGTGTATGTATATGGGTATATACATTTTATAGCATCAGCCCCGCAGTTGGATCGAGACAAATTTTCAGAAACGCGAATGCATCAAATTTATACCATGCCCAAAGGACGATACAAAGTAAGTAGAAATTGAAATTTATTTAATAAAAACAAAAAAAAAAACAAAAAAAAAATAAAATGAAACAAAAATTTTTTTTTTTCGTTAAGATGTAATGTAACAAGTGCAAAAACAAGTGAAGCATCATCATCATCAACCACAATTGCCTAAAGCAAATCCCACAAATTTAGACAAAAAACCTGGTCTCAGAGACAGAAACCAATTCAATCCAAATCGGACTCAGAGAGTCAGGAGTCAGTTTGACCCAGTTTTTTTTTTTTTTTTTTTTTTTGTTGGCCCAGTTCTGTGCTGGAGTGCCTGTGCGCCATGCCATGTTGGCTTGTTTGTGTATTTAGTTTCAGTTTTGGGCTTTAGCATTTATTGTTTATTATTATGACAGGCAGCACCCGCAGGCATATATACATATAGATACAGATATATATACAGATATATATATACTCCTCACTTACCTATCTCTTGCTATTCCCATTGCCTTATCCCCATCTTGAGACAGTTGCCGCTGTCGCAGCAATTGAGATAAATGCGTTATAAACTTTGTTGCTTCAGCTTCAGTTATTCGGGTGAAAGTTTTATGATAGGGTTTATGACTCGCTGACTTTACATGACTGGACTAGCTAGCTAGCTAGATGGATAGATGGATGGATGGTTGGATGGATGGATAAATGTAAAAATAGTCTGATGGATGGATGGCTGGATAGATGTTAGTTTTTTGTTTTTATCAGCATTTAGCTAGACACAATATTTGTTTAGTTTTTTTCTTCATTATTATTATAGTTCATCAGACTAAATAAACTTCTTCATTTTTTTTTTTCCAACTTAAATATACTATAAAACATTCATATAAAATATTTTCGTTGTCAGTTAGTTAGTTAGTTAGTTTTGCTCCTGTTGTGGCATGTGGTGATACAACACGTGTTGCTTCCACGTGCCACATAAATGTATATAGATTAATTTTATTTTTATTTCAACTGATTTATTCATTAGGCAATGACTGTGGCCTGGCCCCAATGGCTGGATCATACGCTTGAGGCTTGAATTCTGTTGTGGCTGATGAATGTGATGTGTGTTAGATGACTGTAATTGAAATTTATTATTTAGCGTACAGCAAGCCGCCGTCATACAGCTTTTTGACAGAACAGAGACAACCGACACACTGACTGACACACACACACACAAACACACACGCATACACCAATGACAACAGCCAAACAAACAGCTAAACAGACAGACGATCAGACGAATGGACCGACGGACCTACAGGCTGTTGTTACCATTGTTGTTTTCATATTCCAATGGGTGGGTGGGTTTGGTGTGTTAAGATTTGGTGTACTTTTACAAATACACTTGAGGAAAAAGAAAAATTAGCCATCAATTGAACTTGTGTCATTTTTATGATTGTCAATCAAATTTTGTTAGAAACTGATATTGAAAACTTTTGCTTTAATTTGGAAATGTTTAGATACAGATGTTTTCTAAATGATTTGGTCTATTAAAGAATTTTATTAGCTATTTTCTTAAATATTTTACGTTAATAGTTTAGCCTAGACTAAATTTTCATAGAACTCTTACAAATTAAATAATAATAAAAAATTTAATAATTTTCGCAAATATTCTTTTCTTTTACAAGGTGCCTCAACTAGTTGAGAATTTTAGGATAGAGTAAACAATTATTTTTCATTGCCTACATTTGGGCGTGTCTAAGAGATGCCATGCATAATTTCATTCTATTGTTTTCTTTGCATTATATTTTAATATAAAAGTTTTGTTTTTTACTTAAACATTTTAAAATATGTAGTTAAATATTATAAAAGGTAAATTTGGTTAAAAGTTTCAACTTTTTTAATTCAATTTTGGCATCCCAGTTGAGAGCAATTTTCATTGTGCCAGTAGACTTAATTAAAAAGTTTAGCTCTTTTAGGGATATAAATTTCATTCTGTTTGCGGACTTTTGTCAAAGTGTACATATACTACATATACTTACGTATATTGTATATAGGATATATGTTGAATATTAGGAAGAATAAAAAGCAACAGGGGGGCATATATATATATATATATATATATTCACACAATGGAGAGTGGAGAGTGCGCGCATGCATAAATAAAGCTTTATATTACACGTGGGTATAACAAAATGATGGTCTAACTGAATGAATAGGTATTTGAGTGTAGGAATGTATGTGTGTGAGTGTGTGCGTGTATGTGTGTGTGTGAGTGGAAACTGTATTTGACAAAAAATGAAAGGCAGGCAGGAAAAAGAGGAATGGGATAAGAGAAATATCATTTACACAAAACGAATTGTGACAATAAATCAACACAGAGACGACTCCTCTCAATAGTGACAAAAGCAAACCCATCAATTTGTCAACAATTTGCCAAACACTTATAAATTCATTTATTCAATCGTTCAGTCATTCAATTCATATACATATCTCTGTCTCTTTTTCATTTTGAATGAAAGATGCTGCTGCGGACAGTCTCAGATCACACATCAGACTATTGCCGGCATCGAGAGTGGGTCACCTGGTGATCTTTGGTTACCCACTAAACATACACGTCCACAGCCAACAGATGCTTATGGCACTATTGAATTTCAAGGCGGAGCCCATCCCACAAAGGCACAGGTGAGAAAAAAGAAATTGGATTTAGATAGCCACCATTCCAAATCAGATTTATCTTATATATATCTCTTTGGCATTCTCTCTCCCCTCTCCCCTTTTCTTTTAGTATGTACGCTTGTCGTTCGATACGCGTCCAGAGCTGCTGGTGCAGCTATTCACCAAGGAATGGAATCTGGAATTGCCAAAACTTTTGATCACCGTGCAGGGCGGCAAGGCCAACTTTGATTTGCAGGCCAAGTTGAAAAAGGTAAACGAAATAAGGCCAAAGAGGCAAGTTTTCTCTTGGTTTTTTTTTCTTTACCTTTTTCCCCAGCTACCATTTGGATGTCGTATTTCACACGCTAATTGAATGACTTTTGGCAATCATTTCTCTTGAATTTTTTTCCGCTTGCTTTTTTTCTCGTTTATTTTTTGGTTTGTAGGAGATACGCAAAGGTTTACTTAAGGCAGCAAAGACCACAGGAGCCTGGATATTTACCGGTGGCACCAATACGGGTAAGTCGGATGAGATTTAATTTAAGTTTTATGAGAGACACCACTAGCAATTTTATTTTTATGCCTGGCGATTACAGCCAAAGTTAAATAAGAAACGGCAAAGGCAAACGGAGCGGGGAACAGAAGAAGATGACAAAAAAAAAAAAAAAAAAAAAAAAAAATGAAGAAAACAACAGTGAAAAAGGAAACTTAAACTAAGGCCAGGACAAAGTGAAATAAGATGGAAAAAGAGTGCTGGAAAATGAGGGTGCAAAAGGACATAAGGGGGGGGCAGGAGGGGAGTGGAGCCAAAATGGGTAGAGGGATATGGAGGGTAGGGAGAAAACAGCAAGAGAATGTGAAAGCCAAGCGGCTGGCTGGGCGACCCCAGTTCAAAATTAAATAAATAAAATCCCAAGCGGAAATCACACAGCCAGTGATTGTGCACACTTCAGTCCCAACATATTGCGTGAAGAGGAGCTACCCAGTGGCCATAGATGGTATTCCACAATAGGGTATAAGAGAGGGTATATTAGAGACTAGAAGAAAGTTTATAGATAGCAAAATAAATGAAGAAAATATATAATAAATGATAAAAATATATTCTTGTTGGAAAATGTTTTAAACAAAATCAGTTTTAAAATGATTCCAAAATTAAAATTTAAATTTTTATTCAAACTGAACATTTCTCAGAAAAAACTTTTGTTTTAGAGTATTTTTTTTACTAGTTCTTGAAGTGTCAGTTTAAAAAAATAATTTTTGAGTAGATGAGCATTAATAATATTTTAAAAGATCTTTTAACAGTTATATATTCACTTAAATCATCTGTATATAAGTCTTAAGTTTAAATAAAAGTAATAATAAATAAAGTAAACGTAAATTAACTAAAAAACCAAATAAATTAATATGCAGTTAGAAATCAAATCAGAAAGCAGATCAAAAATGGAATCAGTACAGAAACAAAGTTCTGACCATCTCGCAAAAGCTAAAATATAGACCAAAATGAAATGTTTTTATTAGTATGTATAAATCATAGCTCTAATATACATATATATAGTCTAAAATGAGAGATAAAATGATATTGTTATAATTTAAATCTTTTATTTGCATTCTCATATTCCGAGTTTGAAAATGTCAATGGAATCTTTCTGCATTGCGTTTTTTTTTTTTGTCAGAAAGTTGAGATATTCGTTTTGTTTATCAAAAAAAGAAGAAACATCTTTTGTCTCTGAGCAAATATCTCAGTTGAACTGTCTTGTCTAGAGGGATTAAATGTGCTTAAAAGATTTTATTTTGACGTAAATAAAATCTTATTACGATTGCTCTGAGTCACATTATAATTATTTGTATCGACCGGGAAAGCTTAGTTACCCAGACATACTCTATTTTTAGTTTTTATTCTGTTCACAAAAAAAAAAAAGGAAAAATTCTGTTACATTTTTTTTACTGCTTTCAATTGTTGTTTTCGTCTAGCTGTTATTAAATTTTAGACACGCTTCTCCCAAACTACATATTTATATGTACATACATATATATATAGAGATATGTATATATACATATATATAGAAAATATATATATGTATATCTATCTAACCAAAGGTAGCCAAATAAATGAAAGAAAGAAGGAAAAAAAAAGAACAAAAGTTGTTTACTTTGACTCAACATTAACCTTGTCATTGTTGTTCTTATTGTTATTGTTGTTGTTGTTGTTGTTGTATTTCTTTTAAGGCGTCACCAAACAAGTGGGAGATGCTCTTCTATTGGAGGGTCAACAAAGAACTGGACGTGTGGTCAGCATCGGCATTGCTCCCTGGGGCATTGTTGAGCGCAATCATGAGCTGTTGGGCCACAATCGTGAGGTGCCCTGTCACAGTATTAGTTCACCAAGGTGAGTAGTAGAGTGGTAGCATGTATGTATATATGTATGTATGTATGTGCATGTCAATGTGTGCATAGTTAAATACATTAAATATTAACAATCAGCTGCTATTGTTCTTATTATTTATTCCCCTAACCGATTATATATACAATAAACATTCCTTATCTAATATTGATCGATGGGCATTTTTTTCTTTCGATTTTCCTACCCAAAACAGATCCAAATTGGCTGTGTTGAACAATCGTCATGCATATTTCCTTTTGGTGGATAATGGCACTCAGGCCAAATATGGTGCCGAATTGATATTGAGAAGAAAACTGGAGAAATTTATATCAAATTTAAAGCTACATCCATGTAAGTGAAATAAAATAATCAATGAGAAATAAGAATTCAATTTCAAGTACAAAGACAGTGCAATGCCCTGAAAAGTAGACTATGGAAAACATTTATGGTAAACAAAATGAGGGAGGGTAGAAAAAGTCAATGAAATTGAAGCACCTGTTGACGATTATGACTGACTACATACCAATTGGTATTTGTTGGGGTGAGGAGGAGGGGTGCAAACTTGTTGAGCCACTCATCGGTTTAACCTTTTGCATGCTTCATTTATATAATTTATATATGTATATATGTATGTACTTATATTTATATATACATTTGCAGTTACACATTCCAGTACGCCAGTTGTCTGTCTGGTCATTGAGGGCGGTACAAACACAATACGTGCGGTGCTTGAATACGTGACAGATTCACCTCCAGTACCAGTTGTTGTATGCGATGGTTCCGGACGGGCTGCCGATCTCTTGGCTTTTGTACACAAGTAAGTAAAAAAAAAAAAAATAAATAAAAAAAGTGAAAAAAAGCCAACAAGAAAAATGTTTAGCTTTAAGTTGGAAATATTTGCCTAGGTAACTAAAAGGAAGCATCCCTCATTTCCTTTCTCCCCCTCCACATCACTCCACTCTACTATCTCTCCCTCTCTTTCTCTCACTCTCTCTCTCTCTCTCTCTCTCTCTCTCTGTATCAGTCTCTTAGTTGTATGTGTGTGTTATCAGAAGCAATTTAATGAGTAACCGCAAGTTGTGTAAATTTAATTAAGAACATGTTGGCATGTTGAATGCCAGGGCTAAAGGAGCAGCAATAAAAGCAAGTCCTTTTGTCTATATAAGTATATATATATATAGAGATATATTTAATTTTCAGCCAGACTGCTGTTACTTACGGCTGTTGCTGCTGCTGGCTTCATTACTAAAAGTACGCAACATTTAGCAAATTATTTAAATTTACCCAAAAAAAAAAAAAAAAAAGAAAAATAAAAAGGCAACAGGAAAAAAGGGCAAATCTCTTACTACACCTCCCACTCTTTTCCTCTCCTTCTGTTTGCTATTAATTTTATTGGTTTATTTACTCTACAGATATGCCTCAGATGGTGAGGAGCAACCGGTTTTGGAATCTATGCGAGAATATTTAATTGGCACCATACAAAAAACCTTTGAAGTTGGTTTAGATCAGGCTGAGAAACTTTATCAAGAGCTATTGCAATGTACACGTAATAAGAATTTGGTAAGATTATTGCACCTGAATAATATAGTATATGTATATAATATATGTGTATATACATAAGTATATAAAAGTTTTCTTTTCCTAGTTCTGTTTCTATTTTTTTTATTTTTTTTTGCTTAGCTCATTGAAATTGCAAATCTGCTGGCATTTCATTTCACTGAACAACTTATTTATGTCCGTCCTTTTGGCCTTTCGCTGACTTTGCAAGATAACTTGGCATTAGAAATGCACAAGTACAAGTAGTTATCCTTGCAGAAATTATTAATGAGAACAAGTTAAAGTTTTCATCGAGCAATTAAAAAGACATAACTCCCAGTTACCCTTGCTCTTGGTTACCTCCTGGATCCATCATTTTTAGTGACAGGGTCGGGGGGGAGGGTGCCAAGTTTTCAATCACTTAAGTGTCGCGCGAAATATTTTGAATTTTTAATTAATACCAAACCAACAAAACGGAAAAAATTAAGAAAAAAGTGAGCAACAACAACAACAACAGGGGAAAAATTAGCCTAAGAAAATTCAATTGAACGTGTAATGAATTTGAAATCACCTTTTTACCGTCTCTCGAGTCAAATTGTCTATTTCTAGACCATGTTGAACATCATTATCGTCATCCTTATAATCATCATCGTCATCATGATGATGATGGAAATGAGGAATTTCGACTTTTCCGCAGCTGTTATTAAGATTTTAATTGGTTTTTGAATAAGCAGCGTATCTAGCTACATTAAGAGATACTTAAGGTTTTTTCCCTATTATTATATATGTATATATTTTCCACCTCTCTCTCTCTCTCTCTCTCTCCCGACCTCTCTTTGGGTTACCACAAACAGATTACCGTCTTTCGCATACAGGAAAAGCCAGAGGGTGAGGCTCAGGAATTGGATCAGACCATTTTAACGGCCCTGTTTAAGTCACAGCATTTAAGTCCACCGGAGCAGTTGAGCTTGGCATTGACTTGGAATCGTGTGGATATAGCAAGAAGCGAAATATTTGTCTATGGCCAAGAATGGCCAAATGGTGAGTTCTTGTCTTTTACTCTCACTTACTCTCTCTCTCTCTCTGTCTCTCTCTTCGCTTTTGTACCTATTTTGATGTAATTTTTCTTTTTCTTTCTTTCATTCTTATTTTTTTTTTCCTGTTGTATTCTAATTTGCGTTTTGTCCCTTTAGGCGCCTTGGATGAGGCTATGAT
Source organism: Drosophila sturtevanti (assembly GCA_018150375.1). Lineage (NCBI taxonomy): Eukaryota > Metazoa > Arthropoda > Insecta > Diptera > Drosophilidae > Drosophila > Drosophila sturtevanti. Next base: position 394,014 of record JAECWJ010000324.1, on the reverse strand, counting down.
GCAGGCTCTAGAACATGATAGAATCGATTTTGTTAAATTACTCTTAGAAAATGGCGTTTCAATGAAGAAATTTTTAACAATACCCCGCCTCGAGGAGCTCTATAATACAAAACATGGTCCGGCAAATACATTGGGGTAAGTTAAGGAGGAATGACACCGTCATTCCCCCCTCCCCCCTCCCCCTTACAGCCACAGGAATCTTTTCTGTTGCTATTGGGATGAGGCCTATGTAAATGTCATCATCATTTTCCATCATCTTTTCCTCCTTTTTTTTCTTCTTCTTTTTATTTTTATTTTTTTTTTTTTTTTTTTGGGTCTCATTTCTTTTCAATTACAGTTACATACTGCGCGATGTGCGCCCGCATATACCCAAAGGCTATATTTATACTCTCCATGACATTGGCCTGGTGATCAATAAACTAATGGGCGGGGCCTATCGGTAAGTGAACAAGCATAGTACAGTCAGCAAAAATAACCAACCAACTATAGCTAAAACAACAACAACTAGTGCAAGTCCTAAAAAGGCAAAAATAAAGGACAACCAATAAAAAATGAAAAAAAAAAAAATAACTGAACTAACCAGTCCAAATAAGGTCCCTGTTTCATCGTTTATTAAAAAAAAAGGGAAATAAAAACAGACGGTTATTTGCTAAAAGCTAAAGAGCATAACTTATTGCATTTAACGACGAATTGTATATACCCTAGATTATTAGAAATTAGTTTTGTTAGGTTAGTAGAACCAATCAACACCAGGAAACTATTCAAAATTAAATGATCTGAATGAAATTTATATAAATATATATATAAATTTAAATGCAATTTATATTAATATTATATATATTACATATTAATATAATTATAAATTAGAATAAAGTTTATATTAAAATATATAGTTAGTTGTTCATATTTGAACTAATTTATATTTATAAATTTAAACAAATTATTAATATGTATTTTAATATAAATTTTATTCAAATTTATAAATATAAATTAATTCAAATAATTTGAATAAAATTGTCAAAATAATATATATATAAACTACTGATTCTTAGTATAATCCATTCCATTTGTAAAGATATTGTCAATACAGATTTTTCTATATAAATTTATGCATATCAATCCAAAATAGGTCCAGAACTGAAAAGTTTGTTTAATGAGATCAATTTTTATTATAAAACAATCATTTTTAAAACCAACCTAATTATTTTTTAGAACTAACTTTTTAATAATTTAGATAGAAAATATTAATGCCAAGATTATAGTGTCGTTTGGTATCATAAGTTCATGGTATTTTTATATAAAGTAAAATAAATATAATAATCGAGAGTATATAAAATCCGTTTAGCTTCGGTTTTATGCTTCAGTTTTTATTAAAATTTCATTAAAATTATTTACATTCTTGTAGTTCCACTTAAATGTATGAAGCCAAGAAAAATTGTAATCTTTAGGTTACTTTAGGGCTTATCTGAAATCCAATTTTTATTTTAATTTGGATTTTTTCAACATAGCAAAAATAAATTAGATTAAATTTAAATGTAAAATCTGTAAAACCAAGTGCTAAATTCAAATGGCGATTAAAATGAGAACAATATTTTAGTTATAATTGGGTTATTAATTATGGCAAGTCAATTATTTGAAGTAAATATTGAAGTTTCATTATTGAAATGAGAGATTTAAATCGAGTTAAAAAAATTTCAAATATTTTCAATACATTTCTTTTACGCAAGGACTTGAAAATGAATTATTGATTAGTTATTTCTAAGTTAAATTCAGATTATATATATAAATACAATTCGACTGACAATTGCTACGAGAAGAAAACTAAAATCTAAAAGCAACAAAAAAAATAAATGGGAAACAGTCGAAGAAAAATTCTATATACACAAACTTTTTATTACATAACTCTCAAAGCATATACCCCCCTTTTTATACGGGGTAGCAAAACTAAAAGTAGATAAGAAAATGAAAGAAAAAAAGGGATGCCCATTTTAAAAATCACGAACAGAGTCAACTAGTCCTTTAAGTCCTTACACTGACTTGGCTTGCCTCTTTTGTGTGTTGTGTCCCTCGTCGTCGTTTTGTTTACCTGTTGCAAGGATTAAAAATTTGATGAGCAAAAATTTGTTTATGAAAATTTCTGTTGCTCAAAGTTTTCCGACTTCCCGCTTGCATCCTTTCATCACCCCTTTCGTTGGCCTCTGTCGATGATAATTTTGTAAGAGTCAGGTCGAAAGGAAAAAGGCGGCTGGCTTTAATTATGCCACGCATTAACATTTTGGCCAACAAGGCGAAAAAATTTGTTGATATTCATATTGTTGTTGGTGTTGCTTTTTTTTTGTTGGTTAAATTAAGTTAGCGCTCAGCTCTCGTGGTAAAGTAATTTTGTTTAATATCTTTTATATTCGTTGCGGTTTTCATTCGAAAGCAGGCTGAAAGAAAAACGGGGTATACGACCCTTAACCAACCAAATTATTTGAGGTTTCAATAAAAAATATCAAAGAAGATAACTTTGATGGTGCCGAAGCTCGTATACCCTTGCAGTTTAATTAATTACTTTATCCGACATATTACTATAAAAGTGGAATTATTATATGTATACCAAATTTGGTTGTTATAGTTAAAAAATAAAAAGGATTTTCTCACAGGAACTTTTTAGAACACACAAATTTTTGCCGATCTACCTTAGATTTTTCCAGTTTTTCTATACCTTAGAGTTGTCCGATGCGGCCAATTCTTAAACATGATCAACATATTCGATTATAAAACAGAACCATATTAGTTTTATTCACGTAGCTCAAAATTTAAGGTCTAAAAGAGACGAAGAAACAGACAGACATTCCGACTCAAATATTGATGCTGATCAAGAATATATATACCTTATGCGGTTGGTTGGGTTTATTTCAATACTTTACAAACATCTAACCAATTTTATTGTACTCTCACAGTAAGGGTATAAAAAACAAAACAAAACTCTCGTTGGCGTTGGTGTTGGGCGAAATGGGCTTTGTGGTCAAGGCAACCACCACAACTCCCGGAAGTTTCAATCACTCAATGTAATTAAAAGCGCAAAAAGTTCAGCCTGAAAGTGAACTGAACTGAACACAAGGAAACAAAATTAATAATAAAACACAATTCGATTCACCGAAGTTTTTGCTACCCTTGCAGTGATATACAGTTTTTCAAACTCAATCAACTGTAACGAATCCACTTTCGTTTGTGCTAAAATGCAGAACAAAAACCCGATTAAATGATTTCGATTTTCATTTTCACTCAATCAATCTCCGCTTAAATAATATTCTTCAGTTATGGTTCATACATAAAAATAACCGTTGAAAGGAACTTTTGGATATCGAAACAAGTCGATGACATGGGCTTAATCTTAGGTAAAATCCTTTCATAAATTAAAACGTAATGAAGTTGGTAAATATTTTAGGTAGACGCTTTTAAATCACTCTATAAAGTCAACAATTATTAATTAACTAGAAAAGAGGCGTAACAATTTTAAATATATTGTTGTATTATATATAAAAATATATTTTCTTGATTATTCATAATAGATAACTAATTAATTTCAATTAAGTATTGAATTTTGCTTCGATTCTATAAACTTTTGAAATTTGAAAAACAAATTCTCCAGCTAATATATTAGATTGTGTTCTAAACAAATTCTAGAGTGCAACGAATTTTATAATAAATATTTACGCCAAAAAATATACATATCATTTGGTTTATTTTCTCAATCGTTTTCTAAATCTCCAAAGTTCTTAAAAGTTTAAATTATATGTTAAATACCAAAATCCCATTAAGAGATAATTCGCAGCTTTACAAAACATTTTTGAAAAGTCTACATAAGACCTCGAAAATGTATTAAATTTGGTATTCGACTTTTCAGTTACTTTTTCCCCCCAGAGCAGCTTTACGAAAGCGTTAATAAAAACTTTTTGTAAATCTCTTGAATGTTTGAAAAGAAATTAAATTTAAAAATTCATTAATATATTATATTATATTAAATACTAATCATTAATAAAATAATTTAAGACAATATACAATAACTTATTCAAAAATTAGTTTTTATATTTTATTTAAAGTTTCTAATTTCATAATCTCCATTTAAAAGAATATAACTAAAGCTCCTGTAAATCTTTAGAAATATTATAACTATAAATTTATATAGTATAAAGGCAACAGGTGCCCAAAAGTCTCAAAATTTGAACTAATCATGAATTTATAGCACTTTTCAGCAGTTGGCTTAAAAACAGATTTTTATACTAATTGAACAAAGTCTTTAGCAAAAGTCGTCAACCTCACATAAAAATGTCCAGACTTTGGATTGAAAATTTGCATAATTTTTTTGTATTTTTTGTATATTTTTTTTTGTATTTTTATTTTTACTTTCTTTTCAAATTATTTGATGACAAGAAATTATTATAACCCATGGCAAGGGTATAAAAAATAAATATTCATTTTACTGACTTTGGCACTCAAACTGTACTGAACTGAACTGAAAGTTCGTTTCGATTTTCATCATCAAGTTTTTCTTTTATACTTTCTGTTGTGTTGGTGTTGTTTTTTCTTTTTCTTTATTCACCAAAAAATTTACTTCTGCTGTCGTTTGGTTGGCTGTTGATGCTGCTTTTGGCAGTTTAATCTTAAACTTTTTTGCTTTATTTTATTCTTGAATAAACATTTGCAGGGCTTAAATAGTTTCTGTTTGCATATAGACCAAAAAGAAAACAAAATTTGTTAGAATAAAAAAAAAAGAAGAAGGGGGAAAACTAAAATTGACACTATACTTAACCCTTTTGTTTGGATGCTCTTTTTGGCTTTATTGTGTGTCGGTGTGTGTCGGTGTGTGTGTTAGTGGGTGTTTTGTATCTGTGTGTGTGTGTTGGCCCAATCAAAGGTCCTGAATCTTTGTTAAGTTATCTAACAAATGGCCATCTAAATGGCAAATGTTGAAGCTAAAAAGCTTTTACTGAACCGGCGACGACTAAACTGATGTTTATATTAAATTACGGTTTTCGGCATTTTTGGCCTTTTCTTGGTCGACTGGCCTTAACTCACCTTTAGGCCAGTTGCCTGTTGGATGGTTTTTGTTTGGTTTGGTTTTTTGTTAACTGGTTGCTTCTATTGTCTAGACTCTAGACTTTTTACACCCTTTCCCTCCCATATACCACTCTCACTCTCTGTGTGTGTGTGTGTGTGTTTGGAACTCCTAAAGTGTGTGCCAATTTGTGCGTAATTAAAAGCGTTAAAGTTTTTGTGATTTGCTTAACATAAAATTTGCATTGCAATTGATTTGCCCTTTTTATATTCATCATAAATAAATTATGGGCCTCATTTAATTGCGCGCTCGTAAAGTACACAAAAGAAGAACGTTTGGTAGAGATAGAAGCGTAGGTAGGTAGGTAGGAAGTCCGTAAGTGTACATAGGTAGGTAGGTAGGTAAGTAAGTAAGCTACCTACCTACATTGAGGCAACAGGCGTTCTTTTCAATTGGATTGCTGGAAAAGAAATGCAATTACTTTTGAGTTTTTACTCTAGATAGAAGAAATCACTTAAGCTGCGAACAAAACAAACAAAGGGATAAAGCTCAAGCAAAAAAAAAAAAAAAAAAAAAAAAAAAAAAAACCGAAAGAAAACCAAAGAATAAACCAAATGACAAAACCAATGGCAAGGCGGGTAGAGGTAAACGGAAACGAAGGAAAGGGACTACGGTGGTCGGTCCTACTTCTCTGTGGAATTTAGCGAGCAGAAAGCATACAAAACGAAATACGAAAATAAGTAAAGCAAATTAAAACGCGTTTCTGTTATTATTCCAATCTTTTTGGGCTCTTCCTGCATCCCAAATGGCATGGTGGCACTCTAAATAAAGTGAGAAACAGATGTAATGTAAATAAGATGAAGTTTAAACACCCTTTCTTATCTTTTGCTGGGGTCAGGCACTTCCGAAATTAGTTAAAATGTATGTTTTATACTTGTTTTTTTTTTTTTAATTATTTGCTGGGTTAAATATATGTACTGTAAATTATATAGAAACTAAATTAATAACTTCCAAATGTTGATTTGGCATTCTATATAAGCTAAGGGACTCAACTAAGTATTTTTTGAGCTTGTATACCCTTTCCACTTCACTTTTTTTTTTTACTAATATGACATTCCAAATAAATAAGCAAGATGCTAAAATAAGAAATTGGAATGTCCTTTTATTGTTTAATATATTGGTTAAGGCAAAGTTTTAATACTCTATAGTTTCTATTCTCTTCTTTTTTAGTATTAACGTTTTTTAAGATAAAATTTCAAATAAATCAATATCTATGGGGAACATTTATATTTCAATTAAATAAGATTTATTTGCTTTCAATTCAACTTAAACTAAAATATAATATAATTAAACTTTAAAGGACTATCCAAGTTTCTTTTTACACTAATAAATTTCCGATCTGGAAATTCAAATAAACTTAGAGAACAACTTATAACCATTCTAGGACTTTGTTTCATCTTTAATATCAATCGTGTATTAAATTTTATATAAAGTAAAGATTCTAATTAATTTTTGTTTGCTTCTTTATGGTAAAGATTAGAAGGCCTTGCCCCTACATCTCCTCCTCCTATATAACATGTGTATAAGTATATATAATAAGCATTCTATATAGTATAAATGTAAGTTGATCCTACACTCTTTTTTCCCAAATTATCTTTGCCCTAACATTGAGTTTGTTTACTCAACTAATTGCACTCATATTCGAGTTGACTTTTGGCCAGTTTATTGGCTTTTCTTATCAAGAGGTTTATGATGGCGCATATTTTTCTACTTAGCCCGTTTTAATAAGAAAAGGCTTAATATAGTTAGGCCACTTATAGTTAAGTGGGCTTATAAGTAGTTAAGTAAGTGTATAGAAATGTTAATGCCAACATTGCTTGCTAGTGAATGATATATGTACATACTATATATGAAAATCTCGTCAAGTTGCACTAGATTTACTTTTTGTGCTTCGCTTTTGCTGTTTTTTTGATTTCTTTTTCTTATTTTGGTATCTTTCGTATCTACTTTACAGATCTTATTATACGCGACGAAAATTTCGTCCCATTTATGCCAAGGTGATGAACAGCTATGCAAATGCCTGTCGCAAGTCCTCGACCTATCAATTTCAACGATATGCTGGTGCCAACTCGCTGAGTTTGGTGACAGGACTCTTGCCATTCACCTCTGAGATGGCCCTCTTTGAATTCCCCTTCAATGAGCTGTTGGTAAGTAAAACGAAAAAACCAACAAATGGAATGAATGAATGAATGAATGAATATATCAGGCCTACTATCTTCTTGTTTGTGTACCAATCTACCTTCTACCCATTTCTCATCCTCTGTCCCCCTTTTTTGATTATGCAGATTTGGGCGGTGCTCACGAAGCGGCAACAGATGGCATTACTGATGTGGACGCATGGTGAAGAGGCATTGGCTAAATCATTGGCGGCCTGTAAGCTATACAAAGCCATGGCCCATGAGGCAGCCGAGGATGATTTGGATACCGAAATCTATGAGGAATTACGTTCCTATGCCAAAGAGTTTGAAAGCAAAGGTAAATTTAATGGTATCGAGTATTTCAAATTGGCTAATTGTGCAATTTTTTGATTAAATGGCTTTGCAGGCAATAAATTGCTGGACTTTAGCTATCGCCAGGATGCGGAAAAGGCACAACGTTTGCTAACCTGTGAGCTGCATTCGTGGTCAAATCAAAGTTGCCTCTCACTGGCTGTTGCAGCCAATCATCGAGCCCTATTGGCCCATCCCTGCAGTCAAGTGATATTAGCTGATTTGTGGATGGGTGGCCTAAGGACACGCAAGAATACCAACTTTAAGGTAAATTAATTTCAAGTTCAAATATATACGAGTGCATATATATTTAATTATATTTGTATTGTTTATCTATTAAGGTGATCTTGGGTCTAATCATGCCATTCTATATACGGCAATTGGATTTCAAATCAAAAGAAGAGCTACAACAAATGCCACAAACTGAGGAAGAGCATTTGGAGAATCAAAATTTGGATAATGATGATTCAGATAGATCGCAACCAGATGCTGAGGTAAGTTTTTTTTAAATGTTTTCAAAAACATTTTTAAATCAAAATTCTCGTTCTCTTAATCATCCTGGTTTAATGGTCTCTCTTAATAAAAAGGTTTCATTTAAAATTTTATGTTTTTGTTTGTTTACTTTTATTACTACTACTACTTAAATACTATCGTTCTACTACCTTTTTATATGCTTTACTTAACTTACTAATATATCATAAATATATACATACCTATATATTTATACCACCAACTAAAGAAATAAGCAAAACAAAAACCAAATCATAATTCTATCTTGTTTATAGAATGCCCTATTAAAAACCAAAAGATCCATTTCCTTGAGATATAGGATGGGCGCGGGCAATCATAATCGCGACAAGGTAGTAAAAAAAAAAAAAAAAATTAAAAAACAAAAAAAAATTTAAAATAAAAAACAATTTCCAATTTATTTCTGTTAACTGTTACTGTAACTGTATTTCTTGTATTTTATAAATCTTTTTCATTTTTATGTTTGTTGCCTTCTGTCTCTACTGTGTGTGTTTAGTCTGTGTGTGTGTATGTGTGTGTGTGTGTGTGCGAGTGATTTTATACTCTCTTTATATTCTACTCTACTGTACTGTATTTTATACTCTATAATCTACTCTTTATATATGCTGTCCATCTATCTAACTGTATTTAACTATATACACATATGTATATTTTTTCTGTTTTTTTTTTTTTATCAACACACATACATACATAATTACATACATGCGTATATATGTACTTATATATAGTTTAGTTCAATTTAATATTGATTTTGTCTGTGAGATATTTTTAGTTCAAACAGTTTGACATAATCACGTGGAACAAAACAAGCACGTGATAAGTTTTTTTTTACCTCTTTGCTTTTGGGTTTTAGTTTTAATTTGTTTCCCGGGGCAAACTTTAGGGCTAGATGCAGACATTCATGTTCACCTTTGGTATACATATACATACATATAGATATATATGTGTGTGGGGGTGTGTGTCAATCTATATGTTCTTAATCAAACTTTAATTACTTAATAACCATTTTCCATTTAACCTTTCTCTCTCTCTCTCTCTCTAAATTTCTGTGTATCTTTGCCTCTTTCTAAACCTTTACTTTCTCTACAAGTGCAAACTAATACAAATAGAAAAGAGCTCACCATCATATAAAAGTCTTGCCAATTCAACAGATGTAAGTTTTGGTTTTAACCCTCGCAATGATTAGCTTTCTCGCAAGTTGAGAAAATTGAGTGCCAAATGCCATTAGCAGAAATCCTTTCTGTTGTGGACAATATGTGGGCATCATTCTATATGGCTTAAAGCTACATTTAAACTTCAATTAAGTAATAAACGTGCACACAACCAAACCATTCACTTAGTTAATTACTCTTGCTTTCACTCGTACATACATACATACATACATATGTAGATACATATATACATACTACATATGTATGTCAAGCTGTTTACTCTATGTGAAGGAGTAGAGAGAAGTGGGAGTAAAACTCTGCACTTAAGCAAATATTGTTTTTCACTTACACACAAACCCACAAAATCTCTCTTCACCCCTCCTCTACCCCTCGACCCATCTACCCAACCCTACCCTACTACCGCAAGTCTCTAAATGTCACACAATGTGCTCATATCCTTGCCGTTCTGGGAAATCCCTTAATCAGGAAATCAAATTAAATTTCTCTATTCATGATGGGACAGAAATCTATACAAAAGGCACCTAAAAGCATCACCAGCTTCTATTGTTCAATTTTCTATATAAATCATAATTTAAATCGAGAGGAATGTCATCAAACATTTTCGGGATAGCTTTAAATTTTTAAATTGAAAAGAAATCGAAACTAATTTATTCCTATTGATGTTGTTAGAGGGCTGCATCAGAAGTAACTAAAACATAAAAGAAATGAGTTAGCGAATGCATTCAAAATAAAAAATTTTGAATTTAAATTTTAGCGTAGATTTATTTATTTTTTGTTATTTTATTTTGAATCTAAATTTTATCGCAGATTTATTTATTTTACTGGGATATGGTTACTTATTAATCTGAATAATAAATAAAATTTAACAGGAGTAATTTAAAAAATAGAAAAAATTATAGATTTTAAAAAGTCACTGAATCTTAAAAGATTGTACCTATTATACAAAGTAGATAAAATAATAATTTGAAATAAATGAAACTCCTGGATTGAATTTCTAAAGTTATCAAACGGCCCTCGTTCATGGCAAATTAGCTGAAATTCTAATATTTGAGTATTTTGACCTTTCAATTTGCTTGCAATTTTCATTTGATTAAAAAAATATATATTCTTTATGTCTTTTCTATTTATTGGTAGTTAGAGAAAATATCATTTGTGCATCCTTTTGGAATGCCTTTTTACTATATATACTCGTACATATATCAAATTAAAATTGGCATATTGATTCATTTATGGTAACAAGCACACACATACATACATACATACAGACATGCATACATACATACATACGTACATATTGAAAAATTCAATTTTCATCATAATTTTCATTGCTCAAGTTCTTTGATTTATTTCAATTTTCATCTCTTGCATATATGTACATGTAGAATATCGAAACAAATGGAATTTATTTCACTTTAATTTATACATACCTACATTTTTTTTGTATATTATTGATTTGATATAAATGCAAAACCATTTGAATGACAAAAATAAAAAATTATTCAAAAATCAAATCCAAATCCAAAAAAAAAACAACAAACCCAAAAACCGTTGCAGGCTCTATTGGCGGATACATATTCAGTGCGCAATACAAAAGTACATGAAAATGGCAAAGTGAGTAAAATCTTCAACATTCCAACAAATGCAACAATCTACCTAGAGACAACAAACACACAAAAATACATACATATATACACACACACACACACATAGAACAACAAGAAAAACAACTACAACAACAACACCAACTATACTTGCAATTAGATAATAACACCTACCAAAAAAAAAAACGATACACTTGAATAAACTTAACATTTTAGTTATTTCTACTTAGTTCTTAAAAAAAACATTGTATGACATGCGTTAACGCATATGTCCTCCCTTACCCACCACCCTCCCCGTAGTAAACGTATGATAATACATACATATGTATGTGTACAGACCAACTTACTTACCATGTATGTATATATATATACAGGGTGTTCGAATTGAATTGCATACTAATTGCGTCTATGGTTTATGGAAAACATAAGAAATATATACTATTCTATTATTAATTAATTCTATTTTAGCATTCCAATACCGATCGCATAATATTTTTTACAGTTCCACTCCCTCCTCCAATCGATCTAACAAAAGAAAACTTTGTGTGACGTTGAATGTCAAATATCAATAGTTATAAATTATGTTATATGGTTTTAGAACCACTGTTAGCGTTCGAAATAAGCACTGGAACACTATTCAAGTTCTTCTAGAAGGTTTTAGAACCGCTGGAAGCCCATGAGCCCTTAAATTAGGCGAAGAAACATTGCTTTAAAAGGTTTTAGAACCACTGGACGTCAAAATAAGTTCTGGAGTATAATTTTAGAATCTTTTATACTTATGTTACAAGGTGTGTAAAACCTTCCTTCAGCTACAATTTTCTAAACTCTTTCAAAAAACTTTTCGCGAATAAAGGATATTCATTTAAAATCAAAATGGCTCCAGAAGTGTTTTAAGCTAAAAGTGGCTTCAAATTTAATTGCATTTCAATTTCATGGGGCACCCTGTATATACATAAATGGTGTACATATGTACTCGCTCATACATAAGCCGATTTTATTATTATACTTATATTCCTCTCATTTGCCATTTAAAAAGAGTTTGTCTTTTAGTACCCATGTATTTGTATCCAATTTTACAGGTTAATCTCACTGCTGGAGCGGAAGAGCAACCCTCCAAAGTTAGTTAATGTCCAACAATTTTATTTTCTTTCCTCTCTCCCTCTCTTTCTATCTCTACCTCTCTCTCTCTCTTTCTATAGCTCTTGCTCACTTACACATACTTATTATTAGATTTTGACCATATGTATAATTTAAATATTTATTTTCCCTGGTTCATTTTCACATAAATCCCTTTAAACATATAGAAATCTTGGAGTAGTTTTAATCTTTTGATTAATTGCAGCTGAAAATGTTTTTGCATTAGCTTTACATTTTTTGCTTTCGCTTATATTATTCTCTTGCATGTATAGAGTGTACATACACACAGATATGTATATATATATGCACATAGTTTATATATGTATATGTATATATATACATATATGTAAACACATCAATGGACAGCTTATAGCCTTATCAAATGCAGCTCCGTTAATGAATTAGATAAATTAAATCACAATTAAAATCCATTCAATTAGCCGCCTAGCTTCCCCCTTTTTATAAATCACTTTTGCTCTTGCTCAGTTTTTGTTTTTATTTCGTATCTCTCTCTCTCTCTCTTTTAATGATGAATGTGCTTGTTTCAATTGCACATTTATAGCTACAGATCGTGTATATATATATATATAGATAATAATATCAAATAAATAGCTTGAATTTTAATTTTTCCATATATATAAATATCTAAATAATTTTCTTCTATCGCATAGATCTCATTAACCGATTCGGATCCCTCACAATTTCGTGATATGTATCTTGTGTCGGATACATATAGTGAAATCAAGCAACATCAACCGTTGCGATTGAAGAAGAAATTTCATGAATTTTATACGGCACCCATAACAAAATTTTGGGCCGATTCAGTAAGTACATAATATAATCTGTCAATATATATCATTATTAGCTTTTAATTAAATTTTTTATTTCGGGTTCTCTTCCCTTTTTTTTATTATTATTATTTTTCATTTAGATTGCGTACATGTTCTTTCTAATAATGTTCTCATTCACGGTTTTGGTTAAAATGGGGCCAGTGCCACGTTGGCAGGAATGGTATTCGATAGCGTATATAACGACATTGGGTTTCGAGAAGGTGCGCGAAATTATATCCTCTGAACCAGTGGCTCTTACGTGAGTAATGCTTAATATAACCAGGCCATTCACTTAATGATTACAAATGAACCTTTTTTACCCCCCCTCCCTCCCTCCTTCACTATATTTTTGGTAGTCATAAATTCTCAGTTTGGGCCTGGAACATGTGGAATCCCTGCGATGGTGCTGCCATTATACTCTTTCTCATTGGTCTCGCCTTTCGTTTTCGTCCCAATACAATGGATATTGGTCGTGTCATTTACTGTGTGGATAGCATCTACTGGTATTTGCGTATACTTAACATTTTGGGTGTCAATAAATATTTGGGTAAGTGTTACTAATGTCTAATGGTCATTCCAGAGGGGAACCTCTGACTGACTGATTGATTGATTGATGGTTTGTTGTTACAGGTCCTTTGGTAACCATGATGGGTAAAATGGTTAAGAATATGATTTACTTTGTGGTTCTACTGGCGGTTGTCTTGATGAGTTTTGGCGTCAGTCGTCAGGCCATTCTGTATCCAAATAATGAGCCAACTTGGCGACTAATTAGAGAGGTAAGTAAACTTGGCGAAAAAAAAATCAAGAAAGCCGCAAAGAAAACCAAAAAAAAAATATTAAAGGGGGGAACAATTGAAATTAAGTAGAAGGGGGGGTGAAAGCAAACTTCTAATTGTGTGTACATACACTCGTATATTGTATGAATGTTTTGAATGTCTCAATGTGTGTGTGTGTGTGCGTTTATGAGTGTATGTGTGCTACTGACAAAAAAAAAGTGTTTACCAAATTGCAGCTTAAAAACCAATAAATTTATATTAACGAAGCAGAGTACATGCATTTACTTACCTAAGAAACGCATCAATTCTCTCAGTAGTAGCAGAACAAACATGGAACGTTTTCCTTTCCTTTTTTTTTTTGGTCAATCTCTCGCTCTCTCTATCTATCTCTCTATATATTTTTCTTAAGTAGATACTGGTCGAAAAGAAACAATTTCATTTACTAACTGCAAATTTTCCCATTGTCTTTGTATTGTATTCTTCTTTCTTTCTTTAACCTTTTTCCTTTTGGTTATTTTTAACTCACCTCAAATTCGAATTGCATTTCACTTCACTGTTCATCGTCCTGGCTTTCGTTTCGTATCAAAAAAATTACAAAACAAAAAACAAAAACAAAACGAAAAAAAAATACAACCAACAACCGAAAACTTAATTCGAAAATGTGACAGGTTATTGCTGGCTCTATAAATACACCTGGATTTTTGGGTGCACTTGGTCATAATAGTCGGTCGCATAATGTACGTGGAGCCAGTTCATATGCCGGCTATCATCGTTTCCAGCCAACGTCAGCACCAACTTTACCAACTACAACAGCAACAAGTGCACCACCACCACCACCAACAGCTGCAACACCAACAACACCAACATTGGCTGCAACAGCAATGGCCGGAAATTTAACAAACGTAAAAACGAAATTCACAAAAATTGGTTTGCTATGTTTAGAGAGAGAAATAACGAAATGTTTAGACTGAAAAAAAATCTATCTGCTTTCTATCTATGCTGTAATGGCAATCCTGTCTACTATATAGTTGTTGTTGTTGTGTACAAATCCACAAAAAAAAAAAAAAATAATGATCAATGTGAACTGTTATTCGGTTTCCCCTTTTCCGTTTCAGTTTCTTACGTTCTTGCTTATTAATCTTTGTATTCCTTGCTGTTGGCCCCGAAACGAACCCTCCCCCCTGTATCTCCCCCACACAGTGTGGTGTTTCTTTTTCTGACTCTTTATGTCTCACTCCCTGGTCAATAATTTGTCTCAAAAGTCCTCGCCTATCGAAAACCGAACTCAATATGCCAGCCGAATGGTTGCCGAAGCGACAACCTTTGTACATAGAAAAAAATCATTGCCTACTTTGTTTTTTGCTAAATTTCAACTGCATCTGATGCGCCAATTCGTTGGTTGTTTTAAGTACACCAACATTTTTGTATTAGCAATTTTGTGCAGTGTAAAACGCCTCACAATAAATATATGTATACATTTTTATTGGGCCACCGTTTTGTGCCAACTCCTGTGATTATATAAACAAATAAACGATAATAATAATTTTTTCGATCAAGAAACTTGGACTATCAAATATGTATTAGATTTTCTTATATTCTGTCCAAGCTGAGGCAAGTTATTGACTAGTGTTGCTCTCGTCGGTGTTGTTATTGCTCTGTCTATCTCTCCCTCTTTTTATATGTTTCTATGTCTCCCACTCTCTCTCTCTCTCTCTGTCTCTCTTTGTCTCCCTGCTACTGTGATATAGCATTTTTTTGGAATATGTGAGATTGAATATCCTTGTTACCTTGCTCGCTTAAGCCCAAAAGATTTTCTCTTTATTTCGAACATAATTTCATCTTAATTTCTATCTTGGAATCTCAACTCTTTGAATGTCTATTGCATGTTATAAACAAACATAGCGTTTTTAGCATCGTACCAAGTAAATGTGTGTACTCGGTTTCCCTTGATTTAGTTTAACAAAATATATATGTGTGTTTTATAATTATGGTTTTTTTTCGTACTATAAAATTGGCAGTTCTCTTTCATTTGCATCATAGTTTTTGCATGCAAAATGCTTCATTTATACAGGGATCGATTACTCAATATATACAACTCATTATTAAATACATGCATATATACATATATGTAGATATATTAAATTACCAACTGTTTGCTTTAGTAAATTTTTCAATTAAAATTAAAAGTATGGGGAAAAATCATTACGTTTAGTCGAATTCAATTAGTCGACTGTGTCTGCATTATATGCAAATGAGAAACGTTTAATGATGGGCAGCATGCTGGTATCTACACCAATACACACACACAAACAACCTCAGACTTAAACATACCCACACTACATGCATACAAATACCATATTTCAACTGTATTTTCAATGTATAAAGAAAAAAAAAACCAAAAAAAAAAATCAAAAACTTAAATATAGATGAATGTGTGTGTCCCCCATGCCAATGTGAAATGGTCAAAATTGAATTAAGCTTGGCCATTTCGTCTTGCCGTTGATGTGATGTGTTGCCTCACAGCAGTGGCCAATTTTGATGATGATTTTTAATTTATCGTTTTTGCCTTATCCCCATACACACACTCACATACACACAAACACAAATATATAGGTCACCTACCAGCCCTATTTTATGTTGTATGGTGAGGTATTTGCCGATGATATCGATCCACCCTGTGGCGAAGATCCAAAACAAGGGGCCTGTGTTACGGGTAAGTCTTATCTACCCTTTTTCACATTGCCCTTCGTTTTTATTAATTTTTTTTTCTTCACTTGAATAATCAAATTTGCAGGCCGCTGGGTTACACCGATAACGATGTCCATGTATCTGTTGATTGCCAATATATTGTTAATTAATCTTCTCATTGCCGTCTTCAATAATATATTCAACGAAGTTAACTCGGTGTCACATCAGGTAAGTTAAATGTTTAAGTTAAAGTGTTTTTATTTTAATTAATAGTTAACTTGCAATTCTATCTATTCGTTTCGTTTTCTATAGGTTTGGATGTTTCAACGATTCACCGTTGTGATGGAATATCAACAGAAACCCGTATTGCCGCCACCTTTCATTGCCTTCTGCCATTTCTATTCCATGCTCAAGTGTTGTGTACGCAAAGCGAAAGGTGAGCCCGGCATGAGCAAGTTTAGCTTTGTTCCCTGTGAGTCTCTAACCAAATGCGAGCGTCTCATTCAATTTTGAACAGAACTAACACACTCTCTTTCTCTGTTTTATCTCTCCTCCTCTATACATATAAATATACATGTATATATATATATATATATATCCTAAATTATATATATGTATATATATATATATATGTGTGTACACATATGTATTTTTTTTAAACTTTATTCCTTTTGCTTGGCCCCTGCGTGTATGTGTATGTCAATGATATATATACTATATACCTTATATGAAATGAAAATCGAATTTGTCATAAAATAACAATACCAATAACAACAATAATAACAACAACAACCACAACAACAATAATATATAATCTGTTTATGCTTTCCTTTTGTAAATTGAAATTCTATTGTAAATGTTACATTCTTTGTTGTTGTTGCTCTTGTTGTTGTTGTTTTGTTGCCCTTATTGTTATTGTTCTTTTGCGTTTTATCCACTGATATTTTCTACTTACCTTGAAAAAAACAAACAACAACAACTCACTTCATTCCAAATATGCTACTACTTTATCCCCGTTGGAATCGACTGTCACATATTTGTATATATATATGTCCATATATACATATCCTATATAAATATATATAGGATTGGAGGTTCAACGTGACAATGGTCTCAAGCTATTCCTTGAAAAGGATGACTTGGAACGTTTATATGACTTTGAGGAGGAATGCGTTGAAGGCTTTTTCCATGAGCAGGAAATCATTTTAAATCAGTCAACCGATGAGAGAGTGAAAAATACAACGGAGCGTGTCGAGACCATGTCACAGAAAATCGAGGATATCAATCAAAAGGAGAATATACAAACGGCTACCGTACAGGTATGTATGCAAATTTTTCATCTTCTTTTGTCTGTATTGTTTGTTTATATATATGTATGTATATGTACATATGCATACATATACATATACATATACATATACATATAGTATGTATGTATGTTTGGTTCAAATTGATGCGGGTACTGACAGTAGTCTGTAGTAGTAGTAGATTGCCGGAAATGGGGAAATGGAAAATTGAAAATTGGTCACTCATGAGCTGCACCATCAGCATCTGTCTCAGCATCAACAGCTTTAGTAATATCAGCTTTTTTATACCCTAGAAAAAATGGGTATATTAATTTTGTTTGATTGTTTGCTATGCATAAAAGAAAGCATCTCCCACTATATATATTTCATATACAAATTCTTGATTCTGGGTTCTTATGTTGAGTTAATATTGCTATATCCCTCAGTCCGTCCGCCTATCTGTCTAGATCAACACGATCACCTTCAAGATTGTTAAATCTCCAGAACTAAAGTGTGTACATAGGCTTCTTTTAAGTGCAGATATTGTATATATTGGAATCATCCCGATAGACGAATATACATATTATATAGTTCGTATTAACAGATTAGTAGAAAATTGGTATATATTAGCTTTATAACTTATTTAATTTTCAAGTGATTTTTAAGAAACATTTTATTTCCAAGCTTGGCATATATATATAAACTTCTACCAAGATTTATCAGAATTTTTTCACTATATCATATTACAGCCTTAAAACGATCAATAGAAACTTTGGTATGGAAAAACTTTTCGTTTACTTAACTTTGCAAAAGTATTTTAACAAAAATTAAAGTCATATACTGTCAAAATACTTTACGAGATTATTTTTCTCAAATTCTTTCTTTATATTTAGTTCTTTTACTGCTAAAACTGGCGCTGAAATTGATATAAATCTTTTCGAATTTGTGTCGCCGCATAAATGAATAAAGTTTTATAGAATATAGATATTTATAGATCGACTTTTCATATAGCTGTCATACAAATATCGAAAAAATTAACTACGAAGTGTGAAGCAACGCTTTGAACGTTAATTCTCAGACTTTAGCCTAAGTTTTGCCTTGCAACAGAAGTCCTATGTATATTCAATTTCTAACTAGAGAACTTGCAAGGGTATACAAACTTCGGCATGCTTAATAAAAAGTTTGACAATCGAGTTTATGTTTTTCTTCTTTTACTAACCCTGGTCCACTCTATTTGCAAGGTGATTGCATTGAAGGGGGGGTTGTGGGGGAGTTGGGAAAACAAAAAAGAATTCACACATGCACTTTCTGCTTTAGAGGGAAGGGAGGGGAGTGGCCAGTGCTCATATTTGCTAAACGTTTGTCTGATTGCCATTACTCATCCATCTTGGCATTGTTGTTCCTGCATCACTTTCTACTTTTTTTCTTCTTTTCTTTTTTTTTTTTGCTTGCAGAACATTGAGTTTCGTTTGCGTAAAATGGAAGAATCATCCGAACAGATACTGTCTCATCTGGCGGTCATACATCGTTTCATGTCCACGCATACCGCTGGCACGGACGATTTGCGGGGCTCTGTGATGAACATTCCAGTTGAAATGCATCGCGTGCGCACCATTTCAATGTCGGACAATGAAGGGGGAATAGCTGGAGGAATTATAGGACCTTTGTACCCTGGTCCGGGTAGTGGTGGAGGTGGTAGTGGTAGTGCTGGTGGCGGTGCGGGTGGTGGTACCGGTGGTGGTGGTGGTGGCGGTGCCAGCGGTGGAGGCAACTTGACACTTGGTCTAAGTGCTGCACTCAATTTAAATTCACTTCAGGTACGTTTAGCTGAACATATTTCGCTTATTTCATTTAATGTTGAGAATGTATCCTTAGGTCAACAATCGACGACGTTTCAATCGTTCGCTAACCGAAGTGCGTCCAGATGCCTACATCTTGGATGAGGGCACACATTTCGAAGTTGTACCATTGCCTGAAGAGCCCGATGAGGTGGTTAAATCTCGTGAAGCACTCAACGAACAGGTGGTCCGCAAGGCATCAATGATTTCAGAGGCAGATTCCGATATCTATTTACCATTATCCCAACGTCCGTCCACCTGTGAGACAGTCAAACGTACACCATATGTGACAGTCCGTCAGGATACGGGAGCCAGTACTGAAAGCAAGGATACTCTAACACCAATGGGCAACAATGATGATGATCAGACTCTAGTCGGTGGCGGTGGTGATAATTCTGATGATGCTACACCGGATATCAACTTTGAGGGTAATTTCCTAGACGACAACTAAAAATCTACCAAAAAAAAAAAACAAACTGCTTTTCGTTTACTTTTAATACTGGTTAACTCGGTTAATTTCTCTTAATTATCTTCTGTTTGTTGTTGTTGTTGTTGTTCTTGTTTCATCTATATATATTCTTCTTCCTGTTCTGTTCGGTTCTGTAACGCTTTATTGTTGTTGTTATTGTTGTTGTGATCGCTTCGATAAAAAAGAAAAACAAAATATATACATATATCATCGTTCTCATCGCCTATATATACAGCTGCCAGACATCGGGCATTGCGTCAGCGCACTGTCTCGCTATGTCGTCGAAATTCGGAGACTTACTCGCTAACTGGAGCGGATATTAATCGCTCCCATATAAGCCTCAATCAGTTGACAAGTTTATCACGTCGTCAGTTGAGCCTCACACAATCGGAACCGGATAGTGATAAGGATATACCCGTAGTAGTAGCAGCAGCAGCAGCAGCCGCAGCAGCAGCACATCAGGGTATGTACAATTGAAAAAAAAGAAGAAAATTCTATCTACTTGTGTACGTACACACACAAACACACACACACACCTACACATTCACACTCCTTCCTTAATACCAAAAAAAAAAAGAAAATACAGACAATCAATCAAAAAAGAAAACAATCAATGCTCTAAATTATGGCCACTAATCTAAGCTTTTGCTATCAAATTGGCCATTAAATTAGCACTAACCACAAATCAGTAATACATTCTTGTTAACATACATACACACACACACTCATACTCAACTATACTCAATCTTGGCAAGACGAGTTCCTTATTCATCTTCATACAATTCATTCACTCTCTCTCACTCTCTCTGTCTCTCTGTCTTACCTAACCAAAAACCGATTCACCACTATCTCTCTCTCAAAATCCAAAAAAAAAAAAAAAAAAATCAATCCATACTCTTTAGGTAAATCAGTATTGCATGCGAAACCCTCAAGAAATGTCTTGCTGAGACTGCACAGCGAGTATACATCGATAACGGATGAGCTGGAAAACGTTTGCCATATGATAGCCTCGCCAACGGTCTCACTCCAAAGCAATAAAGGTAAGCTGGGCGCATCAAGATGATATATTTCATCATACTCAAAGTCTAGGCCCAGTTAATCCTTGTTAACAATAATATCAAAAAATAAATAAATAAATAAAAAAGAAAGAAGCTAAACGGACGCAGTGCCTCAGTATCCATTTGCCGCCTGCCTGTCTGCTTGTGCTGCCTGCCTGTCTGCCTGCCAATTGTTTACCCAGTCTGCTTGTGCTGCCCTCACAGCTGCTTATTTACTCTACCAACATATTCCCAATAGATGGTCAAGTTAACTTACATTATTTGTTTCCCTTTGTTTCATAGCATCATTGGATCGACCCAAAACGGAAATGTCGCGAGCTGAAGCTGCCGCTCTGTTGGAGAAGAAACATTTGAAAGAGTGCGAGGAGAACGATTATAGGATACTAGAGGGTTTATTTGAGGCACGCGGTTCAATTGATGCCTCAGCTCAGCCGTTTGAGGTAGCCATCCACAGTGACCATGCCAAAGCTTGTATTTATCATTTTCTTTTATTTTCCATTTAGATTGGTGTCTCTGTGGACTACAGCCATCGGCATCCGCTGCGACGCGAGACTGCTATCGAACTGTCGCCGTCAAAACCAACAGCGGATGGTGGTCCCCTTGGCGGCGGCGGTGGCGACAGCAGTGATACTAGTGGAGCGGGTAGTAGCAGTGCCATGGTTGTGGTGGCCAGTGGTTTTCAATTGAAAAATGAAAGACCCTGGCAGCGTAATTCATCGATGGAACAGCAATCGTATCAGTCGCCATTGGTGCCCACAAGGGCAACAAGTGATTTTCTTAATCCACCATACGAAAGCAGCGGAAGATTGTTTAAAAAATCCAGTGAAAGTTTACAAAAGAATTCCAGTACCGATACGGATTATTCGGCACATCCGTATCGTTTTATTAAACAGAGTTCCAATGAGACAAATACCTCGCTAACGGGCTCCTATAATGTGGATACACCATCATTGACAGCGGAACCATCGCTTGATGCTGGCGATACACAATCGGCATCTGGGATTGGCATTGGAGTTGGCGCTGCCACAGCGCGTTACCAGCCCAAGCGAACGGCATCTGTTGGCGCTGCCGATGGTAAACGTTTGCGCGACGAGAGTTCCAGTTCATTGGATCTAAGTGCGGCGCCAGTAGCGATGCAGGCAGCGCCAGCTTTGCCAATCCGACCGATGCAGCTGAAGAAACAGTTTAGCGTGGACCAGGGCAAGCCGCAGCCAACTGGCGCAGCTTTAATAGCAGCTGCCGCTGAAGTCAATCCACCTGACATGCGTGAGGCTGCTGCCCAGGTTGGGGCCAAACTGATTTCCATGCAGCTAAAACCACAACTGGGCATGAATGTACTAAAAGAGAGTAGCTCCAGTACAGAGGAGTCACGAGATGGTGAACCCCAATCTTTGACCCTATCGGCGGCATCATCATCCAATTTAACCATACCACAGATAAGCACACATTTAGTGCAAGATGAAATAGCCAAATTGTCATCAAATATTAAAAGTAGCACCGAATCGGAGAAAGATCCGCCCTATAATGAGACAATGTGCTAAGATTATATAGAATATATTAACTATATATTGCTTAACTAAGTATATTTATAGACAGAGACTAGTAAGTGTTTTAGGCTTATCTTATAAATGATTATGGTGTCCCACTTTGTGCTCAAATGAATTACCTACTAGTCAAGGGTCAAATGGACCGCCCCATATCAAAGATAAAACCATGCAAGTTACTTACTAAATGTTAATAATAATAATAATAATTTTGACAATACGCAAAAAAGAAAAACAAAAGAAATGATAATTCTCTGTATTTTTATACGATGTTTTTTATTATTATTTAGAAATCATCTTTATTGTTGTTATTATTATACAAAAAGTTACAAAAAAAAAAAAAAAAAAGAATAGAAAGAGAAACACTAACGAAATCCACTCAGCACTCAATACAAAACTATATATCTTTTAAATTATCAGCACAGAATTCTTCTCTCGCGCATATTCTATATACATACATATATACATAGCTATATATATCGAAATATATATTTACACAATCTTTAGGCTAAGTCTGTCTGCAATTTTCACACATATCTTTCTTTAACTCGATCAATCTTCTATATCTATAAAGTTAAAGTTGAAACAAAGCATATTTACACTTGCCACCCGAACACACCTAAATGTTAATAATGAATGATGCAAAGAAAATGTAATTATTTGCCTAGTTTTAAGATCTACAATATACATGCAAACATATTCAATATATATACACACACACACACACATATATATATATATATATATATATATGTACATATATAAGCGCTATAAGAGATCAGCTTAACTTTATTATGTATGTCTATCAATGTTAAACTAGCTAGTTAGTCCATTTTACTTAATTAATTATTTATCTATTGCATGTACAAGAAACTATTAAGAAAGAATTAGTTAGCATTTAGTACCTTTATTCTAAATATAAGCAGTTGTCTAGCTTATCTAAGCAGCTGTCAACTATATAGAATTCTTGATGTCTGTATATACATTTTTAAGTAGAATTCGGAAAAACCAAATTGTTCATGTTTGAAGGCTACTTTAGCCTTGAATTTCGTTTAAAAATTGTGTTTTTATTAATGTTACAATATAAAATCATACAATTGCATTTTAATTAGAGGATTTTTATGATCGTGTACTTATTGATTTTAAGAGAAATTAATGTAATTCTATTTATTAAAATAAAACAAAGCAAAATGTTTTTATTTACAAAACAAGATGATAAACTTTTGTATAAATTGTGAGAACTATCCACCAGGACCAGGACGTGATTCTTAAAAAGAATTAACACGACAACTTAAATGATGTCCTTTTGAATTGATATAAGAAAGTCCTAAATATTCCTTCATAAGGAAGGAAAATAGGATATTTTACTGTTGTCGGATCATCAACTATATATATCAACTAAACCTTTTTGGAAAGTACCTAACCACTAAATAATATGTTATATGGGTCAGTGAAATATCGAGTTATACTTTTTTCTAATCGCCATGATTTAAAGTCAATAACTTTTCTAGGCATTAACATCTGTCTTAAAATACGTATTAGCTAAACAGTTAAAATAAAACACAAGCATTTTATTGTTGTATATTTTACTAATACATATAATACTTAACTTCTTTTTGTATAAAATATATTATTATGTAAAATTTAATATATATGTATGCATATATGTACATACATGTGTATATATAATTTATCGTTATTGTATATTTTATTAAATCTGGCTTGACTAACACCTAGAGCCAATCATTTAGAATGTTTTATTTTCACAATTAGTTCTCGCTGCCTTCACTGCACGTGGCCTCAAGTTCCACTGGATTCTGATGCACCAATCTGGCCAGTTCCTCCTTCTTGGCGCGCTTAAAGAATCCCAGCTGCAATGGAAGACAATAGACAATCGGTGGCAAGGTTTAGTATATTATTTAATTATGTATCTCACCTTATGCATGCCATAGGTCATGGCAGCCAGCAGAAGAAGACCGCCCAATATGGACAGAACTATAATCCAGATGGGCAAAGTCGTGTCCAAACGTTTTGATATCACATTTGGTTCAATTTTACGTTTAATGGCAATCGAGCTACCCAATGGATCACCCGCTTTATGCACATTTAGATCAATAAGGACGACGAAGAATTCCCAAGGATCTACCAGAATGTCATTGATTTTATTTAGATCAACACGGTAGCGTAAAGTCAGATCGACTGGCATCTCTGGCTTGAAGTTAAACACTTTTATAACAGCTCTCACACAACTAGTTATCACTGTATCCTGACAATTGAAGACTATGGTTCGATTCACCGGTAACTTGCCCTTATAATCATCACTGAGAAGATCATGACCTTTGACTTGCGAAATACGAGCATATTGCTCCCGATTGGCAGTAAGGGCCTTAAGATCTCGACGCCTGCGTGACATGGAGGCTGTGGCAACTGAACTGGAATCTAAGATATCCACATGGACACTGGTGCCCGCTACTTGGTTTGTTTGTGTATAAGTGGATGTCTCTATGGGATTTGTGAGGAGCGTTTTATTGTTCTCATCGAACCATTTAATATTAATAAATTGGGAATTATAGGTGCCCTGCATGGTGATATTATTCATATCGACGATGGGTATAATGGCTGATGAACCATCTTTATAGGCAACTGGTATAAGGAACTCCAACTCCAAAGCTTCAATGGTACTTGGACCAATACTCTTGATTTCATAATTATTAATTATTTTTCCAAATTTTTTATAATGTTCCAAATCTATTTGAGGATTTGCTTGCCCACTGAAATGAATGTAGAATAAGTAAATCTGTTTTATCTTTGATCTACTATATTTCTCTTCTTACCCTGTGGCATCGATTTCCGTATATTCCACCAGACTGATTACGGTATGTTGCTTATTGTCTGTGGAATTCTTTTCAAGTCCTGTGCTAAAGATCTCTGCATCAATTATTAGATTCCTTCCATCAATATTGCTTATATCGAAGTTAATGGATATTGAATCCTTTTCTCCCTTAGCCAATAATTGCCCACCATTAAGGTCACATAACATTACATTAGCTTCATCAACTATACAATTCGAAGGTATCTGAGAGTAACTCAAATGACTTGAGCTCGTAATATTAAACTGAGGTAAATAGGCAGTCTCCCCATTATTTGTAATCTCGTAATTTAATTGAAGGATACTATTGTTACCCAGAGTTAGTGAGGAGCTAGAATTAAGGGAACACAAATAGACTAAGTTGATATAAAAGGGAAAGCCCAAGGTAATAGACCTACATCACATCCTTGGTGGTCAACTGCAGGTCAGCTATGCAGATTTCACTCGCACAACCAGTTACAAATATAATCTTCTCGGAGCAGACCTTCGAGTTCGCAGGATCTACGACCACACAATTCTGACAAAATTCTGTAATAATAATTGGATGTAACAATTTCAATTCGTTAATTTAAAATCTAATAATATCTTACCTGTAGTATCATTTGGCACCTTCTTGGCCAATTCGTAGTGCATCTCCATTTCGATGGGCTTGTAAATATATTTCTCACTGTAACTTACATCACAGTCAAAGACACGACACTTCTGCGTCTGTCGGGCAACCTCATTGAAGGTTAATTCATGACTTCCGCTTTGACTGAACTTAACGCGCTTCAATTGCGAATCGACGACAATCCGTATAGCCAGCTCCTGCTCCTGGGCAGTTGCCTGAGTGGCTGTGGTGGTCAGTCCATAGCAGGCTGTTATTTGTATGCGACTCTGTTCAGGTTTAATTTCACGTGTTTGCGAACGGACGGTGGCCTGTATTTTGACAACAGGATATGCACGATACACAAAAACAGATTCCGAGTTTGGTGAGCCAATGGCAAAATCGTTAAAGCCATTTCCATCGATATCCGAGCCACGTGAAAGACCATGGCCAAACATATTGGAGCCACCATATTTAGAAATTTGTCCAGCCGGAGCATCCAGACGTTGACTATACTGATCCCTTAAACCTTGTTTGGAACCCAGGTAAACGAAAACTGAACCATTATTAGCAAATGGAGCTCCCACAGCAACATCTATAATATAGAATAGATTTAAAATATAATTTTATGTAAAAACCAAATCTTGTAAAATAGACCAAACGACCAAATTAATTAATTATAATTAATTTAGGCGAAAAAGCACCGACTTAGAAGGGTATACGAAGTTAAGGAGAAGTAGCTATTTAAGCTTATTCACCATTGTAACCATCGTGATTAATGTCTCCCAGCCGAGATAATGTTGTTCCAAAGCGCGCCCTTGTTGCAAGGGGTGAACGCAACTGTGTGACTTCAAAATTAAACTGCAATAATAAAAGGATATAATAATGTGCATATTTTTATTCAATCTTACTACCGCCAAGAATTTGGTGAATCAATCTTACTTACCCTTCCCTTATTTAGGTACATATATATGGCACCGTTATCATATGAATTTTTAAAAGCGTATTGAGGTGCTGAGACGATGACATCCGTTAAACCATCACCATTGAGATCTTCGGCCAGAACTGCATAACCGAAATATTCTCCAAACTGTTCACCTCGAAATACATGATACTTCTCAATGTTAATCTCACGAATATCAAAGATATATGCCTCGCCGCTTTCCACATTGGCCTGCGGAGCCGTGGCCACGTAGAGCAAACGCTTTGGAAAGTCACTATCAAAATGACCACTGGCCACAGAATAACCAAAATATGAATCATCTGGTTGACCCCAGCGATAAGGTTCGGGTATATCAGGATGTGTTTGCTTATTATCTCCTTTACTGTCGCATGGGCTAGTTTTCGGAATCGAGTCTGTCTGGTTATATCGAATGATCGATCCTTTCCAATTATGTACGCCGGGAGCACCAAGCAGCATCTCAGAATTATCATCAGAAATAGAAGCACTTAGACCTTGTCCGCCCAGTAAATAATTAAAATATGTAGAGTTCCTTTCATCTTTTAGCACTTGTTGGTTCTTGCAGTTCAAGGCCGATATGCGAACAACATTTTCTGGCTGATCGGCCAGAGTGTTGTTAACCCAATAGCATACACCATGCATATGGTAATGATTAACCGTTGGAGTAATGAAACGAGGAGCGCATACCAATAATTTATTTTCATCGCTATTTCCACCATCCATGGAAGCTCCCAACCATTGATGATCCTTGCGTTCCGAATCCCAAGTTTGTCCATTACTATTCACTTGTCGATTGCCTTGAGAATCAAAAACATAGGGACTGCAGGTCCCATTCACAATAGAACACTTGTAAATGGCTCCAGTCTCATTGACCCCACGTTGGCCCTCCAATGTGGATTGAGCACGAGGGGCACCAACAATAATGCTTGAGTCATTATGGGTAATTAGTCACAGGTATAAATGAAAACAATTATAATATTAGTTCAATAAGTCATAGATATTTTCAAACCTAAAGTCGGTTGTACCGATCTTTGTTTACTCTTAAAATACTATGCTTAAAATTTTAAAAATAAATATTAAAAATTTAAATTGATAAAAAGTACTAATATTGTAGTTGGAACATACTGAGAAGTTAGGTTTCACAGAGCCTGTTGATTCTCATATTTCTACATGAACCGTGCAGGTAATGCAATTCTTTTTTAGTACTGAGTAAAACAATATAAGAGTTATGTATGTACATCTCACTTATCTATGTAGCAATAGGTTCCTCAACAATAGATATCTTCTACATACATACATTACGGTAAGCTAAAATAAGATGATGAAATAAACAGTTCTTTGTTCTATTGATATCAGAGAGAACAAATTTTGTGTCGATTGTGGTTACACGATATAATGTTTAAATCCGCCTGATTGAGAAATTTAATCTACTTACTATGCATATTTTAAATACTTTATAATTCAAAACTGAAAGCCTAGAAGTGGTAGAAACAGAAAGGATATAAAAATTGGCAACGAGCATTATTTTAGCTAAAAGAAATCCCGGGCAAAAACATATACATACATACATAGAAAACCCTATCATGTATGTATGTATGTACATATATAAATATTCATACATATGTTTTAAATTTTAAGTGACTTAAAGATTATGACATATTTTTTTTAGAATTCTGTATGAATAATTGAATTGGAGCATGACTTCATCGCTTTTACAAGTTGTAGGCAATTATATAGTTTTTATTATTAACTATTAATTTTTGTGCTAATTTGGCATTAAATTTTTTTAATTTTACTTTCATTTTCCTTTGCATTATACAATGTACATTAAAATTAAATTATTCTCATATAGCACTCCTCAGGTTGGAGTCGCCATTTCTCTCCTCCTTCGCTTACCCATTTGCCCTAAGATTGATGGTAAAACCAAAATAAGACGCACGCTCCTTGGGTATAACGGTGGCAAATTGTGGATCATTTATCTGTATATTGGGCAGCGGCGATAAGTTGTAGGCAAAGGTAACACCTAACACACCCACCAATACCACCATCATCAGGAACAAGTGACCTTGTCTGGCCATCATTTAAACAATTTTTATTTTGCCGTTTTAATGCACGTGAAAATTACGGGAACCTTTTTTTTCTTAATTTTTTTAAAAGGGTTTGGTTGTATAACGAGCGATTAAGAATATTCGAAATTTATGTATGATTATCGCTGCACAACCTTCATACCGGCGTATCAAAATACGACTCAGAAATATAACTGAACGATAGAAACTGAAACCGCAATTGAAGCTTAGCGAAGCTGTGTGCATTGGAACCAGCGTTCAGCCCAAGTATATTTTCTCTTGGATTAGTCATTTGATTAGAATTAAAAGGGGAATGTTAGTGATGATTATTCATTTCAGTCACATTAAAGAAAGATACTAGTTCGGTGACTTATATTTATATTTCATTGACCTTCAAGAAAAAGATGTCAATAAAAGAATTTTTTGTTGATAATAAAAAACAAAGTCCAATAAAAAAAATATAAAATATATGATATTTATATAAATACATACGCATATAACATACATATATACCAAACTTACAAATGCCAAATTTCGTTACAATCGCTTTAATAACTTCGGCCATGCCGAAGTTCCTATACCATTGTATATTTAGTTTTTTAGATCCATTTATTTTATATAACACTAGTAAAATCTATGAAGGTATATTTAATGTCCAAGGATTAAGAAAACGTAGTTTTTCACGCAAAAAAAATTCTTAAAATTTCATAAATTCGATAGAAAATTTACTGTATTTACTGCAAAATTCAAATTTAAATGTATGTACATATATCTATAACAAATGTTTAACCATTTGAAATAAAATAAATTATTAATAATACATGTGTTATTAATGCTATTGAGATTAAATGTGCCTTAAAAATAATAATGTCGTCGGAGATATATTAATTTGTATGCATATTTTTATTTTTATATACATATATTTATTAAGATATATTAAGTTTGGATAATAGTTAGTATACGTAGGTATATATTCTTAATCAACAAGATGACGTGAGCCCTGTCCGTTTGTCTGGATCAACACGAATTCCTTTTTAACCCTTATAGATACATAAATATATATAAGTATATAGACTGAGCATGAAATAAAATTAAAACTAACAAATTAAAATACAAGGCTTTTAATTAGCAACAGAAACATTAAATGCTTGCTATTTGCTATTTTTTCTAGGGGCAGTCATTTTTGATTTAAGTTTCATATTTATATTTTTTCATTTAAACACTAATTTATTGGCTTCATATATAGGGTTTTGGTTGTAAACCAGAAGACCAGAAAAGTTAGAATGTAACATGTATATCAGGCCCTGAAAAAATTGAAGTAATTTATATATTTTATGCATGCCATTCGCCATGCCAGACAACAGATGACTACCCAAAAAGGATAAAATTATAATCCAGATGGATAAAGTGTCCTATGTAGAGGCCCTCTGTAACAGCGTTAACAAAACATTTAAATACAACAAAGAGGAAAATGTCAAACGGCATAGGGGTTAATGTTTTTGTTTTTTTTACACTCTCATTAAGTCCCAACACTTTAAATACATGCGCCTATCACAACAAGCACATACACTTTTTACTCTCTCACTTCATAAGGCAAAAGTTAAGCAGTGAACACAAGGAGAGCATGTAAAAGATCCGTTAAAATTGAGCTTTATCGTTTAAGTTTTTGTCACAGGCACTTGTTCATTTGATTCTAACCTCCGAGATTGTGTAAACGTTTTTCAATTATATTGCTGGAAACAATAAATCTTGAGAGGACTTTTAATTCAATATGCATAGACATACACACACATTTGAATATTATTTTAAGAAATATGCTAGGACAAAGTAAAGTGCATCTGTTTTAATTATATATTTATTTACGATGTATCTGTACAAAGTAATATTTTATTGCTCATACGCACATTATTAGCCTGCTAACCAAGGGATACTTCACAGCATCACATGGCCATAGTAGCACCTATTGATGCTTGCAACTAAATTTTTTTCAGATTTTTATTGGACTTGGCTAACCAGACAAAGTCTGTATGTGAGCAAAAAATATAAAGTCTATCAATTCATCTACCTCACGCATAATACATGGAGTATCAAGGCAAGAAGTCGGTATTTCTCAGCAAAATTAATTAAAAATCTGTAATTTTCGGTCTATGTAGCGGACAAATAAATCCTTAACCGTTAGCTATTTCGTTATGTAATACGAGAAATCATGGCATTGACAATAATTTCTACAACGTATGTATTCTTTTTTTTATTCTCATTTGATACATTTGTATAATAACTTAAATTTTTTTAAAATGCTATATGTTTTGTTCTAAATTTAATTAAATCTAACCATAAGTAATGTAAATTCATTACGTCCTCTTTCTAAAAGAAACACTATACTCAAGGTATGTAAAACATTTTATTTGCCTATGCTAAATTTGTTCTAATATTGTTCTAATACAGACCATATCTCTGCAACATCGATGGGTCGATGGATAAAACTGTGACTTAACATAATAATCAAGTCTTAACAATATTTCATTTTTACAATTAGTTCTCGCTGCCTTCACTGCATTTAGCCTCTGGTTCAACTGTATTCTGCTGCACCAATTTCTCTAGTTCCTCCTTCTTGGCGCGCTTAAAGAATCCCATCTTAAATAGAATACAATAATTAATTGGATAAAAAGTAAAAAAAAATATAAATAATGTATCTCACCTTATACATGCCATATGCCATGGCAGCCAGCAGAAGAAGACCACCCAAAACGGATAGAATTATAATCCATATGGGCAAACTCGTGTCCAAATGTTTCGATATCACATTTGGTTCAATTTTACGTTTAATGGCAAGCGAGGTACCCAATGGATCACCCTCTTTGCGCACTTTTAGATCAATAAGGACGACAAAGAATTCCCAAGGATCAACCAGAATGGCATTGATTTCATTTAAATCAACACGGTAGCGCAAATTCAGATTGACTGGCTTTTCCGGCTTGAAGTTATGCACTCTTATCGCAGCCCTTACACAACTGGTCATCGCTGGATCTCGACAATTAAAGACTATGGTACGATTCACTGGTAACTTGCTCTTATAATCATCGCTGAGGAGATCATGACCTTTGACTTGCGAAATACGGGCATATTGCTCCCGATTGGCAGTAAGGGCCTTAAGATCTCGACGCTTGCGTGACATGGAGGCTGTGGCTACTGAACTGGAATCTAAGATATCCACATGGCCACTGGTGCCCGCTACTTGGTTTGTTTGTGTATAAGTGGATGTCTCTATGGGATTTGTGAGGAGCGTTTTATTGTTCTCATCGAACCATTTAATATTAATAAATTGGGAATTATAGGTGCCCTGCATGGTGATATTATTCATATCGACGATGGGTATAATGGCTGATGAACCATCTTTATAGGCAACTGGTATAAGGAACTCCAACTCCAAAGCTTCAATGGTACTTGGACCAATACTCTTGATTTCATAATTATTAATTATTTTTCCAAATTTTTTATAATGTTCCAAATCTATTTGAGGATTTGCTTGCCCACTGAAATGAATGTAGAATAAGTAAATCTGTTTTATCTTTGATCTACTATATTTCTCTTCTTACCCTGTGGCATCGATTTCCGTATATTCCACCAGACTGATTACGGTATGTTGCTTATTGTCTGTGGAATTCTTTTCATGTCCTGTGCTAAAGATCTCAGCATCAATTATTAGATTCTTTCCATCAATATTGCTTACATCGAAGCTAATGGACATTGAATCCTTTTCTCCCTTAGCTAATGATTGCCCACCATTGAGGTCACATAACATTACATTAACTTCATCAACTATACAATTCGAAGGTATCTGAGAGTAACTCAAATGACTTGAGCTCGTAATATTAAACTGAGGTAAATAGGCAGTCTCCCCATTATTTGTAATCTCGTAATTCAATTGAAGGATACTATTGTTACCCAGAGTTAGTGAGGAGCTAGAATTAAGGGAACACAAATAGACTAAGTTGATATAAAAGGGAAAGCCCAAGGTAATAGACCTACATCACATCCTTGGTGGTCAACTGCAGGTCAGCTATGCAGATTTCACTCGCACAACCAGTTACAAATATAATCTTCTCGGAGCAGACCTTCGAGTTCGCAGGATCTACGACCACACAATTCTGACAAAATTCTGTAATAATAATTGGATGTAACAATTTCAATTCGTTAATTTAAAATCTAATAATATCTTACCTGTAGTATCATTTGGCACCTTCTTGGCCAATTCGTAGTGCATCTCCATTTCGATGGGCTTGTAAATATATTTCTCACTGTAACTTACATCACAGTCAAAGACACGACACTTCTGCGTCTGTCGGGCAACCTCATTGAAGGTTAATTCATGACTTCCGCTTTGACTGAACTTAACGCGCTTCAATTGCGAATCGACGACAATCCGTATAGCCAGCTCCTGCTCCTGGGCAGTTGCCTGAGTGGCTGTGGTGGTCAGTCCATAGCAGGCTGTTATTTGTATGCGACTCTGTTCAGGTTTAATTTCACGTGTTTGCGAACGGACGGTGGCCTGTATTTTGACAACAGGATATGCACGATACACAAAAACAGATTCCGAGTTTGGTGAGCCAATGGCAAAATCGTTAAAGCCATTTCCATCGATATCCGAGCCACGTGAAAGACCATGGCCAAACATATTGGAGCCACCATATTTAGAAATTTGTCCAGCCGGAGCATCCAGACGTTGACTATACTGATCCCTTAAACCTTGTTTGGAACCCAGGTAAATAAAAACTGAACCATTCCCAGCAAATGGAGCTCCCACAGCAACATCTATAATATAGAATAGATTTAAAATATATTTTTATTTTAAAAGCTAAATCGATTTTAGACTGCTAAAATTGAGGTATTCCAAAAAAGACCATTATCTTTCAAAATCTCCAATTGCGGCTCTATACTGTTGATTAATTTTGATAAAACTGGATTAAATTGCATAAAAACTACAATAAAGTTATTGATCTTCTATTGTAATTTTTTACGGATTGCTATGCAATATGAGCTATATGATATAGTCGGAAAAAGTGGCCGATAAATGTACATACAATATGCAGTAAAATAAAGCACGTTCAAAATTTGATCAAACTTTAAAACTGTGAGATTATTTCGCATTGATCCAGACAGACGGCTATATAGACCAATAACAAAAGCTATATTAGAACAATTCAACATGGTGCTCAAGAATTTATATAAGTTATATAGTCAAAGAACAACCCACTTGAAAGGGTAAACAAAGGTAAGGAGATGCTTACTCACCATTATAACCATCGTGATTAATGTCTCCCAGGCGAGATAATGTTGTTCCAAAACGTGCCCTTGTTGCAAGGGGTGAACGCAACTGTGTGACTTCAAAATTAAACTGGAATAATAAAAGGAAATAATAATAGGAAGTTGATTAATCATTGCCAAGACTTTGTTGAATCAATCTTACTTACCCTGCCCTTATTTAGGAACACATAAATGGCACCGTTATCATATGAATCTTCCAATGCGTATTGAGGAGCCGAGACAATGACATCCGTTAAACCATCACCATTGAGATCTTCGGCCAGAACTGCATAACCGAAATATTCTCCAAACTGTTCACCACGAAACACATGATACTTTTCAATGGAAACGCCACGGATTTTAAAAAGGTATGCCTCCCCGGCTTCCACATTGGCCTGCGGAGCTGTGGCCACGTAGAGCAAACGCGTAGGATCCGCACTATCAAAATGACCACTGGCCACAGAATAACCAAAATATGAAAGACCTGGTTGACCCCAGCGATAAGGTTCGGGTACATCAGGATGTGTTTGCTTATTATCTCCATTACTGCCGCATGGACTAGTTTTCGGAATCCAGTTAGTCTTGTTATATCGAATGATCGATCCTTTCCAATCATGTATGCCGGGAGCACCAAGTAGCATCTCAGAATTATCATCAGAGATATGAGCACTTAGACCTTGCTCGGCCATTTTATAGTTAAAATATGAGGAGTTCCTTCTATTTCTCAGAGTTTGTAGGGCTTTGCAGTTCAAAGGCGATATGCGAACAACATTTTCTGGCTGATCGGTCAGAGTATTCTCAATCCAATAGCATACACCATGCATATGATAATTAATTCGTGATGGGGCTATGAAACGGGGAGCACATACCAATAATTTATCATTGTCGCTGGTGCCACCATCCATGGAAGCTCCCAACCATTGATGATCCTTGCGTTCCGAATCCCAAGTGTGTCCATTACTATTCACTTGTCGATTGCCTTGAGAATCAAAAACATAGGGACTGCAGGTCCCATTCACAATAGAACACTTGTAAATGGCTCCAGTCTCATTGACCCCACGTTGGCCCTTCAATGTGGATTGAGCACGAGGGGCACCAACAATAATGCTTGAGTCATCATGGGGAATAATTCATAAGTATGAAAAAGAAAAGAACTATAATATTAGTCGACTAAGCTAACTGATAGGTCCTGAATATTTTTATACCCTATACCCATAGAATAAAAGGATATATTAAAGTCGTCAAAATGTATGTAACAGGAAATACATCGGAATTATTTCCGGCCCTATAAAGTATATATGTTCATGACCAGCATCAGCAGCCGAGTCGATATAGCCATGTCCGTCTATCAGTCCGTACCTATATCTCGGACTCTTTAAGTCCTAGAGTAACCAAATAAATGTCGCAGATATATATACATATATATAGAGTTTGCTATTTCGGCTTGTTGGGAGAATTTTACAACTAATTTTGACCTCATGATATATCTTTTACAGCGTACAGGGTATACTCCAAGTCGCCAGGTTTTAAAAATAGTCCTCTAATAGCGAATATGGTTCAAATATTTCATTATGAGAACTTTATTTTATATTTCATATCGGAGTTACACGTTATCAGAGAGGACACATTTTAAACCGATTATGGTTATACGATATAACGGCCAGATCCGGGTGATACAGGAATTTAACCTACTATGCATATCTTAAATAATATTACAGCAAGCTTTATACATAATTCAAAACTGAAAGCCAAAAAATCCAATGAAGGGGTATTAAAATTGGTAACAAGGGTGATTTTAGCTAAAAGAAATCCAAGGCAAAAACATCCAAATAATCATATGCAACACCCAATCAGCTGTGTATGTATATATATACACTCATATACATACACATGTATAAATACTATATATATAAATCTGTGTGCTTTAAATTTTGAAAGAATGAAAGATTATGGCATTATTTTTTTAGATTTCTGTATGAATAATTGATTTGGAGCATGACTTCATCCTATATACAAGAAATTACTCATGAATTTTGTTTTTATTATTAACTTCTAATTTTTGGGCTAATTTAACATTAAATTCTTTTAATTTTACGTTTATTTTCCTTTGCTTTTTACAATGTGAATATGTCGATTGAAATTGAATTATCCTCATATACCTATCACTCCTCAGTATAAGCACCGATCTTTAACTAGAAAGTTGAAGTCATTTCTCTCCTCCTTTGCTTACCCATTGGCCCTAAGATTGATGGTGAAACCAAAATAAGACGCACGCTCCTTGGGTATAACGGTGGCAAATTGTGGATCATTAATCTGTACATTGGGCAGCGGCGATAAGTTGTAGGCAAAGGTAACACCTAACACACCCACCAACACCACCAGCATCAGGAACAAGTGACCTTGTCTGGCCATCATTTATACAATTTTTATTTTGCCGTTTTAATGCACGTCAAAAATTACGGCAACCTTTTTTTCTTAATTTTTTTAAAAGGGCTTGGTCCTATGACGCGCGATTTAAAATTTTCGAAATTTATTTATGATCGTCTCACAACCTTCACACCGGCGTATCAAAATCCGACTCAGAAATATAACTGAACGATAGAAACTGAAACCGCAATTGAAGCTTGGCGAAGCTGAAACTTTCTCGTGCACAAATCATTTCTTTAGAATGAGGAAGGGAATGTTAGTAATGCTAATTTATTTCAGTCACATTAAAGAAAGATAATGCTAGTACTTGTATTTCATTATCATTCCAGGAAAGGAACCCAATAATTGTTGATAATAAAAAAACAACGGGCAATCAAGAATATACATATATGTATGCATGTTTCAGTAGGATATGTCTCCTTCTATGCGATGCAAACTTCTAACAAAATAAATAAATTCTTTACAAGGGTATCAAAATGACAGCTAATTTATTGTTAACGCCTCAAAATAGGCACTCAAATTTAAAAAAACACAACATTTTTGCTACCTTAATTTATGTTACTTTGTAATTTTTTATACACTGCACAAAATTACACAGCAATTACAATAATCACTACACATTGTAGAATCAAATGCATATGGAATTTAGAAAAAAACGTACATATGTAATTCACAATCAATTTTTTTTAAGTGTAGCCCAGCTGACATTTTACGATCGCCAAACGTTCGGCTCTTTGAGTTCGGTTTTTGGTAGCCGAGGACTTTTGACATTAAACATTGATAAGCAAAGCTAAGAAGAGTAGGGAGAGTGAGAAATAAAGAGTCGGAGAAAGATGTTCCATTCTCTGCATTGGATAGTAGGTGGGTTACGTTTCACATCCAACGACAAGAAGTACAAAGAGGAATATGCAATAAACTTTTTGTGGTCATATTAAATTAGAAAATTTGTCACATGTATAGTTGTATACATGTTGTTGCCGCCGAAATCTCATTACCACCCACGCAGTCAGTAGAGGGTTAATCCATCATATTTACATTTACATTTACATAGATTTTCTTTGCACTTATATTCTTAGCAAAACGCCAGCCTATATGCTGGGAATTTAACCGTTGCATTTGTGCTTTAGTTTCAAAGTCGCTTCTATGCTTGTTGCCATGCAGATAGCAAATCAGTTGATGACAAAAACTACTTAGGCACAGTTTAATTTTAAAGCTGTACCAGGACCGTAACATTAAAGTAGTTTATATATTAGGTTAACATACGTTGAGTTAATAAATGAATTTAATGAAGAAAAACTGTGTTGGTTTGCTCCGAAATTCCGCTCTATAGAAAGTCAACGTCAAACTCAACAATTCTTTAAAATTAAACTTAATAAAGTTTCTTCGGGTTAACCCAAAGAATTCTTTTAAAAAAGCTAACGAATTTCAAGGGTGTACCCAGAAACTTCGATCTAATCACATAACGGGTTAACCCCTTAACGATTACACAACCACTTATAACACAGTGGTGTATAACCTAAACGGTCCACCGCCAACGACTTACATAGATAAGTCCAATTAAAATTACCAACATCTCTGCATAGTGAAGTTAACTCCAAAGTAGCTCGGAATCATGTCGAACAAAAATCTGTCCAGCGGGGTATATCATTGCAAGAGATACATGCAGGAGGATAACGACCGAATGGTCCACTGCAATCAATGTCACTCCTGGTATCATTTCGATTGTGTGGAAACCAAGGAAGATGGCCTTGATAGCAGCTGGAGCTGTGACTGCGCAAGCGTAGCCATAGAAGCCGCCACCACAATATTAACCAACGCTTTACAGACTGTCGCCAGTGCCATGCGTGTAGATGGGCCCCAGGCTGCATCATCGCCAGCAGAAGTGACAGATTTTGCAAAAACAACGGCTCCCAGCTTTATCGCAAAATTAAATACGAGAGTAACGCAACCAACGAAAAGTGACACGTGGAAACTCTTTAACACCTTGCCACTGACGGGGACGAACCAGATGCAGTCAATCTATTCACCGTCAACAATAAAACCACGCATGACAGCAATGCAACAGCCGCAACTCACAAATTTTCAACCACGCGTGGCACATGTAGCAGCACCAAGCGCATCGCAAATCGAAGCGCGTCAAGCGATGCCGAAGGAACCGCCCACCTTGGATGGAAATCCGCAAAATTGGCACTGTTTTATGGCTGTTTCCAAACCAGCACGAGATTGCAGGCTATACGAACGCCGAGAATCTCATGCGACTGCAAGCTAGCCTAAAAAAAAGCCTGGAAAAGGCGAGGCACCTGCCTCCACCCAAAGATAAGCTCGAACCGCTCATCGAGTACGCCCTGTGCGTACGGAATATTTATTCAACTATGGAAGCCTGCGAACTTCGCAGCTACACGGAGAATCCAATGCTCGTGCAGGAGCTAGTGGAAAAACTCCCCACGCAACTAAAGTTGCAGTGACCAATGCATCCCAAGGACTCAAAAATACCGTCGATGGAAACATTTAGTAAGTGGATATGCGACATACCCGAAGCAGAAAGCCAGGTAACGTCACCAATATACCACAAAAAGGGTGCCAGCCTCAATAACCACATGGAAGCAGCAGATACACATTCCAAGACAATCACATGTGTCGTTTGTAAAGAAGCGCCACATAAACTTCAGAGCTGTACGAAGTTCAGGTCGATGTCTTTGGAACAGAAGAAGTCAATCGCATGCAACTACAACTTGTGCAATCAGTGCCTTAATCGTCATCATCGGAAATGCCAACGAGCTAAAGTATGTGATTGCCGCAACGGAGACGGTTCGAAACGTGCACCAGTCGGAGACCAAACACATACAAATGCACAGAGACCCGGGTCAAACCCATTTCCGTGTTCTTCCAATTCAAATTATAAATAAATACAAAGTAACTAATACCTTTGCATTTCTAGATGAGGGCTCATCACTCATCGAAGAAAAGATTTACAAACAGCTGGGCTTGAAAGGCATACCTAAACCATTATGTCTAAAATGGACAGACAATATTACATGGAAAGAAGACTCGTCGGAATGCATCCCGCTAACTATTGCGAACCCAGATAATGGCAAACGATTCTCCCTGGAGGATGTCCACAGTGTAGATGGCCAGTGCAGTCCATCGACATGCGTACACTCGCTGAACCTCGCCGTGCCCCTCAAAATTAAAAAGGGGAAAGTGGCATTAACCAATTGCGCCGAAGACTCGCTTGGGATGGACGCTCCAAGGCTGCAAGGCTTCGCAACGGCAAGACGTGACTGTGAACATGTAGACATACATCTATGCAACTGCAATTTTGATGACGCTAAACGAGCTCATCAAACAAGCGTTTTCCTTAGACGCAACTCCACAAAGGACGATTTTATCAGACGAGGAAATTCAGGCGCTAAAAGGTCTACAATCAACTGCGGTTCTGAAGGATGGCAGATATGAAGTCGGTCTAATCTGGAAAGACCCCAACGTCACGTTGCCTAACGGCTAAGAAATTGCCCTCGCACGACTTAAATGTCCTTAACGGCAATTCTCTCGGCAGCCCCAGCTAAGAGAACAGACACAAGGGGAAATAGACAACCTCATCAAAAAGGGCTACGCCCGAAAGCTGACCCCGGAGGAGGTTGCTGCACCAAACAATCGAGTATGGATCTGCCAACATTCATTACCAAGAATCCAAATAAGCAGAGTTCGTCTTGTGTGGGACGCAGCAGCACAGGCAGGAGGGAAAGCCTTAAACGACTTCATCCACAGTGGACCAGATCTATTAAGACCACTAGTGGACTTACTTATCGCTTTTAGAGTGGGACGCATTGCCATCTACGAGGACATTGCTGAAATATTTCACCAAATTCGACTAAAACCAACGGACACTCACGCCAAGCGGTGAAGGATCACCACTACGTAGATGACTTGATCTACAGCGATGACAGCGATGTAAATGTTGCAAATATTGCGATTCAAGTTCGAAACATCCATGAAGCAGGCGGCTTCCACATACGGAATTGGGCATCGAACTCTCAGGAGGTACTCCACATGCTCCTCAGCCAATCAACGTCTGCCACGGCAGTTGACATCACAAAAACTGAAAAGGCTTGAAATCCTTCAAAAGAAGGACAACGGACAAATCCTTCGATGGTACCTCTACTGCAAAAATTTACGAAAATCCGGTCAAATTTTTTTTTCCGACTTTTTTAACTTTTAATGCAGTTTTCTAATATGGAAATTATCTAGAAGATTGATGTAAAACTTTTCAAAATCGGCCAAAAGATGGCTAACTTAGAGCCTATAGAACATTGTTAAAATCCTTCAAAAGAAGGACAACGGACAAATCCTTCGATGGTACCTCTACTTCAGAAAGCTCCAATTCAATCAAATCGCGTCTGATTTCGAAAAACTATGTCTTTATTTGCTTATTAGAATCGCCAGTTTTAATTAGCATAAAAATCTGGAAAACTAATTTTAAACTCGATTTTCGCAAATTTTTTCGCAAATAACTGCAAAAATTTACGAAAATCCGGTCAAAATTATTTTCCCTACTTTTTTAACTTTTAATGCAGTTTTCGAATATGGAAATTATCTAGAAGATTGATGTAAAACTTTTCAAAATCGGCCAAAAGATGGCTAACTTAGAGCCTATAGAACATTGTTAAAATCCTTCAAAAGAAGGACAACGGACAAATCCTTCGATGGTACCTCTACTTCAGAAAGCTCCAATTCAATCAAATCGCGTCTGATTTCGAAAAACTATGTCTTTATTTGCTTATTAGAATCGCCAGTTTTAATTAGCATAAAAATCTGGAAAACTAATTTTAAACTCGATTTTCGCAAATTTTTTCGCAATAACTGCAAAAATTTACGAAAATCCGGTCAAAATTATTTTCCCTACTTTTTTAACTTTTAATGCAGTTTTCGAATATGGAAATTATCTAGAAGATTGATGTACAACTTTTCAAAATCGGCCAAAAGATGGCTAACTTAGAGCCTATAGAACATTGTTAAAATCCTTCAAAAGAAGGACAACGGCCAAATCCTTCGATGGTACCTCTACTTCAGAAAGCTCCAATTCAGTCAAATCGCGTCTTGGCTTGTATTGGACACCAGACTCTGATGACTTCATCTTCATATGCAAGTTCGCGAGGCTGAAACGGAACATATTCGAAGGCGACAGAAGACCAACAATACGAGAACTTCTTCAAGTGCTGATGTCAATGTACGATCCCCTCGGCTTCATTTCATGCTTTACAATTGAGCTGAAAAGCTATACCTACAGGATATATGGAAATTTTACAAAAAAAAAAATTTTTTTCCTTTTTTTCAATAATAAATTAAAACAAAACATTAGAAAATCTGTTTTAATCATTAAAATTAAAATAATAGAGTTCACTTGTGATCAAAAAGGCGGTTTCTAAGTGAATTTTATAGGTAAAATATGCTTAGAAATATTTTTCAACTTTGATCTTCAATATCAGGGTAACCCACGCACGTGGCACCTTCCGCAACCACTCAATTTGAAGATTAAGGAATTAGCTATCAAATGCGATGCACAACTCGCTCAGGAGTCCAACAGGACACATAAAACAGGAACAGGCAAGTGCCGCCTCCTGGTGACAAACTACAAGTGTTACAAAGGGCACTTCGTTTTTAATATGGTGTTGTGCATCCGGATGAGCGTTGATTTGATCCAATTTTGTATTTAAACTGCATTTGTTATATTTGCAAAATGCCTTATCAATACAATTGGGATCGCGGCTAATCAATCTTTTTAAAATTAGGTTGTTTAACCTAAATTTCTGTTTGTAAATGTCCTTTATCATTTTTCTTAAACTTTTAAAAAATTTAATAATTTGGACATGAGCCATAAACATATGTACATATTTTCGACTACAGGGCTACATCGTTCTAAAGTATGTTGCAAAAGCAATAAAAATAATGTTAAAGTGATGATGATGATTTTCTTGAACTTTCGGATAATATCGATCTGCTTTTGGTAATATCGATATATCGAAACAATGATCACAATGGTCAATGGCCGGATACTGTTAATAAATTATGTTCCTTAACAAAAACCAATGGGTTTTAAATTAGTAACTAAAAGATCTCAATACTCCCATGAAGGCAATTGTTTTTGTTAAATTGTATTATTACATTTTAAGTTTGAATTTTTAGTTCTCAATACTGCCATGAAGGCAATTGTTTTTGTTAAATTTTATTATTACATTTTAAGTTTAAATTTTTAGTTGTGTTATTTTTTTTGTTTCATGATGATGAAATTGAATTTCAATAATAATTTATGTTTGATCTCAATTGAGCTTTTGTATTCTTGCAAAGGTTATTATTTTATCCCTAAACACAAAAGAAAAGAACTCCTTCTCTGCGTTACAAACATCTAACCAATTATATACCATCCTTTGCAAGGGTATACAAAAATTTCGATATATCGATAATATCGATTTTTTCCTCAAAAATCGACAATATCGATATTTCAAAATATCGATTATTTTGCAGCACTAGCGCCGACAGAAAACAGCAGAATAATTTATGTTTAATTGCTCTTTTTCGAAACCCGAACAAGATTATTGTTTTATTATTATTGAAAAGACACCATTCCTATATTAAGTACAGCTGTTAGAATTTGACAATGGTTTTCACGTATTAGTAACCAGTAGTATAATTAGTAACCATTATCGGCCAGCCCAATATTTACAAATTGTTCAACATCAATTTTAATTATTGTATCGGCAATCGACCAAATTTTTTTTAAATATCGATACTTTATTAATATGCTAATATACATTTTTAATTATGCGAAAATTAAGCAGTACAAAATCAAAGAGCACGGTGCTTTCATTTGGTACTATCATCTTCAAAGTTGTTTTGGACCCGAAAAAGTTAAATATGTAAATATTTGGCATCGATTTCTTTCAAATATTCAAATCCATCGATATATCGATTTTTGTTCCATACGGTATGGAACTATTTTTTTTACTCGATACCGCTCTAGAGATACTTGTTAAGTACAAATATCGAAACAAAAATATCAAGTA
This sequence comes from Drosophila sturtevanti, assembly GCA_018150375.1. Lineage (NCBI taxonomy): Eukaryota > Metazoa > Arthropoda > Insecta > Diptera > Drosophilidae > Drosophila > Drosophila sturtevanti. Next base: position 350,220 of record JAECWJ010000324.1, on the reverse strand, counting down.
TAAAATATCGGTATCAACAACGAATATACTCGGTACCAGACAGTATCGATTATATTTTCGTGTCCCTATCCATACCTAATTTCATTTGACGTGGCGTGAAAGATAATAGCGGACGTTTTCGTTTGAGCTGTTGCTTATATATATTTAATTCAAAATAAAATAATGTCCTGTCAGTTTTATGCCCTGTGCTTAGTGGCAGTGCTTGCCGTAGGAGTATCGGGAGCGTATGATGGTTGCGTAGCTACTATTAGTTCCTTCTCAACTCAAGATGCAACAATTTTGACTCAATTGGGCTATGTTGCTGAGTTTTCGCTGGATTGCAAGTCAAATTCGGAGTTAAGTCTATTTGCTGAGCTCCCATGTGGCAAGGTGGTGCCAGTGTCTAAAGTTAGAGGGAGTACTTACCAGGTAACCGGGTTCTCATATGTTAATTATGGGCTGATTTATGGTACAATTTTATATCTTTCTATGCAGGTGAGCTGGGTGGAGGACCTTAAACAGGGCAGAGGTGGTAACGTCCAACTGCGTCTGTTTAATAAAGAAGGTTATGCCAGTTTGCGCAAAGCACAGCGTGATGGCGACAAAGTATCCTCCGTAAAGTCACTGCTAGACATCACTGTCCCAACAAAGAGTGCTTATAAAGGACCATGGGTCAAAGCTGAACTCTTGGCTGCCTTCATTGTTGGTAGCGTCGCTTACTTTGCCGTTACAACCAAGGCTAAAGTGCAAGCGTGAAAACCTTCATTTTATTCATCTTGATTGCTATTACGTAACAATAAATTCTTATTTTTAATCATGAAACAGGCAAGGTGCGCCATAAAAAAACTCAATCGTACATTATTATTCTATCAAATGGACAACAAAGTTTTCCAAAAACCAAGTTACCTGTCCATCTATTATATACTTTAGACAGATTTTCAAAGTATAATAGTATGATCAACAACATATAGATATACATACATACATGTTCCAAAATAACATTACGAACTTGTTCAAGTAGGAATGTCTGACTCATGATGAAATAAGTAAGTATAAGGTGGTCCCGTCGCAATGTGGGGCCTCTGTCCCAATAGCTGATTAAAAATCATTTATTTCATTATCGCGTTGGGGAAAAGTGAATAATGAAATCGACAGATAGATAATACATCAGAACTTATGGATCCAAAATATTTTTGAAATCGGGTAAGAATTGTGGGTGCTACATCATCTCAAAGTGGAGACATTTTTCATGTTTGAAAAAAATGTACAATTTTTAGAAAATCTTGCAACTTTGAAACGGGATATTGGCCGAATGAAGCAATTAGTCTTAAATATTTTTACTTTATTTGAAAAATAGATCAATTTTTAGTTATGTGTAGTAAAAAATGAAAATGAAAAATGAGTAAATGAAATTTGAAATACTGAATAAATTGGAGATGTTTCAAAAAACCATTCAATTATCGCATTTTTTAAACCTTGGTGGAATTGAATTAACAGAGATACACCTACATAAATACACGATGAAACCATATTCACGTGATAGAGGGAATATTTACCTTTCAGACCTATATAGTGCAGTCTTGCGCATTTTTGCGCAAATTTGCCAAAACTCGAGAAAACCAATGCAACCTCGCGTAAAAAACGCGTTTCAGGTACAAGGAAGAAGAAGAGCGTATGCAAATTTACCAGTTGCATGTGTGTAAAATCGCGTCAGAAACACTACCTGACTGTATTTATTCCTTCCGCAATAATTGTTCTTTATTTATATCCTTAGAAGGTCTTAGGAAACAGGTAAATAATGTTTCAGGTCAAATAAAATTGGACTCGCTTACATTGTTTGCCAATGTTTTCGATTTCCCCATGTACCTGATTAAAATGGAAACCAATTTTGTTGTTACCTAATTAATCGAAAAAGGTTATTATAAGTTTTTTACCTATTGATTGAAGAAAAAATGGTATAAATTGCAAAATATTGCACTTGTTCGCGACAGTTTATTCTTTACTTCAGAAGAGGAAACATAATTTTGTGACTGAATAGTATTTTTAAATGTAATTCACATATAAATTCAGAGTGTAAGAATGGATTTGCTCACAATGATTGATGGGAAAGTGTTGAAGGACATTACAAACACCTCCTCAACTTTGATATGCAAGAAAACTCAAAAGGACTTTCATAATTCGGACAATTCAAGGGATGAGGAAAACTGCTATGAATATGGAATTTCTCCGTTGCATTGCAGAATAAATTGCATGGAATTCATTTTGAAGCTAGCCTACACGATTCCTCGGCCAGGAGAAGCAGAAACCGAGAATACACCTCGACAGGATATGCAACTCAGAAAGGAAATTATACAAGCCGAGTTCTCCCGCAAGCTGGGATTAAAAGTTGACTGCCCAAAGTATGGATACGGAAATACGAATGATGGAAATACTTCGAGGAGATTTTTTGAAAGTGATCACATAACATCATTGATAACAGGTGTTAATCATGAGATAATCAAAAGGCTGGCTGTTATCCTTAATGTTCTAAACTGCAAGGAAATGATAAATGGCACCAAGTTTGCCGAATATATGTACATCCAAAACAGCTCAACTTTTGAATGAATTGTACCCTCACAAGAAACTAACTCCCACACTGCATAGGATTTTGGCTCACGGAAAGGACTTAATAGAAGATCAGTGCTTACGAATTGGAGAGCTGTCTGAAGAAGCACAGGAATGTAAGAACAAGGACTACAAGAAGTTTAGAAACACAAATACATTCAATATTTCGCGGGTGAGACAAAATGAAGACCTTTTCAACATGCTAGAAGCCTCATCGGATGCACTTCTTGCCTCAATAAGACACGTGCAAACACGGAAGAACATAGAAGAAACCAATTATAGTACCGAAATGTTAAGTTTATTAGATATGGAAGACAATGTTGATGATTATTTTGTTGGAAATGTACCATCAATGTAAAATATACCAAAAAAACCTAAAAAAAAATAGTGAAAATTTTTCAATAAAAAATTTGAAACATTAGAAAATTTGTTTTACTCATTAAAATTAAAATAATAGAGTTCATTTGTGATCAAAAAAGCGCTTTTTAAGGGTATATTATAGGTAAAATATGCCTAGAAATATTTTTCAACTTTGACCTTGAATATCAAGGTAATCCGCGCACGTGGCACTTTCGGCAACCACTCAATTTGCGAGTCCTGCGTATTAATGGAATTGGACTTGTACGAGCCAAGTCGCGGGTTTGCCTCCGATCTGTTCATGTTTATAAATTTATTTTCTAAATATGTATTTTGCTACAGAAATTGTTTTTAAAATAACAATTGACAACTGGGTTCTTAAATTTTAGCCCACTGCTCTGACGTCGCTGTCAGCAGCGACAGCGGCAGAGATAAAAAATTACAGGCAAACTAAAATGCTTAGAAACAGATACAAATTTTTCTTTATTTAATACTTTTCACTAACATAATACTAAAGTTCGTTTCGTGTATAAAATCTTTGCATTCCACAAAGTACAAGTTTTATACAAAAGTTTTATACAAATCTAGGTATTTTCTTTCATTTCGTTTTCATTATTATTTCGTTTATACAATTTTCATATTTTTAAAGTCTTTTGCATTGCCATAGTTTACAAACTAGATGAACACTAATCACAAAATTAATTCAATAAATATATATAAGAAAATATATAAAAAAAATATAAAATAAAATATATATATACTATACATATCTACATATATAATATATATGTACACATATGGCAATATGGCTTGACTGATCGTGACATAAAACTAAAACTAACAAATTAAAATACAAGGCACTTAATTAACAACAGAAACATTAAATGCTTGCAATCTATTCTATTTTCTATAGGGGCTTTCGCTTTTGATTTTAGTTTCATTTTCATTTCGTTGCCTGAATGCATGTGGAAAATATTGCATTTGGAATTTTAAACACTAATTTATTGGCTTCATCTATAGGATTTTGGTTGTAGACCAGTGGACCAGATCATTTAGAATGTGTGATGTATACCAGGCCCTGAAGAATCACATGGATTGGTTTTGTTTTATGCTTTTTAACTGTATTTTTTTAGTACAGTTATTAGTTGCTACCCCCGCTGTTAAGGTTCTCAGCCTCTGGTTCTACTGTGTTCTGGTGAACCAGTCTATCCAGTTCCTCCTTCTTGGCGCGCTTAAAGAATCCACACTTAAATAGAATACAATAATTAATTGGATAAAAAGTAAAAAAAATATAAATAATGTATCTCACCTTATACATGCTATATGCCAAGAGAGCCAGCACAATAAGACCACCCAAAATGGATAGAACTATAAGCCAGAATGGCATACTCGTGTCCAAATGTTTCGATATCACATTTGGTTCAATTTTACGTTTAATGGCAAGCGAGCTGCCCAATGGATCACCCTCTTTACGCACTTTTAGATCAATAAGGACGACAAAGAATTCCCAAGGATCAACCAGAATGGCATTGATTTCATTTAAATCAACACGGTAGCGCAAATTCAGATTGACTGGCTTTTCCGGCTTGAAGTTATACACTCTTATCACAGCCCTTACACAACTGGTCATCGCTGGATCCCGACAATTAAAGACTATGGTACGATTCACTGGTAATTTGCCTTTATAATCATCACTGAGAAGATCATGACCTTTGACTTGCGAGATGCGGGCATATTGCTCCCGATTGGCAGTAAGGGCCTTAAGATCTCGACGCTTGCGTGACATGGAGGCTGTGGCTACTGAACTGGAATCTAAGATAACCACATGTCCACTTGTGCCCGCTACTTGGTTTGTTTGTGTATAAGTGGATGTCTCTATGGGATTTGTAATGAGTATTGTATTGTTCTCATCGAACCACTCAATGTTAATCAGTTGGGCATCAAAGGTGCCCTGCATGGTGATATTATTCATATCGACGATGGGTATAATGGCTGATGAACCAGCTTTATAGGCAACTGGTATAAGGAACTCCAACTCCAAAGCCTCAATGGTACTTGGACCAATACTCTTGATTTCATAATTATTAATTATTTCTGCAAAATTTTTATAATGTTCCAAATCTATTTGAGGATTTGCTTGACCACTGAAAAGAATGTAGAATAACTAAATCTGTTTTTTTCTTTTATCTACTATATTTTTCTTCTTACCCTGTGGCATCGATTTCCGTATATTCCACCAGACTGATTACGGTATGTTGCTTATTATCTGTGGAATTCTTTTCATGTCCTGTGCTAAAGATCTCAGCATCAATTATTAGATTCTTTCCATCAATATTGCTTACATCGAAGCTAATGGATATTGAATCCTTTTCTCCCTTAGCCAATGGCCGTCCACCATGGAGGTCACATAGCATTACATAAACATCAATTACCTTACAATTCGAAGGTATCTGAGAGTAACTTAAATGACTTGAGCTCGTAATATTAAATTGAGGTAAATAGGCAGTCTCCCCATTATTTGTAATCTCGTAATTTAAACGCAGGGTATTCGCACTGCCCAAGATGAATGTGGGGCTGAAAATGGAGGACCAAGAATAGGTTGAATAGATGTAGAAGTAAAGTATAAGGCAATGCACCTACCTAACATCCTTGGTGGTCAACTGCAAGTCAGCTGTGCAGATTTCACTCGCACAACCAGTTACAAATATAATTTTCTCGGAGAAGACTTTAGGATCCGCTGGATCAACGGCCACACAATTCTGACAAAATTCTGTAATAATAATTGGATGTAATAATTTCAATTCGTTGATTCAAAATATTTTTCTACCTTACCTGCTGTGTCATTTGGCAACTTCTTGGTCAGCTCATAGTGCATCTCCATTTCGATGGGCTTGAAAATATCCTTCTCACTGTAACGTACATCACAGTCAAAGACACGACACTTCTGCGTCTGTCGGGCAACCTCATTGAAGGTTAATTCATGACTTCCGCTTTGAGTGAACTTAACGCGCTTCAATTGCGAATCGACGACAATCCGCATAGCCAGCTCCTGCTCCTGTGCAGTTGCCTGAGTGGCTGTGGTGGTCAGTCCATAGCAGGCAGTTATTTGAATGCGACTCTGTTCAGGTTTAATTTCACGTGTTTGCGAACGGACGGTGGCCTGTATTTTGACCACAGGATATGCACGATACACAAAAACAGATTCCGAGTTTGGTGAGCCAATGGCAAAATCGTTAAAGCCATTTCCATCGATATCCGAGCCACGTGAAAGACCATGGCCAAACATATTGGAGCCACCATATTTCGAAATTTGTCCAGCCGGAGCATCCAGACGTTGACTATACTGATCCCTTAAACCTTGTTTGGAACCCAGGTAAATAAAAACTGAACCATTCCCAGCAAATGGAGCTCCCACAGCAACATCTATAATATAGAATAGATTTAAAATATATTTTTATTTTAAAAGCTAAATCGATTTTAGACTGCTAAAATTGAGGTATTCCAAAAAAGACCATTATCTTTCAAAATCTCCAATTGCGGCTCTATACTGTTGATTAATTTTGATAAAACTGGATTAAATTGCATAAAAACTACAATAAAGTTATTGATCTTTAATTGTAATTTTTTACGGATTGCTATGCAATATGAGCTATATGATATAGTCGGAAAAAGTGCCCGACATATGTATATACAACGTGCAGTAAAATAAAGCACCTTCAAATTTTGATCAAACTTTAAAGCTGTGAGATTATTTTGCATTGATCCAGACAGACGGCTATATAGACCAATAACAAAAGCTATATTAGAACAATTCAAAGTTGGGCTCAAGAATTTATATAAGTTATAAAGTCGAAGAACAACCCACTTGAAAGGGTAAACAAAGGTAAGGAGATGCTTACTCACCATTATAACCATCGTGATTAATGTCTCCCAGGCGAGATAATGTTGTTCCAAAACGTGCCCTTGTTGCAAGGGGTGAACGCAACTGTGTGACTTCAAAATTGAACTGCAATAATAAAACGAAATAATAATAGGAAGTTGATTAATCATTGCCAAGACTTTGTTGAATCAATCTTACTTACCCTGCCCTTATTTAAGAACACATAAATGGCACCGTTATCATATGAATCTTCCAATGCGTATTGAGGAGCTGACACAATGACATCCGTTAAACCATCACCATTGAGATCTTCGGCCAGAACTGCATAACCAAAATATTCTCCAAACTGTTCACCTCGAAACACATGATACTTTTCAATGGAAGCGCCACGGATATCAAAGATATATGCCTCGCCGGATTGTTCATTGGCTTGCGGAGCAGTGGCCACGTAGAGCAAACGCATGGAATCCGCACTATCGAAATGACCAGTGGCCACAGAATAACCAAAATAAGAATCATCTGGTTGACCCCAACGCTGAGGATTAGGTATATCCTCTGTATAGGATGCACCTGTTGAATAGTCGATATCGATGTCGCCACTTGATCGCTTTTTATGTTGCTTATGACTTGTGGTATCGCGCCGACTAGCTTGGGGATTATCTACTAAAGCAACTTTTCTATATCGAATGACCGAACCCTTCCAGGTATGTATACCGGGAGCACCGATCAGCATTTCAGAATTATCATCAGAGACATGAGCACTTAGACCTTGCTCACCCAGAATGTAATAGAAATATCGATAGCCTGTGTCGTCCTGCTGAACTTGCTCTTTAGTGGAACGCAAGGGCGATATACGAACCACCTTTTCTGGCTGATCGCTCAGAGTATTGTCAATCCAATAGCATACACCATGCATATGATAATCAATTGCTGATGGGGCAATAAAACGGGGAGCACACACCAATAATTTATCATTGTCGCTGGTGCCACCATCCATGGAAGCTCCTAACCATTGATGATCCTTGCGTTCCGAATCCCAAGTGTAACCATTACTACTCACTTGTAGATTGCCTTTAGAGTCAAAAACATAGGGACTGCAGGTCCCATTCACAATAGAACACTTGTAAATGGCTCCAGTCTCATTGACCCCACGTTGGCCCTCCAATGTGGATTGGGCACGAGGGGCACCAACAATAATGCTAGAATGAATGATAAATTTGAATCAATCAATGGCTTTGTCATCATGGGCAATTAGTCAGAAAAATGATAGAAATGGTCAAAATATATATATATAATACATATTAGTCTACATTTTTCAACGGAAGTTTACTTTTGCCGATAAACAATTTTTTTTTTTAGGTTTCTATATAGCCATTGTCTACTGTAAATATGTGTATTGCAAGCACAATCTTATCACAAATCGACTAAGCGAAGCTAACTGATAAGCAAAAATTGGCATTGGGAGTCATTTTAGCTAGCTAAAAACTCAGTTAAAAGTTTCGAATAATCATATAAAAAGTCAAATCAACATATATATGTACATATATCTATTTATAAGTATATTTAAAATCAAGAATAACTGAAAGATTACGACATTATGCATGTACATTTCTTTTATTTTTCTTCAGACTTTTGTGTAGTTAATTGATATGGAGCATGACTTCATCATTTGTACAAATTGTAGGTACTCATACTTATTTTTTTTTTTTATTTACTGTAAATTTTTCTGCTAATTTGGCATTTTATTTTCTGTTTTATTATTTTCTTCTTTTTTTTTTTAATATTCATTGACTATTCAATCTTTTTTTTCCATTTATACTTTGGAATCAACGGCTCCTCGAACTATACACAATGAATCATCCTCATATAGCACAACCTGTTTACTCTAACGGCAGCGCCGCTTCAGCTGAAGCAACAGCTTCTTCACAATTTAAGCTTGAATCTCCGTATTGAGAGTTGGAGTCCATATCTTTACCCCACACCCACTTACCCATGGGACCTTAAGTTGATGGTATAACCAAAATATGACGCACGCTCTTTGGGTATAACGGTGGCAAATTGTGGATCATTTATCTGTATATTGGGCAGCGGCGATAAGTTATAGGCAAAGTTAACACCCAATATACCTAGCAACACCACTAGCACCAGGAACAAGTGACCTTGTCTGGCCATCATTTTTACAAATATTTTTTTTTTGCCGCTTCAATGCAAGTGAAAATTTATTTAGACTTTTTGTTTTTTTTGTTGCTATGATTAATAAACGGGTTTATGCTGTGCCGCGCGCGACTAAATAACTTCGAAATTCATTTAATATTAGCACTTTACTGAGTTAAAATCGTAACGAACGGAATGCCAACCGTCACGTTTGAATATCAAAAATCGACTGAGAGAGCGAAACCGAAATTGAAACTGAATAGCAAGCTTGACGAAGCAACATTACGACGCTCTCTAGATACGATGCATACAAACATACATATCTACATACATACTTACGTACATACATATGTATGCATTCGTCAGGTAGTTAAAAGAGACACTCTCACTACCTTACTAAAGACTTACTCACTTTACCGTTGTTAGTTTTCGTTTTGTAGTGGGAGAGTAGTAGCAGCATCTTTGTTCAGCCAAGTTAACTAATTAGAAACTGTTTCACTGTTAAACTATTGGCAACACTGTAATTCTATTAATTCAGTATTTAAACTACAAGATAAACAATAACTCAAATGCAAATATGTATGTATGTATGTATGTATGTAGTTTTCAGTTTTCTAAGCCCCAAATTCCAGAGGCATTAATTTTAAACTTCTTAACTGTTGAAATAACAAGCATATACGAAAATGGCCAACTTCTGTTTAAATGTTCACTTATGCAAAACATCCAAAAAAAATTACTGAAAACATAAAACAATAAAAACCTACAAAAATAAAGAAAAAACCGTCAACAAAGAAAGCCAAATCATCTTCACACCAACTACTTAATACCTACATATGTATGTATGTACACATACATACATACATACATACATATATTTACATATGTACAAAACCATGTTTGTACATGAATAACATTCCAGTATTTCCCAAAAACAAATGACTCATAAGCATGTAAACTGTCTCACACAAGCGATGATACATACATTCAATGTCTTGGTCTTCGACTTGGTCAGTCTAAATGCAAGCAAAAAAGAAGAGGAATGGGTGATCGGGGGAGGGAACTTGAATCGTTGAAAGATTTAGGGGGTCTGAGGGGGTGGCTTTGTTTCCTTTGTCTGTTATAAATAACATGTACAATGGGCCAAATCAAGTTAGGCCACACACAGATCTTGCGGTATTTCTGCTGCTGCCGTGATTGCTCTTGGTCATTTCCATCCAACAACAAAAACAACATTAACTTTGCGGTCAACAAATGTTTAAGAACAAAAGCAAGCCGCATTGCAGCATTTCTTTCTTGTGTTTTTCTTGGTTTGATTTTGTTAAACATTCTTGTTTAAAAATTGGGGTTTAATGACCAAAAGAAAGAGAGACAGAGAAAAAGAGCTAAAAATATTTGTACGGTGTCAGATTTGTATGTGGTGGAAAATCGCCCTCCAACCTCCCCTCCTACAATACTTCTTACTCCAACATATTGGTGGGAGTTTGTCTGTGGCGCCGTTGACGACAATATGCAGCTGTTGCAACCGACAGAAATTGTGACGTAGACAGCCATAAAGAATAAGAGAGAGAGTAAGAGAACGAAAGGACGCTTGCATTGGATTTAAAATTAAAATCTGATGATTCATATCGTTTGGACGTTATGAAAATATAAAGCAAGAGCATTCTTTATAAATGCAAAATAAAACCAAAATAAAATAAAAAAAAAAAAAGATTAGAGGAAGTTTTGGAACATCTAACATAATGGCGATGGCTGAAGAAGGGGCGGGGGGAGGGGCAACTTCAATTGATGTGAAATAAATTACAGCTTGTCGTGATTTTACGCGCAATTTCCGTAAATAATTAGGCATAGCCTCCCTCCCTCCCGCCACACACACACTTACGCACACATAGTACAGTACTTAGTAATTGAAGTAGCCATAAAAATGAACAAAAACAACTATCAATTTTATATATAAACCTACATATGTACAAAATTTCAACTCTAACTCTCTATGTATATGTATGTATTATAGTACTTTGGGGATTTGATCATAAAAATCAGGTGAGCTGAGAACGGGAACAAGTAAGAGGAAGTACCTCAATTACAGAATGTACATACATATGTATGTATATAAAAACTAATTTTAAAATTTTTACTTCGTATAAGCACGTACCACGAAATTCTAATAAGATTGTCCCCAATAAAATGTACATTTAATTTCAGGAAAGAAACTTAAAATAAACCAAGAAAACAGGTCAATTGAAATTTCAATGTCGTTTCAGCACGTAAAATTGAATGTAAATTGTTAAAGAGGCAGGAAATAGTTGACTGACATTTTTTTCTTTTTTTTTTGTAAGTGATTATAGACATTTAATAATTTATATACCAAAAAGTAATAGATTTTCTAAGTTATGTAAATGATATTTCTTATCTATAGAGTTTTTCTGATTTAAGTAAATTCTTTTCATATGACAAATTATCTAACATTTAATTTATTGTTTCTGCCATCGAATCTTTATACATACAAACATATATAATTTATGAAAACTATTAATTTCGAAAAGAAAAGCGTTTTTGTTAAATTTATTAACATTTTTGACATTTGATCTGATTAATTAGAAATTTATATACACTTGGGTAAAGGGTATTTTAATTTGGGGCAGAAGTAAATACTTTCAATTGATTAAAATCTATGTTAATAATAAAGAAATTAATACATAGAACATTAAAATTAGATTGTTTAGTAAATGCAATCATCAAGACAAAAATACTTACAATAAAACAAAGGGGGGATATTAATATATATATATATATAGTCACTCTACATATGTATATATATATATATATATTCTTAAATAACCTATTACAATATATATATACATATATGTATGTATGTCTTCCTTTCAGTCATACATCTGCTCCCTCGTGCAGTTATCGGATTATTTAGATTACATAAGTTTTGGTGTATGTTTTTAATAAGAACTTCATCAGCTTTAGTTGACTCATTAAATTCCCCCACCAAAAAAAAAAAAAACGCTTTCGTTAATAAAGTTATTTTATTCCAAGTTTTGAAATTGTCGGGTTTATTTTTTCCACAATGATTCCTGATATTTATAATAAAAATTAATTAAAAATATCTTTATAAAACTGCGTCGTTTGAAAAGAGGAATTTGCAAAGGTCTGAAAACTTCAGCACGTATGTATAAACTTAACCAGGCCTTCTTATTTTCCATATATGTATGTATATATGTATATATATACATATATGTAGATCATTACAAATTATTGATAAAAAATGCAATTATTATTATTAACATGTAGTGACTAACTGGGATGTACAATATTTAATATAGTATTCTAGCAATCTGATTCATCCAAACTTTAAGAAAAGGTTAAAAAAAAGCATGACAAAGAGGAAATAACTGTTAGGTGTAATCTATATCAAAGTTTGTTAGTTACTTGCCACTTTCTTCAGAGCTATCTAAAGTACCATCTTATTTTCCAAGAAACCAACAAAAAATCTGAGAACTCGTTTTCATTTTCATTGCAAAAAAAAAAAGGAAAAAAAATAATACTTTGTCTGATTTCACAATTGAATCAGTTAACTTTGATTTACTTATGTCTCAATTTTTTAGGTGTGTATGTTATATATGGGCAAGTGATGTCATATCTTAAACAAATTTTTTGGAACCCGTATTCTACATATACAAAGAGAAATATGCCGCCATTCAGTCTACTTACTCTCTTTTGTGTATATGTGTAGTTATATATAAGTATATGTATATCTAGGTCGAAAGAAAGCCCCCAAAATAATAATAAAGAGATAAAAAAATATTCAAGTTTGTCAATTGCAAAATCTAAAGTTGCGATCTCTGAGCTCGATTCTGTGGCAATTCAAATTGGAAGCTGAAATTGAAGTTGCCTTTTGCCGCAGGCAGTTAATGTTATTTTTAGGCATTTGCTCTCGGTCTCATGTGGAAGTGTTTTTGAAGTGGTTTCGATTTGTATGAGTGTTTTTTCTTCTCTCATTTTCGTTTTCTTTTTTTTGTTTTATTTTTTGAGACTATTATTACTTGGTGTGGATTTGTTTATGCAGCTGGCAAAAGTCGATATTAACGATTTAAAAAAACATAAAAAAAACCACTGAAATAACTAATTGTAAAAACATTTCAATTTTCAAATTTTTATACATGCATATAAACGGATGCAAAGTGTTAAATGGCAATAACCCTTCTTTTCCAATACGTTAATTGAGTAAAATGATAATAATGTGGTTTCTGTTCAATGTTTGATTGCTTAATTTGGTATAGCATCTGCCCCACACGTCTCCCTCCCCACCCTTATTTACCATTTACCCACAGAGAAGGTGTCACTCGTATTGCAAAATATTGACAAAGGTGTGCGAGACATTAAGAAATGTGAAAGACATTTGTTTGTTTAACACAATGGAGAACATTTATATACCAAAAGATACCAATGAAAAAAAAAAAAACAAACATATTTATATAAATTTACATAAATGCATACATAGGTATACGTATACATATGTAGTACATAGTTGGTAGTTTTAGTTTTTCTTTTTCTAATATCTAAAAACTCTATCAAATATGTATTTATAAAGCTCACCTAGTGGGTCTTATAACTAGGGTGTATCCAAAATATGAGCTTCGTGTCTCTTCCCTTTGAAATTTCAAATGTTTCGGTGAGTTGATCACATAACTTGCTTGTGGTGAATAATTGAATGAATAAACTTCTATAATTGTTATAAGCATATATCCTAGGGATAGCAATAGCTGATAATTTAAGGAGAGCCGCCACATGATTTTCATTTTCTTTCTTTTTACTCTTACTGAGGTAAACACAATTTATTTTTAATTCGATCTCATTAAAATTAAATGTAATTTTCAGCAAACTTAATTTTTTATTTATTTGATATTTCGTTAAATTGATATATCACAATTATGCAATGCAAGAGGGAGAGAAAAAAACAGGATACTTCAAGCCGCAACCAATTTATTTATGATTTATTGAATTTAATTGACGCCTTCAACACACTGTTACGCACACTCAACACTATACAGAAACACATACAAATACACACAGATACACACGCACAGACCAACCGGCATAGTAGTTTTAGTAGTTGCTTGGCCTGTTATTTGTTGTACTTTTTATTTTGAAATTTAATTTAATTAGCCATTAGTTGTTGCTTGAATTAGGCTTTAGCTTTTATTTGATTTCGTTTACACTTGTTTATCTTACGAAAAAAATACGCATTTTTCCCCCTCAACATTCTCTTAACCGAACGAGACTCGAAAACTTGCGCGGTCCACGGAACTTCAATTACTTTCCACTTCACTCGACGGCGACTCGAAACGAAATGAACAGAGAATATAAAAAGACACTGCCAGAGAGCTGACGGGCATCTGGGTTTTTGTTGAACACGGAAGGGTAGGCATAGGAACAGGGGCAGGGGAATGGATTGCATGGCTTGCAAGCACTTGAACACCACACAAAATAACTGAAAAAGGAATTATGAGTAATAAAATGGACAAAAACTTTTTTTTCTTTCTACATATACACCTACATATATGATTTTTGTGATGCCATTTGCAATAAATACATACATATTTACATATGTATGAATGCATGTGTGTCGGTTCGTATGTATGTATCATAATTTAATAAATAGTAAGCTTATTGGATCTACAATCTTTTTTACCCCTCTATTGTATGTACATATAATCTTTTTTTCCCCCTATTTTATCCATTTTTATGTTTATTTCTCAGCGATAACTTGTTTAAATATACATAAAAAGATATGTACTTATATATATTTCAGATAAAAATTGTTCAATTGCTAGCTTATATAGAAAAAACAGTGGAAATAAACAAAGATTCAGAGAACAACACTTATAAATAAAGTAGGGAGGATGATATATGACAATTATTCAAAGAGACAATCTTTCAAAAGTGTCTCTGAGCGATTTATGATAATATTATTTCTATATTATAATAAAATATATAGTAGAAACTCGATTCTTGCTGCGCAATTTCGAAGTTATACCAAGTATTGAAGTTTCAATTCTTTATAACTAAAAATATTTTTATGATTTATCCAAAACGAAAGAATATATTGTTTATAACTTAGTTTAATATATAGTTGAAATTTAAACTGTCGCAAGAATCCACGTTCACCACTAGATATGTACAAGAATCGATATAATCTTATATACATATATGTATGTATGTATGTATATCTTTTTTTGACTCTTTCAATTCGTTTTTAAATTAGGTAATATATATATACATACATATCTTTTTTAACTATTTCAATTCATTTTTAAGTTTGGTAAATACATATATTGATATTCAAGAATAAAATAAAAAAAATATGTATAAATTTAAAATTGAATTTAAATATTATATAGATACAATATTTATTAATTGTCGATTGAAGTTTATAATATTTATAGTTATTTTATTGTTAAATAGAAATAACCTAATTTAAAATAGGTGTAACAATTATTTAATTTAAATAATTTTTAATTTATTGGAATACTAGAAAATCATTTGTACAAATTTAATTTAATATAAATTACTTAATTTTTTATATTTACCTAAATATACTAAAAAAATTGAATATTTACTTATAATTAAAAGAAACATTCATAAGTCCAAGAATAGTATTTTAGATCTATTAATAACTTAATCGCAACACAATACAGAATGGAGCTATGTTTTTTTTGGCTTTTTTATTTATAGAATTGATTACTCATTACGTTCACTAATACACATTTAGTTGGTTATTTTATTTTAATTAAAGAAAAACTACTTTGTTTGAATTCGTTTTCGACAATTTTGTCGGATGGACGAACGCTTATTATGCACAATTCATGTGCCCCTTGACTCCCCCACTGTATATGAATGTATGTATATATGCACATATGTGAGTGTATATGTTTACGTTTCAATGCACAAACACATGTAAATGCATACATATGCACTAAAACAAATATGTATATACATATGTGGAGTCAAAACCGGCGTCGCCTTAGAGATGGATTGGATCAGGGGCAATTGGTTGAATTTTGCTTATTAAAGGAACACCCTCAGAGGCAGGCATTTTATATTCTCTTAACAGTTATGAGTCGATTTATATATGTACATATATGTATGTATATGTATATGTACATATATATTTGCTAGTGTATGTGTTTGTCTTATAATTAAAATTTATACATAAAGGAATATTCAAACTTGAAAAACAAAACTCAGAAATTGATCATTCGAATCGCAGTTTGGTCTGGCAAATGATTAGCATATGGCGGACATAAAGGATGCCGATGATAATAATGATGATCATGATAATGATAATGATGATGATCATGATAATGATGTCGTTTACTCTGTTGATCACTAAACTTTGTTGAACATTATTTACACAATAATTGAAAAGTCTTATCAGCTCTTACAGTTCGCTGTGGCCAATACTCGTATTTATTGGGGTAGGTTGAGTGACGGAAGGGCCTTTATGGTGACGTGACATGAGAGTGGAAAGCCAATTATCGAGGGTCACTGGCTGAATTAGAGCAAACATAGGGAAAAATTAACCGAAATCAACTTTTATATGTACACACATATGTATCTATGTATGTATGTATGTATGTATGCACACACAGCTGACAGAGATAGGAGAGGGGGGGTACACACACCACGCGATTGATAAGCTGGCGACACTACGACGAGAAACGCAACCGCATTCACTTCACTTGATTGCTAGGGTCTACATACATATATATGTACATATATATATATATATATACATACGTAATTGAATTATGTAGCTTATCAAACTCAATTGTAAAACAATAAATAGAAAGAAAAACTACGAGAATGTGTATTATATATTATATAAAAGAAATTACACTCAACTTTTGATAAGACGAATCCAATGGATGAAGATCTCTCCCCTGTTTAATGCACTTCCCCCTCTCTCTTTCTCTCTCTCTCTCTCTATATCTCTATCGCTTTCGATATAAATATCAATTCACAGAGTGGAAAATGTTCTCGATAAAAACCATAAATATTTAATAGTTTTACTTTTTGTTTTCATTTCCCCCCTTAAACCTCCCCTTCATCTACTGGAAAAATAGAAAAAAATTTTAATGCCTTTGGTGTAAACATTGAAATGGAGCCTAGCGAACCGCTCTAGATGCAATGGAAATCACAATGAAATGCATAATTATGGGCTCGCTAGTTGATTTGACAGCAATTATGGCCAGCACCAGCAACATGAATTGCAGCCGGCACACGCACAGCAGCAACCACACACATCAGCAATACAAGCACCTGTTTGTAGAGCGGAAGGAAGGGTAAGGGGCAGAGAGGGCCATATTGTGGCTTTTAATTGAAGTTCATGACCCAACACAGTATAGTTGCCCTTTGTTCCGTATCCCTCCCCCTCCCCCTCACCCACCCTAACCCACGCACGCGTCAGATCTTTTCTTGTGTTGCAGCAAATTGAACTGTTGAAAATGAGTTCTTGAGTTCTGAAAATGGGGTGCGAGATCTTTCCAACTTCTTCTTTATAGTAAGGCAGATGTGGTGTGTGTGTGTGTGTGTGTTGTTTCTTTTTTTTTATCTGCCACGTAATTATCTCGCATCGTCACAGTTGACGGAAGTTTGTAGCTATAGCTTTTGCAGCTTCTGTGTCAGTCACTTTTTAACTTGTACAACATTGTAGAAATGCATTTATCAATTTTATTCAACATTCGGAGTCATGCTTTTGCCATTCAAATCAAACAAATAAATCGCAACTGGAATGGGTAAAGTATGTACGTGAGTAACGTAAGTGCCGGTTATTTGTTTTTTAGTTGTTTTTTATAACCCAGCTGCGGCTCCTTATTTGGTTATGCGATGTAGCATGTATGTAGGTAAGGCTGTGGAAAGGAAGTAAACTAAATCAATGGAAATCAATGGGAATCAATGCAGGTGTGCGGGCCAAAAAACGTCATCCCTAACTTATTGAATTACAGTAAAGAAGAATGGTATATAAATCAAGTTTATGTAAACGATTTTAATAAAACTGCATATATTAGTGTTGCTCTTTTACACCCCTAAATGATTTGTTTTCGATTTATAAATAAACCCATGCAATATTGTTGTCTGGACGAGTCATAAAATTAAATGACCAATAGCAACCCTTTTTCATATGAAGCGCCGCCTACAACAATAACAACGTGCAACAATAACACCAGCAGTCATAGAGACAGGTTCAGGTTCCTCATAAAACACAAAATATACCTATACGTACATATATATGTACATATATCATTGCCCTCATATCATTGCTCTAGTGGCCTAATTGAAAATTGAAAAGTGTTGCAAAGGCACAGACGACGCCCACACATAATGTCAACCTTTCAGGGGAAAACAACAACAAAAAAAAACTAACAAAATATCAGCACAAACAAACACTTTCACTTTACGAGAGGAAGGCAATAAAACAACTTAAATCATTATCACTCACATTCAGTTGTTGGTCAGCTCTCTTTTTCCGGTTGTCTTCCGTTCACTTTACTTTACTTTAGCTCATTTCACATTATTCGATTGTATGTCAAAGAAGTAAATCAATCTGTTAGAATGGTAATTGAAGAATATGTAATATAATATATAATACATATTTTACTCATTGACAAATTATTTCAATTTTTTTTTGGGCTCATGGTCAAAAAGAGTTGATGTTGGTGTGTTCGAATTGTTTAAGTTTCAAATGTCAATTTTTAACAATGTCAAACAATCGATTTTTATAGAGTGAGTGTAAGATGTAAGTTATAAATTTCAACTTCATGCATACATATGTACATATACGTATATAAGTATACTTTTATATCTATGTATGTGCACTATTTTATTGAATTGCATTGAAGTCACTCGTTCGTTGAGTTCGTCACGTTGTCGTCATAAAATAATCAAAACTATCTGCTAAATGATCTTTTACACATCTCATAAAAATGTTTGTAGTACAAATTAAAATTCAAATCATGTTCTACCACAATGAGGAGTAAATGACTTAGTAATGGGTAAGGGGGTTAGTGGTGAATTCAATGAAACGTGATTAGCTGAAAGAGTAACGAATTTGCTTGCCGTTGAAGTTTGAAAATCGAAAGTATTTATGTGTGTATTCTTGGAACTAATTGAATTATTATTGAGGATCTATTTTTGTTTATCCCTTTCGTTGTCTACCAGTTAAACGAGTTGAACAACATTATTTGGTGTCTATTATAAACTACAACGAATGATAAGTACCCTATAAACAATAAGAACAACGTTTCGTAAGAATTGGGGAAAAAAATACTTTGTTTATAGTTTAGTTAATTATAAATATTGCTACTGTAGCCTAAAAGTATAAAATGTTTTTAAATATAACCGAAAAAGCTTTACATCAAAGCTTATCACAAAAAAAGCTTCTTTGTCATGAGCGTTGTTGCGATTACATGCAATAGGGGCTACAAATTTATAAACCTATGATATTTATATATTTTTAATTTTAAATTAAATTTTCCTAAAAAACTTCATATATTCGATTTTTTCCTAGTCTTTTTTATATCCTTATAAAAAAGGGTATATTGATTTTGGTTAGAAGTTTGTAACGCATAAAAGCAAATATCTCCTGAATATATATATATAAGGTAATTTGAACAGAGTTGATATTGACGTCCGTCTGTCTGGATTCAGGCTATCTCCTCCTTCTATATCTTCTTCTAATGAATATTCAAGTTACAGGCATTATATATCTAACAATCATCCCAAGCGAACGACAGTTTCCATAAAATCAATCGAAATTTCAGTATATATTCTACAACATACATACATAATTGTTTTTTAAGGAATCAAAATTTAGTATTTGTATACTTAGAATACATAATAATATTTGCAATTTGTACAATTAGTATATATATTAATATGATGTTTTATAAGAATCGATTGACTATATCCAAAAATCACACGAATGAACATTCGGATAATCCTTCCTTTACAAGGTTCAAATCTAGTCATATTTTTTTCGATTTTGAAAACTATATCTTTGTAAGATTTTCGAAATTAGCTACTTTCATATTTCGTAACAATCTGGAGTTCTAATTTTTCACCGGATTTTTGCAATTTTTAACGAGTTTAAATCGTCTTAACAACTTTAAAAACGTTGAAAAATTAGTTCAATTTTTTTTTTTTATAAAGTTTTGAAAGTTATGATATTTATCCCTTTACACCTAGATAATGATAGTTATGCAACATTTTCTAAAATCGCCTAAGAATGGCTGATTAAGAGTTATTGAGGATTACAAGCGTTCAGAAAGAAATATATTTTTGCCCATATTGTGTATGCTTTTTATCTGCACCAATAGCCAAATTATCGCTCTAAACACCGATATAGATAAATTATATACTGATATATATGTTAGTTATATATGTATAAAAGACTAGTCATTATTGTTTGTATAACGATTAATTTTATTTAGAATATTTCACATTTCTGATATGGAATGTGATCAACAATTGTGCCGGTATTTATTAACTTTTTCTATCGTACTTATTTATGTTTATATTCAAAATCCATCAGTTTATAAAATTTCTGTAAATTTGGATTTTATAAAGCAAAGATTTATGCATGTATATATATACATATATATATGTGGAAAACAGAAATATACAGTAAAACCTTCCTTAACAGACACCTGTGTTGGACGGACACCCCTCTTAGCTGGACAATTCCTTGGCGCTTGTCAATTTATAATTATTTTAACCAGAAACTTCCATGGCCAGACACCTTTCTTGATCGGAAAAGTGTATACCTATATATGTGCTTTAGATCAGCTTCAATAGCCAAGATATCCCTCCAAGCATCGACGACGACGATTGCTGCCCGCCCAAGGGGGTTTTCATTGTTTCCATTCATTTCTGTTAACATTCCCATATTTTATTTAATACATTTGTATTTTTATTAAGTTTGTTTTTTTTTTTTGCCCAATCGAATCCTGAAAATAATCAAATGATAATTTCACAATTTCGTTACGTGTTGGACATTAATATATGAATATATCTATATATGTATATAATGAAATGATATTGTATTTTTTTGTAATTAAACGAAGTCACAACCAGTTGATCCGTCGATCACAGTTTTTGTATTTATATATATATATATGAAGATATGTATATACTTATATGTAGTTTAAGAAATGTCAGTTATAATTGGGTATATATTTTTTACAAGTTAGAGTATCGGGTAAGTAAACTTGTTATTTATTTTACCCTTGCAGAGGGTATATTATTTTGGTCAGAAGTTTGCAACGGATAGAAGGAAGCATCTTCGACTATATGAAATATATATACACATATTCTGGATCAGTATCAATTGCCGAATATCGATATAACCCTGTCCGTCTCTATGGATCAATAGTTTCTCCTTTGAATCCTTTATAGCTACAAAGCTGATAATTTGCACATAGGCTTCTTTTTGATCAGGTTTAAAGTAGTCCCGTTCGGACGACTACACCATATAGCTCCCATAGGAACGATCGGTCGTGAATAATGTTTAATCTCAAAGCGAACGCCATGATATTTAATATTTCTGAGTTTATTATACTTCTTAAGACATCCACCAAGTTTTTTTTAGAATCGGCTTACAATATCATACAGCTGCCATAGGAACAATCAATCCATAAAAATAATGAAAAAATGAATATTTGCTTCACAAGCTAGGGGCATGAAATAAGGAATTTATAAACTTGATATGAATATAAATATCTCTGTTGAGTTTCAAGAGAATCGGTCGACTATATTTCATAGCTGCCATTGGAACAAAAGGTCGAAGAATTTTTTTTTTGTAAGGAAAGCCTTTTTTGCTTAAGTCATGGACTTTAAATATAGATTTTACAAGTGTTATATAATACTTAATGGATCTGGTGAATTATATATAGTTGTCAAAGAGGCAATCTGCAAGGGGATACGAACTTCGCCATGGATAAAGTTAGTCCATCCTTCTGGTTTATTTATTTAAATTATCTAAGATAGGTCCTGAATGACTAAATGCATTATATTAGACTTCAACATTGTAGTTTCTATTATTTTTCAAAAATAAAAAATGCATAAATTAAATTGACCAACATTATTATAAGAGTCAACAAATTTCTCGTTTTCATTCTCCTTTTTAATAAAAGATGCATAAATTGTATTGATTGCATTTGATCTGCTTAAATATATTCAATTCTATAATTTTAATGAGGCTGCAATGAATATACTATATATATATTTGCATATAATTGTGTACATACCTACATACATATATATATATATGGTGAAAGCTATTTAAACTTAGGCAACTTGTCCGAAATGCAAACCAACTAACGAGGATTATAAGGCGATGTCTAGCCAATTGCAATGGCTTTTCGCTTTGATGTAAAGAGCCGACAGCAGAACAAGCCTAAGCGGACTATTACTCACCCATCAACCCCAACTACAATCCACCTACACCACATACGCATATGTGTGTGTGTATTGACAACTATGTATAAATCAGTCTAGACGAAAGAGACAACAGGCAGTCAGACAAGGCTTAACACAAAGTAAAATTTCTTTTTTGTCATCGAATATGCTTGAGGCACCGCAAATTGCCGTCACTTAAGCCGCCTTGCTGGCCGCCCAGTTATCCCTTTTACACTAAGTTTCATTTAAAACCTTAACACCACCACCTCCCTTCCCCCCCCACCCACCCCTTACCACCCCTACCTTCATTATTGTCATTCCCCTTCATTTGCATTGGTGTATGTAACCGGACTGAATGTCAATTACTAATTATCGTGAGAAATGCCATATCAAGCATACGCTCGGTTGGCCGAAAATATATTTAATTTAATTATAATAAATGAAAATTTACATATTACATGATTTTCTGATTCATTTCCGTGCCAGTTCAAATGTCATAGATGGGAAATTCTTTTACTTTGATGTGATTTTTACATTTGATTTATTTAGACGGGCGGAAATCAAAACAAAACATACAAAAATCTACATAGATTTTTCAATTGTATATGTAGGTATATATGTATGTATATATGTATGTATGTATATTTGTTGCATTTTGCATGAGAAATTCATATTTAGCATTTCATTCATAAAATCAGAAAATTTATGGCTAAAGGCAAAATAAAAGAGAGAGACAGAGAGAGGGTGGAAGAGATGGGGGAGATATTTTCAATTTCATGGCAATTTCCATGAGCAGATTGATATATGAGCATATGTAGATATGTATGTATGTATATACATAGTTTACTCAATATGAGAGAAAATCAAAAATAATAATATCTATAAATAATAACCAAAAATGAAAAGAAAAAAAAAACGAAAAATATATTGCAAGCTTAACGGAAATGACCACAAAGCAAAGTTTGCAGGCTTCAATATCAAATCATTTTTGGTTTTCCTACTCATTAGATGCACTTTCAATAAACACTGGCCAATGTGGCAGAGACATGCAGAGGCATTCAGTCTTTAGTTAGGTAGATAGTTTTCATTGCAATCCCCCCCCCCCACACCACCCCACCCACCCTCCTATCCTTTTGCTGGCATTTGCCATCATTAGTTGAGGCAAAAGGTGAAGCGCAAACGTTGGCTATCAGCAACAGCCAACAGCCAGCAACAGCAGCAGCAGCACCAACAGCAACAGCAGCAGCTTAATACGCTCAAGGCACGCCATTGCCCAATAAAACGCTCTCCACGTCTACGTAATTGGCGACCAAGGGTTTCTTCATATACACATATATATATAGTTATATATACATATATATATATATAAAGTTAGTAGCCATTGCCACTGCTATGCACATCAAATTTCTTAATTTTCACTGAAGCTGATCCCCAGCAATAGCAACAGCAACAGCACTAGCACTAGCAACATCATCTGCAGCAGCAACAGCAACAACAACAGCAGCAAAGACATGCAGTTTGTTTTTGTGCAAATATCTGGCAATTAGATCTAAATTATGACGCTGTTTGCACCATAAAGAAATCGTTTTTCTTCCAGCCAAACAATAGACAGTTAAAAGAAAAAAAGAAAAAAAAAAAAAACGAAAGACCTGTGTGTGAGATAAAGATACGACGACGGTTTACTATATGGTCGCCAGCATGATTTCGCCTGCATTTAATGAGATAGATAGCAACATGTTGCTAAACAACAATGTGCTGGCAACATTTAAACACTGGGCCAGTCAGCCGGAAATGCATTTCCGACAACATGTTGCTGAAAGTTGTTGAGCGAGTTATTATTTACATGCCTCTCACGCATACAACAACATCAGCTACAGCAACAGCAACAAACAAACACACAAACACACACGCATACATTCATATACGAAGACGTACACAGCCGCCCCAGCCTGTGATGTCTCTGTATATATATTAGTGCTGCTTTATGCATGTATTTGTGTAAAATTGTTGCCTCTTTTCTTACCTAAAATGAGAACTTTGGTTTTCAAAATTCAGTCGGCATTCGACCATCAGATGGGGCGCACGTTTTCCCATTGGACCCAGAGGCGTATTAACCAAATAAAAAAAATATCTAAAGAAAATTAAGAAAAACAATTAGCAACAATAAAAAATAAAATAAATTAAGAAAAACCCTTTACAATAATTAAAGTTTACTCCATCAAGTGTCAAAGTGCTAAACATAACACAAGTTTATTAAGTAAATAAATTATTCAATTATTGCAAACTAAGCAAAAAGAAAAAAAAACAACAAAAATTTATCGCCCACCGGAAAAGCTTCAATCGAACCATTTTTTTTTTTTTGAAAATTTAATTTATTATTTTTACATCTTAATTATATATTTTTTTCCATTATTTGTTGAATTTTTATAGTTTATAAAGTGCATTGTGTTAATGACAATTTAAGGAAAAATAAATATTAAACGAAAAAAAAATACGCTAAGCCGATCGCCAAGTGTCTCAAAAGTTATAAAGAAAAAAGAATTCTCGTATTGAAACTCCGTTTACTAGTTAAATCCAAGGTGAGATTATAGAAATTAAAAGATTTTCATTTCATTAATTTAAGCCTAAGCATAATTAGTTAAGCGAACGATTTAATTAAGCCAATTTTCATTCAGCTCTAGCCAAGCCAAGCCAAGCAAAAGCCAAAGCCAAAGCCAAAGCCAATATGAGCCTATCCGTTAAAGCAGATATTTCCACGTATAACTGCATACATCTCCAGACAATAACAAAATTCTTGCATAGTTGTCAACAGAAAAACAACAAAAAAAAAAAAATTTATATATATATAAAAAATTACAACAAAAACAAAATACAAAACAAAAAACAACAGCAGCAACAACAATAATAAGAAACGATCGAAAAACTCAATAACAGCTCGGATTTCATGTGAGCCGATATTTATTTTCATTTGTGTCGGAGACGACGACGACGACGACGAGACTCTGGGACGGGAGATTACGATTCCAATTCCGATTCCGACTAAGACTCTGACTGGGACCTGGGAACGGGACAGCATTTCTAGCAATTTGCTGTCTTTGCTGTGTCTGCGACTCTCTAACCAAATTGTCTAAAATTGGGGGTGATATAAAAATATAGAAACAGACTTTATCGTAAACAATTAAGAATTGCAGACATATTGGAATTTCATCCAAAAGTGCATCTTATTAACTTAATTTTGAATTTTCATATAGAACATTCCGTGACTTTATCAGAGGAAATTAAAAAATCCATTAGATTATTTTAATATATTCATTTATAGTAAGATCTCTTTGATTGAATACTTCTAGCAGGAAAATCTAAGGCGAAATATAAATTTTTATCATTCCAAATGATCTTTAAGTTATGATTAAAACCCTAAGATAATAATCTATTTGATAGATCGATTTGATCTTTGGTAAATTAAATATATATTTATTTATATTTGATCCAAACCAAGTGAACCTTAAAATATAATCAAAGAGTATTAAACTCTTTAGCTTCAATCAAATTTATAACGTTTTATCAAAACAAAATTAAAAACAGAAAAGTAGATACATTATAATTAATTTAATCAACCTCACACTATATTTAATAAATAAGACAAATATTTTGCCACTTTTTAAATTCAAATCTCTATAGGAATTTCCCCTTACTTTCATTCTTCTTCTCACTTTGCTCTAATTAAAATGGCTTTGTTAGTTTAGTTTTTATCTTTTCAAAATCTAATGTAAACAGAGGTATTAAGAAGTATTAAGTCTGATTCCTCACACACACACACACACACTTTATTTCACAGGCAATCTGTTTTGTCACTGTGCGGACCACGTTGCGTATAAGTAATGTAAATTAAACGCGCGACTTTCGGGAAGTAAAGAAAAAATAAACAGTAGCCAATGGATCTGCATATGCGTGACTCTTACACAGTACGTGTGTGTGTGTGTGTGTCAGGCGAGCCTCCCCTTTAGTGGCAGTCACCGTCAGAGATAGTGGCATCATCATCATCATCATCAACATCAACATCATCTCCAATAGCATCGACAGCAGGCAGCAAGTCCAGCAGTCTGGCTGTGGTTTTCAGTTTCTGACTTCTGTTTTTTGTCTTCTTTTCTTTGCTTTTTATTTTTTGTCTTCTTTTTGCAAGTTGATTTGTTTGTTGGTTTATGTATATTTATTGAAAATTTACTGCTGCCGCTGTTGCTGTTGCTGTTGCTGCTGCTGCTGCTGTCATATGCAAATGCGTAAGTGGGCAGCGGTTGCGGCAATAAGGAGCGGTTGAAGCAGGCCCCCAAAAAGTCATTAATCTCACGCCAAAACTGACAAAACGCACACAGTTTACGTTTACTTTGGCCTTCTTCGATAATGCCATTGCTGCTGTTGTTGTTGTTGTTGTTATTGTTGTTACTGTTGCTGCTGTTGCTGATGATGATGATGAGTTTGTTGAAAGGAATTTCCTGTTATTGTTGTTGCTGCTGCTGCTATTCCTTTTTGGCGGCAAATGACAAACAGTTTCCTTAGAAGCTATAATACCAAAACGGTTTCAATTCGGTAACCAAATATCTTGACCCTTTTTCTAGACATAAGCATACTTACCGAATACGGATACAAAAAGACAAAGACAGCATATAGAGGACAGCAGAGAGGAATGAGACACAGTTAAAAACTGAGTTCCGCCTAACAGCAACAGCAACAGCAACAGCACCAACAACAGCAACAACAATAACAACATTTAAGAATATCGTAAGCTAAAAATAACACAGGCTCTCAGTTTCAGTCTACGCCTACAGCTGGCATGGCCTTCATATGTTTCTGTGTCTCGATTCCTCTCGATTATTGCGCAATCGCCACAGAAGTAGGAAGCGTGAATGCCCCCAAAAAGAATAGTCAAAGGTTCACACAGAGGCGAATTTATATATGCCATGGGCCCAAAAAGGGCTAACTAACATAACTTTGTTTGGGTTTCAAAATATATTATCAATCATTTAAATGGGAATTTAAAATATGTTAAGCGGAAAAATATTTATCTTAATGTTGGAAATAACTCAATTTGGAAAATGATTTTCGTTTAATGGATTAATATTTGAAAATACTTATTCTTTAGGGCTATAATGTTAGCCAATTTTATGAATTCATATAATACTTAGTATTTTTATATAGTTGGAAAGCTAAACCAGATGAAATATTTAAAAAATTATTGTTAAATTTTTTAGTTTCTAGAGGAAAAGCAAATATCAACACTTGGATTAAGAATATGTCGACTTATTAGAACCATAGAAATCATTTAAAAAATATTTTAAAGTCATTTTAAAAACAAAATAAAAGCATTGAAAATACTTAAAAAAGTATTTTAGTTCCCTAGCCATAGATTCACAAGTTTGTAAAAATACTATACTAACAGTATTTAAGCAAGGGTTTAAACTAATATGTATATTTACATATTTATGAATTATTAGTAAATGTATTTTTGAACAAAGATAAATATGTTAATTAATTAGAATTAAATAAAACATATATATATGTTTAGTATATAGTATATAGTATGTTGAGTATATAGTTTATATAATACTAATAGATTAGTACAAATATGGTAATTTATTAAACATAACAAAATAATGATTACATCATATTAATTATTAATTTATTATAATAAAATTACCATCCTGAATAGTAGATATATTTTAGCATACAAATATTCAACATTTAATAACTAGGAAATAATCCCAAGCACTTCAAAAGCCGCTCCTGATTTAAGATAAACAAAGAATGACAAGCCGCCAATTTGATTGATGCTTTTTTAACATCAATAAATTATAAAAAACAAATATTTAAGAGAAGTTTTCTATCAAGTGTTTGTGAGATTGCAATTTTCCCCTAATCGATTATAGTTGCATTAGTATTATAATTAATGTACAGTTACTTATTTCACAAACTAGTTGCCTTTGCTAAATGAAATTTTAAGATTTTTGAATTTTGAATCGAGGGCTTGCATCTAATGTTGCTAGTGCAAGAAATTTAAACAATATTTTTACAAGTCATTGCAACTTAGAGTGAAAGAGACAGCTATAGATGGTTGAAATTTTTTGTAACAGTGAAATTTAGCACCGCTTTAGTTTAAATTTCTGTTTTCTGAGCTTGAAATTATGCACTTGTTGCTGAAGTGCAGCAGCAACAGCAGAGCAGCATCGTGGCAGTTGCAGCAACAGCAGCAGCAGCAGCAGCAGAGGATGCAATTCAATACAAACAAAAAATGTAGAAAGAAAGAAAAGAAAATAAAGAAGGAAAAAAAAAATAAAACAACAGCATTTTGCAAAAATCCAGAATAAATGCCCAAAAACATAAAAACAGGTATTTTTTTTTTCTTTTAAAGCGGCGGCCAACGGTCAAACTGCATCTTGAAAAAGGCATTCGCTTTCTTGGTGTGTGTGTGTGTGTGTATGTTTCTGTGTGTGTGTGTGTGTGTGTGTGTGCTGTTATTGAGTTTGGCAATGCAGTTGTTAAGCTTACCACAGCTACTGCCTTGAATGCATTTTATGCCTTTTTCTTGCCGTTGCTGCCGCTGTCGCTGCCTTTGCCATTGCCGTTGCTGTTGCTGTTGCTGCTGTACTCCTTGCATTTTTTGGTTGCTGCTGTTGCTCTCTGATTATTGTTGTTGTTGCTGCTGCTTGCTGTTAGTATTGTTTACCCAACTTACCAAGGAATTTCAAGTATTCAATGGCATAACTTTAAGTACAGTAAATTCACCACATAACAAGAGGAAATATATATATATATACATACACATACACATATATAAATAGTTATACATATATGTACATATATATAGATAGATATATTCATATATAATTTACGCTAAATATTTTGCAACTTTAATCAAATCAATAATCAAAAATTTTGTCTAGACATTTTCAAAATTTGTTGGAAATTGTTTTTGCCATATGGCCTGTTCAATGTCTCATTCTATGCGGAAACTTATTCCTATGATAGGGGGGAGGGGGGTGGGGAGTAGACGGAGAAAAAAAAAACCCACTGACTGGCACGAGGTATCTAAAAATAGCAGGAATGCAGCTCCAAGTCCAACTCCAGCACCATCCAACCAACTCCAACTCCAATTCCAATTCCAAGTGCAAGTGCGTGTAGTTGTTGTGCTGCAGTTGTTGTCTGGCGCGACGAGCCGGCCCGTTCCCGTCTCGGCCAGGCCAAGACGAGCCGGCCGGCCGGCCGGCATGCCGGTTAACCTGGAAAAAAGAAAAAAACAACAACAACAGCAACGACAACGACGACCGTCATATAAAATGTCGCAAGGCATGTTAACGCAATAATTTTTGTTTTTTTTTTTTTTTTTTTTTTTTTTACAACGCAGTAGGTCATTAATTGTTTAAAAGGAAATTTCGAAATTCATTGCAATAATTTCTTCTTATATATGGATTTTGATTGGAGATTGCTGTTGCCATTAGCATTGACAATGGCAGCAACAGCAGCAGCAACAACAATTACTGATGCTGTTGCTGCTGGTGATGCAGCTCAAGGACGTTAGGCAAGTTGGTTAAATTAGGCTACTTGAAAAAACACAAAAGTCACACTCCAGTCACGTTCCATTTTACCTCTCTAAGCGGCAATTGTTGCATGTCTACTGTCTGCATATGTTGTCTTGAGCACGTCCTTAATAACATGACGATGACACTGACAACAGCAGCAACAGCAACAACAGCAATATAAGCAGCAACAACAAAAGCGCCAAAATAAAAACAAATGCCAAACTAGCAGGCCAAACAAACTGCAAGTCAGAAAGAAACCAGCAGGCAACAGACAGGCAGACAGACAGACAGACAGACAGACAGACATGCAGACATGCAGACAGACAGACTGGCAGGCAGAGGTAAAGGCAGAGAGACATTCAGACACAGACACAGACACAGACAGAAGTAGACGCGACTGCATAATGCGCCAAATCTACCAAAGCTTGAGAACACCTGCCCCTGCTGCAGTCCCCCCTCCCCCCCCTGCCCTTGTCACTGCCTCTGCTCTCTTGCAGTGGCAGCGGCAGTCGCTGTTGCAGACATCAGCAACAGGTTCTTTATTATTAGTAGTCGCATTCTGAAAACCGCCTGCTCAATGTCAACTCAACGTTTGAGACTTAATTGTTGCCTCTTTGCTGTCGCTTTTTTTTTCTTTTCTTTTTTTTTTTTTTTTTTTTTTGGTTTTTTTTTTGTTTTGTTTGTTGTTTGTTGTACAAAACATTCTTTGTGCTTGACTGGCGGCTCATGTGGTTGTTGTTGCTGCTGTTGCATCATGTTGCCATGGCTGCTTGTGCTGGTGCTGATGCGGCTGCAACGGCTGCTGCTGTTGCTGCCGTGCTGCCACTTGAGGCATGTGCTTCATTCAAGTGGTTGGCTTGTCCCTCCTAAGCATTTCAAATACGTTTTCGTGTATTCGTTATTTAATTGCAAATTTTCTCCTTGCTTGTTTGGTTTCCTTTTCTTTTCTTTTTTTTTTTTTGATTTTTGCGTTTTGTCTTGCAGGCTTTTGCTTACTACAACAAGAACAAGAACAACAACAAGAACAGCAGCAGCAAATCGCCTTGTCATGCCCCATCATCATCATCATCGTCTACTTCAGACAAACAGTCAGAACAATTTAACATTTCTAAAATCAAATTACAAATTCAAACGCAGAAATATGCTGACAATGCGCGCACTTCCTGTACCGACGACAACGGAAGCGCGTACACCAAACCAATTAGCGGCAACATTGTCAAAGACGTCAGCAGCAACATCAACAGCAATACCGACACCAACAACAATACCAACAACAACATCGCCAATAGTCACATCAGTAACAACGAAACAGGCAACAGCAGCAGCAAGAATAACAACACCAACAACAACAACAACAACTAATAGCCACAAATGTAGAACAATTCTAAGTTTATTTATAGCAATCGCATGGAACATTGTGCAAGAGTCGGCCAATTGCCTGCTCCATCAGGCCGGTCGCATTGATCGTGTTGCTATTGCTATTGCCGTTGATGTTGCTGATGGTGATGATGGTGATGCTGATGCTGATGCTGATGATGTTGATGTTCTTGTTGCTGTTGGCCATGACGTCAATGCGGCCCCATTGAGACATCGTTGTACACGCATAGTTTCTTCTGCTGCTGCTGCTGTTGCTGATGCTGCTGACGACGCTAATGACAAGGTGTCAACGGCACGTGAACACCAACAGCAACAGAAATATCAGGAGCAACAGCCGCCGCCACTAAAACAACTCGGGAAAGACCACTTAGCTAGTTCTAGTCAGCCTTGCACGAGAACAACATCCGGATCAGGCCAACATCAGAAACATTACCAATATCAGAAGCAGACGGAAAATCATCAACATCAGCAACATCCATTGCAGTTACACTCTGGACAGCCACTGATGACTTTCTTAATTGGATTGCTCCTGCTAAACATAAGCCTGGCGGCAGGTAAGTTAATTTACCTCACTGATTCATTCACATACACACACACACACACACACACACTGAGAGAGAGAGAGAGATAGAGAGATACACACACACACAACAAATGAGATTGACCCAATATTAAAAATGCTATGGCGCCAAAGTTATACGCCCCCTTTCCCCCTACCCTTCCCCCCCTACCCCACCTACTTCTTTTAAATCACCATATGTGTGCGTTCATTCGCCCCAGAATTGAGCTGCGATTGAACGATAAAATGTGACACATTATATATCCAAATATGACGCAATTTTTCATCATATACACACACATATAAAATGTTGTTGTTTGTTTATATATCCATGCCCATGTGGATTTTGGCATACCAAATCGATCACAACAACAACAACAGCAACAATAACCAGAAAAAGAAAAAAGAAGATTCCAAAAAAGAATGAAAAAAATCCCTAAAAGATATATGCGAAAACACATTCATATAATCCCAATTTGCTGGGAATTTATTAGCAGTCGGCAAAGTTTTTTCTTTATATATTTCTTTTCTTTTTTTTTTTTTTGGAGGGAAAACAAAAAACCAGCGAGATTATGAAATTTAGGCATAAAAGGTAAAAGAAAGTGTGAAAAGAGGAGCAAAGCATGGGGGGGGTGAAAATGTGAATTGGCTTTTTTATTAACATCCAATCTAATATATATTAATACAATTTACATATATGTGAGATCAAAGGTTATACTTTTTTTTATCTATATAACCAAATTTTTATTTATATATATATAGCTGGTACTTGTTGGCAAACGCATCTTGGCAGTGGGAAATGCAATCAAATCTTTTCAACAAACATCACTAAAACGGAATGCTGTGGCGCCAGCCAGACCTTCTCCTACACTGATCGCGAATTGAGCAGCGTTGAGTACTTCTTTGCAACGGCCATTGGAGGCGGCGTTGAGTGTGCACCGTGCATGGGTGAGTTAGGGTGGGGTGGCTGGCAGGAGAGGTGATGAAGTGGCATCGAGAGTACCATCAAGTGGTGGCAATGGTAGAGTGCGGCGACTTGTCTGAAAGTGCTAATTTATGCAGTAGTCAACAGCAACTGCAACAGCAACTGCAACAGCAACAGCAACTGCAACTGCAACTGCACGACTGCAACTAATAAATTATGCAATTTCAATTCAACACAAAAAAAAATAATAAATAAATAATATTAACGTTCCTTCAAATATATGTATATATATTGTATATTTTTGCAGAGAATTGCAAGAGCTTTAAATGTGGGCCAAATAAGAAGTGCGTCAAACGTAAGGGAAGGCCAAAATGTGTCTGTGCCCCCGAATGTGGAGCGGCATTACGCCGGAAGCAGCAGCAGCAGCAGCAGCAGCAGCAACAGCAACAACAACAACAGCAGCAGCAACAACACTGGGAGAAAACTCCACGCGGTTCACGTAGTCTAAGTAGTGAAATTACAAACATCAATTTAGATTTAGATGGCGCCAAACGCCAACGTAAACATAGCGACAACAGCAACATTAGCAACATTGCTGATAACCAAAGAAATTTAGAGCAACAACAGCAACAAAGCCAAGAGAATCCAATGCCAATGCCAATGCCACAACGCCAGAGTCATAAAAAGGCGGAGGGTGAAACAAAACATAGAAGACTTTTGATTATAGACAGCAGCAACAGAAATTCACAGGCCAGCAACAGCAAAAGTAACAACAACAACAACAACAACAACCACAGTGGCCGGGTCGAGATGAGAGGTTATGAAACGAGACGCAGGCATAGGAATAACCATGGCAAACACTTAACAAGATCAATGATGACAGGAGCCAATGACTCGACGCCTGCGCAACAAACGATTCAGTCTAGACACAAGTTAGCAAATGCTAATGAACCCGCCAACGACATTAATAGTCAGCAGCAGCAGCAGCAGCAGCCGCAGCAACAGCGTCAAAGGCAAGACAATGCCCGAGTCAGACATCAGCATGCTCCAAATCATGACAATGGCCAGCAAAAGCAACATCAACAACAACAACAACAACAACAAAAACAGCCACGCAGGCGCAACAACAAGCATAACAAGGATCAGCGTATTCGAATTGTTGCAGGCACTCCAAAAGCAACAGCAACAGCAACGGCAACAGCAACAGCAGGGGCAACATTGCTGACATTAAATACCACAATGTCTGGGTCTGGGCCACATCGTCGTCTGTATCAAAATGAACACGGAAGTGAAATGGCTTCGTCATCGGTTGCCCAGGGCAGCCACTTGGCTAATGCCGATGACTTGGCATTTCTGGGTGGAATTTATGAGCCTGTTGTATTGGTAGGTGCCCTGGCTTTTGCCATTTTCCATTTACAATTTTCATTGCATTTGCATTTTCCATGACCATTTTCATATGCATATTAAACCATTGCATACTCTGTGGGGCAACATTAATTTAACTTATATCCATTAGCAACAGCAGCAGCAGCAACAGCAACAACAACACTCGAATCCGGTTTGCGGCTCTGATGGACGCACCTACAACACCGAATGCCAACTGCGCAAACGAGCCTGCCGCACCAACAATGCCCAACTGGAGGTGGCCTATCGAGGGCATTGCAAGAGTGAGTATAATCAGAATACATATTTGAATTCCTTAAGAAAATCAATGGAAATTTTATTTTGGTTTTTTTGTTTTTTGTTATTTGTTATTTTGATGAAATTACAAAAGGAAAACAAACCAGTCAAGATCTATATATTAGTAGTTGGATAAGCTAGTTAGTTAGTTTGCTTGCGTGCCAAAATGTAACAGCTTGCCACAATTAGATTAGATGACAAATTATTGCACATTTCAATTACGGCCAACAACTTGTCGCCAATGGTGAAATCCCAATAGACCCCCCTCCCGACCCCTTTGCTCATATCAACCAATGGCCAGATCTATAAAGCCAGATCCTAGCTAGACTCTTGACGATCGAAATGTTGTGTAATAATTTAATGATACAGGAAGCACTCGCAAACATGCTCAAATGATCAATAAAAGTAGAAGAGATGCAACAACTACAACAACAACAACTACAACAAGAAAAAGAACTTGTTGGATTAGACCCGCAAGCAGCAGCAGCAACAGCAGCACCAATAACAACAATAACAACAACAACAGCAATCTAACGATGGCGCGTGCCAACATCCAATGGAATGTTAGCAATCGATGCAGTCAGGCTATAGAGATCTCGATCTCTGTCTCTGTCTACGGCATAATCATCCATAGCCACTCATAAAAATGAATGCAATTATTTGTGAGTGTCACAGTTGGCGCCAAGGCGCACAAACACTACTAGCCCGTACACACATACATACATATGTATGCCTAAGCATGTCATGTGCCAGTGTTGTATGTATGTGTTGGTGTGTCCATGTAATGATAAATTTCGACAGTTTATTGGCTAAAAAAAAGAAAATATTTCTATGAGCATCATAAGAAATTGGCAAAGCAAATAAAAAAGACTACCCTACATGAAACCAGACCAACGACTTTAAAATACCCTTTAGCAAGGAATAGAATTAACAAGTATAAAATATAACAGAGATATAGAGCAATTTAACAGTATTTCTTAAAATAAATTCGCAAGATCTCTTTCCTATAAAGCTATCACAATTGTTTCTGTATTTAGTATAAGGTATAACAGTGACAAATTTTAACAGCGATTTCTTAACATTTAACATAATAAAAACAGATTTACAACAACAAACACTTTTCTATAAGCAAACATAATTGTTTGTGTATTTAGGAAACCGTAAGCATGGACTCCCGAATAGCCTTCGACTTCCGAACACTTACACCCACAAGCCGAACATTTTGCCGAAGTGCAAGTGGCCGCTTCGTAGTACACAAAGAGAAAAATAATTGCTTACAGTATTTTCTCCAGCTTTTAATTGTATACGATCGTTGCTTATCTTAATTGCTTAACAAAATTCGTTGGTTGCAGTGTAGAGCAACTCACACTTATGCATATATTAAAGCCACACAAACGCAGACGTATGAAGATACATTGAAATTTCTTTGTGCTCTTCTTTTATCATGAGATAAACAAATTAATTAGCAAAATCCTTACAAAACTATGATTGTTAAGTACAAATCCCCTTCTACATAATTATAATACTCTGACGAATATACCCCTTGACGCTAGGGTATAGTAAAAACACCGCTGAATTATATTTATAGGCCCAATCAACGCCCATATGCGAATAAACAAAGTTGCAAAGGTGCTAGATGATTTTAGAAATATTTTGTATATGAATATTTTTAGATTGGTACCTGTACTTGTAGAGATAAATGTATTTCCACAGGGTTATACAATTAGCACATTTAATGCTAAGCATATATAATATAGATAGGTACTTACTTATTTCATATTGATTTGAAGTAATTTATTGTTTTTTTTTTATTGATTTTACAGCCAGTTGCCATGGTGTTCAGTGTTTGAATGGTTTAATCTGTGTGGAGGATCAATATATGATGCCTCATTGCATATCCTGTAATATTGAATGTCCCTGGCATAATGATGATCCTGATGGCGATCAATTGGATTTAGATGGTTATAGCTATGGGGATTACGATGAGGAGCGTGCTGTGTGTGGTGTCGATGGCAAGACATATAGAAGCTCTTGTGATATAAATCGTATGATATGCAAAATTGGGCGTTCCATTGCTGTTGCATATCCGGGACCTTGTCGAGGTAAGTTTATGGATTAAAAAACTGCAATTTTGTTGTTTTTTTTTTGTTTTTTGTTATTTTTTTTTTTTTTGTTATGCTTATTTGGCTTAAATTGGAAACTGGAAATCAATCAAAATTAATTGTTATGGAAAGTCAGTCAGTTGGGCAAATTGTTGACGACTTGCTGCAATTGTAATGCAATTGTTGTTGTTGTTATTGTTGGTGTTGTTACTGTTGTTGGTGACGGCGGCTGTGCAAATTTAACAACAATCAACACAGAACCGCAATTTTGCATTTGATTGACTTGACTTGGCTCAGAGTAGGACTGAGTGGTTGAGGTTTTCAAGCCAAGTCAATGCAAGTCGAGTCGAGTTGCTGTTGCTGTTGTTGGTATTGCTGTTACAGTTGTTGCTGTTGTCTCGTCTGCAGCCAGCCAGCCAGCCAGGCCATATCAAGTTGCTCTCGGTCTCGGTATTTGACTGAAATTGCTACATTTGCTTATACGGCTCCATGATTGCCAGCAATTTGATTAGCCTCTCCGTCAGTTGGAATGGCTCAGCTCTACATTTTGCTCTACTTTGGTTATGGCGCATCCACATCGTCGGCATAATTCATGCTTATTAATTTTGTGGTCACAATGCAATTGATCGACTCCGATTTCCAATTAATTACAATGCAAGCCACCAGCAACAGCAACAGCACCAGCAACAGCAGCAGCAACGACAGCAACAACACCATCATCAAACACAACGACAACAACAACAACAGCAACAGCTGCCGCTTAGCCCGCCCGCCCACATTCACATGGTGGATCTCAACACAAGCCATTACTAATTAAAGGCGTGGCGGGCGTGTTCCATTGTCGTACCATAATCAGAGATATAGAAAGAGAGACCCATAGATAGATAGGAAGACAGAGAGACGAAGTTCAACACCAAGTTTAAGACTGCCCAAACTAGTTCACTTTAGTGGGCCAGAATTTGTTGTGGTAGCCCAAGAAGGGGTGTTCGACGAGGGGGTGGGAAAGGGGGGCGGGTGGGGGGAGTGGGCAATGGCAGTTGCAGAGGCAGAGAGTCTGAGGTGGCTGCAATTGCGTGCTAATTGCAGTGTTTTGTTGCAAATTACAACTAGTAATTAATGCTGGCTATATAACAAAAAGCAAATCTTAAAAACCGTATGTCCAACACAGAACACCTCAACAGCAGCTGCTAATGAAATTCGACCAAAAGCTGTTTAAATTAACATAATTTAAATAGTTTTACAATATATCCATAATTTTATCTAAGCAATGCAGTATTAATTTTACGATTTTATTCATTGTCATTTTATTTCATTCTTAAAGATAATTTATTAAATTTTATTCTGAACCACTTAACACAGATAAATTCAGTTTTTTTTTAAGCAAAAATTTTTAATTTATAATGTTAAATTCTTATTCTACTTAAGACCTATTAATAATATTATTAATATGTATTATTAAAATTTTAGGTCGTTACTGGAGAATTATTTAGAAAATTTACAATTGTGAAGCTGTAAAAGTATTTTTTAGATGTTTTTTTTGATTAACGTTTAATTATTCAAATATTTATATAAAACATTTGCCTCTTAAAACTTATACAAATTGATCCTCACTTTAAAGTAAATATTGATTTAAAATCCCTCTTAAGTGTAGAAGAATATATGACAGGATACAACTTGTTGATATGATAGATATAGAAGAACATAAAGAAGGATTATAGATTTGTTTTCAATATTTATCAATATTTATCATACATGTGTATGGATAATATTAAATATTCTAAAAACGTAATGGCGAAAATTTCGAAACCATTTTTATCATTTCTCAAATATTTCACTCTAATAAGAGCAAATCATATTTTTTAACTTGATTAAGTTTGGATTAATTTCAAATCTGACTATAAAAAAGGATTAAATTCAAAAATGTCGTGTCAAACTTGAATATTTCTTAAATTCTTATCAAATAAATGAGGTTTTCATAAATGATTTTGTTTTTAAAGTGTTTAAATTAAAAAAAAAAAATTAAGTTATATTCAAAAAAAAGTATAATTTTTCAAATATGACCTCCAAAAACAACATCAAATTAATTGGAATTTAGAATATTTATCTAATATGTACATATGTATGTACATATAATATTATTTGAGAACAAATTTTTTAATTTTTACTCCATTTAAATGGTTAAAGAATACATTTTGACAAACATTTGAAACTTGATCTTTTGTGGCCACATAAACTAAATAAAATTTTAAATTTTGGGTCAAATTAACTTTCTTTTGCAACTTTAAATATCTAATGAAATCTACATATGTATGTAAATACATATATGTATGTACATATGTATGTAAATGGCATGTATTATTTTGTTTGATGGCATTTTGTTTGCTGAATCACGCAATTCATTCAATATTCATAAATGTTTAAGGCGACGCCTCCTTTTCATTTAAATGTCTGTCAGTCAGTCAGTCAGCCAGTGAGCGTCTCCTCTAACCCCCACTAACCCTCTGGCAATACCACTTTGTATGTATGTACATACATATGTATGTATGTATGTATGCACATGGTACATGTAACTCATAAATTTTCTTAGGCAAGTTAGTCTCAAGTCATTTCGAACACCGAGCTCATCCGCGCCACGTTCACGTATGCACACGGTAGCCGGATATTAAAATAAATTAAGATCATTAACAATTATTCACTTTTGCTTTTAGCACATACACACACACACAGACACGTAGTGTGAGTGTAAGTGGAAGTGTTGTTGTTGTGCGTGTGTGCGTGCAGTTAGTTTGAATCTTAAAATGCAAGAGAAGACACCCGGCTGATTTACCCCCATCTCTCTCTCACTCGCTCTCTCTCTCTCTTTCCTCTCTCTGTGTGTATCTCTCTTTCTGTCAATGTCTTCATGTTCATTTACTCAGCTTTCTTCCTCTTCCTTTTGGCTTCCTTTCGCGGACTGTTGCTTACTTTTAAAATGATCGTCCGGCTGATAAAAATCTATGAGTGTATTTGTGTATATTTTTCTGCATGTGTATAAGTATGTATGTATGTCTGTTCCGTGTGTGTGCATGCGTGTGTGCGTGTTGGTTTGTTTTTTGTTTTGTTTTGAGCTTTTTATCTTTATGGTTAGTAAGTTTATGGTTTTCGCATGTTTATTTGTTTTGTCTGCTTTCACATAAATATTTTGCGGCGATGCTGTGCGATCGAACCCTTTCTGGTCACCCAAAAAATAAAAGAAGAAGAATAACGTAAAAAAAACACCAGCAATAGCAACAACAACAACAGCAAAAAGAACAGCAGCCACAACAACAACAGCAAGAAACAGCTAAACCAAGAGAGAGAGAACCCAAGAAATATGACTACACGTACAAACCATTAAAACGCCAACCCAATCCCAGCCTGGCGACCCTCACATTTTGTCTGGGGTTGTGGCTACAACATCGTCTGGCTTGAAGTTTACGATCGTATTAAAATCACCTTAAACAACACGCAATGGCCCCAACTGGCCAGACAGCGGACCCACAACGAACGAATCACCTGGACATAGTACTTGTATTGGTCTTGGTCTTGGTCTCAGTCTTGTGCCTGTTACTTGGGACATAACACAATGTTGCAATGTTGCAATAAGTTCCGCCCAGCATATACATATGTACATACATATGTACATATATACATACTGCTATGTATGGTAGCCCCATCAGAATCCAGGACAGGGACTGGGACAGGGACAAGGCCAGGACAAGGAATATAGGGACTCCGGGACAGCCAACTGCTGTTGGCCGTTGGCGTTGATTAAACCACGTCGACATAACAAATTACAGTTGGCTGGTCATTGTGACGGCATTATCAAGCAGAGCCATCCTGCCTGCTCCACATGCTCCATACTTGCTCCCCACTTCAACATATCCATCACAATCAACA
The DNA here is from genome assembly GCA_018150375.1 of Drosophila sturtevanti. Lineage (NCBI taxonomy): Eukaryota > Metazoa > Arthropoda > Insecta > Diptera > Drosophilidae > Drosophila > Drosophila sturtevanti. The sequence continues at coordinate 309,647 of JAECWJ010000324.1, read as the reverse complement.
AGTTGCAAAGGCGTTTCATTTCATTACATGGTAAAAGGACTTGGCTGCTCACGAAAGCCCAAAGCCAAATTGCCAAGTTGAAATTAATAAACTTTAACTGTTACGAATTGCCAGACGGTCGACCTTTCCATTCATACCCTCCCTCCCTCCCCATCTTTCCCCCTTCCCATCGCCACGATGAACAAAACCAATTGCACTGAACAATGCTCCAGGGGGTTTTGCAACTTTGTTGCCAAAGTCGAAGATCATGTTGACGATAAATGCCTGTACATGCACACACACACACGCACACACACTCACAACATACACACGTACAGATAGAGTCTGATACTGGGACTGGGTTTAACATGGTTCCGACCTGGGCTTGGACTTGGGCTACCAGTCTTGCGCAGCAGCAACTACTTTGAGGGCGTCTCTTTTGGTGAGTGTCTGTCGATCCTTCCGAAACATTGCCCGTGGTGTGAATAATGTGCCAGAGTTGAAAATTGCAGTTCGGTAAAATGCTGACAACAGCTGTAAATGGATGGCTTCGCACACACACCGTTGGATTCGGTGGATGGATGTGTATCAATGTTATAGCTAATCTTAATCTTGTCAGTCGAATTTTAATTGAAAATTTCTCAAATGCTTTACTTTGACTTTCATTTGAATTTCCAAATATATATATTCGTCTGTTCATTCAATTTTAAGATCTATCAGATTATCTTACCTCACCTATTAGATAAATGTATGCATGTATATTTGTATATATCAATTTGCATCTAGGCAAACCCACGAACCTTTTTTTGGAAATTTGAAAAATTTTAAGATCTCTCGTTTTTCATGCCTTTTTGAACTTTCACGTTTCTGAAACAATTTATATTAAATAATTTTTAGTTCTCTTTATGTTAGACAGCAAATTAAGTTGCCTATATATTTATTTTACTGTTTAATTCGTTTCAAAAACTAAAACTCTTCTCTCCGAAATTGCTTGACGGTTTTATACTTAACAACCAACATTTCATACGTATTTTTAATTTCCCAGTATTTCTAATTCGACTTTATTGCGTTTTCCCATTCTTGTTTTCCGTTATCCCCCATTTAGGACACTTTTATTAAGTTTGTACGTCTACCTAGTTTTTTATATAACTTTTTTGGGTTAATGCTTTAGGAAAATTATATTTTTATTTATAAAATGTTATTTGTACATAAAAACGAATTTTTTTATTTTGCTTACTTTTAACTTCATTTATTTTTGAATAATCCAAACACAGTTTTTTGTATTTTTATATTATATTAAACATTTTCGATATTTTTTTTAATTACTTTTCCATACAAAAGGTCTTGAATATATACAAAGTGATTCCCACTGCGACATCATGGCCATCAAAACTTGTATATATGTGTATACATACATACATATGTACATTAATGCCATTAAACTGAAATTGCCATAAAAACTTAAAACGAGAAACTTACATTTATTCGAGGCATATTTAATATTAAAAATCGTAAAATATTCTTTTATATTACAGCGGACCGCGTCAGCTGTGCAGATATCAAATGTGGCTCAAAGGATACATGCTTGATGGATCTGCAAACGCACATGCCACGTTGTGTCTCCTGTCGCTACAAGTGCTCCAGAAAGCGGCAACAGCACAATATGGTAAGTGAAATCAATATAAACCTACAATATAAACCTGTAGCATAAATTTAATATCGAATTTTATATATATACAGCCAATGCAGGTGGATAAAATCTGTGGATTTAATAACCACACGTACAATTCGTGGTGTGAAATGCGCAAGGATTCGTGTGCCACAGGATATTTTATTGGCGTGAAGGCGCAAGGCAATTGCTAAGAGACGATTCGCAAGCCAAGCAAATACATTAGCATATACATTATGAATATATATATATATATATATAGAATGCTCTATAGGGTATTCCATACTATCCAACATCCAAAGATTCTCGTTGTGCGTTAAATAACTTTCCACTCTATATATATATATATATAAATTATGGGATTTAAATACATACATAAAAAACATACAGTAGTATTATCACACACACAAACACACCCACACACACACTCAGACACACAGACCATACAATACATACATATACAAACTTATTACAAATCCATCATTATTATCCCATAACCATCTATGGCCAGAGAAACCACATATCTTAAGAGGCTTTTGTATTTTAACATAAACACATAATACTACTTCTTAGGCTATATAATTAAATTAAATTGAACAATTTAATTTTGTTTTCCCTCGGAGAGTATTAACTTTCTGAGGCAAGAACATGAAATATTTATTTAGAATTAATATTTGATTATTATTATTTTATTTTATAATATTATTTTATTTCACTTTTTTTTTTGCCTGTTTATGAGCGAAGCTTAATTAATTAATTGACTGATAGCTTAACCTTATAGCAAGATTTTCGATATACAAACACAATTTTATAATATATAGATATATATATATATATATATAAATATATATGTACTTATGAATATGTTTGAGTAATTGTTAATTAAATGTGTTTCAAACTTAAATAGTTTAGTTTGTTTTGATTTTAATATATAATTTCTTAATCACTGTCATCGAATATATCTTTGGCCCTTTGGTAACGTGCCTGTGTAATCTTTAAATTGGCTAATTTACGTTTATCCACTGGGCCAGGTCGAGACATTGTGAGAGTTGGCTCACTATTGCCTAGTCCGCTGGTACCCTCATTACCCATCACATTAATCTAGAGCAAAATAAAATAAAAAATAAATTTGGTTATCTATGGATTCATATCATATAAAAGATTACTTACTGGAGCCAGTAATCCTGAGCTGGCATTCGTTTTACCCAAAGTATCACCCTTTTGCCAACCCAATTTGCTAAGCATTTTAAAACCTTTATTGGAGCTTGCAATCTCACTGAAAATGAAGGTAATAAATCAAATGTTCCGTCTGCTGATATGAAATCGCATTCGACCAACTCACGTGTTCACACAGGCCACCTCAGTCTTCTCCTTGTCCGTGCTACTGCCCACTTTGATACGTCTTGTGGCAGCACGATCATTATAATTGGCATTCTGTTGGCCATTGCCGCTGGACTCGACGAATTCTATAAGAAAGGAAATGTATTTTAAATTAATATTAAATCAAAATAATTTTCATATAAATCTACGTACTCTCATTTTCTAGGCCATATTTCTTTTGAAGTTTCTTGAGTTGTTCCTTATGGGATAATACGGTCATTTGATTGCTGGCTGCCGTCTCTGTTGGTCCAGGAGTTTCAATCAGTAAACCCGGTTCACATAAGCCGCACGTGCTGTTACCCTCGTGCACATGACACAAGAGTTTAGTTTGACCAATGACAATGGTGCTACCATGCACCAGATCCATTTGTTCGCTAGTCATTCGAGTACCATTTAGGATGGTGCCATTGCGGGAGCCCAGATCACGGCATTTGTATATGCCTGGCTTGGAATCGTAGTGGAATTTCAAATGACATTTGCTAACATTCACATCCGGTATTATGACATCATGAGAACCCTCACGACCCAACGAACCACCCTTAAATGTAACCAAATGCAGGCTGCCCACCTTTAGAGTATCCAAATTTGTCTCCTGTACAATGATGCGCAATGAGGGCGGATACTTTTTGGCAATGTCTGTGAAAATCGATTAAGTAAACAATATCAGTATTTTCTATATATATATATATATATATTGTGGGAATAAAAACGCGAATTTCTACTGTAAGTCACCTTGAAAACGTCCAACGGCCTTGAAAATCGGAACTCCAGAATTGGAACTGCTGCTACTGTCATCGCTATCGCTGCTAGTATCCGTACTGGAGCTACTGTTGCTACTCGAATGTGATAGTTCACCATCTTCGGCATCAGCATCTGGATTACGTTTGGATCTCTTCTTCGATTTGTGACGATGATGCCTTTTATGCTTCTTTGACTTTCTTTCACTATTCTTCTTACGTTTCTTTTTGGCCTTGCGTTTACTTTTGGCTGCACGATCTTTAACCTTTTGTTTTTCGGCTTTGATCTGTTGTAAGGTGGTCTTATCCGTTATGACGCCACCAAATTCATCAAATTCAACATCATCGACATCATCGTCATCATTATCTAGATTCTTGTCCTTATCGGTAGCACCATTATTTTCCTGAAACCGGTGAAAAGAAAAGAAATCCGCGTTTTTATCGCACATTCTTAACCTCAGCTCTTACCTAATGCATTTTTACGCATTCGGTCTATGCTTAGTTTGTCAAAATGCGCTAAAAGTCTACTATAGGCGCATGGATCGAGGCGTTTGCCCTACGCACCAAAAGGGAAAAGAATTTGTTTTTAATTAATTGAAATATATGAACATCCAATCCATAAAAAATATTCAATTCTCACTCACCTGCACCTGAGCCTGTGAATGGAATTCATATGAATCTTTTGTTTGATCATAGCTATAATAGCAACCCGTATTTCCATCATAATATAGACCATATTCCTAGAAAAAAAAGATACGAAAGCAGAGAGAGAGAGAGAGAGAGAGAGAGAAAGAATATAATCATATAAATAATACTATTCCAGGGGGCATTAATGTGGGCTCGTTCCCCTTGAGACGATAACCTTTTTGAATGTCACAATGCATTTAGCAATGGAACGATGCACACGAAAAGTCATAAAGATTACGTTTATAATTATTTACCGCATTATAATAATAACCAGTCTTGGGATCATAGTACATTCCCGATGTTGGTTCATATACAAAATTATTTAAATTTTCTGCATGTTTAGCCGCCTGACGCATTTCATCCACAAAGCTAAAGGCATCCGTTGCTGAAACTGAAAAAAAATATTAGAAAAAACAAAAACAAAATCAATTGAACTTCAAAGTCAAATCAAAATCGGAAATACACATACGTTATCATTTAAAACCACATGGGTCATAAAGTAAAAAAAAAAAAAAAAAAAAAAAGCAAATATAAAATACTATTCCATATAGTAGATTATATTATAGAAATACATATATAAAAAACCTTGAAGGTTGTATCAACTAGGTTACAGCAACATTTGGTCACAAATCTACCAACTATCATTTTTTTTCTTCTATATAAATATATGAATATTCTTCTTAACAGATTTTTTTTTATGAATATGGACCCCTCAGTGTTTAAGAGAGTGATATACACGCTTCTGGGTGCCAGTTAAAAATTATTTTTCATCACTATCATATTATCTCTTAAATGGAGAGCTTATATTTTACAATCAACTAAATTGCGACTAAAGTAAAGTAAACGTTTATTTATTTTGTTTTACGGAAATAAGAGAGTGATGTACACGCTTCTGGGTGCTAGTTAAAAATGATTTTTCATCACTATCATATTATCTCTTAAATGGAGAGCTTATATTTTACAATCAACTAAATTGCGACTAAAGTAAAGTAAACGTTTATTTATTTTGTTTTACGGAAATAAGCTCAAGAGTCTATAAATCTTATCTTAGACTAAAAAAATAGGCACGTCGAAAAAAAAAAAAGAATAATGAATATCTCTAATAATTGAAAGTGTTAACTGGTGTTCAGTATATTAACAAATTGTCGAAAAGCTCTTTCAATGTTTAAACAAATAAATGGATTATACTATATATAAACTGATATTGATAGTGTACAATATATAGAATTGATACTTTCTTTAGGCATAGGTAAAGCTCTTTCAATGTTTAAACAAATACACAAATCAACAACTATTTAAACTAATATATTGTTAGTGCTAAAAATGATGGATTGACACTTTCTTTATACTTTACTATACAATATATATATATATATATATATATATATGCGTATTGTTTATTCCTTATCGCATTCTATAGTTGCCTTTTTTCAATGTCGTCTATGCCCTTTAAGATAGGGTAAGAGTCGACATCGAGAGAGAGATAGATAGATAGGTGTTTCACAAATCAGGAGCTATCATCAGCAATTGACAAATTCAAAACCAAGTCTGATTAGCATACATCGTTGTCTTTTAATCATTTTTTGTTGTTTCTTGCTACGCAGCAGTTGGAGCATTTATACCATTTGTAACATTTGTTTCTGGCAATATAGGGGAGATCGTCCGTAAGTCACGACGGAAAATTGCACTGCAGAAATTGAGCAAAAAAAAAAAAAAAAAATTTTTTTTTTCTTTATTCTTATCGCCAACACAATCGACGTGTGTTAGCCGTTAGGTGAAGGTGGCGGCGCCTATTAGAATTAGTCGTTACTCATCGTTCGAGGCAGGCGGAATCAAGATTAGTTCAACAAACTAAAGTAACTAAAAAGAAAGAAAGACACAAATATGCTGGACACCGAAGTGCGGGAACTTATGCAATCCTTTGTACTAAGCGATTATCAGGTGCAAGAGGTCTACAGTCGTTTCTATGCGGAAATTAGTAAGGGCTTGAAACGATCCACACATTCTCAGGCCACAACAAAATGTTTTCCCACATATGTACAGGATTTGCCAACTGGTGATGAGATTGGCAAGTATTTGGCATTGGATTTGGGTGGTACAAATTTTCGTGTTTTACTCGTATCCCTTAAGGGACATCACGATGCTCTGGTTGAGTTTCAGACCTATGCTGTGCCCAAAGAATTGATGGTTGGACCAGGTGTAGATCTATTTGATCACATAGCCGAATGTTTGGCCAAATTTGTGGCAAAACATGATATGAAAAATGCATATTTGCCATTAGGATTCACCTTCTCATTTCCCTGTGTGCAGCAGGGCCTAAAGGAGGCTGTATTATCGCGCTGGACCAAGGGATTCAAATGTCCCGGTGTGGAGGGCGAAGATGTGGGACGTTTACTCCATGAGGCAATACAAAGACGTGGCGATGTTGAAATAGCTGTGGTGGCCATACTAAATGATACGACTGGTACTTTAATGTCCTGTGCCCATCGGAATGAAGATTGTCGTGTTGGTGTCATTGTGGGCACTGGCTGTAATGCCTGCTATGTGGAGCATGTTGATCATGTCGATCTACTCGATCATGCTTACAAGCGTGAGAAACGACAAGTTATTGTCAACTGCGAATGGGGAGCATTTGGTGAGGGTGGACAATTGGATTTTGTTCGTACGGAATATGATGATGCAGTGGATATCAAATCGATTAATCGTTCCCAACAGCTGTTCGAGAAAATGACATCGGGCATGTATCTAGGTGAGCTGGTGCGTCTGGTTCTAGTCCGTGGGCTGCAGCAGAAGGCAATCTTCAAGCTAAGTTCTAAGCGGGAAGAGATCGCCAGTTTTCTTAAGGAAAACGAAAACATTTTCGAGACACGACACATTTCGGAAATCGAATCGGATTCTTTTCCCGAATTTGCCAATACGAGGCGGATTTGCAAGCAGTTATTTGGACTGGATAAGGCCTCTGTTGAGGATTGCCAGAAACTGAGATATGTCTGCGAGTGTGTGTCCAAGCGTGCAGCCACATTGGTAGCAATCGGTATCAGCGGTTTGGTTAATAAAACATTCGACAAAAAGGTAGTTGTGGGCATGGATGGTTCTGTATACAGATATCATCCCAAATTTGATGAATATATACGAGAAGCTATGCACAAATTGGTCAAACCGGGCAAAGAATTCGATATTATGCTATCAGAGGATGGATCCGGACGAGGTGCAGCCTTGGTGGCAGCCGTGGCCAGTAAAACCAAATAGTAATTGTAGTCAAATCAATAAATCATATTTTTTTTACCCACAACTCTTAAAAGGATTAAACTTACGTTCTTTGGGGCTTTGTTTTTCTTGTTGCTGTTCCACTTTCTCTTCTATTGCTTCTTCATTTCGCTCTTGCTCTTTATCCTTGGGTGTTTTCGTTTCAGGCTCTTTGTCCAACTGTTTGAATGAGAAATTGTTAATTTTTAGCTTAAGGACGTTTGGAGGGCAATCCCTAAGAGAATCTCACAAAGTATTTTAGTTTTTGCTTGTATATGGCCATTTTCGTATCATATTTCCGTATGATTCCGTGCAGTTTTTCAATGTATGAGTATAGTTTGCTTTGCTCCAGAACCTTGACTTCCTCCATGGTCTTTAGTTCAATGAAATCGTGAGTGGATGAGGACTGTGTCTCAACGGCTTCATTGTCGTCTTCACCTGCCGGCAGAGTTGATTCCACATCACTAGCTCCATTGGCTGACATGGTTGCCAAGCGAAGTGGACTTTAGCTATGACGGATCACAGTTGCAAAAATAAACAAATTTCTTCGTCAAACAACCTTTTTTTTTGTACTGAATTGTGTGCCCCTATTGTAGCTGCCAGGGCTGCATGATATGAAAATATTGGCTTTTTATTAACATAACGATAACTAGTTTAGTGTTTATTAACATTTCGTTAACATATTCATTTAAGAAACATTTAAACAAAAAATACTAAATCAAATTTTAGCTTTTTATATAAGCCGCTGAAAAAGAAAACATTGTAAAAAAAATATATTTGCTACCCAATCCACTTCTGTCACTTGGGGGAATAATCACTTCACAACATTTGGTTTTAAAAAGTAGCTCAAAATGCTATAAAATAGCTAAACTGGCAACACTGCTACTTGCCAAAATAGAATAGAAGGCAATAACAGAACCAAATGACTTATGTTATTTTCTTATAAGAAAAGTTTGAATTGTATATTTTATTCAACAAAAATACTACATAAATTTTTAGCTTTTTATATAAGCCGGTGAAAAATAAAGCATTGTAAATAGAACAATCAATTAATTCACTGTTGCCATGACCACAAAATATAACACTAAAATAATTGTATAAATTTGTTGTGCAATTTAATTATATATATGTAGAAATATCTAGTAATAAATATGTATATTGTTTAGTTTCAGCAATCCACGATTTAATCTGTTGGATTTTGTATGACAATTAATATAAAATCCTTGTCGGGAGCCACCATAATCTCATGTTTCTTGGACCGAACCCTTAAAAACGTCATGTCGTTTGAAGGATCCAAGTCTCTGACCACACTACGAGCCTTGTCGGCTAGTTGACTCATGAGGCCAGCATATTGCACAGTTGTTGTATTGTCCAAAGTTGACTTGACCGGAATACCTAATTGGAAAGGTGCAAAAATGGAAATTTTGTTAGTTCGCCCACACTCTGCCACGCCTTTCAGTCACTTACCCTCGTTGTTAACAACAATTGTTCCAACAACACCTTTATGGCTCTGGATACGCTTTAATGTTTCTTCCACTTCTTGACTCTATGAAGAAATTTAATTGTTATTTAATTGACATACATCGCACATGAGGTCACTTACCATTTTCACAATTAACTTGGAATGATCGAAAGAAAATTTACAAAATAAACTAAACTTTGTTTGTTCAATAATTGCAAACTTTTCCTCTTCACCACGATGACGATACTTTGATTGCCGTTTTCACCACGATGACGGCACATTGACGAATCGAATAATCGATTAACGCTCCAGGTTTTAAAATTAATTAAAAAAGTTTAAACGAACAAATATTTAGCTTTTAATTTGTTTCAAATAGCTTTGTATTGCAGCGCCGAATAGGTATTGTAAAAAAGATTTGTCTTTTAATACACAATATACTTGACATTAATTTATTTATTACATTAGGAATCTATGTATATAAACAGCAATCAATCGTTGACGGAATTGAGACCTTGTAATAAAACACACTGACCCATTAACCAAATTAAACAAAAAATATCTATAGCAACGCACTATGGAAACCAATATGCTCATCCAAAGTAATCAAGGGGAAAGTTTTTATAAAGTGGAAAATGCTCCACAGTTCAGAACCAATACGGGTAATTCGATTTATTTAATTGATTTAAATTTACTTAAAATAATTTTGATTTTTTTTAGCCACCTAGGTCTCTACGTTATGTGGAAGAAGCTTTTGATCAAATACAGAAAAAGAAAAATATCCGAGATATAGTTATATTGAACGATCGGGGGCATCCCGTAAAAAGTACTATGAAACACGATGATGCTGTAGAATTCGCAGGACTTTTTCAAGCGGTACGAGGAAGATTAGAAAGAGGAATGCAAAAAATAGATGCCAAAGATGAATTATTAATGATGAGAATACGTACTAAAAATCATGAGGTATTATTAACACCAGATTCGAAAATAACCATAATTGTGGTACAAACTGCATTTGATAATTATGAAAAGAAAATTGTAGAAACTGACAGAAATAAATGAAATAGAACAGACTCCAATAAGCCGAATGATTTTTAATTTGTCTGTGTCTCGCCCCGTGCTGCGAAATCAAAATTGCTAGATCTAGCAACTTAATTGCTAAAATGGCAGCATTTTTATACGTAGATCCACGTATTTTGGACAAATTTTAGCTACATAAAAAACATAGATTTTGGGTTTGAGCTACGCATATAAAAAATTTTCATTTCGCAGCAGTGCTGCATCTCTAGTTGGGATTTCACACTGTCAGCGTTTTGGTCACACTTGTTACGGTATTTTTACTTTGCCACAAATTGCCATTAATCGATTATATTTAATCGCAAATTGAAACAAAATAATCGATTATTGTGTATCATATGATTAATTTAGCCATCACTAGCCAATCAACGAAAACAAGTTGAAAAGGGAAATAGCAGTAAAACGTGAAACGCGGCAAACGGCGATTAAGCAAGCAAACGCGAACGGGCAAATACGCAGCAAAAAATACAACAATAAGAGCTACCAATAAGAAAAAAAAATAAAATTGTTTAAATTTGTTTTGGCAAATTAAATTGCGTATCGGTGTTTCCATCGGTGTGTTTGTGTGTGTGTCAGTGTCTGCCAGTGCTAGTGTGTGTGCGTGTGTTTATAGAGCATCCGGTAAAGGTAAATGCAGCGACGCAAAAATGTGGAGCCCAACACAACAGGACTTACACGATCTATTGGAAATTTTCGAAAAAAAATCATTCGAGGCGGTGGCCTTTGAGGAAGGATCGCCGGTAAGTGTTTGTGCCGCAACGAAACGACATTCATACATAATAAAAATAAGGATAAGTGTATGACATACATTTAGGCGCACGTGCTGGCTGCCAAAGACTTGCAAGGACACGTCACTAAGTTTTTGCCGCACCCAAAAGAAAATGAAAAGAAATTAAGAAAATAGAAAAAGGAACAGAAAACAGAAAAAATGGCTGCCAGTTATAAGCATTTAGTTTTTCTCTGCATTTATTGACAACCATCGATGGGGGGCTATCTCTCAAACTTTCACTTATTCAGGCCGCTTAAGCAGCCAACCAACCAACCAACAAAAACGCTTCTCTTCCTCTATTAACCCATGCACAGACAGACGCCCGCGCAACGGCATTAGAAAAGCTTAACCCCACTTTGTCTCCATTTTAATGTATGTACTTCATTTTGAGATAAATTATAACGGTTCTATTGAAAGAGAGCATGAGCATTTAATATTTCACTAAACAACTTGTTGATATAAAATCTGATTGGAGTTTATTTTTAAAACAAAATAAATATGTACATATTTGTAGTGATCGATGCTCTGCTACTCCTTTATTTGATAATTAAAAAAATATGAATCAGTTTTAGCCTATATAAATCAAGGTTCCGCTTTCAGGTTGTGTTTTATTATTCTAAGTGTTTGAGTTAGATTAAATTAAAAAAAAAACTCATTTGTAAATTTAATAAATCGTTAATATTTCTAGTTCACATTTAAATGATTGGCGCCTAATAGGGGTTAAAATTTTGCGATTTTATTTGCTCTACTTTACCGTTGCAATTTTATTATGTGGTTACAGTTTAAGTTACAAAAAGAGCAAACACTTGTCACGCACCAGCTCACCATCTGCGTCTCTTTCTAACCAGCATGTTGTGCCCTTCAATGTTAGTTACTGTTGTCGCTTCTGCTGTAATTGTTAGACAAAAGCAACAACAAAATAAATATTTTCTATTATCAAGCCGCGGAACCGTTGCGTCGCGTTTAGTTTTAGCCGGCAATAACATTTTTTGCTCATTTGCATGTTAAAATGCTTACACACACACACACACACATACATGTGTGTTCTGTTCGGTGTATGTAAGTATGTGTGTCTATGTGCACTTGGCAACAATAGGAAATAACTAAACTTGGCACGTAGCTCACGTTTCCCATTGACTTTTTGTTTTTTTAGCTGCAATTGAAAATGTTTGACTAGAACTACATACATTGTTGCACAAAAACAAAGAAAACAAAAAAAAAGAAATATGTAGGTTTCTTTCAGCAATGGAATGCCAAACCTCATTCTTTATCAAACACCTTTATCATCTTATCAGTTGTGGAAACAGCAGCGAGCGGCAAGCAAGCGCCAGACTTTTTATACACTTCATGTAAAATATTAATACACAACTTTGATGAAGGGTTAGAAATTTTTTTTATTAAAATTACTGTTGGATGCTCCCGCTCTCGCGAAGATCTCTCTCTCTCTATATATGTAGTTACAGTTATAGAAAATTTGTTAGATACGGCAACACCGGGTTGCCTATAAATACAATGAAACCCCCCTCTGTTTACTTGTCCTTCGCTAAATTGAAAGTTTTATAAAAATATTATAAAAAACTTGACAAAAAAAGTTTATTCTATAATTTCAAATTATTGTCATTTAGAAACTGAGTTTCTGTGAAGAATGCAATTCTAACTGTTCTGACTATTCTATTCCTATTTCGGCTAATACTAATTAACTTTTTCATAATCAGCTTATGATTATTTTTGATTAATAAAAATATATTTTGTAATAGTTAAGAAGTGTATAAATATATTCTATATATATAGCCTAAGCAATGTATTCAAGTTATTTCTTCTTATCAGCTTCATCATAAAAAAAAAAAACAATTCGAAACAAAGCAAAATAGAAAAGGTTGCACCTTGAGATCAAACAGAAAGTTGCATTTATTTTCTACTTTTAGTCGTAACACGTAAAAGAATAGAGGTCAGGTCAATAAGAAATACGTAAATATGTATAAATAAACTCTTTAACTTAAATAGGAGAAAGGTATCAAAAAAAAGTTGTCTATTTCTACCAAATTTTCTTAGTCCAAAAATTTTAAGATATTTAAAGCCAAAATTATTGATTTTTTAATTGTTCTTATTTAAAAAAATATTCATAAATTTTTAATTGTTTTTATCTTAAAAAATATTTAAGAATTATTATTTTATAATTACATACTTCCAATCATAATATACTTACTATCTCAATACAATTTTTCCATCTACCATTACGTTAATATTAAAAACTTATGTAAATTGAAAATTGAAAAAGACATACCCTGTAGCCATTGGGTAAAAGGGTATATTAAAGTCGTTCAAATGTATGTAAAAGACAGAAGGTAACATTTCCGACCACATAAGGTATCTATATTCTTGATCAGCATCAACAGCCGAGTCGATATTGACATAACCGTCTGTTCTTATGAACACCTAAATTTCGGAGACTACAAGAGATAGAGCATCCATCTAGTGTCTACGCAGATCAATTTTGTTTCCAATTTTTGCCTCGCTCAATTTAATAAAAACGAATAACTAAAATAAAATTAAAGGTATCATAACATTTTGTACTGAAATACGAAGTGCAGCAGCGGCTGTCATTAGTGAGCGATATAACATGCGTTTACTGATTACTGATGTACATATATACAAGTTCAGTTCACTGATACTTAGTAGTAAGTGAAAAGGCATCCGTTTACTGTATCGGAAAGTTTAGAGAGTTTCATTTGAAATTTTTAATAAATTTTTGTGTATTTTGAGGTGCTTTGACTTTATGAAGTATCTCCAATTAATACAGGGTATATTCCAAGCCGTCAAGGATATTTTGCTTCATTTTTTTAATATTCTTTTTTTTTTTTAGGATCTTTTTTCTCCCTTAATAAAAATAAAAGCAAATTTAACTGAATCTTAAAAATGAAAGTAGTTAGTGAATTGTATATAATAAGCAGATGGAATGCTAAGATTATTATACATTCTCATTTGTCAATTAATGTTTAATAATTAAGACAAAGTTGGATATAGAGTATCTCAAAGTCGTGGGTTGGTTGTAGTTTTTTTTCTTACGTATTTCTGCTGTTATCGCGTCAAATGCCAAATAATTATTTATAGCTTTGCAATTTCTGTCGCACGTGACTAAACAATTTGCGTTTTAGATTGTTTGCCACACATACAGACACACGCACACACATACACATTGAAAGAATTAAAAATACAATAATGATCTCTGCTGGCTGACTGACATCAAGATGTTTTAAAAACACTTTTATATTTATTTATTCATTTTCAAAAAAAAAAAAAAAAAATACATTTATTTTATAGTTATATATTGTGGTATACATATAGGTTATCAGTAGACAATAAAAAAAAAAAAAAAAAAAAAAAAAACCGCAACAACAACAATTGTTGATGTAGTAATATATAAATATGTATTCATATTCATTATAGTTTATCCCCCATTTCACTCTTCCTCCTGCATAGCTCGACGTAAAAGCTGCTCAAATTGCTCTCCCTCCAATTCCAGCTTCTCAAAATCGACATAGCCACCACCTTCCTCTAAACGATTCTGTGCCCATAATATCAATTTAATAAGAAACATCATTTTGGGTTCACAATTCTCAAGTCCTGGAAACAATTCCTCATTCTCTTGCATATCTTTGGTTATAGTTTTATTTTGTCTACCAATTCGTTGCATCTGTTCAGAGTAACGCGTCTTATCAAGATTCTCATAGGCCAATAAGGCCAAAGTACGATCCGATTCATAGATGCATTCCAAGCGATTACTTTGATCCTTCGAATGCTTTTGCTGATCAAGGATTATGGATTGATCCACTTGACGTTCGCGTATAATTTCCATCAATTGCATTTGCTGCATATGAAAGTACATATAGTTGTCCGTTTCAAATAGTTTTAAATATAGCTTTTTGGCCACCTCAACGGCATATTGAATACTTCCGGCCCGTATTGCTTTACGTATAAGTAACCGATCCTCGATATTATCCAATTGTGGATGCTTTCCAATGCCAGCTTCGATAACAAATCGTTGAGCAGTCTCCTTGTAAGCTTCTACAATTTGTAAATAGAATTTAAGAATTATTACAAGTATGTATGTATGTATAATTATTTGCTAATAACAGGAGGAGTAGAAAGGGGGGGGGGGATGAGGGGAGAAGTTGATAGATAAATACAAACCTCTAACCAAATAATTCATCACTAGCCTATTAATATTTCTCTGTCTTTCTGAGAAACTTCTCATATTTTTGCACCAATAATTGGTTTCAGTATTTTCCATGTCCCGTTAGTCTTTCCTTTCTCAATTTTTAAATTGGTTATGGTTATCCTAGAAAAAAAAAAAGAAAATGGAAAATCAAATATTAATTCCACTGTCGAAACTGAATCGGATTATGCAATTCCGATTTTCCGTTCGCTTGTTGCAAACTTTGAGCTTGAACTTGTGTAATCTGAATTATCTGTATCTGTATCTGTAGAGGTGACCAACTGATTACGCTTCAAATTAAAATAATTCATTTTGTTTACATTTTTTTTATTTTTTATTTTTAAATAAATTGTCACAAGTCCATCCTTAACCCAAACAAATGACAACATCTAAGCAAAGTTCACAATTTAAGTTTGATAGCATTTTTTAATGTTTAATTAAATTTTTAAAATAGTTTCAAATATTTTCTATTTTTAATACATTTATAAATTTTAAAAATAATAAATAAATAAAAATTACTTAAAAAAATATATATAATAAATAAATTAATAATAAAAAAATTAATAAATAATTAATAATAAATAAAATATCAATTATAAATAAATAAAAATGTATAATAAAAATAAGTAATGTCTAAATTATAATTTAAAATAAAAATTATAAATGATATTAAATATAAGTAATGCATAAATTAAAATTTAAAATTATTAAATTAAAAAATTTTTTTTTTTAAATAATAAATAAATAATAAATTATAAATAAAATAAAATTAATAAGAAATAATATATAATTTAAAATATTAAATAGATTGTAAATTATAAATAAATACAAAATAATGAATAAATTATAGTTTCAATTAAACAAATAAATAATAAATTTTAAATAAAAATAATAAAATATAAGTAATGAATAAAATTGATTCTGATCCAAAATATATATACCTTATGTGATCGGAAACGTTTCCTTTTACCAAGTACCTTAAGGGTATATAGAGTATATAAAAAGTGTCACACTATATATAAACATTTAATTAATGTTCCAACTAGTTTCCGTTTTTACATTGATTATAGAATATATAATTATTTATTTATTTTTGCCATGATTTGTTATGTGCATATGTATATATATGTATACATATATAAATGTACATATTTATAGCACAAGCCTTACCTTACCCCCGTCCAAATGGCATTGTTTGAATGTTTGCGTGTGGACAGATGCAAATGCAAATGCTTGTGTGTGTGTGGGTGTATGTATGTGTATATGACTGACGGTCTTGCTTCTATCTTTCCCTCTCACTGGTTGTATCAGTTTGTATGTGTGCGTGTGTGTGATTGTGGGCGCCAAAATAAAAATTTTCGCTAAATTCTAAAAATAGATGACGAGGTCTTTTTAAACAAATATATTAATTCACTTTCTTTCATATTATTTATTAATTTTTTTTGTTTTGCTTTCAGTTTTTTTTTGTTGTCTCTCTGTATGTGTGTGGGTGTGTGTGCATTACCCACCTGTTGTTGTTGTTGTTGCTGTTGTTGTTGTTGTTGTTGTTCTTGTTGGTATTGCAATTTAAAGACTTTTTCCTTTTGAAACTGGCTGCAGTTGTTCCTTATGTGAATTGTTATGCAGCGACATGTCCATTCGATGTACAAGCCAAAGCTTTAGGGATTCATTCATTTCCAAAATTGCTAACATATTGTTTATAACAATAGAAAAATGAAAAACAAATGAATTAGCTAACTAGTTTATCCTTTTTTGTTTTTTTTTTGTTTTCTCTTGCAAAAGTGGCAAGAAAAAATAGAACCGAGACTGTTGCGCTGCACGGTATTGCACAATATGTAATTGATTGTTGAGGAACTTTTAGAAGACTGTTTTTCCCTTCTAGTGATAGTGATTCTGTGTGAGTTTTCTGTATCCCCGCCAATGCTTCCAGTCTGCTCTGATGGTGTGCTGGCAGTGCTGCTGCTGCTGCTGCTGGACTCTCAGCTGCACTTTGGGGTTGCAACTACTTTCCCATGCAGTTCAGTTCAGTTGTTCAGTACAGTAGAGCTTGGCTTATTGAAGTTAATACGCATTGCGCAGGACGGCAACGCCTTTCCCTCTATGGCTGCTGCTGCAATCCTGTGCCGGCCGGCTGATAAATATGTGGGTCTCTTTGCTGCACCAAACATTGCTTCGGCTGCTGGGATATGGACTAAATGATAAACCACTGTGTAGGCGCTTTGGAATATGCAACACAGGCGCACATAAATTTAAGTCAAGCAACGGAATTTTTTGTACAGCCTGGAAGTGACAACAAATTATATATATATATATGTATATAATACCATTGCACAGTAGTTTTCAAATCTGATGTGTATATAGAAAATATTACAAGTTCGTTACACTCTATTTACTTTTCCCTCTTTTTTTTTGTTATTGCTTAAAATTATTGAAATGTTCTAGTTAATGAATTTTCGTTATTCGTATCAATATAATTCGCTGATTCATTTATTAAGGTTGCAAATCTAGAGATCAGAGCAGAGAACTGTAACAAAGAACAATATATAATGACGTCATTTGAAATATTAACTGTATACAAAAGTCTTATAAAATAAACAAAAAAAAAACTATCTCTCACTTTTACCTTTCATGTGTTTAATGTGTGTACATTAGTAAATATTGACTGGATCTTAAAAAAACAGAGGCAATGATTGTATATATCATATCAAGTATACAGACATATACATACATACATATATGATATCATTGAATAATTATAATAATTGTGGGCTCATTAAAAATAAATAAAAATCAAGGTTGAATTATTATTAAAATTATAAAACAAAATACAAACAAGTTTCAATTATTATTTAAATTATAAAACAAATGATTATTATGGATTGGCTATCTAGAATAATTTTAGTAAAATTTTAAATGAAAATTTGACTTTAATTTAACTATACGAAATGAATGCAATTTTGTACCACAGTAGCTTAGCCCCCCCCCATCCATACATACATATGTATCAATAATCGACTCTGCCCTTTTTTATGATTGCCTGTTGCACATTGAACTTTACACCCACGCTTTTTGCACCTGTCACCCGTTGCCACCCCCTTTTCTAATTCACCTCAGTTGTTATCTTCGGTGTGTGTGTGTGTGTGTGCATTAGTGTCTTTTAACGCTTTAAATGTGCGTGGGTCGAGCCACAGACACTTGTGCCAGGTAAGCAGCAGCAAGTGCAAGAGCAATAGCATCATTTTTGGCCAAACTGCAACAGCTGCTGGAATTGCTTAACGGGACTGCAGCAGCCCGGGCGCATGTCCGGCAATATATAGAGAGAAATATTTTGATAAAGGGCCAATGTGAAGTTCCATTGCTTCCAGATGATGATTATTTCCCCTCCCTTCCTCCATCAACATTCATCTTCATCCATCTATCCAACTATCCAACCGCAACCATTTTGGAGTCGAGTTGCACACTTCATAATGTTAGTTGGGTTAACTGCGAATAGCAACAGCAGGCACCATGGACTCATGATTTAGAAGGGAGTTGATGGAATATTTTTCTTGCTACATTTCACTATTTCCTATCGCTGATGATGAATTTGCTGCCGCTGTTGCCGCCGTTGTTGCTGCTGTTGCGGCTGTTGCTGCTGATATTTCATGAGGGCCTGCTAACAGTCAGATAAAATCGATAATAATTGAAATGATGATGGAGCAACAACTTAACTACAATAATAATGAAGATGTAAACACATTAAATGATTATCTAATGTTTAATTAGATAATTGAATGTTTTAATTTTAAATCAAACTATTTATTTATTTCTGCCTTCTTTCGGAGTAATTATAATTATGTGTACATATATAAACTAATAAATCAGTAAGGAAATGCTCTCTCTCTCAAGAACGCCTACAAATGAACTGACTGTACAGGAAATCATAAAATACAGAAAGCAATTCAAGAAAATCATTCTTTGTTGTGTGTGTGTGGGTGTGTGGGAGGTTAAAAAACAATGCAAATCTCTTCCTGATGGCACAAATGTATTGTGAGCCCAACGCAAAACCCATTCCATCCACATACACACACACAGCATACATACATACACACACGCACAAACACGCTTGAAACATTGATTTCAGTGTCATTTGTTTTGCTCAATTACAAAATTTGCATTTTCCGTTTAAAAAAACAAGTTTGAAAGTTGTCCCCTCCTCATGCATATTAAAAACACATTAATATTGTTCAGTGATTAAGTGAAAACTGGAAAAACAATAAGAGAGATTATAGCGATACAGTTAGAGAAGATGTAACAACTATTTAGACAAAGATAAGAACAAATAAATTTATAACAAATAAAAATTAGTAAAATAAAAGGAGAATAAGTAGAAAGATTATAATAAAGATATGTAAAGATATATTATAAGTAAAAAAGTCAGATTTTCTACCTAATTAGGATTATTAGGATTATAGTATAACATCATTTGGAAAACAGTAATAGGTTATTGTTCTAATAGATACATTAAATATTGATCAGAAAATTAAAAATGTTTTCAAGGTTAATTGCCGCTAATTGAAATGTTATCAGAAAATTGTTTAATTTGAAATGGGCTTTAACCGATTATGAATGGGAATGTATCGCAAGACGTAAACACTCACAATGCGTTAATTTATATAGTTTAATGAATCACACAACTTTTCTTCCCTTTTTATTTACATATATGGTTAATAGATACTTATATGGTTAATAGAAGTGCTATGAAAAGTCCTCATAGCTTTACTTGGTTTCTACACTTTTGCAACGTACTGTACAACATAGTGTCGTTTTCAATTCTTGCTTGTTCAAGTTGCTTGTTCTTGTTGTACGGGGTCTTTGATCATTAATAAATAAAGAAAAGACAACAACAAACAACCAAACAACTTAAAGACAAAAGCCGGCATGAAAAGTGCAATACATTTTAAGCGTAAACATAAATCATGTAAATACAGGGACAAAACCAGAATAAAATGGAACAAGGTGTGGTTGGTTCAGTGGCCCGACTTTCGAGTTTGTATTCGAGTTTCGAGTTCGACTTGAATAATTCATTCATTGAAGAAAAGCTATTTTCCTTGTTGGTGGCCGGGGGAGGGGGGCCCAGATTGATGAATATGCAACACAAGTTGCTGCTTGTGTCTGTCTTGTCTGGCATTGTACATACATTTCTCTTGCTATTTTCTTGGTTTTGTTGTTGTTGCTATTTTTGTGGGTTTTTTTTTTTGGTTCGCCGAAAATGCTGTTGGCCTGTCCCTAGTCTGTTGGGGTTCGTGATTTTCTTTCAGTTTTTATTTCTTGAATTTTGCTTCATTGTTGCTGTTGTTGTTGCTTCTGCTGCTGTTGTTGTTATTGCTGCTGCTGCAGCTGTGTTGCCCCGCTGCATAAAAACGATGCACAGAAAACTGTGTCGTTGATTTCTGTTTGCCCAGCATGGGTAAAGTCTTTAAAATCCGGGTTTGTAAGAAAACTGCATTGTAAGTGTTGTTTAAGCTGCAGAAGCTGAGACTAAATTTGACTCGTAAGTCTGAGTTGTGGGGGCCTTCGTTTTATATTTGCTATTTGGGTCAAACCATGATGCGAAGTAATAGTGATGATAATAATGATGATGATGATAATGATGTTGTTAGTTAGTATGATGCACAAATAATGATAATAGTGTTAATGATGTTAATGGTGATGATCGTGTAGCATCTCGTCTCTCTGTTGCTGTAAGTTGGGGAAAACTATTTCGCGCGTTTTTGTTGTTTTTAAGTTTTACAGCGCCTTATTAACAGGCGCACAGCGAAAGAAGCTCAGCAACAACTGCACAAGAGACCCCACAATCTGGTTACAGTTGCATGCGCTGCCGCCGTTGCGCTCGTTCACTTACAAAGAAGCGAAAACAACACAAGAGCACAATAAAAAGTGCAACAACAGGCAAGCAAGCAGTTCAATACTGTTACATACATATGTACATATGTACATACAAACATATATACATTTATACTCTGTATTCATATACATATGTATATGTATGTATATGTAAGTGCCTGTGTGGGATTGTAACGTCAGCGTCTCCAACTTGCTGGCGCTCACTCTCTCACATACAATGTTATCAATAAGACTTTTTGCATCGGCATCTCTCATTCCCACCAGTTGCTCTCTCTTTCGGTTTGAATCTCCCTCTCATTTTCTCTCTTCTTGTGCAGTCTTTTTTTCTGGCTGTAAAACCCCAGTCGGAAATGAAGGCATGAAAGTTATGCTATTCGAAGTAGTCCATTTTGTCATGGATTCAATTTGCCTAAAAAATAAAATCAAATTTCAATTATCATTTCAAATTATGCGGAAGGTTAAAATATTATGATATTTAAATTTAAAAGGTTACAAGGTACACATACATACATACATGTACAAAATGTTGTGCAGCAGTTACAGTTTTCCATGAACTTAAATGTTTCACCTACTAGACAAGGAAATTGACGACTTGACGATTGCAAATGTTCCATAAGGTTAGATTGGCATATGTATGTACATACATACATACATAAGCGTGCGTAAGTTGAACATATGTGTGTATGTACGTGTTTGTGACACTTGTTGTTACGTATTGCGACGACCTCAGCAATGACGTGAGCAAGTACGTAGTTTTGATTTCAGCAGGTGAAAAATAAAAAAAGTATTTGCAAATTTTTTTTGTATAATAAGATTTGTATAGGTATACAATTTAATACAACTTTCTGCACTAATTCAACATATTAACTAAAACCTCGTCCCTTTCCCCAACAACATTGAATGACCTTCGCCTCCTCTCCCAGTCAGGTAATTGCGTTTTAGTTGTTTTGCTCGTTTGTTTCGCTCTGCATAGTTTTAGCTCCCCATATATCTATTGCTCTCTCGCTCTTTATCACACATGCACACAAACACACAGACACATACTCACGCACACAAAGGCACACAGTATTTTTGCCACCTTTGTTTTGCTCTGTTGTACTCTTTTGTTGTTGTTCGCTTTGTGCGCAGTTTTGTCTTGTTTTATGCACATTTCTTTTGTTGTTTAATTTTTATACCCTATATTTATTTACCTAATTGAAATAGGGTATATTAAGTTTATAATATTTATAATTGATCGTGTTTCTAATCAATTATTATATGATTTATTTATAGTCCCATATTATTATGGCTTATCGGATATAGAGAGCTGACCAGAGCTGCTAAATGAAATTAATTCTAGTGTCGTGCAGGGTATCCCACAGTGCAGTTTAATAAATTTCTCTATTAAATTTTTGTGCCAAAAACCTGTTTCATATTTTTTTTGCCAAGGTGTTTGCTCGCGCTCATGAATGCGTGTCTGTGTGTGCATGAGAGCGATTGTTGTTGTTTGTCTGGGACAGCTGGCTAGTCGAGTGCTGCCTGCCCCCTCGTCTCCCCTGTTTAGTTGTATTTGCACCCCCCACCCGTACTAATAGCCTGCTCGTTTTTCTATTTTTAGGTACTTTTGCGATTCTAACTAAGTGATTACCACTGCGAGATATTGGCCATAACCAAAAAAATGTTTAAATTGTCATATAAAACAGAATAATTATACAATTCTACAATTGTTTTGTTCATTATTTTCATCTTTTCTGGTTTATAATTTGTTATTGCAACACTATTATGGATGCCAGCTTATCACCACATATATACAAATATATGTATTAAATAAATGTATATGTATATGTATACTACTCCAGGGTTTTCCAGATTCCATTGAACCCAGAGCCAATAGAAACCAGTTGTATTTCGCATATTCTAATCTTTTTCTTACTCTCTCTGTTTCTCTTTATCTCAGTGTCTGTTTCTGTCTCAGCCTCCCACTCTTTTCTTCTCCTCCCCTTCTGCCACTTTAATTTATGCAGTTAAATTGACTTCGCATGTCGATTACAGATTTTTAAAATATAACAAAGTATTATAATTTTAATGCTTAACTGAAATATTCATTAATGGTAGTAATTCAGGAATTTTGCTTTCGGGGTCATTGAATTTTTTACAAAATTTCTCAAGCTGAATGAAATTCCAAAAATAATTTAAATAACTAAATTAAATGTTTACACATGTATATATTTATTATCAATATATATCTTTTAATATGAAAAGCTGAACTTGGTTTATTGTTATATTATATGTATGTATATATTTTTACGGTTTAAAACGCGATGCACTTTTGACTACTCAATATGTATGTATGTTTATATAAGTATTTACTGAACAGTAAAACGATCCTTGTTTATAGGTACATATGTATATATAGATGTATATCTGATTCTTTATGGTTGGTAAACTGCATTGCGGTTGTTAGTTGTAGCAGTCACTAAGTAAAATATAACTAACTATAAGTGAAATAAGAAGGAATAGTAGCTTTTAGTATAAGCAAAAAAAAAAAAGAAACTGAACTCACTTTTAAATGTCCGTTATGGTTATTACAAAGATCATAATTTGTTTTCCAGTTAATAGGTCTTTATATACCTACGGATATAAAATACTAGTTCAATCAGTTATTTTGTTTTACTTTATTTTAGAAAAGTATTGACAGATAACATAACATTTACCTAGAAATGCATGCTTAATTAAGAGATAAAAAGAACTAGATTACGTATACGGGATTTTTTATATACATACATATGTGTGTATCTGTTTATTGTTTGCATCATTCTTATTTTATCGCAAGTAAAATAATTCAGATGACTAAAAGTAATAGGCAGAAACTCTTTACCAAATTCAATATAACTTAAGCTTAAGTCCAACTCCATTAACCAAAGCTTAATAAATCGTTAAAACACTTACATACATAGCTTCACTGTACCGCACTAATCCATATTTATACGACAATAAAAATTCTGAGTTAAGATTTCTTATCTTAAATACATTAGGGGGCTATATTACAAACATATTTTATCTAAACATAAAAACCTCTTTTTTCATAGAGCAACTTCTATTTCATATAATTGTAAATTGATATAGAATCAGATGCGAATATTAAAATATTATTATATAAATATAAAATATAAAATAATATTATTTTGCTTTCCTTGTTGAGTTTATTTCGTTTATTAAGTAATTTATTTAATTGATATTCTTTGCAGGAGTACGCCATCTCCAAAAAATGTGAATTCCTGTATAAAATGGACTACAGTCTCATTGAGCTGGATAACACAAATGGGCTACTTAGTCCACGCTATCCTGGACGCATACTCATACCTGAATACGAACATGGGCATATGGCCAAAACATTGATACCAGGCAATGGTTTATTTGGTGGTGGAGGATCCTCGGGCACAACAGCCACAGCCACCCCCCTAACTAGTAGTGCTGGTAGCAATTGCAGTCATGTCAGCGATAATGGTGGAGGTGTGGGCATACAAGCCTTTGTTACCTTTGCCAATCCACTCCAGCAACAACCACAACAGCAGCAACAGCAACAGCAGCAGCAGCAGCAACAACAACAGCAACCTCTGCCACAAAACTCCAACCAACAACAACAGCCAACAACACAGCCACAGAACACCATATATGAGGATCAGTATGATATACAAAGAATTAGAGAATTGGTTACAATGGCCAAATATGCCCGATGTCGACAAAGATTCGCTGTACCAGTGATAATGTATAAGGGCAAATATATATGCCGATCGGCCACATTATCAGTTATGCCTGAAACATATGCCAACTATGCTTACAATTGCCTCAGTGGTGGCACCTATGCCCCACCAAATGATGAGAATGATGCTGACTCCACAGATGAGTCCTTGATCAATCATATTAATGATCAAACGCAATTTAGTTATGATGAGGTGATCAAAAGTGATATACAATTGCTCCATACTCTAAATGTAACCACCATAGTTGACTTAATGGTAGAAAATCGAAAGATCAAATATTTTATGGCGTAAGTGTTATTAAATCAGATATACATACATACATACATATATCTATGTTTATATGACTATATATTAATAAAATTTTATTTTCTATTTTATTATAGTGTCTCCTCATCGGAGAAAGCTGATCCAAATAAACATTATAAAAGCTTCAATTTGTTATCCCTGCCCTATCCTGGTTGCGAATTCTTTAAGAAATTTCGTGACAACAATTATATGGCCAAGAATCTGCATTATAATTGGAAACAATCGTTTAATGATGCCAATATTAATATACCCAATTTGGGACCGGCTGCCGATATAGATATTATTTGGCCAGAATATAGAGAATGGGATTTAGTTTCAATAACGCAAAAT
The DNA here is from genome assembly GCA_018150375.1 of Drosophila sturtevanti. Taxonomy (NCBI): domain Eukaryota; kingdom Metazoa; phylum Arthropoda; class Insecta; order Diptera; family Drosophilidae; genus Drosophila; species Drosophila sturtevanti. The sequence goes on along the minus strand of JAECWJ010000324.1, from coordinate 284,163 downwards.
TATTTACGTGCCACACTTAAGTATATTCAAGAGGAAAATTCAGGATTATTGATTCATTGCATAAGTGGCTGGGATCGTACTCCATTATTTGTATCATTGGTGCGTCTATCCCTATGGGCCGATGGACTTATACATCAATCATTGAATCCCCTACAAATGGCCTATTTAACATTGGCATATGACTGGTATTTGTTTGGCCATCAACTGCCCGATCGGTTAAAACGTGGCGAGGATATTATGTTCTTTTGTTTCCATGTCCTAAAGTTTATAACCGATGAGGAATATAGCATAGTTGAGCACAGAAAAAGGACCAAGACTTCAAGTAGCAGTGGGAGTAGTGTTATAGTCATTAAATCCGATTGCTGTGATGATGAGCCACTCAAGGAGTAAGTGATTACAATAAAATGAATTCATATTATGAGATAATTAATGTTCAATTGTTTAAATTTTTTTTCAGGGATTACATTTTGTCCTTTGATCAAGATAGCAACGATAGCTATTCGAATTGTTCGAACTGTGATATGTCCATTACCGACAATTTTTATGCCACATCAGCCACACAATCTACCGCTCCTCCAACTGGAACTACGCTAGTTAATTCTAATCCGTTAACAAATCGTTCACCAAATCCAAAACGTTCGCGTACCAGCCCAATTTCAGTGCCAGGATCAAGTGCCAGGCAGCGTCAGGAATCGACATCATCGAATGGCAGCTGGCAAGTGGTCACTGATACGGGTTCAATTGATTCCATGATGAATGGCAGCTATATGATGCGTTTTGTGAATCAACAGCAGCAAACGGCCTTGGATGGTGGCGGCGGCGGCACCTCAAACATTCCTATATGCAATGGCAGCAATGGCTATCATTGTAGTATACCCAATCATGGGAGTGGAAGTGGTAGTGGAAGCGGTAGTGGTGGCAGCGGAAGCAGCAACAGCATAACGCACGGTTTCGCAAATGGTTCCTCCAAAGATATTGGCGGTGGTGGCACTTCAATGGCCTCCAAGCAATGCATTAATTTGTATGTTTTAATATCATAAATCTAATCAGATATTACATGTAATTAATTTCCCTTCTTTCATATAGACGCAAGCAACGCCTGAATGCTGTCCGCGCCATTTTTATCCAAGCATATGGGAAAACAATCGGACTAAAGTTCAAAGAAGGATCTTCCATGAACCTGGCCACATTTATTGGCAATTTGGCGGATCAATTATTTTGAGACGTCACTCAATACCCCTGCAATCCTCGGTCTTTTTTGGACACTTGTTTGTTAGTTTCATTTCTTGCTTAAGCACTTCCAATCCCCTTCCCTCCTGCTTGTTTGTAACCTGCCCGCCCAGGCCCTTGTTAGTCCGTGTGTTATATGAAATATGTGTGTATGTGCGTGTGTGTGTGTGTGTGTGTGTAGCGTGCTTGCGTATGCATGTGCTGAGCTTTTTTTTATACAATGTTGATTTTAAAATGTTCATTGTGACTGTTGTTGAGAATTTGATTCATTCATTGATCGTGCATAGTAAGTAGTTCAACTATCTCCAAGCTCTGCAGCTAATCCCGAACTCGCGTAATCCAATGTTATTCTCATATTCCACATTTTGCCAAAGTTAATTTTATTCTTTTTTTTAAATGGATGCGCGTTTTTGTATGTTTTTGTAAACTCACAAAGAAACGTATTAAAATTTCTATTTTTGGCGAAGTTGGAAATGGGAACTTGGAAACAACCAACAAAAAGAAGAATGGTTTGTGTTGAATCAAACTCTAGGCCTTAGGTTGTAATTTATAGTAATTGTATTTTTTAATGATAATATTAATAAAAATTATGTGCATTTGATATAAAACGAAATTATATTAATCATTTCCTTCTTCTTCTGATTTTTGCGAGGGGCATATAGTCTGTCAGATTGAGGCGTTTTACCATAACTCGCACTTTCTTCACATAATATTTGGCGCTCTTAATGGGAATATATTGCATGGGCGGTAGATCTGGTTTTACACATATTTCAGTAACTGGCGAAGTAGCCAGTTGTGGCATTATATCTACAACGTCTGGTGGCTCTATTTTAATAATACATGCTGGTGGTGGTGGTGGTGGTGGCATTGGCTTACTGGCGGGAAATTCTGGTTTCGGTGCCATAGATGAAGATTGTTTGGCAGTGCAGACGTTACTTATTACTAGATTTGTGTTTTTCTTGTTAACTATATCAACTAGATTTCTATTGACTGGATCTGGGGAAATCGTTGTAGAAGATGCCGATGATGGTTTAGTTGCCACAAAGATTGGCGTTTCAGACCCAGATAAACGATTAAATGTATCTGCTGGCAGCTCTTTTACTCTTATATCCTTTAAAAACGCATCATACTCGTTTTGTACGACCTCGTTCTCTGTAATCGTCCCTGATGTAATGGGCGCCTTTAGTCTCATTTCAGTACGCAAGATGGTATCTATAATCTCGACTTCCAAACGTCGCCGCTGCATTTCGGAAAGTCTTTCAACATACGGCAATTGATCCAGTAAAAATTTCTCGATCGACGATTGCGGTTTGGTATTGTGCGGCTTTTCCGCATTTAGCATATGATTTACTCTTTTTATAATTGATGACAATCCTGCAGGCAATTTATTAGTAGTCTTGGAGAGCGTACCCATTAAGGGTCGTAATATGTCCCAACGCCATTGCAATTCCTCTACCGAAAATGGTGAACCCAAACTGAGGTTTTCGTAGGATCTGTTAAACTCGCTAGTTATCTGCTCCCATCCCCACTCGTCATAGTCGGCATCCTGTTTATAAACAAACAACGAATATCAATTGCTAGTTCCAAAAAGTTGTTTTCAAAACTTACCTGTTGTGGACGAACTTGCTTGCTGAAAAGATATGGGTACATGTGCAGCAGTTCCAGGAGCCGCAGATCGTTTAGTACAACTAGACCTTGGTCATTTTGATTAGTTGCATTAAGTTCAATTTGCGACCCAAAATCGTCAGAGTCCATTTTCACTTCTCTTCGGTTAGTGACTAGTGTGACTGCAATTTGGCCTAGTGTTGCGAAACACAGTATTTTATTATTATTGTTAGTGTGACCATGTATTGGATTCTCCTCGCGAACATCTACCAGAATTTTTTTTAACGTATTCGAAAAGGAATTAGGAATTTATTCAAATCGATTGTTAATTAATTGCATTAGATACCAAAATCTTCTTCGTCATCTATTTCAACGCTATATCATTTGTTTTGCAGTACTTTCCAAACGATAAGTTTAGCAGCTTTGTATGATTGGTAATACATATATGTGAATTCCTATAAAGTACACTATATTTAATGTTCGCACATACTAAATAGATTCGTCTTGAGAAAAATTATATTTGGATCGATAACAACATTTAATTTTATCGAAAATTCTAATCATCAGTGATGCTTAACCCCAAAACTGAAATATATGCTCTTTGTATTCCATAAACATTGTAGTAATGTTTATGGAGAAAAGCGTGACTGTTCGGCTTAAATTTTTGTCCTGTTTTGAGCAACAGGTGCAATTTATGAGTGAAACCGATTAAAAGTCGCAGCAATTACTAGCAACAAGTAACATTTGGGTGGGCATCTCTATCTCGAATTCATAATAATCGATAGCATTGATAGGGGCAATCGAATATTCACAGTCAGCTGATCCAATTCATTTGTTTTTTAATAAAAACACAAAATACTCAAAAGATAAGCAAAAGTGGTAAAAAGAATAAATTAAACAATTTGATAACAGTTAAAAACTGGGGGAATCTCAGATTGATTAATTGTAAAAGTGATGGATAGCCAGGTAAGTGCGTCACCTCAGCCATCAGCTGTCATATCGAGTGTATTGAATTGTTTTATTTTAATTGTTTGTACGTAAGTATTGTATATACGTAGATATAGCGATATGCGTTAACAATAGCAAGAGATTGTGCCGCGTATGTGGTTATAATTATCGTTGCGAACTAATTAGTCGCGGGAGTTGGCATTCGTCGGACTATTATCAAAAAGCGCAGACCATTGTGATAAATGCAAATACTACTCGTACGTGAGCAACAATTATTACTTATAAAAGTTTCAATATAAGGAAATGACGTAAGGTTTATGAGGGGGCGTTATTAATTTAACTAACACCCTTACTATTCTTCTTTAATACATTACAGGCACCCATCGACGATCTACTCTTGGACATTGTAGACAATGCTTGGCGCACAGAGGTGTTGCCTTTTGATCAGATTTTAGTACCAATTGAAAAATTACCCGATCCAGAGGCCGATGGTGGTGATTCACATTTAACACTTAGCGAACAGGTGAGCCATAAGAAAATGATAATCACGATAAGAACTATTTAAACATAATCTTGATTTACAGGAACAAAAGTGGACTGATTTGGCACTTGGTTCATTGGCGCCCGATGCAGCTTTGATTGATCAATTAAATATTACAACCATCTAACCAACATTACTTAGGCTACCGGCACGGGCGACACTGGCCTCGCCTACGCTATTAATACCACAAGTTTTATTAATTACACCACCATAATGAACAATAGTAGCAGCAGCAACAGCAGCAGCAGCAACAACAACAACAATAGCAGCAACCATCAACATTTACATTCACCCACGAAATTAACAGAATTCGCAAGAAACTTTGAAGATAAACCGGAATCCCTATTCGATCGGGTTGTAAACAAAATTCAGAATGTTTATAATCAAAGCTATAATACGGTAAATGATATATCCAGCGGGACAAGCAGTAGTAACATTAGTAATAATGCAACCAATCAAGTGGGCAAATCCAAATTCTATGGAAGTGACATGAATTTAACCCAAGCTCCAGCACCAGAAATAGCTATATCTGCTGCTGATGGGATGGATATTAATAGCTCGTCATCCAGCCTGGCCTCAGTTCGACCACAACCACCTACCACACTCAGCTTGCGGTCATCGAGAGATTTACAAGGTAGCAGCACCGAAGATACGGAATCGAATGAACGACTTGATGAGCAACAACCACAGCCAAGTGACGCGAATCAGGGAAGGACCGTATCGAATGTATTAAAACATATTAGTAATATTGTTGCCTCCAAAAATAATAATGTAAGTAGTCGGGTGCAATGGAAAATCCATCCAATGACAGTATTCATTTTCCATTCATTTATTATAGGATTTGCGTAATTACAAGGATACCGAACTACAACAATTTTGGATGCCCGATTCAAAGGCCAAAGAATGCTATGATTGTGCCCAAAAGTTTTCCACCTTTCGAAGAAAACATCATTGCCGGCTTTGTGGTCAGATATTCTGCTCCAAGTGTTGTAATCAGGTTGTACCTGGAAGGATTATACGTTGTGAGGGTGACCTCAAAGTGTGCAACTACTGTTCGAAAATTGTCTTAACATTTCTCAAATCATCCAATTCAAATATTGGACAAGATTTGCAGGCACTGCAACAGCATCTAAGTAACAAGTTGGAGGATAAGGATGAGGCAACCACTGTAACGGCTGCCAATGCTACCGCACAGCAACAGCATCGAAAAATTGCCTTAACCCGTAAGACATCGCTTGGTTATCAGGAGGAGCGTTTTACATCCCAACCTGGCTATACATCAAACCTGTCCATTGATGACCGTAAAAATATATTGCAACAGTCCAACTCCTTGATCACATTGCATGAGGAGATGCGTCAAAAGATGCCAGCTGCTCAAAATTGTGGCCAATTGCTTATTGATTATCTTATTACCAATAATAAATCAGCAAATGATGCACAAGCGGTGGCCATATTAAATGCCATGTTAGCGGCTGGTTTTCTTGAACCCATTGTCCAGGATCCGGAGCAAATAGAATTTGAAGCAAGCTTGCATTATAAATTTGCCAATACTAATCTCAGTGGAAGCAGAAGCGATGCAGACAATTTTCAACAATTTGCTGCCTCAAGTGTGGAACAGCCGCAACCACCAAAATCAATGGATATTAATCTTAGTATTCATCAGAGTGGTGCAGCCCAGGATATTGAGCTAGAGAATGCTACCACAACCACATCAAAATTGCTTGAATCCTATTGTGATCATGAAGATCAACTGCTTGCGCAACTATTACGAGCAAATAATTTGGATCAGGAATGGGGAAAAGTATTGCAGACAATCTGTTCGACGGCAGCTAATCATTTTAAACCGGAATACTGTTCGAATGATCTTATGGATATACGGAATTATGTGAATTTTAAGAAGGTACCAGGAGGCAAACGAAAAGATTCTACCATAATCCATGGCGTGGCCTTTTCGAAAAATGTGGCTCACAAAGATATGGCCACACGGGTGCCATTTCCACGCATTCTATTACTCCAGTGTCCCATTGTCTATGAGCGCATTGAGGGTAAATTTGTTACCATTGAGACGGTTCTGTTGCAGGAGAAGGAATATCTTCGTAATGTTTGTGCCCGCATCATGAGTTTCTCACCTAATGTGGTGCTTGTACATAAAAATGTGGCTGGCATTGCACAAGATCTGCTAAGATCATATAATGTCACCTTGGTCTTGGATGTTAAATTATCAGTAATGGAGCGTCTGAGTCGTACCCTACAATGCGACATTGTTAGTTCCATTGAATCGAATATAACAATGCCAAAATTGGGTTATTGCAATGAATTCTATATACGAAGTTTTAACAATAATGGATCCACGAATGGAGCATCTGGCAAGACACTTATGTGTTTCGAGAAGCTAACCAATCCACGTGGATATACATGCCTCTTGCGTGGTGCCTCCAATGCGGAATTAATTAGGGTTAAGCGTGTGGCATCGGCATTGCTTTTTGCCCGCTACAATTGGCGCCTGGAAATGTCCTTTCTGTTGGATGAGTTTGCCCAGCCTCTGGGTCCGAAACCCTCCATATTTGATTCCAAAGAATGTAGTCCAAAAGCAGAGACCGAAACAGATGAAAAGGATGTGGAAATGGATACGGATGTGGAACAACGCTCTAAACGTCCGCCAGTTTCTGAACGTAAATCCGAGGATAAAATTGTGACTGTTATTAGTGAGAATGTTGCCGATTTTACGGATCCTTTGCGTTCCAGTTCACCGGCAAATGCCGAAAATCCAAATGATGACGAGAGTGATGCCGATGTTGATGTCCAACCACCACTTGTTGAGGCTTTGGCAGTGGAGACACGTTATGACAATCGTTTTCGTAACGCCCTTAGCTCCACATTACTTTCGGTTAGTCCATTTTTGAGTTTTCCCTTACCATATCTGGAGACGGAGCAGGGAAGAAATTGCAAATTAAGAAAACTATTTCCTGCCGAGCTCTATTTCTCAAAGCAATGGTCCAAACGGAATGAGAGTGGAATCAGTGCATCAAATATCGACAAAGAGAATGAGCACTATATGCAGCAGCAGCAACCAAATACGCAGCCATTGCTACCAGCTCATGAATTCTTAAGGATGAAAATGACTTCACCATCGTCCAATCGTGATATACAAACCAAATTGGCCGAGTTTCGATCTTTTGGTGGACGCTTTTCCAAGGGCAAAGCACCAAGTGAGTGGAAAATATTCTAATTAATAATTTAATTCAATAATTAATTCTATAAATTTGATTCATTTTCATTCAGTGCTTCGACCAAAGAGAAGAGACAAAGGTGTTCCAGAGGCGACTATACAAAGACCACAAAAAGTCAGCGAGGAGCAGCTATATAAAGATGCACTTGATCCGCAGAATCATCAGCGCTTGCCCGTTTTATTCTGTAGCTTTCATTACAATCCCAAGGGTGTATCCTCATTCTGTAAGTTGCCCATGCTATTGGACATGAAATTCTATGGACAGCATGACATCATGCTGGAGGAATTTCTGCAACGTTATTGCTGCCGTTTTAATTCAATGTGCCCCTCTTGCAATTTACCCATGCTGGGACATGTGCGTCGCTATGTCCATTCCTTGGGCTGTGTCCATGTATATCTTACTGAGGATTTGACACGTTCGGATCCTAAGCGAATTTATTTTACATCTTGGTGTAGCATTTGCAATGCGACCACTCCATCTGTTCCGCTCTCAGATTCGGCCAAATGTCTATCGCTGGCCAAATATTTGGAAATGCGTTTCCATGGACATGCCTATAAGCGGCGACCACCGATTGATACCACTCCCGAAATGCAAAGTCCCAGTTGTGAACATTCCCTTCATCGCGACTATGTGCATCATTTTAGTTTTCGTGGAGTGGGCGCCAAATTCCAATATACACCTGTTGATGTCTGGGAAACAGGATTGCCCTCGCTAATCTTGCAATTGGATCAACCCAAGTCGGCCAGTCATATTGCCAGCCAGGTTCAGGAGGAGATTAAACAGTTCTCTGTGCGTGGTCATGAGGTTTATACAAAAATCCATGAACGTATTGCTGATTTGGCCATGGAAGATGAGAACTCTCCGCTAGTACAGAATCTGAAGGCCATGTTGGCCAAAGATCAATTTGTTTTTAAGCAAAAAATTGAAATCGTTCACACACTCTTGACGGAGAAAAAAGCCACAGTTTTTGATATAAACGATGCCCTTATTTCCTCTCGTCGTGCATTAGCTGATAGTATTGATTTATGGGGCCCTAGACTCCAGGAGAGTCAGAAATTATCTGTGAATAAGACACAGCATCATCATCAGCAACATATCGATGCTGGGACCATTTGTACGGAGGAATTAAGGACCGAAGGTCAGACAGATTCAACTGATGTCCCACCAACAGTATCAGTGGAATGTTCCAGCGAGATTGCAGATGTCTCCGTCTTGGAGAAAAATAGCCATCTAGCTCAATTAAATGCAGATAAGGATAAAAAATCGATTAAACAAATTCTAACACAATTGTTACCATCCACCAATCAAGTGAATCCTCTGCAATCACCGTTCTCAGCTCAGGAACATTTGACCCTGCCGCTTGGCTCCATTCCCATACATGTGCGTGAGAATGATCTTAGTTCGGTGATTGCCTATTTCCTGACCTCCACCGATTATCAGCGAGCTATTGATGATTTATTCAATTCCGGCAGCGGAAGCGGTGAGACATCCTCAACTACTGCCACTCATTCCAGTCCACAGCTCAAAAGAAAAATGCCCATGTCTGGTGTAGAAAGTGATATAGAGGACAATGTGGTGCCCTGTTCACCTGCTGCTGAGTTATCGGAGGATAAGAGTAAACCAAGTAACAAACCATTATCACCTAGTCCACATATATCCTTAACAATCAACGATCAGGGTAGTCAATTCCAATGTAAAATCTATTTTGCACGCGAATTCGATACGATGCGATCGAAAAGCCTTAAGCCACCAAAGTTGGATAAATCTCTCTATCGAAAATTGGAAAAGAGTAAAATGCGTGAAGAGTTGAGAATCTCTCAAAGTCGTACGGGTTCCGAAATGGAGCTGGTACGTAAACCCAGCGATTTAGTTGGTAATTCTCCAATGCTAACACGTGGCCAGGAGGAGCACTCTCTTGATCAGGAAGAGGAATCCAGAATTGGTTTGGCCCGTAGCTTATGTCAAAGTGTACAATGGGAGGCACGTGGCGGTAAATCTGGATCGAGATTCTGTAAAACTTTGGGTAAGTTTCCATTGGACTCATGTTAATTTTTATCATTTACTAATAGTTTTAATCTCTTCATAGATGATCGTTTTGTTTTAAAAGAAATGAATGCCAAGGAGATGACATTGTTTGAGCATTTTGCACCAAAATATTTTGAGTATTTGGCCAAATCCCAGAATTTGCAATTGCCCACTTTGTTGGCTAAAATCTTCGGAGTCTTTAAAGTCAGCATTAAGAAAAAGGAGTAAGTTGGGTCATCAACTATTTTGAGGAACTGTTTCTATATAATTAATTTTTTGTTTCTTTTTTTTTCTTCTTTTCTTTTCTTGGATAGTTTTTTTGTGGAGAAATCTTTATTGGTTATGGAAAATTTATTCTTTAGCTGTGATATATCCAACAAATTTGATCTTAAGGGTTCGGAACGTAATCGTTTGGTGGACACAACTAATCACAATGGTGAAATGGTCTTGCTGGATGAGAATCTAGTACAAATGTCCTGGTCAAAACCATTGTATGTCCTCTCGCACAGTAAATCGGTACTTAAAGACGCTATACAAAGAGACACATCATTCCTTGAGAGAAATGGTGTTATGGATTACTCACTATTGGTGGGATTAGATACTAAGAATAGTGTTTTAGTTCTTGGTATTATAGGTAAGCGTAAATATTTTTATGTATAGAGTCGATGTCTAATTATTTTTCATTTTTCTGCTTGTTGCTTAGATTATATACGCACCTTCACCTTGGATAAGAGAGTGGAATCGATTATCAAGCAATCGGTTATTATGGGCGGTGGCAAGGGCAAGGATCCCACAATCATATCGCCGGAACGATATAAGCAGCGCTTTATTGATGCCATGGATCGCTATTTCTATACTGTGCCCGATCGTTGGGAGGGCCTCTCAAAAGTTTAATAAATTTAATGCAAATACGCCCCAAATCTAAATCACATCATCACATAAACAAGCCGACATTTCCGCCACCTAGTGAATTGATTTACCCTTGACCTGCAATCGTTTGCGGCGCACCCCGGAAGCCGGTGCCGACGACGTTGCCGCCGCTGCTGCTATTGCTGCTGCTGCCGCTGTTGCTCATGACAATTGAAGGCAGCAGCAAATTGTGAAAAGTTGCGTGCCAGGCCGAAAATAAAGAAAAAGAAAAACGGAAATTATTATCATGATGGGAACCGCTTGTGCTGCGAAATGAAATAGTTAAGACGCGAGCAAATCAAGTAAATGTGTTCACCTCTTAAGTCTATATATATATGTATACATATGTACACATATGTATATTCATTATCGAGATGTCAGAGAAACTAGGGTAAGGGACTCCCACACAATTGTGACAGGTGCAGCTTGAGACAAGAGGGAGTGCGACTGAGTTCCATATCAACTGCAGCTGCCAGTTGCCAGGTACAATGGAGCTCCCGTTACAAAGTGCTCGATTGCATGTGGTGGTGCTTAAAAGCCCAAGCCCACCCCTCAAAAAAAAGAAAAGAGAAAAACGAAATTAAACTCCGTGCCAGTTGGTGTAAAAGCAAAAGTGACACCTCAAATCACTTTATGCTTTAGGGTGTACACCCGAACACCTCATTCGCGGTATCGTGTGTGTGTGTGAGTGTGAGTGCGAGTCTAACTCCTCGTCGGCCTGGCATGCTCTGCACACATTTCAGTTGGAATTTACGATCTGAGCGGTCAAGTTGTGTGGTTATTCGCGGCATAGAGCTAAGCTTGAATGGCTCCTGGTGGCGGACAGTGGTCGACTATGGCCTGCCAGTGGCAGCAAGGCCAAGTGTGTCAGATGTTCTTGCTATTGTTGTTATTATTGCATTCAGCTGTAAAGTTATTAATGTTTTATTAGAGTGCAAACGTTACACTAGTATATACCACCCCAAACACAGATATATAGGACACACCCAACCTCTCCTATCCAGAAAAGAAAATATGGCTATTGCTTTTGATTGGAAAAGCAGCGACGGGTAAGAGTACAAAAGTCAGAGGAATGAAACTTATCGTTCTAGTAAATATATTTCAACTGAATCGCTTCATTGGAATCCTTTTGCAAGGGGTTGTCGGCGTAATATATTAGTTCTGTTAAGGTTAATCGTAAAAGTCGTTGTTTTGTCGATTTATAGTACTAAGTTTTGCACTGGCTAATAAATTAAAAAAAAAAATCTAGGAAATAATAGCAAAACTTGTATTTCCATTTAAAAAAATAAAAATTACCATAGTTTTCAGAAAATATAAGAGTTCTTATTATGAGCACTTTTCTGGCATTGATCTAATCATCAAGTACTTTTTAGTTAAAGACACATCTATCTTATACCTGAATATTGGGACTACAAAGAAACTTGTACATCAAATAAATATAAAAGCACATGCTATGGGATTTTGAAATGTATAGAAAAAAGTGAATAATGTAATGATGTAATAATATATCATTGTCCTTTCATCTTGTGGTGTTATGCTTTTAGTATGAACTGTATTCATATCAATTTTTGAAGTAATTATTATATTTATAATTTATATAGGTTTATTATATATGAAATATTTGTTGAAGAAGCATAAACAGATTTAAGCATCATAGAATTTGTCGAAATATCTTAAAGACAGTTTTGAGGTATTTAATTTCGATGGAAAAATGATTTTTGGAACCGATTGGAAAAGTTGAGGAAGGAGGTCACACTTCTTGCGGATCTGATAGTCAACAAACTTGAGACTTCGGTATTGTAATTAATTCACTTGATGAAATAAGTAAGAGTATTGTTTTTTTTTTAAATCTTTAAAATTGAAATGAAAGTCCGATAATAATAAATATAAGGTAAATTGTAATAATTTTTAATTTTCTATTCAAAAATTGGAAACTTAATCAATTTTGAATTCACAATTTTACAAGTTTGTCCAGAAGCAGCATTTTCCCTGAAAATATAGATAGAAAAGACAGAAAAATTGTAACATTTATTAACCTTTATTATTTATTATCTGTCTAGGTGATTTAGATTAGATTTAGTCACATGCAGCGTAACAATTGAGATGAAACTTTGGTAAAGGAACATTTCTAGGACTATAAGTCCTACAGTAAATACATACATATCTATATCAATATTAAGTACGATGTGTGGATATAGTATGTATGTAATTATTTTTAATATGAAGAAATCGAGCAGACATTTAAAAAACGATATTTTACTATAAACTTTCATTATAAAAATATTTCAAAGTGTTTCATTTATGTAGACAATTTCAAAATAATTTTGGTATATTTTTCACTTTTATGAAAAATGTGATTTCATATAAAAAGGACTATTAGAGTCCTTCGGTATTTGGAGTTTAAGGCTCTATTTTTGTTTTTGCTATTTGCAAACTTGTTATCTACCACAGTTGACTGTTGGTGTTCACCGTGACCTTGACCTCGTCATGTTGTTTATATTGTTGATGTTGTTGATATTGATATTGCTGTTTGACATAATGGCAAATATTCCTGTTGTTTATTGCTACTGACTGCATTACGTATACGTCCCGTGGCGTGACATGCAAATATAAGAACAATTAAAACGCCATAAATCTGTGGCCATAATTATGCGTACAACCAGAAGCTGAAGTTCTTCGGATTGTAATGGCCAAATGATTAGCATATTTAAATGGGACTTCGTTACGGCTAGGGTTGGCAAAAGGCTATTTTTAAAATAGCCCATGTCCAAAGCCCAAAGGTCATTTGGCATTGTCAAGATTAGTTAGTTTGCTGTATGTTTTGCTTGGCTACTTGCTCGCTGGCTTCACTTACTCCACTATTTTTTATTTTTTTTATTTTTTTTTTGCCTTGGCAAAAAATTGGGTCACCTCAGTCGACGTCGACATGATTTGCTAGTTTGCTCCGTCTATTACTTGGCTTCTGTTTGTGTCTGTTTCCGTTTCTGATTGAACAGACACGCACACACAACAAGCCAACACCCACCACCCACTGTCCGGAACTATACTATCCAATTGTCAGTGGATTTTGGCAGTCATGCCATGCAACAGAATAAAATACATCCACCTCCTGCCCATCTACCATTCCACTCCAATGAACTCTTTTTGGCAGTTCTCAATTATAATTTTAGTCTGGCTTCTCTTTCACCTTTTCATGTTTTCACTTATGCATATTTCCTGCCACCTAAAAAGCATTTTTTAAAAATAACTAAACTAAACTGCTAAAGTCCACCATTTACATCATTTAATATGCAAAAACCAAAAACAAATTGCTGGCTTTAAAGCAACAGGTGGCATTTGTGGTCATGCCACATGCCACAATTTTACCTTACGAAAGAAGGCAATTTACATGCAGAGAAGTGCATCATTTATAACTAAACACGAGAAAGTGTACACTTGAAAAAAAAACTAGAAAGATGGACTAACTTCGGCCGTGCCGAAGTTCGTATACCCTTGCAGATTTTCTCTATATAATTCACCAGAAGCATTATTGTAAATTAAACATACCAAATTTACAAATTCAATATTTTGAGCTTGAGGAAAAAAATTTTTCATACAAAATTTTTTTTTGTACCGATTGTTCCTATAGCAGCTATATGATATAGCCAACCGATTCTGATCAGACTTGGTTGAAGTATCAAAAAGCATATTAAACTCATAAATATCAAATTTCGTGGCATTCGGTTAAAAAACAACAGAGTTATTGAGGATAAAGCTTATTCCTGACCGATCGTTCCTATGGGAGCTATATGATATAGTCGTCCGATCGGGATGATTCCGAGATATACAATGCCTGCAGCAAAAAGGAGCCTATGCTGAAAATCTCAGCTCTGTAGCTCTTATGGTCTCGGAGGAGAAGCTGTTGATCCAGACAGACGGACAGACGGACAGACGGACATGGTCATATCGACTCGGCTATTCATGCTGATCAAGAATATATATACTTTATATAGTCGGAGATGCTTCCTTCTGTGCGTTGCAAACTTCTGACCAAAATTAATATACCCTCTGCAAGGGTATAAAAAAATAATTATACATTACCGAAAGCAATCACATTGCCCGATATTGTCAACATAAAGTTAACAACTAAATGGGCAATTAGTTAGTGCTTTTTCTTTGCATACTTTTCGGAACAACATTATATCAACCAACACTGTTTCAGGATATGTCAACTTTTATTGAAATTGTTGATTTGATACCACAAAAAGTATTATATTTTAAATTAAATAAAGTATCTAACAGAAATTATTATTGGTATATTACCTTGAAAATCGGGTAAACCGAAAATAGAAATTTTGTAGGTAAAAAGCGCGTAAAGCGAAGAAGTATACAATATACAAAAAAAGGTATATACGGTTAATATCAAATCACAAAATATTTATAAATATCTCAAGAACACAGATCGCTTAATACTTGGATCAGTATTTTGGATCTTAATAGATACATAAATAGGAACATTTTTGGGAAATTAAGCGAAAAGTAATTTATTTTTAATCCAAACAAAAAGATGAAGGGATTAAAAATTAGAAAATGTAGAAAGTATGTAATTTACGCTAAGTGTGAATAAATTTAGTATATTTACAAACATTAAGAATGAAGAACAAGAATTAATGAAAGGATCAAACAAAGAACCAGGCGATAGCTCCAGTAGTTATAGGGCAGCTATATTATTAGATCGGGATTAATCCACACTCATTTAATGTTGATAATAAAAATAAAAAAAAAGCTGAAATAAATTCTAATCGGTAAGGAAATGTAAGTAAGCTATTTATTTTTACTGAATTCTTTAAAAATTAGTCGACTTCTGCTACAATTAACAAAATTGGAAACGTTTAAAATGATTTTTTATAACTACCTTTAATACAATACTGTTTTATTGTAAAATTTTTAAAGTATTATTTTAGATTTGGAATTTATACTTATTTCAGAAATTTGATTAAAAAATGGCTTTTATTATTCCCAAAAAAAGCAAACATGGTATCTAGGTAAAACAGGGATTATCCCAAAAAATGTGAAAAATAAGTTAAGGTAAAACTTACATATTAAAATTTTTATAAGGGCAAAGTCTGAAGTAGGCCTAAATCCAGATTTAAGCCTTTAAGCATATAAAGGCAAAGAAGATCGAATGAAATGATTTCTCGGCTTCCCTTCTGGGGATTTTGATTGCCTATTGATTGACATCGATTTGATTTCGGTTGGAGCTCTATCAAAATGTATTCAGAGCCAGACAATTTTCTAATTTGCAGCAATTTTGCTTAGTTTGTTTACTTGCCACAATGTGTGTGTGTGTTTGTGTTTGTGTGTGTAAATGGCTGTGTATCCAACTCCTTAGCAACACGGTGTTGTCTTCTATATATGTGCTGGCACGCTATGAATATACATATACGTAGAACCAGACTGGCGGAGGACGAATAATTCATAAGGCGCCTATTTGTGATACGCCTCCTCCAACCCTCTGGCATATACATACATACCAAGAAGGATTCACGTTTCTTGGCTAATTTATTTATTTGGTTGTGGTGCCAACCGTGGAGCACTGTTGTTCAGTTTTTATCGTGGGACTAGGCGATACAGTTGTCTGTCTTTAGTGGATTTTATATTTTTGTGGTACTTCCAGAGCCGATGGTGATGGCTACAGTTGGAATCGCTCTTTCTCGGAACCGGATCTATCTGCCAATCCAAAGCTTAGTCGTTTCACAATCAAACATCCGCACGAATACATAGCTGTTGATGATCTTAAGTTCTATCGTCGACGTAATCAGCCAGTCCAATTGCATAGCCGTAGCAACATCTGCCTCTACAATCGGGATGAGCCTTTGTTATCCTTTGGCTCTCTAAAATCCGAATATCGCAAGCATTTCAGCTGCGCCACCCCATCGAGACCCAGGTCACTGTTAAGGCGAGCCACATCGCTGCGTTTGGAGGGTTTGATGCAGCTACTGTCGGAACATCAGGATAAATATCATTGGTTCACAGCCGAGGATTTACAATTGTAAGTTGGAATAGTATTTGATCAAAATCGGAACTTATTCTCAGGCTAAATTTTTTATTTTCTTATGCAGCTCCCGTACTTTTCCTGTACGTAATCCGGAGAATCTTCAGCTTAGTGGCAATAATATGAAGAATTCCTCGTATCTGGCATATCCCATGCTGGATTCCAGTTCCAAAATATTACCACGTGAAATGTTTCGGGAAGAGGAACAGCATAAATCCCATCTACAGATGAGGGACAAGGCGGCAGCACGGGAACAACAGGAACCAGCACCATCCGAATATAAACGACAATATGTACAGCAATTTCCCATCGAGAAGGCCCATTCCATACCACAGATGACAAGCATCAAAATTCAGGGTGAAGCTAATTTTGTAGCCGTACCGGAATATCAAGATAGTTTTAAAATGTATGCCAATTATTCAAAGAGTGCTCCCATTAAAAAGGATGACAACTTACGCATCTCTGAACAGCACGAACAGCATGAACAGAATGTACCCGAATATCGCGATAAATTCATTGACCCACCCAAACATATGGCCAAAGAGAAATCACTTAAAACGGACGATCATTTAAGGCCACGTGGCGAGTTTACCAAAGAGATACCCGAATACTATGAGAGCTTCCGTGATCCAAAAATAACTGAAATGCCCGATAAGGGAAAACCCCGAGAGCCATTCCTTCGTCTTAGGGGAAAGATAGAATTTAATCCAGAGTATCGCAATAATTATATTGATTTTCCACGATCCCGACCAGTTGTAAATAAGCCAGCCTCTACATTTCGTTTGCCCAATTCCAACTCTAATTCCATGTCCAATTCCGATTCTGTGCATAGTCCACGTCAACAAGACCCTGAACCTGGAAGTTGCACAACTATACCAGCTTCTGAGGTCACTGCCACACCGGAATATCGTCGAGCCCAATATAATTATCAAATCCGCGAGAGACCAAATAGAGAAACCAGTGATCATCGTAAGCCTTCGGAGACAACAACCCCCCATCAGCAGTATCAGCAGCAACAGGCCACCTATAAACGTCGACCTTCACGCCCATCCCGACATGCAATTCATCAACCTCCACCACCACCGGTTGCTCCCATATTTGCGGATGCATCGGTGGGGGGCAAGAAACCCGCCCGTTATGGCAGACGTGCTTCCCTATTACAAAATGTCAATTGTCGTGAAAGTTCATCCATTATCGAAGGTAATCCAAAATATGCAATTGGTTCTAGACGTGGACCGAAACACAATTCCAACGAAAATAATCAACAGGCTCCTGGATCCTTCGTGGTACTCGATGATGTTTCATGTAAGCCTTCCAATTGGATGAAGAAAACTTGGTATGATTAATAGATGTAAAGATATAGTTATATTTTTAAGTATGAAATGTAGAATACATTATTGATTTCAAAACTTCCGATAATAAATCACTTTCATTCGTCAAAATTGAAAAAAAAAAAATAATAATAATGAGGCTTATCTAAAGAATTTAAACAATGACAATGCGAATACCTGCACCCTGATTAAAATGATCGAGGAACGCAGTTCTAAAACATAGATTCTATTGCTATCTCAAAAATAATAAACAGCCATTATATAGTGTATATTTCTTATGATGTTCCATAGAGAAAATTTTAAAGTGTATGTATCGGATGTATCTGTACGAAGATGCCAGTCCTTCATATTCCACAGAGATTTGGCAAAGAGTATTCCGGTGATCACATGACGATGCAAAAATTGCTTGTTTCTCTTAAGGGAGACGGCGGAGCATAGAGCGCAGTGCTTTTCGTCAAATTAACTATATATCTTTAAAGTTTTTCTGATATTTCTTTAACTATACCCAGACATACGCCCATGGGTTATACTAAAATGCAAAGTGGTAAAAATGTGTGTACTATATATCATATCAAAACGTAAACAAAAAACTTATACTCACCACGAACACGTTGGAAGCGATTCTAATCTAATCTCTGACCCTAGGCCAACTCATTGGGCCAACTGATAAGCAATTTAAAAGAGAGGATGAGGTATTCACGGTCTGCTTACTCATAGCTCATAGTTGGTAGTATTCTTTTAGATTTCGCAAGCAACAGATGTAGGTGAAATAACGGAAATCCTTTTATTGCATCATGGATGCAGCCAGTCCTCCATCACATATACTTGGCTACACAATACGTAGCCGAACGCGTATTTATGTGTCGTACATTGTGCCCATCTCTTTGGCACTTTTGATTTATATGATGCAAACAGCTTCGGATTTGGCATTGGGTTATCAACATTTTCGGCAACATCAGCCTGGTTTTGGAAGTGGTACATTGGTTTTGGTATTTATACCACCAATTCTCACTTTTATATTGGTTATCAGTTCCAAGGAACAGCGGGAAGGTGCTACTTTCGGACGAAATAAATGCGCTAGCTTGTGTTTGGGACTGCTAAAGCTTTTGTTTTTTCCATTCTTTGTTGTATACAGGTAACGTACGTTTTTGTTTTTGTTTTGGGAAAATCCGGAAAAAGGTTTATGAATCAATGTTGCCCATATGTAGGTTCACAAAGCGTTTATTTTGGTCTGTTGAGGGACTTTACCACGATGACGACGATAAGGAACGCATGAGTTGCCTAGCCAAGGCCACACAAACATCTAATATAGAGCTATATCTATTGATTCAGGCCTACGCCCAGGCGGCACCGCAGATTATATTGCAGTTATATCATATGCTTGCCCAGGATATGTATCGAAACTATGAAACGTGTAAGTAAAATTGTTAAATGAAATCAAAAGATTTTACATTCTTTTCCACTTGCAGCCGCTGTTCAGGCCTTATCCTTGGTATTTTCAGCCATCGATTTGGCGGCCATTACGACCACCTACCATCGCATAGAGAGTCAGCGTCGAGTGGGACGACATTATCCCTGGGCGACGACAAAACAGGTGGAAGCACATAAATGTCGCTTGGATCAGAATGAACGCCTGTGCAGTGAAGCGCTACGTAAAAAACGAGAATCGGAACGCACAATAACTAGCTTTCCGGAATCCGATAAAATCATGGCCAATTTTCATGCTCGACAGCATGAGGAGTCCTCGCCTAAGGTTGGCACTCACGAATTGCATATACAGGGCCAAGATGAGGTAGATAACGATGGTATGGAAATAATGGAAACAAAGGCTCTACTCCATACAGGACCAACACAGTTTCCAGACAATGCCACCGACGATGACAAAATGGAAGAGTCTAGGCCGAAATTGCGTCTACATAACCCAAATCAGAATTTCAAAAATGTAGATTCCATTGAAGTGCTGGGCTCTGAGCCTCTGGATATAAAGGATGTGGTGGATTCCGTACCTGAAACACCACCTCCACCACCACCTCCGCCAGCCACTGCTCCACCGTCCATACCGGCACTCAGATCTAAGGAGACAGAAATGCGACGAATAACACGTCCCTTCTCTCAGCTGGAAACATTCAAGGACATGCTGTTGGTCAATGCCCAATTGTATATTAAGGAAAATGTGCCAAGGCCACCAAAATTACTTATTAATCGTCTTCAGGACGAGGAAAAGACAGAGAGTACCCCCTTGATAATACCACAGTCGCCTTTGGGCCAGGAAACACCACTTACACCCAAAGATGTGGTGGATTTCTTTTTTCCAAAACCCACAAAAATTGTCAATGGCATACAGCAAGATGATTTTGCTGGTCGTACAGTGGCCTTCTTTGGATGGTTGGCCTTTATAACCATGAGAATGCTATCACTGGCCACATTCTGCATCTTCTATCCAAGGGCATTCTTCATTATAGTGGGAATACATTATGTCTTGATGTTGGCCGCTCTGGCCTTGGAAACACGTTGTCGTGGTAGCTTTAGCCGTACTCTATTCTATCTGATTTTGGGCTATATCTATATATTTGTTTTATTGGAATTTCGCGTAAGCTTCAAGAGTCTCAGATTATGGTATGGTTGCTACTTGGTATTGACACTAACAGAAAATATTACCATGTCAGCGATTTGGTATGCCAACGAGGAATTCGAATCCTGGTGGTTTGGCTTCATTTGGGAGTGGATCATCTACAGTGGAATTCTTTTTATTGCCACCATTTTTGTATACTATTGTATACTGAGACCCAAGGATGTTTCGCTCATTGTGGAAGATGAGGAAAATAATGCCCAAGTACAAGATTAAAAATATAGTTATCGTTGCCAGGATACTACAAAATACTTTGTTATGCTCTCCAAGCAGGCTTTATCATTGACATTGACATTAATACTTACATATATTGTAAAAATCATTACTCTAGTATATTTCAAATAAATTATTTTTCTTAGTGTTAAAATGCCGAAGTTTCAAGAGAATCAAACATTGGAAACAACTGTGCCATGCACGGCCGAATTGACCGAAACGCAAATGAGCTTTGCTCCACCAAAAATCAAGCCAGTGACGCGTAAGTGGAATGAGTTTATCGAGTTTTTAACATCGAAGAGTTAAAGCATTTTTAAATGATTTATTATAAAAGTTCTTATTTTGGAAAAACTTGTTATTGCGAAGATACTTTGTTCTATGGTCTGTTGAACCCTTTGGTTAATGATCAACAATTTACATTGATTCTATGCATCAAATCAGACTTAATGTCGCTTAAACCCGCTGATATTTTTGGAAAATGTGACACTTCCAAATTTCTTTTATCCAGTTTTTTAAAGATTACAAGAAATTTGAAATGGCCTTTCTACTACTGTGCTATTAAATAGATTTGGTCCATTATCCAAAATTTTTCACTTATTTCATAATGAAAGTCAAATTTACTTTTTCTTTAGCTACCCGTGCCAATCGTATGGAGCAGTTTCTATGGCAAGAGATGTTCGAGGAGTACAAGCGACAGAATGCTACACCAGTCGATTTAGGCAAGGATCAAACAGAGTATTACGATCAATATTGCAAGGATTTGCCGGTGGAGGATGAAGATCGCAAGGAGATTGTGGATAATAAATATCCTTTGTACTGTACCACGGCAATAACTTGTTGGAATCATGAGGGTGACGCTACTAAAACATTTAGAAAAACCTATTCCATTACTAGACCTATTGCTGAATGTACGGAAAAGTTTGCCCCGTAAGACTATAAACTTAGAATTTTCTACTAGTATTATTCGGTTAATGTTAATTTCGAATTAATGACTAAGTACAGGAGTTAAAGGCATTTGAGACTCAAAAACATACTTACAAACGTAACTTCGCTTCGAGTAGTTTGACAAGTTTTGATCAAGATGGAGAATAAATTTAGAATTTTATTGAAACACGATAACTGTACTTTTATTACTTGGGTTTGCTTTTTCAAGCTAAAGTGTACCGATGGGTCTTCTAAGTCAGGAAGGTTCCATTTCTGAATTCAAAATACTTGAACGGTGGCGCCAAAAGTTGTGTGTGAAAACGAAAAATATTGGAAAAATGTGCTGACAAGTACGGAGTAACTGTTAGCAAATACGGGGAAAGTGTTGACAAATGTGGAATGAATGCGCTGGCAAATATGGGCATAAGTGTTGGATAATACCGCAATATACCCGCTGACGTGGTGTCGAATAAAAAGTTGAAAGAACAGGGTGCTGGCTGTCGATTTAGTTTATTTAAAGGATATTTTAATTTATTTTCCTATAGTAAATAAGGGGCGCATTTAACAGCGCAAAAACAATATAGGAGAATGTTAAAGCTAGGTGAGAAAAGACATCGCCCTGCCACATACAAAGCAAACCACAGCAAACACCGGTCGCTGTCATTCGTTTTATCTCTATAGCTATCTCTGTCTGACACTAGCCGGCTTTGCTTTCGGTTTTTCTTTGGAGTTGAAACCTAATCTAATCCATAATCTTTTCTAACATTCTTGCAGGACTGACAGTTCTCTTAGTGCTTGGCACTTGTGCGGCACCGACGTGGAGTACACGCACAGTAGATAGCCATTTGGGAGCCAAAGATCTCACCCGCCTGCAAAAAGTTTTTGTAGATGGCTTCGCTTCCAGCGATCTCCAAGCAATATTCTTCTCCAGCCTCAATATACAGTCAACCGATCCTAGCCAAAAAGAGACATTGTGCAAAAAGATTGTCAACCTGCATACTGAATCCAAATTGAATGTATGAAAATAATTGATTCTCCCTATATTTTCCCCCCTCTTACCTACCACGTGTCATTTGTGTCATTGCAGAGCTTCGAGAAGGATTATTACCTGATTGGTGCCTACAAGAACTTGCAGTGTCCAAGTAAACTAGATGAATCGCTGCTCTCGAAAATTTATAGCTCTTTGGACTCTGAATTGGGCAGTAGCCAAGAGATTTACTACCGTGTCATCACCCACAAGCAACTTGGAGTCCAGATAGGTGAAGCAAGCCAAGCCAAATTGTTCAAGCGCCTCCAAGAATTGCTTAAAAAGGATGATACTCTAACTGGTTTGGGCTATGCCTTCAATGCTGCTATCCAATTGGGAGGCGGTTCTGCTGGTGCCTTTATTGCTAGTCGCGTCGAAGATGCCATTGTGCAAGCAGATGAAGTTGATGGAAAATTACTGCAATTCGAGGGCGGACTCAGCATCACAGCTTTAATAATAAATGGTGCATTTGGGGTAACAAAGGCTTATGGCAAACCGGCTCCTGTAACTGCTTCGCAAGCTGTTAAGTTCGCCAATTACTTCTTGAGCCGTCGTTCAGTTCAGACCGCCAAGGGAGCTCATGTACTCATCGAGGCCCTGAAAACTCTAAGCACTGCTGAGAAAATTGCTCCTATTTGTGTTCAATTGATTGGCAATGGTCAGCTGGAGGCGCAATCACCATCTCTAAATGTAGCAGTAGTTGATTTGTTGGGCAAGGCATTAACACCAAGTCCTCAAAATCTCCTGGCTAAGATTTCGCTTAAGAAAGACAACACTGTGCTGGCGGAAAGCACTAAGCTTGTATCGAAATCATCAGATAAAACCACTTATGTCGCCGATTTGTCCAGTGTTAAGCCGGCTCGCGGTATTTACCTGGCTGAAGTTAAGATTGATGGTGTTTATACCCAAAAACTGCAGTTCAAGGTCCTGGGACGAGTTAAGGTTCAGTCCTTGGAAGTGGGTATTGCGGAATCGGATGCTAGTGCAGCCACTCGCAAGCAAAGTGTCAGTTATCCAAATAAATTGTCGGAGACTCTCTCGGCGGACAGCACCCAGAAACTGCTACTTAAAGTTGTGTTGGTCGAGGAGAGTGCTCCTAGTGGGAAACCCATTGCTGTTCAACAGGCCTTTGTGCGTCTACATAATCAAAAAACCGACAAGGAGATCATTTTCGTTGCCGAACAGGACAGCAGCAAAGCCTATAAATTTGATATGGATGTGGGTAACAATGGCAAGAACTTTATTTACCAGAGTGGCACCTACCAGGTCTACTTAACTGTAGGCGATGCCTCACTATCTAACTCCTTCGAATGGCTGGTGGCCGATGTGCAGTTGAAATTTAATCAGGATAGAGGTTTGTACTCATAAACTCTTATGTAGAACTCGGATTATATATTTTTACTCATATTTTTTTTGTAGAGGTCAAGTCCAAGAGCGGAAGAACTGGTCCCTTGCCGGAAATTATTCATCAATTCCGTACTCCTGAAAAGCGTCCACCACGCATTGTTTCGGATATATTCACTGGCCTCTGCATCACACCCTTGGTCCTACTCTTTGTCTTCTGGGGCAAATTGGGCATTAATATCTCCAATCTAACTTTAGCACCTAGTACAATTGGCTTCCATTTGGGCTTTGGTGGAATTTTGGCCTTGTTCTTTGTTTTCTGGCTGCAACTCGACATGTTCCAAACCCTGCGATTGCTGATACCCATTTCAGTATTTACATTCCTCTGCGGCAATCGTTTGCTGCGACACTTGTATGCCCAACGGGTAAATGCCAAGGGTGCAGCGACAAGCGGTACAGGAGCGAGTCAATAAACGATCAGTTTATCTCTATCTATACAACTCGATCACAAAAATTCAACTTTAATAAAGCGATTTAGTTAAGCTCTTAAACAAAAAAACAAAGTTTCGTTTTTTGCTAGTTAAACCATTAATATAATTACATATAAAGCAAGTATTAACTATCTGACTTTTGTAAGTATAATGGTTAGTTTTGGATATTCATTCTGAGTATAATTGAAACGGGTGATAAGCAACGTTCTTCAAACTGTTCCTTTGTTGTGCGGTCGTGAAATGTTGATAGCGGAACACTAATTAAAAAAATGTTTATGGAATGAAACTTAACTGCACTAATAAAGTTATACTTAAACATATGCAATCATTATTTTGATGCAGTGATTAAACTGCGTCATTAACTTCTGAAAAATAACAGCACAATTGTATACGAATTTTAAATCACTTCCATTTCATATTATTTTAAATTTTTTTAAATAGAGAAGTGCCAATTTAAATCATTTCCAAAAAGATGTTTAGGTAAAATAAAATGCTGAGAAATGGAATAATCAAGTTTATAGAATTTGTAGGCGCTAAAAATTTATCTTAATTTTATTTTAAGTGGAGAAATTAGGGCATTATCTTATCTTTTATTGACAATCTAGAAAGGTCTAGTATTTCCGACACAAAAATATAAAATCGTAAACATGAACATAAAATAAATATATAGTATTTTGTAAATTTTCATTTTGATGTATCTTTAGCTCATCAAAAATACATAAGCTTATCAAGTGACATCCTTTAAGAATTTTTGAAAATAAATCGCAAATGATAATGTTAATATGGAAGTCTGTTTTAACGTATAATCTTTGCAACCTAATGAAAAAAACAAAAACATTTTCAAATATAAGATAAAGTAGTTTATTTCAAAATAGTACAAAAGAAATATTAATAATACATGTTCGATTTGTGTTTTCTGATCAAATTTAGCATTGCACATTTATAATTTCACTATCGAAATCAGACTATAAACAACTAATTGAGACATATTTGTTTAACAAAAAATAACCATTAAATACAATACATATTTACAAATATAGTGCTAGGTAATATTTTTCTTACAGATGAGCCTTCATGAAGGGTTTCAAGTATTTGTGGAAAGATCCATTTACTGGCTCTTTGTTAAGTGGATTCTTTTTAGTCGATTCAAATATATGTTCATAGACATTGCCATCATAGGCACCTAATGCGGAATCCAAAACGCGATCATGCAAATCAAAACTATCCACAAGAGCGACAGCATTTGGTCGCAGTTTCTTTAAACAGCTTTCTAGACGCACTTCCAACTTGGTAACATCTTCATCTGAGAGTTCAATGAACTGTGTAAAAGGAAATAAGTTAAGTATTACTTAGAAAACAACATTTTTTATGTATGAAAACTTACGCGTAGGAAGTCACCAATACGATTAAGACAAGCATCGACCAGGTACAGTTCAAGAACCACTTTTAGGATATCAGCCAAAGCTGGTGAGACCTGACCAGAAACGGCTAAAAGCTCTGTGTATGCAGATTGAGCCAAAAAGGCGCGACCATGAAGCTAAAATTGGATTAAAGTTCTTAGTTATATATATAATTGATATATAGGCTTAGAGATCTGGCTTACATCTGCTGCAGCAGTCAAGAATATGCCACTAAGATTAGCTGCCACTTCAGTGCTGTGACCCTGTCTGCGACGCATTTCAATTTGCTCATAAGCAATTCGAATTTTACTATAATTATTATATATTAATTAAATTAAGTGTCTTTACTTTGGTAGATTATCGGTTTACTTACTTGGCTGCCACAAACTGGAATGCCTTGACAATGGACTCTAAGGATCCATCGAAATTAACAAATTTCTTTGCTTTGATTGCTTCATTAATATACGACACAGTTGGCACCAACTGCTCCCCGTTAAGTGCCTGTCCAAATACTTTAACCAAATAACGTGCCGTTTGTAGTAACATCACAGTATTCTCCCCCTCATATGTGCACACAGCCGTTGTCATTCCGTAAATGGTTGGGAAGTTAGAGCAATCCATAAAACCATGACCACCGCAAGACAAACGACAAGTTTCCACACCAGCAGACGCATCGGCACTACATATGGCCTTCAGACAACAGGAAAGGGCGTGCATTTCAGGCAGACGATCCAGATTTCCTTGTTCAATTTCACCCGAAAGCACATTATACATATTCCAGATGCCATCACCTGTGGTCTTAAACACAATTGCCTTTGCTATTTGAGGGAACAGCTTTAGTTGTTGTGTTGTATGATCCATAATTTGTGGCTCTGGTTGGTTGGGATCAATGGGACTCTGGCGACGTACTGCCGAATACCGGGTGGCAATTGTCGACGATTTAGCCAGGCTCATGGCAGTATCGCGAATCAAAGCGCATCTTACAAACATCTGAAATATATATCATTTATCACAAACATGCCAAAACAAAGATTTTGTTTATGTGATAAAATTACCATTGTGCCATAAGTCAAAACGCTATTCTTAGGAGCCACATAAGTGCCATCGGGTAAAACCTGTTGATTCTTCATCAGCATATTATTCAATGGAACGCGTACATTCTTTAAGCCCAAATAACCATTATTGACCGACTTCATGCCAAGCTTTGTGCCAATGTCTCCAATATCGATGCCAGGCAATGGCTCATGAGTATCTGAGTGACGCAATTGGACAATAAAGGGAGCCAGACCGCGGAACTCCCCTTTAGTATAGAGTTGGGCCACTACAATTGCATGGTTGGCAGTATGTCCCACTGGAAAAAACGAAAGGAACCATTAGAAACAAGTACGCTTAAACTAGAGCATTTACAACTCACATCCTCCAGGCCACCACTTGTAAGCAGTAATTGATGGTGTGTTGATAACAAATTCCTGAGTCTTGGCATCATAATCGGCTCGGGTCTCCAATCCACGCAAAAAAGTTCCATGACCCAACTCTGTTTGGGCATAGGTGCCAATAATCTCACAATCCCAAGCCTTGCTTAACCATTCAACCTGTTGATCCATTGTACCTTGACCCATAACTGTGGGCACAAACATAACATAATGAAGAGTAAGGGGATTTCCTTCCTTGATTATAGCAGCACCCAAAGAGCCGCCCAATAGAGCACTGTAGATAGGTAAGGAATATATGTTTAATATTCATTTCTCAATAAAATTTTAATTATTTTTCCAATTTACTTGTAGGTATCGACACTATCTTCTCCATCGGCACGGAGTTGACGTATCTTCTCACCGATAAGGCAAGCTTTACGCAAGCTATGCTCATACAGTTCCTTGTGGGACATATATGATATCGGTAGATCATCCTTTAAAGCCGGATCTTCGAGAAACATTTTTTCTAATTAAAGTAAAGATGATAAATTTATTATTAGATTTTTGTTTCTTCTTCTAATTACTAACTTTGAACTTCGAATAGTACTTTCTTTTGTCATTGATAAGATATTGTATATATATGTAGATATGTATGTGTATTTTGTTGTTGGCTTACGTGACCATAATGATGACTTCTAACAGTTCATCCATCATCGTTCTAATAACATAATTTGCTGGGGTGTTGCTAACTTGACCCAGGTGGTGGAATTAACACGGTACTACGGTACTCACAATATACAATCGATTAAGCAAGTAAATCTTTCAGATAAAGCTATCAGCAAATCGCAATATTTTATAGTTAAGTATTCAAGTGGTCCTAAAAATATATGCATACATATGTATGGAGATACCTAACATCCAAAGTCTATGGGTTATTCTAATAAATTGCCACATCGAGATGTTGAAAGGCTGGCATCGAGTTCAAAGTCTCCCAGCAGATCATCATGATTAAGAGTATAATTAATGAGATTTTAAACGAAATTTACATCAAACTAATGAATGAAGATGCCAACGAAAAAACGAATCAAAACAAAAACGATAACAAAAAAATTATTATAAAAAAAAGAAGTAAATACTAAAATCGAACAACAAAAAAATATAGTCTAAAAATATTTTTCACATTTTCCACATATTAACTTTAGATAATTTAGCTGTGTCATGGTTCGTAAAAAAAAATATTGTTTAAAAGCTACCGATTGTGAAATCGCCGATTGCGAGAAGATTGTCTTGTCCACAGCTCTTAATATTCCGTCTCTTTCATTCTCACACAAACAACAATCCGAACAAGTACGAGTTAAATAAATAAAAAAGTTGTACAGTTAAGTCAGGGTGCCGGCTTGATAACACCCTGTACTTAATGAAATGAAAATTTGAAACTGATCGACTTCTACTAAAATTTATATTATTTCATTGATGTTTTCAATAAAAATCGATTCTAATAAAGAGCTCCCATATATAATAATATGCATATTGTGTGTTATAAATATTTCTTTCCTGAAGATATGCAGATTTGCTTAGCCTTATACACCCACATCCATTAATGCACTTGAACAGGGTACATCAAATCAAAAAGCTTAGCTTACCCAAGGCTTTCTTTTCCTTGTATTTCTCTTCGCCACCAGCCCAAAAGACGGAGAACTCATGAGGATTAAAGGTTGCAGTGTTGCGCTCCTTTTGGAGGTCGGGATTCACTTTTTGTGCTGGCATTTTAGTGGTGTCAATTAACTTGTTTCCAAACAGTTTCTTGGCCTCTTAGCTTAGCGCGTCCGTCTTTGTTGAATGGCGTTTACAGACTGAATTGTGAAGTGGAATTGTTGCTGCACACTTGGAGTATTGCCATTAAATTCTAGCACTTGGGCAATTCGCTACTGGACAGTGGGCAGAAATATAGCAAACCCAGATTAGCAATGAAAATTTGTCTAATCTTAAGCTTTTGATACTTGAACGTGAACTTTAACCGATGTACACAAGTACATGCGTTGATACATACGTAATCAGCATTTAATCGTTGTTGCTCCTTTAATAATTGTGAGTGAAGCTAGTTGTTATTGCTGTTGCCCTACAACTGAGTAGACTTATTGGCAGTGTTATATAGTTTGTCAACGACAGTTATCTGTTGACTGCGCACCTCATTTTTCAGCACGTTAGGCAAAGACTTTCGTTATAACTTAATAATTTGTACTATTATTAATTTTTAAGTTATGTAAATTTTTTGTTTATTTCCTGTTAAATCAAAAGTAGTGTATGCAAAGTTCACACTATTCTGTCGATTGTGTTTAGTTTCTTTGTTTTCATTTAGTCAGCTGATTTTCAGGGCTGCCAACATACCATGGCTGCTGCAAGAAAACAGGACCAGGGCTGCAAACTCAATATGTTGATATGTTATGGAAATGAAACATAATTTAAAATTTAGTTATAAATATATATGTATTTACTTATCTTAGTAGTGTGAATATACAAAAATTCTTTGGCTTTATAAATATTTCTGATTTGATTATAATTAAATCACGATTTAATACAATTACACTTTGCGAAATTGAGCCGGATATCGATTTATTCTCCAGTGGCTTTTGCGCCATTTAATAAAGAGGAAGGAACAACCAAAATACGTTACTAAATTTTACGTTAAATCATAAAAATTCCACTCGTGAGGAACAACTTCATTGCAAAATGGTGTAAATGGATAAGGATTTTGACGACAACATTCAATATGTTTTAATATACCTTTTAGTACTTCCAACCAAAATTTAAAGGCTCTCTATATTAATTTTAGTTGGATCTTTTCAAAGTTAAGAACAAAAGATCCTTTCTAAAAAGTTTTGGCTTGTAATACATTGTGTATTTCCTTGCAATATTGTAATGCCAAATTAAGGATTTGAAAGGCTATGCAAACTTTGGCCTTCTAGTCTTTCTTTCATCTTTCTTTTTATCAATTATATTAAAGAGCTTGTGCTTGACTACTATCCATGGGGACACTTCGCTGATGTTGATGCTGACTTCCAGGTGTTTCATAGCCACAGGTTTGGTCTAATTGCATGTCCGTGTGATACCAATGCCCATTTGAAGGCTGTGAATGATTCTGATTTTGCTGCATACTATAGTCCAAATGTGACTCATTACGTGGCGCTTTGCTATAGGATTGCTGTTGCGATTGCGATTGCCAATCCAAACGGGAAGATGTGGATGTTGTCGAAGAGGAGGATGAGGTATTAAAGGCCATACTGTTCCGATTGCTCTGATGGAACTCAAAGGGCCAACTCTAAAATGAAGACATGCACATAAATCATATAATATGAGGAAACCGCAACTATAAATGGGAACAATATGACGACAACCCAATTCTAAAACCAAGCGCCGTTTGTTTGTTTATTCAACATTGATTGTTTTTAGTGCCCAAGAGGAAGAAAAGGAAGATGTTATTTTCATAGATCAACAATAACAGGCGTCATCATATTAACGAATCTATAAAAATATAAACAGACCAAACACTTGCGGACACCCAGACAACAGACACTCCGTGTACAAAATCAGCCCTCAACTTATCTCGGATCTTGCAGCTAGGGGAAATGGTAATGGGAATCGGTATGGGAAGAATGGTTATGGGAATGGGAATGGGTTGTTCCCAGCATAAGGCGGCGCGTGCGTGAGTGTGATATACGCAACAAATCCTATCTATGTATGTAAATGCAAACAAAATGCTACTTTTGCTACCATATGGACACAAGGCGTACCCAACCCAACAGAATATTTGCTCAAAATTTCACGCATTCAAAACCAAACAAATTGGATAAACAATTGTTTCTATTTAGAGAAATTTGATGGCTGCTTGAGAATCTGCAACTCAAAAAAAAAAAAAAAAAATAAAAAAAATACCAATTCCTAACAAGAAAAACGATGTTTAATTACAATTATCTAAAGAAATTCTCTATAGCCTCAGCGACAGTTTTTTTTTCCCTTGGATGTCATTCACTTTTGGGCGCATCAAAGTCGAGTATTTTTAAAAATAACAGCAAAAAAAAAAGAACTAGCAAGAGACTAACTAATGTTGCCACTCTACTCTGGCCCCGTTCCTTGTCTAATCTGCCTGTCCGTTTGTCCAACTGCCGCCGTCTTCGTGAGTCTGTCACTCATATTCAATATTTTTTGAAATTCACAAAAGTATCCGATTACAGGAAAGCAAGACAAACTGAAATCACAAAGAGTGGTTTCGAATGTGTAGGTACCATATATTGTATATATATATATGTATGTATATTGGTTCTAGTGGGGGGGCTGAGACCCCACCTTCATTCATTTAACTAGAAGGTAGACATGGAATAGTATACTTGTTGCAGTCACATTTCAGCAGATGTGTTGCCCAATAAATATGTAATTTTAATATTTTTATACATATTAAGTATGTTTTTTGTGTTTTACGGATTAACGAGGAATATTAAGCGCACTAGATAATTGAATGTCATTTGATCGCATCAAAGACTAGAAACTTTGAAAGTTAGATTAACAGTTCAATACGAAAAAAGGTTCATTAGGAATTTTTGATAAAGAACTTAGATTCGATTTATATTTATATGTTATGATATTCAAGTAGAAAGCAAGATCTTTTAATGCGTTGAAAGTAGAACAAAGAATATAAATATCATCTTTATATAGGAATGTTTTTCGATATTAAAGCAAGTAAACACTACAGTGTTGATCCTACGATATCAAGAAAATTTGGAATACTTTATTTTTATTCATTCTTAGAATAAAAGGATTATACTTTGTAAATATTTTAAATTCAAAGGAAACAGTTTGAAGAGATTTCGTCGTAATTTTTATGTAATAACCAACTATTGCATTACTTACAAGAATATGAAAGAAAATCTTTTCTTTACACCTTGTAAAAACGAACTGGTTCCAATGATATACAAATTTAAGATGAGAATCTCTTCATTTATATTTCCCTTAAATTAATTTCGGTTAATTAAAAATCAAATTGACAACTCTCTCGAACTCTTCTAACATTTTATCCTTCATGACACAATATTACAATTTATGAGAACTTTGTCGAACTTTTCTAACTTCTTCTTTATGACACATACTAATATTATATAAATTTAAATTTTTTCTTGAAAATTTATTATAATCTATGTGAAATCACAAACTATATTTTTTGGCAATCGATTCCTTTAAAACATTAATAACAATATTTCTAAATATTTTATTCTTTAAAAAAGGTTTGAAAAATAATTATAACTATGTATATATTTTTTGAAATTTTAAATATTATGTGCTTTTGTGCCTAATAGATTTTGTAAAAACTTTCATATTTTTTATATAAAAATTGTATTTCTAATAATTAACCTCACTCATTTGCGATTTTTCCCTTTCTATATAATATTTAGATGATTGTTAAACTTTCAATTCTAAACTCAAAAACCGTTTCCTAAACTTGATCAAAACCCGATGGGAATATGACAAATTACAATGACATAAGTTTAGTAAGTTTTATCAATAATTCTAAACATTTTTATCAAGTACTAACTAAAGATAAGTCATTTTAGAATATCAATTAAATGTGTCAATTAGCCCTTGATGAACTTGGCAGCAATGGAACCAAGATCATTCTATATCTATCATAGCATATTCCCAACCCCATCCCGACACCTGTCATTTAGGGATTGACGAGGACCAGCCGGTGAGTATGAATTGATATGAATTCATTCATTTTGGTTTGAATGAATGCAATCTTAAGAAGGGGCCAGTGACATCACTTATGAAAGAAATGAAATTGCAATTATTTTACACTCACCATTCCGCCGCTGTGTCCGCCATTATGAAAGTGGGATATTGTACCACTTAAAGCACCGCCGGTACAACCACCACCACCATCACTGCCACCACATTCCATCATATGATTCGTATCCAGACCATCAGCTCTTGGGCTGCTGTTATGATGATTGTGGTGATGATGATGATGATGGGGATGATGTTGATGATGAGAATGATGATGAGGATGGAGATTGTGGTTGTGGTTGTGGTTGTGACTGCTGCCACTCTCGACGGCTGTAATTAGCTGTTTAATGTAGAGCGTTGCCAAACGTAATGTGTCCAATTTTGATAGCTTCGTGTCACTAGGAATATTTGGTAATTTTGTCTTTAGACGACCATAAGCGCTAGATAGGACACGCATTCGCATACGTTCACGTGCATTTGCAGCATTTCGTTGCACTGGCGGTTGGGAGCCTAATTGATACGATGAGTGAGTGATGAATGGTGAATTAATAAATCCTAGAAGAAATTCAGACACTATTGGCTTACTTTGGGAACTGGCATCTTCATCAAAATCATCGTCATACAATTCCAAAGGGCTAGATGCTCGCTTTTTACGTGGCATTTATATATTTTTTTCTTTTTTAACTAATTTTTATGACAATTATCTTAAAATTTACACTTTTTTTTGTTTCACTTTACCGACGCACAGCAACCGATCCGTGTCACAATTCAAACACATATGCTTAATGATCTGAGAAAAATCCTCCTTTTTACACTCTCCGATTTTCGTTCATATCTCTTGATCTATTTTTGGTACTTGTGGGCGTTTCTCATTGCTGCAATTGGCGGAGCTAACCCAAACACATGGTGTGATTTCAGTTCTCTCTTCAATCACATTGGTCCAGAACTATAATACAAATACACACACACACATACATGTATCTGTTTGTATATTTGTATCTTCTATATTCTTCAAGTCTGTGTAAAAACAAAATGAATCAATTTTTGTTTATCTATGTAAAAATTTTTGTTTATTTTTAGGATTCCTCACAATAGGCGGCGGCGGCATAAATATTCTAAAAATTCTTTAAAGGATCTAATAAGCGAGTGGCAAGCGTGTGCCATGATCATCAATCCGTATGGTACCACCTGGATGATATTGAACTAGACCTAGATTTTCATTCGATATATATTACCATAATCTACTGCCAGAGTTCAGAGTTATCTAAACTGATTGACAGAAATGACTAGACATAAATCGAAATCAGGAAATATTTGATTGGGGAAATATTCTGTATTTAAGTGTGGATATATATATTATTTTTACCTACGACAAGGAACATTAAATAGTCATTTGGTAAGTGCATTTTTAAGTAGTTCTATTTGTTTGATTTTATAGAGACTTTAAGTTACAGTCTAGATTATTTTAAAGTAATTTATTATAATTGTTTTTTATCAGAAATTT
This sequence comes from Drosophila sturtevanti, assembly GCA_018150375.1. Classification (NCBI taxonomy): domain Eukaryota; kingdom Metazoa; phylum Arthropoda; class Insecta; order Diptera; family Drosophilidae; genus Drosophila; species Drosophila sturtevanti. Next base: position 249,591 of record JAECWJ010000324.1, on the reverse strand, counting down.
GTAACTTATAGTTGGTATAGAGTGTAAAATATTTTCGATCAATTGATACCAATTTTTGATTTGAATAAAAAAGTAGTCTTTTATCAGCCTGATTGAGAAAATCTCTCAAATATATATTGACATATTTAAGTAAAATTGGCTTACTATATCATGCAGCTGAATCAGAAGATTGTTATAAAATTAAAGGAGTAATCAGGTGATCGATTCTATAGATCTAGACAGTCAGGCTTATGGAGTTCTAAAAAACTACACCCAAAGCAGATCTCTTTGTTAGTTATGATATGTCTCATTAATGACTTAAATAAAGAACTTGCCGGATACAGAAACTATCTGTAGTTTTAACTTGGCTAAATATAATTTTAATTGAAAACTTTTGAATTTAAAAAAACTTTTTAATTAGCATTCAAAATGGCTGAAAGTGGCGAAAAGAAAATTAGTTTTGGTATGAAGGGTTTTTCCAATGATGAAAAAGATTATAATAATTAGCTTAACAATATTTACATTAATTTAAAAAAAATTTTAAAGTGATTATTGTATTTATTTTTGATCATTTTTATTACTATTGAGTTAAACTAGCCGCTAAATCTTCAAGCTTCAATTTGTATCGAAATCTTAAGTTCAGACTTGGTCTATAATATACGTGTAAATATGAGACATATAAATATAAATATTTATCACAAATTTAATTCATTTAATTGGCATTACTTATTCTAACTTGATGATACTGGTTAAGTTAAATTTAAGTCATAAACAAATAAAAATAAGTTTAATTAATTAAGCATCTATGTACTCGGTTTTACAAACTTTTATTTGTCTAGAAGATCTATATAAATATGTGATTTAAAAAATTTAGTAAAAATCTGTTTCCAAATTTGAAAATAAAATTCGCATGTAACAAAGTTTCTACCAAATCATATAGTTAATAAATATTATTTTTAGAATGTGTAAATTATAAATACAAACTTAAACAATCTTCCTATTCGTTCTAATTAATTTGGCTTAAAACTGTGGGACTAAATTCTTGGATAATAAAAAAATGCACAAAACATTTACATAATCTGTAAGATTAATTATAAAAATGACTAAAATTAAAGTTCCATATTTGATTTTTTTTTTTTTAATCTTTGGTTATTAAAACCTTTTTCATAATTTTCTTATTTGTGAAATATGTATCTAGACATATTTGCAATCTGTAATTAAAATAACACAATAAGCGATAATATTACAATAATATATATATAATTGATTAGTTTCAAAATACTTATTTTTTATACATCTAATATTTAATAGGAAAATAAAAGAAATTGTTTGAATTGTTAAATCGGGGAACAACCTTTTTCCAATCTACAATATATAGTATATATATTATAATCACTCTTGATTAAAATTTATTTTGAAATAAAACTTGATTTAGATGGCTAGCCGCTGAGATTAAATTCTCACTATCAAAATGCTATTTTCATTAAATTGGAACAATTCATTCTACACTTGATGAACCCAAAACAAAAAAATCGAAAACCAAAAAGAAACTATATTTGCCATATGGTTAATGATTATATTGATATTGATAATGAAAGTTCAATGCTGGGGAGAGAGATCTCGTGTCTTCTTATAAAATATAATCGAGATGATTAAGCACTTGCCACACCCCATAATCTGAAATTGGTAGGGCACAGGTTTATCAGTATGTTATTCCATTATAATGATCGGACAGTATGTAAATCATATAGCTAAATAATCATTTGTGTCCGGATTGAGGGTTTAGTTTCAATTTTCGATTCGTTTAGCTCGGATGTATTAACATGTGGCGTAGAAAGGTCTTCAAGGAGCTATCGCGAGGTCAGAGACAAGGACTTAGCACAGCCAGTAAGAGTCAAAGTCAGAGTCAATCGATACCATTGTCAGCGGATGTGGTTGTAATCGGTGGCGGTTCCGCAGGATGTCATACACTATACCATCTAGCCAAACGAGGGGTGAGGGCAGTTCTCTTGGAGCGTGCTCAGCTCACAGCTGGCACCACCTGGCATACTGCCGGTCTATTGTGGCGTCTTCGACCAAATGATGTTGATATCCAACTGTTGGCCAACTCACGTTCAATGCTTATGCAATTGGAGAAGGAAACGGATCTCGATCCGGGTTGGATACAAAATGGTGGCATTTTTATAGCCCACAGTGAGAGACGTTTGGATGAGTATCGTCGTTTGGCATCGGCTGGCAATGCCTTTGGTATCGAAAGTCAAATGCTTGATCCCGAAGAGACCCAGAAAGTATTTCCTCTGCTTGATCCTACCGCCTTTATGGGATCATTATATTCACCAGGTGATGGAGTTATGGATCCGGCCATGCTGTGCGCAGCATTAAAGAAGGCAGCCATGGATATGGGATCCATTGTCATTGAAAACTGTCCAGTTGATGATCTTCTGCTGGAGCAAACTTCTTCGAGTGCTGGGAAAAAAGTGATTGGTGTTGTTACACCCTTTGGACATATTAAAAGTGATCTCGTTGTGAATGCCACTGGTGTTTGGGGCAGAGATTTGGTGGCGAAACATGGTTCCCATTTACCCTTGATTCCAATGCGACATGCATATATTGTTTCCGAATCGATACCAGGTGTTCGTGGATTGCCCAATATACGAGATCATGACTATTCCACGTATTTTCGTATTCAAGGTGATGCCATTTGTATGGGCGGTTATGAACCTAATCCCATACTTCTCGAACCAGTACCCAAAGACTTTCATTTTGGACTCTATGATCTGGACTGGTCGGTGTTTGAACCACATCTCGAGGGTGCCCAGAAGTTGTGTCCTCCCTTTGCCAAGTATGGGATAAAAAGTACAATTTGTGGTCCCGAATCATTTACACCCGATCATAAACCTTTAATGGGACCAGATCCTGTACTCCAAGGACTCTTTCATAGTTGTGGTTTTAATTCAGCTGGCATGATGTTTGGCGGTGGATGTGGCGAACAATTGGCCCTATGGATGATTAATGGTCAACCAGACTTACCCATGTTCAGTTTTGATCTTCGTCGCTTCACAGCGGATCAAGGAAAAGCCGTCCAATGGATACGGGAAAAGTCACACGAAAGCTATGTAAAAAATTATAGCATGGTCTTTAAGCATGATCAGCCATTGGCTGGACGAGATTTTCAAAAGGATCCCCTGCACGATGAAATGTTAAAGAGCAATGCATTTATGGAGGAAAAACAGGGATGGGAGAGACCAGGATTTTTCCTTCCACCCAAGGAAGAGCGTGCATTAGTTCAACCCTATGACTGGTATGGCAGTTATGGTCATTCGAGACTACAAAATGGAAGATACGAAGAGGTTCTTGAAGGTGATTTAAAGTATAATGAATTTCCGGACTATCATAAATTGGTAAGTTAAATATTATTTACTTTCTGGTTAATTTTTAAATGAAAGCCTTATCCTTGCAGATAGGAGAAGAGGCCCTAGCTTGCCGTAACAATGCTGTCGTCTTCAATATGAGTTATTTTGCCAAATTATTCCTTGAAGGACCTCAGGCTCAAAAGGCAGCTGATTGGTTATTCTCGGCTAATACAAATCGTCCAACAAATAAGTGAGTATTATCTTTTTACATTATATTTCACACGAACTTAACTAATAATTTTCTTTCTTTCAGAACTGTCTACACGTGTGCCCTGAACGATGCGGGTGGAGTCGAAGCAGATGTGACTATAAGTCGTCTAAATTCCGGTTCTGGTCAAGTTTATGATCCGAAATTTAACGGACAAGGTTATTATATAGTGGCCGGAGGTGCTTCTGCTTATTACACCTTTAGTATTTTGGCCAGTGAAATTCGTCGTCAAGGATTTGATGCTAAACTTCATGATATTACATCAGAAATGGGCGTTATATCCCTACAAGGACGTAATAGTAAAAAAATACTACAGCCTTTGCTCGATTTTGAACTTACGGATGCGGAATTGCCGCCAAATGGAACACGTCTCGGCAAGATAAATGGGATTGGGTTGCGACTTTTACGTGTCAGTTTTGTGGGTGAACTTGGCTATGAACTGCATGTACCTAAAAAGGATTGTGTTAATGTCTATCGTGCTCTGATGTCGGCTGGAAAATCATATGATTTACGAAACGCTGGCTATCGATCATTGTATGCATTGAGCAGTGAAAAGGGCTACCATCTATGGAGTTACGATCTGCGTCCAGATGATACACCTCTTGAGGCCGGACTTGGATTCACTTGTCGTAAAACTGGTAATGATTACAGAGGTAAAACGGCTGTGGAGAAGCAACGTCTTGAGGGGATTCGAAGGCGTCTTGTTTATTTCACACTTTCCGATCAAGTGCCCATTTGGGGGCTGGAAGGTGTCTACCGCAATGGCGAAGCAGTTGGTTGTCTACGACGTGCTGAATATGCCTATTCTTTGGGCAAGTCCCTTGGACAATCTTACATTTCGAGTGCCGATAATCTAATTATTGATGCAGACTTTGTAAAACAGGGGGAATATGAAATTGATATTCGACGCAAACGCTACCGGGCTGATTGTCATCTGCGTAGTCCATTTGATCCTGATGGTCAACGTGTTCTTGGTAATTATACGTAATGAATTCAAAAATGATATGTTTTTTTCTTTTCTGGGAAAGGATAAGAAGAATCTGGTGAAAGGTCCAAGTTGGCTCAAGTGGTACTTGTAACTAACTCAAGTGGCTGAGAGAAAGCCATAAATTTAATTTTGTAAATTTTCTTCGAAAGAAAAGGTCGATCGCATTGCCTTGTGGTTAATAGCTCAATCAATTTAGCTGTCGAAACTAAAAATATTATGACATAATCCCAGCTAGATGGTTGTGGATTCTCTGAAGGGTTGGCATTTTTGAAAAACAAACGACAGACACATTGTCGCCACTCGAACCACACAGACAGAGAGTCTAGTCTGGGATAAGATTTTTTCTGCTCGTTTTGGATTACTTTCTCTTCATTTCATGCCCTTGCTATAGATCCAAAAGAAAAACAGTATTGAAAAAAAATAAAAAAAAAACAATAGTCTATAACTATAGTGATTTTTGAAGATTTTATACGTTTTATTTTTATACGTTTAAGGATTTGGGTTTGGAACTGATCTAATATCTCGAAATATTGCGTCTTTAACCAATCTCGCCAGCGACTTGGTCTTACTTGCAAAAAACTCACTTAAACTTTCAACTCAAGAAAGAAATTTTCCAAATTTTTAAATAATTTTCAAAACTGATATAGATATTCCGAAAAAATTTGAAAAATCAAATCAAATATTTATACGATGGCACAAAATCTTTCTGAAAATGCCCAGCGGGCTGCCCACCTGCTCTGAGTAGGTTAAAGATTAATAATTACAGATTCATTTTTAGTTTAATCACATAAATAGTCCAATCCATCAAGGAGACATGATTTCTATGTATAGTGGGTGACCATGTTGTTAATCAACTGATAATACGAATTGAAAACTGTTGTTAGATTTCAAATTTAAAAAAGTTTTTCAACAGTTAATTCAATTCAGTAAATCGTCTGTTAAACAATTTACATCTACTTAACAGTGTGCTTGCCATCTATTTTACATGTACACCCAGAGGCGCCATTTACTTTAAAAGACAGGCCGGCCAACACGAACCATAGATGGCGCCACGGTCTACGGCAACTGACGGATCGGAGTATTATGTATATTCTCTTAAAAGGTTAAAAAACACATACACAAATTGGTAACTCTTTTAAATCAAGGAAGTTTAGTTTTCACCCAGGTGGCTATAATCTTATTTAGAGAGGGTTGGCAAAACAAATTGGGCGCAGTTTAAGTGGGTGCATATTGTCGTTTTAGGTGGCTATTTAGTTAAGTGTGTATGACATATGTATGTAAATGATTATACACATATTCATATTCACACAAGTACAAACAACTGACATACAATAATTATTTGTTCTTTGGGCAAAGCAGGGAAGCGAACACGCTGAGTTTTTCATAGCGATTTTCCTCTTCTGCTCCAATTTGCATTTCCGGCTTTTCCATTTGTTAAATTGCAATGCGGCTGGCTTTGTTTCTCTTTCTCTTTCTGTTTGTGTATGCCTGTGTGTGTGTGTGTATGTGTGTCTGTGTCTGGTCCTTTTCTTTCTTTGTTTTTATTCTTTTTGTGCACCTACTTGCATTAAATATTTAGCAATATCAATTAGTTGCTTTGCCCTCTGACAAAAATGCTTTAAACTAATTTTTGAACAGAAAAAGATACAAAGAAAAGAGTAAAATAACGTTGCCGGCAACAGGAGCAAACAGTCAGCAGAAGCAACTGCAATTAAAACCATCTGCTGTTTGGGTAACTTTTTGCAGCCAATATTCGCATTCTATAGTACGACAAGGAACTTGGCAACTTGAAAAATAATAAAAAGCACAATACGCAGCCAGACAAAAGCATATTGCGAATATTACGCTAATTGGTGACTGCAATCAAAATCAAAGAGGACTCGGACCAGGACCCTTAACTGAGTAGCGCGAAGCGTCAGAAATAGTTATTGCTTAGGCCATATACCTCGTTTCAGGCACGTTGCGCGCTAAAGAGAAGAAAAAAAAAACAAGAGATGGAAGAAAAATGTAAAAAAAGATAAAAAAACTAAAAGTGAAAATACTTGGTCAGGTTTCGAATATGGAATGCTTTGCAAGCGCCTTCAACATTCTTTGCAAAAAAAAAATAGATCAAGACTTGACCAACACTGCCACAGACTCAGAAGTACAATTAAAGGACTTACTGGAAGATTTCACCTGTTTGCTAAAAAACTAAAGTAAATTCAAAATAAACTAAAACATTAATCTGAATCATTCCTTTATGCATTGATTCATTACACAATTTTTCTAAAAATTTGTCTCTAAGCAACTTTAAATTAGAAATAAATGAATAACTAATAAGAAGCTTCTTTTTTTTTGTAACTAATTTAATCATCTACTTTCCTATGATTTTGTAAGGATAAAAGATTACTAAGATACCGGGACAATTGATGCTATGAATTCTTTATCATAGCAAATGTTTTATATGGTTCTATTCTTATCATAAAATTCATGTCTTATAATACATAGTTCTTTAAAATAATATTACCTTTGTAGATATAATAAAAATGTAGGCATAATGAAATTGGTCAGATAGAAAAAAGGCTTTTCCGACCTCGTGAAGTATATATTCTTGGTCAACATCAATAGCCGAGTTGATACAGGAATCTCTGTCTTGTCTAATTTTTCGCAGCTTTTAGAACATAAATTTTGAGCTACTTATGTAAATATGTGAATAAAACTCGGTAAATAAGCTCTTTGAAGACTTATAATCGTCAAGCTTAAGGATTGGTCGGATCGGACAACTATAAGATATAGGAAACCATGAGAGATCAGGGAGACCCCAGGAAAAAATAGGTTGTTCTAAAAAAAGCTTTTCAAACACAATATAGATTTATGAGATGAATTTTAAATATTATCTTTTTTTTACTTTAAGGCTATAATATGAGGTTAGACCTTATATAATAGTTATGAGATCAATAATTGTAGTGTCAACAAATTCAATTAAAAAAGAAAAATACTATGCTCATAAAAAACAAAACTCTCATTATTTTCGACTTAATATCAGAAAAGAACATTTTGTTTTTATTAAAAGAATTGCTCAAGCTAACCTAAATAAAATCTCCCGTATACCCCAGATTTCTGTCAGGAACGCATATAAGTTCATTAGCTCACTGGCAACACTTAAATAACCAGACAATAATAGTCTAGCAAAAAATTGTGTGATTGCATATATATACATAATTATGAATAAAGACCTTAACAAAATCAGTAATTCTCTTTGAACAATTTTCATGCTATTTCCTTGGGTCTCATTTGGTGAAGGAAGGAGAGAAGGGAGGGAGGGAGGTAGGGGTTTAAAATTATAAATGAAACACATGCATAATTTACTTTACTTGATTAATGCACATGCCGCACAGAGACGCACCAAGAGGCAGCAATGAAGAAGAGATCCAAGGCAACTTTGGCAAGCAAGCTGTAGGATTTACGTCAGATTTGTTTTTTTTTTTTTTTTGACCAGAGCAATTGTCATCTGTGCAGCGGTCAAAGTGACCCATTTAAGCAACAACATAAGGCCCGCTCCCCGTCTCCATCTCTGTCTACAGTCACTCTTATTCCTTCTCATACTGACTTAAGTACATAAGTCGGCAAATGCAATGACGAAGCCTAAGGACTGGCAAGAATACCAACTGCACAGATTGCGGCCACTGAGATTTCCTTCCGATATGCAATGCTGTTAAATTGTGTGCCATTATTATGATTGCCACCATAGTGCAGGGGATCGCCAGTCGTATGTATGTATGTAGATAAGTAAGTATGGGTCCGTGGTACGGAAAGGAGTATAGCAGGATATGCAGGCGCCAGCACCATATACACATTGAGGATGTCACCATCATTTTCCATGTATTTCATTATGTTGCCACTTTTCTTGGGTATAAGTGATTTAATATAAAGATTGTCTTTCATTCAGGGGAAATGCAAAGATTATATTGGCATGATTCCATAATTCAGTACATTAATGGTTGGTAACTCTTTCGAATGAATCGAAGAATCAATATTTGAAAGCATTTTTTGTTGTATGAGGTAATACTTATGTTCTGTTAATCATTAATTATCTATTTGATCTCAGTTATATCTGGCAATCTTCATATATTAAATATATATTAAATAATGTTAGTGGAAATTTAAAAGTTTTGAAATTTCAGTTTTGATCAGTTTTTTCTCACATTCTTTCCGATTAATGTTATATATAATTTACTTATTTTCGAGTTAGAGTATTTCAATTACGACTTTCCACTTGAGAATATTTGCCAAGTTGTTATTATTTGTTTCGCTTATTTGTAGTCCATGGTAGTTACAAGCAATTGTTGTAATTGTTGTTGCCACAGAATTGAGGCAACTGTGAGGCAAAGTGTGCGCGTTATTCATCGAGGGTGCGCCCCCCCCCTTCCCCCTCTTGAAAACCGGAAGTAACACTCAATGGGCAAAATGTTGCTGACTTGCTTACACGGCGTATGCGCATTATGCAAAATCCTGGCCAGCGGCAATGGCAACAGCAACGGCCATTCAGCAGCTGACAACTTACGCACCAGTAGATGCAACCGAAATGCTATATATAGGTGCGGCAAGGTGTGAGAAGGGCGGAAAAGGTAATGGTGGGTAGCTGTGGGGGTGATGGGGCTATGGGGGGTGGTGGGGGTTTAGCCTTTTGTTGTTTGCCCTGCACTTAATTTCTGTCTCACTCGGCTTGGCATTTATTTTTGCACGTAAAATGTGCCAACGTTATGAGTGGAAAGGATAGTGGAAAGGACACTGACTGCGGCTGGTACGGAAGTGGTTGGCGTTCGCGTGCGTTGCATCCTGTTGGCAATTATGCAGCAAGAGCCAAAAGCCAGAGCCAACAACAATTATATATATATGTACATATATATATATATATATATGCACACAGATTTACATACAGACAAACAGTTACAGCTGTTGCAGGAACCCCCACGCCCCTCCTCCCGCACACACACACTCCATGTAGTTGGATTGTAAGCCATTTTAATTGCTTGTCTCTTTCCTTGTCTCGCTCTCTCACTCACTCCCTTTTCTTTTCTTGTTTTTTTTTTTTAATTTTACAGCTATTTTGTTATATGCAAACATTTTATACTAAATAACGGTACGTTTCTCAGTTGCCGGTTAGTCTTTTCATTATTCATGCTCTCTCTCCTTCTTGAGTTGACTTTTTGCTTGTGCATCTTCTTTTGCCTTCGTCTAGAGCCCTTCCCTCCCTCCCTCCTTCTCCTCCTCCTCTTGCTTTTCCTGTCACACTTCTGAGCCTGTTATTGTTATGGGGCAACCATTTGCCGTGGCTAACGAACTAATGTCGAATGCACATCAAGTGCCACTCGTTCCTTCTTCTTCTTCTTCTTCTCTGCTAATGCTGCTTCTGCTGATGCTACTGCTGGAACTTCCGCCAGCTCAATGACCACGGGTCAACAACAATACCTGCAACGTTCGCAGGGTTAAGAAGACGTTGCAATTAAGCAGAAGGTACAAGTAAATTCTAGTTAACTTGGACAATAGTTAGTCCTCTCAATGGCATTTCGCAATTTAAAAAGTGGTAAGGAAAAAGAGGGGGGTGGGGTAATGGGAGTGGAAAAAAGGGGTAGTAAAGACAATGGTGTCTGATGACATATAAAACATGTGTAATCTGAGAATAATTGCTAAAAAAAAAAGAAAAACCTGAGGGTTTAAATGTGCCTGGAATATTTATTTGAAATGAACGAAACGTTTTAAGCGAAATATCTAGAAAATTATTGAGATTTAAAATATATGTTTATCAGTATATCAAAAACTGAGATATTGAGAAAGGAATATAATAATAATATATAATGAACGAATATAATAATATAATTAATAATATATAAATTTCTGATTTTCATAAAAAAAAAACATCTATTAAAAACTTTTATCACTGTTTTTCTGGTTTATTCACATTTTTAAAATTTTTTTTTATCAATGTGTAATATTTTATTGCATGTGTAAAAAATAAAAAAAATTGTCAAAATTAAAGTTTTTTTTTTTTAAATTAAAATATGAATTTTTCATTGTTAACTCTATACTGAAAGTAACTTAATCTTAAAAAGAACAAATTCATATATTAGTTTTGAATTCATTTTTGATATAGACACAATGAAATCTGCAAGAAATATTTAAGAAAGTAAAAAATGACAAATATTTGAAGTTTATAATTATTTTCTTAATATAATTGATAACTTTCAAGATCCCGAATTTTTGTCCGAAATGTAGTCTGACATCGTACAAGAAAATCGAAAGGATTAGTTGATATTTCGATTTATTACAAAAGCGTAAATTAATTGAAAAAGATTCATAATTCATTGTCATATATTTTATTTGAAATATAATGAAAATAAAAACTAGAAAGATGGACTAACTTCGGCCGTGCCGAAGTTCGTATACCCTTGCAGATTTTTTCTATATAATTCACCAGAAGCATTATTGTAAATTAAACATACCAAATTTACAAATTCAAAATTTTGAGCTTGAGGAAAAAAATTTTTCATACAAAATTTTTTTTGTACCGATTGTTCCTATAGCAGCTATATGATATAGCCAACCGATTCTGATCAGACTTGGTTGAAGTATCAAGAAGCATATTAAACTCATAAATATCAAATTTCGTGGCATTCGGTTGAAAAACAACAGAGTTATTGAGGATAAACCTTATTCATGACCGATCGGTCCTATGGGAGCTATATGATATAGTCGTCCGATTCAGATCAAACTTGGTTGAAGTATCAAGAAGCATATTAAACTCATAAACATCAAATTTCGTGGCATTCGGTTGAAAAACAACAGAGTTATTGAGGATAAGCCTTATTCATGACCGATCGTTCCTATGGGAGCTATATGATATAGTCGTCCGATCGGGATGATTCCGAGATATACAATGCCTGCAGCAAAAAGGAGCCTATGCTGAAAATCTCAGCTCTGTAGCTCTTATGGTCTCGGAGGAGAAGCTGTTGATCCAGACAGACGGACAGACGGACAGACGGACATGGTCATATCGACTCGGCTATTCATGCTGATCAAGAATATATATACTTTATATAGTTGGAGATGCTTCCTTCTGTGCGTTGCAAACTTCTGACCAAAATTAATATACCCTCTGCAAGGGTATAATTACTTACAAAATTTACTTTAACAAATTGATAAAAAATACTATTTTAATAGTTAGTTTTGAGTTTAAAATTATTAGGGAATTAAATTAAATTTATTTTTGATTTTATTGTAGTGGAAGCCTAGTATGTATATATATATAAAGAAAAATTTACGAATGACTTGGAAATAGTTTGGACTATTTAAAGTTAGACTTGGTTAATGATGAAACTTCGACTATTACGATTCGATTCGAATTGTATTACGAATCTACAAATTTAGTAAGAAGAAATCTTAAACAAGGAGCTTTTAATAAGTCAATTCTAATTAAGGCAGGCAAAGAAAATTAACAGAATTTTTCATTAAAGTTGAAAACACTTTTCCTTTAATCTATTTTTAGTGGAAAATTTACACAAAATTTTTGCAGATTTCACTAAAATTTATCTAATTTGTTGTCTACTTTGAAGGTTTGGAAAAATGTTTATATTTTCAGTTTACATATTTATTATTATGTTCATATAAACAATTTGTTTAGTATTCCAAACAAAAACAAAGTACAAAATTTTATCTGATAAAGTTTCTATGTCACGAAATGTTTGTTTGCCATTACAACAAATAATCCTTGCAATTTATTTAGTGTTAACAATTTGCAATTACCAAAAATACTTCGTGACATACTTAACTGTTGTGTAATAACTGAACTAAATCTGCAACAACTAAATTGGTTAATTTAAATTCATAAAGCGACACTAACACACACACACCAACACACATACAACAGATTTTCTGTGGCCATATTGTTTAAATAATTGATTTGGTCTCGCTGATTGTTGCTTTCTAAGTGGGCCAGAAAATAAAATGATTTAAATATTCAAAACAACACTCAAACATGCATTCAAACATTCACATAACCTGGCCCAAACCTGTCCTTTCTCCTTGCCAATTTCCACCCACCCACACACACACACAAAATGAACAAAATGACTTATGCCGCCATTTGCATTTTTTTTTCATATAATAAAATAAAGATAGTCAGTCAGTCAGTCAGTCAGTTGGTCGTTCGGTCAGTCAGTTGGTTAGAGGAACAGGCAAATGTGTGTTGTATATTTGTTTTTTTTTTTTTTCTGTTTTTATGTTATTGACAACTTCCCCTGCAGTTGCCTTCTCTGGCTCCATCACTAATCTAATTTGGCAGAGAACATTTTTGGCTGACCGCAGGCCAAAAATAAATGAAATCATGAAATAATAAACTGAATTAGGTGTAAATTGTTGAGCGGCAAAGAAGTGTGTTTCCTTTTTTTTTTCTTTTTTTTTTTTGGTTTTTATTGTATTTCATGTTGTTTCTCTTCAATTTTTTTTGTTGTTTTTGTTGGCTGGTGTTGTTAAAATCCAATTTGTGCAGCAGGAAAATATGGTAAATCTGTCAAAAACACCAAGTAAAAAGTGAAAATGTTGCAAAATATACATATATGTATATATAGGGGCAAATAAAAAAAAAAGAATTGTAAAACCAGAAAGCATAGTAAATTAATAATTATAATTAATTGTCAAAAACTATGGCAAAACATCGTATACAATTTGTACTTATTTTTAGTTCTATTTTTTAACAAAAGTTGTTTAGAGAGTCGAATTACAGATATCCTGGAACAAGTAGAATTTATAGAGAAACTTTTTAGATTATAGTATCCATTAAATTGTTGTCTACAGGGTATAAATCTAGACTAGTTTCCTGTAATCTCCATCGCTGTACGTGTGTTTGTACGTGTCTGTCTTGCCGGAAGAGGGCTAAAAAAAAAAAGGAGGAAAAAAGTGATTGCGGCATTTCTGGCGGAGTACACGGACTCGATTCTCTTCATCGTACCATAAGTTCTCCGAGTATGTTGTTCAGCATATACAAAAGTTTTATAATAATTTGCGCTACAAATTTGAAATTGTAATGCCAACTCATTAGAAAGTTTTTGCGTTCGAATTTGTTGCTTTCGTTTTTTTATTTTTTTCTCTTTTTTTTTTTTTTTTGGAATATAAGTACAAATGAATGTGTGTCTGTAGTGTTGCGGTATGTGTCTCTGTGTGTGTGTTGGTTATTTTCTCTGATTTTCTCTGTTTTTATTATTATTCTTTTTCCATAAAATTGCCTACCATGTGAAAAAGCCAAGGCAAATATATGTATGTATATGTAGATGCCATACATTTTCCCTGCCACTCTGTATGTGTGTGTGTGTGTGTGTGCAAATAAGTTTGGTAACTGTGCCACTGAATGATACCCTACAATCATTGAAATTTTTCCAACTATGGCTTGTTAGTTTCAGTGACTTTAATGGGGAAACAAAATCCAACAAAGTTTACAAGCTGAGGATACAAAATTACATTTAATAACTTATCAAATTGGAACAGCTAATTCATTTTATTTGAATTGTTTTTCTTTTTATATTTTCAAATTTAATTTAAAAGTCTTATTTATATTACATTCTATAGTTAAAAGATCTGAGAGAATTAAGAACTATGTTTTTTGATGTCCTTGTTGATGAAGGAAAATCTGTCATTTGACAAGAAATTTATTATTATATTATCTGAATTAAAAATAAGTTTTATTTGTATAATTTTTAGGGACTACAAATAAAAATAAATTTGTCTTATTAAAAAAAAAAAAATAAAGGAATATCTTTTTTGTCTTTATTTATGCATTTATAAATCTATTCCTGAAATATTTTTATTATTTTGTTAACCAGTAACTAAAATGTTTCAATTTACGAAAATTATATAATTGTTAATAAAAACTATATTGGCTTACACTAAGAAAAATATGTTTTAATTTAGTAGAACTATGTTTAATCTGTATAGAATATAAATTTCATTCATTACTATAATCTTTTCACATTTTTTTTTAATTTAAATTGCCTTTATTATGTCTCATTTGAATGGTTGACAAACTTATTTAAAATATATAAATACTTTATTTAATTGTAGTGTATTTTGTTAGTTGTGGATTTAGTTTATTGTTTCCCCTTGTGAGGATTATTGTCAAATTATTACATATGCAACTAACTTTTTGATAAACAACGGAATATGAATCGAAATCACAATCCGAATGGCTTTGACCTTGAAATATGTAGATTATCTGTTATGCATATATATATATATATATATAGATATATTTACACAACTTTTCCAGTTTATTGGGCCAAAAGCAATGGGAAATGAATGTAACAGAATGAATTATTTTATCCGGCTTATATGTATACATATGTATATATATGTATATATATTTGTTGCCCACTTTCTCTCATTCTTGATGATCTCTCAAATGATTCTATGGAAGTTTCTGCATTTTTTTTGTATATTAAAAAAATGTTAATTAGTTAAAATTGCATCAAATCAAAAGTTGTGCGTGGCAGACAAGTTACTGTACATGTTTTCATAGGTGTTGTTGAATCACTGTGTGTATGTGTGTGCCATGTGAAATTAATTAGAGAAAGACCAGGAGAGAGAGAGAGAGACAGAAAGACAGAGCGAGAGATAGAGGACTCATTAGCATGTTGTAGTTAGTTACTCTCATAGTTTGTTTATTTTGGCTGGCGGCGAGACAAACTCTTTTCTTTACCCACAAAATTTTACACTAACAAAAATTAAGTTCTCAATCGTACCCAAAAGTATGCAATAAAAATTATAAAGAAAATAATTATTATGGGTTGCGACCTATCTCTATATATATATCCGCAACATTTAATATTAGTTTGGGCCTGTTTATAAATAAAAAAATTTTTATTTGATTTTTTTTGTTAATTTAAATTTTGTATTTTGCAAAACTTTCCTAAGAATTGCAATTCTCAACTTAAACATGAACCAATAATTAAGTAATATTTTTTATAATAATTCCGAATTTGGAATAAAATAGAAAATCCTTTGCCAGTTACTATCAGATGCCCCTTTCGATGTATAATGAAATTTATAAATATTTTTGATACTTAAGCACTTTTACCTTTTATATAAATATATATTCTTGATCAGCAGTAGACACTTGTCAAGCTATTTTATGAGTATTGGTATTTGTTATATGAATGTTTGTTATTTCCAGTTAATTATAAAAAACTAAAATAATTCCATATAAATTATAAGAAAGTTTAGAATAATATTCTTTAAAGGTTTCTTTTCTTTTTTGAATATTAAATTTAAAAATGTAATTTAATTGTAAATTCGAACGATCAGCTAAACATTTATAATATATTTATATATATTTATTTATATATACATATATCGAAAATAAATCAGATTCATTGTTGAAGTAAGATTGATTAAAATACATACATATATTTTCATTTATAAATTGAGGAATATAAAACATTTGGAAGTTTCAAAAACTCTTTTTTTGGCGAGTTCCTTTGAATTATAGTGCGTTATATACAGATCCACATAGCTTAAATGGCTGCTACTACTTTTCCAGATTTCAAATATATATTTAAAGCTTTATCTTTCACATAAATTAGCACAATTAGAATTTCTTCTAATATATATTTAAATTTTTCAATAAATACATTTTAAGTTAATTATAAAAAGAGATATCTAGTTTAATGATAAATAATTTTTATGATGTTGCAGGCTATATACTAGAGATATTATCAATCATTTTCAATTTATGTGGATCCTTCTTTTGTTCAAGTGCATAAAATTTACATTGGTTTTATCCAAAATCCGTAAGAGTTCAGAAAGTTCAGTGCCCCAACATGCACAAATACGGGAACAAAGTGGTATAGTATAAGTTGTTGCAAATATATATACATATATATATATATACATACCTATACGCAAATGATGTTGCAGTTGGTATACAAATTTAACAACATTTTGTTGCAGCAACAGAGAGAAAAAGAGAGGAAAAGGAACAAAGGAAAAACTTAAGAGAAACAAAGATAGATCCAAACAGTATTATAGTTTTATAATGAATGTTGAATCAACTCTAATGTAGAAGTTGCAACTGTGAAAAGTCGCTTACTTTCACATCTCACATCGCAGATTGAAGGAAGAAGTTTTGGTGTTTGGTGCATTGCTTTTAATTGAGTTCTTGAACTTGTCGTTGTTATTTACAGCATCCCTGGCTCATTATGAAATTGAGTTGAAAATGCAAGAGAATGCACAACATACATATGCCACAAGCCCATGCATAATGTAATTATTGTTGCAGGTGTAGAGAAATGCGGTGGCAACATCAGCAACAGCAACGGCAGCAACAACATCTGCAACACTAGCAACAGCAGCAGTAGTTGATGGTTAATTTACTATAAATGTATCAGAATGTGTGTGTGTGTGATTGCGAGTGTGTATATATATATGTATGTGTTACAAATGGTCATGTCTCCCGCTGTCTCTCTTTCTCACTTTCCCATTTTCTGTTTCTCTCTTTTCCTATTTCTCTTGTAAGTCTGTGAGAAATGGCAAATTCATTTACGCGACGTTTGCATTTATCACGGCTGCTAAACGGAAAATGCAAAATGAAAGTAAGGCAGCAATACTAACAACAACAATAACAACAATAACGACAACTGCAACAGCAACAGCAATAACAACAACAGCAACTCTAACAAGCAACATAACCGAAAAACTCCCACGACCAGTTAAAAGGAAATGCCTGGAAAATTGCATTTTGAGTGCAAATATTAATTTCAACTGCCGTCATACAAAATATACATACAAAGAAGGCCAGAGAGAGAGAGAGAGAGAGAGAGAGAGAGAGAGAGAGGGAGAGAGAGAGAGCAAGAGAGGGAGAGCGAGGGAGAGAAAGGGAGAAGGTGAAAGTGAGCTTGTAAGAAAGAGAGATGCTAGAAGGCAGTGGATGATGGTTTGGGGAAAAAAGCTGGAGAGGCTTTAGCTTTTCCTTACTAAGAATTTGTGTCATGTAATTTTGAACGCGTTGTCGTGGCCAACATTTGGTGCAAAATGCATTCCATTCTATAACCAACAAAATGACAAATGCATTGCATATCCTGCTGGCTGCAGTTAGTATCCTGCTCTCTACTCCATGTCCGCACGGCACTTAGCGTAATGGAGGAGCCGAGCTTGGACCTTCAGCATACATTTCCTCCGGGTGTTTTTCTCTACACTCACACACACACACACACACATACACACACACATACACACAAACATACACACAGACCTACACACATACCTGCATGCTTTTTGTACTTAAATGAATTAAGAAATAAAAGATACAAGTCCTTAAGCAAAACTTGACCAAATGCCGTCATCCTGTGCCTTTACAAAACATGATCCTTCAAACTATTTTCATTTTATTGTTTTACTTATTGCATGTCCTTCTGTTGCATACCACCTGCCAAGGACTAACACTCGGTAGTGCAGCAAGGAATATGCATTAGCACCACATATATGGTATATATACATATATATATATACATATATAGCAATAATAGCATTTTATTTATTTATTTATAAAATTTCTCTTGTTGATCAACCTTTCAGTCCAATAATTTTCGGATCATTTACTATATAACTGGTTTAGGTAAAGTTCTGTCAGTTTGGAATATTTTTAATATGTCATCAAAGATGCTCAAAAACGTTTTTACAGAAATTTTATTAGATCTTTTTAAATTTCTATAAAATTTACAAGATATTTGGCTTGGTTTTCAGAAAGTTTTTAGAAGTCTTTTATATTTTTTAGAAGTTTACTGAAGTTTTACTGAAGTAAGATCTTATAGTTTCTTAGAAAGTTGTAACAAGTTTTTATATTACATTTAACCATTTTTTTATAAATTGCAAATGTTTTTATGAAGTTTTAATAAGTTTCTCGCAAAGTATTAATAAATTTTTGTGCAGTTTTAAGATGCTTTTATATATATTTTGAATAGTCTGAAAAGTTATTATCAGGTTTTTTTTAAGATTTCTTAAATTTCAGTAAGTTTTTAATTTTTTTTATAATTTATGTTTGTTTTTATTAAAATTTAAATGATTAAATTATAAAAAATAAAGGGTGTAGAAGGTTTTTTTTAATATAAATATAAAATTAGAAAGTCAAAAGTTAAATATTAGTTTAGAATCTCTTAGCCAAAAGAATTATTGTTGGAAACAAATTCTTTTCAAATATATTTAATTATCAATTGCAAAAAAAATCCTATTAACTAATTTCATTATGTTTCATTATCCCAACACTTGCCATGGGTGCACCTTCTGACAAACATATTTCTCATTTCGAGTCATTTACGCCATGGCCAAGTTCGATGCAATTAAAGTTGGCTTACGCTGCGCACACACACACACACACACACAGACACACTCACACACACACACACAAACATCGCTTTGGAAAACCCGCAATCAAGAGTTTTGCTGGGGCATGTGGAAAATTGCATGTTAGTCACAGTCCTCACTCTATTGCAACAGATTCCCCCCACACCCTACGAACACACACACACTCACACACAGAGGGAGAAAACATTTTCACTTTCGTTTAACTCAATGTTGCGCATACGCAATGTGTGTGTCACCAGATGGCTAGAGTGTAAACCACCATCAAAATATCCAAGAATAACAACAACAGTAAGAAGAAGAAAAGGACGCGTTGTTGCACTCGTTAGAAGTTGACACACACACACACATACACACAGGCACAGACACACACATGGAAAATGTTATTTCAGTTAAATTAAATGAAGGCGCAGATCGCACATTTCATGGATATTGCCAGGCAAGTGTATACATTAGACTGGTCTATTAAACTGGTCTCTCGTTTTAGCCAAGAAATTTTAAGCCATTTGATTTGAATAAAAATTATTGGATTGTTATATTATTTACGAAAGTAACAAATTTTTTAAAGAAGAAATTAAATTCCGAAGATTTTATTATTATGTAATATAATAATTAATATATAAGAGAGATTTTTTTATGGGATATTTAATATTAAGAGAGATTTCATTATGGGATTAATTTTCAACTATCTAAAATACAAAGTGGACAAAGGCATAACAATTTACAATTTCAAATCATATAACATTAAATATATTTAAAATTTATAGTTAAATAGAGCACATGTAAGCGTTTTTTAAAATATTTTCCAGGTCCCTATAATGAATTTTTTTTTAATATAAAACAAATGTAAAAGATAGGATAAAAATATATAAAAATCTCTGATATTTAAAGACGTCTCAGCTTGAAAGTCTTTAGCTTATAAAATGTATGACAAGTATTGGATATATGTGTAACCTCTTATAATATTTTAATTTAGATTTTACGAAATTTCAATTTATTTTTAAAACAATATTTAATAATATCTCAAAAAAACAAGCACCTTAAAAGTCCTTTCAAAATTATTTAAAAATAAAATATCTGTTCAAAAAATAACCAGTCTAGTCTCTGCATATATGTTCGTCTATGCAAGTGTGTGTGTGTGTGTGTGTATGTGTATGTGTGTGTCTGCGTCTGTGTATTGTCAGTCAATTTAGTAAATGCCGGAACTGTTTTCAACTTTCTTAACGCTTTCAGCAGCTTGTTGCCACATTTCTAAACCATTCGCCGTCGCGGTATTGCCAAATGGTGCACAAGTAGAGCCATAGGAGAGAAGTTTTGTTTTTTTTGTTTGTTTGCTGTTGGTTTTCTGTTGCTGCTGTTGTTGTTGTTGTTGTTGTTGGTTTTGTTTCCAACTGCCTTCCGCTTGTAATTATATAAGGAGCAGTGTGTACTTTTGAGTTCTTCCCCTGTCTGATGGTTTCTGGTGGCATCGCAGCATGCTCTTTCAATTTCCGCATTCCCGAAAATTGTTTTCCCAAAATCAAATTCAAATTACAAAGCAATTTTCCCGGTTTTCTGTTGGTGGCAGACGAGTTTTTCCTTTTACTATCTATCTCCCTCTCAATCTATATCTCTCAACATTTTACAATCCATTTTTTGTCTCTTTCAGTCTTGGTTTGTTCATTAGACATGCATTGATTTTGGCATAGACATCCGACGGATGTGTTGAGGTTTTCCAGCAACCAAAAAAAAAAAAACGCAAAATCTAGATACCTTTTTTTTTTAAATTATGTGCAAAAATGTTATACCCTTAAAAGTATGCTATGATTATTGAGATCGATTAAGTTTATTACGCTAAGTAAACAATTTTTTGATACCCTTTATTTGTGTAATTTCGCTGAAATTCATAATGTATAAGAAAACAGTGATTTCTTTTTCAATATCTCTATAATTCTCTTGCGATTTAGTTGAATTCGATGGAACGTAATATGAGAGTTTAATCTTTTGTGTTTCTCTAAGAATTTCATGTCTTGTTATAGAGGGAAGATTGGCATTTGCATGAACATTGCCATCAACATTTCTAATAAATAATAATAAAAATAAAAAAGTCATGTTTGTGTTGTTTATTAAAAAATTAATAATTTTGCGGTTTGAATAAAGTAAGTCGTACTTAAAGCAACGACTTAGCTTATCTCATTATAACAGAGATTAATAATTTCAATATTGAAAACTCCTTTCACAAAATGATAAAAAAAATTAATTTGATTAAAATTCAATACTTATATAAAAAATATTAATTAAAATTGTTTAATCATTCATATTTATGGATAAAAATTGATCAATTTATCGATTTATCTTACTGTCTTAATATTAAGAACATATTTAACATTATAAGAGAAATAATTTATTATTAAAATTCAACATCAATATAAATAATATTAATTAAATTTAATTATTAATTCTTATTTATAAAACGCAAATAAAATGCAATTTAGCCTGGCTTCCCCGTTGTAATTTAGAATTTATTTGGTCTAACAATTTAAAGAATAAATTAATAATGAAATCATTTTGAATTTCAACATTAAAATTAAATAAATATTCTACTTAAAACTTAATTTTGAATTCATTTTGTCTTATAATTTAAAGATTGAATAAATAATGAACTCAAAACTTAAATTTTAATTTGTTTTGTCTTATAAATTTAGAAATATGTACCTATATATAAATCGCCTTATTTTTCCAATTGAAAGTTATTAATTGAAAACACCCAAATAAACACTCTATAAAAATCAAAGACAATTTTCAAATACTCTTTTGAAATGTTTCCCAATTTTTTTTAATATGAAAAAAGAATATATATAGAATATAAATGTATATATATGTAAAATATATCTTAAAAATCTAATCGAAGTATCCATCTCATTATGCAGATTTATATTATAAACCTTGGGGTTTTCTACTTCTTTGATTTTTCCCCCAAATAAATATGTCATCGTATATGCCATATGTTATGTTCCTAAATAAATATCTAAGTAGAAAAGGCCTAGTTCCTAGTCTAAACTCTTAAACTACTGTAGGATGCCATTGACAAAATAAAAATCTGTAATTATAACAAATATTATAATATTCGATTATTAGAGTATTCCTGTCTGACATATAAACTGCAAATGCATTTACTAATTTCTGCAAAGGATTGCAACAAAAAAAAAGAGGAATAAAAGTCGGTTGGTTTGACGGTGTCAATGGCCGTAGTGGAGTGGAGTGGAGTGGATTGGTGTGGAGAGGCGGAGTGACGGCAATCGAATTAGCGCCAGTGACTTGTGACGCTTTGTCGACTTTGATCGCATTTTGTGCGAAATACGCATGACAGACTGCAATTACTGTTGGTTGGTGATGATGTGATGTGTGGAGAATGGGGCTGGGATAGACTTAATGCCTGGTTTTGTCTGGCCATATGTGACAGAGATATCTAGGCTGCAGCAGATGCTTTCTATCTCTCTTTCTCTCTCCGTCTCTCTTTCTGTCTGTTTCTCTCGGTATTTTTCCTGTTAGCTGTTGTTCTGTTTTTGTGTGTATTTTCCGTAGCTTTTTGGCTTTGATGTTTGGCAATTCGCGTTGCATTTTTGCCGCCCATCGTGTGGCTAATAGGCTAAGGGCTGACGAGGGGTGTGATGTTGACTGATTTTGATTTTAGTTAGGGGAATTTTTGAATTTTCACCCACAGTCAGAGGTTTTTTGATTTCCATTCGGGGAGGAGTTTCTATGGTTGCATCATGCAAATATGTAACCGCAACCTTTTACAATTTAACTGTGGTCTGGGTGTGGGTGGCGTTTCTAATTTCAATTGATTTGGTATAGAAAAATAATTAATATCCCATAATCATCAGACATTCTCAGTATAGGGTTTTATTTATAGTACAAATGGCACAACAAAAGGCAACCACATAATAAAGGGATCATTTATTTTGTCAAAAATTTTACAAAATGCTAAAATATTTAATCAACTTTTATTACTAAATTAATAAATATATAGAAAAATAAAATAAAATTAAAATAAAATGGAAAAAGTAATAGAGAAATTGAAATTTAAAATACTTAAAAAAAAATAAGTATGAACTTTAATTTTTATATTTTTTAAGTATAACTTAATTCTACCTTTGCACCCTGTATAATAAAATTGGTCAGATGCCGGCATTAACAGACGAGTTGATCTAGGCAATCCGTCTGTCCGTTTCTATGTGCTTTTAAGATATTAGTATTTGAGCTATGTGATTAAAAATCAGTATATAAGTTCTCTGAAGGATTATATTGGTTACGCTCTAAAATTGGTCCGATCGAAGCACTATAGGATGTCAGAACGATATCGAAAACGATCAAATTTTCTGTTCTAATATCTGTTTTAAGATGTCTTAAGTCGGCTCGTTTCCACTAAATTTCATTCAGATCGGGCCACTATACCTTATAGCTGCCATAGGAAAAATCGTAAAAATATTTTTCACTAGAATTATTTTTGCAAATATTTTTCACAATTCTCCAGATAAATAACTTAGGAAATAGTAATAAATAACTCAAAAAATAGTAGTTTTTATTGTTATTATAATTTCTTACCCCTGAATATAACTATATATGTACATATATAAACTAATAAAAGACAAATCATACTTAATACCTAGAGTCTAATGAGTTTCCTTTTAAAAGTTAGATCAATTTTATTTAATATTTAAAGAATGTATAACTTAAATTAAATTTTATATTTCAACTATAATTTAATTTAATTTTTATTCTATTATATCATTTAGCTTAAGATAATATAAGGTTTTCTTCACAAATAATTTCGACGCTTTAAATAAATATCCCTAAGAAAAGTTAGTGTTAAAATTTTGATTTATATAATTATATAGTCTTAAATATTGGTCTTTCTTTCTTAGTCTATATACTTATAAAAGAAAGAGTCATCTCATATATTAACACTTATCTAATAGTACAATTTCCTGTGTCCAGAGTCAGTCCGATGAGTTTCCTTTTCAAAATCAGAGTTCTATATAGTTTCCCATTCTGTTTTCTGCTGTCATTAAGAGTTTATCCAAATTAAAGAGTAAACGGTACGTTTAAATGACCAATAAGTGAGGGAGATAGAGAAAGAAAGAGAGAGAGAGAGGGAGGCGAAGAGTAGACACTTGGCCTTTAGCGTTAAGTAGCCTTAACCTTTGCACTATTTACTTGGCCCCCCTCTCCACAAATCTGCCTCTCCTCCTTAAGCTCAGCTTGCCATTTTTCGTGTCTTTCTCTTGCTGCACTGCTCGTTTATTTTTGCTTAAGCAGATTGCACAAAATGCTTGTAATTTGCTTGTTTCTTGCACTTGAATTAGGCACACACACACACACACACACACACACACACACACACCATGCAGGTTGGTTTGGATGGGAGAAAAAGGGGGAAGGAGAGACAGACGTTGTGTTATTTTTGAGTTTTTCCCCCAAGCTTTTCGCATGTCCTTGCAGCTGCGGCACTTGTAAAGTCGTTTGCTTGGACTAAACAAACACAAAATGAACGAGCGAACGAGAAGAAAGATGAGAAGAAGAAGATGATGAGAGACGACGACAACGAAGACTAGTAAATGCATTAATGGTTGCTATACCCCCTCCCACACCCCGCTTCAACTAAGCTTTCCATCCCTCTATTCTATTGCACTCTTCTTTCTCTATTCTCGTTCCTGGAAACGTCATCTTCTAGCTCAAAATTTGCGCCCATTAGAGGACGACATGTGTAACTGTGTGTACATGTGGGTAGGTGTATGTGTGTGGGTGTCTTTTTGTTTGTATGTGTATGTGTGTGTGTGTGTGTGTGGCGTTCTTGACATTGCCCTAAGTGAAAAAAGGCTTCAATATTTACGCTGCTGACATGGCGAATGCTTGAAAACCTGAAGTATTCTCGCTGCCCTCATATTTGATTGCGTACTTGTCTCCTGTTTGTGATACGTAGAAGTTCAAGGGAGGGGGGGTGGGGCTTGGTGCAAAAGGGGGCAGTTGGTAGGAGATTGGTCTAAGCCAGGCTCGTTAAGTGTTTGTTGCCCAAAGCATTTCCATGCTATTTTAAATGCAGTTAAATAAATAAACATTTCATACAAACACACGCACAACACAAACTCATAAAATGTTTATTACTCGGAGCAAAGATTGTCTATGTACTTTTGGGCTCATTTATATAGAAACTGGAACTTCAACTAAAACTTTATTGCTGCAACTTGAGCAACAATGCAAATGTTATACCACCTCCTTCACCTCCTCCTCCTTCTTCTTCTTCCTCTTCTTCTTCTTCTTCTACTACTCCTGTTTGTGTGTACCCTTCTACTCGTATTGCTTTAGCCACTCCCTAGCAAAGTTAATGCATTTTTAATTTGACAAACACATGCTGAAGATGTTAAATTGCATTGAAATTGCTTTAATTAAGTGGATTTGCATTCGAAATTGACACACGAAATTTCCCAGAAGGCAATGAAATAGCACAAAAGGTGCCAAACCAGCCTAAAGCTCAAATTCTTCCTACTTTTGGGCGTGAGTTTTAATTGATTGAACATTAAATATTTATATGATAAGTGCGTTAGTGCTTCATATATATACATATGTATATATATACACATATATAAATGGGTATAATAAAAAAGATATATATATATATATATATATCTTTGTGTTCTAAATATATAAAACTCCACCGTTTAAGTTCAAAAAGGATTTAAAACTTAGGAAAAATATTAAAACCATTTAAAACATTATAAAAAATAAAAAAATGAGTTTAAGCTTGAGAAAACTATGAAAATCATTTAAAACTTGAGGAAACTTTGAAAATCATTTAAAACTTGAACATAAAATCTTTTAAAACTTCAGAAAAATTCCAACTTAAGTTGATTTAACTGAATTTTGCATAAAATATTTCCATTAATTGTTTTTAGAGAAATTGTTTCAATAGACTTATATTACGAATTGCTTTTTTTTTTGTTATAAAGAAAGTGGAAAGTACATAACAAATTTACGAAATAATATTGTATTAGCATATTTTTTATATTTATTTATTATATTGAGAAAATTCTATAGTTCCATGACATACATATATTTACGAACACTCATATAAATTTTATATGTATACTTTATATTTTCGTATATGGTTTTTCTTTATCTTTTTACCAGAAGAAAATTCTCATAATATTTACTTCTAATTTATTATTATAAATATACGATCATTTGTTATTTCATTCTTTGGGCTTGGATCTTTTAATTCACACTTAACTAACAATTTCTTGGTCAAAATTATTAGAGATTATCATCTTAATACTTTTTGTTATTTTATGTGAATGAAATTCTTTTTGTTATTAGAATAATTCTTCAAAAAAACGACAGTGCATAAAACATTTATATTATAAAAGTTAAAAATTATATACTACTTTGTTTTTTCTTTACAGGAAAAGTCAATCGCCGTCAGCTTAAAAATTCTTGAAGTTTTTATCTACCAAGTCTTTTATTTTATTTATTTTTTGGGAAAACCTTTGAATAATAAATAAATTGTTTTTTGATAATAATATATAATTTACTCACCTTCAAGTAAATTGGTATCAAAATTTTCTTAGAAACTACATAATATAGAAGCTTAAGATGAATCATATTTTGTAAATATTAAATATACATGCATATATTGAAAGTTTACAATTCAGCATCATACTTAATATGTAAACATACTATATAAAATATGTATATAATATACAAAAATACTTAAACACAAATGTATATAAGAACATACTTAAAAAAAGTCAATGTCTTATTCATTTCAGACTATAAATTTTCATTAATTCAAAAGAATATCCTTGCAAGGCAATTATATAGCACTAGTCAACATATAAAAAATAAAATGGATGTTTGATGCTGGATATAACAAATTTCCCAAGTAATATTATTTCTATAGAAAAAACTTTTTACACACTTTCTTTTATTATTTTGCAGTTAAGTGTTTAAGCAATGCACAAGTATTTTGCATTTGTTAAAAGTTTACTAAAATAAAAATATATACATATATGTATATAAAACATAGTTTGATTAAATCATTGAATAAAATTTTTGTTATTTGCTTAGATAGATAAACATTTCGAAATGACAATATTTGCATACGAATTGGTTTCTTTACTCTTGAATGTTGGCAACATTTTAGTTGCAAAAAGTCAAAAGGACATGCCAGGAATTGATGTCTCCTCTGATGTCTCCTAATAACTGACAGTCAAATGCTAAGTAAACATTCAAAACATTCATATGATTTGCATGTGTCAGGAACCTCTACTAGATGTTGACACTTTAAGTGAAATTATGCAAATAAATATATGTATATATGTACATACATATATATAGATATATATATATATACATAGTAAGTTTATGTACTCACTACTAGCGCATATCCATACACAAAATGTTCTCATCTTGGGGGCATATGAATGTTGATTGAATTGGCATAGCTTAATTTACACATTGTCTCAACACAGAAAGCAATCAAAACTAATTATAATAATTTTGCAGTGAACCCGATTCTATTAAATGGTATAAATTCAATATATTGTGGAATCAAAAGTCTTTCATCCATTGGAATAATCTCGCTTAATTGTTTCCCCTTGAAATATTTCATTAAAAATAGAGATGAAAATGTTTGCTAAAGACCTATATATAAATTGATCATTTGAACTTTTAACGACTTAGTAATACTTCATTGATACCGATTTCCGTTTTGTTCCTATACCTTGCACTACTATGTATATATTTGCATTACAAGCTATTCATTGGAATCAATGAAAATTTGAGGTCTGATTTACTAAGGCAATGACTTTCAGTTTAATTTTTTAATATTTATTTATATTTCAATGTTAAGTCTCTCACATAAATGCATTAAAAATTTCTTTCAGAAGCTTGAAATGCTTAGATATATCCGACTATTGGAGATATATATAATTCAGCTTACAGATATGTTCAAAAGGGCTCTTCAAATGGGCGTATTTGGACCTCTTTGTCTTAATTTCATCACTATCCGTTCCATCATTTGTTAAGAAAAAAGCATCTCTGACTGTATAAGTAATATATATATAATTGTTCAAGACGAGCCAAGTCCATATCATATAATGAGATATCTATTTCCCTCGATGTAAATATCCCTATCCAACCAGTCAATGAAAAATTCATGTTATTCTGCTGATTGTCCATTTTGGGACAGATTGCAGAAGGAGAAACCCCCCTTAAAAAAAAGGCGAGCCAAGGTGATATAGCCATATTTCTTTGAACTTCTGATTATTTGCATCAATACAATCTCCTTCGAGAAATTCAAAGATACATAACTGCATTTGGTCTTATAGCCATATGTCTGGAAATCATTTTGATCCAATTACAATAACATGAATTCCAGCAGGAACAGTTGACCGAAAACTGAGTTTAAAATCAACAAGTTAGCAATTTTTTTAGCGATTATTGGGATTTTCGTTATTTGTCAGTACCATATCCATATGATGTATAAAATGTGAAATATAAAATGTTAGATCCTTATAAATGCTACCATCACTTTGTATCAGAATCGGTTATATATCATATAGCTGTCATAGGAACGATTGGTTAAATATTAGGTTTGTAATAAAAAACTAAATAGTTCAAGTTACTGTCATTAAAGTTTTAATATTTCTTTTTAATTACTATAGAATCAATTGTGAGACCCGTATTAAGTTAAAGAAGTTTCAGTTATCTTTATTATTATATCCTGAGAGTATTTAGCGATTACGTGACTAACAACTAATACTTTATATTCGAAATATTTTTGTTCTCTTCAAAGAAAAGTGCAGTGTTGGATAATTTAACAGGTGTAAATGTTGGACCAACCCACACTGAGATAAAGAAGTAACAGTTATCCCTATCGACTCACAACTTTTACCTTATATTGGAAATGTTGTACCTATTTGTGAAAAGGTATTGAAGAAATTTATAAAAATTTAACAATTGAATAGTTAAATTAAATACCCTTTGCAAAGAAGACATATAGAGTTAGTGCAGTGTTGAAAAAGCCTATTTCTAATTTAACAGGTGTAAATATAGGACAGACCCAAATGGAGATAAAGAAGTTATAGTTCTTCTTATTATTATGTTCTGAGAGTATTTGTCGATTAACCGACTAACAAGTAATTCTTTACATTCAAAGACACCTAGATTTAGTGCAGTGTTGGATAAGCCTATTATTATTTGACAGGTGTAAATATAGTAGTATATATATGTACATATAGGTATATATATGTCTCTTTTACTGGCCAGTTTCAAATCACTGAGTCGTATAATTATAATGAAGCGTCATTTTGTCTGCTAACTTAACCTTAATTTGTGTTGGCTGTTTTTTGACATGCCAGCTTAAACATTTCATTTTTTATTGTATTCCCTATGCAGGTGCCTCGGCGAATAAATGAATGAGTGAATGTATATATATATGTATATATATGAATGAATAAAAAGCCATGCTGTCTGCTAATTAAGTTAAGTTAAGAAAGCAAAAACTCAACCATTTTCCTTTCTTTTTTCGCTTTATTTTTTTTTTTTTGTATTACTTTTTGCATTGTTGCACATGGAGCGAACTTTTGTGCATAAAAGAAACGCACATGTTGCACCCTTCCCGCTGATGCGGGTTTTTACAGCTTTAGCCCTGACCACATTTTAATTGGGCTAAGCACACGTTGACTACGACGACGACGACGATGATGATGATGCTGTGGATGATGATGAGGATGAGGATGAGGTTAGGTGATGCGAACATGTGCTCCTTTGGCTTTCTTTTGGTCCTTGCTGCTTGTCGTCGGCATGTGTGACATCCTATTAGTAAAAGTTTTAAATGAGTTAGTTGATGTCAAAGTAGGTTATATGCTGATGTTGGCTTTTACATAATTTCCCAACTCAAGTCATATCACAACTAATCTCATTGTGCCCAGCAATTTGGCTAAATTATTACAGTGTTTTTTTTTTGTATTTTTTTTTCGGAACTTTGATTGGTAAGAGAGTAAAATGTGGGGAAATCGGAATAAGCATTACAATGGCAGCAGTTATTAACCATAAGTGCTTGTAATCAATTTTCAATTAGCCGCAATGTAATAACATTTTACTCAACCATTCCTTCGGTTTGTTCAAATGGACAAAATGCCGCACCATTTCCCCATCACCCCCACCCCCACTTAGTGCTCCTTTCTCTCTGTCACGGTAATTATTGAAAATAAATGCTCTCAGCCTTTGTATATGAGATTGCCATGGCCATTGGTTCGTATCCTTCGTATATATGCCAATTGAAATACTTTCGGTGGCCCCGTATAATAGTCAGGACGCAAAAAAAAAAAAGAACAAAAAAAAAACAGAAAAAAATGTATGGTAATGACACAAAAGAATGTCGAGGGCGAACAAAATATTATTTCATCAGACGGATAAGCGGCAACTTTCGGTTACATCACAACATTATATATACCCTATAATTATTTGATAAAAAAATAATTGTAATCACAATAAAAATATATGTTGATAGAGAAAATACAGACAACAAAATTTTTTTTTAAGTACTTCGTAATTTATTCTTATTTTTAAAATATATTTTCTAATCTACAATTTAAGTAGTACACAAATCCCGATTTAGGAGCCAGAGGTTCTCCCTATGGGACTTTCAACTTCAATAAGTAAGTGATAAAGATGTCATCTCAAAGATTTCCTTTGATTGGCTTAGAGATCAGGCAAAAACTTAAATAAAAAATTTAAAAAAAAAAAAAAAAAAATTTCTTTTATATCTAGACTAAAAAAAGTACTTTGAATGTTTTAATCTAAAAATGGCAAAAAGAGAGTTCGAAAATCTGAATTTTGGGCTGAATTTTTTCTAAGATATTTCCAAGATAAATAATCTTCATGGATTTGTAATGATAAGACTTTTGTTAGTGATTATAATATTTTATAATTAAGATTGTTTTAATTTTTATAGGCTTTTGTTTCTTCTAATTCTTGTAAATTGTAAATATTTTATACTTAATAACAGTTTTAATTCTTTAAAACTTTTGTTCTTATTAATTTTTTATGTATTCTAAGTTATTCATAGCAAATCTGTTAAAATATTGTAAATTTTGATCCCCAAAAAATTGTTGAAAAAATTCATTATTTCTTTTATTTATTTGTTGAGTTGAAAACAAAAATTCCAAATGCTGAAGAGCATTATTATTAATTATATTTAATTATTAATTAAACAATTAAATTATAAGTAGGAATTGTTAGAGAATATTCAAAAGGAAATACTCTAAATTATTGATTGAAGAATATTGTAATAATACTTAAAATTACATGAAACTGATGGATAAACTTTGACAGATTTCAAAAACTTTAAAAACTTAATAATTATAATTTATTCCGATCTTAACAGAAATCCATGAAAAGCAAACGATATGTAAAATTTAATATACTCAATTTTATGCTGTATTTTCCTTCCCTTTTTTTTTTGTTATCGAAAGTGTATAATTACGAGTCTTTTGTCCGACCCATTGAAATGATGAGCATAACAGATCCGATGCAATAAATACTTAAAGTTTCATTTCGATCAATAAATTGAACAACATAACAATAATAATACAAATACCCTCACAATCAGTATTATTCGTATTGTTTTTTTTTTTCATTTATTAAGAGGCAGATTTATGCAATTGTTTAATTGGAAGATGAAATAAAAATGTTAAAGTAAAATGATGCTTACTATCTAGTAAAATTCTTTAACTGAAATGTTAAGTAGACTTGATTTAAATAAAAATAATAGACAAAGAAAAACTATTTAATTCTCTTGGCATCAATTCTCTAGAAATTCATGGGAAAAAAAAGGAAAAATCAATTGTCAATTAAGTGAAAGACGCCAGAAGCAATGTCAGTTTCACTTTGATGAACAATTTGACTTCAAAATTGTATAAAATAATTTGAATTTTTTATGGAGAATGATGGGTTGAGTTTGGGTTTGGGTTTGTTTTTGAGAATGGGAGGTTGGTGGAAAAATTGGAAGTTGGTATTCTGTGATAAAAGCCTGCCATGCTGCAAGTCCATAAAAATTTGCATAAAATTCAAATAAAATAAACGACAAACATTATAATCATTAGTAGCCTGGACCAGTGGGCTTCCAAGGTTCTTTCACTACTCCAGCTCCAGCAGTCATCTTCAGTCTCCTGGGTGCAGTGACACAAGACACTGGACACGGGACACAAGCCTGATTGCATTGGAGAGTACCTCTCCACTGTCTTATCCTCTCTACTGCTGACTTATTTATGGAGTTTCTATGTTAACGAGCTCGTATATTTAAGTAAATTAATTAAGCTAATGATATATGTACCTATATATATATATATATATATGTATGCAGCAAGTTGATCTCAAAGTTTTGCTTCTTATGAGCCAATCCAATCTTGTAGAGCAATTTTTTGTTGTTCAATTTGTTCACCCATTTTTTGGGTCATGGTGAATTGTATTAATATTAGCAAATAATTGAAAACAATTGATGTGAACTGTAATGGAAATTATTAACGATAATTAATTTAATTCAATTTTATTAAATTTATTAATTGCTTACCAAACTAATTACGGTCTTATCGAGCACCACATCCATGCCACTTTTAAATTGAATTTTTGATTCCAATTGCCATTTCATTAGCGATTCAACCAGATTCTGTATATCTTTATCAAATGGATACCAATTATCCAATTGTTCAATTTGTCGAAGACATTTCTTAGCCTCATTAATTGCCCGATCACAATAAAATGGTGCAATTAACATTTTATAAAATGGAGGCAACATACAAAGGGCCACATAGGTTAATAAGATGCGTGTATCATCGCTTAGTTTTTCATTATCATCAATTGGATCAATGCCCACTGATCGGCCAAATAATATATATAGCTCACTAGTACTCAATGTAAAATCATGTCCCATAGCTGACCATAAACTTAAGCTATAGACTTCATTTATTTCAAGTATTATATAATGTAATTCTTGTACCATTTCCACAGCCTCATAAAGGCGTTGATCTCTGATCTGTGCTTTTGGAAATTTCCAATTAAGATAATTTTTATTTAAAATCTGTTGCAAGAGTCGAAAGCGTATAGTTAATAGTTCAGCTAGACGCATATGTATATAGCCAGTGAAATGCGGTCCTCCAGTTATAACAATATAACAAAATGATGCCAATGAAATGAGTGGTAAATGATGTCCTTTAGACATAAGGGCAAGTCCCCTGGTTATAGCCACAATATATAGCAAGCTGATAACGCCCAATAATACAACATTTTTCTTTAACAATTTACGATAATTGAGATTCGCTCCAAAATCACGAATCAATCTCTTATCCACGGCAGATATACGATTATAAATATTTAAATGCCGATGAACTGATAATTGTAATGACATTACAGTGACCAGAAATACCATAGTGGACATGCCCAATTCCAAACCGACAATACTTAAGACCATTTTATCCATTTCCAAGACCCGAGATCGTATATCCTCGTTTAACATTATCACAACCAGAGCACCAAAGAGACCAGAAACAATGAATGGAGCCAAGACTATGGAATAGATACGTGACCATTTGCTGATCTCTAAATGATAGAATCCATTGCAACACATAACAAATTGAATATCACAAATAAATATAATACAATCACTGAGATTATATGGCTCGGGAAAGAAAAAGAGTACCGTCATCTTGCTGGCAATGCAAATGATTAACTAATACGTGATTTGGTAACTAAATATGTAAATGCTTATAAATGTAATTAGTTAAAGTCATTAAGGTAAGTTTAATTAAGTAATTGGTAGTCATTTGATTAAGTCAGTTAACTGATAAGTGACAAACAAATTATTACAAATTAGGTAAACAAATCGGAAAATATGTATATGCATATGATTTGTGGAACTTTGAACTTTAACTATTCATATAAATATGAGCTTTAATAAAGCGAAACCAGTTCAAATTCAATGGTAATAAGCCTCAACAATGCCTGGTGACACAATGCCTTTGACTTTCACATCATCATCATCATCATCAAAGGCAACATCATCATTGTCTCAATCTCAATCTTCATGTCAACACATTCCATGGCTGCCCATTTGTTCTGAGAAGGTATTGCATAATTTACAATTTGGCCAAAAGGCGGAAATATTGACATAAATGAAGTATACAAAAGATGGCTAGGCAGCAGGGTTTCATATCAATGTCGTCGGCTGTTGCCTTAATTAATTAAACTTGATTAACGGAAATTTTATGATTGTCCAAAACGACAGCAGGAGGCAATCAATCATGACTCCTTCTTGTCCCCATTTCCTCAACTTTTGGACTTCTTCTGTTAATTATTTGGTATTAAATATTTATGAATGTCCCAAAACTTACTGAAAGGCAGTGTAAAATTAATTAGCCAATCGATCCATAAAACAATTGACGTACCAAAAAGACACCATTGAATATGAGAAATCGTCGTAATGAATTTGGCTTTTGTTTATTTTTGGATACTCTCAAGCATTAAGTGTGATATGGAATATATAAATCATTTTATATGTTCATATTCAATAAAGTAAAATATTTAAAAAGGATATCGCTAATTGTTTAAAAAGTTAACTAATTTATTTGAGTCGATTTCTAGATATGCACATAGGGAAATAAACTCCTTTTATATCTATATATACATATATCATTTTTTATGCATATGAGTATTTTTCCCTGTTAAAATGATTTATAAAATATTCTAAAAGAAAAAAAAATTTGGCACAAATATGCTGATAAATTGTTAAATGCCGAATAGTTTTTAAAAATTTTTGTTGAAGTTAAAAAATTCTTTCCAATCTCTGACAAAAGTTTTTTGAGCATTTTTTTTTAGTTTGATACTGACTTAATACAAAATAATATTCAAATAATAATTTATTTTAATAATATTTTTTCAATAAGACCTTCCAATTACTCATTCATATCCAAAATCACTTTTCTTATAAATAATACATATGAAAATCATTTACTTAATCATATTAAGTTAAGTAGATAGCAAGATAGATATCTAACTGAATCACTATCAAAAATATCTTAAATATAATACAAATATGTATATGCCAATAATTGGAGT
Source organism: Drosophila sturtevanti (assembly GCA_018150375.1). Classification (NCBI taxonomy): domain Eukaryota; kingdom Metazoa; phylum Arthropoda; class Insecta; order Diptera; family Drosophilidae; genus Drosophila; species Drosophila sturtevanti. The sequence continues at coordinate 214,466 of JAECWJ010000324.1, read as the reverse complement.
TTATTTTTGCTTTTTTTTCCCCGGTCAGCAAATCAATTTTTCCATGTCAAATAAAATGCCAAAAATTTCTTGCCATCTCTCCCCACAAATCTCTATCATTCCTTGACAGCTGACACTCTAACTGGCTGACTGATTGACTCACTGACATGTCCAAATAATAATAATAACAATAACAATAGCAAAAAAAAAAAAAAGAAAAAGGTTAAACAAAACAAAACAAAACACTTCTTGGCCTTATTCAATTAACGTTAATTTAAAATGCCAACACATATCCGTGTCCGATCTCTGACTCTATCTCCCTTTCTCTATTATTCTATTGCCACAAATAAAAATGCTAAACCGAAAATTGCCACATGACCTTCATCAAAAATGTTGTTTTTTTTGTCAAGTTTGTTGATTGGCCGGATTCGAATGGGGATTGAAAGAAAAATAAAATATAGATACTGAATTAAGATGGGGGAAATTAGTTTTAAGGGTCAAATGCTTGATAAAGAAAAATCTTGTGGAAAAGCTAAATAAAATATACGAAAACTTATACAGGAAATAATTTAATTGTTAAGTCGGAATTTAGTTACTATAGTTCTAGGAATTTGTACAGTGGAGACAATATTTAATACATTTTAATACTGTTCATTTTGGAATTGTTCAACACTGCATTAAGAGATTGTAACCAATAAATTTCACTTTTAAGAAGTAAATTTAAGTGGAATGTCTGAAGGAAATAAAAATTATTATAATTTTCGCCAAGTGATTCGAGTTGATTAAAGTATGTTTGGGCTTATATTTATGTTTAAAATTAGTTAATTGAATAATCGCTCTATCAACAATTTGCTAAGCTAATCTATTTTGCATCCAACAAATTTTACATTAAAGAAATTTATTTAAGTTCCAATTGTGTTTCAATGTGAGAAGGCAATAAAAATTGTTATAATTTCCGTCAAGTGATTTAAGATGCTTAAGTATGGATATAATAAATTATAGTTATTTATATTTAAAGTAAGTAAGTTGAACTTGCAAAATAAGCTAAGTTATTTCCTAAGTTTACTAAGTTATTCTTTATACTATTCATAAAATTTTACATTTAAGCAATTTATTTATTTTCCGTCTAAAAGTATTTGAACAGTTTAATGCTTTTTGTTAAAAGACAGCTAATTTTTTAATTAAACGTAATTGTAATATATTGATTAAGATCCGTATTTATATTATTATTATTTTTTTTTTTCATAAAGAGCTCAGACGTCTTAGAGAGTCTGGTCAATTAAAATAGGATTACCGCGTCGTTAAGTTTAAATAAAGAAAAAATCATCGAGAATAAAAATTATCTTTAATAAAATGAAAGTTAAATTTTACATAATTTCATAAACAAAATCAACGTGCTCTAGTTTTATATTGGAAAATTCAATAATAATAATTAAAATGTTTTTAACCAAAGAGGTAGAATTATTTATGCATGCGGAAGTGGAGGTAAATTTATAGCAAATAACTAAAATGTTATATTAAAATATATAAAAGTTAAATTATGCTTCTGTTTGACACAATTAAGATGAATAAAAGTTGACGATGTTGTTGTTGTTGCTTTTCACTAACCTTTAAATTGTACCATAAAACGAAACGTTACAATAGGCCCATAAATTCGCTTCGATGCAACTTATAACAATTGGGCCATAAATGACAAGGCAAATGGCTCCGCATTGATTGGATACATACTTTATATGTATATGTATATATATATACATATATACATACATATACCGATGTGACCTATCAAAAGTCAGTGAAACGAACATTGGCAGTCAAGGGAAAGTGGCCATCAAAGGCAAGTTTCATTCAGCTCCTTCAGCGGATTTTACTCCTCTTGTAATATTAACAAGTATTGCATGCATCAAGGCGTTTAATGTTAACGAGCCAATAACTGCATTTGCTTCTTTTATAAAACACTCACTTCCATATAAATACACACAGACACATATGGGTGATATATATATGTATACATATGTATATACATACATGTGTTATCATCGCCATTGAAATATGCCCCACGTCCGCTATGGCAAACGATATCGCTACCATCTTTTCGTCTGATACTACCACTGATGTTGGCATTGCATGTTTTCCTTGCCTTGGTGCATAAAACCCATTCAAGTATTCTATCTACAGATACGTAAGTATATATATATGCATGTATACCATCACCACCCACACGAAAAAAAAGAACAAGTGTAGAGAAAGGATAATAATATTGCTTTTTCCTTCGTGCGGCATATGACCTTTTATTCGTATTATCTTATTTGAAATGAACGAATAAAATATGGTCATCTTTGTGGTCAACCTGCTGAAAGTTTAAAATAAATGGGAATTATTTTTGATATATATTAAGAAAGATTTTGGCTAGTAGTTGCAACTGCAACTAAACTAGTTAAATTGTTAGAGGACTATCGTTAGAGAGAAATTTTATTTTTAAATTAACTTTAAAATAACTTTAAAAAGCCAATTGAGCTCATATCGCACTGTTTAAAATTACTGAAATCAAATTATGATTCATATAAAAGTTGATAAAATGAACGGAAAAATATTTGGGAATAATTTTTAAGTAAAGGCAAATTTAAAAAATACACATTAGCCACTATCTATAAACTCAAAATTTTTAAAGATTTTCCAAGAAAAATAATGAAACTTATTCATGTAAATATGTTAAGGGTAAAGCAATAGTTTTGAGCTTAAGTTTTTATTACAAATAACTAAAATAAGCAGTCTTATTTATACCTCGAAATATTTTAAAATAAAATGCTTTTCCATAGCACCAATATTTTCCTTTTAATTAAATTTCTATGTCAAAGGTTGGAATAGATTAATGAAAGTTTTTACTTGTTTTTAGATTGTTGTATTTAGAAATATTTCAAAATTCTATTTGGAAAGTTCTGTTCGTTTTGCCATTTTCGAACATTGGTTTATTTCGGAATACATATTTAAATATAATAATGGATTTCAACAGCTTATCTATAATATAGCCGTTTATAATTACATATATATTTCTATGAGTATTATTTAAACAATTCATAGAAGGTAATCTATTTTATGTATTTATGTTGAGTAATATATTTATATATAAATATGTGTAATTGTATATGGATACTAATGTGTTCTAATTTTATACTTTTATTTCTGTTTGTATTGTTGCTCTCCTTAAAAATAAATCTTGTTTCTTTGTTAATCGCTATATCTTACATACTCATGTTCTGTTAAAATATTTTAGTTCTGTTAAATGCTAGTGTTGGTAAATAATTAACTGGGTTTCTCTCTATCTCTCTTTCTGTTTACACAAATAATTCTGCCACAACTTATTTTAACAGTTTTACTTAATTATTCTTTTAATCTTTTACTAGATTATCTAAGACCCCTCACTATAGTAAAAAGTTTAAACTAAAACTTTATTTTAAATACATTTTATTAAAAATTTGTAGTAATCATATTTTTTTGCCTTAAAGTATGGCACGAACATTTCTCTGTTGACAAGGGACAATAATTTCTAAATTTTTGGTTTCATTTAGTAATTAAAAATTTTAAAGTTTATCTTAAAATTTACCTTGCAAATGCATTGTTCTTTATTCGGTTGTTATCTACAATGTTGCAAGAAGAAAAAGAAAACATAATTTTCCTTCCTCATTTGGCTGCCGCACATTCCTTTGAGCTGCTGCTGTTGTCTCAACCAGAGCTGATTAATGAGCTGCAAATGATGTTATTCGCTTCGCTGGCAACAAGTAGGACACAAAGATACATGAGATGCAACCACAATCTCCCCCCTCCCCCCTCCCCCAATCCACAACACTTTGAGTGACGCCTGCTTAAGGGCGGCGGTGGTATTCATAATGATGCTGTTGATGTTGCACTCCCATTGTTAGCATATGCAGACAAGTTGGCATTCATCGAATACATTATTTCACTTGTTGCGTCAGTGCAACAACAGCTGTTGCCTTTGCAGCTGTTCATAAAATGAAAAATAACAAAAAGTACAAAAAAAAAAAGAATATTGCAAACGCACAGATTCCAGGCAAATGCCTCTGACACATTTAGTGTCCACAAACTTTCGTTTTATGTGCAACTCCTACACACTTTTCTATATCCTCCCTCTCTTGTTCCTCTTCTACAATGGGGAATCCAATGGAAGACTAAAAGTAAGAAAGTAAAGAAATTTTTAACAATTGGCAGATGTCAGCTTTAAGCCATTTTTAAAAGCAAAGTTGCAACTAAAACTTTTTATGCTACCCGTTTAACAGCCATTTACAAGTTTGGCGATAGGGGAGATGGGGTGAGGAAGGGTAGTGAGAGGGGGGGATGTTGGTGTGGCAGCTACTTAAATTGGATACATGAAGCACCAGTTAAAAATGCAATTGTGAAAAAAAGTAAAGTGAAAAAAATAAAACAACAAACACAGAAAAAGAACATAAGCGATTCTCCCTACTTATGGCTTAATACACAGCTAAACGATGGAAGTGGCAAGCAAATAAACTGTTTTTATTATGACCATAATTTGCGTTAGTATTAATCCAATTTAATTGGCTAAACACTAATTTGACTTCAAATGCAGTTTGCTTTGTCTTTTAGAAAATTGAAATGAAAGCACAAAACTTATAGTGCAAGTACTCGTATATACATACATACATACATATATAGGTATCCAATTTTCTTACTATTTATATATATATTATTTACAGGTTGATTTTTTATAACAATTGCAACAAAAATAACTTTATTTTTAATAGATAAAGTTAAGTTGGCGAGCTCTTTTTGTAGGCCTACAAAATTTTTGGATATGCAATTGAATTATTTATTTTAAATAATTGCTATATTTATATTTAATATATAGAGAAGAATATCCCGTATTCGTTAAGAATTTTAGTCTAGTCATTTATTTTAATAATTGTTCCTAACAGATAATAATATCAAATATATAGGTATATAAAAGAATTATAATAGCAAATGAAACCCATTCGGAAATGTTTAACTTTCAAATGGTTTTATCGAAAATTATAATTATATATGTACATAAATTATAAAGTTTTATGTTAATAATGGTTTATAAATAAGTTACCATGACATTCATTATATTATTAGTTTTATTTTAAAGTTCTTTCTAATTGTTATTGTTAATTGTTTTTTCACTTCAAAGTAGCCTTAAAATAAGAGAAGTTAATATTAAAGTTACATATAAGTGAAATTAATATATAAGTTAAATAAATAAAATTAAAACATGAATTTATTATACATTAATTAACTGAAAATTTATGTACTTATTTATAAATCGACTTTGCTAGATCTACAAATCATTAAATCTAACTTACTTTCTTTTTGACTCAGTTAACGTTTTAATATTATATCTACAAGAGATGTAATGGTTTAATTTACTTCTTAATACTATAAATATCTACTTGAATTAGGAAAAAGAGTTTATTTAGTATACTTCTATTTACTTTTGACAATTAAATTAAGTCAAAATTTTGATTTTATTTCCAATTGCAGACGACAGACAGTTTCTTATATTATTCGATTGTAAAACTTGACAACCCTAAACTGATTCGGTATTAAAGTTGAAAAATAAAACGTTTTACATATCACTTTAAAATGCCAACACAAAAAAGTATGTGCATATAGAATTTATCGTGATTTAATCGTGAATAAGCCTCTTCCAACCAAAACGACAAATTCGAATGGATGAAGCAAACTATTTTGTTTGTAACAAATTTTTGTAGAGTTGTAACTTTTTACCAACAGAAACTAAAACTGTTGTTGTTGTTGTTGTTGTTGTGGTTGTAGACTAAAGTTGATCTGATTTTGGGTCACGAGTCCATATTAATGGCAATTGATTTTGGTTTTTGGTTGAAAGTGTGACTAATCCTAAACTGTGCACATTTTATTCGGTTTTTATGCTATTGGAGGGGAAATTTTCATAGTCATAATTATGTAAGTGAAAGTGGTTTTTGTTTTTTTTTTCTTCTTTTTTTTTTTTGTTTATAAAAATAGAGAAAATGAAATTTTTTTTTGCTAAATGTTTTGAAGAACCTATGCCAACTTTATCTTATTTTTGAATATTCATCGTTGGTAATAAACCGGTTTGAAATTCCAATTGATTAGTCTCTGTCAAAGGTCAGATTTGCATATTTGAACTTTCTTCCGCCGCGTGGTAAAAGATTATAAAAGTCAAACAGAATTGGCAACAGCGTTTCAGTTATTATCGAAAGATCTAAGGCATATAATCTTAAAGAGAAATGAAACTGCAGGGAAGTTGGACAATTTGTATGCTGATCATGTTAATGGCCATCAGCACTGCGGTGGATGGTGAGTAAATCGAAATGGATGGAATGATAAATATAGTGATGTGTGTTTGTTTTTAATAATAACAAACAGGTCGTCGTTTGGCCCTACGTCCGTTGTCATTGAAAGAGTTACGTAGAGCTTTACGTGAATCGGGTCAATTGGATGATACACCAGCTGGTCGTTCCGTTGCATCAGCTTTGGCTGGCATCAAGGGCTTTGCTTTGGGCATAACCAAAGGTGTTGGCGGTTCAATTCTATTCGATGTTGTCACCTCGAATGCTACTTTGGAATATGTAAGCAATCTATTAAGCTCATCGTCATCATCATCATCGGATAGTGGCAGCAGTGGGACAGCTCAAGAAATTTGCTTTAGAAGCCGCAGTGCAGATGGCGACCTAATACAGGGCAGAAGTTCTAATAACAATGATGAGGAAGAAGAAAGAGCCACAGGAACGGTTACTGGCACGACCCCGACAACAACAACAGGAACTGGAACTGGAACAGGTGGTTCTAGTGGTCTTACCTGTATCGTCTTAAACAAGGACTCTACTAAAAGAAGAAGACGCGATACTAAGGAAACAGAGAAGACTTTTGTCAAAGATCCAACAAAGCGACTGAAGCGAAGTCTGCGACAGCGGCTTGTCAAGAGACAACATTAAAATTATAATATTCTCTTGACATATTTTTATAGCTATAATTTATTTATTGATTTGTATTAGTTTATTAAAAAAAAATTTAATTGTTCAAAGTGTGAAAAAGAAGCACGTGGTGTTTGTCATTAATGACCGAATGACATGACAATATTTGATGAGCTAATGTCGAAGGAACACGTTAGAGATACTGTGATATCGTTTGATTTAATCAATGAATGAAGGCGTGGGCATATATATGAGAGACTTCCGAGATACACACACACACATGCACACGCAAACACCCACAGATTTGCAATGTCACGCACATAGACAGAGACACAAACCAATCCCCCCCACACACACACACACACATATTGTAAATAGAAATTAATACAGCGAGTCCTTTCTTCTTCCCTTTTCTGGTTTCCCTTACTACGGCTGTTGTTGCTACCCTTACTGCTTCCTTGTATGCCTTATGTAAACATTGAAATGTCATTGCCGACGACAAGAGGCCATTGGCCAAGCCATAAATCTCTTTGGCCACAATTTATTAACTTTAACACTAGCCAATGTCAACTGAATGTATATGAAATGGTATGGTCTGGCTCAGTCTATGGTATTGTCTCTCATTTCTGTGATTTTCTCTATTGATTTTGATGTGAAATTTATGTGGTTGAAAGACCTTCGTAGCTACTTACCAACTATTTGTATTTATTGGCCATGTCCGAGCCTTTCTTCTTTTACTTCTTTTGGAGTTTAGGGTAAGGGAATTGCAATGGCAATGCTAATGTTATATTCCATCGCCCATCTAACTAACGAGTCTATATATACATACATACATACATATATAATAGTATCTTATAGTTGAATCAAATTATATTAGTTTGCCATTTATTATTTATGCTAATGCATTAAAAGCCAATCTAAGAATTAGAGTGTCAGTTGAAATAAAATTTAATATCAATGATGGGATAATATTTTCAACTTTTCTGCGGAAAGTGTCACTTTGTTATTAGATACATACATATAGCTTTAATAAAATAAAATGTTTATTCATTTCATTATAAGTATCTTAAAGAACATTTGCAAACACTACAAAAGTTTTATGCTGTTAATGAACACTAATAGTCGCGACTCGGGAGACAGATTGGTACTTGATCCAGTCGTACAAAGAACTGCACCCGAAGGTTTTAAAAGTTATATTATTTTGATGAAGATGAAAACAAAAATATATATACTTGCATATATACATATATCATTCACTTCTTTTTTTCCATTTTGACGACGCTACTTTTTTCAGCGAAGTATTACTTCCCTAGGGGTAAAACACAATACAAACTTGAACAAAAAAACAGTAGGGAAGTTTGATTGAGCCTCCATAAGCCACTGACCGTCCATCCAGATTCACGGAATCAGCTTAAGCGAACATTTTCCGAGTGCGGCTAGCATATGCCAAGAGAGATTAATATAGCCAGAATTTTGACAACGCGGATATTAACTCAAGTAATAAAAAATAACAGAAAGACTTGGAACGTAGTGTGACGCTTTTAAAAAGAAATGTTTGGAAATGGCAGATGAATATCATGCCTTATCATGATAAATACATAATGTTTAATAATTTATGTAATTCTGTATTGGAAGTTTATTTGTTATTTCATTTTTTTCGTGATTTGAATCAAAGAACTCTGGCTTTCGGCAATTCAAAATAATAGACATCCTTTCTAAGAATCCAATCGATTATTAAGCATGAAGTGAACTCTAAGTTTTAATACTCTACAAGGATTCTGAAGTCTGGATACTTACAACCCAAGGTACTTGGGATTCTTTGTATATAATTTTTGTGCTTTAAAAATTACATTGTTTCCATGTTCTCCGGTGGGTCGTCAATGTCCACATATGTACATACATATGTATGTATGTATGTATGTATGTATATACATATGATTGTTCTTTGAGTAATATGTCCTAAGCTATTCGAAGTCGGACATTGCTTCATCAAATTTAAAGTTTCCATAGAAATAAAGGGGCTAGAATATTTTTTAAAAGCCTTCCAGTTATAAAGTGTATTTAAATCTGTTGTTTAGTTTGTAAAGCATTAAGAAAAGGGTTTCTGTACCTTAAAGTTCGTATCAGTACTTAAAGAGAATTATAATCGAAAAATATTTGAACAAAAAGTTTGTCTGGCTGAATTATAGAGATAAGTGAGATACATATGTAGATATCAAAGAGATGTCGAGTTATAGCGACAGCTTCACAATTTGTCTACTTAAGCATACAGAAAATAGAAAACAAACAATCTCAACTAAGTTCTTTTGACCCACTGACATAGACACCGTTAGAGACTATTGTAAAGTCAACTTCCAGCATCTTAATTGAACTAAAGTCATTTTTCCTCCCTTGAACTTCGTAAAGGAAACCTCAAAGTCAAAGTTAGTGACTTTACATGGATTTATATAGAAATTTATGAATGTATGTAAGTATGTATGGATACTTACGAGGGGAAAAAAACCTATAAAAGAAATCAACATATTGTAATAATAAAGGAAACTTGAAAAAAAGCAGCAAACTCCAATTAGTGGGCATTTCACACACTTAATGACCAAACCACCCAACCGTATAAAGCCCACAACGGACCAACTATTTCAATGTAACAATTTCTAGCAATAGCTGCTGCCAACCCCGAAAGAGAAAGCCCGAGAACTGAGAACTGAAATTGCGTACTAAATGCGCTAAATTACTAACTAAATGCCGCAAGTGCCGCCCAAGGGCATGGGTATGGGTATGGGCATGGGTATGGGCATGGGCATGGGCATGTCTTGAATTTCACAAATGAACGCCTGTACTGTAAGGAGAAGGGCAGACATTGGGTTTCGACGGGGGTCGAGAGGTTAGGGGTGGCCACAGTCGTCGATGACATTTAAGCGATAAGGAAAAAGAACTGTTTGCTTTCTCTCTGTATGTGTGTGTGTGTGTGTGTGTGTGGTTTACTGTTAGTGGGCGGGACGGGGTCAAAGCAAAACTGTTGTGGTTGTTGTTTCTGCTGTTGCTGTTATTGCCTGCCGCTGTTGGCGTTGCCATTCCCGTGGCTGTTGCTGTTGTTGCTGCCCTGAGCATAGTATGTATTAACTATGCAGGCGTGTGAAATGTGGCATCCCCAAAATCTCAAAGAGAGAAAGCAAAAAAAAAAAAAAAGGAAAAAAATGAGGGGAAAAAATAATAAAGATAGAAAAGCCAAATAGTTGTTGATATTTCTTTTTCTATTTCATTTTTTTTTTTGCTTTCGATTTTGTCATGAAGCTAACTTTTACAGCATTGAAAATTGTTTTAAATGTTAATGTTGGTTGTTCTTGTTGTTGCTGTTTTTTTTTTTACTGATACTAAAAGGAGGCGTCTTCCTGACACCCATTTCACACGCATTTTTTTTATTGCACTGAAAATCCCAAAGCCAACAAATAATTGAGATGTTTTTTCTTTTTTTTTTGCTTTACTTTGCCCCGAGCATATCAGACAATGTGCCACATATGTACATACATATGTATGTTTGTACATATGTATGTCAGAGAACGAGGGAAGGCGAATAAGTAATTTAATTTCTTAACATAAACCAAAGCTTATTGTGTCGTAAGTTTTGGGTAGTGCCAGTTGATGATGGTTACCTAAAGATATAGTGTTTTAACTAGGGGATTAAACTTGAAGTTCATTAAACTTAATATATTAACATTTACAGATTTCAATTTATTTGCTTGTTGCATATTATACATAGTTAATTTAGTTGTAGTTTTCTTTAATTATTGTTTAATTGTGAAATCAATAAAAGTTAAAACAAAACAATTACCGATTGCGGAGAAAACTAAATAAATATTATACAATAGATTTAAATAAAGTGAGATGAACTTTAAATGTATATTTCGTGTGAAGTTATTGTATTAGGTGAATCCACTCATACTTAATTAATTATATACATATATGAATCTCTATATGGGCAATGTGATTGCGATAACAGATTGAATTTATTTAATTATGATAGCAGTCCTCGGAAGATTAGTTGTCTAAGTGGCCCAGACATTTTTAGGCAACTGAACAACGAGGATCCGGGTTTGAATCCCAGGCTAGTGCATGGATGTAGTTTTCGTCTAAGCCGAAGGCCTTCAGCTGCCAGAGTTTGTAAAATATAATTATGTTGATAGTTTACAAGAGTATCTTAATATAAATAATAATATTAAATTATGTTAATCACTAACATTCTGTTAAAAGCTTCTTTTCTGTTAAATGCTAGTGTTAAACAACAAATTTTTCTTGCGCATGATATTTAATCTTAAAGAAAATTAAAACAATGTATAGATTGTTAAACGAGAAAAATATGTAAAAATATTAAATGTGCCTCTGTTTAATAAATATAAGCGTAAATTATATAACCCGAAGATCAAAAGCCTCACAAGTCGAAAAGATGAAGGCAAATTTTTTTATTTCCAATTAAAGATTAAATAATTTGAATATAAGAATTTTATATAAGAAGTGAAAACCCAGTTCAACCAGTGGAGTAGATAGCGAGTAGGTTGGCCTTAAATATTAAATAAACTACAAGGAAAATTCAAAGAAAATTATAGAATTTTATTTATTTTTTGAAGAATTATATACATACATATGTTGGTCGATATGAGTATATCAATGTATATATGAATTAGAGGAGATCGATGTGCATATGTATATCGTATTACACATTTTAAAAAGTTTACGTTTCTAAAACTTAATAATGTTTCCTTATTCAATAATTACCATTTTAATACTATTCATTCTCCTCTCGTAAATGGCAGTGCTTATCCCCTTTCGTTTCTCCACACGCACTTGTGTTAAATTATGCGGGTTTTGGTTTTTATTGCAATACCGCTCATTTCTTTTTCGCTTTGCTTTCTGTTGTTTTTTATATGAATGTTTTTCTAAGAGGAAATTCTCCAGAGTACCAGCAGAAGATGCAGAGATGGAGTGAAACAAGAGAGAGAGAGAGAGAGAGAGTGAGAGAGACCTTCTCAAGCAGGTGTACACTTGAAAATCAAAATCTTTACAAAAGTCACCATGACGAAAGGGAGAGTCAGTCATATACATACATACATACATACATATATACATATGTGTGCATACATAGTCTTATATGTTTGAGGGGGTTTTGGGGGTTAAGGGGTGTCTGTTATGCCTCGTTGCCCTGACAAGATGTTGTTGTTGGCATTTTGAATTAATGGCACTTGCCACCCTCGAGAGTCATCACATTTTCACTTTCACTTTCACATCTGGTTGCAGCTTCAGTCTTCACACTAATGAAGATAAAATCCTTCATCACCCCCCTAAACAGAAAACAACAACAACAACAACAGCAACAACAACAACGAAAAGAAATGGAGTTATGGTTCGCGACGATATCATTGCAATTCGTGACAATGCCCCTGATACCGTCACCCACTGACACCCACCGACACGTGACTGCCCGGAAATGCCGCATCTCACGTCGTGGTTAGTCCTAATAGATTTTTGATTTGTTTGTTGTGTATCCTGTGTGCCATCGCCACAATCGAATCCAATTGTGAACCGCTCGTGCGTCTCTGATTGGAATAATGATTTCGTCGTTCCCCCTTCAAATTTATGAGACAACATCAAGAAAACAGAAAAAAATCCCAAACAACAAAAATGAAGAAGAAAAATCAATAGGTAAAGAAAAAAAGTGAAAAGCAAAATCCAGGGACCTGTTAAAGCAGCCGAATAATTCAATAAAGAAATCACGCAAACTGGCTAACAAAAGACGATACTGTTGCTTCTTATTTTGGCTAGGTGAAAGACGCCCAAGGCCAAGACCGAAAAACCAAAAGAACAAAATAAAAAAAAAAAAAAAAAAAGAAAAGAAGCGAAGATTAAAAGCAAAACTGAAAGTTTATCTGTGTTTCGGTTTTTATACCCTATAAACAAACTAAATGAGTGGGTATATGTGAGTCCTTGTCTTAAAAGTCAATAAATCTATAAATAAAATGAGTAAGCTAAAAAAATATCTTAGTAAATATTTGTGCGCTTAAAAGCACAGCAGGAAATTGAAAGTAAAGAAAATAAATTAAACATTTATATTCTCGTGTTCTTGTGCTCGCTTTCAAATCCTGTAAACAAATGTTTTCCCATAAGTCCTTTAAATTCCGCATCAGCATCAACAGATGCCGTTGCATAATTCGTATTTAAACTACATTTTTGTAGATATTTCAGTTTCATGTTTAATATACTATATGGCAACAGCAAAGTTCAAGCGAATCTAATTATGGTCTGTTTTAGATAGTCAACCCTTGTAGTTATCTACTTGCAACTTTCCAACACTGTTACGTTAAAATGGGGTATGTGATAGTCGTTGCCCTAACTTCTAATAAGAATTTTTCTGTTTCTGCTCTTTTCCAATGTTTTCGTTTGTTTTTGTCTATTTAGCGATGGGCCAACATTTTACAAATTGTTTCAATTAAAAAGTTTACTGCTTTTGCTTGGCCGCTAATCGGCTTGCGATTGACACGTGCCCCCAACTCGCTGTCCAGCTTTATTTTTTTTTTTTTTTGGTTTTTTTTTGTTGGCGGGCAAGAGCTAATTGCGGCCTTGGCTAGAAGCGTTTATAAGTCAGAAAACTTGATTGCATAATACACTCATTGCGTTGCTAATTGAAAAGCCAAAAGCTGTGGCCAATTAATTACAAAATATATTTATAATCAGCTCGAAAACAACAGAGCAACAAACGACAGAGAGAGAAAAAATATAGAGAACCTACCAATAGCAGGAAAAAAAGACGTTCATGGCACTAATTAATTTAATTGATTTAAAACCCATTTCAGAACTAGTCAACATTGGATTCTCCCGATTCTTTTTTTCGAATTGCAGTTTATCTATTTTGTTTGTTTGCGTTTGGACCAAATGAAATTGACTTGTAATTAAAAAGTTTTGCAAATTGATTGAAAAATCTCAATGTCCAAACAATAAAACCACACACACAGGACACACACAAAAAAAGGGTAAAGCTAAAAAGGCTAATTACAATCATTAATTAAAAATGATTTTTTTCATAGGATGCCAAAAAATCTAAGAGAAATTTAACACGTAATATTATTACGGTACGGTGGTAATTTTTCTCTTTTGCTATAGAAATCGTATAAGAGAATTGGTTAAGTCTTATACAGATAAATAAGTGTATGAACTGACCTAGGTCAGGGCATAGGAAGTTGGTTTCCAAAAATGTTGTAAGCCAACAGAACTTGTTGAAGTGCCCTCAACAGTATTTAAATCTAATTTTGTATTAATTTGTTGAATTTTGAATAAAAAAATTACAAGAAGCCCCTACAGGAATCCATAAAAGATTCAAAAGGTATTTTTAAGGAAACGTGCAAACAATTTAACTCTCATTTAGATAAAACTAAGCTAAAAAAATCTTAAACCTTGGAAAGTTGTAAATGTCCAAATTAAATCACATGTAAATTACACTTTAAAAATAATTAAAAAACATTTTGAAATCGAACAGGATTTTATATTTAAGCAGCAAAACCAAATTCATAGAGCTCATCGAATGACACTGCCTATAAGAGAATATCTTTCGCTCTTTCTCCCTGATAGATACTCTCTTCTTTTAGTTTTACCGCACGAAGGGATGTCGTATTTCGGCCAAACGATGTCAAATGTGCCGAAGAAAAACACGAAATGCTTTAACAGAATGGAAAATGTTTTAACAGAACCAAATACGTTTTAACAGAACAAATTGTGTTAACAGTACGAAATAATATTCTTCAGTTTCATTCTGTAACTCGAAAGTGAAGCACGCGTTTTTAATTTGACGACGGTTTTGTTGATTCTGCCTCATATTGGATGGATAGTGTCAATAGTTAAATAGTGCATTTTTCGAATTTTAATAATCGGATAATAACCATCAATATATATAGTGTGAGTGATTACAAATAAAAGAAAAAAGAGATATATTTCTCATTTGACAACATTCTGTTGCATACTTTGCGGCAAATTGAATTTCAATTCGATATTTGCAAAAGAAAATACACAACAACAACAATGTAAAAGATGTGAGCAAAAGAAGCATAAGAAAACAGCAGAAAAGAAAACAGAAAAAATCAAATAGCAAAAATTACAACATAAAAACCTACATTTTCTTATGGCTCCCAAGTGAGTGCTTCTTGGCTGACACTAATTTGACGGAATTGTTAGTTGACCAGCGTTCAAAAGGCAGAAACAGAAACAGCAACAATAACAAAAGCGAAAAAGCAAGAAAAAAAGGGAGCACAAATCGCGTGTCGACCTACCACGATAATAATAATAAAACGTTGCGGATAACAACTACAACGAGTACTGCAATAACAACAACAACAACAACAACAATAATACCAACAATAATACCAACAATAATAACAACAACAACAAAATGTTTGCCCGCCCACATTTTTCGTCACCCATCGCATCCTTCTCATCTCAAGCCAATTTCGGATTACTCAACTGGCTCATCAGTTGGCTGGTATTGCTGATGCTATTGCTTAAAGGTGAGCCCCAGAGTCAAGCTTTTTAATTAAATAATCCAATTTATTTTCATTTAATTTCTAATTAAATTTAATTTGTTTGGCTGCCGCAGCATCTAATTGCTGTACCCTAACAACGAACCCCATCCATATCGTCATTCTCTGTTCTCTTCTGTTTCATTCTGTTCTCTTCTTGTTCTGTCTTTCTGTCGCTCTTCTGTTTTTCTGTGCCCGTGAATTTCCTGTCTAATTTCCGCCATCTCGTAAGCAAAAAAAAAAAAAAAAAATAAAATAAAAGGAAAAAAAAATGAAAAAGAAAAAGGGGAGCAAATAGCAGCTATGCGAATTAAAATTGTTAAAAAATTCTTTCATTTTGTCGTCGAGAATTTTCATTTTCTTCAAGCGACTAATGTTTGTAATTTTATTTTTGTTTCTTTTTTTTTCCCCCTAAACACTTTATAAAAAGAGTCAAAGTTTGTTTATTCACTTTGAGAAAAATGTCACTTAAGACATATATCTTTGTACATCGATTTTGGTATCTTTGTATATATGTATTTATATGTATATATATAAATATATATATATATATGTGCATTTGTTTCTGTAGCACAATCATCTACTCGAGCTTTAAATTGAAACATTTTATATTGAACATTTTATATTGAACTAGTTTATTTATGGTATTATCTATGATATTGAGGATATTTAAAATATTTTTTTGATATGTATGCATCAAATATATTTCTGTTCCATTTCTTTTATCCTAAATGCCTTCTAATTAGTGAAAACCAATTTCGTATTTCGATCTAAAAGAAGTAAAATAATAATACCACATACAAGTACTGATATTTCAATAGTGAGTAATGTATGTATGTGTACTTAACTGATCAGTTGTCTGCCTTTAAGTGCAGAGCACTTGATAAATGAAAAGGCTTAATTAAGATAGATATTTATTTTAAGACCGCAAACATAAAAATAAATTAATCCTATGGTCAATAAAAAAACTTATGGAAGGAGAGACATTGGATGAAGAAATGTTTCAATTGGTTATTTATAACACACATAGCACATCATTTGCAGCTACAATTTAGTAAGTAAATATGTAAACAAAGGCAAGAAGTAATTAAATAACTGATTTCTCTGATTAGTGGAAGTTAATGGGTAAGCACGCGCAAGGTAAACTTTCGTATGGCCCCCCTTTTTTATTTCATTTAGTTATAATTCTCAACTGGTAATGGGTGGTATGGCATACAGGTTCTATCCATTATTGGGCTGAATAGACAAATTACAGATCTTTTATGAAGTTTATAAATACAACTAAAAAAGAAATTTTAATACAACGCAGTCAAATTTCGCAAATAATAATAACAAATTAAAAAGTTAAAAGAACATTTTCACTTGATTTAAATCAAAGCTTACATCATGATGATAATAGCTTATTTAATCGTACTTCTTTTAATAAGATTATATACTTCTTTCTTTTATGTAATAAAGTGTAAATATAACTAAATAAGATAATTTTAGGTTCGTTCATAAAATATAATGTAAGTTAATTTATTTATTTTTAGAAATTTATTAATTAATCAGTTTATTAATATTATTATTAAGCAATATTATCATAATGTTATTATATAGTAGTATTTATAAAATGCAAACTAACAATTATTTAGGTTAAAAATTATTTATTATTAATCTATATACTTATACAATCTTTTAAATAAATTATATACATTGTAATTCATGTTAAGACAATAACAGATCTGATCAAAAATATAGCTATTATCTTAGAATAAGTTTTAGACTTTGTCTATTTATCTATGATAACATTTTCGTATAAACTTTGTTTATAAATCAAGTCAAGTTGATGCTGTCAAAGTTATATCCGACATTTTACCCATTTTCCTTTTGGAATGATGTTCCATTTGAGTTGAGTAAAACGAGTATAGAATCCAACATAGTTAGTTATGGTAACAGCCTTGGTATCTAAGCAAAGGTCATTTCGGCAGTGGGAATATGAATGACACATTTTATGCCCATATGTGTGCCACGCTAACTTTTTATTTATTTATATTTATATACGCTCTATATAATAGTTTTGCCACACTCTCATTGTCAGACCAAAAAAAAAACGAGCAAGTAAAAAAAAAACTGGATTTTCAAGAGTTAGAAAAAAATATATATACATATATATTCGTATGAATGGAAAAAATAAAAGAAAGTGAAAAACTAACGAGCAGCAGACACTTGTAAAATGCAAGCGCCCGGCTCATGGTTTTTCCTTTTTTTTTCTTCTATTTTTTTCTGTTCAGTCAGGGTCATTTGCAGTTGCAGGCAGTTGGATTTGGCTGAATGCAGTTGACACATGAAAACTGTTGCCCGTTGGCTTGAATTCTGTTTACTGGTTGTTGGTTGCTGGTTGTTGGTTACTGTTGGTTGTTGATGTTACTTCTGTTGTTATTGTTGCTGTCTGTTGGATAGTGCCTGCCACCGCAGATGAACTCTCACAAAATGGATTTCACTTTCAGGCATCTGATATATATATATGTATAAATGTATATGTATTTATGTATACAACTTTGTAATAACTTGTCTGATTCTGATTCAATTTTTATCATGTGGAAAATGCATCATCATTTTTATAGTATTCATTTCATTTCAATTTTCATTGCCATCCAAATTGCAATTGTAAATTGTTGTCTGCATATTTCTCTCTCTCTCTCTCTCTCTCTCCCTCTGTCAGTCTGGGCTTTTTAAGTTTCCAAATGAAATGTTGCTTTTCAAATGCAATTTACTTGTACAAATTGTTATATCATTTTTTGTTTTGTCTCTCTTTTAGTCTATATCTTCATCTGCCTGTCTGTCCGTCTGTCTGTTTGTCTGTCTGTGGTCATTTCATTTCTTTGAAAGCTACTTGAAACTGGCCAAGTTGGAAGACAAATATGAGTACTTAAATTACTCAGATGCCTAAGGGTCTTTTGTGTAATTGAAAAGCCAAAGTAATTGAATTGTATACTGGAAAAAGTTTTATTACCCAAACGCAACATTCATTTTATCATAAAGCAGGGAAAAGAATATAAATTTGATCAAAGAAATTCATTTATCATTCATTACCGACCTACCTTAATTAAGCCTTAAATATCTGAGAAGATTTTTTTTTTTTTTGCATCGACAGGTCAACTAACTCTAGGGAATAAACTTAACTTAAAATTTAAATAAAAGTCTGCAAAAGTTGTAGATTGTTTTTTCGGTTTTTTTTGGAACTCTTCAAGAAACTTTTTAGTGGTTAAAAGTTGACTTGTATATGATTGTGTTACCTGCTTGAGAAACATAAATACTTTCGAACATAAATATTTTCGAATAATTTACCAACAATTTTCTAGCATTCTTGTTTCAGCAATTGATTATGTATCAGTTTGTTATAAACTGAATTTAATATAACACAAATATCCAGCAAAAATAATTATCTATTTTTTAATAATGGAATAAAATATTAGAATATAATTATAAGTACTCATAATAACTATTTTCATTATTATGCTATTTTGCCTCGATTACTCTATTTCTGTTGCATGTTCTCTCAACAATTTATCTATAATTTATATTTTTTTAAGTTGTAAGATAAAATTATTTTTAAATTAGAATGAAAAACAAAGAGCCACAGTGGCATTCAGAGTTTAGCTGAATTTATATTGTCATTTAAATTTTATTTGCTTAAATATGTCTAATTTAAATAGGTTTTTATTTAAAAAAAAATGTAAATTAAGGATACCCATGATTGATATAGTAAAATGTTTACTATTCAATGCTTAATTGTTAATAGTGTTTTTACTATTAAATATCGTTCATATTGAATGTATTAAAAACTCGGTTATTGTCATGTCTAAGGTAAGAATCATCCAACCTGTAGTCCTAGAAATGTTTGAAGATTATAAATTAATGATAGATAAATTTATTGAAAACTTTTCCATTATATCAATCAGATTACCAATATTGTTAAGAAACTAAAATTGCGAAATAAGTTTTCGGGATTTTCTTTCCAACTTTTAAAAAAAATATCAGTTAGTATTACTGTTATCTATTTTGTTGTTAACCAAATTTTCTATTTAATGTTTAGTTGTTGGCTTCAAAACTGTCTCGAAACTTAGTTCCTTAGAAATTTGATAATGTAAATAGACTTAGATCGATTTAAGACCCAAAAAATGGCAATGACAGTGGAAAGCTTTTGAATTCTGTTTGTTGGGTTCCTAGTGTTTGGCATCTGGCAGATCGTATTCAACTCAATTTCAACATAAAAGTAAAGTCATCACACCGCATATCACAAAATGCGAGAGAGAGAGGAAAAAAAAGGCGAAATAAAAGCTGCTAAATAAGTCATAATGGCAGCTGGCACTCAACCGCAGGCTCACTTGGTTGTCTATGTGGCTATTGTGGAGGGGAAATGTTGCACGCGTTGTGCAAACTACGGACAATGTGTCAACCACACACACACACTCACAAACACGCACACTCACACACAAATAACGGGAACATTTCGTTTTCTAGTTGGCAGTTTCCTTTTTATATGAATGGAAAAATGGCCAGCTCCCCCTCAAAATTCACATGAACAAACTTTCAAAAAGTATTGCAAGTTGTGGAAAAGTTGACATTGACCAAAAATCAGAGAAGGAAGAAGAGAGGGAGAGTGGGAGAGAGAGAGAGAGTGAAAGATTGACTAACAATTGATTTTCACAATATTTTCTATCGTTAATTGAAAAAAAATAATAAATACAATATACAAATGTTGTTTGCCCCGTAATGAATTCATAAAACTCGCGGTACAGGATTCCATTTCTTTTTTTTTTTTGCTTTTTTTCTTGGTTGTTGTAATATTGCCGCATGACCTGAAATTAATAAATAAATTCAGCGCTTGCGGTTTGCGTAATATTTATTCAGTTTATGCTGAACTGGTGGTAAATGTAAATTGCAGTTATTTGCACAGCTGTTTGCCATATAAGCCAAACAAATGGTTTGGCGTTATAGTTACTTTTTTTTTTGCTATTATTATTATTATTATTTGGTTGTATCCTCCCTTCAGCCACCCAGGCTGAATTCTTCTTGTTGCTTCTGTTGCTTTCTTTTGCATATTTATGGGAGCGCTTAAATATTTTTTCATTCGCAAAAGAAATAGTGGGGGGCGGGAAAAAAAATAAACTAGTAATAATTGACGTGATTTTCAGTTGAGTTCCACTTAATGCGAAAAGAATTCGCATAATAAATCGAGTAAAGCGAAAAGCAAAAAAAAAAAAAAAAATGATGATGATGATGGGGCAGTTACCCAACATGCCATATAAATATAAGTATTATATTGTTAAACGCCTAGAGCCATATTTGGTATTCATTCAGCCAACGGCTTTGGCCGACGGCGTCACTCTGATGAATGAAGCCTGTGAATTCGTTTAGACATCGACATGCATCACGCACACGAGTCAAATTGATGAGCTGCCAGTGCCCCCGTGAAGTATGTAAAGCCCATAACAAACATTTTCTAAGTAGCAGCGGGAGCGACGACATCCCCATCTATTCGATACCAACCGACAAACGAACCATCCATCCATCCATCCATTGGACGCGACGGGACCAAGGTTGTTCACACCAAAACTTGGATGCATAACGACCCTACAACAACAAACTTGTTGTTGTTGTTGTTGTTACTGTTTATCAATAGGCGGGAGACTATATAGATTCCATTTGGGATCTGCTCAAGGGTGGAATTTTCAAAGTTTTCTTTGATTATAACAGTAAAATGAAAATGGCAAAAACAAAATAAAAAAAAAAATTATGTTTAAAAGACGTGCCCGTTACCTACTAAGGTTTATTAAACATCCTTCAGAAAAATAGCCGAAAATGTGTTTAACGAGCTTTAAAATAAATTAAAAGAAATTTAAAGATGAGCCGCTCTTTCCGGTTGCTTACTGCGCTAAGCAAAATACATTAAATAAAAAATCACTCGAATTAAAAAAAACAAAAAGGTTTTCAGTTATATTGAATAAATACATTCAGTTTGATTGACTTAATTCAAAAGTTTTCTATATTTATGTGCTAAATTTATTTATGGTCTCATAATAAAAAAAAACTCAAAGTTAGGCTATAAACTCTTTTTAAATTCATCGAGAACATTGAACATTTTGTTTTCTTTTCTTTGGACAGGTTGCTTTTGAATTCCCTTACTTTTAGCCTGTTTATAATATGGAATCTGAATATCTTTATAAATCTATTAAAAAATATTAAAATTCAAACAAAATAATAAGAATTGAAAATAGGTATTAACATAACAACCAGTTCTTGAGATGTATAGAAAGAGCATTAACTGATGAAGTTAACTACAAACTGTTATGAAAGAATCATAATCACTTTGATATTTAGTTCTTTAGGCTCTTGAAATAATATATTAGATGTATTAAGTAATATATATTTATATTAACATATGATTATTCATAATTTTACCAGATTTGTGTTATTCAATTATTTTTAAGTGCATTAAGCTTCTTTCTATGTTAATTTTAACATTACAGCTACTGTTATAGTTATACAAGTGTTGGTAAGCATTGCATCGTTATACACAAATCTGTTCTGCTAAATTAGTGTTAATAAATATTTTGGTTGTTGGCATATAATTAGCACAATGCTTGGTATTTTTTAATGAAATCGGGATGGTTAATAAAAACGCACATATTTTATTAACAATTTGCTGCTAATATCTTTTAAATATCTTTAAGAAGAAATACTAAAAGTCAAATGAACTTCCATAAGAGTTACACAAAATGAACAAATTATTAAGCTACAAACAAATAAATGTGACCCATATTCATATTTTGTATATGTATTTTAGTTGACATTGTCGTAGTTATTGCAATTTTTAAGATCCCCTACTATTAATATAGGGTACTCTCATCACTTTTCGAGACTTTCTATGCATATGTATGGTTTTGTGTGTGTGTATTTTGAAAGCGAGGGTTGGGTTGGTTTTTTAGTTTTCCCGTAAAACATAATAATTTTGTGTTTTTTCTTGCTGGCTCTGTTGTGAGACACATATGGATTTGACATTTATATGACAGTTAAAATTCCCTTTTTTTTATATTTAACCGACACTTTGGCCATATTGTTGTTATTTTTCCCAGTGAGTCCGCTTGATTTCCTTTTGTTCTTTTTTTTTTTTTATTATAAGTGTGCGTGTGTTATGCAATGGAGAAGACGTGCGTGTGGGTATGTGGGAAATGGAGAGCAAAGGGGTCCTTTGTGACCAAGAAAATTGAAATAGTTTTTTTTTTAACCATGCCAAAACCGCAACTATTTACAAACTTTTATGTAACTATAGAAGAAAGTATTTTTGTACGAACATATACATACAGTCAATCAATTATGTTTACATACAGCAATAAAAAAATTTTGTTGTGACTTTATTATTTTTAATAACGAAGAAATTTTTAAGCATTATTTACAATTAATTCTGGTAATGATATAAATAATTTATAGTTTTGTGACACATCTCTTATTTACAATACTTTTGGACAAAATTATATAGAGTTTTCTTAGAAATTAAGGTTTTGAAAGGTTGTCTTTCTAAGCTTTTTAAATTCCAAAATATTATTGATCTCCTTGGATTTTAATTAGAGCAAATGTTTGTAAAATAGATTAAGATTAAAATGTTTTTGACAAAGTAATAGTCTATTAAAATTTACTAGGAGAAACTTAATAAATCCTGCTTAGTTAACACTTTTCAATATATATTTCCTAACAGTAAACAGAAAACACCAATAAAAGAAAATTTATTGATAAAATTTATTTAAGGTTTTGATATATGAAGGTCTTTCTACTAGACAAAAAGATTTGACCTTTTTTGTTTTTACTAAAAAGATACTAAAGTTTGAAAATATTATTGGTAGACTGTATAAATATTTATATATAAATATTTATATATAAATATACATACAAGCATTCATACATACATTTGGTCTATATCCTTTTGTTTATATATTTGTGTTACTTGGTAAGCGTTTCGGCTACTTACACATACATATATACATACAGACATACAAACATATACACACGCTCAACAATTTAGGTCACGTTCGTTTGGCAAACCACAAAAGAAAGGAAAAAACAAGAAAATTTATGCATTTGATTTCAACTAATTTTCAACGCAAAAATAAATAAAATTAAATTCACGCACGTTTAGCGAGACTTTCGGTATGAGACTGTGGTTTTTATTTTCACAACAAATTAGATGTTCTAATAAATTTGCGACACATTTATGTCAGGACAGAGGGATGAGATAGGGTGTAGGGAGTGGGGAGCAATTGCTTAACTGTTTTATTCTTTTATGGCTCTGTAGTACAAGGCTACTAAAAAGCACTTTAAATTGCTCTTACATGGCCAACAGCTGATGTTGCCGCCTGACACTCATCGCTCAATTTTAAAGTGCAAAATTTAACCCGAAATACAGAGGGTGCTTGCTATATGTATGTATAGAGAAAGTGGGCAAAAGAAAAAAAAGGGGTATGTGGGTGTGGCGATAATAAATTTACAGCAGCCACATAAACCAGTTGCGCGGCTCTAAAAATCATGTAGGTCTTTCAATGATTTTGTAGCAAGGAAAGCTCATTTCGTTTTATTAACACGGGACTCGCACACCAAGACAATCACACACAAACACAGACACACACACACACACACACACACACACACATGCATGCATGAATGTACATGTACACGTACACACAGGGATCTACACGTACTACCAAGATGAAGTTTTGTTTTTGTTGCATACCTTGGGGCGTGCCAGTAACCTACATGAGAGCTTTGAGCTGTTTCTTTCACTTTGCCTGAGTTGTTTTATTAAAAATTCCTCACACACCGACAGAGAAGATACATACACATACAAACACACAGACAGAGTTGCGGATAAAAGAAGAAAGATGGCAAAGATGCCGAAATAAGCATGTTTAAGGCAACCAACTAGCAGGAAACAACCAACAATTGTCGCTGTTGTTCCTCTTGCTGTTGTAGCAGTTTTATTGCTTTGTCATTCCAGTAGCTGCTATACATATACACAAAAACATACACATATAAAAGACACACACACAAACACATACACACACACACACACACACGTATGTACATATATATATATAAGTAGCAGGAACAGCAACAACAAAAGGCCACAAAGAGACGGCAAGGATTCTCAGACTACGACAGTTTCTTCAAAATCTAAGCAGCATTGGTTTTATCCTTTCGCAGTTGCTTCTTTTTTTTGTATTTTTATTTTGTACCCCGTTTTAATATAGGGTATATATGATGGGACGGAAATGAATTTTCAAATTGTTTCCAAGGAACTGGCATTAGTTCCGGGAATAATCAAAATTGATTGGAATAATTTTACTAGAAATTTACTGGAATTGATTCAGTTGTCTTAATATGCTTTTGTTTTTTCAATTAAGCTTAAAGATACAGCCTCCAGCAGCTTTCAAATTGAAAAACTTAAAGTGAGATTTAAAGGCAATTAATAACATATACAAAGGTTTTTCTCACAATGATTTCACGGAGTTCTATGTTGAACATGTCTTCACTTCAAAAATTTAGTAAATTAAATTAATTTACCAATTAATATTTACTTTACATAACATTCATAAATCTTTATTTTTAACCACAGTCTATAAACTAAATCTGAGCATTTAATTAGTTATTTTTAATATTCTTTGAGGGCTTATAAGAAACTTAAAAAGTTAAAGCATTAATGGATTGATTCATGGTTAAATAATTAGTAACAGATTCCCTAAAAAATAATAACTATCTTTGATTTTTAAGGTGACCGTTACTCAAACCCCATTTAACAACACTGAAAATAGTTTTTCTTATGGGTGTGATAAATTATTCTTTAGGATGATTTTATTTTGTGGAATCTGTTAACTTTCATGACATTAATTTTGCAAAAGATTAAAGATATCTAAATATATGAGAAAATAATGACGACAATTATACAACTTATTGATTTTGTATTCTAAATTTGTACCCGCAATAAATTGGAATTCTGTAGGAATGTTTAAGCAGATCCTTATTTCGCTTAGTACTAATATGCCCAGATAAATAGTTGGAAAAGTTCTGTATCTATATATCCCATAGGGATGGGTATCAACTAGTTTATGCCTGATCTATGTCATAGGCATTTGATATTTTATTTATATACTTATTGTACATGTCTGTCCATATACATATATTTTGTTGCCCGCATTGCCTGTCGACACTTTCCTCTTCTCTTGGCATTGGGAATGTCGAGTATTATTATTTTTTTTCTCTTTTTTTGGCGCCTGGGGGGCTACCGATGTTGGGGGCGATGCTGACGCATTTCACATGCGCTCGCGCGTGTCATATTTATTTATTTCTTCTACATTTGGTCTCACATCCTTTTTTCTCCCTTCTATTTTTCTTCTTTTTTGATAAGGGCTGAGCCTTTCTGTCTGTGCGGACACTCATACACTCACACACACGCGCACACACAGTTTACAATTGTGTTGATGTGTCGTTTTTCTTATGCTCTCCCCTTGCTTCCTCTCACTTTCTCTTAGCCTTTGTGCAAGAGAAAGTGTTTTTCATTTCCCGTTTTCCTTTGGCATTGTGCAAAAAGCCGCTTAGTTGGTAGTTGGTAATGTGTGTTCGTGAATGCGTGTGTGTGTGTGTATAGGTAACAGTAGAAAAGTTGTTATATTTTAATTAAAATGACAATTTCCTTGTCGTTTATCATGCATTGACAGTTAACTAACACATTCATGCGAAACTTGTCATGTTCTACATTTTTATGGTCTGTGTTGGACAATTGTAAGCATTTGTTTTGTTAAAACTTAACAACGACATAAAAAATAAACAGCCACCCCCCCCTCTACACTACTATACCACTAACCACTCTCTCCTTCCGCACTCATACCATGATCTGATCCACATTCTCCATTTGGTTCACTGAACTGAGTGCTACCAACATTTGCCTTCATTTTCCTAGTGTCCTTTCCTGTAAAAAACAACTGAGAAAAAAACATTAAAAAAAAAAATCGACAAAAAAATAAAACAGCAACGGCAAACGGCAGCTTGGCATGTGGCCAACAACAGCAACAGCAACAACAACCACAGGCAATGCAATGCATTTCGTTTTTGGCCGACAAAAACAGGAGAAAGCAATTAAACTTTGGCATTTCATTTCCACACGAAAAATGCCAAAGAAATGCGTAATATATGTATGTATGTATGTATGTATGTTTGTATGTATGTATGAAAGAAGGACCAGGTTACAGAAATTTCGCCGGTTCCAATTTCCTTACAATTTTCTTAATTTTCAGTTTTACCTTTCAAAAACCAACAGCAGAAAAAAAAGGAAGAAAAGTATCTCTGAATTTATAATTTGGCCAACTTTTGAACTTAAAACAACAAAACTTTTGGCTCTATGGCAACTCTCCTGCCCTTCCCTCCATTCCCTTGACATTTCATAAATAACATAAATATTTGTATACCCTCTCCTCCATAGGAAGTTAAGGTATATTAATTTCAACTAATTGAGTATATACAGTAGCCAGAATGATGGATGGAGACTTACTTTTGTCATGATGCATATATATCTGTATTTTCAGTTTTAGATTTTAAAATCAAGTTGCAAAGGAATTTATTTTAATGTTCATTCGAAAAAAACGAACTTGTTTTCTAAGTTGTTACAGGGTATTTTAAGTAAGGGTCACCAACTAACAAAAGCTGCTTGTATACATGCATATGTGTACATATATACATATGTACATACATTCACAAATATATATTCATGAACAGCATCAATAAGTTTAAACAGAAAGCAGAATATCTAATTGAACAAGAAACTCAAAGAAAGGGATTTCAATTTTATAAACCGGAAAAACTAAATGGAACAATCTGAATTATTTTTAAGGAACCTATTCGATAGGTGGGGATAGGGTTTTAACGTTTTAACATTAAAATATAGAAGGGTTCAATATTAAAAGAATAATTTATTACATTTCCGTTTCATTTATCCAAAATACAATTTGATTGCTCTAACAAGAAGAATGATAGAGAGGAGACATCAAACGATTGGTCGTTAATCGATAAATATTTAACTATAATTCGAATTTTTATTTAGTGCGAGAGTAAAAAAGAAATTTTATTAGTTTCTAATGGAGAATCGTTTCTTCTAAAAGCTATGTGAAAAATTCCCTCTCCAATTAAATTACAGGATATTTTTCTTAGGTATATAAACTAACCCCAGTTGCCATCACCACCGCCACTGATCTCTGTCTCTTCTCCCTCCGGCGACGACTCCTATTTCTCCATCCAAATGGCCATCTTCTTCTCATCGTCATCGCCCATTGACATTCATGGCAAAATGCCGACGGCGGCGCGTCATCATCTACTTGTATTGAACTTTTTTTTCTTTTTCTTTTTTTTTATGGCTGCTCACAAATTTGTTTTTATGTTTGTTGTTGGCTGTGCATTTTGGCCATTTTGGGTTCCCGTTGAAGTAATTAAGCCGCCTCAATGGCTGATCAAAATGGCATTGCTGCCGTTGGGCGAGACACTTTGCGCACTTTAGCGCCTCGATTTCATGGGCGAGACAATTTGATTTTGTTATGTGGCTTGGGCTTTTGGCCTCGCTTTTTAGGTTGGGATAGGCAAATGTTTGTTTTGGACGAGCATTCTTCTTCTTGTTTTTTTTTTCTTCCTTCTTTTTTCCCCGGCCATGAATATTAAGCCTGCTTTCACGTGGGTGTTTGTATTTTTTGCGGCTTTGTTATCTGGCCCCAAACAAATTTTCTAGTTGGTGAAAAAAAGAAAAAAAAAAAAACAAAATGGAAAATGAAAATGCTATAAAAGAAATGTTTCTATGGTAAAAAGGCAGACCTAAACAGTTCAATCGACCAGTTTAATATTTACTTAAAGCAGCTTGTCTTTATGGTGAGTAATTAAAATTAAACTAAGGGTGCAAAATCTTTTACATTTTGCAAGTTCTAGACAAATATCGGTCAAGTCTTGTGGCTTAATTTATACGTCAAAGAATCGTCCTTAGGCGGCGCCAACGAAACGTCGCTGGGGCAACATCTGTGAATTATGTGAACAAATATATTTGTGAACCATTTGAAATATGATTGGCTTATAATGAAGGTAACTTTATCAGCAATTACACTGGAAAAAAAGGAAAACATAATATTATATATGGAATATTTTCTTTTCAAATTTGATGCTTATTTTGTTACCCTCATTTATTTAAGCGTTAAATTTGTTTTATTCGTTAACTATAAAATATAAAAATATAGTTATATATAAATTGGAAGGATTTTTAATGAAACAGCTTAATTATTCAACTGCTCTTAGCATACTTTTGGGAGCTCATTTTGCACTGTAGAAACTTATTTAATAACAACTATATCCTATTTGGATCAGGGATCCTGTAGATATCTCAACAGTGATGAAAAATTTTCCAGATTTATTCTATGAATTCTGTTTTTATAGCTTCAAAATTTAATTTATTAAATAGTTTATTTTTTTAAACGCATGTTGCTTAAACCACGTTATTAATTAATTACAAATTTGGCTATTCCATAATGAAAGGCAATATAATCAAAAATAAATTGGTATAATTTTTTAATGGCATTTATGGTAAATTCAAATTTGGAGTAAATTAAATATATGTGTTTAAAGTTTCTATTTGTATTAATTTTATATAACTTAAGTGAAAATTATTTCATTAATATGATAAATCTAAGTTTATATCTATTTACATATACAAAATATATAAAATATTTAATATATGTATATAAAATATATAAAATATATAAAATATATAAAATATATAAAATATATAAAATATATAAAATATATAAAATATATAAAATATATAAAATATATAAAATATAAAAAATATATAAAATATATAAAATATATAAAATATATAAAATATATAAAATATATAAAATATATAAAATATATAAAATATATAAAATATATAAAATATATAAAATATATAAAATATATAAAATATATAAAATATATAAAATATATAAAATATATAAAATATATAAAATATATAAAATATATAAAATATATAAAATATATAAAATATATAAAATATATAAAATATATAAAATATATAAAATATAAAAATATATAAAATATATAAAATATATAAAATATATAAAATATATAAGATATATAAAATATATATGATATACAAGATATATAAAATATATAAATTATAAAAAATCTTTTTTCTTTGTCTGTTTTTTACTAAACTTTAAATTTTCTTTCAATTAAGAAAGTTGCGAACAGTTTTCTCATAACAACATAGTTTCAGTCTATAACTTTCACCTCTTTTGGATTTATTTTAAATCCATATTATAAAAAAAATCAAAATAGTTTTAGATGGTTGCCCTTTATAATAGAAGAATTTAAAAAACAAAATCTACTATGTGGGAAAAATTTGTTGATAAAAAATGAAGCTAAATATTTACCAAAGATTTCTAAATAACATTTAATCTCTATTTTAAATACTGATACTATGTACTATCATTGCATACCGATAATCAAAAAACGCTGGGCCAACAAATTGTAATTTCATTGTGAATTGAGAAGTAAAAAAGAACTTGTTTCCTTCAATTCACCTTTTTTCTCCAAGTGTATGCAATCGGTTTTAATAAGGACAGCTCAAAGAACTAATGACTAAAAATTGAAGGCGAGACACGTAGCCATGGGCTAAAATTTGCTGGACCTGTTTACACTGCTAACAACAGCTACAAAAGCAACAACAACAAGAAAAACGACAACAACAACAACAATGAAAAACGTTAAGAAACACTAACACAACATTTCCATTCAATTTGCAGACTCAAATTTCGTGGAATAAAATTACTTGTTTGGGGCCAGGACTAGAAAATAAATTACAACATTAAATAAAAGTTTGTCATTTAAATTGGAAAAATACTGTGAAATAAGGTCTACTCCTCAATACACACAAACACAAACACACACCCATACAGATTTAGATACATATATATGATTATCCCTAGGGTAGGTTTGGGCCTAGTTTAGTTTAGAGTTGGCTCTAGTTTTATTTTTTTTTTATTTTTTGTGTCGTGTTGTGTTGTTTGCTGAAAAATTGCACAATTCTCAATTCGCACAAAACACTTACAAATTGGGGCACATATGTTAAATTTCTCAGACACTGGGAATGGACGATGGGAATGTTTATTGTGTGTGCAGGATCTACGTGTGGATATTAGATAACTTCCAACCCAAAGGCCTTCGGTGTGTCTGTGTGTGTGTGTGTGTGTGTAGACGTAGGCAGGATTTGATAATTTGCTACTAGTCGGTCCGGGCCATAAGCAAAGCTTAGCCAAAAGCCATGTTAGCAGCCCCAAAGACCAAGACTATGATATATGCGTGCATTAAGTAGAACTTGCTCATGTCCATGGCTTGACCCTAACAAAAAAAAAAAAAAGGAGAAAACACAAAAAAACTTTCGGGCGACAATCTAAAATAATTTGATACATCTTTTGTTTTTACTCAGAGTTCGTCCTGCAGGCACAGAAGCTGAATTTAAATTAGAAATGCGTCTCACACAATTTAGGACGAAACTGGACTGTAATTATAATTTTTATTTGATTTTTCTTTATGTAATTAAAAATTCCTGCTGTGAGTACAATTTCTAAGAATTTAAATTAGCAATATGTATTTGCCTTTCGATATGGGTTTTGTTTTAAAAAAATGTTATAATTTTACTGGTTTGGTACTTTCTTCTTTTAGTTTTTAGTTAATGTTTCTTTTTTCCATTAATATGATAATGCTTTATTCATTCTGCTATATCCTTAAATTTTTATTTATAAATAAATTTTTCTTTTTGTTGTTGCACAGTGGGATAATTTCTATGTTATTTTATAATATATTATTATTTTATATATAATACTTCGTAATACTTTAAAGAGTTTAAGCTAGAGAGTTGAAAAGTCTTTTAGTATTAGAGTATGTATATTATATTGTATTATTATACTATATTTTATTATACTATAATACTTTTTAAGTTATATTTAAGTATGTGATAATACTATGATACTTTTTAAGGTATCTTATTTTTATAAGCATTATAATTCTACAATAATATATCATAAAACTATGTATAATACACTCGAACGTGTTATTTTATTATAAGACTCTTTAAATTATGTATATTTATTTATGTGATACTTTTTAAAGTATCCTATTTTTATAAAAAGTCTTAACTTTATACATATAATGGAGAAAAATGCATTTTCAACCACCAGCATAATTTTCGATTCTCTAAATAAAGCTTTTATCGATCATTTAAATGCAATTCGAATTTGTTGAAATATTCAATGCATTTTAAGTTTGGGGAGCAGAAAACTTTAAATATTTTGTATAGAACTTTGTAAGATTGACAAGACAAATTTAATTAAAGTTCGTTTTGCTATTAGTTATACAGTTGCTATTCCGTTTTCGTGGTGTTATAGGCTTTCTAATTCCAATACATCTTGTCTTTATTGTGGGAGTCAATTAGGCGACAGGTTGATGTTGCCATATACATATTAAAGCAGTCAATTGGTAGCATATGACATATACATACATATATGAGTCTGAAGGGGAAAAGCCTAAGCATTGATTATGCACTTAATGACGTAGAAAAAAAAGTACGTCAACAGTTGCTTTAAAAGTTACGTCAAACCTTTATTCCCTAGGTATAAGACAGTGAGTCCCAAAGGTAGTACGTCCCTGAGAGAAATAGGTGGCTATATGCGTCCCTTGCAGGAGTCTAAAAGGCAGTGTCATGCCTAAATCTAAACAAATTTTTCAAGGATCAGGGAATTCCTTATTCTTGCAGAAGCAGAGTCGAACGTCTAAAACTGAAAAAGGAGAAGAAGTGTAAATGGATGAACATAATTTCAATGTAAATTTAGCAGAATTAAAATTATATATGTAGATAGTCAGTTACATATCCATATAGGGTCTCTTAAGTTTCTTAAGAATATTTACGGTTAGAAGATAATGTTTAAATAAACTATTTTATTTAAAAGATAAATAATAAAGTAAACTTAAATTATTATTATTATTTATTATTATATTACTATTAAAATCTCATTTAAATTTAAGCAAAGAGAACCATTAATCTTTTTTTAAACACATTTTCCATATGTTAAAATAATTTACTGAGCTTTTTTTTTTTAAATATTCGAAATAAAGTCACCCCAAAATGGGTTTTTGGATCTGCCTATGATTGTAAAGTTTTATTGCAATGACAACGACAATGACAACTTCAATTTAAGCTACAGTTTCAACAACTGAGTCTTCCGGCTGAGATGACTGCATCCCAGATGCATTCACATCCTTGGCATTCATATGTTGACTCTTCCAGCTTATGTGGTTTTTCTTTTTTTTCTGTTATCCATTTTCTTGCCTGGACCGAGCTGAGCTGAGCTGAGTTGAGCTGCTGCAGTAGTTATTGCAATTGGTGTTGTGGTCGTAATTATTTTTAATTATTTCAGTTTTCCAGCCGCAAGTTTGTTGCAGAGGTAACTACAGCAACTCAGCAGCTGCAACAACTGTGGAAGCCATTTTTGTTATTGTACTTGTTGTTGTTGTTGTTGTTGTTGTTGTTGTCGTTGTTGCTGTTGCATGATGTATGTTGTAAGAAAAAGTTGGCTATAGTTAATAAGCTACTCTTGTTGTGGCTGTTGAGTTGTGGTTGCTGTTGTTGTTGTTTCAGTTGTTTATGCCGCCTGCAGTGAGCCAATTTGCAGTTGGCTTAACCTGGCCCAATGCCTGTTATGTTTTATGTTTCAAAAGGGGCTGCAAAGGATTTTAGAGTGGAAATGTTGACAGAGAAATTTAATGTACATTTCTCTTGCTCTCTCACTCTCTCTCTCTCTTAAACTTTTAAATAATTCACACATACAACACAGAGGACTCACACATGTCAGACATAATTTAATTTCTATTTCAAGTGAAAAAGTCAGCAACAAAAACTGAGAGAGAAAGAGAGAAAAAAAAACAAACCAATATGAAAACGCAATCTAATCCCACGTTGGCTTTTAGCTGCCACAACTCGCTTAATGCCTGGCCAGGGAGTCGACTCGAGTTGAGTTTTTGTTGACAGCATCAGCTTTATACATACATATATACGCCGCTTCCAAGCCCCTCCCCCAGAATCACCAACTCTCTCTCACTCACTCATCTCCAACACCAAAGACATAAAAAAAGTGAGTGCGAAAAAGTTTTTGCATACTTTTCGGTTTCTTTTTTTTCTTATTTATTTTTTTTTTTTTTTTGGGGGGCCATTATATATTAATGATATATTTGCCAACTGTTTCGCCCTGAGGGAAGAGATCTGGCTTGTCTCTTTGGCTGGCTCATTTGGTGTTTGCATCCCATTCAGAGACAGTTGAGTGCGATAGTGTGGAGAGAGAGAGAGGGAGAGGGAAAACCGAGAGTCAGTTGCACATTTTATAATCCACAATGATTGATATGACTCTCTGTGTCTCTGTCTCTCTGACTCATTCTCTTTGTTTGTGAGCCTGGTCACATTATGTCTACTCACTTGACGAACGAACGAAAACGAAAAAAAAAAGAAAATGAAAAGAACAAACGACAAACAAAAAGCCATGCCTAAAAGCATGTAACACGAAAAATATCGCCACAGTTAAAATGTCACAGTAAATTCATATTCATTCATTATGTTGAAATCCCACCCGAGAGATATACATACATACATCATGGATAGAAAGAGGGAGAGAGAATGAGAGAGAGGAGAGAGAAGAGTTCAACGTAACGAAGCATCCTGTAAAACACAAAAGACTATGGAACAAAGTGCACACACACACACAGAGAGAAAAATAGGTGGCACACACACACACACACACATACAGAGTCATAGCCGCACACATGTGCATAAAGTAGATTGCTCATGACAAAACTCTCGCTCGCTTTAGAGTGCCGCATTCATTTTCATTAACCCGTTTTTGGGACGTATACCCTCCACCCTCTCTCCCATCAACCATATACCCATTCTCTTCTTCATCATCTCCCTTTCCCATTCTAACATACTTAGCCTGCTTCTCCTCCAACTGATGTATCACTTTCCTAAAATTTCTGATGCTTCTGGCAAAAATTATACTGTTGCTTTGTTATGCCATTTTGTTTGCCTTAACACTGCCTACATATACACACACATAAACGCACACACACATATATATACAGATTATATATACATATGTATATGTATATATATTATTCTTCTATCTTCACACAAATATGGTAGGGAGAAAAAAAATTAAAACCATTTGGTTCTTTGAAAAAAAAGTTTTTCACATTTTTTACAATGTCTCATTTTATCACCATAAAATGCAAAATGAGTGTATTGAGGATGAGGATAAGGATATGAATCTGAATTCTGTGCCAAAAACAAAAGTCTTCACAGTTAATATATACATATCATAAAAGGTAATAGAACCATTATTTAATTGAAATGGTTTAATAAACAAATTCTTATATTAATATTTGTTTTGAACAAGTTGGAAGTTTCCTTCAATATTTATTTGAGATTTTCGAAACCTACTTTATTTCGTTTTCTAAATCTATGACCCCAAACTGATGAACTGCGGCATTTTATATCAAATGTATATATCTACATATATATGTTGGTATTTAGTTAATATTAATTCTTGATTATTTATAATACATATTATTAGTAACTTGAACATAAACTAATGGCAATTAAGTAGTCACAACTAAGAATTCAATTGGGTGGACTCGAAGAAAAAGATTTAATTACGTCTGCGGGATTCAAAGTCAGAGAGATCATTCCCCGATAAATACGGAAATGGAATTCGGATTCAACTAAGATCTACGCTCTAGTTTTATAAGTTTCAACGGCATAGTTGATCTCGGATCCTCCTATATAATGGAACCAGAACCTAAAGTGATCCTAAAAGAGGTTACCCCGGGTTGTCAAGTGTTTATTTGGTGTTCTTTGTTGTTTAGGGATTAAATAAATGGAACAAAGAAAAAGCATCTAAAATAAATTGATAAACGCATAAAGAAACTTAAAAAGTAGTTTTGTTTGTTTAATTACCTTAATTCGATATTATAATTTTCTTTCATTCGACAAAGAATTTTCATTTTGTATGTGGAAGTGAAAATTAATTGTTCACTAGTTACTCTATAGTAAAGTTCATTAAAGTATCACTTTAACTAAAATAAAAGACCATAAATTAATTAACTCATCATTAGTATGTTTTTCAGGGTACATGAATCTACATATATTCAACTAAATAGATGATAGATCTACACTAAAAAACATTTATATGTTGGGTTAATAGGTAGGTTAACTTATTTAGGATCTATAATCAAATTTGGGATTTTAATGAAATGATTCGATTTTATATAATAATAAGACTTTAAAGTTTAATATATATATATGAAGTTGATACTACCTTTAATCCTAAATTGCTTAAAATGTGTTAATTTCATCTATATAATTTACTTTATTAAAGTGGAGACTATAAGCTCGAAAGATTTCCTAAACCAGGAAAAGGGTTATAGCCTTCAAATAGAATTTGCAGAGAGGGTCCTTTGAAACTTTGCCAAGCGGCTTTCTCTATAAATTCCAAATATAATTGGAAGTAGTTCATATACATTTATATATCATATATTGATATACGAATGGATATTTTAGTTACAAATTGTAGAACATAAATTAGTCTAGTTAAAGTTAAGATTTCTTATTTAATTCATAGCCTAATTATCCACTTGTCGAATCCAACTGAAGTTCAGATATCACATGAATTAAGTATATAATTTGAACTAAATATATATATATCTAGAACATGCTGTCAATAAATTAATATATATATTTACAATATATTCAAGTGCTTTGGATTATCTTAGCTATTGTATGTCAATGAAGTGTTAACATGAATTGACAACTTTAAATTATATCCTTAGGTCTTTTTTGCATAACTTTTCGAATTGAATGCAATTGAATTTAATGAAAATTTTTGGCAAGACATCATCAGATATAACTTTTGTGGGCATTAAATAACATGAATTCATTTCCCAAGCAATTGAAATGCAATGAAGCACCAAATGCTTATTTCGGTGAATGTGTTTGCCAAGTCTAATTATCTGGCATGTGTGTGTACTTATAGCTTATAAGCCTACCCACAAGCCTACACATGCACACATGTGCAAATAAATACACACACACACACACACACAGAGATACACAAATGAGACAAAATCACAGCTGCCATTAACCAATGAACCAGAAATTTGGCAAATACCAAGTAAAATAATTGATCAAATCATTGAGATAGAAAAATTGAAGATGAAAAACCTGGACGCAGTTGGCATCCAACATAAGTTTGACTTAATTAACATATATATATGTACACATATTTATGTACCTAATAATTTTGTTTTTTTTTTTTTTATTTAGAAAAGCAAACAATTATATAACATATGTACAAATAAGTATCCTTTTGTAAGATGGAAGTGCTTAAAAAGGGGGCGTCACATCTTTCTTTCTCTCTCTTTCTCTCTCTCTCTCTCTCTGTGTGTGTGTGTGTGTGGGCGTTAAAACAAAGTAAATATTTTATATGCTAATAAACATCCATATGGCATTTCATTAAACACATTATCATAAAAAATAAC
The DNA here is from genome assembly GCA_018150375.1 of Drosophila sturtevanti. Lineage (NCBI taxonomy): Eukaryota > Metazoa > Arthropoda > Insecta > Diptera > Drosophilidae > Drosophila > Drosophila sturtevanti. Next base: position 177,259 of record JAECWJ010000324.1, on the reverse strand, counting down.
CCAGAGACCCACACACACACACACACGCACACACATTTATATACAGACGGAAACATAATTTCATTAGCACTTTGGAGTTTTGGCCAAAAGAATGAAAAAAGAAAATATAATGAAAGCAAATAAAATATTTACAAAAAGCAGAGAAAAATATGCAAAAATAAAACGAAGAATCTTACGTCAAAGGATAAAGTCCAAGTAATTTGTGGGATTTAGAGGGGAGAGCAGCAAGAGTAAAGGAGAAAAATATGGAAATATTAAATGTTTCAAGATTTCGTAGAATTATCTTGTTTACGAGATTCTTTTGAACATATTAATGTTGTCTAAGTGATCTAGTTAGGGAATGGCTTAAAACAAAGGCGAGGAAATTATTCTTAGATAGAAATTTCTACATCAAATGTTAATTAAAATATTTATACTATAGCATAGACATAAATTTTATTCATAAATGAATATACATATATTAAATTGTTTCATCCATAACAAATTTAAAAGATAAGAAATGGCACTAAAATGCGTTTTTTACGTTTTTAGATTCCAGGGACAACGTCAAGTTAAGCTTATCCCTTAGTATTACTATCTAAATATAAACAATTTTAATCCGACGGCACTTAAAATGTGTATATTCCACCTACGCAATGAATTAGTCATCTGGGAATATATATATATATGTATTTATCTTTTTGAAAGCTCTTTCGCTTCAGAGGTGACAATCTTTCCTGTTCAATGAGAGGAAGAAACCGCAGTAAATAGAAATAATCAGTAACTTAGCCAAAAGGAAAGCCTCTCAATGGCGGCTTTAGGCGGCATTTACAATGTGGAAACACACAAATAATGCCGGAAGCGGAAGAGAAAAAGGCAAATGTCTGTGCATGAACTGTTTCCTTTTTCATTTTTTTTTTTATTTTTTTTTCTTCTGTTGTCATCCAACATATCCTTGCACACTTGAAATAATTTTTCTTTCTTTCGTTCTTTCACTCTCACTTGTGAGGGTAGCAAAAAGGATTTATTTTCGTGCTTAACTTGGTTTAGCTGACGGTTTTAAAAGTAATTAGTATGCATGTTTGCATTTCGTTAGCAAATGCGACGACGACGAGCAACAACTGTGAACTTTTCATTATAAATTATCCTTGGCTGAGAGGCGTTTCATAACGATTTCCTCCAAAAAAAAAAAAAAAAAAAAAAAATAAAAGAAAAACAAAAAAAGAGGCCGAATTTTGTTTAAATAAGCCGAAGAGAGGACACTCTTGATTATTTGAATTTAAATTGATTTTATCCAAGACTATACATTATATAATCTAGTTGATTATTGTTGAAAATTATTCATTATATAATATAGTTTTTTATTATTGAAAATTATTTAGTTGCTTATCTGATATTTTTAGAATGAATTTTTTTTTTAATGTTTTATTTATTATTTCTTTTGCCAGCAAAAAGGTATTAAAATAGATGTATGAATGAAATAGTTTTTTAATATAATTTTAAACATTTAAATATCCTTAAATTTTAATTTTATAATTTAATGGCATTATTAGTAATCTTTGTAAATATATAAATTTAAAAGACTTTCCTATAGAATAATTAGATATAACACGTCTTTCAATTGATTTAATTGAGCTTTAATTTTAATATATAAATATCTAATTAAGTGAATAAAATAATTATAAGCATTACGATTTTCAATATTCATGCAAACATTCAAATATTCAATATTCACTCTATATATTTATATAGTCAAAAAATTTATAAAAATAATCTTGTTCTTACAAATAAAATTACTAAAGAAAAAATGTTTCTAGAAAAATGTTTTCTTTTTTATGATTTCTTTTTCCTAAGCTATTTACATATCTGATAAAGATTGAAATGATATGTGATATGTGCATATTGAAGTCCGATTGATTTGATATATAAGCTTATCCTATATACTATATACTTATATATATATTTATATATACCAGATAATATATTTTTTCATATAAACGAAAACGAATAAACCCTTTTGAGCCAAGAGTATGAGGACAGAAAAAAAAGCACAAAGGGAAATTTCATTTAAATAAATTTTAATTAAAACAATATAAAAAAAAAACAATAACAGCAACAGCAAGAGAAAAAGTGAATATAAAAAAAAAAAAATAAATAAAAATTAACATTGTAACACAGAATAAGGAAAAAGCAACAACAAATTGTCTGAGCTCCTTTTTTGGGGGGATCTGTAGAGAGTAGGCGGGTTGACTGACTGGTAGCTTGTATCTGGTGGTAGGAGGCGTGGCACTGATGCTGCTTACTTACTTTGACTGATGAAGATTTATACGACAGGAGGTTTTTGCCATTCGGTTGCGGTTGCCAAGGTGCATGAACAAAAGATGAGACAAGAGACGAAAAGATGTTGCCTTATGCCCGCCTTTGCCGCATTTTGTGGCAATTTGTATCAAGTGCTTCTCGTCTCATTGGCAACCTTGATGCCACCTTGGCAGAGGTGGGAATTACTATCAAAAGACACCCAAAAAAGAGAGAAAAAAATGGAATAAAATAAAAGAAAAGAAACGAATGATATACAGAACAAGAAAGTAAACCAAATATAAACAGAAACCGCGACAGTGACAAATTTAACCTAATTTAATTTAGAATATATTTGCACTCGAATTAGTCATGGCATTTAATTAGAATCTATCAAACAATGCTAGACAAAAATTATAATATTGGTATTAAGTCAAATGATTAAGATACATTTATAAATAGCATTGAAGATTAAACTAGTTAAGCATTTAATTTTTCTTTTACTTTGTTACTATTAAAGACGGTTTAGTCTATGATTTTAAGCATGTACTGTAATTGGTAATATATGACACGGAAATTCTTGCTGAAGAAAAATTCCAGTTAAGTATATCTGTTTTTTTTTTGTTAGCTTTTTTCCACTTCTAAATGAGTTCTCCATCACTAGCTATAATTTACATATTCCCTTGTCTTCAAAAATATATAATATTTCATTTTATTAAATTAACCTTTAATTTTTTTAATATTATGCTCACAAATACACATGTCTGAATAAATCGATTAGAGTTAAACACATTAATATATAATACATATGTCTGAATAAATCGATTAGGGTTAAATACATTAATCGTGATAAACTTTAAATAGACTAACAAAATATGTATTATAGACAAGGACATTACTAATGACCAGTAATTATAGGGAAATGGGAAAAAAGCCATAAGTTCCAATGGCAAGATATAAATAATATATGTAAAAAATAATAACTAATACAATAATAATACATAATATTGTATGGACATTAGTTGGAATTTATAGTAAGGTAATTTCAGTTTGCCTATTATAATTGTTGCTATAGAATATATCTTAGTGTATATTACAGTATAAATAATAGTATATATTATAGTAAATAATATATAATATTATAATTTGAAAATACAAGAATTCATATTAATTTTCTTAAATTCAGTTTTTTTTTTGATAAATATATACTTAGAGACTAATTTAAGGCAAAATTATACCAAATCAGGAATAATGGGAAACAGATTAGAATATGTCAAATCTGTGGAGAGAAAAAACTACTACTAACTAACTAACTGATGTTAAATTAAACTAGAGAGAAAGGATTAATAAAAATGCCATTCAAAATATTTATTATTATTATATTTATTATAAGTATCTCCCTAGGGCAATCGAAAATTATCATCTAGTTTGTGTACAAATCTTATAAATTTTCCCTCTTACATAGTTTCCCAAAAGATATGTACATCTTCTTCTTCTTCCACATATTTTTTGATTAACAATGATAAATAACTATAATGGGATAAGTAAAAAACGATTGCAATTTAAAAATTTCATTCAAATTATCAACTCATATCTTTATCAAATCTTAAAAACACTTTAAGAATCTTTAAAGGGTTTTTAAATTAAAAGTAAATAGTTATTAGGGTATAGAAAAGGATTAAGAATCCTTAAAGAGTTTTAAACGTAAAAGTTGAAAGTTCTTTGGGGTATAGAAAACTTCATTGTAATTTGTTTATTCTTTCCTTTTTGGCCATTTTCTGCTTTCCTTGGCTGTTTACGCCTAGATTTACGTTAATGAATCCAGTTTATTAATGTTTTCTCGTATTTCTTTGCTTGATTATATGTATACATATAATTTGCACCAGTTTTTTTTTTGCGTTGCTGTCCTTCTTAATTTTTTTTTTTTTTTTGGGTTATACTTCATGATTCCGTATTTCCCCATTTTCTCTTATTTGCTTCCATTTACAATTTGTGTCTTGTCTTGTCTTGTGTTGTGTTGTGTTGTATTTTGTTGTACTTTGGCTGTATCTATTTACCTTTTGCTGTAAATGCAAACAAAAACTCGCCTACACAACAATAAAGTGGACACAGGACGCATCTCAGGGCATCTCATAAATTAATGACTGAGTCAATTAATGAATGGACCCGGCGAGCATAATGAAATGCTGCTGAGGCAAGCAATGAATGGAAATGAATACAACCTTCTCTTTAAATCAAAGAAGAAAAAAAAAAAGGAAGAAAAAGGATGAAACAACTATTCCAAGAAATTAATATACTAAGAATTATTCCTTGAATAGATCAACAGATGAATTTAAATTTTGTTGACTTCTTTAAAGCCAGAAAAAACATTAAAACATTTTTTTTATATTTGTTTTATTTTCTTCAAGTTTCTTTTTTACTTTTTTGAACTGCAAAATACTTAATCATTTAAATTGCATCAAAAGCAAACCAAGCAAACCGACCAAATGTATTTAGCCATAGAATTGCATGGCCACAAGCAAAAATTCCATCCGTTTGCCATAAAAAAAGTGCAATTTTAATGGCTAGAAGCTATGGCCACAAGATTGCTGTTCCTTTAGTAGCGAACGGAAAACCCAAATGAAAAAAGAGAAACAGATAAAGAGAAAGAGAGAGAGAGAGAAAGAGAAAAAGAGGATAAAAGCTATATATAAAAAGAGACAGAGAGAGAGAGAGAGAGAGAGAGGCAGGGAGAGAGTGAAAGATGCAACAGAGCTAGTGAGATAGTCCAAGTAAATCATACAACAAAACGGAACTCTAACAAAATACTGAACAAGTTCAGACACTAAGTCCCCCCCCACAAAGAAATACAACATTTAAATGTATATAAGAAATGCAAAGTTTGCGTTAATCATGGAACCGAACAGTTGGAGCACTTTAAATGAGATTCATAATGGCCACATTTTGATGTTCCTCATGGGCGTAGACAGATGTTTGAATTCCCAAAACATAACTGATGGATGAAACTGGTTGCTTATAAATCCATTTTGGTATAAGATTTATATATGCCACAAGCTTAACCCACTCTCGTTCACATATATACTGCATTGTTAGAATATATTTAACATATATGTATTTATATAAAGAGGAAGAGAAATATTAAAATTTCCAAGCTTTGTTTAAATATGAAAAATGGTAACTTAAAACAAAGTAGAGATTATAACTAATGTTGATTAAATATTCTAGTTTATTTTACTACAAGTTTTACAAGATATTTGTAATGTGAGCTTTAAATTTGTTTATATTAAATTGCATGTTTTTATATCATTGAATTTAGATAGTTAAAGGGTAAGATTATTTAAATTAAGGAAAGTGAAAATTTTAAATATTCGACAGACGATAAAAAAAATGTAATGGTTAGGCATTTTTCAGTCGAATTTGATTGGGGAAAATCTTTAAAAGTTATTAAGTAAATTATTATTTTCTTGCACTTCCTAATAATTTAAAAAACGCTTAGATTATGAAATATTAAAAAAAAATTTTTTAGTTTTTAGTACAATCTTAAAATGCTTAGAATATTATAAGGGAACGGAAAAGTAAATCTTTGTATATGAAAAAAGACTGATAAAATTTAATATTACTTCATTATTCAGAAAAAAATTAATGATAAGTAATAAAAATATATCATTTTATTATTGTGTTTTACTTTTAAAATTATACTTATAATTTTTAATAAACTTTTAAGTGATTTTCGCTAATGATCTAAATGTTATTTTAACTTATCAATCAAAATAAAATTTTTGGTTTTGAAATTTATTATTATTTGGAAAATGAAAATTCTGAAGGATTATTACGTTAATGTTTTTTTAATTGTCCCCTGAGTAATATTAATATTTTGAAAAATGTGAAAATTAACATTTTATCATTGGTTTAATTTATTTTTTATATTCGATTATATATTTTTGTATATTTTATTTTCAATATCAAACAGGGATTCCACAGTTTTGTATGATAATTTAACCCTAATAATAATTTTATCAATTTGCTTAGATTAATATGTTAATTTTGGGTGCTTCTTTTTGTCTTCTCTTTCTCCCTCTCTCTCCGTTTTTCTCCCTTTCTCTATCACTCTCATTCTCTCAGTTTCTCTCTCGTTCTACTTTCACTTATTTTAGAAATTTTATGCATTCCTATAACCATTTTCTTAAGTTTTGACAATAATCGTGGTAAACATCTGGCAACTATATAAGCTACTTGCAACAAATCAGCATTCTATATACAGAAATAAATTGGCTTCAAAATCTTCCAATTGAAATGACAATAACAATATCTTTTGATCAATTTAGTCGGAATATTATCTTAATGTAAATTTTGTTTTTCTCATTCTTCTAAGAGCCAGCCCCCTTTTTTGGCACTATTTCTACGCCCTTGGCAGCAACATTTAAATACAAATAATTTCCAAAGTATCACAGAAAGAGCAAGAGAGAGAGAGAGAGAGAGAAAGAGAGAGAAATAAAAAGAGATGGCGAATTTTAGTGCATTTTATTTTAGGGCCTTTTTGTTTGCACTTTCTGCATTACTTTTTAATGCAATTTTATGCAATTTGTAAGGCTTCTAAATGGGTCGAAATGACCTTTTGGCCAATTTGATATTTGTCTTGTATACAATTTCAGTTGTCTTTTCTTGTCTAATGAGGTAATTTGACAAGACCAAAAACAAAAATGTGAACAGTGTGTGAAATGTGAAGTGAAAATTGGCTAAAAGATATATTATTGGTATTTGTATTTGTTGGGAGAAAAGGCTATAAAAACCGAAAGACAAGCATTCCAATGACAACCGACAAAAACATATACATATCCTGTTACAAATGTTTGTGTGCGAGTGTGTGTGAGTGTGAGTATGTGGGAGTGTATCTGTGTGTGAAGAAAAAGTATCTGTTCCTGTCATATTTTAATGCAGGCCAGAAGCAACTGTCATTTATTGGCACATTTATGGCCATGAGCTGTCATCATGGCCAGCAGTAGCCGCCTAACTGATTGTCATTTCGGTAAGTCATTAAAATGTTTATGCGTCTATTGACAGGGTCAAGACACGCACAAACACACACACACACACCAGCTGTGTGTGTGTGTGTGTGTGGGACATTCGTTTGGCTAGCCTTAATTAGGTTATAAAAGTTTAATTACAGTGCCGACAATCAGAGCAAATCATTTGGAATTTATGCCTATTCCAAGTCTTTGCCAACATCTTTGTCTGCATGTGCACTTAGAGGGCATAAGCTGAAAATAAAAATAAAAAAAAACCTAATAAAAGAGAGAGAGAGAGAGAGAGGTAGAGGGAGAGGGAGGAAAAAGTATAATTTAAATGGTCATTGGCCCGCAACGGCTGACTGAATGGACTGCATAGACGAGATCAGGTCAGGGCGATAGTCTGTACTCCCTGCGAGGGTATTAATGAAGTAAGCATTAAAAACATGAAACATTAATGTTGAGTACCCTTAATGGCGCCAAGGCGGCTTAAGCTTAAGCCCATGTCAACACACTGCAGCACTCAACTCGTTCTCGCCATTCTGTCCCTTATTCCTGCCATCTCCTGCTCCTCCTCCCCGCTCCCCTTCTTAACTGCATATTAAAGTAGTTTTTATTTCCTGTTTTTGGTCAGAGCCATGAATCCTATAAGCTTTACTTAAAGTGTATTAAAGACATATACTCATAAAGTTTTTGGGGGTGCGGGATTGGATTGGTTTTTGTGTGGGCTAGCTTCATCAATGCGTAAAATCGATTCCTGGATACCGACACTAACAAAGCCTAATACATAAACTTGAGTTAGTCTTAGCCTAGACACACAGACCAACAAATAGCCAAAAGCTGTGGGCATACATTGGATATGAGCCAAAAAAAAAAAAAAAAAAAAATGAAACGAAACGAGAACCTCAAGAACAAAAACAAAATAAGAAAAGGAAAGGGAAGAAACTCATCAAAATGCAAAACAAAATGCGCAAAAGTAATTTCTATCTACATATAGTTATTTATTTTCTAATATATATTGGCACAAGATGTTGTGGTTGCTAGACAGCCACACCCATACCTCCCCAAAAATAGGCAATAAAAACAAGAGCAACAGCAACAAAAAACCCAGCCAAAATTCACATAACAACCAAACATTATTTACTTAATTGTGTGTGAGTATATGAGTGTGTGTGTGTGTGTGTGTGTGTGGGATAGAGATGATTGAACACGTTGAGACAGATAATGCTTAACATTATATCAGATTGAAAGTAAATTATTATGGATCATTCCAGATCAGGTTTAAACTAAACGAAAATCTTTAATAAGCTTATAAACATTTACTTAGGATTATATGTAGATATATGTGTATTAAGTAATTTCTATAACTAGTAAAAGCTGAGATAATTAATTGTTAAGTTAGATAGTGATTAAGAGGGAACATATTTAAAATTTATTGTCATTCTGATAATATTATCTTATTATTATTCTGATAATTAATAGTATAAGGATAAAAATGTAGAGTTGTTTGTGTCTCACAATTGAATAAACAATTCAAAAGCTTAACAAATAATATTAATTCAAATGCGGCTTTAGCTTGATTCTCATACCTGTGCTATATTCGTGGATTCATTTATATTTTTTTTTGTACAATATTGTAATATTGGAAAGTTAAGCAATATTATAAATTGTTAGAAATAGACCAAACCTTTTGATATTTCCCTAAAATATAGATTGTAGTGAAGTTGCCAATGCGTAGTATATGTTTCAGATTTATTCAATAAATCTATATGTATCAGATTTATTTAATAAATCGAATAATAATAAGTTGAACCGCTTATTTTAGGCAAAAATAAGAGAGTGAACATTTTATAAAAATAATGCCAAAAATAAATATTCCGTTATCAACATAGTTTAAGCTATTTTATAGCATTTCGGTTATTATTTTACTAAGAACAGGATATTTGGTATACTCTTTGCAAGCATAAAGAATTGATATATTTTGATATACTTTGTAATTGGTTTCCTTTCCTATATCCTTTCTTTTTCACAAATCGATTGGGCACACTTTCCAGCTATTCCATTTGCACTGTCAGGTATAAGCTCAACTGTTATCTCTACTCTGTTCTGTTATTGCCAGTGTTAGTAAACAACTCAATAATAACAACCTGTACTCCAATGTTAGCTAAGAGCTCAATTCGTTAGAAATTTAATTAAATTCAAACCTTTCAGTTGTTGCTATCACACTAACCCGTCTTTCATTCCAATCCCTCCTCTCTTTCCCTCTTTTTCTTTCTCTTTCTGTCTGTGTAAGCACCTTGTGATAGGCTTTTGTTTTAATTTGGCTTTAGTGACAAACCATTTGACTTTCTTGACATAAATTGTTGACAAACCGCAGCAAATTTTCAACATAATTAAGTAAACTATTGAAATTATAACAGGAATACACATATATATATGCGAGTGTGTGTGTGTGGGTGTGTGGGTGTGTGTACGACATGTGGTTGGTCATCAATTAGTGGAACAGTTTGTTCCGCTGGGCATAAATCTGTCATTACGCATACGCCGCATTGTCCCCGATTGATGTAAGCTGTTTGTCGTTGAGAGCGTCATTTTGCGGTTGTTTGTTTTATTTTCCTTTATTTTCTGTGCAGTTGCTCATTTTTGTTTTGTTTACTTTTTATCTGTTTGTTTTGTTTATTATTGGTAAAACGAAAAATTAATTTAAATGCATTTTACGTGAATGTTGTGATTTATTTATGGTTAACCAAGTGGTACTGCGTGCTTCTCGTATTTGATCAGATCAACCATCAAGTTGGCTCAAAGAGAGAGAGAGAGTGAGAGAGAGAGAGAGTGAGAGAGAGAGAGAGAGTGAGAGAGAGAGAGAAAATGAGACTTTAATAATCATTTATAATTATGCAACATTCGGTTGAATGATGATTATATTTGCTGTTGCATTTGCATCTGCTTTCCCACTGGTTTTTCTTGTTTTTGGTTTTTTTTGTTAATATTCATATACAATTTGCATAAATTTATTATTTATATCAAATCATTCAAATGGCACTACATATTTATTATGCATTACGTATAAAATTTGTCGAGCCATTTGCAAGTTTTCATAATTTACGAGTTCGGCAATGCAAATGCAAATTCAAATTAATTAACTCATAATTAGTGTGTTTAGCATTTAGCATAAAGTTAAATGAAAACAATAATTTTATTTGCTTATCACTTAACTAATTAACTAAGAAATAATCAATAACTAAAGTAAATAAAACTATTGTACATATCATATCAATGATAATGAAAAAAACGAATCTTACTTACAAGAAATTGATTGCCTTACAAAGATTCTCTTTACTTGAGGTAAAACTTTTTCCAGTCAACAAACAAACACACACACACACACTCACACAAATTGAAGTAGAATTCCAAGTCCTTAAACATATGTACATATATGTGTGTGTGTGTGTATGTGAGTGTCTGTGTATATATTGCTCCTTATGTCTGTCTTCTAGACATTTCTCAAGTAAGTAGAGTCACGCAGCTCGTGTTTGACAGCTACTTGAAACTTTGGCCGCTGTTACCCTTTTACCACAAAATGTTATAAGGGTGGGGAGAATGGGTGGCTAACAACTAACAAAAGGTATCAAGTAAGTAGTTATGTCTGTACATATAACACAATGTAGTTGGGTTTTCGGTTTCCCTTTCATGCACACCACCCCCCTCCCCCCACATCGGAGGGTTAAACGAGGCATGCCTTCTAAGAGTCTTGCCGTAAGTTTAGGTTAGGTAGTTCAATTAGTGATCCCCGACCCCTTACCCTTTCACCAAAAAAACAAAAGGCGGCTAAATGAGTTGCACTTGCCACCGATGTTGCTGCTGTTGCTGTTGCTGTTGCTGCCGCTGCTGTTGCGGTTTTTGGCTAGGCAATTGGGCGTACATAAGTTTTTCGTTTTGCTGCTAATTTTCAGTAGGTTGGTAATGATGTGGAAAATTATGCACAATGAGAGCGAGAGAGAGAGGGAGAGGGGGAGAAAGGCATACCTTATGTCTTCATGCAAATTATGATTGTGTTGTGATTATGACGCATTAAAGCTAATGCTAAAGCGAAAGCGAAAGCATAAGAAACAAAATTAGCATACACATAATTTTCCTATTGACTGGGGGCACGTCGACATTTTGAAGCCTTAAAGTTCTATTCGAGTCCGAGTTGCTGTCCTTTGGGTGTGTGTTGTCAGGCATAAAATTACAAAAGCTTTTCCCCCTCTCTCTCTCTGTTTCTCTTTCCCTTTCCTAAAGTTTCTGTGTTCTTTTCTTGGTGGCAATGGCATACTTTTAGGCTGTTTTATGAGTGTTAACAAGCCCATAAGACCAAAGCCCAGACCAAAAGTGAAGACATTAGCTGCCAGTCAGCAAACTAACCCAAAAATGAACTAGACTCTGAAGAATGTATGTATATATATATTCGTCGGCTATGGTTATAGAGAGGAGTTGGGAACCAAATGAAAAACCTTTCCAGCCATATAAAAAAAAAAAACGAGAGAAAAAAGAAAGAAAATGTCGTCATTTGCATGCATTGTCAGGCACACAGGCAGACAGGTTGAAATACAAAAAAAAAACAAGAAAAAAGAGAAAAAAAAGGTCAACTTGGGTCTCGGAATTGGCACAATAGTTGCGTAGGTGTTGAATTTGTGACCGGACTATGAATAAGCTGCTCCCGCCCCCTCCATCCATTTCCGCTCTCTTACCAATGCCCTAACAGCTGCCATTGCCAGTTTTTTTCTTTCTTTCTCTCTCTCTCTCTCTCGCTCGCACTCCGGATGAAGCAAACATATTTATTTGCACACTTTCACTAGGCTCTACATTGAGTATTGTGTGTGCGTTTGTGTATGTGTGTGTGTGTGTGTGTGTGTATGGCATAACAACAAGAATACTCAATGCAAATTGAATAGAAGTCCCTTGGTCATGGTGGAGTGTCAAAAGAATGGTGGTTGATAGCAAGGATGAGTTTTCCTGTATACTGGCCCAAAGACTTGTTGACTTTTGGGCTTGAATAGGGAAGACCATTAACTTGAGAGTTTTGTAAGTAGATCTATTTACTTGGCATTTGCCTTGAAAATACCAAAACAGAGACTTTAACCTGAATCTGTAAATCAATTTTCTTAAACGAAAAATGAAGCCATTGAGCTATTGCCTTTGGTTAAGTTACTTTAGTTACACCAAAGATCAATCAATGATATCTTTTTTTTCAGTTTTATTTTAACACCATCGTTTTGGACCTTTTCGAGTGTTAAATAAAATGGAAAATATTAGAACAACAGAATATTTATTTTAATGATTAGATATCCCTAAAAGGCAAACCAAGAGGAAAAAAATTAAAAAAAAAGAAAATTAAAAATATTTTGTTAAGTTATCTCTATTTTAATAGTATAATAATAACATTAATAGCATAATAATCGATTATGCTTTATCTTAATGCCTAAAGGCCAATTTCAATTATTGTTGGTTGATCATTTACACTTCTGATTGCCCATTCCTTAACAGATTTTAAACATTTTGACTACAAATTCATCGCTCATTTTTCTAGGAAAATACTAGATTAAAATTTGTTTAAACCTAAAATGAAAATTAAAATTTTTAAGAATTTCAAAGCTCTTTAGAAAATTCAAAAAGTTGAGGAAAACTTCGATTTATTCGGTATCATAATTCATCTGAATAAGTCTTTGATTCCTTTTTGATTTTTTCAGAAATTTCCCCAGGTCGTTATAAATTTCAAAATGCTTTCCTAGGAAGCAAATGTTGATATAGATGTAGATATTTCCCAAAATTTTTCTAATTGGAAAAATTAAAAGTTCCTTTGAAAGATTTGTATGATGTCCTGTTGTGCCGTTTACCTATAACAACTGTAGGGATCAGGTTACTTTATTGCAATGTTATAGTTTCTCCCATGTTTCATGTATTATAAGTGTCACACCTGCCTTTTAATTGTTTAATATCCTCGTTTTATTGGTTATTTCATTAAAAAGGATGTTAACTATCAATGCGAATTTGTGAAAAATTATAAAAAGGATGTTCTCTCTTAATGATGAAAATTGTGACGAAATTAAACACTTTTGGATTTAATTTTTGCCAAGATGTTCATTAACCAATTTCCTCAAGAATATATACGTTTATATACGTTTAAAAAAGGATCTAAAAATTCAACATACATACATATTCTATAAATTAAATAATAATCAGAATTAACATTTGTATTTGCTATATCTCTGACTAATAAATTCAATCAATGCATATAATCGGATGTCGGTAGTAAATCAACTTTCATTAACTTGTATTCTTTCACAGATTGAAGTAAAAATTTGTTCTATAATATGGCAAATGGCTAAGAAAAATTCTATATTATTTCAACTTCAATTAAAGCTCATCATTTAGATTCAATTCCAAATCAAATAAGAATAAAAAGAAAACATTATAGAAGTATCTCTCCATCATCAAGAGTCAACGCTAAAGGCAAATCGATTTTTATTTAGTTTCTCTGTTAAATTGGAACAAATTTTCTTTATTCAAATTATATCGGATGAAATAATTTAAGAGATTCAATTCAAATTTGGTGAGTTCTCATGCCATCCTTGGGATAAGGTTATGACATCCAAGGCCATGATTCTTCGTTTTCCGTAAAGAAAAAATGAAATTCTGTTGGAGGGAGGGAGGGACAAGAAAATTATAATCATAAAGAAGGCAACGCTTTGGCTAAGAAATTTTTTTTGCTAATCTCATTTTCCTCACAATTTATTTCATTTAACGACAATGTGGCAAATAAAATATTTACCATGGCCATATTAAAGAAAATGAATTCCAACAAATGTTTCTGCCATTCATCACAATTTCGGTGGATTTCTTATTCTTTTTTTTTTTTTTTTTGTTCTGTTGATGTTTTTCTTCTTTTATTTTTGGAAAAACAAATTCACTCTCTGAATTGGGGTCGTGTTTTTTTTTTTTTTTTTTTTTTCTGGAGGACTACCACAAAATAGCTGTCAGTCGATTGTAGTGTTCGTTTTGGTTAAAATAAAATGTCAGTAGCAGAAAACCAACTCTAGGATGCAGTAAATCCGTCTAAAAAGACAAGAGGTAAAAAGGAAAAATAAAAAAAAAAACTTTTGGCATGACATTAAGTCAACGCAAAGGCGACAAAGATTTGTGTAAAAAAACGGAGGGAATAAGATGAACAACAAGTTAACAGAGTCATGCAAGTTGAGGGATTCAAAGGAGTCTTATCCTGCTGCATCCTCTTCTCAACTGGAATATTTTACGCACTGATTAAGGCAAACGAAAGGAAACTTTGGATCTGTCATTTGCATACGCAAGAATCTTTTCATGCCGCATGTATTTTAAATGAGATTGCAGTTGCATTTTAATTTTTTTTTCTTTCTTTCTCTCCTTTACTCTTTACTTGTGTTTATTTTTATAATAACTTCAAGTTGTTTACCATGTTGTGGAGAGAGGAGAGGGAAAGGAGGCGAATTGCAATGTGTTAATGCGCTGTAAGAAGAATGAAAGAAAAATGAAATTGCAGTTGAGCTGCTGGTTCATAAATATAGTCAAAGCTAATGAGCAGTGTAGAGAGATGGTGGTGGTGGTGGTGGTGGGATGTGGTCTAGACATGGCTTAGTGCCGGCTTAAATCTCTGTCTCAAATAAAAATGCCATAAAAATCACTCATACGCATTGTTGAGCCCTGCCAAACCTAATTTGATAGAAGCGCCAAGGAGGCGACGACCTAGGCTCGTTTGGCTAACAGTGGTTAGGACATGGCCCAATCTAATCGACTGCCTTATCGACCAAGCGTTGGTTGGTTAATAAAATGTGCTAAATTATGACACAACAACAACAGCAGCAGCAGCAGTAGCAAACCGAGAGATAGCAATGGCATAAGAATTGACCAAATGGCCAACAAACGTAGGGCCAAAACAGTTGGCTGGCGACATTTTGTTTAACTGAATATGTAAGAGAGCAAGGGCGAGAAAGAGAGAGAGAGAGAGAGAGAGAGAGGGGAGAGAGAGCAAAGAAAACGAGGCAAATAATCATGAAAAGAGGCAACAACGAATAAAACAACAGCTAGCCATAAAAACGACGCCCGAAAGTCTGCAACTGTTTTTTGTCTACTTTAACTTTTGGCCCTGACGCACATGGAAAATATAGTCAAAGTTACAGTTACACTTACGTATGTGTGTGTGTGTACATACATATACGTATGTATATGTATGTGTCCCCCTTACAACTCGTACAACTGAAAGTTCAATGTCTTTTGCCTCTTCAATATTGAGAGATGGAATCCGCCCCAATAGTTTTCACATTTTGTCAGCCAACTGAATTTGTTGCGCAACGACAAGCAACAATAATAATAACAACAACAACAGCAACAACAACAGCAACAACAACAGCATCAACAGCAACTGCAGTAACAGAAGCACTTGTTGTAGTCATCGTTGATGTTGTCAATGTCTTTTTGTGAATGCCATTTTTGCATTGTTGCGTTTGAAGCCTCTGAAAATATTGGCCAACTTAAAGAGACAATGGCAAAAGATGAAAAGAATTGAAAGGGGCTCCTTCCTTTCTGCGAGAGTAAGATGAAACCAACAGTAACAACAGCAACAACAACTACAACAACTTGGCCAAAACGAAAACAAAAAACGTTGAAAATCAATGCCAAAAACCTTTTTCTGGCATGTTGTTTATTGTTTGGAAATCTCTGTTAAGTTTGCCAAAAAAGAAAGAAAAAAGGATACAGTTACACAAAAAAAGGGAATGCCAAAGTAAAAAGAGACTTTACTTAAAGGACATCTTAAAGTGCTTCATAAAACTTAATTTCAAAACAAATCATATACCAAATATGGCCATAATTCAAACACTTCAAACCACACTACAAAACGTTTGTTTGTGGCTTATGCATCTGATTAGGGTTAGGCCAGTTAATCAATTGTGGTCAAGTGATTAATCAATCAGCATTTGCAAATGTTAAGATTGTCTAGAAATTTTCATTAGTAGAATATCTTATGGTATTCATATAAAGGAAAATTTCCACAAATTACTTGAAGAAAACAAGAAAAACAACAACAAAAACAATAAAGAAAAACAAAAATTATAACTCACAAGAAACATTCATGAATTATTTTCATGTGGTCTTCTATTATGTTCTAGTTAGCTCAATTAATGCTAGCATCTTCAATTCCAATTCCAATTCCAATTTCCAACTTCAACTTGAATTCCTTATTCTAGTAGCATCTTCTAGGATAATTTATTACTTTGGCAGAACCCTTGGGCCATAAATTAATTGTCGCGCCTAAGTGCGTTTGCTGTCGTCTGGCAAATGGGGGAAAGAGAATGAATGAAAATCGACCAAATGGAAAGCAAAACTAATAAGTAGGAAAATTGTTTCCACATGGAAACAGAATCTACCATATGCCAAATGATACTAGTTATAGATATCTACATATATATATGTATATATATGTATGCAATTTCTGTGCACTGAACCGACTTTTTATCAAGCAATTAAATTTATATATTGAACAACTCTTTTAGGTTAACCATCATCATCAATTGAAATACCCATAAAGTAGCATAAAACCTACAAATATATGCATATACATATATGTATATAAATATATTTATATATGCATATGTTGTACAATCAATTTAATTTTCTCCATTAAATTAAGTCAAAATTTAAAATACTCACAAAACTTTCCTTTGCAACTGCAAACACAATTCCCCCTGCAAAATGCTTCGATTAATGTCGGCATTTAAGTGAAGTGAACTTTACTTTGTCTGTTTGTCCACCAACCCATACCCATACCCATACCCAACTCCATCCATTCCTAACCCCTATCCCATATCCTAAAAAGTATTTAAGGTTGAAGTACTCCAACACCATGTTCCATTCTATTGCCCATGTACAAGAGAAGTTGCTGTGTTCAGCACAAATGTTTGCCTCCGTGTATCTGTTCACCAAAAGATTTCGATTTGCCAATGCCAGCAGTTTGTCTTCCAAGCATCTATTTCTCTTTCTCTCTCTCTCTACCGATATACATACATACATACATATATATTTATACATATATAACTGTATATGCATGTGTGTGTGTGTGTTTATTTGGCATTGTCAACATACACTTTTTGGCTTACAAATTTATTGTAGACTTATCTTCAAACATCACCTTGGTGTATTTAATATTCAGTAGATGACAAAAAGACTCAGCCATGTGAATCTCAAATTGACTTTTATTAAATTTCTAGACAATATATTTAGATACATAGGTATATATTTACGTATTATGTCTTTAAAATGTTTACAATAGTTGCATTTATTTTTAAATAGAGAAACGCTAATTGGGTAATAGATAATGTTTTAATATTGAAACATGATTTAAATGACTTCTAGTTACAGACAGAACGAATAAAACAATCTACCTAATGTTTTAAAATTCTTAAAAATTTTACGGTAATATAAATTATATATATTTAACTTATATTTGAAGATATTTAATTTATATATTCTACATAACCCAGCTACTTCTTATGTTTAAAAAGCACACAGTAATAATATTAAGAATAACTAATAATACTTACGAGAATTTTCTTCTTATATTACTCAAATACTTTAAAAATATATAAATAGTATTTTCGGAAAACTTTTATGGACACTAAATTAGAATCTAGAATTTTATATATATGTAGTATTAAGTGCCTTCGTTTTAAGAATATATTTTGATATGAAAGTTCGAATTTTATAAATCCTTTATGACTCCGCCCTTTTGTATTCGAAAACACTTTTCAAAGTTTTATTATTAAGAAAATATTGCATTATTGGGTATTAAGATAGCTAACTTTAAATACGTACTTCATATATGTATATATTTTGTTTGTAATTTGAACTATTTTATAGCATTTTTTAACCACTTTTGTTGCTCCAATTTAAAAAAACTCCTGTCACTAATTTTCAGCAATTTTTTAGTATTTTTTTACGTTTTTTAAGTAAACTTCAGGAAAAAAATCTATTAAAAAAATAGATATGTTATTTAATTTATAAATAAATATTAGATCAGTAAGTCACAGCTTTTAAGATATATTTAATGGAATTTTTCAAAAAATTTTATTATACTGTTTACTTTTTTGAATCATCTGCACAATTTTAGAATATTTTTCACAACTTTGTTCTTAATTATCTTAAATGTCAGGACTATTTTAGAATAGTAATAATAATTTAGCTAATAACAGAAAAACAAAATCATTTTTCGATAATTATCGAGTAATCGAATCACTTTAATATTATACAATCATCATTTTTTAGCAAAAAAATCCGAAAAAAACTTTCTAATTATCAAAGTGGAATATAAAACAAATATAAAAGTTTTCTTACAAATTCTAATCAAATTTAAATTAATAAATTATATTATTAACATGTTTCATACAAAAGGCAACCATACAGTCCAGTGTTGCCATCTTTTACGATTTCACTTCCGGAACTTTTGCAGCTTAAAAATTGATTGAATGTTTAATCGAAATGTGCGGGCAGATGGATTTTAGTATATACATATATATGTATATACAGATATGTAACGTTTTTTTCTATTAACACTGTCAAAGTTCAAAAGCTATTGAATGTGAATGAAAAGCACATATGTATGCACATATGTATGTACATATGTATGTATGTGTGCAGTTATTTTTCACATATTTTATAGAATGTAAACCAAATGAATATTTTTGTGATAAAGTGAGGTTTATTTTAGTTTTACATGTGCGGTATTTACATTTTGTAAGCTTCTCGCACTCTCTATGTATCTCTATTGAATGCTTGTTTTTAAAGTTAAAAAAATTGCATAAATGAATTGATTCAACGAATTGTCCTTGTCCAAAATAGAGCAAGTTGAGTCCTGTTGCCGAAAGAGAACTTGGTTCACCCAAGGCTTTTATAAATTATCTATCTATAACTTTCTCTCTTTTTTTCTTTGATAGGCATAAGCCTAAGCCGATTTTGGCCGTGCACAGAAAAGGGGAATGTTTTTTTCTTTTTGTATTTTTTTGGTTGGTTACTAAAACGATCTCGACAAGAATTTACGAGCATATCCGTCAGTTGTCGCCATGAACGCCATTCAGCGAGCGTTTATCTGATTTCGTTCTTTGACTTCTTTTTTTTTTTTCTTTTTTTGGATGCTGCGTGACATGTGATGCGACGCATGCAAATGTGGCAAGATGAACTGAGATTTAAATGATTGTAGCAGGGGAGGGGAAGGGTGATGGTAGGTGAAGTGGTTGGTTGAGGAAGTCGTCTCGATTTTCACATTTCCTCTAAGATACTTTTCTGTTCTTTTTTTTCTCATTTTTTTTTTTTTTTGCAAAAGATGTCAACATTTGCGCATTCTTATACATTCATTTGATTGCCTAAATTTTCCATTCTGAGTCATGCTTGATGTGTGAAGGCTTATATAAAATGTATGTACATATGTATGTATGTATGTTTTTATGTATGTACATATAATATAGCAACTGATTTGTATGCGTATTAGTATTTAAGCATTAGTTTTGTTTTTTTTTTTTTTGAGACTTTGTCAAAGGCAAGAGAAATAATAATAATACATAAATTCGAAATGAGGCACTAACCATGCATAGGGAGCAGCAACTAGAGAGTGATGATATAAACCAAATACACCAGGCCAAAACCGAAAAGAACATAGCAGACATTGTTAGCCATAAAAATGGCGACGACTTCAAGAAAGTTTTTGTTGCCTTTTTTTTTGCCAGAGAATGTTGGGATAAAGAAATGATAAACTTTTTATATGAATACATATGTATATGAAATTTGTTTAAGAAATTCATCTTGGATTAAAAGAACTTTGATTTTCCATATATGAAGTAGGCGTTGGATAATTTGCATTAATTCAATGGAAAACAAATTTTTAGTTTCCCTGATATAATGTTATAAGAGTCACTGAAGGACTTTGCTTGAGTGACGTAAAAGTTAACCGTTAAGTGCATTTATATTTAATCTCAATAACCAGTCAACGATTGGAATGAAAATTTGGCCAGCCTCATCAAGTTATTATTGTTTTAGTATTCATTTGTATGCACATATATTAAAATAAATAATTTTGATTTAATATCGATAAATATAATTAAATTATAAATTTATTTAATAATGCAGGGAATTCCGTTGAGAGCACATTCTTCATACATAACTTTTTAGCATTTTGTTTTAGTTTGGATAATTTATTTAAATCGCCTTTTTTATGTATTTAAAAAATAATTTCTGGTTTATTTTCGGGGGAATGGGATAAGGGAATTACTAAGAACTATTAAGGCTTTCATCTACAATTTGGGCATTAGTCAGACTCGAGATAAGTAAAATTTTCCAATAAAAGTTCAGAGGGTACTTACATATATTATCTACTAAAACTAAAAAGTTCCACAGTTTATGAACATTTCACAACAATCTAAGAATTAAAAATAATTAAATGCATAAATTTTTTAAAATTAATATAAACACAACCATTACTTAAATGTTAAAAGTTATTTTTTTATCCAAAAGAAAAAGTGTAAATAATTGGGCTAATCAACAAAGTTACACTAAATAAATTTAATTTATTTGTAGTTTATGCCCCAAACAAACAAACAACTTTGATTTAACAACTTTACTTCTGCAAACTTAAATTTCCAATTTGCAATACAAATATTTATTGCTTCTGCAATAGGCAAAGTCATCGCTGTCAAATAGGGAAGAGGATGAAGTACAATTTAATCGATAGATGGGAATAGTTCAACATATTTAAAAGAGCTCAAGAACTCAACTGGTATAGTGTCTAGACTTTAGACGATTTTCTGCCAAGTCAACAGGCAGTGAGAAACAGCAAAGATGCAAAAGGAGAAAAATAAAACAGAAAAAGGAGGAGGAGAGTGAAAGCTATAGAAAGGCATTTCTCTTTTGCCAGGACGAAGGATGCGCTGCTACTCAATGCGTCAATGTGTTGTCAGTGCAACTTAACCTTAAGTGCATGGGATCATAGAAGAATATAAAGCAACTCACATGAGTGGTCTAAAAAACTTGGAGCCATTTTTAGCAAACATGCTGACGTCAGATTACAAGAAAAACAACTTAACTAGAATAGAAAACATACGATTAGGAAGTGTTAGATTTTCTAATAACATTCCTGAAAACAACTTGAAATGTTTATATAGTTACTTCATCCTTTTGAAAGCTTATCACCGATGGGCGAATAGTGTCTAATGGGTTTTTTGATCAGCTTATCAGAAATCCGACCTTCCTATAATGAGTTTGTATGGGAAAACATGGAAATGACAATATGTGTTTAAAATTTTTTAGAATGGGAATACTAAATTTTTAAAAATAAATCACAACACTAAGAACTTTATTATGTAACAATCCACTTCTGCGAAGAATGATTGAATTTATTAAAGTTAATAATAATATCTAAAATAAAGTCTAAGACTTTTGTGTGTCTGACAGCTAATCTTTTATATAATTTCAACATAGTACGAATGTTAGATTATCCCTAGATTGTTCTTTATCACTTCATATCTACGATAAATATTGATTTTTTATTTAAAGGATAATAACTTTTAGTTAAAGTAATAAGAATTTAAATTTTTAATAATCCTTATCTCTGCTCATACATTACAATTAGTTTGTTTATTGTCAAATATAATCTTGCAAACCTTCGTTAAATAGATACACTCTTAAAAAATTAATTATTAAATAAGTGTAGTTCCTAGAACCCACTTACCTTACTAGTAGGGCGTTTTCTTTTGTTAATCACTTTTAAAATAATTCTAGTTTCTCTGTTATTTGTGTTAAGTTCTCAGGTTCTGTTAAATTCTCAGTTCTGTAAAATTATAGTGCTGGTTAACGAGCAAATGGGTTCTTCCCAAACGATCGTTACTGTTCAGACCATTTATCCTGCTACTTCAGCATTTCCTTTAAAGAATTGCAAAATATAGATATAAATATATCGAATAAGATTATTGCGAGAAAATTATTACAAATTTTTGTGATGCTTTTTTCTTTATTGACTGGCAGTACCATATAAGCTGTAGAATTGTTGAGTTATATTTACTTATGTTTATATTTCATAAATTCCTTTATTAATATTAGGAAATATTCATTTGAATTGTAAATTACTTTATAAAACTAACAAAATCTGTGTTAACATAAACTATTCTTACACCATTGAAAAATAAGTAAAAATGTTTGAAAATGCAACATATACAGATTGGTCAACAATTTCCAACTTACCCTTTGAGATTATAATAAATTTTTAAACAGCTGTAATCGTAGGGAAGAAGAATCTATACCTACATACTTGTAGTTCTATATACGTATGTATATGTATATACTCAGATTATAGATTATGCAGTTTGTTTGTACTCATTGTCCTTTCGCAATTCCGTTTGTTAGTCCTGTACAAATATTTGAACCAACTTGGTCCACAACTCGAATGCATTATACGCTCAATTAATAGATAGAGGGGCTTACTGCAGAAGGGTGGTGCGGGGGAGTGGAAATGGTTGGTTGGTCATGCAATTTAATGTAATTTCAATTTATGTTTTGTTTAATGTATAAATATGTATGTATATATCAATGTTTTGTAGTAGATTCTCTTCCCTTAGAAAATATTTTAAAATTTTCCACCACATTTCCTAATTTACTGTCAAAAAGTTAGGGAAAACATATTTCCCGGAAGCCTTCGCATTGCCATCTGTTTTCGGTGGGTGGAAAAAGTTATGGGGAATGGTAAATGGATGGATGGTTGGCTAAGATTAGGTGGCAGAGGCGTATGGGGAAGTGGAAGGGGTCAATGCATTATGTTAATTTGTAGGCGCTGAAAATGTTTGATTATACATGTTTAAAGCCGAAAACCAAAATCTGACAGGCAGCATCTGCCTGCTATTTGTTGGCGTGGCAAGTGGCAAGTGGCAAAGTGGCAAAGTGGCTAAAGTTGTGCTAAACATTTTCCATGATGCCAGAACAGAAAAGCCGCATCGTTAATTTTCACAATATGAGCAAATTTTCCATGCATAAACTTAAAATTTAGGCAACAATTTTAACGCACACACACACACACACACACACACATAAAGACACACTCACACGCAATCCAGGATATTTGTCTGGAAAATGTTTGGCTGTTTGTTGGTCATAAATTTCATGTCCGCTGATAATCAATAAATTAAGTTTAGCTTTTGTCTCGTTTGTTTCTGCTTATCGAAATTCCCACTCATTTTCCGCCAACGCTTTTCACGCATACCACGTACGCATACGTGAACATTTTCCAGCTAATTTTCCCTCTTTTTTTTTCTCAACTGATTTTTTTTTTTTTTTTTAGCAGTAGCTGACTATATCATCTTGGTCTCTTTGGGCTATCTATGGCTTCTAGTTTAACCAGATGAAATTGGATCATATCGATTCGCACTTTGATTACCTTTGGTTATAGATGAAGGGGATTTAAGTGGTTTCGTCTTAAGGATATTCATATATTTGTGGGGCATATCGATTTCGTTTTTAAGTTGGAACCACTTACACCATATTTGTGCCCCATCCTTATTACATTTTGTATCTGAAATTTGTTTTTTGCATATTTATTTCCTTTTTTTTTTTGTCGTTTTTTGACTACAAGGACTCACGTACGAAAATGTTGCGGGTGCGCATTAAATTTAACTTTGTCTGTTTCAAAAAATTTTTCAAAGTAAATCGTAAAATTTGTCATGCTCTGACTGACTGACTGACTGACAGTCAGTCTATTGCGGTGCTTCCAGAGACATAGAGAAAGAGAGTCTCAACATGTTTTGCCACTGCCACCAACTTTTATGCTGTTCGTATGTTTTTACATTTCCCCCGTCCCTTCACGCGCCAACAACATCCCCTCGATCCCCCACCATACGCTAACTCCTATCCTCTTCTCTATCTCTATGTATATATCCCTTACCGTGTGGAAAAACTTTGCGTATGTTTTCCAGCTGCCTTTTGTGTGCGTGCGTGCTTGGGAAAACTTTTCACTTCTTTTTTTTTGTTTGGTTTTTTTTTTGGTTTCTATTTTGTTTTTTCTTTTTCTCTTTTTTTTTTTGCGTTTTTTGGGCGCGTGCGGAAACGGAAATGTGCAACAGCAGTTTCTTCTTTGATTCCTTACTGTTAGCCCGCCCGCATCGAGTTCAGAGTTCGATACACTAGAAACCAGTAAAAAGAGGAGCAGCAGGATGAACATTTCTTCTTCTGGTTGATTTCAGTTGTTAGTCTCAACCGGCTGAGTGCTGAATCTACCATGTTAAAAAGTTTATTTCTTTCCCTCTCTCTCTCTCACTGTTTGCCTCTCCTTCTCCCCGCTATCATATCTCTTTCTCATATTGATGAACTTATTTTCACCAGTTTTCTTCTACTTTTGATTGTATCTATATATGATAATGTTTATATTGGTTCTGCATTAAGCTATTCCAGGAAGCTTTTAGAATTTATTGGCATATGCAAATATCTACATACATAATGGTTATTCTCGAACCTTTTACACACAATACAATAGCTAAAAAAAAGAGTTTGCTCTCGATACAAGAAAAACAAACATCAAACAAAAGCATATTCAATTGTTCCTTAAAGGAAGACTTTGTAAATGAAAGTTTGCCGACTCCCACCCAAAAAATAAAGAAAGGAAGGAAAATACAAAAGCATAAGGAAAAAAAATGCTCAAATGGACAAAAAATGAAAATGTGAAATTTAAATTGTTAAATATTTGCTAAAATTCTATTTTATTTGAAATTGACAAAAACTTAAATGGTTTTGGATAGAAAAGCTATTAAGCGATTGTTAATGATTAAAGAAATTTAATTTGGGCTGGTCACACTACATCAAAAAGGATTTAATCACTGATAGGAGCCGATATGGTCTCCCTTTGGTATTACATTTGCAGATGGTCTGCCTAAAATTTATAGCTTAAATTTATAGTTATGAGGATCAAGTTCAGGAATTAGTGAGATCTGATCACTATAAGGTATAACCTCTACATTCAGAGAAGTCTGCACAAATAGTTCCAATAGGACTAATAAAAGTTAGTTATTGCATGGAAAACTTTTTTGGTTTTTGATCATTCTCAATCAAACTTTGAAATATACATGATCTATTATTATATATATATATAAATGAGCGTCAAGTGAATACAAACTTCGACATGACCGAAACTAACTTCCTTGATATTTTTCAATTATATTTTAATACTTGACATTATAATTTACTTAAAATAACGACATCAGTTAATTCAGAAAAGAGAGTCCAGAAACATTTAAGTTTTTAAAAATATTATTAAACTCATAAAAAACACTTAAATATAAATGATTCTATAAAAATATTTTAGGCCTGGTATATGTATATATATATATACATATAATTTAGACATATAATTTATATATATAATATATACATATATATATACATATATCCGCTATTTTTAATAAACTTTGTCATTTAAATTATTTATTTTACTTTGTGATTATTATTTGGTTTTATACCGATTTTATTGTTAAAGCTTTATTTGTATTTAATGCACTTTAAAGACCTAGTCAATAAAAAATTAATTCTAAAGCCATTTGAATGGCATATCATTTGTCTTTATCTTTGCTTATATATCTTCGAAGTATTCCACAAATTTTCGTTTTTTGTTATTATTTTATTTATTAATTGTTTATTGCTCAGTTGATTAAATAGTTTCTACCAAAATTTGTGTCTCTTGAATTGTTTGACCAAAATGTGACATAAACTCTTGGTCATAAATTGCCTTAGGCTAAAAAAATCATTCTTTTGGATTAAAATTAGGTCATGTTGGCCAGATACCACATGATTTCAACTCTCATGGAATATTTTTTTTTATTTTATTTTTTGAAGATTTTGCTATCTACGCACATGCCTTCAAGCCATATGCAAACTTTACAACAAAAGAATTATAGAAAAAAAAAAAAATCCTGAAAATGGCAGAGCGCAAAAGGAAAAAAAAAAGAATTGGAAAAAAAGGAATATAATTGTTTGTTGAGGGCTTTTGCTCTTTTTTTGTTGTTGTTGTTGCTGCTGCTGCTGTTTGTTTGTTTTTTTCGCAGAATTTTTATGTGAATTTTATTACTTTTCAGTCTTTTTTTCTCTTGCATTTTATTTTTGTTTTTTTTTTTTTTTTTTTTGAGGGCTTTGTGAGCTTGCCACCAAAATTGAGTGTGTTCCTTCTTCACCCCTCCCTACCACCCTCCCTCCCTCCCTTGGCTTTAAAACAACAATACAGAAAATACAATCGTATGGTTTCGTTTTGTATATGTATGTACAAATGAAAATGAAAATAAATTTCCATTTGGCACAAGTTTTCTATATATGTATGTATGTATGTATGTATATGGTTTCTCACTCTATTCCACACTCATGTTTCTATATGTTTCCCTTTCTTTCTTTCATTTTGCAGGTTATGGAGCTGCGATTGCCCCAACGCCGCCAACAACAACAACTAGCACAGTCTCGCCCTCAAATTTGTTGCCCTATTTTGATTTTGATGTGGCGCGAAACTTGACCGTAACCGTTGGCCAAACCGGTTTCCTCCATTGCCGCGTGGAACGTTTGGGCGATAAGGATGTAAGTGGAAAGTTACAGCAAAAAAAAAAATAAACAAAAAAAAATCCATATGGAAATTGTGCGAGATAAATGAAAATTCCGTTAGGGATTTGCTCTAGACACTCAATCATTCTGGTTGTCGTGATTGCTGCTTGCGTAACCAAAAGGCCCATTTCTCTCTCTCTCTCTCTCTCTCTCTAAGCCAAATGATTGAAGGTCGTTTTGGGTTGTTAACCCTTCACCAAATATGCCTAGTTACTACTAGCCCAAAATGACTATGTGCCAAAGAGAGCCCAGGACTAATATGTCAACATCAATGGCACATGGCACAGTGGGTAAAGTTTAGATGAAAAATCCAAGAAAATGATTCATAAACGTTTGGACACCCCCTTTTAAAATACCCCAAAAACCACTGTGCTGTGTGAACAACTTGAAATGGTAGTAGAATACGCCAGAAGCTCTGTTATTAAATGGCTAAAAAGGGGGAGGAAGGGAGGTGTTAGGAAGAAACGAGAGGCTTAGACCAAATTACTTGGTGATTTGCGAATGCATTGGTCCAAGGGGAGGGAGAGAAAAATTGGCAAACAAGACAGATGACAACAACAAGAGCAACAACACAGGAACTGTGTGTCTCTATCTGTGTGCGTGTGTATGGGTGTGTATGTGTGTGTGTGGGCGTCCTCATAAACGTAGGCGTGTCTGCAACCTTAACGAGTGCACCACCATCCAGTGCTAAGGCAAAATGACTAATTTATGAGCCATCAATCACGTGACTGGCTCTGCCATCAACATCAACCATTTGACGTGGCCAACGTTATCAGCTTTAATTTGCTTGAACTCGCTTCCTCTCGCTCGCTCGCTCTCTCTCTCTCTCTTCCTTCGCTTACACAGGAAACAGGAAGTGTTCCACAATGACTAAGGAGACGGGAGAGGGGGAGGGGGGATCTATGTAAGGGAGAGACATAAACGGAACTACTCAAAGTGCAGGCACCAGAGCTTAAGCTCAAGTTTAACCATTTAATTCGAGATGCTTCAACTTTTCCTTGTTGTTGAAGGGAAAGTTCATTAAAAGCATTGAAACTACATTAAACAAATGACACACTCACACTAAAGCAAACAACCAAAAAAAAAAAAATAATAATAAGAAAAAAGCAAAAAAAAATATAGAAGGGAAAAATAATACCAACAAAAGCCAAGCAAAAAAAATCCTTGCCCTTGAGCCTTAATTATACTTGGCCGAAATTGTGTGTCTAGAACCAGATGAGATGTGAGGTTTTTTTTTTGCCGGTTAATATAAATGTTGCTCTTATTGATTGGTATCCTTCTGCTGTAGTTGTTGTTGTTGTTGTTGTTGCTGCTGCTGCTGCTCAGATTTACTGGCACTTGCGTCAGCAATTGATTCCACTGTGGCGGCAACCACAGCAGCCAGATCATCACTATCCATGACCCATTTTTGACTGATCTTAACATCAGGATCATCTTCACTTGAACTAACTGATGGAATAATAATAGCTGGAATAGCTGAATCAATTGAAATTGTAGCTTCAACTGGTAATGGAGAAGTGGATAAAATTGGATTAGTTGATGTTGGAGCTAATGGTGGTACAATTGGTGCATTAATTTCCAGTTGATCATGATGGGTAAACATGGATGCAGTAATAGAGCCAGTATCTGCAGTTATTCTTGGTAAACGACTGGGATTGGGAAAGGGTCGACGGTTTTCAAGAATCAATTTAATATCCCGTGCAGATTGCCACCATCTAAAAAGGATTTCGGAAAAATTGATTAACAAAACAAAAAGGAAGGATCAATTTCCATTTTCTTAGACCCACCTATACCAAGGCGTTAATTGTGACTTGATCAGCATATAAACATTGGCAAAGTAAACTGTAATCTGTACGAGAATAAAGTAAAAAAAAGGATTAAAAATAAAGAGGAAATTCTGATTTTTTTTTTGTGTAAAAACTTTACCGTCATAAACAAAAAGAAGAGCATCCACGACTTGGTCCATAGTTTGCTTAAGCCCCAAGATTGTGTATGCAATGAATAATATTGAATACCCACCAGCAAGGTGCCAATAATGCCAAAGGCCACCAAAGTGAGCAATGAGAACATTTGGCAATCCTCCTGCAACGCACGACGACTCATGGCGCGGGAATACCACAAACGCAACGAATGCAAACAGGAATACCTAGAGAGAGAGAGAGAGAGAGAGGGGTGGGATTGGGGAAGGAGTATACACAATAGGGGAAAACAATTAAGTGAGAGCATGTAAGAAGCTCAACTTCCAAACAGTTGATAAAAGAGGTGTGTGGTGGAGGGGGCGAAGGGATTGAGTGCCTCGGGCTGATTAAAAACCCTACAGTTCCATTTTCCCATGTCATTCCTTTGATCTGTTGTTGCTTTTGTCTGAGTCTTTGTGTGCCACTTACCGCAATGTTTGCTCCGTGTTGTACTTAAACTGGCACAACTCACAGGTGGTACAACGCGAGGTGCTAATCCAACGCTCCAGGCAATGAACATGAACATAAGTTAGTGATCCTTTGCACAAACAGGGCGACACAAGCCTGTAAAAAGGACAACAAATGGAAAATCAGCGCCGAGATGAAAATAGACAAAACAAACGTTAAGGGGGTGTGGTGGGGGGAAACAATGGATACACTCCAAATAATGTGTGTGTGTGTGTGTGTGTGTGTGGGGGAATACGGGAAAAGATAAAGCGGTCTTTGATGGCGCCACATGGCATGTAAATATTAATAATTTATATAAATGGTTTCAGTTAAATGCATTCAATTTTAATTTCATGCAATTAATTTCACGCACAATTTGCAACTGTTCGAGCGTAATTCAATGGGACATTTTATATATACATATATACCCTATAACCACACTAAAGATATAAAAATAGGGTATACCCGATAAAATGAAAAGTACTTTGATGCTTAAGAGAAACTCTAGAAATATGGAAAAACGATTTCAAATTTCATGAACAAACAATTCTCGAAAGTTGTTTTAAGGATATTATTGTTAGGATATTATCGTGGTCTATCATTATTATTGTTATATATTTAGAATTCATTTATTAGCATATACTCACTGCTCAGGATTATCGGCATTATGGCAAATGCGACAGACAAGCGATCCAATCGATGGCGTTGAATCACTGGAGACGGGCGACTCATAGTCCAAATTAAGATTACTACACTGTGTGGTCCCATCGACGCAATAACGCAATGTGGAAATTGAATCCGTTGCGGTTGTGTTAGCTGTTGTTGTTGTTGTTGTTTTGATTGTGGCATATGCTGAACATGTGGCCGCTGCCAGAGCTGCTTCGGTGCTGGCCAATGGATGCTCATACCTTTCCCCATCACGATGAATCATTTGAAATTGCACATTTGGCTTTAGGCCCAAACAAATCGAACATGCTGGCTGCTGCTGTTCAGGTGACAGCTCTGAAACAGTTGCAACACTTCCAACATCTTTGTCCTTATCAATTGTCGGTTTTGTTGTTCCTGTTACACCTACTGCTGTTATGGGCAATTGAATCTCCTTCGAATTGATGCAGGTCTCTACAATAATGATGCCTGGTGGTGTGGCATCGGCACTACTCGACGATACTAGTTCATCGATTTCCATTTGTAATGTTGTTTCATCTGTTGGCTTGTGGTCAATAGTATTGCCAGAATCATCTAATTAAATGGCATGAAGTGGAAGGTAGTAGTAGAAAGGTGAAAGGGTTAACACACACACGCACACACACACACGCACACATACACACCCAGTTATACAAATTATGGGTGCAATAAGATTGATTGAAGCGTACTAACCACAATTCCCGCACTTTCTGCATTCCATTTTCCGTTTGTTGAATAGTTTTGACCTGGTGATTAGCCTCGCAATCGTTGTATCAATCAATCAATTTTAGTCTTAAGAAATACGCTTAATACAAGAAATTTTAAATCATGTCTGTGTATAGTGAACGCTTTTTCCAGTTATATAAATATATATGCACTGTCTGTAATGTCAAGGGATACTATGTTTCTTAGACATTATTACAGGGATACAATATTTCTAAGATATTGTTACTTTGATACGTTACATTTCGGTTATTTTTTCCTTTCCCTCTGATAATTACAAAAGCAACGTTTTTACTATATGTACATGTCTTAAATTTGATCAAATTTTGCTGATTTTAAGATACGGAAATGTTTTATGTATAAAACATTGTAATAAGTGCGGGTATTTCTATTTTGACATGACCACAAATCCATTTAATGTAATTTGATTTAAGTAGAAGCAATTTGAATTATAACGAACTGAATGGTTAACCAACACTTATTAACAATTGGATTAACAGTGCAGGAAAAAAATGTTAGTTAACAGTAACTTAAATTCTTTATAAATCGACATATTATTCTATCAAAAATGGAAGATGCTCATTCCATCTGTATTGTAGTCAGTAAACTAGTATTTATTTATTTTTATTTTAAATTTATTTTCATATTTATTTTGTACTATTCCACAAGGGCAAAAATGTGATCGAATTTATCTAATAAGTTAAAGTTTTTGCCCGTTTTCTAAAGAAAACTCACAGACTTATTGCCCGCGGAAGTTAAATTATTTTTAAGGTTAAAAGCTTAAAAGCTTGCAATTGCAATGGAATCTAAAGTATTTACAAAACTCGGGATCAATTCATTAATTACGAGTAAGTCTCACATTACATTAGAATCACAATTATTTGTATGTATGTATAAGGAACATTTATTTCAGATAAGTTTTAATATTTCACAAGTGTGGGTGATTTACATGAACAAAAATATGAGTACAGGCATTGACCTTTTCTGCTTACACAATTAATACAAATAATACATAATGAAATTTATTTTAAGGTAACATAATATGAAGGGGAAAAAATATACTCTAACTTAAAAAACTAAAACTTAAACTAGACTAATGACTCAGTTGAGAGTATTAAATATTTTGTATATGAGGGTAGACCGAATATTCACATCTATTTATAAAATTTGAGTGTAGTTTAGCCAATCTTGCTGGGACTAGCTTCAGATTGGCTTCAGTGGAATCACATTATTTAAATGAATTCTATTTAAATATAACATTTACATTTTAAGAGCTCAAACTTTGCCTTTCAGTTATGAGGTATAATTAGGTATGATACTCTTATGTATGTACATATATGGGGAAATTACAATATTAGTTGTTTGCGATCTAATCTAGCATTATGTAAGAATATGTTGCCCGTGCCATTTACAAGAAAGTGTTTAATATGCAAAAACCTTTAACTGGAAATGTCTAGATTTTCGACTTGCCTTTCCTTTCATTATTTTCTCATTTTCAAACTTAGAGTAAAGTCGGAACATTTTCAAACAACTTGCAGTAGCTTTCACAAAATCATTTCAAATCCAATTATGTTATTGAATCAAATGAAATTGCTTGTAATTAAAGCAATATTAAAGAAACAAATCCTGGCTTTTTATTGGCATTTCTTATGAGGCAGAATAAATGGCTTTAATTGTGATTACGTAGAAAAATTTGTAAGTCCAAAATAATGCTATATACCCATTTTGTCAAGTATGAGCTATATATATATATGTATATACATATATAGATCTCATCCGGACATGGACTAACTATGAAGCACAGACTTTTGGCTGTAACCCCAATTTGTTTGTTGGGAAACTGCAGAAAAAAAAGAGCAGCTTGTGGTTGTTAAACGTAAATTGTAATCGACAGAGTGGAACCGCGAGTTGTCAGTTTCTATACAAACACACGAATAACTCCTATCCCTCAGCCTTTGCACCCTATTATATAGGTATGTATGTAACTAGGTTGCATTGTGCCACCCCTTCCCGCCCCTTCTCACATTCCCTCACTCACTCACTCTTTTGCTGTCTGTGCCTCTATCACCATAAACTCTAAATTGAAAGTGTAACAGTTACGGCAAATAACTTTGCCGCCACTTGGCTTCCATTACGATGGGGCTTTCATGCCAAAAGGACTTTATGGGGTAGGTAGCCAAAGTTTTGGCATCCTCGTGTAATTTATGCCCGCGTTGTTAGTTCGTTAGCCAGAGTTTGCTGCGGGTGCCATTACCATATCAACTGCCTGCTACAACGGTCTGCCTTTTGTATTTTCATTTTCCAAAAATTTCCTTTATTTTTCTCCTTTTTCGCCAGTACCCTTGCGAATGGAGTATCTACATTTAGCTCATAATTTTGAAATGATTAAATACACACATTTTCGATTAAGTAAACTATATATATATAGACTTATATTTTTGCATCTAAAGATTCATTTTCATGGAGCTTTAAGTTTAGATTACATATTTAATTTATTAAAATTCATCGATCTATTTTCTTACAACTGAATTATGAATTATTATTTTTTGATTCTGGAAAAAATTACTGTACTTATACTTAGTCATATATATTTGTTTTTTCTTTATTTTAAATTCATTCATCGTTTGAATGATTTTTATTAAATTTCACCCAAAAGTATGCTCTTGAATTTGCAAGAGTATTGATATAACGACTCAGTAGCTAGTCAGTTGGACTTCTCTTGTTGATTTTTTTGCATTTTGTTGTTCGCCGGAAGCTTCTCTTGAATCCGCTTGTTCAACTTGACTTCACAGGATTGTCCGTTCACTGTTGATTTATTACGCAGTGCCGAGTGCTGCCGCCAAAAACACGAGTATAAGCAATTTAGCCATGTAACAACAGCCTAAACACAACAAAAAAAAAACACAGAAAAAAAAATAAGAGACGAAAAGTTTTAGGCAACGAACCCTTTTTAATTCCACGTTTGTTCTTGCTGTTTTTGAAACCTACCCACAGAAAAAGGAGAAAAAAAACCGAAAAATTACAAAAAAAAAAAATTGGAAGAGGGGAAAAAATCTGTTTACAACTTTGTTTACAAAATACTTGCAGAAGTTGCCGTTTAAATCTTCATTTTTATCCCCAGTTTTTTTTTTGTTTTTTTTTTATCTTTTTTCACATTGAGTGATAATTGTTCTTTATGCTGTGAGACTTAATATAGATCGATGAAAGGGCAATTTAATGTATATTAAGTTCATTAGGTTAGCTCTGGGGTAATTATATTTTTGGGAA
This sequence comes from Drosophila sturtevanti, assembly GCA_018150375.1. Classification (NCBI taxonomy): domain Eukaryota; kingdom Metazoa; phylum Arthropoda; class Insecta; order Diptera; family Drosophilidae; genus Drosophila; species Drosophila sturtevanti. The sequence goes on along the minus strand of JAECWJ010000324.1, from coordinate 143,229 downwards.
AAAAAAGGGGAAAGAAAAATAACTGAAACTTTCTACTGATGAAATTCTTCACACTCATTTCCTTAAGAACCTTGGACAAAACAAAGCCACTGCCAGAGAAAGAGTCAGACCAAGATGGCAACTAGAGAGAAATAGAAATAGAATGCGAGAGAGAGAGAGAGAGAGAGGGAGAAGCATGATGGCAGAAAACAACAACTAACTAATAGCAAAACTGCAACTGTTTCAGGCTCTCAAGTTTCCTTACCCAAAGTCTCGTGGTTAGAGACGCAGAAAATGCGTCAGCAAAGTTTTTAATGTATTTTTGCCAAGTTTTTCACACACATACACACACACACATACACATACATATGTATAGAAGGACCCTCTCACCCAGTTGAAACTTCCTTCATTTTGGCAGTGTTGTAAAATGACAAAACGAAAAAAAATTGGAATAAATAAAAGTAAGAGTTAAAGAAAGAAAAAAAAAAAATACAAAGAAAACAAAAAATAAAAATAGATGGGGAAAATAGGGATGAAAACTGAAGCTTTCGAGCGAAAGTTTTGCAAGCAACACAAAAGTGTTAAATAATATAAAACTATGCTTGTGGTATTTATTTAAACCTAAAGACATTACCTAAATTATACCCAAAGCACAGTGCGCACAAAAACTTTATTCTCAGACTGGGGACTTGGTCGATGGTCGCCTGGTCGTTTCGTGTTGCCTACCTGGACAAATCCTTGAGTTAGCCCATGAGAAGGGATACTTTTTTTTTTTTTTTTACTTTTAACTTGGGTTTAACACGAATCGCCGTAGCTCTGCAACACTTCTGTGTGAAATTGTTTGCTGCAAAGTTGTAAAACTTTTCACTTTTGCTTTTTAGTTGGCAAAATTAAATATTAAAGTGTTGAGCTTGTTGAGTTGTTAACTGCAAAACTCGTTGCGTTTACGTTTTTCTTTTCTTTTTTTTTTGTTGTTTCTTTTTATTATTTGGGCTCTACTCATAAATTAACTATAGGACTGATTTACTTTAAAGTTCCATTAAATCTTTCTAAACTACTTTTAATACCCTATTGTTGTTGGGTGTACTTAAGTTATGTCATCAACTTGGGTAAACACGAAATAGCATACGAGATTGAAGGCTGTACTGAAGTTTCTACTACGCTTAGTTTTATTTACAGTTAAATCATGAATGGAAAATCAATTGATATTTTATCGGCCCCCTTTTTGTAATACAGTATATTGCGTTAAAACTCTACTTAAATATTTCTTTAGAAGTTCAAATAAATAATTAAATTATTAAGTTTCCTATGGGAGTTTCTTGCAAAATCTTTCTAAGCAAAAAAATTTCAAATGTTGTTATTCTCAGTTTATTGTAATTCCTTTTTAAATAGATTTCATTAAAAGGTAGTTAGTTTATTTAAAATAACTAGAATGACTTGAATTATTCTGAAAAAATCATCAAAACTTCGAAACTTTCCATTGATATGACTTCAAAAAATATAATATATATGCTCTGTTCTATAAAACAAAGTTAAAAAACTGAACAAATTTATTTTAAATTTAATGGGTTGTCAACCAAAAAAAAAAATATGCAAAAAGTATTAAGAATTTAAAAAAAAAATAAAGGAAAATTAAATAATTTTCAAATATCCAGCTAATTAAAGGGTATTTAGCAGTTGATACAAATACGTAACCAATTACTGAATTTACTTGTTTATTGTTAAATTTTACGATTTTTACAGTTAGTTCTTATATTGCTCATTACCTTCATATATTGCTCATACGCAATGTATGACGACCTTCATCTAATACTGACCAAAATTAAGTTGCTCAGTTGAAAATGTTGTTTAAGAATTTTACGAACGGCTTTCATTTTGTTGCTTTTTAACCTTTCTACGCACTCTGCATCCCTCCCCTCATCCAACTCTCTCTCCTTTTCACCCTCTCCCCTTTCACATTTATTGTGTTAGGTTTTGCAATATGGGAAACGTTTAATTTACATTTTCTCACTTTCCCAGCGTAGCAGACAGTGAAGGGAAAGGAGGGGCAGGGTGAATCTTCTATGATGAACATAAAAACGAGAGCGTAAAACTTTTACAAGCGAATGATTTTTATGTTTACGTGTTACGTGACCGTTTTTATTTACCCATTGTTGTTGGTTTTTCGTCTATATAAACATACATACATATATATATATATATATATACGTATATATATGTATATATATTATTCCTTTGGTTTGTTGCTGGTATTACAAATCGAATGTATTTATTAGATGGCCAATAGTTAGTTATCAGCCTGAATTTATTATTAAGAAATGTCGACACCCAGGAAAATCAACTATTAAATGTTGTAATTCAAAATCAGAAAGAGTAAAGGAGACACAAAAGTTTTTGTGCCTTGTAATTAAAATTGAGTATCGCAATAAGAGCAACAATAACAACAATAGCAACAACAACCAGACTAAACAAAAACTAAGATCATTAAATAAATTGGAAACAATGTGCCAAAATAAAAGAAAAAACAAAAAAAAAAGAAGAAAAGAACAAAAACTAGGAAAATGAAATGAAAAGGCCAGGCCAGGCACAAAAGTCAGCAGTCCCAAAGAAAAATCACAGTCCAAAAAAGACAGAGACAAAAAATCATGGTTAATGGCACATTCCCAGAAGATTTCCTGGCTAAGGCCAGGCAAAAGGCAAAGTCAAAGGCAATCAAATGAAAATGTAATTCAAGCAATATAAAATGTTGCAAATAAAGGCCAAAAGAGAAAAAAATGGCGTCAAAGCCCAGCTAGAGCTGTCTGGATATTGGCAAAGGGATTGTTGGATTGCCGATTGCCGTATTGAAGCTAAAAGAAGATGAAAAAGAAGTAGCAGAAGAAGAAAGAGATGGAGGAGGCTATTTGAAACAATTCGAAATTCCGCTGAGGCAGCAAATTTGACAAAACACCGACTGGCCTTTCAACTAGTCGTTGTCGTTGTCGTCGTCTGTCTGGCATAAAGACTTTTCAATTGTTTAGATGGTGAATAGAGGGCCAAGCATCAATATAGACAATAAGCCTTTTGTTGTCCTCCATTTCCTTTGCCATTCTCCGTTCTCACGTGTCGAACAAGCAACCCTTTTTGATGCCCTCTCAACTTTTTGGTGGCCTTCACATTTGTACGTTACCCTCTTCCTTCCCCTTTCTTTTGCCTCTTTCTTTTTCATTTTTTTTTTTTTTTTGTTTTGTTTTTTGATTAAATGCCAAAACAAAAACGGCAAAATTCTAAAGATTAAACAACAACAAGTAGAGAGAGCAAAAAAAAAAAAAAAAAAAAATAAACAGCATTGAAAAGAAAAGTAAACTTTACGCTTTGTTTTCCCTGACACTGCTGCTTCAAGTGGTGTGAACGGCAGCAGCGAGAAAACAAGACAAAAAACAAAAAAAAAAAAAGGAGAAAACAGAAGAAAAGAAAATACGTAAACTCAGTTGAATAAAAAGTTTTAAGTGCGGGAATTTGTAAATTTTTTTCTTGTTTCTTCAAGTTCTTAGACATTGGCAAAAGAACTAAAAATAAAACATCTTTACTCTTACTCTTCTCATACATCTGCTTAGGTCTCTTGGATACGTAAACGTGATCTGCATATACTTACAGCTGGCGGCACAACCTACACATCCGATCAACGTTTTCAGGTGTGTTAAGTAGCTTTATGTTAAAGTATTGTTGTTGTTTTTTTTCTTGGGCTTAGTCGGTATATAAATAACTTAATTGTGTGTTTGTTTGATTTTCGACAGGTTTTGCGTCCTGAAGGATCAGCCAATTGGACATTACAAATCAAATATCCTCAACCGCGTGATTCTGGTGTCTATGAGTGTCAAATTAATACGGAGCCAAAGATGTCCTTGTCGTATACCTTTAATGTTGTTGGTGAGTATTGACTGAATGGAAAATTAATTAAAATGTGCTATAAATAAAACAAAAAGAATTTCTCAATGGCATTCGATGTCCCATTAAAAACTCGTCGATAATTAAAATTTGTTTTCATTTTTTCTTTTTTTTTTTGCCTTTTTTCGGCTCAGACAAACAAATTTAATGAATTCTAATCAAAACTTTTGTAACTACAACAACAAAAAAAAAGTTGTGTGGGCGAACGATTAAAATAATTTAATTTTGGAATTTAACAGTGTGAGTCAATAGGAACGTAGACTTTAAGTGTTGGTCAACATAACAATTTTCTATTGCGCTGTAAAGTAGGCAACATTTACCACATACACGTGCAGAATATATAAAGAGAGAACTTGTGCTCATTATCATAGACCATAAAGCTGAAAATTCTACTCAACCGAGAATAGAGCAAATTGGACGAAATGTTAAAAAGTTATTATATGGGCACATGAGTGCATATATACATATTTACATACATAGTTTCCCAGGGCCATTGCCATTGCCAAAAAAAAAAAAAAAATTGGTCACAAACCACTGAAGTGATTACTTTTATGTGTTATGCTCTTGAAATTGGTCTAAGCCAGAAACTACACATGTGTGTATATGTATACACACACACAGATAAAGAGGTTGTACTTATATGTAGACATATAGGGTAGATTGTGCCTTCGCATTTCAAGAACATGCAGCTTTCATGAGCTTAAGGATGTCATACACTATGCATGGTATTTATCCCATATACACAGACTTTGCTGCTGCTACCATTCCGCCCAGTTTTCACTATTACGTGTACCTTAACTCTGTCGCTGCCAACAAGCCAGCCAGACAGCCATTGCCATTGCCATTAGCCAAGTTTAAACACCCACTGAGCGGCTTTTGTACTTGGCTAGAAGCATTTTCATGTGCTGCCTCCAGTGTGATTATAAAATTTCAAATTCGATTATCTGCAAATTGGCCACGACTGAGTAGGAAAAGGATCAAATTGGCTGTTGCTTCAGTTATAACCAAGAATATACTATGTCCACTTTGTCTTGTAATTAAAATCTGAGCATACATACATATATCTTTGTTCATTTTTTTTTTTTGTTCTTTTTTTGTGTGGATGGATTTTGGGTCAGGCTAAAGTTGCTATAGCCTTCATTTATTTTATATATTCCTTGATAATGAATTTTCATTTTCGTTTCATTGTTGCATTTTTATCACAATTCGCATTAGCCCCAAAATGCATTTTGGGTAAAATCTTTTGGTGCGGAAGAATGCTTTCAATGAGCTTATTTGATTTCTGATTTCCCATAGCCTTGCCTTTCATACATATATGTATGTATATGCATGCATTCATGTGCGTGTATGTGTGTGTGTGTAGGTTTCTCCTGGCTCACATGGCTAAAAGAGTTTTGAATAAAATGCTTTGGTCAGACCAGAAGTGAGTGGGTTATGAATGTTTTAATAGTGGTAACAAAAAGAGGTTAGAGAATAAGTTTTCACTAAAAACAAATACAAGAACAACGAGAGAACGTCAGCGACACAATGACAGACTGACAAGCCAAATGTCAGTTGAGACTGGCACACACACACACATACACACACACAGACAACCACACAACACCCTCACACACTCGTAAGAACACACAGACATAGACACAGAAGAGTCATAAATATTACATTTGCGGAAATGCAAATGACTGCCAAAACGGTCACGCCCACACGCCCATCTGCCTTCTATAGCCGCTATACCCTCATTCAATGCTTCAACTATATGTGGGTATGTGCATATATGTAAGCGCCTCATCCACACCCAACCCCACCCCCATCGCTCTCTCTCTCCTACTCATTTGAATGCCCAAAAAGAAATGTGCATATAAAATATTCGACATGCCACTCACGCGGAAACAGCAAACAGCAGGTCAGACCACACAGTGGCATAAAAACTATTTGTTTTTAAATGTTAAATTTTATTTACAATCGTATTGATCCTACGATTCAACCGCAAAATATTTTTTCCAAGGAAAGTTCTGAAAGTTGTGACTTCTCTGTTGGAAATTCTTATATTTCTTATAGACTGGAATGGAATGGAAATAATTTCAGCTATAACATTTGTTTATTAACCTATCGATCAATATATATTTATATTAAAGTATTCAATATTATTTGCCACCAAAAACTCATTCATTAAATGTTCTAATTTGTTTAAAATTTGTTAAGAATAATTAAGCTATACTTTAGATAAGATATTTGGGCCCATTCTCGTTTAAAATTCCTTTAAAGAAGTAAATCAAAAGTAAAATTCAAATCGTTCTGCAATCCAAGTGAAATGTGAGCTCTTTTACTTTTTATAGCTCACTTCGAATCAGATAATTTGACTCGAAATCGAAAGTGAAAACAAATGTCAGATTCCATATGATAACTTTATTTTTGAACCGAAAGAAGATAGGCCTGATTTTATTATATAGTTAAATAGTTAAATCTTAATTTACTTTTTCTGGCAGCAATGAAACTTAAGCTCTTTATGAATTATCTTAGAGGAACTTATTCAATTTGATCTATTCGATAAATGAGATAATGGAATTATATTACAAATATTCAATTAAAATTGATTTATTTTTCCTTAATCCGATTTACATAAAACAAAGTGTCATTCAACATTACCTTTTTAGATAAAACAAATTTAAATAAAATTAAATATTAAGCATAATTTTAAGGACAAGCCCACACTAAGAACTGAAGGACATAGTTTCCATTGATTTTATTGATAAGCCAGTCTTATAATATATAGGTATATATTATAAATATATATATATTTTAGTATTATAAGTAAACCCTTTAGAAATAAATAAAAAATAAAACAAAGTTACTATTTAGATATTAATTCCAATAACTACAAATTAGATTAACTACATTTACAATTACGAATTACTAGATACTTTAAAAAGGAATTGACGAGTTAGGGAGTAAATAATGAGAATTAATTAAAGAAGAATAAAAGAGGAAGTAATTTAAAAGAATTTATAAGGGACACATCAGTATATTTTATTGATCGCAATCACTGATTCCTTAAGAGACTGTTTTTCTTTTCAACAAAAACTTGTGCAATTGTTTAGAAAGAAATATTATTACATATACTATATATTCACTCGAAGATAATTTTTCTATCTATATCCTTTAGAAAACTTTATCTTACTAAGTTAAACATTTTAAGTTAGGAAAATTATCCAAAATTTCATAAATTTAATATAATTTATTACCATTTATACCTTATTACTAATAAACAGTACATACCCACTTGATACGTTTACAGGGTATCTCTAAGTCTGGGAGTAAACTCGTTATATTATATTTAACTAACTATTCAAATATCTCAATAAAAAAAACACATATATCATTATTGATTCATAGAAATTTCTAGTACATCTTTAATGATCATTAATTATTAGGTATGTATATAAGTATAATGAGATTAGAACCACTGTGCACTGTCTATGCTGTTTCTACAAACACATTTGTTGTTGGTGTCAGTATTTTTTATGCGCTTATGCAAATAAAGAAAACACAAAAAAATATTGCACTAAAAATTCCATAAATTTGTTTTTCCGTTTTACTTATTTATTTTTCACAACACGAATGAAAATTCTTTTACACTTCACTGGTGGATGGGGAGGGGGAGGGGGAGGGGAGGGAAGGGGAGACGTGTTGTTGAGCGAGACAAAACAGCGCCAAGATGACCAAAGTATCATAAACATAAATCCCCCGCCTCCATTTTCATAACCATATTAGGAAAGGACTCTGTTCCCATTCCGCCACTTCCACCTCCACCTACTCATCACCATCTCCATCTCCATCTCCTCACCATTCTTGTTCGCTCGTTTCATTTTTTTTCCCCCGCAATATTTTTGACATTTTAATGCAACCGGCAGCCGCTCCAATTGCTTAAATTACCAAGTTTATGTACACAACTCGACGGAAATGGAAGTGTAAGGAGGACTCGAGAGAACCTCCATCTCCTACTATACCAACTAGGTGCTAAACTATGTACATAGATAACTGAAGAGGAGACTCCAAGTTGTCGCCTGGCCTCGATTTAATTTTGAATACAAGACAAAATTATCAAATATGCTGATAAAGTGTGCAAATTGTAAATGAAATTATGTGTGGCATCTCAAAGACTCGACTCAGTAGGAGACGATTGAAGGACGAAGGACAAGCAGAAAGGAAGTGAGACAGCGAGAGAGAGAGAGGCACAAAAAAAGGTGTTGTTAATGTCAAATGAAAAAATTGTGTTTACCAAGGCGAATGTAATCAAGCGAGAGAAACGCTTCGTAGTTAACTAAAGGATGTGAAAGAGAAGAGTTTGGGGGGGGGAAATGTTTAAAAATAAATTTAAATTGCTTAGACGGCAACAAAGACACAGACACAGAGATGTCACAGGACACTAAGGTAGAGGTCCTATCCATAGAGTTGAATAAGTGGCTCCTGCTGCAGCTGAAGGAGCCGCTAAAGGATCCACAAGAAAAAAGAAGTAGAAATAAACTGAAATTGACAGCAATTTAAATGCTCAGCTTTGGCGACGGAGATGAAGATGCCAACCAAGTAGATTGCTCATTTTGGGGCTCCATAAAGCAACATTGATGCCGTGTTGTTGTTGTTGTTGCTGTTGTTGTTGCTGTTGTTGTTGTTGTTGTTGTAGTTGGTGTAGTGACGCGATGTTGACTCTCTGTTAACATTAGCAGCCAGCAAATTGCATGCAATCAAGCGCAAATAATTTCCCCCCCAGCCCCCCCATACAAAAATAAATTCAAAAAGAAAAATGGAGACGTTCAATTTGTAAGCATTTTGTGTTGCACATTATGTTTTCTGCTTTCTTCACAGCATATAACAATGAAGTGTCAGTGTGAAGGGTATTGGAATTTAACCAAAAAAAAAAAAAAAAAAAAAAAAAAGAAGAAAAGAATGTGGCTAAACAAATTGCCATCATTTGCTATAAGTTGCCTGCAGAGGGCGCTGCTGTAGGATCAACAAAGTTCGATAACAGAGATATTCCTTGTTAATATTATCTTTAACATTTTCATTACAAAATGTTGGAAAATTTATGTGATCTATGTGATTCTGCTGCACAAAAGAAGTTAAATTTCTGTGGTATATTTTTAAGTATTGAATCAATTTCAATATTCTTTCCTACTTTCCTTTGATGAATAAAACAAAACGATTCACAAAAAGAAGACTAATTTAAGATCGTATTTACATCACACCTAAACCACTTGTGAATTATAATTGCTTGAAGAACAAAAAAGTTATGCACGCAACTAGAAGATGATTTTTCAATGTGTTTATCCATTGACTTGAATTGATTATTCATTTTCATTTTAAATTTAAAGCCTTAGAAGCATTTAAAGAAAATTTATTCAAGCATAATTCAAAATGTTCAAATTTAATTTTAAAAACCTTTGCCTCGATTGGTTTTCTTGAAAATTATTCTAAATATTCATTTGTGTTTAAAAAAGCGTTATTCGAATACTAAGTTGTATTTAAAGTAAATCTTGTTCAATTCATTGAAGTGCTCTGATGCGCTTACCTCCAATTATATTGCTCAATTTTCTGGTCTTCGGGTCCTTCAGTGAAGTACTTTACAGAGAAAGAATGAGAGAGAGAGTGAAAGAGACAGAGAGAGAGAGATAGATGGATTCCTAACATTGATTGTATATTTCACAGTAAGACTTCAGTTTAATATATGTACATACAACACCAATTTATGCCGTCTTTTGTGGTTGAAATGCATAATTTAATCCTTTTTACTAGTTAGCAAATTATATCTTAGTACTCCTTCAATGTACTGCGGTTTAATACCAAAACCCAAAACTGCATATTATTATGCTTATTAAGAATACAAATTAACCAACACGTTGGCCAGATTAAAACTTAAGCGAAGTAACGAGTAGATGCCAGTTTTCACTCTGTTGTTTTCCCAATTTGTTTTTGTTGGTGTTGCTGTTGGTTATTATTTTGACCCAATTCGCCTTGTGAAAATTGAACGTGCGGAAAAGTTTATTAACTTATTATATATATATATATATATATCAAAAAACTATAAGTATGCAAAGCACAAAGACTGAACAATATTTCAGAAGAAATCGCCTGGCTATCACCGACAATCCCAACTGCGGATACAAAATGCCAGAATTTGAATGACATTAAAGTTGTTAAAAAAAGAGAATTAAATTAAAACAAGCATACACACACACACACACACACAGACACACAACCAACGATAAATAAATATGCATGGATATATACATTGTGATTTTATAACAATGTTTGCTGCAAGTCGACCATTGGATAATACTGCAGATCCTTTTTTTATTATATAGATTGATATTTCTTTATTTACTTTAGAGTGAACTACATATATATGATTTCCTTTATATTATGAATTCGCAAGAATTTATACTTAAGAAGTATAAAATAGTCCTTTTTTATGAGGAAAATGACCAAACAACTCGGCAAATTTAAAAAACAAATCCTATAAATAAAAAAAAAAAACGAAAACTGCAGTGAAACTTTGAAAAATTAAATTAAAAAAATGTTTTTAAAGGTTTTATCTGTGGTTACATTATTGAAAATTGCACAAATCGAGTAAATTTTTCCCAAATTTTCATGACAACTGGAAGATCGTTTCTTTGAAAAGCAATTGAAGATGTAGTTTTTCATAATTAACCAATAATAGACTTAGTTGGAGCCTTGTAAAGTTCTGTTTCTTTGAAAGGTTATGCCCGATGCCCTTTAGGTTCTCAATTTAATTTATTTTAAGCAATTTTTTAAAATGTTCATATTATGCAATTTCGAAACTTATTTCCGTAGTAAAAAACAACATGAAAAAAGTCTATCATTATCATAGCAAACTTTTACCCTCTTTATTATCTATAAGAACTATAAAAATCGGGCGGGAAATTAGTTTTCCAAATTAATGCCAAAAAAAACGAATAAGAAAAGATTTGAGAAGGAAATAAAGATATAGAGCTTTAAAAATGATTAAAACTTGATTCAAAAAAAGCCTTTCGAAGTTGATTTTCTATCAAAGGATGTTTGATGTCCGAAGAATCTTCCAACTCACTTAATTAGTTAACCATCTAAGGTAACCATCCTTAAGACAAAGAGATTTTATATATTTTATGATAACGTAAATGCTTTTTCTACTTTGGCATTATCTTTTTACTCTACACTCGTAAATATACCTAGATATAACAGCCACCTCTAAGCATTATATCCAATTTTGTTACACCCTTCCTTGGGGTATTTAATATAGCAAATAATTTGATGGCACAACAATAAAACGTTTTACTACAATTTCATTTATTTCGCAACCAAATTACATTCTAGGCCAACAAAAAATTGCTCTTCAAGCGTTCGTATTGATAAATTACATGAATATGACAAAAGAAGTGGTCGAAAAGTGGAATGAAGACTCAGGAATAGCAAAAGAACAGAGAGCAATAGGAATAAATAGAGAAGAGAAGCGATGAGAAGGGAAGAGAATGAGAGAAGCAAATGATTAATGTCTCTGCAGCAATGCCAAATTATTAATAATAATAATAATAATCACAACAAAGAAAATTGTCCAGGTCCCAGGACTAAAAATGAGAAAGGAAATTGAGCGGCCTACAGTTTGTCATAGGCCATGATGATGTTTCTGGCATTGTGGAACGAGATTTTTGACAGCCAAATGAGAATTTTGTTCTTCCTTTTTTTTTTTTTTTTTTTGTATTTGCAAATGGTAAGGGCAATGGGATACGTGGGACTGGGTAAGACTAAGGAAAGGCAGACTGTATATATAAATAAATACAAATACTTCATCAATTGTATTTTGGGGCAATGTGGCTGACTTTTACAAATTGAATTTATTTATTTGATTTGTCAATTAATTCCGCAGCAATTTGACCTCACTCTCTCTCCCTCTCTCCCTCTCTCTTTCGTTATATAACAAATTCCTTCCCCTCAAGATTAATTATGTTGCCGGGTTTTAAAGAGAATCTTTAAACGTTTTTTTTTGTCTCGTTTTATTTGGTTCCCATACATAGAACATATTAAATTGTTTTCCAGGCAATAAATACCCATACTTTCTCTCTTTCTATCTCTTTCTTTCTGCCTTTATTTTTATCTTTCTGCCTCTTTCTGGTTGTTACATGTGTGCAAACATACATCAGCATTGGCGAGGGGTAATAAATTTTTACAACCAGCAAAAGGATATGGCTACAGTAAAGTTGCAATGGGCCAAAAAGAAGAACAGCACCATGGTGAAAGGAGAGGGCGGATGGTGATGGAAGGGCGGGGAGGGGCAAAAGAAAAAAAACTGTGCCATGTTTTTGTAGAAAAGTTCATTGCCCTAAATGTTTATAGGCATATAGGCTTATGCGCATTTTATGCGCGAAATCAAGAAAAATGAAAATGCATTTTCATGTTCCTGGCTTTTACTCTCTACCTAAAGTTTTCTTTTTCTTTTTTCTGCTTTGGTTGCACAAAAATTTTCCACAGCCTGAGTGAGTTTTCTCGGTATACGTATGAGTCTGTGTGTGTGTGTGTGTGTGAGTGTGTAAACAAGACTTAGTCTGTAGTCAGACCTTTGTTTGTTCTGGCCAAGAGAAAGAGAGAGACAGATGTGAGGGGAAAGATGTTGCTAAAAGTTGCCAGTTATCGTTTGGCATGTGGCCAGAAAGCCGCTTCTTTTTTTCTTCTTGTTCTTCTTCTACTTTTGACCTAGCCTGGGTCAACAGAGTGGCCAAATCTAAATGAAAACTTCAAATATACATGAGGTTTGGGGGGCTGCAACATCTCTTCTATTACTAACGTAGCCCCCTGCTGCCCTTTTATAAATTGCCTCCAACACTTAATCTAATTATTGTTAAATAAGCAATTTCACACTATGTCAGCCCAAAGGAAAGTTTAGCAAGCGCATTTATACATATATATGTAGGTATATATATTCCCCGATGTTATAAATGCGGGTTTCATACACACACACACACATGAATTAACCCCATCTCCTTTTCTTTTTTTTTTTTTTTTTGGTAAGGTGAGAATTCAACCATCGTCATATGCCACCTCCACATTCGTGGGAGCCAACAGTCGCGTTGTCAGCTGCACGTGTGGCAATAATTTTTCTGCCATTTTGCCCGTCTTTTCCCTCTCGCCTATTGTCTGCTCCTGGTTTGGTTTGCTTCTGGTTTGGTTTGCTTTCTGGGGTTTTTGGAGTTGGATTGTGTGGCCAAAAGTCATAGACGGTTAGCTTGCCACTGCCACAATTGTTTTGCCAGCTACAACAACAAATAGAAACAACGCCAACACCAACACCAACAGCAAGCACCAAATATCAACAGCAGCAGCAACACCAACAACAGCAATAACAACAATAGCAACACCAATTCCATGCCACTCAGCGCTTTTTCTTTCTGACTTCGACTCTGACTCGGATTCCATTTTTGGGCTTTACTGTGTGCGGGTCTATAAAACAACCTAGATAATCGCCCAGGTCTCCAGCATGTTCGAATTCCTTTTGGGGTTTGTTTTGCTCCTTACTTTACTTTACCTTCGTCTTTTTTCTATCACTATTTTCACTTGGCATTTCATTTAGATTAACATTTTCGGTTTTCTTTCTTTCTTTTCCCTTTTTTCTTTTTTATTTTTATTTTGCCTGGTGTGAGAGACTCCAACCTGATTTAATGGCACAGGTTGAAGGGTCTTTAATGTTAAGTACATATACATTTAGTGCTCATACCTATATATATATATATATACTTATTCTTCTACTTACATCTATCCTTCTTTCTGTATGCGCATGTTAAGCTCATGCAAATCAGCGTGCCTAAAAGTATGCAATACTTTTTTCACGTCACATATTTTACCAAATGATTTTTGGTTTTTTCTCTATTCGCATTTTACTTTTCTTTCTCTTTCTCGTTCTCTGTCTCTTTCTCTTTTTTTTTGGTGTGCCGCACGATTGAATGGTAAACTGTCCTAGTCCTGCGGCAAAAAAAAAATAGAAAATATAAAACGAATATGTGAGAGTATCCCGTTCTAGTTGCAAGCTCTATTTCCCCCTCTCTCTCCAACTCTCGCATTTTCTTGCCTCTTTCTTCTCTATGTATTCCAGTTTTAGTGCAATTTATTTCCGCTGGCTTTGCGGTTGTTTAGTTGTTTTTTTCTTTCATTCTTTCGCGTTTTTTTTTTTTAGTTTTTTCTTTTAGTTCTTTCGCACAAAGCAAAGTTGTAAAATTGCTCTACATGCGGCAAGTTGCAGAGTTGCCAGTTTTACGAGTAGTAAAGGTATTCCTAGCCAAAGAGTGAAAGTGGAGCAAAGTTTATTTTGTGTGTGTGTGTGTGTGTGTGTGAGTAAATGGTGGGTGGGTGTGTGTGTCACATTTCTGGTATTAGTGGCAATGACGCGGCAAAATAATAGCAAAAAAAATAACCGAAAGAAAAAATAGGAAAATATTTTATAAGTGCTAGACATATTCCATTAAGGCGACTGTCAGCAGTCATAAACATTTAGTATTTAACATGGAATCGCATTTCGCAGCTGTCCAAGGCGATTTTCGAATTGAAATCATTGACACATTGGCAACAACAAAAGCCACTTCAATCGTTGACATTTTGATTTGAAAGCTGGAAAATGAAAAGTAGCAAATTCATTTTCATACAATTCCATTGAGAGAATGAAATGGAATACACACACACACTCAAACAACAAAAAAAATACATATATATGTATATGTATATGTATATATATAGAGAGAGATACAAAATCCAGGAAAAATACTGGCTTTAAGTGCAGGTAAAGTGTACGAGTGTGTACGAGTGAAGAGGCGGTGGCGGGGTGAAGTATGACTCCCCTTCACTTTATATATATGTCGCATAACAAAAGCTTATCGCCCAGCATAATAGAGACACGCGTCTGTGTAATAAAGTAAAGCCCACTCCTGTGTACTCAGTTGGAGTTACTTCTTCTCCAACTCCTCCTCCTCCTTCTCTTCTTTTAACACACTTGGACGTTATCATTAACAATATTATTATCGTTGTGACGAAAAAAAAAAAAACAATAACAACAAGAAGAGCAACAAAAAAAGCAACTTAAGTGACTTTTTGTTCTCTTCTCTTTTGTATTATTATTTTATTCTTTCCTTGCTTATATTTTTTTTCTATTTCTTTTATTTTTTGTTTGCTTTTTTGCAGAACTCAAAGCGGAAATCTTTGGGCCCAGCGATCTGATGGTGAAAACTGGCAGCGACATTAACCTAACCTGTAAAATTATGCAAGGACCCCATGAGTTGGGCAACATATTCTGGTACAAAGGTGCGTATGCGTAATGAACTTTACTTTGCAAGGCTATAGAATTTTTCAGTCTCATTTAAACAATTTAATTTGTAACATTCGTTCTGCCTACCCCTCACCAACTCTCTTTCTATCTACATTTGCATTCCAGGCAGCGAAATGCTCGATGTAAAGAATGAGAACGAAATTGACAGCGCCATGGCACGCATTCGCGTCGAGGATGATTGGTCCGATGGACTGACTTCAAGGTATGTGGCAAAAAAAAAAAGAAAAAAAAAATGAGAACGAAACGCACAAGCATGTTAATGTGAAGTATTTGTATTATTTTGCATTAAAATTCCTTCTCACTTAATTAAGAGCAGACAGCACATGGGTGGCGTAGAATTACCAGAAATTTGTCTCATAAACCTATCCCCGCTCCCCCCATTATGAATATTTTTTCCAAAAGTACAAATTTTTTTTGCGGGATGTTTGCGTTTTTGAATGAAATGTCAACCATTTGAATATGAATTTTTTTGTTTCGGTTTTCAAAGCATTTAATTAGCTCATTAATATTTAAATTTCGGATTGCCAAGGCTCATAATCGAATAATTGGTTAAACCCTTTTTTTTAATATGCAAACTTAACAAAAAATATGAAAATTGTTTTTAGAATTATTGCAATTATAGAATATTAAACTGAGCTTTAAACATTGTTTGCCTAAATTTGTAAATATATATATGAATGCTCGAAATTTTTATTTTTATTTATTTAATTTCTGTAATTGTATTAAATTTTATTATAGAATATTGAGATCAAGTTTTTGATTTGCAATTTCGAAAAAGAACATTGGAATATGGGAACAGAGTTGGGTTTCAATCTGACTTAAGTTTGACATACTATAATTTATATATATATAAATAATTAATATAAATAACTAATATAAATAATTATATAAATAATTATATATATATAATTATGGGATAATTAAAAATTATCTCTGTGCGGATAGCTATCTATAACTACTAAGATCTTAATAGCTAACTATAGATGCTTATCTTGTGGGTATATACATATTATGAGGAATATTATTATACCTTTTGCAGAGGTTATAATAAAAATGATCAGGTGTTTGTAACGCATAGAAATAAACGTTTCCGATATTATAAAGTATATATATTCTTGATCAGCATCAATAGCTGAGTCGGCATGACAATGTCCGCCTGTCCGTCTGTCTGTTTCTTCGCATCGTTTCGAACTTAAATAAAAAGTCATATCATTCTGTTCATTAATAGTTTATTTTGTAATTATATTTAATTTAAATATTATATTTAGGTACATTGTATTTCATGAAGCGATATAGGTCAGTTTTTTTTTGCTGATTTGAGTAGGTAATAAAATTTAGAGTTATTTAGGGATAAGGCATCAAGTGGGTAAGGGAGAAGGAATTTTTTCCTCTGCGTACATTCAGTAAGAAAAGTAATGAGAAATATTGCAATATATACATAGACTGGAGATGATTTTTTGTTAAGAGATTCGTGAGTGGCATATTAGATTCTCGATTATCTGCTTCTAAATGTTTTAGTAAATTATTATTTGCATTGAAAATACCAAAAATAATTAATATAGTTTGCAAGTTAATTTAAATAGAATAATGAAACACTGAAAAATGCAAATGTATAAGATTAAATATAATTTAAGAAATTATATAATGGAAATATTGAAGTTTCATAGTATAAACAACAAATTATAATTACTTTCATCGAATTAATGTCAAAACATTTATATTCAAATGATTTATTGATTTTACCGGGAAGAGTTCTTAATTTCACACCCATCACAACTATTCGAAACTCTGCAAATAAAATTGAGTGAAAACTACTTGACTAACTTTTTAATATGATTCTGATTGATCGGGGCAATAGAGAAAAGTTTCGCTCAAGTAGATAGTATAAATTAGTTTTATATTAGTTAATCAAGTTATTAACTTTCACTTTAGCCATCGGTTACATATCCATTTTTATGGTTAGTTATTTAGTCGTATGTGACTTTTAATTAGTCGAAACAGTTGTATGTCACCTCAAAGTTAAGACTCCTTTTTATCCTCTATGGATAATGAACCAGACCATTTGTATAGTCAACTAACGATACAGAAGAAGGACATAAAATGTTGGGACGAAGCAAAAAAAAAAAGAGAGCAAAAAATAACCAGAGAGTGAAAGTCATAAAGTAGCAAAAGTTTTTGAATGTTTTCCCTTTTTCTACCTTTTTTTTTTTTGCTTTTTGCTTTTCCTTTTGCTATATATGTATATATATGTATGTACTGTTGCACTGCCATTCACATTCACTTCCTCTGTCTATTGCTCTCCGCTTTTCGTCTCTTTTTCTTATTCCGTAGATTAAAAATCAGGCACGCTATGCCCGGCGATACTGGCAACTATACCTGTGTGCCAACGGTGGCAAAAACCTCTAGCGTCTATGTGCACGTAATTATTGGTAAGTAACGGTTAAAACCGGGTAGCAGGATAATGTGTATGAGTGTGAGTGTGAGTATGTGTGTGTGTGCGTGTGTGTGTTTATAGTCATACTCTGGCTGACAGTTTTGCATGTTTATGACGGGAAGTTGCCTGTTAGCAACGGCGCATTTGCAATTTGTAATGTGCAAGTGCACAACTGGGCGTGGCAGTGCCCATAATTGCATTGCAAGCTGAGTCTGTTGTCAGTATATCTGGATTCAGAAAAGACCGAAAGAGGGAGAAAGAGATAGAAAGAGAGAGAGAGAGAGAGACATTTATTCATATCTACAGAGCTAGTTATCCAGAAAAGTTCTTAAAGTTGTACATGTCTCTGTCTTTCTCTCTCTCTCTCTCTCTCTCTCTCTCCCTCTCTCTCTGCAGTTGAAAATGAGTTTGAATCTGTAGAAAATTAGCTAAAACTTTTCATATCTAATTAACATGGCTAACACCAACTATATAAAGTCTACAAAATAATACATACTTTGTATTAAGATATGTTTTCTTAGCAATAAAAGTTCTTATGAAATGAAAGTATTTTAAACAAATCAGAAATAGAATCGAAAGAGTTAAAGTAGTCCCTTTGGAAATTATTTATTGTTATATGATAAGTTGAAAGAATAGTTAAAGACAAATACTTTCTAAGTAAAAGTAATATCAGCAGTAGTCGGAATACATATCTTTTCCAATATAGATTCCCTTCCATTTTGAATTAA
The DNA here is from genome assembly GCA_018150375.1 of Drosophila sturtevanti. Lineage (NCBI taxonomy): Eukaryota > Metazoa > Arthropoda > Insecta > Diptera > Drosophilidae > Drosophila > Drosophila sturtevanti. The sequence goes on along the minus strand of JAECWJ010000324.1, from coordinate 124,802 downwards.
TATCATATTATTTGATATAGGAACCACAGGAATTAATATCTTTACGCTCTAATTCTGAGCCAAGTGCATGGGGTGGTTGTAATAAAGTTGCCACTTTCATCTTGGCCAAATCATTGCATAAAATGAAATGTGCTAAGAAAATGCTGTTTCACGTTAGTCCCGCCTAACCACAATAATCACTTTGGCAATGACTAAGTAATTTTGCCATATTAAAGAGCATTCCTTCGTCCTTAAAACATTTGCCAGAATTCGAAATATTAATCATTATTGAAATTTGTGTTAATTTTTAAAGGGTTTCTTAATTATTGTTCAGGTTTCCCCTTAAACATTAATGTATCATAAGAAAGGAGAAAAAAAAAATCTGCTGAAGGATAAGCACTTTAAACAATCTGACTCAAATAATAAGTTAGTTTTTAATCAATTTAGTTATAGATATAATGATGACATTATTAATCTAAAACTTCCAACCAATATTCAATCGAACCTTTGCTATAAATTTTTAAATGAAGGGCATCTGTAAATTGTGTCTTTAGTCGTGTTTGTAAGTCAAAAAGGAAACTTTTGAGATTTTGTCTTTTGAGCAGCTGAAGGCAAGCAGATACTGTGTATGGAATCAGTCAACAGGATAAGAATATATATATATATATGGTATATGAAAGGCATGTTCTTCATGCTCATTAACAACCAATGAAGTAACAATGCATTGCTGATTTGTTTCGCTTTTTGCTTTCTGATTTTCTCATAGGCGAACACCCAGCGGCCATGCAACACAATTCAAGCAGCAATAGCAACAGTTTCTATTGCGGCATCTGTTGCATGTTACTCAGCATTGTCTCCTGTTGCCTGCAGCATTGGTTTCTCTATGCGAGTGGTGGAACGACAAGCATTCAGAGTGGTGGCAAGAGAATGTTGGCGACGTTTCAGTCCGCTACACATCAGCGATGTCCATATGCAAGAAAAACGGTAAAGGCAACAGCTGCAGGAGTAACAGCAACAACACCAACAGCAGCAGCAGCAGCAACATCAGCAACAACATCAGCAACAACAGCAGCAGCAGCAACATCCAACTGTGCAACAACTGTGCTAAGAGAACGCCTTGTGGCTGTTGAAAGCATGGAAGAAAGATGAAGGAAGCAATCATAAAAAGGAACGAGAACATGCAAAAATGTCAAACACACCCAAGGTGATGGCAATGACGATGATGATAAAGATAAAGATAATGATAAAGATAATGATAAAGATGATGATTATGATAAAGATGATAATGATGATGATTATGGTGTAGTTCAGTTATGGTTTTCTATATATATCTAGAATGTCGAAAAATTTCTGAAATGCATACACTTAGTGGAAAACATTTTAGCATAAGGAACAACAAGAACAACAAAAGAGAAAAAATCAACACAAAAGGACATACCAACAACACACACACACACACATAAAATACAAATTAAAAATAAAAATGAAATACATTTAAATAATTAAATTAATATAAACAAAATTTTCATTTATACAGTTTTTACACAAAAAAATTCACAGACCATTATCATTATATAAAATAAGACTTACTAGCTATAAATATGCTTCATTAAACATAAAATCCGGAAAGCAAATCCGGAATCAAGCAGAAATCTTTATATCTCAACTTGACATCCGCATTAACATTCGCATTTAAAACTGAGAATTTTCACCAATTTCGACCAAGGTCTTCTATTCATCTTTAAACTTTCATTCTATGTATCTTTCTCTTTCTCTATCTATATCTCGCTCTCGCTCTCGCTCTCTCTTTCTAACTCTCTTGACTGCCAATAAAGCAAACATTTTGGCAATCATAGAAATGCATATAGTTACATATAATAGGTACATTAACTTCTGTAGGTAACTGTAAAATGTTTAAATTAAATTGAATTTTTGTAGTATTCGATTTAAAATGTTTGCTGTAAATAATAAAAGCCATTTAAGATTTTAGACAAAACAAACCCACACACCCACACACCCACTCACACACCCATACACAGAAAACTGAAAAATTTATAATTAGTAAAGAAAAATTTTTGTATTGTATTTGAGTATATAAGTTATATAGTTGTAAACTTTTAGTAATAATTGTAAGCCTTCATTGAAATTAGCAGAGGCAAAGCATACTAATTTGATTCGAAGGCAAATAAAAAACCAATCCTATGATAAGCCAGATCCAATTGCCATACATAAACTACATACATAAACAAATATATATATATATACATACATACCTATATAGTTGTTTTTTAATTGTATATATATACATATATATATATATATTGAACTTTTTGGCTCACAGCAACAGAAATGAAATTGAGATATATCTATATATACAAGCATATATATATTTATTTATATGTATGTATATATATGCATGTATTTGTATATTGATAAATGCAATTTATAATTGTGCTTATCGATAATTGATAAAAATGCCTGGGCAAATGAGCAAGCACTCACTGTAAATAAACTCATTAGTAGACAAAGCTGTAATTTTAATTAACTTAATATGATACAACCCAAAAACCAAAAAAGAAAAATAAAAAATGAAAAAAAGAAAACAGAAATAAAAATAAAATAAAATTTAAAATGTTGAAAACCATTTTAGTCTGCATGTGGCGCAATCAAAATGCAGCAAAAGGTGTAATCAAAATTGGCCATAAATCCAAATAATGTATGTGCACACACATACATACACCACACACTTTCACAAACACATATATAAAGAAAATAGTTGTAAACTTAGTGAAAATTGCATACCAAAGAATCTCGATCAATCGATACAAAAGGACAAGCGACAAGATCTTACAGAAAAGGTAAAACATCTTGTAAATAATAACGAATTTTTGCATTAACCAAAAGCAGGCGATAAACTAATATTAACTATTATTAAATAATACATCAAGAAGCATACAAAATTGAAACAAAAATAAAAAATGAAACGACAAACACTAATAATTAAATTTGTGTCACATTAAGTGTTATATGTGTAAGATGAATCTAATGATTATTATCAATCATCATTAACAGTAACAACAACAAAAATCTAGCAAATACAATAAAAACTGCAAAAACACTCACACAAATATAAATATATATATATATATATATATAAATAAATGTATATATATATATATATATATATATATATATATATATATATATATATATATATATATATGAATATATATGTATCTAAATGGAAATGTTTAATGAAACAAATACAAAACACTCACATACAAGGCGTACAGAATCACACGAAATGATGAAAAATAAAAAATATGATTTAGAAAATTTCAACAAATTTGTGTTATTTTATTATGGGGACCCACAAATCATATTCAAAGAGGTAAAGATATGATAAATGAAACTTTATAGTTTTTATGGTGACTTTATAAAAAATACAGCAGTTCTATATAAACAGTATCAACATAAGTGATGAAGTGAGTATATATTCATATATTACATATATATATTGTATATTTATTTTTGTAAAATTTGTATGCTTTTTAATTGGGATGTGTTTTTAACGTACATATTTTCAATATTATATACTTATCCCATATAGGTAAGTATATTTAATATATATTTAATATTATAAATATTAGTATAAATATTTGGACCGTTTTTTTAAATAAACTTATTTTTATTATACATAGGCCATATTTTTTAAACGCTCATTAAAACGCTATAGCCTATCTTTGGGAAGTTATCCAAAATGTAAGTTCCGGATGGTATAATATTTGGATAAATATAGAAAGTAAATTTTTTAAAAATGTTGGTCTATAATATTCTTATAATTATGTAGTATATATCTCATCTATATTATTCACGTTTTCTATCCGCAATTAAAAGTCTATAAAATAATTAAATAGGCAGAAGTAAACGTTACCGACTCCAAAATGTTTATATATTTTTGATCACCATTAACAGCCGAGTCGAATGAGACTTGTCTGCCCTTCTGTATGTAGAAAGTTTAGAAGAGCTGGAGAGCGGGAAGTTTATTTCAACATTTTTGTTCTGCGACATGTTGAGAGAATTATATTATAAATTTTATATTCAAATTTGGCGTTCAGGACATTGTGATTTAATTTGTAAATTATTAAGCCAATATGTACCAAATTTCATTGAAATTGAACAATAAATATAGAAGATAGTATAAAGTTTTGTGGTGAAATGACAAGTGCAATAATGGCTGTCATATAAGAGCGAGCATATTTTCGATGCCTTGTTCTGCAAGTAGTTTCTGCAAGCAGTATCACATTCTGCAAGCTGCATCCCATTCTACAAGCAGGTAATTTTTTTGCAAGCAGTATAACTTTCTGCAAGCAGTATGACTTTCGCTCCATATGTCGCGCCATGTTGAGAGAATCTCAATTAAAATTGTTTATTAAAACGATGGAGATTTCGAGGGAATTTGATTATATTACTGTGTGTTACAGGGTATACTCCAAGTCGGCAATGACGACTGGCTTATTTTATTTGTCATAAGTTAGACAACATCAAACACCACAAATATTCTTGAATATTTAGATACATATTAACTACGCATTTTCCTCTATTTTATTTGTAACATTTCATTCTCTGCGTTTATTTTCGTATTTATATATATTGTTCTAGCACATATCAAGCATTATTTACAATACTTTATTCTAATGATCTTAACGAAAGACAAGAAAAGTAATTACATTTTGTTTCCCATTGAGCAGCTAAAAAAAAAGTATAAGGGAAATTGAGTAAGTAATTTAAAAATTTAAGCAAAATAAGATTTTCCACGAAAACCCATAGAAAGCACACAATGTCTACCAGCGATACCGCCAATTAAAAAAGAAAGAATTAAACGAATTAACTAGCAAGTAAAGGTTGTATTAAAATTAAATTTAAATTAAATCTTTCAATTAACGTTCCTAGAAAACGTGAAAGGGGAACATTCAAAGAAAGAGAGAGAACATTTAGCTAAGGCTAAGTCGAACAATATTATATATAATATATATTTTCATTAAAAAAAAAATCAATTTTAATGCCATCTTTAGTAAAGGGAAATGAATCTATATTAGTAATAAAATTTTTCTTTAGTGTTGAAGTAACTAAAATCCACACTAACTGTAGATTAATTAAAGTTTTGTGTGAAGTTTAGTGAAGAAAACTAAATTTCGTTTTATTTATTTAGTTCTTTCGGAATATATATAAAAAAATATTTATATGTTATCAAACAGGTGTGAATTTCACAACTGGTCAGTCAGATCATCACTTTACTATAATTTGGTTAATTCGCAACCAATTCTATTCATTTAAAATCCCATTTTATTTGGCGTTATAATCCCATTTGAAAAATTTTTAGCAATATTTTATTAAATTAACATTCAACATTATGTTTTCTTATTTATTTGATTTTCATTTTATTTTAATTTAAAATTTTTATGCTGACAGGTGCTTAGAAATTTGATGAGAGTAACCAAAAACAGACAAAGTGACGGACGGACGGACAGACTAGTTTATATTGGCCATCAAACGTCACAGCACCTGGCCACATCTATTGAATTTATGGAACCGGTTCAACGCACTTTTTAATGCGTTCATTGACTCGACCAACTCGGAATGTGAATCAAAATCTAAATCAGAATTAGAATCAGAATTTGTCTGAATGTGTATCAATTTACTGAATTTAATTTATTTAAATATTTGGCCTAGTAAGTTTCTATTTTATTTTTTTTAGTTTTGTTAATTGCAATTTTTGTTTTTTTTTTTCTTCTAGTAGGTGAAACATTTACCGTTTCATTTTATGGACCAATCGACTCGATTCTGTTGGACGAATGTATAAATAAACCCAGAATTGAGTGAATAGAGTTTAGTATTTTTTGCACAAGTTTTTAGAACACAATGAAAAAACTGTCTCTGCTCTTAATTTTGGGCATTTGCTGCGTTTGCCTTAGGGCAGGTGGGTTAAAAAATAATTGAAAAAATAAAACAATAATATAATTATTATTATTTAATACCCTATATAGCACCCTCCACCCCACGGGAGCAATTGGTACGTGTCTATAGAATCAATGAGGAGCAATATGATCGTATGCTTAAATTGACGGAGGGTAAAAATGTGATATCAGAGGCAAGACTGATAAGTGGAGGTTTTGCAACCGTTAGTGAAAGTCTTAGTTCGGGTTGGCATTCTCTGTTAAGGATTGTGGGACTCACAACCATTAGTAAGTCGGATGAAGAAGCCAAATTGGATATTGATGGTCAACCATTGTGTGTGATCAAGACCCGTGAAGGAGAGGACCAATTTAGAGGCGAAAGTTCCGCTCGAAGCTCTGGCAAGGCTTATGAGGATGATAATGATGATGAGGACCCAATCCATTGCATTGTAGTGCTTAAAAATGGCGAAGATGGGGAACAAGAATTGCCCAGCTTGGAATATAATTCCAATTTCAATAACTATTGGTCAGTTCCACAAACACAGGAAGTCCAATTACCCCAATCCACAGCTGGTCAAGATGTAAATAAACCGCCTAAAGTGGAGGTGGTGCAGGAAGAAGAGAATAAGAAGACAGAAGAGGAACAGGCAGTGGATGAGAAAGAAACAGAAAAGGAAGAAGAGGAGGGAGAACAAAACCAAGAAGAGGAGCAGGAAGAGATTACCACTGAGGCACCAGCAAGGCCAAAGTTAACGAAGAAAAAACACAAATATAACCAGTCCAGAACGAATACCAACTCACAATCATTAATCGATTCATCATCACGTCAATATGTACCATCTTATCCATACCCACAGTATCCACCTCCAGCTCCCTATCCACCTGCAGCTCCCTATCCACCTACAGCTCCCTATCCACCAACTTCTCCCTATCCACCCTCATCTCCTTATCCACCAACTTCTCCATTTGCCTCTTATAATTCTTATGGCCCACCACCACCACCACCTTATGGACAGTCATCATTTGGCGGTCAACCACCTTATGGTCTTTATAATCCTCAATCTTATGGTTCCTACGGTCCACAATCTTATTATGGACAGCCCGCCACTTATCCATATGGTTCCTATGGCTATTATGATCCATCCCAAGGCTCTCAATCCACCAATGAGAATGAAGCCAATAATATTGAAGATCTGGATGATGATTATTCCAATGAAGCTGAAATAGAATATCAAGTTGATGATTTTAATAATTGGAGATATGATAATGAATAAATAGTTTTTTAAAATAAAAATTAAAATATTTACTTTATAGAAAGAACAAAGTTTTCTGTTTTAATTCATCTCAAAAATGAATTGTGGAAAATTGATTCATTGATCGATTCACAGAATTTGCTATCAAGATCCAAAAACACAAATAAAAGAAATGTTTTCTCTAAAGATGAATTAATCATTCCATCTCTGCGGATTGGCTATTTCTCACGATCTGTTGATCTGTTGATATGTTGTTAACCTGAACTCATTTCTCTATGCTTACATTAGATTCGCTTATTATGCAAATGGAATCATTCAGTTGACCATTTGTTTCAGTCATAAATTTATTCATGTTTTGGTCAAAAACCAAAATCCAACGACTTGAAAAATGCCATTAAAAAAAAGAAACAGAATAAGAAAAACAAAAATAACCATGTTTAGTGAATTATTTTTTATTTTTTTTTTGGGCTTGGTCGGAGTTGGCAAAAGAATTGGGTCAGTATGTAAATTATGCAAATTTAAGAAACTAATTATGGCGAAGCTTTAAACTGTATTTGAGCATATTTAAGATCTATTTGAATAACAATGCCAAACATGGAAAAAGATCTTGAATCATTAAATTGACGACCAATCACAAAGAAAGTCACTCAATCTATATAAGTCAATGTTGAATGCTGTCGCAACTTATTCGTGATCGGAATGAAGATCTTTATACTACTGGCAGTGCTAGCTCTGAGCTTTGCCTTTGCCAAAGCTGGTGAGTTTTCCCTCTTTCTTGCTTTCAGCCCATCCACAATTTTTGATTTCTTTATCCTTTATTCCATCTTCCGCTAGGCACTAGTCGCCATCAGCTGTTGCGTTTGCATCAGGTGACGCGGGCGGAATACAATGAATTGTTACGTCTTACCCAGGGTGAGAAGGAAGTGCCGGAAGCGCGTCTTTTGAGCAGTTCAATTGCTGGGATTAAGGGTCTGGCAGCTGGTGTTAAGAGTGGTTTTGCTGCTGGCAGTTTTATACCATCGATCTTTGGATCTTCGGAGCCACAGAAAACAGTTACCAAGAAGGGATATCCCCTTTGCGTTATCTCAGCCAATAAAGTGGATGTCACTGAAGATAATGATGATGATAATGATGATGATGGTAAAAATGCCGGTAAATCGATAAGTTTCACCTATGAGCCGAACAGTGACTCTAGCAGTGGAAGCAGCAGTGGAAGTGGCAGTGGAAGCAGCAGTGGAAGTGGCAGTGGAAGCGGCAGTGGAAGTGGACATGGAAGCGGTCATGGAAGCGGACATGGAAGTGGTAGTGGAAGTGGTAGCGGAAGTGGAAGCGGCAGCGGAAGTGGAAGCGGCAGCGGAAGTGGAAGCGGCAGTGGCAGTGGAAGCGGCAGTGACGATGATGAGGACGATACCACAACAGTTAATTGCATTTTGGTAACAACGGATTCTGGTACTAGTTCCGGAAGTGGCTCCGGATCTGGCTCTGGTTCTGGTTCTGGATCAGGTTCTGGATCAGGTTCCGGATCAGGTTCTGGATCAGGTTCTGGATCTGGTTCTGGAAGTGGATCTGGCAGCGGAACCGGTAATCATCATCATCATCATGGAAATAGACCACCCTTCCCATATCCACCACCAGCACCTTATCCATACCCACCATTCGCTTATCCATATCCATTTTATCCACCTTATGCTTACCCACCCCCACCACCACCACCGCCACCACCATCCAAGGAACGCAACTACGACGATTATGACGAACGTTCGCTGAATGCTCCCCAAGATGTAAGCGATGCCATCGATGCCTACAATAGGTACTACTATTATCGGCAAGCTCCATCTTACAGTCATCGTAAACGATCCCGTGCCAACATCCAACATGTGTCATCGACCTCTGGCTATCAACCAGCCAGTTATCCAAAACAGGAGTACGCCTCCAATTATCCAAAAGTTGTCCGAAACTATGGTTTAACCGATCCAGCACCCGTCTATGTTAAGTCACCGCAGTACGAACAATAAGAAATGTTTTAATAATCCTCAAATAGAGTTCAAAAGTAGTAATAAAAGAAAATAATATTTTAAAAATACTTGTGTTTGAGGGATATGATGGATATATGTATAAATTAAAGGGTGGAAATCTACTGAACGAATACACCAATTGGGAATTATAAGGATGTGCTTTTAAATTGGAAAAGGAAATTTTTGAAAAATTGACAACGATATTGTATTAGAAAATCCAACAGGCATTTAGTAGAAACTCCTTGTTATACTTCACAGACTCAGATAGACTTAAATGGTTAATAAAAAAGGGGTTAATCCATTGTCAATTCGAATAACTTTTTTAAAAATTAGTATCGTGATTTTGATCATTTGACAAATGTGGAAAATCGTATTTAAAATATATTTTTTAAGGTCCATTCCCAAGGAATGATTTTGGAAATCAAAGAGGAATGTTAATATCGAACTTGGAAAACATTTTAAAACCTTTTTAAAAACTAACATTTAAAAAAATTGTTCAAATCTTACTCAATTTGTATTTCTCATGGTCCGTTCATAGCCAACCATTTTGGGATTTTACAGTTATATAGATTCCGTTTAAGCGGAACTTTTCATAACAATGATATTATGAAATTCAAATATTTTTCACAATAGAGATCTGAGTACCCAATGGCGAGTTTGTATATTAAAACAACCTAACAAAAATATTAAAAAACTTAATGAATTTTCTAACAAAGTTATAAATTTTATGATAGTAAAAACGGAATATATATTTAAGTAATAAAACATCAATTTGAACATTAAATATATTAAAATGGTAGACGTCAAGTGGGGACATTAAACATAGTAAATTTTATGTCACACATGATGTTTTATTTTTTAATGTATAAAATTTCTTTTCTATAGTCTCTTTTTAAATGATAAAATGGTAAACAAAAAAATAGTCAAAAGAAATAGAGTAGAAAAGTATATTTCTTATTCGGTAGCATTATCTGCTGATAATTGAAGTTGATTTTGATTGAAAAAGTTGCTTCTCATAAAATGCAGGACTCTTACAGGCAGCAGTGTTCCACTTGAACTTCTAATAATAAAGAAATAATAGAAAAATTATACAGAATAAATAAAATTTACTCCTTTAAGGTGTCTTATTTCAAAGAATAATTCGTCTAAAAAGTGAATTAGTTGTATATATAAGCCTATGCTAAATTAAAATTAATCCATATAATTGAAACTCAAAAGTATCTTTAAACAAAAATTTGCTTTCGGTTAAAAAAAATATATATATATACTCGTAACTATAATGAATCTCGATTTCTATATTATCCTTGAACTAATACCTGTACAACTCTAATTGTTCATGAATTTTCATTCAATTGAAGTTATTTATTTAATCATCAGAAATCGGTGAAACCGCAACAACTACATTGAAAACACATTTGCCGATTTTAATTGGTAACTTAAAATTGAATGTCAGAGTTGTTGGGGTTTCCATTTATTTGCTGCCTAAGTACAAACCCAGCACACACACAATGTGGAAGTGTGTGTGTGAGATCGAAAGTGTTACGAGGTCCTGCCCACTAACAATGCTAAAACAAAAAAAAAATAGACACACAACAAAAAAGAAAGCAAAAGCAAAAAAAAAAAAAAAAGGGGAAAATGAAAACGAAACGTTGATCTAGGCAGCAAAACATCGTCCGGGCATAAAAACATGCAACATTACAGTGTCTCACATATGTATATGTACATATCTGGTGACTGCGGCAACCGACAATTGTAAGTGCAACACATCGTTGCGTTTTGTAGAAGCCTCTCTTAGTTGTTCTTGCTGCTGCTGCTGCTACTCTATGGATACAATGGAACATAAGCAAGGACAACGAAGGACCTAACCAGAGGAGACAGAAAGGGAGAACGAGAGAGAGAGAGACAGCGAGCGAGAGAAAGAGATAGAGACATGTTGAACAAGAACACATAAAAGAGAATAAATTAAAGAACAACTCAAAATATCCGCGGGGCAATTTTGCAGTTACAGTGAAAGTGGGCGTGGCGATTTCTACACCCAAACAACATACGCCTACGCCTGTTTGCTGTTAAGTGCAAGTGCATCGATGGCATCACACACACATACACACACACACACACACATACCCCGAGAGAGATAGAGATAGTCGCCTTTGGCCTCATTGCATTTTTCTATCTTTCATTCGGTCTCTTTCTAGTGTGTTGCGCCTATGTACTGCAAAATAATTACTTTCATATCCAGCGGCAATTAAATTCATTTAGTTTGGCACCAGTCAGTAACCACCTCCCCCCCGCACCCTCCACCCACAACAACAACATCTGCAATAAGCTGACACACTGCACACAACACTCCTATTAAGACATTCATTCATTCCGCACACTCAACGGAACGGCTGGCTGACTGGCTTATGCTTGTGGCTGTTGAACCCCAGTTTGCAATAGTCAAGCAACCTTCCCTTTTATACTTTCATAGTCCCCTTCCACCCCCCTCTCTTCATCGTCACGAAAAACCCCCTTCTGAACTCTAAACTATGTCAACTGTTAACTTTTTTAGCCGCTGGCATTCTGCTTGTATGGCTTCGCATGTTTTTCAAGGACTCTCTACATAGTTTAACCAACAACACATCAACCATAGCAGGCAGTGGCAAAGGCATCCCATACAATGCGTATAGATGGACATATACATACATATAAGTATATACATACATATATACTATATAGGACACTGCAGTGTGGTAGGGGAACAGGCGTGAAATGTTTCCAAATTGCCGAAGGGCAGTCTGTCTGACAAAAATTGCCAAAAAACAAAAAAAAAACAAGGAAAAAAGAAAAGAAATAAAGTGAAAACAAGCATATTGGATATTGTAACGCTTGTAAAAGGTCCTGCCAGGCGACCTAGGTCATGTCTGTGTATTACATGCAAAGAGCAAAGGACTAAAAACTAATCTGTACAAATGTTTTGCAAATCAGGAATTAACCTATCAAACATACATACATACGAGTCATATTAACTTAGTTAAGATATTCAAAGATGCCTTAATTCTTGATATATGTTAAGATATCTTAATTAATCAAGTATAGCTTTTATTTACCTGGAATTTGAAGGATATAAATAGGAATAGAATAGGATAGAAGGATGTAAATTTTGTTTGAATTTGGTTAGCTATTGAAAATAGAAACTTTGATTGATATAATTGGCAAATTACCAATAAAAGTTAACTGAAAATTAAAAAACAATTAAAAAATTTCCATATTGTTTTATATATTTCAGAAACAAATATACTATAGATATTTCTTTTCTCTTTTAAAATCTTATATTTTAAATGGTTCAACTTTATGCAAACTCTAACCACTTTGAAAACTTGTAAAAATCAGTTCTAAATTTTTTATATCAAGTTCTGAAAGTTTTAAATAGAAAATTAGATCATCTAAAAGACAATCAAGCTGAAGACCCTGAAGAGCATAGCCCAAATTCTTGGATGGAACTCAAAGTTTAGTCAGTCAAATTTAAAAATATTTTGAAGAACTATATAATATTTATTTGCTTTTCAGATCGCATTTTATCATTGGCTTTCAAATCTGAAAATTGCCAAAATTTTCGACTCAATTTTTGGCAATTTCACATGGTCGACAATTTTCAAATTTCGTTAGTTTTATCTATGAAAATTAAAGTTGACTAAAGAACTTGACTTGTTTTTGTTTAATTTACAATAGAAAATTTGTATTTGAATTCCAGTCAGCAAGTTTAAATTGCTGCCTAGTTGCTCTCATTAGTTAAAATCTTAGAATAATAAATAATGAGAAAACCTTATTCTATTATTATTTTTATTGTTGTTAAATAAGTCTAGTTTATTTTCTTTAAGCTTAAACTAAGTATGTATTTTCCTTTACATATTCCCATTAGTTTATAAATTATACATATTTTTGTAACTTTTATGAATGAAAAGTCAATTGAGATGAGTTGAAGAAGATGTCATAACCCGGACTGTCAATTTAAGGGCATATTAATGCCGACATGCACGTACAAACTTGCATATTTGTTTGGCTTGATATCACTATATAGGAAGTGGCATACACACACTCATACAGACACACACACACACACCATTAACAAAAAAGAATATATATATATGTATGTATATATATACACATGCTTGAGTGCCATTTTGTTACGGCGCAAAATTGATAAGTGCCTTGTGGTTGTTGTGGTGTTCAACGGCCATTAACACCCACACACACACAGATACATACACTCTTATGTACACACGCACATGCATGTTCGCATAATAAAATTTATACAATAAGAAATATTTTGCAAAATTACCAGTAACGAAGAAAACGAAGATGAAATACACACACACACACACACGATGATGACTTATAACGAGCCTGAGCATTTCCACCTTTCCATCATCTTCCACAGGACACGTCAATCAAATATGGCGTCAAATAATCATTAAGATACAAACGCACATACATATGTAGGAGTCAAAGTACATGAGATGTACTTTTCAAGGAGAGTTAAAGAAGGTCCTTTCACAACAGAGAGTTATGTTTGTATGTATCTGTGTATGTATGTATGTATGTATGTATGTATGTTGACTGTCATGTTGTTGTCGCTGCTGTTGATTTGCGGTCTACAGCAAAACATCATGAGGAAAGAGTACTAAACTGTCTTCAATTCGATAAAGAAATAAATCTAAAAAAAATTTAGAAAATTTGTAACAAATTCCAACCAACTAACGAGCTGTGATTTCTTTTTTTTTGATTTTTTTTTATTTATTTTTTGTTGAGCAAGTGCGAGAAATAGCAGTTTGTTGCTAGTCAATGCGATTGGCGTCAATTAAGTGCCATAAGCGACACAACAAAACGTCACCATGACTCCATCCATCTAACTATGCATCCATCTATCCATCCATCCATCCATCCATCCAACTATGTATCCATCCAACTTAGTATGCTACTATATCCATCCAGTAGTTGCCTTCGAGCCTTAGTTGCATGTTGCTGTTGCTGTTGTTGTTGCTGTTGCTGTTGTTGTTGCTGTTGCAGTTTTTAGGCGACGCTTTTGACATACATTTTCTAGTCGAAGAGCAGATTGATTGGCGCCTCTCAATTGGCAACCTTTTCTGGCCCTGGTTCTGGTTCTCGACTTTTGGTTTACCGTTGACTTCACGTGCATCGTTACACGCATCGATAAGCTTCCCCTTCGACAGCACACCCCTCTCTCTCTCTCACTCTCCCTACATAGTTTCTTTTCTTTTCTGTTTTTTTTCCCCACCCTATGTTGCAGTTGTTGTTGTTGTTTTTGTTCTTATTGTTGTTGTTCACTCCGACAAGCGATTAGAATAAATTGCAACATGGTGGCAATGCGACAGGCCTCAGCTATGGAGTGTAACCGGATCGGATTGAGCACACAACGTTATGCATTTGACACATAAGTGTGTGTGTGTGTGTGTGCATGTGTGTGTGTGTGCGGCCTGCCCGATTTCCGCTTCAATAATTTCTCAATATCACAATATAGACGAATGTATATACATACATATAGACATCCATGCAAATAAACATACAAACATATATATTTAACGGAACTTTTCGAGTACCTCTGCTACCGTTGCTGTTGATGTTGTTGTTGGTACCATGTGTGAGTGTGTGTGAGCCTGTGTGTGTGTGTTTGTGTAATCAATTTTAGTGGCATCCGAAAGTTGTTCAATGCAATTGCCATTCAATTAAAATTTTGTGAAAAACTTTATATGTATGTACGTATACACTCGTATGCTATTAAGTGGCAATATCCTTCTCCTTTCTCCTGTATTGTACACAAGTACATAAATATATATAGTATATACTTCTATATATATATATATATATATGTACATATGTATATATTTTGCTATATATTTATTTGCTTTATTCTGTTTTGCGCGCATCTGTAAATACAACTATGTATAAATGGCTTTGAAGAGGTTTTTATTTGGCTTGATTTATGTATGTGCACATGCCAGTCAAATTGATGAATTGCCAGCTTCAAAGACCGAGAGACTGAATGGTAAAATGGTAGAGAAAATGTTTTCCTTTGGTTATAAAGAATTTTATATTCATATATATATACCTACAAACATATAGGTGTGTGTGTTTGCATTGAGGTGTTTCAATAGATATAAATAATTAGCCATTTAAGCTAATTCAAAAATCATTTTTTATTAGCGTAGTGAAATGAAATGAAAAAGTTACGCAGATTCATTTTATTTGTTTGTTACAAAACTATTTATTTTCAAATTTTATAGATCAAATAATTTATACCAATAAATTAATGATATTTACAACCAATTTATACCACTTCATCTATGATATTTACGATTTAAAAATATGATCAAAGAATTATGAAAGTTTCTAAAGTTCATTTTTATACAAATATTTTATAATAAAATAAAAATATATATAAAATTATCTAATAAAAATAAATATATATAATCACCTTGTTTCTCTAGATTTCTAATATTAAATTTAAAATAATTATAAAACGATTTTATATCTTTAGATTTCCAAAGTTTAACTTAAAATCTAAAAAATATACGGAATATTACATTTTTTTAAATATTTTAAAATAATAATTGTTCATAAAAATACTTAAATTTAGACCAAAAAAATATTTGATACTGGGTTGAGCCATGACAAGAATAGAATCAAATACAATATATAAAACTTACAACTTAACTTAAATTTTATTTTCAAATTTTAATAATGCCCCCAGAGAGCTATCGATTATTAAAAAAGAATTCTGCAAACTTTTACATTTTCACCTGTTTATATTATTTATTCCAATTAATATTGAACCACCCTAATGTGGAGCAAATGCGGAAAATCTGTAGGTAAACATAATACTTAAAAATAATAATTGACTTGAGAATTTTGCATAAAAACTTCTACATATGAGGAATGTTGATTTTTTCACATTTTCCAATTTGCACATTTGACTTTGATTTTCTCACTTTCTAAATAAAATTTAATCGCTCTACTTTTGGGCATAAACAAAGGCTAAGTGGGCTAGGAGATGGAGTAAAGTTATCAATTTTTCTTAGCATTTTCTTTGTTTAGTAAAAGAAAAATAGGAAAATTGGATATTCTAAGCAAAACTTAATCAAGACTTTTGTTTAGCAATGCACAAGATGGATATAAGCACTTGAAAAACGACATCAAAACTTGAGAAAG
This sequence comes from Drosophila sturtevanti, assembly GCA_018150375.1. Taxonomy (NCBI): domain Eukaryota; kingdom Metazoa; phylum Arthropoda; class Insecta; order Diptera; family Drosophilidae; genus Drosophila; species Drosophila sturtevanti. Next base: position 108,389 of record JAECWJ010000324.1, on the reverse strand, counting down.
AAATTGAAAAATAATAACTGAAAGTTACCTTGGCAGCTGTTGGTGTTGTTTTTGCTATTTTTGTTGTTGTTGCTCTAATTTAGTACAATGTATTTTATTTTTCTAATACCCTTACCGAATGAGTACTACAAATCATTGCCGTATACAATAAATTTGATTTTTTTATTTATTTTTAAAAACGTAAATAAAACCGAATTTTTTCAGTTAAATGGATTTTTGATTTGGTGTGTGGAATTTCTACAAATATTCAGAATCCAAAACTATTAATATTGCCATATAAAGGTAACGAACAAAATGTTGAAATAAAAGTTTTCTGATTCTTTAACCAATTTTTATTTTTATATATTTTATTTGTATATATACAAAATAAACATTTGCAAATGTGAATAGAAAAAAGAATGTGAAAATTGTTAGTAAATTTTATAAAAATTTCCGATGGGCTTTTTTTTACAAAAATATATTTACCAAATTCCGGCAAATTGAAGAATTTATATTGCTTTGTTTAAATTAAACGAATTGTTTGAATGGATTTTTTTTTATTCCCAACTCCAAGGGTATATTATATTCGTTATATGCAAAGTTAGATTATGGTTTCAATTCTTTCTTTTTATTTTTTTAATTTATCTACCAGCCCGCAGCCTCTTGAGTCGAAACTCTCAGCACCTGTCTTGATCCTGTGAGCCTGCTGTTCCCATTATTCAATCTGATGGCATCTTGGCTGTCATAGTTGTTGTTGTTGCTGTTGTTGTTGTTGTTGTTGTTGTTATCGCTGGTTTTGTTTGTGTTTATATTTTAATAAAACATTGCCGAGCCTCTCAATCCCTCCCACTCAACGCCATGCCAGCCAATAATCCCCACCCATGACTTTACATTTTGGTTAGAAGGGGTGTGGGGGGGGAAGGGAAATTGTATGAGGAAGAAGGAAGTCATGAGTAAATCTTATTATTTTATCCTTTGTTATTGCATTCTGGAAGGCAGTAACTCCTGCTCTCTACCTCCTCCTCCTCACTTTCTGCCCTGTTTCTGTCTTTAAGCTGGTAGTTCCTGTTCCTGTTGGTCGTGTAGTTGTTCTTGTTGTTATCATAAATCTGCATGCTGCTGCTGCTGATGTTATATAGCTTGGATTTTGATTTTACTGGCCGAACAACGTCATATGTCAACTGCATCAATATTTGCATTTTGATTGAAACTTACAAGGAGGCAAAAGGCATTCTCAATTTGCATATCCTTTCAATTCACCCTCCACCCCCCATCCCCTCGCCAACTTAGCTACCTACTTTACCCGCTCACTTGTACTCACTTCTTCGATTTGCAACTCTCGACTGACTTTTCTGACTTTAAATGGCAAAAACATCGACAGTAAGATTTTCCTCTTAGTTTTTGGCATTTCTATCGTTGGTGAGAGTTGTGGGAGGGGGGGTGTGAGAGGGTTGGTACAACTTCAAGACACTCATTGACAATTATGGCAGCAATTTCTAATATTTGTGCTAAAATTGGTAAATGGCAAATGACAAATGCAGTTTTGTGGTTCAATTCACTTGCATTGGCCAAGTAGTACACATTAAATGCAGACTTGCATTAACAACAATCAAGGGCGTAGCTTCCCAGAAGGGGGCACGGTTGAAGGGTTAATGATTCATTGGAAATTGCAACAATATATATTTGCAACATTAAATTAAACAACTGCAAAATGGTCACTTAGAGTATAAGCACCCATTTGTCGCACCCATGACATTTGACAGCAGCAACATCAACAGAATCAACAGCAACAACAACAACAACAACAGCAACAACTGTTTGTCCATAATCAGTGCAATGTGCACACTTGTAGTTGCCGTTAAAACAAGCCCTAGGTACTGAATTTGGCTATTTGGTCTAACTTGTTGTTGTTGTTGGATATATTCGTTGGCTCCGTCCTCAGCTCGCTTTGCCTCTTCTCGTTGCTGTTGTCGTCGTCATTGTACCAAATTAGGTCAAAATGCGTTCAATTCGTACGAAATGACAAAATAAATATGTCAACACAACGACAAACGAAACCAATTTGATATGACCAATTAGCTTGAATATGGCTAAAATTGGTAGTGGAAAAATGTTAGCCAAATAGCTTGTAACTTGATCCTTTTTTTTTTTTAACGTTTTTTATGGGTGCCTTATATTGAAAATTTCGTTTTGGATCGAAGTAAAATAGTTGTAAGGGCGTTGCTTCTATTTCTTGAATACAAATTCGTTTATTTGTTCTATCGTGATTAGTTATCAGCATTAATAATAAGTTTATTATATAATACTAAGTGAAAAAAATTAATATCAAAAATACTGCATATTGATGACACTGATTTTGAATTGAAATGGATATATAGACATAAACTTCTGAATTTTTGGGAATAATATGGGAAATCATTTCAGAATCTTAAATAAACGTGTTCATATTCCAGGATACGATTTAGAAAATAGGATATGTATATTTAAAGCTGGAAATCTGTATTACTTTCAATTTCTGAAAGAAAACCATTCTTAGTACCGCTTAATTACTTAACCCTTGTGTGTGTCTCTGAGATTCTGGGTACCCACGTTATTCCAAATATTTTTTGTTTATTTTTACTCAAGATTGTTGTAATTCTTACCAAAACATTAATGTCATTATATTATAAAAATTCATATTTTTTCATTACGTAAATAAGAGATTAAAGTACGCCCCAGGATGTAGACTGATTGAAATTATATATGTAATAAAATAATAAAGAAAGTAAATAAAATAACAATAAGTTAATAAATATTTTATATTGATCGTAGATATTACATCTCAGGATCAAAATGAAAATTGCTCAAAGTAATTTGATTTCTAATGATTATTACTATTAAAAAAGTGATTAAAGCCAAAGGTGGATAGCCATGTATTTCAGTCCCATGTGTAGTAGGTAGTTTTATATAAATTTATTTATTATATGTAATTACTTGATTTAGGTATTTATTTATCTCTTCCTTCATGATGGTTGCTTCTTTAAATGTCTCGTAATTCTCTGTTATATATCTATGTTAACTCGCTAGCATCTGTTAAGATCTTAACTCTGTTAAGTTCTACTCTTAGTAAACGGTTACATGGGCTTTTCTCAAATGATCGTTAGAGTTTAAACAAATTATCATGCCACACTCGTGGAATCAAATTTAATTGTCAAATTTAGCCATTTCAATCACAGATGATATTAAATTTTGATTTATTTTATATTCGTAATCTTTGACCTGAGCAAAATCAAAACACAAATTATATATATTTGATAACATTGTGCCAATATAAACAAACATTCCTTCCGTATCATGATGTAACTAAAATTTTCTGTATTTTAATTTTAAAATTTATTCCAATGGAATATTTTCTTAATAATTTTTATTTTTTTAGAAATCAATAAATGCATATATTAAACGAAACAAAGTCGGATGGTAAAAAATAAAAATTGAAAAACGCTTCAATAAACAATTTTTCTAGTCAATCTTTGTGCCAATTGGCAATGTTTATTAAAAGGCAGTTTAAACCGATTTATTTTGCATATTTCCTGTTTGGAACATTTAAAAAAAATATAAAACAAAATGCCATTTTTTTTTCCTTTTATCAAATATGCAATATGGTTTCGGTTGGGCTTAGGCTAGTTTTAATTTTCATATATATATTTTTTTTTATTTTTTTATTTAGTTTGAAGTTGAATTTGTTGGAATTCGATTCAACAATTTCAATTAAAGAGAGGGGGGAAAAAAAAAGTTGAATTTGATTTTTGAACAATTGTTGAAAAGCTTTGCCAGATAATAATTAGATTTTATGATTTACGGCTCATGATTGCCAGATGGGATTGTTTTAATGCTCTGTGCTTCCGTTCGAATCGGTAAAATGGAAGGATAGAGAAGATGATGAGGTGAGCGGTGCGTGGGTGGATGGTGATGGGGGGGGGGGTGTGGACCAAGATTGTGTTCCCGTTGGCTTTTAATGAAGTTGTCTGTTGTAATTAGAAGTAATAATAATTTCCTAGCCCGAGTAGAGAGTCATTATGAATTTGGATTGCGGCCAAGGAAATGCCATTAATCAAATTAGCGAGCGAATAACTTTTTATGATTATGCGACCAAGATAAGGAAACTGTCAGTGGGTACATACATAAGGGGAAAGGAAAGGGAAAAGGGAGGCAGTGACGCAAATCCTGTTGCTGCACATGCAAAGATAAACTTACCAAACGTCTGACTGACTGGCAGGATGGCAGGACAATGTCTGGTCATTTGTGTGTTTTTGTTTTGTTGTTTTTCTTATTGCTTAATTCTATTTATTTTTTAATAAACAGTTTTCTTAATGAAATGCCTGCAAAACGAATGGGAGACAAGGATACCATGATATAAGAGGCGAGATGGTGAGGGGGGAGGGGCAGGACACGGGCAGCCAAGCAAAAACCGCAAAATTAATTACGATAAACCATGAAAAGCCGCAAGAATCGAATGGAAGGGAATAGTAAGAGGAGATGGAGGGGCGATCTGAATGTGGAGTTGGAGGAGCAGCCGGCATCAAGTTAATAGTAATTGAAAAATTGTACAATAATGTAATTTTTCTTCTTTTGTTGCTAATGTCCCCCTGACCAATGATTCGATATGTCCATCAATTGAAAATGCCTCAGCCTAATTAGCCAAAGTTATATGACCCATTGTTTTGAGAGTCCTTCAAGGATACCGGCATTCTTAGGAATTCCAATAGAAACTAAATGAGAATTCTAAAAATTTAAAAGGCCAAATATATAGAATGATCTGTTTACTGCCTTGTTATGAAGTGTTTGAAAATTCTTTTGAAATCCGATTTAAATTAAAAATTGTACTTCAAATAAGGAGTATATAGAAGAATATATATAATTTCGTTTTGGCCCCGATTTAAGTGATACTTCTCAGAATTATATCAACAGAAATTTATTTGCTAACAAATATTTTATACTATATTATACTGACTAGCAGCAGAAGTTACATTAAGAAAGATTATATATAATATATATTATATATATGTTTTATATAGAAATATTTATTTATCTTTATTAAATATAAAAAAATAATATGTACATATGATAAAGAACTGCTATCGATTAAAGTCTTTTCCTTTTGAAACTGCAAAGAAAAAACTTTAATTGAAAAAACTTCATTTGATAAATAACTATCAATATCTATTGGATAATTAAATTAAAGATTTTAAACTCAACTTAAAATAAATAAACTAAGGAATTAGAATGATACTCAAAAATTTTAAATGATTGACTACATTTATTGATAATTATATATATTTATTGTTTATATGATTACTGCATTTATTTATTGCAATGTTATAGACTTATAACATTTATATATAGTATTAATTTTTGATTATTTCTGTAGAAAAGAGTTGTGATTCCCTAACTACTTATTATAGGGTACCACAGAGTTTTTGCATATCAAAAATTTCCATTTAGAAAAATGAAATACATAAAGTGCTCCCTTGCATGTGAGTTAAACACATTGTTAAATCTAGCATTAGCTTCACGGAATGGATTGTACAAATAATTGGATGAGTTGCGATAGTTTATCACAATAAAGAGATTCGTTTACAACATGGAAAGTGGCAACATAATTGCCACAATGCTGTCGTGCGTAATTCCAGAGCAAACAGGAGTCGAAGTCCGGATACATGACTGGCATACACTGGACAAAAAATGGAAAAGAGACAGATAGATAGAATAGGCAGAACAAAGTGCGGGAAGGGGGAGTGGAGTGTAAGGGGGTGGGGGTGGGGGGAGGTCGAACAGTACTGACCAATTCGCGTATATTCAGAGATTCTGATGTTGATTATTATGGGACTGACAGGCATATTGGTAAGAGAGAGTAAATGGTCAGTGGCATGCACTTTACAAGCTGCCCTGGCCACAGTTCTGTTAATAACTGAAACGTGCCTTAAATGGGCCGGTCGGCATTAATGCTCATGATATTTCTGGTTCCTGCTGCGATTCATGCTCCACAAGTCCTCCACTCTCCATTCCTCTGATCCTGGACTTTCGCTTATTTGCGTTTGTCTGTGGTTCCGAACAGGCAGCTAAGTTGAAAGCGCGAAGTGACTGAGTTGCATGCGAACAGGAAACTCTACATACATTTTTATTTCCTCTCTCTCTCTCTCTCTCTCACTCTATCTCCATCTCATTTCATATCGTTTATCATTTGCGTGCAAATATCTAGTCCCATGTCTTGGGCTTCGCTCACGTCGCCTGACTTGCAGTGATTAAAATGTTTGCTCCATTTCATTTCATTCCATTTTATTTCATTTCATTTCATTCCAGTTACACACCATTTGCATTTAAATTAAATTTCATTTACTTATATGGTTTGACTAATAACCTTTTATGGTTTTAACACATGGATTAGTTAAAGTAATAGAGAGTAGGAGAAAGCCTTTTAATAACACAATGACAAAATACAAAATTTGTTGAAAAAAATATGGAAATATTGATTTTTCCTCAACACATTAAACATAATAATAAGCATTAAAAACCATCTTAACCAATTCATAAAAACGGGATAACAACTTTTTATTTATTTTTTTTTTATTTTCCCCTGTCTTTCAGTGTGAGGCTGATTGATGCATTTGAGACCCATAATAACCCATAAACCTCCAATGCTAGGCGATGTGCAACCCAATCCAAAGCCCCTCAAATTGAGGGCGGTAGAACCATCCATGGAGAGCAAATGCAAAATTGCATAATTAATCATACGCGCATAAAAATGTCAACCAAACTGAAATGAGAAACTGTTTTCTATGGTGGATGGAGGATGGGGTAATATGTATAAACGAGAAATGCTGCAACATGTTGCTGCCGTTGCCCTACACCAGCAACTGATCACCAGCAGCAGCAGCAGCAACAACATTTGGTCACAGCTGCAACTCTTGAGGGATGAGATTGGGTGTTTTTTTTTTCCTCTCTGTCTCTCTTTCTCTCTCGCTTTCTCTCTGTGCAACGTCGAACATTTACAAACAAATCAAATTTGCATCAGAATTTCATTTATCTTGTTTTGCTACTATTGTGTGGATGTTGTAAAGGGAATGGCTACTGGAAAAAAAAGAGAAAAAAAAAAAAATAAACGTGAAAGCAAACGAAGAGCAGCAACAGCAGCATAAAAGTGAATTGCATTTGCCAGTTGCAAAATCAGAAATAACAAGTAAAATTGCTACAGAAAAGAGAAGAAAAAAAATACAAATAAATACATAAGGAAAAACCAGAGATTCGGTCAACGGTTCTGAACCATAAAATAGCCTTAGATTTGCTGTAGGAAAATTGAAGATAAAAATATTTCATTTTATTTGAAATTTGTGTCACTCGTTTTGCAAACACAATAAACTAAGGAAAAACTATTATCGTTAAGATTTCGTAAAGATTATATAAGAATTTTTAATAATTATAAAGAAATAGACATTTAATTATTCTTTAATTATTCAGATATTTTATATATAATTAAATAAAAACATTCAATATGTTTCAATATGTTTGTATGATTTTTGTTTAAAAGAAAGAATAAAAATTGCAATTCATTTCAAAAGTTATCCCCAACTTTTCATGCCATTTCCTTATACCGTTATTTTGGCCCTTTTGGGAAAAGGGTAAACTTCTTAGCAAGAGGAAAGCATCATATGGCCCACTGTTGCCTTTTCTTCTTTGCATTGCCAAGTCAAACCATTAGCTTCAGCATTTGCTCATTTATTAATGTCAAATATAATTTCCGTAAATATTTTCCTGATCTTCGAGTAGCAGAAAAAAATAATGTGTATATACAAAAAAAAAAAAAAAAATAATAATAAAGAAATTTCATCACAAAAACGAACTATGCAAAAACATATAATAAATGGACCTTTGTCCTGTTTCTGTTGTGGCCGAAAATGAATTTCATCAAATGGAATAAAATCTAGTACTTTGTATATTTTTCCGTTTATATAGCTTTTTTTCTCTGAATGTCTAAGTGTGTGTGTGTGTTTGTGTGCAACAAAGTTAATAACCGTTTTATGAGTCTATTAAAAAGGGATAATCGTTGGGTTCAACTTGCTGTTACGTCTAGGACTGATGGCATTTATGTAAATGATGCCGCAAGCCAAAAAAAAAAACCAAAAAAGAAGTGAAGTCCAACCCAACCAAAAAAAAAAAAAAAAAAAAACACTGAAGCAGCTCTATCTAATCGTGTTTCATATATGTATATATGTTGGTTAGCTCATATATTTTAAAACCTCAACTGGCTTGAACTGACCTTTCCCTTATACATACATATATGTATGTATATACACATAGTGTGTAAATAAATAAACAAGTTTGGGGTAACAAAAACAAAAAAAAAGAAAATAAAATAATACCATACGATGTGTAGAAGGAGTAAAACGGAGGCGGGGTTAGCAGAGGCAACTTAAAAATTGTTTTTTATTTGCTGCCCTTTTTAATGATTATACTCTGTGTAAATCAAACCGCTTATGAAAGGGACCAAAAATTATGTTGATTAAGCAGCAAAAAAAGGGTTCAACTACTTATATATATATATATCTACATACTTACTTGTGGTTACTATACATATATATATATACATATATATATGTATGTGTATATAGATTGGTATTATTTATGTTAATATGTAGGTCCAACCGACCGACAGCATAATAAATTATGAAAATTCAACATTTACTACCAAAACCAAAAAAAAAAAAAAAAAAATTTGTTCACTTTTTTTTTGGTTTCCCTATTTTTTCCTACAGGTAAATTGTGCTGCGGTCTAGAGGCTTTTAGGCCTTTTCCCACAAGCAGAAATCAATAATTAGCCACCAGCTGTTGGCTCTAAACACAGACACAGACACACACAGTCACTCACACTCATACATTAGCACTCTTACCTTTTCCATGTTTAGAAGACATTATTTAATTAAAATTATGCTCTATAAATCATGGTGAATGGGAAAAAGTGCAAGCAGTTTTATAAGCATTTTACTCGTAAATGCATATCAAAGCAGCATGTGGCTGCCTTTTGGGGCAAGTGCCAAAAACTTTCGCATATGCTGTAGCCACACACACACACACACACTCACATAGACAAATACATATACACACTCTGCACATACATATGTACATACATTTAGTCATAGACATATATAAACTGGTAAAGAGGAAACTTCTTTGGGCTAACGGTTACGAAGCCAACTTCCCTTTTCCGTTGCATAAATAACAACAAAAGTCGACGTTGTTGTCCTTTCCTCGCCTTTGAAATCTACGCTTATCCTACACTGGAAGAAAAAGAAGAGTTTTACAATATCTTGAAAGGGTTATTGAATATAAGAGGAAATATAATATGAGCAATACTTTCATAAAATTTAATTAAACAAATTAAATCATAAATGTAGAAACGGTTAAGAAAAGTTAACCTATCAGAAGGTGTGAGTTAACAGAATCTCAAAATGAGTCACAAATCAGTAGATAACGGTTATGTAATTAGATATTACAGAAGCATTTTTTTCTGCCTAGAGCTGAGTGAGAGAGAGAGAGAGAAGCTGAGTCTGCGAGTTCTGTGCTTATACTAAATAAAATAAATTCGTACATTTAAATTCAATAATTTTAACAAATTAATTAATATTAATGTAGTATATATAATATATATATATCAATATATATTTACTAAATCTATTTTGACAATAAATTACGATATTATCCAAATACATATTATCTTCCTCTCCAGAGGAGGTCATGCACATAAATATCACTATATATGTACATTATATCAATAAATATAAATGTGTCTTTTCCTCTCACTTTTTATAAGACTCAGTATTCTGATTTTTAAATTAATTCTATATAAAGTTAAGAATAAATCTAAAGTATTTATAGCTAACATATCTGCTTGATGAATTATAAATTGATTTTTATTAAATCTCGAAATTTACTTTTCAATCTACAATAAATATAACGAACTCTCTCATTTAATTTTACATCCACGTTACCTTTCTCTTTCTTTCTACGTTCTTCCCCTAACTCCTAGCTTCTATATCTTCCTTCGTCCTCTGCGCTGCCAATTTTCCATTGTTGTTTTTTAGTTAGTTTTAATTTATTTGTAAATTGTTAGTAACCATTTGTTTTGCTCTCAATTTTCCTCCTAGCTATAGTCAATTGCTTTGATAAATTGATTTTAATTAAAGTAAATAATTAAATTAACAAATAAATAAACCTTTTGGCACATTGCCATTCATTTTCTTGGGATATTTTATTCTGATAAGATTTTAATTTAAAATATAGCTTATGTATCTCGAATACTGCAAACCTAATGTAGATTAGAATAAAATTCATGATTTATCAATGTGTTTTCTCTCAGTGTAGGCATCTTACTAGCCAACGGCAATGAAATAACACGCATACGCAGCGTACGCCCAAAAAGTTTGCAACAGCTGCCACTAAATATTATGTATATCTATCCTGGCTATATCTTCTGCTTAAACTTGCAAGGATAACTATATACACATTTGGCGGGCTAAAAAGGAGAACTACTGGCAACTGAGAAATGGTCTCTGGTGCTGGGCATTTGCGGACAAACACACATTGCCACACTTCCGCCTTGAGGCAGCAACACCAGCAGCAGCTACAGCAGCAACTGTGGTAACACCAGCAACAGCAACAGCCGCAACACTTACAGCAACAATCATTGGTTAAACTGAGGCAACTTGTTGGCATTGTAATTGTAAATGCGGATGCGAATTGTGAATGCGGATGAAGGGTGTCCACGAGGGCTACTTAAAAACCAAATTGAATGCTCTTTACTATGCAAAGGATAACTTATTAACCAGCCCGCACATCCACACACAACCACACACTTACTAAGGCCTATCTATATAGTATATTTATCTGAATATGCTGCACGACCACCACAACAAACAAACAAACATACATACACACATACACACATACATACATACATATGCTGATATGAAAAAAAATTACTTCCGCCATTTTCGTTGGAAAATTTATGCCTTGGCATAAAGATACAACACAGCTAACTCATTCCACCCCCCCTTCTAACTTACAACTCTCATATCTCAGTTTTTCCTCTCTGGAATAAGAGATGGGAGTAAGTCCTCTCTTGATTCCAGGAAAATATTGCTGCAGGCATCCCTCCTTTCATTAACAGCAAAAGGAATGAGTTGTTAAGCACGGCACGGCACACACACACACACATATTTTGAGTGATGTTGGAGGACATGAGCCTTTAACCTTAAATCCATAAGGATTAAACGGTGAGTGTTTCTTGGAAAAGTTTCATTTGGTTGCGGAAAATTGAATTTAGAAAAGCGCGTAATTAAGATTGTTTGGAGCTTACAAAAAAAAAAAAAAGGAAACTGAAGAAGGGAATGAAAAATCGGAGAGAAATATTAGCAATTAATGAAGGACCCTTTCTCTCCCTCTCTCTCTCGTTTTCTCTCTCACTCCCTCCTCTCTCAGTTGCAACTGCATTGCTACGATATTGCGGCTAGACGGCATAAATTTGGCCAATTGCAGGCAACGGCAAAGGCAACATCTGTTGCCTGCATTCTGACTTGGCAAATAGAACTTTCAGTTTACTGTGGCAACATCATATAACTACTACTGACGACCCATGCAGAATGATTTTGGGTAATAAGCTGACTCTAAGCAGAACAAATATTGCAATTGGCAAACAGCCTAAAGGGCCAATAGACGATTTCAAATCATCCTGTGGACTATGGATGGAAAAGAATTTGCCATTTCCTTTAACAAATCGAAGGAAAAACGTATTTCTTAACCAATTTGCTACTCATTTTGTGCCAACAAAAGAACAATAGCATCCATTATGAGATATAAAGTTTACATAAAGAATGGCCGACTATGGGACACTCTATTTTCCAGTTAATGTTAAAATATATATACGTTTCCATAATGTGGAGGAATCCCATCATGATTTGGAGTAATAAAATAAAGATATACCGAGAAACAAATTCTGCGATTAGTTACCAATTGAATTCCTTTTTTAATCTTAAAGATCTACAATGAGATATTTAGATATTTATGATGAGGATGGATTAACGTATTTTCAAAAACAAAGGATTGTATAATACATCAAATTGAGTAATAACAAGGACCATAATACTTTTTTAAATGACAAGAGAAAAGAACGTGGGTTTCATATTCTGAAACTCTACAAGGCGGCAATGTGTTATATAGACCAAAATCAGTTTTATATATGCATATATATATATCCACTCAACTCTTATAAAACGAATAGAATAACTTACATATCCATCAATTAGTCTTGGATTTGATCCTATTTTCCCATTCATGAAAGCCAAAATTACATCGGACTTCTCTTTAAAAACGCTTTCCTTAATTATAATTAATAATAATTTCTTATAATTTTAAAAACCGACCATAAGACTCCAGAACTCACCTCTAGGTTATTTAAACTAAAGATAATATATCATAGAATTTTAATATTTTTACTTTATGAGATGCTGAAAGATGATTTAGAGACAAATTAAGAGAAAAAGTTAAATATGACTTTAAGACTAACAAGTTGACATAATGGATTTTTTATCGACTCTGCAATCTTCTTTGTAAATCAAACATTTCTTTAAAAAAAAATAATGATAATAAAGAATTAAAGAGTTCATAAACTATGGATATATTCCTAGTTGGTTTCTAATTAATTAAGCAAAAAGTCTCCTCTATTATGATTGCCTGCTAAACAACTAAAATTTCAATTTACATTTAACTCATTTCCCCCATTTGAAGCAATACTTAAAGAAGAAAGTTGAAAAAAGTTTTTTTTTTTTAAATTCAGATTTTAAAATTCGCCTATAACCAACAAACATTGAAATGAAAAACATATAAATAAATAGTCAATCAAAAACTCTGTAAATTATTCAAATATAAATTAGCAGACTAGTCGTATACGTGATAAACTTAATTTTCGAAAAGCAGCAATATTTCATATGCTAATTTAGCATAATATTGAGACTAATTCATATGTATATATTTAAATAAATCATTTAACTGCATGGAATGTGATATTTCGAAAATGGGAGAATAATTTTTTACTTGCCTTTTTAGACAATAATTGAAGCAATTATAAATCCATCGATTAATGTGAAATATTTCTGATATTAATTTGCCAATCGTTTGGGAGAGTTATCAATTTGAAAATTCAAATGCAACAAATTGGCGTCACTTGGACTGAAAATGGTGTATTTGTATAATTTGTGGTAAATTCTGATGTTGCCAAAGCTGCGGTTATTGGTCATGTTCAAATCGATGGCATAGTCCGTGGCAACAAATTATACCAATTGTATATATATATACGTATATATATATATATATATATATATATATGTAGATTCCTAATTGACATGCAGACGCATCGACTGCGAAAAACAGAGAAATAAAAAGCCAAAGGGAAAACGAAAATGTGAAAATTGAAAATCCAATTGTTTGGTAAATTGATATCAAATGTCACATAAATGTCACAAAACTTACAACTTTCCACCAATCCCCCTTCTCCCCTCCCCCTATTATAACTATGTGTACCTATATCTATAAACAAACACTTTTGTCTCTATATATCTATATATTTTAATATACTTATATATAGTCACTTTGTTATCCTAGAGAGTTGTGACCAATAGGAACAGTTACCAGTTAGCTTCTTCACTCTTCTTGACTTTTTTTTAGATAAATGATTCATCTGGATGCCAGGGAAAGCCATAAAGGTGCCACACCAATCAATAATCACATTCACTTTTGGGTTCTGTTGCCGGGCGACAGCAACATGAAAAATGATGCATAGCCAGGGACATCCAAAAAAGGAGAACCATCGATGGTTATACAGATGAGAGAATGAAAAGGAAGGTGAAGGAGACGTACCACTAGCAGTTTGACAGTTTGAGGGAATAAGAGTGCCCTGATCACTTGAAATTTGTATGTTTATGTGTGTGGGTGTGTGTGTGTGTGTGTATTTGTGTATGTTTTTTTTTGTTTTGTTTTAGGATATATCGACATTTTGACACAAATCACAGCTGACCAGGCCATTTGAAACTGTCAGCCTATGATGGAAGTGAAACTTTCACTTCTTTCTATTCTCTGACTTTTACTTATTTTTGTATATATAAAAAGAAAAGAAAAAAAATAAGAAAATAATATTGTTTGGGTACCCAAAAACCATCCTAAATATATGTATATATATATATGTATATATATATATGTGTATGTGCCTGGCATAACAAATTTTTGTCCGCCCCTCAGGTCAATGTTGACTGAGCGTATTTAATCGTTATTAACGCCACAAAATTTTTTGGGCACACGTGTGTGAAAAAATAATAATATATTAAATGTACCTACATACGTACGTATATTTATATATATTATATATATGATTTTCTTTTTTTTTGGGTGCAAAATAAGAACGGCGGAAAAACCCCTCCAAAAAAAAAAAAAAAACGTCATCACGTGCCAAAGATTTTTAGCTAGAATTTTTTCTTTTGTTTTTGTTTGCCCAGAAACAGCAATTGAGCTTCATTAGCCTAGTATTAGAGTGGGTGCGTTGACAGGATTTGTCAGACATTTGTCAAATTCGAAGCACATCAAAGTTTTGTCAGCATTGTACCAACATTTCTTCCGTTCCGGTTGCCCTTCTTCCCACCACTTCTGCACCGTTTCATAGAGGCGGGAAAAAAAAGTCACAATAAATCAGCAGAAAGCATGACCCATTGTCAGGTGATATTGCCGGAGACAATTGGGAGGATGTATGTGTGTGTGTCTGTGTGAGCTTGTATGTGTGTGTGTGTGTTTATGCCAAACATGAAATCCGAATTCATTTCAGAAAGATAACTGCACAATAACCAAACTCACAGTGGTGCAACTCTTATTGTCTATTTGTCAAATAATTTCGAAATAAATAAATTATAAATAAATTTATTATTTCAAAGTTTGCAGTGGATACATTTGCACCTATTAAAGCCACCATAAGCTAATTAGTTAGAGCTACTAAATGTGCTTAGATTTATTGACTTATAGACTCTATATATATGTGCAATATATTTTTCTCGAATTTTCGGTATGAAATACTTATAAAATCCTATCGAATAAGAAACAAAAAAGATGGTGGGGTTTTGACTTCTCGATTTTTCTTAGAAAAAAATGTTTACTATTTAAATTGCTTTCTTTATATTAGTTAGCTTAGTTAATTATTTTATATTTCTATCCATAAAATTTGTTTATAAGTTATTCATATTCCTATCCTTTATTTACATATAAAACTTTATTACCTTGTGTATAAAAGATTTTTTTAACAAACAACTATCATTTGATTAATAAGATTTTCGATTAGGTAAAGATCAGCTCTATATCTAATATATTTGATTCCACATGATTAAAGATATCTTCCCATAGGTTATTTGCAGCTACTCCAATTTACTGGTGTCCATTGTTCCTCTTTTCAGTGTGTGTGTGTGTGTGAGTGTGTGTGTGTGTGTGAGTGTGTGTGTGTGTATGGCATTTGCTGGTGACTTTGGTTGCCTTTTACCCCTCCAAATACTCCATCTCATGCCCCTCTGTCCTGTTGGTCATACTTCACTGTTCACTGTTGTTTCTCGTGGCGACAACTTCATCACTCAATGGCCGCGGTCGCAGTCCGGACTGACAGTTACAAATTATGATTGATTGAATGGGGTGGTGGGGGGTATACCCCCATTTCCTCGCCCCCTCTCTATAGCTTTGGCAACACTTTCGCAATTGAATTAAAGTTGCCATAAATACGCATTAGTATTTAGTAGTTGCATAAATTTCCCATATGGAAAAAAAAGGGAAAAATGCGTTTCATATGCCACTTCATAAATTATCTTTTAACAAACATTATAACCAAATACTCGCAGTTTACATTGTGATTTAACCATGAGCTTCACTTGAGCCCTTCCAATGAAGGCTATTAAAACTAAATGCCTGGACAGACAGTGGAAGCGTTTTTATTGAAAAGAAAATGCTACACCACTAACCAAAGAAGAGCCAATCATAAATCATGGTCAATTTCAATACAACGGCAACAAAAGCGGACAAGCAGAGCAGGACCAAAAAACGTGGCCAAACAAAAAAAAAAAAGAAAAGAGAAAAAGATGCTACTGGCCTGGTCCAAAGTCCATTACACGCTCACTTGCTTAGATAATTGCTGAGATGGTGTCTGTCCGAGAGGGTTGGTTTACTGGCCATCAAGGGAGGTGAGTGGGTTTCTCTTTGGTCTAGGTGTGGGTGGTTGAATGTTTGCAAGCCATTTACGGCGCGTGGGCCGATTTATGCCCTTTCAAAGTTTGATCTATGCGACTTGATTAGGCCACAAAAAATGGCTGTGTGCCTCACCGCCTATTCGTTTAATAACAATCACATTTTCTTATATATCGAAATCCTTTTAACCCTGCAATCAAAACTTTAATCAAAATAGGTTATGGCCTTGAAAATGTTATGAAAAATTATGGTTAAATATAAACTGATCTATTGAACTTGATCTTTGAGATATATATTGGATGAATCATTAATTTAAAAATGTTACCCTTTGAAATTGGAATTAAAATCGTTTCGGGCTTGAATGATTGTGTTAAAAAGTAAGTAACTATATAACCTGTTTTAATTAAAGATTAATAAAAGAGCCATGAGAAACTATAAATTTAAAAATTTATATAGCTTTAATTCAACTACAAAATGGTAGAGAAATCTGGTTAAACTCTAGACCAGGGATACTAGGGTGAAAATAATTTTTCCAACTGATGCAAATCATAATTTCAGTTGAAATTTATCTGTTTTTCAAATGGAAAACAGGAACAAAGATAAATATATATTAATATATATATATAAATATTTAATATAGAAAAAATAAGAAATAATTGAAAAGTAGCTTAAACAATTTAAAAGTTAATGTTTATGACTATCAATTATTCTTTTTTTTGTTTTGGTTTTCATTAAGCAATCTATTAACTCTCCAAATATAGGGTATTGAGCCTTAGCGCTGAATTGACTTTCCTTTGCTGTTCATAAATCATAAATTGCCTTGACAAGACTTTAGGCATGTTCTGCGTCCTGCTGGTATTGTCCTGCCTTCCCCCCAAATTCTGATGAAGGCAAAAAAAAAAAAATGAAGGAAAGTTAAATGAACTTAAAGTTTTTCATCTTGTTTTTTTTTAAGTTTTCTCTTTTTTTTGTTGTTGTTGACTGCGGCTTAGCTTGGCGTTTTGCTGGCTACTTATGCCAAAAATTGGCGAGATTTGCATATTGAAGAAGTTCAACAAGTTCTACAACAATATAGACTAAACTGGCTAAATCCGACGCCCCCCACAAAGGGGCGAGAGGGCGGCGGGGTGTGTAGAAAATAGATGAATGAAAGATGAGTATGAGGGGAGTTCAGCATCTTTTATCATGACTCATTGACATTCAGTAAGCGTAAGCCTGAGATCTAGCCAACTAGATTGGGTAGGATGTTCAGAATGGGATCAGGGATTGGGATTGGGATTGGGCAATGGGGATTGAGGACATTTTTATGTGTGCCATAAAACTGCCGCCTGCATTTTGGTTTTCGCTTTTGTTTTATTTTATTATTGTATATATATATGTTTATATATTGTATGTATGTACATATATATATATATATAGAATGGCATTGCTGTGTTTATTCGCCCACCAAATGTTGTTGCACTAAATCAAAGTGTCGTTTGTTTGTGGCATGCAAAGAGGCTCCTAAATATCACAACTAATCAGGGCCATTGCCTACGAGACTGCCATAATAAGATTAGCATGG
The DNA here is from genome assembly GCA_018150375.1 of Drosophila sturtevanti. Classification (NCBI taxonomy): domain Eukaryota; kingdom Metazoa; phylum Arthropoda; class Insecta; order Diptera; family Drosophilidae; genus Drosophila; species Drosophila sturtevanti. The sequence goes on along the minus strand of JAECWJ010000324.1, from coordinate 90,553 downwards.
TCCGGGGGGTAGGGGCGTAGCGAAGATAAAGAGTTTATGGCTTTTTTTGGTTTTATTCGATTTCCATTGGGTTAAGCATATCAATTAGTCAAGTCCAAACTGTGATTAGGAAATGTAATTTCTATGCATCGAAATCTAATGGAAAGATATTTTTGTTTAGAATAAATTTTACTTTAATTTGACCAAAAAAGCTAAAGTACTCTTTAAATACTCTTTCAATCAAAATGGAGACACAAACCAAAACAGACACAAAGATAGTCCAAATGAACGATGATAGCTGCAAATTGCAAAATATAAAAAATAAAAAACAAACCAAAAAAACACAAAAAAAAATGTGTAAAGAAAATTGCAATAACAATTTAGCACAGACGAGGGGGAAAACAAGTAACCAAACATTTAACGAGTATATTTTTTGCCATATATATGCGAATTTTTGCATATATATATATTTATGTCTATACAGTATTCCATTTTATTGTAGTTTTTCTGTTTTCTTCTTTTTTTTTTTATTTTTTGTTCATTGCACGCGGCATTTGCATAGAGAAATTCAAATTAAACCAAACGAAAATGTGCCAAACACAGTGAATCTGAATCTGAATTTGAATGCGAATGTGAATGTGAATGGTTCATGGGTTTTTGGGTTCTATCATTTTTTTCGTTTTCTTTTCCAAGTGCAACAAATAAAATGGTCAAATAAGTATAAAGAGAGAAAAAAAAAACAAGAGAAAAAACGAATGGTACAAAGTATCTACAAACTGAAAATGAGCAGCCAAAAGCAGTTCAAACAGATAACAAAGGAATGACTGCAGATGGAGAGAAGCGATTGATAAATAGATAGATAAATGTACGAATTTCATATAGATGGATGGAGAGGTAGATTTAGATATAGATATAGATGGAGAGACAAAGGCCAGAGCCCAAGTGCAATCTAATGATAAAGTAAATTGTGTGCATTCACTTGAACAGCAACAAAAAAATAAAAAAAAAAAATGATAGAAATGGATATGAGATTGAAACGTGAAGGAAAACCCGAACTGAGAAAACAAACAAACAAATTAAAAGGAACTTTTAAAGTTGCACTTTTTGTGTTGTTTTTTTCATTGAACATTCTTCTCCTATCTCATCAGATACACTCCACCATAGCTTACCACACTTCTTCATCATTCTCAACACCATCGAGTACCCTCTGTTATTTATGCATTTTAATAAATAATGCCCAATAAGCCTCTTTCGAAAGTTGACCCACAATCAGAAAGTTGTATGTGATTGTTCCATGTTCTGTTGCTGATTAATTAAGAAGCCCACAACGACAGTTGCCGTAATTGCTCCTTTTTGTTTCATTCCCTACTTTATCCTTTATCTTCAGTTTTTTCTTTATTTCTGTTTTTGCCCCTTTTCATATATATATATGTACATATATATATATTTCTTTTTTTTTCATTGTCACCTTGACAGATTCAACGGCAGGCGACGTATATATATACTTATATACATATATATAGCAGGAATACAGAACAAGTCAACTGAAAAAAAGGAATTTTTCCTCTTTCAATATGACAAAAACAATCAACCTCCTACTTTACTTCACCTCATCTCGATAATTAAGCTGCTTTCAGTATTATTTCACATTTTTCCAGCATTTCCAGCAGAGGTGCAGTAACAACCCGATAAGCCAAAGGAGCGCCAATATGTTCATGAGTCCTTGTTGTCATCGGTAGAATTCAGCCTGATGTGCAGGCCTCAAACTCTGAATTTTTGCATTCACATGGACATTTCACGATTTTGTTGATAAATTTAAAGGATTTTGCATCAGAAAGAGATGAAGTAAAAGTGAGGAATATATCTTTGAAACTGACTGTTACGAGATCTTTATAAAAACTATCTAAAGTTACAACTCTTCTTTCCTCTGGTATAGATTTTTTAATGGGGTAAGCTTATTACACAATACTGTGTCAGGAGGACTAATTTAAACAGCCGTTACTGTTAAGCAAACCTTATGAATTCGTTTCCTAACACTAGTAGTTTACAGTGCTGAGTTTTTAAGAGAACTTTAGGGTCTAACATAACTCGAGTAACAGAAAAGCGAACATCAAAAAGAGAAGACATCAAAAGTAATAATAAATTGAATTAAAATAAAAATAAATACTTCAGATTAACTACAATAATAATAAAACTTATTAACAGAAACTTAATCTATTTTACCTTTGTAGAATCAGTTATAGTTCTTGTTATACTATGTATATAAAATAAATAAATACTTAAGAGTATCTACTATAATATTAATATTAATTAACAGAAATTTAATATATTTTCACTTACTATAATCAATTAAAGATCTTCTTATAGTGTTTAATCACGAAATATTATCCTATTCAGAGTTAAACGACTTGAACAACTCTATGTTTCATGCGGATATTAAAATTGCTCTTTTGTTCTTTTTTTCTTTTGGAAGTTAATTTTTTGACTGAATTTGTGACTCATTTTGTTAATAAAAATATAATTTAGTTTAATAATAATAAATAAATTTAAATATAATTTACAAACAATGGTAGAGTTTGCCTCTGCGTTTAATTTGAAAACTATACTTTTAGTCTTAATTTTTAAAAGTTTTAAAAAAATATTTTATTCCGAGCATAGACAATTAAAATAATTTTTAAAATATTATCAAATGATTTAATTTAGATTTATTGTTTCTAAATTTTTTGGAATATATTTTATATATATATGATATATAATATATATATATATATATATGATATATAATATAATGTTAATGTTAAATCATTGATCAATTTAGACATTATTAATATATTTTGGCAGCCTCTGATAGATCCGAAATCAAGATTTCTTGACCCGGATTAATTAAATAAATTCTAAAAATTTAGGAAGATATTCTTACACGATAATGCCACGATGGATTCTTATATATAATTTTAGGTATGCAATGTCTAATTAAAATCTATTTGTACTAATCATACTAATAAAATGAATAATACCTCAACTCCTGATATCTAACTAATATCATAATATAGATTATCTGGATATGGAAAAAAAAGAAAATTGAAATTTTATAGGCATTTTCTGTTTTCACTTTTCTGAATTTAAGCCATAATTCCTTTGAGTCTTTAGATGTATGATAGATAAAAATTGAAATTAAAAAGAGTTGAATTTTTTTTCCTTAGCCTTTTTCAATTTTGTTGTCTATCTAGTTGAACATTTTGCCGTTTTGCCTTTTTGGCCTGCTCCAGTTTGCCGCAATTGCCTTTGTTTCTATGTGTCATTTTCATTTCTCGACATTATTTTTTCTTCTGTTTTTTCCCTTGTCTTTGCCTGTTGTCTCATCTCTTTTCATTTCGTTTTTGAATGCCAGGACTTGGGTCATCCTTCGAATGCAAAAAAAAAAAAGAAATTCGCAACTCAACTCAACTTAACTTAACTCACTGTTTACGGTTCGAAGAACTGAATGTCAACAGTTTTCATAAATCTTTGTCGAGTGGACATCATGAGCTCCATCAACTCTAAACCTCATCCGCCTCTGTTTTGCTCCTTTTGGAGTCCTCCCACTGTAAACTGTCAGTTGCTTTGTTGACTTTTGGTTATATTTTTCTTTTTTTTTTCTTCTAGTTTTTTTTCTTTCAAGTCAAGTACTGTGCTCTCTGACATGTTGGGGATATATCCAAATTGATATTGGAATTTATTTTTGACCCTTTCTACACTTTTACCTATTGATTTACATATAGATTTATTCTTTAGAATTTCATCAAAGTTATTTAGTTACTTTCCATTAACTGCCTCTTGTTTTGCCATTTCTTTATTGATATGTTAATTAAAAATCAAATTTCAACTTTCGCTGCTGTTGATGTTACTTGTATTGACATTTTTATACCCTTGCAGAGGGTATAATAAAATTGGTCAGATGTTTGTAACGCATAGAAATAATCGTTTCCGACCCCATAAAGTATATATATTCTTGATCAGCATCGAAAGCCGAGTCGATATGACCATGTCCGTCTGTCCGTCTGTCCGTCTGTCCGTCTGTCCGTCTGTCCGTCTGTCCGTCTGTCCGTCTGTCTGTTTCTACATACTTAATCGATCTTAAATTTTGAGCTACGTGAATAAAAGTCATATCATTCTGTCCGTTGATGTTGCAAGCAAATTAAGTTCGAGAGTTGGTAGGATCGGACAACTATAAGTTATAGAAAAATAGGAAAGATCAGAGGTACCTCGGTCAAAATGTGAGTTGTTCAAAACAGTTCTTGTGAGAAAAACTTTTTGTTTTTTAAGATATCTCAACCAAATTTGGCACATAGATGACAATTCTACTTCTACACCTTACCAGCAAATTTGATTCAGATCGGATAATAAACACCGACATAAATCAATAAAATCAATAATCAACCCCCATCAGAAAAAGTATGTTTTTGTGAGAAAAACTTTTTTGTTTTTTAAGATATCTCAACCAAATTTGGTGATCAGATGAGAATTATACTTTTACATCATACCAGTAAGTTTGAATCAGATCGGATAATAAACACCGACATAAATCAATAAAATCAATGAATCAACCCCCATCAGCATCAGTATGTTTGCATATGCAGCCAATTAAATACGTTTATATTTGCTTTTATATATTCGTACACAAACAACATACATGGAAACATACAAACATACATACATACATACATACATATATGCGAACACGTGCTTGAAAAAACTACAAGCTGAGTGCGAAACAGAAAGAGACAAAAAACTATTTGTATTGTGTTGTTGTATTCTAGAATTCGTCAGAAACTTTAGAGAGCGAGAAGCTGGACGCTTGCAATGTATACCGAAATAGCGAGACAGTCAATTATAAGTTTAGTAGCGCAATAGGTAGAGATCGATTCTAGAAATGACGTGAGCGGAGGTTCAAATCCGACCGTTGGCAAACTCGAATTTTTTCTTACTGTTTCTTTTTTTGGTTCAAATTTTTTTAAAATTTTATATTTCCAATTTTTAAAATATCTTGAATCCGATATGACGGAGAAAGTAATCAATTAATCTGCAAGGGTATACAAACTTCGGCACGGCCGAAGTTAGCTTCTTTGATATTTTTATTTTATGTTTTGCTTTTTTTTTTTTTTTTTTTTTTAGTCAAGGCTCTCTGGGCCAGGTCAGAAGCATTTTGCCATCAAATACAATCAATATTTTATGGGGCAACACATTAGCATTGGCGCTTGGCATTAGTTGGCAAATTTGTGTCTATTGTGTGGTCACAAATGTGCCGTTAGTTCGAGAGAAACCAGTTCTTATTGACAGTGAACTATGGCTAACACTAACCTTTCACTAACAATTTATAAGCTAGAACAGATTTCACTTAAAAGTAAATAGAAAATTCGCAATAAAAGGTTTTATAATGAATTAACAAGTTTGCCTTGTGACATAGTTTAGTGAAAGTGATTGATCACTTTAGCTAATGTTTACTGTATTTGTATATATATTGTAATAGATCTATCTTTTTTCACTAATGCAAATTAGTTGTCGAATGACCCAAATTGTATGGCAATAAAATTGCTCGAGTGTTCCGAAATCGGTTTAGTTGTTGACAGAGGCAACGCCTAAAATATGTTCTACGGCAATCATGAGACATTTGTGGATTTTAATACAATTACTGGGGATTCTAGTGGCCGGCGGTGAGTTTAAAAAAAAAAAAAAACTTTGTGATATGAATTCGTTTCAAGTGAAAGTTAACATTCCAATCGATTTAGTTCAATCCTTACCCAACCATTGGAAACGGGCACCTGTTCGTGGTACCTTCAATGTGGACCTTTATGCCTTCAATAAGCCGAGAATGAACTTGGCCAGACAAGAGGGTGGTAAAGTTTTACCCATGGTAAAGCTATTGGAACAACTTTCGCACAGCAGTCGCTCAACAATGCCAAAAGCACATTACAGAAATCTAGATCAGTCAATTGAAGCCGACATTGAGCCACAAATGAATACCAGTTTAAAGACTGCAAATGGAAATTTATATTCCAATGAGTTTCAATCACAAAATGTTGGCACAAAGAAAATTGTAAAATTGAACACGTTGTCCGATGGTAAACCAGTTAGGGAAAATACCATAATTCATGTACATAAGGAACAGCCATCTTCTGAGCATCACGAGGATCTTAAACAGGAGGAACCAATAAAAGTTAAATTATCCTTGCCAACGGTTGAGGAGACATCTGTTCCACCCATGATGGTAATTAGTACATCCGAGAAGATTCCACCTAAAAATAATGATGATAAAGCCATCATCGAAATGGCAATTATGATGGAAACAAATCCTAAGCCCAATGAGTCTCCCCAGAATCAGACTAATAATGAAAAAACTGACAATGATAGAGATGGAATGTCAACGGTTAAACCAACTCGTATAAAGTCCAAAAGAAAGCAAAGTAAAACAAAGACGACAACGAAATCGAAAACGAAAACACAAAATGAAATTGAGACAACAATGGCAACAAACTTGAAACCAGCTTCATCAACTTCAACTCCACCATCATCAACATCATCAACATCATCGTCATCATCATCATCATCATCGTCATCATCATCGTCACATGTCAAGGAGCCAGCAAAGGGATTGGCAACACAATCGCCGGAAATCAGCACCACGCATCGTCCAGCATCAACATTGACTACAAGAAGAAAGGGTTCGAAGACCAAAACGAAACGACGGGGCTCACAACGACGTCCAACGAAGGAGGAAATTGAAACTACGACAAATTGGTGGCAGATACTACCATATGCGGAAATTAGAACATTTTTGAATACGATTTATGATACCATCACCGACGATGACGATGAACGTGCTGGCAGTATGGTCAGAGGTTTATAGCATGTGTAAAAAGGGTAGGAGGGGGTAATGGGGGGTTTTTTTGGGGTTTTTGGGTTTTCGGATTTGGACCTTAGGATTAGTTTAGTGAGCGTTAAAATGAATTTCCGTTTGAAATCAATCGTAAACATTTTCATTTTGGGTTCAATTTTTGTATTACAATTTGCAATAAAAAACATGTTGATTACTTCTATAAAATGTAGTTTATTACTTATTTGATCCAAAATAAAAATGAATGTGATTAATAATTCATCAATCATCTGCTTAACCATAACCATAGAGTCTATATTTATATATATATATATATTCAAATTTTCCTCCACTCCTTAAATCAACATTTTAAGTCGCTGTGTCAACATGGACAACTTAATTAAAATAACCAAAATGCCCGCTGCTCAAAAACAATAACTCAGTTGGGCATTTAAAAAGCCATTTATTAATATTTAAATATAAACAAAATAGTAAATGAGAATGAGAATGAGAATTAAGAATGTCAACGAATGAGAACAAGAGTAAGAACGTGATTTGGTTGAGGTTGAGGTTGGGTAGGCAGTAGCTGGAATAATGGCTTAGTTTACGCCAAATAAAATGTTTACCGACAGCTTAATGGGGGGGTATCGAGACATCGACCATGACATGAACAACTCTGGTCACAGGTTAAAGTTGAAACTGGTTGAACGGCTTCCAAGCTTTTGATTTAAATTTAACTCTCGAACTCTTTTCTTACCCGGCTTAACAAGTCAGCAAAAGGTGTTTTAAATGGCGTCAAGCACGTTTCGTTTCACATTTAATAAATTAATTATTGACATTCTAATTCTCATTGAAATTCATTCAGTTTAAACATCAATAGAATAATATTTCTTTGTCGGAATGTTCGACGTCTTCTTAGCCTTCTCTGTCGACGCTTTTCCATTACAGGTTTTGGTTCAATTTCAGCATAGATAAGCAATTCCTTGGAGTCATCTGGTCTTGACGATAAGGAAAATACACTTTTAGTGGGTTTGGGTTTAATAATCTCACTATTTCCATTCGACACATTCAGAGGCACAGTGAAAGCATGTCCTCCATACAAATGCAACTGCCAATTACAGAGATTTGGTATCAAATTACATCTGGCACTGGCATTCTCAGCGATTAATGTCACTTGTGTCAAATTCAGTTTTGGTATTTCCTTCAGCCCGTCAAGTGCCTCATCAACCTGACCCCAACTCGTTGCAACTAGGTAAAATAATGCCAAATACAAGAAATAAACGAGACACATTTCAATATCGACCTCTATAACCAACTGCGTTTGATGCTCATCGTCGACTGACCGGGGCCAAAGTCTTTCGTATGTACATAAAAACCAGTTTGGCAAAAAAAAAAACAAAAAAAAAAAAGAACCAAAAATTATTTTGGCATCTTTGGCATGCCAAAATGAATGTCAAACAATAGTTCTTACGAAAATTTTCGATATTTGATTTGCCGTTGCTCATTAATTATAAAGCATATAATGGGGAATCGAACCTACCAGATGTCACTTTCACAGTCTTTATAAGTAGAGATTTAGCATGTTAATGAAAAGCTGCAATCAAGAATATATACGTATAATAATAAATAGAAAAAATAATTTATTTACTAAGAATTCTATATCTTAACAATCATTTAATTTAATAAGCAGCTAAACCCTAAGCAACAAATAAAGAAACTTTCAAGTGTCGAGATATTAAAACCTTTTCAATTCCTATTAAATATATTCCCAAATTCATAGCAATGATTTTTTTTTTGAATAAGGAATTCGATAAGGAATTAAAAAAAAAATTATATATATATATATATAAACAATTTAAATAAAAAATATTTATCCTCGGCTACCATTAATTATAGTCATATGACTTTTAAGTTTCGATTTAAGGAGACTTTTCCTTCTAAAGGTTTTATGGAACTTGTTTTAATGAAGGGAACGAAGGTAAATTTATAAATTCCATTACTTAATTGACTTAAATCTAAATCAATAAAGCTTAAATTATCATAAAAAAAAATTATTATTTAGTTTAAGGGTGGAGATTTGATTTTAATTGCTAAAACTTTTTTCATGAATAACTTTTATTCACGCAATTTATGTTATTTTAAAGAAGAGTAAAGTGTCAGCTGTGGTTAAAAATTAATAACAATAAAAATTAAATTTTGTTTTACAAACATTTTTAAATTGTAAAAATAAGAATTTAAGCTTAAATGTTTCCAGGAAATTGAAATAGTGAATAATTCTCTGTCTGGGCCTTTTAATTTAAGTTATTTCATATTTCCTATATTATTTAACCGTTGATCTTATATATACATATATTATATATAAGATATTTATATATATTTTATTTAAATTTATTCTGGAATATTTTTCGTATATTTATTTCATTTTTTTATAATAGTTTTTTTTTAAATTATTATTGTCATTATATTTTACTTGTTAATATTTTAAAATATTTTTTGTAGATATATTTCATTTATATATGTATATGTATAGTTCTAAAAATTTATTCAACATATATTTCATTGAAAAGTTTCTTTTTTTTAATATTTATTGTTGTTTTAGTTTTGTTGTATATTTGCATTTTCAAATTTTTATTTTGATATCCTTTTTTTATAATTATCGTCATTTTATTTTGCTTTCATATATTTTAAAATATTTATTGTTGATTTGATTCTTAAGCACTTTTTTATTATTTTTTACAAATATTTTTTACTGCTATATATTTTAAATATTTATTGTAGATATATTTTAATTTTAAGCCCTTTTTTAAAATTGTGTTTGTTATATTTTATTTTTATTTATTTTGAATTATTTATTGTACACATATTTTGTGGTTAAATTTTGTTTCTTATAATTATTGTAACTTTAATTCATTAATATATATATTTCTTAATTATTTTTACAGGGTATATATATAGTTGATTACTTATTTATATATTTAATTTAATTATTTCACAATTTCCACTTTTGCACCTTATAGAGATAATTACGATTTCGTTGCTTTTGTTGTTGTTGTTGTTGTTGCTGTTGGTTTCGTTGTAATTGTACGCTCTGCCAAGCTGGTCTTGGCGTGGGTCTATAGGGTCTCAATCTCACATTATTTTTGGTTACCTGAGTTCTCTGAGTTGTGGAATGAGTGTTTCTCTTGTTGCTGTTGTTGTTACCCATGCGATCGGGAACTATCAATAGCATGGGTCTGCCATTGCCATCGCTCAATCGGACATAATGCGCCTCCTCGGGATGGGCACAAAGTCGTGGATAATTGTAACACAACGATGTCATGGGATATGGTGGAGATTTAATACTTAATTGTCGTTCTGGATCCAATTGGCTATCATATGGATCATGCTCACTAAGTACAGTTGGCATTTCGATGATAGAATCATCTTTGCGATTATTGTGGCTGCTAAATGAAGATGTTGCCGATGTGCAAATGGGAAGATGTGGAAATAATACACAGATGGGATTTTCGCTGGTCGATTCTGTGGAAAAAGGCGAAACCGTTGATCGTGATTCAAATATAGCAGATCCCGTTGTCGAAGAACCTGTTGTTGAGGATCCTGTTGTAAATGATCCTGTTGTCGATGATCCTGTTGTCGATGATCCTGTTGTTGATGAAACTGGCACTGAATTTGTTGAACTTGGTTCGGTTGATGTGGACTCGGTTGTTGTGGAAGCAGCTGTGGTAGATGATGTTGAGGTAGTTGGCTTTGTAGTTGTTGTAGAAGTACTTGTTGTTGTTGTTGTTGTTGATGCTACAGTTGGTTTTGGTGTAGTTGTTGTTGTTGTTGTCGTCGTTGCTGCTGTTGTTGTTGTAGTCGTTGTTCTCTTGGTTGTTGTTCTTCTTGTAGGTCTTCTAGTTGGCCGGGGTCTAGTCGGTCTCGGTTTTGGCCTAGGTCTATTGGGTCTCAAGGGTCGCAAAGGTCGCAAAGGAGGTGGGGGAAGTGGTGGCGGTACGGGTATCACTTGACCAGGACCAGCACTATTCTCCGACCATAAACCCAATTGTTGTTTTTTATTCTCAACACTTTGCCAGAAATTTTTATAATATTCGCCCAAAGGGTCCGGTGCTGCAGTCGTAGGATTCGCTTGTGTCTGTTGAAATGCGTTCGATAGACGTGAATAAAGATCGGTTAAATCCCATGAGGGAATATGCAATCTTAGGGCACTATCCTGACCCTGTGACCTGACCGACTGCAGCAAGCTGAGCAGTAAAAGAATGTTATTAATGTTGATTCCAATCGCCATGATTCACAACTAATCAGAAATCTGCTCAAATCCAATATTTTTATAGAGATTGTATCATAATGGTCAGATGATGATGGCCCCGAGCTAAATTGAAAAACAAGAGTTCTATAGTTTAAGCAATTATTGTATTTCATTCACATTCAAGTTTGAACAAAAAATAGATAATTCTCTCTCTGTCTGTCAGTCGGTCTGTCAGTCTGTCTGTCTGTCAGTCTGTCTGTGATTCGTTAGCCCTATTCAGACTTATCTTCTAATCTTCTGATATGTCGATTTGCGAATTTCAATAACGAATTTGTATTGAAATTTCTGGAATTGGAACGGGTACCATGTGAACCAGGTGCTATCAATATCAATGGATATCCCTGATCATCCTTAAGACTTATAAATTGAGCACTATCTGGCTCCTTACAGAAATCAGGATATTGATCACATATAGATACCAATGGCTGTGGTTCCGATTGTATTGAGAAATTTAGATTTGGTTTTTTTCTAAGTGTTGGTTCTGTTGCCTTTGTTGTTGTTGTACACGATGGTAAATGTGGAAATTGTATGCATAAATTATCATTATTATCTGGTGCTGGTGTTGTTGTTGTTGTTGTCGTTGTCGTTGTCGATGTTGTTGATGATGTTGTCGATGGTGTTGTTGATGTTGTTGATGTACAACTTGGTAAATGTGGAAATTGTATACATAAATTGGGATCCATTGTATTTGGTGCTGGTGTTGTTGTTGTCGTTGTTGTCGATGATGTTGTTGATGGTGTTGTTGATGTTGTTGTCGTTGTTGTACAAATGGGTAAATGTGGATATATATTGCATATATCATATTGTGTTGTCGTACAAATTGGTAAATGTGGAAAAGTTATACAAATATCGGGTTCCGTTGGATGTGTTGGTGGCATCGTGGTAGTTGGCTTCTTTGTTGTTGTCTTATGCGGATGATGCGGATGATGATGATACGGTGGTAGTATTGGATGCGGTATATAATATGGTGGATATCCCCAATAATTATCCGGTTGACTTGTTGGCTTTATTTTCTTCTTCTTCTTTTGCTTGACAACCGTTTGACTATCTGGTAATCCAGCCAAACGTGAGAACACATCTTGAATATTCCAAACTGGTATACGCAATGTAAGCTCATGTCCAGTTGATTCTAGCCAAACCATTGGGCCATATAATAATAGCCAAAGTAACACTTTGCCGTACAGCATTTTCGTTCGTTTGTCGTTCTTGTTGGCGACTAAATTGATCCATTCGAAACACAATGGTTTTATACAAATGAATATATTCATTATGTCAAATGCGAAACCAAGATTTGTAAACAAATCAACATATCTTAAATATATATATATAAAAACTAAGATTTTATTGATTTTTTTAATGGCTGAAAACAAAGAAACCGAAATGAAGACAATATGTATATATGTAGCTAACCCACTAATCCATAAAATGCTGACGAATTTAAGTTAGTGTTCCCATTCTTGTTCTTGGTATTCAAACTTCTTTGATTAATAAAATACGTTCTTTAGCAAATCCATTTAAAGCCATCTGGTCATCTTCTTAGCCAATTTATATCATTTGATGACCATTTTTTGATTAAATTTATTGCAATTTATGATAGAAATGCCGTTTTCTATACACACATACATATCTAAGTATATATAGTGAAAGCGGAAAACAAACGGTTTTTTTTGGTAGTTAATTGGCAACTTTTGGTAATTAACAAGAATTTAGAACGAATTTGCATTTGTACATTAGTAAAATTTACAAAAATTTAAATTCAATATGTAATTCTAGAACCAATTTGCATATGTAGTTAAGTGTTTATTAGAATTTACAAAATTAATATTCAATAGTTCTTTCCTTTGGTTGAATAAATCGATCCTTAGCTTAAGCTTATGATAGATTTATAATATATTTTTTTATTAACTAATTATAATAATTTCAAATAGAACTATTTTATTAGTTAAATATCTATATTTTTATTTTATATTACAATAATACATTTAATTGTAAATATTTTTTAAAATATATTTTTTTGTTTATTTATTTAGTTTACTTGTGTTCCTTTTGAAAGGATTATGCACATATTAAGACGAGTTATACAGGCTGAAGCTCAAAGTAATAATAAGTTTTGAGATGTTTTCCAAGAAAGACTATGGAATATATAGAATATATATAGACTATAGAATATGTAGAATATATGTATCTAGACTATAAAATATATCAGAGAATATATGCAGGTATATTTAAAAAAGTGTGCAATATCTTTTTCGACAAAAAATAATGAAAGGTTGCCAAAGGTTAGTCAAGAATTTTAGGAGCCTCAAAAATCGTCAGAAATGAAAATGAAAAACCAAAAGATTATTAAACCAAATACTAAAACCTATTGTTTGTCAAAGCCGATTTTGAAAATATCATTTGACATCAAAATAGCGAACATTTGAACAGAAAACTAGTTTTCAGGCTTAAAATTAGTCATTCGTTTGACAATAAAAAACTGAGTAACGAAAACAAAAATCCAAATATGACATCTACAAGATAATGCTATATGGTATAATCACAATTAACTGAAATTTTAATTTTTCATATTCTCACATTTTCATATTGATAAAATACGTTTGACTTTAGAGCCATGAAACAGGTTTTACATATTCGGCAGTAACTGGTTTAATAATCGAAATATTAACTTGTGCTTTTTACCAGATAATCTAAAAATCTTTAAGTCTAAAAAGTGCAAAAAAAAACAGATTTTTTCAATTTCCTTGGTGTATATCTCACTTATTTGTTCTTAGCATTAATTATTATTTATTACTTATTTAAATAAGAATCGTTTGCCCATTTTGTGATTTATGTAAATCTATATAAATACTTTACTATACAAAACAAAAGGCCTATATAATTATATTATATTAGTTAGACAACTGGAGAGTCTAGAGTCATATAGAAGATATCTTTAAATAAAAATTATAAAGAATATCTAATAAATAAAGAATATCCAAAAAAGTTATTTATTATAAATCTAAATAATATTAATTTTGACTGAAACCTGCTGCTTAATATGAGTCTCTTGAATCTTCTTAATAATATTTTCAGTTACAGTATTTAAAATCATGTTTTGAATTCACACTTTAAATCTCTATATATGCATACAGAATCAGAATCCATTTATTGTGTTACTCTATTTGGTTTAAACTTTAGAAACCTTTGAACAAAGAAGCAGAAATAGTTTCCATTTTGCATTGAATGGCCATTTTTGGAAAAGTTGCTCATATGTATGTAAGTGTATCTCCTAACATATGTAAAATTGAATGAATGAAATGTACATTTCCATTTGGTTACCAATGACCCCTTTAAGGGGTTCACTTTATGGTCTCTCTCTCTCTCTCTCTCTCTCTCTCTCTTCTGTTGGCACTGACAGGCAGATTCAGACAAGTTTTTAGCCTAGGCAACCTTCTATATAATTTCAGCATTTCTTTTCGACTGTGGCACGTGATGGTGGAGAGCGCAACATATGGAACAAAAAAGAAAAGGGAAAAACCAGGACTACCAAATGGATGGAAGGCCAGTGAGTCCAATGGCAATAGCAACAGCAATGGCAATGGGGGAAAGTCAAAGTCAAGCGGCACTATTAAAGCACAATCACATTTTAGCATTTATTGTGGCAATTTCGCAAAACGATATCGTATCTAATGGCTTTCTTTGATATGGTTTCTGCTCCAGATACTGCCTCTGACTGCTCTCTGCTTCAATGGCCCAAAATGGCCATTGTTATGTGTATCAGTTACTAAATTCAAATATTGAACTTGCCCCGTGTGTGTTTCAGTGTGTATGTGTGTGTGTGTATGAGTGTTTGGCATATTCAGCTTATGTTGTAATAACCATACTAATAATCATAAAATATATATACATTTGTATATGTATATATGTATGTATATATATTATATTTGGAGGCCTCAACTGAAAGATGCCATTCACATTTGACTTTTGTATATCCGATGAGAGGACTTCCTAATTGCTTTCAATGAATGCAGGGAAGGACTGTGACCACTACTAACCATACCATAGAATGCAAGACCATCAATTATGCCTGTGTTTATTTCCATTTATTGTTAAACAAACTTAATTGAAATTCAACAACATCAACAGCACCAGCAGCAGCAGGCAACAGCAACTAACAACAACAACAACAACCAACTAACAACAAGCAACAAAACCCAACAGCAACCAAAATTTTTCGAATTTCCTTTGTCCTATTTATCACGCAATTATAATGAAAATGTGAATACCAAATAACAATGGGTTTGTCGGAACGATTCCTAATGCGCTCCAAATTTGCGGCTGGACACTCTCCATTGCGGTTGTCGTTCAGGTTTCGGTTCATTATGTGCAATTTTCTATATATTATGCATATATGTACGAGTATATATGTATATAAGTATATATTTTCCGCCAACCTCAGTTGAAAAATCAAGCGCCAGTTGCAGTTGTTATACTCTATCTAAAAATGGGTGTACTTAATAGAAAACAAAACTTATGCTCTTTCTTAGAATAAATTTTAAAAATATGCTAAAAGAAATAACTATTCATTTTATATTATTTAACTATTTAAGAGATTTCATTCTTGCTTTTTCTAATAATAATTTAATTTTATGTATTATTTAATTTAATTAACTTTTCAGATACCTATGCCTATAGGAAAAAAAATCTTATATCTATGTAATTTCTTTTATTATTAAACATAGTATTATTTTTGTAGATACTTGGAAATATATTTTAACAAATATATTCTTATTAAAGAAAGTTATCCAAATTCAATTCATTAAATACACTTTGTTAGGGTATCCGCAAGCGTATGTTAAGTTAATTTCAATTTCTTCTCTGCATTTTTAATTAGATTTTTACAATTGTTGGATTTGCAGTTTATTGCAACTTTTAGTTAACTTGGTGGAAATGACTGCTATTCGAAATATCCAAATTAAATAGTTAACCAAATTGTGCAAAATGTTTGTCTACATTCTAAATAAGTTTTCTGCAAAATCTCTTATTGCGAAATTGAAACAAAATATACATATTTTGTTTGTTGTCTGTTGTCTGTTGCCTGTAAGTGTGACACTAAGATTGAGTAGGCAATGCTCTTCTAATGACATGGTCACGCCCACAATGAAATCTTATTCACTTACCGCCCAGTCTTACAATCGTGCAATATCTTACATTGAGTTCCATGTCTGCTTTCCTTTTGTTTACACTTTTACAAGCTTGTCGCCGGCAGCAGTAGCAACCAGCAACAGGAACAACACCACCAACAACGACAACAACAACAACACCAACAACAGCAATCGTAACGGGAACAGCAACAGCTTCTTACAACACTCATGTTTACATGCCTTACAAAATGTCACGCGTTTTGGTCGAAGAATGTATGTACATAAGACATGGGATGGGATGTAGTTTGTTCGTTCCAAAACTGGGGTAAATTTACAATGTAATTACCGCAGAAAATCTGCACACATGATAGCGATGTATACGAGCTGCAAATGATGTTGTCAATTAAATCAAACGATTCCAACATTTACAACATATAACAAACTACATACAACAAAAGAAATGTGTTACAGTAAACCATCAACAAACAGGGAAAAACAATTGAGTGCGGTATTTAATAACACTGCTTTATTGCGGTGAGCATTAGGCAACACTCTAAACTTAATAAGTGTTGGTAAATGAATGTGCCATTTTCAATTATTTATGTTGACTACAATTAGTATTAAAAGATTTAAAGTAAGCTTTGGTTTGTTTGAAATAGGATTTAGTTTGAGGTTTTTAATGTAAATATGTATACTAAATATTCTTTTTAATATGAATAATTGTTTTGTGCTCCCAAAAAAGGGATAGTTAATATTTGATAAATTATTTAAATTTCACTTTATATAGAAAACACTTTCTTTCGCTACTAAAATACATATATTGGTTAATTAATAAATTAAGATTCATATCATATTTCTGAGAAAAGAATCTTTAATATTTACGAAATTGTTTTAATTTCACTTTATATTTATAGAAAAATTTTCTAAGGAGTAGTTTAATAAATTCGTTAATTACAAAATTGAGAAACAAAACCAAAATAATGAAATGTAAAGAAGTTCAAATGATTGGCATGCTAAACAAAAACATAGGGAAAATGACTACTTCATACATTTTCTTTTTCATAGTATATATTACTCTTTTAAATAATATAATATGTATAATTAAAATACACAAATCAGAAACAAATTGATTTAACCCCAAGGTGAAAATATTAAAGGGTAAAGAAAATGACAATCTTATACTTTGTTTTCTCAATTATGTCAAATTTCTAACATAACTTTTATTTTTGTTAAAATTATGTGATTATGATAAGAAAGTAATCAATTAAAAAAATCTAAAATAAATAATTAATAAAATATTTCAAAATAACTAAGTTCAAATAAACAAATAACGAGTAGAGTTCAAATTCATTCATTTAAAAAACTTTTCCACATTCTTGATTGAAACAACTTTTTTAAAGTTCTAGTCATTTTTTTTCTGGTTGAGCTTTTAATATAAATATGCAATTATTTACTATATATACAAGTAAGAATAATGAAGTATCCTTCCTGTCATCTAATTTCCTTTATATTAATAAATTTCGCTAAGCTTGTATTTGGGATTTTATTATATTTTGAATTCAAAAATGATGTATTTATGTCATTTCATGCAACAAGAGTGATCACTGTATTTATACACTTATGTATGTTTGTATGTTTGTATGTATGCCTGTGTTTATATTGTTGTGATGTCTCGTTTGTGGTATTTAAGGGGAATACGAAACAATTGCTACATCCGACATCCGACACTCAATGGCGCTCATTTGTGGTCTCTCAATTCGATTCAACTCAACTCGATTCGCCTTCAATTCGATTCGTTTATTGCCATCAATTATTTATACATACAATTATTCTTTCGTTTCTGTCGCTGTTTCAGCTACTTCTGATAATACTCCCTGCTGTTCCTGCTCCTACTTCAAGCTGCCAATGATCCTTAATCGGGAACAGAAAACCAGAAGGTAAAGTGCAATTGCTTGTTGTTGCCAGGTGAACGAAAGCATGGGCAAACAAATGGCTCTTTGGCTTGGCCAATTATATGTGACTGGCTGTGAGCCAAATTGTAACTGTGTAAACGGTAAACGGTAAATGGTAAATGGTAAACGGTATATACATAGGTAAGCAGTCAATGGCCGACTATTGCCCATTGCACCTTACAACTTTCTCATAAATCAAACCTGCCTGATAAATTGGGGTCAAAGTGTAGCAAACAATGAGTTTGCCTCGTTTATTAATTAATGCTTTTATTGTTGCAACTTGACTAACTGCAACGTTATATGTATGTGTCAGTGTGTGTGTGTGTGTGTGTGTGCAAGTGTGGCTAATGGTTGGGATTTTACCTTATGAATGGGCCAATCCATTCGTGGAAACTTCAAAATGGATCCTATTAGACATATGGCATTCTTATGCCCATATTCACATACAATTAATATAAGATTTTCGTGGAAAATTTTTCCTTTTTTTTCGATTGTTGTTGTTGTTGTTGGTCTTGGGTATTAAATTTTAATCAGCCTTAATATGTGTGAACTGCTTTCTGTGTATAAATGTGGGTGTATATATGTACATATATCCATATGTATGTAGATGTTTTTGTGTGTCGCACATGCACGCTTTGTGAGTTTTTGGCGCCGCGAGTGCCAGACACTTTGCATGCCACCACATTAACACCACCCACCCACCACCACCAACCACCTTCGCCACCCCCAACCACACTTGTAGTCTTAAGATTTTCACTTCACCTTTTCCAAGGTTGTATGTATTTTCTTCATTTTCTTTTTTTTATATTTTTTTGTATACTCAAAATGTTTTTCTTCTTTTACCAGGGGAAAATTTTGTCCACGTGTTTTCCTAACTTACTTTTATGGCTACATTGGGGTAATTGGAAATTAACTTTATTTTGGTTCATTTAAATTTTTGAACTGCTCGATATAATAATACACACACACACACGCACACACACCTTTAACCCAAATTTAACACCCCCTCCCACAGTAATCTTTGTTGCCTTCTCACCAACCAATAGAAACAAAAATTGTTGGATAAACAAATACTTGCAATTGTTTTGCTGCTAACACAGCTGGCGTTGAGTAAAAGAATTTCAATTTTATACCCGTAACTCCTACAATGGCAGAAGGAATGGATCCCAGAAACAGTGGACTTGAGGAGATGAGGGAATCTAGGGGTAGGTGGTCATAAACCAATATCCATATCCAACCGGAATCTACGACTTTTTGTTTTAGCACACACATTTTTGCTTTTGCTTTAGCATTTCATTTTCCGTTCTGGCATCTAATGATATGGAAATAATTATTGATTTCAATTTATACCTATTGGATTGCCCACCCACACACACGCACAGATACACTTGTACATATATATATATATATATGTATATAAATATATATATGGTTTTGTATATATAAATATCACAGGACAACTCAGTGAGAGAAATTGTGCGAAAGTTGCTCCTTACACAAATACAAATAGCGCAAAAGTTAAGTTAGTTAACTTGGTTTATACGAATCGAAATCTGGTTAGGACAGTGATATATAGTATATAAAAAAAACTGAAGTGCAAATAAGGAAACTATTTTAAAACTTTTTGCTAGAAAAATGTAAATTCAAGAATATCCATCCTTTATTATAAATATTTTACGTTTTATTCAGCAAATGTTTAAAATTAAAACTTGTTTATAAAGAAATTATAAATAGTTTTCATATTTTGAATCATTATTTTCTTCTATATATTAAACCTGAAAATACGATTTAAAATAAGTATATTTAAATTTTTAATTATTTAGGGATTCTCTTGGTTCACAAGTCGCTATCCTTTTATATAAAACATTAATCATTATAGAACTGATTCCATTGAATATTTTCTTTTGGATATTTTATCAATCTTTTTTCGTTACATGAAATGTTTATAGAGATTTGTAAAAATATATATTTTCAATGAAAGAATTAAAATATATTTCATTTCTTTAAAACTAAAACATATTAATTTTAAAATCCAAATTTTTAAAAATAAATCATTTTGATGAGAAATAGATAGATATTTTGATCTTTCAAATTATTCTTTATTGCATTTTTTTTTTTATAAATCATATCCCTTGCTCGATTTGCTCTTCCTTAATATATGTCCTTGTTTAATCAAAATTGATTTCCGTTTTGTGTTTTGTTATTGGATGGTTTTTCTTTTCGTTTTGTTCTTTTTTTTTCTTCTTCTCTTTTGTTTCGCGCCCTTCATCCTCCCGTATGAACGCATAACGTATCCTCCGATGAAGCTTAATAGATGTTGGCGCCTTCGTGCGTACATTTCAGTTATCCCTTAAACTTTTTGCTGCCCTTCCTTGGGACTTTCGCATATGTGTGTGTGGTGTGTATTTGTGTGTGTGTGTGTGTGTGTGTGTCTGTCTGCTCTGTAATTTTCCATATAAATAGATAACAAAAACAAAAAGCAAAAAAAAAGATGGAAAAAAATGAAAAAGAAAACGGTAAAGCTAAAGCGGAAAACAAGGCAAAAGCTGTTGGAAAATATATGGCAAGCCATTTGCAAATAAATTGAATGTTCAATTTCAATAATTTTTGCATACTTGCTGCAGACAAAGTTGTTTCTAATCCATTTCGACATTGACTAACAACAACAACAACAACAATTTGCTTATTATAAATTTTTCCCAGAGTGTGAAAATTCTTGAATAGGAAAAATGTGCTGATTAAAAAAGTTTACGGTTTTCCGGTAAAGCGATTAAAATTTATTTTTAGCCTAGAACTACTGTCAACTCTGGTCAAAGCGTATAAAAGAGAGTCTCGAGAGCTTTTCTTTGATTTATACATATATATATATATATGTAGGATATATATACGATACTATATATTTGTATATACATTTATTCATTTTTTTTGTCGGCAAGCTTTTCTTTAATTTTCCACACAACTGATAAACCAATTGGACACACACACACACAGAGAGAGAGAGAGAGATAGAGAGAGAGAGAGAGAGAGAGAGAGAGAGAGAGAGAGATAACTTTTCAACCAGACCTAACGAAATAAAATAAACGAAAATGAACGACTGAATGAATGAATGAATGCACGTCTGAATGTGGAGCATATATGAAATTGTAAAATTTGTTTGTTATTTTATTTGCATAAATTTCCCATGGGGAGAAACAAAAATACACACACACAATCACACACACACATTTACAAAGAGGAAGAAAAACTCACACATACACACATATACATACATACAATGTATGTGTCACGTATCCTTGCAGCATGCAACCAGAAACAGGAATCCCCTTAACCTCAATGTCTTTATGTTTTTCGAATTGATGACCAAATCGAAACAACAAGAAAATATATCCTATTGTGAGAATGACATAACTTTTATTTTGCAATTGTTAAGGGTATTCTGTATTCTTTGTAAATATTGATGTGGCTTCGACTGTCGATGGATGAAGTTCGAACTCTGTCTTCAATCATTTGACATAAAAGATATAAGTTTAAGTGTTTCAAATACTTTTAATAAATGAGATAAATTAATCATCTATTCAGTTTACTTTTCATATACTTAATGAGTATACCGATTATATATATAAAATACCTATTGCCAGAAATTTAATTCATTGATATAATGAAAAGAAACAATTATAAGAATATAATATAATATGTATAATCTGCCCAAATGCAGATTGTTAAAAAAATAAGTTCTGCCAAATGTAGATGACTTATTCCTCAATTGGAACTAATGTCTTTTCTTATTTTAGTTTCCAAAAAAAAAGTGATTTAATCTTATAGAGATTAATTAGTAAAAATAGAGAATGAGCAATTTTTTTGAACTTTTTAAAGAAAATACACTGGGAGAAATGTGATGACTCCGAACGAAACGAATAGAATTATCGGAAATGTGTTTTACATTAACAAAATTTACAATTCATGCTTGGGTGTTTAGCAATTAAGATCTTTCCCAAAAGGTGTTTATTATATATATATATTATTATTATATTTATATTAGAAATATATTATATTAATATACTTATGATTTATTACCATTTTTGAGTGACCTGAATTTAATTCATTGCAATATTTTATACATTTTCTACCAATTTAATCATTTATTCAACTTTATTGCCATCAGCGACTGATTTTGAATAAAACAAGATTCCAGTACACCTTTTTATATCCTTTTTATCTTATGAATCAGCCCCATTTTCGAAAGCGTATCTTAAGGACACCTCAAATTACATCTAAATCTGTGCAAAAGGAAATATTTTTCTTTGTGGTCTGAACTAGAATCGCAACTTCAACTTACAGTAGATAACTTCTGATTAACCTCCTCTGTCTTATTAACCGTAGAATAATAATTGGTTTAACCCTTATGCACAAATGGTTATATAGACTCCTCTGCGTTATTAAACCAAGTTGATCAATTAGTACCTTTTAGGCCCACTAAAAACTATTTTCCCTTATCTCTCATACAACTAACTAAGCTCTGCAAGAACTCTTTCGAGTCCTTTGTTCTGACTACAATCGACTTTACTGGTGGATTAGTTCAGAGATCTCTTTTCCTTTACCAAAAGCTTCTATTCTTCCTTTCTAGCTTATAATTTGCTGCAGTTTTTGGTGCTTGTCCCTTTGTTTGTTAAATGTTCCCTAGGACTCTTGCCTTATGACGTTGGTTGGCCGGATGGAGAGGGCAATTAATGCACCCGAAGCGATGAGAAAAATTCTTGAAATTTATTTGAACCTCTTTGATGAAAAAAAACTCAGTCTCTTGTCATTCGTGGAATTTTAAATCCCTCCCTTAATGGCTCTCAAATTTATTTCGAATATAGATAGAATTTTGCTAATAAAGATAATCGATTTATTTTATGTTTTCCATCCTTCTATTAATCCATTATATTGTATGTATACGAAAAAAATCCTTTGATTAAAGCTAAAAATCATATTTTGTGTAGAGTATCTCGTAGTTAATATTTCCTAATGCATTTGAGTTTAAAAATTTGTGTTATCTCTCTATTTGTATAAAATTCTATGCAAATAATTGGACAAGGCAGCAGGGGACATCATGTGAGATGTTTGTACATACATATATGTTTGTATATATGTTTATGTTTATGTTTTTTTCTTTTTTTGGGTTAGAGCCAGTTTAAATTGGGGGCTAGTCTACTCTTCACAAGAGATTTGATGCAATTAAGGGCAGTTTTTCCAACTTTATGTAACGTAAAGCAATGTTGTTCAAATGACCTTCATGTCTAAGAGGATGTGTTGGTGTTGGTGTTGTGTGTCCTAGTCCACATCATGATGAAATTTTAAACCATTTTGCATTCTACATTCAACATTTGTGGCTAGAGCGAATGGCTTCCGTTTTGTGTGCTTTGAAGTGGCAACAAGTGGCGCAACCACTTGCACTTTGACTGACGCGCCAGCATCTTGGCTTTTTTGCTTGCCTCGTCTGGTTTGGGGATTGAAAGGAGAAGGATCCGTGTTGGGTTGGGTATTTGCTAAAAAGTGCGCAAAAATGAAGTGGCAGCCAGCTGCTCCTGCTGTTGCTGTTGCTGTTGCTGTCTAAAAGGTGCTTCAGTGACTGAAGTGCCAGAGGAGCAAGACAAGGCACACGAAGGAGGTGAAGCAACTACTACCGGGTCTCATATTTAGCGGCTTTAGCGACTTTTTACTGACACTGAAAGGCAGCAGCCAACGAGGTGCACTGTTTTGCCAACTCGATGGCCCTCAACATCATCATGGTATCCTTCTGCGTCTCCTGCAACCGTTTCTTCTATAAAGGAGTAACAGC
This sequence comes from Drosophila sturtevanti, assembly GCA_018150375.1. Lineage (NCBI taxonomy): Eukaryota > Metazoa > Arthropoda > Insecta > Diptera > Drosophilidae > Drosophila > Drosophila sturtevanti. The sequence continues at coordinate 66,519 of JAECWJ010000324.1, read as the reverse complement.
AGCAGCAGCAGCAGTTAGCCTGTTTAGTTTAGGAATTCAATTTCGCCAGCCACTTTTCATTTTGTCCTTCTCTTCTGTTTCTGCGCCAACCCGGTGATTAATTGCCTAGGACGAAACAGCTGTGACCCATGGTTGCCACACTCGTCAAAATCTCATATATATATACATATATTATATACTTTTTATATATTTCTATATATTGTATATACATATATACATATATTTGGCAAGCACGTGACCATGACTGACTAAAAATTCTGGTTTTGGTCGAAATTGGACATTCTATTTACTTTTGTTTTGCCCCCCCCCTCCACAACCCTTCCTCCCTCACCAAATAGACACAGAGACACACACAGATTTCAAACAGAAATCTAAAATGTCCATCACATAGGGACACATCAAAATCGATATAAATCGGGATATATGTACATACATACATATGTAGGTTATATGGTTTCAGGCATATATGTATTCATATGGCAAACGCATTTCATTTTGTAATAACAAAATCATTTTAAGCAAACAAAAAAATTTACACGGTTTCCCAATGCGTGCCGAATTTTGGTTTCCCTTTTTGGTTTTTCTGCTTTTGCTTGTTTCAGTGCAAATGTTTTAAGCGTTTTTCTAAAAAAAAAAAGTTTAAGGATTATCATTATGCAATATACGTATTTTCCCCTCGATATTTTGTACATGGAATTTGTGTGTAGAATATGTTTAGTATTTGCTTTTTTTAATAATATTGCGCATTTTTATGGCCTTAGAGGAATCTGTTTGAAATATTGATAATTGGCATGGTTATGTAATATGTTATGTATTATGTTGTTATCCCATAGCAATCTACAATACATACATACATACATATATGTATATACAAGTATATACATACATATATGTATATATCGATTTTACTACTATACGAACCAATAAGATGTTTAGAAAATTGCCTGAAATAATTTAATCAAAACTTTATTATTGAATATACTAATAATATTTAGTAAATAATTAATATATATTGAAATTTTAAATATTTAATTATTTTATTTATTTATTATATTTTATTGAATTCATCGAATAAGGGGGACGAAAACCATTTCGAAACAAAAACATTATTTGAGATTTTTATATATCTATGAAAACTTTAATAATCAACACTATATATATATATGTTTCTTTAATGATTGTTTTATTTCACAAATTGTTAACCTGCTCAATTTATTTAAATAGCAAAATTATATTTTGTTTTATATTTATCTTTTAATAAAGCATTTGTCATTAAATTTTATACAAAAGAATTTTATACTTTTTATACAAAATTAAGAATCTAGTAATCTAAGTTTTGCTTGCTTATATGTAAATAAGAATTAATAATTTAAAAATTATTTATAAAAATTTTTAATATTAAATTTCTTCATTATGTTTGATCGCAAAAGTATTTTTTCCCCCGTTTCGATTGGTTCTCTTTTTTCATTGTATATAAAAATAAGTTTTTAGTCAAACCAGTTGATTCTGGTCTATACTTATCTAATTCAATCAAAAAACTGACTTGGACACTGAAAACAAAGACAACATTTAATGCTAATAACAAATTATAATCTGTTCACGAATTTCGATTCTGACTGTCTCATTTAAATAAGAATTTTAAACTAAATTTTTAATATATTAAAGTATGCATGTGACCAGGGTTATATAAATCTGCATAACTTTTCAGTTAGATATCGTAATTTGTAATAAAATCCCCTCCGATTCCATATCATACAGTATTCCACAATAAATTCCAACATTCTGATTCATAAACCTTTTCCACAATTGTCCTGACTATTTACTCTAATTGCTTTGTTTATTTCATCATGTTTAATGAATGATATCAGCAGATATTCGATATGCCTAGATTTGACTTAGATAGGGCATAAATCCACCAAAAATCTATTTTTAGGTATTTGCCATTGCTATGGTTGTGGCACCTGTGTACACCTCAGCATTTTAAGGGGACTCTATGGGGTAAGAGGGGGGAGTGGAGGGGTCTAAAATGTAGATTGGTATAACCCAAATTGTTCAGCCTTTAGTGATTTATTGTCAATTTGTCTTAAATTATGCATGTGGCAGATAAAATAGATAGAGAGATGGGGAAATGGAGAATGGAGGCTGCATTTACACTGCCATCTTGGCATATTTTTTTAGGCATTTATCATATTTTATCACTGCCTAAATGCGTGCCATAAATAATTTTTTCCACAACTGATTTTAATAGACTCTTTCGTTCTCTCTCTCTCTCTCTCTCTTCTCTCATGGTAAATAAAATGGAACTTGAATGTAAACGTGAACGTGAGCGCTTGGCTTTCACCTGTGAAGTGGCATTGAGGCATAAATTTTCCAGCTCGACTTTCAACTCTCGATAATAATTTGTCAAATAGCATACACGGGTAAGGGGTATGGGTAAGGGGCGGCCGTGCGGCGATTTCCAAAATGGGTAATGCGAATTTATGAGAGGGGAGGGGGTAAATGGACCTTAAGCCTGATTCTGCCATAATGTCTCATTTTGTTTGCTGGCAACAACAAAAAAAAAAAAAGAATTTCCCAACATGCCCTTGCAGTAAATGTTTTGTGGCAACAGTTTTCGCTCAATTACATTGCAATCGCCATTGCAATGCTTGTGTCAGCCATTTTGTGTGCTGGTAATGGGACATGGCTTACACCATGTGACCGACCGTTAATTGGTTGCGGCTTACGTTAAGCATCTCTTTTACCTGATGCCACAAATGTGTTGTTGCTGCTGTTGTTGCACCAACAATTTATTCATTTGCCATGGATCTGATCTGGCTTTACTTCTGATACCCATTCTCGCGATTCGATTGACCACTAATGATATCATTTTCTCAATAGCAACAACAACAACAAGAAAAATAGAGAAAAACTAATTAGCATGCCAGCGCCATTTAACTCGATATATATACATATATATGTATGTATATACATACATTTCTATGATTTCTTTACGATTTGCCTACAATTAGCATTTGCCTGATTTTCAATTATCGAATTGTTTTCCTCTCTTGTTTTTTATTATTCTCAAGTTAATTTTTTTTAGCCTCATTTACCGCACATGCTGAAATAATTAAAACTGAAAAACAGGGCTAGATTTAGTCCTGACGAAGTTTGAATACCCTTGCGTATATTCCATTTGACATATCTGACCGTTTTAATACAAAGGTAATTTTATGAGCTTTAGCTAAAGCAGAAAAGGTATACACAAACATGCATATGTACATATGTATGTATGTATGTATGTACATATAATGAGAAAAAATAAGTTTTTAAATTAACTGAAATATTAATATATAAAATAAATCTATTAAGATGTCAGCTTTAGAATAAAGTCAACCAATTTCGATCAAATTTGCTGCATGTATATATAACCAAATAAATTTCGTGGATATTGCTTAAAAATAATTAACCTGAAACTCAATTTAGAGCAATCAATCCTAAGGGCCTTAGTACCTGTGTAGGAACCGGTGATGGTGAACCAAAAGAATCAAAAAGAACTAGAAGCGCTCATTGTCTTTATGTTCAGAATGCAGTTCTAAGGAAGATCAACAAAGAAGCACACTGTTGCAATATTGACATGAACTAAATCTAAATCTTTTTAATATCCAAATATCCAATTTTAATCTACCTATTTATATATACATATATACATAAATATTTTATTTAGTTTCTAATTCCATCTTCTTAGCGTATCAAACCACTGACTAAAACCAATTAATGCCTTTTTTGCAAGAGTATAAAAAGATTCTTAAAAAAACGAAATTTAATACTCTGCACGCAAATTAAGAATATATGCATTATACTTTATTCTAAGAAAAAGTAGTATATAATTCATCAAGCACATTTATAATGGATAACGAAATTTGATCCACTTTATGCTAAAATTTCAAATTAAATTTTTAAGTTTTTATTGATAAGTTAATTTAGGTAAATTTTCTTTTATTGGAATACTTCAGATACTTTAATTTTATTTCAAGTAGTATTCTAAAATTTTCTTAAATCTATACATGTAAGGGTGTGTGAAAATTTAAGCAAGATTTTAATAAAGTTTTTTAACAAATATTAGAAAACACAGTTTGACAGCTAACATTTACGTTTGGAATAAAAAAAATGTGTCCAACTTGCTAATTGATTGCAAATTTTTCATGAATTATTGTATAAACTTTTTCTAGGTGATGTATTTACGTTCTATGAGTGAAATTGAAGGTAAAATTTTTCCAGAGATGTATAAAAGAAATATTAAATGAAAAAATTCTAAAATGTTTGACCAAAATCAATAGAGAGAAGTGGCTAACTGTTTCGGAAAACGGAAAACATCTGCAGATATATATAGGAATATATGTTTGTAGCTTCCTATGTAGATTAAACGCAAAAACCGTCACCACAAACACTTACTCAATCGTTCGGTCCGATGCCTGAGTCCCGCACACATTCTTGTGGCTGGCAAAATTTTCCCTTCTTTCTTTGCTTTCGTTTTCTTCACTTGTTCGTTTTCGTTTTCGTTTTCCTCGAAACCATTTTGCCAATGTGCTGAAAATCAAGCGGTCGAGTCGTAAACATTTTTTAATTCATTTCCACTCAGAGCAATGAAGGGACCAGGGCACAGAAACCACTGCCCCACACACACACACACACACACACACACATACATAGATACTCAGACACAAACACGCACACACACACACGCGCGCAGTAACAGTCCTCACGCATATAGAAGCCATTAAACAGCTGCAGCTGTACTTTTGCTTCGCCGCCATTTTGCCTTGAGTGTTTGCGTTTTTCAAATTGTGTGAAATTTATTTTTTTGTTTTTTTTTGTGTTGTTTTTTGTCCGCTTTTGTTTTTCATTTTTATGGCGCCTGAAATTATGCTTATTTCGCCATTTCTGTTTAGCTCTTAAAGAAATTAAAAACGAAAAGCGAATAAAGAAAAGAAGCAAAGGAAAACCGCTCGATTGCCGTGTCGAGGTGGACCTGGGACCTTGTAATGTTAGACATGCTTAGAGAATTCCTATGTGTGAGTGTGTGTGTGTGTGTGTGTGTGTGTGTGTGTGTGTGTGTGTGTGTGTGATGTTAGCCGTCTCACGCTTTGGCGCCTTAATGTAGACTTTTGTTTTTGTTTTTCTTCTTCTCTTGTTGATGTTGGCTATCCAGTCAGTGTGTTTTTTTTTTCTTGGTTGCGCCTTAAACGTTTTTGGTGTTAGATGACAATAAATTTAAATTAATGAGCACAATTCCTTTACTTATTTTCCCTTCATTTTTGTGTTCCTTTTCCTTTTGATTTAATAGAATGAAAGTAAATAAAATTTAGTAGAATCTGGCTGGGAATTCATTTTTCGTAAAATAATTTTTTCTCTTTGACATTTTTTCTCTTTGACAGCCAACTATGTCACAGAATGTCCAAATGAATGTCATTTTCTGGCCATTTTCCAATTGACATGAACACATTCCGATATATATATAGATATACTACAATCAACGAACCCCAACGCCCCTCCCCCTCTTCCTTTATGGTACTAAATAAGTAACTTTGCCCAGCCGAGGAAAACAAATGAATCGGAAAATATTTGCTACTCAAGTTTTAGGAAAAATGTCAGGCAATTCTGCCACATTGCTCTTCTCTCTCTGTCAATTTTGTTATTATTTCATTTGATTGTTACTTGGTCGAAATGTTAATTACTTATGTGCATAAGTACGTACTTATTTTGCCATTTCAAGAGTTTTCATAATTAAAACTTCAAGAGTTCAACTCTCAGTGAATATTAAAGAAAAAAAAAAAAAAATGAAAAGAAAAATTCTAATTTACATTTTGCCAGTCGAAGCCTAAAAATTAAATCTCTGTTCATTAACACAAGAAAACTTGGTTTATATAAGTAGGTATCTGAGTGTAGCTATGACTGCAGGCTTATATATGTGTGTCTGTGTGTGTGTGTGTGTGTGTGCCAGTGTGTGTGTATGTATGTATGTATATTTATATGTATTTGTCTAGACAACTTACATCTACATACAAAAAAGCACAATTTCCATTAAAGCCACATAAAAAAAAGACCAAAATGAAGAAAATCATACAAAGACATGGGAGTAGATAGGATAAGATATTGCAAGAAATTGAAGAAATTATGTAAATTTTTCTATATTTATCTGTGGATATATTGTTATTAAAAAATGCTAATCAAACTAAATAATATCTATTTTATTCTACCTCATAATGAACTCTAATTTAAATGGTTTTAATAATCTTTAAAACCTCCCCCCCTTGGGACGTCCATGTTACATCCATTTACACATCCACCTTCGACATCACTCAGACAATTAGAGTTAATAAAAAGCCCTACACAGACATCTTTTATATGGCATAACAATGGCTGCAAAAATATCAAATGATTTATTTTGCATATATGTATATATAAATATATTGAGTTCCAATTTTATATTTAAATATTTTTCGATGTACATATATATCTTAATATTTAACAAATGCTTCAAATGGGAAGAAAGGTATTATTATTATTATTATTATTATTAATTTTCATATAGATTTCTATGGTACTTTTTTTGCAGTTGAAATTCTAAAGAAATTTGTAAGAAGCATTCTTTGGCATAATTACGCTCAAGTAGATGAAAGAAGAAAAAACCAAAAAAAAAAAAAAAAAAAAATAATAGAAAAAACGAGGAAAAATCATCGTAAAAATGTTTGGGCTAAGTAACTTCAACTGATATGCTAACTTCATTTGTATTTCCGCCAGTATTCAAGTACTTCCGTTTCACTTCTGGAATCGTTTCGTTGCCTAGTCCACACACACACACACACACACACACAAAAAGCACAGGCCAAAAATTTTACAAGTAAAACTAAAAGCCGACTTGAAAATACGCTTCATCGAGTCAATAGATTCAGAATAAGAAAACTTTAAAATTGTATAATAAATTCTTTAAAATTATTTAGTTTACCCTCTGACAACTTTCGACTGATTTTAATTTCCTTTATTTGCAGACTAAACCTGGTGCCTTAGATAATGCTCTTCTTTTATCCTATCATTAATTAAAGAGTATAAAAAACATACAAAAGGCTATGAAATTTTTGCCCTCTGCCTTCTCAAAGTGCTTCTCGAATGTATAAGAAAAGAGAAGAAGAAGAGAAAAAAAAGAAAATTTGGATGAAAATGTCCATGGTAAAAGTAGCCACCAGCCGCCAGTCAAGAAGCTGGCCCAACCATTTGCCTTCCGGCATCTTTACATTCAAGAGCCAAAAAAAAAAAAAAATGAACAGAGGGAGCTGAAGTCAAAGGGCAATGTACGAGTATATAAGTATATGTAACTCAGTATGTATGTATGTATATATATACATATAACATAGTATATAGGTAAGCTTGTATTTATATAGTTTATGGTTCTCCTACTTAGCTGTCTGGTGAGTTGTTTATGTTTATAAAATCGTATATATATAACCGTTAACCGTTATTTTGAGTTATTTCATAAATTACCTGGTAATCTGTGGATAATTGGTTTTAACCCTTTGGCCATGTTGTAATTACGTTCTTTGTTTAAACAATAAAGCGGGCACTTTTCTTCGATTTATCTGTTAGATGAATATTTCCCTCTGGGTTATATGCTCTGGCAAACAAAAATAATTGTAGTGCTATTAAGGGGTGGCAGAATGGCTGGAGGGGTGGTAAGGGTAAACACTTGAAATGATTCTTCTCCATGCTGCCTGCCACTCATAACTACATAGGCTTACACACACACACACACACACAGACAAATTATGCTGTTGACCTTCATTTGGCTTGGAAAAAGTTTTCCCTTTGACTTTCCTCTATGTGTAAGTGTGGGTGTGTGTCTGCGTTTGTTGTGTATATGTGCGTGTGTGTGTGTTTTTTGGGGGGGAGGGTGTACGCGCTTGCCTGAACCTCAATTGAACGAAACAGGCAACAGACAATTTCTTCAACATATTTATAGGCATTACAGTTTGGTTTCTTTTTTTTTTGTATATATATATATATATATATATATATATATGTATTTTTTTCAATGACTTCCAGCCAGCGACTTTGCCTCGTTAGTAAACTTGACTCTTTGAGCTGCTTTTCTGTTGCTGTTTTGACGCAGCAGCGCAGATTTATGTCTTTAGCAAAGTTTTCAATACCTTAGTCTAAAGTTTTAACGGGTATATAAAGTTTATTAAAATCTAAGCAACTTATAAAATTAAATATACTTATAAACCTAGTTTTATGAACAATATTAGAATTTTTCGATATTTGTTTGTAAACACACACAAATAACAAAGGAAAGATGCAAATTTTTTAGTTAAATTTTTACTATTTCCGCATTTAATTCGATAAATTCTAAGAGAAAAACTTATTAAAAATAAGCAAAAAAAAACATTTAACTAAAGTATAATATTCAAAAGGAATTGAAAATATTTTTGTTTTGTTTTTAAGAACTTTTATTTACCTTTTTTTGAGCTGATAAATTAAAGGTAGCATACATTTTAAATATTGAAAATTGAAAGAAATTAATATATGTATTAGACATAATTTCATATATAATATATTAATATATTAGACATAATTTTATTGTGAATTTCTACACTTAATACTTAAGATATTTTCCTTGCTCGACATTGAAAGAGTCGCAATAAAATTAATTTTTTAAGATCGGGCAACAATATTCTTATTTAGCCCAACATAAATAAGGTTATTCAATCATTTTTTAGACATTATTTGTTATTGTCAATTTTGACAATGAATACCAAACTTGTTAATCTTTTATGACATTGAAAGACTTTCAATAAGATCAGACAATAATATACTATATACATATATTTCTATTTGATGAGGATGTTTAATGTGTTTTTATTTCCTCCCAAATTAAAATTTTAAATAAATATTATTTTTATGTAATATGTATTAATGTTATTTATTTTTTTTACAATGTTAGATAGAGAATAGTTACTAGACCTAAGAAATATGGGAAAAACAAATTTAATATTTTCTCAATCTTCGATTCTATCCAAATGATAATAATGGACAAAAACATATAAAAAAAGCTTTGATGACAAATTAATTTTAAAAATCTACGAAGTAAAAAATTTAATAAATTCAACATTTATAATTGATTCTGAATAGTTAGTTTATAGTATTGTTTATACTATATAAATTGTCAATAAAAAATATTTAAATATTGAAATACATAAAAAATATCAAAGAAGCTAACTTCGGCCGTGCCGAAGTTTGTATACCCTTGCAGATTAATTGATTACTTTCTCCGTCATATCGGATTCAATATATTTTAAAAATTGGAAATATAAAATTTAAAAAAAATTTGAACCAAGAAAAGAATCAGTAACAAAAATTTCGAGTTTGCCAACGGCCGGAGTTGAACCTCCGCTCCGCTCCCATCACTCCCAGAAACGATCTCTACCTATTGCGCTACCAAACTTAAAATTCACGGCCTCGCTATTTCGGTATACATTGCAAGCGTCCAGCTTCTCGCTCTCTAAAGTTTCTGACGAATTCTAGAAAACAACAACACAATACAAATAGTTTTCCGTCTCTTTCTGTTTCGCACTCAGCTTGTAGTTTTTTCAAGCACGTGTTCGCATATATGTATGTATGTATGTTTGTATGTTTCCATGTATGTTGTTTGTGTACGCATATATAAAAGCAAATATAAACGTATTTAATTGGCTGCATATGCAAACATACTGATGCTGATGGGGGTTGATTCATTGATTTTATTGATTTATGTCGGTGTTTATTATCCGATCTGATTCAAACTTACTGATATGATGTAAAAGTATAATTCTCATCTGCTCACCAAATTTGGTTGAGATATCTTAAAAAACAAAAAGTTTTTCTCACAAAAACATACTTTTTCTGATGGGGGTTAATTATTGATTTTATTGATTTATGTCGGTGTTTATTATCCGATCTGAATCAAACTTGCTGGTAAGGTGTAAAAGTAGAATTGTCATCTATGTGCCAAATTTGGTTGAGATATCTTAAAAAACAAAAAGTTTTTCTCACAAGAACTGTTTTGAACAACTCACATTTTGACCGAGGTACCTCTGATCTTTCCTATTTTTCTATAACTTATAGTTGTCCGATTCTACCAACTCTTAAACTTGTGTCAGATAAATCATCAATGAAGAGAATGATATGACTTTTATTCATGTAGCTCAAAATTTAAGTTCGATTCCTTGCGAAGAAACAGACAGACGGACAGACGGACAGACGGACAGACGGACATGGTCATATCGACTCGGCTTTCGATGCTGATCAAGAATATATATACTTTATGGGGTCGGAAACGATTATTTCTATGCGTTACAAACATCTGACCAATTTTATTATACCCTCTGCAAGGGTATAAATATACATAAATGTAAATGGAACCCAATAGATTGAAATCTGTGCAAATATACATAGTATGCTCTAGACTCTAAGTTAACTTTACTAAATGAACATCGCATCCAATTTTCAAAAAATTATCGGCCAACCTTAATGAAACTTAATACATATTTCTAATTCCCGAAACATTGGGAAACAAAAAAAAAAAAAAAAATATTAAATATCTTCTTCAACGAATTTTGTAACAAACAGACTAAAAACGAAATCTTGTTTTCTATTGAAAAAAGAAATTATCCTATCAAATTCAACTTAGACCAATACAGGGTATCATGGTGTCGTTTCATAATGGGATGGTGCTATTTTCCTTCCTTTTTATTTTAAGAACCTTCAACGAATTTACGATTTTCGGAACTCAGAACGCAAGATGGAAGACTTCTACTTGGGTTATCGCTAAATCTATGTCAGTATCTGTCAAAGTGTTGTTATTTTCGGGTATTTAATTAGTCTCGCCTAAAAGTCTAGAAGAAGTTAACATAAATATCTAATGTCTATTTAGTCTATATAGACAGCGAACTATTGTCATATATTTATATAGAACAGTCAACGAACTTAAGTCTTTCAATTTGCCTAAAATGTTAATTAAACATTTTGAATTTGATTTGACTTGATTTGATTCGATTTGATTCAAATGTTGATTTCAGAAATGTAAAAAAAATTTAAATATAAAAATTTCGTTTTGCGTCACTGAAAAGAAATCAAAGAGGAAGAAGAAGAAAATCGTTGATATGAAATCGTTTTCTGATTTTGACAATTATTTGTTTAACAATCCAATCGATGACAATTAAAGATGAAATTTTGAAGGAACACCTGTAGTTAGGAGTAAGGAATATAAGAAGAATCAATTGATATGTTGTGCCAAAGTTGGTTTATTTTATCTTTAAATATTTATCAAAAGTATTCAATGGATTCGGAATTCGAAGTTAGAAATAAATTAGAGTTGCTTAGACACAAACGAGTCCCAGAGGCAGAATCTTCGTACAGATTTTTGTTGGTTGGGTTGACGTATTATCGTCATCATCTTCGCCAGAATCAGGTGTTGGAAATGGTGGTGGTGGTGGTGGTGGTAGTGGTGGATAATATGGATATGGAGGCGGTGGATAATATGGGTAATGTGGATAATGGTGGCCAGGATAGCTGGGATGGCTTGGATGGCTTGGATGACTCGGGTGGCTGGGGTGGCTTGGATGGCTTGGATGGCTGGGGTGGCTTGGATGGCTTGGATGACTCGGGTGGCTGGGATGACTCGGGTGGCTGGGGGTGCTGGGAGTCCCGGGAGAGCTGGGAGTCCCGGGAGAGCTGGGAATCCCGGGAGAGCTGGGAGTCCCGGGTGTACTGGGAGTCCCGGGTGTGCTAGGATGGTGGCCATTATGATGTGGTGGAAAATATGGATAATAAGGTGGATAAGGTGGATACTGATATGGTGGTGCATAAGGATTTGGTGGTGGATAAGGTGGATATCCATAATGATGATAATCGTCAGATGGCTTCTTCTTCTTCTTCTTCTTTTTATTTGAATTAGACGATGATCCCGAATTGGATGATGATGATGATGATGTTGAACTTCCTATGGAAGGAATAGTCACAATCACATTGCCACTGCTTGCAAACGGATCATTGCTACTGCTTGTTAAGAATCCTCTATAGTAATTGAGACGCTGTCCATTGTCTGACTCATTTGTCAACTCCTCACTGTCATCTTGTTGTTGTTGTTGTTGTTGATACCTCCTACCAGCATTCACCGAATACTGCTGGGCCATGGCCAGGCCCAGGAATAGAGCCAGCCATAGGCGAAGAGCCAATTTTGAGCTCATTTTAGTCGAATGTTCGATCTCAAACTGATTGATAGTTCCAATCACATATCCTATTTATATCCATTCACTTTGAAAGCAGAAATATATTCTCTATTGAGTTATTACATTAAAGCAAAAGACAAGACAAATTAAACATGAGCAGAGAATACAATAAATACAATGCCATATATATTTTTCTTCTATTTTGTATATATATATGTATATATATATATATATATATAATTTTATTTGATCCACATGATAATGCCCGAGCATTGACCTAATTTGATTTTAACCAACAGACGACAAACAAACAAATAATAATAAAAATAATGCCGTCTCATCATCATCATCATCATCATTATGATTATCATGATCAACTTACTCATTCACATGTAAATTTTTAGTTAAAGCTCTTAAAACTTGGCTAAGAACACGCCCTTTTAGTTGGCCTGTTACGTTTCTAACGGTTCAGATGCCAAATTTATTCAAGAAATTCAAGACGATAAAAAATCTATGTGAAACCCAACTGCCCCAACTGGTTTTCAAGAGTTCTCTTTAAGATTAAGTAGAAATTATTAAATCTGATGGCAATCAAACAGAGATTCATCTCAGTTTGACAATGAATAAAGAGTTCAACTTATTTAGTCATTAATTACTTCATAATAGATAAATCAGCAAAAAAAAGTTCAGCTTATAAAAAGGGGTCAAATTCAGAAGCCTTTTGTTAGTATTCATTTGTAGGAGTCATCAGCAACATCATTAACAAAAACAATACAAAAACAATAACAACAACAACTTGAACAAAATGCTGTTTATTGTTTCAATATTTCTTATACTATTTGTTGGCGGCATTAATAGCCAAAATGTGGAAACAGGCCGCTTCTATAGGCTCTTTAGGAATCGTAATGTTGAACCATCTATTGAATCATATATCAGTGGTAATTATGGTAATATACAAGTCTACGATCCCAATCAATATCTAAATCAATATCCCAAATTGATTGAGGTATTTAAAAATCTAACAACTTCTGGTAATACGACAACCGAAGATTTGGAAATTTTAAGTCCATTCGGATCAGCCGATTTAGAATTGAGTCTAACTGGCGGCAGACCAATTCTTAATTTTTTTAAAAATTTCTGGAATGGCTTTTCGGATACTCCAACAATTGTAACCATGGTAAATGGTGGGGCCAGGTCAATGCCTAATCAAAATTATGGACAATTGTTACCCAGACGTCGTTTAATTGTTAAAAAATCTCCAAAACAAAAACGTCGTTATCTGATAAGGAATTTGACACCAACTCAATTAAGGAATTTGCAACGATTAAATACACCAATTTATGAGGATGGATTATGGCAGGTAAATAAATAAATAAATAAATTAATTAATTCAATTTTTATTTTATTTTATTTTATTAATAATACATAAACATACATATGTATTTCCCAGTATGAACCACCAACTTGGCTGGACAGCGTTTAAGTATATCACGTGTTGACTATAAAACAAATTAGTGAACAAAACTCTCCAGGGAGCTGGGAATTTCATTCACACTTTGCCCCATTCGGAATATTTGAATTATATGTATATTTAAGTATAACGATTATGCATACCGAATAAAGATTCAATAATATTCACTAATAAGCCGAATCGAATCTTAAATATTTTTATAGTATACATTTTTTCTATGGTTTCTGCTGTTTTTTCTTTCTTTTTGACCCGACAACACTTTGACATTTCTGGGAGCATTTCTGTCCATGAATATGCGCATATGATTACCATGATGCGGACATGGGTTGACATGGAACGCTGATGATGGTGTATTAATTAGCATATCCATAACGAAAGAATCTATATAAATTGGATGTAAAGTTCTTCATTTGGTTCAGTACGAAGTTGAGATATGTTACGATATACTTGCTTTATGGCCTTGTGCCTAATCTGTGTCCTTGGACAGACGCAATCATTGAGAATATTTGCCAGATCAGCTCTGCCCAATGAACAATATGAAGAGATTGATGAAACCGATCAATCCGATTCACTGGATGATGAAGATCCCGAACCGGAGGGACGTATTTGGCCATTCTATCAGCCAGAGAGGCCACCACCACCAGCACCACCAGCACCAGCACCAGCACCGCCACCGCCACATCAACATTATCCTCCTCATCATGACCATTATCCCCATTATCCCCATTACCCGCATTATCCACACTATCCACATCATTCACACCAACATGATTATCCAATCGGACCAATCATTATAACCCAACCGTCGCAGACACATCAACCTCAATATGTTTATCCATCACCACCACCACCACCACCACCTCCACCACCACCACCAGCAATTTACATTCCATCACCAGCACCACCTCCACCACCACCACCGCCACCACCACCTCCACCACCACCGCCAATACATATCCCTCAACCATTTCCCTATCCAGTACCATTTCTTCCCCCACCACCTCCACCACCAACAATTCTACAGCCAATAATAACGCCACCATTCCCACCATACCGTCCACCTCCACCTCCTTTTCCTCGTCCTCGTCCACCTTTTGGAGGATTTGACTTCAGAGATAATACTACTCCTGATACTTATGCAATGACGCCCTTCATTAACATAACCTATTCACCTGTCTTGGGATCGACAACAACCAGTAAGTAATTGCCAATCCTTTGTTTAAGATTAATCATTTGAATCAACATCTCGTATAGGACAAGAGGGACAAGATCAGCAGATTAATGAACTTCTCTCAGGACTTATACGGGGTCAGAATCCACAAACTATCCAGCCCCAGATGACTGTGTATCAACAACCATCTCTGGCCTATCAACCAACATTGACCAATGATAAGCGCGGTAGTTATGGATTAACATCCGGATCAGGATACCAACAATATCAACCACAACAAGCCCAGCAACAATACTATTTGAATCCAAAACCAGTTCTCGACTATGTACCTGAGGATGAAGTCGATGACGACTATGTGCCAGTGTCGAATAAGCGTCGTTCCAAGCCCAAAAAATCAACATATATTGTCCAGAAGCGTCCCAAAAAGACCAAAACAAGGAACAGAATAACCACTGTACCCCAACAGGATGAGGCACTTGTCTATCTGGCTGTACAACCATCAGCAACTGTTCCCAAAGTGGAAAGTACTAAACCAATCGAGGAGGAGATTAAAATGGAATAAAGTAATATTAATAAAAAAAAAAATATATACGAAAAATAAACTAAAATTTAAAAAAATTATTTTTGGTTTTGAATGGTAGAAAATTTATATTCCAACGAGGGGAAATTTAAACTTTAAATTTAATTTAAAATTTGGAAATTGATATATATTAATATATATAGATATATTACTGAATATATATATATATATACATATATAATAAATGATAGTCCGATTGAATCTGTGAACTGATATTATAAATATAATATTTATATATATTTTATACTTATATATATTATTAATCAATCTTTGGTTTCTAAATATAAATTCAGTAACATAAAATTTTACCAACTTTAAACTTTGATTTTTATAGTTTATTTAAAAAATAAATAAATTTAGGAATAATTTTTTGAAGTAAAGAATTTAAAGATCAAAATAATGAGTAAAATACTCATATTTTACTCATCTCAATTTAAAATTTAATTTATAATCTTTATGATGAATGTTTTTCAATCGTTAATTTTTATTAAATTTTGATTGAAATATTTTTTTAATGGTATTTTTAAATCTTTTTTAGATAGTAGCAAATAATTAAAATTGTATATAATTAATTGACCTCAAATAAAAAATTTAATTAAATTAATTGAAAATGTTGGCTTACTTTTCAACAAAATGAATAATTATAAATACTTAAATACCTAATATTTAATTGATGACTAAATTTATATTGACAAAATTAAATTAATTTCCAATAATTGTTTATTTATTAATTATATTACGTTTGAATTTATTCTAATATATTCGTACTTAATTTATTAGTTTTATTTACTTATTTAGTTTATAAGGTGATTCATATATTGTAAATATATAAAAAATATGATTTTAATTTATATATATAGATTTTTTTTTGCTTTTAATATTTATAAAATTATTATGCATTATTATGCATAAAATTATTATGACCTAATTAATATACTATAATTTAAATATGCATTCATTTCATATGCAGTCCTAGAAAGTTCCATTTGAATAATTTTGACGTTAAGCGCACGTTAAAGATATTTAATACACTTTCCAAAATAAAAAGTATACGACTTTATAACATATTTTAAACTTTATTTCAACTTTTATCTAAACTAAAAATATAATAACTTGGCTTACATTTTGCGGTTTGACAGTTCATTCAACATTCATGGTAAAGAGTATAAAGAATTCGATTTTTGCTGATTTGTTGCTAATACTCCGAAACGGAAGCTTACGGTATAAAAGGTCAGGGATTGACTTCATATAGATTCAGTTTGTTAAAAGATGTTGAAATTTTTAGAGTGTTTTTTACTGCTGTTGGCATTTGTGTGCCTCGGAAGTCGGCCAGCAATTGCCGAGGATTCACAATTACAGCTGGAGATGACAAAAGCTGAGAATAATCATGTTCTTGTCGAATTGCCGGCCATTAATTTTACACGTCTTTATAATGAAGTTCCGCTAATGAAATTGAGTCGACTATATAGCGAGATCCCATCATTAAACTTTACGAAAATCTATAGTAGATTCTTTAGTGGTGGTGCGAATACAACTACAACAACAACCACTAAAGCAACAACAACAGCTAAACCAGATCCAGTTGAACCATTGAAAATTGATTCACCATTAAGTCAACACTTGACCCTAAATAATCCACAGAATATGTTATATCAATTAACGCCAGTTCTACAACCTATGCCAAATGGCAATGGAATGGGTATAAATCCGATGCTTAATTATGGCCCACAAGAACGTAGCAATCAATTGGTTAATGTCCAACTACCCTATCAACAGGCCCAACAATTCTTTGCAAGAGGCAACTATGGCAATGGCTATAATTTCGGATATCCAAATTATGCGACACTTTACGGTAATCCAAATTATAATGGCATGCCGGGAATTCAATTGGCTCAACAACCATTATTTGGTAACGGAGCTCCTCCATTCGGTGGATCAATTGGTAATTTCTATGATTATACAAATTTGGATACATCTCATATTCGGGATGGTTATCGTGAGAATGCTTATCAATTATCGAATGGACAATTTGTTGATGGACGACAGCAATTTTATCAGAATTTATTACCATATCGTCAATGGCTCCATACCCAATATCAATTGCTAGAAAGAGAACAGAATAGTGATACTAATTATGAACAGAATTGGCCAGGAGATGATTATGAATCTGATTATGGTTATGGTGATGATTTGTGGCGCCAACTGGAGGCAAAACCAACAAAAATGAAGCTTAAAACCAAAAAGAGAAGAACGCGTAAACCAAGCAGAAAGCTTAAAAGACGTACGAAAAAGCGTCAAAAGCAACAACAACAACAACTACAACAAGAGCAACTACAACAACAACTACAACAAGAGCGACGTTTTAAACGTTTTAATTATTAATTAGTTAGTTAATAAAAAATTTTAAAATAAAAATAAAAAACAGAAAATGATATCAGAGAAAAGAAACCAAAAAAAAAAAAGAAGAAGAAGAGAAAAAAAAACTGAAGAAAAAAGAAAAGAAATTCCCATACGATTTCACTAATGATATGATCAAATTGGAAAAAATTAGCATCTGTGTTAACTAAATATGCAAAACTGAATATAGAGCGGTAACTTTTTGCTAAACATTAGTGGTCTTCATTTCTAGTTCGCTATGAGATCTCATCTGCTCCGCTTGTTTTTGCTTTGGTTAAGTGTGGGTGCATTTGCCCTCGTTGTGGAAAAGGAACGAACTGTCTTGCCATGGTTATATTTACTTGGCTATCCGGCTGCAGTACAACAAATTGGTGCACCATTACCAGGCATACCCATAGTACGACCCCAGAGAGATGAAATAATATCAACTACGGTTAAACCATTGCAAGATGAAGTCGATCAAATGGATAACTCTTATATACGTGAGCAATTTCTACAGGGTATTATACAGGGATTGCAGCAGGGATCATTAGATACTCGAGCACCAACCATACAACCAGCCATATTGGCCGACTTTCTCTCTCAGGTCACAACAACAACAACAACAACAACAACAACGACCAGTAAACCGATGGTTGAGAAAGATGCCAATGGACAAGATAATGATGATGATTACGATTATATTGATTTTAAGAATGGATCACGCATCAAATATGATTTGGATGAGGGAGAAACCCATAAACTTTTAATAACAACAAGCACCAGGCGTACACCCATGATTCGTCCTCAGTCCAATATCAACTATTACTATAGACCCTATTTCTATTATTAACAAAAAAAAGAAAGAAAAAAAGAAAAAAAATCAAAAGAAGGCTTTCGCATTAGAAAGTTTTTGGTTAACGGCAGACAAATATCTTATATTCTCATTCAGCCTTTATCCCCCTCCTATATAATAAAAATGTAAATTTTATTACTATTTATTTTGAAGAAAGAGAAACAAATACAAATTAAAATTTTACTATACAGAACAGAAGAGTATAAAAGCCAATCATATATCAATCGTATCATTTAGTCTGTATTTGGGCGTATATCTGTCCAAATCGATTTACTTCAAAAATGTTAATCAAACTATTGTGTTTTGTGGCTTTGTTAGCGGTTCCTGGTTTGGGACAAGGAAGTTATTCTTTTAGTGTTCCCATTTATAATGTAGGTGATATAATAACACGTCTACTTGGTGGCACAGTGACAACTAGCACCAATTCGGGCTCAAATTCCAACTCGGGTTCTGGCTCTGGTTCCTCTAGTTCAAGTTCATCGAATAATAATAATTTAAACAATTATATTGCTCAAAGTCAATATAACAATTATTTGCAAAATTTCTATGAACAACTGCGATTCCAACAGATTTTAAATGCGTTTTATAATCCATATGGACCTTATGGTAATCCATTTGGACCAAATGGAAATCATGGTCATCATCCACACGGTCCGACAGCAGCTCCAACAACAATAACAACAACAACAACATCTGCAACACCAACAACATCAACAGCGATACCAACATCAACTGGCACACCAACAACATCGACAGCTGTAGCTCCAACTAATTCGGATACCACATCGACAGCGGTGGCACCAACTGATACTGGTACCACATCGACAGCGGTGGCACCAACTGATACTGGTACCACATCGACAGCGGTGGCTCCAACTGACACTGCCACCACATCGACAGCGGTCGCTCCAACTGACACTGCCACCACATCGACAGCGGTTGCTCCTGCCAATACGGACACGACTGTTAATGCGATCCCAAGAATTGGAGTGCAGGCATCCGATTATACCACTTCCACTCCGCTTCATTACAAGCAAATCTATGGCCAACAACTTGTGCAACAGGGAGTACCACCGCCCGGATCATACATCTATATACCTTACGATCCCACTCGCATTTTAGCCCCAAACCTAAGAGCCAACTATCGTAATTTACAAAGAAAGTAAAAAAAACAACTATGAAAAAATAATACTGATTTATACTATAGCAGATCTATGGTAGATATGGAGCAATAAAATTTATTTATTTATTTATTTATTTTCCGTACATAAAAGAGAGGCCATGTTAATTATTTTGGTTCAGCATTAAATCGATTGAAAATTATGTGTTGGGATTTATTGAGTTGAAAAAAAATAATGTAAAAGAATTTTGGGTGGAATTTCGAGGAATTTGGATTTAGTTATTTCTGCTGAAGATCTTGCTCTATTTTTAGAGTATCATAAATCCATTATTGCCTCTTAACTTTTATGATTATTTCGATCATTTTGAAAAGTTTCAATACAGTTGACCAAATTCAATTGTTGTAAACTTTGAAAAAGTTGACTGGCCATTATCATCATCATTCCATATTAATGTAGAATCGTCCCAAATCCAAGAGTGAAGTTTCTTTAAATTGCTAAATGGTTGATCTTCAATTTATATCCTTAATTCATCCTTTATAATGATCAATTTTTTAATTGTACCTACTCTACTAACCCTTTAATTATTCTTAAATTAAAGGCATTTGGCTTTTACATCACAATTAATAAAAATAGATTTTACTTAATATTGTCACTGCAAATATTTGTGTCATAGGTAAACATAACGAGAAGTTTGTTCTAACTTTAGCCAAGCCGAAGTTCAAATACCCTTGCAAATTGCCTCTTTGACAATTATACATATACATACATATGTATGTATACATAATTTACCAGATCCATTAGGCAGGGCTACCATCCGTCCAGGATTTCCAGGACATGTCCCTGTTTTGCAGGTAATCCCCCGGTGTCCCGACCCGACACGAAATTGTCCCGGTTTTCTGTTATTTCGATAAAAAAAAAATCAGCAATGACCAAAAGCGATAAAAATCAACTCAAAAGAACAAGTTCGCAATTTGGAGTCTAATTGGTGAACTAATTTACTGAACTTTCACACCATATTGTTAATTTTTAAATAAAATTGTTTAAAATTGTCGACCGTACCGGAATGATGTACCGCCCATGTGGTCACCCCACCTTTAGGAAGTACATTTATAACAACAGTCAAATATATGTACATCATACATATATTGCAAAGTCGATGGCCTGTGTGGCATCGCCGAACCCTGCGTAGACCTCCCACCTTGCGCCGATCCGAGCTGCTGGCAACTCTGGGCGTAAAAAGCTCTCAGCGGCAACGCACGAATGCGCAGACGCTGCCAACTTAATTAATTCCTTGGACTATTACATTACAATTCGAAATTTCAAGGCGGGCTTCTGGCACTTGTTTTAAATGAAGTAAGCAAGTCGTTCCTGCCGACTTGGAGTATACCCTGTACCAATAAGAGATATTTCAGAAAATCAGACTCCGACGAAATCCTTATTAATTGAATATAAATTTTACTTATATTACATAATATTTTCTTCATATTAAATGAACTTTCTTATATTTAAATAAGTTTTCCAGATTTCGAAGGATTGTTTCGTTGTCTTTTGTAGGATTTTACCAATGGCTTATAGGCTCTAAGTTGGCCACCTTTTGACCGATTTTGAAAAGTTTTAAATCAATCTTCTGGATAATTTCCGTATTAACAAACTACATTAAAAATTGAAAAAAGTTGGAAAAAAAATTTTGAACGGATTTTCGTGAATTTTTGCAGTGTAACCATCGTTAAAATTGGCGAAAATCGAGTTGAAAATTAGTTTTCTAGATTTTTATGCTAATTGCAAACGGCGATTCTAAAAATCAAATAAAGACATAGTTTTTCAAAATCAGACGAGATTTGACTGAATTAGAGCCCTCTGAAGTAGAGGTTCTTTCGAAGGATTTGTCCTTCATTTGAAGGATTTGAACAATGATTTATAGGCTCGAAGTTGGCCATCTTTTGACCGATTTTGAAAAGTTTTAAATCAATCTTCTGGATAATTTCCGTATTAACAAACTACACTAAAAATTGAAAAAAGTTGGAAAAAAATTTTTGAACGGATTTTCGTGAATTTTTGCAGTGTAACCATCGTTAATATTTGCGAAAATCAAGTTGAAAATTAGTTTTCCAGATTTTTATGCTAATTAAAAACGGCGATTCTAAAAATCAAATGAAGACATAGTTTTTCAAAATCAGACGAGATTTGACTGAATTGGAGCCCTCTGAAGTAGAGGTTCCTTCGAAGGATTTGTCCTTCTTTTGAAGGATTTTTCCAATGGTTTATAGGCTCTAAGTTAGCCATCATTTGGCCGATTTTGAAAAGTTTTAAATCAATCTTCTGGATAATTTCCGTATTAACAAACTACATTAAAAATTGGAAAAAAAATTTTGAACGGATTTTCGTGAATTTTTGCAATAAGAGATATAACTGAAACTTCTTCCAAATCCCCATTAATTGAATATAAATTATTTTATAAAATTCTCCTAGCAATCCCAAACACCAAACGCATGCTTTCTCCCTCACTCATAACAGTGAACGAAACTAATGCGTCATTCGGTACAAAGCAACATGCGCATGCTATCTCGCTCACACATTTCAGCTGCTGCTACCCATAGAATTCCAGTACAAAACATATAGGCGTATATCTCCGATATTTCAACCGATTTCGGTCAAATTTGGTCAGGCGGTACATATTGCCTATACAATTTAGTGTACCAAATGGGAATATGATAGCTTTAATACAACTCTAGTTATAGTTTTTTCTAATTTGCGGGGGCGGAAGTGGGCGTGGCAAAAATTTGAAACAAACTTGATCTGCGTATACGCTAGACGGATGTTGACACCAAGTTTGGTTGCTCTAGCTCTTATAGTCCCTGGGATCTAGGTGTTCATACGGACGGACGGACATGGCTATATCGACTCGGCTGTTGATGCTGATCAAGAATATATATACTTTATGGGGTCGGCTTCCTTCTGGCTGTTACATACATTTTAGCGACTTTAGTATACCCTTGTACCCTATGGGTACAGGGGATAATAAAAAGAATAAAAGCGTCCACTAAGCCATCAGTCGTTACAACCTTGTGATTTCGCTGTAGCTTGACCCCCTTCATCTACATAGCTTCAATACCCGAAGGAACCGCTCGGCCACGCGTAAGTCACTGAAGCTTACAAAAGAAGAAATATTACTATAATGTTTAATGTCCTTGGCTTATGTGAAAAATTTTGAACTCTGTAGCTATGTACATATGTATAAGGGTCTGAAAGGAGAAGCTGTTGATCCAGACAGCGGGAAGGATGGACAGAGACTAGATCGACTTGGTAATAATTATTAATATAGATATACTTCATATAATCGAAGATACTTCTTTCTATGCATTGCAAACTTCTGATCAAAATCAATATACCCTATGCAAGGATACAAATACATATGTCTAGGGATATAAAGGCAATCGGCCTTTGAGAAATATTTATTACAATTAAAAAAAAATGTGGAAATTGCATTGAAGATGAGGAGACAATAAATAGACAGTCGAATAAAGAATACATTTAATTACTTTTCTATTTAAAATATATTTTTTGTACCCGACTTTGAATATACAATATAAAGTTTATAGTATAAAGATAATATTAATATAAAGAAAATTAATATAATAAAAATTATTAAAAATTCTATAATCCTTCTAAGTTTTAATGGAATATCCAAAAGAATGTACTTATTGGTATTATATCAAATGCAGTCCACAAAATAGTCCAAATAT
This sequence comes from Drosophila sturtevanti, assembly GCA_018150375.1. Lineage (NCBI taxonomy): Eukaryota > Metazoa > Arthropoda > Insecta > Diptera > Drosophilidae > Drosophila > Drosophila sturtevanti. The sequence continues at coordinate 42,956 of JAECWJ010000324.1, read as the reverse complement.
CGAAAGCTAAAATATCGTCAATAGAAGATAAATCCTACTACAAAATCCTTCCCACAGGCACTATTCAAGTTGCAGAAGACACATTCTCAGATAGAACCGACTGGATTAGCATCAGGAAAACCTCCATCAGGATAGCACCAAAGGATCTCGACACATAAAACAAAAATTTGTTTTTTTTTTTTTTGCTGTCATTTAGTTGGAGCAATTTGCAACATTTTGTAGCAAGGTCGTTTGCCTGCCTTCTTAAATATTTTAGTGCATGTGTCTGGTTTAATTCTGTTTCTGTGGCATTTGCTAGAGGAGATTGTTTTTTTTTCTTTTTTTTTTTGTCGTTTTTGTTTGACCTTCTTGGACTGTCAATAACCATTGTGGCGGTGCTCATACATGGCTTTTGTCTAGCAAATAGCAAATTGGTTCAGTGGATTAGAGCAGAGCAAGGGGAAGGCTGTTTGTTGTGGTTGTATGTGTGTGTGTGTGTGGGTGTGTGTGGCCTGTCATTGTGTTTGGTAAACGCAGCGGTCCATGATTTTGACAGCGACAGAAAATGGCGAACCACTCAGAGATAAGTTTCTCTAGATGGTTCATATATATATATATAAATATATGTATATATATATATACATATGTACAGTCCATTCTTTAAGCGTCAAAGTAAAAAATAATTGGGCATTTTGTTGTTTTTTTTTTTTTTGACCATATATCCGTCCTTTCGTCCGTCCCATCCATCTATCAAAACCTATCGAAATCTCGCTTGTGTGCACAATGAATCCAAGAGCCAGCCACCAACCACATCGACTGACTTTGTCTTTAAAAAAAAAGAGGGAAGGAGGAAGGAAAAAAAAGGACTACAGAAATCTCAACGAAAACGGATATTGTTGTTAGGAGTAAGGGTGATGGAATTGGATAGGGAAAGGGAGAGAGTGTAGGGGGAAAGTAGGCTGACTACCAAATAACCGCAGTTTACTTTACGCTCCATTCCATTTACACAATTCACACTCAGCCGTGTTAATCCACACTAATTTGTTGGCCATAATTCACTTCCAGGCTAGGACTAAAGCTGTTTCAAGTTCTGGGATTGGTTTTCTCTGTTACCCTTCTTTCCTTTTAGCTTACTTCCTTTCTCTGTCCCATCTCCTCCCCCCTCTCTCTCTCTCTCTTGTTACCCCTTATCCTCAATCAGTTGTTTTTTGGTATTTCTTTGGTTTTCGTTTTCATTTTCAATGTGATGAATATCATGGAAATTATCCTTTTTAATTGACAGCTGTTATGTGGATTTGGGCAGAGAAAAGAGCAGACAAATATATATATATATATCTGTATATATATATACAGAGCAAAACAGATACAAGGATAACAGGATACAGGGCCTCGGTATCAGCATTAAAACCTGATTACGCGCCAAATTTATTTATTTTTTTTTTTCTTTTGGTTTTGTTTTTGTTTTTAGCTCAAATAAAATATGACCAAACGCACAACAGAACTCACAAATGAGCAGAGAAAATTGGTGTATGAGAAGTATAGGGGGGGATATAGGGGTTGGTTTTAGTCGTAACTTCTTGTTTCTCAAGCTGGACCCTATATATACATACATACATACATATAATTATATATGTGTGTCTGTTTAGGATGTTTGTATGTATGTCTGGCTAAAAACCTAAGCAAATATCCTTCCAAGCGCATTAGGCTAGCCATTCCTCTTTTGGTTTTTGTGTATTTTTTTCTCTTCGTTTTTCCTGAATTCTTTTTCTCTGTTATTTTTTTTTTTTTTGCTTTAAACGATACTATCGCAGCATAATGAAGGACCGCATAAATAAACTGAGTACAGGAACTCGGCATTGAATGGCAAGGACAATGAAGAGAAAGAAGAAGAAGATGAAGATGACGATGATGACGACGACGACGACAACGACGACGACAACTAAGCCGTACGGCCTTACGTGCGCCGGATTTAATCGATGGACTTAGTTTATTGTTTTCAAATTGAAATTGCAAATTCAAAACGCGATGTCTTACCCCCCTCCCTTTCCCTCCACAACCTTTTATGCCCTCTAACCCTGGCCTTTGCCTGGCATTCTTAAGCCAATAAATTTTGTGTTTCCCTTTATCGTGTACAAAATTTAATTTCATAAATATTTCAAATTTGCACAAATTTAATTTTACCAAATCAGAATCCACTTTCAAATCGAAAGTCATAACAGAATTAACCAAGAGTTAAGTCTTAACTGGAACATTTAGATTAATAAAGCAAAGCCATATCAAAATTTTAGCCAAAAAAAAAAAAACAAAAGTCTTTACACAAAACTTTTTTTTTTTTTTCTTATTTTATGGTGTCTGTTTTATGCTCTTTTTCTTCTTCTTCTTCTACCGCACTTTCTCTTCCTATCGTTCCCTTTGTTTCCGTTTCGCTTTTGCACTTACATTTTGCTATAAAAGAAAAAACAACGAACTTTGCTGGGTAACAAAATATTTTCCCTACAAAATTTTCTAAGCATCAAGAAGAAAAAAAAAAAAAAGAAACGAAACTGGTAGGGAAAACTTTTCCTATTAAATGAAAATAGAAATTGCTGTGCCTTCAAACCAAAAAAAAAAACAAAAACAAAAGCAACAACAACAAAACCTGCATCAGAACATTAAATTTGTGGAATTTATTTCAGTAACTAAAAACAAGGAGAACAACTACAAAATCTAGCAACATCATCATTATCCACAACGAACACGTGTTTCCCAACTGAATATTTTCAACATTATCTATTATTTTCCCTTATCACTCCACCCCACCCCCCGTAAACCTTAATGCTTTATTTATAAAGAAGTCAACAAGTTTATCCACAATCTTTAATCAATCGTGATTAAATTATCTTTAGATATAAATAAATTGTCAATAATAACCAGAGAAAGTTTAATGAAACATTCTTTGGAAATTTCGCCTCGCTTTCAACATTTCAAATTAGGAAATTGTTGGATGATTTTCACAAAATGAAGAAGCTTCGTGATGTTTACCAATCTATGTATGTACATATAAACAAATTAGCCAACAAATATTTATTTAATTAAACACTTTTAACAAATTTCCATTTTAAAGATTTTTTGGATCATCTACGAAGTTTTTATATCATTCATTAAAAAGAGAAGCTTCCTTAGATATGCACCAAACTATGCATGTATGTATGTACGTACATATATGTAATATATACATATATATATATTTAGTTATATGAACAAATAAAAACATTCTCAGGAAATGTTCATAAGAAAAACTTTACATACTTTGGATTGTTCATTCTAAACATTTTAAAATATTTCTACTAAATTTACTTATTTGAAATGTGTACCAATCTATATATATATATATATATATGTGCACCAATCTATATATATATGTATATATATGTATATTCATATATATATAAACAAAATAACCAAAAAAAGTTTATTTATTGAAAGATTCTTAAGAAATTTTCACTAAAAATAATTTTACATGTTTTGGATTTTCCATTCTAAGGATTTTAAAATAAGTAATTTTTGGACCCTATATAAAAAGAGAATCTTTTAAAGATGTCAGCTTATCTTTATATATGTATATGTATATACTTATGAACAAGATATCAATAACAAAAGAAAAGTAACCAAATTCATAAAAAATTTTCATAAAAAATTGCTTCACCTGCTATATGCGTTCCATTATAAACATTTTAATGTAAGAAATTTTTGAATCCTTTATAAAGAACAGTTTTTTTTAGATGTTTACCATGATGTTGGATTTAGATAATTTTATAATATTAAGATGAATCACTTGAATTAAAAGCCTTTATGCAGTCCTCGGTAGATGATTTGTCTAAGTGGCCCAGGCATTTTAGGCAGCTGAACAACGTGGATCCGGGTTCGAATCCCAGGCTAGTGTATGGATGTAGTTTTCGTCTAATCCGAAGGCCTTAGTTGCCAGTGCTTGTAAAATATGGTTAGGTTGATAGTTTACAACTATATCCTACACTTATAATAATAATAATAATAATAATAAAAGAATGTGTATGTTTAGAATAAACTTCAAATAAAAAAAGTTCCGTTTATAGAGGTATGCCTTATTCATTCATATAACTACATCCACTTATTATCTTTACTGTAGTAGCTATTCTCTTTTTAGGGAAGCATTATATATGTATATTTCTTATACACTTTTATAATTTTTCACTCGTTTCTAAATATACATATCTGTTCACCTTGATGGTCGTTTTTTAAGTGCTTCTTTATTCTCTGTCATATATATATATGTATATGTTAACTCCAATGTTCTGTTAAGATCTTCATTCCGTTAAGTTCCAGTGTTAGTAAACAAGTAAATTCGCTAATGATCGTTATAGCTTGAACTAATCAACCTGACACATTACCTATCACATTTTTTTTTTAAATAAGAACTGTCTACATATTTGTAGGTATTATATATAATTCCTAACTAACTGTAAGTAATTGGTTTTTCAACTTAAATAATCAGACTTGTCCATTGGGTTACTTAAACATTTTGAAGATGAAACATGTCAAAAATGTTTTATTAAAATTGATCTGAATAGGTGCCAAAATAACCAACATATCAAAGACAATTATTAATTATAATTATTAAATTATTAAGTGAATTGTAATTAAATTATATTTCGATATAAATCTACCACAAGTAAATCTATGCCACAACAAAATCTCAATCAAAAAATAAAAATTATTCTTACTTGGAATGCTCAGGCATTTTTCTCTTCCGTTTATTTGCTTACCCATTAAATAAATAATATCAAACTCTTGGCTATTAAAATAATTACAATTAATGCAATTTTCTACATATTTCAGGCATACTCAAAAGATGATTGTAGCTGTTAAAATTCCCTTTAATCGATTGCCCTCCATTGCAATTAACTTAATTGACATGAATGTTTCCTATAAGCCATATATATCCAACAGCTACATCTTGCTGAAAATTGATTAAAACTGTATTTAAAAGAAGTTCAGTTTCTTGGAAAAACATCTTACAACTGTTACGTAGCCATGGAGACAAAAACGCTTTTCCTTTAAATATAAAAAATTATAAAGAAAAGAAAAATTGATCAGAATACGGCACGTGTTAAAATTCTATAAATAAAATTCATGTGAATATAAAACCGCGTTTTTATACCTTAAGTACCAAATAAGGTTTCCCGTTTACATGCATAGTGAGTATATACCTTTTGACAACTTTTTTGATGCTAGTATACCCTATAAATGGCATTTGATTTCAAGTAGTAGAAAAAAATATTCCAACACTTGGTTAATATTCAACTTATAATGAAATGCGAAAATATTACTACTCTCTAAAGTTATTTCAAATTTTTTTTTTGGTTTGCCTTAAAATGATTGCGGATCCAATTAACAAAAAGAATTTGTTCCACATACATAAATAATTTATTTGCCAATTGACTCAATTGATGTCAATTGAAAAATAAAAAACCATAAAACAATTCTCAATAGTTATAGTTTCAATTTTAAATATAACTTTTTAAATAAAAGTTCTCATTTAAAAAAAAAATAAAAACCACCTGTTTATTTATGTTTTAAACTGAAACGAAAAAAAGGAAATTAAGTAATAAACAATTTGTGCTCTTTAAAGAAAAATTATTAAAATTATTATTATTAATTAATATATATATATATTTGTTTTCAGCTTTAAAAACGAATAAATTATTTTCATTTAAATATTGATAAAGTTTTATGGCATTATACTTCAATTGAAGTGTATAAAAATGTGATATAGCTTTATGTGGTAAGCAAAAGTATGTTAGATATTTCATAAAATGATTTTGTTTGCCATTATATTTATATCATCATATATCTTCTTCAACAAAACAGATAGATAACAAAAGGTTATGTATGTGGCATTAGCAATTTATGGTTTTGTGATATTTCAATTTTGCCTAAAGATATATGTGAACACATTCATTTTCCTCATATTTATTTGTCTTTTAAAGAGAAAATATCCTTTTCATTTCCTTCGTTGCTCTTTGCAGCTGCGCATTGAATACAAGTTGGACTCTTAGTTTTTGCTAGTCGATGAATAATTTTAACTAATTTCAAAGCACATTTATCACCTTAGTGGTAATTAGAAATGCCTAGGGTGCTATTACGAAAATTCCAATAGTTTACAAATGTGTCCTTGAAAGCGAAAGCCAAAGTTACACCTATGACACTTGCCACACACAAACACACACACCCACCCACATTCACATACACATTTCCTTGTGTATAGATTTTGCAAGGTAGCAAAAACTTTTACTTTTTTCCATCAATTTCATTCGTTTCCTTCTCCTTGCCTCTTCTTTTGGTATGCCTCAGGGCTAGATGAACGACAAAAATGTGAAAGCCATTAAGGTTTGGGTTCTGGTAAAGGGACCGTGTCCGTTTTTTGGGGTTCACCTTGAAGGTGTCAGGCTTAAAATTAAAAGCTTACTTACAAAACGACCTTAAGTGTCAATTCATTCGAAAATTTATAATGTGCGGTCATTTGAAGTCTCTTTGGCTAAGCATTTCTCAAGGAATAACTAAAGTTGATGTGGTTTTTTTCTTTTCATTTTACTATAAACGTAGTTCTTAACCTTATTCAAGTGCATCTTTAGCCACAATCGGGCCACTCACAAGTTACCTGTTCGACGCCCTCAAGTATGCAGCATAAAAAAAAATGTAAAAATGTTGAAAAAATGAAACAGGCATAAAATGCGAAAGAGAGGAGCAAAAAAAAAATAGAAATAAAAAATTGAAAAAGAAAATGCCAAGTCTAATGCAAACTGCAGGCAAACGTTTCGCCTTGTGCCAATGCAACTTATGCAAATTTATTGGAAAATGCCTGGTTATATATATATATATATATATATATATATATATGTATTTCGTTTTTTTCTTGTTCTCTTTATTTCGCCTTTTGTGGCATAATTTTGTCTCTGTGTTTTTTTTTGCCTTTGCATTTTTTTCCCTTGGTGTTCTGCATTTTATTCTTGGTTATATATATATATATATCTGACGTCTTTTCCAGTTCATCTTCAATTTTATGAAAGAAAGAAAAAATGGCTGATTTCAACTGAACTAAACTAAAGGTGGGCGTATATTTCTGTTTGGAATGAAAGTTATTTTTACGCAAAACCTGACAAAGGCTATAGCAATGTATGAAAAAAATTTAAGAACGTAGTTCAAGGGGGACTTAATAAAAGAAAAGAAAAGTATGATAACGTGTTCTGATACATATTTAATCAAATAATACTTTTGAATAAGGGAACAAAAATTTAATAATTTAAAAAGTTTTGTATCATTTTTAAAGCAAAGTTTAAATTATACACTCGACTATTTTTATTAGAAAAGTGATTGGACTTTCTTAAGTTTGATTATATTGATCGAAAATTAATAAAAAAAAAAGTATAAAAACTATAAACTATAAAAAAAAACTAGAAAAAACCAATAACACTTGAAGATTTATAGACCAAAGTTTCCCTCATTAGTTTTACATTACTCATACGACATGGGGACACGTTTAACGAAATTGAGAATGGTGACTAACACTTCTGTGTTAGTAAAGTAAAATATCCTTCAAAATATATTAATAAATTATCACAAAATTGTTAAGCATTTATTTAATTGAAATTTTAAGTTCAAAAACCTTTAACTTAAGAATCTGACAGATTTTCTATAACTACATATTTAGTATAAATTTGTAACTTTAGGTCTAATAAAATATATAAATAATAATGTAGTTAAAAAACCTTAACTATATAGTCTTACGTATATATAACTATTCAAGATCGGTTATATTTTGCAGATTTTGAAAATGGATTTTTACTTCATAAGTCCATACGCTTTGATAGTTTAAATAACAGAGAGAAATATGCTAATTATACAGAGTTAGATTATTAGATCTATCGATATATTCCAAGCGGGTAATAATCGATATAAACAGGGCTACAGACTACACAAAGCAATATATGTACATATGTACATAGTTTGTTCAACAATAAATTGATCCCTTTTTATGTTGCGCCCGTTTTTGATAGCAAATATCTCATCCAAATGCCTGGGAAATGGCATTCGTAATAAAAGGCAAATTTCTGTTTACCCATTGTGACTTTGTGCAGTTGTATATCCTGGTCATGGTCTTGGTCTTGGTCGTGGTCTTGGTCTTGGTCTAAAATAGAGTCTTGGCCCTGCTATTGCATCTGCATTCGAACTTAGTTCCTAACAATAAGTCAGACAACCAGCAAAGCAATTAATCAGCTTGGTTAAATCTGCTTTAGCACAGTTTATTGTTTATTGTACAACATGTTGGCCAATTGTCTGCTTCTTTGCTCTACTTTTTCTCCATCTCCCTCTCCACTATAACGTCCTCCTCTTTCTCTATCCATCTTTTTCTTCTTCCTTAAGGCCATTGCTTTAGTCAGCAGTTCCCTTATTTTTGTTTTTTTTTTTTTTTTGTTTTGTTCTGAATGAAAACACAAACTAAGTACTTTCATTTGGTCTGGCATTTTTATGTCAGTTTCTAATATGAATTATTTTCTATTGGTTCACTTAAGCTGCTTAAGCCAAAATAGAAAGAGACGGTAAAAGAGAGATAGGGGGGAATAGAGGGTTTGACCCTCCCTCCTTTTTCTAAAAACATGGGAACATCCCTCAGAAAGTGAATTGTATAATTAATTATACCGGAATCATTTATTTAGCTCATTATTTAGTATAGTTAAATCCATGCAGAAACTAACAAATAAATTAGTCAAATAAATTCCACCTCCTGCTCTATGAAATGCATTATTCATTTCAAGTTAGAAAATATACTTTTTAGCTATGCTAATTCTAACGCAATTAAGTAAAATAGTTTACTTTTTAGTAGGAATTCCCTTTTAGAGATAAAGCCTTATAATTGAAGATATAAGAAAAACTGAAAAGTTATTCTTGCAACTAGAAATAGTTTTCAGTTCTACCACTAACTACTTCTACTTATATAACTAAATTAATGTCCCCAATAAGCTTAAATAACATATGATAAAACCCTCGATTTTATATATAAGATCTATAATTTTTAATAAAAATATTTAATTTGATGGATAAACAATTAAATATTTAAATTTAGAGATCAACGCAATAAAGTTTGTTAAATATTTAAATGGGTCAATGTTCCAAGTGTCTCATCTAAGCAGACGAAAGAGGATTATTCAAGGATGAATGTATATTTCACTTTCAGACTGGCCAGACATAAGCTTCGATTTAAATATCATTAAGCAGATTTAGGGGATACAATATCCCATAAACAAAAAGGTAGATAAATACATTTAAACAGCCCAAAGGGAAACATTTATCTAGAGGACCCTTGTTTTGACAAAAGGCAAACAATGAAATTAATAATATTAAATAAAACATATAAGAAAATAAACATTAATAATAATAAAAAGATGAAGTTCCAATTTTATATTATTCGAACAATATCTTAAATGCAACCGTTGATTACTAGATCCAAAATGTATCTCTTAGAAGAAAGATACAAGACAGTTTACTTAATTAGTGTATAAAGGAATAAGTAATATTAATTTAATAAACCTAAAGCAAATACTTTTTCATAGTAATAAAAATGTAAAATATAGTTTAAAAAATTTTATTTTATTAGAATTTATTATCGTAGAAAATAAGAACCAACTACAAGTAGAGGTTGGTCTAATCTTCAGACTCTAAAAATATTATAAAATTAAACTACTACTAAACTAAATTTCTGTAACAATAAAAATTAAAAATAATACAAATCATAGTATAAGTTTATAATTTTATGATAAATTAATACAACTAAATTGTTTAAAACTTTATATATTATTTTTGTAAAAAATAATTAACAATTAAGTAACAAGCATATAAATTGCTTACCCTATAGTCTAAAAGGGTATATCAAAGTCGATAAAATGTAGGTAACAGAAAAAATGAAACGTTTCCGATTCCATGAAGTATATGTATACATATTCTTAATCAACATCAACACCCTAATCGATATGGCCATATCCGTCTATCCATCAGTCCGTCCATTAATGAACATTTAGTTCTATAAGAACGGTCTAGTCCAATAACTAACTAAAGTAAAATTAGAGATATTGTATTAAGTACAAACAGTTATATATCCAATATGAAACGGATGTCCGAATTATGTTGAAATCAGACAATTAATATCGGAGGTATACGAACAAATGTTTTGTACTTTGGTGCTTGCTGCTCTGATTTGCAAGCAGTACAAGTTTCACTAAATTTCTGCAAATAGTATAAATTTCTGAAAGCAGTATAAATTTCTGCAAGCAGTATAAATTTCTGCAAGCAGTATTAGTTTCACTGGCTGATAGGAGTGAGAGGGAAAAAAATTGCGACAATTTAGAAAAATGTTCAACAAATTTTTAATCGTTCGCCATTTTGAAGGAGTCTGACTTTATGAAATACCTCTTCTTGGTACAGAGTATACTCCATGTCGAAGACTTGGTTCATTTCACGAAGTACAATAATACTTAATACTTATTGTGAATATGTACTGAAATATAAAACATGCCATTGTCCTTATAAAAAAATATAATTTACTTTCAAATGCATAAATAATTCAATACAAATCAAAGATGAATCACAGTAAAAGTGGAAATTCCAAATGTGAAAAGTAAGTGAAGTGAGAAGCCATTCAAAGGGAAACCCACATTGTGAATTGAAATGGACGAAATAAAAATATTTTGGCTCTAAATGCAATACAATACTGTCTGCAGATAGTATTAAAATTAATCAATCACCTTCTTATATATAGTATAAGAGTATATATATCTACATATGTTGCCTACATAATGTGTAAACCAAATTATTATCCTTTTCAAATGCTCTGAGAGGCGATTAAGCTGTTCTTTTGCCAACACTGGGAACTGAAATTAAGAGGGAGAAATGTGGGTGAGAGAGATATAACCGAAAACCCTTGAACCGAATGCATTTAGACACATAGACACACACACACAAACCCACTCACACAATCACACACACACAGAGCCATCAATTTGCATATGTGGCTGACTCTCAGCAGAAGAGGATTCTAATTTAATTAGCTGCCACTCCCATTCAGAGCCAGTCTCTTAGCCATCAGTTGTTGCTAACTAATTGAAATTACCTGAGCTAATAAACGAGAGTTTAGGCCAAGAAACAACGGTGACGGGGGGTGTGGTGGGGATCGGGCGATTGGCGAAATGTAGAGAAGGAGTTGAAGTGCATTTGTCAGTTTGGTTCGAATGACTGGTTTTAGCTAGATCTTCGATTAAAATTCCACAAAGGAGCACACATTCACTAAACAGACAAACGAGATGGGGAATTCATTTTGACTAGATGAAACATTTTGGCAAATCAATCAAATGCTTAACGTTAGTAAATCAAACAACAAATCTCTAGTCAATTGTGCAATATTCCATCCCATGGTCAGGGCGTAAAACAATAAAAAGGAATATCTAAATATAGACAAGGTAAGAGAGAGAGGTGAGGTGAGGGGAGTCTTAAATTTTATTTTTTTACTTAACCTCTTTTCACTGAGGCACTATTAAAAAATTATCATAGAAATTCAATTACAATTTTTCGTATCATAAACATTTTTAGTAAGCGACATAAAAAAAAAAAATTATTACAAAATGCCACATTTTCTTATACCTTTTGAATGAGAAGTCCCATTTCTTAGTGTCTGTCGTTTAGCAATCAATCATAATACCTTTTGATATCGTTGTTAAGCATTTTGGCGAGCATAAAAACACACATTATGGCAAAGTACTAAATGCTTAATGACCAAAAAGTATGCAATGCAGCCGCGAAAATGCTACGAAATTTATACGCTTGTTTCATGAAAATGGCTGCAGCGTGGACCATTAAAAAATTTTCCACAGAAAAGAGAAAAGAGAAGAAGAAGAAAAACAAAAAATAAAAGGTAAAATGCTTAAATCGTGAAGCGGAAAATGTTTGATGCAACGTTGACAGAACTGAAATTGTACCTTGGCTAAAAGGCAAATTACAGGCAAAAGTTAACAAGAGTACAGACAAGACCAAACACGAACCGAACATGGCCAAAACTCATAAAACTTTGCATATTAATGAGTCCTTTACCGTTGATGTTCAGAATTATGTGACTCTTCTAGCCAGTAATATTAAGCGCATTAAAAATTGTACAAAACAGAAAGAGAGAGAGAGAGAGAGAGAGAGGGGAGAAAAAAGGGCAACCAAAAAAAAAAAACGAAAGAAAAAATAGAACAACAACAAGCGAAATGATGGCGGTTACTGTCCATTTTTGAAGTGTTGCCAATGAATGTGAATGTGTATGTGTGTGTATGTGTGTGTGTGTATGGGGGGGGGGGGGCAATAAAGTAAATGGAGTTGAGTGGATTCCTTTTTTGGAAAAATCCAATTTAATGGCATTGAAACCTGGCTGAATGTTAATGGTCCATCAGAGTCACAAATTTGTCTATCTCTTGCTGATTTCACTGGCAAATTGATGCCAAGCGTATAAAATGAAGACTGAAAAATTAATGGCTATTTTGATACCTAGAATTTTACAATAGTTAAATATCCATGGCCATCACCCAATTAAATGTAAGCCGACTTAAATCCCAACAATAGAGAATTTTTAATATTATTTTAACATATTCTTATACCCTTTACTAATTACATAGAGAATCATATGATAAACAGTTAAATACATAATTACTTTAAGTACATCAACTTAGTTAAAATTAGTTAATCTTTGGTTTATTCATAGACAGGATCTCATCAAGGATACCTTGAAATTTGAGGACTATGAAGCAACGTAGGGATACTTCTCCTGGTTCCCCTTTTATATCAATATCTATTATTACATTAAATTCCATTAAACCAATAAAAATTGCCTCTACAATTTAATACTTTTCATTCATTTAATTTAATTGAAAACTTAAAAGCATTTGTCCATGTTTTAGTAAAACATGGACAATCCTAATTAAATGCTAACACATACAAAATAATTAATTAATTTACTATAAGTCTGACATACATATATTTATATACATATATGGACATGTCGCTGGTTTTTTGAAATTAATTGGACACCATGTGACAGACAGAAAGAAGACCGGATAAATAATTTAACAATAGCAAAATAGATTTATATATTCCTATGATATATTGAACATTAAACAAATAGATAAAATGGCAATGTTATTTATTAAATTAATGTAATGTTATACATAAAATTAATGGTCTATGTATTACATATCTTAATAATAATTTTTGTTTTATAGAACAATATCCACGCTAGATTTAAATTGGTTTTACTAGGTTTAAAGTAGCTATAATTACTCTATTTCACAACTTTGAATAAAAAAATTTAAATGTTTGAAAATTCCCTGAAAAATATTTAGTAAAAATGTGGAGGCTATCCCAAGTGGATCCCTTTCTATATCTGGGTTTACCTTGAATAGATGTTCCAGATATATTAAACCCTGAAGTATTCCTTTGATATATTATTGTAAAGCAACTAAGAGATAAGGGAATTTAATATTAAGTTTAAGAAAACTTAGAGTATTGGTGTTCTTATATTGAATATTTTATTATTTAAAACTTTGAAAAAATATTTGGAAACAATACCATTTTAATTTAAAAATTTATACCAAAAAAATCTGCTTATATTTAATACATAAAAATGAGATATTTTTTTTCTCTTGGGCATTTATTTGCAATCCATCCTAGAGGGACAAGAAGCAAATTGTATGAAGGGTCTAAACAACATAACAGGATACATATGTGTACAGTAAGTTGGGAGATCATAAAGGATCTCCCTTTCAGGAAAAGTTAAATCTCAAATCTGTGGCTCTACTTTACTAACTGGGAGGATGTACACCTTTTTACAGGCCTTCAGGGACGAATCCCCAGTCCAGGGTGACATCTTTTCTGGTCTCCATGCTGTTGTCCAGCAGAGATAGAGATAGAGAGATAGAGACGTGGGTCAATCAGTCTTTGGAGAAATTGGCTTTGGAACCGTTGCAGTATTTCGAGTCTGACGCCGTACCTCCGAGCTGGATGCCATATGCCCAGGCTTCAGTATGGCCTTATAGAGCAGCAACTAAGCGCAGATCTCCTGCCGAGTAGCCACTGCATTTTGGACAATCTCAAGTTGAGATGCGATCTTTTGGCAATGAGATAAGCCTTCCAGTTCAAACGCCTGGAACTTAATTTTCACCTTTTTCGCGTCCCATGAAGACTGACTGGGGGCAGTTGAGCGTACGAGTAGAAAAAGTCGTGTGTAGCGACTTTTCCATATTTAAATTATAAAATTTAAAAGCCTAAAACATTTAAACAAAAATAAAACAGTTTCAATTTCTATTTTTGATTTTTACAATGTTTTTCGGGGTTTTCTTTTGTTTATTTGGAAACTTGCTTACAATCCCCTCTAAAGGATATATTGAGCAGCATTACATAATGGATATATATACACAACGTAATGCCATCAATTTGTGAACAATTTGTTAAAAGTGGATTTATTTCTGCAAATAAATTGACATACAAAAAGTTAATTCATACATTTATCCTTTGTAGTTTTAAAGACAAGTCTAGCTGAAGTCCTTGCTTATTTATCCCTTCATTCAATAAAAAAAAAAAAAAAATAAAAGAGAAAAAAACTGCCAACACGGTTGCCTGTTAGCCATTTGCCTGATGCTGCTGCTGCTGCTGCTGCTGTTGCTGCTTTCTGCCATTTAAGCAACGAAACTTAAAATAATCGAACTCATATATAATCCGAGGCATGCAACTTTCAGTTCCCGTGGCAGTGGCATGCAAGGGAATTTATACAACCCAGCCATCATTCCCATATCCTCAACGAGACAACATACACACACCCACACATACACACACTCACACATACATATTTGGCCAACACATCCTGTGAGGCGGCTGCTCCTTAGCATAAGTAATAAATGTACTACGCCGCATGAGAGAAATCGCTTGGAATGGCAGGAAAATAAATTATCGAACTTCGATTTCACTATTCGAAGGGATTGGAGCCATGGAACTTGGTATGGCTATGGGCCACCTCTCATCTCATCTCTGTTGTCCATATACCATGTTCTAGTTTCATTTTCTATTTTATGATATTGTACGTTTTTTGGGCTAAGGTTATAAAGTTGATATGTATGTGAAATAAAAAATAAAATTATACACATATGCGACTAGGAGAATACCCATTAAATTGGTAAAAGAATATTGAATGAAAAGGATAATTTATAGATTTTTCTAATTCAGTTTTTGATTTCGCTTAAAACCTATATATCCTTTTATTCTTCAAGTAATCGGTGTCGAGAAAAAGAACTTCTTGCTCACATATTTTTTTTTCTTTTTCGTTGTTGTTGTTGTTGTTGTATATTTCCAAGTGGCTGACTTCAACTTGAATAACACACACATTAGTGTTTAATGCCACTGCACATTGGGTAATACGAAACTAGGCCTTGTTTTTTTATATGTATGTATATATATATATATCTATAGATTCAAAAAAAAAATACACACACATTTTGAGGTTAGGCAAATGTTTGCTTGTCTTTCATATTGGATTTCAATTTGATGTTTGGGTCCGGCAAGGTCATATTCCTAAATGCCATAATTCATAAATGTGAACAATTGGCATAGACGACATGGGCGTAGCATATCCATTTTCAAAGTTAAGAAATTTAAGCAAACATTAAGTGACTTTAATAATATCAATAGCTCCCCATTTCATTTTTTAAGTCGGAAATAAAAGATATAATTTGAATTTAATATATTATGAATTCTCCTCTATTATTTATTATATATTATATTTTGTATACTGTAACTTAAGGTGTGTCTTTTTAATTAAAAGCACTTAAGAGAACTATTATTGATCTAGTATCTAGTATTGATTATTAGTTAATATCAATGACTGATCCTTCCCTCTCATTTTGACCAAAAACTTTTCATTTCTACAGAGAGAAATTTAAGCTATTTCTATTTTTATTTGACAATTTATTATTGACAAATTTTTACTTTTTACATTAAGCTAACGCGATAATAATTCTCATTTTATTAAATATATTAAATCACAATAGTTCTTGTCACAAAATTAAATACAAATCAAACACATTTTGAAAAAAGAAAGAGAATTGTTTTTATTTATTTTATGTGCACAGCACAAACATGTTTATTTTGCTTAAAAAAACACAATATCCAAACACAATACTAAATACAAATTTTACATAGAAATTTTAAATATACATATATATAGAACATTAGGGAAAGAAAACCAAATAATATCGACACAAAGTACAAATTTTGGTTTAAATTACTTTTGAAATAAACAGAGTTTAGCAGTAAAATAAATATGAGATTTTTGTAATTTAATTATCAAGTCTCCATATTGGAGTATATATATAATAAATGCATGAAATAATTACAAAAAAATTACTATTTCAAAATTTGTTGATAAAGAATACTTTTCTAGCCTTAAATCGGAAATATTGAATAAGGATTTAAGTAACAATTTATTTATTTATTTCTACTATGATTGAAAGGCAAGTGCAGTCATCACTTACTTAAGATATAATTACCAGACTTTGAGCATATAATTATATCTATGTATATATATATATAGCCAAAAGGCATATTTTTTAAAGGGTTAATTAAAAATATTTTGCCGCCTATAATCACTAAACTAAAAATAGTTTAAATTAACTAACTAAAAATCGCATGAAACAAGTATGTAGCATATATCGCAATCTGATAAGGTTCTAAATGATATGACCAAAGTTCCTTTCATATAATTCACTGATGTCCTTAATGACTGTGCAACTTATATTGTTGTTGTTGTAATTGTGTGGGTGTGTGTGTGCCTGGCTGTGTGTCTCATTTGCATTGATTTCACACCATTATTTGAGCAAAATGTAGCTCAGTTGCTATATAATTGACAGTTGATACTTGTGATGGTCAACCTGTTGAAACTGCAAGCAAATTAGTGAATTTCAGTTGATTTACATTGAATCCCATTCGTGTCATTTCCGGGAGTAAAGTTGGCTTTGATTGACCAGTGAAAAACATTTAAAAGAAAAAACCAACCATCGATAAAAACGTATATATTTTCTAATGCAAATATTTGGAATATATGTAGTTCTTTTTGTATCGATTTTTATACGATTGCCCGCTTATAGTGGAATATAAATGTATCACAATTGGTAATTCTTTATGCGTTATGTTTTTGTATTTAATTTAAGAATTATAGTGGAATATAAATGTATCACAATTGGTAATTCTTTATGCGTTATGTTTTTGTATTTAATTTAAGAATTAATTCATAATACACGACAATTGCGTTTTTATTAGACATACGAACTTTGATCCTACGTTATTTGAATTACCTTTAAAATCAATATAAAATATGATGTTTCCATATCAACTAGAACTATGCTAAATTTACGCTTACGAATTTCTTTAAATGGATTTTTCGATTTCTTTATATGGATTTACAAAAATAAAAATTAATAATCGATAAAAATACCGATGAAAAGCTTAAATTTCGATTAAAAAATTATTTTTATTTATTTAATAATGTATATAGTTAATTTCAACAAATAAAATTAAACTAAAAATAACTCCTACCCCCTTTAATATTATATTGACTAAGCCCATGGAATTTCTCAAGGGCATAAAGTATACGCCAATTGGAATAGTCTTTTATTTTTTTAAAGCATACTTTTAGGCGACATTTGTGTAGGCCTGTATACATATATGTTTAGGTAGTCTCTATGTGTATGTATGTTCATGTTAAACAACTGTTCAAGATCGTCTCATTAATCATGCTGGCCACTCTTACCCACACACACACACACTCAGACACTCGCACACTCATCAACAGACAACATGTGGCCTCTCCGACTAGGGCTTTTGTGCTGTTACCCTTAGATTTGGCTCTCTCTCTCTTTCTCTGTCTCTTTTCTCTTTTCACTTTTTTCTTCTTTTTTTCTTTTTTTTTTTTTGATTAAAATTCAACTTTTGACTCGTGCATTGTAATGGCCGACATCATTTGCTTTTGGCACTGCTCTGACCACCTGTGCCCACAATGGGATAAGAGAGAGGCACCATCAAATGGTTGGTAGAATAGAGCTCTATATTTGTGTTTGTAGTTCAACAAAAGGCCACACACACAAACACACATACACACACACACACAGACAATATCTAACAAAATGTAAAAGAATACCATTTTGGTTAGCCGAAGTTTGAAGACACTTCAAATTTATAACGATTTTAGCAAATATTTCAAATTTTTAACCAAAGTTAGAAGCAAATTATTATGGTCTAGTTTTACAGACACAATTCTATAGATTCATGCATATACCTATGAATATAGTTTTTATAGCTAACCTTTCCCTTTGAAGTGCTCTTTTGTAAACTAATTCATAGCAACAAACATATTCCCTCTATATATATATATTTATATATATATACCTTTTATTTTGCTGTTTTTTGGCAACAATTTTAACTTTTTTGTTGATGGTTTTATTTTCTGGTCTTTTTCGTTGCCGTGTGAGATGATTTTTAGAGCTCTCGTCGTATTCATTTATTTAAAAAATAAGAAAGCAACAACTAAAAAAAAAAAAAACAAAAAATAACGCACTTTTGTTAGGGTCCGTCTCGCATTTTCATTTGGGTTGGGATCACACACAGTTGGGGCTTGGGGTTTTTTTTTCGGGGAGTTGGGGTCCATTGTGCAGCTGTCACGTCCGTCATCAGCATCAGCTGTCGGACTTGGACACGGACTCAGCCTCCCGTTTCGCTAGCCCTGATTTGGACGTTTAGGCTACGTGCTGTGCGGCATTTCAGTTGCTCCCTCTAATGTGTGTGTTAGGCTTTCATTACATGCATTCATTTTCTTTTTTTTTTCGCTTGGTTTTTTTTGGTTGCTCACTCAAATTGCCATCAACATCGTTTGGTTGAATTCAAAATTTGTTGTTTGTTTGCATTTGACAAATGACAAATTTGGTTTAGCAAGAAGAACTGCTAATTATGTCATTAATTTTGCACATATTTAATGCTTTCCAAAATCGATTTAAATCTACGCTAAAAGCTACAGACAAATATTTGTTTGAAATTTTACCATTTTCGAGGCAAAAGAAAAAAGAAAAAAAAACAAAAACAAAAACAACAACAACAGCAACATGGCAAAAACGAATTGCATAAAAAGCATTTTGGCTAACGAAAAGAAAAAGTATTTACTAAGCAAATACACAAACTGAGGGTAAAACGTTGTATGGAAAGTGGAAAAGTAGAGAGAAGTGGAGAGGAAAATGCATTTACGTGGCTTCCTGTCTCTGTCTCTCGCTCTCTCTCTCATCCTCTCTCTCTCCCACACTGTTTGAATGGGCTAACGACTTCTGCCCTTTTTGACAGCCACAAAATATTTGCGCTAATTGAGATAAAATACAATTTAATGTGTGTGGGAATGCAAATGGAGAGAAATTCTTTTACCAGTTCTCAAATATCATTAGTTGCATTTTGAATTTAAATTTTCATTTAAATATTTTAATGGAGAATATAAGTATTAAATTATTTAATATAAATTCAGTAAAATGTTTTTTCGAATGCATTTTTATGTAGCTAATGTAAATCTTATAAAATGTATTGAATTTTAATTAAATAATATAAATATAACAATATTCACTAATTAGCAACTTAAATAAATGAGATTTTCAACCCCGAAAAATGGAAAGTTTACTTTAGTCATTGCAAATATTCTTAAGAAAGGTTTAAGGCTTCCTCCACGTTAATTTGTTTTAATTAAAATTGGTTAAATTCTTAAAAAGTAAAAGAATTCTCTTAATAATCCACTGATCTGGTCCAAATTTTAGTTTACTTTATTATATTAGATTTCAATTGTATACAGGACTTTATTTCAATTAGCCAAAAAGAGTAAGGACCTCTGGAATCGTTCCAAGCAAATTAACTGGGCATAGTCCCAGACCCTTCATTTGTATTGTCAATCAAAACATCTCATCTTAGGTATCCAAATGGATAAACTACATATGAATGTATGGATATGGCATACAGCTATGCTTTTGCTTAGAAGTATCCAATCAATGCTTAATGAGATTCTGACCACAATTGCAGAGTTTTCTGGGACTACCCTTAGTACGATTCTTAATAGGGAATTGGGTAAAAATTGCCACCCCTTAACCAGTTAACCGAAGTATTGGGATACGCCTAAAAGTTGATGAAATTTTGAAAAAACTCAAACTGTTATTCAGTGACTCTTAAACTGTTTTCAGTAAATTTTTGTATTATCTAAATGGAGAGCTATAACTGGCAATTTAGGTTTAAAAATATCCATAAATTAAAATTAAATTTTATTATTAACTAATTGACTTAAGTTTGTTATTTGTAAGTTTCAAATAGAATCTATTAGTTAAATGGAAATATTTATTTTTTTAAGTCCTACAGTGGAATGAAAAATGAAGACTTGATCGGTATAGATAATAGGAGACCACGAATTCTTAAGGGTGAGATTACTTAGGCAATGCTCCATATTTTCATTTCATATCTGAAATTGGTAGCATTAATGAATTAATACAAAAGAGACTTATACTAAGGACAGATTACATTATTTTCTTCCTTCTTAAATGACGTGGAATACATATTAATTGAATTGAAGTGGAGTCTTATCAGAAAGCCTGATATACATACATCAACCTTAGTCAACTCCTAAAAAAGATAAAGAAAATTTTACTTTATTCATTATAAAAATTCTTGCGATTGGATTATAACAGGATATATCGGTTATAATTGTATGTATATTGACAGATAGAACAATTAAGATTTTAAGACTCAGAACTGATTAGCATAAAAAATAATTACTATAAATCGAATATCCTAGAAATATTAGAAAAATATTTTAATTACCACACTAAATTAATTCAAATTGATAATCACTATAAATATTGAATAGAATATGCTTAGCTAACTATGTACAAAAACAAACAAACAAAAATTAAAGTAATCTAATTATAGTTTAAAATAGTTGGAAAAATTAATAAAAAGAAACTAAGAAACTATAATTTTCGTAGTATTTCCAGAAGTTTTTTTCCTTACTAAATATATATTTTTACTGTACTTTAAAGAAGACTCAAAGAAAGGGTATCAATAAAGATCATATAAACCCCATTGAGAAACTCATATAAGTATATATAAACATTTTTTGGCTATGAGAAATAAATTGTAAACTTTCTAGTTAAACGTTAGAAGCCTTTTGTATAATTAGTATTAGCTGAGAACCCAGTTTTGTTCCAATGGAACGACCACCTTAACCAGAGCTCATCGCTCAAAGTGTCAATTTCAGGAATTGCGATTGCAATGTTAGTGGCAGGAACAACTATAGACCATCTGTGGCAAAACAATAGTAACATCAGCCACAACATAGACATTTACCAATGACAAGGAAGGCAAATAGAAAGAGAGAGAGGGAGTGAGTATAGAGATATATCGAGATAGAGATAGACAATGGAATAACCTAAAAATTGACTGCATTTTGCAAGTTGTTTGTACAATTTTCAATATGCATTCTCTCACCAGTCAACTAAACAAAAACAAATAGGCAAACAAAAGAATGAAGATATTCCAACTTGGCCAATGTTTCATAGATATTTCTCATGAAAAAAAAAGAGAAAAAGAAAACACACCCACACACACACACACACATACATAAGCACAAACTGGCAAACAGCAAAGTGTGGCAACATTCTGGACAACAATTGCCAGGACTTTAACCGCATAACTGACAAAACGAATGGACAGAAACCAATTGCTGCGAATTGCGGTCAACAATTTTGATTGTTTTGTGGCCAAGTTAAGAGTTAGCCATCTAGGAAAATCTCAGAACTAAAGAGCATAGGTTGATAAAGGGAGAGGGTTGAGGTTGTGTTCAGGTTGGGGTTGGGGGGAGGTAAGTTGAGAGACTGTGTTTGTGTGTTTGCTTTAAAATTTTAAAGGCTGTACAGATTTATTTCTGTTTTTAAAATGGCTAAGCGTTAACTCTATCTTTCTCACTCTATCTCCCTCTCTCTCCTTCTCTTTCTCTCTCTCTCTTTCTCTCTCTCTTTCTCTCTCTCTCTTTCTCTGTCTTTATGCACTTACAATCAATTTGCGCCCATAAATTCTTTGAATGCCTTCGGTTTTTTTTTTTTGACGCATATTGCGCACGTCTGAGGGAAATAAAACATACAAGAAAAAGAAAGAGAAGAAGAAGAAGAAGAAGAAGGAGAGAAAAAAAAATAAGCAACATCGAAAAGAAAAACAGAACCTAAAAGCAAGCATTATGTCGACGCTTTACAACCCTTTGCTGCAACAAATAAAAATTTATGACTCACGAAAATATAAAGAAGAGAGAGAGAGAGGGAGAGAGGCGAGAGGCGAGAGGCGAGGGGAAGCTGAAAAAAAATGAGTTCAAATAAAATATTGGCTAATAATCGCATAATAATGCCAAAAGATTTTTGCCTCTGCCATGCATCTCGCTTTCTGCCACTCACTCACACACACCCACACACACACGCAAACACACACAAAGTCTCTGGGGACACACTGCGTATACTTTATGCTTAATCCAGCCTAGCCAGCGGTGGCATCAAGGATTCCTGCTACTTTCTGTGGCCGTTAATAATACTTTGGTTTATTTGCGAAATGGTCGATGGGTTGTGCGGCATTATTAATGACAACTCGTTTATGGCCGCATCAAATGGAGCTTACATCTTCTTGAATCCACACCCGCACGCCCACATGCAGACATCCAAACACACACACACACATACACATACACACACACTCAGTCACTCACTGCATGGCTTGTCTTTATCCTAATTGCACTGTTCGTGGTCCTACCCCGAGTGTATAAAAGAATAACCATGGCGCCATTGGAATCCTGATAAGCTGAAAGTTACCATCACAGCCCGAAACAGAAACAAACAGGATAAGTGCCGACAGCAGGAGCCGCATTTAAGTGCAGTTTTGATCCTGAATGTATGAAGAGGAGTTCTTCCTTCCATCTCACATCTCTCATCTCTCTCCCTCCTCTCTATCCACTAAAAGCGCCAAGCCGTTACTAGAGTCTATAAGTGGAGTGCCTGTAAAAAGTTACCCATTCTTCGTAGTTACTTATTATGTTTGGAGTGGTAGATAAAACTTAAACGGTTTCGGGTATATCAGCTAGACTAACAGATTTGATAACCATAAATAGTTGAATGTAAAGTCTAGACTTTGATTGATTCTGTGATTCTGTACTCATTATGACATGTTTCTATACTATTCTATATAAATTTCAATTAACAAATTATAAAATCCATTCAATACCATCCAGATTTATTGGTAGTTCAATACTTAAAACATATTGTGGTCATTTAGGGAAATATATTATATAATACAATATATCCTAAGGTTCAAATTAATCCTATCCTTTCAATTAATTAAAAAACACGCTTAGAAATTCTTTTCTAAAGTACAACAATCCATAATCATTTCCATTAATTCTTTGGAAACTTACAAAATGGATCTTTTATGGGTATTACATAAAGCTAACATTAGCAATAATAATTTTTATATCAACAAACAATTTCTTAAGCTATACGGCATATTTAATTTATATTTTTCTTCAACAATTTCAAAGAAAAATATTTACTTACATTGTTATTATGATTTGAGTGGGATATACATATCATCTTATACTTAGTTTTACATATTACATTATAGCATAGATTCAGATCTCACTCAGTAGGATATGTCATATATGTCATATAGTATTTGATAGGTTCTCTGCTATAAAGTATAGACTTAAATCGTTATACAAATGCATTCCATTCATAAGTTATTTTTCTTGAATACTCAAGTAGTACAACCATTATTTGAAACAAATTCAACTTCCAATATTTTAAACATTTACAATTAATATTTTAAAGAAAACTTTTCAGTTTTAAACCGACTTTAACAAAAATAAAAATAATAGAAAACAATGTTTTAAATAATACTTAAATATACATATTTATAATGATAACATTTAAATATATATATATATATATATATATATATATATATATATATATATATATATATATATATTTTATATATTTATATATATAAAGTAATATTTATTTATATAAAAATTAACCATAATTCTTTAAAAAGAACATTATTATGATTCAATATTGCAAAAGAGAACGCTAGAGCCGAGGTCTATACCTTAAAGAAAGATGGTCACACTATTTTCATCAACTGCTAGAAACAAAATGAATAATAAATTTAAATACTTTATTTTCAATTTAAAGTTTGTCACTTTACAATTAAATATACATTGGCTTAGAAAGAGTATACAAACTTGGTTAAAACTATATTCCATCTACCTATGTATATATATAAAAGTTGTTTTGTTGTTGTTTTTGTTGGCTTTTGTTGTTGCTTGTCATTGTTGCAGTTGTTCCACTAACGTTCGCTAAGGTGGAGGTGCAACTTTACTTTGGTTAAACTTGTAACTTTTAACGCTTTTAGCTGTGTTGATAGACCAAAAAGTTGGCCAACTGTTTGCCACGTTATCGGCTGAACTGTAACTACCGTTTCTCTATCTCTTTCGCTCGCCCTCTCTTTGTCTCCCTCTCTTCATCACTCTCTTTTTCTTTCCTACAATTTTTGTCTCATTCCGTTGCACGTGCTGTTGAGCTTTAATTATATCTCACTTAAATATGCAATTTAACCATGGTTTTCCCTCTAGACACACACACACCCACAACTACACCCATACGAACACGAACACACAAACACACACACTCATACACTTATCGTCTGGCCACTTTAAAGCAAGGCAAAACCAAGCAAAAAAGAAATTGCAAAAAAATAAACAGAAAAAAAAGAAATCCCGAGCACAATTCAAAAACATAAACGCACAAAATGTGTCAACCGCAATATGCTCTTGCTGTGTAAACAGGATAGGGCATTGGAATGAGGGGGGGCGGGTCGGTGGCATAGGATGTGGCATAGCCGGGGAAGGGGCAAAGAATGCGGAAATCACTAAAGGCATTTCCTGCCCTACAGCAAAAGCAGCAGCAACAAATGCCATAAAAATCATAAAAGCAACGCTTCAACTAATGTTGTTGCTATTTTTGTTACTGTGGTTTTGTTGTTGTTCCTATTCACCTATACATATATATATATGTATATGTATATGTATATGTATATGTATATGTATATGTATATGTATATGTATATGTATATGTATATGTATATGTATATGTATATGTATATGTATATGTATATGTATATGTATATGTATATGTATATGTATATGTATATGGTTACATATACATACATAGATAAGCCAGCAACGATAAACGAGCAAGTACTTAAAGCCGAGGTCAATGGGTCGCTA